>OU612094.1:91272261-96272261 GCA_914767995.1 Thecocarcelia acutangulata
TTCTTATGCTAATGTGGTTAAATCTGATTTTCAAAACTTGTTTCAGGACCCCAAGTCTCAAAACTCCGATCAAAATTTTAGCAATCCCGAGGCAACTCTGTAGACTCTTGTTCAAGCTATAAACACGTTTACGTTTTCTATGACAACCATGATGCAGTAAATGCTGCAATCCACTATTTTGCAGGCAATTTTAAACACATGTTTCTTGAACGCAGACAGCATCCGCCTTATGGAAAAACAAATCGATATAATGATAATTGCTGAAACTCATTCGACAAGCAATAGTTATTTAAAAATTAATGGCTACATACTATATGACACCAAAGCTCTCCGTGGAAGATCGTTTGGAGTATCGGCAATTCTGATAAAACCCAGAATTAAGCACTATTTCCTCAACGACACACGTGAGAAGTAGGGATGAAATGATACGAGTAAATATAAGTAAATACTTGATATTTTTCCTTCGATACCAAGTACTTTTGGTATCGATGCTTTACTACCGAGCACCAAGTAGGTATCGGTCAAAAATACTTTTTTCTTATTGACAGGCAAAAAAAAAAAATCTGACCTGGTCACCATGTTTTCTATATATTTATTTTCAAACTTTTTATAAAATAAATCCATGCAACCCGTACATGCGAATTTGACTACGCAATTCGGGTGTATGGTTGCATTTCGTATAAAAAGACGATAAGATTGCGGTCACGATCTCGAGATACTAAAATAAATAGTCCAGTTACTAAAGCCATTCCAATTTGTCACAAAAAAATCTTCAGGTCATAATTACATATATGACTTTATCGATGATTATACCAATGATAAATTGTCTTACGTCCAAGCTACAAAGTGTTTCTTCATATAATGAATGTGTCAGTCAGTTAGGAACATTATTACAACTTACCGGTAAGGTTGGCGAATGTTAAAGGTACCTTTAGCAGAAGTAGGCGATAAACTGGCCGTTAACTATTTTTCATTATTACAACTTGCCTGTACACTAAAATTTACATTTTTCAAAATATGGCAACAAAATACAAATTAAAAACTTTAAGGAGGTAAAAATTGTTGTGTCAACTAAACTTTACTTTATAATATATAACGCGTTCTACAAATGTACAAACCAAAAATTTTATTTAAAAATTATAAAGTTCAACAAAAATTCAATAAATTAAACTCTACTTTAATTAAAATTCTTTGAGTAAAAAATATGGTAGTATGTGCGAATATGGTAACTTCAAATATAAAATCTCTCGTTGGAATTTACAGGTAATTTATCGCTTACTTTTAGGCTAAAAGAATATAGTATACAATTGCTTGCTTCTAATTTTTCGACCCTTTTTTTTAATTTAATAGCGTATTTACACCAACTCAAAATCTAGTAGATTTGAATTAAAATCTACAACGAAATCTATATCGTTTACATCACCGTTTTTTGACATCTAGCAAGATTTCATTTGCTCAAAAATAATTTATGCATGTGTAGTAGTATTTGTATGTTGTGCCTACTGTACAATTGACGTACATTGGCGGCAGTTACGGTTCTTATTAGCATGAATATATATGTATGTACACACAACCTTGTTTTAAGTCAATCACGCTGGCATTATGCTTTGCTTATATACTTATTTACATATTGTTATTATACACATGCATTTATCATATTTACCCTCTCTCTTTTAATGTTTAAGTTTGTACATATATTTATCTACATATTGTCATAAAATACATACGTTTATTATCTTTACTCTCTCTCTCTCTCTTAATATTTAAGTTTGTACATGTATTGCACCATTCATTTTCGGTGGTGGTTTTTAAGTATGAATCAAAATGAAATAAAGAACATGAGTCAGTTGATGTTGAGCGATTGAATTGGCAAGTTGTTTTAATTAATAGTCGGTCGTCTAAAGCTCAGAAGTGGGATTAATTGAACAACCACAAGCAGTGTTTTTTTTTATATACCAGCAAAAAGTGCTCTTTGACGGAGAAAATAAATTTAACGGACACAAAAAGAAAAAAACATTTTTTAAAAAAAAAGAACAAATGAACTGAAAACGAAAAGCAACATACATATTCTTAAATAAGGGAAAACAACGATCTTTTTGAATAAAAAGAAAGAATAAATATTTTGTGAAACAAGAATAAAAAAGAGTGTTTGAGAAAAGGAAAAGTTAAGTTTTGAATAAAAGAAAAAAACGAGTGTTTATAAGAAGAAAGAAGGTGCGAATATCTTAAATAAAGAAAACTATTTTTTTTAAAAAACGAACAGAAGAAAACGAGTATTTTATTATAAAAGCAGGCATATTTTGAAGTAAATGTTTCTTTAAAAAAAGTGGTTCGAAAGGAAAAACTGATTGAAAAAGAAAGATAGAACTAAAATTTTTTTTAATACAGAAAACGAGTGTCTATAAACGATTGTATAAAGGATAGTTTGAAAAAGAAAAAATTAATTAAAAGAAGGAAAAAAAAACTACTTCTGAAAGAAAAAGAACATTTTTTTATACAATGAATACAATCGATCCAGCAAATTTCACGCTTCTGCAATTAAAACAGTGGCTTCATGAACTTGGTCTATCGTCTAGTGGTACAAAAAGTGTTCTTGCAGCCAGAATAAGCGAAGTACCGATAATCGATCGTGGCCAGTGCCCTTTATTGGATCAAGCTGCAGGTAGTGTTGAGGTAGAGGATGATCAAGTTGCTACTGATAATGACGGAATGGCGCTGATGCTAAAAGAATTGGAGCTAATGAGGAGAGAACGTGATTTACTAAGAAGGGAAAATGAGCTGCTCAAGAAAACTGCAGGAACACAGGTGCAAGCACCAGCACAAGCTGACGAAGGCTCGCGACATCACGTCGGCGAAATACCTTTTAGTATTCTTCGCGAATGTTTACCGGAGTACGACGGAAGCAGTAATTTTGATCTGTGGGCAGTTCAACTGAATAGTGTGGCCGAAGCATACTGCATCAACAACAACATAAAGCGAGCCCTACTGATAAGTAAGCTTAAGGGTAAAGCGCTTTTGTGGCTTCAATCAAAATCAAATTTTGCATCAGAAACCGCTGATAACCTGTTAGCCGAGATGAAGGAGTTGCTTGGAGCCAATGAGTGCAAGATGACGCTACGCCGTAAATTCGAAAATCGCAAATGGAGACATGGGGAAAGCTTCACGGAATACTATAATGAAAAAGTGATTCTGGCCAACCAAATAAAGTTAGATAAAGATGAGTTGGTGGAATGTTTAATTGAAGGAATACCGGATCCATAGTTACGCACTCAAGCTCTCATGCAGAATTTTGTGGACAAGCAACAACTACAGCAGGCATTTGCCAAAATAACATTGTTTCGTCACACCAAGCAGCAGATTAAGCCAGTTAACAAACAGGAAGTCAGGTGTTACAACTGTAATTCCATGGGTCATTATGCTGCCGATTGTAAGAAGAATAGACGTGAGCCAGGTACTTGCTACGGCTGTGGAAGCTCACAGCACCTTGTTGCGCAATGCCCGAGTAGAAAAGATGTGAAGGTACATATGCTGGACGGAGAAGATCGTGAGAATTATGTAAGGTACTATAAGTTATTTATAGATTGCTATAAGATTTTATTTGTGTCTTTAGAATGCTTACTAGACTCAGGAAGTCCGATCAGCTTTGTGAAGAGGTCTCTATTGCCGGATTGGTTAAAATTGAATAATGAATTTTGTAATTGTTTTTATGGAATTAATGGAAGTGAATTAAAGGTCCTTGGGACAATTTTTTGTTCAATAATAATAAATGAGAAAAGAGTTTATTTTAAGTTACATGTGGTACCGGATGTATCTATGGGAGTTCAGGCAGTTTTAGGTAGGAATTTTTTGAAGGCTGGCAGGTTTAGGTTAGTGAGTGATTTGGAGCATAGGAATGTAGTCAGCAGTGTTACGGAAAGGAGGGAATCGGAGGAAGACCAGTTTATTAGATCCATTATGGCAATTGAGTATTCGGATGGAGAATCTGAGTACGAAATAGGTAACGATGTATCATATGCGGATAGAAAAACATTTAGTGATATTTTTAGAAGTTGCTATGTGGAGCCCGAGCGACCAACCGAACCACTGACTAAGAGCGAAATGCGCTTGGTGTTGGAGGATTTGAAGCCTTTCAATTGTCCTCCAAGGAGGTTATCATATTCAGAGAGGAATGAGTTGCAGAGACTGCTGGATGAATATTTGTCCAAGGGATACATACGGCCTAGCGAATCGGAATTTACGTCGCCAATCGTTCTGGTTAGGAAGAAGACAGGCGAACTCAGAATGTGTGTGGACTATCGCAGGTTGAATAAGGTGACCTCTAGAGACAATTACCCTATTCCGTTGATCGATGATTTGCTGGACAGGCTAGCGGGGAAGACAATTTTTACGAAACTTGATTTGAAGGATGGTTTTTTTCATGTTTATATGGATGTGGATTCTGTGAAGTATACCTCGTTTATTACACCCTTGGGGCAGTATGAGTTTCTCAGAATGCCGTTTGGACTGAAAAACGCCCCTTCGGTTTTCCAACGCTTTGTGAACAGGGTTTTCGCGGATATGGTACGGAATGACCAGGTCATAATATATCTTGATGACGTAATGGTGGCAACCAGTAATCTTGACGAGCATTTCAGAATTCTGGAAGAAGTTTTTAGGCGTCTGGTGGCGAATAGGCTTGAACTTAGATTAGATAAATGTGTATTTTTGCAGTCGGAGGTTAAGTACTTGGGGTATAGAATTAATGGTGACGGGATAAGGGCGGATGACAGGGGCTTGAGGGCAGTTGAGAATTTTCCAGTTCCGAACAAGCCACATTCGGTGCAGAGCTTCTTAGGACTATGCTCATATTTTCGTAGGTTCATCAGGAATTTTTCTATTATTGCGAAGCCCTTATACGATTTAACCAGAAAGACGAAAAAGTTTGAATTTGGAGTTGAACACCTAGAGTGCTTCGAACTACTTAAGAATAAACTGCTGGAGACCCCAATATTGGCATTATATGACCCAAGGGACGCGACCGAACTTCATTGCGATGCTAGTTCTGTGGGTTTGGGGGCAATTCTAATGCAAAGGAAGCAAGATGGGAAGATGCATCCCGTATTTTATTTCTCTCGGCGGACGACGGAGGCTGAATCCAGGTATCACAGCTTCGAGCTGGAGACATTAGCGATTGTGAGTGCACTGAAACGGTTTAGGGTGTATTTACAGGGTTTACAGTTTAAGATAGTTACGGACTGCAATTCATTGACTTTGACCTTGAATAAGAAGGAGCTAAACCCCAGGATTGCTAGGTGGGCGCTGGAGCTACAGAACTACGACTATATATTGGAACATCGGCGGGGTACGCGGATGCAACATGTTGACGCTTTAAGTCGCAGTAACATCTTGGTTCTGGAGACAAACACATTCGAGGAAAATTTGATAATATGCCAGGGGAAGGATGAAAAGCTGGCGTCGCTGAGGGAATCGCTGCAAAGGTCGGAAGATAAATTTTATGAAATGCGGAATGGGGTCGTATATAGAAAAAAGAATGATACCGTTTTGTTCTGTGTACCCAGCGATATGGAAGAACACGTCATGTTCAAATATCATGACGAAATGGGGCACGTCGGTGTGGATAAGATGACCGATCTAATGGAGAAAACGTATTGGTTCTCTGGAATGCGGGAGAAAGCTAAAAAACACGTCAGGAATTGTTTGCGTTGCATTGCTTTTGCGGCAAAATCTGGACGCGAAGAAGGATTTCTTCACAATATTCCCAAAGGAAACCTCCCATTTGATGTTTTACATATCGACCATTTTGGACCGGTCGATAATAGCAGAGCAAAGAAATATCTACTGGTTGTGATAGATGCGTTTACAAAATTCGTTAGGTTGTACCCAACAAGGACCACAAATACAGGAGAGGTCATTTCTTCACTTAAAGATTATTTCAGATCGTATAGTCGACCGAGATCCGTAGTATCGGATAGGGGAAGTTCGTTTACGTCTGGTGATTTTAGAGTCTTCATGGAGGATAACAATATTCAGCATATTAAGGTTGCAACGGCGTCCCCGCAGGCTAACGGACAAGTCGAAAGAGTTAATAGAAGCCTGGGACCGATGATTGCAAAACTGTCCGATTCGGAAAAAGGCCTTCACTGGGACAATGTCGTGGGGACCGTCGAGTTCTGTATTAATAATACGAGGCATAGATCTATTGATGAGTATCCAAGCAAAATGTTATTTGGGGTGCTTCAGAGGGGTACGATTTTGAATACTTTGAGGGAGAACTTGATTGATATAGAACAGGGAAACTGGGGACGGATAGATTTCGAAAAGGTTAGGGAGGACGCGGCTAGGGCACAGGAGAAGGTACAGGCATATAACAAGGACTATGTTGATCGGAGGAGAAGACCTCCTACTAAGTATGAGAAGAACGACTATGTGATGGTGAAAAATTTTGATTCGCAGCCAGGTCCATCTAGAAAACTATTACCTAAGTTCAAGGGCCCTTATCGAGTCTCAAAAGTATTGCGAAATGATAGATATCTGTTGGAGGATGTTGAGGGGTTTCAACTGTCGCGCACACCCTATAGCGGCGTTTGGGCAGTAGGTAACCTAAGGCCATGGTTCGGAGGTCGCAATGGTTAGTATTGGTCTTACCTAGATTTTGCCAGCCTAGAGATCGGGGGATCTTATTGTCAGGATGGACGAGTTGTAGTAGTATTTGTATGTTGTGCCTACTGTACAATTGACGTACATTGGCGGCAGTTACGGTTCTTATTAGCATGAATATATATGTATGTACACACAACCTTGTTTTAAGTCAATCACGCTGGCATTATGCTTTGCTTATATACTTATTTACATATTGTTATTATACACATGCATTTATCATATTTACCCTCTCTCTTTTAATGTTTAAGTTTGTACATATATTTATCTACATATTGTCATAAAATACATACGTTTATTATCTTTACTCTCTCTCTCTCTCTTAATATTTAAGTTTGTACATGTATTGCACCATTCATTTTCGGTGGTGGTTTTTAAGTATGAATCAAAATGAAATAAAGAACATGAGTCAGTTGATGTTGAGCGATTGAATTGGCAAGTTGTTTTAATTAATAGTCGGTCGTCTAAAGATGCGGGTTTGACAATACAATATTATCGGAGACTGAATACACCAGCATTAAAGTGTATATTTTTTGTGCTCAGAGACTGCATACACCACATTATAGCGCAATTTTTGTTGCAGCGTAGTATTTTTAAGTACTTTTTGCAAGAAATCACAGTTGCATCGCTTAGTACTGAGTAGATTTCAGGAGATTTCGTCGAAATCTACTCATAAAGTAGATTTCATTTTGTATGGGAAATCTTCTCAAAATCTACTAGATTTGGCTTGAAATCTCGAATGAGCAGATTTCGCTTTGGTGTAAATAGGCTATAAATTATTTGTTGTTGAGCTAGTGGTCTTCTTGTTTTGGTAAAAAGTATGGTTTTAATTTTTCAATATTTCGACACTCCGTTGTGTGTCTTCTTCAGGAAAATTTTTGTTTTTTTTTTTTTAAATTGTGTATACAAAATATTAAATTTGAAAACTCATATTGAAATAACAAAAACAAAATATTCAACTACATTAACATATTTTACATTATTATAACATTAAACATATTACATAAGTTTTTAAACAATTTTAGGCAAAATACCTATCTACTCCTGTTTTTGTTTTTATGTATTAAATGCCTATAATTTTGGGCTAATCCGTCTACATCCTTTTTAAAATTTATCCTCTTATCTACAGGCACGTTAGTTATCTGTAGCATTTCTAGCATATACCTTCGTTTATAATAATTTTCTTTGTTTAAAATAGATACACAATTTAAAAAAAAAAAATTTTCCTGAAGAAGACACACAACGGAGTGTCGAAATATTGAAAAATAAAAACCATACTTTTTACCAAAACAAGAAGACCACTAGCTCAACAACTAATAACAATTTAAATATAGTATACAATAATGAAATGCGGTTTATCCGGTCGATAAAATCCTACCATTAACAAAACGAGTTGAAATAACGGGCCTTACAAGACAAACTATTGGGTGAATGTAGCAGAAGAATTGTTATGATAGAACTAATGCGTTTAAACATCTTTACTTACGGGATGCTAATTAGGACACCTACCGTTAATCGTATGAATAAATAGGGATATAACGATACCAGTAAATACTCGATACTTTTCTTTCGATACCAAGTACTTTTGGTATCGATACTTCACTACCGAGTACCAAGTAGGTATCGGTCAAAAATAACCGTATCGCATAGATAAACTGTTTTCTTATTTGACAAGCAAAAACCAACTGTGTTGGACAGTATTTTTACCTTGATTTTATTTGCTTTAAAAGTTTTTATAACATTAATCCGTGCATGCAAATGGGACCTCCCTCCAAAATCGGTATAATGGGGTGTATTTTTGTATTAAATAAAACAAAGACGATTAGATTGCGGTCACGATCTTAAGATAATAAAACAAATAGTCTAGGGGGGTTACTCTATATTGCGATGCGAAAGGAAGTTCGTAGATATGCAATAAGAGTGTAATTTGATACTCAGTGCTGTTTGCGCAAACTTTTTCGCAAAATACTTTAAAAATGAAGCAACTTTGGTAGCACAAAATAAACAATAGCGAAGAACGATAAAAGAAAATTTCCGAAAGGAAAAACTTAAATGCATTTAAAATTATTTGTTTTCAAGCAAAATATTTATTTTAGTCATCAGAATAATTACTGTTACAAAGTTTTAAGTAGTTTTTAGAATAATGTTTCTTCTTAAAAAGGATTTTCCAACTTTATTTCTCACTTTGGCTTTATTAAAGTTCTTGCACTTGGCTATTGGAAACTCTTTCTGGATAATGAGACATGGCTAATATTCTTACTTGTAGTAAAGTAGTGCTTGACCATTGTAGAAAAGATTAGTGAAAAATAATTTTTGATTATTTAGCCAAAAAATCTATATATTTGTATCATAAAATAAATACTTTAAGTTCAATAGTGTTAGTTGCCTGAACTATTAAATTTTCTGTCTTTCGCATTGCACGTAGAAATTACAAAATTCTTTGATTATATCAGGAAAAATACTTAAGGCTTTGAATTTATCTTCAAATTGAAAACTCATTAGAATTCAGTCACAATTTTTTATAAGAAAATATGTTTACAATTCTTAATTTGGACATATGAGCTTCTAAACACTTATCTAATATATTATACGGACAAGTATGCTCTGAAATAAATATCATTAACATTAAAGAAAATTTTTAACAAGTTGTCACCAACTGCCACAGTCAAAATGATTGGACAATAAGTATTCATATCTTAATACTAAATATAAAAGCTATTTAAGTCCAGCCACTGCTAGACAAAAAAGTTTTATTTTGCGCGAATAATATCGCCTATTTAACGTTCTGATGGTGGCAAGGGTATCCCTTCTTCTCAACCGAGAGTGGCCGCCAAAATTAAGTATGTTACGTGCAAGTGGATTTGGGTGAAGTTCCAGTGTACTGATATACATACCTTGACGCATACTTAGAAAACTCGTCTTTTACCAGCGGAACTCACAGATCTTACGTACCATGGAGCTGCAGTAATCGTACAAAGAATTTGGTTTTGTCGTCTTTGAATTTTTTCAATGTTAGATGTTGAGGCGGTGCCCCATAATTGAACTCCGTAGCACCATATAGGCTTTAAAATTGCGTTATATAACAAAAGTTTGCAGTGCAACTTCAATGTCGAATTTCTGCCCATAAGCCAATTTAATTGTGCTGCTTTTAATTTCAACTAAGTGACTTTCGCATCAATGTGAGGCTTCCACGTTAGCCTACGGTCGAGGTAAATACCAAGGTATTTAACTTCATTATGCTGCGGAATAGGTGCATTGTTAATTTGGATAGCCGAACATGTTTGCTTACGCAGTGTGAATGTAACGTGAGTACATTTTTGTTCATTAACTTTTATTTTCCAAAGTTTCAACTATTTCTCTAATATTGAAATATACTGCTGCAAATTTCGTGAAGCTTCCTGATGGTTTTCATGAACGCTACAAAAAGCTGTGTCATCTGCAAAAGTTGAAGTATGGATTCAGGATCTCGTTGGCATGTCAGAGGCGTAAATCAAATTTGGAGTGGGTCCTAGAATGCTACCTTGGGGAGCTCCTGCTCCGATTGACTGTGAGAGACTTATAAAGTCACCTTCTTTGATAACAAATTTCCGGTCGCATAAGTAGCTTTCCAGAAGTTTGTGAGTGTTTGCAGGCAAATTAAACTTTATTTTGTGCATCAATCCGTCATGCCACACTTCATCAAAAGCTTGGGACATGTCGATGAATAGAGCTGAACAATACTTTTTGTCTTCAAAAGTCTGTCTTATGACATTGACTAGTCTACGTGTTTGTTCTATGGTGCTATGTTTAGCCCGAAAGCCAAATTGATGATTAGAGATACATCCCACATCATTCAGTATTGGAGACAACTTCGCCATTAACTATTTTTCGAATAGTTTTGAAATTGTTAGTAGTAGACTTATTGGTCTGTACGTTTCTATTTTAGTGGGATCCTTCCCTGGCTTGGGTATCATAGTAATCATAGAGGCCGTCCACTCTGCAGGATAATACTCAAGGCGTAAAATAGCGTTAAAAATAAAAAGTAGCATTCTGCTAGCTACATTTTCAAGCATTTTACCAGTAATTTGAAAACTAAGTCTCAAAGGCACAGGCGGTCTAACAGCATATGGCGATAATTCTGCTACATCATCCACTGTATCATTTGCAATAAAAACGTTTTTCAAATGATTAACATACACCATCCCCTTTTCAGGTGCCAGTTGAAGTTCGCAAAGGTGGCTTACTTATTACGGGTCTTTTCAGACCTTTTGCTGCTTTCCACAGAGAATAGCTAGATTGCGGAGTGCCATCCAGGCTTTCCAAATATGTTTTAAGGGAAAACATTCTCTGGATTTCAAGCAGATTTCTTAGTCGAGTTACGCATTCCCGTAGCGTACTTTTAACCTGTGGAGACCTGTGAGTTTGCCACTCTCTTCTAAGTCATCTTTTTTCTGACAGAAGTTGCTGAGTTTCAGCCGAATAGGTCACCATAGGTCTCATCAAAATGTATTTACAAGTTTCTAAGGCTAATGGTTTTCTCAGAAACGGTATTTCAATGGCGGAATCGAATTTTCTATCAATGTTGATTCTGAGTATGTATACTTTATTGGGTCGGAAATGAAAATTGTAGAACTTACAAACGGAATCACAAGCTTACATACTTACACCCTTTCCATGTTTGCGAAGGGTATAACAATGGAAATATGTATGTTGTAAAATCAAAGTTACTTGGAGATGGTTGATCTAAAAAAATCGTCAAAAACAGACCTTAAATCGTTAATTTGCTATTTTCAGCATGCAAAATCGTCAAAATGACGATAAGTCGTCAAATATGGCAACCGTGAATACAGGGCACAAATTCTTCGATTTTTATTTCGCATCGCAATAGAGAGTAACCACCCAGTTACTAAAGCCATTCGAATTTATCACTACAGAATCTTCAGGCGAGAGTTATGCGACTTTATCGAAGATTATACCAATGATAAATTGTTTTACATCCAAGCATCAAAGTTACATCCTTCATTGAATGTGTCAAACAGTCACAAGGTAAACTATTGGGTGAATACAGTAGAAGAATTTTTATCATAGAGATCCAGCTTCCGGGATCCTAATTAAGACACTTCAATTTCAGCTAGTGCAGAAGATGAAGTCCACAAGGAAGATTTTTGGATCGATGTGTTCTGGCCTACCACTATCGTATCAAGAAATTGACCGACACAAGTATGTATCGATGCTTTTTCCTCGATACCGAGTAGTTATCGATACTTTGTGATCGATACCGTCCCGAGTATAAGTATCGATACCCAAGTGGTATCGTTTCATCCCTAGTGAGGAGTATTAATAAGCAACAAATATTTACATTAAATATTTTCATGAAAGACTCGTTATTGCATCGATTTATTCACCGCCCCAATTTTCAATAACAGACAACCACTAGTCACATTTTTTCAAGTCACTTGAGCCTCGATTTTTAGCGGCTGGTGACTATAAAGCTAAACACACTTTGTGGATCACACTTATTTTCCCCGAAAGGTCTTGTACTTTTTGACAATATTTCTAAAATGGGCTTATATGTGATTTCAAGCGGGCACCCCACTTATAGGCCGTCAGACCGAAGAAAGATTTAAGATGTTATACATTTTGGAGCTGCCAAAAATTTTCCTTTAGAGTGGATGCAAGTGGAGCCTTCATTAGATTTTTCATCGAATCCATCACCCACTATAACTTCTGTTTCGTTTAACCAAGACATTGTTGCACCGTTGAGTGAGCTAGTGTTGACCGTTACTAGTGTTAATTAGCCAAAATATATAAAATATTTGAGTACTCATTGTACGGAGCATATGACCTTGCGAATGCCTGAAGATATTGGTGTGTAAATTTGTCTGAAAACCTTAAACTAGCTGTACAACATTCTACCACTAATTTTCAAGATGTCGAAAACGTTATCGGTAACACAAACCGATAGAAAGCTCCCGGCATTGATCAAATTACTGGTGAAATGCTTGAACAATTACCTCGTGTAGCTAGAAGAGTTCTACTTTTTATGTTTAAAGCTATTTTACGCTTTGAGCTCTATGATAACGAAGCCAGGGATAGATACGACTAACGTAGAATCATGGAAACCAATAAGTCTATTCGGTAATGACGAAGTTGAGTTCAATATTAAACAATGTGTGATGCATCCCTGATCATCAAATTGCCTTTCGGGCTAAACACAACACCATAGAGCAAACGCACAGACTAGTCAATGTCATAAGACAGACTTTTGAAGACAAAAAGTATTGTTTAGCTCTATTCAAGCTTTTGATAAAGTGTGGCACGACGGTTTGGCAAAAAATAAAGCTTAACTTGCCTGCAAAAGCTCACAAGGTTTTGGAAAGCTACGTATACAGGCGGAAATTTGTTATCAGAGAGGGCGATTTTATAAGCCCAATTCAGCCAATCGAGGCAGGATACTGGGGCCTACGTTATATTTAATTTACGCCTCTGACATGCCATCTACATCCGGAATCCGCACTTTAACTTTTACAGACGACGCAGCGTTCTTGAGCGTTCATGAAAACCATGAATTAGTTTCATGAAATTTACATGAATATAATTCAGTATTAGAGAAAGTACTATAACTTTGGAAAATCAAAGTTAATGAACAAAAATGTACTCATGTCACATTCACACTGTGTAAACAACCGTGCATTTATCCAAATTAACAACTCACCTTTTCCGCAGCATAATGAAGTCAAGTACCTTAGCCCTTAGGCTAATTTAATTGGATTAAAACAAGCATGTATTTTGTAGTTTATAAAATACTTATTTATTGTATATTTTGATGAGCAACTCGAGGTTGCTGAAATCAATTCTTCTGTATTAATCCTTGTTTAAACTAACATTATAATTGCTTATATACTACTTATGGGAAGTTCTAGACGACTCATCTATATTAATTTTTATAATATCAAAGTTAATGTATGGGAAACTAATTTGGTTCCCACGTTTAGGGGTAAGCTGATCAGAAGTCACATATGCACATATGCAGATGGTTCAAGGCCATAAATGGTTTCTTTGGTATGTGCATACATATGTACGTGGCCGAGGTGATTCAAGTGTTTTAGATTTAATTATTACAGTGCAACACACATGCATACATACCTTTATAAACCAGTATCATTCGCAGCTCAAGTGAATTTCAAATTATTGCACTTAATAGGTGCACTGTCGCGACGACGGTCAGCGACAGCAAAAGGTGACCAGTGACGAGGGTTATGAATTTTCAAAATGGAACTTGATGTTCTTTTAGTTATTTCTTACGCATGCTTTTAATAGAATGCATTCATGTTATGGCTAAAAGAGTGAATTTATGTCATGATCATGCTACACTAACGTGGAAGTCTCACATTGAAGCAAATGTCACTCAGTTGAAATTAAAAGCAGCGCAACTGAATTGGCATATGGGCAGAAATTTTGGTGCTACAGAATTCAATCATGGGGCATCGCCAGGGCTGCCAGAAAAAATATGGTAGATATCGTCAAGATCCCGATAGTTTTTGAAAATATCGTCATTTCAATTTTGAAATATCGTCAAAAAAATCGGACTTATAAAACTACTAAATTTTTAATGTATTTTAAGTTTTTATTTAAAAGTATAACAGATTTTAATGTAAGCTTATCATATCAAATTTGTACATTCCTGCATATTTGTGATTGATACAAGAATTTTCTGAATTGAATAATTCCAATAAATGGATTTAATTGCAATATCAAAGCAGTTGAAAGGATTTGATTTTAATTAGGCTTTATACATAACAAAGAATGCCGTCAAATGTTTCATTTTCTAAAGATTTTCATTTTTTTTTCTTATTTTAACTAATTTGGCTGAACATTATGCCCACGCTGCAGAATAATAGGGCAATGCCACTATATTTTGGAATAATTTTGAATATATTGGGAATGCTCGCATTTCAATTCATATTTTGATATTTTTGCAAAAACTGTATAAATTAGTTCCTTAACATGCACGCAGAAAAATTGCTAAAAATGCAACTGTGTATTGTGAATATTTTCATAAAATGATGGTTTTTATGGGATCAGAGTTACTTTTGTTGTGAACAATATGAAAATATTATAGCCGCCTCGAGAAATGAATTGAAATAACGTAAAATTATTAAGTTTTTTATTCGCTATTTAAGCTTCTAACATTTATACCAGTAAAAAATTATAAATAGCTTGTTTTCTATGTTTCCCAGCTATCTATATGCCGACATTTCATAGGAACTACCCTAATCATCAGTAGATAAATGGTTTGTCAATAAGACAAATCAAAATTTCCCTAGGGATATTAGGTGGATTCTTTCGCTCGGACAGAAATATGCTTTACCAACTAGAAGAGAAGATTTTCCCATTAAGAGAATAATTTCTGAGGGAGAAGGTTTTGTACAAACATTAGAAAATAAAGAAGAACAGGAAATAGCTAGAAATGGATTTGCAACAATTATTGACAGTCATTTGAACAGAATGACGTTAACTAGCAAATATAGATGTATGCTAGATAAAGGTAAAGAGGCAGAAAGTTTTCTAAGAAGAAATAAGGATATTCTTATTTTAAAGGCAGATAAAGGTAACACTACGGTAGCTATATATAAGCAGGACTATGATTTAAGAACAAATAATATTGTTGGAGATACATCGAAATATCAGTTAATGAATAAAGATCCTACAGGCAGATTATAGAAGATAAATAACAGTTTAGTAGATGAGAACTATTTAGAAAAGAAATTTTGACCAATAATGAGAAAAATAAAATAAACACTAATATTGCTGTTGCACCTAGATTATTTGGTTTACCAAAAATTCATAAAATAGATTTTCCATTAAGACCGATTTGCTCATTTATTAATTCTCCTTCTTATGAACTTTGTAATTATGTTGTAAATATTCTGAGGAAGATTACTGATAATTCGAAATATAATATTAAAGATTCATTGCAGTTTAAGGAGAGGATAAATGGTAAAAATATAGATAATGATGAAAGATTAATATCTTTCGATGTAGTCTCACTATTTCCTAGTATACCAATTGATTTAGCAATGAACGCTATAGAGGATAATTGGGGGTTAATAACACAGCATACAAGGATAGAAAAAAGTTTATTTTTACGTGTTTTGAAATTTGGTATAAAAGATAATATATATTTTCAGCATAATGGGAAAACATACACAGATAAATGGACTACCGTTGGGATCTCCAGCTTCCCCAATTATTGTTGATATTGTAATGGAAAAGTTATTAGACAACTCCATAGAAAGGTTGAATATAAAACCGAGAGTAATGACTAAATACGAGGACGATTTGTTTTGTATTATTCCTGCTTTAGCTGTTGAGGATATATTTACAGCTTTGAATAATTTTAATCCTAATATTAAATTTACAATGGAAACAAAGATAATGTCTTTCCAACTGGGCTAATTCATGAATTTGTGAATAAATTTGGAAATAGAAGTACACATAATGTAGTTAGTTTAGCAGAACCAAAACTTTATAGACCTCTAACGTATATACCAGGATTAACAGAAAGGCTAGCAAGATCTAATATATTTAATAGAAAAAAATATAGAATGACTAAGGATAGACTTAGAAAATTGGATATTGCGAATATATAGGGTGTTTTTTTAAGCTAGATAGAACTTTAAATTGTAAAAAGTAACACAAAAAATTAAATTTTGATGAAACACTTTTTTTTATTTGTTTCAGTATACTCTGACAAATCATCATGAATAGACTCACGCTTGAACAACGCTACGAAATTATCCAAATTTACTTTGAAAATCAGACCCGTTGTTTTATCGCAAAATTGTGTTCAGCGATGAGGCGCATTTTTGGCTTAACGGGTTTGTTAATAAGCAAAATTGCCGCATATGGAGTGAGACCAATCCACAAGAGACCCTACAGACTCCATTACATCCAGAAAAATGCACTGTTTGGTGCGGTTTTCATGCTGGTGGCATCATCGGACCTTATTTCTTCAAAAATGAGGCCGGAGCTCGCGTTACGGTCAATGGAGATCGTTACCGCACCATGATCAATGATTTTTTGTTTGAAAATATGGATGACATTGATCCGGAGGAGATGTGGTTTCAACAGGATGGCGCTACGTGCCATACGGCGAACGCAACCATCGACTTACTGAAATCAAAATTTGGCGATAAGTTGATTTCGAGAAATGGACCTGTCAATTGGCCTCCAAGGTCGTGCGATTTGACACCTCTCGATTATTTCCTGTGGGGCTACGTGAAGTCACTGGTTTATGCTGATAAACCAGCAGCAATTGACGCCTTGGAGGCCAGCATTGTTCGTGTTGTTCCTGACATACGGCCAGCAGTGCTCGAAAAAGTGGCCCAAAATTGGACGTCCAGAATGCGCTTCGTCAAGAACAGCCGCGGTGCCCATATGCCCGAAATCATTTTCAAATGTTAATGTCACGTATTGATCTTTCGAATAAAAAAAAATTTTGATTACAATTTAATTTTTTGTGTTATTTTTTACAATTTCAAGTTCTATCGGGCTTAAAAAAACACCCTATAGTTTATAAAATTCTATTTCAGGGAAATGATCAGGAAAATTGTAACATGGTGTATATAGGAACAACAAAAAACAAATTAAGGGTAAGGATTACAGGACACAAGTCAGACCAAAAATATAGGCATGTTAATTCCCAAAAGACAGCATTATCTTCTCATTGCTCCAGAATAAATCACAGCATTTTGAAAATGCTTCAATAATAAAACCAGAAAGTAATATTAAGAAACGTTATATGTTAGAAATGTTAGAGACACTTAATTAACAAAAAATTATTACATTGAATGTATATGAGTATAATTGTTAGGATATTATTGAATTATGTTAAATTTGTTCATGTTGTTCTGTAAGCAACATTTGCTACGTTAATTTGTTTATACCAATAAAAATTATAAATAGCTTGTTTTCTATGTTTCCCAGCTATCTATATGTCGACATTTCATAGGAACTACCCTAATCATCAGTAGACTTTGGAAATTTTTGAAAGATATTCTCAAACATTCAACTTTATATCCCAGCAATATAAATAAATTGTTGAGAATTTAAAAGAAAAATGCTCTAATAATACCTGTCAAAACACAAAAAACAAGCCTTTTCATTTATTCACCTCTCTAACATTTCTTTACACCTTTCAAACAAATCGTAGCAACCAACGGTTGTTCATTTGTTTGAAAGTTGTAAAGAAATGTTAGAGAGGTGAATAAATGAAAAGGCTTGTTTTTTGTGTTTTGACAGGTATTATTAGAGCATTTTTCTTTTAAATTCTCAACAATTTATTTATATTGCTGGGATATAAAGTTGAATGTTTGAGAATATCTTTCAAAAATTTCCAAAGTCTACTGATGATTAGGGTAGTACCTATGAAATGTCGACATATAGATAGCTGGGAAACATAGAAAACAAGCTATTTATAATTTTTATTGGTCTAAATGGTAGAAGCTAAAAATAGCGAATAAAAAACTTAATTGTTTGAATTTTTGTTCTCTGCTTTTCGATACTTTCAAAAAGCAAATCGTAGCAACCAACGGTTGTTCATTTGTTTGAAAGTTGTAAAGAAATGTTAGAGAGGTGAATAAATGAAAAGGCTTGTTTTTTGTGTTTTGACAGGTATTATTAGAGCATTTTTCTTTTAAATTCTCAACAATTTATTTATATTGCTGGGATATAAAGTTGAATGTTTGAGAATATCTTTCAAAAATTTCCAAAGTGTACTGATGATTAGGGTAGTTCCTATGAAATGTCGACATATAGATAGCTGGGAAACATAGAAAACAAGCTATTTATAATTTTTATTGGTATAAATGGTAGAAGCTAAAAATAGCTAATAAAAAACTTAATTGTTTTAATTTGTTTATATTAGAAAACAACATGTTGTAATCGTTAGCAGGGCACATCTTGCTTGCAGAATAAATTTTTGGTTTACATTATGTTATTTTTAATTGTTAATGTTGTTAAGTATTTTTCTTTGAGTTAGCATTTTTTTTAAACCAAAAATTATTTGACAATTTTTTGTTTTCAAAAAATTATTATAACAATTTTAATTTTTCCGGAAGATGCTAACAAATTGTTGGCGAAATATTGAGAAAAAAATGCTAGAAAATGTTTAAATTTTTTATATAAAAAAACAAGATCTTAAGCTGCAAACATTTTATAAATATTTAATAAGCAAAGATAAAAAAATATGAAGATAAAATTATTAATAAATTCAAAAATTTTAAATTAAAATATACTTCATATTTTTATATATTGAAGAACAGTTCGCGCGTCATCGTAATTATTTCTTAAGCGCGGTCAACCTGGTTGTTTTAGTTGTTCGATCTTCGATCCTAACTGTATCAGTTTACAGTTTTTAGAAGTATTTCATTGTTAACCATGCTGCAACTTCCTATGTGAAGACATAGGTTTTTATAGTTAGTCACAGCGACGCAACAAAACTTACTGTTAATACCATCTTGGGCATATGGTCTCCGTCACGTCGCTCATGCTGTGCATCCTTTGCAACTGTATAGTTACATAGAAATAGAAAATACATATTTTATTGGAAACACTTCGAAATGTTTTCCTCTAAACAAGTGTTTTCCTTTACAGTGGAAACATGGTATTACCTATTTAATGATAATCCGATGTACATATAGCTATAATTGGCATCTAAGGTTTTTGGCACAAATATATATTTGGCTTAGTCCCGGTCTTGGAAGTCTCCATTTTTTACTGTTTTAACTAATTTCCGACGTTATGCTATGACATACTAAATAGTACGTCTCAAAAAAAAAAAAATTAAAAGCTAGTCTAAGACAATTTCATCATGACTTCAAACTGCGTCAAAATGGAAAAATCTTGTGAATTAAGATTTATTAAAGCAAATATATTTCAGTAAGTAGTACTTACTAAGTACTTATACAATTTGAAAGCTCCGAGTAATGCTCGGTGCCCCAGGTATTGTATTTAATTCACAGTAAACTACTTTTTTTTTGGGCGTTAAAAGCACAATTTGAGTTAACCTATTCTGCTTTATCCAAAGCAGAATTGGGAATATAATTAACTCGAGGTGAGTCAATTATATTGGGGTTTTGGGGAAAAAAATAAAAAGAAGGTTAATATTTCTTTTCTAAGCAAACATAAAGTAGTTTATTAAGTATTCATCTGAGTGTAAATAATAATCGATGAGGTAAACTAAGGTTGATCGCAATGGTTTGTCTAGCGTTGAGATGTAAAACCAAATTGACACTTGGAAAGGTCCAGTTGACTTGACTTGCCAGTGCGAAGAACTTTACAAAGTGGTGAGTATAGATAAGTAGGTAAGTTAAATAAATGAGTGGTAAGTACAATTCATTAAAGAAATTAATAATTACAATAAAATATATACTAATACATTTATGACTAAAAACGAAAATAATTTTGTCCAAAGTAGTTTGGACACACAGAAAACAAATTTTTTAAAGTCTGGCTTCTCTGATATTTACTTTTAAATACTTGTTTCTTATAATTTTTTGGAACAGTTTCCTTCAGTTTAATATATCGGCGTTCAAGGTAGAATACTAAATCAAAACAATTTTTTAAACTTTCAATTTTCACAAACGAGAAACTTGCATTATCACTAAAATAATGCATTTATTTTATTGAATTAAAATATACATATGTTCATGCATATCTATACATAGTTAAAGGCTTGAGGTAAGTTAACAACATATTGTTTAAATTGGCTGTTCACTTGGGATCTGTTGGTAACTTGAAGCCTACCAAATCAGCAGTTTCCTTCACAGTTCTCTCACCTCGACCATGATATTCCTTGTGCAATTCATTATATCTCCTTAAGCTCGTTAGATACGTGAGATAAGTTTGTCCTAGAAATAAAGCCTCATTTCTTGCTTTGCACAATTGTTGATCCGTTGTAGAAAATTTCTTGTATTGAGCCAATATATAACGGGCCGCCAAAGAATTTTTAATGCAACCACTGGGAGAGGCGTAGCGGAGTTCTTGCAGTAGAGAGCGCAGAGTTTTTGTTGCTACCATACTAAAGCAAATATTTGGCAATTATGCAAATTTAATAATTTTCTTACTTAACATCAAATATGTGTTTTTTATATAAACAACGTCTGATTAGAGAAAAAAACGAAACAGATGACTGTCACAAGCAAGGCGAAATCTAAGACAGAGTTGTATAAAAATTTACTCGCTAGTTTTTTTTATCTTAAAAAGCCGTTAAATATCAAGGCGAATTTAGTACCAGGTGGCCTCGTTAGCGTAGCTGATCGACAGCTGTTTTAGGTGCTCATTACCCAACTATCAAAATTTGTCTATATTTTCATATTTCTTTCACACATTTTCATGCGCGGCATTTCATATTTCCTGTATACAAATCTTAATTTAGTACAGTTAAACATTAGGCAGCAACTTTAAAATTGATTTTACAATACGCACACAACTTAGGGAGGTCAGTAGATGAAATGGACCAGTCTAATTTATTGTTAAAAATTGACGTTTGTAGTATGAAATCTTCGTGGGTGTTCTGTATCGATATTTTTAATAGATATAGTCATAGTAAAATATTGGCGGCATATATAATATATGAAAATTAAAAAAATATGAAAATTGTATATTATATTCATCAGCTAGCTGTTTATCAAATCAAATATGGCTCGTTAAAAAAATTTGAAATAAAGGAAGTGAAAAGTGAAATAAAATACTTCACTGCCAATGCAAACAATTTTTAAAATCAATATCTATTGAAAACATTTGCTTTCGATATTTTTACTTAACTACCACCACCCTGATCTACCCATTTATTATTTCTTTAATGCTTTTATATATGTACATTTTGTATACAATGAATAAAAAAAAATAAACTTTTTTGTTATAATTACTTTCAGTTTTATTTCGACAGCAACGGGTTAATCGTGTTTTTGAAAATAGATACCAAGGCGAATTCATAACAGGTGAAATTGACAGCGCAGCTGATAACTTTTTTTTAATTTTAATCTTTTTCAGATGTCAATGGAATAATTAAAACAAATTAAAAAAAAAATGTTAAACAATTATTATTGTATCTTGAGCGCCAAGTATCATCCAGACTTCTCCCCAATCTGGTTGGCTATTTTCACCTTTTTAAGCTCTATCTTCTGAGACTTTAATTCAAACTTTCACGAAATAATTAAGTTTTTCTTTTATTGTAAATTTTTTTTTAAAGAAATTTGAAAAAAAAATTTTTTTGAAACAATTTTTTAGGTTTTGAATTGCAACTATCATTCAGAATCCTCCGCAATCTGGCTGGCCTTTTTCTCCTTTCCGAGCTCTATGATCCAAGACTTTAATTTTCACGAAATAGTTAAACGTTTCACGAAATAATTAAAAGTTTATCTTTTCTTGTAAATTTTTTTTATTATATATTTTTTGGAATTCCTTTTTGTGTTTATATTTTTCCATTGACGTTTGAAAAAGATTTATTTTTTGTAGTGTTGTATTTATTGCTCTTGCATATACCTGATATGAATTCGCCTTGATAGATACACTATTTGAATACATTTTATTTCAGCGTTGCCGCTTAGCATGTACTCGTAATTAACAAAAATTGGAACAAAATAAAAAATTTCTGATAATTTTTGTGCAATTAAATTTTTTTATAATTTCTTTGTATATTACAGCATCATTATAATTTGCTCCATATTTTTATTCAAAAGTGTTAAGGAAATATATTTATCAATTGAAAATACTTCATTCTTGTTAATAACATTTACGTTTTCGAAACTCATTTTCTTAATCTGACACAAATTATTCTGAAGACTTTAAAAATGTTGTTATTAGACATAAATATATATTTGCACATGTAAATTTAAAATTTATTATAGTGAACATTTTATTCAACTAAAAAGAATCTGCATTTCGTTGCAAAAAAATCTAACCAAAAAATAATTTTCCACACGTATAATTCATCCAAAATGTACTTATATTTTATATTAAAAATTTTTTTTTTTTTTTCATTTGTTTATTGAATCTTCACAAAGTGAACTAACAATAAGTATTCAAATCTTAAAACTAAATACATAAAATTAATTAAGTCCAGCCAATGCTAGACAAAAATGTTTTATTTTGCACGATCAATATCAGTGAAATCACCTATTTAACGTTCTGATGGTGGCAAGGGTGTCCCTCCTTCTCAACCGAGAGTGTCCTTCGAAATTAAGTATATTGCGTGCAAGACTATTTGGATGAAGTTCCAATTTATTGATATGCCTTGTTGCGTACTTTGAAAATTCGTCTTTTACAAGAGGAACACAGAGATCCTTATGAATTCGTGAGTTTTTTACGTACCATGGAGCTGCGGTAATTGTTCGAAGAATTTTGTTTTGTCGCCTTTGAATTTTTTCAACGTTTGAAGCGGAGGCCGTGCCCCATAGTTGAATTCCATAGCACCATATAGGCTTTAGAATTGCGTTGTATAATAAAAGTTTGCAATCCAGCTTCAATGTAGAATTTCTGCCCATAAGCCAATTCAGTTGAGCTGCTTTTAACTTTAACTGAGTAACTTTCGCATCTATGTGAGACTTCCACGTTAACCTACGGTCCAGGTGAATACCAAGGTACTTGACTTCATTTTGCTGCGGAATAGGTGAATTGTTGATTTGGATGGCTGAACATGTTTGTTTACGCAGTGTGAATGTAACGTGAGTACACTTTTGTTCATTAACTTTAATTTTCCAAAGTTTTAACCACATCTCTAATATTGAAATATACTCCTGCAAATTTCGCGAAGCTACTTGATGGCTTTCATGTACGCTGCAGAATGCTGTATCGTCTGCAAAAGTTGAAGTGTGGATTCCGGGTGTCGTTGGCATGTCAGAGGCATAAATCAAATATAAAGTAGGCCCCAGTATGCTGCCTTGGGGAACTCCTGCCTCGATTGGCTGAGTTGGGCTTATAAAGTCGCCTTCTCTGATAACAAACTTCCGCCCACATAAGTAGCTTTCCAGAAGCTTGTGTGTATTTGCAGGCAAGTTCAACTATATTTTGTGTATCAAGCCCTCGTGCCACACTTTATCAAAAGCTTGAGAAATGTCAATGAATAGAGCTGAGCAATACTTCTTCTCCTCAAAGGTCTGTCTTATGACATTGACTAGTCTGTGCGTTTGTTCTATTGTGCTGTGTTTAGCCCGAAAGCCAAATTGATGATCAGGGATGCATCCCACAGTGTTCAACATTGGACTCAACTTTGCCATTAACAATTTTTCGAACAGTTTTGAAATTGTTGGCAGTAGACTTATTGGTTGTATGATTCTACTTTAGTGGGATCCTTCCCTGGTTTGGGTATCATAGTAATCATGGACACCTTCCACTCTGCAGGATAATACTCGAGACGTAAAATAGCGTTAAAAATAAAAAGAAGAATTCTACGAGCTACACGAGGTAGCTGCTCAAGCATTTTACCAGTAATTTTATCAATACCTGGAGCTTTCCTGGGGTTTGTGTTACGAATAACATTTTCAACATCCTGAAAACTAAGTCTCAAAGGCACAGGCGGTCTAACAGCATATGGCGGAAATTCAGCAACATCATCCACTGTATCATTTGCAGTAAAAACGTTTTTCAAATGATTAACATACACCATCCCTTTTTCAGAATCGCTTCTTGCCCAATCTCCAGTTGAAGTTCGCAGAGGTGGCTTACCTACTACGGGTCTTTTCAGACCTTTTGTCGCTTTCCATAGAGAATAGTCGGTTTGAGGGGTACCATCAAGACCTTCCAGATAATTTTTAAGGGAAGCCATTCTTTGGATTTCGAGCAGATTTCTTAACTGAGCTATGCACTCTCGTAGCCTGCTTTTAAGCTGGGGAGACCTGCGAAGTTGCCACTCTCTTCTAACTCTTCTTTTTTCTGTTAGAAGTTGTTCAATTTCAAACGAATATGTTCTGTTGCTCACATTTCTGGATCTTATATGGCTAGTGGTGGCATGTTGTACGGCTAGATTAAGGTGTTCAGAAAATTCGTTAATCGACACATCAATATCCTCAGGCGTTCTCAAGGCAATGTTTTCCGTACAATGTGTACTCAAATATTTCTTATATTTTATCCAATTAACTCGAGTGACGGTCAACGCCAAGTCCCAAAACGGGGAACCAACCCCCTGGGGGAACGAAACAGAAACTATAGTTGGTGAGTGATCTGAGGACAAGTCCAATGAAGGCTCCACTTGCATCCATTCTGAGGGAAAATTTTTTGTAACTCCAAAGTCTATAACGTCTGGGATCTTGCGTTGGTCTGACGGCCAATAAGTGGGGTGTCCACTTGAAATCACACCTAAGCCCATTTTGGTAACGGTGTCAAAAAGCACACGGCCTTTCGGGGTAATTAAACGTGATCCCCAAAAAGTGTGTTTAGCGTTATAGTCGCCAGCCGCTAAAAATCGAGGACCAAGTGATTTGAAAAAAATTGAATATTGTCTTTCTGTTATTGAAAATCGTGGTGGTGAGTAAATCGAGGATATAACAATTTTTTCATGAAAATAATTAAGGCATATATTTGTAGCTTGGAGATATTCCTCACATGTCTCGTTCATTAAAAAGTGTTTAATTCTGGATTTTATTAGAATTGCCGATCCTCCGCAAGATCTTCCACGGGGATCTTTTGTGTCGTACATACTGTATGTAGCCATTAATTTTGAAAAAAACTGTTAGTTGTCAAATGGGTTTCAGCAATCATCATTATATCGATCTGCTTTTCCATAAGGAAGTGCTCAAGTTCATTTTTGTGTTGGCGAATGCCGTTTGCGTTCCAGAAACATATTTTTAACCAATTCATTTTTTTAAAATTGCCTGTAAAATAGTGGATTGCATTTTTAGCATTTCCTGCATCATGTTGGTCATAGAGACGGTAAAAGTGTTAATGGATTGAACAAGAGTCTGCAGAGTTGCCTCTAGGTTACTAAAATTTGGATCGGAAATTTGGGGCTTGGGTTGCTGGTTCAAGTTTTGGTCGGATTTAACCACATTAGCATATGAAAATTGTTTGGTATTCTGCGTGTTTGTGAAGTTGGTTGGATGGCCTACCTGGGGAAAATTGTTTTTGCCAATGACATTTGGCTGCTGGGCTGCTGGAGAAACCGATGACTTATTTGTCATTGACCGCTTAAAATGAGTATAGACAGGGCAACCTCTATAATTTGCAGTGTGGTTACCTCCACAGTTACTGCATTTTTTAACACTTGCGTCGGCCTTTGGCTTATTGCACTGAGTTGTGCCGTGAAGTTCGCCACATACTACACAAACAGCGGGCAACTTGCAGTAAGCCTTAGTGTGGCCAAATTCTTGGCAGTTTAGGCACTGAACGGGTCCTGAACGCTTATGTGGCTCCTCAACGGTAACCTTACGATGCAAAAGATATTTGAGGTTATATATTGGGTGAATTTCACTCTTTTTTAGCAGAACATCCCCTGGTTCTAGTTCAACCCTAAACATAGGTTGAGGGGTCTTTTCATGGTTCCTGATGTTTACTACTGTTTTTATATTAAAACCCTTATCTTCCAATCCGGTTTTTACATCATCATAACGACCTGAAGACCTTTGGCACTTTTGAGCTGGTAAGTGTAAAATGATCTTTTCTGTTTTTCTAAGACATCAGACAATATTATATTATATATATTAAAAATAAAATCAATTATTAGTCCAACTCTCGTTGATTTACAAAACTTTTAATAAGTTCCTAATTCCAATATTTTGTTTGTTTCCCTGATAGGTCCAAATCATCATCAACAATTTCTTATACCTTCTCTAGCAAAAAACAATGAAGAAATCGTACAAGAGACTTATAATATATGTATATCTAATTTCCAGTTTTTAATCTTTTAAGTTTGCTAAAAAAATTTCCTCTTGATAAAGGGTGTTTTTTTAAGCTAGATAGAACTTTAAATTGTAAAAAGTAACACAAAAAATTAAATTTTGATGAAACATTTGTTTTATTTGTTTCAGTATACTCTGACAAATCATCATGAATAGACTCACGCTTGAACAACGCTACGAAATTATCCAAATTTACTTTGAAAATCAGACCCGTTGTTTTATCGCAAAATTGTGTTCAGCGATGAGGCGCATTTTTGGCTTAACGGGTTTGTTAATAAGCAAAATTGCCGCATATGGAGTGAGACTAATCCACAAGAGACCCTACAGACTCCATTACATCCAGAAAAATGCACTGTTTGGTGCGGTTTTCATGCTGGTGGCATCATCGGACCTTATTTCTTCAAAAATGAGGCCGGAGCTCGCGTTACGGTCAATGGAGATCGTTACCGCACCATGATCAATGATTTTTTGTTTGAAAATATGGATGACATTGATCCGGAGGAGATGTGGTTTCAACAGGATGGCGCTACGTGCCATACGGCGAACGCAACCATCGACTTACTGAAATCAAAATTTGAGCGCAGAATGCGCTTCGTCAAGAACAGCCGCGGTGCCCATATGCCCGAAATCATTTTCAAATGTTAATGTCACGTATTGATCTTTCGAATAAAAAAAAAATTTTGATTACAATTTCATTTTTTGTGTTATTTTTTACAATTTCAAGTTCTATCGGGCTTAAAAAAACACCCTATATATTCAAAAGTGAAAAATTTAAAGACAATTGATTATTATTACAATTTTTTTTTTTTTAACTTCTTTATTTTATTTATGGAATCTACATAAAAAAAATGTAATGACAATAAGTATTCATATCTTAATACTAAAAAAAAAATTGTGATTAAAGTCCTGCCAGTGCTGGACAAAAATTTCTTTTTATGCGAATATTATTACAATTTAAAAATTTTTTCTTCCTTAACTTTTATATTCTCAAAAAACCAAAGAATTTTTCGGATTTTGTGTAATATCGAGCTCTTGGCTGTGGAAAATTAATTTACGTTCCCGGCAATACTGATTTGTTCAATAGAATTTAAGGCGAATTCAGTATGTTTTTGATACATTGGTAATTTTATATAGGGCGAACCATGATACAAAAAACAAGGTAGCCGCTTCGCTACAACAATACAACAATAAAAAAAAACAACAGGTATTTTGTTTGTGTAAAAAGGCGAATTCACACTTAAGCTGTCAAAAGTAGTTGATAAAGAACACGTAAAAAATTTAAATGGCGCCGAAAAAGGTAAACAAAACTTGACAACGAAAGTGCCGCCATATTAACCGAATTCGCCTGAATTCGCCGATGCATCCACCCATGATACAAAAAACAAGGTAGCCGCTTCGCTACAACAATACAACAATAAAAAAAAAAACAACAGGTATTTTGTTTGTGTAAAAAGGCGAATTCACACTTAAGCTGTCAAAAGTATTTGATAAATTACATGTAAAAAATTTAAATGGCGCCGAAAAACGTAAACAAAACTTGACAGCGAAAGTGCCGCCATATTAACCGAATTCGCCTGAATTCGCCGATGCATCCACCTAATAATTAATCCGCCTTGGGGCGAACACCATGATACAAAAAACAAGGTAGCCGCTTCGCTATGCACCGACCTAATAATTAATTCGCCTTGGCGAACACCATGTTTTTTGTATTGTTGTACTCAAGGTGCATTAATGTATACACGGTGGCAGCACTAGAGCAAAATTACAACAATACAACAAAAACAGGCATGTGGTAAGCTATGTTTATCAAAAATATTTGTAACTATTTTCACAATTATAAACTATGAATGTACCTTTTAATAATTATAAAATATATTTATTTGAATTATTTTTATGTTCACAAAATAATTTATATATGTTTAATTCAGAATTTAGTCACTTTCAAAAATGTAAACAATACATTTGACGTAAATAGCTTCCTATATTGCCAGTAAAAAAAAATTGTCACATGCCGTAGTGCTGCCACCGTGTATACATTAATGCACCTTGGTTGTACTCAAGGCGAATTCATTATTAGGTGGATGCATCGGCGAATTCAGGCGAATTCGGTTAATATGGCGGCACTTTCGCTGTCAAGTTTTGTTTACCATTTTCGGCGCCATTTAAATTTTTTACATGTTCTTTATCAACTACTTTTGACAGCTTAAGTGTGAATTCGCCTTTTTACACAAACAAAATACCTGTTGTTTTTTTTATTGTTGTACTGTTGTAGCGAAGCGGCTACCTTGTTTTTTGTATCATGGTTGTACTGTTATGAATTCGCCTTGTTAAATATTTTATTTTCGTTCTAGGTTTAATTTTTGAATAATCAAGTTCGTTTTCCTTTTTTTTAGCTTCTAATATTGAAATTTTCAAACATTAACATAATATCCCAAGAGTTTTAATTTAATTGACGACGAAAATGGGAAAAGCTGTCCCAAGGCGAATTTAGTAATTAATTCGCCTTGAGCTGTCCTACGACATATATTTTAATTGAATTTTATATAAAGAAAAAACGTAAAACAGTCCAAAACAGTCATAATGTGCTTGGTTTATAAATTAAATATGTATTTGATAAGGTAATACTATTTTTTTTTTTTAGGAATTCTACAAATAGAATTTTATAAATAAAAATAAAACTAGGGCCTTGCAATGCCGGTTTGGATTGAAGCCAAAAATAAGGTAACATTCTTAAATTTATATTTAAGAAGGTGCAAAATCCGTGATTGTTTTTTGCACAATTCTGGATCGTCGTTGACGTTGTTCAACAGCTCATGAGCGATATTCATGCGACGTTGGGTTTATTCAAAATTTAGTAAAAAACCGAAGAGCACATCAAAACGCGACCAACCTTTTTATCTGTCAAAAACAAATTGGCAGTCCGAAATGGCTGATATCAAGGCGAATTAAGTAAATTCGCCTTGGCTGATATTGGCCACATATATAACAGATATGTATACCAACATAAAAAAAAACACAAAAGTCGAACATACGTAACTCACGAAATTCGAAAATAATGGTTAACAATATGTCTGTTCGTTTACTACATGATACAAAAAATTTAAATGGCGCCGAAAAAGGTAAACAAAACTTGACAGCGAAAGTGCCGCCATATTATCGAATTCGCCGATGCATCCACCTAATAATTAATTCGCCTTGGTTTATTGCATGCTCAAGGCGAATTAATTATTAGGTGGATGCATCGGCGAATTCAGGCAAATTCGATTAATATGGGGGCACTTTCTCTGTCAAGTTTTGTTTACCTTTTTCGGCGCCATTTAAATTTTTGTACATGTTCGTTATCAACTACTTTTGACAGCTTAAGTGTGAATTCGCCTTTTTACACAAACAAAATACCTGTTGTTTCTTTTATTGTTCTATTGTTGTAGCGAAGCGGCTACCTTGTTTTTTGTATCATGTTGCATGCTGTTCGTTTACCCCAAGGCGACTTTATACAGGTGAATGCAAGCGGAAAGGCGAATTCAGTACTATGTATTTTGTTATTGTACAAGGCGAATTAATTATTAGGTGGATGCATCGGCGAATTCAGGCGAATTCGATTAATATGGCGGCACTTTCTCTGTCAAGTTTTGTTTACCTTTTTCGGCGCCATTTAAATTTTTGTACATGTTCTTTATCAACTACTTTTGACAGCTTAAGTGTGAATTCGCCTTTTTACACAAACAAAATACCTGTTGTTTTTTTTATTGTTGTATTGTTGTAGCGAAGCGGCTACCTTGTTTTTTGTATCATGTTATTGTAAAACATATCGTGAATGTCATAATCTAAATTCGCCTAAGATTGCTCAGCAGAGAAAAAATTTTATATAAACGTTAAATATAAGCTTTTATAATTGTTTGTAATTAAAATCACAGATTATATTAGTTTTTCACTTTTAAATTCACACAAATTTCTTGAAATTGTATTAAATCATGCAAAAAAACCTTCAGATTAAAATGGCGCGAAAAAGTTTGTAAACAAAAGGAACAAAATTTGACAGTCTCATTGGAAAAAACGCGAGAAGCAAAAAATAATCACCTGCGCTGTTAAGTTCACCTGGTAATGAATTCGCCTTGGTTTACCCCAAGTTGCAATAAATGAGAACACAAAACAGATAGTAAAGTGACAGTTCTTTTACTGAGCACTTAAAAATTTTTACTGGAAATATTCCTCCAGTAAAATTTAGTAAGATGAAAAACATATGGTCATATGGTAAACAAACAAATGTAAACAAAATAAAGTAATCAAAAACATAATTTTTTTATACCCTTCACAAAAATGTAAAGGGTATATATAAGTTTGTGATTCCGTTTGTAATTTCTACAGTTTTTTTTTTGCGACCCTATAAAGTATATATATTCTGAATCAGAATTAATGGAAAAGTCGATTAAGCGATTTCCGTCCGTCCGCTGTTGAAATACCGTTTCTGAGAAAACCATTAGACTTAGAGAAACTTTTTTCTTTCACCATTCTTTTACCCCATCGATTCATGGGTTTGCTATTGAAATTCAGTAATATCGGTCCACGTATAGCTGAGATATATTCAAAATTCCGAAAAAAGCAATTTTTTTGCAGTTTTGTATAAAAACTTTTGAAAACAAAAGTTGTTTGTTTTGCTTCAAACTTCACACACTTATTAAGCATGGTGACTTAAAGGCAAAAAAAGTTTTCTTTCAGATATCGGTCCATATATATCCGAGATATAGCCCAAATCGGATTTTTAATGAAAATGTCGCGTAAGCGAACTTAAACAACTTTTTTTTCCTTAAAAACAGTTCTGGTAATGAAATAAGGTTAGATAAATATGGAAAATGAAAATGCCCTATATCGGTCCATATATACCCGAGATATAGCCTAAGCCGGGTTTTTCATGAAAATGCCACATAAGCGAACTTAATAAATTTTTTTTTGCTCAAAGGCAGTTCCGGTAATAAAGTAAGGTTATAAAAATATGGAAATTGAAAATTTCCGATATCGGCCCATACATACCCGAGATATAGCCTAAAACGGGGTTTCCATGAAAATGTCGCGTAAGCAAACTTAAACAACTTTTTTTGCTTAAAAGCAGTTCTGGTAATAAAATAAGTTTATATAAGTATGGAAAATGAAAATTTTCGATATCGGTCCATATATACCCGAGATATAGCCTAAACCGGGTTTTTCATGAACATGCGGCGTAAGCGAACTTAAACAACTTTTTTTGCTTAAAAGCAGTTCTGGTAATAACATTAGGTTATATAAATATGGAAAATGAAAATTTTCAATATCGGTCCATATATACCCGAGATATAGCCCAAATCGGATTTTTAATGAAAATAACGCATAGGCGAAGCTAAACAACGTTTTTTGCTTAAGAAGAGATCTGGTAATAAAATTAGGTTATATAAATTTGCAAAATAAAAATTTTCGATATCGGTCCATATATACGCGAGATATAGCCTAGAACAGGTTTTTCATGAAAATGCCACATAAGCGAACTTAAAAAACTTTTTTTTGCTCAAAAGCAGTTCCGGTAATAAAGTTAGGTTATATAAATATGGAAAATGAAAATTTCCGATATCAGTCCATATATACCCCAGATATACCCTAAACCGGGTTTTTCATGAAAATGTCGCGTAAGCAATCTTAAACAACTTTTTTTTGGTTAGAAGCAGTTCTGGTAATGAAACAAGGTTATATAAATATGGAAAATGGAAATTTGCGATATCGGTCCATATATACCCGAGATATAGCCTAAACCGCGGTTTTTATGGAAATGTCGCGTAAGTGAACTTAAATATCTTTTTTGCTTAAAAACAGTTCTGATAAGGAAATAAGGTTATATAAATATGGAAAATGGAAATTTTCGATTTCGGTCCATATATATCCGAGATATAGCCTAAACCGCGGTTTTCATTAAAATGTCGCGTAAGTGAACTTACACATTTTTTTTTTTTTGCTTAAAACAGTTCTGTAATAAAATAAGGTTATATAAATATGGAAAATAAAAATTTCCGATAACGGTCCATATATACCCGAGATATAACCTAAACGGGGTTTTTCATAAAAATGCCGCGTAAGCGAACTTAAACAACTTTTTTTTCCTTAAAAACAGTTCTGGTAATGAAATAAGGTTAGATAAATATGGAAAATGAAAATGCCCGATATCGGTCCATATATACCCGAGATATAGCCTAAACCGGGGTTTTCATGAAAATGCCGCGTAAGCGAACTTAAACAACGTCTTTTCATTAAAAGTAGTTCTGGTTATAAAATAAGGTTAGATAAATATGGAAAATGAAAATGCCCGATATCGGTCCAGATATAGCCTAAAACGGGTGTTTTATGAAAATGTCCCGTAAGTAAACTTAAACAACTTTTTTTGCTCAAAGGCAGTTCCGGTAATAAAGTAAGGTTATATAAATATCGAAAATGAAAATTTCCGATAGCGGTCCATAAATACCCCAGATATACCATGAATCGGGTTTTTCATGAAAATGTCCCGTAAGTAAACTTAAACAACCTTTTTTGCTCAAAGACAGTTCCGGTAATAAAGTAAGGTTATATAAATATGGAAAATGAAAATTTCCGATATCGGTCCATATATACCCCAGATATAGCCTAAACCGCGGTTTTCATGAAAATGTCGCGTAAGTGAACTTAAACAACTTTTTTTGCTTAAAAACAGTTCTGGTAAAGAAATAAGGTTATATAAATATGAAAAATGGAAATTTTCGATATCGGTACATATACCGAAGATATAGCCTAAACCGCGTTTTTATACGTGAGTATTGTGAAGGGTATTTAAGATTCGGCCCAGCCGAATTTACCACACTCTTACTTGTTTAAGTTGAGAATAATACAGAAGATTTAAAAGACAGTAAAACAATTATAGTAATCAATCAGAACCCAGTAACCAATTAAAAAAACTGGTTAAAGAGTGTAACAAAGCACATAGGGGTATATCACAAATCCGGCTGCCCACAATCTATTTAAGTTTTGTCTTATTTAAATTTGTGTGTTGTTTTTTTATGAAGATAAAAAATAAATTTTTACTAAAGACAAAACTATAAAAAAATTTTTTTACTAATAAGTAAATTTTGATGTGATGTTTCGACATCAGAAGCAAGCGAATGTCACGAAATTTTACATATATGTATGTAAATCAACAATTTTTTTGTGTGATTTCTATAGAAGTATCAAGTCGTTTGTTTGTGTTGTAGAAATATCACATAAATGTTCCTATTAAAAAAAATTAATTTGTGTTTACGAATTTTTATTACTTTTTGTTTTTAGACAATAGTTTTTTGAAAAAAAATTATTTGACCACAAACTTGACGATCGTATGTACAGTAAGCGGTGGTCAAATTTTGACTGGTTACTATATACAAACATGGTTGATAATGGAGAGCTGACTAAGTTATGTTTGACAAACTTAACTTTTGGCTAGTCAGATGTGCAATTACCCCTGTGTGCGCTGTTTCATATGGATTCAGTTGTATCAGCTGTTTACTAAAGCTTGCCAATTTTTATTATTTTTCTTTTCGAGTACTTTTTTGGACGAGAGAGTTTTCAGAGCAATTTTTACAATTTGCTGAAAAATTACTCATTTACTGCATTTTACTGTAAAGCAAACGAATAAACCTATTTTTTTATCTTGGATCAGCGGATGACACCTACATATGCAGTGCATTATAATGGAACTAGGAAAATATGTCATGATAAGGAGGAAAGAGGTAGTAGTTTTTGTGGAAGTTTAACTTTAACAATAACAACACGAAAGATTAAAACAAACTGTATTACAGCACTTACAAGTGTTGGAATTAAATTTGTTAAAACTGATCAGTGCCCTTCGACACTGCTCAGATTAGAAAAATTTAGTCCAGCACCTTCCATGCTACAAGGTTATGAAAATTACGTTGTAGTGCGGAAAATTAGGTGTGTTTCTATAATTCTCTAAGAGATTAAATTTACCAAAAGTACGGGTATACAAAAACCTAATTTTCTAGCCCAGCACGTATATAAATGAAAAACTTATTTTTTGTGTTCTGACAGGTATTATTAGACCATTTTTATACCCTTCACAAAAATGTAAAGGGTATTTATAAGTTTGTGATTCCGTTTGTAATTTCTACAGTTTTTTTGCGACCCTATAAAGTATACATATTCTGAATCAGAATTAAAGGAAAAGTCGATTAAGCGATGTCCGTCTGTCCGCTGTTGAAATACCGTTTCTAAGAAAACCACTAGACTTTTTCTTTCACCATTCTTTTACCCCATCGATTCATGGGTATGCTATTGAAATTCAGTAATATCGGTCCACGTATAGCTGAGATATATTCAAAATTCCGAAAAAAGCCATTTTTTTGCAGTTTTGTATGAAAATTTTTGAAAACAAAAGTTGTTCGTTTTGCTTCAAACTTCACACACTTATTAAGCATGGTGACTTAAGGGAAAAAAAAATTTTTTTTCAGATATCGGTCCATATATACCCGAGATATAGCCCAAATCGGATTTTTAATGAAGATGTCGCATAGCCGAAGCTAAATTACCTTTTTTTGCTCAAAAGCAGTTCTGGTAATAAAATAAGGTTACATAAATATGGAAAATGAAAATTTCCGATATCGGTCCATATATACCCGAGATATAGCCCAAACCGGGTTTTTCATGAAAATGTCGCGTAAGCGAACTTAAACAACTTTTTTGTGCTCAAAAGCAGTTCTGGTAATGAAATAGGGTCATATAAATATGAAAAATGAAAATTTTCGATATCGGTCCATATATACCCGAGATATAGCCTAGACCGGGGTTTTCATGAAAATGCCGCGTAAGCGAACTTAAACAATTTTTTTGTGCTCAAAAGCAGTTCTGGTAATGAAATTAAGTTACATAAATATGGAAAATGAAAATTTCCGATATCGGTCCATATATACCCGAGATATAGCCTAGACCGGGGTTTTCATGAAAGTGCCGCGTAAGTGAACTTCAACAACTTTTTTGTGCTCAAAGGCAGTTCCGGTAATAAAATAAGGTTATATAAATATCGAAAATGAAAATTTCCGATAGCGGTCCATATATACCCCAGATATACCATGAATCGGGTTTTTCATGAAAATGCCCCGTAAGTAAACTTAAACAACCTTTTTTGCTCAAGGGCAGTTCCGGTAATAAAGTAAGGTTATACAAATATGGAAAATTAAAATTTCCGATATCGGTCAATATATACCCCAGATATAGCCTAAACCGCGGTTTTCATGAAAATGTCGCGTAAGTGAACTTAAACAACTTTTTTTTGCTTAAAAACAGTTCTGGTAACGAAATAAGGTTATATAAATATGGAAAATGGAAATTTCCGATATCGGTACATATATACCGGAGATATAGCCTAAACCGCGTTTTTATACGTGACTATTGTGAAGGGTATTTTAGATTCGGCCCAGCCGAATTTACCACACTCTTACTTGTTTTTAACTTAGTTTAGAAATATTGTTTTGTAAACACAAACGCAAAACAGCTGTTTGAATAACTATTAGGTGTGTTCCACGTGAATAACGAAACAGTTGTAAACAGAACATGCAATTAAATTACGCTTAAAACATATAACATCATATAAACAAGAGATTTGCATTATTGGCAACAGCTGTAAAATTAAAAGCAATGTAAAATTTTCAATAGATATTTATAATCCAATTTATGAAATTAATTGCCAAATAATAATTGCTTTTCTGTTTACAACTTCACAACGTTATTTTTTTAGTTTGGGCTACCTTCCATTTTGCTTTTAAATAATTTTTAAACAAAAACGATTTTCCAACTTGCAAATTCTCTGCTTACATTTTCAGTATGTATGTAAACATAAAACAGCTGATTATTTAATTATAGTCCGAACTTACCCAAAGAAAAAGTTCGGACTGATTTGTGCAGGAAATAAAAAAAATTACGCTCTCATTTTCTCCCAAAATTGCACAAAAATTGTTACGTGGAACGCTTTTGGACTACTTTGGACTAGTTCGGACTGTTTCGTTATTCACGTGGAACATACCTATTATTTGGCTATTAATTTTATAAATATGATTACAAAAATCCATTGAAAATCTTACATTGTTGTTGCCAATAATACAAATCTTTTTTTTTCATATGATGTTATATGCTATAAACGTCTAAAATCACTAAAATATACTATAATCTAAATAGTAAGCAGCACTACCTTTGTAAGATGTACAATTGTGGTTTTTTGCGTTCCAGCATTTTTGGGCAAAATTTGCAAATTTAGAACTAGTCCCAATAAATAAAAATTTTACTTGTAAAAACTTGCAAAATGTTTCTGTCTCTCAATTTTTTACGCTCTCTCGTTGCAAATTTTTTGGGTTAATGAACTCTTACTAGTAACAATTATTACAAATTTGTAAACATTTTTGGTAAATGAACCCAACTATTATTTATCAAACAGCTGATTGATTAAGTATTTGCCCAAATTCGCCCGAAGAAAGACTACAGAGTGCTTAGTGTATGAAGAAGAACACTGTTGTCTTGAAATCTCGCGGGATTCCAAAGTAGAGTAAAGAAACAGGCCTAATACTTCAAAACACTAAAACCAACCAAAAATTTTATTTTTGTCACTTTCCTACCAAAGGGTAGCTCCTATGAAATGTCGACATAAAGACAACTATGAAGCGATAAAAACAAGCTATTTCTATTTTTTCTTTTTATTGGTATAATTTTTTATTACAAAAATTATCTTGTAATTAATAATCGAATTCTTGTGTAAAATTTTAGGCAGTACTGCCAGCTACTTCTTCCATTTTCACATCACTCTCATCTTTATCTATACTTAACTCCAATACAGCATCTTCATCAATAGACATAGCCTCCTTCATACTTTTAGCATCATCCCCTTCTGGATTATCTATTTCTTCCTTAATGCCCCTTTCCAGTAAACCTCTCCTATGCCGACCGCTTTTACCGGAATGAGACCCAGCCTCCATTTCATCATCACTTAAGCCTTCAATTATGGTATGATATGCTGTTACATTGTTGCTGCTGCCAGATCCTACAATCACATCATCGTCCGACTTGCTATCCTCATCATCGCTAGAACTATCATCCACTAACTGAGATTCTAATTCGCGCACTGCGTACATAAGAACAGCGAAATCTTTCTGTCGTTTTTCAAATTTACGCTCCAATTTAAGCTTTTTCTCATTCAATTCTGCCAGTTCTTTTTGCAAACATTCTATATGCTTTTGGGTTTCCTTACGATCTGGTTGTTGTTTTATAACTTTGGCAAGTTGATCATATTCCATTTTGTTCTTTCGTATTTGTTTAGCTATAATCAATTCTTTTTTGCTTTCCTCCAACTCCAACTTGGCCACTTCAATATTAGCTTCGATTGTCTTTGAAAGCTTTTGGTAATTTTCCAACTCTTCATCAATCATTTGACTTGTGCGTTCTGTTTTAGCCGCAGCAAATTGGCACTGAGCTAATTGCGCCATTAAACGATCATAGATAATTTGACTGAACAAAGAAAATACAAATAAATTAGTATTTAGCAAAATTCCAAAAATAAAATTAATTTCACACTTTATGAATAAGAAAAATGGCGAGAACGGCTAATAATCAAAATGCATCGCAACTATCTACGAGCATAAAAAACTAAAGCTTCATGAAAGCATTTAAAAAAATGCCATACTTTTAACTGATACTATTTAGATCTTACATTCCAAAGCGGAAAGAGTTATTTCCACCCAACTAATACATACCATTATGTTCTTCTTTGTTCACCTTTGATACAGAGAAACATCAAAAGACACGTTATTTTTACTATTACAATATAAATCTTAATTGAATATCTAATTGTTTTATACCCATTTCTAAAGATTTTTTTGTCAGATGTGGTCAAAGTTTAGTTTTAAATTATAAATTTATTATGTTAAATCCCTATTCCTATATTATAATATCAATATGAGTTAGATTTGGTATTGAAATATTTTGAAGTTGTGGGAGAAATATAGAATAATTTTAATTCTGGAAATCAAACCACTACCGCTTAAAGTATTCAATTATAATATTAGGCTACGGTATAATAAACCAGACTCGAAATTATAGGAAAGGAATTTTAAGTTTTTGTTTGGTTCTATGATATGCGATACAAGTTCGGTTGAAGCCTGATATATTTATTTACTTAACTATACAGTTGCAAAGTATAGGATGCACAGCACGGGCGGGGTGACGGAGTCCATTGTCCAAGATGGTATTAACAGAACACTTTTAGCGTCGCTGTGACTAACTATAACGATCTATGCCTTCATACAAGAAGCTGCAACGTGATTAACAATCGAATACCTCTAAAAAAAAACTGTAAACGAATAGTTAGTTGAGGCAAACCGTTAGCCAGTGCGAGTGAGACTCAAAACTCTAGAAGGGCGAACAGCATAACCAACAAACCTGACCGAATTAAGAAATAATTACGATGACACGAGAGTGTCATCGACTGTAGACTGATATAATCCCATATTTATAGAGATTTAAAAAAACAACGTTGACATTTTATTATTAAATTTTTGTTGTTTTATGGAATCTAAATTATTTCTTTTATTTTATTATTTATTTAGATTGTTGGGATATAAAGTTCAATGTTTGACAATATCTTTCAAAAGTTTCTAAAGTTAATAATATCTTTCATACTCGGTAAAGAGAAACATTATTTTTCTTTTATACACATTTTATTATACGCTTCTTTCAAACTTGGAATGTTTAATAAATGACGATTAAAGCTCTTATCGTTTTCAGAAACACTGATCGTATTATAGTATATTATTCGTTATTGAACAATGTGAACAAATCGTATAATGCCCACTAGGGTTTTTATACTATCATATCTGTCATAGAAATTATTCGAACTGGTTTAGACCCCGAATTTTTATTTTGATCGATTTTGTTTTAGCTTTTGCAGACTTTGATCGATTTAATATATTCTGACTTTAATTTAGAAACTAAATGTGACAAATTAATTTGTTGAACGTACCAATGTTGTGGTAACTAAAACAAAAACAACTGTTAAACCAATATTGAAAAATAAACTTCAGAAAATGTGTAAAAAAAATGGAACAACGTAATTTTTTGTTGGGTTGACCAAATTGATATGTTTCTCAACACATCTATTTACCATCTACCGATCCAGTTTCGAACCAAACTGACGATCGGATGAAGTGCGCAATGCTTTTACCCAGGTACCACGTATTTACAAAAAAAAACTTCTGGATGAAATATCAAGTGTTCAACACCCTCTTCCTCCCTACAACATCCAAAAAAAAAAAAAAATCACTAAATACAATCAATTCGTAATCCACAATTGATTTTGCCTAAAATTAACAATTCTATTTTTCAGAAGTCGTTCGTTGTAAGGTTTTGTAGACTTTACAATGATCTCCCCATTACGCTAAGAAACTTTGAATTTTCTAAGGCTCGATTTAAGCGTTTGCTGCTTTTAATGGTTTCTGCCAGTGATATGTAATATCATCACCCAAATATCTATGTGTTTGTTTTTTGTCGTATCAATCTAAGAGATATGTGCACTATTATTTAATGCATTTTCTATCACATTCATATCATCATAAGATAGATGTCTTAATCTATTTCATTTCATTATATTATTAAACATCATATAGTATTATAGGTTCACTAGGATTTACCCGCGACTTTGTCTGCGGAAAACAGGTCAGTAGCCTGTTTTGAAGCGAAACCATAATTAAAAAAAAAATACTTTATTATTAAGTCATGACTTCGCAGTATGCGTTTTGTGTTATTAAGTTTATGTTATTTCAAATTTGGATTAGTACTATTTACATATAATATATCTAGGTATGCAACGTTTTTTGTTTTATATTGCAATTCTTTTGAAAAAACGTAAAGGATTTATAGAATCTTGGGTTTATGACTGGATTTGAAAATCTGAACTATTCCTCTATTTTCCTATAGTTTTACGCACAATACTTTGTCCCAAAAGTATAATTTGCAACCGTGTGGTTTGCAGTGTGATAGAGGCTCGCGCTGGTAGAATTGGAATGCCAACTTTCAGTCTCAATTTATAGGAATGTAGCCCTGTTAGCCCTTGAAAGTTGAAAAGCTCAACAGGATATGATGTTACTTTAGTGTCTATGAAATTGACTACAGACATTTATTCGACATCACCGAATGCCCCAGAATTTTGTCAATCAATTTTTATTATTTATATTATTTTTGTGGCCGAGATAAATATGACCTTTTAAACTATCTGAGTCTTGGACAATATTACAGAATTCATATGGTATGAATTTGTATATGCATCATAGCGCAGTTGAAATTATATTTGTAGTAAGAAGTATTTTTTCCATGCATTTACACCAAAAATGCTTCCAGGAAAACATCTATTTCCGCTGCTCGAGTATCTCTAGCGATAGGTAGAGTCTGCCTGAAATCATCACCCAAAGGTACCACCGTCTGTTATCTTATATAGCGCAATCTATAGTTTCAACGACTCTTTTGTAGGCAATTCACCATAAACTTACACCGCTATAGCATCCGCCCATTTCTTATTCTAGTTAATAATAAAGGCCAGTGTTTCACAGAAAAAATTATAGTAAAAATAAAATCAACAAAATGTTATATGCATATACATAAATATAAAAAAAATAATCTTGGATATGGTATTTTATTGTTGTTTAAAAAAAAAAATAGTTGTTTTCGAGCAATAATTATTTTTACTAAACTTTTGTTTGATTCCACGAATTCCTTAATAGGTCCGCATTCAAACAATTTATTAATTGATTCAACGAATTTCGTAATTGAACACGAAAAAATTTTTTTTCTGTGTTAGTTACACACGAAAAATTAAATTATATCATCGCATACATAAATAACTGCATAGTTTGAACGAACACAATGTTTGTCCGATTTCCAATAGAAAAAAGAATTTTCAAGTTATTGCGTCCTATGTCCAATTCTTTTTGTATTTTCAGCCAGTTCATAAACAGCTTCAAAATGAAAACAATGTATTGGTTTTTCGCACGGATATTTTCTTAAGAAATATGTAATCGGAAGTTTTGAACAGACATTTGTCTGTGCGCTGTCCAATTTTTTTTATTTCTTTGATATAAGAAATAAAAATTATTGCAAATCTGTTCATTATAGCGGAGTGTTTTATTTAACTTAATTAATTAATTTATTTTGTTTTTGGACGGTCATTTTCCGGTCGTTGACAATCTCTTAAAATAAGAAAGAATATTGAAAATTGATTTATAAATAGCAAAGTATATCAACCATTTATTTTTCGGTTTCGTCAGTCCGATGTCCAAAAACAATTTTTTGGCCGAACATTATACTAATCCGCTATCCAATATAGCTTTTTTATTTTCAGGCCTATTTTTTATATTTTCAGGATTATTTTTAAATCCTTTGAAAGGATTTAAAACGTGTTTTCAAAATCGATTCATAATTTGCGGAGTTACTTAAAATCTTTTTCAGACGGACATTTTGTCTGCCCGATGTCTAAAAACTTTTTTTCAGTGCGTTTACAAACTCTTTTAAAGGAAGAATAATATTGTAAATCGGTTCATAAATACCGAAGTAAAGAAAAAATTTATTTTTCGGACGGACATTTCATCTGTCCGGTGTCCAAATTTTTATAAATTTTCAGCCCATTACCAAACATCTTTCCAAACAAAACATAAGTTCGTAAATGGCGACTTTTTTTTAAATTATCTTTTAAACGGTCATTTTGCACCCCTTTTCTCGCTTTTGTGGCTGAAGTTTCAGAATAACAACTATCCTATGTTGATTTTCGGTCTTAGAAATATCTGCTAACCGAGTTTCATTTAAATTAGCTTCAAGATTTAGACTTAGAGGCTAAAAATATATTCATACTCCGTTCTCAAAAATTTATTTTTCGGACAGTTTTTCTGTCCGATGTCCAAAAAAAATTTTTTGTTAGCAGATTCTTTAGAAACCCTCTTAAAAGAAAAGATCGGTTCATGAAGTGCGGAAATATTAAGGAAAAACATTTGTTGGACGGTCATTTTGCCCCCTTTTGACCGCCTTGTTGCTCAAACTTCAAAACAAAAACTATCCTATAACGACTCTCGGACCTCAAGGTATCTGCATACCGAATTTCATCAAAATCGGTTCAGTGGTTTAGGCGTGAAAAGGTAACAGACAGACAGAGTTACTTTCACATTTATAATATTAGTAAGGATTAGTTGTAAACCCTATTTTTAATCATATATGGCCCTAAGGGCTCGATTGATGATAATAAATAAATAGAAGATTTAATATCATGACACCCATTCCTATGCGACACTGTCCTGTCAGAACAACAGAACAGTGGCAGAATCATCGGATAATAGTCCTCCTATTATCGTAGCTGGGCCATGCCAGCCACGATATTTGTCACTTTACCTCACTAGACCATCTGTCTTGTGCAGTCCTTAATATTTGACGATGTAGCTTGTTCTAACAGCTTTACATACATACATCGACCCTGTATACAAAAGAGATCCTATTGTTGTTACTCTTCAGGTAATGATCAGAAAATTTTTTTGAGTTATACCTACATATGTATATTAAACATAATCGGCTAACAAACAGCTCCAAACATATGTATGTTGTAACACAAATTAAGCCACATAAAATTTTCATCGAACTATTTTCTTACTTATTTTCTGGCGAATCATTTTTGGAATACATCCATTTCAAGAACTGTTTCAGCAGCATATTAAGACGCCTGTCATCGCCAGTGCCATCGCCATCAATAAGCAAACGCTTTTTAATGATTTCCTCTAGAAATAAACAATTCATCAACATTTATTTAAAATAAAATTACAAAATTAATACACACCGTCGCTCATCGTAAAAGTAATTATAAACAAATGAGATTTTTATTTTTTCAATTAAACACACTTTTAACAAAATTCATAAAACAATATTTTTGTTTGTAAAACAGATCTTAGCCAGAAACATAATAATAAAATAAAATATATGTACACAGTGGTCTCTCCAATTATGTTACGATTAGTCGAACGAAAGCACGTAAATCATTATACAAGGTGCATTAACGTAGCAGCACTAGAGCAACAACAAAAAGAGGCATGTGGTAAGCTATGTTTTTCAAAAATATTTGTAACTGTTTTCACAATTATAAAATACCTTTTCATAATTATAAATTATATTTATTTGAATTATTTTTATGTTCACAAAATAGTTTGTATATGTTTAATTCAGAATAAAACACTAAATTCACTTTCAAAAATGTAAACAATACATTTGACGTAAATAGCTTACTATATTGCCAGTATCAAAAAATTGTCACATGCTGTAGTGCTGCCACCGTATATACATTAATGCACCTTGTCATTATCACTGAGAAAGCATAATATAAATAAAAAATGTTTTAGTAATGCACTTTCAATCAAACGATTATAACCACAAAAGATTTTCGAATAAACAAAATTTAATCCTAAATATTTCTTATTTCAATTTGAAATTTTTTTAATAATATATTAATTTTCCTGACGATGATAACAAATTGTTATCGAAATATTGAAAATAAATACTGTTGAATTTTTTATATTAAATGAAATGATCTTTAGCTGCAAAAATAAGATATATTTACTTAAACAAGATCAAATAATTCTCATCCATAGACTGAAACTAGCTAAATAAATAAAACTGAATCCTTTTCCATTTTCTTCATCAGTGCGCTTGTAAGATTGCGTGAAAAAACTAAAGCTATAACGTCTGTACTCGTTTGTATTATTGTTTACAAAATAGAAAAATTATTTGTATAATAGAAACAGAGTAAAATACGCCTTTGATTTGTTATATTTTGAGTATTCATAGAACAAAGCAGCTATAAAACGCACTGTTATTTTTTTTCTTTTTGTGATATATATAGTTCTAGTTTCACATATATATAGTATATTTGTACCGTAGATGAGTCCGAAGAGAGACGCATATTTATTTCAAAAGCTATAAACTATATTAGAACATAAACCGATTCATTGGTGCTCAATAAATATTGGTCAAGGAATTACTGTATTTCATAACATATATAGTTGGTAACGCAAGAAACCAGCGAGTAATCTCAAGCTGACTGTTCTGTCAAATGCAATGTCTGTATTTACAATTTTAAAGATAGTGTCTTAAAAATTGTGTTTGTATTAAAAATATGCATTTAAATATTGTGCTTTAATAGGTTTGTTAAAATTAGAATGGAACAGCAAAAGTTTGTTGCGCCTGAGTATAATGGCAATCATATATTTCGTCAACAACCAAACCACTCGTATTTTGATAAACCTTTCAATGATGAAGACTGTTTATTTCAAAACTTGAATGAAATCGAACCGTATTTCTTGAAAGCAGAACAAAAAGCTGACAAAATAAATTTTATAAATACCATTCTTACAGACCCGCGAACTAAAAAACCCATTGAAAAAATGTGCTATGATTACACCAAAGAAGAAGAGACGGCCATATTTCTTTCACCCAAAAAGTCTTTTATAAATGCAAACCAACATGAAGTAGGCGTACGAGTTTTAAATCGTATACAACAGCGTGTGGAGGTGGATGATGAGGACATGTTTACGTGGTACAGAATGCAAAAAGTAAGATTAAAAGAAAAAGATTTTTTTCATAAATATGTATTTGAATATTGCCAAAATAACAAAGAAAACATGTATGCACCATGCCGAAAACTCTTCAAATTGTATCAAAAATGGTACAATGGCAAATCAATTCGATTGATGATGCGTTATCCCCAAGAAACTTACAATACATATTTGGGTTTACCGCCAGTAAGGCAATGTAAAAACGTTTTAAGTGAACAGCAAGCTCATATAACAAATCCTGAAATCGTTACTAAGGTTGGCGAGCAAAGTTTTTGGCAAAGAATTGATAGCAATGAGTTTAAAGAGCTAAACCACAATCTTGAATCTTATGCTGATGTTTTTGAAAATTCAGAAGACGTAAAAGAGTCTCTCGAAGATGATTTAAAACAGCAATTCGAAAAGATTTCTGAACAAGCATCGCCAGAAAGTCCATGCCTGTATATGCCATTAGAATCTTTACTGTTTTTAATTACAGCTGGAGAATATGTAGATCTGCCCAGAGAGATGTTATTGAATATTAAAGAAGTTACGTATTTGGGATGTGAATCCAGAAAATATATTGTAATGGATCTTCCTTTGCCATCAAGGCAAGGAGGCTGGCACACATACGAAGAAGTAGTGGAACATGCTATTTTGGCGATGATCTCAATAAAAAAGATGAAACTCTGCGAAAACGATATACCAGAGACATATGCATCAACAAAACACACAGATTGTTTTAAGGTTTATACTTTAAAAGATTTCGTAGAAAAAAATAATGTTAATGCGGACAAGCTCTGTAAATTTTCGAAAAGCTTAACTAAATGGCACCTGTCTACTACAGATGATGAAATGAACTTCCAGATTTATACATCACTAGATCTGTTTGAAGAACAAAAATCGATCGCTTTAAAGTTGGAGTACAAACCAAAGTTTGGCTGCGAAGCCTTAACAAAATATAAAACTCTTAAAGAGTGGTTTAAACTTAAGATCATTGGTGCCGAAGAGAGCAGCTGCCTGCGTTTAGATGTTACAAATTTTCAAACTTTACTGGAAGAAACGTTAAATATAAACAAATTAGAAAAAATTTTGAGCTCAATCTATCATCTTCAGTGTAACGAATTATTAAATAATCTTCTTGAATTTATCAAAATGTTACACAGTATGCCTTCGGGTCATTATATGTTACGTTACAATCCAAAGTTTAAAGATAAACTTTTACTTTGTAAACCATCTGAAGAAATTACTCAAAATACTGTTCATCTACATCAATTAATAAGTGATGATGTTAGAGATTTAGAATTTACATCGCAACAAAATTTCCTGCCAATAGACGAGAATCTTTGTAATTTAATGCATCTGCAGCACAAAATTCTGCCCGCAGCCTTTTCACCTTTCTTTGAAGGCAAAAAGTCTAATAATAATTTTGCTTTCTGTACAAAGCAAAAAAATAACTCAACACAGGAGAAGAAACAATCTAAAAAAATTAGCAAACTTAAAGTATCTAAAAATAGCACAGAATCTACAAAACCACAGATGAACAGATCAAAGATGAAACGGGCCAATAGAAGGCGACGACAATTTGAAGCCCTAAAAGCAAAGTCTAAAGAACTGAATGAAATAAATGAAGAAATGGAGCTAGATCGTTTAATGCTAACAAATATTTGATTAATACAAATCGTAATTGTAATTTTTGTAAATAAAAAAGATTTTATGAAAATTCATAATATTCTTGCATATATTGAGTTGGTTTACTTTGTCTTGAATAACTTATTCTAAACTTAGTTTCGTAAAATCTTCTGCATAAATCATTTCTACATCATTGTACTTAGGAGCTTCTCTTTCTTCCCAAAACTTAGAACTTGTGTCAGGTAGACCTTTTTCTGGAAAAACATGCATCGATAAATCATTAAACACATTCCGAACTTCATATTCATCTTCTAAAGCGATTTCCTGAGTGTAAGGTAGAATATCCAAAATATAAGAAGAATCTAGACGCAATATTCTCTCAGGTTTACTGCAAACCAAATTATCAAAGCTATTGTTAATTAATATTATATTTCTTATTAGCTTCCGCCGCCAGTTTTTCCAAAGAAGATTGTTTGTCAAGCAATTGGGACAATGGGGCATATAAAAGAGTGTTTGTATATCAGCCTCATATTTGGCTTCGCAGTTTTCGTTCATTACTAGACAGTGCAATCTCTCTAAAATCTCCTTTTCACTTTGACGAAAAACAGGATCAAAGTAAAGAGCCTCGCTTATATTTAAATGCTTTTGTAGCAATAGAACGAAAGTCAATTGGTGAAAGGCCTGAAAGTTTCGTGTGAAAGGGCCAATTCCAAAGCATACTAAACGCTCAATTTTTACAACTTCTAAACCATCTCCACTTCTTCCCATTTGCAGTATATCAAAAACCTGTTTCGTAGCTTTTATCGATTGTACAAAATAATCGCTTTCTTTCATTTGCTGACAGGCATCTTCCACTTTTCTTAAATATAAATTTTCATAGTTTTTATTGGTTGAGCTACAATTTAAAGCAAATAACATACTTGACAAATTTCTCAACATCTACATCTGGACAATCTTTATCACAAATTTTATCTGATATACGCCTGGCTCTGCGTTGTAAGCCTCTGTGAGCTATCCATTTTTTCCGAGTAACTTTACAAAATTCTTCACTCATATTAAGAAATTTTATTACATATGTTTTTAGTTCCAAATACAAGATCAAGAGCTGTTTGTAAAAACTGTGTTTCTATTTCTGGTGAACAAATTGTTTTGACAAACCAAAAAAAGTGTCAAGCTTTTAAAAATTCATGTTTGGTTGGCAATTCCATTTGAAAACATATGTGAGACAATTACACGATAAATATAAATAAAAATTATAAATAGTAGACTTTGGAAAAGTCTACTGATGATTAGGGTAGTTCCTATGAAATGTCGACATATGATAGCTGGGAAACATAGAAAACTTAATTGTATAAATATAAATAAATATTTCTTATTTTTGCAGCAAAAGATCGTTTTATGTTATGTAAAAAATTTAACAGTATTTATTTTCAATATTTCGATAACAATTTGTTATCATCGTCAGGAAAATTAATATGACGATGATAACAAATTGTTATCGAAATATTGAAAATAAATACTGTTAAATTATTTACATAACATAAAACGATCTTTTGCTGCAAAAATAAGAAATATTTACCAAAACAAGATCAAATAATTAAATATTAAAGATAAATATAAATTTTATATGTACAAACAAATAAGATTTTTATTCGCTATTTAAGCCTCTAACATTTATACCAGTAAAAATTTATAAATAGCTTGTTTTCTATGTTTCCCAGCTATCTATATGTCGACATTTCATAGGAACTACCCTAATCATCAGTAGACTTTGGAAATTTTTGAAAAATGATATGTCGACATATAGATAGCTGGGAAACATAGAAAAGAAGCTATTTATATTTTACTGGTATAAATGTTAGAGGCTTAAATAGCGAATAAAAAACTTAATTATTTGAATTTTTGTTCTCTACTTTTCGATACTTTCAAAAAGCAAATCGTAGCAACCAACGGTTGTTCATTTGTTTGGAAGGTGTAAAGACATGTTACCTATGCCATAGACTATGCGACCGTTGCTACAACACGTTGGCTTGCCGAGTTCTGAGTTTTGCGCACAAATTGTGCGACATTAGCTCACAATTTCATTTCTTAAAAAGTTCTGTTGAGTAAAGATCACCGCAGATGCAACAATTGTATATAAAAATAAGAGCAAATCGAAATAAGGTTGTACAACACGCTCCTAAATTTTACAACCAGTCGACACAACTACCCAAAAACTCAAAACTTTTTAATCTTTCGTACAACCGAGACACAACTTCATATGACGACCCCACAAACTTTACAATCTAATAACCAACATCGTCATGTTGTACAACTAGTCGCATAGTCTGTGGCTTGCTTTAGAGACGTTTATAAATAGAAAAGCTTGTTTTTTGTGTTTTGACGGATATTATTACAGCATTTTTCTTTTTAAATTCTCAGCAGTTTATTTGGATTGTTGGGATATAAAGTTGAATGTTTGAGAATATCTTTCAAAAATTTCCAGAGTCTGATGATTAGGATAGTTCCTATGAAATGTCGATATATAGATAGCTGGGAAACATAGAAAACAAGCTATTTATAATTTTTTATTGGTACAAATGTTAGAAGCTTAAATAGCGAATAAAAAAACTTAATTGTATAAATTTTATATATTTTTATACCCTTCACAAAAATGTTAAGGGTATATACAAGTTTGTGATTCCGTTTGTAATTTCTACAGTTTTTTTTGCGACCCTATAAAGTATATATATTCTGATTCAGAATTAATGGAAAAGTCGATTAAGCGATGTCCGTCTGTCGGTCGTCGAAATACCGTTTCTGAGAATACCATTAGACATAGAAACTTTTTTCTTTCACCATTCTATTACTCCATATTGCCATGTTTTTGCTATTGAAATTCAGTAATATCGGTTCACGTATAGCTGAGATATATTCAAAATTCCGAAAAAAGCCATGAATTTTTGCAATTTTGTATGGAAATATTTTACAAAAAAAGTTGTTTGTTTTGCTTCAAACTTCACACACTCATTAAGCATAGTGACTAAAAGGCAAAAAAATTTTCAGATATCGGTCCATATATACCCGAGATATAGCCCAAATCGGGGTTTTCATAAAAATGTCGCGTAAGCGAACTGAAACAACTTTTTTTGCTCAAAAGCAGTTTTGGTAATGAAATAGGGTTATATAAATATGAAAAATGAAAATTTTCGATATCGGTCCATATATACCCGACTTTCCTAGACCGGGTTTTACATAAAAGTGTCGCGTAAGCGAACTTAAACAACTTTTTTTTTGCTTAGAAGCAGTTCTGGTAATGAAATAAGGTTATATAAATATCGAAAATGAAAATTTCTGATATCGGTCCATATATACCGCAGATATAGCCTAAATCGGGGTTTTCATGAAAATGTCGCGTAAGCGAACTTAAACAACCTTTTTGTGCTCAAAAGCAGTTCTGGTAATGAAATAAGGTTATATGAATATGCAAAATTTCCTATATCGGTCGATATATACCCGAGATATAGCCTGAACCGATTTTTCCATTAACATTATTGTTTTTTTGCTGAAAAGCAATTCTCGTTATAAAAGAAGGTTACTAAAATACAGAAAATAGAAAATTCCGATATCGGTTCATATATAACCGAGCATATTTAGGTCACATTTTTAAATATACTATACATATACATGACTATCGTGAAGGGTGTTTTAGATTCGGCCCAGCCGAATATACTACATACACTCTTACTTGTTGGTATGTACATTTGTACAACGGGTTATTGTTCTAGTTTTTTCCTTTCTTAAGTTTTTTTCTTAAGGATTTTTTTTTTACAATACAAATTTGATGTGATCAATAATTGAAGAAGACAAGAAAAATAATAATCATCAAATCTTTAGCTGGGGTGTTTCGTTGTCGCTACACTACTCATCAGCACCCATCATTTTTAAGAAAAAAAAAAAAACTTAAGAAAGGAAAAAACTTGAACTACAACCCGTTGTACAAATGTACAAACCAAAAATTTAATTTAAAAACTATAAAAGCTCAACAAAAATTCAATAAATTTATAAATTTTATATTTTGTCACCTACTTAAAAATTTGTGCTGTATATGAGAACCAATGTTGCCAGGCGTAGAAATTTTTCACTTTTTATACAGATTTTTTTTTTGTATTTCCCCATTGTAGGGTAAAAAGCACAGAATACAGTAAAAAGAACAGATTAAGGTACCTTAAATTATGGCATGTCTCATTTTTCATGAATATAGTGATTCTAAAACATTTCGCACCCCGTCACAAATGTTTAATGGGACAGTTTCATATGTAACGAACTTTCAAGTAATTTTGCAAAAAAAAAAAAAAAAAAAAAAAAAAAAAAAAAATACAGACTGATAACTACAGCTTGTGTATTTTTTGTTTTTCCATCTCCTGTGGAGTTGCAATTTGTTAGTTAGGGCCTTTATTATTAGCTAAATGAATTTTTAAAATTATATTTTGTATGCTAATATAACGTCGTGATATTCTTACTTATTCGATCATAAAGTACATATACCAGTGGACTGCAGTGAGTATATCTTATGAAGAAAAGTCGTGAAGTTTTTAGCCATATGACTTTTTTGTAATTATATTTTTTATGGTAATTTAATGCTACGTTATTCATACTTGTTAATAGAAAAATTGCAACTGCTTAGATTTAGAATAAAAATAAAAAAACCTAGGAGAACGAGGAGAAGAGAATGGAAAAGGGTGCAGACTTGATTTGAAAATAAAGTGTCAAAAATATGAAATCTTTAAGGCAAAAAAGCTTAAACTTGATGACACTAAGCTTTTGTGTATGAACGTAAATGCAAGTTCAAAAGGAAATTGGAGCAGAATTGATCAAGAAAACCTGATGTGTGAAAACTGGGACTTAATATTGAAACATTTTATTTACTTATTTTTATTTACCAGCCAATTGCTAGACGAAAAGTTGGTTTTTGCGTGTATTGTGTTGGTAAATCACCTTTCCAATGCTATGATGGAAGGATATCCATCCTTCTCGGTCGAGTGTGTCCGCCAAAGTTAAGGTTGCTACGTGCGAGAGGATTCGGTCTGTTAATTTATCAGTAGTGCGATTCTGTAACTTATATAACGATAATCGAAACATTAAAATAATTATAACGATATTTTATAGAATTTGCTATTCTGTAACATTTTCTTAAAGATATTCGTAGTCGATCAAAATCAGCTGTTAATTTTACTGCCGATTGTCGATTTCTTAAAGACAAAAATTTTCTTGCTGTTTATTCAATCGTAAAAGTGTATTTTTTTTTAAATTGTGCATTCATGAAATAAAGTGCTTACAATCTGATTTTTAAGACATAAAAATAGTTATTATATATTAAATACATAAAATATGTATTAAAAAACATTCAAAAACAAAAATTTCAGTATAATTTTTTAACCGGTAAAGTGTGTTTTGTGTTGAAATAGCTATTGAACGTTTGGCATTCGCATTTGCAAGGGATGAAACAAGTTTGGACGCTTCAAGAGATAATCAGTGTGTTTATAGGGCGTTGGACATTTCCTTTGAGTTAATGAATGAAATTGACAGTTAATGAATTTAAAATAAATAAAAGTTTAAGGTACAAATTCATTTAAAATAAGATTTCTATACTTTAAGCAGACTTCAATATATAGAGAAACAAAATTTAAGCCATTTAGTATATAACTATATATTTACATATAACTTCATTTTCATTTAGTATGGATTTACTAAAATATTGCACTCTGAATTCTTTGTATGCTGGACAAACACCTATGAAGTGAGCCGTATTTTTAGAAGCATCTAAATTACATAAAGTACAAATACCAACAGTATTGTTGCTGAAGGATTTTGCATTAAGGTTTAATAATCCACCTCTAGCTTTTATTAATAAACTGACTACACGAGGTGAAAAGTTTGAAGAATAAAGTGATGAAATATTGTAATCTAATTTAGCACATAGATCGTGAAATTGCGAACTTTTAGCCACGTTACAGAATCACTCAATCGTTAGTGCAAGCGATGAAATTTGATGACAAAAGTTGCGATTATCGATTCGTTAAAAGTTAGAGAATCGCACTACTGGTCGCGTATTTTTAAAATTCATCTTTCTCTAAGGGTACACCTAGATCTTTGTGAATTCCTGAGTTTTTCAAATACCACGGAGCTGCAGTAACTATACGGAGAATTTAATTCTGGCGTCTTTGAATTTTATCAATGTTGGGTGCAGAGGCGGTACCCCGCACTGGCTTTAGGATTGCGTTATACAACAAAAGTTTGCGATCTAACTTCAAGGTAGAATTTCATCTGAGTGACTCTAGAGTTAATGTGAGACCTCCACGTGAGCCTACGGTCAAAATGAATACCAAGATATTTGACTTCACTATGCTGCTGAACAATTTGCCTGTTGTTTTAAGGTTAAGTTGATTTTATGCGTTAATTCATCGTGCCACACTTTGCCAAAAGCTTTGGAAACTTCAATGAATAGAGCTGGCAGTATTTTTTTCTTCGAACGCCTTTCTGATAACATTCACCAAGTTGTGTGTCTGTTCTATGGTGCTATGCTTAGCCCTAAAACCGAATTGATGGTTAGGAATACATGCTACTTTATCCAAGATTGGAGTCAACTTCGTCATTAGAAATTTCAGGAACAGTTTTGAAATTGTTTTTAATAGACTTGTTGGCCTACATGACTCAACTTTTGTAGGATCCTTTCCTGCCTTGGGTATCATAGTAATGACAGATACATTCCACTTAGTAGGAAAATACTCAAGACGTAAAATGTCTAAAATAATAATCTTTTTTAAAACTCGGTATCGAATATTGGTTACCAGGTAGCTCTACACCTCATGAATATTGAATGTAAATTCATTAGATAGTTTCCATCATACACATCTCTCCTTATGATAATAAAAAATTTGTGTAATAATTTTTACTTCTATAGCTAAACAAACATGAATGCAGCGCGGGCAACGTCGCGGGTACGGCTAGTATAAAATATAAAAAAATTTCTTAATATTCATTTTTAAAATTAGGTTAACAAGTATAAAATAAAATTAATATTAAGTTCCTTCAGTTTATTTTGAGTGCATACGGGCTCTGAATGAAGAAATATGAAAGGAAATGGAATATTGAAAGAAATGGAGAAATAATGCAGCAATATTTCATTCTTTTACTTGAAAGAATCATGTAGTTGAACATGAACATGAATCATGCAGATTCATGAACAATACAAGTCTAGAAAATACTAGCCAAAGGCGAAGAATTTACTGACTTCTCTAATTTTGATTACAGATTATTGCTAGTTTACCTGAACAAGCTCTCTAAAAATATAAACAAAGAAAAAAGCATATAAATTATAAAAAAAAAGCATATAAAAACATATAAATTATACAAAAAAGAAGAAATAGTGAAACATAAAAGATCGCGCTAAATTTTGCATACAAAATGTATACTGAAGACCGTGATTCACGTAACCTACACAGTCGCGCGATCTGCAAAATATGACATGTGCGCTGAAAAAGTATCTACTAAAAGTGCAGCTGCTTGACAGATTTTTTGACAAATCGTGCGATTTGACAAATTTTATGAAAACTTTCATAAAATGTTGGTTTCTACGCGATCAGAGTATTATATATTGTGAAACATGTGATGATATTGCTTGCGCCTTATGAAATATAATTGAATACATGTAAAATTACTATGATAATAATAGTTTTTAATTATTTTACTATCATTCTTGTATAATAATGTGGACCTAAACGCCATTTTGAAGTCGGTCAGGCTTTTATAACGCTTTCCTGTCAACGATCGTACAGTGTAGGATAGTGAATTAGAGCCTTTAAAAGCGAACCAAGAACAATCACCGTCTGAACCGGGGTTTCCATTTTTGGTTATTTCTAACCAAATGTGGAAATTTTGCACAAAATATTGAACTCAATATCAGCCTCAAGCGATTAGAATTTGACGAAATCTAGAAATTTTGTACTAAAAATGTTCAAATAAAATATGTGTGTATATTTTCTTCAAAACACGATCGCTAAAGCATTGTTTTTTGTAAAACCTTCTGGCAACGCCGGAATACGTTTACCGAGTGTGAGTGAGTAAATATATAAAACTGAACACGCACACTCTCATGGGTAAAGTAAATGTGTGGCTGCAAATTCCTATATACAAATATTATTTTCGTTGTTAAAAAGAAGTACGAGTATGATTGCCGAATGGGGAAACCGCATGCAAACTTGAGTAGGCATGTTATACACTCTAGTTTACAGACACAAGCTCTAACGAGTAGAAAGTATGCGGTGGCCAATCACACCGGCACTTGTTTTAAGACGAGTGTACTTAGATCATCAAAAAATGCACCGGTTGCAGGTCATTGTTTCTGACATCCTTTGTTTTCGTTACATTATTGTTGTGTTTGTTATTCATTCTATAATTTAAAAACTTTATCGATAAAAATTATAATTTATATGAAAAATACATACATATATGTTTTTCAATATGAAGAAATTGGTCTTTTCTGAAGGATTTTGGTAGGTTTTAGATTCATGTTTGGTCAGACTGAAAACTCTGATAATGATACATTTGTTATGTTATATGCCGTTTAATAATAATTTACACTTAGCGTTTCAAATACATCATAACTACCATCAACAAACTAACGTTTTAAGCTGGTTTCACCTATTATTTTGGAACAAAATGATGAATGATATGAAAAGGTCCATCCACTTCTAACATTTCTTCAGGACAAACAAATCTACCATATGAAATAACTACGTAAACGAGGCGTCTTACTGTTACAAGGTGGCAACTTTTTCATTTCTGAAATAAATTTCAGTGCAACTGATGCGTTGAAATTCTTGACAAAATGTTTTAAAATTATTTACTTTGATTTTTTGTAATAATTATTATAAAACATTTACGTATACGCTGTATTTTATTATACAATTGTGTGTACATATAATATGATGTGGCATCTCAGTTCAATTTTGCTTGAAAAATTAAATCAACTGGCAGCACAGTTTATTTGGTTCGGAACAAAAAATAATAAAATTAAACCAGTTGAAGCTGAAATGGTTCCGAATATAGATGCCAGATAAATCTGGTTTAAAATCGTCACAATTGACGGAAAAAATCGTTAATATGATTATTTAAAATCGTCAGCCAGTAATTATTTTTGAATAAAAGATTTATTTCAACGGCGTAAAGTATAGCATCAAATATATACTCCTACACACGTGATGTTAATTTCATAAGTTTACCATTCATTAGTTTCTGTAACATATTTTTAAAATAAGAGTTCATTTAATTAAATGTACTATTATTATACTAAACACTTCTGCTAAATCGGGCATATCTAAGTCATAACGATCACAGTTGCAAAGTTTTAGATACGATTAGTCATTAGTATACGACATTTTTTCGAAAATGGTTTCTTCAACTAATTTCTCACTTTGGTTTCGTTAAGTTTCATGTGCCTGGATGCAAACTCACACATTTGAAGAAGACGATAAGACTAATATGTTTGCTTTAAATTTAGTCATCGATAGTGAACGGACGTATTTGTTTTTAATCGGAGTGCTATAAAAATAATAATAATAATAAAAAAAAAGAAACGGTATAAGTAGAAAACCGCAATAAGTGGAGAGTGAATTTACACAAAAGAAAAACTTTGTGACAATTATTTTCATATACTTTTAAAGTAATAAAATAAAAAACAAAAATTGCATGAGTGTACCTAGTAGATGCAATTCTGCGAGGGAGCTAAGCTCCACTAGAAAAAACCCCTGGATCTCTGAGGAAGAATCATTGAAAAAATCATTGGATAATCTTCTGTCTCTAAGAGATAAAAAACGCACGCGTTCGTGTTCGCCAAACATTGTTGTTACAACAGAAGACAAACCATCTTCCAGTTTAGCTATTGTTGATAAACCAAAAACGCAAATAGGAATGGATAGGTATATAGCCGTGGTTAAACGTCAGCGAAGCCCTAAATCCACGCAAATATCTTCAAAATCAAAAATGTCTAAAGACGATAAACCCACTGCGATAACGGATAGTAATAGGTTTGCTATCCTTCAGACAGATGAGCCAACAACATCCAAAAAAACATATAAGCCTCCACCAATATATTTGAGAGAGCCGACTTCTAGTGAACTGGTGAAACAACTTATTAAGGCAATCGGTAAAGATACTTTCAACGTCACATCAGTGAAGCACGGCAGCATCAGTGAAACTAAAATACAAGTAAATCATGAAAACGATTATTGAAAATTGTCTGATATTTTAGAAAAAGAGACAAGATCATTTTACACTTACCAGCTCGAAAGTGCTGAAGGTCTTCAGGTCGTTATTAAAGGTATTGACCCTTGCGAAGATATTGATGACGTCAAAAACGGATTGGAAGATAAAGGTTTTAAAATAAAAACCGTAGTAAACATCAGGAACCGTGACAAGATCCCTCAACCCATGTTTAGGATTGAACTAGAACCCAGGGATGTTGTCCTGAAAAAAGGTGAAATTCATCTTATTTATAACCTTAAATTTCTTTTGCATCGTAAGGTCGTCGTTGAGGAGCCACATAAGCGCTCAGGACCCGTTCAGGGCCTAAACTGCCAAGAATTTGGCCACACAAAGGCTTACTGTAAGTTACCCGCTATTTGTGTTGTATGTGGCGAACTTCACGGCACAAGTCAGTGCAACAAGCCAAAGGCCGACGCAGGTGTTAAGAAATGCAGTAACTGTGGAGGTAACCACACTGCAAATTATAGAGGTTGCCCTGTCTATACTCACTTTAAGCGGTCAATGACAAATAAGTCATCGATTTCATCAGCAGCCCAGCAGCTAAATGTCATTGGTAAAAACAATTTTCCCCAGGTAGGCGATTCAACCACCCATACAAATACGCAAACTTCCAAACAATTTTCATATGCTAATGTCCTTAAAGCCGACCAAATCTTGAACCAGGAGCCTAAACCTCAAAAGTGCGATCCAAATTTTAGTAATTTAGAGGCAACTCTGCAGACTCTTGTTCAATCCATTAACACTTTTACCGTCTTTATGACAAACATGATGCAGGAAATGCTAAAAATACAATCCACTATTTTACAGGCAATTTTAAAAAAATGAATTGGTTAAAAATATGTTTCTGGAACGCAAACGGCATCCGTCAACACAAAAATGAACTTGAGCACTTCCTGGAAAGCAAATCTACATAATGCTGGAAAAGCTGATTGCTGAAACTCGCTTGACAGGCAACTGTTATTTCAAAATTAATGGTTACACACTATATGATACTAAAGATCCCCGTGGAAGATCTTGCGGAAGCTCAGCAATTTTGATAAAAACTAGAATTAAGCACTATTTGCTACACGACACATGTGAGGAGTATCTTCAAGCAACAAACATATGTATTGAACTTTTTCATCATAAAATTGTTATTTCATCGATTTATTCCCCACCCCGGTTTTCAGTAACAGAAAATCAATATACAAATTTTTTCAATTCACTTGGGCCTAGATTTTTAGCGGCTGGCGACTATAACGCCTAACACACTTTTTGGGAATCACGTTTAATTACCCCGAAAGGCCGCGTGCTTTTTGACACCGTTTCCAAAATGGGCTTAGATGTAGTTTCAAGCGGACACCCCACTTATTGGCCGTCAAACCGACGAAAGATCCCAGACGTTATAGATTTTGGAGTTGCGAAAAATTTTCCTTTAGAGTGGATGCAAGTGGAGCCTTCATTAGATTTGTCATCAGATCACTCTCCCACTATAATCTCTGTTTCGTTCCCCCAAGAGGTTGGCTCACCGTTGACTGTCAATAGAGTTAATTGGTTAAAATACAAAAAATTTTGGAGCACACATTGTACTGAAAATATCGCCTTGAGAACGCCTGAGGATATTGATGTGTCAATTAAAGATTTTTCTGAAAACCTCAAACAGCATGCAACCACTAGTCATATAAGATCCAGAAATGAAACCAATAGAACTTATTCGTCTGAAATTGAGCAGCTTCTGTCAGAAAAAAAAGAGTCAGAAGAGAGTGGCAACTTCGCAGATCTTCCCAGCTTAAAACTAGGCTACGGGAATGAGTAACTCGACTAAGAAATCTGCTTGAAATCCAGAGAATATCTTCCCTTAAAACATATTTAGAAAGCATGGATGGTACTCCGCAATCTGACTATTCTCTTTGGAAAGCGATAAACGGTCTGAAAAGACCCGTAATAGGTAAGCCACCTTTCCGAACTTCAACTGGCGACTGCGCACGAAGCGATTCTGAAAAGGGGATGGTGTATGTTAATCATTTGAGAAATGTTTTTACGACAAATGATTCAGCGAATGCTGCAGCAGAATTTCCGCCACATGCTGTTAGACAGCCTGTCTTTGAGACTTAACTTTCAAGATGTCGAAAACGTTATCAATAACATAAACCCTAGGAAAGCTCCCGGTATTGATCAAATTACTGGTAAAATGCTTGAACAGTTACCTCGTGTAGCCAGAAGAGTTTTACTTTTTATTTTTAACGCTTTTCTACGCCTTGAGTATCACCCTGCAGAGTGGAAGGTCTCTATGATTACTGTAATACCCAAGCCAGGGAAGGATCCCACTAAAGTAGAATCATATAGACCAATAAGTCTACTACCAACAATTTCAAAACTGTTCGAAAAATTGTTAATGGCGAAGTTGTCTCCAATACTGAATGATGTGGGATGTATCCCTGATCATCAATTTGGCTTTCGGGCTAAACATAGCACCAAAGAACAAACACATAAACTAGTCAATGTCATAAGACAGACTTTTGAAGACAAAAAGTATTGTTCAGCTCTATTCATCGACATTTCCCAAGCTTTTGATAAACTGTGGCATGACGGATTGATGCACAAAATAAAGTTGAACTTGCCTGCAAAAACTCACAAGCTTCTGGAAAGCTACTTATACGACCGGAAATTTGTTATCAAAGAAGGTGACTTTACAAGTCCCTTCCCCAAGGTAGCATTCTAGGACCCACTCTATATTTGATTTACGCCTCTGACATTCCAACGAGATCCGGAATCCATACTTCAACTTTTGCAGATGACACAGCCATCAAGAAGTTTCACGAAATTTGCAGCAGTATATTTCAATATTAGAGAAATGGTTGAAACTTTGGAAAATAAAAGTTAATGAACAAAAATGTACTCACGTTACATTCACACTGCGTAAGCAAACATGTTCGGCTATCCAAATTAACAATACACCTATTCCGCAGCATAATGAAGTTAAATACCTTGGTATTTAACCGTAGGTTAACGTGGAAGCCTCACATTGATGCGAAAGTCACTCAGTTGAAATTAAAAGCAGCGCAACTAAATTGGCTTATGGGCAGAAATTCGACATTGAAGTTGCACTGCAAAGTTTTGTTATATAACGCAATTTTAAAGCCTATATGGTGCTACGGAGTTCAATTATGGGGCACCGCCTCAACATCTAACATTGAAAAAATTCAAAGACGACAAAACCAAATTCTTCGTACGATTACTGCAGCTCCATGGTACGTAAGAAACTCACGAATTCACAAGGATCTGTGTGTTCCGCTGGTAACAGACGAGTTCTCTAAGTATGCCACAAGGTATATCAGTAAACTAGAACTTCACCCAAATCCTCTTGCAGACAACATACTTAATTTTGGCGGCCACTGAGAAGAAGGGATACCCTTGCCACCATCAGAACGTTAAATAGGTGATTCTACCGATATTATTCGTGCAAAATGAAATTTTTTGTCTAGCAGTGGCTGGACTTAAATAACTTTTATATGTATTTAGTATTAAGATTTGAATACTTATTGTTAGTTCATATTTTGAAGATTTAATAAATAAATGAATAAAAAAAAACAAATTTTTTTTTGTCAGAGAAGGTACTTACTTTATTCAAATACAAATGAATAAAAACTCAATTGTTTCAATTTTTGTTCTCTGCTTTTCGATACTTTCAAAAAGCAAATCGTAGCAACCAACGGTTGTTCATTTGTTTGAAAGGTATAAAGAAATGTTAGAGACGTGTATAAGTGAAAAAGCTTGTTTTTTGTGTTTTGACAGGTATTATTAGAGCATTTTTCTTTTTAAATTCTCAACAATTTATTTGGATTGTTGGGATATAAAGTTGAATGTTTGAGAATATCTTTCAAAAATTTCCAAATTCTACTGATGATTAGGGCAGTTCCTATGAAATGTCGACATATAGATAACTGGGAAACATAGAAAACAAGCTATTTATAATTTTTTATTGGTATAAATGTTAGAAGCTAAAATAGCGAATAAAAACTCAATTGTTTCAAAAAAATATATTAATAAAAAATTTACAAGAAAATACAAACTTAATTATTTCCTGAAACTTAAAGTCTCAGATCATAGAGCTTGAAAAGGTGTAAATGGCCAGCCAGATTGGGGAGAATTCTGGATAATACCTGGCGCTCAAGATACAATACATAATTTAAAAAAAATGTTTACAATTTTTTTTTTTTCAAATTTGTTTTAACTATGCCATTGACATCGGAAGAAAATTAAAATTAAAAAGAATTTATCAGCTGAGCTGTCAATTTCACCTGTTATGAATACGACTTGGGCGGTAGTGAGCTGTTCATGTTAAAAGTATTTTAAACTTTATTTACAATTATAAATTATTTGTAATTTCGCAAAATTATGTTTAAATGTTTAATTCAGAATAAATTAATTGTTTTAATTCCAAAAATTTCACTTTCGCTTTAAAATGCGAGTTCAAACAACAAAATATTTTATACCGTATTTCTAAGAATTTCAGAGTTAAGGCGAAAGACGGTATTTAAAAATCTCTAAAATCATCAAACAAGAAATGATAAATATTTAAAACCTGAAAACAAAGGGGAATTTCCGTAGTAAAGGCGAGTGGCGATTATGTTGCCTGCAATTATAACAAAGATACGTATTGTATGTATGTATGTACATATTTGATTACCACGCAATGCTCTCAAGGGTAATCGTGCCTATACATTTACATACTGAGTATTTTCTTTTTGAGGACTACTGATGTACAAGTACATATGTACATACTCAGGTATGAATCTACGTCGGCTTTAAAATTCTCATAGCTGTTAAAAACCTTTGACAAACCTGGATCAATATTTATTTTCGTTTCAGACATTCATCAGTTAAGTTCTATTCCTGTTGCAAAGCAAAAATAAAAATAGCGATCCAATGATTATGTATGAAGAAATGCATTTCCGGATAAAGCCGATTGGTTACTGCGACAGTAGGTATGTAAAGATTTATTTTAAACTTTTCTCTTTTTTTTATTTAATATTTCTGTATATTAGCAGGGACTGTTTGCTTCATGATATGGAAGAGGATTTTTATATAATATCCGAGCTTTTAAGCGAAGATGAACAGGATTAAGATTCATCTACTGAATCTATAGGATCAGCTCATTCTGATTATTGTGTTTTATTGGAACAAAAGTCGGCAACATATAATGATAAACCTTATAAAATAATTCTCGTACTTTCTTACTTAAAATATAATAAACTTCATTATTTTTTCAAAACGAATTCATAACAGACAAACAAAAGAAAAATAAGTTATCTTCCAGTAAGGCAGCTTTAATAGGTAGTGGCAGAAATAAAATAAATACAACACCAAAAAACATTTAATTTGTTGGTAGAATTTATGAACAGTTGTTAAAATTTTGTTTGAAAAAGCAAGGAAGCAAGGCAGCTTTAACTTGGTAGTGATATAAGCGCAGCTATATTTTGTTTCCTTTGCGTAAACTCATAGACTTCCTTGCTTTTTCAAACATAATTTTAACAACTATTCGTAAATTCTACCAACAAAATACATGTTGGTGTTTTATTTATTGTAATTTTGCTACTACCTATATAAAGCTGCCTTGCAAGGAAGTCTACTTGATTTTCACAAATTTATGCAAAGGAAACGAAAGGCAGCTGTATGTAATGTATACCATTAACATATTAGAGCTGCGTTGTCTCCAAGTACAGTTGTGAAAAAGATTTACATCAGCACCTACCTTGCGGCCTTATCTGATGATGGACGAATTCCACGGAGTGAATTATTCACGATTCACCAGCGCCCCCGTGTGGCTTACCAGGCTCACACAGGTAGCAATTCTTGCCATATGAGCAAATTCTTGTTGAGGAGTTCGGGCCTTCTAATCCCTCCTGTATGCAATTTCCCAGCAATCAATGGAGGACAAGGCTTAATGAAGCCCACTAAGAGCATCAGCCCTTAAACCAACTCACCCGTCAACCATCACCACCGGTTCCTTACAGTGTAATTATCTTTTGTAAAGGCAACAGACCTTCGGGCGTTTGATAGTCCCCGAAAAGAGCCACGCCAAGCAATTATCAAGGATACTAACACCCCCTTCCTGCGTTTTCGGTTTCAACCACAGCCAGAACGTTTCAGCCAAGTTATTCACTTCAACCATGATCAGCCCGGGTCGAACCGCAAGCAGAACCACCCGGGGGCCATGCTGATCCCCGTTCTGCCAATTTATACTCTTGGTAAGGGTTTCGGAAGCCAACACAACATAAGTCATGCGGTTTCCTAGAGTTTTGTTTGTCGCACCAAACGAGGGACCCCTTCCCCTCTTTTCCCCAAAAAAAACAGAGCGCCCAAGTTCGGAATACTCCAAGGCAAAACCTGTTCCCCGGGGGGTCTCCAAGTACATATAAATATATTTTGTGCTGGTTAAATTTTTACGAAATGTTAAAAACACATATGAAAGCGATTAACTGCGCTGCTGCCCATTTCAGCTGTTATGAATTCGCTATAATTTTTCTGTTAACAGGAAAATTAAGAAAATCAACAAGGAAAAGTCATTGAAAATATTGTGTTCAAAATTTTGAGTTACGCGAATATTTTTTTTTTTACTATAAAATAAAGTATTGAGTGAAATATTTTATTATCTATATCCATGATATACAAAATAAAGATTACTTTTAATAAGGATTTTTGAAGCTTGTTTTTAGAGGGAAATATAAAAAGGCGTTGCCACACAATGAAATAAGGGAATCAACTCTGAGAATTGAAGTTTGATATGTGTAAATCATTGTTTCTATTAGAGGAAGCTTGTAGTAACAATAATCTGATGAAGCTAGGCATTCGTAACGTTTTGAAATCCATACTAGCTATATTAATAATAGCAAATACGCTATTAAAATATTGAAAGAAAAAACTTTTTGAAACTGAAATAGAAAAATAAACAGCAAGCATTGTAAGTATTACAATGTTATATAGCTAATTTTTCTGAAAGTGGTTGTTATATGATAATTTTATTCGTTTGTTATTAATATACACTTCCTTATCTAAAGAATATAATGAAAAAAAAAAAAACGCCTCTTTTGGTAACTAAGTTTCCGATATACTCATATAGCACGCTTTTAACCAATGCTGCCGATTACCAATTATGAAAGGCATTTTAAGCAAGTTATGCCCCTATTACGGTTTACAACCCAACTGTAATGCAGTTGAAATTCTTCAGTTTGGTATTATCTGTCAAAAATATTTAGGTCGAATTTATAATGTATTACAGCTATTTTTTGTGGTATTACCGTTTACGACTTTGTGTTAACGTGGCTAACAAAAACGTAGTAAAATTACAACTCAACTCGGACAATTGTTTAAAAAACACCTGAGTTGAGTTGTAATTCTTCAACTCAACTGAGTTGCGTAGTAAACAATTATAGAGGCAGTAATATTTATATTTCTGCACAAATATTTTGTGATTTTACAATTTTGAAGTATGCAGCTCAGTACTTGCGTCTGAAACGCAGTGAATAAACTTGTTAAGTACGAGTAGTTACTTTATTTCTCACCCTTTTAAATATTGAAACATTTGTTGATTTGTATGTTTTAGATTTATTTTTTGTTAGAAATCACGCTATTAACATTGTTATTAAACATAATCTTAAAAACAAGGGAACGTATAAAAATAGTATGGTAACACAGTTTTATGGAAAATTTCACATTACTTACACTTGTCAGATGGTGAATGTCAAGGAAAATTGAGAGAATGCAACTACCTTGTATTTTTTATATCATGTCTATATCTGTACTAATATATAAAGAGAAAAAATTTTTAAGTTTATATGTTTGCAAAAGGTAATTTCAGGAACTATTGGTCCAATTTTAAACATTTTTTCGGCAAAGTGTAGAGTGAAGCCACCTGCGGGAAATAGACCATATAAAAATTCATTAAAGTGCTTAGCGCAGGGTCAAGCGACGGTAAACCGCCTAAACTCAGGAATTTTTTGGTATTATTTTCAAAGAAATCAATTAAAACAATAGCTTGCGTGTGAACACTTTTTGTCCTCCAATCCGAATCTCTGCCCCCTGGCCAATTACAAAATTCAATACGAGTACAGGCATTTGTTAGAATTTGTATATTAAACAACTGGACCAATATCGATGCAATTTAAAAGCTAGATGGATTTGAGTGCAACGGAGTCCAGCAAGTTTATATTGTTGCAATACTAGGACCAAGTGGGGTCAACGGTAATTGTTTTCTGCAAAACCATCTAAACTAATTTTAATGAAATTCAAAACATACTCAAAGATATATGTAATTTCATCTAAAAATCAATGAGGACACTATTTGCCCTCCAATCTATGTGTCACTTCACCTGCAGGTCCTCTGACCAAATGCGAAAATTAATCCGTGCTGTTGTTAGTAACAACTTGTTACACTTTATAAACCAAACGTCTGAATAAATATCGATTTAATTAGAAACATAGATAAATTTGAGTATAAAAGAACATAGCAAGAATATACGTTTTTGAAACTAGGATCGAGAGGATGGTAGAATTAATCTCAGCAACTTTTGATGAAACAAATATTATTTAATTAATGTTAATGTATTTAGTTTTTATTGAATTTTAAGAACTTGTACAGAGTCTGACTCGCGAACTTATTAAGCAAAGTAATTTGTATTTTTCCATTACAAGTCCATCAAATAAAATTAAAACAACTTTTAATTTAAAAATTTCCTTTTCCTGTGAAATAATAACATACACATGCCTTTATTTACACTAACATTACGCTCCCCGTAATTCCTAAAAGAATGAGAGCTGACATAATTAAGACTTTCTTTAAGGCCTGTCCCTTATAGAGTTATGTTCGAAGACCTAACTTGCGAACACCGACGTAAACAATAACTTCCCACAACATTTGCTTAAAATCGGCGATGATATGTTTCCTTCAAGAAATGTAAACTGTAACCCAAATGCGGTTATTTTAAGTGAAACTTAATTAGGTTTTATAATTCACAGCTTACAATATCTTATAGATATCCTAGAAAATGTAGCTACACATCAGCCCTGGTTCCTTACAGTACGGGTGTCTGTTGCAAGACAACAGCACCTTGGGGTATTATTAGCCCCCGAAAACTGGCATGCACCACAGTTATCAGGAAAACTAATTCAACTTCCTGCGATTTTGGCATTAAACCACAGCCAGAACGTTTCAGTCAAGAGAAGCACCTCAACCATGATGGTCTGCAAAGCAGAATCACTCGGAAGCTGATCCCCAATCTACCAATTTTAACCCTTGGTACGGGTTTCGGCAGCCCAACACAACCTAAGTCATGCAGCTCCCTAGAGTTTTCTTTGCTACAACAAATGACGGATTCCTTCCCCTCTATGCCCAGCAGAGTGCCCTGGTTTGGCGTACGTCAAGGCAAAACCTGCTCCCCGCAGGGAACAAAGGATTAGAAAAAAAAAAACGTGAAAACATTAAACATTTTCAGTACAAAAAATAGACTTGTCTTTTGGACATGGCTTTAAATTGTCGTGATTTGCTCATACATACTCGTATTAATAATTTTACAACCTTTTTACTCTGTTTTGTTTGTTTTTGAAATAGTTATCAATAAGTTATGAAATCTAAAATAATGATTTTCACATAAACATATGTATACATATGTAGATCAGTTTAAGCCAGCATACAGGGCGTTAAAAAAGGCTGTTATACTGTACTTGAAGCTAATGGAAAAATACTCGTATGTTTCATATACAAAATCCATTGTAGTAGCGGTAGAACAGAGTAACGCACCCCACACTGCGTCGATGCTCCAGTGGGTCAATAGAGTTGGATACCCTACTGTACCCTACTGTCTTCGCCCTCTCCTGCACACGGTCGAGTAACTCCAAAATAGACTTTGAAGCACCGGCCCAAGCATGTGAGTTGTTTTCTATTTTCGGTCGAATATAGGTGGTATAAATAGTAAGGAGGTCGGATGGAGTGAAGTACATCTTACACCTTTTCAAAAACCAAGGCACTTGAATGCTTCTTTAGAGGCATGAAAAATGTGTTCAGTCCAGCGAACATCACACTGTATCTTTATTTCAAGAACATCCTGAGCATCCGATTCCTCATATACCATCCATGAGCACAGATGAAGCTGCATTTGCGGCCGTTTGTTTGTGTGTTAATAAACAACACTGGGTCTTACGAGCGTTAAAGGCTACCCTGTTTTTACGACCCCACTCGGAGATTAATAGAAGATCACTATTCAGTGAATCATTCATATTTAGCCTCTTAGCAGCGACCTCTGATAGGCTGGGCCTATAACTAAAAGAGTACGAGTGACAAGTGCTGCTGTCATCCGCGAAAGAGTGGATAGGGTTGGATGTTTGATATAGAAGGTCGTTGAGGAAAATTAGAAATATAGTAGGAGAGAGAACTGAACCTTGCGGTACCCCTGAATTAATCTGGAATGCAAACGGCATATGCCAACATAAAAATGAACTTGAACACTTCCTGAGGGGAAGGCAAATCGATGTTATGTTGATTGCTGAAATTCACCTGACGTCAAGAAGTTATTTCAGGATAAATGGCTATATACTATATGATATTAAAGATCCACGTGGAAGATCTTGTGGAGGATCGGCTATTCTAGTTAAAAATAGAATTAAACAGTACTTGTTAAATGAGACATGTGAGGAATATTTTCAAGCAACAAATATTTGTATTGAACACATTCACAGTAAATTGGTAATTTCATCAATTTATTCCCCGCCTCGGTTTTCAGTTACAGAAAACCATTACGCAAATTTTTTTACTTCTCTTGGATCCCGATTTATAGCTGCTGGTGACTATAATGCTAAACACACATTTTGGGGCTCAAGATTAATCTCCCCGAAAGGTCGTGTGCTTTTTGATACTATATCAAAATTGGGTTTAGATGTAATCTCCAGCGGGTGTCCCACCTGTTGGCCATCTGACCAGCGAAAGATCCCAGATGTTATTGATTTTGGAATCGTAAAAAACGTCCCCTTAGAATGGATGCATGTGGAGCCTTTATTGGATTTGTCCTCCGATCACTCACCTACTATGGTCTCTATATGTTTCCCCCAGAACATTGGATCCCCATTTAACGACATAGGTGTATTCTAGTCTAGAGTGAATTGGCTAAAATTTAAAAAATATTTAAAAGTACTCATTGTACGGAAAATATATCTTTGAGAACTCCAGAGGATATTGATGAGTCAATTAATGATTTTTCCCAAAATATTATAAAAGCCGTGCAACATGCTACCATTACAAATTTTAGAAATATGAATAGCAGAACTTCTTCTTCTGAAATCGAACACCTTGTCTCAGAAAAAAGAAGATTTAGAAGAGAATGACAAGTTCGCAGGACTCCCCAGCTTAAAGCTAGGCTTCAAGAATGCGTAAGTTAACTAAGAAATTTGCTTGAAGTCCAAAGAGTGGCTTCCCTCACAACCTATTTGGAAAGCCTCGATGGTAGTCCTCAATCCGATTATTCTTTGTGGAAAGCAGCAAGAGGGTTAAAGAGACCCGTTAGATCTAAGCCACCCTTGCCTACTCCAACTGGGGACTGGGCCAGAACTGACTCCGAAAAGGGAATGCTGTACGCCAACCACTTGAGAAATGTGTTTGCCATTGACGGACTAAATTATGAAGCTGATATGCGGCCATATGCCTTTTAGACTTCGTTTTCAATATGTCGATAATGCTATTAGTAACTTAAACCCCAGAAAAGCTCCAGGTATTGATAAAACTACCAACAAAATGCTTGTGCAGTTACCCCGAGTAGCTAAAAGAATCGTCCTTTTTATTTTTAATACTATTTTACGTCTTCAGTATTTTCCTACTGAGTGGAAGGTGTCTGTCATTACTATAATACCCAAACCAGGAAAGAATCTTACAAAAGTTGAGTCATATAGGCCGATAAGTCTAATGCCAACAGTTTCAAAACTGTTCGAGAAATTGCTAATAACGAAGTTGACCCCAATCTTGAATGAAGTAGGATGTATTCCTAACCATCAATTAGGTTTTAGGGCTAAGCACAGCACCATAGAACAGATACACAGGCTGGTGAATGTTATCATAAACGCGTTCGAAGATAAAAAAATATTGCTCAGCTCTATTCATTGACGTTACCAAAGCTTTCGTGCACATAAAGTGTGGCACGAAGGCTTAACTCATAAAATAAAATTTAACTTCCCTGCAAGCACTCACAAGCTGCTAGAGAGTCACTTATATGACCGGAAATTCGTCGTTAAGGAAGGTGATTTCAAAAGCTCGGCTCACCCAATCGAAGCTGGAGTTCCCCACTGTAGCATATTGGGTCCAACTTTATATTTGATTTATGCTTCAGACATGCAAACGAGCTGCAAAATTCACACTTCAACTTTTGCAGGTGATACAGCATTCATCAGTGTCCATGAAGACTATAAATTAGCATCACAAAATTTGCAAGAACATATTCTTATATTGGAGAAATGGCTGAAACTTTGGAAAATCAAAGTAAATGAACAAAAATGTACCCATGTTACATTCACACTACGTAGAAAAACCTGTTTCGCTATTAAAATCAACAACCATATTGTTCCGCAACACAGTGGTATTCATCTCCACCGTTGGCTCACGTGGAAGTCTCACATTGACGCTAAAGTCACCCAGATGAAATTAAAAGCGGTGCAACTAAATTGGCTTATCGGCAGAAATTCTATCTTGAAGCTAGATTGCAAACTTTTGTTGTATAACGCAATCCTAAAGCCAATATGGAGCTATGAAATTCAATTGTGGGGTACCGCCTCTGCATCTAACATTGAGAAAATTCAAAAGCGCCAGAATAAAATTCTCCGTATAATTACTGCAGCTCCATTCGCAAAGATCTAGATGATGAATTTTCAAAACATAACAGACTTGAGTCTCACCCGAATCCTCTCGCACGTAGCATCCTTAACTTTGGCGGCCACACTCGACTGAGAAGGATGGACACCCTTGCAACCATCAGAGCGTTGGAAAGGTGACTTACCAACAAAATACACGCAAGAAACAACTTTTCGTCTAGCATTGGCTGGACCTAAGTAAATAAAATTTTTCAATATTAATTAATTTTTTTTTCTATATTAATTAACTAATTTTTAGATTTAAAATTTGCATACTTATTGTTAGTTCTTTTGGAAGATACAATAAATAAATTAATTGTTAAAAAAAAAAGAACACAATCTCAGCGATTTCAAATCACTTTAGTGAAAAATGATTAAAAAAAATGCCTGATATTGTCTATTTTCATGCAGCATATTTACAGCCAGTGCGCCGATGTCGAAAGGATAAGCTCATTCGCAGTCCAGGCGAAAGAAAATTGATTTGGGGTTTTTCCAACTTTATTATATGCGAACGATGTGTCAAAATTCAATTAAAATACATAAGTTCATGCGAACGACAATAGCGTCATTGACAAACCCAAATTGATTCGAATGTGAGTGACTAGCTCTCTTTCGCATATATTTTCATTCGATATCGTCGAACAGCCTGTTAGAAAAGAACACATTTTTTATTTATACTGTTTCCCACTTTTTAGATAAGAACTTAAAACCGAGCAAAGTGTAGAATAATTTGTAATATTTTTGTTAGAGAAGAAAACGCTATTAATCTGAAAACTTTTTTTTTTAATATTCTGTAATGTGAGAAAATACATAAAGAAAGAATAAACAAATTATTATATTTGCATCCCCATGAAGAGTTTCGGCACACCCTGTACATAACAATATTTTTTGGAATAAATATTTAGAAAGTACTTTCTTCACTATCCTACACGATTTGTACGATTCATGCACAGGAAGATGTTTCAAAAGTTTGGCCGACTTGAAAAAATCGCTTCAAAATGGCGTTGTAGGCCACACTATTATACAAGTATAATTACAATAATTTATATACACAATAAAAAAATTAAAAACTTTTATTAACAAATAATTTTACATTACTTAGATTTTTTTCTCGAGGCACCAACAATAATCTCATATTTTTCACAATATATGTATGCCACACTAATCGCACAGAAACCATAATGTTTTGAAAAGTTTCATAAAATTTTTAAACCCGCACGATTTATCGAAAACTCTGTCACACGGGTACATGATAGTGTAGCAAGAGCTGTTCCCCAGCCCAGAGCTGCTTTACGACTGAGTACGAGTATTATCGATAGCACTGTTAAAAATTTTGCATTATTAACTCGAAAGAATAATTTTTTGAGTTGTCCAGTTGTTGCGGAAAATAAGCTATATGTATGTTAATATGTAGATACTTACCTTTCTACATAAGTATGTAGGCATATAAGAAAACTAACAAAAATATGACTTAATTTCCATCTGCTTTCGCATTTCTTCGCCAATAGCACATTTATAATTCTTTACGTACGAATCATATTGCGTGCACTTGCTTTTGAAAACACTTTATTAAATGCATCCATTGCATTCACTTCAAAATAAAAAATCAAGAATGAAAATAAATATCAATAGAAACTTATATTTTAATTAACAAATAACAATACATACGTATAATATGTATTTCAGACTACGAGTACACATGTTTGTAGATGGATATGTGTGTATGTAGGAATGTGCATATTAGCATTAATAAATATGTGAATGCAAGTACAAAGAAAAACAAGAGAGAAATACATTTAAGAAACCACTAGATTTAAGTGTTTTCAATTACGAGTACAAAAACAATCTTCCAGCCCCAACAAATTCCGCGCTCACCACCCAAAAACAAATTGTAATCATAGATGCCAGATAAATCTGGTTTTTAATCGTCAAATTCGGCGGAAAAAGTCATCAATATGATTATCACAAATCGCCAACTAGAAAAATTAATAGTTCCCTGAATAAAATATTTATTTCAGTAGGGTAAAATATAGCAAAACAAATCGTGGTTGCCTTTAATAAAAACCACAGCATTTAAAGCGGATTTCAGAACAGGCCTGTCTGTATAAGAGGCAAAAAATAGTTTTTTCTTTCCCAAAAACCATTTATTTCACAAGATAGCCTCATTTTAGCTCAATACACTTAGTAAGACGATATTCCAACTTTTTTATACCATCCGAATAATACGATTTTCAGAACACCTTAAAATACGCGTTAGTTCCGGTAATCACTTCTCCGTTTGAGAAGCATTTTTATCGTGCGAGCCACTTTCTCAAGTTTACTATTCATCGTATCTAATGCTATGTAAACCGGTGCGTTGTCTTGAAGAAAGAGAACTTTTTCTTCTTTAAATATGTTCGTTTTTTCTTGATTGCATCAATCAGTTGATCCAATAATTCATGATAATGCTTTCCTCTGATTGTGGATCTTTTTTTCAAGATAATCCATGTGTAATATATTCGCGTGCATCCCAAAATACAGTCGCCATTACCTTGCAAGCAGATTTCAGTGTCCTCGTCTTTTTCAGAGAGCTCCCATCAGTTTCCAACCATTGTTTCAATTGATTTTTGGTTTCAGGTGTGTAGTGGTGGACCCACGTTTCATCAACAGTTATTAATCGACGGAAAAAATCAACAGGCTTTATCATGTCTAAGCACCGCTGCGAAGTGGTCTGTCGAACTCGTTTTTGTTAGACACTGAACAAACGCGGCACCCATCTTGCCGATAGCTTTTTCATATGCAAATTTTCATGCAAAATGTTGAACACGCGTTCATATGATATGTTTATCATTTCAACAATCTCACGTAACTCGACTTGGCGATCATTGATAACGATATCGAAGGTTTTCTTGATATTTTCTTCAGTACAACCACAACTGCAAAGTTTTAAGTGACCTTTTGTTGGTATATATAACATTTCTTCTGAAAATGGGTTCTTCAAATAGTTTTTAAACTTGGTTTTTTAAGGTTCATGTACCTAAATGCAAACTCTTACATATGGAAAAAACGCAATAATACTAATATTTTTGCTATAAATTTAGCCATATAAGAAAAAATTAGTGAAGAATCATTTTTAAAATCTAGCATTTTAATATCTAAATATATCGTAAAACAATTTTTCCAAGTTTAATAGCCTTCGTTGCCTTAATTTGAATTAAACTTCTTGTCTTTCGAAATCAACGAAGAAATAAGAAAACTCTATGATATTATCAAACAAAGACGGGTTATTCTTTTATGATATTGTAAAGATTTATAAAAGTTAAATTTTTGAATTTATCTTCAGGCACACTTTTTGGGGATCACGAACAATTTCTCCGAGAGCTTTTTGACACAGCTTACAAAATGGGCTTAGATGTGATTTCAAGCAGAAACCCCACTTATTGGCCGTCAAACTGACGAAAGATCTCAGATGTTTTACAAAGGATGCAAGTGGAGGCTTCATTACATTTGTGATGACCTCTGTTTTGTGTATGAAGATCATATTATGATCTTCATACACGTGGTTTCAACAGGATGGAATGACTGCATACATAGCCAGAGCTTCGATGAATTTGATTCGAGAAAGTTTCCGCCAAAAACTGATCACTCATTTTGGGGACATCCCAAAGTCACCGGAGGCCGCCCGATCTAACTCCCATGGATTTTTTTTTATAGCGCTAACTCAAAGAGAAAGTTTATAATAACAATATTCTATCTCTTGTGGCTGTAAAGGGAAATATTCGTTTGGAAATCAGCTTAATTGAACAAATTAAATTCAAAAAAGGAAGTATGAACTGATTTATACGGTGATTAAAAGTCATGTCTTTACTACTCTTTTTAAGCTGCTACCAAAATCATGCTACATTTTTACGATGACTTTTAAGTAGTGCCGTTTTCTAATTGATGTCGTGAAAAAAACTTTTTGCTTCTTTTTCTCCTTTTGCTAGTGTCGATGTGGATATTTTTCTGCGAGTAGCCGAATGAAATAAAACAATTAAAATAAATTAAAAATAAAACTTGAACAGAAAATATGTATTTTTTTCATTAAAAAAAGTCAAAAATAAATTTAAAAAAAAACTTGAAGAAGAGAAAATATATATTTTTTTATTTTTAAAAAAGAGTTGCCTTTTAGACATGGCTTTAATAAATCATCATGAAAATTTGCTCTATGTATGTAGTTGTGAATGTGATCTAGAAAAATCGTCAAAACGGACCTTAAATCGTCAAAGTACTTTTTCAGCACCCAAAGTAGGTAAATCATCAAATATGGCAACCGTGATCCTAATGACAACAAACTACAATCTGAAGAGAATAAAAAAAAAAACATCAGAGTAATAGAATGCAAGTACGCGGACTCCCGTTCGGGCAGTGGTTTGACAGTGTCAAATAAAATAACAACAACAGCAACAACGAGATAACCAATTATTACAATAAACATTTACGATCAATCATTCGGTTCAACTCTTAAAGAAATATTTTTGAGCTAAAACCAGCACAAGCATAGTGCGTTATGGGTAAATGTAACAACAGAAACAACAAAAAATGAAGGAAAAAGTTGGAGTTGCATTTGTAAAAAGAGAATATAAAACTGAATCATAGAGACTATAAAAGTAACGGATCAATTTATATTTCAATAAAATATGAGCGGAAAAATTAAGTGCTTTTTAAGAAAATAATGACAATTAAGCTGTTCTTGTTTAAATAAGCGATTTATGATTAACATAATAATAATTATTTATTTATTTATTTAATCCATTTATTAATCCAAGCCCTTAATTGGGCCAATTGATTACAAAAAAATAACCTATTCAAACGAAACACAAACCTTACAATTCGATTTACACAAGTTTTAAGTTTATTTAAATTTGATTGAGATATACCGGCAAACACTTCTAAGCCATAGATAATTCTCGGCATAATTAAAGAAAAAGCTAGCTTCTTGCGTACAGCAAAAGGCAATGGAACACCAACGTTATATAATTTTCTTAGCGTTTGATAAACACTGTGCGTTATAAAGCAAATATGTGCATCAAATTTCAAATTACAATCAATATAAAAGCCTATAGCTTTATGTTGCATTACGTACTCAATTCTATAATTTTCAATATAAAGTTGTGGATAAGCAATAGGATGATTGTAAAACAGCATCGCCCTACACTTAGATGGGTTTAATGTAATGTGGTTTAAAGAGCACCAATCGTTAACATTGCACAGATAACGAAAAATATCCGTGGCAGGACAAGAAGATAATATCTGAATATCATCCGCAAACACATGAGTGATGCCGAAATTAATACTCTCAAACAAATCATTAACGTACAACATAAAAAGTAAAGGACCCAAAACTGACCCTTGTGGTACACCCCTATGTAATTCTTTCACCGTAGAACTAGAACCTGCCATTGATTGCCAACGATTCGAAAGAAAGGAGAGAACAAGATGACATGCTGTTCTTGAAAAACTAAATTTATTAAACAGTTGTGACAAATACTGTCAAAAGCTTTCGAGAAATCTAAAAATTTCTAATTTTATATGATGATGGGTGGGTATCATTCGTCTAGCTCGAGTTCAATCCTGGCTAAAGCCAAGAAATATTTTTATTTATAATTATAACAATAATTGCCGCGATCAATAACTCTTGATCAAAGAAGACAGGAAAAAATAATTGAATACACTAAAGCTGGGGGACAACTAGCTGTTTCACAGTCGCTACACTGTTCATCAGCACCCATTAGGATTCGAACTTAGTACCATGTAAACATGATGTATTTTTAATACGGCTGCTTAACCAACTCAGCCACTAAGCCCTTATTTATTTTTTCGTCTATATTTGTCTCATATTGATCACATATGCAATTTGTTATAATCCCAGTTGTTTGTACTGCAGTTTGCTGTCACTGAACAACCAGTTATTTTGTATTATTTATCAACGTACGCATGTATGTTGACAGTCTCTGTGGTGGGAGATATATATGTATGTATTAATGTTAAATAGTCGAACTTTTTATTTTTAATATTTCTAATATTATATGATGATGGGTGGGTATCATTTGTCTAGCTCGAGCTTAGTGGCTGAGTTGGTTAAGCAGCCGTATTAAAAATACATCATGTTTACATGGTACTAAGTTCGAATCCTAATGGGTGCTGATGAACAGTGTAGCGACTGTGAAACAGCTAGTTGTCCCCCAGCTTTAGTGTATTCAATTATTTTTTCCTGTCTTCTTTGATCAAGAGTTATTGATCGCGGCAATTATTATTATAATTATAAATAAAAATATTTCTTGGCTTTAGCCAGGATTGAACTCGAGCTAGACGAATGATACCCACCCATCATCATATAATATTAGAAATATTAAAAATAAAAAGTTCGACTATTTAACATTAATACATACAGAAATCTAAAAATATTAGCACAGAAATTGTTCCCCTATCTAAATTTTCACGTATCTCCTCCGTAATACTGAGCAAGACGGAAGATGTACTAAACCCAACTCTATATCCTGACTGAAATTTGTTTATCATGTTCCGACTAGTAAGGTATTCCATCATCTGATTTTTAAGAATTGTCTCCAATATTTTTGAACATATCGATAATATACTAATGGGACGATAATCAGTTACACTTCTTGGGTTCCGAATTTTAGGTATTGGCAGTACTCTTGCAATTTTCCAAGCCTTAGGTACTCTATTGGAAGTGATTACTGTATTTATGATATGCAAAAGATGTGGAGATAAAACTGGAAGTACCTTCCTCAAAAAAACTATAGAAATTTCATCTAAGCCTACTGATTTAGATTTTAATAATGAAATGGCATCCCATAGCTCAGGTTCAGTCACACCTCTAAAAGAAAACCCGATTTCGCTCAAACTGTGCAACGAAGAAACATAGTGGCTAGTGTTAGGCAAAACAGGCATATTACATGAGCTATTAAACTCTTCCACATCCAGAGGCTCATTTCTAGAGCCAACATCAGCACACCCGACTTGCCTAAGTCTAGTCCAGAATTGTTTTTCCGAGCTTCGTCTAAAAGTGCTGCTTATTACATGTGCTCTTTCCCTTCTTATGACAGTGTTTAACCTGTTACGATAACGACAATATATACGCCAATTTTCTCTACTCATATTCTCTAAATATGCTCTTTTTGCTAAATCACGGTACTCTTTTGCAATTACTACTTTGTGATTTTTCATCCAAGAATCAAGCCTCTTGGTTTTTAAACTTTTTATGGGTACAAACCTTTCTACAGCCCCAGCAATACATTCATTAAAAATTCTTGTTTGCCAGTCCACGTCAGACGTGTAATAAACAGCATTTAAACTAGTGGCTCTAAAATATTGCATACATTCGTTAACATCGAAGTGTTCAAAATCCCTGAAAGTAATAGCTTCAGTTTCCTCAAAGACTGGAAGATTATATGATAAGTGAATCAGTGCATGGCAAGAGTTCAAAGCCGGAACAAGGCATTGGCCCTTATTAGCAACTAAGTCTATGTTTGGGACCAAAAATAGTCAATTAATGATGTTGATTGCCTGTGAATGCAGTAATGAGTGGGTATTGAATTATGTACGACGGAAATGCCCATAGTATTGCAAAAAGTCTGAACACGAGACGAGCCACCAAACAAATTTTCATTAAAGTCGCCCATAAAGACAAAATGCTCATAACGTGCAGAAAAATCCCCTAAGACTTCTTCACAGGCACTAAACATTCCCCCAGGAAGATATATCACACCAACGAGCAGAGTTTGCCCTGGCGATAATATTTCAATATCTTCAAAATAATGCTTCAATATCTTTATACCCTCTTATCTCACATACTCTTTCTGACTTGTATTTATTAGATACAAAACAGCACACACCACCACCACGACCCATTAGACGATCATTTCGATTGCAATGATAACCACTAATAGATACTGCAGAGTCCGATATACCACTATTCAACCACGATTCTGATATTCCAATAACATCCAATTTGTCTCCAGAAACTATATCTCTTATTTCATCAATCTTGCAAGACCGATTGTTAGGTGCAATACTCTGGGCGTTAAAATGTGCAATATTGAAAAAACTCGAGTCTAATCTTGATAAATAGTTCTTGTTACTAACAATTTCACCAATATTGCAGCTTAAATCCATTTTTATTCGCGTATAAGCTTTTCCTTTCAAAAATATGTATTAATTTTTAAGCTATGCAAGTATGTATGTAAGTATGACTTATGTGTAAAGCTCTTATTATTATTATTTTTGTATAGTATATATAGTATATACACATATATATTTTCTTATTTTTTATAAATTTGTATTGTTTGTTTTTTTTTCTTTTTTTCTTTTATAAGTTATATTTTAGCATTGCCTAAAAATAAGTAAAAAAAATTAAGAATTTCAATAAAAAAATCAAAATACATATGTAAATATATAAAATTGTTTATTCTTATATTTTTTTATTGGTGCTTATTACAGTTCCCGAATTTATCAAGTTTCCAATTGACTGAAGAAAATTCCAATATATTCCTTGAAGATTCCACGAACTGTAATAAGCATTAGAGTCAGTAAAAATACGGTCTTTTTTAGATTATCAAGAATCTGTTACATAAGCAAAAGACAAGGATTGCAAGAATATATATAAAAAAAAATAATAATAATAATACATAGTATGTTATAGTGAAAGAACAATATAAGCGGAAACTTAGAACGGGATCTCCCAGCAGGCAGAATTAACGAAACAAGCTCTTTTTAAGATTTCATTGCTACAGAAAAAATTACATAATATTTTATCGGATTCAATGCAGCTCTCTGGCAAGTCTGTAAATATATTTCGTGAATTCAACTTACTTATTACTTTAAAAAATCATAAACAGCTTGTTTTCTATTTGTCTTAGCTGTTTATATGTATGTTGACATTTCAAAGGAGCTACCTTAATCATCAGTAGACTTGGAAACCTTTGAAAGATATTGTCATACCATCAACTTTATATCCCAATATTCTATGAAATGTCGACATATAGAAGGCTAGGATGTATAGAAAACGAACTGTTTATGATTTTTTGATTGGTATTAAGATTAGAAGTTGATTGATTAAAATTATTATGTAGTTATTTATTTTTTACGAAAATTGAATTACACTTAGAAACAGAAAATATGTTCTCATTTTGAAACAAATATAATACCACAAGGCTACAAATTATGCATGTGGGATTAAGTATTGTGATGGCAATTATAGAGGAAAAGGAGGATTTGCAAGTCCAGTTACTTCAGAAGCATTATAAAGAATTATAAAACAAAAAAAAAAAATGTGTTTATAGCGCAATGTATTGAATTTAATAGTACTATTCTAAATGTGAAATAACATAAACCTCAGTACCACAATTAATAATAAAGTATTTTTCTTTTAGTTTTCATCGAAACACGCTACTGAATATACCGTCTATCAAATAAGAAAATATTTTTAAAGCAACAATTGTTTTTATCACACCCACCGAAAAAATATATGTAAATATATCGTCTGCATTATATGGTAAATCACTTGCGCCAACACTAAGTCTACAAAATAAACTTACGAGTACAGTTATCATCATTAACGATATTTTAATTCTAGTCGCTGACATACAATTTTCTTTGGAAACCAAAAGAAGTTTTGTGTGCTTTTGATATAAAAAAATTATATTTTATTATAAACAAATACACATTGATTGTTCATAGAACTCGAAATGTAAGTTTAATATGAAGATCTAAACATATGTTGTATCCAATAATATTATTACGGAGGCAGCCATATATCCAGCTAACCATATTATGCTTATACCCAACCTTACTATTACATTGCATTCAATCATATTAATATTGTTATATATGACTTTGAAAATTTCAGTTGTAGAAAATTTTATCAGATCGTAAGATTTTTCTGTTTTGCTGGGTTTTTAGATGCTGAAAAGATTTTTTTTTCTAAGAAAACAGTTTTTTATATTTTGTAAATAAAATGGTACCAAAACACACACAAGAAAGTTTTTTGGTCGAAAAAATAGCTTTTTTCCGAAAATAAATTTTTTTTGAAATATATATGATAACACGGGTCGTAGACGAAATGCTTAATAAATGTTTCAACACTAAGAATATGTTATATTATATATCATTTTGTTGTAGTACATGCTGTATTAATTAGGACAATAATATGGTTCTATATCAATAAAACTATTTATGACAACAGTATGTTTATTTGATATATGATATATATGAAAGTAATATGGTTATATGCAAAATAATACGCATAGTTGGTATATCTAATATCATGACGAAATATGGCATAAACATGGCAAATTTAATTAAAGCTATAGCTATTTATAAAGTTGTTTGATTTGATCCTCACAGAAAATAACTTAGCGTCGTTAAATCACACGATCTTGGAGGTTAATTCTATGCGATTATCAAACGTTTCCCTTAAAAATCAATTGTAGCACGAGCTTTGTGAAATATTGCACCGTCTTGTTGAAACCACGGTTACTGTACATCATGGTTCTTCAATTCATGAATGAAAAAGTCAACATCATCGCTTTACAGCGGTCACCATTAGCAACATTCTATCCAGAATAGTTTTTAAAGATTCTAATGCAGGGTCAGATGAAAGACAACAAAGTAGTATACCAACGTTTCGCTTGCTTTGTTCGGACATATTCAGGGCTATAATTATTACTAAAATCTGTCAACAAATGCAACAACTCAATGTAATTAAATTTCGGAAAATAAAGAGAGTATCTGGTGGCAAATTTATTTTTTTATAAATGATTATTTCAAAGAGTAATAAACGGCGCGGGGGGAAGTGGCACAGTTGGAATTATCGATTGTACGGCTTTATAAGTCACGATGTTGCAGTGGTCTAATGGGTATCGCGCGTTCCCTGTGGAGACATTTTTGTTGCAGCGTTTTCGCTCCAAAAATGGGACTTACAGTGCGGAGCATTTTTTTTCGAAAATTCTCAAGGCCAGACGACAAATGTCAGCGGACAAAATTATCAACGCATGATATCGGAGCTTATCCATCGCAAATTTTCACAGAAATTGTTTCAACAGAATGGGGCGACTGCACACACAGACAGAGCTTCGATAAATTTGCTTCGGGAAAATTTCCCCTCAAAACTGATCAGTCACTGTGGCCACCGAGGTCGATCGATCTATCTCCCATTGATTTTTTTTTTTTTGTTTTTTTTTGCTACCTCAGAGATTTCTTGTGAAATCAGCTCAATTGAATCAAGTTCATCACAGCGTGCAATGAACACAGGACTCCGTTTTGAATAGTGTGTTCAACTCGACGGAAGACATCTGAATGACATACTCTTTAAAAAATAAAAACCACATTCTCATTCTATCGTTCAATGCTCTTAACAAAACTTTGTGTCAATTTTTATTTAAGTTCGGAAATATACATCTGCTACCGGACACCCTATACTTGTATACGCATTTTGTTGCACTTACTACTATACGAGTAGTGTAGTATGAGTTTCTAATTATCGTAATAAGTATTTCATTAAAAACTGGGCTACTTATGCAGAATTATATCAAATAAATACATCACAAAAAAAAAAAAACTTTTACAAACTTATAATATTATCACAGAACGTTAAAATGTTATAAAATTCTTAAAACATTAAAAAAAACACAAGATCTTGCTGAGTAATAGTTTGGTTCTTTAAACTAACGTTTTGTAAAAATAGCAATAAGTTTTTATACCCTTTTATAAAAAATAAAAAAACAATATAGCTATTTATGTTAAACCAAAATATGTATATTATTGTTATTTATAGTATCCATTTAACAACACTATTGTAAGGTGTATCAATGGCGTTTTAAATATAACAATATATTACTATCAGCACCAACCAAATAATTCAACATTAGTATGTTGTCATGAGAATCATATATTCTTTTACGTGTAAAACTTGAGACGAAAATGGTCACAAAACTGACCCTACAATTTTTGTAGTTTTGAAAACTGTCGCATATCGTCAATATTGTGTGATATGTCAATGAAACGGATTTGTTTTAAGAATAACTAGTTGTGAGTTCGAGTCCAACTTCAGTCAAGAAGAAGGATTATTTTTAATTATAACAATAATTGCTGTGAAACAATAAGACCAAAGAAGAACAGAAAAAATAATTGAATACCATTAGCTAGCCGTATTAAAAATACATCATGTTCACATGATCCCGAGTTCGAATCCCAGTGGGTGCTGATGAGTAGTGTAGCGACTACGAAACAGCTAGTTGTCCCCCAGCTAATGGTATTCAATTATTTTTTCTGTTCTTCTTTGGTCTTATTGTTTCATAGCAATTATTGTTATAATTAAAAATAATCCTTCTTCTTGACTGAAATTGGACTCGAACTCACAACTAGTTAATCTCGTACATATGTATATAACTAAAAAAGTTCACTCATTAATGATTTATGTACATATAAAAAAAAAAATCATCTTTGTTTTATTCCATTTCAGAGTTCTAAACCTTTATAAAAATTAAAATTTAGTAATAATAATAAAATATATAAAGAAGTGGAAACAAACCTTTATGCAAAATACGAGTATTTAGACATTTTCAGCTTTTTTTGTAACGTTTTTCTTTATAACCTCTTGTTGGCCACACTTGTTACTCATTAATAAATTATTACTCTTTCTCTGAGATTTCTCCACATAAGGTGAAGTGGATCACTACTTTTGGGGCCACAAACACGTTTTATATACTCTAGGTGTTTTTGTTGTTTCTGTTTCTTGACGTTTTCTTACATTTTGTTTCTCCAAATGGATGAAATTTGTGGATATTGTGCAAAAGTCTTTTCTGTTAGCAGCCAAGGAACGAACGATCAGTTGTGAGCGTAAAGTTGTGGAGTTTAAACGTTAAAAACGGAGAAAATAAAGTAATTGAAAAACCGCTAATTTTTGTAAAGAAATTTCAAATGATCGTTAAGTTTGTAAATGTTATTTAACCAGTTAAAACAATTCGCAAATAAAAAAGTTAAGAGTTCAGTGAATTTCTACGAAAATTTCGTTTGATATTAAATCAAAGCAAATTGTGTGTTTGAATGAGCGCACTTAAAAAGTTCCAAACAAATTATTAAAAGTTTGAGAAAAACAAACCGATTTTTAAGAAAACAATCACTTTTTCAACCATAACAAAAAAAGAAAATAAATGAGTTTTGTAGTTTTGGAAAAAAAAAATTATACATGAATAATGATATAGAAATTGTGTGTTTTATAAATTAGCCTACTTTCTAAAAAAGAAAAAATAAAAACAAATAATATAAAAAAAATACAACAAAATAAAACAAAAAGTGATTCATAGTAAATATTACTTAAACCTAAACGAACAAATTTTTTATCATATAAGTAATTTTAAACTCAAATCATTTAAAAAAATATATAGTACCTACATATACATATGTATATAACAACAAGAAAAAATTTATGTGCTAATTTGTTTAAATTATTAAAAATTACCGTTATGATTTGAAGTGAACAAAATATACTGATATTTTATTTAGTTTTTCTAACTAACTCTCACATACATACATACATACGTACTCTTACCAGCAACAACAACAATAACAAAATTATATTTGCATGAAAAAGTTTTTAAAATAAATTTCAATTTTATTACTAAACTTGCATAAATTATAATATTTTTTATGTGATTGAATTCTTCGCTTTGCATTATTTCGATTCATCAATGTGTTTGTGAAAATCTCGTTTGTGAGTGTTTCCTAAAATTTCATGGTGTTTTAAAAAAAAAAAAGCTCCCAAAGTTTTAAATAACGCTTGGATAACCGATTTTTCATTATTTTTTCTCTTTAACTTTTGTTAAAACGTCGTCTTTGTTTCTTCTACCTAATTTGTTTTTGCTTTCATATGACACTTCAGTAAAATAATCTAAAAGGTAAGCACATCTTTTGTTTAAATATTTGTTAATACACTTATTTCAGGGAAATATCATATGTCTGTCTCTCATACAATTGTTAAGAAAACTTTGCTTTACAAATTTGAATTAAATCTCTTTAAAAAAGGCGATAAAAAGATTTCTTGAACGAGTTTTTGGTTAATTGTAGCGTGGCCATTTTCGCATTTTTGCGGCTAAATTTATTATTTTTTATTTTGATTTAGCTAAATATTTTTCATTAAGCTGTTGGTATTTTTTTTTTCAACATTATTTTATTTAAAAATATTCAAAATACAGGTTATTAATATGTCAGATTAAACAACGATTGCCAATATATTTCCTTAATAAAAGAAGTATAAGCTTTTTTTATGTTGAAAACAATCGCAAAACTAATAAATGCAAATTCAAGGAACCGTTTAAAGAAGAAATGATTGATTTCACTGTAGAAGAAATTACAACTTTTGAACATAATTGGCAGAAGCTAAGTTCATATGATTAAATAGGAATTCATAACTTGATTTCTGGATAAATGTGCATGATCATAAAAGGCATTAAATGAGAATCCATTCACGGAGCCACCTAATTTTACAGTGAAGTTCCTGGTTTTGCCGCTTAACTATGCTAAAGTTGAAGGCGTTTTTAGTGGAGATTCATGCTACTAATAACGAAAATTCAAAATATAATGACGTTCAATACCATGAATTTGCTAATTTATATTGAGTGGGGTTGGAAAAGGTATAATACATGTTGCGAAAATTCTGATATAAAAAATGATCTCATTAACAAATTCGGTTAGAATATTTAGTAGAATAACCCCCACTATTTCAAGAGGCGTCACATCAAAAAACTCTTCAATAGTAATTACTTCTTTTCCAGGCCTTCAATATTGCATATACATAAGCTACAGCTGCAGACGGTTGACATTCAACAATATAACAATATAATATTTTCCCTATCAAACATATAATTCAACAATATTATGTTGCCCTTAGAATATTGTCATATCAACCATATATTTTTTTCTACATGCATATAAATATATTCCAACTCTATAGCAAATCTTAAACTTACTCATTGTCAATCAGATGAGATATTTAGTGCTTTTCATATATTTTAATAAGTGTTTTACGGCCTGTTCTCAGAAGACGTTCGAAGCAAACATAAACCGTATTATAGGTTGACGAATACGTAACAATTTGGGTTTACTAGACACGATTCGGTTTTTTCGCAGTGTTACCTGCCTGTTCAAGTTTTATTTTTGTTTATTTTTTTTTTCATACAAAAAAATCATTTTAGTCATAAAGAGTGGTAATCCTATGTTAATACAAAAAAAAAGAAAAGCAAACGAAAACAAAAACAAATTTTGACAGTAAATTTTTTTGTATCAACAAAAATTTTCTATTATGAAAGTCGTAACATTGTGAAAAATAATAATAAGTAATTATTAACTCGTTATTAAGAGGAATTGATTTATGTATGCCTTGCGTTCTCAAAGGATGTCAAGAAATTTGTACATAATCAAAGATTCTGCAGCAGTTTCTTCTGAGAATGAGCACATTGCTTACTTCATTTCAAATGTTTGCAATGCTGAAACCGGCGAATCGCTACAACGATTTGGAAGATTTTTAAAACATGGATGATGATGGATGATGTTTTAATGTAATATGATGTGACAATGTGTACTCCTTTCGGCGTGAAATAATTAAAAAACTGTTAGTATTGTATTGTCCAACAATTTTCCTTTGTTCTGTAAAGATGTGCATGTTATTAAATACTATTTACATATACGTATATGTTTAAACATATACATACATATATGCAGGGCTGGGCAGTATTTGAAATACGTAGTTGAAATACAAATACGTATTTTGTATCTGTATTTTAAATACACGTTCTGAAAGTATTTAGTATTTTGTATTTCAAATACATAACTTAATAGTATTTTGTATTTTGGATTTCAAATACATCTGGCTCAAAAACACATTTTTACAAAATACATTTATTTATTATAATAAATTGAAAATAAGTTATTTCACACAAAAGCTTAAATGTTAATATTTACCATTTTGCAATACTGCAATTCAGCTTTCATTTGTTTTGTCCAGAGCAAATACATTTTGCACTAATCAGGTGATATCAGTAAGAATTTCCACACATTCGCCACCAGCTTTTTTCTCACGCTTTAGATAATTAGAGGGGAATAATTTTTATTATGGAAAACTTCAGGCTGCGAGAACCAGATTAGATCCAATGCAATATAATACTTGGAGGCATTTCAGTTGTATTTTAACAAAATTAATGGAGAGCTTGGAAAGAAGATTTAATGAGTTTCTTATGCTGACACCTGGAGCAAATACAACCATATTGGTGTCAATTTCCAGCCTAGTTTCAAAATTAGCTGATTGCCAGAAAGCATCTCAATAAAAGACAGGCAAATAATCAAAATCTTGCAATAGATACCTTGGAGAAAAATTACAAAAAACGTGAAACCATGACTGGATGCAGAAGAAGAAGTAGTAGTTGAGGTAAAGATGATGACGATTTTTTTCAGTGATCAACCTTGTAAATCAAATTTGGAACTTGAGTTGATCAGTTTTCTAAATTATAAAAGCAAGGAGCTTGCCATTCTGGAAAACTATCCAAATATCAAAAATGATTTACATATATAACTTGACAGCAGCTTGTGCTCCTCAGAACCTGTAGAAAGATTATTGTTTGTCGGATGACTCATTGAAGTATCTAGTTTTTATAAAAGAAAATACTTGTTTTGCCGAATGAATCTCTTATTTACTATCTATCAAATGCTAAATATTAGGTTTGTTAATTTAATTTCCTAGCAAGTTTAGAATAATCATGTGAATATATATACGTATACCGTACGTGTATATATGTAAAATGTATGTGTATATATTAAATGTATATAATAAATAAAATAGAACATTTTTATATAATATTAGACAACTTTATTTCTAATATTTGAATACATAGATAAATATGCAGTTGTAAGTATGAACATATATACTGTCGCCTAAAACGCAAAAGAGCGTAGCTGTCAAAAATTTCCTAGTCCAAAATTATTATTAAATGAAGTGTTATTATCAATAATAAAACTATCCATAAATTTTAATGGGCTTACAATATCTTGTCAGTTACGTCCTTTTGGGTTTTAGGTGACAATACACAACTTAGTTTAAGTGCATATGTAAAATAAAATATGTATCGAAAGCCAGTTTTTCTGAGATCGAATTACACAAATGTATTTGTATTTTGTAGTTGTATTTTGTATTTGAAATACACAACTTGAAAGTATTTTGTATCTTGTATTTGAAATACACTACTGGAAAGTATTTTGTATCTTGTATTTGAAATACACTCCGGGAAAGTATTTTGTATCTTGTATTTGAAATACATAAGGCGTGTATTTTGCCCAGCCCTGCATATATGCATATCTACTTACATATGTGCATACCACGTGCGTATCTAAATATTGTTATGAATCTATTAAAAGCTTCCTATAATTGTTCTTTTACTTAAGAAAATCATTTAAATAATAGTAAATAATATCACCTAAATAAAAAAATTATTTTATTGTTGTTTTCTTACAAAAAAAAAAAAAAGAAGAAAAAAAGTATTTTGATGTCAAAAACATCGTAGAATCATTCATATGTATGTACGAGTACATTTCGTATAAAATGCCAAACCGGGCACATCATCCGACAAATTGCTGAGGAGCGTTTTTTTTTTGTTGTCATCTTTATTCTAAATAAAATGTCAGATTTTTAATCAAGTAGTACTTTTAGAATTTTGTTTTTGTACTTAATGTTTTTATATTCGAAATTTCAATGATTTTATTTAATAAAATTTTAAAATAAGAAATACTTTTTTCATAATTTAAATTATTTATTCACCGACGACTGGTTTCTTTTATTCGTGCGGATTTGACATTAGCTTCGGCTCAAATCGTCACACATAAACCAAAAAAAAAAAAAAAAACTCATTGCTACTACGTAATTGGCAAATGTGTATGACATTCGCGTTTGAAAAACGGAAATATGAAAAACGTTAACGTTTTAATGCGAACCACAGGCAAATCGTTTTCTGAAAACATGCCTTTAGTGTAGGAATCTCCTTCGAAAACAAAATAACCTATAATTTCTGTAAGGATTTTTTACTCACATTGAATAAACTTTTTTTAGTCTTTTAAATAATATTTAGAACATTACGACTCATGTTTGGTCGGGTTAAATCACTTGTATGATTTGCTGAGCTCTGTATTAATTTCATTACAATCCCGACGGGCACACACACTTTTTCTCATTATTGGCAACGAGTAAAAAAATGCTATGGTTTTACTAATCATCCTCTTCGAATAAAGGCCGTGTCAGATAAAACTTTTGCTTCGCCTTGCGTTGCAAATTCGCTTTGACATGTGTGATTAAATATACATACTTATATGAAACATGTCACATAAAGTACTTTTAACGCAACGTGAAGCGAAAAGTTCAGCAACTCTCATCTTATTACGCGTTGAAGTTTTTTCCAATAGCTCCAAAGCTTTATGCACTAAGAAAACATTAATACTTCTAACTTCTATTATCAAAAGAAATAATTAAATTCAAACAATTAAGTTTTTTATTCGGTATTTTTAGCTTCTACCATTTATACCAATAAAAATTATAAATAGCTTGTTTTCTATGTTTCCCAGCTATCTATATGTCGACATTTCATAGGAAACCCTAATCATCAGTAGACTTTGGAAATTTTTGAAAGATATTCTCAAACATTCAACTTTATATCCCAACAATCCAAATAAATTGCTGAGAATTTAAAAAGAAAAATGCTCTAATAAATTCCGTCAAAACACAAAAAACAAGCTTTTCTATTTATAAACGTCTCTAACATTTCTTTACACCTTTCAAACAAATGAACAACCGTTGGTTGCTACGATTTGCTTTTTGAAAGTATCGAAAAGCAGAGAACAAAAATTCAAACAATTAAGTTTTTTAATCGCTATTTAAGCTTCTAACATTTATACCAGTAAACAATTATAAATAGCTTGTTTTCTATGTTTCCCAGCTATCTATATGTCGACATTTCATAGGAACTACCCTAATCATCAGTTTGTTTGAGAATATCTTTCAAAAATTTCCAAAGTCTACTGATGATTAGGGTAGTTCCTATGAAATGTCGACATATAGATAGCTGGGAAACATAGAAAACAAGCTATTTAGAAATAATTAAATATATATAAAAATTAATAACAACCATATTTTTTAGATAAACAACCAAATCGTGAGTGTTGCCAAAGTTTTTATTGTGACATAGACATTTTGCTTTCCGCTTCTCTGTTAAAATTTTAAATGTCAAAGCGACATAGTGTTATCTGACATGGCGGAATATTTCGGACGAATCTTCAGAAGTTGAAAAAGAATATTGTATTTAATTAATAATAATTTGAATTTGTTATTAAATAAATCATATAAATTATATTGAAATACTATTTACAGTCCATTTACGTTTCAAGTTCCTTAGTTTTTTGTGTTAATTTTATGATAATTTAAATTTGCTTATGAACAAAACTAGTATGATATATTGAATTTAACGCTACCTCTTTTAATTACAAATTTAAGACTTATGTGTAGATATATTATTGTTATATTTTAATCAGTTTTTTCTTTTTATTGAATCAAGTGTTAATAAGAAGAATTATGGAAAATAAATTTTTTAAGCGTTTTTTATTTATTGAATCTTCAAAATGAACTAACAATATATATTCAAATCTTAAACATAAATATAAAAAAATGTGATTTTACTTAAGTCCGGCCAATGCTAGACAAAAAGTTTTAAAAATGGGTGCTGATGAGTAGTGTAGCGACTACGAAACAGCTAGATGTCCCCCAGCTAAAGATTGGATTATTATTTTTCTTGTCTTCTTCAATCAAAAATTATTGATCAGAGCAAATTTGTATTGTAAAAAATCATCCTTAAGAAAAAAACTTAAGAAAGGAAAAACTTGAACTAAAACCCGATGTACATATGCACAAACCAAAAAATTTAATTTAAAAATTATAAAGTTCAACAAAAATTTAACAAATTAAAAAGTTTTATGATTGGGAAACTATACCGGTAAAATCACCTACAGAATGTTCTAATGGTGGCAATGGTAGAAAAATAAATATTTTCTAAAGACATGTTAGCTATATATATTTATTATATAACGCAATTCTAAAGCCTATATGGTGCTATGGAATTTAACATTAAACAAATTCAAAGGCGACAAAATCAAATTCTTCGAACAATTACCACAGCTCCATGGTACGTAAAAAACTCACGAATTCATAAGGATTTCTGTGCTCCTCTTGTAAAAGACGAATTTTCAAAGTATGCAACAAGGTATATCAGTAAATTGGAGCTTCACCCAAATCCTCTTGCACGCAATATACTTAATTTTGAAGGCCACTCTCGGTTGAGATGGAGGGATACCCTTGACACCATCAGAACGTCCAATAGGTGATTTTACCGATATTGACCGTGCAAAATAAAACATTTTTGTCTAGCATTGGCTGGACTTAATTAATTTTATGTATTTAGTATTAAGATTTGATTACTTATTGTTAGTTCACTTTGTGAAGATTCAATAAATAAATAAATGAAAAAAGAAAAAAATGTTAGCTATAATACAGAAATAAAAATGAATTAAAATTTTAGCTTAATTTTTCGGCAGTTTATGATTTTTTTAGAATTTTGTTTTAGCATTATTTTAAAGCTCATTTAGCTTTAAATTATTTTTGCGTATGGCCACACTGGTTAAATGAGTCAAAAGCTCTTTTAAAAAGTCCCTATTTAAAGCAAACTATTTTCTAAAACTATTTTATATTAAAAAAAAAAAAAAATTAAAATCTGATGTAAGTCTGTTCTGAAAATGTTGCAAAATATAATAGCGAAGAAAATTTCAAGGAACTACATAAACGGAACTCCGCTCAAGCGGTCGCCTAACTCCTCCTGACCATTGCTCCATGAGTATACAGTTTTTCACTATAGCCATATTCAAAATCTTTTGCAAAAGGCCTTGCGAACAAGAAAAAGATTTATGCAAATAATTAAAAACCTTGCAAATGAGGTTTTAGAATGCATATGAAATTTGAAACTTCACGGTTTACTTTTTTTTTTCTCTTTTTGTACTTTTCTTGGTCTGGAACAGCAATTTTGCGGCACACAATTCTGCTTTGTCCAACACAGAATTGTGATATAATTCACTCGGGAGGAAATTATACGCGGTGTTTGGGAAAAATAAACAACAAACGAGAAGTGGAAAAATAAACAATAAACCTTTAAAAGTATCTGGCTGGACTATATGGACTTTCTATCATGAAGGAATTTAAATAATTTTTTTATTTTTTTTCTCAAAAATCTACAGTGAGGTTTTGTTTTTTGGACGTGTGCTAGACGGTAGCAAAGTACTATCGTAAGTAAAGTTTTGACATTTCTGAGGTGAATAAAATTTCATTAGCTCTAGGGGGCTAGTACAAGGTGAATTCATACCAGGTATATGCAAGAGCAATAAATACAACACTGCAAAAAATAATAATTTTTCAAATGTCAAGGGAAAAATATAGTCACAAAAAGGAATTCAAAAAAATATAATCAAAAAAATTTACAAGAGAAGACAAACTTTTAATTATTTCGTGAAACTTTTAATTATTTTGTGAAAATTAAAGTCTCAGATCATACAGCTTGGAAAGGTGAAAATGTCCAGCCAGATTGGGGAAGATTCTGCATGATATCTGGCGTTCAAGATACAATACATAATTTAAAAAATTTTTTAAATTTTTTTTTCAAATTTCTTTTAATTATGCCACTGACATCTGTAACAGATTAAAATTAAAAAAGTTATCAGCTGCGCTGTCAATTTCACCTGTTATGAATTCGCCTTGGGCTAGTATTAATTTTGACAATAGGATAGAAATATTTGAAATGTAAGATTAATATTGAAATAAATTGTAATTAAAACTTTAGAAATGTAAAAATGAAATAATATAAAATTGAAAAATGGCTCTATTAAATATAATTATTTTTTAATTTATTTATATTTATTTTTTAATTTATTTCTTAATTTTTATTTATTTATTTATTAGTTTTGATGAAAAAATTGTACCACATTTGTAGAAATTTTCTGATTTCAAATAAAATATATTTTCACACAGCAAAAACATGAAATTTTTTTACCACATACAAATTATTTTTCACTATAGTACTTTGCTACCGTTTCACACACGTCCTTTATAAAATATTTTAAAGTTTAAAAAATAAACAAAAGTATTATGTAAACTAAAATTTCTATTAGGCAACTTGTACGAAAAGTTGATTTAACATTCAGCTTAATAAAATTCATTGACTCTTGCAGAATCGTTTTTAATAGAAAGTGAATACTATAACTGTTGGTAAATTTTCCTTTGAGTTTTCATAGTCCTGTAAAAAATTGCCACGTAATGGAGAAAGCCTGAAAACAGATTTAAATTAAATGCTTCAAAATCCATATAAACATACATATATTTAATGTTTATTTAATATACTTTTATTTAAAGAAATGATGTAGAATGTATCCCTAATCATCAATTTGTCTTTCGGGCTAAATACAGCAGAATATATTGTTCAGCTCTATTTATTGATGTGTCTCAAGTTTTTGATAAAGTGTGGCACGTCGGTTTAATGCAGCATACAGCACCATAGAACAAACGCACAGACTAGTAAATGTCATAAAAAATACTTTTGAGAACAAAAGTGCACAACATAAAGTTAAAAGTGCCTGCAAACACTCACAAGCTTCTGGAACGCTACTAATGTGGGCGGAAATTTGTTATAAGTCCCACTAAGCCAATCGAAGCAGGAGTTCCCCAAGGTAGCATTCTGGGACCTATTTTATATTTGATTTACGCCTCTGACATGCCAAAGTGATCTGGAATCCATACTTTAACTTTTGCAGATGACACAGTGTTTTTAAGCGTTCATGAAAACCATCAATTAACTTGACGAAATTTACTGGAATATATTTCAATATTAAAGAAATGGCTAAAATTTTAGAAAATCCGTGTTGACAGGAGATTTTTTATACCCTACCATAGTGTACAAACATCGGTTTCCCATACAACCAAAAAACTTTTTTCATACATATTTCCCTATCCAACTTCTCTTTTAAATATTACTCAAATAAATTATTTTAATACGTGTTTTTACTTTTATTCTAAATTTAAGCAGTTGCAATTTTTTTTATTATGTATGAATAATGTAGCGTTAAATTATCATAAAAAAATATAGTTACAAAAAATTCATATAGTTAAAAACTTTGCGACTTTTCTTCATGAGAACTACTCACTACAGTTACAGAACACGGCCACTAAGATATGTACATATTTTATGATCGAATACGTCAGAATATCAGGACGTTATATTAGCATATATAATTATAAAATATAATTTTAAAAATTCATTTAGCTAATAATAAAGGCCCTAACTAACAAATTACAGCTCCACAGGAGATGGAAAAACATTAAATAAACACACTGTAGTTATCAGAATGTATTTTTTTTTTCTTTTTGTAAAGACGCTTGTAAGTACGTTACTTATAAAACTGTCCCATTAAACATTTGTGACGGGGTGTGAAATGCATTAGAATCGCTAAATTCGGGAAAAATGAGATATGCTATAATTTAATATGATTTTAATATTTCTAATATGATTTTAATATTTCTTTTTCGAAATTGGTATATACTACGTTATTGTTAAAATTGTTTCTCCGAATTTTTTCATAGTCTGAAAAATTATACTCTTGTGTTGCCCATTGTTGATCATTTTTAAAATCCCTACAATATGCCTAATTATAAAAGAATCGGTCCTCTTTTCTTTACATAGGGAAATATAAAAAAAAAATCTGTATAAAAAGAGAAAAATCTCTACGCTTGGAAACCCTGTGCTACATTCACACTGCATAAACAAACATGTGCGCTTATCCAAATTAACAACTCACCTATTCCGCAGCACAATGAAGTCAACTACCTTGGCACTCACCTCGACCGTAGGCTGACATGGAAGTCCCACATCGATGCGAAAGTCACTCAGTTGAAATTAAAAGCAGCACAACTAAATTGGCTTATGGGCAGAAATTCTACATTGAAGTTAGATTGCAAACTTTTGTTATACAATGCAATTCTAAAGCCTGTATGGCGTTAGAGTCAAATTTGTCGAACGATTACTGTGTTCCGTTAGTAAAAGATGAATATTCAAAGCACGGGACAAGGTATATCAGTAAACTGGAACTTCAGCCAAATCCTCTTGTATGCAACATACTTAATTTTGGCGGCCTCAATCGGTAGAGAACCTTTGCCACCATCAGATCGTTAAATAGATAATTTTACCGGTATAATTCGCACAAAATAAAACTTTTTGTCTAGCATTGGCTAGACTTAGTTCATTTTTTGTATTTAGTATTAAGATTTGAATACTTATTTTTAGTTCATATTGTGAAAATAAATAAATAAAAGTTTAAAAAAAATTTAAACGACATTTTCTTTGTTGTTCAGTTCATATTTTCTGAAAGCACACCCACAAAAAAGTAATAAAATATTGAAAAATAAATAGTAAAAGTTTTTATAAGTCACCTTAAGCTCAAGCATGAAAAATTAACACAAAGTTAAACTTAGCGACCTACAAATTTGGACTCGTAGCAAGCTAAAGAACGTTTTAAAATGTTTTGGCTTTACGTCAAAAGACGGTGAGTTTGACTTTATAATCTTATGTAATATGCAAGTACGCTCTTAGGTTTCCTCTAGAATTCATTAATTTTTATCGAAATTCGTCTTATATTACATTTATACGTGCAGGTAATTTGCGAATAAAAATATTGTAAATAACAAAATTTGACGTATAAAGAGTAGATAAAATTTTTATTTGCGATTAGCTGGCTCACGAAAACAATTACTGATTAAAAACTTATTTGCAAATAAGACATAAAAATTTGCCACTTCATTTCACAATTTCAAAGATTTCGTCAATGTGGCACACATGTAATATGGTAAAAACTACGTACAGAAACAAATATTCATTTTTAATAATCTTTGCTTTATTTGAATTACAAAAAACATTTAATTTTTTGATTTTTCTGTTATATTTTCAGTAATCAAAATGCTTTTTAAACTAACAATGCTACTAATTATTTATATTTTGAACATATGCCATACTAAAAAAATAAAGCTTTCCATATACAAATTGGCGCATAAACAGTGAGTTAGTTATTTGCAAATAGTTTTTATTTGTGAATAGGCTGCCTATAAACGTAGTATTAGTTGAGTTACAGAGCAACTTAAATTAGTATGTAAATCGCAACGTAATTTAAATTTGTACAATGAACAGTATTGTTATTTAACCATCTACGACAAAAAATCGGCAACCAAAAATAGATATAAAATCGCTCAATTAGCTCGAAAGCACCAAAAGTGTGATTACTCATTACCACAAAAAATGAATAACAGTCACTGTTGTAATCATTTCCTTTTGGAAAGTATGAAATCCTTAAGTTGTGTTAAGCCTGATTTATGCTAATGCTAATAATGTACATATAATAGTTTTAAAATTATAAATGATCTAATTTTATATTTATTGTTTCTGATCGTTTTACCGCTTTGCTTAACTTAACCATCTACTTGATAATGAATAAATTTCGCCTACAGCTAATAGGCCAAGTCTGCGGCAATTTGAAATGTCTGTCGCTTTTTGCAATACAAACGTTCTTAAATGAAAAAGTATAAAAAACAACAATTTAGTTTTTTTTCTAAGATTCATTTTTTTAATTGACAACTTAAGTGCAGTCATCTTAACGTTGAAATCAAATTAAGCAGACAATAACGTTTGTATGGAAAATGAAATAAAACGGAAATCTGCAACTATTGAATCGATTTGATTTGGAGGAGACAAAGACCGCTAACAAAATGACGGGGTTTTTAATAAGACAAAACAAACAATAAATCAAATCAAATTAAAGTAATTGAGTAAAACGAACTCATTGGCAAACAAACAACTTAAATGATGATAATCCATATTCCAAGGTCAATTTCCTTATAGAGTAATTATGGATTGAGTCTCAAGGAAAAGAGTATTAACAATTATACAACTTGAAAGATGATGGAAATTTCTACTGTTACCGATATGTCAAGAACCGTATGAATAATGTACGAATATTTATTTGAAAGGTTATAAGCAGGGAAACCAGAAATATGAAATTGTGTGTTCTTTCTAGGGCAGTGGAGATAAAATATTTATATGTTTTCACATATTTTGTTCTTCATAGCATTTTATTACATGTTTTGATCTTAGAAACAATTTTTTCATATTTGAAATTGAACGCTTTCTAATTATATATTGATGCATTGCAAAATATTTTTTGCTTGTTTAAATGATGGAACTCAAATGTTTTTATAATAATTGAAAAATCTTGGGCTACCTTTCAGTTTAATATTTCTTAAGCGAAAATGAAGTGTCAAATTGTATGTAGATGTACTTATAAACATATGTAAATGCAAGTTCAAAAATATAATATTAGGTTAGTTTCAGTTTCAAAAACCTTTTCGCCAAATAATTACTACTGGAACCATTGGCTTCATGAAAATAGCTCCAATGAAAATACAAAATTACCTCAAAATTTTATATGAAAAGCGACGACCCGAATTTCTTATCCCATATTCGAGTTATCTGTAAAAAATCTTGAACGGACACTTTTGTCCGTTTGCTGGTTTGTATGTATTGATACTCTTTTTTTAACTTATGTACTCGTCTTTTATTTTATATGCAATTGTTGAATAAAAACGTTTGCTTAAGTCTCAGATAAGGCATTTTCGGCTTTTAAGTATTTTTTTCTCAGTATTGAGATCAAATTTTCAAGTTATATTGCATTATTTATGACCTTAAAACTTGCATTTTTGGTTGCCCAGGTTATAAGCTAACAGTTTATACCTGGAAAAATAGAAAAAAATCAACTAATCGTACACAGAAAAATCTTAAGTTTGGCGATTAGAATACATTTAAATAGTTATCATTATTGGATTTCTAAACATATTGTTGTTTTTTTTTAGGATCACAATTTGTATTAGCCACATTACTTTATTTGACGACATACAACAGCTGCATTTGCTTTTGTTTAGTTTGATTTGACTATTTTTTTGTGAATAGAGTTTCATGATCAAAATAATGGTTGTGTTCGTCAACCTTATTAATTTTTTTCAAAATTTTAGAGCCTGTTCGCCGATATTGAATGAAAATGTACGCGAAAAAAACGAGTCACTTACTGTCGAATCAATTTGAGTTTGTCTATGTCGCTATTATTCGTTCGCATGTACTTATGTATTTTAATTGAATTTTGACATAGAATAAAGTTAGACAAATCTAAATAAATTTTCTTGCACCTAGAGAGCGAATGAACTTATCCTTTTAATATCGGCGAACTGGGCGTTAATCTTAGTTGAAGCTAATTTATGTTGAATGGGTTGAGCTTTTGTTGAAACACTATTCCATTCACGGAAATTTACTGTGGGGTGGGTCTTATAGGCTGGCAGAGCCATTGGTCCATACGCCTTTGAAACCGATGATGGTCAGAATTTTGCTCTCAATGATGAACATTCACTATACATGATAAGAAACTTTTTCGTACCTTAATTAGCTGGCATAAATCTTGTTGACATTTATTTGCAACAGCAAGGCGCCACATGCTACACAGCTTATGTTATAATTGCTTCACTCAAAGAAAATTTTGATGAGAGACTAACTTTTTTACCATTGGATTATTATCTTTAGGGTTGTGTAGAGTCACTTGTCTACGTCAATAAGCCCGATACAATTGAAAATTATTATTTTTTTTAGAATTGGACCAGTACTCAGAAAATTACCCCTACTTAGTGCATTGTAACAGAAGTAGGAAAATAGGTTATATAGAGGAGGAAAGAAACACTACTCCCGTTTGTGGACGTTTCAATTGGACTTTCCAAAGTTATATGTGACAGGAAACACGTCAGCAGGCAACTTGTTCTACAGACGAACCGTACGACTGAAAAACCCATTCTCTCTGTAATGCGTTATGTGATTCAATGGGCAATCGACCAAAAATGGATGAGCTCTACACGATGTAGGTATATCACGTAAAAATTTGTGGGGTTCGGGTACAAGATCTTTAACCTCGTCAGAGCAATGTCCATTGTAGTTGGATACCATACTGACTCTGATAAGATTCTTCTCTCTCTTGCACTCAGTCAATTAATACTAAAATATACTTTGAGTTGTATTCTATTTTCGGTCATAAGTAGGTTGTAGAAATAGAAAGGAGATCTGATGAGATGAAGCGCATCTTCATCCTCTCAAAAAACCATATAATTCTTCTTTGGAGACACGAAAAATGTGTTCAGTACATCGAACACCACACTGTATGCACATTCCAAGAGCTGCAATAGCATCTGATTCCGCATTCACGGTCGTTCGCTTGTGTGTTAATAAAGAACACTGCGTCTTACGAGCGTTGAACTCAACTGTGTTTTTGGGTTGCCCTTTCAGAGACTAAAAGTAGATCATTACTTAATGAATTAATGCAAATGGCAAATGCTGCTATCATCTGCAAAAGAGCGGGTAGGATTAGAAGTTTGACATAAGAAAAACAAGAAATAGAGTAGAAGAAAGAACCAAGCCTTGCGGTACCCCTGATCTAATCTGGATCTCGTTTGATGAGACCCCATCTATAACAATAGAGCGATCTCTGAGAAACCTCGATCTAAGCCGAGAAAAATCTTCACCAATAACAAAAGCGATAAATTTTGACTGTAACGAACCATGCCACACTCTATCAAACGTCTTGAAAATATCCAAAGCCACCACCTGGCTCTTACCGAAATTATGAATCGAGTGACACCATTTCTGCGAGAGATATGCCAAAAAATCACCTTTTGTGCGACCATACTCGTATTGGCGGTCACAGAGCAGACTATGTGACTTTGGATACCTCACAAGATGGGAATTGACCATACTTTCTATTACTTTCTAAAGCGCAGAGCAAATCGCAATTGGACGGTATTTTTTTTTTTTTTAACTTCATTATTTTATTTATTGAATCTAAATTATTAAAATTTTTGCAGCTTAAGATCTTTTGTTGTTTTTTTATAAAAAAGTAACGTATTTTTATTTATTTGTTTCGATATTTCGCTAACAGTTTGTTAGCATCGTCAGGAAAATTAAAATGTTAACATTTTAATTTTCCTGACGATGCTAACAAACTGTTAGCGAAATATCGAAACAAATAAATAAAAATACGTTACTTTTTTATAAAAAAACAACAAAAGATCTTAAGCTGCAAAAATTTTAATAATTTAACATAAAAGAAGATCAAATAATATTAGGATAAAATTTTATTGAGTCTACATAAAAAAATGTAAAGACAATAAGTATTCAAATCTTAATACTAAAAAAAAAATTATGATTAAAGTCCTGCCAGTGCTGGACGAAAATTTATTTTTATTCGAATATTGTTTCAGAATTCAGTCATCTGTTTAGAGCTCTAATGGTAGCCAAAGTATCCCTTCTTCTCAGACGGGTATGACCACCAAAGTTAAGGATATTAACTGCAAGTGGATTTGGATGGATTTCAAGTTTGTTAATATACCTTGTCGCGTACTTCACAAATTCAGATTTCACAAAAGGTACGTTCAGATCTGCGTGGATTCGTGAGTTTTTAACGTACCATGGAGCATCTGTAATTCTACGGAGAATTCTATTTTGACTTCTTTGAATTTTCTCAATGTTGGATGCCGAGGCTGTGCCCCATAATTGAATCCCATAGCACCATATTGGCTTTGGAATCGAGTTGTACAGCAAACGTTTACAATCAAGCTTCAAGGTCGAATTTCTGCCTAGTAGCCAGTTAATTTGCACTGCTTTCAATTTCATCTGCGTTACTTTTGCCTCGATGTGCGACTTCCATGTTAGTCTACGGTCAAGATGAATTCCGAGGTATTTGACTTCACTGTGTTGAGGTATTACTTTATTGTTAATAGTAATGGGTGAGCATGTTCCTAGACGCAGTGCGAATGTAACATGGGCACACTTTTGTTCATTAACCTTGATTTTCCAAAGCTTGAGCCATTTCTCTAGTTTGTTGATATGTTCCTGTAAATTTATTGATGCTTGCTGGTGGTTACTATGTATGCTAAGGAATGCTGTATCATCTGCAAATGTTGAAGTGTGAACGTTGGTGCTTGTTGGCATGTCAGATGCGTAGATTAAATATAAGATAGGCCCTAATATGCTGCCTTGGGGAACTCCAGCTTCAATAGACTGAGCGGGGCTTATAAAATCGCCTTCTTTTACTATAAATTGGCGACAATATAAATAGCTTTCCAAAAGGTTATGTATGTTTGCAGGTAAGTTAAACTTTATTTTATGCATTAAGCCATCGTGCCACACTTTATCAAAAGCCTGTGAGACGTCGATAAATAAGGCAGAGCAATATTTTTTATCTTCAAATGCCTTTCTTATGACGTTAACTAACCTGTGTGTTTGCTCAATGGTGCCATGTTTCGCTCTAAAACCAAATTGGTGATCAGGAATACATTCAACCTTATGAAGCATTGGATCCAACTTCGCCTTTAGCAATTTTTCGAAAAGTTTTGATATTGTTGACAGTAGACTTATTGGACGGTATGATTCTACTTTCGTGTGATCCTTCCCTGGCTTAGGAACTATTGTTATCATGGACACCTTCCACTCTGCAGGGTAATACTCAAGTCGTAAAATAGCATTAAAAATAAAAAGAACAATTCTTTTAGCTACACGAGGCAGCTCTACGAGCATTTTGTTGCTGATTTTGTCCATACCTGGAGCTTTTTTAAGATTTAGATTACCAATAGCATTTTCAACTTCTTCAAAATTGAATCTTAAAGGCACAGGAGGTCTACTAACAGTAGGCGGCAACTCATTTGCATTGTCAGACCTATTTGTGGTAAAAACGTTTTTCAAATGGTTAACAAATAAATTACCCTTTTCCGAGTCATCTCTAGCCCAGTCACCAGACGGTTCTCGCAAGGGCGGCTTACCTCTAAATGACGGTATTTTTCAGCATTATTTTCCACACCCTATTTGGCAGCTTTTCAACACAATGGAAATTCACCAACAAGGTACAATGTGCTAAAAAGGCAAGCTAATGGACGCGCCAGCGTAGAAGAAAAGTTGATGGGAAAATACGGCCACAAGTTCTGCGAAAAGTTTTTGAAAAGTGTTGTCCCGTCTTGTACTATTTCATTACCTCAATCTAATTACCACCTAAAAATATCACAATTTCAGAGCAAAGCAAGCAATAAACTCATCGCTTGTTTTTTTATTTTATTTTTAAGTTTTTGTGAGCTATGCTACCAAAAATTAGTAAAATGAAATTTTACAGAAAACAAGATACACCCTTCGTACGAGTGAGTACATTAAACAATCGATTTGCATGTTCAATACAAAGTTTTGACTTTGAATTAACGATTAGTATTTTTTAATACTTTAAACAAATGCTTTATTGTTTTTTTATATGAAATATTTCTGCGTTTTGCACGTATTAAATTTAAGTTATTAAATATTACGCAAAAATATGTTTGTTTCTTTATATTATATAAAATAAGATTAATCCATGTGCTAGTGTAAATAATTAATAAATAATTAATCTTTGCAGTTTGAATGAAATTGGTGATTCAAGCGTCCTCTGTTTAAGAAGAAATTTCTCTTACGACTCCACTTTTTCAAATACAGTTGAAAGTTGGAAAATAATTGGTTTGGATACTTCTCTAATTTGTACTATTTTTCTGCTCCTTTGAAAAACATTTGAGAAGTTGAGAAAAAATGCAATTCGACAGATGTTCGTTAAATTGAAGTTCTATAATTTTTTCCTTTTCGTATTTGCAATCTATTTTACGAGGTGTGTAAACACAAATGTACATTCACTTCGTTGCTAAGTACCATTAAACTAACCAGTGCCTCGTTTCTGTATTACTCGCATCGAGAAATTTCTGCCAACAAACAAAGCAATTGACAGTAAAACTATGCGAATTGAAACAAAAAATGGAGTTTCTCACACAAATGTTTCTGTATCTTTGAGAAGCGAGAAATATCTGTCAAAATTGCTTTTTTGACGTAATTCATTGGAAGTTTGTGATTAAACTTGTTTCTGTATTAAACTTTTGTGAGAAGTTTCTCGCTAGAGCTGTCAAAACTTTTTACAAATAAAAGAGTTGCGGAAGTTAAAAATTTATAATTGACAAAACGTATGCCAAAAAGGTAAATTTTTTAAAAAATAATTTGCAATTGTTAAAAGTTACATATTCTACAGAAAATTTGTCAATTAAACCTTTATTATGTGTAAATTATTTTTTATGAAATTGCAAGAATATCCAAGGAGCAGAATCTTTTTTATTTTTAAAATGAATAAATAAAAATTATTAATTAATTTGTTTTTGTTTTTTCTTTATTTCTTAATATTTATGCACATACATACAGTATGATAAATTAAAAATTTGATAGCAAAATCTTAATTTTAGCCCATCTCGAATGCGAGAAGGTTCTCGCATCGGTTCAGGAATTGCAAAAGGGTCGGTTGCAACCCTTAATCTCTGCCTGTAAATGCGCAACATGTTTCGCCGGTCATGTTGGTCAGCAACCATCACCACAAAACTATACATTATGGAAAGTTTTTATGAAATTTATTTATGATTTGAATGTGTTTTTATTTATGTACATGCGTTACTTATTGACACGATTTTTATAACACTATATTATTTATAACACTACTGAATTCAATTGTTTTATTTAGTCACTTCTAAACATTTGTTTCTTAAATTTTCTTTTCGTTTGATAATTTTTTCCTATATGCTTCTTCTTCTTATATGTTGTTTACTTTTTGCATTTCGACAGCTGCTTAATGGAAATATTCCAATAAAGAGGTAACTAGTGTTGCCTCTTTTCGATTTAATATACAGAAACGCTGTTTTTCTCGATAGCCGACAACCGGTGGAATTTTATGTTTCATAGTTTTCAATGCGACAAACTTCTCACTAATATTACTGAAACGAGGCACAGATTTCTATAAAAAGTGCTAAAAAGTTTGACTTGTGTAATGGCTTAAGATAACTTATGACTATCTTCTATTCGACAAATCTAATATGAGTATGTGAAATCTTTTTCTTTATCGTTCAGAAGGATTATCGCCAATAGGCTACAATAATTGCTAAGTCTACGATTATGTATTTATCTGCCCATTAATCTATTAGTCTCTTCCTTAGGGTGATCGATTATCCTACAATTTTCTAAGCCCGGTTTTCGAATAGCTCAAATAGTGGTATATAAAACACACTTAAACTGTTCAAATACTAAACTGCTTGATGGGGGTTTTATTAATTTAACAAAAATAATAGCTTTTTCCATTAAAACAAACACACAATGAACAAAATTAAAAAAGGAAATTAAACTTATGAAAAATGCAAAGAGTATAAAATATACTTTTAGTGCAGCCTAAATTTGGGCGTCAAGCGTAATTTATCTGCCAAAAATCCTCATGCGAAATGTAAGAGACCAACCCAAATAGCGCGTCGTTAGCCGAAGTTTATATGCGCTGCGCGTTTGAGCATTTCTACGCGTTCTACAATTTACTAAACTTTACATGCAACGCTTTTTGTGTGATTAGTTTTTTGTTGTATTTGAAGTATTTTTTAATTAAAAACATTCTTTTAACACAAAATCATAAAATAACAATCCACGGTACAAATATTATTGACGATTATTTTGTTTATTTTGGCTATCAAAAGCAACTCACAGTTTTTATTACGCTTATGACACCTGCAAAAGTAGAAAATAAACCTACTTTTTGCGTCGCAAACGCCTATGCCTACTATGCTTTGTGGTGTGTAACTTGTCTTATACAATTCCACTGATTCTACTTTTTTGACAGGCGTTTAGAACGCGTTAACGCATATAACGCGGGGTATAGACCTCCAGCTTTAACACTTTGCAATTGGAAAATCTTATTTGACAGAGCGTAACAGAGTAAATTTCACTTCAAAATAAATGTTGCTAATTTTTTACGGCCATTAGTAATCACACTTTTGTTGCTTTCGGACTAATTTAGCGACTTTATCAATTTTATTATTTTTATTTAACAAGTTTACTGAGCAATACTGTTTGTGGCATGACTCTTATTTGAGTTTCGTACTATAGTATAAAATCAAAGCGCTAAATTACGTTGCGCTTCACGTCCTAATTTAGGTTACACTGTTACAGTTCGATGTGTTTATTTGCATATACAAATATGCATATATATTTATTTATATAGTAATACCCAAGAGTATGAGTATGTGTTGCAAAACGAACTAGATGCTACTCAGGCGAAGAATATAATAATTATACTTAATGTCGTATTCATAAAAATATATTATATTTATCAAAGGCGAAGTATTACTGATTGCATTTTTTAAAAATATCTTTTAAAGAAATATGCAGTTCCAAAATGTTTACTCTACAAATAATTTACACACTTAAATTGATAGCTACTTGCTTGTGCTTGTAGCAGCAAAAACAAATGTTTGTATAAATTTTTAAACATGCTAGGCAGCGAGATCTTACGTTAATAAAGTGTAAAGAGCAAATAATCTAATTGATGATCTTTATTGAAATATAAACAGAGCATCAACAGAATTTATGCATTCATAGCTCACACGAAGAAGTGCATAGCAAGTTGAGAGTTTGGCCAACTCTGATATAAATAAAAGTTTTTATAGATGTTGGGTTTGTTTTATGTCTAACTTTTTGTTAATAGACAATGTTGTCGACTTTGAAAGTTCAGAACGCACCAAAATAGGTACAGTATTTCAACTAAAGCGCACTAAATATAGAATTTTTATTTCTAAGATCCATTTTTTAAAAAGCATAGTAATGAAACGCACGTTTAAGCGAGTATTAGAAGATGAAACTAGGCGGGACTGCACCGCCTGTTGGCATACTATCAAACTCCTTCAATAGACAAGATTCGTGTTTGTTAAACTTGGCCTAGTAACCCCATCGTTAAAATAATTATAACGATATTTTATCCAATTTGCTGTTCAGTATAATTTTTAACAATCTTTGCTGACGTTCAAAATAAGCTTTTACTTTTACTGTCTTGAATCATATATGTACATGAAAACAGCGGTTTACAATGTCTATATTAAACAACCACACAATCGTTGCTGCAAGTGATGAATTAAGTATTGTAGAATAAAGTTTCGATTATCGGATCGCTAAAAGTTACAACAGGTCCTCAAAGTCGATTAAGAGCAATTACATCAAGCATTGTTTAAATTTCAATTGTGTTTTCGTAAGCGAACAGTGAAGATATCGCTCCTTTATTGCAACATAGTCATATCTAAAAACCTTGATTTGAGAAAAACACATTTCAAATTTTTAGTTTCCATACATGTCTTAGAACATTTTTAAAGAAAATATCCCATAGAGGACACGGTTTAAAAGTAATTTGAGTAAATTTTTGGGACTATATAAAAGGTAGTACTGTTAACAATTCTGCATTCTGAACCCGAAAAGCTCATTTTTTGAGATATGACTTTGTTGCAATAAAGGAGCGATATGTGCATTGGCGTAAGTGAATTTATTGAAATATACGAAAATTTGCTAGAATTATGACAAATAAAAAGTAAAAATACCATACGTAACATTTAAGGCAGAGTATTTTGAAAGAACTGAATAATTTTTTAATAATTTCGTCAGTTATCAAATAACAAAGCAGTAACTAATTCCTGCGCCATCGTAGATATAAACTTCATTATCAGAGTCTGTTTTTATTCTGATATTTGACAATAGTGGCCTGATTTTTTACTAACAAAACACTCTTTAACACAGACAATTTTATAAAATCAAACGATGCTTTTTCTTTGGAGAAAATGTATAATATACGAGAGCAATATTGCTTTATTTAATATGTATGTGATTGGATGCGTTTTCTGCATTATTAACCCGTGTTGTGCATTGTAAAATGTATATTCGGTGCCACCGAAATTAAAAAAAAAAACGCATCGACAATTAAACAAAAGCGGCTAAAGAATTTTTCGCACAAAATATGTGAAAAACCACCAAAAACGATGTGAAGCGCAGCGAGTTGGCAGCACTGCTACTAATGGTCAGTTTTTTTTTTAATATGATACATGATGCGAATAAAACAAATTTATGTAAACTATTTCTCAACATTTCTTGCGGAGAATTTTTATTGTGAATTTTATAAAAAAAAGAAAAATTGATATTACGAAATATTTATTTTATAATTTAAAAAACAAGTTCACAAAACTTGTCTTATTAACTTATAGTATTTTTTTTTTTTTTATATATTTAATTAAATTGCTTACAATTGTTATTATAAAGCTCTTCAACCAAATCTGCTGCAATGTCATAATATTGTTGGTCTCGTGGAGAAAGACAATAACCCGCATCTGTCCTGAAATTGAGTTTTTAATCATTTTACACAAACGTACAAAAATTTAATGGTATAGATTCATAAGTAATGGACTTAAATTCGTATGCAATAAAAGTTACATGTTGATGTTGATGCAGTTTCTATTGTGTTTTTGACTTCTCTTGACTTTGAGCAAAACAAGGTTGCGTGGACGATCCAGGGTGTATGGCTATGACATTGAAACCAAAGTCCAGTCATCCGAATGGAAGCGACCAGAAGTGTCAAGACCGAAAAAAGCACGTGAACTTCGATCAAATGTGAAGGTTTTGCTCACTGTGTTCTTCGACTGCAATGGTGTGGTGCATCATGAATTCTTGCCACAAGGTCGTACGATCAATAAGGAATACTACCTTGAAGTTATGCGCCATTTGCCCAAAGAAAGTTGTCAGAATCGCACAGAATTGTGGAAAAAAGCACGGATTTTGCACCATGATAACGCACCAGCTGACACCGCGATGTTTGTGCGTAAGTTTTTGGCCCAAAACAAACCCGTTATCATGCCTCAACCACCGTATTCACCGGACTTGGCCCTCGTTGACCTTTTCTTCTTCCCAAAATTGAAGACACCGATAAAAGGAAAGTGTTTTGCCACGATTGAGGAGATAAAAGAATAGGGATAAAATGACTAATCTGAGTCGGATGCTAGTTGTTTGTTGTGCTTAACATGTTTATTTTGATTTTTTCTGTTGACACAATCGCTTACAATCGGATGCTTTGCAAATTGTAATAACTTGTGGACTACTGGGTACTTACCCATAACAACAAACAACTAGCATCCGATTCAGAGATTAGTATTTTTCTACTCATTTTGTTAAATTAAATATACATAAGAAGCAAAGAAGAAAATAAATGCTTTTTTCTTTTTTTTTAATACATTTATTTATTGAATCTTCACAAAGTGAACTAACAATAAGTATTCAAGTCTTAACACTAAATACACGAAATTAAATAAGTCCTTCCACTCTGCAGGATAATATTCAAAACGTAAAATACCGTTGAAAATAAAAAGTAGAACTCTTCTTGCTACACAAGGTAACTGTTCAAGCATTTTACCAGTAATTTGATCCCTGCCTGGAGCTATTCTGGGGTTTGTATTACCGGTAATGTTTTCGACTTCTTGAAAATTAACTCTTAACGGCATAGGAGGTCTAGCAGCATATGACGGTAATTCGGCTGTATTATTCGCTGAATCATTTGTAATAAAAACGTTTCTTAAATGATCGACATACAACATCCCCTTTTCAGAATCGCTTCTTGTCCAGTCGCCAGTTGAAGTTCGCATAGGTGGCTTACATATTACCGGTCTTTTTAAACCTTTTGTCGTTTTCCACAAGGAATAATCAGATTGAGGAGTACCATCAAGGCTTTCCAAATAAGTTTTAATGAAAGCCATTCTGTGGACTTCAAGCAGATTTCGTAACTGAGTTATGCATTCCCGTAGGCTAGTGTTAAGGTGAGATCTGCGAAGTTGCCACTCTCTTCCAACTCATGTTTTCTCTGACAGAAGTTGCTCCATTTCAGACGAATAAGTTCTATTGTTTCCATTTCTGGATCTTATATGACTAGTAGTAGCATGCTGTAGAAATGCTAATAATATAGTTTTGAACTTACCCAATCTTCGCTTACAATGTATACAGTGTTGGATGCATCTTACGGCCTAGGCCATCGCTGTGTAAATGTAAGTAGGAATTGTACACAGTGTTTGTTCGGATGGGTCACGCTTACATTATCAGTAGTCTTAGATCTTACAAAATGTATGTGACAAAAATTTCACTGGAACATTACGAAAAATCGAATAACAAAAAACAACAACGTGAGTCTGCAACATACTCGTACTAATTAGCAACATTATATCGCTCCTTTATTGCAACATAGTCATGTCTCAAAAAATGAACTTTTCGAATTAACAATGCAAAATTGTTAACAGTACTACCTGTTTCCTTTAGGATATATTTTCTAAAAAAAATTTTCTAAGACTTGTATGAAAACTAAAAATTAGAAATGTGTTTATCTCGAAACAAGCTTTTTGCTTTATGACTATGTTGCAATAAACGAGCGATATAATTTTGAATTGCACACCTATAGATATACATATGTCTAGAATATATCGATTAGGCATATGACACGTGGTCATTAAGAAATCTTCCTAAATTTAGTTATGTATTAAATTAAAACAGACCAGAATTTGTAATTGTTTTTAATGCCTATTTTTACATGAATTATGAATAAACTCTGCATTAAATGGGAAAAATGGAATTTGCAAAAGATTCTTACTAATGTGAATGGAATGAGGTAACTTTAATGTGGGATCTAGGCAAATAATATTATGCCACCTAGATCAATGGCTGAGCTGGTTAAGAGGCATTTCTCTCCATATTACCATCCTGGAGAGACTGAAAATAATTTCAGTGACAGTGGTTAAGATTTTTTTGTTTATTAATATTCAGTTTGTTGATCATAATTTAGGCCATACTATTATAGCTTGGCGAGTCTATAATAATATTTGTGTGATGAGTTTAATGAGTAGAAGAGTTAGAAGGAGCAAGAATCCCTCCACCCGACTGCTAGCTAGCATAATCAATGGCTCCCACGCGTCCTCCTATCTCTGGTAAAGTAATAAATACTTACAGTTTATGAACATACATTTAGCAATACAAACTCTCCTTACAACATCATCCTTAATAACATTGAATAGGAATGACACAGGAAATATAATCCTTCGGCTTTTTGACATAGATAACTTAATAAGCAGGCAAATGCAAGTAGACTTACATACGAGTAAGTATGAATATAATTTTCTTTTCGCTTTGTTAAATCCGTAAATACAGTATGCACAAATAAACGGTTTCCTTTTAAAATTATTTACATACATAAAGCCAAAAATTGTTTAATGTGTGCGTGACTTTAAAATCTTTTATGCCATATTATTTTATTGAAGTAAAACAAGAAGTAGGAAAGTGTTGATTTCTTTTTCTTTCATTTTTCAGTTTCTTTGAACAATCGAAAAAATGCTAATTTATAAATTATTTCCTTGATACAAAAATATTTTTAAAATAGTTTTTTTATTTCGTTGAGACAACAATGCTTAAATTAAAACTAAATTTAATTGTTTTTATATTTTCTATGGAGTTTGTATTTTAACTCGAGAAAACAGTAGACTCGGGTCTTCTTATTTGTTTATGTTTTCTTTTGTGAAAGTGTTGAAAGAAAATTTATATTTTAATGTTTCTTCGTTTTACTTGAAAACAGGCGAAACTTTACAAGTTTTTATACAAAAAATAAAATCAACAACTACTTTAAACAACATGCGTGCAAAAATGGCATGAAAAATATTAAATTTCTTTTCATTTATTGTTTTTTTCGAGTTTTTTTTTTTGTATGGTCAATGAATGACCGACCGACCAGATCATCATTAATGGTGAGACTCGAAAACAACTTTATTTTTGTTTTTAATTTCAGCCATAAAGTAAAGAAAAAATGTAATGACATTTTAAATTAACTTTTTGTTATTTCTTTCTATAAAAACATTCATAAATTATTTTATTTCATTTTACTTTATTTTTATTGATATTCAACTGGTTTTAAATATTTACTCCCATCATATGGGGAATTTCACAAATACTTTTGTCATGATTGAACATATGAGGGAAAAAGTTTTGCGGCTTGCTTGTGTGGTCATCTGCGTAAATAAAAAGCTTTAATAAATTATGGTTTTCGCAACAACTGTTTAAAGAGAAAAGGAAAACACGAGTGCCTTGGCTAATCAACATTTCTTTCACGGGAATTTTTGCAAACTATATATTGCCCTTTGTATAATTTGAAGTCAGTGTATATGTGACTTAACTTAGAAAGTCTAAGAATGTCTCCAGAATATTTGTATTACGATTTTTATTAGCTACAAATATTGACATCACAAAAAAAAATACTACCAGCTTCCTTTTTATGTTTCCTTGCTCTGCATGTCGATATTTCATAGGAGCTATTCCAATCTAGCTTTAATAAGTAGTGACAGAGTTACAACAAATACAACATAAAAACATCACATGTATTTTGTTGATAGAAATTACGAAAAGTTGCAAAATTTTGTTTTACATTTGTTTGAAAAAGTAAGGAAGTCTATGTATTTTTCACAACTTTACGCAAAAGAAACGAAATACAGCTGTGCTTTTACCACTACCTGGTAAAGTTGCCTTGAGCTAGTCTAATCACCTTTGAAAAACAATGTCAAATATTTAACTATATATCCATATATAATATTGGGTACCAGGTAAAAAATGCAAGAGCAATACAACACTACGAAAAATATTTTTCAAATGTTAAAAAAAAATACCCAGCAATAACTTCTACCGCAAAGTAAAAACCTAAAATGTTAATAAACACACTCTTCACTACTTCTACTTTGGCATTTCAGGTCATTATTTTAACGCGGCGATGTCATTGGAGGCAAGTATTTACCATTCTCGCTTACGAATAATTATTTGAAAATGACATTACAAAAATGTCGTAAAAAAGCTAATTGTTTATAATTCTTTGCTTTACGAGTTGGTGTCGATAAAAAGAAGATGTTTTGTATATATGCATAAAATATAATGGATAACATTCAAAAAATTATAAACAGCTTGTTTGCATAGTTAGAAGCTAATATTTTGAATAAAACTCAATTGTAATGGATAACTTTATATAATACAAAAAAGACATGACTTTAAATCGTGGTATAAATGCCACGTTTTTAAATGCATTGTTACAATTTCTCCCAAAAAAGGACTTGTCGTGAATGCATGTGTCATAAATAGGACTGCCAGAAAAAATATGGAAGAAATCGTCAAAATGCCGATAATTTTAGAAAATATCGTCATTTTAGTTTTGATATACCGTCACAAAAATCGGATTTATAAAACTAACAAATTTTAAAGTTTTTTAAAGTTTTTTAAAATATAATTGATGCAGGCTTATTGTCTTAAATTTGTACATTCGCAAAAAATAGAGAAATTTATTCAAGATTTTAGTTGTTTATTAATTATACTTATACACACATCGCTCCTTTATTGCAACATGGTCATATCTCAAAAAATGAGCTTTTCGAGTTAACAATGCAGAATTGTTAACAGTACTACCTTTTACATTGAGCCAAAAATTTACTCAGAAGTATGAACGCCTTTAAAAAAGCTTTTTAGATAAAAGTACCATTCAACATTATTTTTAAAAAAACACTTTTTCATAAAAACCAGTTTTTAACGTCATGGAATTAATTACGGAACTGGCTTTTATTACTGTGATTTATCATTTTAGTATTTTAAAAATTTATATATGTATAATACTTTTGAAAGAGCCTAGCAGCGCATATGTAATGCTACCATCATCTTTACACTGGGAGTTCATAATATGTAAGTCGTAATGACAGCAAAACAAACGACACTAATAGTAAACTGGAACTTCACCCAAATCCTCTTGCACGCAACATACTTCTCGGTTAAGAAGAAGGGATACCCTTGCCACCGTCAGAGCCTGATTTTATCGATATTATTCGCGCAAAATAACACTTTTTTAAATTAACCGATATCGGAATTCTCTATTTACTGTATTTTTGTAACCTTCTTTTATAACAAAAAATTGCTTTTCAGCAAAAAAAAAAAAAAAAAACACCAATTTTAATGGAAAAATCGATTTAGGCTATATCTTGGGTATATATGGACCGATATCAGAAATTTTCATTTTCCATATTTATATAACCTTATTTCATTATCAGAACTGCTTTTGAGCAAAAAAGTTGTTTAAGTTCGCTTACGCGGCATTTTAATGAAAACACGATATCGGAAATTTTCATTTTCCATATTTATACACTCATAGAAAACCTGTCATAGCTGTGATGTATTTTAACATCGATGCAATGCCAAATGTCATCATTTTTGACCTCATGACAATTTTCATCGCTGTGATGTCAACGATTACATCAGTTGCTCTAATTATCAATGGCGGCAATTATAACAATTATTTCATGAATGAAATGTCATTCTGACATCATAGGGATGCGTTATTGGAATACCTTTGATGTAAGCATATAATCAATGCAATGAAACTCCAATACCGAAGAAATTGCTAAATGAATTCAATATAATTTGGATTCAATCTTATTGATGCGATAGCTCATTAATATCAGAAAAATGGCACGTGAAGTAAATTTGATGACGACATATCATCAATACAATGGTACGCTATCATCAACATTAAACTCCGGTTCAATTTTATGATTGCAAAAATATGTTCATACACGTAACTTTATATTCTAGCATCTCCAAGAAATCAGTGAGAATTAAAAATGTTCTAATAATACTTTTGATGACTTCCTGTCATCAATACAATGTCTATGTGGCGCGTTATCATATTTTAATTGTGTGCATGCTGTGTATGAGGAAATATTGTCTTTCTTTGCTTCGTAGTTCTTCTTTACATTTTACTCTCTATGCTGGCATTATATTTATGTAACTAACCTCGCATCATATTAATGACTAGATGTCATTAAAATGATGCAATTTTTTCTGCTTCTTAAAAGTTAATTTAAATTTAAAAATAGTAATTTTAACCACCTAATTCCTTTTCAACAATAAATAGAAAATATTATAACACTATTTAGACGTTTCTACAATCAATTTTGACAAATTAGATGTATTATAACTATTAATAAAATGTAGCATTGAATTGATGTCACCACAGTTGTAGCATTGATGATACTCAATATATGACAAAATTGTCTGATGACTTTTGTTGTTGAGATTGATATTAGTTTTCATATTACTGATGACTATATACATACTATTGATGTCACAATTCTGATGACCCGCCGCCATCAATATGAAGATACTTTTTTCTGTGAGCACAAAAAAGTTGTTTAAGTTCGTTACGCGACATTTTCATGAAAAATCAGGTTTAGGCTATATCTCGGGTATATATGGACCGATATCGGAAATTTTCATTTGCCATATTTATATAACCTGATTTTATTACCAGAACTGCTTTTGAGCACAAAAAAGTTGTTTAAGTTCGCTTACGCGACATTTTCATGTAAAACCCGGGCTGGGCTATATCTCGGGTATATATGGACCGATATCGGAAGTTTTCATTTTCCATATTTATATAAGTTATAAAGTTGTTTCAAATCGCTTACGCGACATTTTCATGAAAAACCGGATTTGGGCTATATCTTGGGTATATATGGACCGATATCTGAAAAAATTTTTTTGAATGAGTGTGTGAAGTTTGAAGTAAAACAAACAACTTTTTTTTTCAAAAATTTCCATACATAATTGCAAAAATTCGTGGCTTTTTTCGGAATTTTGAATATATCTCAGCTGTACGTGAACCGATATTACTGAATTTCAATAGCAAACAGATGGCAATATGGAGTAATAGAATGGTGAAAGAAAAACGTTTTTAAGTCTAATGGTTTTCTCAGAAACGGTATTTCAACGACCGACAGACGGACAGATGGACATCGCTTAATCGACTATTCCATTAATTCTGAATCAGAATATATATACTTTATAGGGTTGTAAAAAAAAAAACTGTAGAAATTACAAACGGAATCACAAACTTGTATATACCTTTAACATTTTTTGATTATTATTATTAATAATCAAATCTTTAACTGGGGGACAACTAGCAATGGGTGCTGATTAGTAGTGTAGCGACTACGAAACAGAATATTATTTTTCTTGTCTTCTTCAATAAAAAATTATTGATCACAGCAAATTTGTATTGTAACAAATCCTCCTTAAGAAAAAACTTATGAAAGGAAAAACTTGAACTGAAACCCGATGTACATATTTGCAACAGTATTATCCTGCATAAAAATAAAGTATTCTGGCATATTTTCATCTGCAAAAGGCTTCATTGTATAAGCTAAAATATTTCAGTTCAGTTACGTGGCAAATAGAACCAACACCGTACTAAGAAAATGCTGTCCGAACCATAATATTCCCTCCACCATGCTTTACAGTCTTTTAAGCAGAGCGAGGATTAAGTTCATAGTTTCATGGACAATGGACATACAGTCCAACCTCAAATTTAAAGAGGCGTGAAGAAACTTCATGGCTCAGAAAGTGACAAGCGTTTTTATCTAGATCCAAAAGTATTGGATGGACTGACGAAATCCTCGAAAAACTTTATACATGCCTCTTAGTCGAAAGGTAAGATCGGTCGACAACAAGAAGAAAAATTAGTTAAACTTTCATACATATAAACAACCATTTGTATATTGATCAAAGTTTACTTTCAGAGTCATAGAGGGGAAGGAGTTCCTCGTTGGTTGTAGCAAGTAAAACTCTAGAAAGTCGCATGATTCATGTTGCGGTAACTTCCGAAACACTCACAAAGGGTTAATTGTTGTTTAAATCTAAAATCGCAGGATCACCGGTTTTTGGGGGCTACTAACCCCCTGATGTACTGCTGTCTTGCAACAAATACCTGTAATGTAAGGAACCGGAGGTAATCTTTAGACGGGTGAGTTGGTTAAGAGTTGATGCTCTTAATAGGCGTCGGCCAAATCAACTCGTTAAGTCTTGACTTCTGGAAATTTGCATACAAGCAAGAATTAGAAAGCCCAAGCGCTCCAACAGATGGTTTGTCTATAAGTCAACAATCTTATGGCAAAAGTTGCAACCTGTGTGAGCTTTGCAAGCCATATGTCACAATCTGTCAGTACTCGAATATGTGGACTTTGTTGAAAAAAGTGAAATTGTACCGAATTTATCATGGCTGGTAACAAAAATCAATCAACACTCATGGCAAACTAAAATAAGAGTAATAATAAACAACAACGTACTTGATAATGATAAAATAAGATCCAACTTAATATTAAGTTACAGTAAACAAACTTGTAATGAATATTATGCTGTATTTGAACTAAAACTTGAATCGCATACAAGTTTAAATGCTGCAAATTGTTGACTACTGTCTTAAACAGAAACAACTCGTTTTACGCACCTAAGTACCATTTTTTGTTATTGTAATTACACACTCCCTTGGCAAACGTGTGTACAATGTACATATGTAGGTATTTACATACATAAAATAACTACATGTGTACAGTCATAATTACAGTTATAAATTCTCATTACTTGCATGTGAAAACATTTTATGTTTCACGTGTCAATTATTACATAATGTTCGTTTTTGAAGAAAGAGAAATCATCATTTCACTAATTTTTAATTTAATTTTTTAATTTTTAATTTATTGTTTATTTTGTAATACCCTGTGTCCACGCAGTCTTTGAAAGTGAATTAAATAAACATAACAGTATTTGGGAAATTAATTATCTACATATATATAATATACATACATACATATGTACGAGTAGGTACACGCAGAAAAAATAAGTTTTTTTCCAGTGCAAAATTAAAGCTTTACGCCACGGTATTATTTTGAAGAAAATTTTATTCCATTATAATGCTTGGAACTTGCCATTATTAGGGCAGTTCAGCAAATCACTTTTTGTGAAAGTGATTATTCTGATATTAAAACATTAATATTTTCAGTATACATATGTCACGTCAGTTATATTAAAACTAGGTAGTGTTCAAAGATCTGCACGGATACATCACAACTTGTTTGTTTACCTAATGATTTTCACATCCAAGCATGGTTGCCATATTTGACGATTTATCGTCATTTTGACGATTTTGTGGTGCTGAAAATAGCATGTTGACGATTTGACGATTCAAGGTTTGTTTTTGACGAATTTTTAGGTCATAATTTTCTTTCACTTTGGTTTTACAACTACATATCGCTCCTTTATTGCAACATAGTCATATCGCAAAAAAAAACTCGTTTCGAGAAAAACGCATTTAAAATTTTTAGTATCCATACAAGTCTTAGCAAATTTTTTGAGAAAATGTCTCCTAAAGGAAACAGTTTAAAAGCAATTTGAATAAATTTTTGGCGCAATATAAATGGTAGTACTGTTAACAATTCCGCATTGTTAACTCGAAAAGCTCATTTTTTGAGGTACGACTATGTTGCAATAAAGGAGCGATATGTAAACTGTATTAAAATAAATCTGAACGTAAATATGTACATATGTACTACTGAAAACTTTAGGTCTTATAAATCTATACAATTTGAAAAGAGTTTGCATCCAAATTCAAAAATACTAATAAAATCAAAATACATTTGAGTAAACCATTTCGATAAGAAATTTTTTATGCTAAAGACTACGTAAAACTTTGGAACTGTGGTAGTTTTGACTAAAAAAAAAATGCCCAATTTAATAAAAGTGTTTACTACAATAATACGTTCATAACTCTTAAAAAGAACATAAAAAAACTTTTAAAATACTTTTTATTAAATGAAGTCTTATTTTAAAAAATGTGCAATGTACAAAAAACTTAATGCCGTATTCTTAAAAAAAATTTGTATATATTATAAAAAAAACTTATTTACACAAAACTATTTTAATCATAATCGTAGCAAAAATAAAAATAATAATTTTTAATAAATATGTTTGCTAATTCAATGACAGTTTTTTCTCAATGTATTTTATTTTTTTGGTTTATTTGCTAAACTTTGTGTAGAAATATTTTTGGTTTATTAAACCAAAAATATTTTTTATGAATATGACCGTTAGAATATACATACATATTCGAGGGTGGATCAAAAAATGACCATTATTTTCAATTTGTCTAAAAGTATTTATTTATTCCCCCTCAAATATAATACGATTATGCCAGCGTTTTTTTTTTCAATACCCGAAACACTTCTGAAACGCGCTTTTTGGTATCGCCAACAGTTCCTGTTTCGATTTTTCTTTTATCTCCTCAATCGTAGCAAAACGCTTTCCTTACATCGGTGTCTTCAGTTTTGGGAAGAGGAAAAAATCAGCGGGGCCAAGTCCGTTGAATACGATGGTTGAGGCATCATAACGCTTTTTTTTTTTGGCGAAAGACTTATGCGCAAGCATCGATGTGTGAGCTGGTGCGATATCATTGTGCAAAATCCATTATTGTTTTTTCCACAATTCTGTGCGTTTTTTTTTTTTTAGCTTGGACCAGTACTCAGGGGATGACCCCCTACATATGCAGTGCATTGTACCAGAACTAGGAAAATAGGTTATGAGGAGGGGGAAAGAGGGATCCCTAATCTCGTCAGAGCAAAATCCATTGTAGTAACGATAGAACAGAGCAACACACCCCACACTGCGTCGATGCTCCAGTGAGTCAATAGAGTTGGATAGCCTACTGTCACCGATAAGCTTCTTCGCCCTCTCCTGCACACGGTCGAGTAACCCCAAAATAGACTTTGAGGCACCGGCCCGAAAATGAGAGTTGTATTCCATTTTCGGTCGGATGTAGGTGGTATAAATAGTAAGGAGATCGGATGGAGTGAAGTACATCTTACACCGTTTCAAAAAACCTAGGCACTTGAATGCTTCTTTAGAGACATGAAAAAATGTGTTCTGTCCAGCGAACGTCACACTGTATCTTCATTCCAAGAACTCCAAGAGCATCCGATTCCTCAATATTTATACCATCCATGAGTACAGATGAAGCAGCACTTACGGTCGTTTGTTTGTGTGTTAATAAACAACACTGGGTCTTACGAGCGTTGAAGGCAACGCTGTTTTTACGACCCCATTCGGAGATTGATGAACTGCTTCGCGCAACCAGCTCATAACTTCATGATAGTATTCCTTATTGACCGTACGACCATGTGGCAAGAATTCATGACGCACCACGCCATTGCAGTTAAAGAAAACAGTGAGCATAACTTTCAATTTGACCGAACTTTACGTGCTTTTTTCCGTCTTGGCTCTTCTGGACGCTTCCATTGGGATGATTGGGCTTTGGTTTCAATGTCGTAGCCATGATTCGCCACCAGTTATGACCTTTTTGAGAAAATCTGGATCGACGTTGACGATATTCAACAGCTCCTGCGCGATATCCATGCGACGTTGCTTTTCTCAATATTTAGCAATTTTGGAACAATCCTCCCTGCCACACGTTTCATGCCTAAAATATCCGCAAAAATTGCTTTGCATGAGCCGCAAATATATGTCAACTTTAACAGCAATGTCTCTGATAGTGATTCGACAATTATCCAAAATCACATTCTTCACTGCTTCAATGTGTTCATCGGTTGTTGATGCGCTCGGGCGATCAGGACAAGCATTGTCATTGACATCTTCTCCGCCTTCCTTAAACCGGTTATAACGTTATTGAACTTGTGTTCTGCTCATAGTAGAATCGACAAACGCCACAGTCAACACATCATATATCCTTGCGCACTTAAGCTCATTTTTTACACAAAATTTAATACAGTTTCTTTGATAAATTTTTTTCGAATAGTATATAATCATGAAGCGCACCAAAACACGACTAACGTTTTTATCTGTCAAAAGCAAACAGACAATCCAAAATGGCTGATATTGCCAACATATATAATAGACGAGTGTACCAACATAACAGAAAAAAAATGCGAAAATCGAATATACGTAACACACGAAATGTAAAAATAACTGTTATTTTTTATTAGACCTCGTATTATTAAACATTTTTCTTTTTAAATTTTCAATAATTTTTTTACATTGTTGGGGTATAAAGTTGAATGTTTTAGAATATCTTTCAAACATTTTCAAAGTCTACTGATGATTAGGGTGACTCCTATGAAGTGTCGACATATACACCTGTATTATGTACGCTGCAGTCACGCCGAATTCGTCACGAATTTGAAAAATCATATTGCAGATGTCGCTATTGAACAGAAATTCAACTCTAAAGAAAATCTATTACAAATTTTGGTATTGTGTATACCGTTTTTTAATGAGAAATTCGACAAAAAGTGTCGTTGTGTATTTTGATAGTGACATTAAAAAATAAAACAGAACAAATTACCTGAAAATTAATAATATAAAAATGTAAGTGCAATTCTATCGACTATATAAAATATTTACATACTTTTTAAGTATGTATTACATACTTTTTAAGTATGTTTTTACGTACATTTAAGGATAAAGAAGACAACACGAAAATAATTTCATAAAAATATTGCTTTATTTCAGTCTTTTCGGATTCGCACATTTTAAATGAAGTCCACTTTGGACAAAGTTCGGTAAATATTGCGTCTCTACACTCGTGAAACACGTTGCTCGTTGTTGGTTGTGCAAGACCAACATTCAAATCATTTCCAGCACCCCTTTGATAGCCTTCTTCGGCGTATCAGATCTGATTACGGAGTAATTTCAAAACATTTCTTCATAAATATACAAAAACTCACATTGAACTTGGAAGCGCTATTAGAATGGCATATTACGTGTAGCTGTCTGCGGTACTGGACGAGATTTCTGGTCTCTTCTTCCCCATCAGAAGATGCAAAATGCTCAACACTTAACATTTTGAATAAAATTTTAATTAATTGATTTTTACTTAAATTTATTTAACAGAAGAAATTTTTCATCAACTGATCTGTTTTGTAACAACGTCACTCATAAATTTTAAAAATATTGGACTCTATTACATATTTGTCAATAATGAATTCTTAAAAAAACACTCACGCCGAAAGTGTTACATAATACCAACGGAATTTAAATTCGGATCCGACCGCGACAATTCTTCATATTCGACTGCGACATACATAATACAGGCGATAGACAGCTGGGAAATATGAAAAACGAGCTGTTTATAATGTTTTTATTGGTATCAATATTAAAAACTAATATAGTGAATACAACTCAACTGTTTAAACTTAATTATATTTAAAAATTACAATTTTATTTCCATTCTGCATTACCACCTCGTTTCCTAGCTTTTTGTTTAGGTCAAATTTTAAGCTCTCGTCTCCGTATTTTATAAAAAACCTGGTCACGTTACTCCTGAAGCTTTTCTTTATTACTGCGACTCTTGAAAGTAAGAAAAACTAAACGAACAATCAACTCTTTTGGGTCATTTTTCATTTCGAAATTTTTCCGTTTATATATTTTTATTGTTTTTGTGACTTTTATTTTCTATATATTTCTTAAAAAGTAGCGAAATTAACAATAATACTATGAAAAAGGAAATTTATTACTTTTTCTTTATGATCTATTGACACGGATTGTATTGTGCACTCTCGCCCGTTCAAATGTGAGATATGCCAGTTCTTTAGTTGTGTTTTGCTTTATTGTTAAAATTTTATTAAAGAAAAATTTCCAATAAAAAACCGATCCATCAAATTGTCATTTATTTATTGCGATCAAAAAGTCACACTGGATAACATAAATATAACTTTTGCTTTTGTTTATTGTAATAATAAAACATTATCGTCACGTTTTGTCACAACGTTTGGAAAACAGAAGTTTTCTAACAAAACTAAAGTCTTTTAAGAACAAATCTAAATTGGAAATGGTGAAGATTTAATTGTTAAGCTATGTAAAGAAAACTTAATTTTATTTCACATCTTTGATTTGATTTAATTTTTAATTGAAAAGTAGTGTAATACCCAGCTAGCATACGCAAGTGTTACAAAAGCTGATTCTTCTAAGAGACGACTCTTATTCAACTCAGCAAAAGACTCTTATAATAATCGTATAGGGATCGTCTGAGACTCGTGTAGATATTATCTTACAACTCCTCAAAGAATCATACAGGAAACGGCACAAAGCTAATTAGATATTTTCATACTATATTTAATTCATACTAACTTACCACCATAATCACTACACGCACTTTTATACTCAAAAGTTTGTTAAACAAAGAAGCAACTATTGTACGCTGTTTGTTTCGTGTGAGGGATCGCTTGTGATTTAAAAATAAGCTCGTCGACAACCAAAAACTCTCTTATGTACACTACTACATACGAGTACATACATAAATACGAGTATAAGAAACCATAAAAGTATATATGAATTTATTTTACTTTAGCTTTTACGTCTTTTCCGCTAATACAGCCAAATCTTTTCCAAGAGACTTATATATTTTGCTGATGAAATATTTATTCCCTTGTTGATATAGGATCAGCTTCACTTCTCTTGTCCATAGTTTTTTGAATATAATAAGACCAGGCCAAAACATCATTTATATTCCTCCATATTCTATAAGGCGTCATGAAGTCGACACAAACATTTTTTCATTTACATATATACTTGTTGCTAAAAACAATTGAATGTTGTCGACAGCTTCAATCTATCGCTTACGTCTAGGAAATAAAGAAGGCCTCTCAAAGAATAGATAATGGCTGTCGAAGGCGAATGTGTGACCGAGTGTTTTTTGATTTCGTCTTGTTGTGACGACGATGACGTCTCTTGGAATATGGGGGATTAACTCCACTGCGCTTTAAGCTTTTTGTTTTAAATCGTGATAATAAGCAGTGGGTGGACGGATAGTGTTGTATGGAGATTCTGAGTGACAAGATTTGGATAAAAAGGAACAAATCTACAAAAAGACTAGCAAGTGCTTCTGAGTTGCTGCTATAACGATGGAATGTGAAACTGACCGTCATTCTTGTCCGAAGACGTTTGTTATCATACTGACCCCTAATCACCTCATCTTCGGGTCATATCTAGCCTCAGCTTGTCCCTAAAAGAGTTAAATGCTAGACCAATAACCAAAAATTTTTTCTTTCCAAATTTTTCTTAACAAAAGTATGTCTCCACTTCGTATCGTTTCTTGTAAAAGGGGTATTCAAATTTAAAGCCCAGATTCTGTTTATGTTAAAACTCAAGACCAACTCCTCCAATTATATTGAACGTAACGTCGTGTTCCCGTTTTTTTCATATATTTCTATTTATTTAGTTATTCATTTAATTATTTCATTTATTATTAACTATTAACGCAAGAAGCGTTGTTCTATTTGCTTTGAATTAATAATTAATGTAGTATAATAAGTTACATGTAATGTAGGTTAAATTATTGCTAATTTTAAAAATTGTATTTAAAATTAACGGCCAGCATAGATGGCACCACCACACCAGGAACGAATAGCAACCATGAGACAATGTATGCTAAACACAGCCACACATGTGGTCGCTCGTAGATGTTAGTACGTGCATGTGTGCTCAGTTTAGGGTATACGAGCACGAGCATCAGAACATTTTGGAGCTTTGGTCAGTGACTGGCCTGCAGGTAAGAAGTGCCTTGAAACCAGAGTTTTTAATTCTATTTCAAAGCATCTTGTTTTCGAGTGACCACAGCTGTGGCGAAGTAACCAACCAGTGGTTAGTGAGGAGTTTTCAATTCCTTACCTTTTACTCTTGAGTGGTTCATATTTGCCTGTTTTGCCTCCTCGACAGGTTGGTATTCGAAGGAGAGTTGTGAATTCTCCTAAGAGCAGTTGCCAACATTGGAGGGCGACGGAGAGTGAAGGTGTTATTAATACCTTCACCATCCGCCAGAGGAGTTTTTAGTTCCACTCCAGCGCAACACCAGAGGCAGTGGATCGTTGGGGAAGCTAGTTCTACCGTGCAGGAGTTTTCAATTTCTCCATACCGGCCCGCGACCCCGCTCCAACGTCAGTCGGAGATGGTGCCACAACCCCACGTGACCAAACACATAAAAAGGAAAGATTTTCTCTTATTATTTTATTTAAATAAAGAGCCAACATTGAAGTCTAATTCTGTTTCTTTATTCTTTATTGAAACGATCCAGGACCACGCCAGCATAAAGCGTAATTGTCGTTACAGTTTATGTGTGTGTATATCTATAAATGAATTAATAGTAAAAGTTACTATGTTACTCTTGACGGTCAACTGCAACATTCAGTTGTTTTGCTGATGCGATGCTCTTAAGACATGACCAACTGGGTTATATTGCATAAGATTTTTTTAACATTAAATATTAATTTCAAAATTTACCAATTTAAAGTCATTAAATACTCTTGCCACGAACATATCGCTCCTTTATTGCAACATAGTCATATCTCAAAAAATGAGCTTTTCGAGTTAATAATGCAGAATTGTTAACAGTACTACATTTTACAATGTGCCAAAAATTTATTCAAATTACTTTTAAACTGTTTTCTTTAAGAGATATTTTCTAAAAAATTTTTCGAAGACTTGTATGGAAACTAAAAGTTTTAAATGCGTTTTTCTCGAAACAGGCTTTTTTGCGTTATGACTATGTTGCAATAAAGGAGCGATATGCTTGTATCTCTAAAGACTTTTGTGAAAGATGAGAATTTGTATTTTTTGTGCTTTTGATTTGCTTTTGAGCACAAAACAAAAAATCTTTTTTTTTTTAATTCACAGTTTGGAAAATTCAAAATAATCGTAATTTTAATGCCGCACTGTGGTACTCGTAGAAACAGTTGATTAAAAAGTTTTCTGTCTTTTACTCTCAACGCCATCACGTTTTTACTTTCCTATTGTTGTTTTTATTTCATTTATAAATTGAACCACCGGTTGAGTTTGATAATATGGTTTTTTCTTGTTTTTAATTTGACAAAATAACAAAAAAGAAAAAGAAGAAAAACCAAATTTTTTATACATACATAGATTTAATTTTATAAGCAAATCTTTCTGATAAACAGAAACTGAAATGAAAATGAAATAAAAAACCAAATGTAATTTGAAACCCATTGTTTTCGAAGCCAAGTCTTTTAAATAAGAGCTTGACAAATAAGTTTGAAAACCCAATAAAGAAAATTTTATACCAGTCGTTACTTTGTCTATTTTTCTTTTCGATGCATCTTTGTTATACATACATACTCATGCATGTGTGTGTGTGCTGTTGTTAAATAAACACGTTTTAAAACTAAAACAGAAAACTAAATAATATAAAACTTAAATAAATTATAAAATAAAAGGAAAAATTGACAGACTAACGAATGCGAAACATGCGGACTGATGGCGCTGGACTGGCAAGCGGTTATATTTATACGGCATTCAACTGACTGTAGAGAAAGTTTGCTTCGTTTATTGTTTATTTAACTTTTTGTTTAATTTAAACAAAAAATTTAAAAGAAAATTTATAGAAAATAAATCAACACTTTTTAACGAAACCAAAAATTCATTTAACATAAAATTTTAATGTTAGAGAAAAAAAAAACAGAATAAATTTTAAGCGTTGTTTTATATTCAGCAAACTAGTCTTTTAAAACTTCATAAGCCAAGATTTTCTTTCGAGTTGATTGATAATATTATGGTTTAATTAAACCAGCCTTCAACTTTAATTGCGTATATAAAGCCAAAGCCAAACCTAGAAATAGTTTGCACGAAGTAATCATAGTTATCAAAACATCATTAAGAAAAATTTCCCATAATAACAATTTCTGTCATGTTGAACCAGACATAATTTTACTTTTTCCGTTTGAAAGAAACTTTTAACAATTTGATGTTTTCTATGAAACATAAAGTTTCGTAAAAAACACTCAAAACCACATATGTGACATATGAAAACATGTCATTTGAAAGTATCAATTATGTAGTTCTAAAATGAGTCAAGTGTTTTGTGTTTTCAATACAAACTTTGCTGATAAACTTGCAAACGACGTTTTCAATACGAATACGCAGAAAAGATTGAGGCAATTTTCGTGGATGAAATTATGAAAATTTTTATATTATACAGGGTGTTACAAACAAAGAGTTTTAATACACTTTATTAATTTTAGTTTATTTAATTGCGGAAATAGGAAATTAAGATCAGTCAAATAATGTCGATTAAATGTCTAATGTTTTCAGCGTCTCGTAGACGTACTCTACATAAAACGTATGTCATGACTTTTTTTAAATTTTGGAGATTGTATTTATTTTAAAAAGAAAAGTCACGAGCAGTCAAAGCCGAAGAACACCATTTAATTAAAAATGGGCTTCATTCATTCAAAATTAGTTTCTAATTTCTGTTATTTTAGTGCAAAGATTTCATATCGAAAAAAGTGAAAAAAGAAATGCTTCGTTTCTCGGTTAGTCAAAAACAGAGTTTCTGTATTTCAAATTGAAAACAGTCAACACTAAGTAGGTTTTTCTTGGAACATTTCTACCAAGGCAGCTTTATAATAGGTAGTGGCAGAATTACAATAAATACAACATGTATCTTGTTGGTAGAATTTACGAATAGTTGTTAAAATTTTGTTTGAAAAAGCAAGGAAGTCTATGAGTTTTTGACAAATTTACGCAAAGGAAGCGAAAAACATCTGTGCTTATACCACTACCCTATTAAAGCTGCCTTGATTTCTACTAAGCAGCTGTCAGAAAGTAATAAATAAACAAATAACAAGAAGAAATTAAAAAGTGCAAAGACAAAAATATATATTGCACGTGTTCCTCTAACGAGCGCCAACTCAAAATTTACAAATTTTCAGTAGGGAGTACTTTTAGGTCGAGAAGAGGGATATAACTGTATTTTGTTTTTGGCACGAGTCCCGAAAATTATGTAAGAAGTGAAAATTGTAAAATATTAAAAAAAAATATATAATACAAAGAAATACCTATAAAGACAGTGAAAAAAATTTAAAAAAACAAAAAAAAAAAAAAAACAGTGTACGAGTGGATTGCTAACCAGCTGCCATTTTTGGAAATTTTACCCAAAATTGGTAATATTTTTAATACGCTTATATTAGTTTTACTTGTTTGTTTGCATGTTTGCAACACTTGATACCCATGCCATATAAGTGATCACTAAATATGTAGGTATATACAACTATATATACAGTGTTGCTGATTTAGTCGGAAAATCGGAGTTATGGTATTGCCTCCGGGGAAGTGGGGGGAATTTAGGGTATTCACGAAGTAGATATGTACTAAGTGAACAACGAGCTTAATTTCATTTTGATCGGTTCAGTATTTTAGGAATAATACGGCTATTAATTTGTTACTAACTCTAACAAACAAAATATCTGGATGTGTTTAACTTAAATACAAGTAAAACAAAAACAGTGTGGCCAAACATGAGTAAAGTACGGCTACAGAAAGTATATATATATATATATATATATATATATATATATATATATATATATATATATATATATATATATATATATATATATATATATATATATATATATATATATATATATATATATATATATATATATATATATATATATATATATATATATATATATATATATATATATATATATATATATATACCTAAGTATATTTGCTTTAGAATTTTTATTTAAATATTATATAGATTAACAGAATGTTTTTCCAGGCCATGAATTTAAGACATAGGCAAAATAAAACTTAATTCACTAACGTAAGGCTCAGCTTCATAAATCGGAAAGGTGTTGTATTCCATTATGACAATGAGATGGCAAGGCTACACGCATTTTTGGTCACTCGAAGAGAATTCTTGGAGCTTGGTTGGGATGCTTTGCCACATCCAGCATATAGTCCTGACTTTGCATCCTCTGATTACTTTTTGTTTCCTTGAATGGTAAAATATCAATAATGATGATGATGTCAAATCGTACCTGATTCATTTTTTTACTAATAAAAACCAGAAGTTTTATGAACGTGAGATTATAATGCTGCTTGAAAGATGGCAAAAGGTCATTGATCAAAATGAGCAATACATTAGAGAATAAAGTTATTTAGTTCCATGAAAAATTGTCTTTGATGTTCTAAAAAAATCCGCAATTACTTAGATACTGTTTAACTATAAGGTGGAAATATCTTTTGTATTATAACGCAAATTAAAATAGATTCATATGTTTGCCAAGTAAAGAAAATTCATTTTAATTTTGATCATATTTTTGCATATTTGGCAACATTTTGAAAAATGTTGGTGGTAATAAATTTTTCGTTGTGGCAGCACTGCATGCAACCCACCAGTTTTTGAATTTGTTGTGAAAAAAATAAAAATTGTTTTTAAAATATACTCCAATTAATAAAATATGAATTTTTTGCTTTATTTATTTGCAATTTGTTTACTTGAATATATTAAATAATAGGAGACATCCTCGTATATCTTTAAATTATACAAATAAATATTTAGTGTACATAAATGAACTATAAAATAATATTTTGACATATTTACAGCTAAAAAAGTTTCGTTTCGTAAGTGTAATGCATGACTTTCGGAAGCGCAGAGAAAATTGCAACTGGGTGGTAATTTTCGGGGTTCGGGATACTTGATGTAGCAATAGCAGTGTCATCTGCAGGCATTGCTACTTGATGTAGCAATAGCAGTGTCATCTGCAGCCATTGCTATCATGGCTTTATCTATGATTAGAATATCCGATGTGAAAATTGTGTACGAAATAAATCTGATCTTTCACCATTACTTTTCACATAAAAATACATTTTTCACAGATAGTTTCGGAAAATAAATAGTTGGGGATTTGTCCTGATCTTGTTGTTTTGCTTCGAGCAAAAAGTCATAAAGTTATAAGACTTTTTAAACCGCGGTTTGATTTATCATAACCAAACCGTAACCATCTCAGCTGACTCAAATTTAAAAAGTAGTGTACATTAAAATATTATGCTCACAGCAGTCATATTTTTTTCATGTTTCAAGTATTACTTCAAGACATGATTTTATAACTACCTTTTGAGTACCGTAGGATTGTTTATAGTAATATGTAGTACAATTATGTGAATCTGTACTCGATTAGGGATATATACAATTTATTTATAATTCATTAAATTGATGTTAGTGCAAACCAAACTATATTTAACGTCTCCTTGTTGACGTTGCTAGGTTTTCTTGGAAACAACTTTCCTAGTGTCGAACATTACCTTTAATGAGAGCGACTAATTTCTGGGATAAAATTAACCAGGCCTCTAAAAAAATCCCTACGTAAAGTAGAAAATTTGAAAACAGGTTTGAATTAACAGTATCAAGCTCCATAATGTCTAGATACTTTTATTTAAAGGACATTTACACTGCACAATGTAATTAGTCATCGGTTTCCAATAAGAACTTTTGAAAGAGCGTTTGTGATTTTGTAGTCCGGTAATTGGTTTTTGCTTATCTCACTTAAAAACACATTAAATAGAACACAACTGGTTTCCTAGCTATATTATTGTATACTATATATTTTTGAAATACTTACACCTAAACATAATTTTCTTAATAGAAATGTTACTTTAAAAAGTCTGCTTAGCCCCATTTCGAACCTGCAATCATTAAAAACCATTTCAATCCTGTCGACACTCAACAAAGTTGCTAAAAAACAAGAAATTATTGCAAAATTTTGTTTTATTTTATGTTTGAATAAAACTGACAAAAATTGCGATAAGCTTTTCTCGCATACCAACTAAATGTAAACGCTTTAAGTAGCCAGCAAGGACAGTCAACGTTTATGATGCACCAGAAGAGAAATATCAACGTCAAGCATTCTTCCGTAAGGTCTTTGAGCAAAGAAGTGTTAATATGAAATGTGCATGTTTTATAATGACTTTTTGTATGGAAGCATTAAAATTTTAACTGTGGTTTTGTAGAAAAAGCAAAACAAGCTGTTTATTAGGATCGACGGCCATAAGCTTAAACAAGCAGCCATTGCGTTGGAAGGATATTAATGGCTTGTGTGCTATTTAAAGTGTATTTTTAAGTGTTTGGTTTTATGGTGTTAACTTAAATGCCAACTTAAATTGTTATTTTAACTATAGAATAAATTCCTAGCTTTAGCTATGAGTTTAATGAAATTTCATACATATTTGAATAATAAAGTTTTACTTTAGAGATAAGCCCAAAAATACAAGTAATTACAAAGTATTTAAGAGAAAGAAGGGAATATAAAAAGCTGTAAACTGTAAGAATGTAGTTTCGTTTCAACTAAGCGTATGTAGCTTATCAACTCATTAAAAAGTCTTAAAAATATTGAAAAAATTGCACTCAAAGTTTGCACATAAAAAAAAAAATGTCACAACGTGCTGCCCGATCGGCTAAAAACATTACTGCTGCTCAAGAAGGTGTTCAAAACAATCCATCAACGTCAATTTGACGCCGTGCTCAGGAGCTTGGTCCTCAAAAAACAACTTTGACCACAATTTTGCACAAGCAATCGCATTTGTTTCCATTTGAGATTCAGTTGACATAAGAGCTTCTTCTCTAAGACCATTTTCGGCGCCGCGCATATCCCAGAAAGGTATATTACTCGTAGTAATTCTAATATAATCCTGGCCCTCTGCGATGTGGCACCGTGTTGTTGATAGCACACGTTAATCAAGCACAAAGCATGCAGTTGTGGCGTTAAAAAGTTTTCAATCATATCACGATATCGCTCCCCATTCACTGTTACCGTTACGCCGTTATCATTTTCAAAGAATAAAAGTCCAAAGATTATTTCTAACTGTCACTTTTAATGGATGCAAAGTTGACTAATAAATAATTTGAGGGTTTTCCATTATCCAGAACCGACTATTTTGTTTATTCACATTCCCATTCATATGAAAATATGCCCCGTCACTCATTATGATTTTTTCATGAAAATCGCAGTCGTCGTGGGTGAGCTGAAACAGCCTATTGTCATATGTTGTGCAAAAGTTCTTCTTTGAAGACTAAGCTCCCGAGCACGGCGTCGAATTGAGGTTGATGGACTGTTTTGAACACTTTCTTGAGCAACAGTAATGTGTTCAGCCGATCTTGCTGTATGTTGTAGTCCGTGCTTGGGCATATCATTCACATATTTGTCGGCACGTTGCTTCTCCCAAAAACTTAATATAACTTTCTCATCGTCACAGTTATCGATGATTGATTTTGATATGATATTTTAAGGATTAAAACAACTTGTTTTATTTGGAGTATAGAATGTTTTTCCACAATAAATTTGCCACGTTTCTGCTTCACGACGACCTAATATGAACTGTCAAGACTAATGTTTACCTAAATTACCTGACTTGCGGCAAAACAAAAGTTTATACCTTCCCTGCGGATTAAATCGACTTGATTTATATTGTAAAATAAAACAGAAAGTGAAACTAAAAATTTTTATAATAATTTAAAAAAATAATTTGTGTCATTTGCTGTTTGAAAATTATGTAATCTATATATAAGCTATGATTACGTCTGAGGTGTTACATTCAGAAGGTACAACTTGGGGCGACTTATTTGAGTATAACGACTGGTATCTCGTGGATAACACGAGTAATATTGACGTCCGAAGTTTCAATTGCAACTAACTAATTACTAAAGATCTCAGACTTTATATATCCCCAAAGAAAATAGTCCAAAGGTATAAATAATTGTGTTCGATCTAACTGGTCAACTTACCGCGAAAAAACGTGAAATGATGTGCTGAATAAAATAATTTCTCAACACTTGTCAATACCGTACATACGTGCACGGTATGCTTCGTACCACCGTCTTGTTGAATTTCAGGAAGCATCTAGTCGATTACGCCGAGCCAAGCAAGCCAATGAGTCGATTCTCCACGGTCTTCGCATCCTTCATCTACAGCCACTATTCTATTCACTACTTGTTGAATGTCACGGATAGACACACACTACATTAGCTTCTCCAAATTGTTCTTTGACATATTTAAAGGAGAGTATTGAAAAATGACTTCCCAGCGGGGAACACTTCCTACTACATTACTTTTCTTCGATGCTGTGTGCAACACTTTGTAATCAATGAATGATAACTTACAAAGTGTATGAAAGTAGTATATGGAGTTCCCAAATATGAATTACATTCATCTTTTGTATCACATTTATATATATATATATATATATATATATATATATATATATATATATATATATATATATATATATATATATATATATATATATATATATATATATATATATATATATATATATATATATATATATATATATATATATATATATATATATATATATATATATATATATATATATATATATATATATATATATATATATATGTGCAGTAGACAAAAAAACAGAACACTTTGTAAGTTATCATTCATTGATTACTAAGTGTTGCACACATCATCGAAGAGAAGTAATGTGGTAGGCAATGTTCGCCGCTGGGAATGAGTTTTTGTTGGATGAACACCACACTAGCTCGCTTACTTTGTGTACAGGTGGTAGGCGTTCACTACCACATTACTTCTCTTCGATGATGTGTGCCACACTTTGTAATCAATGGATGGTAACTTACAAAGTGTATGACAGTAGTATATGGAGTTCCCAAAAATGAAATACGATCATCTTTTTTATCACATTTATATGAACGTATTTTATTTATTCGATGTAACTCAAACGTTCGCCGTCTTTGCCAGAGCACCTTGCAAAAATTTAATTGAGAAAATCAGTGCTAAAGGTAAGAAAACTTTATAAAAAAGGTACAAGAAAAATAAAACATTTAGTGAAAAAGAAAAGAATGCAGTGAACAAAAAACACAACAAATTTATTTAATGGAATATTACTAAAAACTGAAGTGCGCAGTACGTACGGGCTGCCTACTGCCGGCTTACAATGTATGCGAGATTGTATCCGAGCTACCTACTTCCGACTTACATAGTATGCGAGATTGTATTCGAGCTGCCTACTTCCGACTTACAAAGTATGCAAGATTGTATTCGAGCTGCCTATTCAAAACTTACAATGTATGTTAGGAAGTAATGAGATTTTGTTGAATGAACACCTCATTAACTCCCAGCCGCCAAAGTTTCACTTACAGAAGCGATGATCCGATGCACACTTGTAAGTCAGTAATGCACACCATCTCATATACGAACCTAGTATACTTTTTCATGCACATTGCCGCATTTGTAGAGTGAACGCCTACCACCTGCACACAAAGTAAGCCAACAAACGCGCATTACTTCATAACATACATTGTAACTTGGCAGTAGACAGCTCCTTGCATACTTTGTAAGTCGACAGTAGGCAGCTCGAATACAATCTCGCTTACTTTGTAAGTAGGTTGTAGACGTACTGCGCACTTCGGTTTTTTTGGGATTATTTTATTAAATAAATTTGTTCTGTTTTATATTTACTGCATTTTTTTATATTTTTTCATTAAATGTTTTATTTGTCTTGCACCTTTTTTATAATATTTTCAAGGCACTCTTACCTGATGATTGAACTAAATTTTTGCAATGTAGTCTGACAAAGACGGCGAAGGTTTGATTTAAAACTAAAAAATAAAATACGCACTTATAAATGTGATATAAAAGATGAACGTAATTCATTTTAGGAACTCCATATACTACTTCCATACACTTTGTAAGTTAGCATTCATAGATTACAAAGTGTTGCACACATCATTGAAGAGAAGTAATGTGGTAGGCAATGTTCGCCGCTGGGCTGGCTTACCTTGTGTGCAGGTGGTAGGCGTTCCCTCTACAAATGCGGCTATGTATATGAAAAAGTACACTAGGTTCGTATATGAGATGGTGTGCATTACTGACTTACAAGTGTGCTTTGTCGCTTTGTAAGCGAAACTTTGGCCGCTGGGTTATTTTAGATTTTTATAATAAATCGAACAAACAAAAAAACATACTGGCTCCAGAATATAAAAACTCAGTATCTGGAAAGTAAAACCAAAAACATGAAATAGGAAAACGTAAGATTTAAAATTTTTATTGTTTAAATAGTTCCTTAGCAAAACTTTATGGAAACCAAAAACTAACATTAGCACCTTTTTTTGTTAATGTACTTTGTAAATATAACATCACCCATTTTAATTTAATAGATTTATTAATAAGTGTGTAGTTAATGCAGACACATCATCTATATTCTATGAACATATATTCATAATTAATTTTTCCTATTTTAAAAACTCTTAAAATTTTCTTAAGAGTCACTTGAAAAATTCTATTACGGAATGAAATAGAGTGTTCTATTTTAAGAAACTATTTGAAGTTTTATTGTATGAGATAAAAGAAATTTAAAAATACTTTTTGAATGAGTGTGGATTTCTAAATTTAATTTTTCGACTTAAGAAAAAATTGAATGAAAAGATTTGGTAAATGCACAGTGAAACAAAACTTTGATTTAGTGTTAAAAATTAAAATTAATTTGAGTAAGAGAATGAAAGATGTTGCTATTATTTTTTACGCTGCTTCATATGTTATAAGTATGTGATGTCGTTGCAGGGAAATATGTTTTGGAATAAACGTCGTCTATTTTAATAGGTAAAAAAAAAGAAATGCTATCCTACACCCCACATTAAGAAGTCTTAAATTTCAAATACATAAAACTTTTGTCCTTGCTATTTCTTTGGTATACTCGTACTTAAATTTGTCTTTGTTGAAATCTCAATAACGTAGTTAAATCAACTGAAACCCTATTTAGTTAACAGTTTTGACGATTATTTTATTTCATTCACTTTTCTTGCTAAAACTAAATGTGGTGGTTACCAAATACAAAAAATGAAGATTTCCGATATCGGTCCATATATACCCGAGATATAGCATAAACCATGAAAAAAATTTTTTTGCTCAGAAGCAGTTCTGGTTATAAAAGGAAATTACTAAAATAAAAAATTCCGATATCAGTCCATATATACTCAACATATAGTCTAAACCAATTTTCCAGGAAAAAAATTTTGTTTTGCTTAAAAGTAGTTCTATATACAAAAAGAGGTTACTGAAATAAATATAGCCTAAACCAATAATATTGCAGATCAGGTTGAATCAAATGAAGCTATACATATTAAGTTACAAATTTGACATTTTTTAGATATAAAAGTACTTTAACTCTTTAATTCTTGATGTTATAACTTACTTTCTTTTTATGTAAAAAGAACAAATTTATTACAGTAATTGTACGATTTTTCAATTTCCATTTTCAGAAATTTTTTTGTTGAGCTGCTAAAGACCTGCTGAATTATTTTTCTATTACATAATCTGCAAATTGTTGTATTAAGTCACTGTTTGTGGTTTCCAAGCATTATATGAGTTCGAATATTATTATCCACATTGATACACAATACTCGTAGTATATAAGCAACATAACGTTTCGGCAGATTTTACCGGTGCATCGGTGTCTCAGCGTGTAATTTTTGCCCTTTAGCCTCATCAATGTCAGAATCTCTTGCAGCACCATATTCTCGTATAAGAACACGGCTGTTTGTTGGATATATTTTATTACTGACGAAATTATTACTGAGTGCAAAATGGTTGTGACACCCAGATTTGGCGATTATTCGTCAAACATAGCGTTTTTAATACTCTTTTGGAGTCATAATTTTCAATTTGGCGACTTGAAGATTTGCGAAGTAGTTGGTGATTTTGTTGGCTATGTTTGATGAGGCATGATTTTAATTAGAGAATCTTTAAAGTCAATACGAAAATATAATATCTATATGTGTAATGTTTATTCTGATATTTCTCTGTTTGAAATTTAAGGTTTTCAAATGTATGCGTGCACATTGCAAGGTCGTGTAGAATGCATTTGAAATCCTTGACATATTGTTAAGAGTTATAAATTATAGACACAATTTGTTACACATATATAGTAGCTTCGCAAAATATGTTGAAAAAAGTAATAATAAATTTAGTTCGTTTACAATGTATTCCACAATAGAAAACAATGAGGAATGTCTCAACGATAAAGTTGAGAGGTCCGAACAAATCTGACATCCCTACTTTTCAGTTTCTAAACTCTTATCAAATCGAAATAAAATTGAAAGTATCAATGGCATTAGAATTATCTAATACACGAACCATTTTAAAAATGCATAGACCAGGCAAATGCAAACCATTTTGTTGTTGCAACAACATAAACAAGGAACAAAATATTTTATAATTTTTTAATTAAACGAAATTTAAAAAATTAGCTTTTCGAGTTCACAATGCAGAATTGTTATTATTATGCAATTACCTTATAACTGTTTCCTCTAAGTGAAGACTTGTATGGAAACTAAAAATTTTAAATGTATTTTTCTCGAAACAAGCTTTTTTTAGTTATGACTATGTTGCAATAAAGGAGCGATATGTATGTATGTAAAATGAATCTGAAATTGAGGTATGATTTTAATTTTGCTGTAATTTTTTTCTACTTGTATATTTTTTTTTGTAAACTTATGTTTTCAGATTATAGATATATTCCTGTTAGTTAATATGGAATGTTACACAAAAGGACAACCTGTTTTTTTGTTATTAAAATGAAGAAAATTAGATTTTTTTAAAGAAAGAAAAGTGCGAAAACCACATTATTTCTCGTAGAGAAGGGATAAATTGGTACTTTGAAACCTAAAGTGTACAGCAATAATTCCACATCAGTTCAGGAGCTTAAAGTCAACAACATCGAGCAGACATCAACCATTAGTAATAGTCCAGTAGGATAGTTCTCTTGACCGATATAATTTTTAATCAGAAGATAGTTGTAACAAGCTGAAATAAATGTATGCCAATCAAAATATACAGGAAAAAAATGGTTGATATGACAATACTCGTATTTTAAGATCAAAATACTATTGTTAAATTATATGGTTGAGTACAACCACATAATATGGTCTCAATCCCATTTATTAGTATAGCTAGATCACTTTATAACCATATATTTGGCAAAAGTTATATTTTTTATCATGCCTAACACTGTTATTATAAAAATTAAAATTTAACTAACTATATAATATTATCTTCTACCCATATTATTGTAAAACAGTAAATTCAATTGTTACGATCAATCGTCCTAGTGTTGAACGTCATAATAAATACACATATAACATCTATAATTGAAACTTTTATAATATATTCAATATACATATTTAGTTCAATTAAAATTTTTAAAAAATGAATAACATCTTGATGCTCCTGAGAGATCTGGCTCACAAATCTCTAAAAATACACATATTCAAACACATGAATACACACATACCTACATTTGTCTATATAAGTTTGTATACAAATCTTCTTACTTACCATTTTTTTAGGATCATTTTATAGAATTAATAAATATTTATATAATATTCATTACATTTAATATTATTAATGTTAAAAAAACACACATGCACAAATAAACTGATGGTTTAAAAATTAAAGAAAAATATGTATGCATAAGCTTTAAGTTTAACGGATATGTGTTATAGAAAAAAAACAGTATATAGTTGTATATAACAAAATCTATTGTTGTGTTCAAATTAGTTTTTAAACATTATTGTTGTATTCAACTATGTTTTAAAACTATAGAAATATAACAATAGGAATGTGGAAACTTCAACACTACTACTACTATAGATGATTAAACTATATTAAAAACGATAACATACTGCTAATTGCAACAATACAAATTATAAAAGAGTAAATACTAATGTTGCCACAACAATATTCCAAACTGGTTTTTCTTTGCGTGTATATGCAACTTAATTTTTATTTTTCTAGTTGCCTATTTGTCGGCATTTCATAGGATTTATCTATACAATTAGTAGACTTAGAACATGTAACTATACTCATATATCCCAATATTTTAAATAAAACAATGAGAATTTAAAAAAAAAAAATTGTTCTAATAATAAAAAACATTTTCCTTTTTATACGTTTCTTGTGTTTCAGGAGTAATATTAAAATATTTTTTTTTTAAATCCCATTGCTTTATATAAAATAATAGGATACATGTATAGTTAAATGTTTGAATTTATTTCTGTAAGATTTTCAAAGTAAAGTTTTATTTCACTTTACTTTGATTTCGATGAAAATATTACTTTATTAGAATGCTTCAGCCTTAACATACAGTACCAAAAAATATGCTATTTAAATGACCGCCAATAGATTGGTTACAACTGTCAATCCCACTGGGGTTCGCACAATTCGGGCGGAGTATCGGTAATAACTTGACATTTCAATTTCAAATGGTTTATCGGCCCAATCACAAATTCAGGCTATAACGCGCTCTTTTTCCGGATACAACGACTTTTTGTCAATCACTTCTGAGTTACGCACACCTTATGTGATTATTTTGCTTGTTAAAGTAACCAAAAAGTGAAAAATAAGCTTCAGAGCTGAGCAAATTTTTGTTCCAAAAATCACCACCCAATCAGCATATCTATCGTATTGTGAATGGCCTAGCCATTTTCAACTGTTGTGTGACATTATCTGTCACACTTTCACTAACAAAAGTTGTACATATTTACGTTAGTGTAATGCTTCCAGTCTCATAAAATTTATTAATAATCTTGCCAATGGCCCGCGTATTATGACGATCTTAATCGCACCATAACGATCAAAAAGTGGGTACATTTCACATCACATTTGTAGTAAGTTTTAATTATTTTTACGCAATCTTGAACAATCCATATCTGTAAGAGGTAAATTTTACTTTAAAACCGAAAAATGAAACCTTTATTAAATAATTTTATATATTTACATATCATTTGAATTATTTTCTCTCGTTTTAGGTAATTTGTTTTGTACTACTGTTGGATCATGTAAGTGTCAAATGAACTCCAAGAATTTATTTATTTTCATCACGTTTAAAGTTAATTTGTTTATGCCAATTTTTTGTTTTGTTCAATTCATTGATGTATTATGTTTAAATATATTAAAGAAATATTATTTAATTTTTTTAGTAGTTTATCATTGAATAACTTTTACTATTTCGATTAAAGAAAACTAAAAACAAAATTCAGTTGAGTCACGTTTTTCATTAAAAATTTCACATTTGCCGCAATAGCTACCTATATACTCATACGCGTACGTACAAGTAAAAGTCAAGTAAACAAGTGATCTAAAACGCTTCTTACCTTTTAATATTTCTATTACAAATGTAGCAACAAAGTAATTACTAGTTATTGTAGTTACCAGCGAAAGGCCTACCTCGCCTTTTTTTGGCGATACCTTTAAAATAAATAATTTCAAATGAGACACCTGTGCACTCTGTGCACAAAATTTTATTTCAATTTAATTACAAGGTTTATGGATCCATTAATTACAACAACAATATTTTTTGGGCACAAAAATTTTACAACAAGAAATTGAAATAAAGTCTTTTTTATAGTACGCTTAATAAGTAATGACTCTTTTCAAATACTCGTAGTTGATTTTTATGAAATCAAAGAAAATCATTGAAAATGCATATTAAAATAAATATTAACTAACAATTATCTGTAAAAGAAGTATCTTCTAAGAAACCCGATTCGGAATTAATATATGTAAGAAAATATCCCATAAAAATTCAACTTTTTACAAAAGTGCAATTAAACTTGATTATAATTTTTACATCATAAAATTAAAATAAGAAATTAACGTATTAGGCTAACGTTTTTATGTTTAGAAACTTTTTACAAATTATTTTCACTGTGACAATTTTTTATTTTAAATACTATAGTAGAATTCATGTTCATGTTTTTCATCCGGTTTACAAACACGTGAGCATGCAACCATATATCAATACCCACTTTTTGTTTGATGATCCGTTTTGATCATAATGTCAGTCATTTTTAAAATTTTAAAAGCTTCTATAAAAGCTCATATTTACTTTGTATGTGAGGTACCATGCCCACTTTCACGGCCTCACCCAATTTTTGTCCGATATTTTCTACTCACCATCACTTTATTCGTGCTATAGATAGAAACGTGTGCTTTAACCGTTCTCAAGAATACAAAAATCAATATTTGCTTTGTATGGGAGGTACCATGCCCACTTTCCCAGCCCCAGACACTTTTTGTCTAATAATTTGTATCGATCATTATTATCAAATTTAGAGAAATCAATATGTACTATGTTAGCGCTCCAGCCGTTCTCAAGTTATGCGATTGCATAAATTTGGTAATTAATTTTTATATACATATATAGATAAGTGGAGTATTTTGGCCGAAGATGGTAATTAAAATGCTATTAATTTATGAAATATCAAAGAACTGAAAATATTAATCTTAATTGCAAACAAAAATGTCAATCTGGAAGATTTAAAACGACTTATGGTTTTATGTTTATTGCAGATTTTATGTGTAAATAAATTAGATTCCTGATTTTTTTTTTGTACTACTTACTTAACTATAGTAATACTTCTTTACAAGCTTTCTGGTTTGAGATAATTTATTGTACATATACGGCATATACGAGGTCTGATCAAAAATATAATATAAATAGCCGTTATTTTCACAATTTTCAAAAAGTATTTATTTATTCATCAATGACTATCTTCTCCCCTTCAAAATAATCCCCCTCAGACATAATACGCTTATGCCAGTGTTTTTTCAATCCTCGAAAAAATTCTGAAACGCACTTTTTGGTATTGCCAACAGCTCCTGTTTCGATTATCCTCAATCGTAGCAAAACACTTTCCTTTCATCGGTGTCGTCAGTTTTGGGAACAGGAAAAAGTCAGCGGGGGCCATGTCCGCTGGGTGAATACGGTGGTTGAGGCATGATAACGGTCAATTTTGGTCAAAAACTCACGCACAAGCATCGATGTGTGAGCTGGTGCGTCTAAGTCTAATGGTTTTCTCAGAAACGGTACTATAAGGGCGGGCAGACGGACATCGCGTAATCGACTTTTCTGTCAATTCTGATTCAGAATATGTATACTTTGCTAATGAAAATTGTAGAAACTGCAAACGGAATCACAAACTTATATATACCCTTTACATTTAAAATATAAAATAAAAATCTTATTAAAAGTAAAAATAATTACCTACAAATCTTATCTGTTTTCACCAACAAACAAATTTTTTGTAACGTTTAGAAAGTAATTAAAAAAATTTACTCGAAAAAATTTACTGAATATAAATATTTTATTATTTTTAATATTTAAATATTTTCTCACATATAAATATTTGTATTGGATTTAATCTTGTTAATTGTCTTCTTCAATTACCATTTTGCAAGATGGAATTAAAAGTAGTCTTAAAGTTAATCCGAAAACAATTTTTTAATAAATCGGTTTTTAAAATTTAGAAGCTTATAAATACGATTCCTGATCAGACTTCGTATGTATATACAGCGTTATAAAAAACAACCAAAAACAAAAATACGAAAGCAAATAAATATTTCTGGAAAGGGTGCATGTGTATGGGACACAAATGAGTGATACATCTAGAAAATTGGTATGAAATATACTCAATATTTTGAGTATTTTTTATACAAAATTTTCCAGATGTACCACTCATTGGTATCCTATAAGCATTACATAGCTTTTAGTGGAGTTCAGTATGACTTAAGTGAGAATGTTTTTTCTACACTTTAAAAAATAATTGAGTTAGAGAAATATAAATAATGATTTTTTGTTGAAATAGGACGGTACACAAAATTCACTTTTTTCTTAAGTCCAGTTTGGACAGCTGTGTTTATATATTAATAATATCAGGTTTTCCAATAAGGACTTGATAATTTTTTTTTAAATAACACGCCAACCATTTGAGATATTTCCAAAACTTTATGGGACACTTGAAATACAATCAAAGCATGTATGAATGGTACATATGGTCGTCGCAGGATCGGCGACAGTGGTCGGTTCCTTGGATCCAATTTTAGATGACTCGGTCACACATTTCAGCCGCAACGACCGCTATTCGCGTTCAATGTTGGCACTGAGTTCTTACAACGTCATCGGCTTGTTGGCATATACCAATAATTCTAGCGGCTTTAAGTCGCTTGAACAAGGTGGCCAATTGATTGGTCAATTTCTTAAGATAACACGTTCACCAAACTTACTCTTCAAAAATCGACTGTAACGTATGGTTTGTAGCAGCGTCCTGTTGAAACCACAAGTCGTCTAAGTCCATGTTTTTAAGTTCGAACCAAAAATAATCGGTAATCATGGCGCGATAACAATCGCCATTCACAATCGATGAGGATCGTTGTTGTCGACGAAAAAATATGGTCCAATGACTTCGCCGGCATGCAAACCGCACCAAACAGTTATTTTTTTCTTGATGAAGTGGTTCATGAATCACATGCAGACTTTCACCACCCGTTCAGTCAAAAACGAGCATCTTCACTGAAAATGATTTCGCGATGAAATTCATGATCTTGGAACATCTTTTCCAAAACCTAATAGAAAAATGTATGACGCGTGAAATGGTGCGTACAGATCTTGGTGTAAACCAAGATCTGTACGCAAAATTTGCCATAGAGTGGTCTTGGCGATGCCTAGTTCTTGAGAATACCGCGAAATCGACTGATTTGGATTCTTTGCTACGGACGCCTGAACGGCAGCAATAATTTCGTCACTTCAACCAACCCGTTCTTTCACTGGCACAGCAGCATCACACAATAAATATGTGGATACAAATTTTTGGACTAAACTTTTTATAGCTTGTTTACTAGGGTGAGAATAACAACTCCGGGTTTCGGTAGTACATCTTTATAATTTGCATACGTTGTTGGTTCATTTATTTACCACGAAAATGTTTAGTTTACTGACAACAAATCAGAACTTCCGTGAAAGTTGGATAATAGCTGAAATAGAGCGTTCACAAATTAAATTCAAAGTTGTCAAGTATCTATCGGAAAACCCTTTATTTTAGATTGATTATATTTTTCACTTAGAACTTTGTTGATGTGCCACTGTGCAATAATTGACTTGTTAATATAAGGTTGATTTTTTATTGAACGCTTTGCATGACGTGAGAAACTACCTCTCAAAGAAGTGCAGGGAACAGCAGAAAATCTCAAATAATCGATAATTGACATTAGCAAATTATCAAGAGGTAGGTAGAATAAAATTAAATTTTTTTAGCTTTTATTTATTTATTGAATCTTCACAATGTGATCTATTATTATTATTATTATTAGTGGATGGGATATGGCCTCATCGGCCATTTGCACTGCGACCAATATTGATCTATGGTGCATCCCCTTGCCCCATTATGGGTTGAGTATGTCAAAAAAAAAAAAAAAAAACGGACAAGCTCCTTCATAGGGAGTGATATTAAGTCACATTCACTTAACATATAAGCTTGTAGTAGCCTATATCTTCTGTGTCCCAGTGCTCCACAGTGAGTGATTAAGTGCTCCATTGACTCCTCTTCATCACCGCAGAATCTGCAAATATCTGTATTGAAAATACCCATCCTGTGCAGGTGCTTGCAGCAGTTATAATGACCTATAAGTGCACCTGTCAATGTTTTGAGACTTTTCCTGTCCAGTTTTAGAGCACGTTCGGCCCTCTTTTTATCCAAGTTTAGAAATTTCTTGGAGTGTTCAAGCCCAGCTGTCTCGTTCCAATGTTGTTTGACGATGGACACCGTCCATTTTTTTATCTCCTCATTCAGGAGACCCTTATTGAAGCCACAAGTTGGAGTGGGTCCAATAAAAGTCCCCTCCGCTCCTTTCTTGGCATAAATGTCAGCCATTTCATTGCCGTGATCCCCTTCATATCCTGGCACCCAGATCAGGGTAACCTGATTCTGGCTTGCCAGTTCGTTTAGCCTGTACTAACTTGGACGTAAAGACACAACTGCTAACTTGGACGTAAAGACACAACTGCGCAGGGCCTTCAGCACTGATTGGCTATCAGAGAGTATTTTTATCAGCACTCCACAATGTGATCTAACAATAAGTATTCAAATCTTCATACTAAATACAAAAAATTAACTAAGTCCAGCCAATGCTAGACAAAAAGTTTTATTTTGCGCGGTCAATATAAGTAAAATCACCTATTTAACGTTCTGGTGGTGGCAAGGGTATCCCTCCTTCTCAACCGAGTGTGACCGCTAAAACTAAATATGTTTCGTATAAGAGGTTTTGGATGAAGTTCCAATTTGCTGATATACCTTGTCGCATGCTTTGAAAATTCATCTTTTACCAGCGGTACACACAGATCATTGTGAATTCGGGAGTTTTTTACGTAACATGGGGCTGCAGTAATCGTTCGAAGAATTTTATTTTGCCCCCTTTGAATTTTTTCAATATTTGACGCTGAGGCGGTGCCCCATAATTGAATTCCGTAGCACCATATAGGTTTTAGAATTGCATTGCATAGCAGAAGTTTGCAATCCAACTTCAATGTCGAGTTTCTGCCCATAAGCCAATTTAGTTTCGCTGCTTTAAGTTTCAACTGAGTGACTTTTGCTTCAATGTGAGACTTGCACGTTAGCCTACGGTTGAGGTGTATACCAAGGTATTTGACTTCATTGTGCTGCGGATTAGGTGAGTTGTTTATGTGGATAGGTGCACATGTTTGCTTACGCAATGTGAATGTAACATGAGTACATTTTTGTTCATTAACTTTGATTTTGCAAAGCTTTAGCCATTTCTCTAATATTTAAATGTATTCCTGTAAATTACGTGAAGCTAGTTGATGGTTTTCATGAACACTGCAGAATGCTGTGTCATCTGCAAAAGTTGAAGTGTGAATACCATATCTGGTTGACATGTCAGAAGCGTAAATTAAATATAAAGTGAGTCCCATTGGGGAACTCCTGCCTCGATTGGCTGAGGTGGGCTGACAAAGTCGGCCTCTCTGATAACAAACTTCCGACCGCATAAGTAGCTTTCCAGTAGCTTGTGAGTGTTTGCAGGCAAGTTCAGCTTTATTTTGTGCATTAATCCATCGTGCCACACTATCAAAAGCTTGGGAAACATCAATGAATAGAGCTGAGCAATACTTTTTGTCCGCAAAAGTCTTTCTTATAACATTAACTAGTCTATGCGTTTGTTCTGTGGTGCTGTGCTTAGCCCGAAAGCCGAATTGATGATTAGGGGTACATCCTACACCATTCAATATTGGAGTCAACCTCGCCATTATCAATTTTTCGAATAGTTTTGAAATTGTTGGCAGAAGACTTATTGGTCTATATGACTTTACTTTAGTGGGATCCTTCCCTGGCTTAGGTGTCATAGTAACCATGGACACTTTCCACTCTGTATGATAATATTCTAGGCGCAAAATAGCGTTAAAAATAATAAAAAGAAGAATTCTTCTATCAACACGAGGTAACTATACAAGTATTGTGCCAGTAATATATCAAAACCTTTTTCCGGAGTTTACTTTATTTACAACGTTTTCGACATCTAAAATCTTAGGCGGTCTAAAATTCAAATTAAAGAGGGTTTGCTTAAAGTTTGCGATATTTCATTTTGAATCGCTACTTACGGCAAGAAAAACGTTTTTTTTTTAATCAAAAAATGCGTTTCTGCACACAATTTCGTTTGATTTAAAAAATTTGAAAAAGTACAGGAAGACAAATGCTCTTTTTAACTGGTTTAAGTTTACTAATGACTTTACAAATGTCTATTAATCAACCAATCTCTTAATTATTCTTAGTCATATTTTTATTTGATTCGAAATGCTCACTTTACTAAGCCGGAAATGTTTAAAGTTTAACTCATCTTAAATTAGAAAATCATTGTTGAAACCAGTTTAAATGATAAAAAAAAAGTTGTCATGTTTAAAAAGATTTTCCACATTCGAAGGGTGTTTTTTATAAAGGCATAGAACTTTAAGTTGGTAGTACTCTTTTATTTTGTTGGCTGTTAAGTTTGGTTTCATATTTTAATATGAATAGACTGACGCCTGTACAGCGCTACCAAATTGGCCGAAAAGAAGATTCCCTTTGATCCTAATTTTCACAAACGAATTTTGTTTGTATGGGTATGGCAGTAAACAAAACTGCCGTATTTGCAGTGATGATAATCCATAAAAACTGAATGTTTGGTGTGATTTACGGTTTGGTGGCATCATTGGGCTCAAATTCTTTAAAATCGATGCGGGTCGGAACGTTACAGTCAGTGGCGACGACTACCTTTGGAGATTGAATCCCATTTTTGTGAACGAATTTTGTTTAGCGATCAAGATTACTTTTGTTTGAATTGATACGTCAATAAACAAAACTGCGTATAAGGAGTTATGATAATTCTCTAGTCTGTGTTGAGACACCGTTATATCCAGAAAAACTGGCTGCATGCTGTGCTTCATGGGCTGGTAAAATCATTGGTCCGTACATCTTTTAAAATGTTGTTGGCCGCAACGTTAGAGTGAATGCTGACCGGTATAGTGATAAATACTGACTTCTTCGTTTATAACTTGAACAACCATGGTGTGCAAGAGCTGTGATTCAATAAGACGGCGCAACATGTCGCACAGCGCATGCCACAATTGATTTACTAAAGGAAACGCTTGGTAACCGCATACATTCCAGTTTCTGAATTATGAACCAGCCTCCATGATAGTGCGATTTAACGCTGCTAGATTATTTTCTGTGGGGATATGTGAAGTCGTTAGTCTATGCCGATAATCTCGAAACAATTCGCCACTTGAAGGACCACATTCACCGCGTTGTTGCTAATATACGGTCACATACGTTGCAAAAAGTAATCGAACATTGGACCCTCAGATTAGAATACGTCCAAGCCAGCTATAGCGGTATTATGCCACAAGTGATTTTTAAAATGCAATACCAGAAAATTATCTTTTGAACAAAGTAAATTTTATGGCAATTTAAAAAATTCATCTTGTTTTTATTCCATTTCAAAGTGTTATACCTCCATAAAAAACTCCCTTTATTAATTAATTTATTAAAATTTCACTCAAATAAGAATTAGAAGGCTGCAAAAGTATACGTAAATTATTATTAAATTGTTATTTCCTATTTTTGCAATAATATATCATCGAAACCAAGTTGTCCTCGCATATATCACAAAATCAAAATAAATGAGATAGTAAAAATCACTGACCTTTCGATTTGCACAATACGGATTGTTCAATAATAGAAAAGCTGATTTTTGAGATTTCTCGGGTTACGTGCTTTCCATTAGCGATTTTTTTTAAATTGGCTGACTTCGCAGTTAGGCGAGTTTTGCTTGTTCGGCTATTTTCTGCTGTGGAAAAAATGGAAAATGGCTCACTCATCATTGCTTGTTCGCAATTTTTTGGCCGAAAATAATACCGTAATCATGGCTCAATCTTCACATTCCCCAGATTAGTTCTCGTACATCTTTTTCCTGTTCCCCGCCATTTTGCGACGACCGAATCTCTGAGAGAGCTCAAGGTCATAACAAAAAGTGCATCTCTGAACTGCTTCGAAGATTGGCAAAAATTGCTAGAACAAGTGTATTATATGTCAGGGCGAATACTTTGAAGGGGCAAAATAGAAATTCCTGAAAAAATAAATTTTTTTTTTTTTTTGAGAAAAGTTAAAATTCGTTTTTTCTATTGTACTTTCTATTTGTACTTTACCCTGATCCAATGTCCTAAACGATCATGAGGTCTACCAAATAAAACATGTGCCCTGAAAAAGTACTAAAAATACTGTGTGACAAAATTTCTGACAAATCGTGCGATTTGAAAAATTTTCATAGCATTATGGTTTCTGTGCGATCAGTGTGGTATATATTGTGAAATATATGAGAATATTGTTTGTGTCTCGTGAAATAAACTAAAAAAAATATATTAAAAAATATATTAAAATTATAAAAAAATATATTATAAAAAAACGGTATTAATAGCTCCTATATAAAGTCGGCCAGACTTTCAAAACATTTTCCTGCGAATGAATCGTACGATCGTGTAAGATAGTGTATCAGGGCCATTAGGGCTTTTGATAACAGGTGTCTCAAAAGAAATTTTATATTTAGTGGGTCGATTAAAAAAAGTAGTCCGTACATAGAAAAAATGTTTACTAATTATTAAAATACACTTTTTGAGAATTTAGGGCATGTTTCACGATTTTGAACCTTAACGTTCGCAAGAATTTGGGTGGCAAAAAGTCCCTATTTCCGATCCACTTTTGAGCTGAAACGTAACATAGTACAAGAAAACGTGGCAAAGAATGTTTCAATTCATAAGAAAAATTGTTATTTTGATGTATGCGAACGTTAACGTTCGAAATCATGAAACAGGCCATTATTTCTTAAAATAATATCGCCTATCTCTGGCGTTCTAGGCACTCCGTCCCGTTGGAACCATGTTCGCTGGTTATAGGTAGGAAAATTGCAGGTAACAAGAAGTTTTCTAACATCTCCCCATGCCCCTTTTCGTCTTCAAAGAACTAAGGGCCGATAATTGCTCGCGCAGACATTACAGCCCATACGATCACTTAAGGCGATGTTAGCGTTTGCTTTTGTTTACGTGATCATTGAGAGGAAAACCGCTCAATCACCTGATTTACAAAATTAAGCATTTAGGGACTTTAATTCTTGCACGAACTGAATTTTGTAGGTGTGCAACTTTACGTCTTTGTGCATAATGCGACGTAATGATGATCTATGCACATTTAAAGCATTTGTGCACTTCCGAATTGAGGCTCAGATCGCCACGAACAGATTGATTAACACTCTTCACGTTTTCTACCAATGTCGAATGAGAGGAATGCTTGACGAATCATGTAAATGCCGAAAATCTTGAATACAGTAGAATTTTCTACGCGCTATGGTCACCGAATCAACGGTTTTGTAAAACTCCCGCACTCTCTTAAGTAATGCTCCATAGCGACTGAATTCCCAAGAGCCAGGCTACCGATTAACATAACACCCACGCCCGTCGGCTACATTTCGTTCACGCAACTAATAAATATAAAATTTCTTTTGACACACCTTGTATAAATTGAATGCATTTTAATGTATATCTATATATGAAGGCATTTTATTGTATATCCAATAAATAATAATGAAACCATAAGATTCAATTTCCTATAAAAAAAATTGTAGAGAAAAGTGAAGGTAACGCCGGTGCAAGGCTGAGTCGTCTAAGTGGTTCAAGCACAACAAACAAATGCTTGCTTGCATAGTATGACAAAATCAACACCACTCGAAGTTTTATTTGGCAAAAAAGTGGAAATAAAAATAGACAAGCTACTTGAGACGTTACAAGAAGAAATAGTGCACCGCTTTGATGAGAACAGACAACAGGTACGGCAAGATGCTAAACTTCAAATCGCAAAGAAGCAAGAGCGTAAAAAAAATAATTTTGACAGAAAACGTAAAAATGTAATCCCTTTGATGACCTTATTGCCATTAAGAGAACACAATTTCTAACTGGGAAAAAACTATCGAGTGAGTATTTGGGTCCACATGAGGTGACTAACTAACACGTGCGCTATGATGTGAAAAAGGCAGCAGATTTTGAAGGTCCGAGGACAACATCCATAAGTTGTGATTTAATAAAAACTTAGCGGCAACTTGAAGTTAAATATGGCACATCATCTGAGACAGCTGATAATTATCAGGACGGCCGAATGTGGCAAGGCACTTGGTGTAACCTAACATTGTGTGAATGGCAAGAAGATGAAGAAGAATTGTAAGAGAACATAAGAAGTAATTTCAAGTCAGTCAGTTGATAGAAAGAAAAGAAAGAAGTCGTGTTTTTGTGAAAAAGAAGTTTCGAGGTTTCAAATTAAAGTTGTTTTAAATTAAAATATTTTGCCGAATTTTGCTATTTAATTAAATTCAAATAATATTTACTTTTTATAATTTTATTATTAAATAAATTTTATGTATGAAGTACATCTTACACTGTTTCAAAAAACCTAGGTACTTGAATGCTTCTTTAGAGACATGAAAAATGCGTTCAGTCCAGCGAACATCACAGTGTATCTTCATTTCAAGAACATCAAGAGCATCCGATTCCTCAATATTTATACCATCCATGAGCACAGATGAGGCTGCATTTGCGGCCGTTTGTTTGTGTGTTAATAAACAACACTGGGTCTCACGAGCGTTAAAGGCGACCCTGATTTTACGACCCCATTTGGGGATTAATAGAATATCACTATTCAGTGAATCATTCATATTTAGCCTCTTGGCAGCGATCTCTGATAGGCTGGGCCTATGACTAAAAGAGTACGAGATACAAATGCTGCTGTCATCCGCGAAAGAGTGGATAGGGTTGGATATATGTATATATATATATATATATATATATATATATATATATATATATATATATATATATATATATATATATATATATATATATATATATATATATATATATATATATATATATATATATATATATATATATATATCCTATTGGAACAGGACTTAAACTAATATTTAACAATTCAAATAGATTTCCCTGTTTGCCATGAAGATTTTATTTTAAATCTGGTGGAAGATAATTTTTTCTATGTTTTAATCAAAACAATTCTCGAATTATTTCTCTATATCTTTATTTCGCTCTACGATTGCCTGAATAGCGGATGTAATCACTTCATCTCAAATACCTTCTCATAAGTGGTAGAAGTATTGCATTCCCTTGAATAGCAGTGCCGGATTGTTCTGTCTACGAAATCAATTGAAATTTACCTTATGTTTTGAAATTATTTAAATTATGTAATAATAAATTAAGAAGTTATCATGACACAGAGGAAGACTAGTTTCCTTTTAGCTTTGACGAGATGTTTGGTAACAAATCGTGAAAGTTATTTATTTTCTATATTGATTATGTTATTTTTCTTCTAATAACATATGTACCTCCAAAAAAAAAAAAAATCTGAAAACCAATGTAATGCATATGTGCAATAATAAAGTTAAACTAATTAAATTAAAAAATATAAAACAACTCAACTGAACTCTACGAGCGAATGTACTTTAACGTTGTACATGTGAAGTAATTATACCACAGACAAATACTACAACACGTCTTATATGGTTTGGTTATTGCACAACCAAAAAAATATAACACGAAAACTGTAGATTTGACTCATAAAAAATACCTACTAAAGAGGAAAAAAGTAAACGTTAAAACAATTAACAAAACCGCAAAACAGACGCAAGACTTTTTAATATGACTATAAACAAGTGTACTGGCAGAAAAAACAACTGAGATTTCTATTAATTATTTTAAGAGACCTCAAATTTATTGTACAAAATTACATAGTCGTTTTTTCCTAGCTCTCTAGATGTCCACGTTTCATAGGTTTTAACCTGTATACTTGGAAACCTTTGAAAAATATATTTAAACATTTAGCTTTACATTATATTATTCGCCAAGCGTACTTTTGTGAAAATAATTTTATGACTTACTGCCAGTTCATAATAGAACATGACGAAGCTCACCGGATATGACTTATAGTCGAATACGTAAAGAAATGGGTTTATATAACGCGGATAAATCGTGTCGAGTAGCTTACGTTAATTCGTTCATTATGCCAAATAGTTAAGAAATATTGTCGTTGCATTTTTCCACATACAAATTTTTATTCAGATAAAGAAAAACAACTCTATTTTTTGTCATAAGTACGTAAATAAAGATTTATAATTTTTATGTATATTTATTGGGCAAACAATTATAAACGTCTTGTTTTCTATGTTTCCCAGTTGTCTATATGTCGACATTTGATAGGAGATACCCTAATCATCAGTAGACTTTGAAAGATATTCTCAAACATTTAACTTTATATCCCAACAATCTAAATTAATTATTGAGAGTTTAGAAGCGAAATGTTTTAATAATCACAAAACACAAAAACAAGCTTTTTCATATATACACGTCTCTACCTCTCCTTACATCTTTCAAACTTATCTGGATTTAAGTGTTGATGTTCAGGATTTTCATATATTTTCTTACTTATGAATATTGTCTTCTTCAATGACCATTTTGCACATGAATTTTGCAAATTAACTCGAAAGCAATTTTTAGCAACTCCGTTTTTTAAATTTAGAAGCTTATAAATACAACTAGGAAAAAACACAATAAGTTCTCTTGGTACTAATTTTTACCCTTTTTTGAATTCAAATGGAATGCTGTTCAATCTTGAGAGAATTAAAAAAATAATGATTTTCTTAAAAGGAAAAGTATAATTGAACGATTCAAATTATAATAAGGAAACTGAAATGAAAAGATACTTAAATTAACAACATATCGCTCCTTTATTGCAACATAGTCATATCTCAAAAAATGAGCTTTTCGAGTTAACAATGCAGAATTGTTAACAATTGCTTTTAAACTGTTTCCTTTAGGAGATATTTCCTCAAAAAATTTGCTAAGACTTGTATGGATAATAAAAATTTTAAATGCGTTTTTCTCGAAACGAGCTTTTTTGCGATATGACTATGTTGCAATAAAGGAGCGATATATACATGCGTACATACATATGTACATATACATTCATGTATACATACATACATATGTAAATATCATGTGAACTTAGCTTGAGTATATTGTAGTTTTCTCTTTCTGCGTTCGCAGTTGCAAATATGCTTGAAATTTACTATTTACATACTTATATTTTTCTACGAAACAAAAACCCTTTCAGTGTTCCAAGGGAACATTTTTTATACCTCAGTCTAAACGAACAGAAGCAGCGAAAAAATTGTTTAAATTCTTTTCCTCAATTAAAAGAAACATTTTGTTGTTGCTGTTGTTTCTTGCAAATGAATTTGACTCGTTGATTGTTTTTAGTTTTCTTCGTACGAGTACATTTTCTTAATCCAATTGCGGGTTATTAATTATTTATTCAAGTGTATCTCGTTTATGGGATGCGTTTTGCATATTTTAAATTTTCAATCGTTCATTGAAACCTTAAAAACAACGAAACATCCATCCATCCATCGCTACAATTATTTCTATATTCGTATGGATGTACATGCTCTATATGTAAGTATGCTTTTGTGCAGTTGTGATCTGAAGCTATAATATTCATGCTGACTTATTCGCTGGCTGATTGAATTTAATGTATTTTTACTGCAAAATCTGTTCACTCAAAAGCTGAAAACTAAAACATGCACACACACACACACACACACACACACAGATGCGAATGAAAACATTAAGATAAGATGAATGAACTTTTCTTTTTATTGGATATCATCTTCAAACAGTCAAACAGCGAGTCATTTAATGTGTGCGACTGACTGCAAATGTTTGTTAAATTAAAAGTTTTTAAACAAAAAGTTTTCAACAGTGCTCACAAAAACAGTTCCAACACTTGCAATTTAATACAATATTAAATGAAAAACACATTAGAAATTAATAAAAAGTTACTTTTTGAAAAAAAATTTTTAGAAAGCATATTTTAAAAGATATATTTTTCATTAGCTTTGCTAAAAATTTATATTTTGAATTTAAAATTTCATTAAAAATGGTTTCAAAACGACATTAATTGCCTCCGATCCGTCTGTCAGATAAAGATCAGCCTATGCATCAAATATCGTATTCGGAAGAGTGTCAACTAATTTTAACGGCGCTCACCTGCTCGGGCTATATTTTTTAAAAGAGTTCCTGATATTTTTTTGTCTAAAAAAATAGCTTTTAATAAGGGGTTTTACGATGGTTATTGTGCAAATTTGCAACTTGTAAATTTGCAGTACATATTATGAAAATCGTGAGTATACCCGTTTATTTTTGTGCAAATGTACCCTATTTTCGGCTGCACTAGCAAACGTCGTCAAAAATCTGCATTTGTTTACAATTATACACAAACTAGTGAATTAATTAAGTTTGATTTATATTTCGAACTTTTCTTACTGTCTTTGCTTGTTGAAAGTTCTGCACTCTTTGCACTTGATTTTGTTTTTTGCCTTTTTAAATAGTTTATTAAATTTCTATAGTATCTTAAAGACCGCTAAAATTTTCAATTTACTTACTTATGTATACACAAATAACAATATGGCGCTTATTTTGTTGTTGTCAAATGTTATTGTTTACATTCGTTTGCAATTGAGTATTTTTGCTCAAGATTTTTTTTGTGCAAATGAAAAGAAGTGAAGTGAAACTGCAAATACATACATTTTGTTGTTGCGCGAAAAAAACGAAGTACTCGTATATTAGTCTTGTGCCATTCATGAATGAATTAATTCAACTGAATGATTCTGCCAAGTGAAAGAATGAAATATTTCTATATTCGTTCTCTATTTCTTTCCTCATTTCGCCATCTTCCATTCAGTACCCGTAAACATTCAAAATCAATTATTAATATTATTTTGTACTTTTAAATTTAAATCAATTTTAAAAATGAACACTAAGTAAGTTTTTTATGTATTGCGTTTAAACAAATTGTAATACGAGCAAATAATGCTGTAGTTGCTTTATACTAATTCGCTATGCTGCCCCCTGACACATAATTGAAATATTTTCACTCATTCTGAAATGTTTGGCAAGCAGAAAGATGAAGAAAAAGAATCAATTAATTCACTTAACCTTTCTGAAAGAGAATGAAAGATTCACACAAATAAAAGATTTTGCCCAACACTGAAGTATATTTGCTCACATTTGTACAGTTTTCATTACCCAGCGTGAAAACCCTTAATAATAGCACTTCTCACAAGAAAGTTTTTGCAATCGCACCTTTTTAAAAGAAACACTTATGAAAGTGTAACTCAAAAGGTACCTTTAGAAGAACTTGCGTTATAAGCAAGTGCTTATATTAAAACTAGTTTCTTTTTTAACAATGAGCTTTTGAAAAAAAATGTTCCTCCAAAATTATATATACATAAAAAATTTCTCTTACGATTATAGTTTGTGGCTTGTTTTTTAGTGGTCAATTCTTAAAAAATTATTACTTTTTTGTCAAAAATTTTAAGGGTATATATAAGTTTGATATTCCGGTTGTAATTTTTAAAATTTTCATTCGTGATCCTATCAAGTACAGATATTCTGAATCAGAATTGATAGAAATGTCGATCAAGGAATGTCGGTCTGTCCGTCCATCTGTCCGTCTGCCGGCCGATTCTGAGAAAATCATTAGACTCAGAAACTTTTTTCTTTTACTATTCTACTACCCCATTGATTCATGATTCATAAGTTTGCTATTGAAATTCAGTAAAATCAATTCATATATAGCTAAGCTATATCCAAAATTCCAAAAAAGCCATTTTTTGGGCATTTTTGTTTGAAAAACTTTGAACAAAAATTTTCTTTTGCTTCAAACTTAACAATATTAAGATAAGATTTAGCTCTTAGTGAGCTTTTCCTGTTTCCAAACTTTAAAAAATGATTCATCTCAAACGAAGAAGCGATTATCGAAACTAACGCGTATTTTGAGCTGTTCCCAAAGTCGTAATATTCTGATGTTATAAAAAGTTGGAATATCTTCTTACTAAGTGTAATGAGCTAAAAGGAGACTATGTTGAGAAATATATGGGTTTTGAAGAAAATAATGTTTTTTTTTTTCTACTTAGGTAGCTTCAATATCGATCCACCCTTTTAAATCAGTCTCTGATAATAAATTATGCTAAGTTGTTAGAAATCGGTGTGGCTAATTTAGTTTTTTTCAAGCTTCATATTCAACCCGCCCTCGTGTTTATCAGTACACCGTTTGTTTCATTAAAATAGTTAACCGTATTAAAAACCCCAGTATATCCGATATTCGAAAAACAGACGTTTTAAAAAATTCGGTTTTAGTTAGTAATACAAAAAAAAACGGCTAAAATCGGTCCAATAATATCCGTTCAATCAACTTAGACAACAGCCTAATGAAAATCATTCCCAAAAACAAAAGCACTTTTAAGAAAACACATTTTTTTAGTTTTCCTTATTTCTAAAATATCTTTTACTTTTTTCAATACAATTGCATGTTTAAAGAAAATCAAGTAAAATTCATAAATTATTAAAGCAGAAGTAGAAAAAAACGCCAAGAAAAAAGATTGCATTTTTATTTTTTATTGTTTTCCAACATAAACATTTGATTTCCACTGAAGCTCCATGAAAGCATGAGGCACGAAATATAATGATGATTATGACGTTGTTTATGTTTGTATGAGTAAAAAGAAAATCACTTTTTCCTTGATTTGATTTCGAACAACAGCCAGTAGCAGGCAGCATTTTTTAACGATTTTCTTCTAAAACGCTTTTATGCACTGAGTTTTTCTGCACTCAATAAATGGTTGGAGAAGGTGGTGTAGATTGTTCATTTATATCTAAAAAATCAGTGACCTGTAATCAATCAACAGACTGATTGTTTTAACATAAAATTAAGAATTTTTAAATTGAATTGCAAAAATTTATCAGGACTGGAGTGGCGCGGAAGTAAGAGGTTGTGATATTTTATTTAATAGAAATTAAAACAAAAAAAAAAAAAAAACCAGTAACAGATTGCAAATATAGCTTGATGTTGTAAAGAAATCTTAGAAATGCTCTAAATAAAATGAAAATACCATCTGGTGAATAAATTGCGGTTGTAAATACATTTTTTTTATGCAAAAAAAGTGTAGAAACACAATTCAGTCGTCACAAGATACAAACTTCTTCTTTCTAAAAACCAAAAAAAAACGTAATGAGTAACCTCATTTTGTATATTAAATTATGAATATTATCTTTCAGTTTGCCCATATTTTTTATATTAACGCTTTGGGGTGAGTCTCAATAAAAAAAACGCTCTTTTTGATCTTTGAGGCATTTCTGATATATAAAGTGATTTACTTTTTAAAACACTTTTTTATGTATTCCAAAAAAGAAACAATATCGGTGGCTTAATATAAAAAGGGCGTATCTTGTTTTTTGTAAAATTACGTTTTCTTTTTTTTTTCTTGGTAGTGAAGCTCATAAAAACTTGTAAAATAAATAAAGAAAGCTGCGCTGAGTGTATTGCTCGCTTTGATCTGAAATTGTGATATTTTGTGTTTCTTACTTCGTAATAAAACACCGAGATACGCCTTTTTTATAGTAAGCCAACGATATACATACATATATGTATGTGTACAATATTTTTTTAGTTTCTACTAAAAGGTTTAAAGAAATTGCATTTGTTTTTTTTTATTAAATAAGTTAAAATTGTGACATTCATTTAACGTATGGCATGATCATTACAATCATTATTTTATCTGCATCATTTTTTATTCTGAATAACAAAAAGATGTGCAGCTTCCCAGTTCGTCGAAGTGGTGATGATACTTGAAAAGGAGATCCAGGGAGATACAAAAAAAAAGCAAAACGTTCATCTAAACATTCAAAAAGGGATGTTACTGTGTTGTTGTTGAAGCTTTTGTTGTTTTTTGATGGCTCCACAAAGAACATTATTATGAATTCATGCAACATGTCACTTTTTCTAGTTTTTATTTTTCTTTTATCTGAAAAAAAAAACACACACACACATACACACACCAACTAATGATTGCATGTGGACATTAAGATTCACACACATGTTGTTAAAAGACGTTGTTGGTGAGACTGATACATATTGCAATTTGAATGACATGACAGCCAGTCGTTGTTTAGTATATTGTTGTTGTTGTTTGTTTTATGCACCATAAACAGTTTTTGTTTAAATGAAATAAAGCTTAAACTACAGTATGTGAAATAAGTATACCAGCAGGGTATATCCTGTGTATTCGTATAATAATTTTAACTAACAGTTCTATTCAAGTCAATAATTAAATCAAAGTCAAGCTATTTTCAGGTCGTAATCTTCACGTGATCTTTGAAGTCATGGCGAAGATTGAAAAGTTGTATTCAGTAGCTTTAAAATCGGAATTAATTAATTTTCAACCATGTTCTGAGAAACGCGCGATCTGAAACCTCAAAGCGTTTTGAAAAACGCTGAATCCACTTTTAAGTGTTCTAAGGAACGCGCGTTTTGCAAGCGTTTCGAAGTTTTTTCTTTTCGAAAACATACAACATGTGTTTTACATACGTATGTATATATGTATGTGGTAGTTATATAAAATGGAAAAAAATTTGACAACAAATAGAAATATTTTTTAATTTGTTCTTTTTAATTGAAAATGTGTATTAAATAAAAATAAAACATGTAAATTATTAATCAGTGAACTTTTTTAGTTTTATACTAATTAGTTGTGAGTTCGAGTCCAACTTCAGTCAAGAAGAAGGATTATTTTTAATTATAACAATAATTGCTGTGATACAATAAGACCAAAAAAGAACAGAAAAAATAATTGAATACCATATAGCTGGGGGACAACTAGCTGTTTCGTAGTCGCTACACTACTCATCAGCACCCACTGGGATTCGAACTCGGGATCATGTGAACATGATGTATTTTTAATACGGCCGCTTAACCAACTCAGCCACCGAGCTCTTTAATTATTCTTACGTTAATGTTTGTCATATATTGATCACATATATGCAATTGTTATAACCCCAGTTGTTTGTACTGGATTTTCTGTCACTGAACAACCAGTTTTTAATTTATTATTTACTAATAATTCTCCTAACTGTGAGACGTGTTTGTATGTAAATCATTAATAAGTGAACTTTTTTAGTTATATACATCCATATGTACGATATTAACTAATTAGTTGTGAGTTCGTGTCCAACTTCAGTCATGCAAATATAAATCGAATTGACAATTTTATGATTATATTAATTAAAAGACATATATTAAAAAGTACCGAATGTACATCTAACAATCTTATTCTAGCGTCTTACTATATTGATGACCAATATATATTAAGTTACCCTAATATCTGGTTATGTTCCTCCTGAAGCATTCATATATTTAGACAGAAATGGATATATACAAAATTGTTTTGGAGCCCAATCTTCTATCATTTATATAGAAGAGCTAATGATAAATCATTTAATATTAGAAGAAATTAGATTTGATCCTGCTATTCCTAAAGCAGACAGTAAGGAGCGGAATATGACAAGATATTGGTGGTACGAAAGATAACAATGTTCCCCCTTTTTTTCTTTTTACTTGTATAACCATTGTTTTAAGATATGAAATATGAAAGTAATGTTTTTTTTTAAATTTTTCATTACATCTAACATGTTTATAGATGCATAATCATCATTACACTTATGTTTGATCGCAATATTCTTAGATAACTAAAAATTAAAAAAAACAAGTAAGAGTGTAGTATATTCGGCTGGGCCGAATCTAAAATACCCTTCACGATAGTCACGAATATGTATAGTATATTAAAAATGTGACCTAAATATGCTCGGTTATATATGAACCGATATCGGATTTTTCTATTTTCTGTATTTTAGTAACCTTCTTTTATAACGAGAATTGCTTTCCAGCAAAAAAAAAAAAAAAAAATTTTTTTAATGGAAAAATCGGTTCAGGCTATATCTCGGGTATATATGGACCGATATCGAAAATTTTAATTTTCCATATTGATATAACCTTATATCATTACCAGAACTGCTTTTGAGCACAACAAATTGTTTAAGTTCGCTTACGCGATATTTTCATGAAAAACCCGATTTAGGCTATATCTCGGGTATATATGGACCGATATCAGAAATTTTAATTTTCTCTATTTTCTTAACCTTCTTTTATAACAAGAATTGCTTTTCAGTAAAAAAAAAATGTTATTGGAAAAATCGGTTCAGGCTATATCTCGAGTATATATGGACCGATATCGGATTTTTTCTTTTTCCATATTTATATAACCTTATTGCATTACCAGAACTGCTTTTGAGCACAAAAAAGTTGTTTACTCGGCATTTTCATCAAAAAACCTGTTAAGCTATATATCGGGTATATATGAACCGATATCGGAAATTTTAATTTTCCATATTTATATAACCTTATTTTATTACCAGAACTGCTTTAAGGTGAAAAAAGTTGTTTAAGTTCGCTTACGCGGCATTTTCATGAAAACCACGGTTTAGGCTATATCTCTGGTATATATGGACCGATATCGGAAATTTTCATTTTCCATATTTATATAACCTCATCTTATTACCAGAACTGTTTTAAGCGAAAAAAAGTTGTTTAAGTTCGCTTACGCGACATTTTCATGAAAAACCCGGTTTGCGCTATATCTCGGGTATATATAGACCGATATCGGAAATTTTCATTTTTCATACCTATATAACCTTATTTCATTACCAGAACTGCTTTAAGGTGAAAAAAGTTGTTTAAGTTCGCTTACGCGACATTTTCATGAAAAACCCGGTTTGGGCTATATCTCGGGTATATATGGACCGATATCGGAAATTTTCATTTTGCATATTTATATAACCTTATTTAATTACCAGAACTACTTTAAGGCGAAAAAATTGTTTAAGTTCGCTTACGCGGCATTTTCATGAAAACCCCGGTTTAGGCTATATCTCGGGTATATATGGACCGATATCGGAAATTTTTATCTTCCATATTTATATAAACTGATCTTATTATCAGAACTGTTTTTAATCAAAAAAAAGTTGTTAAAGTTCGCTTACGCCACATTTTCATGAAAAACCCGGTTTGGGCTATATCTCGGGTATATATAGACCGATATCGAAAACTTTCATTTTCCATACTTATACAACCTTATTTTATTACCAAAACTACTTTTAAGCAAAAAAAGTTGTTTAAGTTCGCTTACGCGGCAATTTCATGAAAACCCCGTTCCAGGCTATATCTGCGGTATATATGAACCGATATCGGAAATTTTCATTTTTCATATTTATATAACCTTATTTTGTTACCAGAACCGCTTTAAAGCAAAAAAAAGTTGTTTAATTTCGCTGACGCGGCATTTTCATGAAAAACCCGTTCTAGGCTATATCTCGGGTATATATGGACCGATATCGAAAATTTTCATTTTTCATATATATGTAACCTAATTTCATTACCAGAACTGCTTTTCAGCACAAAAAAGTTGTTTAAGTTCGCTTACGCGGCATTTTCATGAAAAACCTGGTTTGGGCTATATCTCGGGTATATATGGACCGATATCGAAAATTTTCATTTTTCATATTTATATGACCCTATTTCATTACCAGAACTGCTTTTGAGCACAAAAAAGTTGTTTAAGTTCGCTTACGCGACATTTTCATGAAAAACCCGGTCTAGGCTATATCTCGGGTATATATGGACCGATATCGGAAATTTTCATTTTCCATATTTATGTAACCTAATTTTATTACCAGAACTGCTTTTGAGCAAAAAAAAGTTATTTAGCTTCGCCTATGCGACATTTTCATTAAAAATCCGATTTGAGCTATATCTCGGGTATATATGGACCGATATCTGAAAAAAAAATTTTTTGCCTTTTAGTCACCATGCTTAATAAGTGTGTGAAGTTTGAAGCAAAACGAACAACTTTTGTTTTCAAAAATTTTCATACAAAACTGCAAAAAAAAATGGCTTTTTTCGGAATTTTGAATATATCTCAGCTATACGTGGACCGATATTACTGAATTTCAATAGCAAACCCATGAATCGATGGGGTAAAAGAATGGTGAAAGAAAAAAGTTTCTAAGTCTAATGGTTTTCTCAGAAACGGTATTTCAACAGCGGACAGACGGACAGACGGACAGACGGACATCGCTTAATCGACTTTTCCATTAATTCTGATTCAGAATATATATACTTTATAGGGTCGCAAAAAAAAACTGTAGAAATTACAAACGGAATCACAAACTTATATATACCTTTAACATTTTTGTGAAGGGTATAAAAAGAAAAAATGTTGACATTTAATCATAAGTATGCTAGAGCGTTCGACTAGGGACCAGTGCATAAGATAACTTTATTATTGATGTTTATTTGTAGAAAAAAAACTGCTATGAAATATAATAATAAGTAAACAAAGCAAAAAAAAAAAAAAAAAATATTTCAAAGTGTGTCCCCCAAAATTAACGCAATATTTTAATTAAATAGGCACCGCAGCTTTTTGCCTTTTGCTAATCTTTTTACTGAACCATAAATACATAGAATAGTTTTATAACACATCAAGCAAATTGTTGGAAATTTCGGCGGTACAAAAAATTATATCCCAATTATGCGTCCAGACCAAAATCCACACTAAACAGTGATACGTTGTGGATACATTTATTATTTTAACAATCACTAAAAGCATAATTTCGAGGATTAACAAAGCCCGCAAGGTGAAAATTATGTGCTTTTAGCATGATTTTACTCGGAAAATCAGCATCCATTTTTTATATAAACAACCACAAAAACTGCGAAGCTTTTTTGCATGTCTGCAGTAAAACCCAGGGTCTGAGGCAGGAATTGAGTCCGCAAACTTAAGACTGTTGATAGATTATTTTGTAACTAAGGATGACGCTAACGTAGAGTCTTATAGACCAATAAGTCTAAGACAAACAACTTAGAAGTGCAATTCCAATGTTACCTTGCTTGGCGGTCTCAAATACAACACATAAAGTCTAAAATATCTCCCGTGGTTGGCATACTGCATAAACTGAATGAAAGCACACAAAGCAAAATGAATTACTTGTCCCTCATTTGTGGCTATAAGAGAAATTCCGATTTAAATTCCTTACAGGTTTTGCAAAACAGAGCATTAAAAATTGTCTATAACTTGCCAATAATACAGAGATGTAGCGCGTGCTGTGTTGTGTATTTATGGTTTGCACAAAATGCACATTCTAACAAACATGTATAAAGTATTGTACAATATTGCATTTCACACAATTAAACTGCAGAGTATATAAAACATAATGTAAATACAAGGAATAGATGTAACATACGAACAGTAAGGTGTCGTTTAGAAGCCACGAAACAAGAAATCGAGTGTAATGACGACGGAAACAAAGTTTTACACGTTATATTTTTTGGTAACTTTTATTTAATTTGTGACCAAGAGATAAAAAAAATCCTGATAAAATGAATGAACAAAAATGTTTTCTTAGTAGTCGTTGAACTTTCGGGTTTTCTGTACTATATATAAAATTAAAGCTGTTTTTTTACAGACAGTTTATTGCCGTTTGTAATCAATAGTCTGTTACTATTTTTGGTTTAAGTCCTTTTTGTTATACCCTTCACAAAAATGTAAAGGGTATATATAAGTTTGTGATTCCGTTTGTAATTTCTACAGTTTTTTTTGCGACCCTATAAAGTATATATATTCTGAATCAGAATTAATGGAAAAGTCGATTAAGCGATGTCCGTCTGTCCGTCTGTCCGCTGTTGAAATACCGTTTCTGAGAAAACCATTAGACTTAGAAACTTTTTTCTTTCACCATTCTTTTACCCCATCGATTCATGGGTTTGCTATTGAAATTCAGTAATATCGGTCCACGTATAGCTGAGATATATTCAAAATTCCGAAAAAAGCCATTTTTTTTTGCAGTTTTGTATGAAAATTTTTGAAAATAAAAGTTGTTCGTTTTGCTTCAAACTTCACACACTTATTAAGCATGGTGACTAAAAGGCAAAAAAATTTTTTTTCAGATATCGGTCCATATATACCCGAGATATAGCCCAAATCGGATTTTAATGAAAATGTCGCATAGGCGAAGCTAAATAACTTTTTTTTGCTCAAAAGCAGTTCTGGTAATAAAATTAGGTTACATAAATATGGAAAATGAGAATTTCCGATATCGGTCCATATATACCCGAGATATAGCCCAAACCGGGTTTTTCATGAAAATGTCGCGTAAGCGAACTTAAACAACTTTTTTGTGCTCAAAAGCAGTTCTGGTAATGAAATTAGGTTACACAAATATGAAAAATGAAAATTTTCGATGTCGGTCCATATATACCCGAGATATAGCCCAAATCGGGTTTTTCATGAAAATGTCGCGTAAGCGAACTTAAACAACGTTTTTGTGCTCAAAAGCAGTTCTGGTAATGAAATTAGGTTACATAAATATGAAAAATGAAAATTTCCGATATCGGTCCATATATACCCGAGATATGGCCCAAATCGGATTTTAATGAAAATGTCGCATAGGAGAAGTTAAATAACTTTTTTTTGCTCAAAAGCAGTTCTGGTAATAAAATTAGGTTACATAAATATGAAAAATGAAAATTTTCGATATCGGTCCATATATAACCGAGATATAGCCTAGACCAAGGTTTTTATGAAAATGCCGCGTAAGCGAACTTAAACAACTTTTTTGTGCTCAAAAGCAGTTCTGGTAATGAAATTAGGTTACCTAAATATGGAAAATGAAAATTTCCGATATCGGTCCATATGTACTCGAGATATAGCCCAAATCAGGTTTTTCATGAAAATGTCGCGTAAGCGATCTTAAACAACTTTTTTTTGCTCAAAAGCAGTTCTGATAATGAAATAAGATTACATAAATATGAAAAATGAAAATTTCCGATATCGGTCCATATATACCCGAGGTATAGCCTAAACTGCGGTTTTAATGAAAATGTCGCGTAAGTGAACTTAAACATATTTTTTTGCTTAAAAACAGTTCTGGTAATGAAATAGGGTCATATAAATATGACAAATGAAAATTTTCGATGTCGGTCCATATATACCCGAGATATAGCCTAGACCCGGTTTTACATAAAAGTGTCGCGTAAGCAAACTAAAACAACGTTTTTGTGCTCAAAAGCAGTTCTAGTCATGAAATGAAGTTATATAAATATGAAAAATGAAAATTTCCAATATCGGTCCATATATACCCGAGATATAGCCTAGAACGGGTTTTTCATGAAAATGCCGCGTCACCGAAATTAAACAACTTTTTTTGCTTAAAAGCGGTTCTGGTAATAAAATAAGGTTATATAAATATGAAAAATGAAAATTTCCGATATCGGTCCATATATACCGCAGATATAGCCTGGAACGTGGTTTTCATGAAAATGCCGCGTAAGCGAACTTAAACAACTTTTTTTGCTTAAAAGCAGTTCTGGTAATCAAATAAGGTTATATAAGTATGGAAAATGAAAATTTCCGATATCGGTCCATATATACCCGAGATATAGCCCAAACCGTGTTTTTCATGAAAATGCCGCGTAAGCGAACTTAAACAATTTTTTCGCCTTAAAGCAGTTCTGGTAATAAAATAAGGTGATATAAATATGGAAAATGAAAGTTTTCGATATCGGTCCATATATACCCGAGATATAGCCTAAACCGGGTTTTTCATGAATACGCGGCGTAAGCGAACTAAAACAGCTTTTTTTGCTTAAAAGCAGTTCTAATAGCAAAATAAGGTTATATAGGTATGGCAAATGAAAATTTCCGATATCGGTCCATTTATACCCGAGATATAGCCCAAACCGGGTTTTTCATGAAAATGTCGCGTAAGCGAACTTAAACAACAATTTTTTTTTGCTTAAAAACAGTTCTGGTAATAAGATGAGGTTATATAAATGTGGAAGATAAAAATTTCCGATATCGGTCCATATATACCCGAGATATAGCCTAGACCAGGGTTCATGAAAATGCCGCGTAAGCGAACTTAAACAGCTTTTTTGTGCTCAAAAGCAGTTCTGGTAATGAAATTAGGTTACCTAAATATGGAAAATGACAATTTCCGATATCGGTCCATATGTACCCGTGATATAGCCCAAATCGGGTTTTTCATGAAAATGTCGCGTAAGCGAACTTAAACAATTTGTTGTGCTCAAAAGCAGTTCTGGTAATGAAATAAGGTTATATAAATATGGAAAATTAAAATTTTCGATGTCGGTCCATATATACCCGAGATATAGCCTGAACCGATTTTTTCATTAAAAAAAATTTTTTTTTTTTGCTGAAAAGCAATTCTTGTTATAAAAGAAGGTTACTAAAATACAGAAAATAAAAAATTCCGATATCGGTTCATATATAACCGAGCATATTCAGGCCAAATTTTTAATATACTATACATATTCATGACTATCGTGAAGGGTATTTTAGATTCGGCCCAGCCGAATATACTACACTCTTACTTGTTTTATTTAGTAACGCCCACGCAGAGCTGCCAGATTTGTTAAGTTTTTGCCAATATATTATTTTTAATAAAAACATGTTTTCGAAAAGTATTGAAAAAAAGTAGAGTAGGTTTTAGATGTGGACTATACAGTTAGCTAGGAATTGGACACCACTTCTCTAACGGATATACTTTGCTATTACATGATTGTTTATATATGTATATAACGATGGGTTTTTGTGTTAATGAAAAAATTAAGAACATACAGTTTCAGTTAATAAGCTTTAATAAATAAAGCAGCCACAGAAAGCTGTGCAATTGCGCAATGCTGAGTATCAAGTTTCGAATATAATTCACCAACTTTTCAATAATATAAATTTTCAAAACTTAGGTAAATTACTTATAAGGCAGTTAAAACTTTATTTGATACTAGACAAGTTAGTGAAAAATAAGCGCATGCTAAGACATTGCAAAGGCAATTGAATTCATTAAATTTGTTTAAAAAAATTAAGCTTGATTTCGAATGTTTGAAATACGAGGGCGGATTGATAATTAAGTTACCTAAGTAGGAAAAAAATATTTTTTTGTTTCAAAAACCATTTATTTATCAACATAACTAGTCTCCTTTTAGCTCAATACACTTAGTAAGACGATATTCCAACTTCTTTATGCCATCTGAATAATACGATTTTGGGAACCCCTCAAAAAGCGTTAGTTTCGGTAATCACTTCCTCGTTTCAGATGAATCTTTTTCCTGCGAGCCACTTTTTTAAGTTTGAAACAGGAAAAAGTCCCAAGGAGCTAAGTCTGAACTATAAGGTGGATGATCAACCAACATGGGACGACCCACGTTTCCCCAACAGTTGTTAATCGAAGTCAAAAAGCAACAGGTTTACGCTTTAACATGTCCAAACCCCGCTGTGAAGTAGAACTGCAAAACTATCGATAGTATCGGTAGTGTTATTTATGGTCCACTATCGATATTTTTTATCCGATACTATCGGCAAAGTTGTCTAAAAACTAGACGGATTGCATATTTTTGTAAATTAAATTGAAAAAAGTTAAAAATGTTTAATTTTATAAACATTAAGCATGATTTTTTCATTACTAAAAATATGTATAACAAAATAATCACCTTAAAATCCAAAGGCTTTATTGCCGACTAGAACTTGAAAATATACTATTTTCTTTGATTTCTTTTAACAAATTACTGGTGACACTACATTTGGTTTTCATAAATTTTGATCAAAAATTATAAATCTTTCACAATAATTTTTTTTACGCTGCTGACTACTATTAAAATTTGACGGTTCAAATTTGTTTTATTATTATGGAGAAGTTTCTGCAAGACTCAATGGTAAATCAATTATTAAAGTTGCGTGCTTCTGAAAAAATTGCTCTTACATATGTATGCTTGCGTAAAAATATTGAAATCAGAGGTGAGGCTGAATTCAAGGGGGTTCTCGGGAGTCTAGAGCTTTTTTTTGAGCGAACAAAAGAAAAAAAAAACTTTGCTGAATGTGATTCATGCGGAAAAGTTTAGAAAACAAGCGGTAACATGTCATTCCACCATCTAAAACGGGTTCATCCTAGTTATTTAAAAACGCCTGTGTCACAAATAGACTCATTGTTTAAAACACCCGAAACCTACAACTCAGACACAGATCGCAAAAAATATTTTAACAACGCTCCAATGGCGTTGTATTCACTATTCAGTATAGTGCAGTGCAGAGATTTTCGTGAGTTTGTGAAATGTCTTGACGCTCGCTAGATTTTCATGGACCAAAATAATATTGAAAATAATGCTATGTTAGTTGTAACATATATAATTTATATGTTAGAGTTAGATACTATCGAAACCATCGAAAGTTTTAAAATATACAATCGAAACTATCGAATTAGCCGACTATCGTTAGTTTTGCAGCTCTACTGTGAAGTGGTCTGGCGAACTCGTTTTTCGTTCAACACTGAGCAAACGCGGCACCCATCTTGCCGATAGCTTTTTCATATGCAAATGTTCATGCAAAATGTTGAACACACGTTCCTATAACATGTTTACCATTTCAACAATCTCACTTAGCTTGAGGATTTTCTCGATATTTTCTTCAGTAACCACCTTTTTTGGCCGTCCTGTTGCAGTGTTTATTCGTCCGCGTTTAAATTCAGCAATCCAATATTTTACCATGTAATCTGTAATCGGAGCAGACTCACCGTAATGTTTATTGAGCTTTTCTTTTATCTCTTTCGCCTTTTTCCCTTTCAATTAATAGTGTTTAATCACTGCACGAAATTGACTTTTCCCATTTTTCAACAAACGCAAAAGCTTCTTACTTCAAACGACTACAACAAATAAACTAATCGATTAATTTGGGTGAAAGTTTGACAGCTCGCAATTTCAAAAAAAAAAGAGTTATTTTTGTACTGCCCTCTAGCGCTAGGTAGCTTCAATATCAATGCACCTCTGTAGTAATCCAGTATGTAACATTTCCAATAATGTGTTTAACAATAATATAATAAAATATAATAAAATTTTATATAAATTTAAAAAATGTAAATTTATGATTTGGAATATAGTAAATAATATCAGCTGATGCTAGGATTTTATACACTTATTTTTAATGAGTAAAGTATTAAAATATATCAATATATAAAATTGAAAACAAGATTGATAAGGATTTTGGCGATTTTTTATATTTAGTTTCGTTAACAAGACCCAAATCGATCTGACAACACTGCACTCACACATTAACTTAATCATCTTTGTTTGCCGTATTTGGGCATTGAGTTTTTGTTTGGTCAGTTGCTTTTTCTCTTGTTAAATCTAAATATAACTCTAGACAATTAGGTTTTAGGCCTAAACTATTAAAATTTATTTCTTTTATAATCAAACATATGTTTATTAACTTATTGAATTTTTTGTTGAACTTTTTATAATTTTTTAAATGAAATTTTTGGTTTGTACATTTGTACAACGGGTTATGGTTCAAGTTTTTCCTTTCTTAAGTTTTTTTTTTCTTAAAAAGGATTTTTTTACAATACAAATTTGCTGTGATCAATAATTTTGATATGTTTATTAACCTCTAAGCCAGTAAGAAAACAAAAAAAGTTAATATTTTTGTAAAAAACACAACATAAACATAGATAATTGGAAAATACAAAATAATGTTGTCCTTCAGAATAACCGGTTAAAATAGAGTTTTAACTTATATATATATATTTTTAATATTTCTTATTTTTTTTAAATATAATTAAAATAATTATAGCAAAAGCAAACTGCTTTCTTAATTTAAAACAAGTGTAATAACGTACGGGAGCTTGGTAAAATAATTGATAAGTATATATTTCCATTTATGACAGAAAAGTAACATTTTTTCTACACAAATCTTTTCAATTACTGGTACCCATAACTTAATTTAAATCAAGTTAGTTAATAAATTAGCTGAAAAGAAGTAATTGGAATGTATTAAAAACATTACCGCAGCCTCTATGTAGGTTGTAAAGGGTCTATCATAAAACGCTTTTATATGTAAAGGCGGCTCGACCACAATTTTTTTGGGTGAGAGTCTTTTGCGCAACTTAATTTTACAATTTTTTGTTTCGGTGTTTGACAAATTGATCCTAGATTCTTAATACCGCAGCTCTTACCAATTCTTACTTACCAGTTTAACTCCATTCTCACGAAATCTATTTTTCCTCAGAAATGGAGATCTTGAATCATCCCCATACCCAAGTCCAATGGCGAATTTCGACCGATAGCTATCCTATCGTATTTACCTAAAGTATTCGAAAATATCTCGGGCCCAATCAGGCTTTATTAGAGGCCGAACCTGTACAACAGCTCTAGTTAATGTAATCGAGAGTCTCAGATCTGGACTCGGCAGCAATATGGTAGCTTTCTAGATCTGTCTGAACCACAGCAAGATTTTCGATGCGGTAGATCATACATACGATCCTGTTAAAGAAGTTACAGAAATTATTTAATTTTTCTATCTCGCCATGTAACCTTATAACCTCCTACCATGCTGACCGGTCTCAGATGGTGAGTGTAGATGATGGAAAATCTGAGCCATAAAAAGTTAACAGAGGGGTACCACAGGGCTCTATTCTGGGTCCACTCTTTTTCTGTCTTTACATAAATGATTTACCAGATGTTGTCATCTGCAACAAAATTCACACGTATGCTAATGCTTCAAAGTCGAAGTGTATTCTCCTCTCGAAATCTAGAAGACATTTTGTTAGTATTTAAGTTCTAATTAATAGCAACGTGATCGACTTTGTGAACGCAGCATGCAATTTAGGCTTAAGTTAACCTGGACAGATCCATCAACACTGTTGTCGGCAGAGTAAGCCTGCAATTTAGTCTTAAGTTAACCTGGACAGATCACATCAACACTGTTGTTGGCAGAGTAAGCCTCGCAGCTTATGGGCGGTAAAGAATTCAACTCTTTTTGCTATACGCATGCTTCTGTCAAAGGCCTGTCTTTTTGGTTTGTTTACAATTAACATCATGTGTTTTGATTGCAACCATCCATTATAATGCAATCTTTTTATTTGTTTGAAATATATATTGAAAACGTTGCATATGTAATGTAACTTTGTGCAGGGTATTGTGCATCCGAAGTGTTATATTTTCAATACCGTACCACAGACAGAAGTTGACCGATGACATGGTTTACTGAAACTTAAGCCGCTGCAGTTTGTGTGTGTAGACCTGCGCTTTAAATGGCACGATCTCAGTGCCTACGTAAAGTAATCAGAAATCATTCGCGTAGAGTGGCCAACGTGGCATAAACTGTTCGTAACGCCACCCTGTTGGTTCGTAACGCCACCCTGTTGAAGCCACATGTCCTTGGTATCCATCTAATTTAGGGGAAAAGAAGTTTGTACACTCGTATAGTATTCACTATTGAATGTGATTGAAAGAAATATTTGCGCAGATGCTGCCAGCAGATAGTGAAATGTTCATTATACACAGCGTGTAAACTAAAACTTTGGTGTTACCACAAATTAGAGAATTATGTTCTTTTATGTATCTATTCCAGGTATGGACTTCGTTACTAAAAATTATGTTTTTCGGAAAGTAAGGCTTAGTACTTTACCACTCCAAGACTCATTCTGGAAATATTCGTAGTTATCTGTGGTCATTTGAATGAGCTTAACTGACTTTAGACCTAAGACAGGAGGTGAATATCGCCTAGTTGTGGTCTATATAAAGCGCAGGTCATGCGAACGACAGTTAAGCGACTGTCTTGGATTCTAACAAATCTTGCTTTTCGCAATTGTGTAGGCATTGATTCATTGTTTACTGAACTGACACACTCAAATTTATTCACCAATTGCGAATTGTTCTCTTAGTAGGACCGTTATGGCGATCGTATAACGACCGTATAGAATAGCGATGGCCCAAATCTCAATTTCCAATTTTTTTGTACAGTATTAAAATCTTAGTGATAAGTTCGAAGGCATATGAGCATTTGGTTGATGCTTTGAGCAAAAATTATCAAATTAGTTGCTCTTTAGCTTTTACTGAACTATCTATGATCGCACAAAATAACTCTTTAAAAATTTTCTACTACTAGCATCAGTGTTTGGCCACCCCTACTATAGAACACCGATTTTGATAAGACATGTGTTGAACGTTTATTTAGAAAACATACTCTACAAATGCAGCAGTTTAAAAAAAATTTAGCTTGATCACAATGACTGCTTTCACGTATTAAAGTTGGGAAGCCCCTTTTAGAAAACTCTTTATTTGTCATATGTAAAAAAGCATGCAAAGCAAAATGAGTAAATCTCTTACAATTTTGCTTGTGACCTGCTTATTGAAAGTAAACAGTAATTCAATAATATTTATAAACGATTTAATGACTATAACATTAGCAAATAACACATAAGGAAGTAAACTAGATTTAGTTTAGTGCAACGTGGACTGGCGCAGGTAATGCTGTATGGTAAACAATATGATACCAATTGACACAGTTATGAAAAGAAAAATTGTAAATAAAAAACCATTACTGTTAAATAAAGTGGTAAAAAGTACAATTGTCTTTTAATGCAAATATTAATATTATTAAATTATAATATTACGTTTTTAGTAATATCTACGAAGAGTTAATGCAATAAACAATAGAAAAACTAGCTAGATGAAATAAAAATTAAATTGCGACGTAAAATCATTTTAGAGTTTGTTAACTTGGCAACAAAGCTGATGGATCTATTAAGCGAAATAGCTAGTTATATTATAATTATGAAGCAAATTCTTTTCTAGGATGTCACTCCCACCGAGGAACAAGTTTTGCCTCTGTCGCGCTGTTTTTCGTGTGTAAAGAGGGGAAGCCGCATGACTTATGATGTGCTGGCTTCCGAACCCCTCACCAAGGGTTTAAATTGGCAGAACGAGTATCAGCATGGCCCCCGGGTGGTTCTGCTTGCAGTTCAACCCGGGCTGATCATGGTTGAGGTGCCTACTTTGGTTGGGATGTTCTGGCTGTGGCTTAAACCTAAAACATCCCTGATAATTGTTTGGTGCATGGTTTTTTTCGCGGACTAACAACCCTCCGGTACTGTAAGGAACCAGTGGTGATGGTTGACCTTCGGCCTACCAACGCATTAAGATTAGCCTTCCATTGATTGCTGGGAAATTGCATACATGAGAGATTAGAAGGCCCGAGTTCCTGAACGAGGGGTTGTCTATATGGCTACAAACATATAGCAAGAATTGCGACCTGTGTGTACCGGTAAGCCACGGGGGCGCTGTTGAATCGTGAATAATTCACTCCATGGAATGGCCCCATCATCAGATAAGGCTGTAAAGGCAGGTGCTAATGTAAATCGTTTTCACTTTCTAAGTTGTCACTCTTAAAAATACTTTAATTACTCAGATAGTTATTTGTAATTAAAATAAAAAAGTAAAAGTATTGTTACAAACTAATTTCTGATTTTTATAATTTAATTTAACGGCCACTTGCCATCAGAGTTGAATTTGATTTCTATTTAAAATGTATGTAAGTACTCTCTATTCTGTCTTAAATGCAATCGGTAACGACTGTTTGTAGAAGTAATCGCTTACCTACGTTTTGCTTAATGTCAGTTGAAGTAAAGCCGTGAGCGAGGACAGAATAAAGTAAGTACGCCTTTTTTATTATTAAATGTATAGGTATTTTATTTTACTTGAATTTGACAGATAATAAAACAACAACAACACCAATTCTTACAAACAACTCACACAATAAATTTTTGACGCCGAAGGAGTTTTATTATTTCTGTTAGTTTTTTAAAAAGAAAACCTTAAAAAAACGGTTAAGCGTATTAAACCCCCAGCTTATTCGATATTCGAAAAATAGACATTTAAAAAGAGCCGGTTATAGTAAAACCAAAAAAAAAAAAAAAAAAAACGGTAAAACCGAGACGAATAATAAATAGCGTTCGATCTCCCTATAAGTTCTTATTGAGTAAAAGATTTGTGAAAACTTTCACGAAAAAGGAAAATTTGAAGCAACTACTCGTACTCAGACAGAAGAAAACGGCATTTTTTCAGTGATTATGTGATGTTAAGTGATAAAGTCCGATAAATATAAAAGAAAAGGCTAGCGTATTTTGTAATTCAAAAGTGAATCTACTTTGTATTAAACATTTTTTTTAATGATTGAGTTTTTACGTGCTGACTTGTATTATCATTTTCTATGTAATCATTTATTTTTGTTTTAATTTTTTTATTGAAAGAATTATGTCTTAAATTTCAGCACAAAATGTTGATGTTTATCTATAAACCTAAGAATGGGCTAAAAAATTTCAACCTTATTTTACTGCAAAAGCTGCTACGAAGTAAAAAAACTAAATTTCCTTTGTTTATTTCCTCTCATGGCATTTGATTTTTTAGAAACCGGTCAAGATCACAGTTAACAAAGCACATGAATGTTAATTTTTTTTTTTTTTTGGTCAGCCATTTGTTTTGTCTATAAAAAAATTTATTTGTTTACTCTAAGCAGGCTTTTATACAAATTATAAAACAAAATCGCTGCATCTTCAGCGTAAGTCATTGCAACAATGAGGATCGCAATTCATGCAGCCATTGAATGCCAAGAGTTGCTTTAATACAAGTTGCCGTTTAGTTTATTTATTTGCTTTTGTTGCTGTTGCTGGCAACATCATTATAAAAGTATTGTAAACTTTAAGTTTATTGCGGTAATTTTGTTGATATTTGTATTTTTAAGCATCTTATTACCATTTAAAAATGCAAAAGCAGAGAAATGAAAGAAATATTTGTTTATAAAAGATCTCAGATTAAAAAAAATATATATATATGCATGTATGTATATATTACAGAATTATAAATAGCTTGTTTTTTACGTTTCCCAGCTGTCTATATGCCGACTTTTCGTTGGAGCTACCCTAATGATCAGCAGACTTTGGATATTTTTGACAGATATTCTCAAACATTCATTTCTATATCCCAACAATCTAAATAAAAACACAATCAAAACACAAAAAACAAGCTTTTTCTTTTGCAGGCGTCCCTACTTTTCTTTACCCATGCCATAGACTATGCGACCGTTGCTACAACACGTTGGCTTGCCGAGTTGTGTGTTTTGCGCACAAACTGTGCGACATTAACTCACAATTTCATTTCTTAAAAAATTTTCTTGAGTAAAGATCACCGCAGATGCAACAATTGTATATAAAAATAGGAGCAAATCGAAATAAAGTTGTACAACATGGTCCTAAATTTTACAACCAGTCGATACAACTACCCAAAAAATCAAAACTTTTTAATCTTTCGTACAACCAAGACACAACTTCATACGACGACCCCACACACTTTACAATCTAATAACCAACATCGTCATGTTGTACAACTAGTCGCATAGTCTGTGGCTTGCTTTACACCTTTCGAACAATGAACAACAAATCGAACAATGAACAACGATTTGTGTTTTGAAAGTATCAAAAAGCAGAGAACAATACTTCAAACAATTGAGTTTTATTTACTATATTAGCTTCTAATATTGATGCCAAACAAAAAATTATAAACAGTTGTGTATTTGTGCAAAAGAAAATGTCCGCTTTTTGTGGTTTGACAGATATTATTTACATTTATCCTTTTAAATTCTCAATAAATTATTTAGATTGTTGGTATATAAAGTTGAATGTTTGAGAATATATTTCAAAAATTTCCAAAGTCAGTAGTGTTTTGTCTCTCATCAGGTGCACACGTCTCTTGTTACTGCTGTCCGTATTTCCAATATGTGTATGTTCATTAATTAAATTCGTATAAGGCCGTATTGCACCGTAATAGGTGGCAAGTTGTGTGCACGTGTTTATTTTTACCGTTATCCGTATTTTCTACATACATATATGTACATATGTATGTTTATTACTAATTTTGTATTAAACAAAAGTGCACAGGAATAGGTAGCAGTATGATACACATGTTTCTTCTTTTTTTTTTGTCTTTTTTTCACCATTGTCCGTGTTTTCTTTATATATTCAATATTCATATTATTTTTGATGAATTTAATTACCTCGTAGTGCGGAAGGTGTTGGACTAAATTTTGTTAATCTGAGCAGTGTCGAAGGTATATACACTGGGCACTGATCAGTTTTAACTAATTTAATTCCAACATTTTTAATGCTGCAATAGAGTTTGTTTCAGACTTTCGTGTTGTTATCGTTAACATTTCGCGAACACTACTCCCTCTTTCTTCCTCTCATACCTATTTAGGGGTCATCCCCTGAGTACTGGTCCCAGATAAAAAAAAAAAAAAAAGTCAACTGATAAATAGGGTAGCAATTATAAAATGTCGACAAACAGACAGCTAGGAAACATAGAAAACAATCATATTTTTCGTATTTTAGTAATTTATTAAATTTTTGTTGAACTTTATAATTTTTAAATGAAATTTTTGGTTTGTACATATGTACATCGGTTTTCAGTTCAAGTTTTTCCTGTCTTAAGTTTTTTTCTTAAGAAGGATTTTTTTCAAAACAAATTTGCTGTGATCAATAATTTTTGATTGAAGAAGACAAGAAAAAGCATTCTTATGGAAACCAAAAATCAAGGTTATTTCTACACGATATTCGAAAATATAGAAGATATTAATGACAACGTATTACCAACTTATGAAGATGTTATGAAATGCCAGGAGTGGAACAGGTTACAACTAAAAATAACCAAACATGGGTCTATTTTGCTCACCCAAAAAAAACCAGTTCTGTCAATAAAAACAATGTTTTTATTGACAAAACTGGCATCCAGACGAGTCCAAAAAGCACGAAGCTCACCTCATACTCGCGCGTGTTTGAAAACAAAAAAATACTTTAAAATTATAAATTGGAGTCAAAAGTTTTCCGACCCACCAATTCATGGAAACATCAGTACTGTAGAAATAAATGTGGCACTTGAGTGTCAGGAAAGTGATAATCTAATTTTTGCCAAGCTCCCATGCCATGCTCAGGCGGTGGAACGAAGTGTGAAAATAGTGTCAAAAGCATCCGAGACTCTAGGCGATAAAGAATCAAGAAAATATATAATATAGACCAACCTTGAATCAAATGAAGAGGTGCCAGATATGACAATAAACGGGATTTTGTGACAAAAAAAAAACTAACAATTTCGTGATTTTATTTTTTATATTATATAAAAACCAAATTATTAAATATGTTTTATTTTCAATTAAAAGTATATAATTATAATTCATAGAAAATAAAAATTGTTTTTTTTTGAGCAAAAATGTGTAATTTTTAGGAGCACCGGCGCGGACTCAAGATGTGACTTTTTAAACTTTTTTTTAGCAATTTTTATTTGTTTTAAGTCAGAAAACAATATTCTGCAGCAATAGACTATTAAAAGTTCTGCGATATTAGGGTTAAGTTTGACAAAGAATATTTGTGTTGTTTTTTATATATTTTGTTTCATGTAATTAGATGTAGAAGTATACAACTACATGTTTGTAAAGTCCAGTTTTTAATAAGTTAACCAACAAAAGTTATCCCAAATAAACACACACATAATAAAACTATAATGCCAAATCCAGTATATATGCACAACTTCAATAATACTCTCATTTTAATTCAAATGATTATGAATTTGTTTATAGTTCTTAAAACATTAAATTTTACGGAAATCGCTCAACAAATTTAATACTTCTGAACAAATTTGCAAGACGAGTTGCTTGTTTGAGTTCTGTAAACAGCAGAGTATTGAGAAAGAAATGGTTTTTGAAAAAAAAAATTTTTCTACTTAGTTGGCTTCAATATCAATCCGCCCTCGTATGTAGCCAAAATTGTTTTTAAAAATCTTTTTACTCTATTACATACTGGATTTAAGTAAGTTTTGTTAAAAAAAAAATGAAATATTTATCTTCTCTGTTTCAACATTGAACACGTTTTACATCATGTTGTTCTTCTTTAAAAACGCAGAAGGAAAATAAAAAAGAGAAGAATGAAAAAGACCTTTAGAGGCCAGCAAACGGTTAACTTGAATTAGTATTTGTATAGTAGTGTCCATGATAATCTGCAAGCCATTTGCATCCAATTTCAAGCACAAGTTACGAACATATGTATAAATATTTATGCACAGGGTGGCGCAAAACAACAATTATGGTTTGAATTTTCAATAACTTTTTTAGTTTATATTTTTAATATTATTTCAGTACTTTGTGAAGAAGATTTAGGGAATTTAACATGGAACTCTACACAAGAGAACATCGATCAAAAATTGTTAAATTTTATTTTGAAAATCAAAGGTCAAGATGCATTCTTGTTGTATGGGAAATGGAAACAACCTAAATAAATAAATAAAAATCAAAGGTCAATTGTTTTGATGCAACGTTCTTATCGTCGTTTTTTTAATGTGTGTACTAGACCTGCAAAAGTTGCAAATTTTCGACAACATGGAACAGTAAGACACCTTCCTAAGGTACGGTCGACACGGAAGAAAATATCCAGCGTCTTGCGGATAGTCTACAGGATAGTACCAAAACATCAACAAGAAGACGTTCGGCACAACTGTGGCTATCGCGGAGGTTCGTTCAGATAGCCATGAACAATTCGCGTATAAGGTTTAGCTTGTTCAAGAATTGAAGCCGATACATTGCGAACAGCGTCTTAATTATGCTATTTCATTCTGAGCATAAAGGTTCTTCTACACCAACCTGTACATAGATTAGAGGGACTCAAATTGGTGAACTTTTTCTTATCCCTATATTTTGTTTTATGAGACTTATTTTTACGTATTTTTTCTCCCACTGAAAGCATTTTGTTCAGAAATTCTCTGAATTTTGACATTACTTTTATGAATTGTTTCATTATTTTTCAACCATTGTAACTTTTCATAGAAATAATGAAACAAATTTCATTAGATTATTTTAATGAAAACCTTCATAAAAGTAGTGAAACATTTTAATAAAAAACATGACTTATTTCCTTAAAAGTATGAAAGAGAAATCATATGATTAATGAAATAATTTCTCCAAATCAAAGAATAAATTTCATAAAGCACATTAAAACTGTACATTAAATTAATGAAAAAGTAACATTTATTTAATGAAATAACTTCTTTGTACTAATGTAATATATTCATAGATGTATGGAATAACTTCATTAAAAATATGAAACTGCTTCATAAGATCAATGAAGTTATTTCATTTATCTAATGTTATTATTCATTGAACACCTGAAAAATTTACATTAAATCAATGAAATAGTTACATGTGCTAAATTAAATAATATCATTATACACATTAATAAAATATATTCCCAAATGTACGTACATAATAAAATAATGGAATTATTTCATTGATGTCTGCAGACATCATATAAATACTACTGCACTAGTGCAGAGTATATACAAGTATATCGCTAGTATATATAGTAGAAGAGCCTTATAAAAATTTTACGATAATCCTGAAAATCTAATTGATTTTTTAATACAGCTTTTTCTATGTAAGTACTCGTATGAAATACAGGGTGGCTGATAAATTTTCTTACATTAAGAATCTCAAATACCTTTTTGTAAAGTTTATATAATTTATTTTTTAGTAATTCATTTGAAAAATAATACGTTTTTATTAAAGTAATTCAAGAAGTTTTGAAAATAATTGAATTCAAATGGCCTAGACCTTCGGTGACGCATATGCGACATCTTATCAAAAAGTTATTTATTCCTGCCTGGAGTGTTGCAGCGGGAATTGTCGCAATGACCGTTCGAATTGATTGCTTTAAATCATCCAAATTGGTTGGTTTTTTTGTAAACTTCTTGTTTGCAATAACTCAAAAAAAAAAAAAAAAAAAAAAAATTAGGTGCAGTTAGATCAGGAGACCTGGGAGGCAAACGGAATGTGGAGTTTCTTGAAATCAGTTTATTGTGGAAATTTTGTTTAATTCTGTCATAACAGGCTTGGCTATGTGTCAAGTTGCCACATCTCGTTGAAATCTCGGTGTAATTCTGGAAGGAAAACCTCTTTCAACATCTTTAAATGTATCCATTGACCGTAACAGTAAAACCGTTTTCTTTCAAAAAGTAAAGCCGCCAATGAACCTTTAAGAAACTGCACACCACTCTGATGCGAAGTGGATGTAATTGCATCTGATGGAGTATCTGTGGGTTAGAATTACTACATATACGACAATTTCTTTTGTTAACATTGCTTTTTAATTCAAAATGTGCCTCGTCAGACATAAAAATGTAGTTCAATAGGTTGTCATCCTCTGACACCATTTGAATGGTCTTCTCACAAAATTCCAAGCGAATCGGGAACTCTCTAGGGTTCAGTTTGTTTGTTAATTGAATCTTATATGGAATTAAGTTTAAGTCTTTTTGCAAAATTGTCTGCAGTGATTGTCTGCTGACGTCCATTTGAGCAGATAAGCTCCTTGTCAAAACTCTAGCAATGGATTGTATAGCAGCAGCTACAGCAGAGATAGTTTCCTGCGTTCGAACTGAGTGATCTCTATTCTTACGATTGTGCCATGCTCGGCAAAATTCTTCACGGGCCTCATTATAGTCCACCTGCTAGGAGGAGTGCCGTCAAACGTATTTCTTTTTTTGCCTTGTAATCGCCACGTTTAATAATTGTGTAAAGTTTGAAGCAAAACAAGAAAAAATTTTTTCAAAAACTTTCATACAAAATTGCAAAAAAAGGCTTTTTTCGGAATTTCGGATATATCGTAGCTATATGCTAGCTGATTTTACTGAATTTTGATAGCAAACCCATGAACCGATGGGGTAATAGAATGGTATAAAAAAAGTTTCTAAGTCGAATGGTTTTCTCAGAAACGGTATTTCAACGACGGACAGGCAGACCTCGTTTAATCGAAATTTCTATCAATGCTGATTCTAAATATGTATTCTTTACACGTATATGGTCGGAAATGAAAATTGTGGAAATTATAAACAGAATCACAAACTTATATATACCCTTTACATTTTTGTGAAGGGTCTAAAAATAAAAGCCTTTGCATTCTAATTATTATGCGATAAATATATGTATTATCGGTTTATATGAAAATTCGCACGTCACGTACATGTGACATTGAGTGGCGAGTGTATTAAAGATATGAAAGATGCAAACAACTTGAGTTGCTATATAGTCGCAAAATGTACTATAGAATTACTTCATTATATATTCACAGAATAAACATATCTTATACATGGGCTAAAAAGGTGGAATAATAACATTAAAATTATTGCTTACAAAGAGTTCATTAACCTTTGAAACTTAATGAAATGAGCTAATAATTTTTTCAATAAAAATATAGCTTATGATTTTTAACGATTTCGTTACGTTTTTGGAGCACAAACTTTCCAAACTATTGAAAAAATTGAAAAAGAAAAAACAAGAAAACATTTCAATTCACAGGCATTGTTTAGATTATAATCTTTTGTTTTCAGATTAAGTTCAGTTTCAATTTAAAGTGGCTGAGCTGACAATAAAAATCAAAAAAACTTACTTAAAAGCTACAACACACTTCAACACATTGAAATTTGAATTTAAGAAAAAGGAAAAAAAAATCGTCAAAAATCTAAATGCACAGCACAAAGTACATAGAGATAAAAAAGTGACGTTTGATTAAAATGAAATCAGGTTTCTGAATTTTAGGGGAGATGTCAGAACAGAGACAGCCAAAGTAAGCTTTTGCTTTTTTCTACATACGGGTACGTATCCCTTTGAGGTTACAAAATTCTTTGCTTATAGTCTATTTACACCAAAGCGAATTATACTCATTCGAGATTTCAAGCCAAATCTAGTAGATTTTGAAAAGATTTCCCATACAAAATGAAATCTACTTTATGAGTAGATTTTGACGAAATCTCGCTGAAATTTACTCAGTACCAAGTGATACAACCGTGATTTTGTTCAAAAAGTACTTGAAAATACTACGCTGCGACAAAAATTACACTATAATGTGGTGTATGCAGTCTCTGGGCAACAAAAATATATACTTTAATGTTGGTGTAATCAGTCTCTGATAAAATTATTTTTTCAAACCCGCATGCATAAATTATTTTTGTGAAAATGGAATCTTGGTAGATGGTCAAAAAATGGTGGTGTAAACAATGTAGATTTCGTTGCAGATTTTAATTAAAATCAAGTAGATTTTGAGCTGGTGTAAATGTAGTTAACGAATTAAAGAAAGCGCAGCGATAAACATAATTTCACTTTTTTGTGTGGCTGAGTGGTTAAGGCAGCCGTTTATAATGCGTCATTACCCGAATTCAAATCTGAAAATGGGTGCTGATGAGTAGTGTAGCAGCTACGAAACAGTTGTCCCCAGATAAAAAAGGTTTGATTATTTTTCTTGTCTTCTTCAATCAAAAATGATAGATCACAGCAAATTTGTGTTGTAAAAGTCCTTCTTAAGAAAGGAAAAACTTGAACAAAAACCAGATGTAAAGATGTTTCATCTCTACGTTGTGGCTCGCAAAAAAAAATTGTATTTCTTTCAGCAGCTGAATTCAATGAACCAACAAATTAAATCAAGCAGAGTTTTCAAAAAAATATATATTTACATTAAAATAATTTTAGCAAAAACTGTTGAAATTTCATTTAACAACAATTTTTTCTTATTTTTTTGGTTTATACATTTGTACAACGGATTACAGTTCAAGTTTTTCCTTTCTTAAGTATTTTTTCTTAAGAAGGATTTTTTACAATACAAATCTGCTGTGATCAATAATTTTGATTGAAGAAGACAAGAAAATTTTTTTGGTGCATAATTTTCTAGTCAATACGTTTTCAATAAACTCTTTACTAAACAAGAGAAAACGATATTAATTAATGAAAACTCGATTCCACGTAAGGAGGTTGTCAAGAACAGTATTGCGAGTGTTATGCAATAATAGAACTTAAAAAAAGAGCTGCAGCAATCTTCTTTGTACTAGAGACGAAACGATACCACTAGGGTTTCGATACTTACACTTGATACGGTAAGGATCGCAAAGTATCGATACCCATTCGGTATCGAAGAAAAAGCATCGATACATACTTATATCGGTTGAAGAGCACATGGAGCTAAAAATCAAAATCTTTGCAAAAATATAATGGCAAAAGCTTTTTTTTAAATATAGAAGTGAAATAATGGTGTCATTTATGACTTTTAATGCATAGTTTTGCAAACACATTTAAATTGTAAAATTATTTGTGTTTTTTGTTTGTTTTTGCGTTTGTTTTGTTTATTTTTTTTTTTTTAACATTCAGTGATGCGTCATGAAAAAATCGTTTAGTTGAGTAAAAATCTCTTCATTCAGGTGTTAAACTAAAAAGTTAACAGCACAGTAGCATTTTAAGCTGCAAATATCACTTTTAAAGGCCCAATCAGACTATTATACAACTATAATTACTTTCATTCATTTTTTGTGAAATAAAAGTCTAAACAAATTTCTTGCGACGGTTAAAAAGTCTAACGTAAATTAGATTTTGCATTCACACCATCACACTTGATATAAACCAACATAGATGTGCCATCATAAAACTTTTCACGGCGGCAGGTGCACTATTCGTAGTAGGCGATACACGTGCCGGCGCGTGAAATTCTTCAACAGTTAATATAATAATTATGTATAACACATCCAAATTCAATAGCACAAACATATTTTATGTTCTAAATATAGCATGAGCAAAATACATGTATAAATGACAGCTAAATTCCAGATTTCGAGCTTTTTTATAACGACAAATAATACTATCAGTGACGGCACCCCATCGGCTACGAAATAGCCGACTACTCAATTTTTAATTAGCTTGTTTGCTAAAAAATACAACCCTGATCCAATATAAAGTATTATCGTTTTGAAAAGTTTCAAAAACAACAAAGTCGTATGGGATGTCAAATTTTTATCGTATTATTATACTATTATCCAAAATCTTAAAAGAAAGAAAGAAGTAGGTATCATTACGACTCTACACAAGAGCAACGCTGGCGAATTGGGCTGTAATATTTCTTTTTTCATTTACTTATTTATTGAATCTTCAAAATATGAACTAACAATAAGTATTCAAATCTTAATAGTAAATATAACAAGATATTTAAGTCCAGCCAATGCTAGACAAAAAGTTTTATTTTGCGCGAATAATATCGATAGAATCACCTATTTAACGTTCTGATGGCGGCAAGACTAGCTCTTCTTCTCAACCGAGAATGGCCGCCAAAATTAAGTGTGTTGCATGCAAGAGGATTTAGGTGAAGTTCCAGTTTACTGATATACCTTATCGCATACCTAGAAAATTCGTCTTTCACTAGAGGAACACACAGATCCTTGTGAATTCGTGAGTTTCTTACGTACCATGGAGCTGCAGTAATCGTTCGAAGAATTTGGTTTTGTCGTTTTTGAATTTTTTCAATGTTATGCCTGTGATGTATGACATTAGTAACGTGTGTCACGCTGCCGTACTTGTGAAGTATACTTTGTAGTACGAAAATCAAAAAATTTTGATTTTCGTGGGCGGAGCTTTCATAAGTATGAAAATAAGTGTCGTGTATCATGCTGTATTACAGCGAAACTTGTTTTATGAAGAGCAGATTTTATGTGTTGGATATTTTGTTTAAAATATAAAAACTATTTAAGTTCTTCTAAACTCTTCCAGCTAAAGATCGTTGTTTTGTTGCTTTTTATAAAAAGGGTTTAACAACTTTATATATTTCGCTAATAGTTTGTTAAATAACATTTAATTTAATAATATTTTAATTTTGCCTAGAGATGCTAACAAACTATTAGCGAAATATCGAAAAAATAAAATTTCCAAACATTTTTAATAAAAAAAACTACAAAACAACGATCTTTAGCTGGAAAATTTTAGAAGAAATGAATATAAACAAAATCAAATAATACGAATATTAATTTGCCTTTAAAATATTTCTTTAAAATGAAATAGTATGAGTATGTAGTAACGGGTATCTGAAAACCGTACTACAGCTCGTACTTCGTTAAGTACGAAAATTAGTTTCGTCTCTCACCCACATTAGATGTTGAGGCGGTTCCCCATAATTGAGTTCTATAGCACCATATAGACTTTAGAATTGCGTTATATAACAAAAGTTTGCAATCCATGAAGTGATATTAATACTGAATTTCTATTTTAAGCTTTTTTCGAAAGCCCATTACACGCACAGAAAATTACTATCTGGTCTGTGGTATGGGCTGACGGAGTCATTTGTCATTTGAATATTACTGTCAATGATCAATGGGGAACGGCAAAAACTGTTGTTTTAGATCGTGCTTTATACGGTCCTCCTTTCACTAATATAAAATATACATTTCTTTATTTAATTATGATTTAAGCTTGTGTAACTCTAAAAAAACACCCTATAGTACTGTGCTATAAGCCTGAAGAATCTTATAGGAATTCTTTTCCTTTTCCTTATTTTTTTTTTGAAAAGCTGGCGAATACACATACGAGAGTGTATATTTTATAGCTGTGTTTACGACTGCAGCTCTTTTTTCTAACATTTGTGCCACCAGCTTTTGTAGTTAGTCAATGACATATTTACCTTATACATAAATGCTTCATCTTGTTTTTACAATGATTTTGAAATAAAAAACAAATAGCTTGAACGATTAGTTACTTGCAACTGAAAACAAACTTGTTTACATGTTATAAAATACAAAATTGTTAAACATTTCAACTAGTTAAGAACTTGTACTCCTAATTAAGCAGCTTTAAAAAACCAAAAGAATATTACCAAGAACAAACCGTTAAAGCCTGAAACCGTTTATATTGTAAAAAAGACACCTCTTAAAAAATCTTGTTTAAGCATAAAACTTTAAGTGGTTGACACATAAATTCTTTCAAAGAAATTTTAAGGTAACTTCTTTATGGTTCGTTTAATAGTTTTATGAAAAAGGGAGTTATTTGAAAAATAAGTTTGTTATTGCTGCTGCAAACTGTCAATTGTACGGTTCATTGGAGCAGAAAAAAAATTAACAAAAAATAAACTGGATTTTTTTTATTTTTGTTTTTATTTGATTACCTCTACTTAATTTTATTTGTTTCAATTTATTTAATACAAGAAAGAAACCTAGTAAATTCCTTTGAATTGACTTTTTAAGTGGTTAAATAGTTGTGCTTTGGCAGAAACTTATTTTTATTTGTTGGCGCAGAAAACCACTTCCCTGTCTTTTTGAAAGAAGAAAGGAAAGGATGGAAAAGAAAATGCTTATCAAAACAAATTAATTCAAAAGAAACGTCAGCTATAACATAGATATGGGGAGAATTACGAAAAAAAATGAAATATTAAATGAGGAGTGTTTTACTCCATTCAAATGCGAGTATTATATTAGTGCACAGTGGGGTAATATACATACATATATTAAAACACTGCATGCAAGAATAGTTTCTGCAAAAGCTTATTTGAAGCCTTCAGAAAACTGTTTTTTTTATTTTTCAAATATTAATTGAAAAATATTAAATCAAAACATGATATGTTTTGCCTTTTACAAAAAAATGTTTGCTCTTTTTTCATAAAATGATAAAATATAATAAGAATGGAATATTTAATTCTTTAATGTATAACTTTTTTTTATTTTTGATTAAAAAATAGGTTAATTATCTGGAAAATTAATGCAGTTGAAGGAAATAATAAAATTATAACTATTACATTCTTATTTTCTTTTTAAAAATTCATATTGATGTATATTTACACTATCGTGCACAATCACGCCTTGAATTTTTATAATTTTTTTTTGTAGCATTTTTTTATTTATTGAATCTTTAAAATGAACTAACAATAAGCATTCAAATCTTAATACTAAATTTAAAATTAAAACAGATGTGCTTTAAAATTAAAAAAAATGTGCTTTATACTTAAGTCCGGCCAATGCTAGACAAAAAGTTTTATTTTGCGGGAGCTATTTCGGTAAAATCACCTATTGAGCAATCAGATGGTGGCAATGGTATCCTTTCTGCTAAGCTGAGTGTGACCGCCAAAATTAAGAATATTGCGCGCAAGAGGGTTTGGATGAAGTTCCAGTTTACTGACATACCTTGTCGCGTACTTAGAAAATTCCTCTTTTACCAGCGGAACACTCAGATCGTTATGAATTCGTGAAATTTTTACGTACCATGGAGCCGTAGTAATCGTTCGAAAAACTTGGTTTTGTCGCCTTTGAATTTTTTCAATATTTGACGCTGAGGCGGTGCCCCATAATTGAATTCTGTAGCACCATATAGGTTTTAGAATTGCATTGTATAGCCGAAGTTTGCAATCTAGCTTCAATGTCGAGTTTCTGCCCATAAGCCAATTTAGTTGCGCTGCTTTAAGTTTCAACTGAGTGACTTTTGCTTCAATGTGAGACTTCCACGTTAGCCTACGGTCGAGGTGTATACTGTACTTGACTTCATATGTGTATATAAGGTACTTGACTTCATTGTGCTGCGGATTAGGTGAGTTGTTTATTTGGATAGGTGCACATGCTTGCTTACACAGTGTGAATGTGACATGAGTACATTTTTGTTCATTAACTTTGATTTTCCAAAGTTTTAGCCATTTCTCTAATATTGAAATGTATTCCGGTAAATTTCGTGAAGCTAATTGGTGGTTTTCATGAACGCTCAAAAACGCTGTGTCATCTGCAAAGGTTGAAGGGTGGATTCCGGATGTCGTTGGCATGTCAGAGGCGTAAATCAAGTATAAAGTAGGCATGCTGCCTTGGAGAGCTCCTGCCTCGATTGGCTGAGTTGGGCTTATAAAATCGCCTTCTCTGATAACAAATTTCCGCCCATATAAGTAGCTTTCCAGAAGCTTGTGAGTATTTACAGGCAAGTTTAACTTTATTTTGTGCATCAACCCGTCGTGCCGCACTTTATCGAAAGCTTGAGAAATGTCAATGAAAAGAGCTGAGCAATACTTCTTCCTCTCAAAGGTCTGTCTTATGATATTGACTAGTCTGTGCGTTTGTTCTATAGTGCTATGTGTAGCCCGAAAACCAAATTGATGATCAGGGATGCATCCCACATTGTTCAATATTGGACTCAACTTCGCCATTAACAAATTTGGTCTATATGATTCTACTTTAGTAGGATCCTTTCCTGACTTGGGTATCATAGTAATCATTGAGACCTTCCACTCTGTAGGATAATACTCAAGGCGTAAAATGGCGTTAAAAATAAAAAGTAGAAGCCTTCTAGCTGCACGTGGTAACTGTTCAAGCATTTTACCAGTAATTTGATCAATGCCTGGAGCTTTTCTTGGGTTTGTATTAGCGATAACGTTTTCGACATCTTGAAAATTAAGTCTCAAAGACACAGGAGGTCTAACAACATATGGTGGCAATTCCGCTGAAATATTCGCTGAATTATTTGTAATAAAAACGTTTCTTAAATGATCGACATACAACATCCCCTTTTCTGAATCGCTTCTTGCCCAGTCGCCAGTTGAAGTTCACAAAGGTGGCTTACCTATTACGGGTCTTTTTAAACCTTTTGTCGCTTTCCACAAGGAATAATCAGATTGAGGAGTACCATCAAGGCTTTCCAAATATGTTTTAAGGGAAGCCATTCTGTGGATTTCGAGCAGTTTTCTTAGCTGAGTTATGCATTCCCGTAGCCTAGTCTTAAGCTGGGGAGACCTGCGAAGTTGCCACTCTCTTCTGACTCTTCTTTTTTCTGACAGTAGTTGCTCAATTTCAGACGAATAAGTTCTATTGTTCTCATTTCTGGTAGCATGCTGTACGGCCAGTTTGAGGTTTTCAGAAAAATCGTTAATTGACACATCAATATCCTCAGACGTTCTCAAGGCGATACTTTCAGTACAATGTGTACTCAAAAATTTTTTGTATTTTAACCAATTAACTCTATTGACAGTCATCGGTGAGCCAATCTCTTGGGGGAACGAAACAGAGATTATATGGGTGAGTGATCTGATGACAAATCTAATGAAGGCTCCACTTGCATCCACTCTAAAGGAAAATTTTTCGCAACTCCAAAATCTATAACATCTGGGATCGTTCGTCGGTCTGACGGCCAATAAGTTTTTATAATGAACTAAAAAAAGGAAACTATTTTATAGTTCTTGGAAAGAAATTTTGGTATTTAAAAACATTTTTCTACTATATTTTAAGTTATTTTTGTATAAATAACCCCACTTTTTAGCGTACACCAGATGATGCTAACACAAACTGAGTTGTTCCTACTAAAACATTTACAGATACTAAAATAAACTTGTTGAGCAGAGATCTGCAACGAGTGCTTGTTTTGATGATTCGAATATGCTCGCTCTAAAAACGAGTTGCGGTGTGCTTAAGACCAGAATTTGCTTGCGTATCCACTCGTGTCACTCGCGTGGGTTTGTAATACACCAGCCTTTAACAAATACAATCAAACTTTAACAAGTTGTCTCTTAATCACTGTTTAGTTAGTATTTTTCTTAATATACGACTGCATTCGTGCTTCAAATAAACAACAAAAAAGTTTTTGTGTAAAAGGTTGAACCTACACAATTACACTGGTAACTTGTGTTTAAGTTCTCAGAGTTTATTTGGTTTTACTCTCAACGTTCGTCTTATTTCTAATCAGGGTTGCCAGATAATTTCTTTAAGAAATTAGCATTTTCGGCACTTAAATTTCCAAAAAACGGCAAATAAAAAATATAAATTCTAAATTAATTTAAATGTTTTATTATTAGTAAAAAATTATAAAACAGCACAATTAAGCATTTACAAATGTTAATATATAAAATAACATTAAAAAACTTAAAGATAAACGTTTTCAAAACAAAGTATAGCTGATTTAAAAATATGTAATGTATATGCATAGATAACGAATATACATAGATAACGAATTAAAAAAAAAAATGTTAAGAATAAGTCCGTTTCCGTATAAATAAAGCAGAAGAATAAATTTTTAAATAGCATTAGTATTTCATATTCGTATTAAAGAGTTTATAATACGATTCAAAAATGCAGTATGGGTACACATTTAAGAATTGCGTAAATAATGAAACAATTATTAAATATACAACAGCCAAAAGTATGATAAATCATTTACATCTGGCAGCCCTCACTATTAAAAATCACATACAAAAAATATGCTAAACATTAACGCTGCATGTATGTTGTTTCATGTTGTCCGAAGCACCACACTCGTTGAGATGGAATACAAACATGTACCGAGTGTCAAAACAGAAAAAACACAAAGCTTTGCTTTGACTGGCTATATTATTGTAGTTACTCTTTACTCTGCTCTTATTTGAGCTCTACTAAAAAAATATGAAAGTAAAAATATTATTGTGTTCATTTTCATTCGTTACGCTCACTGCAATCGAAAAACGAGTAGAAAAAAACAGCGAGTGGTTTTAGCACTCGAGTGTTAAAATTACATAATAAAAAGTAAGAGCACTCGCGAGTGTAACGTTTTGCAGCAAATCTCTGTGGTCGAGCTTATTTATGCACATAATAACGGTAAATTTGTTCTTGGAATTTTCATATACGTGAAAAAAAATACTTTAGGTTACTTTATCCTTTTACTTTTAGTTTATGCATTTCAATCGGCAAACATATATAAGACTTATATATTTTTTTTGTCGTTGTGCGTACACACTAAGGGGCTGCATAGAATGTTCTAAAGAACACTGCTCACTACTGTGCAGTAGTTCCAAGCACTGTATTTCAAAACAATTGTTAAAACAAAACAAACAAGCTATAGAACATTTAGAAACAGAACGAACACTTCATAGTTTTGAGACGCCTTCACGACAGTGCTTGACTGTACTTGAATTCTGTTTCACAGCAAAATCGAAAACAAAACATAAAACGATGAATCACAGCAAGCACATTGGCAATTGAGCATATTGCGTCTTAAATATTTGTGCTTATTACAAAAAAAAAAAACCATGAACAACAACAACGCACATACATGAGCATACTGTGCACACAGCACTTGTGCACTAATACAAACACAAAAACTATGAACAACAACAACAAATTTTACAAACAAAACTGAAGTAGAACATTACTTCAATGCTTGAAGTTCTACTTCAAATTTGTTCTATTTCATTTGGCTCTACTTGTGTGCGATGGATAGTACTTGAAAATACTACGAGGTTTTGTAAGACATTTTTATTGTGCTTGAGCAGCCCTCTAGTACACACAACAACACTTTCGCATATTTTGCTGGTAAACATTAACGATAGCGATTATCAGTGTAGATTTTGCTTTTATAAATTGGTTTGCTTTTCACAAGAAAAAATATTAAATGAAAGTAGTTTTTCCTTAAATGTATTATTGGCGTTTGCTCTTCCATATAGCACTTTTGAGCAACCCTGCTTTATAGGGTCGCAAATTAAAATTGTAGAAATTGCAAACGAAATTACAAACTTATATATATATACACTTAACATTTTTGTGAAGGCTTTAAGATTGTAATATTATTACGGTAATAATAGCTTTTAGTTGTTTTTGTATATAACTTATTACAATCATTCTTGTATAGTAATGTCGCCATTTTGAAGTGATTTTGTAAAGTCGTCAGACTTTTATAACATTTTCCTGTGAAATTACCGTACAACCGTGTAGGATACTGAATCGGGGCTTTTAGCGACATTTAATTTTTTCAGCTAGAGTTTGTAACAGCTTTTTGTTACTAGATAGATAGAAACGAAAATGTAAACTTAATGTTTAATACAAGGATAAAGACTCACCAGCTATATTCATCAAAGCAAAATGTTGACTTAACTGGTACTTGTTTAAATGAAAAATGCAACCCAAATATTAAACAGGTTCTGCAGGAACTATGAATTCCTAAAGTTAGTTAATTTAAAGTCAATTATTATAAATGCCTTGCTAAAAATTATATATAAAACAGATTTAAATTATCAAAAGAAATAAGAATGTATTAGAAATCAGTATGTTTTTAAATAGCCAAAAAAATATGTAGGCCACGGTAATTTTTTTTTCCAGATCTATGTGTGTATGTATTTACTAGTTTTATTCAATTTTCGCCTTAATTCATGGAAGATTTTTTGTTGTTTATTTAATAGGTGAAATCGTTCAACAAGTGCTTGCAAAAATTTTTGTGTTCGCAGTTCTAATCATGGCTTTAACTTCTTCATGAGCAGAAAATAAAAACAACTTAAACTCAGGACCAGTTTAACTATTTTTTCTCAACAAGTTAAAGAAAAGTATACTCTGCTGTTTTGCTTGATTTTCATTAATGGTAGTTGGCCAACTTTTCTTCTAATGGCCAAGTAAAGAGTTAGCAGCTTTTTAACATATTTTTAATGCTCATAAGATTGTATGTTTGTGTATTTTTTTCGAGTGAAATTGGGTTAAACTCTTTTATATTTATTAGAGAATGTTAGAGCTTACAAAGCACAAAGACATAAATTTTGTTAAATTTGGGTCACTGTTAATCGAAAAAGTGCAGCAGAAATTATAGTTCGACTTGATCTGACTGCAGAAAAATATAAATAAATAAAGTCACAATATAAAATCGGAATTTTTATGTCAGAAAAACTGTCCTAGTTTTATTAAAAGCTGTGACATATTTGTCAAAATATTTTCTCAATTCAATGTATGTATGTATATCAAACGACTTCAAGAATGAGCAGTCATTCTATTTATAATAAATTCAAAAAATATTATTTATTTATTTATTTAGTAACTACACAGTTGCAAAGTAAATTTGCAAAGTATAGGATGCACAGCATGGGCGGGGTAACAAAGAACATAATGCCCAAGATGGAGTTAACAGTACTTTTGTAGCGTCGCTGTGACTAACTATAACGATCTATGCCTTCACATAGGAAGTTTCCACGTGATTAACAATGAATAACCTCTAAAAAAACTGTAAACCAATACAGTTAGTTGAGGCAAACCGTTAACCAGTGCGAGTGAGATGCAAAACTCTCGAAGACCGAACAACAAACACAAGCCTGACCGCACTTAAGAAATAATTACGATGACGCGAGTGCTGTTCTTCAGCCCAGAGCTGCTTTGCGACTGACAAAAAAAAATATTTTTTCTATGTTTCCCAGCTATCTATATGTCGACATTTCATAGGAGCTGCCCTAATCATCAGTAGACTTTGGAAATTTTTGAAAGATATTCTCAAACATTCAACTTTATATCCCAACAATCTAAATAAATTGTTGAGAATTTGAAAAAAAAATGCTCTAATAATACCTGTCATATTTGATATTTTACTTAAATTTTCTATCTATTACATCTTATAGATTATTATTATAAATTATGAAACTAGTTAAAACTTAACAACAATATTGATAACGGTTACTGTGGAGATTTAAAGATATGTAAATTTTAAAAAAGGAGAGAGAAAGAAAATAATCGACAAATTTATGAAAATGTTCTTTAATTTATTTTAAAAGCATGAAGTAAACATACTTATACCCCTATTACGATTCACCACTTTTGCAAAAGTTATGCATCTTATTTTTCGCGGTATTGCCTTTGTGAAACTTTGTGAAAGTTTAGTTGACTAAAACGTTGTATACACATAACTGCGCATTAGTCGTTGTGTTGTTCGCGGTTAAAGTTGATTAACCTGAGATAACGAAAAAAAATAAATAAATAAATTAGGTTAGGTTTAAGGTTTTGGGTCCAATTTGGTCCCGTTGTGTTGCCTGGGTGTGATATGTATCTCAGCAGATCTACATATCACTGGTTTATAACCAACCCGAGGATCGGATAAAGGAGCCCAATCCATTTACATCACATTCCAACGACCTGTTAGGACCGCCACAGCAGTGCGTAACCTCCTTTGGGGCAGGCCCATAAGGATAATAGTCCTCCAGTTTTCACATCTGGGCCATGCAAGCCTTGATATTCGACAGGTGACCTTACTAGACTAACTCTCTTTAAATAATTTTTTTTTAGCTTTTATTTATTTATTGAATCTTCACAATGTGAACTAACAATAAGTATTCAAATCTTAATACTAAATACCTAAGCCAGCCAATACTAGATAAAAAGTTTTATTTTGCGCCAATTATATCGGTAAATTACCTATTTAAAGCTCTGATGGTGGCAACAGTATCACTTCTTCTCAACCGAGTGTGACCGCTAAAATTAAGTATGCAAGAGGGTTTGGGTGAAGTTCCAGTTTGCTGATCTTGTCGCATACTTTGAAATTTCATCTTTTACTAACGGAACATATAAATCCTTGTGAAGTCGTGAGTTTTTTACGTACCATGGAGCTGCAGTATTCGTTCGAAGAATTTTGTTTTGTCGCCTCTGGATTTTTTCAATGTTTGACGCTGAGACGGTGCCTCATAATTGAATTCCATAACACCATATAGGCTTTAAAATTGCATTGTATAACAAAAGTCTGCAATCCAACTTCAACTTTAATTTCAACTGAGTGACTTTTGTTTCAATGTGAGACTTCCACGTTAGCCTCCGGCCGAGGTGTATACCAAGGTACTTGACTTCATTGTGCTGCGGATTAGGTGAGTTGTTTATTTGGATAGGTGCACATGGTTGCTTACACAGTGTGAATGTGACATGAGTACATTTTTGTTCATTAACTTTGATTTTCCAAAGTTTTAGCCATTTCTCTAATATTGAAATATATTCCGGTAAATTTCGTGAAGCTAATTGGTGGTTTTCATGAACGCTCAAAAACGCTGTGTCATCTGCAAAGGTAGAAGTGTGGATTCCGGATGTCGTTGGCATGCCAGAGGCGTAAATCAAATATAAAGTAAGTCCCAATATGCTATCTTGCGGAAGTCCTGCCTTAATTGGCTGAGTTGGGCTTATAAAATCGCCTTCTTTGATAACAAATTTTCGGCCAGATAAGTAGCTTTGTGAGTGTTTGCAGGCAAGTTCAACTTTATTTTGTAAATTAATCCCTCTGAGCTTAGCAATACTTCTTTTCCTCAAAAGTTTTTCTTATGACATTTACTAGTCTATGTGTTTGTTCTATGGTGCTGTGTTTAAACCGAAAGCCAAATTGATGATTAGGGATACATCATTCAGTATTGGAGTCAACTTCGTCATTAACAATTTTTCGAACAGTTTTGAAATTGTTGGCAGTAGACTTATTGGTCTATATGACTCTACTTTAGTGGGATCCTTCCCTGGCTTGGGTATCATAGTAATCATAGACACTTTCCACTTTGCAGGATAATACTCTAGACGTAAAATAGTGTTAAAAATAAAAAGAAGAATTCTTCTAGCCACACGAAGTAACTGTACAAGCATTTTGCAAGTAATTTGATCAATTCCTGGAAATTTCCTTGAGTTTATTGCATTTATGACGTGTTCGACATCTTGAAAACTAAGTCTCAAAGGCACAGGCGGCCTAACAGCATATGGCGGAAATTCAGCTGCATCGTCCGCTGTATCATTTGTAATAGAAACATTTTTCAAATGATTAACATACACGATCCCCTTTTCAGAATCGGTTCTTGCCCAATCGCCAGTTGAAGTACGCAACGCTGGCTTACCTATTACGGGTCTTTTCAGACCTTTTGTCATTGACTGCTTAAAGTGAGTATAGAAAGGACAGCCCCTGTAATTTGCAGTATGGTTGCCTCCACAGTTACTGCATTTTTTAACACTTGAGTCAGTTTTTGGCTTCTTGTACTGTGATGTGCCGTGCAGTTCGCCACACACAACACAAACTGCGGGCAGTTTACAATATGCCTTAGTATGACCGAATTCCTGTCAGTTTAGACATTGAACGGGCCCTAAACGCTTGTGCGGCTCCTCAACGGTAACCCTGCGATGAAGAAGAAATTTAAGGTTATAAATTGGGTGAGTTTCATTTAAATAAATAAATGAAGAAAATAGTGAGATCGTAAGTTCAAACATATATATGTAATAACTTTACCCAATTTCGTCACTTTTGAAGGAGTTTAAAAATAACTACCAAAGCTCAATTTGAGTATCAATGTCCAGATTATGGAGAAAAATCCAAAAATTACAGTAATCACGAGTATGTCGTCTTATATGTAATACACCACCAATAATAGAGATTTCATTTAAAAAAAAAAAAAAAAAAAACAAAAACCAAAAAGTAAACCTACACTTACATTCATATTAAATACTTTTTTTTTTGGCGCAACAATTGAAAATACTTTCTTTAACTAAAATTCATTTTAGTTTTTAGTTGTTAAACTTGAACTTTAAAGTTGGCAGGTCGATATTTTAAGTTCGCAATTTCAGAGCAAACTCAACTGAAACCAGTTGAGTATCGTAATCAGCGTTGTCAACTTTGAAATTTCAATACGCACCAAAATGGGGAAAAGTGCGTTATTTAAACAAAAACACACCGAATTTTGAATTTTTCTTTTAATTTTTAAAAATTCATTTAGTATGATAAAACGTATTCTATTTTTATATTAAAAAACACGACTATTATAAAATCAAACTGTGTCTGGTAGTGCCGCCTGATGGCATGCCATCAAATTCATTCAATAGCTTGAATTTGTGTTTGCCAAACTTGGTCTCAAGTGCGATTCTGTTACTTTTATTAAGACAATGTTATCTTTACAATAATTATAACAATATTTTATCAAATTTATTGTTCAGACATATTATTTAATTATATTCGCTGTCGAAAGAAATCAGGTGATAGTTTTATTGCAAGGAATGAAATAAGACGAAGAAATTTGCGATTAAGGAGAGAGTTTTATAAATAACATTTTCACAATGCACTTATTTCAAAAGACACCTTTTATAAAGTAATTTTTTTTCAAAAGATACTTTTTTTAGAAGGTGGTTTTTAAGAAGATACGGTTTAAAATATAGTGATTTCAAGATACGTTACGTTTAAGAACATTTTGTAAAAAGAAAAAATTATTTAAAAAAAAGCTATTTTTTTAAAATAATTTTTGAAAAGTTTTTTTTTTGCAAAAAGTAGCTTTTTGACATATACTTTCCTCCAAAGGTAATATCTTAAAGAGCGGTACTTTTCGCACGTTATTTTTCAAAAAGTACTTTTGTAAAAGATGCTTTCTTTAAAAAGAGTTGTTTTTTTTTTTAATAACATTTTTCTAAAGAAACTGTTTTAAAAATAACTTTTCAGAATGTACTTATTTCGAAAGGCATTTTTTACAAGGTACTTTTTTGAAAAATGCTTTTGTTAAAAAGCATTTAAGATCGTTATTTTTAAAAAGAAATATTAAACATATGTTTTGTTGCAAAGCTTTTTTTTGCGACTATTTACTTTAAAGTAAGTACTATTATTAAAAGATAATATTTATAAAGTCACTCTGCTATAACTATAGTCAATAAAAAGCATACTTTAAGAAATATAAAGTAATGTTTAACAAAAAGTATACTTTTTTTTAAGTAAATTAATATAGCTCTATAAATAAACTGTTCGCCGTCAAATGATAAAATGTAAAAAAAAATATTTTTTGTAAAAATTAAGTAAAAATTGGTATAAAAATTAAAAAAAAATATTTATATAAAATGTCTACATGGAAGACATTGACGTCGACTTTGTCATAAGAAGAAATATATTGTCAAAGGTTTGAATCTTTTTGTTTTTTTCGCGATACAGCCTGGAAAAAGTGCTCCACTTAGCCTCCCGTTCCCTTTTATGTTGACCCTGTCAACAAAAGCGCAAATTGCAGACGTGTTCCGTCTGTTACAACGTTAGAAAGTTGAAGTCAAATGTTCACAAACACTACTCCCTCTTTCCCCCTCCTCACAACCTATTTTCCTAGTTCTGGTACAATGCACTGCATATGTAGGGGTCATCCCCTGAGTACTGGTCCAAGTTAAATAAAAATAAAAAAATTTATAGAGTCAAGATAATTTATAAAACACAGAACATTTTTTTCCATTGTAACTAATTTATAATATTGTTTAAAAACTTCTTTCTTTTTAAATTTCTATTAAAAATGTTTAACCGTTTGTTTTGCTTTTTTTTAATTTTGCCTATCAGCTGATCACAGATGCCACTCGTTTGTATTTTGTAGATTGTATGCAAATGTTAAATGAATTTGACTTGTCATCCATTTAAAGCCAGTTCAACTTAGAAACAACTTTAATTTTGACTATAGTTAAAAAAAAGTTAGCAGCAGATGCAAAAATTAAAATTGTTTTTAAAAAGAACCGACTTTAGTGTTTGATTATAGTTATAGCCCACTGTTTTTAGGAAGCTAGGTTTTAAAGATACTTTTAAAAACATTATTTTAAAGTTTTTTAATAATTTCTTAAACTTTCTTGAAATGTGTTATTTTTTTGAAAGTCACTTTCATAAAAGTGCGGTAACTTTTTTAGAAGTAATTTTATTTTACGAAAATTTTCTTGATTTGTTTTTCAAACTTAAAATAGTTAAATATAGGATTACAGACAACTTCTTTCGGTTATTAGAAGTTAACATTGACCTGGATAGCTTAACAGTATAGTAAACTTTAAAGTGAACTTTAAGCATTTGATGCTGCCATATTTTCTTCTGTAATAACGTCAGTTTATCTTTCACGTCTTTGGTTTGTAATAATGGTCATACTCGTAAATGGGAGTAGACTTTATATCGCGACGTTTTGAACACGCATTTTTTATTTTAGTACACCCATTTTATAATGTGACTTTTTAAAGTTGTTTTTTATTCTTTCAAGATGGATATTTTCAATTTGACATCAAAATTTATTTTTTTATTTTTTTGTAAAAAGGCTAACAGAAGCAATCGATCATCCTCTTCGATGTTGCAAAATGTTAAAAAAGTCCTACGCATTTCTGAATTACAAATTGTCTGTAAAAAGCAAAAAACAACAAGAAAACTATTTAACAGTTAAAAAGAGCTAAAAGTATATAAAGCAGGAAAAATCCGTAAAACTCAAACCGAAGGTCATTATTGGACATTTAAACAAGTTTTAAACTTATTCTTTTACATTTTTTTCTTATTTATGTGTTCTTTTTTTAAGTTAAAAATAAAATGGAAATCTTTACACACTTTTTGTTGGTTAGCTCTTTTTAAAGGTATATGGATGCGAAACAAATGACACTTAATGATTAACCCTTTAAGAATCTCAAATATGCTTTAAAGTGGGAAACCAATAGAGTAGAGCAACTTCGGATGATGACGGAAATGCAGCAAACAAAGCTTGCATTGAACCACATTTCGGTGATATTGTTAACTAAAAAATTTAGAAAACCCTTCACGAAAAAAATTAGTTCAAATCAAAAGATTATTTTTCAAATCGGAACAAGATGTATTCAAATAAACAAATATTATTCGATTCAACTCAAATGGGTTTTGTTAAAAATATAAATTTGTACATTTCAAAAAAGAATTGTTAAAAATGTTGTTAAATCAGTAAAAATTTTGTTAAAACATGAGTCGTTACTTTCATCACAAAATTCATTACTATCGATAGATAGTAACGAATTGTGTGCCTACTATCGATAGATAGGAATGTGGAACCCAAATTATACCCCAATTGTGTAAAAAAGCTTTTATCAAACAACTAGTTTTGTATAATGAACTTGGTTTTTTATGATAATCTGTTAGTAATCAAAATCCACTTGCTGAAATGTTTGTATTTGCCGTTTTAAAGAGCGTCAAAATAAAAATCGTATTCGACAAGATCTGAACTTAATCTGCCACAGTATTGTTAGTCTTACCGACAGTTTCTATTAATACCAATTGGTGTTCAATGAGTTAAGGGGACTCCTATTTTGTATAAATTGTATTGAATTACAATTGTGCATGATAATGAACGGGTATTGGCAATGAAAGAGTTTGTTTGCTGTCCGGTTGTATGTACGATGCATGCAAACATGGCCAAGATAAATTGTTCCTTTTATTCTTTCGTTTAGAGATTTTTACCGTTTCATTTTTTCTCTTATGTATACAATTACTGCTTCAACCATCGATTATCATATTGAAATGAATACGATGATGAACGGGAAAAATTAAAACATGCTCAAGAAAACTTGACTGCAAGTTTTTTTTTTTTTTTTTTTTTTTTTTTTTTTTAAATTATAAAAACAGATGCATGTAAATGGAATTTATTTATGAAAAAGAAATAACGTGATTATTTCATTAGACACTTCTGCGGAAAAAGGCCACTCACTGCACAATCGGTGGAAGCCAGCTTGGCAGGTTGTTTGAAAATCATAAAATTTACAAATTTAAATAATTATAGTATGTGCAATCGAGCAGAAATAGACGCATAAATTAAAAACAAATAACTTTGAAAAAAAACAAAGATATTTATATTAAGGGGTTTCACGATGACCATTGCGTAATGAAATGGTCATCGTTGGTTGATCGTGTGCAAAGCTGTGTTTTTATACGAATGTGCTGTTTTTATAGAACATATTCTGGCACCACAAAAAACTTCTGTCTATGCTGAAAGATCTTCGCTTAAAATCATTATATTTAAACTTATTTTTTTTTATTAGCTTATTAAACTTCTATTTTTTCAAAATGCACTAAAATTTCCAATTTCTTTCATTTAATTAGCAAAACACAATATGAGGAAATTTATTTTGAAAATATTTTTTCTGTTCGAAATACGTGTCGCGCACTACCTCCACTTTATGCTAGGAACACAATTGCGGCGAACAACGAATTTCGCCGACAAATATTCATTGTATAAATTCGTTGTGTGAAGCACAATATCAACGAAATTTTGTGCAGATAACATTTTTTACATTCCGAGCAAAGAAAAAAGAAAATTTATATAAATAAATACTAAAGTGGAACCTACTCGTATATATATCCCATCCGAAAGAAGGATTTTTAAATAAATTATTTGAGGTACTTTGTTTTGCGAACATCTTCTTAATTTTTTTTACGACATGGATTAATGTAAATACAAAAAATATTATTTCATGAAAAATACTTTTTTTATATAAGAATCCTGGTCACCTGATACTGTTTTGTTCGTCGTTCGCTAACGAAACAATTAGAAATAAATCTATACGCTGAGTACGACGAATTTCTATCAAAACCACGATTGCGTATTCGCGACCAAAAGTTCGTCGATCGTCGTAATTGTGTTCCTAGCATTAAAGTGAACATAGACACCACACTTTTTTAATTTAAATTGATAGGGAAATAAACAAAACCGCCCTATCTTTTCATTTTCTATTATATCCAACAAAATGGAATTGGTACATGAGCGCTCCTGAATAATTTTTTAATACGCTTATATTAGTTTCACTTGTCTGTTTGCAACACTGAAAATCAGCCATATAAGTGATTATTACTTATCGCTCCTTTATTACAACATAGTCATAACTAAAAAAAAAGCTTGTTTCGAGCAAAATACATTTCAAATTTTTAGTTTCCATACAAGTTTTAGAAGTTTTTTTTTAGTATCTCCTAAAACAAATAGTTTAAAAATAATTTTAACAAATTTTTGCACAATATAAAATGTGTTACTGTTAACAATTCTCCATTGTTGACTCGCAAATATCATTTGTTGAGATATGACTATGTTGCAATAAAGGAGCGATTGCATAAAACTATATACTCATATAAACATATAAACTATATATTCCCGAGTGCGAACGTTTGCGTTGCAGTATTGTTTCAGGGGAAGAAAGAGATTTTTGGCATTCATGAAGCCAATTTTGGAAATTCCAAAAAAAAAAAAAAAAAAAAAAAAAACGGAACCACTTTGCTAACCGGTTTGGAACTGATTTTTCATATTCTGCGTACGTTTTTGCATTGGAACGTGTATCTGAACTATTAATGGCCAGGGATGGCTAGCGGGGGATTTTGGACTACCCTTACATATGCAGTGCATTGTACCAGAACTAGGAAAATAGGTTACGAGGCGGGGGAAAGAGGGAGTAGTGTTTGTGAACATTTGACTTGAACCTTCCAACGTTATATCAGAAAGCAAACACGTCTGCAGGCAACTTCTTCCACAGACGAAGAGTACGGCTGAAAAACGAATTTTCTCTGTAATGCGTAGTACGATTTCCCGGGCAGTCGACCACAAATGGATGAGCTCTGGACGATGAGCGCGTGCTACGTAAAAATGTGCGAGTTTCGGGAACAAGATCCCTAATCTCGTCTGAGCAAAATCCATAGTAGTAACGATAGAACAGAGTAACGCACCCCACACTGTGTCGATGCACCAGTGAGTCAATAGAGATGGATAACCTGCTGTCACCGATGAGCTTCTTCGCCCTCTCCTGCACACGGTCGAGTAACCCCAAAATAGACTTAGAGGCACAGGCCCAAACATGAGAGTTGTATTCCATTTTCGGTCGGATGTAGGTGGTATAAATAGTAAGGAGGTCGGATGGAGTGAAGTACATCTTACACTGTTTCTAAAAATCGAATCACTTGAATGCTTCTTTAGAGACATGAAAAATGTGTTCGGTCCAGCGAACATCACACTGTATCTTCATTCCAAGAACATCAAGAGCATCCGATTCCTCAATATTTATACCATCCATGAGTACAGATGAAGTAGCATTTGCGGTCGTTTGCTTGTGTGTTAACAAGCAACATTGGGTCTTACGAGCGTTAAAGGCGACTCTGTTTTTACGGCCCCATTCGGAGATTAATGGTTCACTATTCAGTGAATCATTCATGTTTAGCCTCTCGGCAGCGATCTCTGATAGATTGGACAACTAGCTTGATATGAAAGCGTGTGTTATAGATTTTTTAAATATATTTATATAGTAAATTTAATAAAATGAATTAATTTATTAACTTAAAGTTAATAATTTTTTGTGGTGTCCTTTAGGTTGCAAAATTTAGCAACTTTAACAGAATAAAAATAGCGTTCTGTTAATATCGAAATAAATAATAATTCGTATCGATTTTCAAGTTTTTAATACTTTAAATAGGCACGAAACATGTTACTGATAGAATTGACGACTTTTAGAGGTATCAATTTTTTTGTTATTGTGAATTTACAACGAGCACTTTTAAAATATTTTATTTAGAACAAAACTATAAATTAAGCTAAAAAATGCATACAAAACCTAAGGTGAAGGTCAAGTTGATATCGTACCACAAACATGACTTTGTAGACAAACTTTCAAGTTGATTGGTAACCCAAGTATTATTTAAAGAAAATACACACGATATGAATTAATTTTAAAACGTTTAAAACTCAACACATTCAGTATTTTAATACTTTAATTGCAGCTTATTGATTATAGTTTCAGCGACCACCACACCACCGCCACCAATACTCCATTCCACCAGTCAAACCTTAATCGACAACAGTCGTGATCTTAAAAAAAATGCCAAACAAGTTGAACAAATTAAATTATTTATTCTTAACACTTGTGAATAATTTTTTCATTATTCTTTTTACAATTTAAACAAAAGCAACATTCTCTGGTCGAAGCAAAAGTTCGAGTACAAAATCAAATGTTTAATTTTTTTTCTTTTTTGCTTTAAGCTACAAATTAATTGGTTCTTGTTTCATGGTGTTTTTTTATATATGTATAACAAAGTATAAAAATAAAAAGTAGAATAAATAGTTATAATCATAATAAAAACACACAGTTATTTTTTAATTGTTTCTACCGGTTTTTGTGGTGTTTTTCTGTTTATTTTTTTTCCAATAAAAAATTCTTTATTAAAGTTTTAAAGAAAGGCTTCTGCGGTTGATGTGGTTGGTGTCTTTTGTAGTCTCATATCTGTTGGATATTGATCTTATCTCGTAGACACTAAAAGTTACATGCTGTTGTTAAGAATTTAAGTCTATCGATAACTGTCAATGAAATTCAAAAGCATAACCTCTCACTCCGTAAACGAAAATTATTGAAAATGATTTCACTAGAAAATAAGTTTGTTGTTGGAATATTTTTTTAGTATTAAAAAGAGATGGAAGCGCGAGTGGTTTCTGACTTCAGATCGTGCACGTTCTAGAAATGGGATCGTCATGAAAAATTGTTTTTATTAATTTTTTTCAATAGTTCCAGAGAATCTTTTGTAATTATTGTTCAGAGCAAATAAACTTCCCAATACGAAAAAAAATACAGTCACCGCTTGAAATTTTAAACTTGTTAATTTAAATCTGTCGATAATGAGTTTTTTCTGGACCCTTGAACAATTTTTGATAAATTGGAAAAAACACACCGACTCTGTATAACTTAAAATTTCGTTTTATTTGCTTTTTGCCTTTTCTTACTGCGGAAAAAGTCATATAAATATGATTTACTATTCTCAGTCAGTTGCTCGTATATTAGATATCAGAAGATAATATCATTTTAGTCGAACTTGTATTAATTTGAATTTTTGTCCTATCTCTCTTGATAATTAAAATTTTTGTTAATTTAAACTCTTTTGTTACTTTAAATTTATTTTCCTTCTCCCATGAAAAATTTATTCCAATTTCCGTGCTCATAAATTGATAAATTGTATCTCTTTAGAAATATTTTATACTTTTTTTTATTAAAAAAAAAAGAAAAATAATTTAATAAAACTGCAGTAAAATACACTCATATAAATTGTCCATGCAACAACCCAAAAACCTTAGGGATGTTTTAATTATTTGGCGCACTGTATGTGATATTATTTTCTTTAAATTTACTCTACGCAGTCTGAGCAGCACTTGCAATGCGCAATTTAACACTCTGGTTCTTTAATAGGCCGCATAGTATCAGTATTATGGATGCTTAAAAAAAAAACGCCAAAAACTTACCCACTTAAGAATTTTTCCGAAACTTTTTGTTAACAAAAAGAACGACATAACTCACCCTGTATTAACAATTTTCACATTAATTTTTTTCTATTTTTCCTTATATATTTTCTTAATAAGTGTTGATGTAAACTGAACAGATTTAAGGAGTGTTTGCTGCTAAAAATTCGCTTTGAAATAAACAAGTTCTTATAATTTTTTATATACAATATTAAAAAAAATACAATTCACCTGCATTATGAATAATTATTTGGTGCAGAAAAAAACTAAATATTTTTTTGTTAAAGGTATAACAAAATAAATGCCAGTTAATTGAAGTTGAGTAGAAAAAATGTTAAGTGCACTTAAAAAGAACACAATAATAAACAAGTAAGAGTGTAGTATATTCGGCTGGGCCGAATCTAAAATACCCTTCACGATAGTCACGAATATGAATAGTATATTAAAAATGTGACCTAAATATGCTCGGTTATATATGAACCGATATCGGAGTTTTCTATTTTCTGTATTTTAGTAACCTTCTTTTATAACGAGAATTGCTTTTCAGCAAAAAAAAAAAAATTTTTTTTAATGGAAAAATCGGTTTAGGCTATATCTCGGCTATATATGGACCGTTATCGAAAATTTTAATTTTCCATATTTATATAACCTTATATCATTACCAGAACTGCTTTTGAGCACAACAAATTGTTTAAGTTCGCTTACGCGATATTTTCATGAAAAACCCGATTTAGGCTATATCTCGGGTATATATGAACCGATATCAGAAATTTTAATTTTCTCTATTTTCGTAACCTTCTTTCATAAAGAGAACTGCTTTTCAGCAAAAAAAAATATTATTGGAAAAATCGGTTCAGGCTATATCTCGAGTATATATGGACCGATATCGGATATTTTCTTTTTCCATATTTATATTACCAGAACTGTTTTTAAGCAAAAAACGATGTTTAAGTTCACTTACGCAACATTTTCATTAAAACCGCAGTTTAGGCTATATCTCGGGTATATATGGACCGATACCGGAAATTTTCATTTTCCATACCTATATAACCTTATTTTGCTATTAGAACTGCTTTTAAGCAAAAAAAGTTGTTTTAGTTCGCTTACGCCGCGTATTCATGAAAAACCCGGTTTAGGCTATATCTCGGGTATATATGGACCGATATCGAAAACTTTCATTTTCCATATTTATATCACCTTATTTTATTACCAGAACTGCTTTAAGGCGAAAAAATTGTTTAAGTTCGCTTACGCGGCATTTTCATGAAAAACACGGTTTGGGCTATATCTCGGGTATATATGGACCGATATCGGAAATTTTCATTTGCCATATTTATGTAACCTAAATTCATTACCAGAACTGCTTTTGAGCACAAAAAAGTTGTTTATGTTCGCTTACGCGGCATTTTCTTGAAAACCCCGGTCTAGGCTATATCTCGGGTATATATGGACCGATATCGAAAATTTTCATTTTTCATATATATATGACCCTATTCCATTACCAGAACTCCTTTTGAGCACAAAAAAGTTGTTTAAGTTCGCTTACGCGACATTTTCATGAAAAACCCGATTTGGGCTATATCTCGGGTATATATGGACCGATATCGGAAATTTTCATTTTTCATATTTATGTAACCTAATTTCATTACCAGAACTGCTTTTGAGCAAAAAAAAGTTGTTTAAGTTCGCTTACGCGACATATTCATGAAAAACCCGATTTGGGCTATATCTCGGGTACATATGGACCGATATCGGAAATTTTTATCTTCCATATTTATATAACCTTATCTTATTACCAGAATTGTTTTTAAGCAAAAGAAAAATTGTTAAGTTCGCTTACGCGACATTTTCATGAAAAACCCGGTTTGGGCTATATCTCGGGTATATATGGACCGATATCGGAAATTTTTATCTTCCATATTTATATAACTTCATCTTATTACAAGAACTGTTTTTAATCAAAAATAGTTGTTAAAGTTCGCTTACGCGACATTTTCATGAAAAACCCGGTTTGCGCTATATCTCGGGTATATATGGACCGATATCGGAAATTTTCATTTTCCATACTTATATAACCTTATTTGATTACCAGAACTGCTTTTAAGCAAAAAAAGTTGTTTACGTTCGCTTACGCGGCATTTTCATGAAAACCACGTTCCAGGCTATATCTGCGGTATATATGGACCGATATCGGAAATTTTCATTTTTCATATTTATATAACCTTATTTTATTACCAGAACCGCTTTTAAGCAAAAAAAGTTGTTTAGTTTCGCTGACGCGGCATTTTCATGAAAAACCCGTTCTAGGCTATATCTCGGGTATATATGGACCGATATTGGAAGTTTTCATTTTTCATATTTATATAACTTCATTTCATTACTAGAACTGCTTTTGAGCACAAAAATGTTGTTTTAGTTTGCTTACGCGACAGTTTTATGTAAAACCCGGTCTAGGCTATATCTCGGGTATATATGGACCGACATCGAAAATTTTCATTTTTCATATTTATATGACCCTATTTCATTACCAGAACTGTTTTTAAGCAAAAAAATATGTTTAAGTTCACTTACGCGACATTTTCATTAAAACCGCAGTTTAGGCTATATCTCGGGTATATATGGACCGATATCGGAAATTTCCATTTTCCATATTTATGTAACCTAATATCATTATCAGAACTGCTTTTGAGCACAAAAAAGTTGTTTAAGTTCGCTTACGCGGCATTTTCATGTAAACCACGGTCTAGGCTATATCTCGGGTATATATGGACCGATATCGAAAATTTTCATTTTTCATATTTATATGACCCTATTTTATTACCAGAACTGCTCTTGAGCACAAAAAAGTTGTTTAAGTTCGCTTACGCGACATTTTCATGAAAAACCCGATTTGGGCTATATCTCGGGTATATATGGACCGATATCGGAAATTTTCATTTTTCATATTTATATAACCTTATTTTATTACCAGAACTACTTTTGAGCAAAAAAAAGTTATTTAGCTTCGCCTATGCGACATTTTCATTAAAATCCGATTTGGGCTATATCTCGGGTATATATGGACCGATATCTGAAAAAAAAATTTTTTGTCTTTTAGTCACCATGCTTAATAAGTGTGTGAAGTTTGAAGCAAAACGAACAACTTTTGTTTTCAAAAATTTTCATACAAAACTGCAAAAAAAAATGGCTTTTTTCGGAATTTTGAATATATCTCAGCTATACGTGGACCGATATTACTGAATTTCAATAGCAAACCCATGAATCGATGGGGTAAAAGAATGGTGAAAGAAAAAAGTTTCTAAGTCTAATGGTTTTCTCAGAAACGGTATTTCAACAGCGGACAGACGGACAGACGGACATCGCTTAATCGACTTTTCCATTAATTCTGATTCAGAATATATGTATATACTTTATAGGGTCGCAAAAAAAAACTGTAGAAATTACAAACGGAATCACAAACTTATATATACCCTTTACATTTTTGTGAAGGGTATAAAAATATAAAACGAGCCAAAAGGCAAAATAAAAAACCTTTAAATATCTTAAGCACTCAAGAATTTTAATTATATATATATATATATATATATATATATATATATATATATATATATATATATATATATATATATATATATATATATATATATATATATATATATATATATATATATATATATATATATAACACGAATCCGTTTCAAAACTGGATATAATCGTTACAATACCTTCAGTTCATTTTATTAAAAAAAAGGTTAATTTTTAATAAAAATAATGGCTTTAGAAGCATAACAGAAGGATTAAGCTTTTTTTGGACCACTGTGTAATTGAATCAACATTTTCGGCAAGTGTGATAAGGAAAATACATAAAAAGTGTTACTCAGCTTTTTATAGCAAATCGCTACTTTAGAAATAGCTGATATCGTCAATATATAACTGACTCAATAAATTCTACCTGGTAACATGTATTCAGATTGCCATTAAATAATATTTTTGAAGGGAATATTAATGTCAAATTAGAAGGTCTTTGTCATCTAAAGTTATTGAAAGCAGTAACGAAGTTTAAGAGGTCTTGGTTTTTATTGTATAAAATTTTATTTTAATATCAATTTAGATATAAATAAGACTAAAGTTGTGCTTAACAGTCATAACTCTTCAGTTTGATTGCATCATTTGTTTTTTATTCACTATCTATTTGATTCGTTTTGTTATCAAAATTTCGTTTTATAAGAGTATTTCGTTTATTTAAGTTGTCCTTGTCTATGGCTCCACTCATTTTGTAATAAATATATAAAACTTATAAAGCGTATTCTTGTTGCAATCAAGTGACGCAAAGAAGGAAGTAAACAATTAGTGTACCCAGATTGTCTTTTACGAAAAATTCAACAAATCGCCTTGACTGATATAACAGGAAAATATTTTGATTTCTGGATAAATTAAACCGTGTGAAATAAGTATTTTCGGGTACTCATAAAGTATTAAGTACAATTAACCGAAATAGCGTACAATACTTTATTATAAAGTACGGGTGGCAAGCCTAGTTATGACCGTACTGCTTTATTATTTTTTGCTTTTAAAACTACTAGTTTATACTTTTTAATATATTTTTAAATATTATTTGCTACCAACTGAGTTTGCTCACTTTATTAGCTTCTAATTTTGAGACCATTCAAAAAAATTTTAAACAGCTTTTTTTCTACGTTTCCTAGCTGTTTGTCGACATAACATTTCATAGGAGCCACCCTAATCATCTGTACACTTGGAAACCTTTGAAAGATATTCCCAAACATTAAAATTTATATCCCAATATTCCAAATAAATTATTGAAAATTTAAGCAGAAAAAATTTTATACAAAAATGTGTTGACAGGTATTATCGGGTGGTTATATTTTAAAGGCCGATATTGAATGGGAACTACAAATTAAATTGAAATGTTGATTAAGTTTGAGGTCAGTTTTGTTTTTTCTGAAGAAGTCTTCCGAAGGAAGACGATATATCGAATAAATTTATTAAAACATTTTTTGTATAAAAAACAAAACTGACCACAAGCTTACGCAACATTTCAATTTAATTTATATTAAAAAGGTCAAATAATTAGGATCAATATAATGGGAACTACACCTAAACATCAAGTTTTTTTCTGCATTTTATTCGAAATTTCTCAATTTCACACTAACACAATTTGAACAATGGAAAGACACACAATCGAGCAACGCATTAAAATTCTTCGGGCTTATTATGAAAATGGGCATTCAAATCAAAATGGATATTGTGCACTTCGTGACCTTTTTTCGATATCGTGCAAAAATTTAAGCAAATTGGGTCTGTAAGACATGTAAAAACACAAGTGTACACTCGCACAGCTTGTTCCGTAGAAAATATTGCTGCTGTTCGCGAAGATCCGCCTGTATAAATTGCATTTATATGCTTAAAAGTGCAACTGACTCAAGATCTAAAGCCTCTTGATCAGCCCAAGCAACGTCATTGGTCAGAATGGTGGCAAGAAAGTGGCAATAATGTGTGATCAATTTTCGAAGAAAATCACATTTTCGTCAAGAGTGATTTTCGAAAAACCAATACTCCCACATCATCGGGCCGTATTTTTTTCCAAAATAATGCCGGTCAGGCAGTTACTGTGAATAGTGTTCGCTATCGTGAGAATAACGAACTTTTTATAGCCTGAATTGGAAGATATTTTATCTTCGCGATGTCCAAGTTTTTTTATCCGATTAAAAAACTCTTTTAAACGAAGAAAGCGTAGTTTCTTAGTTAGTTTTAATTGAGAACTTCAGATTTTTCAAAAAACAGGGCATATCAACATAATTCTTAGAATACTTAAAACTATGAAAGATTATTTTAACTACACTAACATTTATTTATTTATTTATTTTATTTTCTTTTATTTTATTTTTTGAGAATATGCATATTGCTTATTGAAAATTACTTCACAAAGGGCGAAAGATGGGAAATATATATTTTTTGAACGAACATTAAGTCTGTCCGATGGCAACTTCTTTTTTTCACTACCTACTGAGGTTTCGGACGGACATTTTATATTCAGGCAAACCCTTTCAAAATAAAACATCGGTACATAATTGCGAACTTGTTTAAAAAATTATTTGTTGAACAGTCATTTTGTCCTCCTTTCAAAATAAAAAGAAACCATCCTATGTGGATTCTCGGACTTCAAAATATCAGCATACCGAATTTTATCTAAATTGACTAAAGCGGCTTAGGCATGTAAAGATGACAGACAGGCAGAATTACTCTCCCATTTATAACATTAGTATGGATTATTAACAGTTATTTTAAAATAAACATATCTTTAGGAGACGATTTTTTAAAAACGTTGGCATTATTTGTAATACATTTACTAAACAAAATTGTCCGTTACGAATAGAGGGCTGCTCAAACACAAGAAAAATGTCTTAAGCGGCCCATACACGTTTAAATTCAATTGCGAATTGAGTTTTTCAATTGAATTGATTATTGCCCACACACTTCATAAAATGAATTTAACTATTAAATTTAATGAAATTATAGAAAATTTTTTAAATAACGTTCTCTTTGCAAAAACACTACAAATATAAATTTTGAGACCTGGGGCCAAATTCCGCAACGATGAATTTTGAAATGTTCACCAATTTCAGTGTTCTTTTTTGATTTTTGAGCCTGCACTGGTGAGAATGAATAATTTTGACATTTAAAGTGTACACTTAATAATAACTTTTTCACTCAAAAATCTTCAGTGAATTTTAGTGTTTTGTAAAATATTTTGAACTTGAAAAAACTTAACAAAAGAATTATGTATATATGTTAAAATTATCTATTCAAAAACTTGTGTGACACAGTTAATTTGACAAATCAGCATATCATTCAGCCTGAAGAAACACATTCAGCGCAATAAAATTCATTTTTTTTAGGGAATCGCTTTTTAATGGAAAGTGAACACTGTGTAAGTGAATTTTATTTTGAGTGTTCACTGGTAAAAAAAATTCATAGTTGCGGAATCTGGCCCATGATCAAGAGACTCGAACACACTCAACACAATCAAATTGAAAGACTTTCTAGTCAACTTGAAAAAATCAAAACATTTTAATTTTTCTTCAACCAACTCGACAACTGCCAAACTAATCAACTGACAAAGTCATACACGCTTTGATTTGGACAACAACCGACTCGGTTGCCAACTGAGTTGAAACGTGTATGGGGTGTTTTACAAGAAATCGTAATATTTTCAAGTACTATCCATTTTCTTCTTTCACATTTCAAAACAAATACTTCAGTTCCGAAGTGTTATAAACACATAAACGAATACTGTTTTATAATAGTTTAGTGCAAACCACAAGTACGACAAACTGAAGTAGAATATAATTGAAGTAGAATTCCATTTATACTTCAGTTTTGTTTATAAAATGTGGTCTTATGTAATGCAGATATGGACCACGTCAATACAACATTGTGCTAATTAATCTAGACTTGGACCATTTCATTGTTAAACAAGAGTTTGTATATAGATTATCAATAAAATAAGACAAAAATTCAAAGCTAATCATGTTCTCATATTTGATTAATCCCATGTAGAGTACTATGGAGTAGTGACAGGGATTAATATTGTCAATAACCTTGTATTGTAACTAATTCTTTGTGATACTCACCAATTTTCTGAACTACTCCATGGAGACTAATGCAAAGCTGGTCATATGTTTACCAGCCTTAGGACATCGTAATGTTAAAAAGGCTATGCTTTTGCCATGCAATTGGGTTAGTGTTGAGTTACTACTAGTCCGTTGTGGACCATTCTTTGCATGCATATATGGGCTAGTCGTATTTTTTGCAGGATGCCGTACTGCTATTGTTTTAGTGCACTCGCTATGTTTTGGTATGAATTATCGATTATTTGCTTTATTCGGATGTTTTGTTTAGGTTTTTGCTATGAAACGGAATTCAATTGCTGTGTTTATTCTGTTTCTAAATGGTCTACAACTTGTTTGTTTTAATGATTGTTTTGAAATACAGTGCTTAGAACTACTGCACAGTAGCGAACGGTGTTGGTTTGAACATTTTGCGCAACATACAGCTATAGAAACCGAGATTATATTAACAAACATAATCGTTCATTCTAGCGGCCGGTCACTTTCGTTCAGTTACAAAAGACTGATCCGTGCGTTCGTTTCGTTCAATTGGTCATTTTGAACGAAGGGCACGGTGCCAACACTACAATTTTTCAGTCATAAAAAGAAAAAATAATTTTAGATAACAACTATTTAGGTGGAATCAATTTTGATTAGTTTCATATTCTATTTTTGTTTTATTTCAGATAATATAAAATAAATTATACAAAAAAAATCCCCCTTTGGTTAAACAGAACAACAAATACAAAAGAACATGACAGAAAAAGAACGAAAGATATTTGAACGAAATCTATCCAAATTGAAATCCTCACTAGGGAACGAAAAGTGATCATTTTAAAGACCGGGTCACTTCGTTCAATGAGATGATCCATTCAATTTAACCCGTTCTTTCATGAACGATACAGCTCTATAAGAAACCTACCTTAAGAGTCAAGTAACTTAGGGCTGATTTATACGGTGATTTAAAGCCATGTCTTTTTTTTATATAACTCTTTTAAAGCTTCTACCAAAATCACGTTACATTTTTACTATGATTTTTAAGTCATATCGTTTTTATACCCTTCACAAAAATGTAAAGGGTATATATAAGTTTGTGATTCCGTTTGTAACTTCCACAGTTTTTTTTTGCGACTTTATAAAGTATATATATTCTGATTCAGAATTAATGGAAAAGTCGATTAAGCGATGTCCGTCTGTCCGTCTGTCGGTCGTTGAAATACCGTTTCTGAGAAAACCATTAGACATAGAAACTTTTTTCTTTCACCATTCTATTACTCCATATTGCCATGTGTTTGCTATTGAAATTCAGTAATATCGGTCCACGTATAGCTGAGATATATTCAAAATTCCGAAAAAAGCCATGAATTTTTGAAATTTTGTATGGAAATTTTTGACAAAAAAAGTTGTTTGTTTTGCTTCAAACTTCACACACTCATTAAGCAAGGTGACTAAAAGGCAAAAATTTTTTTTTCACATATCGGTCCCTATATACCCGAGATACAGCCCAAATCGGGTTTTTCATAAAAATGTCGCGTAAGCGAACTGAAACAACTTTTTTTGCTTAAAAGCGGTTCTGGTAATGAAATAAGGTTACATAAATATGGAAAATGAAAATTTCCGATATCGGTCATATATACCCGAGATATAGCCTAGACCGGGGTTGTCATGAAAATGCCGCGTAAGCGAACTTAAACAACTTTTTTGTGCTCAAAAGCAGTTCTGGTAATGAAATAAGATTACATAAATATGGAAAATGAAAATTTCCGATATCGGTCATATATACCCGAGATATAGCCTGAACCGATTTTTCCATAAAATTTTATTTTTTTTTTTTTTTGCTGAAAAGCAATTCTCGTTATAAAAGAAGGTTACTAAAATACAGAAAATAGAAAATTCCGATATCGGTTCATATATAACCGAGCATATTCAGGTCACATTTTTAATATACTATACATATTCGTGACTATCGTGAAGGGTATTATAGATTCGGCCCAGCCGAATATACTACACTCTTACTTGTTAAGTTAAGAATTTAAAAAAAAAATTAGATTCGATGCAACCGAATATCATTGCTATAATCTGATTATATTGTGCAATACAAACGCAGATAAAATGCAACGCTAGAAGGGAGTACAGACCTAAATTTTAAGTTTATTTATGGTTAATTTAAAATACAACAACAACACCAACTAAATAAGCGAAAATTTGGCCATTTGCGCATTAACGAAATATTTTATCACAAAACAAAATCTTATTACGAAATATTCTTTTAAGCCACAGCAATAAAATATTTTGCCGGGCCAAAGTTTTAGGTTTATTTGTCTTAAGTATTTACAAATTAAGTAAATAAATTGACTTTAACTCTTTGTCATTACGTTTACAAATCTCTCAGTTGTTGCTTTCGAATGCAAAAAGGCAACAAAAACGTCTTTAAACGTCTTTACGTGAGTTGAATTCAGGTCAATTGAGTTTTGTTTTTTTTTCTTTAAAGTCTGTAAACTTTGTCTCATTATTCATTTTTCGATAAACTACTCAAGTCAATGTTTGGCGCACGTGATCTTGCAATTGTGCAATTGCAAAACACATTGTCGTTTAGTTTATAACTAAATACTTGGAATTTTGAATAAACTTTTATAGTTTTGTGTTGCGTTTATGCTACACTATTTGCACCAAGCGCTGGCTTAGGTTACAAACGTTTTTTTTTTCATTTATTTTGCATAATTTCAAAATTTTATTTATGGCTTAGTTTGCAATACAGACTATCAAACTGCAACTGCAACTGACAAGATTGACAAGAAATTTCATTGGAAAAATTATTAAAATTTACAAATTCATAATACAAATTTCAAAACGTGTTTTTCGGGGCATTTTATTAGAGGTTTTTGATCTCAACTCCAACGAAAGGAAATAATTGAAATCTTCACAAGAGTTTAGTATTTTCTGTTGGTAAAATTTGATTACAAATTATAATCTAACGCTTAAATAACTTGAATAACAATTTTTTTTCTTTTCATTTACAGTTTACTTCATCATTTCACTTATACTTTACATAACAACGAGGAAAGGGTAAGTTAAATCACTATAAAAATTCCTCATAACTAACTGCTACTTGTTGCATGTAAAAAGTGCGGCAACAAAAAATTCTAGTACGAGTAATTGCATAAAGTATTAAATAAAATTGTGAAATAATATAACAAACTGTAATTTACACAGTGTCTACTTCAAAGCCATGTAAGAAAATTGAATCACACTTACCCATTCCATCAAACAATTCCACAACAATTGAATTCAATGCAATTCAGTTCAGTTTAAAGTTGCGCATGCGTTGTGAAAGAAAAAACATCCAGTTGATGTCTGAGGAAAATTAATTGTAACTGTTCAAAAAAATCCAAAGAAAAGAGAAAATGTGAAAATATTGCTTATTGTTTTCAACACAGTTATTTAAATAAATTAAAAAATAAATTGAATTCAAATTCGCAAATAAATTACGCAAATCAGCGAACAAACGGTTTATATCATCAAATCTTTAAAAAAAAAACTCATTGAAAATTAGTTTATAGATAAGTATGTATGTGAGTTAAAACACAAAGTAAACATTAAATTGTTATTTATTTGCATTCAAAAAGTGCCCATAATTAGTGTATAAAGAAGCAACTACTTGAAAGTTTCCTGCTATAAGACTTATCGGCTTGGCTTTATTTAATAAGCAAAATACTGTGCGTAGTAAACATATTCCAGATTTGTTATCCGTCTACCTGTCAACAGGTTTGTAACGAATGATGGCAGATTTTTGTCTCATAATTTTTTTCCTTTCCTCAAAATCTTAACGGAGTGTGGCCATTTTTATTTATTTTTTATTTATTCAAAAGATTCATTTACAAATATAGTAACAAAATTTTATAAATATTAAGTAATGATCCCTATCTGCAATAACTTTAAGTTGTAAGCCAGATTGGAAAAAAACCTACATATTTTCAGCATATTAAAAACCAAAATTTAAGAAGATCTATGCAAATTCATTTAAAACCAACTTTATATATTTTAAAAAAGTTTCTAAAGATACGCAGAGAAAAAGCAATTTCGCATATTGTTGTGGCAACGTTAGTATTTATTCTGTCATAATGTGAATTATTGCCGGTGGCAGTGTGTTACCATTTTCAATATAGTTTAATCCACTCTAAACATAGTAATATTGACAATTCTACATTTTTATTGTTATATTTCTATCGTTTTAAAATATGGTTGAATACAATAATATTTTAAAAACTAGTTTGAATACAACAATAGCTTTTGTAGTGTATAATAATAGATTGTTTGTACTTACATTGTTGTTTTAATGAAAATATTTGACAAATGCATTTATAATAATAAACGAATCAGTTTTTTGTGTGCAGGTTTTCTTTTTATTTTAAAAATATTAAAAAATATATAAATGTATGTATATAATCTGGTGCAAATAAATATAAATAAATCAAAACATAAAAATAAACATTTGATATCAATAAGGTAATAATTGATATTAAAAAATACATGTATATATGCGTTTTAATGTTTTTGAATATATATTTTTGCAGATTTATGGGCCAGACCAAAAATGCAGCAATGCTTCCAAAACAGCAAGATCTTGCAAATTCTTTTAGTTGTTTTCTACTTATTTTTGGAAATAATGTTTAAAAAAATATATATTGAATTTCGAAATACTGTTTCAAAAATATATTGAATAAATTACAAAAATCTGGTTTTAATTATGGAAATTACTTATGTGTGTTTGTATGTGAATATATTTTATCATATAATTTTGTGAACTTCAACACTATTACTATTGAACGTGGCAATATAATTTACAATTTTTCCATAATATGGGTAGGATTGCTAATATTATATGGTTAGGCAAATTTATGGTTTCGCGGTTTAATATTGGTTCGTGGCTGTACTACGTTTTGCAAATAAATTTTAGATTGAAACCATATCATGTGATTGTCTTCGACAATATAATTCAACAATAGTATTTTGCCCTTAAAATATTGTCATATCAACCATATATTTTTTTCTGCGTGTAGTTAATAAAAGGCTGTATATAATATTCTAAAGAACGCATCTCACTACTATGCAGTAGTTCTATTGTAGAACAATATTTAAAACAAAACAAACAAGCAGTAGAACATTTGGAAACAGAACAAACACTTCATAGTTTTGAACCACATTCACGACAGTGCTTGACAGCTCTTGAATTCTGTTTCATAGAAAAAAACCAAACAAAACATCAGATTGAAGCAAATAAACGATGACTCATGGCAATAGGCTCAAGTGTATACAGAACTATTGCACTAATACAAAGACAAAAACCATGAACAACAACAACAAATTTTCTAAATAAAACTGAAGTAGAACATTACAGCAATGTCTAAACAAAAGCGGCAAGCGGTGAATTTCACACCGCCTGCCGCTTATAGGTAAAGTGGCATACCTACTCGTAAATAAGAGGGGCAGCGCTGGGTCAACAATAAAAACCGACCAAATCACCGCATACGATATCGAGCAAAATGATTGAAATTTTTTATTTTTGGTATCATGCATACGATATATAATAAAGTATATTGCAATAATATAAAAAAGTTAAAGAATTTATTTTCTGTATTCGTAGTTTTAGGAAACATATGGTCTTAAATCCAATATATTTTGTTTAAATTACGATCCGATATGCATCGCTTGCCATAATCTAGCTGTATCGTAATGTTATTCGATACGATAGTCAATTCGATTCGAGTGTTTGGACAGGAACGATAAGATTGTTTCAAAAAGCATCCTTCACTAATTGGTTCTTTTTACGCAAATAGTATTCAAAGAATTTTTTTAAAAGTTCACAATATTTTTTTTATTGAAAAAGTTATTATTATGGTTAAAAGCGAAACTTTTTGTCGAAATATACATACATACGAACACCTATTTGGCGTTTTCAAATCGAAAACGCTAAATTTAAGCGATTTGCGTTTCTCAGAACATGTCTGATAATTAATTTATATGTAGCGTAAAATGTTTTTATTTTTTTCTTTCAAGGAGATTACAGTTCTATTTCTCTTCGTTTTCAAATATTTCTGCTCGGTCCATGCTTTTCGAAATTACTATTGAAGACACTTGAAAATATTATATTTTAACAGCGAGTTTGCGAAAAGAAAAGTTATCGAGCAAAAAATAAATAAAGATTTCAAGAATATGATCACAAAAATTTAACAGTTTTTCGTTAAAGGAACAAGATTTGATCAACATGTTTCCGCGATTTTGTTACGGAGCTTTCGAAAAGTATTAAATATGATTATGTTTGAAAACAGTGGGAAACGAAATGTATCCAAATTTTATGAAACGCTCTTAAGTTACACACATACAAAAATCGATCTACTTCATCTTGTTGCATATGTCAAACAGTGCTGTGAAGAAGGTTATACGTTAAATTATATAAAGTAAATAAATTTAAATTTTGGTCTTTTATGATTTTAAGATTGTTAGTGTTATTCACCAGTTTATATTTTCAATATCAGAATAGTAATTTTTTATCAAAAACCTTTAACATTTAACGTACCAATCAAACTACCAAAATTATTCAGATTCTAAAAACATCTACCAATTTTCGTCCAATCAAACCAAAAAAGCAGTTAACTTGTCTCTAAATGCCTCTTACCCGACTCATGCCATTAAAAATATTGTTTTAAAAATTAAACATGGAAAAATAGTTCTAATTTTATTTCGATTATACAAATTGCAACAAATTAAAACCCAAAGTGTCGTGCGATATGTTTAAATGTTATTTCAAATTTAAATTGAAAAAGTAGTTTCATTTGAACTTTATTTTTTACTTGAAGCCAAAAAATGTTCTTCATTAAACAAATATTGAAAAGACAACATTTTTATAATGGTTTAAAAAATATCCGGTAAAATTTAAATACTTATTGGGCAACATAAAATTTCAGTGAAATTAGAGTATAAATTAGATTCATTAAAATAAAAGATTATTGTGCTATTTGTTTACAGAATGCAGACGAGCGAATTATCTAAAAGATTTTTATGGGAAGCACCTAAAAAATTATATGTTTTTCATACATATTTTCTACACGAGTCATACGTTTGTGTTCAGTAAACAGCACATTTAAATTATATGAGTTGAATCGAAAACCCAATCGATTGAACCATTTATCACCACTTAATTGGTTCTATTTAAATATTTTTTAGTTCTCATATATGATTCTGTTTGTATAGCAATTAGATTAGTTGGCACAACAGAAGTACTAATAAACAATATCATTTCATCGACCTCGTCATTAAGATCACACGAGTTCATAACATACTTCCAACGCTTTTTATATTAAATACAATATCTTAAGCAATACGAAGCGGTTTCGTAAGAAAGTAAAGAAAAAAGAAAACTAAAAAACTCACATACAAATCATCGCCTCATCAAAAATAAAAAATAAATAAATAAAAGAAACTCAAAGCAAATATCTATGTGGTATGCGGAATTGAAATAAAAACTATACACTTATTTATGTATGGCGTAATAAAAAATATTTTTCTTTTTTTAGAAAGCCAACAAGAGTTTTTTAATTAAATTTCTTTAAAGTTTATTCATAAAAAAATTTTAATCAAACAAAATAATATAAACAACGTACACGGAAAAATATTACTGCTGGAATTATTTAAAGTTTAAATTTACAGCTAATATATATACAAAGTTGGGAAATATTAATTCGAACGAACAAGATAAAGAGCGTTTTTGAAGTAACTACACTATTTTGCACCGTGCGTAGTACGTAACGCAAACTTATATCTCAGATACGAGTTAACAATGCAGAATTGCCAAAAATTCTTTTAAATTAATTTTTAACTGCCTCTTTTTGGAAATATGTTTTAAAAATGTTTCTCTAAGTGTATGAAAACTAAACACTTAAAAAGTGTTCTTCTCGGAACAAGCTTTTTGGAGTTATGGCATTGTTGTTATAAAGGAGTGATGTGTACATACATATTTTTTTATTGTTTTTATATACTCAGGGAATCACCCCTACATATGCAGTGCTTTGTGCCGGTACTAGGAAAATAGGTTGTGAGGAGGGAGAAAGAAGGAGTAGTGCTTGTGAACATTTGACTTGAACCTTCCAACGTTATAACAGACAGGAAACGCGTCTACAGGCAACATATTCCACAGGCAAAGCGTACGGCTGAAAAACGAATTTACATCAGTACCTGCCTTGACGGCCTAACCTGATGGTGGACCAATTCCACGGAGTGAATTTTTCACGATTCACCACCGCCCCCGTGTGGCTTGCTAGGCTCACACAAGTAGCAATTCTTGTCATATGATTGCGGTCATATGAACAACTTCTTGTTGAGGAGTTCGGGCTTTCTAATCCCTCATGTATGCAATTTCCCAGCAATCAATGGAGGACAAGGCTTAATGAGTTGGTAGGCCGAAGCCCATTAAGAGCATCAGCCCTTAAACCAACTCACCCGTCAATCATCACCACTGGTTCCTTACAGTACACGTATCTGTTGTATAGGCAACAGATCCTCGGGAGATTGTTAGCCCTCGAAAAAAGCCATCACCAAACAATTATCAAGGATACTAACACTCCCTTCCTGCGTTTTAGGTTTCAACCACAGCTAGAACGTTTCAGCCAGGTAGGCACCTCAACCATGATCAGCCCGGGTCGAACCGCAAGCAGAACTTCCCGGGGGCCATGCTGATCCCCGTTCTGCCAATTTATACCCTTGGTAAGGGTTTCGGAAACCAATACAACATAAGTCATGTGGCTTCCTAGAGTTTTGTTTGCCGCACCAAACGAGGGACCCCTTCCCCTCTTTTTCCCGAAAAACAGAGCGCCTAAATTAGGAATACGCCAAGGCAAACCCTGTTCCCCGGGGGGGATTCCCCGGGCAATCGACAACAAATGGATAAGCTCTGAACGATGAAGGCATGCTAAATGTGCGAGTTTCGGGAACAAGATTCCTAATCTCGCCAGAGCAAAATCCATTTTATTAACGATAGAACAGAGGAACGCACCCCATACTGCGTCGATGCTCCAGCGAGTCAATAGAATTGGATACCCTATCCTATCGCCCTCTCCTGCACACGATCGGGGAACCCCATAATCCAAAAAGTTAGCATAGGAAGATTTTTATGTCGTCTGTAAAATGTAATAAAATATATGAAATAATGAATATGTACTTCTTACAAGCGGACACGTCCATAAACGAATAAATACTCTGTATTGGTAAGTATCCAGTCATGAGAAATATCGCTGTATTGATGGAAGAAAAAAATTAACCAAAATGAAAAAAAAAATATTCGCAACTCCACATTGAAGAAAATTATTACCAATTTTGGTTAAAATTTCCAAAAACGCCAGCTCTGCTAATATGTAAAATCATTCTATCTATATTAACGAAGTCAAGAAGAAAGTTTTGTCACCTCGCTTTACACTCCGGCATACGCATTTTGATGTAGTAGATAGCCGGCGTTGAACCGTAGGAACATATTTATTGTTTTCTTTTGTTTTTTACTTGCTAGCAATCGCATGTAAAATTTTTAATAAAAAGATTTTTGTCATAATGGGCTTTGAAAAGTAATAAACCATTTAAAAAGTTGTTTTATGGTGTTTTCTTTTCTGATAAAAAATGCTGCCCTTTAAATGTTTATCATTTTTTCCGATTACCATCATCCTTAAAAAGTTGTACATGTGTTATTACCACAGAAGAACAAAAAAAGCTAAGAAAGTGGCATTTAGTAATAATGTAGACTTAGCGTTTCAAATATATTATGACTACTTTTAACATACTAATCACTATTTTTGTCTTATAAAAACTATCATCAGCAGCACCGTTTAGTCATCTACAATAACAAAAGAATTTCATATTTGCATAAACACGTATGAAACAAAGATGTAAAAAGTGCAGTATCTCCACCTTACTCGAAGTACAGTGTAGGACATGCTACATCTTTTGCCAGTTTTAAGTGCAACATATTTTGAAAAGAACATGATACCCTTTAATAGTGTATCAAATTTTTTAGAAAAGAACGTGTTGAACCACTATATGTAGCACAGGTGTAACATTTTTATCAGAAAAGAAAACACCATTAGTATTTCAAACAAAGTGCATATATACGAGTATTATCTTATGTACATCTCGATTCAAAATATAACGCCCACTATGGATGAGCTCATGTTCTGGCACTCAAAAAAACTCACACACACACACACACACACACACACACACATACACACAGCCATCTGCCTTAATGTGCTATGTTAATGTTCTCTTTATTTGTAAGTTTGTACAATATACTCGTACGTTCTTGAGGGAAAGTTTTTTCTTTCATTATTTTTATTTTTAAAATATTGATTACTTTTCATTTTTATTTTGGAGAAATGTGTCACAAGATTTTAGGATTAACAATCGTCACCAACCAAATAAAAGGTATCCCAAAAATAATACAACATTTCAAGCGAGTAGAAATCATATGTGGGTTCAAAGAATGCCAAAATCGCAAATTTTGGTGGTTAACAAAGTCATCAAGCTGAAAATGAGCTTAATTGCTTAAGATGATTTTGCTCGAAAAATTAGTTATTCATTTCAATATATTGTTTAATGGTGACGACACGTTATTCCATCGTGTAATGCTCATTACCTCAGAATAGTCTACGACAATTTTTTTAACCGGTTACGGCCTTGCACTAATTACTCAACGAAAAGGCCCTTAGCTCTAAGGAGTACTCTTTATGTGCATTTATGACATCATCGGTGGCGCAAACTTCCTCTCCATGGAAACAGCACTCTCCAACAAAGAAGCTAAACCGACAGTGGTAAAATGGGTTAGTAGTATGCAGAGCGAAAGATTAGTGAGATTCTCACTTGGCTTCAGTGATCTTCGTACCAATGCTGTTAAAGGATGCCCTCAAGGTAAAACAATATCTCCTCTATTATGGTCAGTACTTGTTGAAAACCTTATCAGGCTCCTAAACCGGTAGGGATGCAAAACTTTTGGGTACGCAGATGATATCTATGTGACAATTAGGGGTCATCATGCTGACATTATTAGTGTGATGATGCAAGTCGTATTGGATACAACATGAGAATGGTGCAGAAAAGAAGGGCTTTCAATAAACCTTGTGCAGACGAAAATTATGCCTTTCAAGAAAAGGTAGCTGGAAATGTCTAATCTAAAAACAAACGGTATTAGGGCTGTTCCCAAGGTAAAGGTGAAATATCTGGACATATTCTCTAAACAGGAAACTCTCTGGGAATCACACCTTAAATCTATTATAACGCTACAAAAAGCTTTTGGACTGACGAAGGTTATTGACTACGTACTATTATACTATACGGTGCTCTAGTTTGGTGGAGAAAATCCACAACTTGAAAGTGATGGAAGCTGTTTTTAAGTTTAACGTAGCTGTTCAAGACTGGGCAGCCGTTCAGGCGAACTCAATTTAGAAAACAGAGAAACTAAAGTTGGTATACGTATTGGTCAGCGCAGTATGTGTGTATTAAAGAGCACAGCCCTATAACTAAGCGCTTTTACAAACACAATTGAGTATCAAGCGCATAGGCCTGGGCACATATGGTCTAAAGTGTGCAGTTAAAGGAAAATATTTTACATTCAAATGTGTTTTTATTTTTTTTAACAATTTTGCTTAAATTTATATCAAAAGTGATTTGGTTTAAAAAATTATTTAATAGCACTTAATTTGTTAAATTTTTGTTGAACTTTTATAATTTTTTAAATTAAAAATTGTTTGGTTTGTACATATGTACAACAGGTTTTTAGTTCAAGTTTTTCCTTTCTTAATTTTTTCTTAAGAAGGATTTTTTTACAATACAAATTTGCTGTGATCAATAATTATTGATTGAAGAAGACAAGAAAAATAATAATCAAATCTTTAGCCGGGGGACAACCAGCTGCCTCGCAGTCGCCACACCACTCATCAGCACCCACTGGGATTCGAACTCGGGACATGACGCATCATGATCCACCGCCTCAACCACTAAGCCACCGAGCATTTAATTATTTTCTATCTATATTCATCTCATATTGAATCACATATGCATTTTGTTAATTGCCCACATTGTTTGTACAGCGTTTGCTGTCTCTAAACTAGCGGTATTTATTTTTATTTATTAACATACATATTTTTGTATTTAATATTCTCCGGACCCAGAGATGTAAATATTAATTTGTTAAATTTTTGTTGAACTTTTATAATTTTTTAAATTAAAAATTGTTTGTTTCGAATCCCAGTGGGTGCTGATGAGTGGTGTGGCGACTGCGAGGCAGCTGGTTGTCCCCCGGCTAAAGATTTGATTATTATTTTTCTTGTCTTCTTCAATCAATAATTATTGATCACAGCAAATTTGTATTGTAAAAAAATCCTTCTTAAGAAAAAATTAAGAAAGGAAAAACTTGAACTAAAAACCTGTTGTACATATGTACAAACCAAACAATTTTTAATTTATAAAATATTTAATAGCACGTTTATACTTCTTTTGAAATCGTGAGAAATTATACAATTTATTTAAAGAGGGAAATGCATCAATGAATGATTTACGAGTAATAACTAGCTAAAGTTTAAAAAGTTAAGTTAAGAAAGTAAAACAATTTAAGCCCATGGTAAAAAGGTGTGATTTTCTCAATGTTGTACATTTCTTTTTACTGTAATCAAATAAAAATAAAACTTGATAGACACCAAACTTTGTAGAAATTAGAAAATATGTATTTGAAAACTAAAATACAAAAGCTACACAGTTAGTCGAACTGATTTATATATCCCTTAATAAAAAGAGGAAAATATAGTCTTACTAATTTAAATTTTTTGTGTGTTCTTCTTAAGAACAACTTAAATATTAATAAATACACATTTAGACATTCATTACTAAAGCTACGCGAGGAGAATATGTTTATTTTATATTTCATTATGTAATCTTTAGCTGCTACTTTTTTTTATCAATTAGCCAGTAGTGGAGTTCAAATCGAATCTAATTAAGTACCACTCCCATTTGCCTTCTTCCTGCAAACTTCAAGTATTATTCTGGTTTTAGCACAATGTATCGGATTTGTAGGGGTCATCGCTTGAGAGCTGGATAGATAGAGTGACAAAAATTATCGCAGGGCTGGAATTCCTTATACATTTTGTATTACCTTTTTTTATTTCTCTTCAGTATTTTGCAAAGTAGACTTAGGGAATTAAAGATGAAATAGTACACTATTTAACAATGTTCCTAAATCGTTGAACTTTATTTCTCAAAATGATAGTTAACTTTCCATAATTTTTCGTTTTTCTTTTTTATTTACTGGACGGTTCTAGGCGTATTAATACAGGCTTTTTCTTCCATATAACAAAAAAAAGTATGCCTGGATAGGTTAACCGCGCAGGTAAATTAAAAGCGCTTGAACGCGGATAATTGTATCTCTCGCAGTATTTACTGCGCTCCTGTTGGACCACACGTGCGGAGGGTTTGCCACTGCTGGCCGTTAACAAATTTTCCATTACATCAATAATGGAAAAAGCAGCACCGTGTTTGTTTCCAAAAATATATTGACGAATTATTCTTAACCAGTGCACTTAAGTGGATGCAAATGTCGCTGTTGAACTTTTGGATTTCCTTAGTTCCGTCCTGCAGTTTTGCCTACACTCATAGAAAACCCCTATAATTGTGATGTATTTTAGTTTACATTCAGTTGACTGGAATATTTTTGATTTGAGCATGTGATCAATGCAATGTCACTCTAATATCGAAGAAATGAATGCTCGTAAACGAAGTCAATGCAACGACAATATATCATCAATAAACTAACTTCAGAATTATAATTTGGATTCAATTTGATGTAAATATCTCATGGATGCGATGAACCACTAATATCAGAAAAATTATTAAGTGGAGTAAATTTTTCTAATATTATATGAAGGCATCATTCGTCTGGCTCAAGTTAAAATTTGGCTTTAGCCAAGAAATATTTTTATTTTTAATTATAACAATAATTGCCGCGATCAATAACTCTTGATCAAAGAAGGCAGGAAAAAATAATTGAATACACTAAAGCTGGGAGACAACTAGCTGTTTCGCAGTCGCTACAACGCTCATCAGCACCCCCTAGGATTCGAACTCAGTACCATGCAAACATGATGTTAACCAACTCAGCCACCGAGCTCTTATATGATACAATCATATAATATTAAAAATATCCACATAAGTTCGACTATTTATCATTAATACATACATTTACATCGCACAGCATGGCGTAAATTAATGTTATGGCAAAATATCATGAATACAATTGTACGCTATCATCAATTCAATCGATTCAATTTAATGATTTCAAAAATATGTTCAAACATATAACTTTGTATTGTTCCATTTTCAAGAAATCAATTAGAATTAAAAATGTTCTAATAATAATTTTGATGACTTACTTTCATCAATATAATGTTTTTGTGTCGCATTATCATTAATTGTGTGTGTGCTGTGTACGAGAAAATATTTTTTTCTTTGCCTCGTAGTCAGCGTTGTCAATTTTAAAATTCCAAACGCACCAAAATGGGGAAAAAAGCGCGTTATTTCAACGAAAACCAACCGAATTTTGAATTTTTTCCTTTCATTTTTAGAAACCTATTTTGTTTTATAAAATTACATTTTTTTCTATTAAAAACACGATAACGAAACAGCCTTTTAAACGACTACCAGGTGTGTTCCGCGTGAATAACGAAACAGTCCGAACTAGTCCAAAAGCGTTCCTTGTAACAATTTTTGTGCAATTTTGAGAGAAAATTAGAGAGTAATTTTTTTCATTTCCTGTACAAATTCAACTTTTTCTTTGGGTAAGTTCGGACTAAAATTGAATAGTCAGCTGTTTACATACATATGAAACTGAAAACTTACAAATTGGTAAAAAAAATTGTTGTTTAAAAATTAGTTAAAAGCAAAATGAAAGGTTGCCCAAACTAAAAATAACGCTCTGAAGTTATAACCAGAACATGCAATTGTTATTTGGCTTTTAATTTTATAAATATGATTATAAAAATCTATTAAAAATTTTACATTGCTTTTAATTTTACAGCAGTTGCCAATAATGCAAATCTTTTGTTTATATGATGTTATGTGTTTTAAGCGTCTAAAATCACTAAAATATACTATAATCTAAAAAATAAGCAACACTACTATTGCAAGATGTACAATTGTGGTTTTTTGCGTTCCAGCCAAGGCGAATTCATTACTAGGTGAACTTAACAGTACAGGTGATTATTTTTTGCTTCTCTCGTTTTTTCTAATGAGACTGTCAAATTTTTTTTTCTTTTGTTTACAAACTTTTTCGCGCCATTTTAATCTGAAGATTTTTTGTATGATTTAGTGCAGTTTCAAGAAATTTGTGTGAATTTAAAAGTGAAAAACTAATATAATATGTGATTTCAATTACAAACAATTATAGAAGTTTATATTTAATGTTTATATAAAATGTTTTCCCAGCCGAACAATCTTAGGCAAATTTAGATTTTGACATTCACGATATGTTTTACAATAACAAAATACATAGTACTGAATTCGCCTTTCCGCTTGCATTCACCTGTATAAATTTGCCTTGGTTCCAGCAGTTTTGGGTAAAATTTGCAAATTTAGAGATTAATTTGCTTTTTACTCTCATTAGTCCGAACTAGTCCGAGAGCTGCTTAACGTCATTAAAATTGTATTGCAGGAGCATATAACCATTACTGTCGAAAGAATTTACGATTGAATCGCACTACAAGCCTTCAAATTCAATTAATAGCAATTCTCTCAATCACAGTATACATTTCATTTGAGTTTTCGTAAGAGGTGTTTTTAAAAAAAATTTTTGAAATATACAAAAATTTGTCAAAGTTATAATATATGGAAGATGAAGTTTACCATAATCAATATTTAATGCAAACATTTTGGAAAAACTTTATAATTTATATAATATTTTGGTAATTTCTCAATTACCAAAACCGTAACAAAATCACGAGCCGTAATAAAAATACAACCTTCACTGTTCAGAGACTGAATTTATTGCAATATTTGACAAACTTGGGTTGATCGATTAATAGCAAAACACTTCCTAAAAATAGCAAATTTTATAAAACGAAATTTTTCTTTTTCTTTCGACAGTGTTTATAATATACAAAAGAAAGATTTTCTTACTTTGTACATATAACATGGTACAGTTTCCACGCAAAATGAAATGTAAAAATTTTGGACACTGGATTATAAACTTTTTTTTTTTACATTGAAACAAAAAGTTGAGTTAAATTTGACTTCGTGTCACCGAAATTTAAAAAACGCTCCGAAAATGTAAAAAAGCGCCCCCAGCACCGACTAAAAGATTTTTCGCACAAATAATTTTAAAAAGCACCAAAAACGAAATGCACCGAGTTGACAACGCTACTCGTAGTTCCTTTTTTATTTTACTCTCTACGCTCCCATTATATATTTTTATTTAACTAACACCGCACTTAGTCATCATACTAAGTATCATCAATATGATGTGCAATATTATTGTTATACTTATTTGCCTTTGCTCAAACAATAATTGCTGTGATTATAAATTTACATCAATATGATGCATTTTCTTCTACTTTTTAAAAATTAATTTAAATTTAAAAAATAATAATTTTAGAAAAAAAATTCCTTTTCAAAACCAATTTTTATAAATTATATGTATTTATATTATTATATTATATGTATTATATGATCAATAAAATGTATCATTGAATTGATGTCACCACAGTTGTAGCATTAATGATACTCAATATATGACAAAACTCTCTGATGAATTTTGTCATTGAGACATTATATTAGTGATGACTGTTTACATAATATTGATGTCACAATTTTGCTGGCTCTATGAGTGTATGAACAAACCCATTTAGATAGTGATGGGGGGGTTCATGGCTCATAATTAAATTATGAATAAAATCAGGAGAAAAAAAGTTCAACGATTTGGACACGTTATTCAGTTGTGTACTGTGTTTTAAATTCCCCAAGTCTTCTTTAAAAATACTGAAAAGAAAAAGAAAAGAATTATAATAAAAATGTTTTAAGGAATTCAACCCCTTTCTTCTACTTTAATATAAAATATATACATATATACTCAAGCACTTAAATTTTCTAAAACAATTTTCAACTCTTTTGAAACTTTTCAGACTGCATACTCATTTCTTCTTTTTGTAATCATCATACTAGAACATTGGTCTTTGGTTGTTGTTGCTTTTAGTTCTTTTTTTTTTTTGTTTTTTTTTGAACTGCTTTGCTTTTATTTGAACTTTAACTGCTGTTTTGGTTTGTTTGGATATACTAGAGTTTAAAACCGCGAATAGTGTACAAATGCATTAAGGAAACACATTTGAAATTTTATGACGTAAAAAAAAAAATAAAAAAGGTGAATTAAGAGTCACGTGCGGTTTTCTTTTTGCTTAATTTTTTTTTCTTTTTTGATATAGTTTGGTCATGTATCGCAGCTTAGTTTTTGTGTTTAAATTGCAAATTAAAATTTAGGAAAACGTTTTAGTTTTTATTATTTAGTAACATCTGCGGGAGGGCGAACCAAACACAAAAAGAAGACAATATAATATACATATATCCTAGATTGTTATACGGAAAACAGTCGTTACACGATTTGTTTTCTGTAAAGTATGTGTACGTATATACGAGTAGTAACTGATTAATCTTATCGAAATATACTCGTATACGCAAAAAACAGCCCACAAAATAAGTACAGTACTTTACATTAAAAATATTCTACATATTGCAAAAATAGGCAGCTCAATTTTGAATCCAGAAACTAGTCATCAGACATAACGCGCGTTAACGCTTTGCAGACTTGTGCCAAAAAATTAGAACTGGATGCAGATTTCATTATGGCCTTAGCTGAAAGCGGCAGATCTACCGTTCTTGGTTATTTGTAATCTAAATTGAGCATGGTTTTCTTTGGAGCACCATCGTCTAAGATGCTTAGGCGAGAGGAGGTTCAATAGCCTATCATATCTGGCCTTGGTCAAACCGACTGCTATAGCTTCTTTCATAAGAAGTAGAGGATGGCTAGTAAATCAGCAAGTAATGCCACATTAAGCAATTTCCCACCTTTCATTTCCCTCTTCCGCACTCCTTCTATATCCTTACAACTTTTATTTTTCCTTCTATCATACCCTAACTTTTCAGGCAATCACAAAGGGAACGACCTTCAGGACCCAAGTGAGCTGGAGTATCCGGGTACTCTGTGGAGAATCCAGCGGCCTGCCTACCTAACCTAACCTAACCTAACCACGGTTTTCTTCAATGTGGAGATGCCAGTATTTTTTAATTTTGCTTAATTTTTTCCACATTATTATTGTCAAACATCTTTTAACCGACCACTAACCGTCGCGGTATTTTTATCTGATAATGAGAGGTGTCCGCTTATAAGAGGTACATATATAATGGATCAAATATTTTTTTATACAAGGTGTCGCAGACCTCAACGTCGAGCCGAAGCAAAGTGACAAGATTGAGTGTAACAAAAATCAAAAAAAAAAAGAAAAAATACAAGTGCTGGTGCTAATAAAAAATATTTGAACTGAGTAAAATGATTTTATTTTTAAATCAAAAACTTATAAATAGATTGTTTCTTGTTTCCTAGATGTCTATATGCCGACATTTCAGGAGCTACCCTAATCCTCAGTAGACTTGGATTATTGAGAGTTTAAAAATTACTGAGAGTTTAAAAAGAAAAATGCTTTAACTACACTCGTCAAAATACAAAAAATAAGCTTTTTATTTTTCACCTTTCTCCCCTCTCTACTTTTCTTTCCACCTTTCGAACAAAAGGGTGCTACGATTTTTTTTAAGTTTCAAAAAGTAGAGAACAAAAATTAAAACAACTGAATTTATTATACAATATACTAGCATCTAAAATTGATAAAAATCTTACCGACAGATCAAACACGCCACAAATAGCTTTCCAGTTACATACAGGTGCTAGTGTCTTGAAACATATTGGTTACTTTTAATGCGTTTGGGCTTTCCAATTCCTCCTGCAAATAGTTTCCTTTACATTCAAGGAAGTCAAGGTACCAGAGCTGATAAGGCGAAGTCCGTCAAAAATTCATTTTATAACCAGTTTTGTCTCATGTTCCTAACCATATAGTTTCGTACGAAAGTGGGTATCTGGTGCAACAAAAGCATTACCCTTCTATATTAGTAGTAGTACCAACGCTTCTTGCTTCGATTATGGTCCAATCCATAGCACTTAAGCCGATAACAGACATTTCAGCCACAGTCATCGTCAGGACGGTTCGTACAAGGAGCATTCTGGTTTCTTGTGCATGCTCGTTTTGTCGGTTCATCTTTAATGAACGTTCTTGCACAACCGAAGTCAGGCGTTTTTGAGGAATCCTTTTCTTTAAAGATATGTCAAAGCATTCCATATGCCAAGGCAAAACTTGCTCCCCTGAGAGAACAACTGAGTTGGTGGCAAAAATATTGAGCAATCGGATGCTCTTGATCTTCTTGGAATGAAAATATAGTGTGATGTTCATTGGGCTGAAGACATTTTTCACGTCTCTAAAGAAGCACACAATTATCTCTGTTTTGGAACAAAGATATCCGATATCCTTTTTTTTATAGCACTTATATCCAACTGCGAATGGAACACAGCCCTCATATTTTAGACGCTGCTTCGAAGTCTACCTTGAGATTTCTCGACCGTGTACAAGAGAGAGAAAGAGAGATGAAAAGAAGCTTATCAGTGACAATAGGATATCCAAATCTATTGACTCACTGGAGCGTCGCCGTAGTGTAAGGTGCATTACTCTGTTCTATCATTACTACTTTCCTAGTTCCAATACAATGGACTGCATATGTAGGGATTACCTCCTGAATACTGGTTCAAGATATAAACAAATGTTAGCAGCGTGTCTAACGTTGAAAGTCAATCAAGTGTCAATTTCTTTAGCGTTATGTTTAATAGACGCTGAGCGTTATGTTGAATAGGCTGAAATTTGTTTATATGTGAAGCAAGTTTTTTCTTTAGTACCTCTTTAAATTAAATAATTATTTTATGATTTGTTTTGTGGGGTTTATCTTTTTGAAATAAATCCTTTAAAAAAAAAAAAAAAACGTTTATCCTTTTTAAATAAAACTACGGATTTGTTTTATTTAGGTTTTACCATTTATGTTTCGTTGAATAATCTCGTCTTCTTCAGGTATGTTTTTATTGTTCTTAACACACAACGTTCTTAAGAATAATGTCATAGTAAAAGCTCACAAAACAAAGCATAAATTGAAATTTCACAATAAGGTCGAAGAAATATACATTACATATTAAATTATAATGTTGTTTTTTTTTTGCTATATTAACTTCTAACACTGATACTGATCAAAAAATTGATTGGTATCAATTTTAGAAGCTAATATAGCGAAAAAAAAAAAAAACTCAAATGATTGAATTTTTGTACTCTGCTTTTCGATACTTTCATTTATTTGAAAGGTTAGAGACGTGTATATATGAAAAAGTTTATTCTTTTGTGTTTTGGCAGGTATTATTACAGCATTTTTCTTTTTAAATTCTCAATAATTTATTTAGCATATCGGGATATAAAGTTCAATGTTTGAGAATATCTTTCAAAAATTTCCAAAGTTTACTGATGATTAGGGTAGCTCTTATGAAATGTCGACATATAGAAGCTGTTTATAATTTTTTTTTATAATATATTTTAATTTTAACAGTTGAGTTTATTTACATTATTAGCTACTAAAACTGATGCCAATCAAAAAATATAAACAACTTATTGATTACGTGCCCTTCTCGTAAGTCAACGTTTCAAGAGTACATTTATTCACAGTTCCTGAACCTGGATTTTGTTCAAAAACAAAACTATTAAACGAACTTTGTGACATTTTAAACTGTTACATTTTGTTATAATTCCCACATATTTGCGTTATAAAGAATTGGAATAAAGTCCAAAGTCTTAAAATAAGAGTATAAAATAAAGGGTGTTTTTTTAAGCTAGATAGAACTTTAAATTGTAAAAAGTAACACAAAAAATTAAATTTTGATGAAACATTTTTTTTATTTGTTTCAGTATACTCTGACAAATCATCATGAATAGACTCACGCTTGAACAACGCTACGAAATTATCCAAATTTACTTTGAAAATCAGTCGTCGATTCGCGCAACTTTTATCGCAAAATTGTGTTCAGCGATGAGGCGCATTTTTGGCTTAACGGGTTTGTTAATAAGCAAAATTGCCGCATATGGAGTGAGACCAATCCACAAGAGACCCTACAAACTCCATTACATCCAGAAAAATGCACTGTTTGGTGCGGTTTTCATGCTGGTGGCATCATCGGACCTTATTTCTTCAAAAATGAGGCCGGAGCTCGCGTTACGGTCAATGGAGATCGTTACCGCACCATGATCAATGATTTTTTGTTTGAAAATATGGATGACATTGATCCGGAGGAGATGTGGTTTCAACAGGATGGCGCTACGTGCCATACGGCGAACGCAACCATCGACTTACTGAAATCAAAATTTGGCGATAAGTTGATTTCGAGAAATGGACCTGTCAATTGGCCTCCAAGGTCGTGCGATTTGACACCTCTCGATTATTTCCTGTGGGGCTACGTGAAGTCACTGGTTTATGCTGATAAACCAGCAACAATTGACGCCTTGGAGGCCAGCATTGTTCGTGTTGTTCGTGACATACGGCCAGCAGTGCTCGAAAAAGTGGCCCAAAATTGGACGTCCAGAATGCGCTTCGTCAAGAACAGCCGCGGTGCCCATATGCCCGAAATCATTTTCAAATGTTAATGTCACGTATTGATCTTTCGAATAAAAAAAAATTTTGATTACAATTTAATTTTTTGTGTTATTTTTTACAATTTCAAGTTCTATCGGGCTTAAAAAAACACCCTATATATGACTGTATGCTGTCTTAATTTAGTGTTCTAATTTTGAGTTTATTTTTGAGATGTTCAAGGTTTAGCAATAACAAATCAAGAAACACATGACTCCGTTGGCATACCCTGATTAAATTATCACATATGTATATAAAGGTTCTCTTATGGTGACACTACCTGCTAGCGCTAGATGGCAGCACAAACAAAATTTTGCATTTATTTTTCGATTAGGTTGTTTATTGTAGTCATTTCAAATAAGCATCTTTTGTGTTTCTTGAAAAATGGAGAAAGTGAATTTCGTGCAGTGATTAAACACTATTATTTGAAAGGGGAAACGGCGGTAGAGACAAAACATTAAGGTGAATCTGCTTCATCAGATTACATGGTGAACTATTGGATTGTTGAATTTAAACGCGGCCGAACTGAAGAAAATATCAAGAAAATCGTTATGAATGATCGCCGAGTCAAATTTCGTGAGATTGTGCAATGATAAACATATCATATGAACGCGCGTTCAACATTTTGCATGAACATTTGCATATAAAAAAGCTGTCGGCAAGATGGGTGCCGCGTTTGCTCAGTATCAAACACAATCGAGTTCGACAGGGCACTTCGCAGCGATGTTTGGACACGATAAAGCGTAATCCTGTTGATTTTTGGCGTCGGTTAATAACTGTTAATGAAATGTGGGTCCACCACTACACACCTGAAAACAAAATGTCAATCGAAACAATGTGTGGAAGCTGGTGGAAGTTTTCCGAAGAGGGCGAAGACAGTAAAATCGGCTGGCAATGTTATGTCCACTGTATTTTGGGATGCACAAGAAATATTGCTCATCGATTAACTTGAAAAAGGATCCAAAATCACAAGAAATTATTATCGTGCATTATTGGATTAATTGATTGATCCAATCAAGAAAAATCGATAGTATTAAAAGAAGAAAAAAGTGTTATTTCCTCAAGACAACGACCCAGTGTTCACACAGCATTAGATACGACACTAAAATTACGTGAAATACACATCAAATTGGTTGATCATCCATTTTATAGTCCAGATTTAGCTCCTAGTGACTTTTTCCTGTTTCCAAACTTGAAGAAATGGGTCACAAATTCGAAAGATTCATACCAAACGAAGAAGTGATTACCGAAATTAACGCGTATATTGAGGGGTTCCCAAAAGCGTATTATTCTGATGTTATAAAAAAGTTGGAATAGCGTCTTAGTAAGTTTATTGAGAATAAAGGCTTTTTGAAAAAAATGTTTTTTTCCTGCTTAAGTAGCTTCAATATAAGTCCGCCCTCTTATACTTCATTAAAAAAATAAGATAGGCCACAACGTTGTGAAATACGAATAAGACAATGCATTTAAACCTTAAAACTTCCCACAAGTTAAGTGTTGCTTACAGTATTTTCTTAACAGCCCACAAAAAAAAAAAAAAAAAAAAAATAAGAAACAAAAAATCAAAAAAGAAAAACGTTTAAAAATAGTCTACTTTTTTACTATGTTTAATCATAAGCTTTTCTTTTCAGTATAATTTTTTTTTCTAAATTGTTTTGAAGCAATTTCATGACAAGACAACATTGTGTTGGCAGCTGGCTGTTTGCATTTCTACTTATTCGGCTGCTGTCGCAATTTCCAAAAACACTTTCACTTGTTGTTGCTGTCTGCCTATGAAATGGCAATTATAGTCATTGTTGTGTAAAAATTGCTACTGCATTTGTTGATGGAGGTGTTCAGTGACAATGTTAATTAAATGTTAGAAAGCATTAATACGAGTATGAAAAAAAAACACAGCATAGCAAACCCTGAGATATACTGTTCTTGCATTGTCCAAAAAGAAATGTGTTAAAATTATCTAACAGTTTCGACAAACTTATAGTATTTTCATTTCAAGGGATTTAATCAAAATTCAGATTAATGCGAAACAGCCTAAAATTATGGCACAAACTCTGCCACATTTTGAAGTAATCTTTGCATTCAAGCTATTGGAACTAATTCCATTAATATTTGAATTCTAATTAAACTGTAGGTGCATAACATTACTTCCGCAGTTTTGCAATAGATGGCTGTAGCGGTAAGTGGTAATCGAAATAAATAGATCGTAGATGCCATACAATAAGCAAATATAAATATAACGCCATCGAAATATTAGTCGACTTGTGTCTGCATCATAAAATTATTCTCGTCATTTGCGGAAGTTCTTATTGGTTGGACCAACTCCGCGTAGTGTTTTATGAGTTGTTGAAACAATCACAGGCGATCGTTATCGAACGAAATTAATGCGTTTGAGCCCAGCATTGGAAGACAAACGAACCCATTGGAACGAAAGACATGAGGAAGGGATACATTAATGAGATAAAAAAAAGAAAAGTGTTCTAATAATATTTCACAACCACAACAACAGCATTTTTTCTTAGAGAACTTTTTCTTCCTGTCTCTCAACAATTCGTTCACATGTACGAGGGCGATTTGATACTGAATCTATCTAAGTAGGAAAAACCCATTTATTTCCTAATATAGCCTCGTTTTAGCTCAATACACTTAGTAAGCGATATCCAACCTTTTTTATACCATCAGAATAATACGATTTTGGGAAACCCCTCAAAATGCGCGTTAATTTCGGCAATCACTTCTTACAGCCTGTTTATAGGACACGAGTTAGCTCACTCGCGACAAGCCAATTTATAGACGAGTACGTAAGAAATTGGGTTCATAAAACGCGACTTGATTGTGTCGTGCAACTTACGTAAATTCGCGTATGTGTCAAACATTTATGATATTTGTTTGTTGCCATCATGCGAAAAAATAGTATCTGTTTACATTTTTCATACCAAAAATTTTTTTTTCAAGCTAAAAAGCGGCATTCCTATTCTAGGCACAGTTGGCACACATACATACATACGCATGTATGCGTAAGTAAATAAATAAAACAAAATATATTTTGGAAAGGCTAATTGAAAAAAAACGAATAAACAAACAAAAATTGTATATTTTAACTGCAAGTTTTATATTGTATATATGTATGTTTTATTATGTCTGTAAATATGTCTACAAAGCATTTATATGTAACGAAAAAACAATTTCAATTCATGTCTCCAGAAATTTGAGAGACTCTTAAAACGTTCTGTTGCAATTTTCATTCCTAGTTTTCTTCTTATTTATTACCACTTATAAATTATTTTTATTATATTTCTTATTATTTATAACAATTTCTACACATTTTCTATTGACGAGCATGTTCCTTCATTCGCCGATTTTGACATTTATGGTGATATGACTCGCGTCTTACAAACCAAAATAAATTGACAGATGTTACGTTTTTTAATACTAATCGTCAATAGTAGCGGTTTGTAAACCAAAATCAGAAAAAACTTACAAAGTTAGCGCTTTTTATCGACGAGTCGTGTCTTATAAACAGGCTGTTAGTTTAAGATGAATCTTTTTCCTGCGAGTCATTTTTTTAAAGTTTGGATACGGGAACAAATCATTCGGAGCTAAATATGGAAATGTGTTTCACTTAATTTTAGCACTGTATCTAATGCTGTATGAACCGGTGCATTGTCTTGAAGAAAGTGTCCTTTTTTCTTCTCTAAATGAGGCAGTTTTTCTTGCTTCCATCAATCAATTGATCCAACAATGCACGATAATACTTTTCTGTGATTATTGATCCTTTTTCAAGATAAGCAAAATCCCAAAATACAGTTCCCATAACTTTGACAGCCGATTTTATTGTCTTCACCTTCTTTTTTTTCTTTTTTCTTGCTTCCATCAATCAATTGATCCAATAATGCACGATAATACTTTTCTGTGATTATTGATCCTTTTTCAAGATAAGCAAAATCTCAAAATACAGTTCCCATAATTTTGACAGCCGATTTTATTGTCTTCACCTTCTTCGGACACTTCCACCAGCTTCTTCCCATTGACTGATTTTTGTATGTAGTAGTGGGCCCGCGTTTCATCAACATTTATTAATCGATGCCAAAAATCAACAGGATTACGCTTTATCATGTCCAAATACCACTGTGAAGAGGTCTGTCGAACTTGTTTTTGTTTGACACTAAGCAAATGCTGCAATCATCTTGCCGATAGCTTTTCACATGCAAATGTTCATGCAAAATATTGAACACGCATTCATATGATATGTTTACAATTTAGAAAATCTAGCGTAGCTTGACTCAGCGACCATTCATAACGATATCGAGGATTTTCTTGATATTTTCTTCAGTAACCACCCCTTTTGACCTTCCTGTTGATGGCATTGTTGCAGTGCTGGTTCGGTCGCGTTTAAATTCAGCTATCCAATATTTGACCACGTAATCTGACGGAGCAGACTCGCCGTAATGTTTATCGAGCTTTTCTTTTGTCTCTTTAGCCATTTTCTCTTTCAAATAATAATGACTGTACGAAATTGGATGAATTTGTGTGGATATTTTGTATATATTTTTTGTGGATATTTTTTTATATATATACTTTTTTTTTTAACGAACACAAACACTGCAAAGCTTTTTAGCTTATCTGCAGTAACACCCAGGGTCTGAGGCAGGAATCGAACCTGCGACCTCGAGACTGTTGGCCAAGTACTCTACCAAATCAGCCATTGAGGCACCCACGTGAAATAATTTAACAGCTGACGTTTCATGGATCCCAATTTCACCAAAAAAAAAATTGTGTCTGCGTTGGCATTTGCGCTTCAATCCGCCCTCGTATATATTCGTGTCGTTGTTTTGGTTTTTTTGCTCGGTATAGGAATTCGGCACTTGATTCAAAATCCCGTTTCCGGTTTATTTTAATTACACTACAGTGTTATTCGTAGTTAAGTTTTCGAGTAAGACTGGTACTAAAAGTAAGTAGAAAATACTTAAATTTAGTACGAGCCTTTTCTTTCTGTGTATGTAAATTCCTGTTACGACGTACGGCGAAGCAAGCAAGCGTAATCCCACGTCTAATTCAAAATATTAGCATAAATATGTGCGTGTATTTATTTTGTATTCAGTGGGTGCCATTAAACACAATTAAAAAAACAAGGTTTTTATAATTAAATACAAAACATAAATTCACTCGATTAGAATCAAACAAGTCTTTAATGCGATAATTGTACGTTTAAATGAAATCCCTTAAATAACTGTGAGAAAATTTTCATTATCTCCCCATTCTTTTACACTTGCACACGATGGAGCAATAGCAAGATTATTAAATCATATTAGAAATTTTAAATTTCAATGCTTTTTTAGCTTGTAAGTTCATTGCCTCGACAAGCAGTAACGTAACTTTGTTTTTCTTTTTTACTTCACATTTTAAAACCATGTCTCCCTTCATAATTTCATTTGATTGCACTGTCTGTTGAGAAGTTTTTCTTTCATTTAATTGCATTTTATTATTATTTAATTTATCCATCTATCACTTTTCATTGATGTTCAAAGTACAAAAGAGGCATTTAGTCTTTTTTCGCATTTCTTTTGCTGAATGTCAACAAGTATCTATAAAACATTGAATTCGTTTATTAATGATTGGATGAATTTTTGTTTTGTCTCATAAAACAAACAATTTTCTGTTTTGTCCCCTACTCTGTCCTTTCAAAGTTTGACATTGTCATATGTTGTTTGACAGCAACAGAAAAAAACAGCAATGATATTCATTAAGAGGAGTCTAGTGTTTCATTGTCTCTTTGTGTTTTTATGTGATGATGTGCAGGCGTCAAGTGTTGACACTTTCGCGTGAATGTTTTAATGTTTCGTTAAAGACTCAAAATTGTTGTATGTACTTTTGTGTGTCTGTTTGTTTATTTTTCTTTAGCAGCTCACAAGTTTCCTATTAAAACATTTGCTGTTTCGTAAGATTATATTTTTGTATTCAAAATATGTGTTCAAGCAGTGAAATGTCAATCAAAGTGGCTTTTTTATCACATACTCATAGTCTATTTTGATTGATTTGAACAAGTTTATTATATAGACTTAGAGGCGAGACGATAATGTGTGTTTGCTCAAACTTTAGCTTAAGTTAATCACCGCATTGAAAATCCAACGAATTGTAGCGTAATAATATTAAAGCGTTAAATAATTTTTTTCATTCGTTCTTTTAGGAAACATGTGGTTTCAAAACTATTACACTTTATTTAAATTACGAATTGCCGTCTACACGTATCGTAATGTTAAGTCGATATCGTATGCTATGCAATTACTGTGGAAGCTGAAGATCCGGCTGGTAGCCCATTTTTGTGTGTGTAATCAGGGCTGTTCTGCAAATCACTTTTTGTGAAAGTGATTTGAGATCATAAAAAAGGTGTTCTGCATACAAAATGTTTTTAGTTTTTGTGCTTTTAAATCGGTAAGCTAACTTGCAATAAATTTGAGATCACATCCTAATTTTAGCACTTAGCTTATTCTGGATTTGATAAGTTATTACATTAGTAAATAACTTGATGTGTTTTCTATTGATTATTTAAGTAGAATTATTTATTTTATACAAAATAATTCACTAAATTAAGAAAAAGATTGGTTGTAATTTTTTTTGAGATTTGGTTTATTAGTTTATTTTTTTTTTTTTTTTAAATTCCACATAAAAATTGAAGCAAAAAACAGTTGTTTTTTTTTGTGCTTCAGAAGAGTACAAATAGCACCGAAAATCACAAAAAATTGTGATTTGCAGAATAGGCCCAAATCACATTTGTGCTTTGAAATCATGCGAGTTTTAGAGCAGGGTTGTATATCTCCCCACTTGCTGAAAATATCTATTGCTGACATTATAGTGGCGAAGTTATTGGACACCTCTATAGAAAGGTTGAATATAAAACCGAGAATAATGGCTAAATGTGCAGATGATTTGCTTTGTGTCATTCCTGATTTGAATTTTGAATAATTTTAATCCTAATAGAAGAAGAAGAATAATGTATTTTGTAAAGAATGACAATTAAGATAATATGTATGTTATGGGTTGGTATCAAAGGCCAATTGCATCAGGAAGGATAATAATATATTTTTCAAACAAAGTCAGAGTTTAATCGTCAACACGGTTAGAAACTTTATTGAAATGCTATTTTGAATGACTGATTCAAGGTTCAGCTGAAGGTTCATACCACGCGTTATATGCGTTAACGCGGGAAGGCGAATTCAGCACTATGTATTTTGTTATTATAAAATTTCTTGAGAATGTCATAATCTAAATTCGCCTAAGCTTGTTCAGCAGGAAAATTTTTATATAAACGTTAAATATACACGTTAATAACTGTTTGTAATTAAAATCACAGATATATTAGTTTTTCACTTTTAAATTCACACAAATTTCTTGAAATTGCACTAGTTCATACAAAGAAATCTTTAGATTAAAATGGCGCGAAAATGTTTGTAAACAAAAGGAAAAAAATTCGACAGTCTCAGTGGAAAAAACACGAGAAGCAAAATATAATCACCTGAGCTGTTAAGTTCACCTAGTAATAAATTTGCTTTGGCATAGGCGCTTACGCCGGAAAATAGGTTTACTTTCTACTCTCGTACGCGTCATAAGCGTTATTACTCTCAGTTGTTTTTGAAAGCCGCAGATCACAATTGATTTTATTTTTTCAATATTATCGCCAAAAATATTTGTGCCGCGGATTGTTATGTTATATTTTTGTGTTAAAAGAAATTTGTATTTAATAAATACTTCTAATACAACAAAAAATTTTCGCATTAGAAAGTTTGAAACGCGTAAAAAGCGACAAAGGATATAACGCGTAGTATGGACCTTCAGCTTTCCCTAGAACGAAAATTATAAAAATTAGGAGCTTGCAAGAAGACAACCGTTTTCCAGCTGCGCTAATTCACAAATTTGCAAGTCAATGAAGTAAAAATACTCAGAGTGTAGTTAATAACAGAACAGAAAACTTATAGACCTTTAACGTATATACCAGGTTTAACAGAAATTTTAGCAAGATCTAATATATTTAACAGGGAAAAATTTAGAACTGCTAATAGTAGTGATAGTACGTTAAGTACACTATTTAGTAAGACTAAGAAGACTAGGGATAGGCTTAGTTAATTGGATATTGCGAGTATAGTTTATAAAATTACATGTCAGGGAAATGATCAGCACAATTGTAATAAAGTGTATATATGAGTAGGAACAACAAAAAACAAATGAAAGACAAGAATTGGAAGACATACATAAGTCAGACCAAAAATATAGCCTCATTAATTTACAACAGTCAGCGTTATCTTCTCACTGTTCCAGATGAAATTACTACCCTCATTTTGAAAATGTTTCAGTTATAAAAACAGAAAGTAATTTTAAGAAACGTTATATTTGGAAATGTTAGAGATTATTAATACACCTATAGATTGGGGAATTAATTTAAAAATGTTCACTGCAAACTTAGCACGGATTTATAGACATTTAATTAAGAAAAAAATAATACATTGAATGTATGATACAACTTAGATTAAATTTTAAATTTTTTCATGTTATTCTATAAGCAACATTTGCAGTTAATTTGTTTAAAGCTGAAGCAAAATAAACTTGTTGTAGTCATTAGCAGAATAAGTTTAGCTTAAATTATGTTATTTTTTGTTTTATTAATATTGTTCAGTATTTGTCGTCGAGTTAGAATTTTTTGTAAAATAAACATTATTTGACAATTTTTTGTTTTCAAAATCGACCCTGCAGAAATTATTGGAGTACATGATGCGTTTTAAATAAAAAGGAGTAGTTACAACGTAGTCCGATGTAATGCAAACATGGACCATGATAACGAAAAAAAAGATATTTTACAATACTCGCAACACATTATTAAAAAAATACATCTATGGTAATACTGTTACGCCATCTTTTGTTTAGTGTGTTTTCTGACAAGCCGAATGATTTGTTTTTATTATTATTAATAAATAAATACCTATCACAGGATTTGTTAATTTCATCTTTAACCATGGGTATGTTAAGGTCACGATGAATATTATTATTACTCACAAACCATGGAGCCCTAGTTATTGTTCTTAATATTTTTATCAGGAATCTTGCAAGAATTTCAAGGTTTGAGTTACTAGGAGGTCCCCAAAGTTGAATTCCGTAAGTCCAGGTATATTCTATGAATACAATATATGAATACAATATATCTGCAATTATTTATTTATATTTTTATGTTATGTTTTTGTTTATAATAGTCTTTTAGCAAATGAAGAAAAAAATTTATACGAAAAATTTTGTGATTATATTTCATTTATTTATTTATTTTTTTTGTTGCAAAAGCACCCCAAAAGTGCTCTTAAAAATTTTACAAAATTATAGTTTTCAAAGTAGTTAATTGTGATATTCCATGGAGTATTCACATCAGAGTAAGTAAAAAAGGGTTTCCAAACTAGTTTTTTGTGGTAATCCATGGAGTAGTGGCATGAAGTAAGACTAACCCTGTGTTAATAATTTGTGGAGTAGTTACTTGGACTAGTTTTTGAATTAGTCTGATGTAATGTTTTTTTTGGATTACATGGTCCTTTCCTAGGACATTGTAATGTAAAATGGAGCCTGTTTTTCCCATATATTTGGATTACTTTTGGACTAGTCCTTTACACGTATGTAAGGAGTAGTCTCGATTTCTGCAGGGTAATTATAAAATTTTTACTTTTTCCTTACAATGTTAATAAATTGTTAACGGAATATTAAAAAATAAAAGATTTTAAATTGTTAATTTTTTATAAAAAATGAAAAACAAGATCTGAAGCTGCAAAATGAAAATTATTTATTGCTATGCATTATCATTACCTCTAGTACCTTGTGCAGCCGTTGATCTGCTTATTATAAATGTACACGCACATCCACACAAACAATATAAAGCTAAAAAATATAATAGACAAACAAAGAGCCACACATAATTTAAGTAACGCAAAATTCCAAGTAAATCAACCTCAAATGATTTTATTGATGTTGTTGCGTTCCCATGTTTTGCATGTGTCAATAATATTTGTAGATTTAAGTCTAGAGTTATCAATAAGTAGAACGCTTACGAACAATGTGTAAGGTAATAAAGAAGTATAAATATCAGGAGATGTTAGGCAGAGATACAGTTTAATTTTAAATATTAGGGGAGACAGAAAAGTCAGTGTTTTAATACACAGTGCTATTAAGTGTAAAGTTGTGAATTATTTAAGTACTGTGTAACGAAATGGTGTTAGTGTCATTATTTCATTTGCAATTAAAGAGATCGCAAAAGCGTTTTTAAAGATAGAAACGTATTAATTCTAATACACATTAAATTGCCACCCATCTCGTTGCTTTATTCCTCACCCATCACAAGGACTGTGCATAACTAATCCTGTGTTCTTCATTTCTATTAAATTTTTCTTTTTATACCCTTCTACAATTCTCGTTTCAGACCCTATAAAGTACTCGTATACATATTCTAAATCAGAATTAATAGAAAAGCAATGTCCGTCTGTCTGCGTTGAAATGGCGTTTCTGAGAAAACAATTCGACTAAGAAACTATTTTTCTTTCACCATTCTATTAGTCCATCGCTTCATCGGTTTGCTATTGAAATTCAGTAAAATGATGTATCCAAAATTCCGAAAAAACATTTTTTTTGCAATTTTGTATAAACATATTTGGAAAAAATTGTTTGTTCTGCTTCAAACTTGACACAATTATTTGCCATGGCAATTAAAACACAAAAGAAAATTTCCCCGATATCAGTCCATATATAGCCGAGGTATAGTCCAAACCGATTGTTTCATTAAAATGTTGCGTAAGCGAACCTAAATTTTTTTTATCGCTTAAAAGCAGTTCTGGTAGTAGGAGAAGTTGCTAAAATGCAAAAAATGAAAATTTCCATTGTGAGTCCATATACTTGTATACGCAAGATACAGCCTAAACCGATTTTTTTTTATGAAAATGTCGCGCAAGCGAAATTCTTCAGAAATCGAGCAACTTGTGTTAGAAAAAAGAAGAGCAACTTCGCAGGTCTCTGCAACTAAAAACAAGGCTCCGTGAGTGCACAAATCAACTAAGAAATTTGCTTGGAACCCAAAAAACGGCTTCTCTACAAACGTATTTGGAAAGTCTGGATGGTACTCCTCAGTCAGACTATTCTTTATGGCGGGCGACTAAGGGTTTAAAAAAGCCAGTTAGAGGTAAGCCGCCCTTGCGAGAACCGTCTGGTGACTGGGCTAGAGATGACTCGAAAAAGGGTAATTTATTTGTTTACCATTTGAAAAACGTTTTTACCACAAATAGGTCTGATAATGCAAATGAGTTGCCGCCTATCTTTAGTAGACCTCCTGTGCCTTTAAGATTCAATTTTGAAGAAGTTGAATATGCTATTGGTAATCCAAACCTTAAAAAAGCTCCAGGTATGGATAAAATCAGCAACAAAATGCTCGTAGAGCTGCCTCGTGTAGCTAAAAGAATTGTTCTTTTTATTTTTAATGCTATTTTACGACTTGAGTATTACTCTGCAGAGTGGAAGGTGTCCATGATAACAATGGTTTCTAAGCCAGGGAAGGATCACACGAAAGTAGAACCATATTGTCCAATAAGTCTACTGACAACAATATCAAAACTGTTCGAAAAATTGCTAAAGGCGAAGTTGGATCCAATGCTTCATAAGGTTGAATGTATTCCTGATCACCAATTTGGTTTTAGAGCGAAACATGGCACCATTGAGCAAACACACAGGTTAGTTAACGTCATAAGAAAGGCATTTGAAGATAAAAAATATTGCTCTGCCTTATTCATCGACGCCTTTTGATAAAGTGTGGCACGATGGCCTAATGCATAAAATAAAGTCTAACTTACTTGCAAACATACATAACCTTTTGGAAAGCTATTTATATTGTCGCCAATTTATAATAAAAGTAGGCGATTTCATAAGCCCCGCCCAGCCTATTGAAGCCGGAGTTCCCCAAGGCAGCATATTAGGGCCTATCTTATATTTGATCTACGCATCTGACATGCCGACAAGCACCAACATTCACACTTCAACATTTGCAGATGATACAGCATTCCTTAGCATACATAGTAACCACCAGCAAGCATCAATAAACTTACAGGAACACATCGACAAACTAGAGAATTGGCTCAAGCTTTGGAAAATCAAGGTTAATGAACAAAAGTGTGCCCATGTTACATTCGCACTGCGTCTAGGAACATGCTCACCCATTACTATTAACAATAAAGTAATACCTCAACACAGTGAAGTCAAATACCTCGGTATTCATCTTGACCGTAGACTAACATGGAAGTCGCACATCGAGGCAAAAGTAACGCAGATGAAATTGAAAGCAGTGCAAATTAACTGGCTACTAGGCAGAAATTCGACCTTAAAGCTTGATTGTAAACTTTTGCTGTACAACTCGATTCTAAAGCCAATATGGTGCTATGGGATTCAATTACGGGGCACAGTCTCGGCATCCAACATTGGAAAAATTCAAAGAAGTCAAAATAGAATTCTCCGTAGAATTACAGATGCTCCATGGTACGTTAAAAACTCACGAATCCACGCAGATCTGAACGTACCTTTTGTGATATCTGAATTTGTGAAGTACGCGACAAGGTATATTAACAAACTTGAATTCCATCCAAATCCTCTTGCAGTTAATATTCATAATTTTGGTGGTCATACCCGTCTGAGAAGGAGGGATACTTTGGCTACCATTAGAGCTCTAAACAGATGACTGAATTCTGAAATAATATTCGCATAAAAATAAATTTTTGTCCAGCACTGGCAGGACTTTAATCACAATTTTTTTTAGTATTAAGAATTGAATACTTGAATAACAAGAAATAATAATGAAAATCTATTGACAAATAAAGATTTCATATACAATTTAAAGCAGGTTCCTATATTGAAAAATTGGTTAAATGCACTAATTGCAATTTGATTTCAGTAACGTAAATCTAAATGTGTGTGTGTGTGTGTGTTTTATTGATGTTTTAAGGATCTAAACAACCATGCAGACAGCATTAAAGTCGTCCGGCATAATGTTGCCAGAATAATGGCAACAGCAACTAAACACTCTTCGAATAACACCCAAATTTTGTCAAACTTTGTAAGAAAAACATTTTCAATATTTTATTCGTTCTTTGACCCGATAATCATTTTCTTATTTCAGAAAAGATATACAAACTTTTTTAACTGTATACTATCAAGTAAATTTTATCTTAAAATCTTTGCAAAAAATTGTTTATTTAATTAAAAAATGTTCTTTGTTAAACATGAATAGAAAAAATGAGAAAAAAAAAACTGGCAGACATGAATATTTTTTGTTGCAGTTGTATTTCCACAAACGGAATGCACAATAGCACAGAGATGACCTTTAAGTATATAAACAAAATAAAAAATATAAAATTAATTACAACAATTTTAGATATATTGTACTACTACAAATATAGTAACAACAACATAAAATATTCAACTACGAGTATTTATTGCCTTTTTCTTTGCACAAAACAAGTTATTAAGAAAATTTTAGTTTTATATTACGAAATAGAAAGAACAAGCGAATTTAACGAACTTGTATTAAATAATAAAAAAGATATAATAAAATATAATACCTAAAATAAAAACAAAAAAATGTAAGTATGATTTAAGCATTTGTTTGATTGAATACAAAACACAATGGCACGAAATGATACATACTTGCTTGCGGCTTAGAGCGTTAATTCTTTATGAGATTTCCGATTACAAGACCTAGCAGCTCAATAAATTTGCCGCAAACTACTCGTAGTGATAAAATTTTAACTTAATTTTTATTTACAGCGCTTAGTTAGAAGGAATTTAATAGTTAAAATATGCTGAACAGAAATCTACACTTAAATAGATTAAGCTATGAGCATCAACTATTCCGAAAGACGAAGCGAAAAGGCAGCATATAAATACTAAAATAAACTTAGAATGAGTTTTACTTCAAAAATCCCATACAAAAATTTACTAAAAATCATTTCAAATAAGTTTTTATTTCTTATGAATAGACCTAAAAATGTTTAACCTCAGACACGAAACTGCTGTATTAAAACAACTCAAATTATAGTTGCAGGTCAATTTGTTAAAATTCAGCTTGATTAATTAAATTTTCTCATTATGCTTTTGAGATGTGCAAAAAATCTGAATAAAATTCTTTAATTAAAACTGTTTTCAAAAATTATAAAAAGAACAGTTAAATTAATAAAAAGAAATATTTAACTATCATAATTGTTTGAAACGTAGTATCAGATATAAAAATTGTACAAACATAATTCAAGCAAGTTATTGAAATTACTGGAAATTAAGATATACGCGAAAAATTTCCATATCTTTGTCATCTTATCTTTTTGTCATAAATCATAAAAGTTTTTTGTTAGATATAATAAATGGTGAAACAGAACTAGGGCTAGACAATATTTTACATACAACTAGACATAAAATAGACCCTATTTTTACAGATTTTTCTTATACTCTGATTTTGAAACACAAATGCTCTCTCTACCATCAGGGTTGCCATATTTTCCGATTTTTCGTCAATTTGATGATTTTAGGTTCTGAAAATATCACGCTGACGATTTGACGATTTAAGGCCCGTTTTTGGCGATTTTTATAGATCACATATTTACTTTTTTATCTTGCAATAACCAATAAAAGCTTTTGTCGGGTAAACTTTCTAGGGAAGGATATATTATGTATAAAATATGTTATAAATAAATAATTATTTGATGTGATGTTTCACTTAAAACAGCCTCAATGGAAAACAGATATTTTCAGCGGAAATTTCTATCGATGAGATATAAGCATTTTTGTTAAGATAGTCTCTAAGTTAAGCTCCCAAGCTTAGATTCTGAATAAAACTCTATAAGAAGGAGAATTTAAGGCAAGCTTTCACTTTTTTCACCTGTCGTTTGTTTTAATATTACGACTAGCATTTGGTTAAATTCATCAGCCAAGCAAAATTACTACTGTCACAATTGAGCTAGAACTTTTAAGGTCCTTTGACGTTCAGTGCACAGTTTTGACAACAGACTCTTTATATACTCGTCTCAAACTATCACCATCGTGACTTCTACTAAAAGGCTCTTAATTTAATTTTTGTAATTTATAATGGGAAAAATGTCATTCACTCTGTTTAGTAAATTTACCAACATGCACAGTTGAATTATTATAAATTGTAGTTAGCTAGTTAGGTAGGAAGCAATCTTTATAAGCTATTACTTCGGCATATATGGTTGAATATTAAAAACTAGCTGACAAAATTATCAGTTAATATAACAACAACTGGGTAATGGCAAAAACTAATATATTTAAACTGAGCAGGTAAATGTATCGACATTGCAAGAAACTTCATTTCAAAACCTAAATTAATGTGACCGTCTTTTGATAATAAAACGATTTAGAATTTTTTTAGAACAGTCCTCGTATTTGCATAGAAGCACTCTGACAATTTATACACTCATGTCCAAATTGGTCACTTGTTTTGAACAACATTACTTTATAAAATAATAAGCATGCACTCTTGTGTTATTTGTACATGCACTTAAAAATATGAAAAAATTGTTCTCAAAAAGAAATAAAAAATACAAAAAAGAAAAAGAAAAAAAAAGACTAAAACATATGTACATATAAACTCACATACCCATAAAACTTAACATGATAATATTTTTTTGGTCATATCTAATTAAAAACAACACTTTGCTTCTAAATGAAAAACTGTAAAGCCAAACTCAAAATATATTTGCTAAAATGTATTTTAAAACCAGTTTTTTAAATGACCTTTAGATAAAAAATACACATTCAAAATTATATAAAAAAAAGTCCTGTCAGGAACGTTGCTAATGCAGCTATTGGATCATTTTGGGAGGGGTATAAATCGTTTACTCTTCTTGAGAGCTTGCCATACCCGAAATAAAAATACTCTAGTAAACTTTTTATTTGATTGAATTAAATATTTTATTTACTTAATTAGTGTTTTAGAGGAATGACCATTAAAAAAATATAGTACAAATTAAAAACAATATTTTAATCAACATAACAAGTTCATAGCAGAAATTATAAATTGTTTAAATATTTTCTATTCTCCAACCTCTTGGAGAATAGGTTTTACTCTGGTCTACTCCAAACTGAGGCAAAGAAGTTCCTCAATTGAACCTAACGCTTAAAACTCTAAGAAGGAACAGCATGAACTTGGTTGTATAGGAATTTTGTTAACGAAAAATTAAGTATATAGTAGTTTAATCGTAAAATGATAATAGCGGTGTAGGCTCTGCTTTCATTGTACTCATATATGATCGAAGTGTCCTACAGCAGATCCTCGGGCAAGTCTGCTGTTCTTTATGAAATACTGCGTAGCAACTCGCGCGATTTGACTTTCGAGCTGATCTAGAAGCTGCTTACTGGAGGAAGTCAGAGTTCTTGGGCAAGAACTTTTTAATATCCCCAAGTTTACCATATTTAAAAGAAATCCCCACCTGTCTCTGGTAAGCCACATAAGCACGGTCGTGCGCCATTTACAATTTCATTCCGTGTTGCATCTACTGTAAGGTGCGAATGTGCAGATACATTTTCAATCTCAGACGCATGTCTGTTAACATACATACTGCTTCTGTTAATACAAATAACGCCACGTTAAACCTAATCATTTTAATTTATGTACTAAAAATGCATTTCGAACCAAAAATTTTAACAAAGTTTTAGCAAAACTATATAACAAAATATTCTTGAATCAAAGTTTTATAAAATCACGTCATAACGAATTGAAGCGAACAAGGTCGTTGCTTAAAGAAGAGTGTAGGATTTTTTCTTTAAATACGTTTATACAATTCCTAACAGAATATAGGCAAGAAAAAATTATTCGACATCACTCCTTATTCCCAATTTTCACGAGGCAACTTTAGTTGCGCAATTCTTGAGTTTTAGAACAAATAAGTGAGGAAAGAGTGGGGAGTGTAAAAATGAGTACAGACTTGCTTGTACTCGAAAAGTCGTTTTGTGCTATCATTCGTAATGTCAGAAATTTTACATTTTCTTTCATATGTGTTTCTTTTATGTATTGATATGTTGTACATGATGAAAGTAATATTGAAAAAAACATTTTTTTAATCTTGCGGACAACCTCAAAAAATAGACAACAGTGTTAATTTAGAAGTGAAAATTTAATGGAAAAATTTCATAATGCAGTACATGCAAGATTAAGAAAGTGCAATCAATAGAAAGCGAAAATTGCTCAAGTAAAATTGCTGTTCTGAACATAAAAGCAAGTTTAAAATCAAATTTGATAAGAATTGCGCAACTAAAATAGCCTCGTGAAAATTTGGACTTACCTCATTCTAATGAATGTCTAATTGGCAGGAGTCATACAAGTTTGATGTTTTTCCAAAAAATCTAGTTTTGAAAACTGAAAAATTACTTTGGTTTCAGAATCGAATAAGGGTTGGGACTAAAATCCTAACAAACATTTTAGCAGATTATCTTATATGAGAGGTCAATAGACTATGCATGGCATCAAGGCAATTGATAAGTCCTTCTGTAATGAGATGTCAAACATTGAGCGTAAACAGAATATCAGGCCGTTGTTTCAAACTCTCAAACATAAAGTAAAATAAAATTTTCTGCCTATGTCACTAATATTTGCAGATTCATGTAAGCTTCCGAAATTTAAATTACTTTTCTTTTTCATCCTAAAACAAATTCTTGATGTAATGTTAAGAAAGTTTTTAAATCATTTTTAAGTGTATTGCTGCCGTCGTGGAGGAATATGAACCATCGATACATCAAAAGCGATTATTCGCCATACATTTTAACTTTACTTTTCAAAACGCCTCTCCACAACAGAAAGTTGTTATCAACAATAAAAATATAAGCGAGTCAATATACTCGTAATGACGTTGCTGACTCATGGAAAAAGTTACTCTATTGCAACAGTAGTATACATATATTTTTTAAAGGTAGCTTTGAAATTCTTTTATGCCAAACTTTAAGTAAATGCATATACATACGTATGTATATATGTGCATAGTACATAAATTCAAAAAATAACATGTATAAAAGTATAAAATTAAATTACACAAAAAGGTAAAAAAAACCAGACAACTTTTTGAAATTACTTTTTGACGTTAGATGTGACAGAAAAAGATTGTTTTTTTTTTTCATTTATGTATGTCCATACTCATTCGCTTTTTTGTGAGAATAAAAACAACAAATAAACAAGAAAAAAAAAAACTTTATTTGGGTTTCGTCAATGAAATGAAAAAAAAAACAATTTTATTAGAAATATTATTTTCTTAACAGTTTTGAGTGAAACCGGATAGATTTCTCATGGAATTGATTCATAATTTGTGGAGTTTTGTTCGCTTAAGTTAACAAAAAGAGTGTTGTATTTATTTAACAAGCTTAAACAGTCAACTGTCGATAATGTGCAAATTATGAATTTTTGCCAAGTATTTGAAGAGATAAAGATGATAGAAAACTAATTCATACCAAACAGAATACAATACATAGGAGGATACTAACTTTTGTAAACTAATTTATTGTATACAAGTATCAGCTTTAATTCGATTGTAATACATAGTAACCTCCGACATCTGCCTAGAATAGGCGAATGTACTAATTCCCTTTATTTCCCAAATTAACTGTTATTTAGAAACGGTATCTATACAGTCATATAACTCACACACAGAAAAAAATAGATGAGATTTTTTTTCAATCAAGTTATGTTATTAATAAAAAACCATTAATTTAATAAAATTTGCGTTGACTTAATTAAATTATTATTAATAACGAATTTTTGGAAATATCTCTTAATAAAATGCAATTAATAAAAAGTTTTCCGCATTATTGACTGTTATTCAATAAATAAATTGAAGAGGTTGTCATATAACAGTGAAGAGTTGTTGTTTCATTAACAATTTTTTTTGTTAAGTATATTTTACATATTAACGAAAATTTTTTCAAGAGATATTTCCAAAAATTCATTATTAATAATAATTTAATTAAGTCAATGCAAATTTTATTAAATTGATGGTTTTTTATTAATAACATAACTTGATTGAAAAAAAATCTCATCTATTTTTTTCTGTGCAGGAAATTATGAACTCACACAACACCTTATAACGAGTGATTTTTTTGCTATTATCTTTTTGGCAACACTAGTTTGGACAGCTCACGCACGTTTTGTATCTTGTGTCACTGTCAAACATCTTCAGTTTGGTCTATAATTTAATCATGAATCGTCTTACAAACGAACAACGCTTGCAAATTATTGAATTTTATTACCAAAATGCGTGCTCTGTTAAGAAAGTTCATCGCGCGCTTCTTCCATTTTATGGTCAGTTTAATCGACCTACTGAGGCTTTTATTCGGGCTATTGTAAAAAAATTTCGCACCAAATTACTAGTATTTAGAATAGTAAGAATTGCAGCTAGCCTTCCCCTACATATTTCAGTACTGGCACCAGGAAAAGAGGTTTTGAGGAGACGGTAAGGGGCAATAGTGTTTGTAGATGTTTGACTTGAACTTTCCAACCTTATATCTGTAGGCAACTTTGGTCACAGGCGAAGTGTTGTGTGATGCGTTGGACAATCGACTTCAAATGAATGAGCTCAGTAGGATGAAAGTATGTTTCGTAAAAATATGAGGGTCTCGACAACAAGGTTCAATGTTCCTAAATTCATCAGAGCAAATTCATTGTAGGAGCGATAAAAGAAAGATACGGACCCCACACTGTGACGATGCACGCGGTCGAGAAACGCGCATTTCAACGAACATCACACTGAATTTACATTCCAAGAACATCAAGAGCATCCCATTCCGCAATATTTATACCGTCATTAGTACAAGTGAAGGTCGTCAGTTTATGTGTTAATTTTTATGAAAAGCACTCAATAATTTGAGTGATTTCTATACAAAATTTTCAGAAAAAACGCTTTCTTTATTGCGGAAACATCGCCTTAATCAAGACGCGCAATTAAGTTTTTACTTAAGACCAAGCTATATAAAATTCAAAAGGATTAGCGTTGGATTTAAAGTTGCTGCTTTGGAAAAATAAAAACTCTCAAACTGCCCTCGTACTACAGAAAATATCATTATTATATCATAAATAATTTTATATACTTAATTAATACACAATACTGGGTCTTAAGGATGTTGCTTTTACAACTCCATATAGAGATTAAAAGAAAATCACCACACAGTGTCATATTCATATTTTGCCTCTTGGCATCGATCTCGGATAAGGCAAGTGCTTCAGTCATCTGCAAAATAGTGGGTAGGGCCAGAAGTTTGATATAACAGGTCATTAAAAAAACAAAGAATTAGAGTTGGAGAAAGCGTCGAGTCTTGCTGTACCCCTGAATTAATCTTGAACTCGTTTAATGAGACCCCATCTATTACAACTCACATAATGCAGTCTCAGAGAAAGCGGGAAATAAACTGAGAAATAGCATAACAGACACCAAAATCAGCAATACACAATGTCACAAGCTGTCAAATGTCTTGGAAATATCTAGAGCCACCGCTTTATTTTCACCGAAGTAATGGATCAAGTGACATCATTTCTCTGAGAGATATGCTAAAAAAATTGTTGATAAAATTATAAATAAGTAGTAATTTTCAGGGTTATTTGCTGCAACCTCTTTGGGTATTTGCGTTATATTAGCAACCTTTCAACACAACTCACACGTGTGAATGGATGCGCAAGCGTAGGAGAATACTTCTTCAAGAGCAGTGCAGGAATACCTTTTTATGTACTCTTTCCAGTTCGGGAAGTGGAAAGTAAGAATTACGTTCGAAAATGTCAGACACCTGCTGGAAAATGAGGGCTAGGAAATAATTTTTAATTTATGCTAACAAGGTGGATGTTTTAAATAAATTTAAAAAAAAGTATCTTCTAAATTAAGTTTTTTTATATTGTTGTTATGTTTCTCGTGATATTGGTATAGTATTTCTATTACGCTCTTAGAGGGTTCCACATAATCCTCCAATTTTTAAAGTGACTATTTTTGAGATACGTCAGATTTTGTATGGTTTTTTGAGAATCCCCGGAAACAAAAATAGGAGTTTTACAATGCACCAAGTTCTCTAATGAGTTTTCTTGTTGTCTAAAACAATATTTCTGAAAAAATATATTAAACAAAAAATCAAGTTTGAAGGTGAAATAAACGAATTCATCATTTACACAATATCCATACACGTACAGTGCAGATATCTGCAACGAGTATCAAACTTTCAAGTGTTCTCAGTTATTTACACTGACTTTTTATTATTAAACCTTTTTTATTTATTTTATTTATTTATTTATTCATGTCTATAGATGTAATATCCTTGCCTTATTCTTTTGTTCAAAAACAATTCAAACTTGTATGGTAAACATTCATACCAAACAGTTTTATACACTATTACTTGCAATGAGCTTGAAGACTCCTGATCACTCCTTTTGTATCATTGTGGTTGTAATAATATTCCCACCCACATTTTATTGCACAAAGGCTACAATTTACTCGTATTTAAATTTTATTTCAGCCATGAGTCCATTTTTATTTAGCTTTATTTATGCGAAAAAAAGTAGTGTTTTCTGATATTTTTTAGAAGTGTTACCTATTAAAAAAAAAAGTCTCCCAAGCCCATCATCGTTTGGACTGATGCTGCTGATTTTGTAGGAATATTCAGTGTAGAACAAAATCCACAAGCCAAGTATATCTGCCGGGTGCTTGGGATCACTATCATATTACAATAGCAGTCGGCTTCAAAGCAGAGCGTTTGAGAGCTTTTCTAGAGATTATTGTATTTTGGGTTGTTCAACAGAAATCTTTTGTTTATTTATTCATCTGTAAGGAAAAGGTCTGCTGCACCAGCTGGCGATTAACAACTCTCAAACCATGACTTCTTCAGTGCCACGCATATTTGTCAGCTGTCTGCATATTCCATTCCTCTTCCATTTTCTTTATACAAGACAAAGTATTTATTCACACTGACAAACCGAATTGTAAGAAATCACAAGAACCAATTTAAAAGCACACAAATATAACAGGACAAAAAGGAAAATAGGTCTTTTAAAAATGAAGTCGCGTTTATTTTCGTACAGACGCTTAATTTGTATCAAGGCCTCACGCCACGAGTTAACATTAAACTGTTATGAATTTTTACAAATATTTTTGTTTTGTTACCCACATTCATTATGGTTCAACTTATCGAAAGTTTATTGTATTTAATCGGTTAATTTATGAGCTAAGCCGTTTCTTAATTACCATAAATATCTAAACTGATCTTTATTTAAACGGTTTTTTGTAGTCTAAGTTTTCAAAAAACATAAATTTTTCTTAACAAAATTGTTTTAAATTTAAATCTGCAGTCAGTTAAAAGTAAGTTCATTGTATTGTCGTAGTTTCTAACTCATACTGTACATTAACTTATTGGAAAAAGAAAGACATTTCTCAATTTACTTTTGTTATTTAAGTGAAATCTTTCGATAAAACGTATTTATTGTACACACAGAAAAAAAAAAACATATTAAATAAAAACATATTTTTTGTTTTAATTATTTTAAGCTAATTGAAGTTTGGTTTTAAATTTATTCATTGTTTATTTAACATTGGCCAATGTTAATCTTACCTAATTCAATGTTAATTTTACATTGATATATTTTTTAAGAAAATCTTGAATTAAGTTGTATGACTTGGTATGTTGCAACTTCGCTTTAAACTATGAGAACAATCTTATTTTAATGCAAAACAAGATTTTATGAATTTAACATTTCTCATTGTTATTTTTACTGCAAAAAAATTTATTCACTTTTTACAAAGTGATATTAAAAAATTTACCTTTCGAATCAATATGAATCAATGTTAATTTTCAATTGGTTCATTATTTTTGTAGAAAAATAACATAATTTTAATCAACATTTTCCAATTTTGATTTTACATTGCAAGTTTTTTCTGTGTGTATTTATGTTTGTTTCTTTTAATGTCGCAGCCACCAATTATATGAAATGGGAGCCCTTACCGTGCACTTTATTTGCGTTCTCACATCCAGGAACTATTTGTTTCTATCAGACATATTGGATTGAGAATGGCACTAGTTATATTTCCCATTTTTTAATATAATATGTGTATAAGAGAATGACAAAAGTGTGATTTCAAGAACTTGTAGGCTATTTGTAGAAAAATAAATACATATAAATATTATATCGTTTTGAAAACTCACATCGAGCAAGACGGTGCAATTTTGTCTGAGCTTTTGAGGCTCAATAGACTTATGCTTAATGCAAATATATCAAAATTTATAAGATTTAGACCAGGGATTCGTAGACGTGAAGAGCCTATGAAGGTCAATGTTGGTGGCAATTTAATATGTGAAATGGAAAATGTTAAGTACCTCGGTATAAATCTAAGTAGTAACCTTTTATGGGATAATCATATTAGTAAACTAAAAGCCTAAATTTCATCGGGAATTGGTATACTTTACAAATTAAGAAATAAACTAAACGTAAGGACAAAACTCTTGATTTACCAATCTATTGTTCATTCACACCTTACTTATCTTCCAGTAGTTTATGGACATAAAATGAGTACCAGCTTAAAAAGTTTACAGGCAGCACAGAATAAAGCATTATAACTTGTGTTTAATCCCCCCATAAGGTTTTCAACGATAGATTTATATCGCAACTATGCGAAAACTATACTTCCTATTAGAGGACTTCACAAACAACAAGTGCTATTGTACGTTTTCAAGTGATTAAAAGGATTTGAATCACACACTATTATGTTTCAGCAGAACTCCTCAACTACTAGACTGTCTTGGGCCTTGCATTTCGCTAGATGTCGCATTGAGCTCACAAAACAACGAATAACTTTCATTGGACTAGTGGAATATAATAGATTACCAGAACATTTAAAAAATTCTTCGGTGCTATCAACCTTTAAAAATAGACTAAAAACACATCTCTTAGAAAATATAGTAATACTTCTTGCATGACCGCCCTAAATATTGAGTATTATTTCTACTATTATATAATTTATTGTTAAAAAATATAAAACCTTAGATTTATTATCTGTTTTGAGTTCAAATTTGTTATACAACATTGTTGCCATTTAGTCTCTATAAAGCGTACTCGGTGCTGAGGAAAACTATAAATATTGTAAATATTGTTTTTGTAAATAAATACAAAAAAAGTACAAACGAAATATTAAATCATACACATACACAATATATACAATCTAACTTAAGTATGGGTATGTATGGGTAAAAGAATTCATTGGGTATTGACATACTCATACCCATAATTATTTAGTACTTACGTTAGTAAGTAAAATGTGTATTAGCTATTTGAAATACTTTTATATATATTGTATATACATAGGTAGCCTTATGTATACGCTCGAGTATTTACGCACGCATACTCCGACAGGGATGGAAAGCGCAACTTTTAAAATTTTCACTTTAAACACAGCTTCTATTTGAAATAAAGGAGTTTTAAAACCTAAATTAGTTACAAAAACGATTCAAAATTGTTTTTTGTGACCATTTCATTTTTAGCAAGCGTATCAATGGTCGTGTGTATGTATTTATAAATATTAAAAAAGATAAAATGGTGTTTCTTTTTTTTAACATTTTAACGGCGATGAATTCGCCGTTAAATATTCATTGTACAAGTTCGTCGTGTGAAGCACAATATCAACGAACTTCTGTGTGGATAACATTGATTACTTTACATTCTGTGCAAAGAAAAAAAAAAAAGACAATTAATATAAATACTAAGGGGGCCATATTAAAAGTAAACCCATATAAATCCCATCGGAAATAGGGATATGTAAACAAATTATCTGGTGTACTTTATTTTTGGAGAACATCTGTATAAATGTTTTACTACACGGATTAATATAAATATAAAAAGTATTCTTTCGTGAAAAATACTTTTTTTATATAATAAACCTGATCAGCTGATATTGTTTTGCTTGTCGTTTCCTGATGAAACAATTAGAAATAAATCTATTTCAACCTTCGCCACTATTGTGTGCATATTCATATACACCAATGTATTTTATTTTTGGCGATGAATATTCGTGACGAAAAGCTCGTCGTTCGTCGCAAATGTGTTCCTAGCATAAATAAAACGTTCGTCGGATTTGTCAAATTGCATTACAAAAATTTAAAACAACAAAATGCCTATAAAAAAATTATGAAAAAAGGACTGTGTGCAAAAAATATAAAATATTTACTGAAAACGAGATAAGTACGCCTTAACCAGAAAATAAAACAAATTTATTTATTTATTTACAATAATATGCCTATGGAACTACAATATTCTTGCAGACTAATAACAAATTAACCAAATAATACCTTATTATCTAAAAGTAACTTAAGCTCATTAACAGGATGGGAAAAATTAATACTGACAATATTATTCACAATGGCTTACGCATAGCATAATTCGTACCATGCGTTGCAACATAAATCAAATTACTAGCTCTATTCACAGTCTCGTGCAAATGGTATTGCATCATTGCATTTGCAGAAAGGTTCAGCATATTTTTACTCTACACTAATAAAATACACAGTAATGTACTTGCTAGTCTTATGTGTATATGCAATACTTAAAACCTATAGTTTTTATTTGCTCTACTTATGCACAAGTTAATTGCAAATCGACAGCTGACAATCAGCGATTGTCTTAGTTGCTGTCGCTCATGCCGCATTCAAATAACACCAATCGATGTCTTCATCTAGCTTAAAATCGCTTTTTTTTATTAAAAAGTCCATTAACTGCTCCATAAAGCTTTTTTTCGGCATATTTATTTTTGATTAAAATTTCAGCAAATTATTTTCTACTCAAATTTTTAATCAGCTGTGAATTTCATGCTTTGAAAAAAGTAGTGCAGACTAAACCAACAGAGGTTGTTCACAATTGATAGCATATATTTGCAATTGCATAAATTTGCAATCACAAATGCACAAGATGTTGAATAGAGCTACTGTGTTTACGATTTTTAGCAGGTACAGTAAATTTTTAATGAAATATTCCCGAAAAACAGTGCAAAGTTGCAAAGTGCGAGATTGTATTCGAGCTGCCTGCTGATAACTTACAATGTACGCTAGGAAGTAATGAGCTTTTGTGTTCGTTGGCTGAACACTTCACTATCTCGCTTACTTTGTGCAGTTGGTAGGCGTTCACTCTACAAATGCGGCAATATGCTTCAAACTTTATACTAGCCTCGAATGTATGATTGGTGTGCTTTACTAGCTTACAAGTGTACATAGCCGCCGGGCATATGGTTTAATAGTTGCACGCTGCTCTATGCAGAGTGTTTCCTCATACGTATGTTTTTTTTTTTCTTCGCTGGCTATTTGAAGTAAGAATCATTGAAATCATACCACGCAGAAACACTTTGAAACTGTAAAGCACTAAACACATTCGAGACAGCAGGCTACCAACTACAAAAGCTCAAAATTAAAATACACGTGTTCTTATGAGAATGATTATTTTGAAAACAGCAAGGCAACACGACTGCAGGTTGTTGTCCAGGCTTTGTCGTTGTAGTCCAATTAAACTAATTTCTATTTTTGTTGGCTACAAAAGCTTTGTTGGTGATGTCAATGTATCAAGCAAAGTCAAATAAATTAGCGCTTTGAGAACAAATTCACAAAATGTATTCATAAAAATGTTAAACAATTATTCAAATCATTTTTAGATAAAACTGTATTCATAAAAGAATTTTAAGTTAAAATGTTCTCTTTAGCACTCTTTTCAGTCAATCGTTTTTAAAACTGATTGCACCCTTTTCTAAGACAATTTTAAGGTGATGTTAGTGATTTGATTGTAAATGTTAACTATATTATTATTAATTGCTTTTGTAAAAAATGTAATCCTGTTCGAATAAAAAATTTTATTGTTTAAATAAATTTCTCAAAGTGTTATGTTGTTAAATCTCTTGCCATACTATTTGTCACTTTATAACGCTTTAAATTCACACTTGCACGTATTATTTGAATTTTTGACTAGTCTTAATACAAAATGTGATGAAGTGTCTTTAGATAATTATAACTACTAAACGCTAATAATTCAGTTTGGTAAATTCTTGTTTTTTCCTATTTACCGGGATGTTAAAATAACAGGTCATTTTCATTTGCATTTTCATTGAGTTCATGAACCTTTTAGATATAAGAACATAACTTTGAATTTAATTGCTAAATAACTAAAATGCATAAAACAAATTTTCATGTCTGCAAAAATCAGCATGATAGTTTTCCGTTTATAAAAACTGTTTTTTGTAACCTGAAATTTCGTATAGAGTGGCACACTGAGCTTTATTTGCATTTTTCCATAAGCCGAAACAAAAATTTATGTTTTTTTGTTTGTTAGTGTTTTATTTCTTTCTTTTTGTTATTATTATTGAAACAACATCATTTTTAGATACACCGAAACTTCTTTTATGTAAAAAAGTGTATTATTCCAAATGGAAAATGTTTAATAATAGCTCTTGCTAAAAAAATACTTCTTTTGTAGTTAAAGTTTTATTTGGAATGAACTGAATTTGACATAAACCAAATGCTACTATGGTGTTAAACATAAATCAGTAGTAAAATCAGCATGTATAATTTACATAAAACATTAATTCAAAAACTTCCGTATATACATAGGTTAAAAAAAAACTTAGTTGTATTTAAATTACTTTAATCTTCAAACAGTTCATTGCATTTACTTGGATTTTTCTTGCTGTTCAACTAGGTGATAGCTTTAGAAACAGCTAAAGAAAATTATAAGTGGCACCATTGAAACCCAAAAAAGCAGCTGTTTATATTTCAGACGTTTTTATTTTAATTGTGGATCTTGATTGTGATTTGCAAATATTTAATTTTTTAATATTTATATATATTATTACATCGACTACTAAGTAGCTCGCACTATTTTAGCAATAGCTACTATAGAATTTTCTAAATATGCCTCAGCCATTTTGTATGCACAAAACTTTTTCAATAATTGTAAGGAGATAAAGAAAACAAAATCAGCTGTTTATTATGTAGCTGCCACTTTTAATATAATTATGTAATTGGCTACAGGCTACATTTGTGGCCAGCGGCATTTGTAGTCGTGTGTTCATGTAGCCTGCTGTCTCGAATGTGTTTAATGCTTAAGGTTTGATATAATTTCTTTAAGTACAAGTACTAATTCCCTCCCACAACTTTTACTTACTTTTAAATTTCTCTTAGAGCATACATATGTATATGTATGTATATGCATATGTGTGTAGGTGAATGTTAATTTATTTTTTTATTTAAAAGTATTATCATTATTTTTAATCTCATCTACATAATTAATTAATTTTGTGTTAAACCTTGTGCAAAGTAAAATTTTCCTAATACGAATAATTCCCCTGAACTTAAACCATTGAGGTTTAATATGTACATATGTACATTATACATAACATATATGTATATTTTAGTTGATATAAAAAATATTCAACAAAGTTTCTCACAAATATCTCAACATAAAATTCACATTCAAGGTTATTGAAATGAAAATTTATGTACATATTTAACTGTCGTTAACACACTCATAAACGAACATCTTGGCCTCATTTAAATGATTCACAAAACAAAACAGAACAAACATACTAATGTATCTACTCGTACATCACTTCCATTTTTTTTTCTTTCATTTTCTTTTAGTTGCAATAAATTACAAATAATTTTGTAGCATTTCACGTTTTACTTGCAGGAGTCTACTTGTCACTTCCTAATTAAGCATTTATTGTGTAAGATGATTTTGTTTAATATTTTTTTCAAGGAATTTAGAACACCGACAATATTTTCATATCCATACGATAGGGTTTCATTTTTCTACATACTCGTAGTCGTATACTTCTGAATTGTTGTTTTCATTATTATTTCAAAACAGAGAGACACATGAGGGCGCCATTAAGTTGTTTTCATTTACTTTTTGTCTCTATAGTAGGTTCACTTTTTTTCTTTACACGTTCGTCTGAAATTCTATACGGACAATTCTTGGCAGCTTTAGTTCTGTTGTTTTATGGATTTTTTAAATATTATTTTTGCATATCATTATGAAATATAAACACATGTTTAAATAATAAAAAAAATGTATGAGAGAATAGAATAGAAAGGTGTGCAGAAAAATGCTAAGGAAGCTTGTTTCTCTGAGGTGATTGAGAAAAGACATCCGGCGGATGACAAAAGCCTTACAATTTGCAAAATAAAAAAACTTCTGATATGTATTGACATTTAAAAAAAGTTTGAAAAACTATTTATTTTTTGACACAACTTTTCGTTTCCTGACAAATAACTTTTTTCAGCCATGTTCTAAGAAATGCGCGATCTGAAAGCATTCTGGAAAACGCTTAATTCACTTTCAGGTGCGTTTTACAGGCGTTTCGGAGCTTACGAAAAATTACAACATGTATATTACATACATATGTAAAACGAAAGCAAATTGACAACAAATAGAGAAATTTTTTTAAATATATTTGAATGAAAATTTGTAAAATTCTTCTAAATTTTTATAGAAAAATAAGAGAAAACATACGAGTATTAAATTTTATTTGTGAATAATTTTATTTCTATTTTGCTAGTTTAGTTTAAGCAAATTCAATCAGTTCATTACAGATACGAGTTGTAGTCGCCAATTTTAAGCGATATGGGTTTACCAGAACACCTATTTGGTGATTTCAAAACGAAAACGCCAAATTTAAGCGAAGCAAAACTGCCGTTATTAGTCTCCAAGAATTTACTATCTATAACGATCACTATAATACTATCGATTGAAACACTAAAAGCCATTGCATTGCCCCAGGGCAACCTTATCTGTGCACAAGATAATTGGACCATTTTTTCGAAAATTCTCAGAACACAAGGCATTGTTTTGAACAGTGTGTTCAGTTTGATGGAAGAAATTAGAAGATGATATACTCTTTAGAGGCAAGTAATGCCACATTAAGCAGTTTCCCACCTTTCCTTTCCCTCTCCCTCACTCCCACCATATCCATCTAACTTTTATTCTTTAATTCTTCTATCCCACTTTTCAGGCAATCACAAAGGGAACGATCTTCAGGATCAGTGAGCTGGAGAATCCAGGTACTCTTTGGAGAATCTAGCGGCCTGCATACCTAATCGAATCTAAACTACTCTTTAGAAAATAAAATTCGCATTTCCGTTCTATCGTTCAATGTCAATTATTATGCTTTTTATTTAAGTTAGAAAATATAAATCTGCTACTAGACGCACTGTATTTGAAGAACTTATAAAAAGTAAATGAATATTCCCAACGGCGAACACTGCATACCACATTACATCTCTTAAATGATTTGTAATCATTGAATGCTAACTTATAAAGTGTACGACCGTAGTATATGGAGTACATAAAAGTGAATGTAACTCATATTTTGTATCACGTTTATATGTATGTCTCTTATTTTTTAGTTTTAAAACAAACGTTCGCCGGCTTTTGTCAAAATTGCCTTCGACAAAAAATCGTCAATGAGGTAAAAGGGCCAAATTGTTGTTTTAGTATCTATCTATTACCTTCAGTAAAACGAATATATTTAATAAGTATTTCATCTATTATATCATTTGGGAAAATCCCACACCAGATGTAACTTAGTATGTTTGTTCCTAACCGTAAACATTTTTAACGGCAGTGACAATACTATGATTGGGTACTACAATAGCCGGAAGTATAGTTGACTATGGCATAGTATTGTTATATACAACATATTTATATATTTATATTCAAAATCACTTACCGCTATTCACCAATTAGGCAAATATATTGTATAATAACTATTTTCTATAAAATTTTAAGGTAAACACTTGTTTTTATGTCGACAACTCTAAATCTTAAATTAAAAAAAAAAAAATACAATCAGTTCAATTACAAATAAAAGTTTCGAAATATAAAATGAGTTTTTTTTTTTTTTTTTTGCTTTTCCCTTTCTTCCAATTATGAACAAAAAAGTATTAAACAGTTGTATTTTTAGGTTCAAAAATCACCAAACTGGAACAACGATACTCGTAGGTAGATATGGAAAGTGGAATAATCCAATGTATTGAAACTTACTTTGTTTGCAGGAGGGGATTCTTGATAATAAAAGAGATAGCTTACAACTTACATTAGAATCTGCATCAGTCCTGGTTGAAAGTTAAAAAAAAAAAAATCACCGTCAAAAATTCAAAAATCATCATCGAACCAACAGTTTCGTTCAAAATAATAAATTCATTCGCAATATGTACTTATATATAAAAGATTGGGACATACTATTTCAAAACTGTTGACAACCAAATTCAAGATCTAAAATGAACAATATTGTTTACTCGTATATTTAAACAAGTCTTATGTTTTTTATTTTACTGAAAACACTAAGGTGAGATGAATTTTTGCAGCCAAGTTAAAGAAAATTCAAAAAACAACTAGAACGGATCTAACGTTAATGAAGACCATATTTCGACAGAAATGTAACAATAGAACAATTTTAGTGGAATAAACTATAGTTAAATCAATAATAGTGTGTTTTTAGGAATAAAACACCATTTTATACATTATACACTAATGTTAATGTCAAACTGCGTTTTGTTTTCATGTACATACTTTGATACAAGGCAGCCTTAATAGGTACTGATAGTAAAAATTTTGACAACTATTCGTAAATTCTACCAACAAAATACATCTTGATGTTTGTTTGTGTTGTATTTATTGTAATTCTGCTACTACCTTTATAAAGCTGCCTTGCTTTGATACATGCTCGAAAATGTTACCGAGTTTAATGCTTTTCATTAATTTACTGCCGGAATTAAAAATATCCTTATCACTTTGATGCGCGCTTTGCTGAATTTTACAGATACATGATAGTTGCATGTAGACTATTATGCGAAAAATATATAATATGAATATGGTCTCAAGACAATACAAAAAAATCTCTATTCCACTTGTTTGTTTATGAATAAACATGCAAAACTCAAGCGCACTCAAACTTGAAAAGTAAGTGGATAGTGATGATATTTCGACACACGTTTAAGCCAAAAAAAAAAAAATTATTTACATTCACAATTACAGTACAGCTACAAAACCACAACACATCTGCTAGATAATTTTGAAATAAAAATTTTAAAACTCTGAAGTGATAATCTCCCATATTCCAATAGGCGTTATCATCGTCACCTGAGTCGACACAAAAATTTTGGCATTTATTTACTCTTTGCCAACAGCAATTTAAAGTTGTCGACAGCCTCTATCTATAGCTTAGGTCTAGGAAACATCGAAGGCCTACCAAAAAATACATAACTGCTGTCGAAAACGAATGTATAACCAAGTGTGTTTTAATGTCGTTTTGATGTGACGACGATGACGTCTCTTGGAATATGGAGAAATATTGTGCTATTCATAGCACACAGACGAGCAACTTGTCTAAAATATTTATATGGCAAGCACTCAAACCAGTTAGTTGTTTTCATACATATATTCAAGAGATACATATCCAAATAAGACAAGTGATGACATATGATTAATGTGCTGTTCATAGAACACAGCCGAGCAACTTGTCTAGAAAATTTATATGAAAGTTAGTAAATTTTTTAAGTGATTTCCATACAATTTTTTTTAGACGAGCTTTTCGCCTGTGTTCTATAAACAGCATGTAAGAATGTGTTGTTTGACTAATAGTCACTTGCTCCTCACTGGTATTAATGCGTTATATGTTTTATAAAATTGTTACAAAAATTAATATGCTATTTGGGTATAATTTACCTGTGATTTTTGCATAAAATGTCTAAACTTTAAAATAAATGATGACATGTGTTAAAAAATTTCAATTTAAAAAGCCTTGAGAAACTGGTTTATTGAAGCGGGTGTTAATTTGTCGTTTACACCTTAACAATTAACAGTGTTATTATAATGAAATGAAATTTTTTTCTCGTAGAGTTTATTTTAGTATTGGATGTTAAAATTACATATATTTAATATACATATATTAAAACGGTTCAAAAATCTATAGTGCTGTTTACAGAACAGATACGAGCGACTCGTTCAGAAAAGTATTGAAAAAATCTTATAATTTTCATACAAATATTGAAGACGAGTTGCTCATCTTTGTTGTGTAAACGCTACATATGTATGTCCCGATAAGTTCAATGTTTCGTTCTTTTCTAAATTTCACATTAAAAAAAAAATTAAACACTAACGGCCGTATGCAAAAAAACTTAACCAAGCTTGGTAAGCAATTGTTAAGAAAAATGTCCTAACGTTATATGCAAAAACGATTGTTAGCTTACCATCTGTTTGGGCAGCTAGCGTTAACTTTAAATATTTTAAAGTTGAAATAGGCTGTACGTTAAAATGACATTTAAGATCTTTGTTTCCATTTCTCTTGAAAAGCACTATTCACTGAAAATTCTTAATAAAACTAATATATTATTTTTATTACATAAAGAAATTAAAACATTACAATGTATATGAATAGAAAATATTAATTTTGAAAGAGCAATATGAACAACAAATATGTTAGTGGTGCACTTTCAGTCAACGAATAAAACGAAAAACGGTATTCGAATAATAAAAATATTTTTAGCAAGTAATCATTTTCTCAATTTCATTAATATATAACAATTTCATTAATATACTATATATTATCTGTTCATTATTTATTAAAAAGGTAAATCCAGGAAATGTTTGTCAAAAATGTGTTATTTTATGTAATAATACAAGTTTTTTATTTTTTAAATTTGTTTTTCGATTTTCGAATATTAGTTTTCATACATCACTATTCAGAAAATTACAACTGAACATAACGACATTGCGAGAATAAAACAATTACATATATTCCTTACTACCTTTAATAGTTAACGTACTGTTTTTGCATAGACTTTTTTAACAAATGTATGGTAGTGTTAATGTGTTTGGTAATTAACGTATTTGTTAAAACTCAAGTAAGATTTTTTTTTTTGATATGACCCTAAGGATAAAAACCTACTGACATTTGTTTTAAATACTCGTATTTTTTCGAGTTAATAGTCCAATGTAAGCGGCAGGCCGCAAACAACTCTTCTATTTGCCGCTTGAGTTTATAATTATTAGGGAGCCAATTGAATGCGGCTAATTGTAGACAAAATTTGTTTGTTTAAAAAATATATAAAAAAGCACTTTGATTTTTTGTACCAGCATTAAAAAATTTAATTTAATTGTTACAAATTTTAAAATTGAAAATAAAGAAATTAATTTATTTTTTCTACTTTCTCCATTTTTGTTCATTCACTTTTTGAGGCGGCAAAACAAAAAACTAAACTAAATTCAATATTGCAAATTAAATTAAAACCAATATGTTAAAATTTTCGTAGGAATATTTTTATAAAAAAGAGGCTTATTTGAAATAGGCCACATTGTTGCCGCTGGCTACCACATGTCACTTATATTGGCCTTTCACTACCAACTTTATTGCGGCATTTCAATACAATTTTCTTTCGTTCGTTCTAACCGTATTTTGAGATTCAATATTTATGATATCCTTTATAAAACATATTTTTTAAATATATACTTGTGCAAAACAGTGATCTCCAATACATGCTGAATATTCAATTGCAATTTTGGGAGTCCCCAGTTTTCTAATAAAATGATAGTGTTTTTTAAACTCATCTGAATTGTTTAACTCAAGATTCAAGTATTCAATCAGTTGACTTTATTTTATTTACTTTAAAGCTACATAGCATACGAAATAACGACATCTGAAAAAACACAGCAATAGTTTTTGATTTAAAATTAAAAAATTTTAAATATTTTAGCTTTAAAGCGATGAATAAAGTCAATTATTATGACGATCACTTTGACAATAGAAAAACAAAGTTTCTTTAATTATATACATATATTTAATTTTAATTTTTGCAAATAGGTTTCATAAACGCATTTTCTGTTATTTTTTTCAGATTTATTTAATAAAACTAATGGAAAGCTGAAAAAAGTTAGCTAAAGGTGAGTAAACAAAAATTTAATCTATATATGTATGTATAAAATGTATAGTAATTCAAAAAATGAGAACGGCTGGGCCGACTTCTGTAAAATTTTTAGTCAGTTGTTCCTATTTTCGAGTTGAAGATATTTTGGAAAATCCCTCCGGAAATGCCGGAAAATTGGAAAAATCGAAAATAGAATTTTTGTATGAAATTTTGTGTGAAATTATTCTTAATGGCCTTCCAAATAAAAAAATAGAAACTTCTTAGTGTAAATAGTAGAAAATTAAATGCGGAAATTTACAAAATCTCTCCTCAAAATTCGAAAAATTGGAAAAATTGATATTTGGGGCGAGGCGAAGTTCACCGGGTCTACTAGTTTATTATAAATCCAATTCAGTAATTGAAGCCGAATTTTTAGCTCATTTCGTAAATAAATTTTTCGTTTTACATAAATTTTTCTTATTTTCGCAAATATTCAGAACTACTTGTTTAAAAGAAATAGATTTAAATGTTAATATGAAATTTCTTGCCGCAACTACTCTCCATTATTTCCTTTTTTATACAAATAAAGGAAGAAAACAACGTTTTTAAGCATCATTTTCATAATAGCAAAAAATTAAAAAAATAAATAAATAAATACAATAAAAACGCTTTTATTTTATAAAAGCTTAAAATTCTAGACTTGTGTCATTTATGAGTGAACTAATTCAACTGAATGTTTGTCTCAATTGAAAAAAATGAAATATTTCTGCATTCTTTCTCTATTTAGTTCATTCTCTTTCCCTTCACATTTCTTTCGGTCATTCGGTACCCGCAAAACATTCAAAATCAATTATTAGTTTTATTTTATAGTTTTAAATTTAAATCAATTTTAAAAATTAACATTAAGTTCTTTTTTTATAATTTTCATTTAATCAAATTGCGAAACAAACAAATAATGTCGTTATGCTGCCACCTGATATATTGTACATTAGAGTGGTTCGAAATAACAAAATTATCTCAGTCACCCTCTAGGATTAAAGATAATGTAAAAACAATTACAAAAATAATTTTTTTATTTATTGCCATGCCTTCAAATCCTGCGCATATAGTATTTTGTTCAATGTGTCGCCATTTTTAGTCCAAACGACTTTCTTCAACATTTGTGTCAGTATATCGGCAATAGTGAGGCGATTGTTGTCCTCCACTTTATTGACTATAACGTTGCGAACAGCATAATTATTAAAAAAGAACGGACCAATGAATCCGCAAACATAATCGTTTAAAACATAAATCGTTTAACTGCTGATAAAATGGCCACCAGTTAAAATATGTTGTAATTTTAAAGTTTAAAGTATAATTATAATTGGCCGAACTTATTTTAAACTTTTCTATAAAAGCAGCTATTTATTATTTCCGAAAAACGACTCGTATCAAGGTGTTAAGTTAAATTTTCAGTTAAGCATAAACAAAATTAATGACTTATGCATAAATTTTTAAGATATTTTTAAGTTTAGTCTATCTGTACATATAACAAGTTTTTCTACGTTTGATTCATAAGTACAGTTTTAGAAAATTTTTCAATAAAATTGAATTGTCCTTATTAATTCAATTTATTAAAATCGAATTATTGTAAATAAAAACACCTCACAAAACACTGTGCTTCAGTGTATTGAAGCACGGGTATATATTTAAGATTGCACTTTCACATATTGAGCTAGATATAATATTTGACCTTTACTTCAATGTGTCAACTCATCATTTTGCCTATATACAATTTAGCAAAACCTTTTTTGGCAGAGAGTGAAAATGGCATCTGCTAGTTATTTCCAAAACTATATGTAACCAACTAGTGTGCAAAGTTGCAATTTTTATTTTTTTAATTCAAATCAATCAAAAATACCGTATTTCCTCTGGTCTATTCTTAAATCTTATTATATCTTTTTAAACGAGCAATTCTTGTTTATATTTAAATATATATATTTGCAATTGCTTTCTCGAAAACGATGAAAATTGGTATCCAGGGGTTTTTGGGGACGAGAAATCGATTTAATTTCGTCTCGGGTCCGGGAAAATCCATTTTGTGCTGGTTTTGACCCATTTTAGGTTTTTAACTCCTTGTAATACTTTCATTGGTTTTAGAAAACGGCTTCAATGATTTTAATGGAAATTAGTATCTGGGGGGGTTTTAAGGAGGAAAAATCGATCTAGATTGTCCCCGTTCCCAGGAAGACCCATTTTGTTACAGTTTTTGTCCATTTGTAAAACTTAATTGGTGCTCGAAAACGGCTCTAACGATTTCAATGAAAATCAGTATCTAGAGGGTTTTAATGTCCAAAAAGCGATTTTGAGTGTCTTCGGTCCCGAGAAAACCCATTTTGTACCGGTTTGTACTCATTTGTAAAACTTTTATTTGTTTTAGAAAACGGCTTTAGAAACGTTTTTAATGAAAATCAGTATCTAGGGGTTTTTAAGGTCAAAAAAGTAACTTAGAGTATTGCCAGGAAAGACTCATTTTGTCCGGTTTTACCCATATGTAATACTTTTATTGATTCTCGCAAACGGCTCTAACGTTTTTAATGAAAACCAGAATCTAGGGGTTTTTAAGGTCAAAAAAGCGATCTAGAGTATTGCCGGTCCAGGACAGACCCATTTTGTCCCGGTTTTTACCCATTTGTTATACTTTTATTGGTTCTCGAAAACGGCTCTAATGTTTTTGATAAAACTCAGTATCTAGGTGTTTTTAAGGTTAAAAAACGATCTAGAATGTGCTCGGTCCCGGGAAGACCCATTTTTTGAGGTGTTTACCCATTTGTAAAGCTTTTTTTTGTTCTCGAAAATGGATTTAACGTTTTTAATGAAAATTAGTGTCTAGGGATTTTTAATGTTAAAAAAGCGGTCTAGAATATCCCTGGTCCCGGGAAGGCTCACTTTGTCCCAGTTTTTACCCATTCGTAAAACTTTTGATTGTTATTGCAAACGGCTCTAACGATTTTAATGAAAATCAGAACCTCGGGGTTTTTAAGGTAAAAAAAGTCAGCATATAGGAGTTTCTAAGATCGAAAAAGCGAGTAAGCCTCGAAAACGACTAAACTGAGCGATTGAAAAATCGATCAAGATTTCGTCACCATTTTTTACGGGTTTTACTAACATTTGACGTTATGCCATATTAAATGTTTTTGAAAACGGCTTCAAAGAGCCAGTATCTGGAAGTTTTTGGAAACAAAAATCTATATTCGTTAGTGGCGTTTCTAAAATTAATTTTTTCGCGCGGTTTTCACATACATATCTGGGGAAAATGTGATATGGACATCAAACTAAGAATTTTTAATTAGAACACAGAGGCTGATTTTTTTTTGTTAGAAACGGAAATTTAAATAAGCGAATTGCTATTTTGCCCTCACTCTATTAAATATATAAGAAAAAATAAAACAGGTAGTCAAAACACAATTTTATCGTGACTTTTTTAAACAAGGTAGAAACGGAAAAATCTTGTGAATTAAGTCAGAGACAAATAATTTTCAAATTGGCGTTTTTTTATATCAATTGAATACTCTAAGCTGGAGAACAACTGTTTCGTAATCGCTACGCTACTCATTAGCACCCACTAGGATTCGATCACGGTATCATGTAAACACGATGTGTTTTATACGGCCGCTCAACCACAATTAATTTATTTGTTCGTCTATATTTGTCGTATAACCACAGTGAACTTTTTGTCACATACATGTTCGATCTAAGACCATTGACAATGTAAGCGTGACCCATCCGAAGTCTGCGTACAATTCCTACTTACATTTACACAGCTATGGCCTAGGCCGTAAGATGCATCCAACACTGTATACATCTTAAGCGAAGATTGGATAAGTTCAAAACTATATTATTAGCATTTATTTTTTTCTTTGCTTCTTATGTACATTTAATTTAACAATATGAGAGTTTTCTAAAATGGTTTAGCAAATTAGGATTTACCGACTGCATGTCAATTTTCGCATTTGGATTTTTCTCCTACTGAATACATTTTGTTTTTACAGTGTAAGATTTCCTTTTTTTCTACACAACGTTTTGACAGATCTAAATATTTATATTACCATGTAAAGGTGCCTTGTAGTAGCGCCAATGTAAGCCATATCACATATCTGATTCTCATTAATTTTTTTCATTTATTTATCAACATACGTATGTATGTTAATAATTCTCTGTACCGTGAAATATATATGTATGTATGTACGCCAGTGTTGTCATGTATTTTTAGACAAAAAGTTTTTTTTGTATGTGTTTTTGGTTTAATTTTGTTTAAAAAAAATATAAAAAGGCGAGCTGCACAGATTTTCAAAAAACTTTTTTCATAGAAAAATATTTAAAAAAATATTTCGACATTTCAAAAAACCAGCAAAAATAAAATAAATCAATAAATTGAAAACAACGGTTATTTTTTATCAGACCTCGTATACATTCAAATGAATTGCTGGGAGATAAGAATAAAAGGTTCTCTAAGAAAAAATACTGTTTTGGTTTTACTTGCGAAATATTATTGATCATTGTTCTTGTTGAATTCTGATTAATTTATTTAAAATAATGAAATATATCCTTTAATGTTTGAGAATATTTTTTAAAGCTTTTTAAGTCTACAGTTGACTTGGAGAACTTCTCTGAAATGTCGACATACATACGAGTATATACAGCTGGGCAATACAAAAAAACATGCATGTATTTTTTTATTGGTATAAATATTAGTAGCTAATTGAGTAAATAATAATAGACTCAATTGTTCTCATTTCAAGTAAGAATTCGGGATTGAATCAATCAATCAAATCTCTTTTTCGGCTTATTTCAAGCACGGATTCGGGACTAAATATGTCGGAAAGTAAGTATTTAGTGCTTGAATAATCCGTACTTGAATCAAGTAATCCGTACTTACTGTGCTTTTGAGACCGCTTGGGACGGATTTAATTACAAATAGATTGAATTTTCTTTTCAGTGTAGAAATATCAATGATAAATAGTTGAACTTTTCTTATATAAATATTTCTAATATTGCATGATAAAAGTTTTATTTAACTTTTGCCTGAAAAAAATACATATCTGTAAATTTCTAAGACTGAATAAAATAATTATCATATTCGTCAATGCTTCAATCAAAATATGCTGGCACAAGGCAAAAGACTGATTCTATGTAACTGTGTAATAATATGAGTACTTTATTTTAAATTAGAGAAAATATTGAAAAAAGTGATTGGTTACATTGTTTTATTTAACGAAATAATCTTGAATTATTAATAATTAAGCGGGTGTTGTTGGTGGCGCCAGATGACAAACGTAGTGAATTCCAACTAGGATGTTGTAACAATTGAAGCACATGTGAATATTATTTTTTTTTGCGGAATTTGTGACTGACATTGTATGTGTACGTATGTATGTATGTGTAAGTAAAATTGTCATGATTTTGACACATTTCAATATTTAACAACCATATAAAAGAAAAACTTACAGGCAGTTCGCCGATATCGAATGAAAATGTATGCGAAAGAAATTGGGTTTGTCTATGTCACTATTATTAGTTCGCATGTACTTATATATTTTAATTGAATTTTGACACGTCGTTCGCAAACCCAAATCAATTTTCTTTCGCCTAGAATGCAAATGAACTTATTCTTTCGACATCGGCGAACTGGCTGTTAATATTTAGTAAATCAAAACGTTAGGAATTAAATAATTAAAAAAAGTTTCCATCAAATGAGGAATGTATAAATACTAACAAATATTTTAAAATAAAGGAAAAATTTAAAAAAGGGAATACAAATTATATTGGAAATGTTTACAAAATTAGGTATGTAAAAAAAAGGTATGTAAGAATCTAAACTAGTTTTGGCAGCAACAAAAGAAGATGCCTATATAAGAAGCGGTTTATGCAGTTTTTTCAATACTCATGCTAAAGAATTTCCTATGTAAAGGCCTTTTATTATCAGGTGAAGTGCATTATATCTCTTTAAATAAATTATATTAGTATTAAATCTCAAATTTAGTCAGCAAAGGATCACCTAAATTTAAATTTTTAACACAATATAAGCAAATATAAAGTAGTATTTCCTTGTACGCACATATTAATATAACTTCGATGCAAGTTATATTTACCAAAGAAAGCAAATAAATTGAGTTAAAATTCCATTTCAAAAAATTTAAAATAATTGGAATATAATATATTATAAAAGTCAGCCACTTCTGTGTTTTATCAGAATTTCATTATTTAAAATAGGTCATGCGAGGGTGGCAATCATTAAAAAACATATTGCGCATTCACTAAGTTCCAGTTTACATTGTACAACTTTTTTCGTAGCTATTTGCATCGTTTCTTCTTTAAAATTGCGTTTGGTTTATATTGTATTTGTTATTATTGTAAAACCACATGGACATACAGGAAAGTAGTATTTATTTGAAATAAATACAGTTAAAAAAACTAAAAAACACGCTTCGATACCAAACTAAAAATTAAGATTCGGTTAGCAAAGTGGTTCCGAATTTGGGAATTCCCAAAAATTTAATTTAAAACATGTTTTTCTGTTTTAATTGTGGGATGTCATATTTTCATCGAAATTTCCTCAAATTCATTCCATCACCTACGCTTAAAATGACACAAATTTAAGTAAAAAACAAAGTAAAATATTTGTTTAAATTTTTTAAATAATCGCTTAGGGTACGTTAAAAGTTTGCCAATTCCTAAAACCGGCTTCATGAATCCCGAAAATACTTCCCGGCACTAAATTTAAACCAAGTGGAAAATTTAATTTTTTTCTAATTTTATTAGAAAAAAATTTAAAATTATTGTTAGCAAATATTTGTCTGTAAAAAAAAATTATTGCGCTAGCAGTTTTTGATAGAAATAAAAAAATGTTTTAGGCAAAAGTTATGAACGCAAAAATTTATAACTGAAATTCAAGAAAAACAATTTTGTTTTAGCTATAAACTCTTGTGAAATCTAAGATAGTTATTACTTAATTTCTAACACCATCCTCGTTAAAAATTCTAAAATCTTAAAAAAAAAACATGTATTTGTGCAGAGATAAAGAAACACCTACTGGAAATTGCCTATTTAGAATTTTTTAATCAATTTGAAATCTCTAAAAGAACTAAAAACCACAAGAATGTATAATTTACATATTAAATTTTCTTAAGAGAAGTGGGTGATAGTATTTTTAATTAGTTGTTAATTATTGAATTTAAGAGCCAAAAACGGAACATTGTGTAAGCAAAATATTGTTCTTTTACTTTATAAGTTTAAAATCTGTGGAATGCTCTAATCCACAAGATGTTACATGACAAATGAGGCAAACGAGACGGAAATAGGGTCAGCGAATAGATTATAGCGTTAAGAAATTTATTGCATTACATTTAAAACTTAAATTATTTCACAAAAAATTTTATTAATTTTTCTTCAAAATTTACCGACAAAACAGAACGTTGCATGAATGATAAAACTATGTATTCAAATATGTATGCTAAGTACTTTCAAATTTGAACTGCTTTTTTTTAAATGGTATAAGTCCACTTTTTAAAGTTTTTGGAATATTGTTGTCACAACAATATTTCAAATTGCTTTTTCTTTGCCTCTGCCAATGGCTCAAAACGCGTCGCATTTTTTGTGTTTGTTAAAAATAAAAGTGGCGATATTTCAGTGTTGTTTTGGGAGTGTTTATAGAAAATTTATCGGTTGTAAAAGCTTTTTTTTTGCAGCAACTATATTTCCACAGACTTAAGGCCTCATTAGTTTTCACTTTCTGTTGCTGGTCTGTGACGTTCATTTCTGTAGCAAATATTTTACAATTACTTTTGCGGTGAAAATATTCCGCTGTTTTCTACAGTAGAGCATAAATAAAAGAAACACATTGGAAGGCAGAATAAAATATGTACATAAATATTATCTTGTGTGAAAAAAAGGAACAAATTAATAATTTAGAAATGTTGATCAAACAGTGCACTTCTATCTCACAATCTCCAGACTTTATGACACTTCTTATACAAAATATAATTTTTTCCTTGCTAAAATAATATTCTTTTGATCATTCATAGTTGCTTAATTGATAAAAATGTTTTAACTTTTCAAAATCTTTAATTGAAACAAATTTTTTTAGTTTTGACAAAAAATATTATATACATTTGAATAAAAACTAATGTTTCCATACCTGAAAAAAGTAAAACATAAACATATTTGGCGTCACTTAACGTTGAATTCTATATTCAACAGATTAGTCCGCAACAGAACGGAACGAAAAAATGAAAAGAACCCAGGCACATTGTTTGTATTGAGCAGAAACAAAACAGCTGATTCAGAAACGAAAAGAACGTACAAACTAATTCTGCCTTTAGATGATCTAAAAAAATTTATTTGAACATTTATTAGAGAATATTTACAGATCACAGTAATTCGCTGTTTCGTTATGACATTAATCGTTAAAAAATGCTTTAAAAAAATTATCGCTAAAAATATTTTCTTAGCCAACAATTTCTTTAGCAAACAAATTTCTTTAGAAAAATTATTGACAGCAAATGTTTTTAGTAGTATTAAAGGATTTTTGGTGGAAAAGTTTTTGCATAAAAAATGTATCGACAATAATTACATAATAAAGTACATAATGTTTTCTGATAAATAGTGTGGCAGCTACAAAACAGCTAGTTGTCTCCCACTTTAGTACTCAATTGTCTTTACAACTGAAATTATTATTGAGAGCAAAGAGTTTACCTACATATATTACAAAAAAAAAACTAAGAACGCCAACATTTCCCAATATGTAATATAATGTAGATAGATAATGGAGAGTATCGGGAATAAACAAATGTTTGTAATAAAAAAAATTATTTACATATGTACGATATAGTTCACTGATTAATGATTTACACACAAAAAATTATTTATTTCTAAACAAATTTGCACGATAACAAAATTTGTCCGAAGTAAGAAAAGATTGTTGAAAGATTTTCAAAATAGAATGCTGTAAATCTTAATACTGAGATTAATAAAAAATGTGGATTGCAGAAGTGGGTTGGTCAATTGCAACTGCAAGTTTAGTCAGGATTTAACAAGACACATAAAAAAATGTTGCACCAATATTTTAGAGAAAAAAGCACAGAATTAGTTTGAAATATTTTATACTTGGGTTGATAGTTCAAGTTCCATTGTTCCATTAGTTTCACAACATTAATGAAAAACAAAGCTAAACAAAAGCATCATCGATAGCTATTGCTTTATGAAGGGTATTTTAGAATTAATGCAAGATTTTTATTCGACAGCTTACAGTTAAAGGTTAGTAAAAATGGAGCATTATAAATACAATAGAACAATGTCTCATCATTATTGAACATTATTTGAAAAATAATGAAAGCTTTGCGGCCGCAGTTTGTAAATTTCATACAAACTATGGTCGGAATAGTATTTAAAAATTCAGAGTCATCTAACACAACCCGTGGAAAACTCAATATTGAAGGAATCTCAATTCGGCAATATCACGATATAATAACACGAAATTGAATGATATTGATGTGGCCAATATATGGTTTTAACAAGACGGTGCCACATACCACGCAGACCGTAAATTAACACAATTACTACACGAGGCATTTCTTCGCCATGCACTCTCTAGTTTCAGCGGTCAGAATTGAGTCCTTATATCTTGTGGTTTGACACGACTAGATTTCTTTTTAAGGGGTTATTTAAAATCCCAGTTCTGTGTCAACGCTGCAACAACGAAAATCAGCCGCATATATGCAAAGTGGTCATGAATAGTTTCCACAAACGAGTGCGTATGTACATTTAAAGTCGTACTTCGCCGACGCATTTTTTCATAAACAATCCTATTCATATACTCGTACTTTATGCTACAATAAAAAGAATATAATACAAAAGACTATAAACTGTGTTTCCAAAATTAACGCCGGATAAATCAAATAAAAAAAATTTTTGGAACACCCTTAGTACATACTTATGTACACAAGTAGCTATTTAATTAGCCATTGTTTTTTTATGAGCTAATAGTTGGTGTTGGTGCTTATTTATAAGTACAATTATGTATGGGGTGTACCAATAGGTTTCCGCCGTTTTGAGAGAGATATCGTGGCACGAGACCTACCTTAGAATTAGCAGATGATAACCGGTTTGAAAATTAGGTCGCTTATTCAAGAACAATTTAAGCATACCATATTATTAACGTTATATCAGCATCATATATTTTTTCAGAGCTTCCGCTGAAAAATCACTTATAGTATTCATCACACATTGCGCTATCCGACCATCATCTGTAGTGCAGTTCACTAACTCTTCACCCCAATTAGAAGTGTCAACTTTAACCACACATTTTGTGGTTTGCACTAACCCCTACGTTATTCACTAACTATATTTAGCCACCGTGAAGGGGTTTATTTTTCTAACCGTTCAGATTGTTATAACGTGGCAACTCTCCATTTCATTGTTATTAGCTATTGTACTGAATCTCCTTAACCGAAATAATTGGGGCTTAAAAAGCATAGTGAATCACACTACTGGTCCGACTAATGGCACCTGCTACCCAAAAGATGGGAAGAAGCAGTTGCCAGTAGTGGACAATACTCGTAATTCGATTAAATGTAGCCCACATTACGAATTATGGTTCTTTCAGAACAAAACTAGTTTTTTTTTATAAAAAACAGAAGAAACTTATTTGTACTCCCAATAATTATAAGAATATCCCGAAAAAATAAATATAATAAACTAAAAGGTCCCATATTGATGCATTGTAAAGTTTATTCACGAACTTATTTGTTAAGTGGGTTTCATTACCCAAGTGACTGAAAATTTACTTAAAAAAGTTTTGCTTATTAAATGATTAAAAGAAATGAGGTCAAATTGAATCTAAAATACTTGTTAATGGTTATAAAAGAAACACTCATAATAGTATTGAATAAAAGCCAATTAACAGCGAAGTTGAGAAAATAAATTGTATGCACCTTCCGCCGCCATCATAAATGCAACAAGTTTAGAGATTATAAAAAAATGTTTGTGGGGCAACTAGTCGTGTGCACTTTTTTTGTATTAAATTCTAAACAAGTTTTAAAATTATTATTTTTGGAGGAACACACTTAAAAAATTGTGTCAATTGGCTTGATTCCCAGACGGAGATTCAACACAAAGCAAACTAATATTCGTATAAAAGTTTTAAAACTTCACCATACTTGTGTACCAACACAAATCTTATGAATAATATAACAAACATGTAATCAACTTTATTAATTGTAAACATGCATTAAGAGTGTGAGTGAGTGTGTGTGTGCTTGGATTTTTTTTCATTATTTTTTTCAATACATATTCAATTAAAACTCGCATTGCAATTCCACCTTGATGTCTTTTAACACAGTTTTAGCCAATAACTTTTCTTTAGCATTCTTTACTTCTGCTGAGTGTGTGAATACAATGAGGCACAGTGGGAATTTGGCAAGAAAGAAAACTATTTTCGTATTTTAAATTAAATCTTATAATATTTGAAATATATTCATTGGTTTTAGTCCACATAACTTGGGGTGTAGCGCGGTGTTCTATTATTCGAATCGAAATGAACTCGAAAGAATTATCGTGTTATTCGAAAGAATTATCATGGAAATTTGTTAAGAATTTTTTCACAGCGTCTCTTATTCATTAACAAATTCATACATTTTCAAAATAAAACAAAAAAAAAGTTTTCTTGATTGCACAATAAAACAACAATAAAATACTTATTTTTAAGCAAATATGTTTGTTAATTTAGAAAAGTTGTTAATACGACCACACATCAATTCAAAGATAATTTGGCTTAATAAAAGTTGTTATATAAATAACATATATTAAAATGTGTTACCACGTTTCAACCAAAGATGGTTCTTAGTCATTATATTTGTATATAAAAGAATTGCTTAATGCTTTTTTTTAATACTTATGAAATAAAAATATGTAAAAATCTTTTGTTTTTATTTTTTTTTTATTAAATATGTTTATCGCTTGCATTCCAATTTGCCTATAAAATATACTAAGAGCACATTTATACGATGATGTAAAGTCATGTCTAAAAGGCATGTCTTCTTCATAGTGAAAAATGAACGAAAATATGCATGTTTTCTATTCTATTATGTATTCTGTTGCTGCTGTGATACTAACAAAAGGATAAAACAAGACGATATCACAAAAAAATGCTCTCTGAATTCATAAGGATCTCAGTCTTCCACTTGTAAAAGACGCGACAAGGTATATCAGTAAACAGGAACTTCACCTAAATCCTCTTGCACGCAATATAATTAATTTTGAATGGTAAGCATATCATATGAACGTTCTTCTCGATTGAAAAGAACGTTAAATAGATGATTGTTCGTGCAAAATAAAACATTTTTGTCTAGCATTGGTTGAATTTAATTAATTTTATGTATTTATTATTAAGATTAAAATACTTATTGCTAGTTCACTTTGTGAAGATTCAATAAATAAATGAATGGGAAAAAATAAAATAAAACAAAATAAAATAAAATAAAATAAAATAAAATAAAATAAAATAAAATAAAATAAAATAAAATAAAATAAAATATACAAAAGGTAACATGGTAAAAAAAATCTTTTATTTTCTAAAAAAAAACGTTTTTTTTTTAGAACAAAAAAGGCTTTTGTATGTGTTTTAGGTTTTAGTTTATTCAAAAATTAAAAAAAGGCATCTGCACAATTTTCCTAAAAACTTTTTTCATACAATCAAATGAAACAGAATATTTTCGGCATCTCAAAAATCAGCAAAAAAATAAATCTTACAAAAAAACATTGCTTTAAATTGCCATATGAATGTGATCTAACTTCAGCTTTATATTATAAACACATTAACGACAACGAGCTACCGACTACAACTCATAATTATGTTGATAATACGAGGGCGGATTGAAATTGCTAAGCTAAGTAGGAAAAAAACATTTTTTTTACCATTTATTTCTCAACATAGTCTCCTTTTAGCTCAATACTTTTCAGATGGTATAAACTTTTTTATACTATCTGAATAATACGATTTTGGGAACCCCTCAATATACGCGTTAGTTTCGGTAATCACTTTTTCGTTTGAGATGAATCTTTTTCCTAAGAGCCATTTCAATTTTGGAAATAAGAAAAAGTCACTAAGAGCTAAATCCGGATTATAAGTTGGATGATCAACCAAATCGAAGTGCATTTCATGTAATTTTTTCATCGTATCCAATGCTGTGTGTACCGGTGTGTTGTCTTGAAGAAAGAGCACTTTTTATCGTGTCCAAACACCGCTGTCGAACTCGTTTTTGTTTGACACTGAGCAAACGCGGCAACTATCTTACCGATAGCTTTTTCATATGCAAATGTTCACGCAAACTGTTGAACATACGTTCGTACGATATGTTTAGCATTTGAACAATCTCACGTAACTTGACTCGACGATCATTCATAACGATATCGAGAATTTTCTTGATATTTTCTTTTGGCCTTCCTGTTTAAACTCAGCAATCTAATATTTTCCCATATAATCTGACGGAGCAGACTCGCCATTATGTTTATCGGGCTTTTCTTTTGTCTCTTTTGCCTTTTTCACTTTCAAGTAATAGTATTTAATCACTGCACGAAATTCTTTTTCTTTTTTTCATTTTTTAAAAAACACAACAGTTGCTTACTTCAAACGACTACAACAAACAAACTAATCAATGAATTTTAGTGAAATTGTAACAGCTGACATTTGACAGATCACAATTTCAAAGAAAAAATGTTTGTGTTGCCATCATGAGCTGGCTAGCTTCAGTATCAATCCGCCCTCGTAGCACAATTAAGTTAATTATTATTCCACCGGTTTTTATCTAGTTTTTTCGTTTTACTAAAACAGGGATTTTTTAAATGGCTGATTTTCGAATATCGTACTCGTATAAACTGGGTTTTTTGATACGGTTAACTGGGACTTTAATACATAGATTTCATAATTTTGTTTCTATTTCAATTACAAACATGTAAATAATTAAAGTATTATTGTAGAGTGGGAATTTAGTTGACAATTATATATTCATTTGTGTAATGGTATATATGACACCGTGACAGATATGATTGCAGAGATTAATATGTATCAAATGTATTAATATTTGAGAAATGTTTGCACAAAAATCACTTAGTGCTTTATATTCTATAGATCTGATAAACATGTTAAGTAAACGATCAATTTCAGTATTTAAATAAAAGCATACGTACTCGTATGTGAAATCAAACAGCAGTGGAATCAAACTCTGAGTACATTTAACATATGCTATTCTGATGTGACTTTTATACGTGCCGTGTGAATTATCATGGAAACTGTTAATACATATATTTATACCACAATTATTTAAATACATAAAGCTTTTGAGAAACAAAAGTTTTGGGGATATAAAAGTTCTTTCCCCAGGTAAGATGAAAGATACATCTCAGTACTTCGGTTCGTAGATACCCTAAGTAATTATTATTAATTTTCGTTTTTAGGGTCAAAGATCACCACAGTCAGCTTGTCTACTGCTGGTCAAATGTAAAGATTCAACAAGACAATATACATATAAATTTCTGTTTTATTGATAGGAATCTAACTATTAGGAGAATCACCTTCACAAAATTCATGCCAGCTACATATACATATGTGATATATTTGTTGTGTTCATGAGCTTTTATTAAGAGTATCGAAAAGCAGAGATACTTTCAAAAAACAAATCGTAGCAACCAACGGTTTTTCATTTGCTTGAAAGGTGTAAAGAAATTTTAGAGACAAATGTTAGAGATAAATGAAAAAGCTTGTATTTTGTGTTTTGGCAGGTATTATTAGAGCATTTTTCTTTTTAAATTCTCAACAATCTTTCAAAAATGTCCAAAGTCTACTGATGAATAGGGTAGCTCCTATGAAATGTCAACATATAGACAGCTGGGAAACATGGAAAACAAGCTGCTTGTTCAGAAACTGCAAACGCTGCACAAACAATGCGGGCAATTAACAAAATGAGTATGTGATCAATATGAAATGAATATAGACAGAGAATAATTCAATGGCTCGGTGGTTGAGTGGTTAAGGCAGCAGAACATGATGCGTCATGACCAGATTTCAAATCTGAAAATGGGTGCTAATGAGTAGTGTAGCGCCTACGAAACAGCTAGTTGTTCTCCAACTAAAGGTTTGATTATTATTTTTATTATCTTATTCAATCAGAAATTATTGATCACAGGAAATTTCTATTGTGAAAAATCCTTCTTAAGAAAAAACTTAAGAAAGGAATAAACTTGAAATAAAACCCGATAAAGTAAAATAAATAAAATTTAGTCACTTCACGTGTTGTTGACCAAACTTATTAATAATTGGCTGCTTATATCAACTAGGGCATAAAAAAGTTTTTTCTATTGTACTCTCATGCAAAAAAAAAAAATGAAATTTAATATAAAATAGTTTAAATTTACTTTTCCTTCGAATTACTGTCATCTACATATACTATATACTCCGAAAGTAATCACACTGAATTACGTTTTATTTATTCATTTCTGCTTTTGGAATAAGGCAGGTAAATAATTTTTGGCAGAGCAAAGTATGTCGGGCAGCTATTTTTTTTATTTATTGTTTCGGTTTACTAATGGTATTGTTCTCCACAAATACTTCAGGTAGAAATGTAATACGGACGTGAGCAAATTTTATTTAGTTAATTTTTTTTATTTACTATTAAGATTTGCCTTGTTACTGTTAGCTCATATTTTAAAGATTCAATAAATAAATAAATTGCTTAAGAGAACAAGTCATGTCGTATTGTATGATCTCTAACATCTGAACTGTAAAAGTTTAAAGAAAAAGATTAAGGATTATAAATTTTTCGATTTAAAAAGTTAAATAAAACACAAATAAATAAATGATTTCTATGAAATTTTGATTTCATTATTATTGTGTCATAGATCTAGCACAAGTACCCAAATAACAAATATGTTGTAGCGACCGTTCCTTTTGAAGCAACTTTTCGTCTGTTTTCGCACATTTCGGGTAGTATCTCGGCGATAGTGTAACGAATGTTAAGTTTTAAATAGTGTAACGTTTGAGGGTTATCCGCATAGACACGCCTTCTGATGCAATCCTACAAAAAATCATAACTGCGTTAAAGCGCATGATCGTGGTGGTCAATTGAAAATAAATAGTAGAATACATTGGTGGATTTGAATATAATAATATGCAACGCGTCGGAAAAAATATTCAAAGAATATACATTTTTAAATCTAGTTTAAAATAAAATTTTATGCAAAATTTAGAAACTCTCTTTTAGTAATCCTTAATCTTCTAAAGCTTTTCTTATTTAAATTAGATTTTTTTATTAGTTAAAAAATAACCTATATAAGCAATGAAAATCATGTAGTTTTTTGCAATTCGCCTTTAAAATATTTTATAATAATGAAATATATAAAATAAATACTTACTTACTTATATATCAAATAAATACTACAATATCTATATTGCATTTCCATTCAAAATTTTGTTTTCCATTAAATCTCATTTTTAGTTGATTGGTTTCGACAAGCTTTTGTCGTACAACAAACAAGTGCACTACTCTGCTTTCTTGGGCACAGAGGGGAAGGAGTCCCTCATTTGTTGTAGTTAATAAAATACTAGGAAGCTGCTTGAATTATATTGTGTTGGACTTCCGAAATCCTTACCAAGGGTTAAAATTGGCAGAATGGGGATCAACAAAGCTCCCGTGGAGATTCTGCCTTGCAGATCTCGCTGATCATGGTTAAGGTGCCTGCCCTGGCTATTACATTCTGACTGTGGTTTAAACCTAAAATCGCAGGAAGGGGAATTAGTTTCCCTGATAACTCTGGGGCATGCGGTGCTGTTGTCTTGCAATAGATAGCTGGAATATAAGGAACCAGGGTTGATGGTTAGACGGGTGACTGTGTTAAGGGCTTATGACCTTATTGGACTTTGACCTTATTGGACTTATGACCTTATTATGGGCTTATGACGTTATTGGACTTTGACTAACTCATTTAGCCTTGTCTTCCATCTACTGTTTTAAGATTCCATACAGGAGGAATTAAAAGATCCGAAATCTTAAGCAAGAAATTCTGACCAGTATGAACCTAGCAAGCCACACAGGGACGCTGGTGAATCGTGAATAATTTACGACGTGGAGTTGTTCTGTCATCAGATTAGGCCGATAAGGCATGCGCTGATGTAAATCAATTTCACAATCTGTCAAAAATCCTCATGCATATATAAAATATATGAAACCAACCCAAATACCGGGGCGTCAATGCTTTGCAACTGGAAGATCCATTTTTTACAGAGCGTAAGAGAGAAAGCTTTACTGTCTCTCAGTAAAGTTCGTTTCAAAAACGATGTTACTAATTTTTGTGGCAATTGGTAATCACACTTTAGGTGCTTCCAGACTAATTTAGCAACTTTATTAATTTTTATTATTTCAATTTAGTAATTTTTCTTAAATAAGGTTAGTAAGTCATACTGTGTATGGCACAACGTTAATGCTCTTATTTAAGTTACTTACTACATCATAATATCGAAGCGTTAAATTACGTTGTGCTTTACACCCTAATTTAGGTTGCACTCTTACTTCCACAGAAAATTACTGTTTGATGTGCATTATGAGCTAGCGAAGTCATATGGCCACCAATGCGGTGAAAAGTTTGTGCAAATTGACGTCCCAGAATAGCGTCTATCCAACAAAGCCCGCTTCTTTATATTTCAAATATATTTCTATGTTTTATTACGATATGAACGTGTATAAAAAACACAATTTGTATAAACAAAAAAGAATTTTTTTATAAATCAGAATGTAAAAATTACAAATCAGCTGTATTTTATGCCGCTGATGTTTCCAAAATAATTAAGTAGCTGCCTACATGACGAAAACCGTTGCTAGCGGCATTTCTAGTCGTGTAGCCATGAATGTCTTTAAAACAGTACTAGCTTATTGAAAAAATCCCAGCAAATCATGACACCAACGAATATTTTTTGCCTGCCTAATTTAATGTCTTTTTAAATAAATAAATTTTGACACCGGAAATTCTAACAGAAATTCAAATTTAAATAAGAAATTTGCATTGTCTGTAATAACACTCCAAACTGCAAAATAAAGCCGTCAACAGTTGCCATGAATCCCCTCAGAGCGATTTTTTTGTTTGCATACAAAACAAGTTTTGTTTTACAAAATTTAATTTTCTTGAAAGTTTTTCCTTGTTGGCCATAAATGTTCAAAGTTCATATTTGGTTATTTAAATACCAACAACATCTGCAGAGTTTACCAGTCGTTCAAAATTTTCAATTTTTACTGTATTTGTTTTATTTTGTAGGAAAAAACAGTATTGTTGGCTTGATGTTTTGTCATTCATTGGCCTCAAATCTCCATCTCCCCCGTATTTCTGGGACTTTTTTTTACAAAATGTAATTCATGTTGAAATGTTGAATAAATAAATAAATAAATGTTGGTCGTACGAGTAGTTTGATTTTTTTTTCTCTCGTTCTATAAACTTCTTAGTGCAGTGCTTGCCCCAAATATTTTAAGCATTAGTCTATAAAACATTTGTTATTGTAAAGTAACTTTATTCTTTGGGTTAGTTTTGGTTTTGAAAATGTTTAATAAGCAAACAACCGAGTGTGTATTTTGAATATGTACAAAAATTGACGATGTACGAAAAATAGATAAAAAGTGATTAAATTAGACATAAAAACATATGAAAGTTATTTTAAATCTGTCTTGAGAACATATTTACAAAGAAAATAATAATGTTAAATTTTTATATCATTTCACGTAAAAAAATTGTTTATATAATTCTAAATTTTATATGAAAATAGAAAACTTTGTTACCATAAGAAATTCCAAAAAACTCGAAACCGCTTTGGAACCGGTTTTTCATATTCGGCACGCGTTTTTGTCGTGTATCAGTGCTACGAGTGTTAATGGTCATTTGCTTTAGAGTGAAAGTTGAACTTGTCATAATGATTCCGGGAAGTGGGGTGGGGACTTTGGCGTTTCCCGAACCTGATTTTAGAAATTCTCAAAAGACGGAACTGCTTCGCTAACCGGTTCGTTTTCATATTCAGTACGCGTTTTCGCTGTGGAACATGTATCTAAACTATAAACGGTAATTCACTTTAGTGCGAAAATTAAAGTTGGCGTATTTCTGTCGAAGAAGTAGGGGGTGGCCAATTTTTAGAATTTCAAGAACGTGTATCTGAGCTTTTATCGGTGCGAAAATTTAAATTGCTGTGCTGTTCTCCAATTTTAGGAATTCGCAAAAGTCTCGGAACAGGATGGGCACCGATTTGGTAATTTCTGATGCTGATTTTGGGAATTCCCAAAAAGCTTCGCTAAACGATACCGAATTGAGAAGTAAAAAATAAATATAGTTTCACAACTAAAAAACACGTTTTGATGTGGAACTAAAAAGTAAGAAATACTTTTAATCTCGCGACAGCAAAAACCGCTCACTGTTTGGCCGACATCATTTTCGAAGAAGGACTGTGCGATGACGCCGTCAGTCCATAAACTGCACCAAACAGTTAAAATTTGTGGATGCAATGGCCTTTCAACAATAGTTCGTAGATTCTTATTTGCCCAAAGACAGCAATTCAGCTTGTTAACGAATCAATTTGGTCGCTTATGCTGACTAAAAAATCTCGAAGTGCAAGAAATGCATTTTGATTTAAGCAACCATTTTCGTAACTGGCTTCAATAATCTTAAGTCGCTGCTCCATTGTGTACCTATACTTTGTTGAATTTTTCAAACACTAAAATAAAGAAATGTCAAATTAAGTTGGCCAAAAAACTTGACGTTAAGATATGACTCAGGATTAACATCGTGCATTATGGTTGCACCACCTTTTATTAAGAATATAAAAGAAATAAAAGTATATTGTTGAATTTAAAACGAACACAGGCTCTTTAAATGCACATGTTTTAATACCGTTTAAGCCCAGTTCAGACTATTATACTTTGTATTAATACTTGTCAAAAATTCAAATAATACGTGCAAGTCTGATAGTCTGAATGTAACCCGTCATACATACGAAAAATAATACGATAAAAATTTGACATCCCATACGACTTTGTTGTTTTTTGAAACTTTTCAAAACGATAATACTTTACATTGGATCAGGGTTGTGTTTTTTAGCAAACCAGCTAATTAAAAATTGAGTAGTCGGCTACTTCGTAGCCGATGGGGTGCCGTCACTGATAGTATTTTTTGTCGTTATAAAATTTGGAATTTAGCTGTCATTTATAAATGTATTTTGCTCATGCTATATTTCGAACATAAAATATGTTTGTGCTATTGAATTTGGATGTGTTATACATAATTATTATTTTAACTGTTGAAGAATTTCACGTGCCAGCACGTCTATCGACTACGATGAATAGCGCACCTGCCGCCGTGAAAAGTTTTATGATGGCACATCTATGTTGGTTTATATCAAGTGTGATGGTGTGAATGCAAAATCTAATTTACGTTAGACTTTTTGACAGTCGCAAGAAATGTGTTTAGACTTTTATTTCACAAAATCGAATGAAAGTAATTAGTAATAGTCTGATTGGGCCTTTACTTAAAAATGATTTGATAAGATATGACTGCAAAGAAATGTCAAATTAAGTTGGCCAAAAAACCTGACGTTAAGATGTGATTCACGATTAACATCGTGCATTATGGTTGGACCACCCTTAAGAATGTAAAAAAGAAATAAAATTATATTCCCCCATATTCCATAAGGCGTCATCGTCGTCACATGAAGTCGACACGAAAGTTTTTTCGTTTATTTACTCGTTGCCAAAAACAATTGACTGTTGTCGACGGCTTCTATCCATCGCTAAGGTGTAGGAAAAACCGAAGGCCTATGAAAGAATACATGATTGCTGTCGAAGACAAATGTGTAACCAAATGTTTTTTGATGTAGTCTTGATGTGACGACGATAACGCCTCCTGGAATATGATGATTTACTATGGTATACCTAAAAATATATTGATATGATATAACTGCAAAGAAGAGCTCTATCCAACCAAATTATTAATTATTTATTACATTTGCTGCTGGTAGCCACTGGATTGAAGAAATTCCCAATATTTTGTGTGATTCTACAATAATATTGAAAATCTGATTGTGTTAATGTGTTACCTAAAAATTTTTACTAGTGAAATATAAACAATATTCATGTACCACCGCCTTAACACGCGCAAAAGACTTTGCAAAGTCTGTGGTTTAAAAGTGGCCCTGGCTTTTCCTTTACCAATCTTAAAGCTTTGCAAAGCAAATTTTCCGTGTTTTAAAGCGGTGTACTGTTTGTTATATTAGGAAAATTTAAAAAAAAAAAATTGTTTGCTATGGCAGCTCTGATCATTAATCCGTCCGTAGTATTGCATAGAGGAAGCTGCTCATGTGAACAGTGACTATGTCCACGAAAACTGGAAGTAGTCTTCTATAAGTAGGGTAGTGTTTTGTCTTTCGTTCTGTACACACGTGTTTTTTCATTGTCGTCCGCCTTTTCTATACCTATATATCCTTATTATTAATTCTTAAAAAATGAAATTATACCGGAATAGGCAGAGTTTTGTTTTGCATCATGTGTGCACGTGTTTTTTTCTATTACTTTATTTTTTTACTGCCGTTTATTTTTTCTCCATTTGTTATTGTTAATTTCCTTTTTATGTTCCTCCTATATATTTTATTACCCTACGGTGCGCGTCTTTGAACAAATTTTTGTTAGTCTGACCAGGGTCGAAGGTATATACACTGGGCACTGATCAGTTTTAACTAATTTAATTCCAACATTCTAAATGCTGTGATATTGTTTGTTTTGGCCGTTCCGTGTGTTAAGGTCACAAACATTGCTTCCCCTTTCCTCCTTCTCACAATCTATTTTCCAAGATCCAGTACAATGCATTGCATATGTAGGGGTTATCCCCTGAGTACTTACTGGTCCAAGATAAAAAAAAAATTAACGTAAAGAGCATGAGTTTTGATGTCTTTGCATGCTGATTTACAAAATTATACTAAAAAAAAAAAAAGTCAAATGTACTTCTTTAGTAAGGCAGCTAGTTTGACAGTCATCCATTTCGAAATCAAAAGATTCTTAAAAATTAACAACATTTTTGTAAAATTCTTTTTAATAATCATGAAGTAAGATTTTTATTACCCACCAAACTAAAATCTTCTATAGTCAGTCACCACTTTCTTGTACAGCTTTAACAATATATTTAACTACAGAAATACTAAAAACATCATCATGCGTTTTTCAGCACACTTGAAAGAAAACAAAGTCAGCAAGCCACACTGGTGGTCTATTGCAACTATTTTTCTTAGTGTACGTTGTCATAAATCTTCTTTTTGTGGCATTTTGTAATGTAACATTAAAATTAAATTTAGTGTTTTTAATAACACATTGGTTATTTTGTAGTTTAGTTTTTCCTCGTGTTTTTTTAAATTGCGAAAAACATAATGATGATCGCAATTATGATGCTGTTTGTGTTGTAACATAGAGGAAAAACGCTAATAAAACACTGGGTGCTCTGATTACTTAACCACTTGTTGTTTCGCTTATAAAACATTTAGTCAGACATGCAGAATGTTGCAAATTTCATTCATTGTTATTTTTCTTCTTCTTCTTCGATATTTTTTAGGTTATTATTGCAACAATTTTTTATCAGATGGATTTTGATCTTCTGTTTTGCTGTCTGTACAATAATAATTCGTACTTTTAGTTAAACGAATGTTAATAATGAACTGTATTTGTTTACAAAAGGTTTATGCAAAAATATTTTGTTTTAATTTCGTACACCGTTCGCTTTTAATTAATTTATTATTATTATAGTTTTTTTTATACCCTTCACAAAAATGTAAAGGGTATATATAAGTTTGTGATTCCGTTTGTAATTTCTACAGTTTTTTTTTTTTTTTTTTGCGACCCTATAAAGTATATATATTCTGATTCAGTATTAATGGAAAAGTCGATTAAGCGATGTCCGTCTGTCCGTTTCTGAGAAAACCATTAGACTTAGAAACTTTTTTCTTTCACCATTCTTTTACCCCATCGATTAATGGGTTTGCTATTGAAATTCAGTAATATCGGTCCACGTATAGCTCAGATATATTCAAAATTCCGAAAAAAGCCATTTTTTTGCAGTTTTGTATGAAAATTTTTGAAAACAAAAGTTGTTCGTTTTGCTTCAAACTTCACACACTTATTAAGCATGGTGACTAAAAGGCAAACATTTTTTTTCAGATATCGGTCCATATATACCCGAGATATAGCCCAAATCGGATTTTTAATGAAAATGTCGCATAGGCGAAGCTAAATAACTTTTTTTTGTTCAAAAGCAGTTCTGGTAATAAAATTAGGTTACATAAATATGGAAAATGAAAATTTCCGATATCGGTCCATATGTACCCGGTCCATATGTAGCCCAAATCGGGTTTTTCATGAAAATGTCGCGTAAGCGAACTCAAACAATATTTTTTGCTTAAAAGTAGTTCTAATAATAAAATAAGGTTATATAGGTATGAAAAATGAAAATTTCCGATATCGGTCCATATATACCCGAGATATAGCCCAAACCGGGTTTTTCATGAAAATGTCGCGTAAGCGAACTTAAACAACTTTTTTCACCTTAAAGCAGTTCTGGTAATAAAATAAGGTTATATAAATATGGAAAATTAAAATTTCCGATATCTGTTCATATATACCCGATATATAGCCTAACAGGTTTTTTGATGAAAATGCCGAGTAAACAACTTTTTTGTGCTCAAAAGCAGTTCTGGTAATGAAATAAGGTTATATAAATATGGAAAAAGAAAATATCCGATATCGGTCCATATATACTCGAGATATAGCCTGAACCGCTTTTTCCAATAACATTTTTTTTTTGCTGAAAAGCAGTTCTGGTTATAAAAGAAGGTTACGAAAATAGAAAAAATTAAAATTTCTAATATCGGTCCATATATACCCGAGATTTAGCCTAAATCGGGTTTTTCATGAAAATATCGCGTAAGCGAACTTAAACAATTTGTTGTGCTCAAAAGCAGTTCTGGTAATGATATAAGGTTATATGAATATGGAAAATTAAAATTTTCGATATCGGTCCATATATACCCGACATATAGCCTGAACCGATTTTTCCATTAAAAAAAATTTTTTTTTTTTTGCTGAAAAGCAATTCTCGTTATAAAAGAAGGTTACTAAAATACAGAAAATAGAAAATTCCGATATCGGTTCATATATAACCGAGCATATTTAGGTCACATTTTTAATATACTATACATATTCGTGACTATCGTGAAGGGTATTTTAGATTCGGCCCAGCCGAATATACTACACTCTTACTTGTTTTATTTTAAGAAGACTTGTAAGACTTAATACAGATAGAGATTTTAATAAAATCTGCACTAGAGACATGCTGGTAATAAGGGAGTGGAATGTGTAATGTAAGATAATCTTAAGTAATGAATTTTTTGCGAAAGTTTTGTATTATCAAAATCCAGGTTGGTTTATTTGAAGACTAATTTTTGCCTTCCTGGATCACTCACGACATTTGTTGAAAGGATTTCGGGAGTGCACAAATTTTTTTTTAGTAATATTTTTATTGAATAAAACATTCGTAATTTGGCAAATTAAAGGAAATATTAGTTAAAAATCATGACACATTTAATTGGAAAAAAATTTTACTTTTTTCCTTAAGCTTTTTTTAACTGAATCAACAAAATATTTAGAATTTCGCTGATTCAACATACATATGTGCACTTATGGGAAATATTTCAAGTTTTTTGTTTTTGTTGCAAATATAGAAATGAAACAATATAAATATATATAAATATGAATAAACTTTTGGCACAATGTAAAAGGTAGTACTGTTAACAATTCTGCATTGTTAACTCGAAAAGCTCATTTTTTGCGATATGACTATGTTGCAATAAAGGAGCGATATGTGCTCAGATTAAATGGATCAAGCCTAATAATTAATTTTAGCGTGATATGATATGTGATGCGTGCTGCATATATTCGTAAAACACTGTGTATAATTTATTTATGTCATTGGAAAACGTGTATTCAATCTTGTAAAATTATTTCGGTTTACAAATGTGTTTAGAAAATTGTGCGATATTTTGTGTTCAGAAGATGTATGTTTTGATTTATTTTTTCCCGTTGTTGAATATGAAAAAAGATATAAACAATTTTTCTGTAATAATAGACCGACTTCAAAAAGAATATAATGCTAAAGCTTACAATTGACAATTTTACCAAAATATTTTTTTACTCATCTACTTCTTATTTCAATAAAGTTCATTTACAAACAAGCTCCTACATCCCAACCTAACTATTATACTTTTTTGAAGCCACTGTTATACCCACATTGCTAATCTCAGTTAACTCCCCACTCCGAATTTAAATACATACGAGTACACACATGATTTCAAATGTCTTCCACTCAAGATTTGTTTTTAAGATATATTTTGCTTAACGAGTGTTTGTGTTGCTAAAGTTTTAGTTTTTCTTTGTCAGCTTTTAATAAACGTTGTTAACACATGAATAGTATGAATATCCCACTGGCTTGGTGGTAAAGCATTTAAATTTGTTTGTGCTTCATATACATATGTAAATTGAAGTCTACTATATTCATAATTGCCTCCCAACAATGCAATGGAGGTTGTGTGATATTTTGGATATTGCTCCACTTCTCACACCCTGAATTCGTAAATGATTTTTTTGCTAACATGTAGTTAGTTTTTTTGTTTTGCCTTCTTTACACGAGGGCAGTTGGGTAAGTCAGCGCCAATGTAACAACAATTGTCAACTGCTTGCCTTCTACGATTGCGGCTGGATAAGTGCATGATTTTTTGTATAAAAAAATTCTTTCAGCAAAACAGTTTTATGTCTCACTTTTTCTTTCCAGTGTTATCGCTATCGATTTAGTAATCAACACTTTGTGCAAAAGTTTTTAGTTTTAAATCAAAATAAACTTACGAAGGGCTAAGTCTAGATAGATGTGAAACCGATTACCATGGTTGGTCTCAACACTGAGTACAAAAAATGCCCTCCTAACATAACAGAGGACAGAAAAATGTTTTTCATGTTTAATAACGAAATTCGCCAAATCATTATGACTGACTGACATAGTGATCTATCAACGCACACCAAACCACTGGACGGATCGGGACTAAAATTTGGCATACAGTAGATGTTATGACGTAGGCATCCGCTAAGAAAGAGAATGAGAGTTTGTATAAATTAATAATAACACTTCTTAACGCGAGAGAAGCCGTGGGCAAAAGCCCACAAAACAAAATTTTTGTTGATTTTAGTTTTAGAACCAATTTGATCGCATGTTATTTTAAACATCACCTCTTTTGGGGAAGGGCAAAACTTTTCAAAAATTATTTTCGATCTATGGGTCTTGGCAGCAACAGCAATTTCACATTAAACTCTCGCCTCAATTTGAAATTAGTCCACAACCATCACGGTCTGAGAAAAACCCAGCGAAAAGGGAAATCGCATTTTTTACTAAAAAGTCCCACATTTTACACCATCAAAAACAGCAATAGATGGCAGTGCACTTACACGATCGGAGAAAGCAAGGCATCATATTAGACAGCAAACTAGCATGGATGGAAAATATACAGGCGACATCAGCTAAGGCTAAAACAGCTATCTATCTATGAAAAAAGAAATAGTCTCAAAAGGAATTGTTATTTTGGTTGTATGACCCATTTGTTAAATTGCTATACCAAATGCTCATAAAACCAATCCTTTTCTACGGAAATCACTCGGCTCTACAATCAACGAAACCAAAAGAAATCGAGTCACTCACGTTTAGCCAACTTTAAGGCTCATTATCACTCGCCTGATCTATACGTTATTCACGTAACAGACGAGAATACGAGGTCTGATTAAAAAATAACAGTTATTTTAAATTTTTTCAAAAATTATTTATATATTCCTCAATAACTTGTCCCCTTCAAAGTAATTCCCCTCAGATATAATACACTTATGACAGCGGTTTTTCCAATCCTCGAAAAACTTCTGAAACGCGCTTTTGGTATCGCTAATAGCTCCTGTCTCGATTTTTTTTATATCCACAATCGTACCAAAACGCTTTCCTTTCATCGGTGTCTTCAGTTTTGGGAAGAGGAAAACATCAGCGGGGACCTGGTGAATACGGTGGTTGCGGCATGATAACGGTTTCGTGTTTGGCCAAAAACTCATGCACAAGCATCGATGTGTGATTTATCATGGTGCATGGCGGTGTTGGCTCTTCTGGACGCTTCCAATGGGATGATTGGGCTTTGGTTTCAATGATTCGGCACCAGTTATGATTTTTGAGGAAATCTGGATCGTCGTTGACAATTTTCAACAGCTCCTGCGCGATGTCCATGCGACGTTGTTTATGCTCAAAATTTAGAAATTTGGAACAAACTTCGCTGCCACATGTTTCATGTCCAAAACATCCGTAAAAATTGCTTGGCATGAGCCGAACGATATGCCAACATCATCAGTAACCTCTCTGATAGTGATTCGACGATTATCACTGCTTCACTGTTTTCATCGATTGTTAATGTGCTCGGGCGACTAGGACGAGCATCGTCATTGACATCTTTTCGGCCTTCCTTAAAAATTGAATTGAATTGTGTTCCGCTCATACTCGACCCGCCAAACGCCACAGTCAACATTTCAAATGTCCTTGCTCAACTTAAGTTTCTTTGATCCATTTTTTCGAATAGTCAAAAATCGAAGAGCACACTAAAACACGACTAACCTTTTTATCTGTCAAAAACAATCCAAAGTGGCTGATCTTGCCAACATATATAACAGACATGTCCACCAACAAAACAGAGAAAAAATAGTGCGAAAATCATACGTATGGTATCTCACGAAATTTAAAAAAACGGTTATTTTTTAATCAGACCTCGTATATTGTCAAATCAAAAAAATTGAATACTTTTTTGTTAATGCTTTTTCTATTTGCAATCTATCCATTTAAGGATAATAAGTAAATTTATTTCTATGAGGAAAAAATAAAAATTTAGATTGTTGAACTCCACTGAGGACAACAATAGGCGTTTGCAACTAATATTGATAAATTCTTTATAAAATTTAATAGCAACATCAGTGTATACGGACAAACATTTAAAATGTTATGTTTAATGAAAATTTAAAATATATAAATGAAAATGTATTTTTTTTTTTTTTTTTTTTTTTTTATTGGACCAGTACTCAGGGGATGACCCCTACATATGCAGTGCATTGTACCAGAACTAGGAAAATAGGTTGTGAGGAGGGGGAAAGCGGGAGTAGTGTTTGTGAACATTTGACTTGAATCTTCCAACGTTATAACAGACAGGAAACACTTCTGCAGGCAACTTGTTCCACAGACGAAGCGTGCGGCTGAAAAACGAATTCTCTCTGTAATGCGTAGTACGATTCCCCGGGCAATCGACCACAAATGGGTGAGCTCTAGACGATGAACGCGTGCTACGTAAAAATGTGCGCGTTTCGGGAACAAGATCCTTAATCTCGTCAGAGCAAAATCCATTGTAGTATCGATAGAACAGAGTAACGCATCCCACACTGCGTCGATGCTCCAGTGAGTCAATAGAGTTGGATACCCTACTGTCACCGATGAGCTTCTTCGCCCTCTCCTGCACACGGTCGAGTAACCCCAAAACAGACTTTGAGGCACCGGCCCAAACATGAGAGTTGTATTCCATTTTCGGTCGGATGTAGGTGGTATAAATAGTAAGGAGATCGGATGGAGTGAAGTACATCTTACACCGTTTCAAAAAACCGAGGCACTTGAATGCTTCTTTAGAGATATGAAAAATGTGTTCAGTCCAGCGAACATCACACTGTATCTTCATTCCAAGAACATCAAGAGCATCCGATTCTTCAATATTTATACCATCCATGAGTACAGATGAAGCAGCATTTGCGGTCGTTTGTTTGTGCGTCAATAAGCTACACTGGGTCTTACGAGCATTAAAGACTACCCTGTTTTTACGACCCCATTCAGAGACCAATAGAAGATCACTATTCAGTGAATCATTCATATTTAGTCTCTTGGCAGCGATCTCTGATAGGCTGGGCCTATAGCTAAAAGAGTACGAGTGGCAAATGCTGCTGTCATCTGCGAAAGAGTGGATAGGGTTGGAAGTTTGGTAGAGAAGATCATTTAGAAAAATAAGGAATAGGGTAGGAGAAAGAACGGAGCCTTGCGGAACCCCTGAATTAATCTTGAACTCGTTTGATGAGACCCCATCTATAACAACTCGTATAGAGCGGTCTCTGAGAAAGCTCGATATAAACCGAGAGAAGTCATCACCGACACCAAAGGCAGTAAGTTTTGCCAATAGTGCACCATGCCACACTCTGTCAAACGCTTTTGAAATATCAAGAGCCACCACCCTACTTTCACCGAAATGATGGATTGAGTGGCACCATTTCTCTGAGAGATATGCCATAAGATCGCCAGTTGAACGACCCTTACGAAATCCATATTGACGATCACAAAGTAGTTTATGCGACTCCAGATACCTCATAAGGTGATGGTTAACCATGTTTTCCATTACTTTGGAGAGTGTAGAGCAAATTGCAATTGGGCGATAATTTTCGGGGTTATTTGCCATACCCTTTTTGGGTATTGGTGTTACATTAGCAACCTTCCAGCACGATGGAAACTCACCAGTATGGTAAAGTATGCTGAAAAGGCGTGCTAATGGACGCGCAAGCGTAGAAGAACACTGCTTCAAGACCAGTGCTGGAATGCCATCCGGTCCAGGAGTTTTGTTTATATCGAGGTCTTCCAAAACCCTTTTAACTGCTCGCGCCCGGAAGAATATCTTCGGCATAGTTACAGATACTCTTTCGAGCTCGGGAAGTGGCTGACTGCTTTCCGGCAAGCAGGAATTGCTTGCAAAAATTTCAGCCAACAGGTTAGCTTTGTCAACCGGGTCTGTGAATGCTTTGTCATTCTTTAAAAGAGTTGGAATTGATGAACTAGCACTGTTCTTTACTCTCTTAACGAAAGACCAAAAGGTCTTACTGCCCCGAGGAGCTGCAAGGACCTTGGCACGAAGGCGCTGTTCGTGAAGAGACTTTTCACGCCTAAGTACCTTGGCACACGAAGATCTTGCCTTTTTGCGTAGCAAATCAGTGTCTGGTGTTTTGTTTAAACGCCAGTTACTGAATGCTTCCTCTCTGGATCTGACTGCGTTTTTGCACATCTGATTAAACCAAGACTTTGGTTTTGGTTTAATCGAAATCTGCTTGGAGGGGATGAATGTTTTCATCCCTAGCAATATCATTTTCTCGACCATTTTTGCTGAAGCATTTATGTCGTTATCTAGAAAACAAAGTTTCCAATTAAAATGCTCATAAAATTGGTTGAGCTCAGCCCAACGCGCCTTTTCGTAAATAAATATTGAACGTTTCGTAGCTGATTTTGAAACGTTACGAAGTCCCGAGATCGAAAAGGAGGCAGAAATGGTGCAATGATCCGAATTGCCGAGAGGTGCACTAACTCTGACTTCATACTTTTCAGGGTGTGAAGTCAGGAATAGGTCAAGTGTGTTTGAATGGTGCCCTTCAACACATGGAATATGCGTTGGCTCATTCACTAATTGCGCTAGGTGGTTGTACGCAGCGAATAACTCGACATATTGGCCTTCTGGAGTTGTATGACTCGAATGACGAAGCCAGGATGAGTTGTGAACAATGAAATCACCAGCAACAACGATTTCACTGCTCGGACAACTTTCCAGGATCTTCGATATGGAGTCGGAGAGGGCATCGAAACCAGAAAAGGTAGTATCCCTCACCGCATTTGGACTTCTGTATAGAAACCCGAAATGCAAAAAGTGTGATCTGATTTTGAATTTAACCCAAAGACAGGTGAATTCTGCATCATGCATGCTTAATGGTTGCTGGCATTGGAACACAACTTCATTGCGAATGTAAATTACAAGGCCCCGATGGAAGTTAAAGAGGGATAGGAATTGATACCCAGGTATATGAAAATCCTGTGGATCAGCATTCTCAGATACCTGGGTTTCACATAGGGCGAAAATATCCGGCCGATGGAGACACGTGTGAGCATAGACGGAGAAGAAGTTCGTTCTCAGCCCACGTATGTTGCAAAAGTCTATTCTAAAGTTTCCCGCCATTGCGATAGAAAAATCATGTACAAATGCTAATTCTGCTGTGCTGGTGAGGCCGAAGTTAACTTAATTGTTCATTCGACTGTATAGTATCCAGTGTATATACCTTTGATACTATACAGTCAACAACAGTTAACCCCATATCACCAACATTGCAAAATAATTATTTGTTTTTATTTTTTTAAAAGGTATGTTGCAGGATTATGGAACAATGAAAATGTATGCATTTAAAATACGGCTTTACATTTTTTTTATTTTCTGATATGATAGCTCCAGTGTCATCAAGAAGAATTACTGCCAATAGATTGTTATGATGACTTAACCTCTCCAAATAATTTTCGCAAAATATTTTTATTTCATCAGTAACTTTCGGTACAGCAAGATCATGGTGTATTGAATTATTCGATATATACCAAGGTGCGTTGACAATTAACCTCAAAGTTTTTGATTCGTATCTTTGCAAAATTTCTAAGTTTGCGTTGCTGGTTGTGCCCCACAGCTGTATTCCATAAGCGCAAACAGGTTTAAGAATAGTTTTATAAATTGTTAATTTGTTTGTTTAATTTTGAATTTGGCCCTAATAACCAATACAGGCGTTTAGTTTTTGTATCTAATTGTTGTTTTTAGCCTTTATGTGTGATTTCCATGTTAACCTTCTGTCAATATGTACTCCCAAATATTTAACACAATCGCTCTGGGGAATTAGATTACTATTTAGATTAACTTCGGGACAATTGCTGCGTCGTAATGAAAACGTAACATGCGCAGATTTTTCGGTATTAACTTTAATGTTCCATTCAGATTTGAAGCATTGATTGGGCAACTATCAGATGTCAAAATCGCAGTGTCATCTGTGTAAGTTGCAAGTAAGACTTTTTCGGTAATTGGCATATCTGACGTAAATATTATATAAAGAATTGGTCCGAGTATACTGCCTTATGGAACTCCGGCATTTACTCCATAGACTGCTGAAAATTCGTGGTTAACTTTAATATATCCCCCAGAAAATTGTATAGTCGCGTTAAAATGCACAATTTTGAAGGCCAAGTCACCGGTCTCAAATGTGAAACATTGTGGTTACCAAGCGTTTCCTTAAATAAATGAATTGTAGTACAAGCTGTGTAATATGTTGCTGATGGGACTACAAAAAAGTTTAACATTCGTATTTTTCAAAGTTATAGCCGCTGTCTAGAAAATTATTTATTTTCATGATGTTGCTTTTTGTTGATGTTGTGTTCTCTAAGTATAGCTCAAAGCAACAGCAATAACAGTTTCTGGGCAGCTTTTTTTCATAATACTGGTCTGATTAAATCCTACTTATAAAAATCCGTTATCATGTAATGTGAGATAATTCGATTAAGGTAGATAACTTTTCGTCACCATCTATTATGTTTTTGATCAAAATCTATTTAAAATTTGGAATATCAACTTCATTCACTAAAAGAAAAACTCTAAATGCCGTTAATTTAATCTACTTAATCTTGACTTAATACTGTAATTTAACAAAAAAAAAATTATAATAATGTTAAAAAAAATTTAAATAAAACAAATACTTGTAAAAGAAGAAAATTTATAAAAGAAAATATAGAAGAGAGGGGGAACAATTATTTTATTAACTCATTTATTCACACTCGAATGATTTGGAAAGTGTAGGCTGGCCGGCTGGCTGATGGTTGCTTAATAAATAATACAAAAGAAATGAAGATGAAATTAAAACTAAACAAAATCAAAAAGTAAATGCATTGACTTCATTCTGAATATCATTTGAAGCCATGGCCCACATGCATCGCTGTTTGCTTGACAGAGATCGTTTGATTTAAGGTGACAAAAAATAACTAAAATAACAATGACATATGCTTTCATTCCTTTGTTTTCTCGTTTTGGAAGAAAAATGGCCATTCAAAAGTAACTGAAGCTGAAAGACTAAGATATTGATGCAGCAATATTTTAATTAATGAACTCTTGTTATCTTGATAAACGAGTTTTTGTTATAAGATGAAATTGTAGGTTAATACTAATCTTCACACTTTAAGCAACATTAATGATTTAACTCGATCGATTTTTGAGTGTTTCAATCTATGAACGTACGAGAACTTTGAATACTCAAGAAATTAACTTAGTTGATATTTTAACTCATTCAAAAACACAAAGATAGATTTTCAATAGGAGCCTGAGGCAGCGTTGCCCGAATTTAACTTCACTTTGCAGTCCATCCTATTTTCTATGACACTTTTTCTTAACATATTGTTTTGACTTATTTCATCGAATTGGCTATACTTTTTGCAACCAAACATGAAACTTTTTCCTGAGAACAACGCTGGTATAAAAAGCAGTTTCTATACATATGTAAAAAACTTAAATTAATATATACATAGGTAAGTTTCTACATCAAACTGTTCTTATATACGAGCATATTAACATATATCTGAGATTCTGTGCAAGCTATTTGCAAAATAAATATTTTTTGTATTTGTTTTCATCATATATATTTTTTCTATATAAAATTTCTCAAAATTGTCAATAAAATTTCTTTGATTGGGATGACTTTTTTTTGAAAAGTTATATTAAGTTTGTTTACAATTTGAACTTTATTTGTTTATTTATTCACTCCAAGTCCCCTTTGAACCAAACTTGCCTTAAGAAGTACTTTAACTTTAAAGGATAATGTATGATAATAATATAAAATTACTTACTAATATTTGTAAAGTATAAATACACAAAAAAATCAATCAAATTAATGATTAATGAAATTGCAATAAGATATGTTTGCATAAAATAAATAGAACTAATTAGAAAAAGATAATACGTTGCATTAGAACTGGACTAAGGTACGAGTACAAATTCCTTTTTCATTTGCTGCAATAACAAAAATGATTATTAAATATTTCGCCTCTTTTGCAATTGCAAGGGTCATATATAACCATTTTAATGTGGTTAGATATAACATAGTATGGTTGGTTATAACAATAATAAACTTTTCACCAAGAATTTTTAATGGCTATGACAATAGTAAAGTTGACTGAAAATATCGTGAAATGCCGCATGAAATGTGTGTCGCAGAGGCGGACATTTATCTGATATGGAATTCGATAGATAATTGCCGACATAAAGAATGGAATTGTAGCAATTTGATTAGCTGATTGAAAAATGGAACATTAATAGAGCCATTATAATCGACATCAGAATTGGTCGTGGGAAAGTAGTCCGCAAACATGTTAGATACTTATATCAAGTTCATCGCAGGAATCACTGTCTCGAAATTTCATTACTGGAGGACAAGTGTGTCCAGCCCTATGCGCTTGATACTCAATTGTCTTTGTAAATGCGCTTAGCTATAGGGCTGTGCTCTTTAATACACAAATATCATGATACGCAGATCATGATACGTCATGACCCGATTTCAAATCCCAGTGGGTGCTGATGAGTAGTGTAGCGACTACGAAACACCTAGTTGTCCCCCAGCTAAAGATTTGATTATTATTTTTCTTGTCTTCTTCAGTCAATAATTATTGACCGCAGCAAATTTGTATTGTAAAAAATAAGAAAAAAACTTAAGAAAGGCAAAACTTGAACTACAACGTGATGTACATATGTACAAACCAAAAAATTTTTAATTTAACAAATTAAAAATAGTTTTTCCTTACAGGTATTGGTGTTTACACTGCTGTAGGAAATACGATAGATCTTCTTTTGGAGTTTACGAAGTTATATAATGGGTTAGGATTATTTTTGAAACCATTCTTCACTTTACGTAAGTGATTAGTATAATAAAATTTGTTTAACCTACTATATTCAGCTCCAGCAGTTATTTTCGTAATTCTTATATAGCTTATCTTTGTTTTTTTACTGTAGACAAATGTTTTGTGCTCCAGAGAGCACCACTGCCCGCAATGTTTGTAAAGTGTTTACTGTCTCTGAACAAGCGGTATTTATTTTTTATTTATTAATAAAACCAATAATTATTTTTACCAATAATTATTTATAAAAATAATAATTCTCCGTACCCAGAAAAAAAAATATCAAAATTAGAAAGTTCTTCTTATTTTTGCAATTTTCGCCAGTGAAGTTGTTTGTATTTCCATGACTGTATCTACAAAATATAATTATTTCATTACAAATTAACAAATGTGTCAGTATTTTTTTATTTAATGAATCATCGACAACAGAAAACTGAAGTCAAAAACAATTACAACCAATTACATACGTGCAATAATAAATATCTCTAATTGAACCGGTATTCCAATAAAGTTATTTAAAAAAAATTTGTTTAACAAATCAATACTGACTGCCTGTTAGAACTGGCAGATTTTTGTTTTATTAATTAGTGAATCAGCATATAAAATTTATGTTTATTAATTAACTTTTAAATCTTGTTGTGCGTTATTTTTTATACCCTTCACAAAAATGTAAAGGGTATATATAAGTTTGTGATTCCGTTTGTAATTTCTACAGTTTTTTTTTGCGACCCTATAAAGTATATATATTCTGAATCAGAATTAATGGAAAAGTCGATTAAGCGATGTCCGTCTGTCCGTCTGTCCGTCTGTCCGCTGTTGAAATACCGTTTCTGAGAAAACCATTAGACTTAGAAACTTTTTTCTTTCACCATTCTTTTACCCCATCGATTCATGGGTTTGCTATTGAAATTCAGTAATATCGATCCACGTATAGCTGAGATATATTCAAAATTCCGAAAAAAGCCATTTTTTTTTGCAGTTTTGTATGAAAATTTTTGAAAACAAAAGTTGTTCGTTTTGCTTTAAACTTTACACACTTGTTAAGCATGGTGACTAAAAGACAAAAATTTTTTTTTCAGATATCGGTCCATATATACCCGAGATATAGCCCAAATCGGATTTTTAATGAAAATGTCGCATAGGTGAAGCTAAATAGCTTTTTTTTGCTCAAAAACAGTTCTAGTGCTTATATAAGGTTACATAAATATGGAAAATGAAAATTTTCGATGTCGGTCCATATACACCCGAGATATAGCCCAAATCGGGTTTTTCATGAAAATATCGCGTAAGCGAACTTAAACAGTTTTTTTGTGCTCAAAAGCAGTTCTGGTAATGAAATGGGGTCATATAAATATGAAAAATAAAAATTTTCGATATCGGGCCATATATACCCGAGATATAGCATAGACCGGGGTTTTCATGAAAATGCAGCGTAAGCGAACTTAAACAACTTTTTGTGCTCAAAAGCAGTTCTGCTAATGAAATTAGGTTACATAAATATGGAAAATGAAAATTTCCGATATCGGTTCATATATACCCGGTGTATAGCCTAACAGGTTATTTGATGAAAATGCCGACTAAACAACTTTTTTGTGCTCAAAAGCAGTTCTGGTAATGAAATTAGGTTACATAAATATGAAAAATGAAAATTTCCGATATCGGTCCATATATACCCGAGATATAGCCCAAATCGGGTTTTTCATGAAAATGTCGCGTAAGCGAACTTAAACAACTTTTTTGTGCTCAAAGCAGTTCTGGTAATGAAAAAGGGTTATATAAATATGAAAAATGAAAATTTTCGATGTCGGTCCATATATACCTGAGATATAGCCCAAATCGGGTTTTTCATAAAAATGTCGCGCAAGCGAACTTAAACAACTTTTTTGTGCTCAAAGCAGTTCTGATAATGAAATTAGGTTACATAAATATGGAAAATGAAAATTTCCGATATCGGTCCATATATACCCGAGATATAGCCTAGACCGGGGTTTTCATGAAAATGCCGCGTAAGCGAACTTAAACAACTTTTTTGTGCTCAAAAGCAGTTCTGGTAATGAAATTAGGTTACATAAATATGAAAAATGAAAATTTCCGATATCGGTCCATATACACCCGAGATATAGCCCAAATCGGGTTTTTCATGAAAATGTCGCGTAAGCGAACTTAAACAACTTTTTTGTGCTCAAAGCAGTTCTGGTAATGAAATTAGGTTACATAAATATGAAAAATGAAAATTTTCGATGTCGGTCCATATATACCCGAGATATAGCCCAAATCGGGTTTTTCATGAAAATGTCGCGTAAGCGAACTTAAACAACTTTTTTGTGCTCAAAGCAGTTCTGGTAATGAAAAAGGGTTATATAAATATGAAAAATGAAAATTTTCGATGTCGGTCCATATACACCCGAGATATAGCCCAAATCGGGTTTGTCATGAAAATATCGCGTAAGCGAACTTAAACAGTTTTTTTGTGCTCAAAAGCAGTTCTGGTAATGAAATAGGGTCATATGAATATGAAAAATAAAAATTTTCGATATCGGGCCATATATACCCGAGATATAGCCTGAACCGAATTTTCCATTAAAAAAATTTTTTTTTTTTTTTTGCTGAAAAGCAATTCTCGTTATAAAAGAAGGTTACTAAAATACAGAAAATAGAAAATTCCCATATCGGTTCATATATAACCGAGCATATTTAGGTCACATTTTTAATATACTATACATATTCGTGACTATCGTGAAGGGTATTTTAGATTCGGCCCAGCCGAATATACTGCACTCTTACTTGTTTTTGTATTAAATTAAATGTTTTTTTAATTAAAATTTTACGTGTGCTCTGTCTAGTATGCAGATGCTGCCGATTGCTTCTGATAGTTATGGGAATATTATTTTGATATATGAGGGTGTATCGTTTGGAAGAGAAAGTTAATTAATTATTATATTTAAAGAGGTTAGGTAATACGACAATATGTTCGCGTTTTGAGCTCGTGGTTTCGAAAAAAGCAGCTTTTTTACTTTTTAAGCTGCAAAAAATTCAATCAAAGTTATGCCTAATCTATAATCTTTAATTTCGCATTATCATTAGCGGCGGTGGTTAAATTCCAATATTTAATTTCTTCTTCTTTAAACACATATTTTTATATTTATCTAAATAAATTATGTATATAAGATTTTATGTGACGTATGATATACCATATAACAATATTCCAAATTGAATTTGTTTGCGTTATTTAAAGAAATAATATAAATTAACATTTTTCTCTGTCATGATTAATTACCCAGTAATCAGTTTGGCCATAGGCTGGCTTACAGATTGTGAATATAGAGTTGAATTGAAAATGTTTAGAAAATATCGAACGATCAAAATGCAGCGTTGTGTATGCATTGTAAAAAGAATACGCGTAGAAAAAAATATATGGTTGACGTGACAATATTCTAAGAGCAACATACTATTGTTGAACTGTATGGTTGGTGCTAATAATATTGTATTGTCATATTTGAAATGTCATTAATATACCTATAGCTATAGTTTTATGAAAAATTTTATAAATAACTATACTATATTTTAATTGAGAACATAGCTCACCATATTAATTAAAAAGAGGACATCTTTCGATAAACAATACTATTTTATTTATTTATACTACAATACCTATGTTACATAATATACATATTTATAATATCAAATAAGTATAAAAAAATTTATTAAAATATTTTTTGATAATTTTAAATAATTAAAAATAGTTTGCAAAAAATATTCGGGTTGCACAAATGCAAATTTTGTCGATTTTAACGGATTCTAGCGTCTATAGCTGAAATAAAAATAATGGCCTAATTAAAAATTATATATATTCGTAACCATATTAATATGGTTTAATGTAATATAGTATGGTTGTTCTCAACAATAGTATGGTTCGTCTTTAAAATTTCTATGGTGGTATCAATTGTTTGGTTGTATACAGCCATAATATGGTTGGCTGACAATACGGCTGACTTTCTTATAGTATTGTTGACTACAACATCCGCACAAATATCAAAAGCTAATATACTAACATACCTTCCAATTTCTGCAATTTTAGTTTTAAGTTTTTTCCTTTTTTTTTTTAATTTAACACAAAACACATATTTTTTCACAAAAAAAAAAAAATAATAATAATAATAATAAATGAAAATTATGTCAACGGCTAAAATAAAACAATTGATAATGCTTACAATAATATTGTATTGTTTATATTAAACAAAATGAAAATGATGAACCCAGTACTGCAATATTTCCAGAGCAACTGCAAAATTTTTTTCGCAATGTTAGTTAGGCTGAATAGCTTTAGTATTTCATTATTAATTTCATTTTGTTATTTAATTTTTAATTTTATTTAAAAAAAAGAACTATATTTTATCTTCTGCCCGCTTGATCTCCAAATATTTTTTATGCCTATTGTCTCCTATTATAACTTGTTAAAAATGTCCAGTTGTGTTTACATGTGCATTAAAACTTTTGTTTCTATTAGCATTTCGCGGTTTACTATTCAATATGGTGACACTTAATAGTAATGATTGTGGTAGTTCCAAAGATATAACAATGAATATGGTGAGAATTTTTGCAAAACATAAAAAAGGGTTCAAAGTTGTTCATATAAATGCACAAAGCATTAATAATAAAACTGATGAATTTAAAATTGTTTTTGAGAATTCTGATATTGACGTTATTTGTGAACCGGAAACGTGGCTTTCAGAATCTACACCTGATAGCTTAATATGCCCATACGGCTATAAAGTTTTTAGATGCGATAGAGTAAGCCACGGTGGGGGTGCTGCCATATTTGTAAAAAATTCTATTTCATGTAGAATATGCCATACGTCATCTATTGTTCCTAATTCGGCTGAGTTGGGAATGGAATTTATTTTTATTGAAATTTTCTCATTTGGCAAAAAAATTTTAGTGGGCTGTGTATATCGACCAAATAAAAGAATACCATTTTTGGCTTTGTAATCCACGCTGGAAACTTTTGTTTCACAATACGAGAATATAATTGTTACAGGCGACTTTAATGAAAATATATTAATGGAAACGAATCTCACTGATAACTTCCTCTCGTTTGGACTATTTCCTGTTAATGTTGTCACTCCAACACATTACACATCCAAAACAAGTACTCTGCTTGATCTGTTCTTTGTGTCCAACATTGCGAACATAAATTTATATGACCAGATATCTGCGTCATGTTTTTCAAGACATGATCTTATATTTTTGAATTATAATTTCCAAGTTCATGATGCTAAGTTGAGTTTCAGTTATCGCGATTTTAACAGTTTAAACTTTACTCGTTTATGTGAATATTCGTCAAATATTGCCTGGAGTACATCTTTTTCATGCCTACCGTCGATGAGCAATCTGAATTTTTAGTACACAATATTCATTGTCTTTTTGATTTAACAGTACCAGTCAAACATAAAAGGATAACACATAAGCAAAAGCCATGGTTTTCAAACGTTATAAAACAAAGTATACAGCAAAGAGATTTAGCATACGCTAGGTGGAAGAGGTTCAAAACTTTTGATCTTAAATTACAGTACTCAACTGCCAGGAAAAATGTTAACAGGCAGATAAAACTTGCCAAAATTGAATATTACTCTTCGCGTTTCAGAACTGCAATTAACTCAGGTCAAACCTGGAGTACTATTCGTGAAATCGGTGTTGGCAAGCAGGACAATAACGTAGCGTTAAATGCAGATGCGAATTTGCTTAACAAAACTTTCACTAATGCTCCTTCAACTAAAACAAACGAATCTTTTTATAATTTTTCCTCTTTTAAGTTGAATTCGGATAAAGGTGTAATTGGTGATTATTTCCGGTTTTCCTGTGTATCAGAAGCCGATGTTATGGCTACTTGTGCTTTAATAAAATCTAATGCAGTAGGGACTGGTGATTTACATCCGAAATTTGTTAGAATACTTATGCTTCTGATTCTTCCATATGTTACTTATCTGCTAAATAATATCATCATGTCTTCAACATTTCCGTCAAACTGGAAGCATGCTAAAATTATTCCTTTGCCCAAAGCAAATGGTGAGTTTAGGCCAATAGCCATCTTGTGTTTCCTTTCAAAAGTTCTGGAAAAAATCATGTATAAGCAAATAGTTGCGTACATTAATACTAACAACATGCTGTCAAGTAAACAATCTGGCTTTCGTGAAAGCCATAGTTGTGTTACGGCTCTTGTCGAAGTGAGTGAAAATATACGACAGGGACTGGAGGCCGGAAATATAAATTTCTTAGTACTACTTGACCACTCCAAAGCATTCGACACAGTAGACCACGCCATGTTAATCAACAAATTAAAATACTTTTTCAGATTTTCGCATACGTCCGCTAAACTCATTTCTTCGTATATTTCAAATCGAACACAGTCGAGTTTTTTAAACAATGTTTGGTCCAATAAATTGTCGCTTTTTAAGGGTGTGCCTCAAGGTTCCATCTTATGGCCGCTTTTATTTTCAATATATGCAAATGGCTTGCCAAAAATTCCTTCAAAATGCAATATTACAGGTGAATAACATTCAACTTACTTTAAGTATCGCACCTGAAAACTTTGATACCGGTATATCACATTTAAATTATGAATTAAGGAAAATTTATGATTGGGCTAGTGTAAACGGACTCTGTCTGAACCCGCAAAAGTCAAAATATATAATAATCACCAAAAAAAGTGTGGCTCTATCTGATAGTGTGGATATTGTATTAAATGACCAAAAAAATTGAAATTGTTAATAGCGCGAAGAATCTTGGTAGTATTTTTAAGAACCATTTAACCTGGACAGATCATGTGAACTCAATAGTTGGCCAAACGTATTGCAAATTACGAGCTCTCTGGTTCACACAATATTTTACACCTCTCAAAATAAGAATTTTACTTGCTAAGACTTACCTAGTTCCTTCCTTTTTGTACGGGTGTGAATTATTTTGAAAGTGCGACTCGGTTAGTCAAAGAAAACTAAACGTTTTGTTTAACAATATTATAAGGTATGTGTACGGATTGAGAAGATTTGATCACGTTTCATCTGTCTCTGAAAGCCTATATGGGGTTAGTTTTGATAACTTATTAAAAATCCGTACCCTGGTTTTTTTGCATAAAATAGTTCACACTCGTATTCCTAATTACTTATATGAAAAACTTCGATTTTTTCAATCGCCGCGAAACCGAAACATTATAATACCTCGATACCAATGTCCGAATGGCAATTTTACATACATGCTACCCGACTTTGGAACAATCTACCACTATGTCAACAGTTGAACAGAAATGCTAATAGTTTCAAAAATTTTTTATTAAATTTTCTTATATAATCATATAAACTGTTTTTATGGGTATTTTTATAATATATTTATTTCATTATGTTTATATATTTTTTTTATAATTTTTCTTTTCTTTTAAATTTAAAATTTTGTTGTATTTTAACTTAATTTAATTGAATAATTGCGATTTCACATATACCGTTTCTGTACTATAAATATAAGATTAATATAGGTATTTTGGCATTGAGTGTAATACAAACTGTTGTTGTTTAAAAAAAATGATATACAATATTAACATTGTATGCAACCATATTCTGAAGTTGATAGACAGTAACAATAGAATTAAAGAAACGCAAACGAACACATATTTATGGGAAAATAAACTATAATGAAATCGATAATAGGCTGGTTTTAACAATAATACACAATATTATGGCGTATATACTAATGTTGTTGTAACCATATTTCAAACTGCCTTTTCTTTGCGTGTACGGTGGCTCACAGCTCATTTCGTACACATGCAAGCAAAACGTTTAAACTTTATAAAATTAAAACTATCGTTTAGACTGAAAAGATTTACCAAAAACTTTGCAGACGAGCGAAAGATTAATAGTTTTGAATCGGATCCAGAACAAGCGCTTAAAGCCAACGTGACAGTGTAGTCGTTTCTGCTTGTATGATTGTCTCTGGAGTTGGTAGCATTGGTTGGTGAATTGTGCCATCATGGCTCATATGGAACTGCCCACAAGTCATGAATCCGACACCACAATCTGCTGAATTAAAAGCCATTTAAAAATTCTGAGTAATATCGGATTTGGCAATACGAAATACAAAGATCAGTAATCTTAATACCTTGAAAATTGCACTTGATACCTTGAAAATTGCATGACTTTTAGTTTTTATACCTTTCACAAAAATGTAAAAGGTATACTCGCATATAAGTTTGTGATTACGTTTGTAATTTCCCTAATTTCCATTCCCAACCTCGTACATACATAAAGCATATACGAGGCCCCTTTCAAAGTAATCCCTCTCAGATATAATACGCTTATGCCAGCTTTTTTTGCAATCCTCGAAACACTTTTTGTGTTGTCGATTTTTCTTTTATCTCGTCAATCGTAGCAAAATTCTTTCCGTTTATTGGTGTCTTCAGTTTTGGGATAAGGAAAAAGTCTGCGGGGGTCCAGTCCGGTGAATACGGTGAGGCATGAAAACGGTTTTGTTTTTGGTCAAAAACTAACACACACACATCGATGTGTGAGCTAGTGCGTTATCAGGGTGCAAAATCGATGATTGTTTTTTCCACAACTCTGTGCGTTTCTGATGAACTGCTTCGCGAAAACGGCGCATAACTTCAAGGTAGTATTTCTTATTGACCGTACGACCTTGTGGCAAGAGTTCATGATGCACTACGCTATTGCAGTCGAGGAAAACAGTGAGCAAAGCTTTCACATTTGACCAAACTGGAAGTGCGATTTTCGGTCTTGGCTCTTCTGGACGCTTACAATGGGATGATTGGACTTTGGTTTGAATGCCATAGCCATACACCCATGATTCATCATTTCATTATTATTATCATTATTATAAATTAAAACAGCATATTTAGTTCCAATTGGGAAGGGTATTTTAGATTCGGTCCAGCCGAATATACCTTACTCTTATTTACTTTATTTTTTGCAAACACTTAAATATGTGAAAATTTAGTTTTAGTTAGTTTAGTTTAATCCTGTGAGCCACTGTAATCATTTAGTCTTGTCATCTAATATCAGCCACGGGTCGTCATATCTTGTCTAAGTTTATAACGATATATATTAGAGAAGAGTCAGTACCGTGGTAGGCCTTGTTTAAGTGTTAGTACAATCAGTGATACTGAATTTAATGTTGTGATTAGTGCTAAAAGAATTGTGTTTTTTGCTTTTTTAAGCAAACAAAAGTTGTGTTATTAGTTTATTGAATTTTTGTTGAACTTTATTATAATTTTTTAACTTAGATTTTTGGTTTTTGTACATTTGTGTTATTTAAAAAATTGTTTTTGTATGCAGTAAGAGGATACTCATTTTCAAAATTATTAAAATATAAGCTGTAATGCCATATTCCTTTGTTTACTTCTTTCCAGATTATGGGCTTATAGTGTTCAACAAACACCCAAACACCAAACCAATATTCATCCAATCAGAATGTCCTCGTCTATTTGTACACATTTTTCACAAAATGCGTGGAAGAAAGATTTGTGCTCTAATTGCTTCAAATCTAAAGATGAACATAAACAGGCAGCTGCAATGGCAGCCTCTTCCAAATACAAATCATACTCCACATCTTTGGCAGTATCAGCAACATCGAATAGTAGCTTAAGTACGAAAACCAGCGCCAGCTATGACAGCCACAAGACTGATTATCCGAATAAACACAAAAGGCCAATTAAGAGCATTATAAAGAAATCAAGTCAGCCATCAATTAATGCATCAAACAAGTCCAAACATAAAACAAAAGTTAGTTTTCCTAAAAATCTATCCGAAGTCATAGGTTATGGTGGTGAGTGGTCAGATGATTCAGATGATGATCATGATTTTATGAATTTGGCCAATGAAAGAGATGATGACAAGGCTTTTGGCACGGACGATGAGGAATCGTTGGAATTGAAGCGTATAACAAGAGCCAATACTGATTTTAATATGAATAATGGCAATTTGTTAGGGGATCCCCAAGAAAATATTAAAAAGTCATTTGCTGCATTAAAATTAGGTGCTCCTCAGGTAGACAAAGAGGGTAAAAAGCAAACTTTACAAATAAACGTTTTACCTTTTGGTTGTACAAACGAAATGAAGGAGTTAAGCAAAGCGCCTTCGGCTACAAATCAATTGTCTGCTACAGCTGCCACAGTCAAAGCAAAATTTGAAACTAAAACTTTAGAAGTAAAAACCGAAAAGTCTACTTTAACCGGTGCTATAAAAAAGACTACAATTGCCGTGTCTTCGTCTTTGACAGCAGGATCTTCTTTTTCTGCAAAAGTTACCAGCGACTCATTGCCTTCACTTGAGAGTGATGGTAAAAATAGTCCACCTATCGAAAGAGCAATGGAAAAGTCTTTGCTGGATGAAATATCTGAAACTTTGGAGAAAAATCAAAATGAAAAGTTAGCTTCTGAGTCCAAGGCATTAGCCGCATCTGCCTCAACGGCCTCAACACCAGTGGCAACAAATTCGAAAATCAAATTTGAAATTGGCACTTTAACTGAGTCGCTGGATAATAATAAAACATTTCTCGACCTTAAGAAACCGATCATACGCCATTCACCCATTACCAAAGACCAAGTCAAACCCAAAGTAAATGTTTTTCACAAATACTCCGATAGTGATAGCAATTGCTCGGATAACGAAAATGGTATTTCAGCCTATTATGACGTGGTGGAAACTTCACAGACTTATGAAAATTTACCAGATGGTAAATACGCAGATAAAGATTCCGGCAAGCAAATGAGCAACGAAACTGGAACAAAAGATCAAACAAGTATATTTTCTAGTTCCCAGTATATAACCGATATGCTGTTGTCCTCTAAAACTCGAGCAGCTTCATATAATTTACATGAGGGAAACTTTATGACCAGTAAAATAACTTCAGATGGTTTGATTGTTACCAAATGCAGTTCGGACGATGCTTTGGACTCTACAGCCAGTAGTTTCGATGGCAGCAGTGATGAGGAAACGTCCTACAATATGATACGCAGTGAGTCTGACTCCGGCATTGGCATTAGCATAGGACATGATTATAAGAATGTTAATTTAACGGAAAAGGAAAAAGATAGACTTAGAATGGAGAAAAAACTTAGTGCCAGTACGAATAATTCTGATTATGAAGACATACAGATAAGTGAACAAAAACCGGTACTACTTTTGAAAGAAGTAAAAAATAGCGTTAACGATAAGCCCAACTTTAGTTTGGAAAAGTCTCGCGAACTGCATGGTGAACCAGACGGTAGTGCGGATCCCGATGGCAGTTTAGAAACTCAAGATTGCCAAAAATTGCCAGAACTACCTAAATCACCTCCTCCCTCCTCCAAAGTCATTGATGCTCGACCTTCCTTCCTGCATGGTTTACAAAAACAGCATCCTCCTCTTTTATTAAAGAAACCCGATTTGCCCGCTAAACCTTTAGTATCCCCACTACAAACTCCTATGAAAACTTTTATAAGCAAAAGGCCGACAGCAAGTATAAGCAATGAACAGCAGCAGCAACAGCAAGTTATTTCACAGCTACAAATGGTAATGACAAAATCTATAGAGTGTGTAGACCATGAATCATTAAAAGATGATGCAAAACTAAAAAAGGGAAAAGCACCAAATCCACCTATGGATTTGAAAACAAGCGCACCTCCTACACCCGAAAAAGATTACAATATAAATGATGAACTTGAAGAGAAACGGAATAAAGACACACAAACCTATACACAAAATCAAACCATACAAGATGAAGCACAAAATGTCAATTCAAAAAAAGCTGAAGATGAGATTAATTTTAACACTGAAACTGTTAACACAACATCGTCATCATCAAAATCGTCAGCAGTGGCAAGCGGTATTACAGATACTAATTCTTCAAGTAATTCAAACTCTTCCTCATCTTCTTCATCTACCATTTACACTAGAAAAATTGTATCCAACAGTGGCACGGTGGGCAAGAACTCAGCTGCAGCCCTTATCAAAGAAAAAGATAAGAGGGAGAGAGCCACCATCAATCCCAAATTTCGTAGTCTTAACACTTTTGTGACACAGCGCAGCAATGCCATTAAAAATTTACAATTACAAAACGCTGTGCCTCCCACAAATCCCAAACAATCCATGACCCCTGAACCTACACCACGAAATCCCAAAAATCTCTCTTTGTCAGAGGAAAATTTAACAGATGTTTCCAACAGCAAATCGGTAACAACATCAATGTCCATAACTAATTTGAATGCAGCCTCCCAGCATGACAAGAAAGTAGCGTCAAGCAATAAAACAAAAACTAAATTTTCAATTAAAAAATTCTTGCGTATGGGCACCACTAAAACCACTGAAAACTTTACCAAGCAGAAGGAAAGTATTTATTCGGAAATCTGCACGGGAGATGATGCGGGTGTAGCCGGTAAACCACGCTTAGTCATTATACATCCCATAGATATTAATACCACAGCCGTCGAGGTGGTTAAGGATATAACAAAAACCAATGAATCTGTCACTGCTCAAACGGTGGCGGTTGTTACAACAAAACCACCCGCTCCACCTCTACGTACGTTGGATAGTCAGCGTAGTCATGAGGTTAACAAGCCAGCTAGACCACCACCACCTAAAAGTGCTGAGCTTAGAAGAAAACAGCAAATATCTTTGGCCCCTACTATTACTAATGCCAGCAACAGTAACGACAGCGTCAACAACAGCAACAACAACAACAACAGTTGCAGCAATTCGTTAGCCATGATGACCAACGCCACAGGCTATAGTAGCAACAGCAACGGCCATAATGTTACAACAGCTACAAATAATTTCAAAATGTTAACTTCCTCACCCAAACCTACACCAGCTCACAACATCCGCATTATTGGAGAACAAAGCGGTTCGATTAAAAGCAAGTCTGACAATGTTTATGCCAATTTAGGTAAGTACAATACATAAATTATTAACATTTTTTATTACCGGTTTTGTTTTGTATTCTGCTGTTTGTGCAAAAAATAAGTGGCAAAAAACAGTGTGAGAAATATGCTGCGAAACTTTATTGATATGTCTGAAAATACAACATACATACATGAACAAAAGAAATATATTTTTTACATGATTATATGCAATTTCGAATGGTCCAAGTCTTAATATTGCATGCAGATCAAAAAAATGACTGTAGAAACCAAGACATGTACTCGTATGGATGATGAAGAAGGTTTAGTTTATGATGAAACAAGACTTACAGCCCGTTTACCAATTTCGAATGAAAACTAATGCGAAAGAAAGCTAGTCACTCACATTCGAATCAATTTGGGTTTGTCAATCTCACTATTATTCGTTCGCATATTGTTATGTATTATCATTGAGTTTTGGCAGATCGTTCGCATAAAAAAAGTTAGTTGAACCCAAATCAATTCTCTTTCGCTTAGATTGCGAACGCAAGCACGCTGTCGAGATTGGTAAACTGGCTGCTAAAACTGATGTCTATCTTCAACCGCAAGTCAAATGAAATTGGCGCGTTTTATACTCACTGAATGATTTATCCGAAAACTTTATGACAGGTATTTTCGTGCATAATTACACGGAAGAGGAACCAAAATGGCACATTAACTGAAAAACCGGATATACTCGTACTCTACAAAAAAAATACAAGCCACCGCACTTTTTACACATTATTATGACCTCCAGTTGAGTTTTGAGACTTGAAAAGTTCTGCTGGTTATAGAAAAATGTTAGATCAAATATTCTTGTTGAGTATCGAAATGTTCTACGGTTTTTTAGTTTGTATTTTTAAAAGAGATTTGGGTTTCTTTGCGCTTGTAAATAAAATTATATTTTTGACATGAAATTATTCAAGGGCAACATGCTATTACTGAACTATTGGTTGTTGCTGATAATACAATATTATTGTACAATATTTAAAGCGCCATTGATATTGTTCACAATAGTTTTGAAAAAAAAAGTTTACATAAATAAATATACCATTTTTTTTTATCTTGGACTAGTATTCAGGGGATGGTCAATACATATGCAGTGCATTGTACTGGAACTAGGAAAATAGGTTGTACTGAGGTAGGAAAGAGGCAGTAGTGTTCGTGGAGGTTTAACTTAAACAATAACAACAAGAAAAACTAAAACAAACTTTATTGCAGCATTTAAAATGTTGGAATTAAATTAGTTAAAACTGATCAGTGCTCAGTGTATATACCTTCGACACTCTTCAGATTAGCAAATTTTAGTCCAACACCTTCCACACTACAAGGTAATGAAATGCATGGAAACAAAATTAATAATGAACATACATACCAAGGCGAATTCATTACTAGGTGAACTTGACAGCTCAGGTGATTATTTTTTGCTTCTCGTGTTTTTTCCAATCAGACTGTCAAATTTTATTTCTTTTGTTTACAAACTGTTTCGCGCCATTTTAAGCTGAAGATTTTTTTGTGTGATTTAGTGCAATTTCATGAAATTTGTGTGAATTTAAAAGTGAAAAACGAATATAATCTGTGGTTATAATTGCAAACTACTATAAAAATTTGTTATAATGCTTATATAACATTTTCCCCCCAGCTGAACAATCTTAGGCGAATTTAGATTTTGACACTCACCTTATGTTTTGCAATAACAAAATACATAGTACGGAATTCGCCTTCCCGCTTGCATTCACCTGTATAAATTCGCCTTGATACATACTTAAGCATGTAGAGAAAATACGGACAACGGTGAAAAAAAAAACATTTATACATCTTGCTATCTATTCCGATGCACTTTGGTTTCATACGAAATTAATATTGAACATAAATAGAAAATACGGACAACGGTGAAAAAAGAAATAAGCGGAATAGGTAACAAGCTGTGTATACTGCTTGCTACCTATTCCGGTGCAATTTGGTTTCATACGAATTTAATTGATGAACTTACATACACACATACATACATATGTAGAAAATATGGACAACAGTAACAAAAAACGTGTGCTTAGGCTCAGAGACAAAACACTACTCTACGAATGGTAATGGAGCTTTACAAAGTATCTGTGATAAGAGAATTTCTTCGACTTATCCTATCCTATCTATCTATCCTCTCATTAAATACTTCTCCAAATAACTATACCATATTCTGAAGTAACATTGTTAGAATAGTAAGTAGCCATAGCTTTAATTACAGTTGCCATATTTTTGTCATACTCAACCATATTATCGTACTGACCATCCATACTTTTCTCACATGATGCCATAATGTCATAAATAGGTTTAGTGTAATAGAACTATATTTTTATCATAATTAACACAAATACATACATACATATGATAATAAATTACAACAAAAACACAGCAATATAATATTGTAAATTTTAATAATATGTCCAAAATAAATAAAAGTAATAAGAATATATAACCAAATTGCATATACGAGCAAACGGGATTAAAGCACAACTTTTTTTTTCCTTTTTGATGTTGAAGAATCTGTTAACTACTTATATTTTTTGTTGGGTATTATAAAAGCTATATATTTATTTATTTAATTTAACTTTTTCACTTCACGTACAACACGATTTGTTGAATTGTATTAAAAATCTACTTTGCAATACATATACTTTGTTTTCGAGTTGTAAGATTTTTTGTTTTCAATCATATCACCTTTGGTTTAAATATTTGTGTAGAAATAAAATATTTTGGTCATTCTTGTTTTTTCGATTGATGACGTTTTGTTAAATAAATAAGTTTTTATATAAAATCTAGAAAATACATTTTTCTTGGATCTTAAACATACACAGGAAGCAAGATTTCCAACAAGATTGTGTTGTATTTATAGTACAGGAACGCATAAAGTTATTCAATTATTTTATAGAATTATTAATATACAAACAAAATTTCCTGAAGAAGTCTTCTGAAGGAAGACGAAATATTGAAAAATAAAAGAACAAATTAAAAAAAAACTAAAAAGATCTTGCGCTGGAAAAACTTATTACAAATATTAAATTAAATAAAGGTCAAAGCAACAAGAATCAAGATTATAACATAAAAGTTTCTCATAGTATGAAATATATGACATAATTACGAGTATATAAAAAATTGCTAAAACTTAGCATTACTATTCATTTGCTGATTTAGTGGAAGACTATTCCAGAGACGAGCAGCATTATATGAGGCAAAATAATGTTCCGGCATCTTGATGATTGGAAGAAACTAATTTTTTCAAATAAGTAGGCGTTTTGTATACCCTTCACAAAAATATAAAGGGTATATACATATAAGTTTATGATTCCGTTTGTAATTTCTACAATTTGCATTTACGACCCTATAAAGTATACATACATATATATTCTGAATCAGAATTGAAACTGTCGTTGAAATAGCGTTTCTGAGAAAATCATTAGAATATTTTCTCTTTCAGCATTCTATTACGCCATCGATTCATGGCTTTGTTTGTAAAATTCAGTCAAATCGGTTCACATATCACTGAGATATATCCAAAATTCGGAAAAAAACATTTGTTTTTGCAATTTTGTTTCAAAATTAAAAAAAATATATATATATTTTTTTTGTTTTTGCTTCAAATTAGACACGATTATTAAGCATGGTCTATATATATCCGAGATATAGCCTTAGCCGATTTTTTGATGCAAACGTCGTATAAGCGAACTTAAATGAGTTTTTTGCTCAAAAGCAGTTCTAGTACTATAAACAGAAAATGAAAATTTCCAATATCGGTTTATATACTCGTATACCCAAGATATAGCCTAAACCGATTTTTCCTTTAAAATGTCTCGTACGCGAACTTAACTTTTTTTGCTTAAAAGCAATTCTGGTTATAAACGGAGGTTACCAAATACATACAATGAACATTTCCGTTATCGGTCCATTTATACCCGAGATTAGCCTAAACCGATTTTTCCATGAAAGATTACCTTTTTGCATGGCGATTACTAGACAAAAAAAGTTTTTGCCCGACATCGGTCCATATTTATCCGAGCATATTTAGTTCAAATTTGGAATATATAATATACGAGTGTATTTATCTATCGTGAAGGGTGTTTTATATTCGGCCCAGCCGAATGTACTCCGCTCTTACTTGTTAAAATTGGCTTTTCGCGTGCCGTATCGTATTTGCCTTTTATAAAATTGTAATGTACTCGTAATATTAAACATGTTTCGCCTTTTACCAATAAATTTTGAATATTTTGTAGAACCGATTGATTGAAATGGTTATTGTATAACTTATTTTTATTTTTCTTCATATGAATTTGTTTTGTAAGAAAGTTTATTAGTTGTACTGTTGAAATTTATCGCTTACTTTTATCCTCTTACAAACATTCTTGTTCATAGTTCGTTTTTATCCACTTCATCTTTGCCATCTTAACATGGCTGACTACTTGGTCAATTGCGTGTTAAACACGCATTATGATCTCCATTTAGTGGCCGTTTTGTTGTTTTAGTTCCTTACATTCAGTATACGAGTACTCTGTAGTCTTGAGTTTATTTCCTTCTAGTTTAATTTTTTTCTTTTCGTAAATTTAACAAAACTTTAAAAAAATGACGTTGCATTATCGGGTAAACGCAATTAATTGCATACATTTTTCTAAAGGTTCTACTTCATCATCATCGTCGTCGCCAACTAACAAACAACACCAACATTCTTTTTTTTTCGTTATATTGGAATGAATCCGTCTGCTTAATAAAGAAATTTCAAAGAATGCTTTTAAAAACGGAGAATTATTCTTAAGAAGAGATGATTTCAACTTTCATAGTGTTGCAAGAGAATATCCAGGGGAAATACATATTTCATTTAAACAAATAAATCAAATAATATTTATTAATAATTTTAGATAAAAAAAAAATATTTAAAAATAATTGAAAGTGCTCATTTACAGAAAAAATGTTCTGAGTGATCAGGGGATGAATACACTTATACGTTAATATACATATGTAATTAAAAAAAAAAAAGATTTTTACAAATGCAAAAAAGTATAGCTTACTTTTGTGAGGTATATTAGTAAAAGAAAGAGGCAGATTTTCTGAGGGGTTAGAAAAGTGTTACAGTACGGGCAAAAAAAAAAAAAAAAGAACAAAAAAGCAAACAATTGAAAACTTGGATCTACCAGCTCAGATGACAGACCAGAAAATAGAAAATTTGCTGTTCTATTGTTGTGAAATCACTGGTCCTCTTTATATTTTGGAATATATCTATACTGAAAGAGAATGATACTTTTTGGTTTAACATTCTTTCGTTACTACAATGAGAAGTTTCATTTCGATTATAAAAGCTTCATTATTTGAATGAAAGTTTATTTTTTCACAAGTTCATTAATGTTACGAAAAAAGTTTGCATGAAAATTTAAGAATTTCGTTATAGCTACTACAGAGTAGTAAACATGATGAAAATATTCCTTGTATCAATTTAAGACCTTCGCAACAGCTACGGAACACTGTGGATAAAACAATGGGCATATATAATTTTTTAAATACATATAATCTAAATATATATAACTCAAAGGTGGCTGACATAGTGATCTATGAAAGTTTGTATCACACTTTGCCAATTTTTAAAAAAATCTGCATGCATAAAGGCAACCATAACATATGCGAGTGAAGCCGCGGGCAAAAGCTAGTATTATATAAGTTTAAGATTTTCATTATATACTCAATGGCTTAATTCCTGCCGCAGATGCAGACAAACAAAATAGCTTCACAGCTTTTGTGTTTGTTGTAAATAATGATGAGTCCGTTTCATTATAAGTATATACTATCTCTTAAAGTCAAAAGATGGATTTATTCAAGTCTGAAATAAAAACGTTTTCTCTTTATTTCTTTAACGTTGGCTCAAATCTAAAACAATTAAACGAATATTTGAAGGTTTTAAACTGTATCATATCACGGATAATGTAGCATGCTTATTTTAGAAATCGTAAAAATCTTTTTGTTGATTTGTCATAACTAAACCGAAAATATCTCAGTATATTAAACTATGACAGCGGCATTCCATCCAACCATGTTTTGAAATGGTAGAAATTTAACAACATTTCGGACATTTTTAACACTATACTTTATTTCTTGTGGCTTAAATTATATTAGAAATGACACTACGCAACAATATTCTAAATTGCCTTTCGTATACATGTGTGCTCAAAAATTTAATAAATATTTACAAACGCAAGTTTCCTTACTTATACGTAAAAAAAATATATGGTTTATATGACAATATTCTAAGGGGCAACATGGTATTGTTGAGTTATATGGTCATACTCAATCACATTATCATGCTAAGAAGCCATATTTTTGTCATATATAACCACATTATTTTCATTAAAAAACTATACTAATGTTGCAAATAACTTTATTTTAATTTAACCATGTTTTTCTCATAATTAAATCTACATATGATAATAAATTATAGCTAAAATATAAATTTATATTTTCATGATATAAAATAATTTGAAGTAATTCCGGATTGTTTCCTTATGGGATGAAAACACAAATGTCCCCTTTAAAGTTGAATTATCTATTAGCTGTTGCTTAGCTCAAAACTCTTTGGGGTAATTGAAGAATTTTAATCTCATTGAGCCTAAACAACTTCCAATTGATTTAACAAAATGCATATGTGATTCAATATGAGATGAATATAGATAGAAAATAATTAAATGCTCGGTAGCTTAGTGGTTAAAGCAGTAGATCATGATACGTCATGACCCGAGTTCAAATCCCAGTGGGTGCTGATGAGTAGTGTAGCGACTACGAAACAGCTAGTTGTCCCCCAGCTAAAGATTTGATTATTATTTTTCTTGTCTTCTTCAATCAAAATTATTGATCACAGCAGATTTGTATTGTAAAAAACCTTTCTTAAGAAAAAAACTTAAGAAAGAAAAAACCTGAACTATAACCCGTTGTACGAATGTACAAACCAAAAATTTAATTTAAAAAATTATAAAACTTCATCAAAAATTCAATAAATTTCAATTGATGTTGAAAGTCAGTCGGGAATCCGAATATCGAGTGTTGTATACACAAGAAGAAAGAATTATTCTTATATAAAAAAATAATTCTTATATAAAAGATGTAAATTTATTTGTTTTGGTGAGGAAAAAAAAATTATCCTACCATTAGAATGCACAAATTAGTAGTAGTTACAAAAACTTATAATTTTAGCGGAAACAAATATCTGAGCCATTTTTCCTTATTTGACAGCGAGGCAAAATTTAGGAATAGACATAGCTGCGATTTTTTGGCCACTAAGGTGTGGTGCCAATTAATGTTTATTATAAATACATTATTAGGGAAATTCAACGTTAACAGCTGTAATAAATTAAAAATAGTTATTAAGCACTTCCTTGAAATTGCGATATTAGGAGTAATACATGACCATATTAATATGGTTGGAGGTAACATAATATGGTTGATGACAACAATATTATGGTTTACCATAAAAATTGTAATAACTGTGACTATATTATGTTTGAATAAAACCATAATATGGTTGGCCGGAAGTAGGGTTGGCTATGTCATAGTATTGTTGGTTACCAGACGTAGACATATGTATGTTTACATTTTAATAAACTAACCTTTTGATTGACACTAACACGTAAAACGGGGTTTTTTGTACAATTTTCATATTTTTTGTTTACGTCAACATATGTAGATTTAGATATTTTTCTTTAAATGAAACGACGCACAGCACATTTTTTTTAATTTCAAAGAAAAAATAAAACTGAAAGAATATTATATTTTAGCGACGATGTCAATAGTAAGTTTATTGTGCATGCGTAGTTATGTTGTATGCGATTTAGCTATTGTTAATTTAAACAAAATTTTTATAAATGCTATTATTGTATGCAACCATATCTTGAAATTTATAGACGGTAACGATAGCATTACAGAAATGCACACAATAACATGGTTTTATAGCAATAAACTCTAATGAAATTGAAAATACACTGTTTTTAACAATAACACACGATGTTATAGCATATATACTAATGTTGTTGTAACCATATTTTAAACTGTCTCTTCTTTGCGTGTGTAAATGTGAAAGTAACTCTGTCTGTCTGTTACCTTTTCACGCCTAAGCCGCTGAACCGATTTTGATGAAATTCGGTATGCAGATGCCTTGAAGTCCGAGAGTCATTTTGTTCTGAAATTTAAGCCACAAAGGGGGCAAAAGGAGACAAACCGTACGTTAAAAAAAAAATTTTTTTTTTAATATATTATGAACCTATAGTTTCTTTGAGAGGGTTACTAAAGAACGTGCCATTAGTTCTTTTAGAAACTCCACTATTTATCAACCAATTACCAATACTCTTTCTTCCTTCAAAAGGGTGTATCAACGGCTTAAAAATAAAAAAAATGGACTTCGGAGTAACGAAATGCCCGTCCGAAAGATTAATTTTTGAGTAACTCTGCCATTTATGAACCAATTTCAAATATTCTTTCTTCTTCTGAAACGGCCTAAAAATAAAATATATTTTTGGACTTCAGACTGACGAACTGTCCGTCGGAATAAAAATATTTTTTGAGTACCGACTATGAACATATTTTTAGCTTTTTACGCCTAAATTGCTTAAACAATTTAGATGAAATTCGGTTTACAGATACTTTGAAGGTCGTGAATGAACATAGTATATTTTTTATTTTGAAATTTTAGCGACAAAAGGGAGAAAAGGAAATGCAAAATGGCCATTAAAAATAATTTTAAAAAGCCGCCAGAGTCGAGTAAATTTAATGGTTGCTGTTGGTTATAAAAGGAACAAAAGCAGAAATGATGAAAGTTTGCCGTAAATCCTTCACTTTATACAGTGTTGTTAAGAGACTGAGCTTGCGATCAAACATGAGGGCTCTCTAAAGAGATGTGAGCAAATACTTCCAACAAACGCTGTTCGGATTCAGCGATGGATCGTTTTAAGTTCTTAGTTCACAATGTTGTCAAAGATACTAATGATATAATTTTGAAAACATTTCTTGGCCAGTTCAAGATATATGCTAAGCCATTTAATAGCGAGGATGCAGTCCATCATCCATAAAAAATTGAATTTGCTTAATCCTTTTGGCTTGCCATCACTCAACCTTTTACTTAGAGTACTTTTAAGAAACTTAACAAGTCCCAGGAGCAAACTTTCTCTTTGGCAGGAATCGATGACGGAGAGTTGCGACACGCGAGACAGATATATTGTACTTTGGGTTCTCTGACAGTGAACAATTTTAGTTTTGTGGTATTTTTCTATCATTCTTACAAATATAGCACAAAGCGCGGAGAGAAGCGATTGAGCGAGATGCACAGAATTTAGTCTCATTAGTTGTCTCTTTTGCGTCGCGTGACACCTCTGGTTTACTTAGTGCTTTGTGTAATGGTTTTTACTTTTACTTTTGTAGCTAAATAAACATGAATACAGGGCAGGCAACGTTGCGGGTGCGGCTAGTAATAGTAATAATTCAAAGAAATTATTTTTTTAAAAATGTACAAACATGATTAGAACAGTTTTCTTTTTAATTCTTTTTGCCTTTTTAAAGATAATCGAACAAAATATTAAATATTTGGATTTATTTGAAATATTCTATGATGGCATTTGCAAAATGTCAAATTATAGACAGCTAGAAAACTCACGAAAACCCGCTATATACTTTTTTATTTAATATAAATTTTATAGCTATTTAACTATATAAGTATTAGTACACTCAGTTGTTTTATAAGAAAATTACGCGTCTTACAGGTTTTTGTTCACGTTTTTTTTTAAATGGAGAATCCTTAAAACAAAATGGCTTAAAAAAATCAATCAAGAAAATTTATTAATAAATTCTTTTACTTTTATTTTTCTACACATAAAAATTGCGTAGTTGTTTTGCTTATTCCTTTCTGGTTTCAAGTTGATTTTTTTTTTGTTTCTTTGGCTTTGATTTCCCGGAAATGTGGTGTGTTAAAAATTTATAGCGTTTTGTAATACAAGGTTGGCTGCAGGAAGTTGCAAGGAGGTTAGATAACACTTTTTCTTAATACATACGTAATTCTATAAGTTTGTAGCTATTTTTAGAAAAAAAAAAACAAAATACGTACATACACCTTAACAACAAATAGTTCAGTAAACTTAAAATCGGATAAAAGTTTATTTTTAACGATAGTTTAAAAAATGCTCTTTAATTTGTTGCTTTCTTGCTTTGTCTTTGCAGGTAAATCTTATATGAAGCCTTCAAAAAATTTCAATGAAATGAATCATCTAATTTCGTCCTGAAATAATTTTTTACTAAACAAAAAATTATTTTCAGTATTGGAAATTTTTATTTTTACCTGTACAATAAAATTATTTTTACGCTGTTTGCAAAAGTCACGTTAAAATTGTGCTTTGACTAGCTTTTTTATTTTTTCTTAAATATTTTGTGGAGTGAGGGCTACATAGGTATTCGATTATTCATTATTCCGTTTCTCACCAAAAAAAATCAACCTCTGTGTTCTCATTAAAAATTCTTAGTTTGATATCCATATCAAAATTTCACCATATATGTATGTGAAAACCGCGCAAAAAAATGAATTTTAGAATATAGATTTTTGTTTCCAGAAACTCTTTGAAACCATTTTCGAAAACATTTCATATGCCATTACGTCGAATGTTAGTAAAACACGTAAAAAATTGTGATCGCTAAAATAATCAAACTCAGTTTAATCGTTTTCGAGACCTACTCGCTTTTTCGATCTTAGAACTCCTAGATGCCGACTTTTATCAACATCTTTAGATCGGTTTTTTTTACCTTAAAACACAATAGTTACTAATTTTCGTTCAAATCGTTAGAGCCGTTTTCGAGAACCAATAAAAGCATAACAAATGGGTAAAAACCGGGACAAAATAGGTCTTTCCTGGACTGGCAATACTCTAGGTCGCTTTTTTGGCCTTAAAAACTCCTAGATAAAAACGTTAGAACCAATAAAAGTATTACATATGGATAAATCCGAGACAAAATGGGTTTTCCCTGGACAGAGAACTATCTAGATTACTTTTTTGACCTTAAAACCCCTACATACAGATTTTCATTAAAATCGTTAGAGCCGTTTTCGACAACCAGTAAAAGTATTACAAATTTTTTAAAAACCGGAACGAAATGAGTTTTTCTGGACCCGGGGCAATGTAGATCACTTTTTAGATCTTTTTATTTATTTTTTTATTTATTTATTTAAGTCTATAGACTATAAGTCCTTACAGACTAAAGAAAAAATATAAAGGAGTACAATTACGTATTTAAGTACAAAATTATTTTTCGTTTTAGAACATCATTAGATTCAGAGATATCGATAATATGATAAAATTTGTTGAATATTTCACATATGCGACGAAAGGGATCATTGTTAGCATAGACGGTCCTGTGATAATCTAGACTTATTAGTTGATAGTTACGGGTTGCTCTTGTTGGTACACAGAAATTTATTTTGCTCAGCAGAAACTTTGAATCAACTTCACCGCGAATCAATCCAAGGAGGAAAGAGATACTAAGCATGGTTCGACGACTTTTCAAAGTTGGTAATTTAATCAGTCCAAGCCTACTTTCATATGATGGCAGCACATACGAGTTCCATCCAAGACCCCGTAGACAGAAAATAAGAAATTTTTTTTGGATAGATTCAATACTATTTATGTAAATGGTGAAGTAAGGATCCCATATAATTGATCCATATTCAAGAATAGGGCGAATCAAGGAAATATAAAGTTGCTTTGTAATGTAAGGGTCTGAAAATTCTTTAGACCATCGTTTCATAAATCCAAGAACTCCACAAGCCTTGTTAACAGTTAGCGCAATGTGATCTCGAAAATCCAGCTTATGATCAAGGATGAATCCCAAATCGGTAGTAGTGTTAACTTTTTCAAGCATTATTCCATTAATGTGATAAGAATAATTTGAGTAGTTGCTTCGATAAAATGACATTTGTTTACATTTTTTTATGTTAAGGTACATAAAAGTAAGTTTGCACCATTCCACAAGTTTATTGATATCGGCTTGAAGTAGAAGTTGGTCTTCGGGGTTATTTAGGTGTTTAAATAGTTTAACATCATCAGCATACATTAAAATTTTTGAGTGCAAGACAACACAGGGCAGATCATTAATAAAAAGGGTAAATAACAACGGGCCAAGATGGCTTCCTTGGGGAACACCAGAAGGAACATCCAAATTTATCGATAAAACGTTTCTAAACTTGACTTGTTGGGTTCTGTTGGACAGATATGAACGAATCCATTTAAGGGTTGTACTGCTAAATCCCATTAACGAAAGCTTGTGTAACAACAGGTCGTGGTTTACTTTGTCAAATGCTTTACTAAAATCCGTGTAAATTACATCCGTTTGCTTGCTATTTAAAAATCCATCATTTACGATAGTAGTAAACTCCAAAATGTTAGTAGTGGTCGAACGTGACTTACAAAAGCCATGTTGATACGTTGATATTAATGAAGATATTTGGTGAGATAGACAACTAGTCAAAATTTTTTCCAGCAGTTTTGGAATAGCATTTAGCTTAGCAATTCCTCTGTAGTTTGATATGTCAAACTTGCTTCCATATTTAAACAAAGGGATAATGAACGATTTTTTCCATTCAGGAGGAAGGTAACATAGATCAACAGACTTGTTATAGATTATCATAAGTGGATTATACAAGGACTCTGCACAATATTTGAGAATACAGCTAGGAACTCCATCCGGACCAGGATAATAAGAAGTGATCTTAAATTTGAAAGAACGGTTTCACTGTCAATGAATGGAAAAGTTATGCCAGATGAATTTTTTAAATTAAACTGATAAGTAGAATTGTAATCGAATGTGCTTTTGGAGTATGTTGTTGCGAAGAAATCTAAAAACATATTGCTGATGAGTGTATCATCATCACTACTACAGGAACCATATTTCAAGTATTTGGGATAGTCACAAGAACGGCGTTTTGAATTCACAAATTTATAAAACGATTTAGGGTTAGTTTTCAACTGTAATCTCATGCGAGCTAAATAGTTATTGTATGCTAATTTGTTTGAAATATTATACTCAGAACGCGCAATGGAGTAATTACGGAAATCTATTAAGGATCCAGATTTTTTGTATCTTTTATAAAATTTGTTTTTCTTATTCTTTGCTCGAATCAAATAGCAGTTATTCCATGGTGGACCTTTATTATTCAAACTAAATATCTGTGGAACTGTTTCTGAGATGCAGTGGTGTAATACAGTGTAAAAGTTAGATAATATGTAATCAAAATTACTTCCAGAAATTATAGAGCTCCAATTAACATTGTGTAGCATGTCATTAAGTTTTGAATAATTTGTGCGAGCAAAACAGTAGATTTTTCTACGTCCCACGTTGCATTTGTTTATCTGCTGGGCAGGTTTAAGAGAGGGAAAATAAATTTCAGACTCAATCGTGGGGTGGTAGCGATCTTCAGGATTTGTTATAGGAACTGATCTATATATGTGAGTATCCAATGGTTGATTAGTAAAGACGAGGTCTAGAATCTTAATACCTCCTATTTACTGATTTTCGCTAAAATCATTAGAACCGTTTTCGAGTACCAAAAAAAGTATTACATATAGGTAAAAATCGGGACAAAATAAGTCTTCCCGGAGCCAGGGACACTCTACTTCGATATTTCATCCTCTAAACAAACTAGATACTAATTTTCATTAAAATCATTGAAGCCGTTTTCGAGAACCAATGAAAGTATTACAAGTGGTTAAAAACCTATAATGAGTCAAAACCGGGAGAAAATGGATTTTCCCGGACCCGAGACGAACTTAAATCGATTTCTCATCCTCAAAGACCCTTGGATACCGGTTTTTATCAAAATCGTTAGAGCCGTTTTCGAGAACACAATTGCAAATATATATATTTATATATAATTGCTCGTTTAATAAGATAAGATTAAAGTTGTGTTTTAATTCGGTTATTTTAATGTTCAAATTCCTAAATATATGTACATATAAATTGATAAAAAAATATGTAATAAAGTTATGTATGTATTTTTATAATTCAATAAACTTACTTTTGTAGTGTGAAAACATCGGAATATATGACAAATCGTCTCTTCATAAGTCTGGCGCTAAAATGTGCGCCTTTTTGGTCTCTAGAAATTTCTATATTCCTATTCCCATAATTAGTACCACAAGTAATTGGTACTTAAGAAAAGTTATTGTGACAATAATGGTTACTTAATCTAAAAACTGAATACATAAATAAAATGCGTTTGCACTATAAATATTTAATCGACAGTGGCGATAACATTGTCCTTGAGGCTTGCTGGCATAAACACACGACTCAAAGTAGGCCCAAAGAAAAAAATCTGTAATGGTTAAACCAGATGGTCTTGCTGGTCGTGCCCAATTGTCCAAATGCGAGATTACGAGACCAGGAAATGCTTTCTTCACAATATCCATAGTAACTCCTGCTGTATGTGCACTTATACCAAGTCCTACACATTTAATTCTGGCAATAAGAAGTCATTTATCGTGATCATGTAACAGTAACAGTATTACCGATGGCGTCCTTAAAAATATATGGTCCAATCACATTTCCTGTGTGAGTGATATAATAATTCTAGGTAAAAACGACCAATAAATAAATTTACCAAAAAGGGAAAACGCAATTTTCAAATACAAACAAAGCACGGCTTTTCTAACGATATCGTCAAGAGATTGCACATTTTTTAATTGCAACATTTCCTTTTCTAAACTTAAAATATTACAAGCGATTGGGTAACATTTTTAAATGCTAGTCTGACCTTTAAGAAGTGTTGAAAAATGTTAATTTTACCAAAGAACACATGCATACATACGAGTACATAAAGCTAGAGATATAAAATTTTAAACGAATGATTCATGATTACAACACTCTCAGACAAAGCAGAAATCTTCTGCACATGTTGGTCAAATGACGTCACGAAACGGTACAAAAAACACCCCTACATGATCATGAAATACATACTGTTGCATAGGTTAAACTGCGTCATCTAACGGGAAATCTTGCACTTGGCGAAATCTATAGCGGCCATTTTGTCAACTGAGAAGTGATTTATGTTTAGTTTGCTTTGACAAATCAACTGTCATCTAAACAACACTGCACAAATTGTGCAAATTTATTTTGAGAATCATAGTATCGAAATGGCATGGAAATACGTTTTAGAGGGCTGCGCAAGTACAAGAAAATTTTCTTACACGACATCGTAATATTTTCATGTACTATCCATCTTCTTCGTTCAAATTTCAAAACAAACACTTCAGTGCCGAAAAGTTCTAAGCACATAAACGAATAATCTTATAGTCGTTTAGAACAATCAGAACAAAACATAAGTAGAACCAACTGAAGTATAATACAATTTAAGTAGAACCTCAAGCATTGTAGTAATATTTTACGTCAGTTTTGTTTAAAAATTTTTTGTTGCTGTACATGATTTTTGTCTTTGTATTAAGCACTATTATTTAAGACATAGTATGCACAAATGCCAATGTGTTAGTGCACTCGCTATGTTTTGCTATGAGGTAGCTTATTTGCTATGAAACTAAATTTAATTCCTGCCAAGCACTGACGTCGAAGTGTTTCAAAACTATTACGTGTTTGTTCTATAGCTTGTTTGTTTTGTTTTAAAGATTGTTCTAAAATACAGTGTTTGAAACTACTGCATAAGAGTGAGATGTGTTTTGTTAGAACATTCTGTGTTGCCTTTTAATACGTATCGCGCATCACATCTATTTTACGGCCAACATAATACATACATCAATAAAGAAAACAGCGGTATTTGGAGTGATAATGCCCTGCACTTACAGTTGGGCGCTTCATATTTTACAACATATTTAGGTAAAAAGTGTGGTTTTTATTTATATCCTTGCCTACTTAAAAAAATAAATAAATGAATAAATAGTAATACAGGGCGGCTTATGAAAGCAATAAACTTAATAATTTATTTTCTATGTAACTCACCTGTTCCACTTATATTGTATTTTATAGACTGATTTTTAAGCTTAACTAAAATGGAGAATTACAAAACTTTACAAAAAGTTATTTGAGTTTTTTAATATAGAAAAATTGATCATCGGTGACAGTAGGGTACCAACTCTATTGACTCACTGAAGCATCGACGCAGTGTGGGGTGCGTTACTCTGTTCTATCGTTACTACAATGGATTTTGCTCTGACGAGATTAGGGATCTTGTTCCCGAAACGCGCACATTTTTCGTTGCACGCGTTCATGGTTCAGAGCTCATCTATTTGTGGTTGATTGCCTGGGGAATCGTACTACGCATTACAGAGAGAATTCGTTTTTGCTGTTTCTGCCTGCAGACCTGTTTCCTGTCTGTTATAACGTTGGAAAATTCAAGTCAAATGTTCACAAACACTACTCCCTCTTTCCCCCTCCACGCAACCTATTTTCCCAGTTCTGGTACAATGCAGGAGTCATCACCTGAGTACTGGTCCAATATAAAAAAATAATAATAATGTCTGCAACACTTTGTGTTCAATGTTTGTTAACTTACAAAGTGTATGACCGTAGTAGTAATATGTAATTCCCAAAAATTAATTTCCTTCATATTTTGTATCACATAAAGGTATTTTATATTTTAATTCTACATCAAATCTACGCCGGCTTTTGTCAAATTGCGGTGCAAAAAGTTTAAATACCTATTACAAATTAGAAAAAAGAACAAGAAATATAAAATATTTAGTAAAAAAAAATGAACAGAAAATAGGAAAAATTTAATCAAATACTCCCGAAAACTGTGTTTGAAGGGAGCAATATATTTTCGACCTATTTACAAAGTCAACGATATTGTATTCGAGAGGCCTACTACCGACTTACAAAGTATGCGAGATTGTATATGAGCTGCCTACTAATAGCTTACAATGTACGCTGGGAAATAACGAGCTTTTGTATATTTGTATGGTAGATAAACATTTCGCTATATCGCTTACTTTGTGTGCAGTTGGTAGGTGTTCTCTTTATAAATGAAATGAAAGTCTGCATTACTCATTTACGAGTACAAGCGTGCATCGGATCTAGGCTTCTGCAACCGAAACATTCGCGCTGGGGTGTATACGAGTACTTAAACTTTTTCGTTTGGTATCAAAAATTATTTTACAAGTTTATTGTAATTCAATTTTTATTAAACTACTCCTTTAAAAGTTTTATGGCTTTATTTGCCAGTACTGAAATTTTGAATAGAAGCAACAAAATGCATTAATATACAAACTTTGTATACACCAAAAGGCTGAACAGAATGTTCTAAAGCATACATCTCACTACTATGCAGTAGTTCCAATCACTGTATTTTGGAACAATCTTTAAAACAAAACAAACAAGCTGTAGAACATTTAGAAACAGAACAAAATACACATTCACGACAGTACTTGATAGTACTTGAATTCCGTTTCAAAGCAAAAGCCAAAACAAAACATCAATGTGCCAAAACATTAGCACTAACACATTGGCACATGAGCATACTGTGTATACAGTACTTGTGCACTAAACAAAAACAAAAAACATGAACAACAACAAATTTTACAAACAAAACTGAAGTGGAACATTACTTCAGTGCTTGAAATTCTACTTCAATTTTATTCTACTTCAGTTAGTTCTTCTTGTGTTTGGTTCTGTTTGTTCTGAGCGATTACACGACATCATTCGCTTATGTGTTTAGAACATTTCGGCACTGAAGTGTTTGGTTTGAAATGTGAAAGAAGAAAATAGATAGTACTTGAAAATATTACGATATCTTGTAAGACATTTTTCTTGTGGTTGATCAGCCCTCTACTCGTAGTATGAACTTAAATTGCGTTATAAAAAATTGTCTGCAAGAAATGCTTATAATACTTATCATAAACTTTAACAATTGTTTTTTATCAAAATGTTTGATCCTTAATATATCCTGCACTCAAAGTTAAGGAAATTATTACGTTTAAAGCGAATGTTATTTTGTCTGTTCTAATTTCCTATATTGATAATTTTTTGTGCTCAAAAGGATATAACTCTTCAATTTGCCTTGGCAAATTTCTAGCAGAAGGATTTGTCTACAAGAAATAATCTGTATTGAGTTTTTATGAGAGTTTTTTTGTATTAAATTTTCCTAACTTAAAGTTTTTGTACTAAATTATTACTATACAAATATTTGGGTACCCAAATTTTTACACAACAAAAAAAAAATCGACAGTATATTCAGTTTATAAACTTGTTGACACGTATTGCTCTCTTTTACAATCAACATACTTTACGTAAAGAAAAGATAATACATGTCAAGATACGAGGGAGGATTGATATTGAAGATTTATTTGAAATTGCGATCTGTCAAACGTCAGCTGTGAAAATTTCACCCAAATGCATCGAATAGTTTATTTATTGTAGTCGTCTGAAGTAAGCAACTGTTGTGTTTCCTGAAAACTGGAAGAAAGGGAGTTTCTTATAGTGATTAAACACTATTATTTCAAAGGGGAAACGGCAAAAGAGACAAAAGAAAAGCTCGATAAACATTACGGTCTGTGAGATTACATGGTCAAATATTGGATTGCTGAATTTAAACACGGCCGAACAAGCACTGCACCAATACCATCAACAGGAAGGCTAAAAGAAAATCCGCGATATCGTTCATAAAATGATCGCCGAGTCAGGTTAGGTGAGATTGTTAATCATATGAACATCTGTTCAATATTTTGCATGAACATTTGCATATGAAAAAGCTATCGGCAAGATGGGTGCCGCGTTTGCTCAGTGTCTAACAAAAACGAGTTCGACAAACCACTTTAGAGTGGTGTTTGGACATGATAAAGCGTAGTCCTGTTGATTTTTGGCGTCGATTAATAACTGTTGATGAAACGTGGGGCCACAACTACACACATGAAACCAAAAATCAATCGAAACAATGGGTGGAAGTGCTCAGAAGAAGGCAAAGACAGTGAATTCGGCTGGCAAGGTTATGGCCACTGTATTTTGGGATGCACCCGGAATATTGTTCATCAATTATCTTGAAAAGAGACCCACAATGACAGGAAAGTATTATCTTGCGTTATTGCATCAATTGATTGATGCAATCAAGAAAAAACGAACATACTTAAAGAAGAACAAAGTGCTCTTCCTTCAAGACAACGCACCGGTTCACACCGCATTATATACAACGATAAAATTATGTCAGATATATTTCGAATTGGTTGATCATCCACCTTATAAATTTAGCTCCAAACTTTAAAAAATTGTTCGCCGGAAAAAGATTTGCCTCAAACGAAGAAGTGATTACCGAAACTAACTCGTATTTTGTGGAACTTCCCAAAATCGTATTATTCAGATGGTATAAAAAAGTTAAAAAAAGACTACGTTGAGAAATTAATTTTTTTTGAAAAAAAAAGAATTTTTTCCTACTTAAGTAGCTTTAATATCACTCCGCTCTCGTACATACATACATTTAGTAGAATTCAAATTTCAAAATGTCAAAAATTTTAACAGGAATATGTTAGTACCAAAATCTTTTAATAGAATATATTTAGTAATAATAACTTCAATAGAAAATTTTCTGCACTAAAAATTTATGTACTAAACACCAGGTGTTTCAGTAAAGCATTAAAAAAGCTTTAAAATATGTTTACCGTATTATTCTATGGAAACATTTTTCTCTTTTTTTACAAACAACAGGAAGGATAAAATTTTTACAAACATTTAATTTATTTAAGAATTTTCAATACTACAATTTTATTAAATAAATTTAATATATAAATATTTCTGCAAAATAATTTTGTACTAAAGCTTTCCCATAAAAATTATCAAGATTAAGATTCCTTCAGCAAATTCTAATTTCTTAAATTTTTAACAATAAAATTTGGAGAATTATAAACAAAATATTTCCTTTCCAAAAGTTTTTTTATGAAGTAAGTTTAGTACCATGGAAAATTTGTTACTAAGATTTGAATTAAATTATTATTTATTTATTGCCTTAGATATTATTAAAAATTATATTATTTATTTAATTTATTAATTTTTAACATAAAAGTACTAGTAACAAAGGTTAGCGTCTTGAGAATATTACAAGTAGTTTTTATATGAAGTAAAAAATTATAGTGAAACTAACCTGCAGATTTTAGATTTTGTGCTGAATATTTAAATATAATCTACTTGTATACATTAATTTAAAAATTTTTTTGGTGTTAATATATGTTTGAGCCTTTAAGTTACATTGAAGAAACTTGAGTGTTTTCCTTCAATTTTTCCAGCTTTTAAATTAAAAAAAAAACATACCAAAATCAAAAGAAAGCAGGTGTTTCAAGTTTTACAAAGTCTCAATGCAAGTCGTATTTCTTCTTTTATTGGGTGGTTCCTTCTGAAGTTTGATTTTCAATCGATTTTTTTTTTGACAGATCACGCATGACTCATATCAAACTATTAGTCGTATTGCACAATTTGGTCTGGTTTTAAAAACACGGCGCTACAAGCCAGACAGCGCTTGAAACAATGGACTTAAATTGGCCATCTAGGTCGGGCAATATCACATCTTCGGACTATTTGCTCCGAGGATATGTAAAGTCTGAAGTATTCAGCAGTAAGCCAAATACGATTGATGCTTTTGCGGCCAACATTATCGCGTTGTTCGAGTCGCTACGTTCGAACGGGTCGATCCAAATTGAACCTTCGCAATGGACCACCTTAGACGTAATGGTGGCCACTACTTATATAACATCATTTTCAAATATTAAATGCAAAAATGGTTATTTTAAACAATAATACAAATTGTAAAATTGCTTTAAAATGTATAGGCTTTATTATACATTATAAAACAAACCTCACGATGAATTACCCGATACAAGTGGGCCTGCTACTTTAATCAGAGTCTTAACCAGTTTTTGTTTCTCTTTGGTTTAATTTTAAGTTGGATGTCTGAATGTCGTTTTCTTAAGTTTGTTCTTAAAAGTTCGGGTTTATTTTTTTTTCTTTACTTCACACACTTTACACACATGTATATGTGTGAATGTATGTACTCGCATATGTACAGCTTTATTACGTTGCGGGTACCTGTGTGAACAACCATTTGTTTGTATATGTGATTTAAGTAAATATCTTGATTATCTGCTGTAAACATTTCAATAGTTGCTTCTGTGTATTCGTGCACTTAACCCACTTAAATCTTTCAAAGTCAAAGTGTGTGTTTTGGAATTCTTGGATTTTAGTTGCTGTTCTTCATTTATTCTTAAGACTTTCTTTATATGTAAGTATGTATATGTTTCTACCGTTAAGGTTGATTAAAATGCGTAGCTAATGATGATTTTGGCAGCTTTGAAAGAAATTAAACACTTAAGAAACTTTAACAAGGGCATTGTGGATTTACTGTAATGCATCCACCCTGGGTTGACATGTGTGGTGTTGCACGAAGAAATCATGTATTACGATGATGTAAATATATATTATTTATATATAAGTAATAGATTTTTGCCACTTGTTTAGTAAACTAGTGGTATAGTGGATTTCAATATCGACACATCACTTCCTGTTACCGAATTTAATTTATTTATTAGAAATAACTTTAAATAAATGGGAAAATAACTTACGTATTTAGAAGATGTTTGTGGGCATAACTGTACGACACACTTTAAAAATAGGTTCAGAAGAAACAGTCAATTCAGGGCTCATAAGTGTATGATCACAAAAATTCTGTCAACTCTTTATTAATTCCAATTTGAAAAAAAATTACTGAACGGTAACACCCGGATAGAACAACAATCTTAAAGACAATTTTGAATTTTCAGAATCTTGGAATGAATGGACACTAGATATATCTTTATTGGAATAGAACTTTTTTTATTTGCTGGAAGTTGATTTTTGATAGACCTGTATCGGAAATAGGGAACTATTGGAGTAACTGAGCCTCGTAAAGATGAATAATGATGCGGGCGATCACCTTTCAAAGGCAGAATTAGTTTTATAAGCGCTAGATAATACCGAGTACAACAGGTAGCAGTTGTTAACAATTTGTATGCTTTTCATTCTGCTTTGCACCTACTTACTACATATTTGATTATTTAAACAACTTAAAGTTGTTCTTCAATTGATTTAGTTATAAAATCAAAGTTAAACTATGACTTTTACTGTACAAGGTGGGAAGGTATACACTTTGTTCGTTTATAATTTATAATTAAATGAAAGAGAATGAATCATATATTGATACATTTTTTTAATTTTGAGGCAGTTATTTATGTATGGAACACAATATCAGATAAATGTCCTTCTCAGTTAGCCTCACAAATGCGTGCTCTTTTCAGCAAATTTTTCATTACATTCTCGTACATTTCATGCGGTATTTCATTAATTTTATCATGAATATTTTGTTTGAGTTGCTTAAGTGGTTTTGGTTTGTTTGCATAAACCTTACTTTTCAGAAATCGACACTCAAAGAAGTCTGGAGCAGCCGCATCCGGCGACCGTGGAGGGCCTGTTGTAGAAAGCGGTCCCACAGTAATTCTATTATAATTAAGCCCAAAGTATGCTCAATCATATCACGATATCGCTCCCCATTCACGGTTACCATTACGCCGTTTTCACTTTCAAAGAGTTAAGCTCCAGTGATTCCCTCTGGCCAAATTTCACACTAGTCTGTCACTTTTAATGGAGGTAAAGGTGACTGTTGACTAATTTGAGGGTTTCCATTACCCAGAACCGACTATTCTGTTTATTCACATATCTATTCAAATGAAAATGTGTCTCGTCACTCAATACGATTTTTTCATGAAAATCGGGGTTGTCATGGCCGAGCTATACCATCTTACTGTCATATGTGCGGCGTAAATGGTTTTGTCGAAGAAGTTCTTGTGTCAACTGAATCTTAAATCGAAACAAATGCTGATGGATTTTTTTGAACACTTTCTTGAGCAGCAGTAATGTTTTCAGCTAATCTTGCAGTACGTTGTGGTCCATGCTTGGGCCTATCATCTACAGACCCTCTTACTTCGAGATCATTCACTACACGATAAATACTCGTAGTGCGTATAGTTGGCACGTTGTTTCTCCCATATCGTCACAGTAATCCATGATTGATTTTGATAAAATGTTTTAACGATTAAAACACGTTAGCTTACCAAATATTTTTCCATAATAAATTTGCCACGTGTCTCCTTCGCGACTGCCAAATATGAACTGTCAAGACTAATGTTTACCAAAATGGCGACAAAACAAAGTAGTAAGTATACCTTGCCGGCTGACACCCAGTATTTCTCAGTAACTTTCTAAGCAATGATTACAAATATCAGGAATGTTTGATGCTACTATTTTATTTTATTATTATTATATTTTTAATAATTGTCGATACTTTCAAAAACCAAATCGTAGCAACCAACGGTTGTTCATTTGTTTGAAAGGTGTAAAGAAATGTTAGAGACGTGTATAAATGAAAAAGCTTGTTTTTTGTGTTTTGACAGGTATTATTAGAGCATTTTTATTTTTAAATTCTCAACAATTTATTTAGATTGTTGGGATATAAAGTTGAATGTTTGAGACTATCTTTTAAAAAATTTCCAAAGTCTACTGATGATTAGGGTAGCTCCTATGAAATGTCGACAGATTGCTGGGAAACATAGAAAACAAGCTATTTATAATTTTTTATTAGTACTTTTTTGTGACAAAGAAGCGCTTATTTTTCTACGTTATCTACTTTTAGATCAATACTATTTTTATTCCTTTCAAACGGCTAATATATATGTTTTTTTCAAAACTCTTAAAATAAGCATTTGGTTCGGAAATTACTTCCTTATTTAGCAACTCGTTGTGGGGGCTAATTCCGGGTAGCAGTTCGTAGTCCAATTTGTGCATTTTTACCACGATAAAATACATTGTTTTGATAGAACAGCCCCTTTTTCGCTATATGTAGCGTTTCTGCTTCAAGTCAATATCGAATCTTTCTAAAAGGTCTGATCACCAGAGATTGTTCTATGGGCCCATGTTTCGGCTACGGTGATATACAGGGTGGCTGATCAATTTTGCTAAGTTAAGAAATTTACTTGAAAAATAATACGTGTTTATTAAAGTAGTTTATTAAGTTTTGAAAATAATTGAATTCAAATGGCCTCCACCACCTTCGGTGACACATGTGCGACATCTTATCAAAAAGTTATTCATTACTGCCTGGAGTGCTGCAGCGGGAACTGTCTCAATTACCGTTCGAATGGATTGCTTTAAATCATATAAACTTGTTGGGTTCCTTTTTTTGTAAACTTCTTGTTTGCAATAACACCGCAAAAAAATCAGTTACAGTGAGGTCAGGAGGCCAACGGAATGTAGAGTTTCTTGAAATCAGTTTATTGGGAAATTTTGGCCTCAATTCTGTTCTGACAGGCGCGGCTATGTGACAAGTTGCCCCATCTTGTTGAAACCAAACAGTGTTGAAAGGGGTTGTCTTTCGGCGCAATTCTGGAAAGAAAAACTCTTTCAACATTTTTAAGTGACGGTCTCCATTGACCGTAACAGTAAGACCGTTTTTTTTCGAAAAAGTAAGACCCAACAATGAACCTTGAAGAAACTGCACACCACACTTTGATTCGAAGTGGGTGTAATTGCATCTGAAGGAGTATCTGTGGAATAGAATTACTCCATATTCTACAATTTTTAAATAAGTTTAAATCTTGGTGCTAAATTGTCTGCTGACACCCATTTGAGCAGATAAGCTCCTTGTTGAAACTCTAGGATTGGATTGTATGGCAGCAGCTAAAGCAGCGATACTTTCCTGCGTTCGAACTGAGGGATCTCGATGATAAGGCCTTCTTGCGATTATGCCACGCTCGGCAAAATCTCTACGAGCATTATTATACTTCATCTGCTAGGGAGAATGCCGCCAAACGTGCGCCTATATTCTTTTTGGACGGAAACAACGGACTCTAAAGCGTGAAAGGGTTGCACTATCCAAATTCTTGTTTCATTGCCCCAATTCTCCATTTTATTTAAATTTAAAGATCAATCTATAAAGCACAACAAAAATGAAACAGGTTAGTTACACAGAAAGTTAGTTATTACTTTTTTTTTGGTAGCAGCTTTCTTCAGCCATCCTGTACAGAAAAAACCTTCCGGAGACTCCTTTGTATTAGTCATACAGTTGCACTTATAATCGATTATGTGCAATCGCAGCACCCGTCCCATGTTCACATCTTCATGTCAAATATAATATACTCACTCAGTTGAGACGCCTACAACCTCAGCCACCTTACCTACCTTCATGTTACGATCGTTCGTTATTCCATGTCATCGTTTGCACTGATACGACCACAATGGAACTCACTAAGCCAATTTTTGTAACCGTGCACAGTTGCCACAGTACTTACTACTTTTTCAAGTTTCACTGTTTTCCATTACTGTGTACTTCAAGAGGCTGTCTGCTTTTCATGGGTGTCAAATACAAAGTATATAACGCAGTGTGCTCAAAATTTGATAGCAGTCTTCTTTAGTTTATGGGCAGCCTTTAAGGTTATTGCGCTGGAAATTGAACAAGTCCTGAAGTTTCCAACCAGCTCTAGTAATAAGCAGAATGCCTTTTATCTCTTTTTCCAGATATTGCTTTTCATAAACTAAGTTCACTAGAATTCTCGTCGTTTGATCTATCGGTAATCAGAATTTTTATCTTAAGAATCTTGCACGAGCATGTCCTAAACAATTTCATTTCTTTCATCCAAAAAGAGATCTGTTAGATTTCTATCAATTCAATTTACTCAAACCACCCCACTGTGCAAAACTGTTACAACTATTGCCGAAAAAAAAAATCGTCTATGCACTGCTTGTAGTTTACAGTATTAAGATGTTGCTTCTTCAGTTTAATATTTCAGCTGTTTTAGTTGTTTTAATGCTTGAGTACTTTTGCCTGCCAAGTCTGTTTTTTTCGGTCTGGTCTGTCTACTTTCTTCTCCACTTCCTTCTCCACCTGTTCTGCATAAAAACAAAATACGATGAGTTTTAGTTGGTATTTTTTTCTTTGCTTCTTTGCCGGTTTATTTTATGAACATATTGAGGTTAATGGGTAAACTATTCTTGAAGGTCGTATCATAGTTATTTATGTTGCGCCGTACGGACTGTTGTTGCGGCAGATTTTGTTGTTGTGTATTATGGAATTTGTAAGTTTAATAATATACAAAATTATGGCTATTACCGCTGCCAAAGTTGCTGTAACAATATTTAACGTTCTATGTTTATGTTAATGTGTGCATGAATGTGTATCTAAAAGATTGTTGGTGTGGATCAGGCTTAACAAACGTGATTGAGGTTAGAATATTTGAAGAGAAATTCAGGTGGAAAAAAGACAAAAAAAAAAAAAACATAGGACCGTGACGGACGTTTGTATGGTGGCATGCAAAAATTAATAAAATTAATTAAACTGCTAAATGGCATTTGAGATGAATATTAATGAATAAATGTTGTGTTTGAGATGGAAAATGTTTGAATGGTTTTTTCTAGATACCACATTGAAAAAGCATTTATTTTATTATTATTTTTTTTATAATAAATGTTTTTCTTTGAGAATTAGGTGAATAATTTGGAAGCTTTTACTCGTATTCATTAATCAAAAGAACGCTTTTGTTATGGATGTTATGCTTTTATTTAAGAATAATTTTGTATAGTCCGATATTAAGGTCTTCAGTTTTGAAAATTTTTTAATTATTTAAAATTTAATCCAACTGGTAGTTTGTCTATTTAAAATAATTATATAACATTTTTATACTTGGATAAATACGCCATTAGGTTAAGCTACAGCAAGCAATTTTACAGAATAATTTCGAAAATAATGATGTAGGAAAATGTACTTATTTTTTTTTTTTGAAAGTGTACATTAGTTTAGGCTGCCAGTTTCATGAAACCGGCCCACTAGAGTCCTTTCTCTGCCCATCTGTGTTGCCTGATTGAGATATGCAGCCTATGAGACTTACACATCCCCTGACGGTTCGATCCAAATCATCCGGATAAAAGAATCCAGAATTCCCATATATCTGCTAACCCGTGCATTATCGGTGCGCCCAGATATAGCGCTCTCATTGAACAAAGGGCCGGGTGCGAACATAGCAAGTGCTCAACACTTTCTTCTTTATCATTACAACTTCTACAGAAATCATTAAATGGATGACTTAATCTCCTAGCATGCGTCCCTATGTGACAGTGTCCTGTTAGAACTGCCACCAAAGTATGCAACGTTCGCGAGGGAAAACCCCTAGTTCTCCTACGATCATACACAGGTCACGTTAGCCTCACTATTCGGTAGGTAACCTCATCAGACCTATGGATCTGTCCTGTGCAGTTCCTACAAGTTGACGCTGCACTTAGTTCTTACAGCTTTTAAGCGGGATTTCTACCATCCAATCAATATCCCCTTGCTGTAAACAAACCCCGGCTTTCGCCAGTTCATCCGCTAAAATGTATCCGAGCACTCACTCCACCGCGCCTCGCACCCATAAAAGCTCCAGGTTTGAATGTCTCGATACAACGATGCCAACATTTTCAAAGCAAACAGCGAGTTTTGAAGCGCGAAAAGCGCTAAAAAGCGTTAAGTTATAAGTATCCAAAAAGCGCAGAAAGTAGCTAAACTATATGTATTCGAAAAATGCTAAAAAGAGCTAAATATTGATAAAACATTGTTTGGTTTGTACATATGTACAACAGGATTTTAGTTCAAGTTTTTCCTTTCTTAATTTTTTTTTTCCTTAAGAAGGATTTTTTACAATACAAATTTGCTGTGATCAATAATTATTGATTGAAGAAGACAAGAAAAATAATAATAGCTGTTTCGTAGTCGCTACACTACTCATCAGCACCCACTGGGATTTGATGAGTAGTGTAGCGACTACGAAACAGCTAGTTGTCCCCCAGCTAAAGATATGATTATTATTTTTCTTGTCTTCTTCAATCAATAATTATTGATCACAGCAAATTTGTATTGTAAAAAATCCTTCTTAAGGAAAAAAAATTAAGAAAGGAAAAACTTGAACTAAAAACCTGTTGTACATATGTACAAACCAAACAATTTTTAATTTAAAAATTTATAAAAGTTCAACAAAAATTTAACAAATTAATATTGATAAAACAGATTTTCAATGGTTCAAACAAACTACTACATACATACAGAATGTCCCAGACCCAAAGACAAGCTAAAACAGGGTACAAGAATGATTGTAACCAAGGGTACAAGAATGATTGTAACCATCACGAGAAAAATCAGAAAAATAAATCTAAAAAAAAAAAAATACAAGGGTTTGTGCGATTAAAAAACTTTTTGATTTGAAAAAGTAAAATGTTTTTCTTAGTTTTATCTGATTTTTCTATGTTGATTACGATGAGTCTTGTCACCCTGTTTCGGCTTGACGTTGAGATATGGAAAATCCTGTTTATTAAATTTATTTCTTTTACATACGTCAGTTTCTAAAAACACTACATACTTTGCGATAATTAAATACGAGGGCTGATAAAAAAATAACCGTTATTTTAAATTTTTCCAAAAAGTATTTATTTATTCATCTTGTCCTCTAGTAAGTAGTCCCCCTCAGGTATAATACACTTATATCAGAGTTTTTTCCTATTTTTTGGGTATCGCCAACAGCTCCGGTTTCGATTTGTCTTTTATCTCCTCCATCGTAGCAAAACGCTTTCCTGTCATCGGTGTCTTCAGTTTTGGGAAGAGGAAAAAGTCGGCGGGAGCCAAGTCCGGTGAATACGGTGGGTGGTTGAGGCATGAAAGCGGTTTTGTTTTTGGCCAAAAACTCACGCACCAGCATCGATGTGTGAGCTGGAGCGTTTCATGGTGCAAAATACATGATTGTTTTTTCCACAATTCTGTGCGTTTCTGGCTTATTGCTTCGCGCAAATGGCGCATAACTTCAAGGTAGTATTCCTTATTGACCGTACGAGCTTGTGGCAAGAATTCATGATGCACCACGCTATTGCAGTCGAAAAAAACAGTGAGCAAAACCTTCACAATTGACCGAACTTGATGTGCTTTTTTCGGTCTTGGCTCTTCTGGACGCTTCCATTGGGATGATTGGGTTTTGGTATCAATGTTATAGCCATACACCCAAGATTTATCACCAATTATGACCTTTTTGAGGAAATTTGGATCGTCGTTGACGATGTTCAACAGCTCCTGAGCGATGTCCATGCGACGTTGATTTTGCTCAAAATTTAGGAAATTTAGTAAAAAATCGAAGAGCACATCAAAACACGACTAACTTTTTTATCTGTCAAAAACAAACTAACTATCCAAAATGGCTGATATTGCCAACATATATAACAGACACGTGTACCAACATAACAGAAAATAAAATTGCAAAAATCAAATATAAGTAACTCACGAAATTTTAAAATAACGATAATTTTTTTTATCAGACCATGTACATATATCATACATAAATAGTATTACATATATGTACATATGAATTGTAATAAAAATAATACTTATGGATTTATTTCAACAATATGAAATACATATATCGTTAGTCTCACGTGGAAAGGCCCTAACTCGCATTTTCCCTGAATTGAGCTCTTTTAGGGACTCTACTACGTTTCACACAAGTACACAGTGTCACAAAGATTTAATTATAAATATAACTTCATACATATCGCTCTTACAAGCAATTGAGTAAAAAAAAAGTTAATTTTAGATGTACCTATTTATACAGTTTCCATTACGATTTTTCCTTCTCCTGTAAAATTGCAATTGTTTTTGTTAGGGCCTTTCTACATGAGACCAACGATATGTAGATAACTAAACAATTTAATTTTCAAATACAAATTCACCAATTTCTTGCTCATCTTCTGGTCAGAGTTTTCAAATAAAATTCTGATTTATTTTTACGTTGTTACAAATTAATATTTGTAACAACATTGAATGGAATAATGTAACTAAAGCAACATGAATTTCCCGACTTTCATCTATATTGATGAATTTGCTGTATTTATAGACCTTATATTTCTTACTTAAAATAATAACTCATTGCACTAAAAAACCTCCCGAATTCAGCATTTGAGTATGCAAAGGTCAATCAATATAACAGTTACGAAGTTTGATAGTTTTAAAAATTCGTTTTTGTTTGCTACATTTTTATAAGTACTAGTTGCAATCACCGATCGACGCAATCAACCGCATTCTTTGTTTTTATCACTCTTAAATAATGCACTCTCATACAAAATCAAATGTTGAAACCAATAAAACCGCGTTCTTTACTCATATTTGCTCACACTCTTTCTGTCTTGTATTTAAGTAAAATGCATATACATATTGTGTTAGTATCAGTATAATAGCCGTATTGCACCTAAAATACTGAACCGATCAAAATGAAATTAAAATCGTTCACTTCTATGCAGAAAGTTTAAAACGTTATATAATTTTGCTAAATCAGCGCAGTATTACGGCTACAAAAGGGATTTTAATAAACAGCTTTGCCTATTAATTATATATGTAGATGTATTTCAATTTAAAATAAATCAGTTTTATGTTGATTTTTCCACTTACGAAGTTTTAAATTATCACGACACTTCATACTATTCGATTTCCAGATGTCGTAAACTCTTTTATAAAGGCAATAACATCCGAAAAAAGTCAGAATGTTTTCTCAGAATTATAGCCTATTTACACCAAATGCTCATTCGAGATTTCAACCTAAATCTAGCAGATTTTGAGAAGATTTCCCATACAAAATGAAATCTACTTTATGAGTAGATTTCGACGAAATCTCCTGAAATCTACTCAGTACTAAGCGATGCAACTGTGATTTCTTGCAAAAAGTACTTAAAAATACTACGCTGCAACAAAAATTGTTCTATAATGTGGTGTATGCAGTCTCTGGGCACAAAAAATATACACTTTAATGCTGGTGTATTCAGTCTCTGATAATATTGTATTGTCAAACCCGCATGCATAAATTATTTTTGTGAAAATGAAATCTTGCTAGATGTCAAAAAATGGTGGTGTAAACGATATAGATTTCGTTGTAGATTTTAATTCAAATCTACCAGATTTTGAGTTGGTGTAATTGTAGTATTATGTATCTTTCAAATAAAGTTTTGACAATCTTCCTGCATGAAAAGAGAGGATAGCTAGCAAAAACTGTCTCGTATCAAAAATTCACAGCTAACTTTTCCATTTATAATATTTAACGTGACATTGTTCTGCGACTTTTAAGAGAGGGCAGCTTTATTAATGCAAGTCTCGACTTATATGAAGGTAAATTTAGCATATTCTAGCGCAGACTACGAAGACAAAAAGCAAGAACTGTTTTTGAACAGATTCAACGATTTCAATATGAACTTTATAGTTAGGATCCCAAAAACTGAGCCATATTCAAGAATTGGCTTTACCAATGAGGTGTACAATTGCTTATATAAGGGTCAGTAAACTCTTTTGCCCAGCGTTTAATGAATCCTAATACGAAACGTGCTTTATTTACTATCACTGATATATGCGGAATAAAATTCAGTTTAGCATCCAAAAATATTCAAGATAAGAAACTGCATTCGCGTTGTTTAATACATGACCATGACCATGACCATGACCAATATGTGATCTCCGGAAAAAAGACATACTGCTACATTTTTTATGATTAAGTTCCATAAGACTAAGGCGACACCAAGAACTTAAAGCATCTAAATCAAGCTGCAACAGAAAAAAATCGGCATGACACTCGGGCGTGAGAAATATTTTGACATCATCTGCATACATAAGAATATTTGAATGCTTAATAACTTTTGGCAAATCGTTAATAAACAAAAAAAAAAAAAAACAAGCGGACCCAGGTGACTCCCTTAAAGCACATCAGATAACACGTCTATTGGCTCTGATGAATTATCTTTTTAAAAAACAGTTTTTGTTTTCTATTTGACAAATAAGACAAAATCCATTTTACTATTCATAGACTATTAAACAAAAGCAAAATTAGCTTCAAACTTATTATATTGCGTAAGACGGACCCACCATATCCTTGCAATGGCACTCGGCTGGCGGTAAGAAATGCGAAATATTTTAATCGAAGAGACCGTTAAAAGGGACAAATATAAATAAACAAATATACTGTTGCCACGCATTCTCATTTTACCAACTAATTTGCCATTTAATTTCAAAAGGTTCCGGCTTCCTGTTTGATTAGAGCAGGGGTGCCCAAAAGTTCTATATGGAAAAACATGCGAAAGTGCTATTGCTTTGCACTTGTGTGTGTCACACACAAGTGTATATTAAAGTGCACAGCGTATAGCTAAGTGCTTTAACAAAAACAAATCTCAATTAATAAATTTGTGGCTCAATTGGAAAGTCTAAAAATTATTTATATTTATGCTACGCAATTATAAACTAAAAAAAATATTGAATATCATAGGTATTCAATATTTTTTTATTTTAATTTATAATAATATCATTTGTTTTTCTGTATAAAAACGTTTTATTTCGTTTTATAATGATGGGAGAAACAAATAAATTTTCGACATTTTGTCAACAAAATCTTATATGATGATTTTTTCTTCATCTATTAAATATGATTGTTCATTATTTCTCTATTTTTTTTTCTTTTTTATTAGGCGAAATTCGCTCATCAATAGCGCCACGTAAACCTGAACGTACAGCCAGTATGCGTGAACGTGAAGCACAATTGGAATTGGCACGTAAACGTCATATGGGAGGAACGCAACAACAACAAACCAATAAGGAAAACGGTGATACTATCTCGATTTGCTCGTCAAATGGTGAAAATGTATCAACGGAACAACAACATTCCACTAGTTCCACAGCAAATACAACAACATCTAACAAAACTGTAACCAACTTTAAATCCACATTAAGTCCACAACTGAGTGGCAATTCTTTACGTTTAGAAAATAAGCCGCCAACTGGCAGTCGCTGCAGCACCTTTGAACGTAAGAAAAATGAAGCGAAACCCACAATTTCAAATAAATTGGAAATCTTCGAGAATTCAGCACCAGCAGTCAATGCAACAAGTCCCAGTAGTTTAAAGGATTCAGTACGTAAAATAAACAGCACCATTGATAGTTACTTGAAAGATAAACGGGATTATGAAAACATGTATGAATTTGTTAAATCACCGCAGTTGCCACCGCCGCCACCGGCCAGATCGGCTGATGTGCAAGCGGGCCAGCAACGGCTTATGCAGACAAGAAGAAACAATTTGCAATTGGACAATATCTCAGTGGCTAGTTATACGAGAAGTGAATACGGGCCTGCTAGAAATTTCGGTCTGAACAATAGTCTGGGTAAGTTTTGACATATTTTTAATATGTTTGTATGTATGTATGTATGCATAAATTTTCTTTAAAATTTCAAGCAAACATTCCACGCATGATTTCGGCTTCTTACTGCGGCAGTGAAATGGGCGATTTAGACATTTATGCTCCTTATAGTTATTATGGCAGTGAAGCTGGTGGCGATATAACGGTCGATATCAATGACAGTGTTTGGGGCATACCTTCGGTGAGCGCTTGTATAAGTTATTTATTTATTTATTAAAAGTGGATATCACATACAACAAGAAATAAATCTTTTAAATTACTGTATGCGATCTTATAACGATACAATACATAAATATATGTTATTGTTGTCTATATAAAAAACAAAATAAACAGTTTATAATATTGTAAAAAATACAAAGCTATGGATATAAATTATTTTCTAATTAATCATTTTTCATAGGCCATTAAAAATCGCACCAAAACTACAAATCGTTTGCGCATGCGCAAAGGCCGCAGTGTGGTTCATAAAACCATTGAAGATAACTATTCAGCTGTGGTGGGTGCTAATCATGAAGCTTTAGCACAAGTTTTGGAACAGGTAAGACTTTAATGTATAATATTTACTTTGTCTTGAAAAAAAAAAAAAAACTAAAGAATATTGCATAAGGGCATTTCAGACTAACACAATGTATGTGCAAGTGAGATAGTGGGAATATAAAAAACTGTAAAAACGGTAAACGATTTGACTATGGGTTGTCAAATCTCAAGACTTCATCTTTTTTAGAATTTTGTGTAAATAATAAGTTTTTTCATTGGACGAACAATTTTTGACAGTCGTAACAAATCTCATTCGATTTCTGTGCCACTAAATCCTGTTATAGTTCTAAGGCTTGACGTGCTAATCCTCTACTGTTTATCTGTGCTTTAAGGCATTGATCACAAAAGTGACGATGTAACTATTCATTGCAAAAACTTTTTTTAGCAGTCGCTGGCCAATATAGTAAAATACATTCTCTGAAGGTTCTAAAAACACTTTTTGTTGATCAATTACATTTGCAACTAAAAAAGTAGCGAGAGTCCATGTTCTATTGTAAAACGTCAGCTACAGTCCTGTCAAGCGTCTCGAACTTTACCTTATTATTTTCTTGAAAATATACTTCTATTTTAATATAATTTGGATAAAGAAACGTATGTTATCCTTCAAAGCATGTTTTTTTCTTTTTTTTTTTTTTTTTTTGATAAGTCACTTAAGGCACTCTTTGGAATTAAAAGCAAATGGAGATGATTTCTTTCGCATTTCACAATATGGAATTTGTTTCTTAAGGTTTCATACGAGTTTTTTGTATAAAAATTTAAAGAAATTGCTGGGCGGAACAAACGCTTGAAATTATCTGATTTAAGTGATGAGCAATTAGAAAAATTATTTAATGAAGTCGTATAGATGAAGATAGTAAGTAATACCTTTACAAATCACAAGCTACCAGATTTAGCTAGCCACTGGAAAGGCCTAGGTCTATTTCACCAGCGATCAAAACTTCAGCGCCCATACTTGTTCTTTCGGTTGGTGGTTTCAATGCTTCTGGTATGAAACATACATATAAAACAGCTTTCTTTATCAAAAAATTAACTTTTATTACTAATGCTCTTTTCTTTCCTGATAAAAAAAAATGCTGCCTTTTAAATTTTTAATTTTTTTCGATTACCGTCACCCTTAAATAGTGGTACATATTCTATTAGCAAAAATAACAGGTAGTGCTAACAATATTTTGTTTAATAATACATCATGTACAGTTAGCGTTTCAAATATTATCAGCCATGTCACAGAGCTTAATGCCGTTCGGAAACGGAATTGAATTTTTTTTACTTCTTCAAAAAACGAAAAACAAGAAAACTTTTTGGAATGAAATCGTTTCTAATTGCAAGAATGAAACTAGTATTGTCTTATAGAATTGATTTCAATCTGAAAAAGTTTTTAATTTTCGTTTTTTAAAGAATTCAAAAACCGATTCTATTCCATTTCCAAACAGCGCCTTCTGTGACATGGCCGTATATCATAACTATTTGTAACGAACCAACGTTTTAGTGACTAATTTTATCAAAGCAAAAGCTAGAATTAGCAGCACTGTTTACTCATCAACAATAACAGCAAAAACTTAGTATTTGCATAAACCAGAGCTGCCAGAAAACATGTGGAAGAAGTGGTCACTAATATCCCGATAATTTCTAAAGCTTACGTCATTTTAGTTTTGAAATATCGTAAAAAAATCGGACTTATAAAACTGAAAATTTTTTAGTATATTTAAAGTTTGTATTTAAAAATATAACAGATATTTAATGCAAGTTTATGGTCCCAAATTCGTACATTTGCATAAAATAGATAAACATTACAAAATGTAGGTTCTAATTAATTACACTTACTTATGTATTTCACGTAATTGTAGCATCATATCTAATGCTGTGTGAACCAATGCGTTGTCTTGAAGAAAGAACATTTTTTTTAGTCTTTAAATGTGGTCATTTCTTCGTGATTGCATCAATAAATTGATCTAATAATGCACGACAATACTTTCCTCTGATTGTGGATACCCTTTCAAGATAATCGATGAGCAATATTTCGTGTGCAACCCAAAATACCGTGACCATCACCTTGCCAGGCGATTTCACTGTCTTCGCCTTCTTCGGAGCACTTCCACCAGCTTCCACACATTGTTTCGATTGATTTTTGGTTTCAGTTGTTTAGTGGTGGACTCACATTTCACCAACAGTTTTTAATCGATGCCAAAAATCAACTGGATTACGCTTTATCATGTCCAAACACCGCTGTAAAGTGGTCTGTCGAACTCGTTTTTGTTCGACACTGAGAAAACGCTTGCCGATAGCTTTTTCCTAAGCAAATGTTGATGCAAAATGTTGAACACACGTTCATATGATATGTTTACCATTTCAACAATCTCACGTAACTTGACTCAGCGATCATTCGTAACGATATCGAAGATTTTCTTGATATTTTCTTTAGTAACCACCATTTTTGGTCTTTCTGTTGTTGATATTGTTGCAGTGATTGTTCGACCGCGTTTAAATTCAGAAATTCAATGTTGTACCATATAATCTAATGGAGCAGACTCACCGAAATGTTTTTCGAGCTTTTCTTTTGTTTCTTTTGCCGTTTTTCCCTTTCAAATAATAGTGTTTAGTCACTGCACGAAATTCACTTTTTTTCCATTTTCCAAGAAACACAAAAGTTACTTACTTCAAACGACTATAACAAATAAATCAATCAATGAATTTGACAGATCGTTTGACAGATCGCAATTATAACAAAAATTGTGTTTGTGCTGCCATCTAGTGCTAGGTAGCTTCAATATCAATCTGCCCTCGTATATAATCTTTTAATTTTATTTGCTGGTTTTATAATGGGAAAAAATGTAATTGCTGTGTTTAGTGAGTTCGAAACATCCAAACAAACATTAACAGCTGACGTTTTAGTGTTTATGTGGCCATCTAGCTCTAGGTAGCTTCAATACCAATCCGCTCTCGTATGTAGTTATATGGTATTTTTGAATAAAAAACTAAATCAGAATATAAAAAAAATATTTCCAGATTGTTGTCAAAGTTTTCTACATACGATAAAAGTTAAAAGTTACTCAACTTTAATACTTTGCATTGACGGAGAAGTACGGAATTTGGCAAAGCTCATAAGACACATGTATTTTAACTCGTTGTCAGTTGAAAAAGGCAAAGTATAACATACGACGGAATCTATGTGCCCCGGCCTTAAATATATGGATTGCATAATTCCAATAAATTGGATTTAATTCGAATATCAAAGAAGTTGAATTGTTTAATTTTAATTAATTTTTATAATAAAGAGCGTTTTCAACTGTTTCATTTTTTTAAAGAATTCCATATTTTTGTCTGATTTTAACTATCATGGCTGAATATTATGGTCATATTGCAGCAGAATAGGGCACTTTCAAATATTTTTATTTTCTATAAAAGCTTCATAAATTTGTTTTTTAGTTGTTTAAAATTGCTTTACAATCTAAAAAAAAAAAAAAAAGAAAATACCTGTTGATACTCGGAATCTAAATCTTGTTTTTCATATTTATTTATAAAACGATGTAATTCTGAAGGAGAGTTGCTGTTTTTATTGACAATGTTAACAGAAGCTTTTTTCAAAATCAAATATCTTTCAAATTTGATTACATAATTCAAGGTAAATTTATGCAAGTTACATTACGAGTATTAAATTTCTTACATTTTTATACAGCTCTTCATATCACTCTATGCAAAATGCCTGTTATTTATATAGTTGTCGAGTTGCATTTATCTATATTGAAGTAGATATACTTTGTGTTTTACCCATAAAAAATTTAACGTTGTCATTCTTTTCGTATAGAAAAATATCGTAATTTTAGGAAAAAGATCGCCAAATCGTAATTTTGCTAAATCTGACATTTCCAACCCCTATATACCCTTCAATAGTGAATCACATTTTTTTACCACGGACTTAATACAATCGTGAAAAATATCAACAAACAATATACGATATTTAAATTTCTATCGGGCCTTGTAACTTACATTCGCAATGCAGTTGTGTTCCAATGCCAGCAACCATTAGGCATGCATGATGCCGAATTTGCCTGTCTTTGGGTTAATTTCAAAATCAGGTCACACTTCTTGCACTTCGGGTTTCTTTACAAAAGGCCAAACGCGGGGAGGGATACCACCTTTTCTAGTTTTGATGTCTTCTCTGACTCCATACCAATAATATTGGAGAGTTGACCGATCCGTGAACTCGGTGATTTCAATGTTCATAACTCATTCGCTTCATACAAGTCTGGAATGCCAATATGTTGAGTTATTCGCTACGCACAACCATATTGCGCAATTAGTGAATGAGCTAACGCATATTCCATGCATTGAAGGGCACTATTCAAACACACTTTTTCCTGACTTTACAGCCCCAAAAGTATGAAGTCAGAGTTTGTGCACCTCTCGGCAATTCGGATCATTGCACCATTTCTGTCTCCTTTTCGGCCCCCGAACTTCATAACGTTTCTAAAGCAGCCACGAAACGGTCAAAATTAATTTACGAAAAGGCTCTTGCTAGGGATGAAAATAATCATCCCCTCCAAACAAATTTAGACTAAACCAAGAACGAAATCTTGGTTTAATCAGACGTGCAAAGTTTCAATCAGATCCAGAGAGGAGCCATTCAGTAATTGGCTTTTAAACAAAACCCCAGACACTGATTCGCCACCCAAAAAAGCAAGACTTTCGGGTGACAGGTACTTAGGCGTGAAAAGTTTCTTCACGATCTTGGCGCCTTCGTGCCAGGATCCTTATAGCTCCCTGGGGCAGTGAGACCTTTTGGTCTTTCATTAAGAGAGTAGGAACCCTTTTAAAGAATGACCAGGCATTCACCAACCCGCTCGACAAGGCCAATCTGCTGGCTGAAATTTTTGTAAGCAATTCCTACTTGCCGGAAAGCAGTCAACCACTATCCGAACTCTGTAACTATGACAGATATATCTCCGGGTTCGAGCTGTTAAAAGGGTTTTCGCAGACCTCGACATAAATAAGGTTCCTGGACCGGATGGTATTCCAGCACTGGTCTTGGAGCAGGGTTCTTCTATGATTGTTCGTCCATTAGCACGCCTGTTCAGCACACTTTACCATGTTGGAAATTTTCCATCGTCCTGGAAGGTTGCTAATATAAGACCAATTCCCAAAGAGGGTGAGGAAAATAACCCTCAAAACTCAGTCGCGCACCTCGTCGCGTGAATAAGTTACGAATTGTATAAATAATTTGTTTGAAATTACGAGTAGATGTCTAAGTTTACCAAAACAAGAAATATATTCGAAAAGCTTTTGGTCATTATTTTAGAAACAGTCATTAGAGGGCTAATTCGATGTTCAGGTTGTACAGTAGCGTTTTTCAATCATTTATGACTATTGTGCATAATTCTATTTTTCCGCCTCCACTGAATCTGCTTATGTGTACATATACATATATGTATGTGAATACTGGTATATAAAAACAGGAAAACATTTCTGTTCCACTGTTTCCAACTCATGTATGCGGTTTCATTAAAAAAATATAATATGCTTTAGGCACATTCGGAACAATTAAATAAGCGATTTTCTTACAAGTAATCTCGAAATTTCAGCAATTAAGTAGAAACACAATATTTTTGCTAACTGGACTGCCAGGTCATTACCGTAGAAATCCCTACGCGCAGCATCCCAAGCTAGTGTTGGATAAACAGTACAGCCTTGTCAACTCATACTAATACCGTCTGACAAGTGAAGATGTTGCTGTGAAGAAGGTATGGGGAATGGTGGAATTGACTAGATGGCATCACTAACGCAGATGATAATTTCTTGTTTCACATACTTGAAGGTGTCAAAAGTTGTTTATATTTGTACAAAGTGAAGTGAAAAAATACAAACATTTTAAACAGTTTGGAAAAGTTCTAAGGAAATAAAATCAAAATGTTTTGCAAAATATTTTAATTGCCTAAAATGCATTGAAAACAATTATATTAATTTTCTTTGTTCAATATCCCAAGAGCTTTTGTTATACCCTTCACAAAAATGTAAAGGGTATATATAAGTTTGTGATTCCGTTTGTAATTTCTACAGTTTTTTTTTGCGACCCTATAAAGTATATACATATATTCTGAATCAGAATTAATGGAAAAGTCGATTAAGCGATGTCCGTCTGTCCGTCTGTCCGCTGTTGAAATACCGTTTCTGAGAAAACCATTAGACTTAGAAACTTTTTTCTTTCACCATTCTTTTACCCCATCGATTCATGGGTTTGCTATTGAAATTCAGTAATATCGGTCCACGTATAGCTGAGATATATTCAAAATTCCGAAAAAAGCCATTTTTTTTTGCAGTTTTGTATGAAAATTTTTGAAAACAAAAGTTGTTCGTTTTGCTTCAAACTTCACACACTTATTAAGCATGGTGACTAAAAGACAAAAAATTTTTTTTTCAGATATCGGTCCATATATACCCGAGATATAGCCCAAATCGGATTTTTAATGAAAATGTCGCATAGGTGAAGCTAAATAACTTTTTTTTGCTCAAAAGCAGTTCTGGTAATTATATAAGGTTACATAAATATGGAAAATGAAAATTTCCGATATCGGTCCATATATACCCGAGATATAGCCCAAACCTGGTTTTTCATGAAAATGTCGCGTAAGCGAACCTAAACAACTTTTTGGTACTCAAAAGCAGTTCTGGTAAGGAAATAGGGTCATATGAATATGAAAAATGAAAGTTTTCAATATCGGTCCATATATACCCGAGATATAGCCTAGACCGGGGTTTTCATGAAAATGCCGCGTAAGCGAACTTAAACAACTTTTTTGTGGTCAAAAGCAGTTCTGGTATTGAAATTAGGTTACATATATACCCGAGATATAGCCCAAATCAGGTTTTTCATAAAAATGTCGCGCAAGCGAACTTAAACAACTTTTTTGTGCTCAAAGCAGTTCTGATAATGAAATTAGGTTACATAAATACGGAAAATGAAAATTTCCGATATCGGTCCATATATACCCGAGATATAGCCTAGACCGGGGTTTTCATGAAAATGCCGCGTAAGCGAACTTAAACAACTTTTTTGTGCTCAAAAGCAATTCTGGTAATGAAATTAGGTTACATAAATATGGAAAATGAAAATATCCGATATCGGTCCATATATACCCGAGATATAGCCTAGACCGGGGTTTTCATGAAAATGCCGCGTAAGCGAACTTAAACAACTTTTTTGTGCTCAAAAGCAGTTCTGGTAGTGAAATTAGGTTACATAAATATGAAAAATGAAAACTTCCGATATCGGTCCATATATACCCGAGATATAGCCCAAATCGGGTTTTTCATGAAAATGTCGCGTAAGCGAACTTAAACAACTTTTTGTGCTCAAAGCAGTTCTGGTAATGAAAAAGGGTTATATAAATATGAAAAATGAAAATTTTCGATGTCGGTCCATATACACCCGAGATATAGCCCAAATCGGGTTTTTCATGAAAATATCGCGTAAGCGAACTTAAACCGTTTTTTTTGTGCTCAAAGCAGTTCTGGTAATGAAATAGGGTCATATAAATATGAAAAATAAAAATTTTCGATATCGGGCCATATATACCCGAGATATAGCATAGACCGGGGTTTTCATGAAAATGCAGCGTAGGCGAACTTAAACAACTTTTTGTGCTCAAAAGCAGCTCTGCTAATGAAATTAGGTTACATAAATATGGAAAATGAAAATTTCCGATATCGGTTCATATATACCCGGTGTATAGCCTAACAGGTTTTTTGATGAAAATGCCGACTAAACAACTTTTTTGTGCTCAGAAGCAGTTCTGGTAATGAAATAAGGTTATATAAATATGGAAAAAGAAAATATTCGATATCGGTCCATATATACTCGAGATATAGCCTGAACCGATTTTTCCAATAACATTTTTTTTTTGCTGAAAAGCAGTTCTTGTCATGAAAGAAGGTTACGAAAATAGAGAAAATTAAAATTTCTGATATCGGGCCAGATATACCCGAGATATAGCCTAAGTCGGGTTTTTCATGAAAATATCGCGTAAGCGAACTTAAACAATTTGTTGTACTCAAAAGCAGTTCTGGTAATGATATAAGGTTATATAAATATGGAAAATTAAAATTTTCGATATCGGGCCATATATACCCGAGATATAGCCTGAACCGATTTTTCCATTAAAAAAATTTTTGTTTTTTTTTTTTGCTGAAAAGCAATTCTCGTTATAAAAGAAGGTTACTAAAATACAGAAAATAGAAAATTCCCATATCGGTTCATATATAACCGAGCATATTTAGGTCACATTTTTAATATACTATACATATTCGTGACTATCGTGAAGGGTATTTTAGATTCGGCCCAGCCGAATATACTACACTCTTACTTGTTTTAGCTCATTTTGAGTGCCCAAAAGGAAAGATTTTTAAATTGTATTTTTTATAATGACAAAAAAGCAATTCTATGTTTTCAGAACTAATTAAATACGGGTAGCACCGAAAACCCAATTAAGCTGAAATTTTGCACAAAAAAAATCTAGATTTTTGTTTATTTAAAAATTTATTAATTTAAAAATAAGTTACAGCGAACACATAAAACAACATTTTTATTCTTCTAATATTTTAAATTATAGAATTAATGAATTGTTGGAAATTATCTAACTGATTTTTCCATACATGCGACTGGCAAAAATTGCAAAGATTGCATCCGATCTCAAAACAAATATTGAATTTTAACACGAGAGCATATTGACTTAGCTTTTTTTAAAGAGATCAAATGATGCACACCCGGTGATCTTCCATTAATTTTTTGAAGGAAATTTAAAACATTATAATATTAGTTTTCAAATTTTGTCCTAACAGATTGACATCTAAATGTAAACGTTCCATTGTCCTGACATTTTCTATGCCAGGCAAATTTACATAACTCTTTCATCAGTCTCTGCTTCTATCTGATTTACTCAATTCAAATTTTTTACTAAATCCGTATTAGGTTTACCAAAAATAATTTTTGTAGTTAACAATGTAGTGTCGTACGGGCCCTTTTCTGTTCATTCATCTCGAAATATTTTGAAAAAACATGCTCACAGTTTCTTGGAAATCATTTTGGACAATTTAGAATTCTGAAATGGCAGCTGTATATATATCATCCAAGAACCTTAAAGCTGATTTAAAGTTCACTTTTATCCATAGTATACATGCAAATGCTGTTCAGAAAAAAACGAGTTGTTTAAAAAACTACGAGGCAAATCCAGGCGATCCTTTTTTGTTCAGGTGGTTTTCAGTCGAATTGCGTAAGCAACAATAAAATACAATATTGTTTTGTATTGTTGTACTTATTGTACCCGTTTCACCTAGTAGAAATCAATTCGTGTTGCTAAATATCTTTCCTTCGTAGCATTTTCGTGTATTTTATTTATTTTTAATTGATTAATATCAAATTTCAAAACTTTAATTTGCGAAAGTTTAAACTATAATTCAAGTTTTTACAACGAAATTTTTGATAGAGTGCTATGAATGAATGGTGTCGACTATAATCGATAACTTGCTATCGACAAATATGAAAGTTGTACTTATGTAGAATAATCAACTTAATCACGTTATTAGCTTCTAATATTGACGATACCAATCAAAAACTACAAACAGCTTGTTTTCTATATTTCCTGGCTATTTATATGTCGACATTTCATAGGAGCTACCTTAATCATAATTCGATTTGGAAACCTTTGAAAGATTTTGAATGTTTGTTCTCTACTTTTTGATACTTTCCAAAAAAACAAATCGTAGTAACCAACGGTTGTTCAATTGTGTGCAAAAGAAAAAGGGTGTTTTTATGTTTTGACAGGTATTATTAAAACATTTTGCTTTCTAAATTCTCAACAATTTATTTAAAATATCGGGATATAAAGATTAAAGTTTGCGAATATCTTTCAAAAGTTGCCAAGTGTACTGATGATTAGGTTAGCTCATATGAAATGTCGACATAACGCAGAAAACAAGCTGTTTATAATTTTTATGTAGAATAATATTAAATTAAATAAATTTTGATATCATTTTTAACATTTTTTCTCTATACTTTATTGCAGTTGCAACAAACGCCAATCATACCACCCGCTTTAAGACCCTTGGCCAATGCAATAAATTTGCGCTTTGAAGATTTTACCATCCTCGAGGGAGCTCAGGCATTTGTTGTGGGCAAAAAGGCTTTCCATGCCGCAATATGGACTACAGCTCCCGTTACTTTGGCTCTATCGGCTGATTGCAATCAATTGGCTGGAGTGGGCGGAGAACTGAATCAGCTGTCGGGAGGTGTTTCTGGTGCTCTAAATCCCATAACAGAATTTTGTGATGTTGTGCCCAGTTACCATTTGCCATTGATGCCAACTACAGAAATGACTCTATTACAAGCTACAATTTCGGTATTGCCACGCCTACAACTAGACACACTACAATCGATAGGCGCCATATTAAAGGGTAAATCCCAAGTTTTGGATAAAAGCAATTTCAACTTCCGTGGTTCCATACCAAATTTGAACATTTTGAAGGATGGCAGTGGGAACATTAACATGAGAAATGGCATGTCGGTGCAAAATTTAAGCACCCTTAATGAAGAGTCATCTGATAAAGTTTTTACTGCTGATGGTGAAACGTCTATTCCCTCTAGCGGTATACCGGCTTTTGATGATGTAATGAGCCGCGAGGTGGCTTTTATCATGTTGCAACTGATAAATGGTATGAAAAATTTACAAGTCAAGGCAGTAGAAGAAATGCCGTTAAGTCTCTCGAATGTGGTGCTTTCCAAGGAATACGACAACAAAGATGCACAGGCTCGTTTATGTGTTTTACAGGGGTGAGTTTTTATTCGGAAATTTTTAATTTCAAAAAAGATGGAAATAATCGTAACATTGTTTATTCTACTTAGTAACAACAACGATGAAGATGAGTCCATGGGCACATTGTGTAAATGTGCTCATATTGCCTTGACAGAAATGTTACCTTCAACTAAAATGACACCTATATTGGCCGATATTCTATTGCAAGAAAGATCAGAATCTCTTTCCAAATCGAAATCAGTTTTAGAATTCATTCTATGGGGCCCTTCGGATGTAGCCTTAACCGGTTCTATAAAAGAACGTGAAACAGCTTTACAAAGATGGTTGGACTTGGAGCGTGCCACAGTACTGCACGGCCTAGTGCGTACTCGTGTCGAACTAACTGTATACGATGAGTGTCATTTAATGTTTTTAGTACGTTCAACTGCCAAAATAATGAATGATGCAGCTAAAATCATAAATCAATACCAAGAACAACAACAAGCGAACAAACAACAGGACTAATATAGAAATAAAATTTCATTTGTCGCTTCAAAGGTCTTTATGTTTAAAAGTAAAAGTAAAAAAAATATATTTTTATAAAAATATTTGTTTTTGATTCAAATGACCTTTCGAAGCGTGTGCCAAATTTTCATATTTTCCAATTTTTGCTCTGTATGAGAATCTTATTTATAAAATGTTTTAGAAAAAATTCCATTTGTATACATATCATATATTTAAAAAACAAGAATAAAAAGTTTATTTTATATAACAATACAATTTTTTCTAAAAAAGAAAACAAAATGATCATTATCAATTATTTTATTATTATTGTGTATATTTATAAAAATCTGAAGTTATGTTTAATTAGAAGAACATAAAGTTATTTTATTATGGGTGTTTGCGAACAAAATCGAATTGTATTTTTTAACTTATTATGTAATAAATAAAATATTTATATCTTTATTATTTAATTATAAAGCATTTTGTTTTTAAACTGGATTGCATTATATTAACAAAAGAACTGTTATTTATATAAAAAAGTGTTATTTCCACTGCATTAGAAAGTAACAGGTGGCACAAAAGTAGTCCTGTTATCAGAAAATGCTATAAATTTTGTGATTGGACCCTAATGTCAGTTCTGTTTTGACATTTGTGTAGTAAACACATGCGAAATACACGTTAATAAACAGTGTTACGCTACACCGCTCCAGAACGCGGAATATTGATGACTATTTATTTGACCAATAATTTGGTCAAATAAATAGTCTCTCTCTGTAAGGCGTTGTGCGATTCATTGGGCAACACAAGTGGATGAGGCATGGATGATGAATTCGTAAAAATATGTGGATTTCGTGAACAAGATCTCTAATCACATCACAGCAAAATTGATTTCAGAAACGATAAAGCAGTGTATCGTACTCCCCACTGCGGTTGAATATTCCACTATCATCGATAAGCTTCTTCGTACCCTTTTGCACATTTTAATGTTCCTGAAGATGATAACAAACTGTTCGAAATGGAAATATCGAAAACAAAAATTGTTAAACCTTTTTTTTATAAAAAACAACGAAATAATAAGATCTTCGGCTGTAAGAACTTACAAGAAATTATTAATTTTCCCTATTGTGGACAAAAAATAAAAATGATTCACAGAAATTGATAAAAATTGAAGAATTCATCGTTGCGGAATTTGGATTATTACCGAAGAAGTAATAATCTCGCTAATATTTTTATTTAAACTTGTTTTACATTCTTTTCAATTCCAATGTGTTCAATTCCCGACATCCGTGAACTTAAAAGTTAAAGGTATATTTGGCACAAAAATTAAGAGACTTTTAAAAGCATTTTCAGTTGAATAATTGTATTCAACGTGGAAATTTCTTATAACACGAGCTATTCCTATTTCCAATTCCATTTCAACAATACGTCGACCCACACACATTCGAGGTCCAAAACCGAAAGGTAAAAAACAAATGGACTGTTGGGCTTTAAAGCTTGTGCGGATTCTAAAGAAATATCGTTTTCTGAAACTGTATTTTGCCGTAACCATCTTTCAGGCAAATATTCCTTGGCACGGGGAAAATAAACGCTATCATCTAACAGGGCGGCAAAAGTCATTGCTACATTAGTGCCTTTCGGTACTTGATAGCCACTTAAAACCACATCATTTGCAGGAACCCGAGAGTTGGCAACCACAATTGGATACATGCGCAACGACTCTTTAATGCAAGCTCTTAAATAGGGAATATTTCTCATGGCTTCTTCCGTAAAATCCGAATCTTTGTCTGGCAAAACTCAAAACAAGTCCGCAAAAGTGGATGAGGTCTAGAAAATGTACAAAAAAATTTATTCGACTTATTAACAATGGCTGACATATCTTACCGTATCTACTCCTGCCATTAACATATCCATGGCCATAACTGTTGCAATTTTCTTGTCAATTTTTATCAACTTTTCCAATACGCTTTTCTCGTGCTCCGGTTTCTCTGGCTCACCGTTTTCTCTATCTGCTTCTATGCATTGTATAGCTTCATTTGTATAGGCGCTTGTTGTAAACATGATCGTATCAAAACTATCCATTAGCTTTTTAAATGTCTTCGTTTTGTAATACTTCCAAATAGGATAAGTATGGTACTACTATGAGAGTAGTTCTCTGTCTCTCGTCGTAGTAGTGTTCTGTCTCTCGTCGTGTGCACATGTCTTTTGTTACTGCTGTCCGTATTTTCTATATATGTACGTTCATTAACTAAATTCATATAAAACCAAATTGCACCGTAATAGGTAGTAAGTAAGCTGTGTCCATGTGTTTATTTTTCTTACTCTCTTTTTTTTACCGTTGTTCGTATTTTTTATATACATACATATGTATGTTCATTATTAATTTCGTATGAAATCAAAGTGCACCGGAATAGGTAGCAGTACGCGTTTCTTTTTGTTTTTTTTGTTTGTTTCTTCTTTCACCGTTGTCCGCCTTTTTTTTATATGCACAATATTAATTTCTTCTGAATGTACTTCATTACCTTGTAGCGTGCAAGGTGTTGGACTAAATTTTGCCAATCTGAGCAGTGTCGAATGTATATACCATACACTGGGCACTGATCAGTTTTAAATAATTTAATTTCAACATTTTAAATGCTGCAATAGAGTTTTTTTTAGTCTTTCGTGTTGTTATTGTTTAAGTTAATCCTCCACGAACACTACTCCCTCTTTCCTACCTCATCATAACCTATTTTCCTAGTTCCAGTACAATGCATTGCATATGTAGGGGCCATCCCCTGAGTACTGGTCCAAGATAAAAAAAAAAGTATTTTCAACTTCAATGGCGTGCTTGAAAAATACATTCATTGCCTGAAATAGTTCTTTGGCCAAAGGATCATCACGTTTTTTTTTAATTAAGCCCAATTGTTTGTCTAAGGCTACAACAGAAATTGATTCAACAGCGCTCTCATGTAGCTTGTAAGTCTGACATAGCCCGCAACTTTTTGTCATAAGTCTGTATTATGTTGTACTGTTGCAAGTTAGAACTCAAGACACTTGCATTAGATGCTGAGCTTTAATGCACATCGGAACAGACCTTGTGTCTATTTACCACTAACTTTCTTCTACTATACCTAAAGTAATTAAATAAATTTTCATTTTTCGTCATTGCATCTGTAATGAGCTAGCAATGCTTGATCCAATTCTTGTTGCAGGCCTTTAAAAATTTGATGCTAGTTTATTTTCACAAATTTCCATTTAAAAAAAAAATTTACAAAAACGTTAAAATTTTCTGTTGTCAGGTGTGGGGTTCGAACCCACGCTCCCTCTCGGGAACCAGAGCTTAAATCTGGCGCCTTAGACCGCTCGGCCAACCTGACCCATTTACTCTGTTGAGATATAATTTTTATCAATGTTTTATTTACTGTTGAATCGAGTTGAAAATTTCTGCTGGGTAATGTTCTTAAAAACAAAAAGAATCTCATTTTTTGTATTACGTGAGTATTTCTAACATGCTATATAATTTTTTTTACTGAGAAATTATCAATGCATACAAAACAAAAGGTAATTAATATGAGTAGTTTCAATATTCAGATCCAGCGCTCTTTACTCACATTCTGTTTTAATCAGGCTTAAGCTGAAACTAAAGTTTTACGCTCAAAGAGCTTGTAAAGTGTGGTTAAATTTCAAGGGCCGATGTTGATTTTGAATAAAACACAAACTATTTACGAAATTATTGTAATTTTATTTTATTATGATATATTGGTATTACTCAATTATGAATGGAACAAAATATCGGCCAAATGGGCGCCGCGACCACGGCGGCACACCTCCATCCGATGGTCCAAATTTTCGATGACCCTGAGGCATAATGGAGGTTCTATGCCGTTAATGTGCCGAATTATCTCATCCTTTAACTGTTGAATTGTTGCTGGCTTATCAACGTACACCTTTTCTTTCAAATAACCCCAAAGAAAAAAGTCCAACGGTGTCAAATCACATGATCTTGGCGGCCAATTGACATCGCCATTACGTGAGATAACACGGCCATTGAATTTGTTGCGCAAAAGAGCAATTGTTTCGTTAGCTGTGTGGCAAGTGGCACCGTCCTGCTGAAACCACATATCGTCTACATCCATATCTTCCAATTCGGGCCATAAAAAGTTCGTTATCATTTCACGATAGCGAACACCATTCACAGTAACTGCCTGACCGGCCTCATTTTGGAAAAAATACGGCCCGATGATGCCGCCAGCACATAAACCGCACCAAACAGTCACTCTTTGTGGGTGCATTGGTTTTTTGACAGTCACTCTTGGATTCTCATTCGCCCAAATGCGGCAATTCTGTTTATTGACGAATCCACTGAGGTGAAAATGTGCCTCATAACTGAAGATGATTTTCTTCGAAAATTGATCATCATTTTCATAATAAGTCTGGATAACTTTAACACGTTGTTGGATTGTGCATCTCTCCATGGTTCAAATTGAATAAGTCTGAAATAGAGAAATGTCAAATAAAATTCGGAAAAAAACTTGGCGTTTAGGTGTGGTTCACATTCAACATCGGCCCTTGAAATTTACCCACCCGATACTTTAGGTTTACCTTCGAGAACATCCTATAACGCAATTATTTATAATTGCTTTTCTTTTTTGCTGCAAACACTGACATTGTTTGGCCATTATTGATCACTTGTTTTGTGAAAACTGAGAACACAATATAATTCGTAAAATTTAGTCACATTAAATAAAGTGTGTTTTTATAAAGCTTCAAAATAAAGTTTGAATACTTAAAAAAAAATCACAATTTGATTCGAAAGGATAAACAAAAGTATCTTTAATCAAAAATATCGAGGTGAAAAGTTATAGACAATAAACAATAAACTTGCTAGCCCTCTACTAAACCCTTCAAGAGCTGCACAGATTTCTATTGGAAAGAGGCATCCGACAAGAAATTGAAGACTACTCATCCACAATCTGGCTCGTCAATTTCCATATACTGAAGATAAGTAGTTAAAGTGCGTTTATCTCACAAACCAATAAAATAAGCAGTAATAATGAATGTTATGTAGTGATAAACACTAAATATTATATGATAATATGCAATTAAAAATACTCAAAATTATCTTGATTTTTACCTAAAATCCAAACTTTCTTTCTGCATTTTATTTGTAATAACCTAAAAACTAATTATTAACATTTAAGTAAACTACCGATTTTGTTTTTTATGCATTTTCTTATTTATTGAATCTTCAAAATGAACTAACAATAAGTATTCAAATCTTAATATTAAATTTAAAATTAAAAAATGTGCTTTTTATTTAAGTCCGGCCAATGCTAGACAAAAAGTTTTATTATACGGGAACTATTTCCGTAAAATCACCTATTGAGCAATCTGATGGTGGCAACGGTACTAGCGGATCTTTATGAATTCGTGAATTTTTTACATACCATGGAGCTGCAGTAATCGTTCGAAGAATTGCATTGTATAACAGAAGTTTGCAATCCAACTTCAATGCCGAGTTTCTGCCCATAAGCCAATTTATTTGCGCTACTTTTAGTTTCAACTGAGTGACTTTTGCTTCAATGTGAGACTTCCACGTTAGCCTACGGTCCAGGTGAATACCAAAGTGCTTGACTTCATTGTGCTGCGGAATAGGAGAGTTGTTAATTTGGATAGGCGCACATGTTTGTTTACACAGTGTGAATGTGACATGAGTACATTTTTGTTCATTAACTTTAATTTTTCAAAGTTTTAGCCATTTCTCTAATATTGAAATATATTCCTGTAAATTTCGCGAAGCTAGTTCGTGGTTTTCATGAACACTCAAAAACGCTGTGTCATCTGCAAAGGTAGAAGTGTGGATTCCGGATGTCGTTGGCATGTCAGAGGCGTAAATCAAATATAAAGTAGGCCCCAGTATGCTGCCTTGGGGAACTCCTGCCTCGATTGGCTGAGTTGGGCTTATAAAGTCGCCTTCTCTGATAAAAAATTTCCGCCCATATAAGTTGCTTTTCAGAAGCCTGTGAGTACGAGTATTTGCAGGAAAGTTCAACTTTATTTTGTGCATCAAGCCGTCGTGCCCCACTTTATCAAAAGAATGAGAAATGTCAATGAATAGAGCTGAGCAATATTGCTTGTCCTCAAAGGTCTGTCTTATGACATTGACTAGTCTGTGCGTTTGTTCTATGGTGCTATGTTCAGCCCGAAAAGCAAATTAATGCTCAACAACAACAATTTTTCGAATAGCTTTGAAATTGTTGGTAGTAGTCTTATAGGTCTATATGATTGTACCCTTCCTGGCTTGGTTATTATAGAGACCTTCCACTCTGCAGGATAATACTCAAGGCGTAAAATAGCGTTGAAAATAAAAGGTAGAACTCTTCTAGCTACACGGGGAAACAGTTCAAGCATTTTACCAGTAATTTTATCAATGCCTGGAGCTTTCCTGGGGTTTGTATTACCGATAACGTTTTCGACATCTTGAAAATTAATCTATAAGACTTAGGAGGTCTAACAATATATGGTGGTAATTCCGCTGTACTATTCGTTGAATTATTTGTAATAAAAACATTTCTCAAATGATCGACATACAACATCCCCTTTTCAGAATCGCTTCTTGCCCAGTCGCCAGTTGAAGTTCGGGTCTTTTTAAACCTTTTGTCGCTTTCCACAAGGAATAGTCAGATTAAAGAGTACCATCAAAGCTTTCCAAATTAGTTTTAAGGGAAGCCATTCTGTGGATTTCAAGCAGATTTCTTAACTGAATTATGCATTCCCGCAGTTTGAAGACCTGCGAAGTTGCCACTCTCTGCTGACTGTTCTTTTTTCTGACAGAAGTTGTTAAATTTCAGACAGATAATTTCTATTGTTTTAATTTCTGAATCTTATATGACTAGTGGTAGCATGCTGTACGACCAGTTTGAGTTTTTCAGAAAAATCGTTAATTGACACATCAATATCCTCAGGCGTTCTCAAGGCGATATTTTCAGTGCAATATGTACTCAAAATTTTTTTTGTATTTTAGCCAATTGTCGGTCAACGGAGAGCCAATCTCTTGAGGGAACGAAACAGAGATTATAGTGGGTGAGTGATCTGATGACGAATCTAATGAAGGCTCCACTTGCATCCACTCTAAAGGAATTTTTTCGCAACTCCAAAATCTATAACGTCTGGGATCTTTCGTCGGTCTGTCGGCCAATAAGTGGGATGTCCGCTTGAAACCACATCTAAGCCCATTTTGGAAACGGTGTCCAAAAGCACACGGCCTTTCGAGGTAATTAAACGTGATCCCCAAAAAGTGTGTTTAGCGTTATAGTCGCCAGCCGCTAAAAATCGAGGCCCAAGTGATTTTAAAAATTTGTATATTGATTTTCTGCTACTGAAAACCGGGATGGGAGATAAATCGAGGAAATAACAAAAATGTTCAATACATATGTTTGTTGCTTGAAGGTACTCCTCACATGTCTCGTTTAGCAAATACTGCTTAATTCTAGTTTTTATCAATATTGCTGAGCCTCCGCAAGATCTTCCACGGGGACCTTTAGTATCATATAGTGTGTAACCATTAATTTTTAAATAACTATTGCTTGTCAAGTGAGTTTCAGCAATCAGCATTATGTCGATTTGCTTTTCCATAAGGAAGTGCTGAAGTTCATTTTTGTGTTGGAGGATGCCGTTTGCGTTCCAGAAACATATTTTTAACCAGCTCATTTTTTTTAAATTGCCTGCAAAATAGTGGATTGCATTTTCACTAGCATTTTCACTAGCATATGCACTAGCATATGAAACTTGTTTGGAGTTTTGCATGATTATGTGGCTGGTTGACTGGCCTACCTAGGGAAAATTGTTTGCAGTAATAATGTTTGACTGCTGGGGTTGGTTAATGGGGATTGATGACCTATTTGTCATTGACCGCTTAAAGCGATTATAGACAGGAGAGCCCCTGTAATTTGCAGTATAGTTACCTAAAAAGTTACTGCATTTTTTAACGCTCGAGTCAGTCTTTAATTTTGAAATAAATAATTTTACTTGGACCATATAATAAAAGCTGTTTGTCACAGAGGTGTAAAATCTTCAGTTAGCAACACTTTTTTAACTGGCGATCATTTGGCAGTTGTTAAGTGATTTACGTTCAGTTTCGTTTGGCATTTTAACAACTGAATCCATACAATCACCTAGCAATTGTAGATTCTGAGAATGGGCTCCAACAAGATTGCCGTTGATCCCGATGTTCATAAGCGAATTTTGTTAAGCGATGAAGCTCACTTTTGTTCGAATGGATACGTCAGTAAACAAAACTGCCGTATTATTTGGAGTGAGATAACCCTCAAGCGTATGTTGAGACATCGTTGCATTTAGAAAAAATTATTATTTGATATGCATCAAATGCTGGTGGAATCAATGGTCCGTACTTCTTTTAAAATGATACTGGTCAGACCGTTGCACTCAATGCTGATGGCTGTAAGCAACCATGATATGCTGGAGCCGTAACGGCATAACATCATTTTCAGCCAGATGGCGTAACGTGTCACACTCCTAGTGCCATAACTGATTCGTTGTAGCAAACTTTTGGCAACTACATAGTTTCACTTTTCGAACATTTTCCTCTAAACTATTTACTCTGCGGATATGTGACGTCACTACTCTACACCGATAAGCCCGAAACAATTTACAACTTGGAGGACAAATTTGCCGCGTTATTTCCGATATACAAGCACAAATGTAGGAAAAGATAATCGCACATTTTTACCTTCGAGCCAGCCGTGACGGTTATATGTCAGAAGTCATATTCAAAGTGTAATGACAAAAGATTATCGAATAAAGTAAAGTTCATGGTATTTTCAAAATATAATCTTTGTTTTATTCTATTTCAAAGTTATATACCTCTATAAAACCACCCTTTATATAGAGTAAACAAATAATACTTAGCTACATATATTTCTACATATGTATTTTTGATATCATTAATAAATTAGTTTAAATCAATATGAAGAGAATAATTTATAGCACCTGATATTTATTTACCAAAAAATCGCAGCTATAATAACATTATTTTTCAGCAACTGCTGTCAATAAGAGTGCAACAATTATATGAACACACATATTATGACTCGTTAGATACATACTTATAAGTATACATAAACGTCTGTTTATTTAAAATGTTGTTTTTCTTATTGTTAAAAAAAATGCAGTCACTAAACTCAACAAGCAATAAAAAGATTTTAATAAAATTTCGTTATTCTATTGCTGACAAATATTCTTGTCTTTACAAAATGTTTTTTGTTACGAACTGTATTACATTTTTTAAACATATGCATCTACATTTACGTGTATCCATGATAGAAAAAATACACGTTAGTTGCATTCTTTTTTTAATTTTCCATAAGAGGTTTTGAACGCAATCTAAATTAACGCATAAAGCGTAATTATATATCAAAAATCCTCATTTAGATACGGAATATATGAAACCAACCCAAATAGCGTTTTAATTAATTATAGATTTGCTCTCCAGCGCATGTGACAATTTCTTGCTCTACGTACGAACGGCATCATGTGTAAAAGTTGTGTATGTTTGTATAAAGCGAAAAGAAAAAATGCCTACAAGATTTTAAACAATTTAATAAATTAATAATTAATCAATTAATAATTAATCAAGCGCTAGGCTAAGAAGTTTCCGAACCGCCCTCGTATATAACAAATTTTAACTAGATATGTTATGAACCGATATGGGGGAAAATATTTTTTGCCTTGTAATCACCATTCTAAAAAAGAAATCTTTAATGGAAATTTTCATGCAAAAATTGGTTTATGCTATATCTCAGGTATAAAAAGACCCATATTGGATATTTTCATTTTCTGTATTTAGTAACCCTTTTTTTATTATCAGCAAAAATAATTGTTTCATGGAAAATTCGATTAAGACTATATCTCGGATACAAATGAACTAATATCGGAAATTTTCACCTTCTGTATTTTAATAACCTCCTTTTATAATCAGAACTGCTTCAAATTTTTTTATGGAAATATCGGTTTAGACTATACCTTCGCGTATATATATATGGACCGATATCAGAAATTTTAATTTTCTGTATTTAAGTTACCTCCTTTTATTATCAGAATTGGTTTTAAGTAAAGGCTATATCTAGGGTATATACGGACCGATATCGGAAATTTTCAGTATCTCAGAACAAAAAAGTTAACTAAGTTCACTTACGCGATACTTTCATTAAAGAAACGGTTTAGACTATATCTTGGGGTATATATGGACCGATATCGGAAATTTTCATTTTCTGTGTTTTAGTTAGTATACTCCTTTTATTACCAAAACTTCTTTTAAGCAAAATAAAGTTGTTTAAGTTCGCTTATGTGACATTTTCGGGTATATATGAACCGATATCGGGGACATTTTTTTTGCCTTTTAATTGCCATGACAAATAATTTTTTCAAGTATAAACAACAATTTTTTTTCAAACATTTATATACAAAAGTGCAACAAAAAAAAAAATGCTTTTTTTTCGGACGGACATCGCTTAATCTATTTTTCTATCAATACTGATTCAGAATATGTACACGTAGAGAAAAATATATGGTTGATACGACAATATTCTAAGAGCAACAAACTAGTATAGGATTATATGGTTGTACTTGATAATACTACAATGTTACATTTAAAGCACTGTTGACAGAGTATGCCATAGTATTGTAAAAAAAAAATTGTTATAAGTAACCATACTATATTTTGGTTTAACATTATTATAAGGATGAGTAATCGCAGTAGTGATTAAAGTTATCAAATAATTGTCATACTCAACAATTTTTTCATACTAATCGCTCATACTTCTCTCATATGTAACCATGTTACTCTCATGAAATAACCATACTAATGTCAAAATAGCTTTATTGCAATGGAACCATATATTTGTTACAATTATTACAAATACATATATATGCTAATTAATTACAAGAAAGAGACGGCTTATAATATATTTTAATACAATGTTTAGTATAAATTTAAAAAAATAATCGCTTTACATCTCCTCTTTGATATTGAATTGTCCATCTGCTGCAATAAAACAAAAATTTATATTATTAAGAATTTCGTCTGCGATTGCAATTTTAAAAGTAATATTTAACCAATAAAGTTTTTTTTCGCTATTTTAGCTTCTAACATTGATACCAATAAAAATTATAAATAGCTTTTTTTCTATGTTTCCCAGCTATCTATATGTCGACATTTCATAGGAGCTACCCTAATCATCAGTAGACTTTGGAAATTTTTTAAAAAATATTCTCAAACATTCAACTTTATATCCCAACAATCTAAATAAATTGTTGAGAATTTAAAAAGAAAAATGCTCTAATAATAACTGTCAAAACACAAAAACAAGCTTTTTCATTTATACACGTCTCTAACATTTCTTTACACCTTTCAAACAAATGAACAACCGTTGGTTGGTACGATTTGTTTTTTGAAAGTATCGAAAGGCAGAGAACAAAAATTCAAACAATAAAGTTTTTTATTCGCTATTTTAGCTTCTAACATTGATACCAATAAAAAATTATAAATAGCTTGTTTTCTGTGTTTCCCAGCTATCTATAATAATATTAATTATGTGTCATATTACCATATTAATATGGTTGCACATAGTCGTATTGTTGCATATGTTTATATCTTAATATTACAGACTTACCTTTATATTTTCGCGAATGCTCAAATATATTTTTCGCCAATTTCGTGTTCTTTTTTCTCCTTTTTATATAAGCCTGAACAAATATATATATTTTTTAAATGAAAGGTACACAAAACATATTTTTATTTCCAAAAAAAAATATGTGTCAGCGACTGGAAGGAAATATTATTAATAACAAAAAAATATTATTAATGAAAACAATAGCAAATTTATTTTTTAAACTCTTTTGTTGGATATGAATTAGCATATCATACATATTATAAACACAAACATTTTTATATTGGATGTGACAAAAGCTACTGCTGTTTTTAAAAAAAATTTTCACAATTGCTATTATTGCATGCGACCATATCTTACATAGAATTACAGAAATGAAAACAGTCACATATTTATAGAGGAACAAACTATAATTAAACCGATAATACGCTGCGTTTAACAGTAATACACAATGTTATAGAATATATATATATATATATATATATATATATATATATATATATATATATATATATATATATATATATATATATATATATATATATATATATATATATATATATATATATATATATATATATATATATATATATATATATATATATATATATATATATATATATATATATATATATATATATATATATATATATTAATGTTGTCGCAACCATATATCTAAATCATGTTTAGCATTTGCTTAGAATTTTCATTCTCTTGCTCTCATGTTTATGACAGGAAGTAGAGTTTTCCACAAACAAAACGTTGTGTGGTTTTTGTATTGTAGTACAACAACTTCTAATGCTGTCACCTAGTAATTGCACCATGGTTGGCTTCAAAATAAATGCTACTAATTTTTTGTGTTAATTAGTAATCACACATTAGATGCTTTCAGCCTAATTTAGCAATTTTATCCCTATTTATTATTATTACTGTTGTGATTTTTATTTAACTAGGTTAGTGCACATTAATGATGTTTTCTTTTCTGACAAAAGTGTACTATGCTCCGTATAGTGGTTCATCATATTCTTTCCTAAAAATTTTGATATATTTCAAAATATATTGAGCATTAAACTGGCTAAAAATGTAACACTGTACTTCGAGTAAGGTTAGATACCGCCCTTTTTAATATTTCATTATAGCCCGATTCACAATCATGTGCATTTAGGATTGCATATTTCTGCAATTGCAAAAGTGACGTTTTTGGGTGCATTTTGTTAGTGTAAAGCAAGAATATACTCCATTATTTTGCAAATCTAATGATGCAAGACCATTTGCACAAGATTGTGAATATGTTTGTTTGTTTGAAACACTCGAGACCCATGAGTGATTATTATATTATATGTAGGTATATAAAATAGTGTTATACCGTGTTGCTGCTTTAGTGTGAAATTTGGGGTAGAGGGGATTTTGGGGATTCACGAAGCCGGTTTTGGGAATTCCCAAAAAAAAAAAATTGGAACCACTTCGCTAACCGGTTTGGAATCGGTTTTTTATATTTGGTGCGCTTTTTTGCCAGGGAACATGCATATTAATTACAAACGGTCATTCGTTTTAGAGCTAAAATTGAAGCTGCCGTTTTTATTTGGCGATTCCAATAGTGAATGAAAAATTTAAAATTTTATATCGAAGCGTGTTTTTGTTATTATGGATAAGTGAGTTAACGTTAAGGCGAGACTCATAATTAACAACGTGCATTCTAGTTGGACCGCCGTTTACCTACGGAAACGGATGATAAAAATATCACATGAGGTAGAGCTGAAAGGTTCATTACTTTTCTGTGTATCCGGAACTCTGTCAATGATCTTAAACGTTAATACTTTCCTTCTATTTTTGTATACATTTTTTTCTTTCACGTAAAGCAGCAATTAATTTTTGTCACATATTTTATTGTATAGGGAGGGGGAGGCCCGTGTAATTGTAGCAGCGCTGTTGCTAATATATTGTTTGCATAGTAGATCAATGCCCCATATTTACTTTTTAAAAAGTATTATTCTTCAACGATTCCGGTCGTACAACACTAAGTACGTATGTGTGCTTCACTTATTAATTATTTGACTTCATTAATTATAATATATTTAATATTTTTTATAATGTTTAAAATGCCTGCAGTTTAATATTCTTTTAAATAATCACAATATGTTGTATAAGTATGTACGTAAATACAAGGTGTCTGGTGGCAAATGTGTATATTTAAATACCAATATTTCAAAAAGTAACAAACTGTGCAGGCGGATGGAGGCGCCGTTGGAATTATAGATTCTGCAGATTTGTCAGTTACGATGTCGAAGTGGTCGAGTGGTTATCGGCGACAATTTTGTTTAAAAAATGTTGGTGGACCGACTATTAATTTAATTCGTTCATGGGTGCAGAGATTGCGTGTAACTGCTTCGGATATGATTGTACCACGGCCAGGGCCCTGTCTATCTTCAAGGGCTCCCGAAAACATTGAACTGGTTGAAAGCAGTTTACGTGAAAATCCGCGACTTTCAATACCGAAAAGAGCAGCCTCACTGATACTTTCAAGAGCGATTGTTCGTGAAATTAAAAAAAAAAGCTGAAGTTCCATATCTTTGAAACTCAAATGGGACAAAAATTCAAAAAAAATTACTTTAACTTACGTAAACATTTTTGTGAAACGATGTTGGAGCGTTTTCGCACTGTAAATACTATTTTTTGGAACGACAAGGCTCATTTTCATTCAAACGGCGACCCTCGATTGAAACATCAAAAACCATTGCATTGCTCTAGGGCAATGACGATGAATATCAACGGTGAAAATTATCGACGCATGATTACTGAATTGTTTTTGCCAAACCTGAGAGCTCATCCATCGTATTCTTCACACATGTGGTTTCAACAGGATGGGGCGAATACACACACAGCCAGAGCTTCGATTAATTTGCTTCGTGAAAATTTTTCCCAAAATCTGATCTTTCGCTTTGAGAGCATTTAATGGCCACCGATGTCGCTAGAGCTAACTGGAATGGGGAGTTTTTTCCTTAAAGAGGGGATTTATTATGACAATCCTCAATCTCTTGCGGCTTTACACGAAAATATTCGGCGAGAAATCAGATCAATGGAATGAATCAAGTTTACTAGAGCATGCGGCGCAGAAATTAAGGCTCTGTTTTGAACACTGTGTTCAACTCGACGGATGACATCTGGATGACCTACGAGTACTCTTTAAAAAATAAAGTCTGCATTTCTATTCTATCATTCAATGCTCTTAATAAAATATTGTTTCAATTATTACGTTTATTATTTAAGTTTGAAAATATAAATTTGCCACTAGACACCCTGTATATGAAAACGATATAAAAGAGCTTTGCCATTCAAAACAAACAAAATGCATACACGAGTTGCTTGCCAATTTACTGCATTAGTACGATTTATACATTACACACAGAACGTTGACAAAATAAACAAAATTTGTGAAAATAATTCAAATAAAATGTTTAATATTTACATATACTCCAAGTTCCCAAGCAAAACACATTTAAATAAAATACAGTTAAATGTAAGAAACTATAAATTAATGGAAAGCTGCAAAATTTTGCTAATTTAAAATTAAATCATTTACACCCTGGTGCACTCACTAACTGGCAGCACTAGGAGTTGATAAACTAGAATACAAAAACCACATAATTGGTTGTAATAAACGTGAGAGTAAGATAATGAAAATTCTCCCCCAAAACGCTAAAAGAACACCACTTATAAGAGCATTTGTTTTTTCTACATAAAATACAATAACGTATTTTGTATTTGTAACTATACAGTTGCAAATAAATTTGCAAAGTGTAGGATGCACAGCGTGGGCGGAGTAACGTAGACCTTATGCCCACGATGGTATTAACAGTATTTCCTTTGCGGCGCTGCGACTAACTGTACCGACCTATGCCTTCGCATAGGAAGTTGCCGCGTGGTTAACAACGAAATACCTCACAAAAACTGTAAACTAATACAGTTAGTTGAGGTAGACAGTTAACCAATGAGAGTGAGACGCAAAACTTTCGAAGGCCAAACAACAACAACAAGCCTGACGCGAGAGCTGTTCTTCAGCCCAGAGCTGCTTTACGACTGAATAAGGTATTTTAAACAGCTTTATTTGAGTATTTCTACAAAAATGTTAACCGCAGCCAAAAAATTCAAAGTCTACAAAAGTAATTTTATTACATTATTAAATACAATAAATTAAAAAACCATATTTGAAATATTCGGATGAAAATTCAAATTCGAAATATTTGGATGAAAATTCAAAAAAGTGAAAAAGTTCTGTTTTAAACGTTTTTTTTTTATTTCACCTTTTGATTAGGGACTTTAATGAGAGATATTATGCAATGAAATTTGCGCTTTAAATCTCTGTTCATATTTAAAGAAAAGGAAATGTTGGAAATGTGATTGCCAATTGCAGTAGCCAAGAGCAATTTAAATACAATTTGGTGAAAAATAATCAGTGATTTGATTTCTTTACGTGTTGCATAAATACAATTTATTATTATTTTTTTAAACAGCTCACTTGTACATGTAAATATAAAATATGAAATTGAAAAAGTATAAGCAGATTTTAGGGAAGGAAAACCTAAACCAAAGCAACAGAACAGTGTCAGAAAGACTAGTTAATGTCATCAAACATTTGTATTATAATGTTAGTGTGCAAACTTTGGAGGGAAAAACACTATTATAAACAAACGTATCTAAAACAGATGAAAAAAAAAAATTTTCCAAACGAAAACGCAGACAAATCAACTTTGTTTTAAATGCCAACTCGCCATTACTTACGTGCAAGAGTGTAACAGTTAATTGCTGTATAAGATAAAGTCGTTGCCTCGTATCTCGAAAACTATTAGTATATCAGAAAATCGATTCCACATACCGGTTGATCTCCACAAGTTTATCGTGAAACCGTCCTTATCTCAATTTTTACAATTTTGCGGTATAGAACATAATAATTTACGAACGAAAAACATCCCTTTGATTTTAAAACTTGTTCAGAGGTAGGTGCATTTCTTAAACAAATTGCTTATTTTTGGAAACTCAGCAGCCTTTAACGTTAAATGCTTGCTTTTGTCCGGAGTCAGTTTTTCAAACAATCTTCTGTATAATAATCTTATTTTGTTTTAATTCGGCTATTTGTTTGCATATTGTAATGTAACGGGTTGGAAATGTTTATTTATTTATTTATTTATTTATAAAGCATTAGAAAATAATTACAAAATTATAGACTAATGATAAAGGGCCATGGTTACAAGACCTTAGGCTCAAAAATACTTATATAATCAGTTTATTTATTAAATAGAATTGTATAGATTACATTCTTTTAAAAAGGTTGTGATCATACTTATGGATTCAGGAGTTGGATTCGAAATTAGGTGTATCAGGGTTGTTGGGTTTAAATGTTTCAATAATATTTGTTCACGTTGTTTTTGATATTTCGGACAGGAAGTGAGTATGTGTATGATTCTAAGATGAGGAGCAATGTTGCACGTACATACTTGTGGTTCTGTTATGTTTATTAGTGCACCGTGGGAGAGTTTCGTGTGTTCTAGACGGAGCCTTATAAATTTTATTGTATCTTTTCTACTTAATTTATCTGCAGTATTCCTGAGGTACTCGTCGATGGTTACTCTTTCGAAATTAGTTGTCTTATACCAATAAGACGTCAAGTTGAATAAATCCCTTTCATGGGAAAAAAAGGTTTTTGCATAGTTGTTGATGTCTTTTGTGTTAGTATTGGGTGTTATTATGAGGGGAGAATTGATTGTTTCCGTAGCTGACTTATCAGCGAATTCATTCCCAGCAATGCCGCAATGGCCTGGGGTCCAGATAAGGATTATTTTTGGAAATTTTTCAATAAGAATGTTTCTTATTTGAAAGGCATAATAATTACTATTAGAAAGATTTGAAATAGCTTTTAGCGATGACAATGAATCCGTGCAAATCGCAAAGAACCCGTTTTTGTCACGAAATTGTTTGATAGCTTCAAAAATGGCTATTATTTCTGCTGTAAAAGTTTACGTATAAATTGGAACTAACGCCTTTTTAATAATGGTATTGTTTGTTGTTATAGCGTAACCAACTGCGTTGTTCGTTTTGGAGGCATCAGTATCCACAAAAGAATAAATGTTGTTTTTATCTATGATTTCTTGAAACATTTGCTTGAATATTTGTGGGTTATGCATGTGTTTCGGAAATATATTAATGCTGGTATTAATAGAATCGGGACAAAAATGCCATTGCGGCTTTATTTTTGGTTGGTTAGAGGTAATTCGAGTTGATATTTCCAGATTCCTACTGATCTGGATAATATTGTAAATGAATGAAGGTACTTTTGGGGCTTTTTTTTTTTTTTTTTTTTGATTTATAAACCTTGTTAATTATATTGTTAAGTGGTGTGTCTGCGCTATTATATATACACCTTATTAAACGAGAAGTTGCAATTTGTTTCTGTTGTTCTAAAGGCAAAATGTTACACTCATAGAGCATGTTTGAAACGGGTGTTGAACAAAAAGCGCCAAGTGCGCTACGTAGTGCTGCATTAATTTTTGTTTTAATTTTTCTAAGATTAGAGTTAGGTGAATTTCCAAAAAAGGGTAGGGCGTAGTTAACTTTCGATAAAAGAAGAGTTTTTACGATTGATACTAAAGTTAAGGTATTACAATTGAATTTAGAGCTGGATAAATATTTGATAACGTCAAATAATCTTTTTGTGTTTTCCAGTTATAATTTTTGTTGATGGATAGCCCAAGAATTTTAAGGTTATTAACTGTAATAAGTTAAAATTGTGCTAGAGCAGTTTTTCTTCCTACAGATATGTATACTTTTACATTTAGAAGTCGATAAAACAGCTCCAGAGTAGATACCCCATTCTTTAATGGTGTTAGAAAGACCCTCCAGGTTGATTGTAGGATTTTTAATCTTGCCTGATCTGATTAAATATCCTTAAATAGGGATATTTTAAAGCAAAGTTTGTTATAGGCTATAAGAAACAAAATCACTGATAATGGTGATCCTTGGGGAATTCCATTTTGAAGAGGCATAGATTTTGAAACGAATTTATTTACCCTTACGATAATTTTCCTGTTTGTCATAAAATTTTTTATATAATTTATTATTCTTGGGCCTACTTTCCATTCTACTAGCTGATCGATAACTGCGTGCATGCCTATTTTGTCAAACGCTTTCTCAAAATCTAGAGATATAATCGTCATGTGTTTTTTTAGGGAAAGGCAATTTGCAATTTGATAATCTACGTAGAGTAGAGCGTCAATTGGTGATTTGCCTTTCTTAAAACCAAGTTGACGACTATCGAGAAGCTTGTTGACAGTAACAAGCCACCATAGCCTGTTTGCTATTACTTTATCCATTACTTTCGATAGGCATGGGTTCAGTGATACAGGTCGATAGGAGTTTGGTAGCGTTTTATCTGCTCTCGGCTTTACTATTGGAACTATAAGGCTTGTTTTATATTGTTGGGGTATGACGCTTTTGAAAATGTTATTGAAAAAATATAAAACCCGTTTTTTAACACTTGTGGTAATTGTTTCAACATTATGTAACTTATTCTATCTAAGCCAGGAGTTTTTCCTTTCAAACTCTGAAGAATGAAGTTAAACTCAGTTGCGCGTAGGTCCTCTTCGATTGCAAGGGCTACAGTAGAAGGGGTTGTTGGTGGTATTATAGTAAATGATGCAGCTTTGCTGTTTCTGAATTGCTGTTGTTCAAATGAGCTATATAGCACATACTTAACATATGTATATGATCACTTTGACAGAACTACTTTCTGAATAAGAAACACAAAGAAAAAAGGATTAAAAAATAATAAAGAAAAATGCATGTTGCACTTATTTATACTCTTTTTTCTAAATGGTTATAGTTATAAAGACTATAATGTTAAAAATTCTGCTGTTGCAAAAATCGGGGTATTGCGATAATCGCAGGTTATGGTTATCGAGTTCACACTGTACATACATGTAGATAATAAAAATATTTGCAATGTTACGATTAATTTTTATTGACTATGTAGTATTGAAGGTATATACACTGAGACATAACAGTCAAATCAATAACAATTCGTCAACATTGCAAAGTTGATATCTGCTGCTCGATCTTTTATCGGAATGAAAACTCATTTTGGAATAGTTTTTTGTAATATACTTGGGTTGAGAACGACTTTTTTCTCGGTTCTTGTTCACACTTGTCTCCATTGGCACGATGTTTACAGTTAAAGTGAAATACAGATATCTGAGAACACTGATCCACAGGATTTTCACATTCCTTTCCTTTTTTGTCTTTCGTTCTGTACACACGTGTTTTTCTTTATCATCCGTGTTTTACTATCCTATACTTATGTATACATATAGAAAACATACCGGAATAGGTAGAGTTTTATTTTTTTTTTACATCATGTTTGCACGTGTTTTTTTATTTTATTTTTTTACTGCCGTTTGTTTTTTCTCTATTTGTTATTATTAATTTCTTTTTTATGTTCCTCCTATGTATTTTATTACCTTAAGATGTGCGCGGTGTTGAACTAATTTCTGTTATTCTGAGCAGTGCCGAAGGTATATACACTGGGCACTGATCAGTTTTAACTAATTTGGTTTCAACATTTTAAGTGCTGTGACAACGTTTGTTTTGATCGTTCCGTGTGTTAAGTTCACAAACATTACTCCGCCTTTCCTCCTTCTCATAATCTATTTTCCTGGTTCCAGTACAATGCACTGCATATGTAGGGGTTTTCCCCTGAGTACTGGTCCAAGATAAAAACAAAAAAAAAAAACAAAAAAAAAACATTCCCATCGTTTTATTGTGGTTGCCAAAAGGTAAAAGCAGCTGGGACTAAAAGTTAGATTCTGTTCGTTGTTTTAACATACATATGCACCATGAATATATTTGTGCATTTTTGATAGATATCGAGGAATTGGATGCTTTTGATGTTCTTGGAATGAAAACTCATTAAGCTGAGAATATTTTTCATTATCTTTTTTTTAACTACGTAAGATCATTCTTCACACAATCGTATCTTATTACTATTTGTACCACCTATGTATATACGACCGAAAATGGAATATACTTTATGTTTGGGTCGGTGCAACAAAGTTTATTTTCGGGTTACTCGAGAGCGAAGAAGTTTGTCAATGACAGTAGTGTATCCAACTCTATTGACTCTTTGGAGCATCGCCGCAATGTGTTGCTCTATTTTATCGATACTACAATGGATTCTGCTCTGATGATATTAGGAATATTGTTCTTGAAACGCATATATTTTTACGCAATACACGTACATGTTGATAAGTATAATTTCCTTCCCTTTTAATTCCCTTGGAATTACAAGTATGTCAATAAGAGCATTTCTAAATCTTTTCAAGCTTTTAAGATTTACAACATGTGCGAAAACTGCCTTTGAAAGTCAACAAAATGCAATTCAGTTAAATCTAACGCGAGACATGAAGCTGGCAAAGCCATACGAAGAGATTCCTTCAATGAGCAGTTCAAAACTAATACGAAATTTTCTACCAGGCGGAAAATATTATAAATTGGATGTAACAAAATTGTTACTTGCCTTAAGGCATGATTTAGGCATTATTTGTAAATTGCCGGGAGCATTTGGACAAACAGATCTTGTGATTACTCACAATGTCTGCGATTTTGAAAAACTTTTTCGCAACGAAGGTATTTGGCCAAAACGGCCCGGTATGGAAGCTCTAAGTTATCATCGTAGTGTAGTTAGAGCTGACTTTTTCCAGGGCATTGAAGGTCTACTGGGAACGTAAGAATTTTTTACTCAAATAATTTATTCAATAAAAATAATTATTTGGAAATTTTTTAGGCATGGAGAAAAATGGAGCAAATTCAGGACCGCGGTTAATCCAGTACTGATGCAATCTAAGACAATAAAGCTTTATCAGCGGAAGATTTCACAAGTTAATAAAGACTTTCTAGAAAGGTGAGCGAATTTATTAAACTTAACCCTACATAGCCTTATAAAAAAAGACTACAGTGAAAGGCGGATTAAAAAAATTATATAGGACTTTTTATTACATCAAAATTATTACAACAAATATAGCGCGGCCATAATTTCTTGGAGGTGGTTTATCAAACCGATACTGAAATTTTTATAATTGATTAGAAAATATTCCAACCGATCATTTGACTTTTAATTTTTGAGCAGAATACAGTATACGAGGTCTGAAAACCCGTTATTTTAAACTTTTTTCAAAAAGTGTTTATGTTTCCTTCCAAGTAATCTCCCTCAGATATAATACACTTAAGCCAGAGTATTTTCCAATCCTCGAAAGTCTTCTGAAACACGCTTTTTGGTATCGTCAACAGCTCCTGTTTCGATTTTTCTTTTATCTCCCCAATCATATCAAAACGCTTTCCTTTCGTTTTCAGTTTTGGAAAGAGGTGAAAACGGTGGTTGAGGCATGAAAACTGTTTTGCTTTTGGCCAACAACTCACACACGAGCATCGATGTTAGATGGTGCGTTATCATGGTGCAAAATTCATGAAGTGCGCTGCCGCACGTTTCATGCCTAAAACATCCGTAAAAATTGCTTGGCATTAGCTGAAGGATATGCCAACATCATCAGCAACCTCTATGATGATTCGACGACTATCCAGAATAGTTTTCTTTACTGCTTGTTGACGTGCTCGGGCGACCAGAACAAGTATCATCATTTACATCTTTTTGGCCTTCCCTGAAACTCATAGTAGACTCGGCAAACGCCACAGTCAACAAATGTCCTTGCGCATTTAATTTCATTTATTGCACAAAACTTAATACAGTTTCTTTGATCCATTTTTTCGAATAGTAAAAAATCGAAAAGCACACCAAAGCTCGACTAACCTTTTTAGTTGTCAAAAACAAACAGACAATCCAAAATGGCTGATATTGTACTAATATTGTATTGTATATATAACAGACATGTATACTAACTTAACAGAAAAAAAAAATGCGGACATCGAACATACGTCACTCACAAAATTTGAAAGTAACGGTTATATTTTTATCAGACCTCGTATATATATACATATTTTTTTTTTTAAATACGTCGATCTAAAATAATCGACTTTAATCTAGGTTTCTCAATCACGATAATGTACTTTAGGCTTTAAGCATTCTTAATCTCTAGTACTAATTTATAGTAATTTAACAGCTAAAGTAACTAATTATTCCACAGTAACTATTTAATGAATAAACGAGATTATTTTAAATTATTGAAAAGCAATCAAAACATAATCCAATTGCCTCCAAGGATCAGTTTTAATTCTTTTTAATTGTTTTTGTTTTCAATCGGAGTCTAGTAGCTTCGATTGAGAACGGACACGTTTGTTTTGGAGAGGAAAGTAATAAAACCGGAATAAGTAGAAAACCGCAATAAGTGAAAGGAGTGAACTTATATAAAAAACTTTTTACATTTTTACTTTTGAAATTTTTAATACATTTTTAAGTTGGAAAAGAAAGAAAAATGCAAATATCATCTCATTCAAAAACATCTAAAGATGATAATAACTTACTGCGGCAATAGGTAAAGACGCTTTTAGCGTAACATCAGTTAAGCACGGAAGCATTAGTGATACAAAAGTCTAGGTAATCTATGAAAATGATTACCACAAATTGTCTGATATTCTGGAGAAAGAGAAACAATTTTTTACACCTATCAGTTTGAGAGTGCTTACGGTCCTCAGGTCGTTATAAAAGGTATTAACCTCAGCATCATTTCTACAAAAAAATTTCCTCAGATAGGCCAGTTAACCAGCCACCTTAATATGCAAAGATAATGTGGTTAAATTTAACGCTGTTTATTGATTGAATCTTTAAAATGAACTAACAATAAGTATTCAAATCTTAATGTTAAATAGAAAAATAAAAAAAAAATGTGCTTTTTACTTAAGTCCGGACAAAAAGTTTTATTATGCGGGAGCAATATCGGTAATATAACCTATTGAATGTTCTGATGGTGGCAACGGTATCCCTTCTTCTCAGCCGTGTGTGGCCGCCAAAATTAAATACATTGCACGCCAGAGGATTTGGATGAAGTTTCAGTTTACTGACATACCTTGTCGCGTACTTTGAAAATTCGCCTTTTACCAGCGGAACACTCATATCCTTATGAATTCGTTAATTTTTTACGTACGTAATCGTTCGAAGAATTCGGGTCTATCGCCTTTGAATTTTTTCTATCTTTGACATTGAGGCGGTGCCCCATAATTGAATTCCGTAGCACCATATAGGCTTTACAGTTGCATTGTATAACAAAAGTTTGCAATTCAACTTCAATATCGAATTTCTGCCCTTAAGCCAATTTAGTTGCGCTGCTTTCAGTTTCAACTGAGTGACTTTTGCTTCGATGTGAGACTTCCACGTTAGCCTACGGTCGAGGTGTATAACAAAGTACTTGACTTCATTGTGCTGCGGAATAGGTGAGTTGTTAATTTAGTTAGTATGCTACCTTGGTGAACTCCTGCTTCGATTGGCTGAGTTGGGCTTTACTACAAATGATTCATCTAATAATACAGCGGAATTACCACCACATGTGTCTTTAAGACTCAATTTTCATGATGTCGAAAACGTTATCGGTAACATAAACTCCAGGAGAGCTCCAGACATTTTACTTGCTTGAATAGCAAGCTTGTGTAGCTAGAAGAGTTCTACTTTTTATTTTTAATGCTATTTTACGCCTTGAATATTAACCTGCAGAGTGCAAGGTCTCTATGATTACTATGATACCCAAGCCAGGAAAGGATCCGCCTAAGGTAGAATCATATAGACCAATAAATCTTTTACATACATTTTCAAAACTATTGGGAGAAGTGTTAGTGACGAAATTGAGTACAATACTGAACAATGTGGGATGCTGATTATCAATTCGGCTTTCGGGCTAAACACAGCATAATAGAACAAACCCACAGACTAGCAAAAGGCAGAAGCACGATTTTTGAGGACAAAAAGTATTTTTCACTTCTAGTCATTGATATTTCCTAAGATTTTGATAAAGTATGTTCTATATTTTGAATAAAATCAGTTTAAATAAGCTAAAAATAATAACTTCAATTATAACAAGGCTCGATTTTTTTCTAAAGGGGTTTTCACTTTGTAAGAGAACTATTTTCTACTTTTTTTATATATTAATTTGGAATTTTGTAAATAGACACAAAGAGAATTGCGGTAAATTAAGATCAGTAGTGCAATTCACTAACCAGTTTTAACGCTAATAAAATTCGTTTAGAGAAATTAACACTACACTCAGAAAAGTATGTACGTAAAATTAACTGAAATTGCATTTTAAAAGAAATGAAAGTTCAGTTAAAAACCGGTCTACTAACATTTCATTTAAATTTAAATGCAGATTCATTTAATTTTTAACAGTAAAAATATAACTGATTTAAAACCTAAAAAATACGGATTTTTTCTTTTATAATGGTTGATTTAACTATCAAAAAAACAATTTACATATCCCATAAAAACAAAAGCTTTTTTCCTTTATTTCTCTGACACATACTGTAATTTATTTAACTGCAGATTCTGTAGAAACAATAGACTGATTATTTTATTTTAACTGTCCGAAATTTAAATGCAGATTCCGTAAAAACAAAAAGATTTTCCTTTATTTACTGTTTTAGTTTTACTATCACATATTTAAATAGAATTTCCGTAAAATCAAATGATTTTTCCCTTATTTCTCCGAATTCTATCATTGAATTTTTAAATGCAGATTCCGTAAAAAGCAAGAGATTTTTCCTTTATTTTTCCTAATTTTACTTTCCCTTTAACCCTTTAAAATTAAACACAGATTTTGTAAAACGGTATGATTTTTTCTTTTATTTAAAAGTATTTTTATATACATACATACATACTTACAAATATATATAATAATAATCGTATTTATGTATAATAACAAAAAATAATAAATTCATATTTATTAAACATAAAATTAAATAATTTTTAATTCAGAGAGTTAAACATATGTATTTCTTAAAAATATAATTTGCAACACATGTTTTAATTAAAATGAAATTAAATAAGTTTTGTTATTAAAGAGTACTATTTAAGGTATATGTATATGTTATAGTAATATGTACTTTCTATTTATAAATTAACAAAATTATATTCACTTTTGCGAGTCGAAATATAGTGATTATTAAAGAGTACTATTTAAGGTATATGTATATGTTATAGTAATATGTACTTTCTATTTATAAATTAACAAAATTATATTCACTTTTGCGAGTCGAAATATAGTGATAACCCACGCAATGAATTACCTGCATTGTCGCCTTTTAAATTAATATTAAACAGAGTTTTTTGAACAAATAACCAAAAATTTTTACATTTAGTATTATATTCTAAGTTGAAAATTTGGTGAATTTTAAAACATAAGGCTAAAGCCGCTGCTACCGTATCTATTTTATAAATTAGTTGATCTAATATTACAAATATTTCCTGAATATCAAAAACGTTTTTCTTAATTAGCAGAAATGGAGAGTGCCCGGAATATAAATTCAGCTGTACATCATTTTCGATGAATTTCATTGTTGCAATTTGAGATTCGGCAATTGTGGACTTCCCGATTTCTTTGGATATTTTCTCGGGCTTCAAAATTCCATGCAACACATATATAAAAATTGCATCTTTTGAATCTTAAAATAAAAAAATAATACAATTGAATTACTTCGGTGAAAACACAATTTTTCTGTATACAAAGAGTTTTTAATTCACCCTAATATAAACACATACTACATATATTATTAAATACAAATCACAATATGAAACTCAATGGGATAAAAGAACAAAACTTTGAAATAATTTTTTTTATATTACTGCCAATTTCACAAGAAAGCGTTTTTTCGCATAAATTTAATTTCTTTATTGTAAAACCAGCCTTTAATATATTTGAAAATATCTACATTGCGTACTTACTTTGATTTAATGTTGACCATTTGTCCTTTGCATCGTTCCATACTGCCTTTAATTTTGCATCCTTGAGATTCATATTGATGTACGCTGGCAAAATGACGTTTAATTTTGTCCAATTTAAAAAAAAAATGCTGTTTTTTTTCGGGGTATAGCCCATTAAAATCAATTGAGATCTATTATAATAAAATAAAGATTCATTGTACTCACAAAATCTCCTTTATTTCAAAAACTTCTGTTTGATGTTTTTCGTTTACTTTTGCAACGTGATATCCAGATGTATAATTAGTTCCATTATAAGATATAGAACTAAGTGTAATAAAATCAGCGTTTTTGAAATGTTCATACTTTGAAATTGTGTCTTTGAATTTCGAGTTTATTCTTTTATTTTTATTATAAATAACTTTCTTGCAACTACTTTTGTTAAATAAAATTTTGTAAGCAAATTTAAATTGGAATTTTAATGCAGCTGATAAAATGAAGCACATGCGATTTTTTGGGGAGGTAGAAGGGGTGTTTAAACACACACTGATTTTTTCACTATTGAAGTGGACATTTTTCATGTTCCTTCTAAAAGCTTCTAAAGATTGAAAAGACTTATTTTGGCATTCTACACAAGTAAAATAGCTAAACTTTGAAATATAGTGAATTTTTAAATGATTGAAAAATTCCTTGTGACACTTGAACAACTTTTTGCACACAAAACATTCTGCCATATTTTAATATATTAAAGAACATACACAAATATATCTATAAGTATGTATGCATATGTTATTTTAAACTAAAAATAGAAACGTATGCACATATGTATATATTTAAATTTAAATACTTTTTTGTTTTTAATTTTAAATTCACTCACCTCTTACACTTTTTTTATTATTTTATTATTTTAATTGCTTCTAAATATTTTGAAAAAAAAAAAACGGTTTTTTCTGATTTGTTACCACACTATTCACCAACTTTTTTTTTATACAACTGACGTTTTAAACAACGTTGACTACTTTTAAATTTAAACAAAAAAACACTTGGTTTCGTAAAGAAATGATTGCTTTATTCATATACATACATATTATTAAACAACTGACAATTTTAAATGTAACTGAAAATCAGTATTTCTGTGCAGTTATTTTTTTAAATAAATGGGCGAATCAGTTAAAACTAAAATTACTTTGTATTTTGAAAGATTATTCATTTAAAAATAACTGCATGGACTACTTCCTCAATAAACTACAGTCAGTTACTGTAAAAATATTCTGAGTGTAGCGTTGGTGTTTTCGCGACTCTATAACAGTTTTTAACACTATTTGTCTTCGTTTTAAATCAGCTGTTTTTATAGCCTGACTGATTAGCGTTAACTAAACACTAATTATTTTTGTGGTGTTTATCTTAACAACAATGTTGTTAAAATGTATACTAGAATAACTTCACAGTGTTTGGTATACAAACTTGTCGGAAGACTCCAACAGTCGTTCGGCGTGTTCTCCGCGAGAAGAACTTATCTTACTTATCAAAAAATATTTTAAATAATAAACATATAAATAGTTTTACTTACCCTAAACATGAAATTATTTGCAAATTTGTTTGTTTTTTCCCTGTTCCTCTTTGTGGTTTTCTTTATTTTTAACAAAGCTGCCACATTATCTCAAATTTTTTTAACATACAACCAGAGGTGTTAAGAATAAGTTAGTGAATCACATAAGCGTTAGTGCAAACCACAATAGCTCGCGTTAAGTTATGCTCTTTTAAATTCGTTAAAAGTTAGTGAATTGCACTACAGTAATAAATCTGACATTAGTGAAAAATACATAGTACAAGAGATTTGAATAAAATGTTTACATAAACAAGGAATTTAATAAGATTTGTGAAAATTGAATTACATCAGCACCTACCTTGTCGGCCTTATCTGATAATGATGATCAACTCCACGGGTTGAATTATTCACTATTCACCATCGTCCTCGTGTGGTTTGCAAAGCTCATACAGGTCGTACCTTTTCGCTATAAGTTTGCACCCTTATAGACAAGCACCTTACTGAAGAGTTCTGGCCGTTTAATCGCCCCTGTATGCAATTTCTCATACATTCTATGGAATACACGGCATAATGAGTGGGTAGGCCGAAGCCCATTAAGAGCATCAGCACTTAACCAACTCACCAGTCTAACCATCAAGTCTGGTTCCTTACCCTTTTGAAGATTTCGGTATTAAAACACAATATAAGTCATGCGGCTTTCTAGAGTTTTATTTGCTTCAACAACGAGAAACTACTACCCCTCTATGCAACAAAAAGCAGAGTGCACGGGTTTGATATATACCAAGTCAAAACCCGCTTTAGCGAGAGGTACATTTTTTAGATGTGTTTAAATATTATATAACAAGCTTAACATATTTAACGCACCCAGTAATACAATTATGTTATATGCGGCACAAATCTGAGGTTATGAAAAGGATGATACCATAGAGAAATTGTTTTTTTTTTTTTAATTTTGCATCTTCGTCCCAAAACAGCCAATTATATACAGCACTTGGACTCGCTGTATGTTACGACGCTAAAATTGCTTTTTAATCATATAAATAACAACAACTGCCCTGTATTTTAGCAGAGGATATCAAAAATCAAAATCTCTGCCGCACTTTTCAATTCTCACCAACAAATGCAGACAGACGCCAACAAACGAGCGAGAAAATTACATTGCAAGAGCAGTCGATTCCCAACATCACGTCCTTTATTGTCAGCTTAATTCTGAGATCGTGCCTAGCCTAACATCAAATTTGTCACCCTACATACGAGTAGGAGTCTTATTATAAAAGCTAGAGGTGGATTGCTAAATTTAAATGCTGGAAGCTTCAGAAATGGCATACATACAACATGTGTTGTATGTATGTCATGTGCAACCTTGGTGTACCTGAAAATACTTTTCATTTTATGGGAGGTTGCGCAATATTTAATGATATAGAAGACATTTACTTGGAAAAGCGTAACTTAATGTTAATGAAGTGATTAATATTTTGAATGGCTATAATTATACTGCTTTATACACATGCATCCAGTTATGTTTGAATTATAGAAAATTGTTATTGAATGAATATAAGTTTTGATTATTTGTGAACTAATATGTTAATTCATACACACTTGTCACTGCCATTCAGGCTTACAACAAAAATTTTCGGCCTTATATAGATAAATGTTGTAAATTAGTTTATTTTAAACATTTTTTTATACAAATTATTTTACCTATTAATAAATAATAATAATATTATATAATTTTGTACGACGAGTATATCAATTTTAATTTATTACCGAAAAAAATTTCGATCGCTGCTTTTGCTTTGAATTAATGGGTCATTAGGTTAGGTTGATCAGGCCACCAACTACTGAAAAAGCCACTCCATATCAGTCTTAATTTTGTCCCATTGTGTTGCCTCATGATAATATGTACCTTAGCAGCTGCCCAGAGCTGTACCAAACTATATGTGTTCGCAGAAATATTGGAATGCGTTATATGTTTCCTCTTTCATCCTGTCCATATACGAGTATAATGCATTGTAATATGTTCGCCAACTCATGCAGTATCGGTATATGTCGATACAATGCATTTAAATAAGAGAGAGCCAAAAAACGACAGAAGAAGTGTCAAACACTATTTTCCTCCTTTGCATTCATACTACTTTGAATGAAGAATACGTAGATACACTACTACTACAAAAATAAGCTTCTATTAAATTCTAGCGATTTGATATCATTATACATTTTTTTATGACTGAAAAATATTTTTCTTTACAGGATCCGCGATATCCGTGATCAGAATACTTTAGAAGTTCCTAGCACTTTCGAAGAAGAAATAAACCGTTGGGCATTAGAATCCGTGTCCGTTATCGCCTTTGACCAGCAATTGGGTTTCATTAAAGAAGATCGCAATAATCGAAAAGCCAAACAAATGTTTCAAACTTTAACAGACTTCATTTCCTTATCATTAGATATTGAAATCAAACCATCCCTATGGAGATATTTCCGAACGCCAACTTTTAACAAACTAATGGATTCTCTTGATTCATTATTACATATAACAAATTCCTATATTGAGGAAGCTATTGAACGTTTGGAGCAGGAACGTAAAAATGGAGTAGACGAGAGAGCAGATCACGAAAAAAGCGTTTTAGAGAAATTGCTTAAAATCGATAAGAAAATAGCCACAGTTATGGCCATGGATATGCTCATGGCGGGAGTGGATACGGTGAGAAAAATTCTTTAGGCATTATTTATGTATCTTATATAAGCTTTAAAAAATTTCAGACTACGTCCACTTTTGCAGGCCTTTTGCTGTCACTGGCAAAAAATCCCGAGAAACAAGCTAAATTGAGAGAAGAAATTATGGGTATACTGCCACATAAAGACTCTGAATTCAACGAAGAAGCCGGCAAGAATCTGCCTTATTTAAGGGCTTGCATAAAAGAATCGTTACGTTATTATCCCCTCACAGTTGGCAATGCCCGTGCTCCTGCCCAGGATGTAGTTTTAAGTGGCTATAAAGTACCCAAAGGTACACGAGTTACTATAGCCTCAGTTTCTTTGATGCGTAACGAAAAATATTTTTCTCGTCCAAATGAATATTTACCAGAACGTTGGTTACGAACTACAAAAGAGAATATAACAAAATTACCAAACGAGGAATGCTTAAAGCCCAGCTGTCCTTTCGTTTATCTGCCCTTCGGTTTCGGTCCACGAACTTGCGCTGGTCGTCGTATTGTAGAAATAGAATTGGAACTAGGGATTGCACATTTGGTCCGCAATTTCTATATAGACTTTAATTATTCAACGGAAAATGCTTTTAAGAGTTTGTTAATGAATGTTCCCAACATACCGTTAAAGTTTAAATTCTCTGATGTGCCACATTAGTTTAACAAGCTATGATCCCATTGCATGTATACATTGTACACACATGATTACTAGAGCGACTCACCAAAAATGTGCTAGACCTTGGACGTGGATGAACATCCTTGGAAAAATTTTATATACAGTTAGACGTGCCATAAAACCCCTTTCTTTTGATTCCCATATCGTATATTTTGGTAACGATTGTCAAATTAACAAACCATGCAACAATAGACCCTTTTTCAAAACGTTTCAGCTCACGAGAGGTCAAAGCTGGAGCCGATATATTTTAGATGCCACATCTTACGCTTCCGTACAACTTGAGTCGCTCTAGTGAATACAAGTATATATACCTATATATTTATAATTTTATATACTCGTATATATTTTTATATGGAGGTTAAAACTAAAAAAAAATTAATGCAGTCAAATCCCGATAATTCGAAATCGCAAGGGACCGTTCATTTCTTGCGAATTATAGCGGTTTTCGATTTATCGAGGTTTCGATTTAACGGGGTTAAAATAAAATAAATACGAATTAACGGAGATTTTTAATTTATTTACTAAAACTATAAAAAAAAACATAAAATTTTGTTAAAAATAAAATACAAACTAATTAAAATCAAATAGCAATTTCATTTAATTAGCGTAAAATACGTGTAATTTTAATATCAAACAAGAAATATTAATGGGCCACTAGTCGGAATGTTAGACTGCCAGAACTGCGTAAACAAAAACTAAACACTTTTCAACCTCATGTAGTTTATCGCGCTTTAGCTTACAGCTTGAAGATTTTTGCATAATAAATATACTTATGTAGAAAAAGTTCTTGCTTTGAATCAGGTAGTGTCGAAATGGCGGCCGACGTATTTTTTCTGTGATGACAACTGTCAAAAGTTGTTTATATTGTGCGAACATATATACACATTTTTTATTATTGTTCAGAAATTGCAAAAGTTTTTGAAAAAAAAATGTTCAATAGTACTTTTTAAACACAAAAACTACTTCACACACAAAGACAGCTTTCTCTTGATCTTTATATGCACATATATTTAATTTATTGCAAAAACTTATTGATAAATTATTTGTAAACAAATAACAGGACGAAGAAAAATATACGTTTTTTTTATTTTCTTTGACAGTTATCAACACAAAACAACAATAAAAAGCCATGTTGTTTTTTTTTATTGTTGGCTTGTTGTAGTTCCACTTTTACCTGTTATATTATTGTACCATACTTTTAAGCATGAAAAGCTACTGTTAAATATTTTTTGTAAAATTATGTAAGAATATAACAGCAATAAGAACAAAATAAATTTGTGTTCTTTTCTATATACATACATATGTTACGAGTTATGTTCCATTTCTAATTTAGCTTGTAAGGCCTAATATCTTTTATAATTAATATAACGTTTTAATCATTGTTGGACCTGACATTTCATCGATTTTTTGTCGACAGTTTCAGGGATATTTTAATATAATTTAAAATATTGCAAATGCAATAAACATTTAACGCAAAACTTGTGCACCTCTAACCTAATATCACAGTTTTTGTAATATTTTGCAATAAACTGTTTCCAGTTTAAAGTCTAATTATCTTACTAATCTTGAGTAAATTAAAAAAAAAAATTGCTACGTCTATATATCATGCTGAAATCGATTTCATATAACTTAGTGTCCACACCTGCGATAATATCTGAGATGAGAACGTCAAATTCAATCACAGAGAGAATTCTGTTACGTGTGGACTTAAAATCATTGTTATCGCAGTCTTATAATAATTTTATGAGAGCGTTCTTATGAGAAATCTCATGGCAACAATCTTATAATAAGAGCTGTCAAAAAAGCGACTGTGTATATGTTTGTTTACAAAAAGACGCCATTGCAATTTTATCGATCTATTCTTTAATTTAAAAACTTTATCGAATAAAAATTATACTTTATTTGAAAAATACATATATGTTATTCAATATTAAACAAGTAAGAGTGTAGTATATTCGGCTGGGCCGAGTGTAAAATACCTTTCACGATAGTCACGTATATAAAGTATATATTACAAATTTTAACTAAATATGCTCGGATATATATGGACCGACACCGGGGAAAAAATATTTTTGACTTGTAATCACCATTCCAAAAAGGAAATCTTTCATGGAAAAATCGGTTAAATATGAACCGATATTGGAATTTTCCATTTTCTGTATTTTAGAAGCCTTCTTTTATAACGGGAACTGGTTTTAAGCAAAAAAATCTTCATGGAAAAATCGGTTTATCGTTTATCTCGGGTATAAATGGACCGATATAGGAAATTTTTATTATCTGCATTTTAATTACCTCGTTTTATAATCAGAACTGATTTCAAGCAAAACAAATTTTTCACTAAAAAATAGGGGTTAGACTATATCTCGGGTATATATGGACCGATAACGAAAATTTTAATTTTCTCTATTTGGTAACCTCCTTGTATTATCAGAACTTCTTTTAAGCAAACAAATGTTTAAGTTCGCTTATCCGACATTTTCATGACAAAATCGGTTTAGGCTATATCTCGGGTATATATGGACCGATATCGGAAATTTTCATTTTCTGTATTTTAGTAACCTCCTTTTATAAACGGAACTGCTTTTAAGCGAAAAAATTTTAATGAAAAAATCGGCTTAGGCTATAGGTACGGGTATAGGAGTAAATGAACCGATATCCGAATTTCTCATTTTCTTTTTAGTAACTTCCTTTTATTGTCAACTTTTAAGCACAATAAAATTGTTTTAAGTTCGCTTACGCAACACGCAAAAATTGGTTTTGGCTATATCTCAGGTATAAGAGAGTATCTGGACCAATATATGAAATTTGTGTTTTCTGTATTTTAGTAACCTCTTTTTATTACCAGAACTGATTTTAAGCAAAAAAAAAAAAAAATCTTAGTTCGCTTACGCGACATTTTCAGGGAAAAATCGTTTTAGGCTATGTCTCGGGTGTATATGGACCGATATCGAAAATTTTAATTTTGTGTATATAAGTAACCGGAATCACAAACTTATATATACCCTTTACATTTTTGTGAAGGGTATAAAGATTGGTCTTTTCGAAAGGATTTTGGTAGGTTTTAGACCCAAGTTTGGTCGGATTGAACATTTTTGAGCGGCAACACTGATTTGAATAATCAAATTCATACACAAATAAGAACGAAGCAAAATTTGATGGAATCAGTTCAAACGTAAATATCCAGGAGCATTGGAAAATGCTTGAACTTATTCTTTTTGCTTTTTATGTACAAACACATTTTAATTTGTGAACATTAAAGTCATTCTTTATATTATTTGGTATGGCCGACGATTGTATGTTTGGCGCTGTTGCAGAATATTCTTTCATTTCAGTGAATTTTAATCGCCGTCGATAATACTTGTAGCTAACTTACTCACTCTCTATAATTATGTACATATCGTCATCGGATTATATTTTCACATTTACAGCGTACCGATGCAATCTTCTTTGGTTGCTTTCAACATACATAAGTTAGAGACACATTTTTTCTCACTTTTTCGAGAAACGATGTTTCACGGCTTTTCAACTAAAGTTAAGGAAACGGCCATTGTATATGCATTTGCCCAGCAAAGGTAACAAATAATTTTACGTTTTTAAAACAATCTGGCAATACTAGTATATATCAAATAGAAAAATCTAAAGAAATCTTTTAGGCATATAAATATTACCCGTTTTTTGCGACATTCATTTTTTGTCTTGTGTACTACAATGAGGCTTATTCTGTATTGCAATGCGTAATTGAATGCGAACTACTATAATTCTGCGCCACGTTGTTGGCAAACAATTTTTCTCACCCGCATTTAAAACGCTAAAAAACAAAGAAAGTCGGTAATATGTAATACGCAAACATGAGTAAAAATTGTAATATTTACACGACGGTAAAACACCATTTGAAAAGTAAGTGAAAAATTATATATTATTTGTTGGTTATTGTTATTATTTTATTTATTTGAATAAAAAAATATATGCAGCAGTTTTTTGTGTTTCATAGGTCTCTATATAATTTTTAAGCGACTTTTTCGTATTGATAAGATTCGTCTGTACAAAGTAGGTTTCAATTCGTGATTTCTACGAAATTTTCGATTATGAAAATTTCTTGAGCAGAAATTTGCAGACAATATTATTGAAGAATCGCCATTAATGATAAAGATGAAAGTAATGAAAATTTTATGAAAACTGCTGAATTTTGTGTGCTACAATTCTTCGTCAGTGGTTTAAGGAAAAATTTATTTATATATATATATATATATATATATATATATATATATATATATATATATATATATATATATATATATATATATATATATATATATATATATATATATATATATATATATATATATATATATATATATATATATATATATATATATATATATATATATATATATATATATATATATATATATATATATATATATATATATACAAAGGAAATAGGAAATGGCGCGCATGAAAATAGTGAAAAAAATATGAAAACATAAACAAATTTTGATAGTTCGGTAAAATAACAGCTGTCGAGCAGCTACGCTAACGAGGCCACCTGGTACTTAATTCGCCTTGATAGTCTGATATTGTGTATTATGTGCCTGCTAAGATTATCCAGAATGTCAACTCATTGCATAGAAACTTATTTCTGAAAGCTTTGTAAAAAAAATTACTCTTATTGTCTCTATTATAAATCTATATAAAGAAAAAAATCACAGAGGAGTCAAAGTGATTTTGCTTGCTACGAATCACTACGATGGCAAGAAAAACCATAAAAATTCACAAATAAATATCAATGATATTGGTTGCTAGAACTCATAAATACGAAGACGTCTACCGAACAAAATCAATTTGGGTCATCTATAATGTTTTGCACAATTGCTTAAAAAATTCAGCAACTGTCATTGATGATTTAGAATAGTAAGTGATTTTCACGATGAATCATAATGACGTTCGCCAGCAGGTAGCTACTAACCTAATTGTCAGTAGAATTGGAAACATGAGAAGTACATGTGTATAAATACAAGTCTGTAGAAACTCCTGATTTGCTGCAGTGGTACGGCAAAAAGTACAAATTACTCGTAATAGCCAAATCGAAACCGATATGAACATAATATAAATATGTAATAAACATCTGAAAGAGTGTAACAGAAAGTATTGCTAAGGTATTATTAGAACATTTTTCTTTTAAAATTCTTACATATGTATAATTAAATGTTAAAAAAAAATATCTGTCAAAGGTTTCCGATTCTACTGGTGATTGGTATAGCTCTTATGAAATGTCGATATATAGACAGCTAAGAAACATTAAAAATAAGCTGGTTGTAATTTTTGATAGGTATCAGTATTAGTAGCTAATAAAGTATATAAACTCAATTGTTTCAAAACGTATAACATTTTTACATTATAAACGTAACAATCCAGGCAGCTTCAATAGGTAGTGGCAGAATTACAATAAATACAACACCAAAAAACATCAGTATGTATTTTGTTGGTAGAATTTACAAACAGTTGTCAAAATTTTGTTTGAAAAAGCAGGGAAGTCTATGTGTTTTTGACAAATTTACGCAAAGAAAGCGAAAGACAGCTGTGCTTGGTAATAATGAAAAAGATTTTTAAAGCTTTTGACAAAAACAATACAATAAAACTAATCAGAAAAGTATTTATAGACAGCTTTTTATGTTATCTAGCTGTCTACATGAAGACATTTGAAAACTGTGTTGAAACATTGAACTCCCACTATTTTGAATAAAACAATGAGAATTTAAAAAGCAACATCAAAGCGTGTAAATCCCTACAATATTTTAAACAACCTAAAAAAGTGAAAAAGCAACCTATAATAAAATAGTTTTGATATATACATATATAAGTGCTTAGTAATATACATATCTGTGTTTGAAAATAAATGAATGAGTATTTGAAATAAGTTCCTGTATGCCAAGATTGATAGAACTACATAATACACCATGCGCACGATTTCCCGTTAGATGACGCAGATTAATCCATGCGAGAGTTGCCTATTCTATGTATTTCGAACTCATCTAGGGCTGTGTTTATGTTGTTTCGTAATGTCAATTAACCAACATGCGCAGAAGATTTCAATTTTGTATGAGAGGTATTGTAATCATGTACGAGTATTTTGTTATTCTTGCTTTATGCTATGTAGAAAACAACTGCTATTGTGTGTCGGATTTTTTTTAGCATTTCTACCAGCGTTATCAACTCGGTGCGTTTTTTACCATCCCTGTGGCTGTGTTCTGTAACTTTGGTGAGAAGTTCTCGCGTCGAAAACTTGTGAAACAAATTATTCCATCGTGTCTCGAAAAGTGAGAAAAAACTGCGTCTGTAACTCATGTCGAAAACTATCCAAAGCGATTACGTCGTTACGTTAGAAATGTCTGAAAATATAAAACGATGCCGACACGCAATTTTAAAAATGAAAGCGCCAGCCACAATTAGTTACGCCCCCGACCAAAAGTTACTAAAGATAATAAATTTTGTTCGACGGCGTCATATTATAACATATTCTAGAAAATGTATGGTATGGCTCTAACGTTTATATTTTATTTACAAATACATACTTACATACATACTTATGTACAAAATGTTGTAAAACTAAAAAACAATTGCAATTTGTGAATTCTGAAAAAAACATTATAAAAGTATTACAATATACTTTGTTGGGTCGGAAATTAAAATTGTGGAATTACAAACTTATATAAGTATTCCCTTAAAACTTGTTGTGTGAAGGGTACAAAAATTAAACAAAAAGTTAAAATAAAAAAACAATCATTCTAAACTGTGTAAATATATATATATATATATATATATATATATATATATATATATATATATATATATATATATATATATATATATATATATATATATATATATATATATATATATATATATATATATATATATATATATATATATATATATATATATATATATATATATATATATATATATATATATATATATATATATATATATATATATATATATATATATATATATATATATTAAATTTAATTTAACAGCAAAATACTTATTTTTTCAGTATTATTATTCATTCAATGATGATTGTTGTTATTTGAAATAGTATCTCACAGCCGTTTTATTTGCGAGAAATAATGACAGTTGAAAGCGGGAAATTTTTTCGCAAAAGTTTTACAGACACAGTTTTTCTGTAAAATGGCGAGTAATTTCCTTACGTGACAGCTATTACTCACCAAAAAAAGTTATAGCTACAGTTTGGTGAGAAAATCAGCTGTTTGTTTCAATTTTGTTTCATTTCACACGTTTCAGTCGAAAAGTTTCTCGTGGCGAGAGTTACAGAGCGCAGACACTGGTACTTTTTAACATTTTTGTCGAAAAATTCTTTAGCCGGTGCGCCTCGCGTTTTTTTTTTCAATTTCCGGTCCGGTTTTTAAATTTCGGTGGCTGCGAAAAGTAAGATTGTAAGAAAACAGTTTCTGTAAAGTGGCTGGAATACCGTTTTATTCAAGCTACAGAATTCTTTCCATTTCATTTTAAGAAGCTATATAAGAGAACGGAGTAACAATGTAGAAAACGCACCAAATCATAAGCACAAAGTAAGACAATCTTGCTGTTGTAAATTACACATATCTCCAAAGAATATGTATAATATAATTTTTTGTTTTAGAGTATTTTGTTATTAAAAGATCAGGCTAAGTTTGTCAAGTATCAAAATAAAAAAAATAGACACTGAACAGTAAAGTTCATATTCATGATGACACAGTCATTAGATATCTATCTATCGTTTCTTTTCGTGGCTTTTATAAAGAAATGCAAATTTAATTTATAAATTTATTGAAGATTCGTTGAATTTATTCCTTACCATAAATTCCATTCAGTATATTTCCATATGTTTTAAGAAACTGCATAGTCCATAATTATGGGTTTTCCTAAAACTCGTATAATATTTGTACCAGTGCCTGCTACTACGCATCTTATTGTATGTTTTTTTTAAATTTAATATGTACATATACAAAAAATTCATACAAAAAATGTACACAAAACATTGACGAGGAGGATATTCCTCTGAGTAAAAATGTTTACTAAAATTTTGTACATTTTTCTTGTTTTTTTTAGAGTACCGTTGTTTTTATAATGCAATTTTGTTTTTTTTTTTTCTCTCATTCAATTATTTATTGAATCTTCACAAAGTGAACTAACAATAAGTATTCAAATCTTAACACTAAATACATAAAATTAATTAAGTCCAGCCAATGCTAGACAAAAATGTTTTATTTTGCACGGTCAATATCGATAAAATCACCTATTTAACGTTCTGATGGTGGCAAGGGTGTCCCTCCTTCTCAACCGAGAGTGGCCTTCGAAATTAAGTATATTGCATGCAAGACGATTTGGATGAAGTTCCAATTTACTGATATACCTTGTCGCGTATTTTCAAAATTCGTCTTTTACAAGAGGAACACAGAGATCCTTATGAATTCGTGAGTTTTTTACGTACCATGGAGCTGCAGTAATTGTTCGAAGAATTTTGTTTTGTCGCCTTTGAATTTTTTCGACGTTTGAAGTGGAGGCGGTGCCCCATAGTTGAATTCCATAGCACCATATAGGCTTTAGAATTGCGTTGTATAATAAAAGTTTGCAATCCAGCTTCAATGTCGAATTTCTGCCCATAAGCCAATTTAGTTGCGCTGCTTTTAATTTCAACTGAGTGACTTTCGCATCAATGTGAGGCTTCCACGTTAGCCTACGGTCGAGGTAAATACCAAGTTACTTGACTTCATTTTGCTGCGGAATAGGTGAATTGTTAATTTGGATGGCTGAACATGTTTGTTTACGCAGCGTGAATGTAACGTGAGTACACTTTTGTTCATTAACTTTAATTTTCAGTTCTCTTGTGACTCTCCAACCAATCGGTCGTAAAAAGTGAACAAAACAATAAAATAAAATCATTGCTTAAACGCCTTTAAAATTAAATTGTAAAAACAATAACAAATTATTTAAAAAAACAACGGGAAAATAAATTCCTTACATTTCAATAACTAAACAATAAAATCAATTTCAATAAAACAAGTGCGGTGGCAGTGCATTGTTATTGTTGTTATTGTGCGTGAAGATTAACTGCCCAGTGGGAAAAAAACTATACATTAAAATTTTTTGTTTTCTTACAAAACCGCAATAAAAGGAAGAGCGAATTTATACAACAGAAAAACTTTATGACAATTATTTTTATATACTTTTAAATTAAAAAAAATATAAATAAAAAAAAAAAAAAAAAATTGCATGAGTGCACCTAGTAGATGCAATTCTGAGAGGGAGCTTAGCTCCACTAGAAAAAACCTCTGGATTTCTGAAGAGGAATCATTGAAAAAATCATTGGACAATCTTCTGTCTCTAAGAGACAAAAAACGCACGCGTTCGTGCTCGCCAAATATTGTTGTTGCAACAGACGACAAACCATCTGCAAGTGTAGCTATTGTTGATAAACCGAAAACTCAAGTGGGTATGGATAGGTATATAACCGTGGTTAAACGTCAGCGAAGCCCTAAATCCGCGCAAATATCATCGCAACCAAAAATGTCTAAGGGCGATATTACCTCTGCGACAACGGATAGTAATAGGTTTGCTATCCTTCAGACTGACGAGCCAACTACATCAAAAAAAACATTTAAACCGCCACCAATATACTTGAGGGAACCTACATCAAATGAGCTGGTAAAAGCACTTATTACGGCAATTGGTAAAGACACCTTCAACGTAACATCAGTGAAGCACGGACAAATAAGTGAAACAAAAATCCAAGTCTACTGCGAAAATAATTACCGAAAACTTTCTGCCGCTCTGGAAAAAGAGAAAAAATCTTTTTATACTTATCAACTTAAAAGTGCTAAAGGCCTTCAGGTTGTTATAAAAGGTATTGACCCTTATGTAGACACGGATGAGGTTAAAACTGCACTGCTAGATAAAGGCTTTAAAATAAAAAGTGTGGTTAATATTAGAAACCGTGAAAAAATTCCTCAACCCATGTTTAGGGTTGAACTGGTACCGGGGGATGTTATTCTCAAAAAGAATGAAACTCACCCAATTTATAACCTTAAATTTCTTCTTCATCGCAGAGTTACCGTTGAGGAGCCGCACAAGCGTTTAGGGCCCGTTCAATGCCTAAACTGCCAGGAATTTGGCCATACTAAGGCCTATTGTAAACTGCCCACAGTTTGTGTGGTGTGTGGAGAACTGCACGGCACATCACAGTGCCAAAAGTCAAAAACTGACTCAAGTGTTAAAAAATGCAGTAACTGTGGAGGCAACCACACTGCAAATTACAGGGGCTGCCCTGTCTATACCCACTTTAAGCAGTCAATGACAAATAAGTCATCAATCACCTATAAACAACCCCAGCAGCCAAACATAATTCATACAAACAATTTTCCGCAGATAGGCCAGTCAACCAGCCAAATAATTATGCAAAACCCCAAACAAGTTTCATATGCTAGTGTGGTCAAAACCGATACACAAAACTTGAATCAGGAGCCCAAGCCCCAAAATTCCGATCAAAATTTTACCAATCTTGAGGCAACTCTTCAGACTCTTGTTCAGTCCATAAACACATTTACGGTTTCTATGACGAACATGATGCAGGAAATGCTGAAAATGCAATCCACTATTTTGCAGGCAATTTTAACAAAATGAATTGGTTTAAAATATGTTTCTGGAACGCAAACGGCATCCGCCAACACAAAAATGAACTTGAGCACTTCCTTATGGAAAAACAAATTGACATAATGCTGATTGCTGAAACCCACTTGACAAGCAACAGTTATTTCAAAATTAATGGCTACATACTGTACGACACAAAAGATCCCCGTGGAAGATCTTGCGGAGGATCGGCAATTCTAATAAAATCCAGAATTAAACACTTTTTACTGAACGAGACATGTGAGGAGTATCTCCAAGCAACTAATATATGCATTGAATATTTGCATGAAAAAATCGTTATTTCCTCAATCTACTCACCGCCACGCTTTTCAATAACAGAAAGCCAATACTCAAATTTTTTCAAATCACTTGGTCCTAGATTTTTAGCGGCTGGCGACTATAACGCAAAACACACTTTTTGGGGATCACGTTTAATTACCTCGAAAGGCCGTGTGCTTTTTGACACCGTTTCCAAAATGGGTTTAGATGTGGTTTCAAGCGGACATCCCACTTATTGGCCGTCAGACCGACGAAAGATCCCAGATGTTATAGATTTTGGAGTTGCGAAAAATTTTCCCTTAGAGTGGATGCAAGTGGAGCCTTCATTAGATTTGTCATCAGATCACTCTCCCACTATAATCTCTGTTTCGTTCCCCCACGATATTGACTCACCGTTAACTGTCAATAGAGTTAATTGGTTAAAATACAAAAAATTTTTGAGTACACATTGTACTGAAAATATCGCCTTGAGAACGCCTGAGGATATTGATGTGTCAATTAACGATTTTTCTGAAAACCTCAAACTGGCCGTACAGCATGCTACCACTAGTCATATAAGATCCAGAAATGAAACCAATAGAACTTATTCGTCTGAAATTGAGCAACTTCTGTCAGAAAAAAGAAGAGTCAGAAGAGAATGGCAACTTCGCAGATCTCCCCAGCTTAAAACTAGGCTACGGGAATGCATAACTCAGTTAAGAAATCTGCTTGAAGTCCATAGAATTGCTTCACTTAAAACATATTTGGAAAGCCTTGATGGTACTCCTCAATCTGATTATTCCTTGTGGAAAGCGACAAAAGGTTTAAAAAGACCCGTAATAGGTAAGCCACCTTTGCGAACTTCAACTGGCGACTGGGCAAGAAGCGACTCTGAAAAGGGGATGTTGTATGTCGATCATTTGAGAAACGTTTTTATTACAAATGATTCAGCGAATATTACAACGGAATTACCACCATATGTTGTTAGACCCCCTGTGTCTTTGAGACTTAATTTTCAAGATGTCGAAAACGTTATCGCAAATACAAACCCAAGAAAAGCTCCAGGCATTGATCAAATTACTGGTAAAATGCTTGAACAGTTACCTCGTGTAGCTAGAAAAGGGGATGTTGTATGTCGATCATTTGAGAAACGTTTTTATTACAAATGATTCAGCGAATATTACAACGGAATTACCACCATATGTTGTTAGACCCCCTGTGTCTTTGAGACTTAATTTTCAAGATGTCGAAAACGTTATCGCAAATACAAACCCAAGAAAAGCTCCAGGCATTGATCAAATTACTGGTAAAATGCTTGAACAGTTACCTCGTGTAGCTAGAAGGGTTCTACTTTTTATTTTTAACGCCATTTTACGCCTTGAGTATTATCCTGTAGAGTGGAAGGTCTCAATGATTACTATGATACCCAAGCCAGGGAAGGATCTGACAAAGGTAGAATCATATAGACCAATAAGTCTACTACCAACAATTTCAAAACTGTTCGAAAAATTGTTAATGGCGAAGTTGAGTCCAATATTGAACAATGTGGGGTGTATCCCTGATCATCAATTTGGTTTTCGGGCTAAACATAGCACCATAGAACAAACGCACAGACTAGTCAATGTCATAAGACAGACCTTTGAGGAGAAGAAGTATTGCTCAGCTCTATTCATTGACATTTCTCAAGCTTTCGATAAAGTGTGGCACGACGGGTTGATGCACAAAATAAAGTTAAACTTGCCTGTAAATACTCACAAGCTTCTGGAAAGCTACTTATACGGGCGGAAGTTTGTTATCAGAGAAGGCGATTTTATAAGCCCAACTCAGCCAATCGAAGCAGGTGTTCCCCAAGGCAGCATACTGGGGCCTACTTTATACTTGATTTACGCCTCTGACATGCCAACGACATCCGGAATCCATACTTCAACCTTTGCAGATGACACAGCGTTTTTGAGTGTTCATGAAAACCACCAATTAGCTTCACGAAATTTACAGGAATACATTTCAATATTAGAGAAATGGCTAAAACTTTGGAAAATCAAAGTTAATGAACAAAAATGTACTCATGTCACATTCACTCTGTGTAAGCAAACATGTGGGCCTATCCAAATAAACAACTCACCTATTCCGCAACACAGTGAAGTCAAGTACCTTGGTATACACCTCGACCGTAGGCTAACGTGGAAGTCTCACATTGAAGCAAAAGTCACTCAGATGAAACTAAAAGCAGCGCAACTAAATTGGCTTATGGGCAGAAACTCGACATTGAAGTTGGATTGCAAACTTCTGTTATACAATGCAATTCTAAAACCTATATGGTGCTACGGAATTCAATTATGGGGCACCGCCTCAGCGTCAAATATTGAAAAAATTCAAAGGCGACAAAACCAAATTCTTCGAACGATTACTGCAGCTCCATGGTACGTAAAAAATTCACGAATTCATAACGATCTGAGTGTTCCGCTGGTAAAAGAGGAATTTTCCAAGTACGCGACAAGGTATGTCAGTAAACTGGAACTTCATCCAAACCCTCTTGCGCGCAATATACTTAATTTTGGCGGCCACACTCGGCTTAAAAGAAGGGATACCGCTGCCACCATCAGATTGCTCAATAGGTGATTTTACCGAAATAGCTCCCGCATAATAAAACTTTTTGTCTAGCATTGGCCGGACTTAAGAATCCCATTTTTTAAATTTAGTGTTAAGATTTGAATACTTATTGTTAGTTCATTTGGAAGATTCAATAAATAAAAAATGCTACAAAAAAAAAAAAAAAAAAACTTTAATTTTCCAACGTTTTAACCATATCTCTAATATTGATATATACTCCTGCAAATTTCGCGAAGCTACTTGATGGTTTTCATGTACGCTGCAGAATGCTGTGTCAACCGCAAAAGTTGAAGTGTGGATTCCGGATCTCGTTGGCATGTCTGAGGCGTAAATCAAATATAAAGTAGGTCCTAGAATGCTACCTTGAGGAGCTCCTGCCTCGATTGGCTGTAAGGGGCTTATAAAATCGCCTTCTCTGATAACAAACTTCCGGCCGCATAAGTAGCTTTCCAGAAGCTTGTGAGTGTTTGCAGGCAAGTTTAACTTTATTTTGTGCATCAAGCCGTCGTGCCACACTTTATCAAAAGCTTGGGAAATGTCAATGAATAAAGCTGAACAATACTTTTTGTCTTCAAAAGTCTGTCTTATGCCGTTGACTAGTCTGTGCGTTTGTTCTATGGTGCTATGTTTAGCCCGAAAGCCAAATTGATGATCAGGGATGCATCCCACATTGTTCAACATTGGACTCAACTTTGTCATTAACAATTTTTCGAACAGTTTTGAAGTTGTTGGTAGTAGACTTATTGGTCTGTATGATTCTATCTTAGTGGGATCCTTCCCTGGTTTAAGTATCATAGTAATCACGGACGCCTTCCACTCTGCAGGATAATACTCGAGACGTAAAATAGCGTTAAAAATAAAAAGAAGAATTCTACGAGCTACACGACGTAGCTGCTCAAGCATTTCACCAGTAATTTTATCAATACCTGGAGCTTTCCTGGGGTTTGTGTAACGAATAACATTTTCAACATCTTGAAAACTAAGTCTCAAAGGCATAGGCGGTCTAACAGCGTATTACGGTAGCTCAGCTGAATTATTCGCTGTATCATTTGTGGTGAAAACATTCCTCAAATGATCGACATACAACATTCCCTTTTCATAATCGCTTCTTGCCCAATCTCTAGTTGAAGTTCGCAAAGGTGGCTTACCTATTACGGGTCTTTTCAGACCTTTTGTCGCTTTCCATAGCGAATAATTGGATTGAGGAGTACCATCAAGACCTTCCAGATAATTTTTGAGGGAAGCCATTCCTTGGGATTCAAGCAGATTTCTTAGCTGAGTTATGCATTCCCGTAGCCTAGTTTTAAGCTGGGGAGACCTGCGAAGTTGCCACTCTCTTCTAACTCTTCTTTTCTCCGACAGAAGTTGATCAATTTCAGATGAATAAGTTCTATTGCTCACATTTCTGGATCTTATATGGCTAGTGGTGGCATGTTGTACGGCTTGATTAAGGTGTTCACAAAATTCGTTAATAGATATATCAATATCCTCAGGCGTTCTCAAGGCAATGTTTTCCGTACAATGAGTACTCAAATATTTTTTATATTTTAACCAATTAACTCGAGAGACGGTCCACGCCAAGTCACAAAACGGGGAACCAACCCCTTGGGGGAACGCAACAGAAACTATAGTTGGTGAGTGATCTGATGACAAGTCTAATGAAGGTTCCACTTGCATCCATTCGGAGGGAAAATTTTTGTAACTCCAAAATCTATAACATCTGGGATCTTTCGTTGGTCTGACGGCCAATAAGTGGGGTGTCCACTTGAAATCACACCTAAGCTCATTTTGGAAACGGTGTCAAAAAGCACACGGCCTTTCGGGGTAATCAAACGTGATCCCCAAAAAGTGTGTTTAGCGTTATAGTCGCCAGCCGCTAAAAATCGAGGACCAAGTGATTTGAAAAAATTTGAGTATTGGCTTTCTGTTATTGAAAAGCGTGGCGGTGAGTAGATCGAGGAAATAACGATTTTTTCATGCAAATATTCGATGCATATATTAGTTGCTTGGAGATACTCCTCACGTGTCTCGTTCATTAAATAGTGCTTAATTCTGGATTTTATTAGAATTGCCGATCCTCCGCAAGATCTTCCACGGGGACCTTTAGTGTCGTACAGTATGTAGCCATTAATTTTGAAATAACTGTTGCTTGTCAAGTGAGTTTCAGCAATCAGCATTATGTCGATTTGTTTTTCCATAAGGAAGTGCTCAAGTTCATTTTTGTGTTGGCGGATGCCGTTTGCGTTCCAGAAACATATTTTTAACCAATTCATTTGTTCAAAATTGCCTGCAAAATAGTGGATTGCATTTTCAGCATTTCCTGCATCATGGTTGTCATGGAAACCGTAAATGTATTTATGGATTGAACTAGAGTCTGCAGAGTTGCCTCAAGATTGCTAAAATTTGGTTCGGATTTTGGAGGCTAGGGCTCCTGATTCAAGTTTGGTTTATCACATTTTACCACATTTGCATAAGAAACTTCTTTGGGGGTTTGCACGATTCTGTGGCTGGCTGACTGACTCATCTGGGGAAAACTACTTTTAGAAATGATATTTGACTTCTGGGGTTGGTTAATGGGGATTGATGGCCTGTTTGTCAGTGACCGCTTAAAGTGATTGTAGACAGGACGGCCCTTGTAATTTGCAGTATGATTACCTCCACAGTTACTGCACTTTTTAACACTTGCGTCAGTCTTAGGTTTTTTGCACTGTGATGTACCGTGAAGTTCACCACACACAACGCAAACTGCGGGCAACTTACAATAGGCCTTAGTATGGCCAAATTCTTGGCAGTTAAGGCATTGAACGGGTCCTAGACGCTTATGTGGCTCCTCAACGGTAACCTTACGATGCAAAAGAAATTTAAGGTTATAAATTGGATGAATTTCACCATTTTTTAGAACAACATCCCTGGGTTCTAGTTCAACCCTAAACATGGGTTGAGGGATCTTTTCACGGTTCCTAATATTAACAACATTTTTTATTTAAATCCTTTTTCTTCCAGTCCAGTCTTAATGTCATCCGTATCTACACAAGGGTCAACACCTTTAATAACTACCTGAAGGCCTTTAGCACTTTTAAGTTGATAGGTGTAAAACGATCTTTTCTCCTTCTCCAGAACGTCAGACAACTTTCGGATTTTCGTTTCGTTGATGCTGCCATGCTTTACTGATGTAACGTTGAAGGTGTCTTTTCCGATTGCCGTAATAAGTCGTTTCACCAGCTCATTAGAAGTAGGTTCTCTCAAATAAATTGGTGGCGGTTTAAATGTTCTCTTAGATGTTGTTGGCTCATCTGTTTGGAGTATAGCAAATCTATTACCATCCGTTGCCGAAGTCCTATTATCATCTTTACAAATTTTTGGTTGAGATGATATTTGAGCTGATTTGGGGCTTCGCTGCCTTTTAACCACGGTTATGTACCTGTCCATGTCTACTTGTGTTTTCGGCTTATTAGCAACAATTAAACTGAAGGATGGTTTATCTTCAGTTGTAACAACAATATTTGGCGAACACGATCGCGGGCGTTTCCTATCTCTAAGAGACAGGAGATTTTCCAATGATTTTTTCACAGATTCTTCCTCTGAAATCCAAAGATTTTTTCTACCGGAGCTAAGCTCTTTTTCAGAATTACATCTGATAGGTACACTCATGCAATTAATTGTTTCTATTTTTTTTATTTACAAATTTATAACGGTAATAAAAAAAAAAATGTCAAAAAGTTTTTCTTTTAATTAAAATTACTCTGTTCACCTATTACGGTTTTCCCGTTTTATTTTTTTTACTTTGCGATCAAAAACAAACACGTCTGTTCACTATCGAAGCTAAACAACGATTCCATAATGCAATTTGTAGACAATGTCTGATTAGCATCCAAATTAAGGACATTGTTGCCCATCTGGCCATCATATCATTAGAAATTTAAACAGAAAGAGAACAAATCGTGCATATGTCGTCGAAGACGATGTCGTCTAGCACAATTTTGCTAACTGGGATGTGTCGAAAAGTATGTATGCGCATACATGCATGTATGCATATATGCATGTATGTGAGTAAATCAGACACAACTTTTGACACTTGATGTCTTGATGTTTTACAAATAGAAAAAAAGTAGAAAAGTGTCAACCAGTGTCAGCTGGTAAAATAAATTCGCCTTACTAACACCTAGTACAAGGCGAATTTATTCAGGTGAATGCAAGCGGGAAGGCGAATTCAGTATTATGTATTTTGTTATTGTAAAACATATGAATGTCAATAGCTAAATTCGCCTAAGATTGTTCAGCTGGGAAAAATGGTGACAATGTAAACAAAAGAATACAGCTATGCAAATCAAGTGCTACTGGAATATGTACAGAAAAGTTGGTAAACTTTAGAAAAAACTTTATATAAAGCTTTATTGTAGATTTTATTTCATATTATTTTATTTATAGGCAAAAGCAAACAGTTTAAATGCTACTAGCAATCTGCACCAAATAACTCAACAGGTAAATACACATACATGCAATTCGATATTGTAGCCTATCATATTAAATTTACTTTTTTTCATATTAAATTGTCTTTGTTAGAAGCCTGATGAAACAGTATGCAAAGCCTGTATCTGGTATACGAGCTTCTAGATCAGCAACATCTACCAAATAAGCCGGATTAATGCGGTCATCTTCCGGGTACTATAGTCTTTCAGCCACCTCCAAAGTAATACCACCCGCCTCATCAGAAGCTAATTACGAAGCAGGAGACATTATCCGATAGACGTATGTTATACCAGGTAATGTTGATGGTGCTTTATAACGAAGTTTTATATTCAGAGTATGTCATCAGCATCCTCTAAAGGAAGCGCTCAAAGACTTACCAAACCGGTATTATTAAAATCAAATGGCTCCTCGAATATCAGTTTGAAACGAATATCAGTTGAAAACTAATTCCACAGTAGCGCTACAAAATTTAACTATCAGTTCTACAGGTATTTCGAAAGTTTTATTAAAACAGATAAATAAAATTAGTTTATTTTATATTTTTTCTCTCTATATCAAACCGTATTTTTATTTATAATTGTGTTGTTTTCAGAATGTATGTATTAATATTCTGTTTATATGAACTGATTTATATTTTTTAACATATTGTTCGCATTTATCAAAGAAAAAAGGATTGTTTGTTTACCAGGGAAATGTTTACATAAATTTATACAAACAATGTAATGGAAATTCTACTCATTTTTTATTTGCCCGAACTAAATTGGACACTTCTAATTTTTTTTCACTTGTCTTTAGTTTTACTAAAACGTCTACCTACCGTGTTACGTATTTTATTTGCAATTCACAGAAAACTGCGTTATCAACTCATTGTCGCGATTTTAATCATAATCCAGATTTTGGCGGTACATCATCTATATTAAATAGGGGAATTATTGCAAACGTAGATATACATATGTTAGAAATGTTACAAATAACTAATGTACCGTTAGAAAAAAGAATGAATTTTAAAAAGGATATAGACGGATTGGCCCAAAATTATAGACATTTATGGCCTTATTCATAAAAAATATTGTATGTTTATTAAACAGTTATTTGACAAATTTCCCATAGAAATTTGTCAAATAACAGTTTAATAAACATAAAATATTTTTTATGAATAATGCCATTAATATATAAGAGTAAAAACAGAATTTAAAACGTAACTATAAGTAGGTTTTTATTTTAGATTATTTAAAAAATTTTTCATTTCTTTCTTTTTATAAAAAATAATAAAAAGAAAAATAATAAAAAAATATATGCTATGAATAATGTTAATGTTACTACTGTTTTCTAAAAAATTTCTTCTCTATGTATAATTTGTTTTTTGTTATATCAATTTGTTTTCAATTTTATAAAAATTTGTAAACAAAACATTTAGAAGTTTTCCTGAAGAAGACACACAAGGGAGTGTCGAAATATCGAAACATTAACAAACGAATAATTTTAAAACAAGTGACCTCAAGTTCAAATAAACAACAATTATATATAAAAAAAGTCGAAAAACTAGGATCAAGACACGAATTTTCTTTTTTCTTTTTATTTTTTTGGTCAAGAAGTTAGTTTTCTTCATATACCACAATCTCTATTTTAGTTTTTAAGTTTAAAAATAATATACACGTATAATATAATTATCCTATCAGCCATGTTCCGAGAACGCGCGTTCTGACACCGCAATGCGTTTTGAAAAACTCTTAATTGATTTTTTGGTGTTCTGAGGAACGCTCGCTTTACAACATGTGTTTTACATACATATGTATATATGTATGAGCAAGGCAGCTTTAATAGGTAGTGGCGGAATTACAATAAATACAACACCAACAAACATCAACATGTATTTTGTTAGTAGAATTTACGAATAGTTGTCAAAATGTTGACTACTTTTATAAAGCTGCCTTGTGTATGTGGTAATAATATAAAACGAAAAAAAAATTTGACAACAAATAGAAAAATTTTTCAATTTAGTTTTCTTAATGAAAATGTGTAAAATTCTTTAAAATTTTTATTGAAATAAAAAGAAAACATATTAAATTTTAATAGTGAATAATTTTATTGACTTTTGGAAGTTCAGTTTTAGCAAATTCAATCAGTTCACTTCAATACATACATGAAGTCTTCTTTTTCAACTAACATCAACGTATACGAAGTATGAAGTTGGCATAATCAGTACTGTGTTAACGGATATAAACTACAACTACATTTTACTTTAATTTGATTAAAATCTTTTGATTTATTTTTTCTTTTAACTCATTTTCGAACGAAAGAATAATTTAAAGTATATAAAGACTATTACCAGAAAGTTGTCAAAGTTATTAACGTACGTTTAAAGTTGCTTAACTACATGTATTTCAACTTGGTTGTCAGTTGAAAAAGGCAACGTATAACGTACGAAGGATTTTATGTGTCCCGGCAAATAGATAGTGTTATAGAAACATAAATACTTACTCAGTTTGAGTGCTCTACTCCTTCATTATATCTGCATGGTTTTGCTCAGGAAGCGGGATCGGTACAACCACTGTAGCCGTCAACTCCTCCCAGGAAAACAATTTTGTATTCCCGCTGGATGATGCATTAGCACTTTCAACGAATTTCGATCTGATAGTTGAAAGCAGAACATTTCTTTAATTTTAAACAATTAATTTAAAGGAATACTTCTATTATACTTACATGTCTGTTTGACTGGTAGCAGTAGAATGCCAAATTGAACTAACATTGCATTTGGCAAAAGCACGAACCTTTTACACATAGTCGCTTTCGAAGTGTCCGGAACACATAAAGGAAGATGCTTTTAGTCCTACATCACAAATCTGGCTTAATTTATCCCTTCTTTCGGTATCTTTTGGAACCTTAAACATTGTACCACGTCCACTTGATACTTTGTTTTTACACAATGCACAATAACGCGTTTCATTTTTTATTTTTCTTAATTAAAATTTTTTACATATAATGATAAGAGTATATGTACGTATGTATTTACACAATTATCACTTCACAATATATTTGTATATAAAAATACAGTTGCTTAAAACTTTTTCAGTATTCACCTCCAAGAACGAAAAATTTTATTTTGAAAATAAAAGACGGCGGGATTCAAAACAAACAAAAAACACAAAATTTGACAGTCTCGTTAAAAAAACGTGGCAAGCCAAAAAAAATCACCTGAGCTGTCAAGTTCACCTATTATTAAATTCGCCTTGACCTAGTAATTGCGCCACGAGCAAAATATTCTGATAACACTCTTCAAACACAAAATAACAAACATGTTCTTTTCAGTAGAGCTTTGTCTTTTATCTTGTGCACACGTGTTCTTTCTGCAGTCCTTGTTTTCCTTATTAGTTCATTATGAGTAGAAAGGAGGAATAGGTAGTGTTTGTCTTAAAAGTATTTCAATACCTTGCAATGTGGGAGTTGTTAGTCCGAGCAGTGTCGAAGGTAGTATATACTCTGGACACTGATCAGTATTAACTAATTTAATTCCAAAACGTTAAATGCTGTTATTATTATTTTTTTTTTATCTTGGACCAGTACTCAGGGGATGACCCCTACATATGCGGTGCATTGTACCAGAACTAGGAAAATAGGTTGTGAGGAGGGGGAAAGAGGGAGTAGTGTTTGTGAACATTTGACTTGAACCTTCCAACGTTATAACGGACAGGAAACACGTCTGCAGGCAACTTATTCCAAAGACGAAGCGTACGGCTGAAAAATGAGTGCGAGTTTCGGGAACAAGATCCCTAATCTCGTCCGAGCAAAATCCATTGTAGTAGCGATAGAATAGAGTAACGCACCCCACACTGCGTCGATGCTCCAGTGAGTCAATAGAGCTGGAACCCTACTGCCACCGATGAGCTTCTTCGCCCTCTCCTTCACACGGTCGAGTAACCCCAAAATAGACTTTAAGGCACTGGCCCAAACATGAGAGTTGTATTCCATTTTCGGTCGGATGTAGGTGGTATAAATAGTAAGGAGGTCGGATGGAGTGAAGTACATCTGACACCGTTTCAAAAAAACCGAGGCACTTGAATGCTTCTTTAGAGACATGAAAAATATGTTCAGTCCAGCGAACATCACACTGTATCTTCATTCCAAGAACATCAAGGGCATCCGATTCCTCAATATTTATACCATCCATGAGCACAGATGAAGCAGCATTTGCGTCCGTTTGTTTGTTTGTTAATAAACAACACTTACGAACGTTAAAGGCAACCCTATTTTTACGACCCCACTCGGAGATTAATAGAAGATCACTATGCAGCGAATCATTCATATTTAGCCTGTTAGCAGCGACCTCTGATAGGCTGGATCTATAACTAAAAGAGTACGAGTGGCAAATGCTGCTGTCATTCGCGAAAGAGTGGATAGGGTTGGAAGTTTGATAGAGGAATTCATTAAGGAAAATAAGAAATAAGGTAGGAGAAAGAACGGAGCCTTTCGGTACCCCTGAATTAATCTTGAACTCGTTTGATGATACCCCATCTGTAACAATTCGTATAGTGCGGTTTCTGAGAAAGCTCGATATAAGCCGAGAAAAGTCATAACTGACACCAAAAGCAGTAAGTTTTGTCAGTATTTTGTTTTGGTCTTTCCGTGTTGTTATTGTTAGGTTCAAGTCAAGCATCCACAAATACTACTCCCTCTTTTATCCTCCTCATAACATATTTTCTAGTTCCAGAATATGCACTGCATATGTAGCGGTATCGTGGTGCATAAAAATCCTTGTCACTCATAAAGAATTCAAATTTTATTCCAAATATATAATATTTACTAACTAAATGCCCTGGTCTCAGTCGGAAAGTTTTGCTAATGGATATATAGAATTACTTAAAATTATGCAATAACACAAATACTTCAGCGCAAAGAATTTTTTTCTCAATTTATTGCTTAAAAGATTCTATTAAATTGGATTATTAGTAAATTTGCTTTAATAAGGTTTACCATCAACATTTTAACAACCAATCTAGTACTATCGCATTATGTTGGCTGATTCAAGTTACGTAACATTACAACTACCGGTCCAAACTTATGCTGTAAGTCATTAAATAGCATTTGCGATGAGTAAAATGAGTTCAGGGAATTTATCGAGTAGCTAACAACATTATCGGGGTATGTAATCGAATTGATTGCCTTATACTAAAGCAATTCGCCATTAATTAAGTTTTGGAATTTTAAGTTTATTTCATCGACGTTCTAATTTTCTACTAAAAAGCTCTTTCACTCAACCAAGCGTAACTATTGTATTTTTGGTCAACATTTGGGAACACTTTCGATGACCATTCTCTAAGTACAGTAGGGCAAGACATTATCAGCTTCATTGCTGCTAATATATCTTTCATTCTGATATTGGGGATGCTCATCATTTCTATCCGTAAAGCTTTGTCAGATGGTTGTCAGATCTGACAATAGTGTCAGAAAATTTTACAGAAAATTTCTAACAATCGCGTGAATTTTTGTCTGATAATGTTGTCAGAAAAAACATTGTCACACAAAAATCGTGTAAAAACTTTTCTGTAGTTAGTAGTAGTTAGTTTATTTAGCATTGTCAGGTGCGTGAGATTTTAAGCATGTGGCAATTTCTTAGAGCCTATAAAAGTTCCATAGCCACGAAATATTTTGATTTTTATTAATTGCCGCGAACAATAACTCTTGATCAAAGAAGAAGGAAAATATAATTGAATACACTAAAGCTGGGGGACAACTAGCTGTTTCGCAGTCGCTACCCTGCTCATCAGCACCCACTAAGATTCAAACTCAGTACCATGTAAACATGATGTATTTTCAATACGGCCGCTTAACGAAGTCAGCAACCAAGGTTTTGCATTGACGTATTCCTAACTTTGACACTCTGTTTTTCGGTGAAAAGAGGGGAAGGGGTCCCTCGTTTGGTGCGGCCAACAAAATTCTAGGAAGCCGCATGACTTATGTTGTGTTGGCTTCCGAAACCCTTACCAAGGGTATAAATTGGCAGAACGGGGATCAGCATGGCCCCCGGGTAGTTCTGCTAGCGGTTCGACCCGGGCAGATCATAGTTGAGGTGCCTACCTTGGCTGAAACGTTCTGGCTGTGGTTGAAACCTAAAACGTAGGAAGGGAATTTTACTATCCTTGATAATTGTTTGGTGTGTGTCTTTTTTCGGGGACTAACAATCTCCCGAGGATATGTTGCCTATACAAAGGAACCAGTGGTGATGGTTCACGGGTGAGTTGGTTTAAGGGCTGATGCTCTTAGTGGGCTTCGGCCTACCAACTCATTAAGCCTTGTCCTCCATTGATTGCTGGAAAATTACATACAGGAGGAATTAGAAGGCCCGAACTCCTCAACAAGAAGTTTGTCATATGACCGCAATTATATGGCAAGAATTTGCTACCTGTGTGAGTCTGGTAAGCCACACGAGGGCGCTGGTGAATCGTGAATAATTCACTCCGTGCAACTGGTCCATCATCAGGCCGCAGGGCAGGTGCTGATGTAAATATTTTTCACAACTGTTACCGTGCTTAAGATATAAACAAATCAATATTTATTTTGTATGGGCTTGGCATTTTTATTAGTTTTTTTTTTTTTTTTTTTTTTTTTTTTTTTTTACAAACCATCTTTTGAAAATTTCAAACATTAAAAAGAAAATGTCAAATCGCTTCAGCCGTTCTAAAGTTATGCGATTACATACATTTGGTAATTCGTTTTATATATAAGTACATATACAGATTAAGAACTTGGTTTGAATACAAATATTACATAAAACATTGAGTTGTATTCATAGTTGTAAATAAAGTATACTTTAAGACAACTAAAGTAAACTTTTCTAAGAGTCGACTGTAACTCATTCATAGACAACTTAAAGTGTAGCTTTGACGTTAAAACCAACTCTGAATTTAAAACCAGTTGAACCTGTGTTTATCTCATTTAACTACACAGCGGCACTCCAATGTGTCTTTCTGTCTCTTGGCTTTTTCACTTGTTGAATATAAATCATTGACTGACTGACTAATCGTACATTCGTATATATTAAACTTAACCTCTTTCTACTTTCTCCATTTTCCACAATTTTTTCGGAAATGAACTTATAAACAATTAACAAAGAAACACAATACGAGTATTCTTAAAAAATATGTAAACAAAAGAAAAGCTGCTGTTCAAGGTTACCACTTTCCAATGTTTGATTAGAAATTGTGAGCAAACATTCAGCAAATAATAGTTAACACCCATTTAAAGACAATTCAATTTAAAGTATACTTTTTTTAGCTATGAGTACATAAAATATCGCTCCTTTATTGCAACATAGTCATATCTCAAAAAATCAGCTTTTCGAGTTAACAATACGGAATTGTTAACAGTACTACCATTTATATTGTGCCAAAAATTTATTAAAATTGTTTTTAAACTGTTTCCTTTAGGAGATATTTTCTCAAAAAATTTGCTAAGACTTGTATTGAAACAAAAAATTTTAAATGCGTTTTTCTCGAAACGAGCTTTTTTGAGATATGACTATGTTGCAATAAAGGAGCGATATATCTACAGCTTTTTCCTTAAATGATTGATTATGAATACAGCCCATTGCTTTTAAAAGGTCTGCCTACAACATGCCTTAAAAATTTAACCACTAACACTTAAAGCTTGCTGCCTTTTTCTCTCAGAGAAATAAATTAATCAGAAAAACGTTTTTATTGTAATAGTTAAACTCTAGCTCTTGCAAACATTTACTGCTCTCCCTTTTAAATAATAAATAAGCAGAAATTTTTGTTTAAATTACAAAAATTTAGTATCAAAACAACTGTATATTGATCACCTGTGAAGAAAATGACGGGAAGTATTTTATTGAGACGCAGTAAAAATTTAAAGATTTATTTGCTTAAGAAAGCTATATTCACACAGCAAGTATGTTTATTTGTGATTGCAAAAAGGAAAATAATTTAAAAATTTTGTAAACATAAAAACAGCTGCGAGTGCAACCCACCTCTACAGTTTCTACAGCAATTGAAAGAAAGACCTTGCAACAGGAAGAATGGGCTAATGCCAAACCCTATAAGGAAATACCTTCACTAAATAGCTTCAGAGGCTTAATAGCATTTTTACCTGGCGGCAAATATTACAAAATTCAGCCAGCTGAGTTTTTACGCCGTCTTAAAAACGATGTCGGCACTATATCAAGATTTGATGGAATTTTAGGACGAGAAAATATAGTTGTTACACACAATGTGGCCGATTTTGTTACAGTTTTGCGCAACGAAGGCTTTTGGCCAGAACGACCAACAATCAAAAGCCAACATTACCACAGAAGTGTTTATCGTGCGGACTTTTTTAAAGGCATTGAAGGGGTCATAACAACGTAAGTTATACTTTGCAGGGAGACGGAATTAGTATTATAGTTAGTTTCTCTTTTACTGTTAAAGACAAGGCGAAAAATGGGCCCATTTCAGATCGGTTATTAATCCGGTTTTAATGCAGCCTAAGAATGTGAGATTGTATTTAAATAAAATGTCCCAAGTGAATAAAGAATTTGTCGAACGGTAAGTACAACAATATAATAGAAAAATATGCAGCAAATATAGATAACAAACAAAGAAAATTTTTTAATTGATAACTGTTTGGTAGGAGCTTTTAAATTTTAGGTTTGCAATAATAAATAAAACTCTTTTGTTAATGATAATAATAGTATCAACAAAAAATCTAAATGATTTTCAGAGCTTTACATAAATTTTGTTTTTTCTTTTCTAATAAATAATTACGCTGCACAGGTTTATAATTAAGGTTTGAAGCATTGAAGCCACCTTTCCCCTAGCCACCCCCGCCCCTCCACCTACCGCTCTTGCACCACCCATCGTATATCTTATCTTCAGCCGAAAAGAGCAATTCTTAAATAGCCATTTTTTATTACATAGTATGTAATCGGGGTGATTGAACGGTTATTATACTGGGGTTTTTACAATATCTGTTTTAGAATATCGAATTTTAGTTCCAAATATGCTGGTAACTGAAGTATTTTTATGAAAGTCTAGAGTGAGAATTTAGTTCACAAATAATTGATTGTATACTGATAAATATGACACTGTGACAGATTCTGAAAATGAACTATGTAATTCTATTAAATGAATGCAAAAAACAAAAACCTACAAAAACATTTTGAAACGTTAAGATTTAAAAAACTATTTTGAAAGATGTTTGGTTTTTGCTCATTTGTAAATCGAGCTTTAGTTCAAACTTTTCCTTTCTTAAGTTTTCTTAAAAGGAATTTTTTACGATACAAATTTGCTGTAATCAATAATTTTTGATTGAAGAAGACAATAAAAATAATCAAACCTTTAGCTGAAGGACAACAGTGCTTTCAGGTTTGAAAGATGCAATTCATAATACACGATTTTTGTATTAATTTTCAATTAAATACATGCTATACATACATATCATTGGTCTCATGCAGAAAGGCCCTAACTCGCATTTTCCCTGAATTGAGCTTTTAAGATTCTACTACGTTTCACACAAGTACACAGTGTCAGGAAGATTTAATTAAATAATTTCATACATATCGCTCTTACAAGTAATTCAACAAATAAGGTTACTTATATGTTATGCAATTATGTTTGTTAGGGCCTTTCTACATGAGACCAACGATATATAGTATACATATTTTCTAACTCTATAGTACATTTTGCGACTATATATCAACTCAAGTTATTTACCACTCAGTGTCATATGTACGTGACGTGCGAATTTTTATAGAAACCGATAATACATATACATATTTATCGCATAATAATTAGAATACATATAAGTTATATGAAAATTCCTTTTTTTTAAGAGTATTCTCCCCGAAAAAAAACACATTTTAATAATTAAAATTTGTAAATTTGACGCTTCTTCAAGATTCGTGTCCCTGAGTTTGCTTTTAAATATTTAAAATAAAGTTAAGTTTTGATTGTTTGTTGTTTTTTATACAGTCGCTCCAAAAAAAATTGTGCTCATATAATTTTTATAGATATTAAACTGTATTTTGGCAGAATTTATGAAGTAAATTTAGTTACATTGACTGATTATTATTCTTTAAAATTGATTTTCAAAACAAACGTTGCATATACAATCAGTTGGTGTACGCCTTATTATATTGATTCCATATTAGGCTCTCCGATTGAGTATTATGAAGTATTTACTGTACTAAAATCACTAAAACCAAATAAAGCTCCTGGAATGGAATCACGTTCGCGTTTTATAAATATACTCCTGCTGGATTTCAATCCGAATTACTAAGTTTATGGAACAAAATATTTTTAAAGGAAAAAACACTAAACTATTTTCGTAGCTCCATTATTATACTACTACATAAGAAAGGTGATCCGAACATCCCGTTAAATGATCGTGGTTTGTCTTTAGGTGGCACTACAAGCCAAATCTTTAACTCCATCGTTCTAAACCGCTTAATTTTTTGGACCAACGGAAACAATATTCTCAATGAATTCCAAGCAAGAATGGCAAAAATACATACGCTTTCTTTGTGAACTTTTCTTGTGTTTTCGACACTGTTCCTCGTAACTGTTTATTTTATAAGCTATCATGCTTAGGACTCTCGACTAAAATAATAAGATTATTACAAGACATGTATAAGAACATGGAAAGTAAAATTTTTTGTAGTAACACGCACTTAAACTCATTTCCTATCGAAGCTGTTGTAAAGCCCAATTTTATTTTCGCTGTATGCAAATGATATAATCGATGAACTTCCTGGTGGCGTTAATGTTGCTGGCCTTATATAAAAATATTGCTATATGCTGATGATATTGTTATACTGTCAGACTCGCCGGATGTCCTACAAGATATTATTAATAAACTCTATTGTTACTATTTAACATGGTCTCTAAAAGTTAACCTCGTAAAATCAAAAGTAATTGTGTTTCGTACGTGCACAAGAATTTTTGCAAACTTAAGTTGGAAATTTGGGGAAAACCAAATAGGAATTGTCAAAGCCTACAAGTATCTAGAGGTGGAAATCACATACAACATGTCCTTTAAGAAACATTTAAAAAATAAATTGTCGTCTGCTACTGCAACAGCTAATAAATAGAGAGAGAAGTTCATAAGTGACGCACGTAGATCTCAATTTCACGATCTATACCCTAAACTTAATTTGTACACGATACTAATTTTGCAACAAAATTATTCGTTAAGGATGATTGGCCTTATAATACGAGTCAGAGGAGGTCTACTGGGTATAAATGGTAGAGCATTCCATTGGTAGAACAACACTACTGTAGTGCAATTCACTAACTTTACACCCCAATTAGAAGTGTTAACTATAACCACACATTTTGTTGTTTGCACTAACCCCAACGTTATTCACTAACTATGTTTAGCCACCGTAGAGGGGTTTATTTTTCTTCACGTTCAGATTGTTATAACGTGGCAACTCTCCATTTCATTTTTATTAGCTATTGTACTGAATCTCTTTTTGTTTATATGTTTTCTTCATCTTTTGTAACTTTGACCTTTTTATATACATACATATGTATAAAAATCTTGAAAATAATATGTGAGCTCGAGATCCTTTCTATATAAAACAATAATTAAAAGTTTTTTACTGAATATTTCGTTTTGCTTTAGAAAATTTCTTAAGGAATGTATTTTTTGATTAATTATAATATCAAAAACATTTCTGTGATAGGAAATAAAATAACATGAAGAGCATTAGCACATACATACATCCATACATAATTACATTTAACATAAAAATAATGTTATTTTATTGCCTATCAAAGCATTTTTGATTTTATAATCGATCAACAAATACTTTCCTTAAGAAGTTTTCTAAAGGAAAACGAAATACATAATGAATAAAAAATTTTTTAATTATTGTTTTATACAAAAATATTATTTCCAAGATTTATTTTTGTTGTTTGCTAACTTTTATTGTTTTTTTTATTAGACAAATAGTTTATTACATAAATTAAATGAAATGAATATGTAAACAATATCAACACTTTTTTTAAACCCACAAAAAATTGGGGTGTTAATTAACACCTATTTATGTGGTTAAATATAACAGCTGCCTCAAACAGCTGACTTTAAACCCCAGTATATGGTGTTTAAAGTACTTGTGAATAGGAAAAAGGTTAATTTTGTGGTTAATAATTTTAACCGAAATAATTGGGGCTTAAATAGCATAGTGAATCGCACTACTGGTATATATGTACATAGTATGCAACCTTGACAAATCTGAAAGTGTAATTGGTGAATGTCCCACATATAATGCATTTAGACAATATTGCTTTCAAAAAAGGAAACTGAATGAAAATGAGGTCATTAGCATACTGAATGGGCCTTGTTTTAACAGTTTTAGATGAATATTTTTCCTGCGAGCCATTTTTTTTTTTCAAGTTTAGAGACAGGAAAATCTCACTAGGAACAAAATCTGGACTATAAGGCGGATGATCATCCAATCAGAAGTGTATTTCACGTAATTTTAGCATCGTATCTAATGCTGAGTGAACCGGTGCGTTGTTTTGAAGAAAGAGCACTTTTTCTTCTTTAAGTATGTTCGTTTTTTCTTTATTGCATAAACCAATTAATACAATAATGCACGATAATACTTTCCTGTGATTGTGGATCCTTTTGCAAGATAGTCGATGAGCAATATTCCGTGTGCATCCCAAACTACAGTGGGCATTACAATGTTAGCCGATTTCACTGTCTTCGCCCATGTCCATTCCCATTGTTTCGATTGATTGTTAGTTTCAGGTGTGTAGTGGTGGACCCACATTTCCACAACAGCTATTAATCGACGCCAAAAATCAACAGGATTATCCTTTATTATGTCCAAACACTGCTGTGAAGTGGTATGTCAAACTCGTTTTTATTCGACACTAAGCAAGCGCGGCACCCATCTTGAAGATAGCTTTTTTTATTAATTTTTCATATTCATATGATATGTTTACCATTTTAACAATCTCACGTAACTTAACTCTGCAATCACTCATAAGGATATCGAGGATTTTCAAGATATTTTATTCAGTAGCCACCTCTTTTGGCCTTCCTGTTGATGACATTGTTGCAGTTCTGGTTCGGTCACGTTTAATTTCAACAATCCAATATTTTACCACATAGTCTGAGGAAGCAGACTCGTCGTTTATCAAGCTTTTCTCTTGTCTTGCCGTTTTCCCTTTCAAATAATAGTGTTTAATCGCAGCACGAAATTCACTTTTTTCAATATTTCAAGAAAATAAAAGTTACTTCAAAACACTACAACAAATAAAGTAATCAATTTGGGTGACGTTTCACAGATCGCAATTTCAATAAAAACAAGTAAGAGTGTAGTATATTCGGCTGGGCCGAATCTCAAATACCCTTCACGATAGTCACGTATATGTATAGTATATATATATATATATATACTATACATATATATATATATATATATATATATATATATATATATATATATATATATATATATATATATATATATATATATATATATATATATATATATATATATATATATATATGAACCGATATCGGAATTTTCTATTTTCTGTATTTTAGTAACCTTTTTTTATAACGAGAATTGCTTTTCAGCAAAACAAAAATTTTAATGGAGAAATCGGTTCAGGCTATATCTCGGGTATATATGGACCGATATCAGAAAATTTCATTTTCCATATTTATAACCTTATTTCATTGCCAAAACTGCTTTTGAGCAAAAAAAAAGGTGGTTTACGTTCGCTTACGCGGCCTTTTAAAGAAAAAAAACGTCCTATGCTATATCCCGGGTATATATGGACCGATATCGCAAATTTTCATTTTCCATATTTATATGACCTTATTCCATAACCAAAACTGCTTTTGAGCAAAAAAAAAGTTGTTTCAGTTCGCTTACGCGACATTTTCATGAAAAACGCGAGTTGGGCTATATCTCGGGTATATATGAACCGATATCTGAAAAAAAAATTTTTTTGTCTTTTAGTCACCATAATTAATGAGTGTTTGAACTTTGAAGCAAAACAAACTATTTTTTTTTCAAAAATGTACATACAAAATTGCAAAAAAATGGCTTTTGGAATTTTGGATATATCTTAGCTATATGTGAGCCGATGTTACTGAATTTCAATAGCATACCCATGACTCAATGGGGTAATAGAATGGTGAAAGAAAAAGTTTCTAAGTCTAATGGTTTTCTCAGAAACGGTATTTCAACGACCGACATACGGGCATCGCTTAATCGGCTTTTCTATTAATTCTGATTCAGAATATATATATACTTTATAGGGTCGCAAATAAAAATTGTAGAAATTACAAACGGAATCACAAACTTATATATTCCCTTTACATTTTTGTGAAGTGTATAACAATATATTAATTAGAAAAAATATATTAAGTTTTTTTTTTCGAAGTTTATGCCATTTTTTTGTCATAGAAATTAAGGTGGCAGGTAGGGGCAGTCAGTTTTAATTGTGTTATATAGACCAGAGATCAGTGAATCTTCCATAAATAAATCTATTAAAACAACTCTTAACTTTTTTAGTTCGATTCCATCAAAGTTGAAAAATGTGTTCAGTATAGAGTATTAGAAAAACCGTTCTCGTTAGAAGAGAAAACGTGCTAGGGAAAACTGTTCTCCTCATTTCGATTAAAAATGAACTTGTTCAAAGAAAACTGTAAAAAAATAATTATATCTCAAACAAATTTTCTGCAATTAGACTCAAAGTTTCATAATTTTTCCCATTACTTAAGTTTTTTCTTAAGTGCGGTCTGCACCTGACATGAAAACACTAACTTTAACGCTAACTTCAAGTTAAAGTTAAATGTGGACCGCTCATGTTAAAGTTTGGTTAAAGTTATAACTTGGTTCTTAAAACATTTCATTTGGAAACTCTGTTATAACTTAAATTGACAACAGCCTGCTATTTGTAGTTGTTTTTCACCATTTTTATTTTTTACTATGAGAAGTTATAACTCTAACATCACTACGTGTACGCCGACTTAAACAGATAGATATTTAAACAGCAAGTTTTAACTTTATGTTTTAACTGCGTTTGAAGTTAGGTGTAGACTGCAAGTTATATGCCAAAACAGTGCATACTTTGACGGGCCGTATAGTCCACAACTTCCATTGTATTTGCAAATGTTTTTGAATCCTGGATCTCCAATGGGTTTCTCATCGAATGTTATCATTAATTTTACGGAAGTCGTTTCTCAATTTTTTGATTTTTGCAACGGGTTTTTGACAGATTGCAATTTAAAAAAAAAGTGTGTTTGTACTGCCACCTAGTGCTTGATAGCTTCAATATCCCTCGTATTTATAAAATTAATAAGAAAAATTTTTGGTGCGTTTTTTAAGGACACATTTTTCTCGCATTTCGGTGCGTTTTGAAATTTCAAAGTTGACAACGCTAGTAAGAATGGTTGTTACTTTGTTATTAATTATTGGAAGAAATATAATTAGGCTAGTTCGTACTCTACATTCTAATATTGATAGCAATCAAGAAATACAAACAGCTTGTTTTCTATGTTTTCTAACCTAACGGAAAGCTTTGAAATATCTTAAAAATATATTTAACATTTAACTATGTGTATCCCAATATTTTACAGCCATGTTCCGAGAGACGCGCGTTTAGAAACCGCAAAGCGTTCTGAAAAACGCTTAATTGATTTTTAGGTATTCTAAGGAACGCGCATTTCACTGACGTTTCGGAGGTTTTTCCGAAAAAATACAACATGTATTTTACATACGTATATAAGTATATATGTTGTACTTGACAACAAATAGAAAAATTTTTCAGTTTAATTTTTTTTTTAAATGAAAATGTGTAAAGTTCTTTCAACTTTTTATTGAAATAAAAAGAAAATATATTAAGTTCTAATTGTGAGTAATTTTATTGTCTTTTGCAAGTTCAGTTTTAGCAAATTCAATCAGTTCACTTCAATATACATATGCGAGTTGAAGTCGCCAATTTTAAGCGATATGCGTTTTCCAGAACAACTATTTGGCGATTTCAAATCGAAAAATCATATTTCTTTCATTATACGTTTTTCAGAATAACCATTTGGCGTTTTCAAATTGAAAACGCTAAATTTAAGCGATTTTCGTTTCTCAGAACATGCCTGTAACAGGTAAATTATTGAGAATTGAGAAAGTAAAGAAAAATAAAGTTATTATTGTTTGTGTTTGAAATGGTATTATTAGGACATTTTTCCGAGTCTACTAATGACATGTGTAGCTCCTATGAAATGTCGACAAAAGACAACTAGAAAACAAGCTGTATGAAAGAAGTATTTGTTTAAACAACTGTACAAAAGCAATGAGGTCTTATAAGGTGTCATTTTCATACAACTCTACATTCACACTTACTCGTATCACATATCCAAATATTATTATGTGTGATAGTCCAAAATGCCTTTTAGCAGTCTATCGTAAGAGGTGATGTTACGTCAGGTTTTGAGGAATAGTTTACTATTGCTTGTGCGCCCAGATACAAATTAGTATCTTTCTTCTATTATCAATTATGCAATAAAACTACTATTATCGATACTGTTTTAAAACTTTCTCTTATAGCATCCGAGAAATCCGTGATTCTAAAACGCTTGAGGTTCCTGCTAGCTTTGAAGATGAAATTAATCGCTGGACTTTGGAATCAATTTCTGTTGTAGCCTTAGACAAACAATTGGGCTTAATTAAAAAAAATCGTGATGATCCTTTGGCCAAAGAACTATTTCAGGCAATGAATGTATTTTTCAAGCACGCCATTGAAGTTGAGAATACTTATCCCATTTGGAAGTATTACAAAACGAAGACATTTAAAAAGCTAATGAATAGTTTTGATACGATCATGTTTACAACAAGCGCCTATACAAATGAAGCTATACAACGCATAGAAGCAGATAGCGAAAACGGTGAGCCAGAAAAACCGGAGCACGAGAAAAGCGTATTGGAAAAGTTGATAAAAATTGACAAGAAAATTGCAACAGTTATGGCCATGGATATGTTAATGGCAGGAGTAGATACGGTAAGATATGTCAGCCATTGTTAATAAGTCGAATAAATTTTTTTGTAAATTTTCTAGACCTCATCCACTTTTGCGGGCTTGCTATTGTGTTTGGCCAAAAATCCCGATAAACAAGCTAAGCTAAGAGAGGAAGTGCGGAGAATTTTGCCAGACAAAGATTCGGATTTTACGGAAGAAGCCATGAGAAATATTCCCTATTTAAGAGCTTGCATTAAAGAGTCGTTGCGCATGTATCCAATTGTGGTTGCCAACTCTCGGGTTCCTGCAAATGATGTGGTTTTAAGTGGCTATCAAGTACCGAAAGGCACTAATGTAGCAATGACTTTTGCCGCCCTGTTAGATGATAGCGTTTATTTTCCCCGTGCCAAGGAATATTTGCCTGAAAGATGGTTACGGCAAAATACGGTTTCAGAAAACGATATTTCTTTAGAATCCGCACAAGCTTTAAAGCCCAACAGTCCATTTGTTTTTTTACCTTTCGGTTTTGGACCTCGAATGTGTGTGGGTCGACGTATTGTTGAAATGGAATTGGAAATAGGAATAGCTCGTGTTATAAGAAATTTCCACGTTGAATACAATTATTCAACTGAAAATGCTTTTAAAAGTCTCTTAATTTTCGTGCCAAATATACCTTTAACTTTTAAGTTTACGGATGTCGAGAATTGAACACATTGGAATTGAAAAGAATGTAAACCATCTAGAAAAAAATTTATGTTATATGAAATTTGTTAAAACCACAAACTAAATATGCAACAATTTATTGAATAAAAAAACTTTGTTTATACATTTGACCTCAAGGACAAATAGTAGTCGACAATAGTACCCTCAAAATATTTGAGGTGTATTTTACGAACTGTACGATTTTTTTGTATAAACTGCTCAAACTGTTGCCAAACATGTTAACATTTTGGGTTTGTACAAAGATTTTTGTGTATGGGGCTGTTTGCTGGTTTTTACAAATATTTGAAGCATGTTTGCACAAAAATAACAATTTTTGATTTTCGTGCAAACATTATGAATGTAAGTTTGAATTTTGTCATTTCAAGGAAATTTTGCAGAGTGAAGTGGTGGAAGAAGAAGCACACTAAGTGAATCAGGAAAATGTTTTCTTGTAACAATTTTTTGACTTGTATAAAAGTTTACCTTCGTTTTGTAAAACGTAATTGTAAAACACGTTTTTTATTGGAATTCAATGCATTATAAAATTTAGAAGTTGAGAGCACTGAATTTTAAAATTGTATAAATAAACAACACCTGTTTTTAATTTCGGGCTTGAAATGTGGTTTTTTGTGTTCCAGCAATTTTTGGTAAATTGTGTGTTTTTTGAGAGTATTTTTTGTTTACTCTCATTTTACCGGACTTTACCCGGAATTTCCTCGAACAAAGCTATTCAAATCTTAATACTAAATACAAAAAATTAACAAAGTTCAGCCAATACTAGACAAAAAGTTTTATTTTGTGTCAATTGTATCGGTGAAATCACCTATTTAATGCTCTGATGGTGGCAACAGTACCCCTTCTTCTCAACTGAGTGTGACCGCTAAAATTAAGTATGCTTCGTGGAAGAGGGTTTGGGTGAAGCTCCAGTTTGCTGATATATTTTGTCGCATACTTTGAAAATTCGTCTTTTACACAGCTTTACAAATTTTAAATTTGGAAAAATGCCAAGAGCGCCACATTCCTAGATAAGTTAATTGTGACCTCCTGAACAAGAAAAACGCTGTAATTTTTTCTTTTTAAGTACCGTTTTTTAGATAAGGGTACTTTTGTGCTTTTCGGTGTGGAGCCCAACCAAAAAGTCCAATCGAGGTAAATGGCATATATAAGGTAATTGAATGCCTTTTCCGTCGATATAATGCGAATTTCTATCTGACAAGAAAAGGCTGATGATTACGTTTATTTCAACATTTTTCATTTTTATTTCGTTTTTTTTTTCTACGTTGTAGTAAAGATCTGGAATGTTTTATTTCTGTACAAAATAGTTTGTTTAATTACAAACATTGTAAGCGTAATTTGAAAAACAACGGATGGAGAATAAAGTTTTTATTAAGGTGTTTGTGGAACGACAATGTTTTAATTTTCCATATTCAAAAAATTTCAATTAAAATAATCCAGAGGAATGGTGTCTTTTTCTAAATGGAAGCAAGGATAGTTTGAAAGCAGTCTTGCTTCATAAAAGGAATACGTAAAATGATTATAAAATACAACTCTTGGAGCTTTCTAATATTCGCATATCTTTTCATATGTTGGCAATCACGAATGCGGTCTACAAATGTGGAAGTTAGTGTTACATTTGCTTCAGCACAAATGACGTCTTGCGCAGACGGAAACAATAAAATCAAGTTACATTTTACATTATGCATGGATTCTAGAGTTTTTGCGACACGTAGAAAAAATTATATGGTTGAGATAACAATATTTTAAGAGCATACTATTGTTAAATTATATGGTTGAAGACAACCAAATAACATGGTGTTAGTCTGAAATGTTCTTCGCTAGTACATTCAAGAACCATATTATATCATGCAACCATACATTTGGTAAAAGTTTTAATAATATTAGCATGAAAACCATATTATATTATCTCTATTATTGTGAATGAAAGTTATACTACTTTAATAGATGATGGCCACAAAATTAAATACAAACATATAATTTTTCTAAATTTACATTAATTTATTTTAAAAATGCTTGACTTTAATTAATATACAAAAAGACAATAAGATTTGGGCAACTTCCTGGTATCTTGGATAAATTATTGGGTTGCAGATCTGCAAAATCATAATTTATTATCAATGCATGCATACATTTCTAAAAATAACAATGCTAATACAAACCTCTTTGTCTTCATATATTATTGTTTATTTATAAAGATAGTGGGGATCACGTTTAATTTCTCCGAAAGGCCGTGTGCTTTTTGACACCGTTTCCAAAATGGGCTTAGATGTGGTTTCAAGCGGACACCTCACTTATTGGCCGTCAGACCGACGAAAGATCCCAGACGTTATAGATTTTGGAGTTGCGAAAAATTTTCCTTTAGAGTGGATGCAAGTGGAGCCTTCATTAGATTTGTCATCAGATCACTCACCCACTATAATCTCTGTTTCGTTTCCCCAAGAGATTGGTTCCCCGTTGACCGTCAATAGCGTTAATTGGCTAAAATACAAAAAATTTCTGAGTACACATTGTACTGAAAATATCGCCTTGAGAACGCCTGAGGATGTTGATGCGTCAATTAAGGATTTTGGTGAAAACCTCAAACTGGCCGTACAGCATGCTACCACTAGTCATATAAGATCCAGAAATGAGAACAATAGAACTTATTCGTCTGAAATTGAGCAACTTCTGTCAGAAAAAAGAAGAGTCAGAAGAAAGTGGCAACTTCGCAGGTCTCCCAAGCTTAAGACTAGGCTACGGGAATGCATAACTCAGTTAAAAAATCTGCTTGAAATCCAAAGAATCCATTAAAATATATTTGGAAAGCCTGGATGGTACTCCGCAATCTGACTATGCTCTGTGGAAAGCGACAAAAGGTCTGAAAAGACCCGTAATAGGTAAGCCACCTTTGAGAACTTCAGCTGGCGATTGGGCAAGAAGCGATTCTGAAAAAGGGATGGTGTATGTTAATCATTTGAAAAACGTTTTTATTGCAAATGATACAGTGGATGATGTAGCTGAATTTCCGCCATATGCTGTTAGACCGCCTGTGCCTTTGAGACTTAGTTTTCAAGATGTCGAAAACGTTATAAATAAAGTAAACTCAAAAAAAGCTCCAGGTTTTGATAAAATTACTGGCAAAATGCTTGTACAGTTACCTCGTGTTGCTAGAAGAATTCTTCTTTTTATTTTTAACACTATTTTCCGCCTAGAATACTATCTTGCAGAGTGGAAGATGTCTATGGTTACTATGATACCCAAGCCAGGGAAGGACCCCACTAAAGTAGAGTCATATAGACCAATAAGTCTACTGCCAAAAATTTCAAAACTTTTCGAAAAATTGTTAATGGCGAAGTTGACTCCAATATTGAATGATGTAGGATGCATCCCTGATCATCAATTTGGCTTTCGAGCTAAACACAGCACCATAGAACAAACGCATAGACTAGTTAATGTTATAAGAAAGACTTTTGAGGATAAAAAGTATTGCTCAGCTCTATTCATTGATGTTTCCCAAGCTTTTGATAAAGTGTGGCACGAGGGATTAATGCACAAAATAAAGCTGAACTTGCCTGCAAACACTCACAAGCTTCTGGAAAGCTACTTATATGGGCGGAAGTTTGTTATCAGAGAAGGCGACTTTATAAGCCCAACTCAGCCAATCGAGGCAGGAGTTCCCCAAGGTAGCATTCTGGGACCCACTTTATTTTTCATTTACACTTCTGACATGCCAACCAGATCTGGTATTCACACTTCAACTTTTGCAGATGACACAGCATTCTGCAGCGTACATGAAAACCCTCAAGCAGCTTCGCGAAATTTGCAGGAGTATATTTCAATATTAGAGATGTGGTTAAAACTTTGGAAAATTAAAGTTAATGAACAAAAGTGTACTCACGTTACATTCACACTGCGTAGACAAACATGTTCAGCTATCCAAATTAACAATTTACCTATTCTGCAGCAAAATGAAGTCAAGTACCTTGGTATTCATCTCGACCGTAGGTTAATGTGGAAGTCTCACATTGACGCGAAAGTCACTCAGTTGAAATTAAAAGCAGCGCAATTAAATTGGCTTATGGACAGAAACTCTACATTGAAATTGCAAACTTTTGTTATACAACGCACTACTAAAGCTTATATGGCGCTACGGAATTCAATTATGGGGCACCGGCTCAGCATCAAACATTGAAAAAATTCTAAGGCGACAAAACAAAATTCTTCGAACAATTACTGCAGCTCCATGATATGTAAAAAACTCCCGAATTCACAAAGATCTGTGTGTTCCACTGGTAAAAGATGAGTTTTCAAAGCATGTGACAAGGTATATCAGCAAATTGGAACTGCACCCAAATCCTCTTGCACGAAACATACTTAATTTTAGTGGTCACATTCGGTTGAGAAGAAGGGATACTGTTGCCTCCATCAGAGTGTTAAGTAGGTGATTTTACCGATATAATATGCGCATAATAAAACTTTTTGTCTAGCATTGGCTGGACTTAGTTAATTTATTGTATTTAGTATTAAGATTTGAATACTTATTGTTAGTTCACATTGTGAAGATTCAATAAATAAATAAAAGCTAAAAAAAAAAAGTTATAAAGATATTTTTATAAAATTCTACTTGACCGGCGTATTTATTTATTTTACCAAAATTTTAATATATAAACACTTTTTATTTTTTTCTATTTATCAATAATAAAACACACAAAAAGAATTTACTTCTTGACAAGGCAAAAAAATAAAACTGAAATACAATTACATGTCAATGTCTTAAAAAAAAACAACATTAGTAAGTTTAATCTGTAAACATACATGTGTTGCCAGTGAGTAAGTCTAACATGCATATGCTTAAAATAAAAATCTGTTATATTCATATAACAGTAGGTAGTATCGTATTCAAACTATATATTTTAAATTCTCTTATTCCATCCAACCATATTTAAAATGAATAGAACCGTAATAATAGATACTGTAACATTTTTGCAATAATATATTTAATAATAAGGTTCATGTATTCAAATATGTATCTTTATATCCAAACTGTTCCCGGCCTCACAACTTTTAGTACGTTCGCTTTGTTAGAAATAATCAGAAACACTCAAATAGAAAGCAGTTTGAAATATGGTTGTAGCAATATTAGTGTACGTCTACACTATAACATTGGGCGTTTTATTCCACTATAAACTTGGTATTGTCTTCAACACTGGAATTCTATCGATTTCAAAATATGTTTGTATGTAATATAATTGTTGCTTACTTGAGCTTGAGGTCACTTGTTTCAAAATTATTCGCTTATTAATGTTTCGATATTTCGACACCCCCTTGTGTGTCTTCTTCAGGAAATTTTCTAAATTTTTTGTTTACAAATTTTTATAAAATTGAAAACAAATTGACGTAACAAAAAACAAATTATACATAGAGAAAAAAATTTTTTTTTAAACAGTAGTAACATTAACATTATTCATAGCATATATTTTTTTATTATTTTTTATAAAAAGAAAGAAATGAAAAATTTTTTAAATAATCTAAAATAAAAACCTACTTATAGTTACGTTTTAACTTCTGTTTTTACTCTTATATATTAAATGTCTATAATTTTGGGCCAATCCGTCTATATCCTTTTTAAAATTCATTTTTTTTTAACGGTACATTAGTTATTTGTAACATTTCTAACATATATCTCCATTTAAAATAATTTTCCCTATTTAATATAGATGTACCCCCAAAATCTGGATTATGATTAAAATCGCGACAATGAGTTGATAACGCAGTTTCTGTATTTCTGGTCAGATTTATGTCCTGCTAATCTAGTCTTAAGTTTATTACCTGTTGGTCCTATATAAATTTTATCACACTACTCATTGGTATTTCCATTACAAGGTATTTTATATACTAAATTGGACTCTTCTAACTTTTTTAACTTGTCTTTAGTTTTACTAAAAAGTCTACCTACCGTGTTACGTATCTTATGTGCAAATAAAATAGGCAAATTATGAGCGTAAAAGCAGACAAAGGTAATACAACTGTAGCAATCAATAAGACAGATTATTTGTCAAGAATTGATGATATTGTTGGCGATACTACAACGTATCAATTATTGAATAAAGATCCAACAATATTGATCCAACAATTGAATAATACTTTTGTTGATGAACTATATAGAGAAAAAGAGATTGAAGACAAATGTATCTGTAGCTCCGAAATTATATGGATTACCTAAAATTCATAAGGAGGATTTCCTATTAAGACCAATTTGTTCATCGATAAATTCTACTTCATATGGTCTTTGTAGATTCAGAATTAATTATTGTGGAATTCAAGATTACAGTTTGAGCAAGGTATATTGGTACACCGCTAGTTCAACAACCCAACTCTTCTAAAGACCTGCCAAGCATTCGCCGACCCGGTTGACAAACCGCAACCTCCTGGCTGAAATGTTTGAAAACAATTTTTACTTGCTGGAAAGCGGTCAACCAAACTTGAGAAAGTATATGTAGCTATGCTAAGGATATTTTACCGAGTTCGAGCATTTAGAAGGCATTCCAGCACTGGTCTTGAAGCAGTGTTCTTCTACTATGATTGTGCATCAATTGGCAGCCTGTACCATGTTAATTAATTCCCATTGTATTGGAAGGTTACTAGTGTAATATTAGTTGCAATCTGCTCTGCGCTTTGAAAAGTAGTGTATGGTTAATTACCATCTTCTGAAGTACCTGGAATCCCAAAATTTATTTTAGTGGCCGTCAGTATGGATTTCGCAGGAGTCACTGCACTGGCGGTCTTTTGGCATATATCTTGCAAAAATAGTGCCACTTGATTCATCATTTCGGTGAAAGTAAAGAATGGCTCTAGCTAACTCCAAGGCGTTTGATAGAGTGTGGCATGATGCATAACTGTTATAACTTACTGCTTTTGGCGCTAGTGTTGATTTAACTCTGTTTATATCGAGCTTTCCCAGATACCGCAATATACAAGTTGTTTTTAAACGGGATCTCATCAACCGCGCTCAATATTAATTCAGATGTATTGCAGAGATCGGTTTTTTCTCTTACTCTATTTTTTATATTTCTTAATGACCTTCTATATCAATCTTCCAACCTTAGCTGTCAGATGACAGCAGCATTTGTCATTTGTACTCACTTGTGTACGCGCATGAATACAGCATTCTATTAACGTACTCGTACATAGTTAGATTTACTGGCTCAATGAGCTACATACATACTAGGGCAAATGATCATTCGACTTTTATCTAAAACCCAGTAAACTAGAACTTCACCCAAACACTCTTCCACGAAACATACTTAATTTTATCGGTTCACTGTTTTCATTGATTGTTAACGTGCTCGGGTGACCAGGATGAGCATCGTCATTGACATCTTCTTGGCCTTCCGTAAAACGATTATACCACAATTGAACTTGTGTTCTGTTCATAGTAGACACGCCAAATGCCACCGCCAACATTTCAAATGTCCTTGCGCATTTAATTTAATTTTTTTCCCAACTTAATACAGTTTCTTTGATCCATTTTTTCGAATAGTAAAAAATCGAAGAGCACACCAAATCTCGACTAACCATTTTTAGACCAAACACAAACTGACAATCCAAAATGGCTGATATTGCCAACATACACGAGTATAATAGACATGTGTACCAACATAAAGCTCTAAACACTTAGACGACAATAGACTTTACAACTTCACGACTACAAATGAAGTTAGCTTCAAATGCTGCCGTTTCATCAGCAACATAATTATTTTAAAGACATCAGCAGCACTATGTGTGTTTAAACAATGTAAGTTTCGGAGGTGCCACATATATATTTTACATGAATAAAATTAAAATTACCGACTGAAAGCGTAAAAATATCACGTAAAACTGTAAAAACTAATCAATTTATTTGTTTATTTTATTTATGTGATGTTTATTTCTATTAAATATTTCAAAAAAATTGTAGATTTTATTGCAGCCAATTTATATTTATAGTGGCAGCACTGCATTTACTTTTTGCTGCTTACGAAAATAGAAATTAATTTAAGTTGACAGCAGCAGCAAATGCTGTTGTGAAGTCGTGCTGCTGTCTGCTGTCGTCTGTTTAGAGTTTAACAGAAAAAAATACAGAAATACATAAATCACACAATTTGAAGATAACGCTTATTTTTTTATCACACCTCGTATACATCAAAAGCAGTGTTATAATAAATTATTGAAAATATTGTTATGCTAAATCTCAGGAGCAGTTAAAAAACTATGTATGTATTTGTTATATAATAAGTAAGAGTGTAGTATATTCGGCTGGGCTGTATCTAAAATACCCATCACGATAGTCACGTAAATATATACCAGTTTGGACCGATATCGGAGATATTAAATTTTTATATTTTAGTAACCTACCATTATAACCAGAATTGCTTTTAACCAAAAAAAAAATTTTTTTTCATGCAAAAATGGGCTGATATCGGAAATTTTTCTTTTTTGTATTTATTAAATTCCTTATATTATCAGAATGGCTTTAAAGCAAAAAAAGTTGTATAAGATTTTTCATGAAAAAATCGGTTTACATTATATTTCGGGTATACATATATAGACCGATATCGGAATTTGTTCTTTTCTGTATTTAAGTAACTTTCTTTTGTAACCACAACTGCTTTTAAATTTTCCGTATTTGGTGACCTCCTTTACGAGAACTGCTTTTAAGCGATTTAGGCTATATCTCGGATATATATAAACCGATATCGGAAAGTTTCATTTTCTGTATTTTAGTAACCTTCTTTTATAACCATAACTGAAATTAAGCAAAAAAAATTGTTCGATTTTCATAAAAAAATCGATTTAGACTATATCTCGGGTACATATGGACCGATATCGGATTTTTTTCCTGTATTTAAGTAACCTTCTTTTATAACCAGAGCTGCCTTTTGTTACCTGATCTGCTTTTAAGCAAAAAAAAAAGGATGCGATTTAGGCTATATCTCGGATATATATAAACCGATATATAAACCGATATCGGAAAGTTTCATTTTCTGTACTTTAGTAACCTTCTTTTATAACCATAACTGAAATTAAGCAAAAAAAATTGTTAGTTTTTTATGGAAAAATCGATTTAGACTATATCTCGGGTATATATGGACCGATATCGGATTTTTTTTTCTGTATTTAAGTAACCTTCTTTTATAACCAGAGCTGCTTTTAAATTTTCTGTATTTGGTATCCTCCTTTTGTTACCTGATCTGCTTTTAAGCAAAAAAAAGATGTTTAAGTTAGCTTACGCGACATTTTAATGAAAAAATCGGTTTGGGCTATATCTCGGGTGTATTTGTACTAATATCGGAAACTTTTTTTACCAGAACTGCTTTTGATAAAAAAAAAAGTTTCTTAAGTTCGCTTATGTGACATTTTCATTAAAAAGAATCAGTTTAGGCTATATCTCGGGTGTATATGGACCGATATCGTTGAAAATCTCTTTTGCCTTTTGATCACCATGCCAAATATTTCTGTCTTTGTTTGAAGCAGAATAAACTATCTTTTTTTTATAAAAATTTTCATACAAAATTGCAAAACAAACTGACTGATATGTGAACCGATTTCACTGAATTCCAATAGCAAACCCATGAATCGATGGAGTAATAGAATGATGAAAAAACGTTTATTAACTAATGGTTTTCTCAGAAACGGTATCTCAACAGCATATAGACGGACATCGCTTAATCTAATTTTCTATCAGTGCTGATTCTGAATATGTACATTTTATAGGGTTGGAGATGAAAATTATAGAAATTACAAACGGAATCACAAACTTATATACACCCTTTACATTCTTGTGAAGGGTATAGAGAAAAACGTACGTTACGTATGTGACGTACTCTGCATATTAATGCCGGGGCACATACAATCTGTCCTACGTTATCCATATCCTTATACTCGTATATACCCGTAACATTTTTGTGAAGGGTATAAAAAGAAATACATGTTTAAACTAGTTATATTGTAATTATGAATAAAATTCTTTTATAGGTTGTCATTCATAAATACTTTAATTACGAGCATATCTGTAATTAAAATAAGAAAGTAAAAATATAAATAACATTTAGGTATTAAAAACCTGGTTAACCCTGTTAAAAACTCTGGTTTATTCGATATTCAAAAATTAGACATTTAAAAAACTAATTCCAATAAAAACTCAAAAAACCCGGTAAAACCCTGCCGAATAATAATCATACGATCACCCTAATATATACATACGTAAGTATTTATTTATTTAATTATCATCAAAAGTTTTCTTTCACTTCCTATTTACATTCTTGCTATTAAACGAGAATAAGTTGTTAACGTCATATTTTAAAAACATGTTGAGCACCACGCAAGTGCATTTTATTTGCTATATACTCATGAATAATTTATACTAAACATCTACAAAAATATTAGCCCGATTCACAATCTTCTGCCCTCGAAGATATAGATTTGTGCAATTGCAAACATCTGCTCTCGTTTGTAAATGGACTTTATCTGATTGTCAGCTGTTCGTTTGCAAAGTTTTGTATATTTTGTTAGAATAAGGTAAACATATCATCAACCATTTTGCAATTGTTATAACACAGGAGTATTTGCCGAAGATTGTGAATAAGGCTATTAAATAAACGCAAATGTAATATATAATATTTCTGATAATTTTTTTCTTATTGGTTTATTCTGAATATTCATAACAAACAATACCAAAAGCTTGTTTTAGAAAGCTTTCGCTTGAGAGAGAAGTGAGAGAAATTTTATTAGATTATTAAACCATTTCATCATCTAATATGTAAAAGCTTTTGTATAAATAATGTAAATAAACAAATTGTAATTAATAATCATTTAAAAAATTAAAAAAGTTTACCATAAAAAAATCGTTTGCTCCCAGTGTAAAATTGAGTGTTTAAATCGTTAGTTGCTTGCTAGATTGTTGGTTTCAGAAAATGTTTAAATTTACAAATACCTGCGTCATTTTGAATAATGGTTTTATTGCAACTAAAGCCAATCGAATTAAGCAAAAAGCAATAGCAGTAAGTAAACAACAATTAACTGGAATGTAATTATAGTAATTTTATAATTTAAATCTATTTTACTCAGTCCCGTTTTCAATCTACTGCTTCCACAAATGCTTTAGACAAGAAAGCTAGTGCCGAATCTATGGCAAGATTAGAATGGGAGAATGCCAAACCCTTTGAAGAAATTCCCACCGTTAACATTTTAAAGTTCTTTAGAGGGTTTTTACCGGGAGGCAAATACGCCGACTTAGATTCCACAAAATTGCTGTTGGCTTTCAAAGATGATTTTGGAAATGTGGCCCGTTTACCAGGGATTTTTGGTCGCCAAGGCTTCGTTATAACCCATAATGTGGAAGATTTTGAAAACGTTTTACGCAACGAAGGTGTTTGGCCAAAACGTCCCGGCTCCGAAGCTTTACAATATCACCGTCATGTTCATCGAAAAGATTTCTTCCAAGGTGTTGAGGGTCTTATTTCAACGTAAGTACTACTTCGTATAAAATCAATCACATTTACTTCTATCTAACATTTTCTTTTTCAGGCAGGGGGAGACCTGGGGTACCTTTCGTTCTGCTGTTAATCCCGTTATGATGCAACCCAAAAACGTTCGTTTATACTTGCACAAAATGTCACAAGTGAATAAGGAGTTTATCGAAAGGTAAGTGATACATTTTTTGATTGTTGAACACCAAATATTTCATCACTTTTAATGACAAGACAAAGAATTGCCATCATGTTTTCAATAGCAAAATAAATATTTATTTGAGGGCTTGACAAGATATGAATTAAAATTAATTTTGTTATCAATTTTTTCAAAACAAACAATTGGTGACTGCAACGAGCTGTTACAAATATATTTAGCATTCATACAATTTTGAATAAACCAATAAGGCTTGTGTTTAATTATATTGGAAATCTCATGCTTCTAGCCATGTGTTGGGAAACGCAAAACATTTAAATCACTTGCGAGGTCAAAATCGCAAATCGCATTTTTTCTATGTGCTGAAGATAGCTCGTTTTGTTTGAGCCAAAATATGTGTAGAATTTGGTAGCACTTGCTTTTTTATGGGAAATAACTAGTCATCTGAAGTCGCCATTTCTAAAGTAAACAAATGCAACGCAGCAATTATATAAAAAATTTATTTTTAATTGGAATTTTTTTTTTTTATTAAAAAAGAAAAAAATGTTATATAGCTTATTCTTATTTTTCCAGGCTCTAGGTCTTAGTCTCGATTAATAATTAAATAAACCTCTTTTTTTTAAGAATTATTATTTATTTTATTTTCAATATTTCGGATACCTTTGGTATCCTTCTTTAGGAACTAGAAATATACTTTTCTTGTGATAATATATAAAACCACTTAAATTTTATTTAGGCGCTTCAAGCCGTGAAGATCATTAGTTTTCATAGTATAAGCCAGTTCACTTAGTGTTCACTTCATCATTTGCCTGCGAGTAGCACACCAATTTTGTGATTTCCAATCGTACACATTTTTTTTTTGGGGGGGAATATGAGTTTTAGCACCAGGCGGCTTGTTAGCTTTATGAAACACTAAATATATACATAGATAATTTAATAACATTTAATTTCTCCTGACGAAGATAACAAATTGTTATCGATATATTGAGAAATAAAAGATTTTGAATTGTAAATTTTTTATAAAAAACAAAAAACAAATATCTGAAGCTGCAAAAATTTAATTTATTATATACATAGAACAAATACTACAGAATAATATGTTCAGCTTTACCTGGCTGTATAATAAAGGGTGGCGCAAAATGAATCACCCTATCGTAATATCTTTTACAATATCGTTTTACAATAATCATATTTGGCAAATGTGAATAAGACAGCTGAGGAATACAAACAGACAAGCAATGGAGCGATATACCCCGTAAGAGCGTGGAATAATTGTGTCGGATGGTTATTATGAGGCGCATTTTCATTTCGATGGTTACGTCAATAAATAAAATCTGCGTTTTTAGGGCACTAAAAATCCGCGTATGATGCATGAAAAGCCATTATATCTACTCAAGGCTACTGCGTGGTGCAGTCGCAGAAATATACTTTATGTTATTGCCGAACGCTACAAAACTATGATAAGCGACTTTTTACTACGGGAAGTGAATGAACGGGGCTTAATGAACTTGTGGTTTCAACAAGGCGGTGTAACCGCACATACAGCAGGGGCCATAATGGATATTGTGAAGGAAGTATTTCGTGATGGCTTAATCCACCGTTTTGGCGATTTGGCATGGGCAGCACCATTGCCCGATTTACTTATTCCAGATTTCTTTGTTTGGGCTACTTGAAGTTGCGAATTTAAGCGAACAAGGCTCAGACAATTGCAGGTATTAAGGGGAATATTCGACAGACATGCGAACAGTAATCACTATAAATATTGTGGAAAATCATAAAATATGCGATAAAACGGGCACGAATGTGTAGCAACACTGCCGACAGTCACTTGGCTGATACCATATTTTTCCATTAACAGAAAAAAACTATTGTACAGAGCAAGGTTTTTTATTTAGTAAACATGTAAAAATGAAGTTGGACGATTGATTTTGCGCCACCTTGTATTATAAAGTGTAGAACGTGAAAAACTACACACTCAGCGGATCCCATTCAACTTCCCCATTTAGCGGAAGTTGAAACACTGTAGGGGATTATTACTTTATAAAATAAATACAATTTTGTTTAAATACAAATTTATCCCTTTTGCAGCAAAAGCGGATTACATTTGTAGGTCGCATACAAAACTTCGTAAGATTTTTTACAATAATGCTGTTTTTAGAGCAACGTAAAGCTTCATTCGGGTTATGAATATTATTTCATTATGAAAACAAAGTTGCATGATGTTATTTGCTAACCGAAATGAAACTTTTCATGGTATTAAAGAAAGTATGGTAAACGAAATGTTTTTCTTCACCAAACCCCCCCTCCGTTCCTCGGTAGCAATATGGCAACTCTAATCTTCGCACTAAAGCGAATGACCGTTAACAGTTTAGATTCTACGGTAAAAACGCGCACCGAATATGAAAAGCCGGTTCCGAACTGGTTAGCAAAGAGTTTTCGAGTTTTTTCTTTTTATAATATTCCAAAACCAGCTGTACGTATTACCAAAATTCAATACGGCAGCTTTAAGACGGCAACCCTGCATATACAATTCTATATATCTGCATATGTAATAATCAATCATACGGCACTGGCTTCGACAGTTGCAAACATACAAATAAACATACAAGTCAAACTAATAATATAAGCGTGTTAAAAAGGCTTTCATAGACGAAAACCAAAAATAGGAACTTTTTAAATAAATATAACAGTAAAACATCGAAGTAAAGTTGATTTATATTTCTCCTAAGTAAATACTCGTATTTTTTACGGAATAATCTAGCTCAGTGTGCTTTTGTTTTTTTTTTTTTTTAATTTGTTGCTTTATTTTTCGATATTTACGGCCGTATCCAAAAAAAAATCTTACTTGAGTTTTAACGCATACGTTAGTTACCAAACACATTAGCACTACCATACATTTGTTAAAAAATTTTATGCAAAAACAGTACGTTAACTTTTACATATAGTAAGGAATTTAATTGTTTTGTTATGGCAACGCCGTTATGTTCAGTTGTAATTTTTTGAATAGTGATGAATAAAAACTAATATTCGAAAACCGAAAAACAAATTTTAAAAATAAAAACTGATTATTATTACATAAAATAACATATTTTTGACAAACAGTTCTTGGATTTACCTTCTTAATAAATAATGAATATATAATATGTAGTATATTAATGAAATTGAGAAAAGGTAATAGGGGTACTTATCTAGAAATATTGTTATTATTCGAATAACGATTTTCATTGTATTCGTTTGATTGAAAGTGCATCACTAACATAATTGTTATTTATATTTTGCTTTCAAAATTATTATTTTTAGTTTGTATACAATGCAATGTGTAAATTTACTTAATTAATAAGCATAAAACATTGCTTGCATTAAATTTTTTTACAAAATTGTGCTTTCTAAAGGAAATAAAAATGAAGAAGTCAAATGTCATTTTAACGTACAGTTAAAGTGTACTCGATTCAACTTTAAACGACTGGTAAGTAAATAATTGTTTTTGCATACAACGTTAAGGAATTTTTCTTAACAATTGCTTACCAAGCTTTGTTAAGTTTTTTTGGATACGGCCGTTAGTCTTCATTCGGAAGACTTCTTCAGGAAAATGCTGATAGACAGAAATGCTCAAGAATATTTTGTTTCGTGGGACATTGTTGCCGTTGAGTACAGCAAATGAAAACTGTTATCAGGCCAAGGGAAGGAAAACTGTAAATTATTTGACCTAATGTTCCATTTAAAATAATCTAAAGGGGTACACATTAGTTGGAGGAAAAGTAGCGTCGGCGAGTTTAAGCAGTTGTTGTTGGAAGTCTTTGTTTACATTTATTTAAGATGTGATGTTTGCAAGTTCAGTATTTAAACAAAACTATGTAAGGAGGAGGATTTAAGGCAAGTGTTAACTATGGTTGCTCTTATGACTATTCTGAAATATATAACATACAGGTAGATGTCAATTACTCACAGTTAATGGAACTTTTTATATTAAAAGTTACGAGGTCGGATTCATATTGAAGCTACCTACGTAGAAACAAAAACATTTTTTTTTATCCCATATATTCCAACTTTTTTATACGATCTGAATAATACAATTTTGAGAACTCCTCAAAATTCGCGTTAGTTTTGGTAATCACTTCTTCGTTTGAGATGAATATTTTTTCTGAGAGCCATTTTTTCAAGTTTAGAAACAGGAAAAAGTCACTAGGAGCTAAATCTGGACTAGAAGGTAGATGATCAATCAATTCGAAGTGTATTTCACGTAATTTTAGCATCGTATCTAATGCTGTGTGAACCGGTGGGTAGTCTTTAAGAAAGAGGGTCGATTTTTCTTGATTGCATTAATCAATTGATCCAATTATGCACGATAATCCTTTCTTGTGGTTGTGGATCCTTTTTCAAGATAATCGATGAGCAATATTCCGTGTGCATCCCAAAATACAGTGGGCACAATCTTGTCTGCCGATTTCACTGTCTTCGCCCATGTCCATTCCCATTGTTTCGATTGGTTGTTGGTTTCAGGTGTGTAGTGGTGGACCCACGCTCCATCAACAGTTATTAATCGACGCCAAAAATCAACAGGATTACGCTTTACCATGTCCAAACACCGCTATGAAGTGATTTGTCAAACTCATTTTTGTTCGACACTGAGCAAACGCAGCACCCATCTTGCCTTTAGTTTTTTCATATGCAAATGTTCAAGCAAAACACACACGTTTATATATGTTAACAATTTCAACAATCTCACATAACTTAACTCGGTGGTCATTCATAATGATATCGACAATTTTCTAGATATCATCGTCAGTAACAACCTCTTTTGGTACATGGTATTGTTGCAGTGTTTGTTCGGCCACGTTTAAATGCAGTAGTCCAATATTTTACCATCTAATTTAACAAAGTAGAATCACTGTAATGCTTATCGAGCTTTTCTTTTGTCTCTTTCGCCGTTTTCCCTTTCAAATAATAATGTTTCATCGCTGCACGAAACTCACTTCTTTCAATTTTTCATGAAACACAAAAGTTACTTACTTCAAACGACTACAACAAATAAACTAATCAATGAATTTGACAGATCGCAATTATAACAAAAATTGTGTTTGTGCTGCCATCTAGCGCTAGGTAGCTTCAATATCAATCTGCCCTCGTATTTAATCTTTTAATTTTATTTGCTGCTTTTATAATGGGAAAAAATGTAATTGCAATGTTTAGTGAGTTCCATCCAGACTCGCACACACTGCAATCCTTAAAATTGTTAAATGTTTTTAAAGCCAACGTGTTTGTAGCAAATATTTTCAGTTTAAAAATCTGATCAAGATGGCAAAATATCATAAAAACTATGTATTACCTCTGTACACGATGGGCCGGACTAATAATTAAAACACATCTTATGCATTCTATGATTCAACTCAGACTGCCTGACTGGTCGTATTTTCATTTATTTTATTCCTCTTTACTTATTTACATAGTTGTATAAATATAGTAATTATCAACAGCTGTATATTTGGGTAGTACATAGTGATGGCACTACACCTCCATGCCCTGTTCCTTTAAATATATGTGTGTTGTTTTAGACGTAGATCAAATTTTTCAGGTTAACTAAAGTCAGTTCTGTAGTTTCGGAGAAAAATTTTCTTCTGCCATTCAGTTGACCTAATGCCGAAAAATTTTGTTCTTTTAGATATATGTCCGTCCAAGTTTAAGATTTCATCAATTCGGGAGAAGAAGAAACTTTCTCACCAAGCCTATGTGTTTTTTTAGATGCAGTTATACCCATATTGTTACTTTTTTGCAATTACAAATGAAATAATGAATCTCACACTTGTTCGTTACACAGTACTTACTGTGTAGAGCTGCAAAACTATCGATAGTCGTCCCCATCGATATTTTCGATAGTTTCAAGAAAAACTATCGATAATATCGATACTATCGTTAAGCGCTTCTTTTGGCTATGAATCTGTAACTCAAGTGGAAGTTAGTAAACATACATAGATACATGCATATTTATATAGATATATATAAACAGCCTTATTCAAAAAAACTTACTAAACGTTTACTTATCGTTATTAAGCAAAATTTCCTAAAGTATTATTCAAAACCCCATATTTGTTTAATATACTGATATTAACTCAGTGTCAAATGCTGAAATTTTAATAAACCTTCTGCCCATCTTTAAACCTACTTTTAGTCATAATTCCTCTTATTGGTTCTTGTCCCCAATATAATTTTTCAGGACAAAATCCTATTTGGTCATATAAGTGTGAGCATGCAGGTGTGTGTAGATATGTTCATAAGTTATTCGAGTTCCTTTTATTCGTAATGAAAAAAATACATTTTTTTAATAAATTTTTTACTTTATTCATTAACATTTTTCACTAAAAGATAAAAACAAAGAAATGTTTATTGTACGCAAATGTTTTTTTTTTTATTTTACAACCACAAATTATTCGAAAGTTCGGTTACCGATTAATGTAATACATATTTTTTGCATCATTAGAACATAAGCCACAATTTTTTGGAACTTAAGGGGCACTTTTATGTATACTGTTACCAGTTCAAAATTACATAAGTCATATATCAGTTAATATGTGTTTTCTGAATACAAAGTTTTAATAACAGTTTCTTAAGCTTTACTCATTTGGCAATAAATATGTACATGAAACCAAAAGTAATTTTTTTTGAATGAGGCTAAAAATCTTTACGTTTTTTTATTCTATGATAAAAAATATAACTCTTAAATACTTTTATTTTTATTTTTGATAAGCACTTTGAGCTGCAGCGTCACCTGTATGCAAAGAGAACAAAGTTTTTTAAGTTGCAGTTGGGAGTCAGAGTCTAGCTTTGATAGTGAACGGACGTATTTGTTTTTAATCGGAGTGCTATAAAAAAAAAAAGCAACGGTAGAAAACCGCAATAAGTGGAAGTGTGAATTTATAAAAAAGAAAAACTTTGTGACAATTATTTTTATATACTTTTAAAGTAAAAAAATAAAAAAAAAACAAAATTGCATGAGTGTACCTAGTAGATGCAATTCTGAGAGGAAGCTTAGCTCCACTAGAAAAAACCTCTGGATTTCTAAGGAAGAATCTTTAAAAAAGTCATTGAATAATCTCCTGTCTCTAAGAGATAAAAAACGCACGCGTTCGTGTTCGCCAAACATTGCTGTTACAACAGAAGACCAACCATCCACCAGTTCAGTAATTGCAGATAAGCCGAAAACACATGTAGGCATGGACAGGTATGTAACCGTGGTTAAACGTAAGCGAAGCCCCAAATCCGCTCAAATATCATCAAATCCGAAAATTTCCAAAGATGATAATAGGACTACGGCTACGGATAGTAATAGGTTTGCTATCCTTCAGACTGACGAGCCAACTTCATCAAAAAAAAACATTTAAACCGCCACCAATATACTTGAGAGAACCTACATCTAATGAGCTGGTAAAAGCATTTATTACGGCAATTGGTAAAGACACCTTTAACGTAACATCAGTGAAGCACGGACAAATAACTGAAACAAAAATTCAAGTCAACTGCGAAAATGATTACCGAAAACTCTCTGCCGCTCTGGAAAAAGAGAAAAAATCTTTTTATACTTATCAACTTAAAAGTGCTAAAGGCCTCCAGGTTGTTATAAAAGCTATTGACCCTTATGTAGACACGGATGAGGTTAAGACTGCACTGCTAGATAAAGGCTTTAAAATAAAAAATGTGGTAAATATGCGGAACCGCGAAAAGATGCCTCAACCTATGTTTAGGGTTGAACTGGAACCAGGGGATGTTATTCTCAAAAAGAATGAAACTCACCCAATTTATAATCTCAAATTTCTTCTTCATCGCAGGGTTACCGTTGAGGAGCCGCACAAGCGTTCAGGGCCCATTCAATGCCTAAACTGCCAGGAATTCGGTCATACTAAGGCCTATTGTAAGTTGCCCGCAGTTTGCGTTGTGTGTGGTGAACTGCACGGCACATCACAGTGCAAGAAGCCAAAAACTGATTCAAGTGCTAAGAAATGCAGTAACTGTGGAGGCAACCATACTGCAAATTACAGGGGCTGCCCTGTCTATATCCACTTTAAGCAGTCAATGACAAATAAGCCATCAATTACCTTTAAGCAACCCCAGCAGTCAAACATCATTTCTGCAAACAATTTTCCTCACGTAGGCCAGTCAACAAGCAACATAATCATGCAAACCCCCAAACAAGTTTCATATGCCAATGTGGTCAAAACCGATACACAAAACTTGAATCAGGAGACCAAGCCCCAAAATTCCGATCAAAATTTTAACAATCTTGAGGCAACTCTGCAGACTCTTGTTCAATCCATAAACACATTTACGGTTTCTATAACGAACATGATGCAGGAAATGCTGAAAATGCAATCCACTATTTTGCAGGCAATTTTAACAAAATGAATTGGTTAAAAATATGTTTCTGGAACGCAAACGGCATCCGCCAACACAAAAATGAACTTGAGCACTCCCTTATGGAAAAATAAATCCGACATAATGCTGATTGCTGAAACTCACTTGACAAGCAACAGTTATTTCAAAATTAATGGCTACACACTGTACGACACTAAAGATCCCCGTGGAAGGTCTTGTGGAGGCTCAGCAATTGTAATAAAAAATAGAGTTAAGCACTATTTTCTACATGAGACACGTGAGGAGTATCTCCAAGCAACAAATATATGCATTGAGCATCTTAAAGGAAAAATAGTTATATCATCAATTTACTCACCGCCCCGATTTTCAATAACAGAAAATCAGTATTCACATTTTTTCAACACACTTGGGCCTCGATTTTTAGCGGCTGGTGACTATAACGCCAAGCACACTTTTTGGGGATCACGTTTAATTTCTCCGAAAGGCCGTGTGCTTTTCGAAACAGTTTCCAAACTGGGCTTAGATGTGATTTCAAGCGGACATCCCACTTATTGGCCCTCAGACCGACGAAAGATCCCAGATGTTATAGATTTTGGAGTTGCAAAAAATTTTCCTTTAGAAGGGATGCAAGTAGAGTCTTCATTAGATTTGTCATCGGACCACTCACCCACTATAATATCTGTTTCGTTCCCCCAGGAGGTTGGCTCCCCGTTTAGTGACTTGACGTTCGCCATCACTAGAGTTAATTGGCTAAAATATAAGAAATATTTGAGTACTCATTGTACAGAAAATATTGCCTTGAGAACCCCTGAGGATGTTGATATATCAATTAAAGATTTTTCTGAAGACCTTAAACTGGCCGTACAACATGCTACCACTACCCATACGAGTTTCAGAAATGAGAACAATAGAACTTATTCGTCTGAAATTGAGCTTCTTTTGTCAGAAAAAAGAAGAGTTAGAAGAGAGTGGCAACTTCGAAGGTCTCCCCAGCTTAAAAGCAGGCTACAGGAGTGCATAACTCAATTAAGAAATCTGCTTGAAATTCAAAGAATGGCTTCCTTCAAAAATTATCTAGAAGGTCTTGATGGTAGCCCGCAAACCGACTATTCTCTATGGAAAGCGACAAAAGGTCTGATAAGACCCGTAATAGGTAAGCCACCTTTGCGAACTTCATCTGGCGACTGGGCAAGAAGTGATTCTGAAAAAGGGATGGTGTATGTTAATCATTTGAAAAACGTTTTTACTGCAAATGATACAGTGGATGATGTTGCTGAATTTCCGCCATATGCTGTTAGACCGCCTGCGCCTTTGAAACTTAGTTTTCAAGATGTCGAAAACGTTATAAATAAAGTAAACTCAAAAAAAGCTCCAGGTTTTGATAAAATTACTGGCAAAATGCTTGTACAGTTACCTCGTGTTGCTAGAAGAATTCTTCTTTTTATTTTTAACACTATTTTCCGCCTAGAATACTATCTTGCAGAGTGGAAGATGTCTATGGTTACTATGATACCCAAGCCAGGGAAGGACCCCACTAAAGTAGAGTCATATAGACCAATAAGTCTACTGCCAAAAATTTCAAAACTTTTCGAAAAATTGTTAATGGCGAAGTTGACTCCAATATTGAATGATGTAGGATGCATCCCTGATCATCAATTTGGCTTTCGAGCTAAACACAGCACCATAGAACAAACGCATAGACTAGTTAATGTTATAAGAAAGACTTTTGAGGATAAAAAGTATTGCTCAGCTCTATTCATTGATGTTTCCCAAGCTTTTGATAAAGTGTGGCACGAGGGATTAATGCACAAAATAAAGCTGAACTTGCCTGCAAACACTCACAAGCTTCTGGAAAGCTACTTATATGGGCGGAAGTTTGTTATCAGAGAAGGCGACTTTATAAGCCCAACTCAGCCAATCGAGGCAGGAGTTCCCCAAGGTAGCATTCTGGGACCCACTTTATTTTTCATTTACACTTCTGACATGCCAACCAGATCTGGTATTCACACTTCAACTTTTGCAGATGACACAGCATTCTGCAGCGTACATGAAAACCCTCAAGCAGCTTCGCGAAATTTGCAGGAGTATATTTCAATATTAGAGATGTGGTTAAAACTTTGGAAAATTAAAGTTAATGAACAAAAGTGTACTCACGTTACATTCACACTGCGTAGACAAACATGTTCAGCTATCCAAATTAACAATTTACCTATTCTGCAGCAAAATGAAGTCAAGTACCTTGGTATTCATCTCGACCGTAGGTTAACGTGGAAGTCTCACATTGACACGAAAGTCATTCAGTTGAAATTAAAAGCAGCGCAATTAAATTGGCTTATGGGCAGAAATTCTACATTGAAATTAGATTGCAAACTTTTGTTATACAACGCAATACTAAAGCCTATATGGCGCTACGGAATTCAATTATGGGGCACCGCCTCAGCGTCAAACATTGAAAAAATTCAAAGGCGACAAAACAAAATTCTTCGAACAATTACTGCAGCACCATGGTACGTAAAAAACTCCCGAATTCACAAGGATCTGTGTGTTCCTCTTGTAAAAGACGAATTTTGAAAATACGCGACAAGGTATATCAGTAAATTGGAACTTCATCCAAATCGTCTTGCATGCAATATACTTAATTTCGAAGGCCACTCTCGGTTGAGAAGGAGGGACACCCTTGCCACCATCAGAACGTTAAATAGGTGATTTTATCGATATTGACCGTGCAAAATAAAACATTTTTGTTTAGCATTGGCTGGACTTAATTAATTTTATGTATTTAGTGTTAAGATTTGAATACTTATTGTTAGTTCACTTTGTGAAGATTCAATAAATAATTGAATGAGAGAAAAAAAAAAAAACAAAATTGCATTATAAAAACAACGGTACTCTAAAAAAAAACAAGAAAAATGTACAAAATTTTAGTAAACATTTTTACTCAGAGGAATATCCTCCTCGTCAATGTTTTGTGTACATTTTTTGTATGAATTTTTTGTATATGTACATATTAAATTTAAAAAAAACATACAATAAGATGCGTAGTAGCAGGCACTGGTACAAATATTATACGAGTTTTAGGAAAACCCATAATTATGGACTATGCAGTTTCTTAAAACATATGGAAATATACTGAATGGAATTTATGGTAAGGAATAAATTCAACGAATCTTCAATAAATTTATAAATTAAATTTGCATTTCTTTATAAAAGCCACGAAAAGAAACGATAGATAGATATCTAATGACTGTGTCATCATGAATATGAACTTTACTGTTCAGTGTCTATTTTTTTTATTTTGATACTTGACAAACTTAGCCTGATCTTTTAATAACAAAATACTCTAAAACAAAAAATTATATTATACATATTCTTTGGAGATATGTGTAATTTACAACAGCAAGATTGTCTTACTTTGTGCTTATGATTTGGTGCGTTTTCTACATTGTTACTCCGTTCTCTTATATAGCTTCTTAAAATGAAATGGAAAGAATTCTGTAGCTTGAATAAAACGGTATTCCAGCCACTTTACAGAAACTGTTTTCTTACAATCTTACTTTTCGCAGCCACCGAAATTTAAAAACCGGACCGGAAATTGAAAAAAAACGCGAGGCGCACCGGCTAAAGAATTTTTCGACAAAAATGTTAAAAAGTACCAGTGTCTGCTGGTAAAAGATGAGTTTTCAGAGCATGCGACAAGGTATGTCAGCAAATTGGAACTTCACCCAAACCCTCTCGCACCAAACATACTTAATTTTAGTGGTCACACTCGGTTGAGAAGAAGGGATACCGTTGCCACCATCAGAGCGTTAAGTAGGTGATTCTACCTATATAATTGACGCAAAATAAAACTTTTTGTCTAGCATTGGCTGGACTTAGTTAATTTATTATATTTAGTATTAAGATTTGAATACTTATTGTTAGTTCACATTGTGAAGATTCAATAAATAAATAAAAGCTAAAAAAAAAAAAAAATAGTTGACATTTAGCCGCAGCCGCCAGATATAAGTTTCCATGTTTAACTAACTTTTTTTACTCGTATAAAAACAAAAAACTCTTTTTTTATTTGATACAAAAGTAATAAATGATATAATACAGTTTACGAGTACTTTGATATATAATATGATTTATATAATATATTTTCATTTGTAAATTACGCTATAACTATAAAAATTTAAAGGCGGCTAAGAACCTGCCTGAATAAATGGCCAGAAACGGTATGCCGGCTACATGTAACCGGCTTCGCATATACTTTCAAAAATTGTCGATAGTATCACTATCGAACGAAAACAATCGATAGTTAGCTAAAAATAAAACTATCGATACTATCGATAGTACTATCGATTGTTTTGCAGCTCTACCACTGTGTACTAAAACACCAGACTTGCGTACTTTCTGACTCTCCGCCGCAGACCTCCTTGCTATTTATACTTCTCTATAACCTTCTACAATCATCATCAAGTTTCTAGCCAGTCATAATTCTAGAATCAAATGTACCAATATAATTCATACACATGCTTGCTGAACAATACGAAAGCAACAACAACAAGCAATAAGAAACGAAATTTTAAGAATGCAATAACAACAGCAACATAATTTTTAGTTGATCTACTTCGAATTTTGCGTACTTTAAATCATGTATGTTTTTGTACAAGTATTATGTTTCTAGTTTTATCTTGTTTGTGTGAATGTGCTGCACATTTATAACAAGCAAAGTTAGAAGTGATACAAATTCGTAACAAGATTATTCATTTCATAAAAAAGTTGGATAGCTTTGCAGACAAATAAATTACACCTGACCTCCCCTGGTCATAGTATTGCAACAATACTATGTTGTATATCTTTGTAGGTAAGTCTATCAATGCACCAAATTTCATTTTTAGCGTTTAGGTTAGAGGTCAGAAGACCGACATGCGAACAGACACGCGGATTTGAGGGTAAACATGTACTTACTTGTAAATTTCTTGTAAATTAAAATCTCTGTTTTTTTAACAAACACGAAAACTGCTAAGCTTTTTGCTTGTCTGCAGTAATACCCAGGGTCTGTGGAACAAATCGAACCTTCGACCTCGAGACTGTTGGTAGAGTACTCTACCAAATCAGCCATCGAGTCACGTTAATTGCGTTGTATTTTTCTTTCTTTAGTTCCCAAAACTAATGTATTAATATATTTCTTCTAAAGCAATTTAATGGATTTTTATATAACCTATGTTCGTCCGGGCGTTCTTTTTTACATTTTGTTGCAAAAGCTTGCAACCGGACTTGTGGTTCCACAGATTCCCTCTTACAAACACACAAATTTTTCCTCTTTATAATATTACTACAGATGTGTAAACGAATAGGTTTGATTTAATCCAAAATACTTATTTCCTTTTTCTTTTTTAGGATTCGCCAAATACGAGATCCGGAAACTCTTGAAGTTCCTGATTCGTTTGAAGAAGAAATAAATCGCTGGACTTTGGAATCGGTTTCTGTTGTAGCTTTGGATAAGCAGCTCGGTTTGATCACAAGCAACCGTGATAACCCTAAAGCAAAGGAACTGTTTCATGAGCTAAATGAATTCTTTGAGTTATCCTTGGATATTGAATTCAAGCCATCTATTTGGAAATACTATAAAACACCAACATTTAAGAAATTAATGGCTAGCTTAGACAAAATTGTCAGCATAACCAGTTCGTATGTTAATGAGGCCATTGAACGATTAGAACAGGAAAATAAAAATGGGAAGCCAGAAAAGCCTGAGTACGAAAAGAGTGTTTTAGAAAAGCTAATTAAAATTGACAAAAAAATTGCGTCAGTTATGGCTATGGATATGCTAATGGCAGGTGTAGATACGGTAAAAAAAACAACTTTTTGGGATTTATTCATTTGATTTTTATTTATTTATTTTTGGTTTTTAATTTCAGACAAGTTCCACTTTTGCGGGCTTAATGTTATGCATGGCCAAAAATCCCGAAAAACAAGCAAAATTGCGTCAGGAAGTCCTTAAAGTATTACCCGATAAAAGTTCAGAATTTGATGAGAGCTCATTTAAAAATATGCCCTACTTGAGAGCCTGCATAAAAGAGTCCCAACGTTTTTATCCCTTGACGGTGGGCAATGCACGTGTGCCTGCAAACGATGTAGTTGTAAGCGGCTATAGAGTGCCCAAGGGTACAGCAGTGTCGTTGTGCTCGGTTTCACTTACACGTGATAGCAAACATTATCCTCGCCCAAATGAATTTTTACCCGAACGTTGGCTTAGGTCCAGTAAAGATGGTGGGCAAAATTCAGAATTTTCTCAGGAGCTAAAGCCCAGTACTCCCTTCCTGCACTTACCGTTTGGTTTCGGGCCCCGCAGTTGCATAGGACGTCGTATTGTTGAAATGGAATTAGAATTGGGAATTGCCCGCATGGTGCGTAACTATCACATTGAGTTTAATCATCCAACAGAAAATGCGTTCAAAAGTTTATTAATAAATGTGCCGAATATACCTCTAAAATTCAAATTTACTGATTTGGATTATTAAAAAAATAAGATAATTGATCAATTATACGAAGCAAGGGGCACAAATTTTGTTTTCTATATAAAATGGATTGAGCGGATTGCTTGGGATGAACTATAAAGTCAGTACAAAGCAGTTGTTTGATCTAGTGGTTAAAAAATTATGTACAGCAAACATTTTGTAGATATTAACTCCTTCTTATTCTGTTATTCTTTTTTTTTAATTTATAATTAAAACTAATCAATAATTTAATATATGAACATATACACATAAGCATGTAAATTAAACGTTGCAATAAACAATTTTGGACGTGGAGTTTGGAAAGTGATCACAATAGTCTTCAGAGTTATTCGACTTTTAAGTCAAACGCTTACATGCAGTCAATGACAGATTGTGAAATTGATTTAATTCAGCACCCGCATTGTCGGTTTTATCTCATGATGGACCACGGGGTGAATTATTCACGATTTACCAGCATCCCCGTGTGGCTTTCTAAGCTCATACAGCTCACAACTCGCATACGAGTTCGGACCTTCTAGTCCCTCCTGTACACAATTTCCCAGCAGTTAATGGAACATAAGGCTTAATGAGTTGGTAAACCGATTAAGAAGATCAGCCCTTAACCAACTCACCAGTCTAACTATCACCACTGATTCCTTATAGTACATGTATCTATTGCAAGACAATAACACCTTGGAGGTATTAGCCCCCGAAACCCGGCAGATATCAGGCAAACTAATTCCCTTCCTTTGATTTTAGGTTTAAACCACAGCCAGAACGTAGTTAATTGTTTAATATTAAGACTTGAATGCTAATTGTTCATATTTTGAAGAGTCAATAAATAAATAAAAGCTTGAAAAATAACCCAAAAGCTTATTTTAAGAAAAGCACATTTTATATTTTTAATGTCCATACATGTTTTAGATATTGTTTTTTTTTAGAAAATATCTCTCAAACGAAGCAGTTTAAAAGTAATTTAAATGAATTGTTAACTCCTAAACCGCATATTTTGAGTTATGACTTTGTTGCAATAAAGGAGCGATATGTACAGTTTCTATGGCAAAAATCCACGCATTGGGCTCCATATTTAGTCCCCAGAGAGACTCCAACACCGAATTCATCTCACAAACAAAGGATATCAATGAAGCATAGATGCACGTTTGTAACAAACACGCTATAGCTGAATTGAGCGTGTAATCGTAAAGTAAATGCCTAAATTTGATTTTCGGACGATCAAACAATTTTTTTTTTTATCTTGGACCAGTACTCAAGGGATGACCCCTACATATGCAGTGCATTGTACTGGAACTGGGAAAATAGGTTATGATGAGGAGGAAAGAGGGAGTAGTGTTTGTCGAGGTTTAACTTCAACAATAACAACATGAAAGACCAAAGGAAACTCTATTACAGCATTTAAAACTCGATTACAGCATTTAGAATGTTGGAATTAAATTAGTTAAAACTGATCACTGCGCAGTGTATATACCTTCGACACTAAGATTATCAAAATTTAATCCAATACTTTCCATACTACAAGGTAATGAAATGTATTGAAAATAAATTAATAATGAGCATATAAAGAAAGCACGGACAACGCTGAAAAAGGAGAAAAAACACATGTACACATATTGCTACCTATTCCGGTGCATTTTGGATTCATACGAAGTTAATAATGGACATATATATGCAGACAATATGGACAACGGTGAAAAAAGAGCAAAAAAAAAACACAAGTACACAACTTGCTACCTATTCCGATGCAATTTGGTTTCATAGGAATTTAAATAATGAACATACATATAAAGAAAATACGGATAGCAGTAACAAAATACGTGCGTACAGGATGAGAGACAGAACACTACTCACTTGGAAACCTTTGCAAAATATGTTTTTATGTTACCTAAATGTCTATATGTCGACATTTCATAGCAGCTACCCTAAACATATGTAGACTTGAAATAATTTTTGGCAATAATTCGACTCGAGCGACCTCTAAATCTTATCCGAAAAATCATAAAAAAAATCTCAAAACTACCTTATCCTATGAGATGTCACATTATGCATTAGCACACATGAAAACCAAACAACCTAATATACATATGTGTTGATAAGTAAAATAAAACACTTTTTTCGTATTACGTTTAAAGCTATATTTATTTATTAATTAAATTATGTTATGCACTCTTTTAACTTTTTTTACAGAATACAAATTTCAATTTACGACAAATAAAGTTTACAACAATTTTCCTTATTAAGAAACTATAAATACAGTATTTGTAATTCCTTTTATTTTATTAATTATTACTATTTTTGTTTGTTTTGTTTTTGATCTTCAATGAAAATTTTCATGTTCGTTTATAATATAATATAATTTCTATTTATTTTTTGCTAGTAAATTTTTTTCAGCAAAACCATTTCAGTATTAAGTAACTAATCAATTGGGAGTGAGCAGCAGAGGAAAGTATTTAATAAAATATTTGATATTAAAGGATTAGGTAATCGCAATTCAAATAATTTTCTATTTTCAGTTACTTTTTATACTATTTAATTTAATTTGTGTTTATTTTTTTATTTTAATATTTTGGTCCAATTTCTAGTTTATTATTCTTTTGTTTATTTGACTTGGTTCATTTTTACGGTTGTAAGGATATTTTTGTTTATACTTTATTTAATACTTAATACAAACTAATAATGATTTTCATTAAGTTTCTTCAAGACTTTTCCTTTACATGATTAGGTTAATGAAATTTTTTTTATTGACTTAAAGCCTTGGTTTACATTATCACTTTTCTACTCGAGTGATTTTCATTTTGAGATTAAGTCAGATTTAAGTTCAAAACATTAAGATCTCTTGTTTATCAATAGAGAAAATTAATTTATCGCAATGAAAATTTTGGCAGTATCATTTAATAGTCAAACATTAATCAGTCTTTCTTCATTATTGGATAAGTTCGCTGTTTCCAATTCATTTGTTTAGGACACGCGAGAGATAAGAATATAAGGGAAGATATGTTGATTCCAAATTAAATAAAGAAGAAGCCAGAGAAGTTTTATTTCATTTTGGAATTGTAAATTCTGCTTTTTGACTTGCGTTCAAATCGACCATTTTCGTAAAAACCAGTTAAACTTTTAATTTGCTTAATATTACATATCATTAACTGCCTAGCTCATGCAAACCAAAAACAACATTTTATAAATTTGTTTTTGTTTCAAACGTATTTATGCGAGATTCAAAATTTTCTGTTTGGCAGACCAGTGTAGGAAACTTTAGTTCTAAATTAAAATGAAGGTTATTACTGAATATATTTAATAAAAATTATTCGTGAAATACATTTACTTATTTATTTTACCGCTAAATTGAAACATTTAGCTTTGTTCATGGTTAATTTGTTCGTATTATAATTGAACGATAATTCAAAAGCTGAGAGGCGTAATTAGAACGGCAAAGAATGTTTTGTTATATTTGAATCACAATAGTTCTATTCGTGTGTATTTTGTCTGTGTAATGGGTATTTTGTAAACGTTGGAAAAAATATATTTTTTCATTAAAGAGAGAGTTTAATAGAAACGCTTTCAAAATTTCTTTATACGTCGTCGTTGAAAATCCAAAATTAAGTATCATCAATGATACGTTACGTTAAATTACTTGCCAACATATTATTATGATACGTTACGTTAAATTACTTGCCAACAATATATTTTCTTTCTTTTGAAATTTGAAGCTTTAATTTTATATATCATAATTTGTTTCTAAATTTAAAGTACTTTTTATTGTATAAGGTGGCGCAGGGCTCCCTTTATGGTTTGAGTGTTCAATAACTTTATTAGTTTATCTATATTTTTTATTTTTATTTCAGAGCTTTGTGAAGAAGACTTAGGGAATTTAACCTGGAACACTACACAACAGAACAGCGGTCAAAAATTGTTTAATTTTATTTTGCAAATCAAAAGTCAATTGTTTTGAAGCAGCGTGCTTATCGTCGTTTTTTTATGTGTGTACTGGACCTTCAGCACCTACAATAAACCGCCTGGTTGCAAATTTTCGACAACATGGTACAGTCAGACATCTTCCATGTACCGGAAAGTACGTACTGCGTACATGGAAGAATATATCCGACGTGTTGTGGATAGTGTACAGGACAGTCCAGAAACGTCAACCAGAAGTCGTTCAGCACAACTAGGGCTACGGCGAGGTCCTTTCAAAGGATTTTGGCCACATTGCATATGTTCTCGTATAAGGATCAGCTTATTCAGGAATTGAAGCCGAAAGACTACGAAATATGACATTTCATTCTGACAAAAAGCAGAAGAATTTGATAATGAGCGATGAAGCCCACTTTCACTTCAATGATTTTATAAACAAGCAAAAGTGCAGGATATGGACTACAGAGAATCCATGGAACAATTACACCCAGTTAAATGTACTGTTTGGTGCGGTGTATCGTGGGAGAGGGTCATTGGTCCATATTTTTTTGAAAATGCACATGGCGCCTCAGTTACCGTTAGTGGTGCTGAATATCAACAACTTTTCGAGGTTAGCTATAGAAAACTATCCCCAGTTATGGTAACAGCAAGATGGAGTCACAGCCCACACTACAAGGGATACAATGGCTCTGCTACGAGACCTCTTTGGCAAACGCATTATATCGCGCGGATGCGATTTCAATCCTTCACCGCGTTCATCGGATTGAACACCGCCAGATTATTTTCTTTGGGGCTGGTGGAAAGAAAGGAAGTATACGCAATGAAGTGCTCGCTTTAACACCAGAAATTTTACGATAAGTAATAGAAAATGTGTTGGAATGAGCACGAATACAATTTTTCATACTTGAGCCAAAAATATTCGCAACTAATGCACTAATGTATAAGAAAATAATCATGACAATAATTAACATATAAATAAAAAAGTTATTAAACATTCAAACCATAAAGGTAATTCTGCGCTACCCTGTGTAACGTTATTTTAGTCGATGATAATATAAACCAAGCTTAATATCAATAAAAATTTTATGTTTATTTGTATTATACTTATAATATGCATAACAAAATTCTTAATTTGTTATTATTTTCTTTTTCAATTATTATTATTCTTTTATTGTAAAATGATCTCACTAATAGTGTATCTATACGGTAATTTAAAGCCATGTACTTTTTTTTCTACTAAAAAAATTTGGCAAGGCCAAATATGTCAACAAAAAATTAAAAGGAGACGAACACACAAGAATGAAATAACCGCCTAATCGTTATGATATACAGACATGTTCTAAAACTCACGTGATTTCCAAGCACATGTCATTTCAAAAGTACAAATGTGATATATGCCCGTTCTGCAAATCTCAATTTTTGTGTTTTTCAATGTGATTTATACTCTTCTGAATCACAAAAAACAGCTGTTATTTGCTTCACTTTACTGATATTTTTATTTTCAGGTAGAGTTTTTTTAATCGCGGTATTATTTGTAAAATAAGGTTAATTTCTTTTAATAAATATATAAGGTAAAGTAAAATAAACCAATCAACAAAATCACAAAATAATACAACAAATCTTGCAACAATACAAGCGTATCTAGTTTTTTCTTAATTTAGTGAATTATCTTGTATAAAATAACAAATTTACCTAAATAATCAACAGATTAGGTTATTAATTAATGCAATAAATTATGAAATTCATAATAAAGTACGTGCTAAAATTAGGATGTGATTTCAAATTGATTGCAAGTTAACTTGCCGGTTTAAAATCACAAAAATTAAAAACATTTTGTGTGCAAAACACCTTTTTTATGATTTCAAATCACTTTCACAAAAAGTGATTTGCAGAGCAGCTCTGATAATATTATTTTCAAAGAAAATGCAAAAAAGGCACTGCTTTAAATCACCGTATAGATTTACTCTTATTAAAAATAATATTTGTTTAGGTAAAAAGTAAGATCGTGTACAAACATAGGTTTATATTTTAATGCTTTTTTACGTACTTAAATATATAAAGCCCGTTTCATGAGCTCCAGCTTTAACGTTCCCGTTACCTCTCTAAACGACACAAACTCTGATTTGTGTTCCATTATCAACATTTCTGTTAACAAAATATTGCATCAGTCTGTTTGGCTTAATAACTAGAATCAAATCGGTTTTTTTAAGCATTAAAGAAGCATGCGAACGTTAATTTTCGAGATCATGAAACAGCTTAATAATATAATTTCGTTTTTTACTTGAGAGCTTTTACAAAGTTGTAACACACTTTAGTCACACTTAATATACTCTAATAAAAATCTTATTTAGTTTGTTACCAGTTTTCTTTTATTTCCAAATAATCTTGCACACACAGATTACAATTTCCTTAAATATTTAAACAGTTTTTGAAAATAAACTTTATAAATTGTTTTTAGTAGTAGTTTTACTAAATATATGTATGTATGTATGTATATTTTATAAGTTGTGTTAATATTCATTACATTCAGTCCTAAATTTTGGATATGAAATTGTTATTTAATAAAATTTTATTTAGTTTAACTTTGTTTTTAAACTGATAGGTATTTTTCTTGCTAAACTTAATTTATTATAAATTATAAACGAATAAAAAACAGAACGGAAAAAATCCAAACAGAATGATGAAAGTGAAAAGATGCAAGTAGTAGATGAAGGTTGTAAGGAATATAAAAAAGAAAACTTATTCCACTCATGTTTTTATTTATTTGCTGTTAACAGGAAATTTATAAAGTTTAGTTATAGTTTGTTTTAATAAACAAAAAAAAAATATATATATCAAAATAAAAGTAATAATTGGTTTCATAAATTATATAGCATTCATTGAGGCATAAATAAAGTAATAAACTACAAGCATACATTTAGGTAATAATTAAAAGGCAAAAAACAATTTTTAGGCGGCTTCTTTATATCTATTAGTTGCAATAATGAAGAGAATTATCAATGGATTCAAGAAGATATATTTAAGCATCAAAAGCTGTAGAAAACGTACCTAAACTAAAAACATATCAGACTTGTTGAGCCTCGAGGAGCCACCAGGGAACAGAATTAACCAAAAAAGGGTTTGAAATTCAAATGGGTTTTTAGAATTGAGAATATTTTTATAGTTACGATATAATCTTTGTATAGCGGCAGGGCTCTATAACTCTCGCTCCGAGAAACTTTCCGATTGAAACGTGTAAAAAGAAGAACAAAAATATTACAAATTGAAACAAACTGCTGTTTTTCTCATTAAACTGTAGTTGTAACTTCTGTGGTGAGTAACAGCTGTCATGTAAGAAATTTACTCGTAAATTTACAAGAAAACTTTGTCTGTAAAACTTATTATATGAAAAAAGTTCACGCTTTTAACTGTCAATTAGATGTAGAAATAAGAATGCGGCGAAATAGTTTTTTTTTTTTTTTTTGAAGGGTTAAGTAGCTACTTAATTGTTGAATAACTAGTTTATTGTTGTAATTTAAAAAAATGCACCAATTTCTAAGCAACTGCAAGAAATATTGGTTGATTATGTGGCCAACAATTGAGAATATGCAAGAAAGCAATTTGATGGAATCAATCCAAACTTAAATATTAAGGAGCCATGAAACATGCTCAAACTTTATTTAACTTTTTTGTGTTTTATTTATGTTCAAAAATGTCTTGTTTTTGATGTGGTGTTTATGGGATTGATAGATGGAATGAGAGAAAATTGTTATTAAATATACTCAATATTTTGATTGTATTTTATACAATCTTTCCAGGCGTATCACTCATTCGAGTCTCATAAACACCACATAATTTGTTATAATAAACATTAAAGCCACTCTTTAAATTATTTAATAAGGCCGAGTGTTTTATGTTTGGCACCGTCATAGTAAATGTTAAAACTTAAGTGAATTTTTATCGCCGGCGATGATACTTGTAGCTAACGTACTCCCCCTCTGTTATGACATATCGTCATCTGATTATATTTTATAATGACGTAATTTTCTTTGGTTGTTTTCGACATGAGTTGCAGACACATTTTTTTCTCAACAATTTCGACAAGATACAGAATATGTACATTTCCATGAAGAAACCAAACGGGGTAAAAAAAACCTCTAAACATTTATAAGAGAATACTCCTAAATCTATATAGTGAGTGCTTACAAACCTAAATTTCGGAAAATTATTTCAATTCCGAAAAAGCTTCTTCAGATTATGGAAATTGATAATAGTTTCGACATATGATTAAAGTATTAATAAGCGTTGATTAAAGTATTAATAAGCTCTACATTTAACCAGATTCAAAACGATCTGACAATATACATGTATAAAGATAGCTGGAGTTCAACACAACCTTGACTATCCCAGGTTACAAAGGCGATACGTAACTAAGCAAAATAAAAAAAATTACGCAACACGTTTGCCGCGTCGAAATATGGTAAGTTACTGAATCATATATGATGTTATCCTTTCATTGGTAGAGTTTCCGTTTCTTACTATTTTTATTTGAGTATATACAAATTTATTTCAGTTCACATAATAGATAATGCATAAGCCCCAGCAGCACAGATGTTAGCATTTCGGATTTAATGCAAAAATTATTATTTTTTATTGGTACAGCAAGGAAATCGTTTCTATCTATTTTAGGCTCTTTCCGATAATCGCTCGATTCATAAATTTTTTTAATCTAAGAATCAGTGTAATAAAAGGCGTCTAAGGAGTGTTTTGGAAAATCGTATCACCTAGTTTGACTTTGTAAAAAATCTGGTTAAAATAAAACCGATGAGTTATTGTAAATAGAGGCTTTCGGTGCTCTAAAGGATTGCAGGCATTTTACTTATTTTTCTATATACAGTCGAACTTACATAACTCGAATCACCATTATCCCAAAAAAAAATTTCGACTTACGGAGACTTCGAGTTACAGAATTTTTTGGCAAAATAGAATATAAGGTTTTTCTATTATGTATTTTAATTTAAAACAGCCCCTAGTGGAAAACTATATACTTAAGAATATAAAAGAACAAGGATATGTACTCATATAGTTAAAAAATTATAGTTAAGTAAATTACATATTCCTAAATAACTGACATATTACTTTTTTTTTAAATTCATTAAGTTAAATGAATTTTTTATCTATTAATCTTTTTCTTAATACCTCTGCTTCTATTTATCAAGTCAACCTGTGTTTGCCTTGCAAACTCAATTGCTTTTTCCTTTAATATTTCACCAAATATAGGCATGTTTTGGCTTCTAGCTGCTAAAAACTAATGGCCGAATTAATACTTACGCAAACAAAAAGAAACAAATTTGTAATTCCTCAAAAAAATAAAAAATAAACAAAAATAGCAAGTATGTAAAATATACAAACCAGCTCAAGCAACAAGAGAGATCAAAACATACAAACCATAACTAAAACAAAAAACCATATAAACAAGCAAAATTCTTCGAGTTATAGAGTTCATGTGTATGTTGTTTGTTCGAGTTATGGAGAACTTCGACTTATGGAAGTTCGAGTTACAGAAGCCAAGTTGTATGTGACTTGTTCTTTTAACGCTACTCCCAACCACGGTTGCCCCATTTGACGATTTATCATCATTTTGACGATTTTGAGTGCTGAAAATGGCATGTTGACGATTTGACGATTTAAGGCATGTTTTTGACGATTTTTGTAGATCACATTTAAACCTCCATATTCTCCGAGTAACTTTGATTTTACAACTATATATTGTACGTACTTCCTTTTTATAAGCTAATTTATGCAGAGATTGAAAGTAATGTGGCATAAAGAAAATGGTAGTATAATAAATGTGTATGTACATATGTATGCTGCACTGAAATGTTGTGTGATATTTACTTGGGAGTATACTCACATATGTCATATGTAAAGAGAATTTAAAAAAAAATTTGTTGGAAGCTAAATTCAAAACTTTAAGTCTTTTAAATCCTTACAGTGTTATGAAAGAAAGGCGTGTTTTTCTCCTGATATAATCAAAGAGTTATCTTATTTCAGCGTAGAACTCGAGAAATTTACTCTAAATTAAAACAATGCCTGAAGCCTAAACTTGGAAAATTTGTTTTCTAATACAGATATGAAGATTCTACAGTTTTTGAATAAAGTACCAAAAATTATTACTGACAAATATTTCCTTCTTTGGGTAAGTTGTAGTAATAAATTAGTCTTGCCGCATTTTTTCCAAAGTGAGAAACTCTTTTTAGAAGAAAAGTTATATGCTAAGGGGTACTAAAAACTTTGCAATTTCCCGATGTTATAAAAGTATTTAGTCAATACTTGTCGTACACAACTCCTAAATATGGTATATAAAAATAACTTTCCAAATACGCTTTATTAAACGAATTTTTATTTTAAAGTGTTGAGTATGTACGAGTATGTAGCTGTTGTTATAGCTTTAATTGCTGTAGTTTTTTCACTACGGGCAACCATGAATTGTTTTGCTACATTTTACCCGATTAAAATATACGTTTTATTAAAAAATGGTTAATTTTATCTGCTGACGATTTGCAATAATCATATTGACGATTTTTTTTTTCTTGAATTTGACGATTTTAAACCAGATTTATCTGGCATCTAACTAAATTAGTTCGAGTTAGAGAAAATTTGAATTAGAGAAGTTCGAATTATGGAAGTTCGACTGTACTTATACTTTTTGAATTATAATGTAGCACCGATCACATCCTTCGCATTGTCATTACGCATTTTAGTTTAAAGTTAAACCTGTTACTATTTCACTTCTCACTATAACCAGTACGAGTATGTGATATAAAGTCAGTTGCATTAAAAAGATATATTTATAAAGTATTCTGATTTATTTGCTATTACGACTTAATGCTTTTCAAAACTGCAAATGAAAAGATAACACTAAAATAAACTTAAGAATCAATTTATAAACTATTTAATAACAAGTACTATAAATAAATAAAACAAATTGATATAATAACATGACAAATAAAGGAAATAAAGTGTGTGGATGTATAAAAATATGAAAGCAATAAGAATAAGTTTGATACACGTGTAGCAATAAAGCGTTAATGTTTCTCAAGTTGCCAAGGAAATTAAGAAGAAAAATAAAAAGAAGGAAAACATTTTTCATTAAATATGAAAAACACAAAGATTTACAATTACAGAAAAACGTCGTGCAGCTTAAAAAGCCCTTCTGTTATTAACAGTATTTAAATAATATATAAATATCAACAGAGCTAGTGATGAGACAAAAACTTTTTTAATGGATATCGAAAAATTTTTAGACTTTAAGGGATATGAATTACCTCTAAATAACAGTGAGTTGTTGTACTCGTATACGAATGACATGTCTTTTCTGTCTGTATAATAAAAACTCATCAAAGCAAAAGATTGTACTGGATCAGCTTAATAGCAAATGCGCTTGATAAATGATTTTAGATACATTTTTTCTAAATTAATATATTGTACGATATAATATATTTCTTTTAATATGTATTTTAGCTACGAAAATAAGGATCTATTAAAATCGATCGAAATTCTATTTGCAATCAATCAAGTTTTTTCAAAATTAAACCAATAAATTTATCTGAGCCTTAGTTTCGGGAAAATACGTTGGAATGGGCCCCAAGTAAGTCGACTCTTCAGATATCGCACGTACACACAAAATTCATACAGAAACTAATTCTTGGCCACGTTTCTTATTATATATACGAGTATATATATTAAAAATCCGTCTTGAAAACCTTGATATTTTTGTCTCAGAATGGTTTTTGTCTCCCTTGTAATATTACTAAAAGGTTTTTTGGAGCGTTTTGTGTTTTAGGTATCGAGATGGTTCCTTATATAGAACAGACTGTTACATTAAATTAAATATATAAGCAAAAAATAATGAACAAAAGGTTCTTCATATTACTTGGTAAGGTGTCAAGAACATTCTTTAAATTTTTTTTTTGAAAAAAAAAATATAATAATGCTTAAAATTATTATTTATATTAACTTTATAATAAGAGAAAAGCAGGTGAAACCTTGATTTTCCAAAATATGGCCTACCTAAATCTATAGATCCTAAAGTTCTTTCTATAAAAGCAATTAATGGTTTAACGAGGTCGCATGTCATAAGGTCCATGGACGTTAAGACACTTTTAAAAGTGACATAATGTCCATCAGAAAGGTGTCGTAAAGTCCGTGGACATTATGGCACAACGTCCATAAGTAATAATCAAAAATTTTTAGAAGTGGAAAATTTTAATTGTAATACCTTCATCATAACTATATACGAATATATGAACGTATAGGTACTCAAGGAGAAAAAAGACGTTCTTTAATTTTTGTCAGAGAACGATAATGCATGTCTCGCTATCAAATTGCGAATAGATGGCACAAAAATACCGGTATTAAATTGAGAATGGCTCGTTGTCAAGATTATATCGTTTTGTTCAATTAAGAATGAAGGCTGTCCAAACGACAACACCTTTTGTCACCTGATATGATTTGTTTATAATTTTGCCATTACATTTTCTGTATTTTCTAAGTGCTGTTATTTGAAAAGAAATATATACGTATAGGTATATAAGGGCAAGCAATTTAATTTATCAGATAAGCAATCAAATGAAAGAAAATTGTGTATGTACTGATAATGATATTAAAAACATCAGATACTTATATATGTATGACCAATGTCCAATTGCTGATCAAGTTTTTGGATTTGATCATCGGCGCCGATTTTTTCTTCATACTTCGTTTATGAGTAATCAAAAAATGCAAAGTACTAAAGATTATCAAATCCAAAAAAATATATTGGAGTAGAAAGCGAATCAGAAACAAAAGATATCGAAGAAAATGCTATCAACATCAATAGTCAATAGCAAACCCAAGAAATGTCTTATTAACGCCTTGCAAATATTTTACAAATATTGTTTTCAAAACTTGGATACTAATCTAAGAAAAGTAATTCAACCTTGCTTTGCCCTTATAATAGACAAATTTTTGAAAGTAATATACTCCTAAATATATTTCAATACGCGATTATTTATTTTGATAACAAAGTACTCGTACTTTTACCTTCACTGAAAACTAATTTCTGTAAAAAAAAACTTAATATTTGATTAAATTTTTCAAGAGAGTACTAATTCGTAAATTTAAAGAGAATAGAAAAAATTCTGTATTGATATAATAACTTGTTTAATTGAAAAGAGTAGATGTGTCAATTTCTTGTAGGCAATATTAGTAAGAATTATGCGTCAATGTTTTGCGACCGAAAATGTGAACCAATTTGATAACGGGAACGGCTTTTATTGGTTCACATGATCACTCAAATATATGGATATTTTCATATTTCTTTTTTAATTATGGACCTTATGACATTTTTAAAAATGACATAATGTCCATTTGCAAAGTGTCGCTATGCCCATGGACACTATGACATTTTCAAGAGTGTCATACTGTCCATGGACCCTATGGCACTTATGTGTTTCACAGTGTCCATGGACATTATGACACTAGACATTATGACATGCGACCTTTAACGAATCGTTACGGAAGTCAGACAAAACACTCTGATCATGTCTGACAGAGATTTAAAGCATATGTCTTTGATACAATAAATTTTCTTGTAGCAAGGTACTAACACCGTACGGAAAATCTCAAAGAAGTCTTAAAGCAATGGGGATCATAAGGCGGACTGGGATTTTATGCCCGGGCTCAGATTTAGCCTAGTAAAATTTATAAGGCTGCAGACATCAGCTTTTTGCGTCCAATTTATTTTATTTTATTTATTCACTATATTTATTTCATACACAAGACCTAAGTCTTACATTGCAGTATGAAACTAGTTAATCAAAACTTATTGAGTTGATGTAATCCGAAACTGAACATTTAATTCGAAATCTGTAAACGCTTTCAGAGACATCAACTTTTTGCTCAAGAGTTCAGAGAAAGCTAGAATACAACAACTCAATGAAGTTATTAAAAATAAATCAATAAAAAATAAAACGATAGAGATAGAAATAGCAAAATAATAAACATTTTATTAGAATAGAAATTTAGTAAAATTTTCCTGTACGCAACTAGATGTATTACATATTCAAGTTCTGTTATTTATTCGTAAAATATCTACATGACTTTCATTATATACATAACTTTTACAGTAATTTTTGCTTTTAAATTTAATTCAAAAGACATTTGCAAACAACTAAAATATTGTTACAAAATAACTACAAGTTCGTGACCTGTTTTAAGTGTTCATCACTATTAAAAATATGCACAAGCATGTGAATGAATAAAAAAATAAGTAAAAACAAAACTGAAAATATTGTTTTGCCATTTCAAACTGCAAGTAAAGAAACACAAGGACCCAAAGTGAAAGGGGACTGAGTTGACGAAACAAAACATGAGCAAACCCTCACCTACTAAATGCAAGGACAACTAAAGCGAGTAAAAACAAATACATTTGAATTTTTAAATGTAAATCAGAAACAACATACCCTGCAGCATTTGAAATGATTAACGTAGACTTACTAAAAAAAGAATCTTCCAGATGATACACAAAAGTTTTATATATCAACAATTTCAAAAAGACATGACAAAATAACATATTTAGAGGTTTGATTTTAAGATTAATAAGAGTTCGAAACATTTCATTTCTTCCAGATTAGTTTTTACAGTTTCAACAGAACAAAACCTGCAAAATGGCCCTCCACTATTGGAATCAAATACTTCATTCTTAAATAAAAGTTATTTAAAGCTCTATGTCCAGATAGTATCTACACACTAACGTAGGAAATTCGGTCAAGAACTTCTTTTATAAGAAAACAATCTTAAATCTAGTAGAAATCAGAAGAAGCACATATTTTAGAATTAATTCTAGTGCTTTAATTAAAAGAGAACTTCCCGCACTTCAACCAGAACGGGAATATGTTGTTTAGATCGTCAATGGTCCCAAATAAGAGTCATTGTAACATCTTTCCATCCTCACCGTTTGATATCTCTAATAATACAGACATCCGAAATTGTGTCATCCTCTACCAAAAATTGATAATCCTGTAACAAGCTTATAGAAAAAAGGTGCAGTTTCTGATACAGGCATCACTGTTATCAACACAACGTCTACAGTTTGCAAAAATACAATGACATGGTCGGTCAAATGATTTAACGTTGTATTTTCCGATGGAAAAAACTTTAACATTGATGGTCCCGACGGGTATAACTAATATTTTCATTATCTAAATAAGGAGGAACTATTTTTGAACCGCAGATACAGCCGAGAGGGCAGACGAAGCATTTCCAAATTTTTATTGATTTCTTTGAACCCATAGCTTGGACGTACCAACACATTCATACCGCCAGAGCAGTAAAACAATGAATTAATCATCAAGGTTTTCATCTTTCTGATTGGCTCCCATATTCACCAGGCTTGAATTCAATGGGAAAATTCTAGGATTGGTTGCAAGAAAAGTTTACGAAGGAGAAAAACATTTCGAGGCAATAAAATTCTTAAAGGATACAATAACGGAAGAACGGAGTTCAATTTTGCTAAATTACTTAGATGCCAAATCGCATTTTTGTGGTTATTACTAATGGTAGCAGCACACATTACTAATTAAATACTAGAAGATAATAACTTTCATTTTCATAAACTAAAATTTAAACATAAATTACAATTTCCTTGGTTTCAAATATTCCTTATTCAAGTGGCATACGAAAAAGTACCACCGAAATACGAATCTGCAAATAAATGCAAAATTTTAGTATAACAAAATATCTATATTTTTTATCTCTTCAGAAATTTAAAGTCAATACCTCGAAAATTGGTTGTGCAAAGAAATATTTTTTTCAGAGCTTTAGTTTAGGAGACATACTTAATTAAAGTTAAAAATTTGTGATTCCTTATTCGAGAGGCAGGCAATATAGATTATGGAACTATAGTTGGCTCTTGAAAAGCTATAAGCATAAGTTTCAAAGCAATACCGAGATTTGTTTTTAAGTAAAACAACCTTTATGAAAAATGTTTATTCAAAATTTCAATGTTTTGGTTTGGTTATGCTCTATTTTAAAATACTGCGGAATCTCTTTAAAAGAAAACTAATTGCAAAATATTTGCTGCAGAAAACATCAACATAGAACGGCAATCGAAAGTAAAAACTAATGAAGCGAATATGTGCGAAATACCTTTAAAAGAAGCAAAATTCAAAATTCTGGACAATGCAACGTCTGAATATTTTGCTGGTTGCCTAGCACTGATGCCGATTTTTACTAACATCACTCATCGGCAAAAGTTGCAATGATTTAGGAAACATCGATTTTTCTGGCGGCCAAAGTTTTAAGCAACAATTAATTCGAAAACCTGATTAATGTAGAGGCAATTGCGAGCTTTATGGTGCAGAATTACCAAGAATATGCAGCCGCAAGGATACTTAACCGCTACCCAAAGAGTGGCTGATCTGAAATATAGTTTAAAATAAATTAAAAAACACTCTTTGATATTGAAATAATAATCACTCATTCGTCATGGGTTTCGAGTGTTGCCAACATACAAACAAGCAAACAAACATACGTGTAAAGCTATTGAGCAAAATTACGAATCAAATTTATAGATAAATAATCTGAGTATTCAAATGGTTCATTCTTTTAATTTCTAACTTATTTTCTTTAACTTTGTGTAGATTAAATTGTATTACTTTATATAATTTATTTGTCTTATTTATATATAAATGTCAGCTGTTTTGGTTTTTCACCATACTTATACATATGTTCATACACTCATTATTAAACAATGAGTAACAGCCAGGGTTGTCAACTCGGTGCGTTTCGCACCGTTTTTGGTGCTTTTTAAAATTTTTTGTGCGAAAAATTCGGTGCGCTGTGCGCTTTTTGTTAATTTTCGGTGCACTTTTCAAATTTCGGGGGCACCAAATCATATTCAACACAACTTTTTTTTTAATGTAAGAAAAAGGTTTATTCAAGTGTCTAAAATTGTTACATATCATTTTGTAGAGAGAGCACAGTGAGAACACGCAGTAATAATGTGGAAAATGTACCATTCAGCGCAAAGTAAGACAATCATTTCGGTTTATAAAATTTGCTGCTTTTAGAGAGTGTTTTGCTATTCAAGCCAAGTTTGTCAAATATAACACTAAAAGCAGACACTGAATAATGAATTGCTATTACACAAGTTTGATGGCTTGTAGCGGGTTCTGTATAATATAATAATCCGATAATGTAAATTTTTTCGACATATTCATCCCTTGTAGTAACGATTGTATACTCCTGCAATATAATTTTAACGTCGAATAGGCAATAAAACTAACAGTTGATTTCGGTCGACACGAAATATATTTATATAAATGTTGCTGAATAACAATTTACCATTGTCTTAATAGAAATACCAGAATCGCACTAGAGGGCAAGTTTGGCAAACACAAGTTCTAGCTATTGAAGGAATGACATACCATTAGCCGCTGCTATCAGACCCAGTTTGATCGTCAAATATCCGCTTAAAAGACAGATTCATTATCGTGAAAATAGTATACTTTCTATTATACAAAATGGGGTTTTTTAAAATGAAAAGAAAATATCTAAACTTGGTGTGTTTTTTGTTGAAATAACGCGCTTTTTCTCCCATTTTGGTGTGTTTTGAAATTTCAAAGTTGACAACACTGGTAACAACTTTAATAAGTCTTGACTGGCCTTTTCTCCAATGTCGTCAGTTCTTTGTTTGATAGATAGGCGAATTTTTAAATTATTCAAATAATTTTTAAACTTCCCAACAATTATATTTCAAATATTGATGTGACTTTGAATGCTCTTGACACAGTCTGCGTAGCGTTCATGGCAAAGCAGATGACATAAAAATAAAAAGCAGCACTAGTACTCGCATATAAAACAAAAATAACAAATTATTAACAACAAAAATGATAATGATAATGACTTGCAAGCACGCAAATTGTTTTTAAAAATCAATTGAAGGAAAAAGTTTGTTATTGGTGAGGAGAAAGGTAATAAAATTGAAACAAAATTAATGAAAGAAACCAATTACTATGGCAAGCAAGTTCAACGTAAATACAAAACATAGTAATTAATAATAGGTTTAAAATATAAAAAAAAAAGTTTTAAGTGATTTGAATAACAAAATATAAATTTTATATTTTAAGGGCTATTTTTTCAAATTTTTTTATATATTGAAAATAATTTTTAAATATTGAAATTATTTTTAGCAAACAATTATTTGATTATTTTCCAAGCTTTACGATATATTTTCTCTTTTCACAAGTTGATATATTTAGAAATCTTTTTGTACAATAAATAGATTTGACATTCTCAAACAGAAAATCAACATATTTTTTTCAACATTTTAAAGCTGGCGTAACGGGCATAAATGATAAAACGTGTTGATAATTCTAATATCAAGATTTTAAAACACAATTTGCTAAGATGGAGGAAAAAACTATAATTTATGAACAGTTTTGTTTGGATTTTCTGCAGCAAAAATTTAATTAAAAAAAAATATGAATTAAAAATATTTTAATCTAACTCTTAATATTGTATAAAATACTTTTAAAATCTGAAAACAGTTGTTTAAAACTAAAATTGAATAAAATATAGCACAGTGGGCACAACGGATCGATATAGAGAAACAATAGTTTTGTAGCTAAAAAAATATTGGGATATGTCAATATATTTGATGTTAAACAAAGATATGTTTTTTTTTTTTCCATATTTAATATGCAAAGTGTTAAAATCAGTTTCTGGTCTAAATTGCCGAATTTTCGTTGATATTTGTAATACGTGATTGATTACCACTGTATAAATCAAAACAAAGTTAAGGACTCAACGATACTACCGTGCCATGTTTTATTACTATTGTTTTAATATATGTATAAGTAGTCAAACCATACTAAAGATATATTTGATTTTACTTGAAAATAACATATTTACAATTATAGAAGAATGCATCGTAACACTAATGACCGCGTATCATCAGAATTATGAAAATAGTAATCACTAATGTGAAAACTGACATGAATTTCGACAAATGTCATCAACAAATTTATCATATATTTAGTATCATCAATGTAATAACTGTGATCAATTCAATGATACATTTTGGTATAAATTAAATATTAATTTATTAATTTTTTGTTGAACTGCACTTTTAAATAAGATTTTTGGTTTTTGTACATTAAAAAAAAACAGTAATACGGTTCAGACATCAAAAAATGCGGGCAGTTAACAAACAAAATGCATACGTGATTGATTCAATTTGACATGAATATACAGGGCTGTTCTGCAAATCACTTTTTGCAAAAAAGATTTGAAATCGCAAAAAAGGTGTTCTGCTTAACAAAATATTCTTGATTTTTATGATATCAAGCCGGTAAGCTAACCTGCTCTCAATTTCAAATCACCTTCTAATTTTTGCAGGTACTTCGTTATGAATTTCGCAATTTATTGCATTATTAAATAACTTAGTGCGTTTTCTATTGATTACTTAAGTAAAACTATTTTGTACGAAATAATGCACTAAATTATGAAAAACCTAGATACGTTTATTTTATTGTATTCTTTTGTGATTTGGTTTCTGGGCTTATTTAACTTTTTTGTACTTTACCTTTTATATTTATTAAAAGTAAATAACTTTACGAGTATTTTGCAAATAATACCGCGAAAAACAATACCACCTGAAAATAAAAATATCATTAAATCAAAGCAAAAAGCTTTTGTGCTTCCAAAGAGTATAAATCACATTGAAAATCATAAAATATTGTGATTTGCAGAACAGGTCAAAATCACATTTGTGGTTTTGAAACGGCATGTGCTTTTAAATCACGTGTTTTTTAGAACAAGACTGATAGACAGAGAATAATTCAATGTCTCGGTGGATGAGTGATGCGTGATGAATCAACTTTAAATCGCAAAATGGGAACTGATGAGTAGTGTAGTGGCTACAAAACAGCTAGTTGTCCCGCAGCTATAAAAGTTTAATTATTTCATCTATATAAATAATAAATTAAATTTGTGAAAAACATGCGTCATGTTTTGTCGATATTAGAGTCACCGATCCCATGCTTATTCACTTATTCTGAAAAACGCTCTCCATGATGTCAGTATGACATTCCATTGACAAATAATTATAATAATTAGCACTAATGACAATTAGAACAACTGGTGTTATGACTGAGATCACAATGAAACTTGTCATGGGGTCAAAAAAGAAGATACTTGTCATTGTACTCATATTAAAACAAATCACAGCTATGACACGTTTTCTATAAATCTAGAAAATTGCCTGCAATTTTGCAGTAAAAATAGGCATTTAAATCATTACTGATATTTACGAACAAAGTTTTGCTCATTTAACATAAAATCGAAGACAGCTGTATAAACCTCAGTTTTTATTTCATGGCAAAATAAAATTTATGATTTCTGTTGACACTGGAAAATCCATATACTCGTAGTTTATTTCAAAAATATATAGGATGTTTTTATAAAGATATAAAACTTTAAGTTGGCAGCACTTTTTGAACTAGCGGCCATTTTGACAATTTAGTTAATTATGCTTAGTTTGGTTTGGCATTTCAACATAAATAGTAGCGTTGCCAACTTTAAAATTTCAAAACGCACAAAATGCGTAAAAAAGCGCATTATTTGTACAAAAATTTTTATTTTTTAAACCCCATTATTTTTATTTTTTAAACCCCATTTTTTATTATAAACAGTATAATACTTTTATATTCAAAACACGACGTCTGTAGAGCGATATGCTACTTATATTAAGACAGTAGTATTGTTACAATAATTTTAACAATATTTTATTAAATTTGTTATTTAATGATACTCGCTGTCGGTCGAAATCAGCTATCACTTTTATGCCTATTATCATGCACGCAAAAAAGTTGGAGAAGTTAGGCTAGGTAGGCAGGCCGCTGGACAACCCGAAATAGCCTAGGTTCTCCAGCTCACTTGGGTCCTGAAGCCGGTGCATTTGTTACTGTTTGAAAAGTGGGACAGTGAAGTGAAGAGTAAAACTTAGAGGGATATAATGTGAGTGGAAGGAAGGAGAACTGCTTAGTGTGGCGTTAAATACTTTTGTACTAGCCATCCGCTACTTCTTATGAAAGAGGCTAGCATGGTCGGATTGACCGAGGCCAGACATGATAGGCTGTTAAAGCTCCGCTCGGCTAGGTATCTTAAACGGTGATGTTCTAATGCCGTTCATGTACTGAGGATACGAAGGATCGTCTCCTCCTCTTCCTCAAAGTTGATTCAAAAGTCGTGATAGGGTAGGCCTAGTCTCCTGGCGCGGTTCCCAAACTGGCAATGTCCATGTGATGACTGCTACAGTCACTCTCAGGTGAGATCTGGGCAGTTTTAACAGCTCCTACGTTCTCTAAGCGTTACTTGTGCGGCCACTGGTTCTTTGATATAACGCATGTTTGCTCTGTGAGCCATATTTCTTGAGCACATGTCTTTTCCAACAGTGTTGTTCTCAAAAGGGATCTATATCCCTATCCTCTAGGGTTGTCCCTTTTTTAGCTAAGATTGCAGGAGCATACAATCGTTACTGCAAGCGATAAAGATAGTTAAAAGTTAAAGAGTCACACTGCAGGTCATCAAACACGTTTAATAACAGCTCTCAAACACAGTATAAATTTCATTTGTGTTTTCGTAAGGGAACAATAAAATTCAATTGGGTAAAGTGGATGTCCTTAAAAGAGTTTATAAAATATACGAAACTTTGCCAAAATTAAAATTTAAGACAATAGCTTTTGGAAAAACTAACGCAAAGAACAGCAAGCAAAGAATAGCAAGTAAATTTTGTTTACGTATTATCACGAAATAGTAGAATCTCTCGCCACTCGCTTTTCTGTTTACACATGCCCTTGCACTTTCATTTTGAAAATATTGTCGAAGCGAGTACTTCAAACAATTTGTTTACTTCCATTTAAAATTTATCTTCTCTTTACGAAATAGAGCTACCAAGTTCATCGTATGAACATATTTTTGGGGAAGCGGTTAACATACGATATTATGCGTATATTATTAATAATATTATTTTAAGGATCTAAATACTCTATAATTAACGAAACTGGGCTCTTTATGCGTATTCCAAGGAACAAATCGTAATAATACATATCGTTCGTCTCACGTAGAAAGACCCTAACTCGAATTTTCCCTGAATTAAACTCTTTTAGGGATTCTACTACGTGTCACACGAGTACACAGTGTCACAAAAATTTAATTATATAATATCATACATATCGCTCTTACAAGCAATTGAGCAAAAAAAGTTACTTTTAGATGTACCTATTTATACAGTTTCTATTACGATTTTCCCTTCTCCTGTAAAATTTTAATTATTTTTGTTAGGGCCTTTCCACATGAGACCAACGATATGAAAAGCTGAGTTTTTACATTTTACTATAACCTAGCAAATTTGCATTAAGTTATTGACAAGGTAACATTGTTTAACATTTTGACATTCAGTGGCATGTAAATGCCAAATTTTCACTCGCATACAAAATTAGCTGCCATTGCGAATCATGTGAGTGCATTGAGTTTTTCCAACATGCAAGTGGGAAGTGTAAGGTTCTAAGTTATTAATAATTTGGTAACTTGTCAATTACCAAAATAGTACCTAACTTACGCGTCATTATACGAAATATGAACTTCGCTATTCAGTGTCCGTTTTTCTTGTGACATTTGAATAACTTGGCCCGATCGTTAGTTAACAAAACACTCTCCGAACCAGCAAAGCTCATAAAATGGAACATTTCTTTTAAATTTATTTTTTACATTAAAACAAAGAGTTGTGCTTAATACAATTTGGTGCGACCGATATTTATAAAGAGCACCAAAAATTTTTAAAAAGCCCGTCGCGCACCTGCTACATTACTGCCGCGTTTAGAGCCACCGTTAGATCCAGAAAAACTGAATGTTTGGTGTGCTTTATGAGCTGGTGGAAAGGCACCGAAAATTGAAGTTCCAGATAAGACTACGTCCCAGCCAGCCGTGGCGGTCATATACCAGAAGTTCAATTTAAATTATAATGCCAGAGTATTATTTTTCGAATAAAGTACATTATATGTCAATTTAAAAAATTAATTTTTGTTTTGTTCCATTTCAAAGTTCTATACCACTATAAAAACATCGTATGTAATAATTTAATAAAAAAAAAAGTTCTAATTTACTGGAGTCTACAAATGTAAATAGTAAAAAACACCTAGATACTTTAGTTTTTGATTAGAAATAAACAACATAATAATAAATTTTATTCCATAAAGTTTCATCAAATTTATAACAATAGCGAAAATCATCTACATATGTGTGTGTTATTTTAAAGCCACTTTTCTAAAATAAACAGTCCTATCATAAAAAATGCAACGCTGCGATCATCTGCAGGGACTCTGCTTCAAAATAATAAAACAGAATCGCTGTTTACTCTTTTGTTTAAGCGTAAATGAATTAATAATATTCTGCTTTAGGTCCTCTTACACAACTTAAATATATCTTTCAAAAAAATTTTTCCACTTAATCCATCATTTCGCTAAAAGTAACAGTAAAAATAACCTTTCCAAGATAGAGTGTGGCGGCATGGAGCATTACTATCAAAACTTGCTGCTTTTGTTTTCGGTTCCATTCTTTCTCTCTGCTCTATTTCCTATTTTTCTTAATGATCTTCTACATCAAACTTTTAATCATATCCATTACAGATAGCATCATCATTTACCATTCGTACTCATTCGGTTTTAGGCTCAACTTATATGAGATCGGTGCTAAAAGGCAAAATATGAATAACTCACTTAGTAATGATATTTGTTAATCTCCGAAAGAGGTCGCAAAAACAGCGAATTCAATGCCCGTATCCAGTGTTGTTTATTGACACACAAACTCATGACCGTAAATGCTACTTCATCTGTACTAATGAATGGTATAAATATTGCGGATTCGGATGTTCTTTTTTTATTTTGGACCAGTACTCAGGGGATAACCCCTACATATGCAGTGCATTGTACTGGAACTAGGAACTTAAGTTATAATGAGAAGGAAAGAGGGAGTAGTGTTCGTTAACAATAACAACACGAAATACTGAAAAAAACTCTGATTGCAGCATTTAAAATGTTGGAATTAAATTAGTTAAAAGTGATCAGTGCCTGGTGTATATACCTTCGACACTGCTCAGATTAGCAAAATTTAATCCAGCACTTTCCACACCACAAGGTAATGAAGTACATTCAAAATATATTATGAATGAACACATAAAGAAAACACGGAACACGATAAAAAATGAGAAAAAAAAAGAAATTGCTTTCTACCTATTCCGGTGCAATTTGCTTTCATAAGAAGTTAATAGTGAACATATATAGAAAATACGGACAACAGTGAAAAAAAGAAACATAAAAAATAAAAACACGTGTACACAGTGTCCGTTTTTCTACCTATTCCGGTGCAATACATAGAAAATACGGGCAGCAGTAACAAAAGGCGTCTGTACAGGATGGAAGACAAAACACTACTACTCTTGATGTTCTTGGAATGAAAATACAGTGAAATGCTCGCTGAAATGAACACGTTCAAGTGCCTCACTGCATACGATCTCCTTAATATTTATACCACCTACATCAGACTTGTTTCCGACATTTAGTTTTGACTGAATTAACAGCTGTTCTTTAATTTAATTATATATGCCAATTTTTGGATATGCAACAACACTGTAGCAATAGAAAAATAATTTATGTAATATACATACATATGCAGTAATTTACCTCTGACTTGTTTCCGACATTTAGTTTTGACCGAATTAACAGCTATTCTTTAATTTAATTACATATACCAATTTTTTGATATGCAGCAACACTAGCAATACAAAACTAATTTATGTAATATACATAAGTAGTAATTTACCTAACAAAGAAAGTAACTGAGAGGAAAAGGCAGAAGAAGGTTAAGTAGTTTTAATGGCATAGATTTTTGAGTGAGCCTGAGATAAATAAGGTTTCATTCCTTTTATGCAAACGGACAACCTTAAATTTTAAAACATCCCATCTTAGTTAAGGATGTAATACGTCTTGGGCATTAAAACCATCAGCTAGATTACAACTTTTTTTTTTTTTTTTTTTTTGCAAGATTATGTAGAATATCCTTAAGAAAATTTAAATATCCTGCACATAAGAATTTTCGAAGAAAACTAAACGAATTGTCTATCGGTCCTAGTGGATAATCAGACAATTACATCAGTTCATTTCAAATTTCTTACAGAGTAATCTAAATTGTATGCTTAATGTAAGAAAAGTTGTACCGAAATTTAAGAAAAAAGGTATTCTTTTGTAAATTGATAAGTTAATGGTAACTTAAGTAAATTCCTCTGGTGTAATATTATCCTACTTTTCTTTCTCTTTTTATGTTTTATAAATTTTTAATCTAAGAACGTAATATTGTAAAAAATAGTATGAAAAATAAATAAGAAATAAGCTTATTATACATATGTATGTAGACTAAAGTTATATTTGTAATTTGCGTTCAACCTTAAAAATAGACGACCTTTTTCTATTTATTATTATTTGTTGTTTTTGGATTATAGAACCAAAAGAATGTAGAATAAAAAAACCAATAACCAAATATGTAAATTGAAAAAAATATATATATATGTATGTACATATGTGTATGTATAATATAAAAATAAGTTTTAGTTTTACCTGAATTGTTATTATTTGTTGTGTTGTCAAAGTAGTGAAATGTCGTATGAAAATAATGATGTTATTTATTGTATGATGATAATAATGATGATGATATTTTTGTTGTTGTTGTTGTTTTATGTTGTAGTGATATTGATGTAGTTATTGTTTATTTATGATACTAAAAATTATTTGTTTGGTTGTTACTATATATTTTCTTTTAAAATCTTCGTCCAATACCGGGCCCAGGATTTAATAAGCGACAAAAATGTGGTGTAGTCACGCGACAATCTACTTGTATATGATGACGTTGTTGTTGTCGTTGTTGTCGCATTGACATTGGTCATTGTCGAGACATACACGAGTTTATAAATTCAACGTGTTTTTGTACCTGTGTTTTTAAAAACAGAAAAATATACGCAAGAGTAAATGTCAATTTTAATTTTTAAATTAAATTTAAATAACTATGTATGTACATATGTAGGAATGTGTGCATATGCACACATGTAAGTAGGTATATTGTTTTTATTTTAATTTCCTTTTATTCACTTTTTTAAACAAACTTACCACATCAGCAACAATTGGTTCCTCAATTTCAAGGCCCTGCAGAGCTTGTTCTCTGCTTAAATGAACTTCATAGGATGTCGTTGGCGTCACAAAAATAACACGATGTTTACGTGTTTGCAAATGATTTGCAATCACCAACTGAAAAAAATCAATATATGTAGTGTTAAATTTTCATTTCAGACTTTAAGCAAAATAAAATGAATTATGCTGTTTGTGAATGAATAGCGAGTAAAAACGATGCGAAAAGATGTTATTAAAGTCATTCGTATTTTCTCTTTATAAGGATTCTATTATAAAAGAAGTCCCAATTACCGTATACGTGCATAAGTATGTGGTTTACAAGTCCTTTACACATTTTTTTCTACACGCAAAGAAATCGCAGTTTGGAATATTAAGTAATATTGTGATTTATTGCCAAGAACAGAGTATGACCTTTTTCATTATAGCTTTAGTCACGACAAATATACGAGGGCGGTTCGCAAACTTCTTAGTCTATCAATGAAAGAGAATAGTTAGTTTTTCAAACATATTTTTATTTTTCAATATAATCTCCTGAAACTTTAATACACTTAAGCTACGTACACACGGTTGCCAGATCTTACAATATTGCTTACTTTGTCAGAAAAACCATTGTCAATCAATTGTAAGACGGCAATGTTGTCAGGCATCTGACAATCGTGAGAACACTCTTCGTCAGCATTGCATTGATATACATAAGTGGCAATGCCTCACAACATGTCTGGCAATTTTTTTTTTTCATCTAACAATCTGACAACCGTGTGAACTGACAATTTTTGTTGTCAGATGAATTATTTGTCAGACCATAGTCTAACAATGAAATTGTAAGATTTTCTTATGATCGTCTGAACACACAATTTACTTTTGCGGGACAAGTTTTCATTGTCACTACATTTTCAGCATGTTGCCAGATCTTACAATATTGTAACATCTGACAACCGTGTGTACATAGCTTTAGCTTGATTAAAATAGTTTTTCTCAAGGTCTTCAAAATAGTGGTTTACAACTGTAATTGCATCTTCATTTGATTTAAAACGCTTGCCAGTAAGGAATTTTTTTAGATTTGGGAACAGGTAAAAATCACTGGGAGCGAAATCAGGAGAATAAGGTGGGTGGTCAAGCAACTCGTACTTTAATTCGTTGATTTTAGCCATTGTTAAAACACTCTTGTGCGCTGGTGCGTTGTCTTGATGAAAAATTATTTGTTTGTGTTGTAAACCAGGACGTTTTTCTCGAATTTTTACATTTAATTGATCCAAAAGGTTGCAATAGTACTCTGAATTTATTGTTTAACCTTTTGCAGATAGTCAATCGATAAAATACCTTTGAAGTCCCAAAAAACCATTGCCATAACCTTACCAGCCGATTGAATTGTTTTTGCCTTCTTTGGGGCACTTCCTCCAGCTTCAGTCCATTGTTTGGATTGTTCTTTTGTCTCTGGAGTATAAAGGTGCATCCATGTCTCATCAACAGTTATGAAACGACGCTTAACATCCATTTTATTTCGCTTGAAACGATCCAAACAAGCTTGAGAAATGTTCATTCTTATGCGTTTTTGGTCGACTGTTAACAAATGCGGCAACCATCTTGCAGAAAGCTTTTTCATCTGTAGTTCTTCATGCAAAATTAAATGGACTCGATCATTTGAGATGCCCATGATATTAGCTATATCACGCACTTTTATTCGTCGATCATTTAATACCATATCATGCACTTTGGCTACAATTTCTGTTGTTGTTGCTGTTTTTGCACGTCCACTACGTGGTTCATCTTAAATGCTTGTACGACCACGTTTTAATTCAGCAACCCAGTTTTTTACTGTTGCATATGAAGGAGCACTTTCACCTAACACATTCACCATATCATTATGAATTTCTTGTCCCGATAAACCTTTTTTATGTAAATATTTAATGACACCACGCATTTCTAATTTTTCCATTGTAAAAAAATCGCTGATGCGACTTTTGTGAACACCTGTTTCTATATGAAGGAGTTAAAATTTAACATATGAGATGGAAGTTTCCAAAACACTTAACTTTTTTCTGTTTATAGCGCGCTTTTTGTGCTAGGCTAAGAAGTTTCCGAACCGCCCTGGTATGTATTCGTTTAAAATGCTAAAATTTTATTGTTATGGGCTACTAATTTGGAAACATAGTTGGATGCAATGGCAATATTCAGTGATGTCATAGAGCCTACATCGGTTTTACTATTTGTCCGTTCTGTAAATCAATACTGGTTGTTTAGTGGCATACGAATGGTTTTCAAACAACTGGGATTATAACAAATTACATATGTGATCAATATGCGATAAATATGGACGAAAATATAGGGTGTTTTTTTAAGCTAGATAGAACTTTAAATTGTAAAAAGTAACACAAAAAATTAAATTTTGATGAAACATTTTTTTTATTTGTTTCAGTATACTCTGACAAATCATCATGAATAGACTCACGCTTGAACAACGCTACGAAATTATCCAAATTTACTTTGAAAATCAGTCGTCGATTCGCGCGTTGTTTTATCGCAAAATTGTGTTCAGCGATGAGGCGCATTTTTGGCTTAACGGGTTTGTTAATAAGCAAAATTGCCGCATATGGAGTGAGACCAATCCACAAGAGACCCTACAGACTCCATTACATCCAGAAAAATGCACTGTTTGGTGCGGTTTTCATGCTGGTGGCATCATCGGACCTTATTTCTTCAAAAATGAGGCCGGAGCTCGCGTTACGGTCAATGGAGATCGTTACCGCACCATGATCAATGATTTTTTGTTTGAAAATATGGATGACATTGATCCGGAGGAGATGTGGTTTCAACAGGATGGCGCTACGTGCCATACGGCGAACGCAACCATCGACTTACTGAAATCAAAATTTGGCGATAAGTTGATTTCGAGAAATGGACCTGTCAATTGGCCTCCAAGGTCGTGCGATTTGACACCTCTCGATTATTTCCTGTGGGGCTACGTGAAGTCACTGGTTTATGCTGATAAACCAGCAACAATTGACGCCTTGGAGGCCAGCATTGTTCGTGTTGTTCGTGACATACGGCCAGCAGTGCTCGAAAAAGTGGCCCAAAATTGGACGTCCAGAATGCGCTTCGTCAAGAACAGCCGCGGTGCCCATATGCCCGAAATCATTTTCAAATGTTAATGTCACGTATTGATCTTTCGAATAAAAAAAAATTTTGATTACAATTCAATTTTTTGTGTTATTTTTTACAATTTGAAGTTCTATCGGGCTTAAAAAAACACCCTATATAAATAAGTGCTCGGTGGCTGAGTTGGTTGAGCGGCCGTATTAAAAATAAATCATATGTACATGATATCGAGTTCGAATCCTCGTGGATACTGATGAGCAGTGTAGCGACTACGAAACAGCTAGTTGTCCCCTAGCTTTAGTGCTCAATTATTTTTTCCTATCATATCAGCAATATTGGAATTATTTGGTGTCACGAACACCAAATTTTGTTATTCTTGTTCTTGTTTACCTACCAATATATAAAGAGGAAAAGTTTGTATGTTTGCAAAAGATAATCTGTAGAATTATTGGTCCAATTTAAATTAAAGTAAAGTGAAGCCTTTTGATAGGCTATATATAAACTGATTAAAGTAATTAGGGTAGGGTCAAGAGACGATTTACCGCCTAAGCTCATGAAATTGTTCTTACTGTTTTTAAAGAAATCTATTAAAACAATAGTTTTAGGAACCAAAAAGGGAAAATAAAACTCAATATATGTATAATAATAAAATATAATAATAAAACTCAATATGGCCCCGTGGCCAGATGTGAAAGTTAATCCGTTTGTTACGCTTTATAACGTAAATTGCTCAATCCATGTTAATGAAATTTAAAACATAGATGGTTCAGAGTAAAACGGAATACAGCAAGTTTATATTGTTGCAAAATTATGACCATGTAGAGTCAAAGGTAATTTTTTGTCTGCAAAATTATCTAAACTTACTTTAATCGAACATAAAACATAGACACACTCCGGCACTAAAAATTCCATATTCAGAAGCCTATATTTTTTACAATTTTTAACCGTTTGCAGAATCTTCAAACAGAAATGGAAGCTAGGCATCTTGAAATACAACAAAAGAAGTCATGACAAACATGATTTCTTAACTAAAGACCTTTTTTTCACAATTTATAAAAATAACTCCAAAAATGCTTTCTTTTTTTGGTTCACTTGAATTGTATCCATCGAAAAAAAAAAAAAGATTTGTCTACAATTACGTCAAGGAAAAAAATTTAAAAGAAGTGTTTCATCGTTTTTATCTACGTATAAAAATAGAAAAATCATCAGAATTGCTTCTAATTCTGCCTTATCATTGTCAAAAATAGGGGCTCATGCTGGAGTCATCAGTACGCAGAGTAATTAAAAGCTGTGAGTATCTTAAATACCGAAAATTAAAAAAAAAAAACGCCACTTAACGCTACTCATAAGGAAAAGCTGCTTCAATGCGCTAAAGACTACATGGCATTGGATGTGCAGTTGTGGACAAGATTTACATCAGCACCTGCCTTGCGGCCTTATCTGATGATGGACCAGTTCCACGGAGTGAATTATTCACGATTCACCAGCGCCCCCGTGTGGCTTACCAGGCTCACACAGGTAGCAATTCTTGCCATATGTTTGCGGTCATATGAGCAACTTCTTGTTGAGGAGTTCGCGTCTTCTAATCCCTCCTGTATGCAATTTCCCAGCAATCAATTGAGGATAAGGCTTAATGAGTTGGTAGGCCGAAGCCCACTAAGAGCATTAGCTCTTAAACCAACTCACCCGTCAACGATCACCACTTATATAAATAAGAGCTCAGTGGCTGAGTTGGTTAAGAAGCCGTATTAAAAATACATCATGTTTTTTACATGGTACTGAGTTCGAATCCTAGTGGGTGCTGATGAACAGTGTAGCGACTGTGAAACAGCTAGTTGTCCCCCAGCTTTAGTGTATTCAATTATTTTTTCCTGTCTTCTTTGATCAAGAGTTATTGATCGCGGCAATTATTGTTATAATTATAAATAAAAATATTTCTTGACTTTAGCCAGGATTGAACTCGAGCTAGACGAATGATACCAACCCATCATCATATAATATTAGAAATATTAAAATAAAAGTTCGACTATTTAACATTAATACATACGTTTTTATAAAATAGTCTTTGATGAATTGCTATCATTTCTATTTTTGGTTCGATATCTCAGAATTATTGAAAAATAATTGAGTTTACTGTTCGTGTTAAGGCTACAAAATTTATAATAATTTAAAACATATAGTTATTGTTAAATGTTTAGCTGTGAATATATTTCAACATAGTATAATGTTTCCACTACAAAGAAAAACACATGTTTTGAGGAAAACATGTCGAACTGTTTCCATTATGTAATGAAGTGTTTTTAATTTCGAATTTTCGAAATAAATTTGATTTACACTTTGTTCAATCAAAATATTAAAACAATATTATGAAAATTAATCATTTTAAATAACTGATGTATATGTGATTTGTTTGAAATAAAATTGGATCACAAGCTAATAAAATCAACGATGCAAGAGGAACTAAAGAAACGGAGGAGACATCTGAAGTGACTTGACAAAAAAGTTTACACTTTATTTTAATTTACATACGTATAATATGTATTTCATTATTTTTCTAAATAAAAAAATTGGATCCAAATGTAAATGGTTTTTCCACAGGTTCATGAAGAGAATAACATCAAGCGCAAATTTCTGGTGCTGCTTTAGAACTCATCTTGTAGAAATGTTTACTTCAACTATGTTGAAGAAGAACGTGTTTCAATGCAATACAGTAATTAGTATTTAAGTATAGATAAATATAATAATATAATAATAAAATAAATGGCAACAGATGTATGTGTTCATAATACTTTGCAGTTTTATTTATTTATAAATTAGTTTTTAAAAATAAGATTTCCAAACAAGTATTTAGATTTATAGATAGGGTGCATATACATATGTATATAAATCTAAGAAACTTATGATGGATAAAATGTAATCATCATGAAGTTGACTTGGTGGGTAAACACCTCACTCGCGCTTTTTTCAGTGCACAAAATGCGATCGCTAGGAAGAGTTCCGTAAAGGCAGTTATTTTGTTTTGTGGCAAATAATAAAGCAGATGGTGACTTATTGCATCTTTTTCGCTAAATTCTACTCAAATTGCTTCCTGTATTTCATCGTGAAATCCACAGTTACTAGAATTTTTAGTTTCGACCGGTTTTTAAAGCGATTTCTGCTGGTATTTTAATTTTATTATTTTATAGTTTGATATCTTAATTTTTATATTTTATTTTATAGTTTTATTTTTATATTTTAATTTTATTATTTTATAGTTTGATATTTTAATTTTTATATACTCGTATGACAAATTAATATCTCTGCTTTCGAATTTGTCACTCGCTTTTAATGGATACCACAATGTTGTATCATTTATTACTGTACAAAAGCAGTGTTGTTTAGAACATTTTCGAAGTGTTTTGCCCCAAAGCACGTAGATTGAGGTGTTTTGCTCTTTTCAAAAATGTATGGGAAAAAATGTTTATTTGTACATGTTTTGAGAAAAACACGTGTTTTCGAGCAAAACACCATATGGAAACGCACTATTAAACAAACAATTATAATTATAAAACTTTCCAATAATATTTTACTTATTTATGTTTTACAACTTTTGTACAGCAATGAAAAACACTATCAAAACAAACAAAATCACACTAGCAATTAAACAAAAACTCAATAAGAAGAATTTAAGAACAAGTTGCTGGGATTTTTCACTAAAAGCATAAATATGTATCCCCTTTTGTTTTTATAGAAAATCTGAATTGTTGCATAGTGTTATATCCGTTGAAAGTTTTAAGATATAACCTTAAGTAACAAATTTAAATAAAATGTTTAAGAACAAACAAATATTGAGTGAAGTATGTGTGTCAAAAAACAGCTGCATTCAGCTAAATGTTAAAAAAACAATTCATGCATTTTTGTTGGATTTATCCAATTTCAGTTTAATTTCTGCAACTTACCATATGTTTATATTTACTCAAACTATCACGAGCTTTTGTAATCAATAAATTTTCATCTGTTTCCAATTTGAATGAAACAACAAATGCATGCGGCACCCAGAGGCTGACCAAAGGTGCCAACATTTTTGGCACTAATTGTAGAGAAATTGTAGGAGCTCCTTCGCCAGACTGCATTTTATGGGTGGGCTGAAATAATAAAAATAAACACGAGAATATAAATAAACGTTTTAATTTAAAGTACATACTAACATATGTAAATCAACATGATATTGTATTGTATTTACTTATACAAAAATAAAAATAAAACAAAAACAAAACATAATTTTGAACAGAAATTCAAATAAGAATTCATGTAATTCAATCTACTGTTTTCCTAATATATACAAATGGTAGTTAAACGATTGAAAAGTTTTAACATTCTATCCCAAACTAAAACAAAATGTTAACTTAAATTTAGAATATATTTTATTCTATAATACTCTAAAACAGTATATTGTAAGCAAAAAAAAAAAAATACCACACCAATACCACGGTTTGTGTCGACTGCCGCGTCGACTGCGCAAATGCTCATTTAATATATTTCATATATATATATATATATATATATATATATATATATATATATATATATATATATATATATATATATATATATATATATATATATATATATATATATATATATATATATATATATATATATATATATATATATATATATATATATATATATATATATATATACATATACATATATATATATATATATATATATATATATATATATATATATATATATATATATATATATATATATTGACCATTGGATATCGTTACGGACGACCTATGGAGTGATCTCTAATAATTTTTTTTCGCCCGTCTTGTTTTATTTCTGAAAAATTTTATAATATTTGTAATTTTAAGTTCGTGCAATTTTCTTTGATTAGAGGGTTCTTTTCAAACTTTTATAACCCTTCTATACAGATCTTGATTCAAGAAAATTATCTCAAATGGTTTCTTATAAATTTGTTAAAATTATTGGTTTAAAACACATTTTTATTGCTTAAATTGCGATTTTCATGCTTAACAGAGCCATGTTAGTACATTAACAGAGGTATGTTAAAATAGCAGGTTTGTGGCTGAGGTTAAAATTTTTAAAATTTATATTCACACACATTGTGTTTTTCCGAATTATGTACCTTGTAAACAAAATTTTGAGAAATTTACGTAAAAGAAACGAAAAACAGCTGTACTTATACCACTACCGTGGTAAAGCTGCCTTGCATAACACATATAACACTTCGTTGACGGTTTCTACCTCGTTAGTATGCGGACGGAAATAAGTTTAAGAGCGTAGAACATATATGGATAATTTTCTACATGTAGCTTTTTAACGATAGTGCACAATAACAAGTAAAATTCGCTTATATCGCAGTTTTGCGACGACCAACTGTTACTTAACAGCTGAAAATATGGGATTAGAGAATATGCGAAGCGATTCATCTAAGCCCAAATGCAATGAACTAAATTATAAGTTATGCAACTGCAATAATTTAATATAAGTTTCCTTTATTGGAAATTTAAAAATTGAAGAAGCACACGCGGTTGTTTATTCAATGTAAGATCTAGACGATCTCAGCTATGACCTTCATTAAACTAGTAGACTTCAAACGGCTCTTAATGAAATAAAACTCGGTACGTAAACGAAGTACGCTGAACTTTTCTATATACTTCTACGTGGTTGTCAGAAACATCAATTAATTCGTTAATAAATAAGAGATTGTTCAAACATGCTGGTTATTTTTTAGGTTATTAGCAATTAAAACCGGCAACGACTTAATTTTTTGGCTTCTTGATAAAAAGCCAAAGAAGCATCTGATAAAAAGAAACGAAACTAGTACATGGGCTGAAAAGTCCCGGGCCTAACAAAGAAAACAAAGTTTTTTTGGTTCAAAATTATCTTTCTCATCAACGTAATCTCCATCAAGAGCAACACGATCATTCCTGCGCCGCTCTAATATTTCAATACCACTTTTGTAGAACGATTTATCTTTTGCCTCAAAATAGACCTCAGTTTCAGCGATAACCTCCATTCGTGTAAAATTTCTTACCAGCGAGTGCTTTTTCAGGTCTGCGAACAGCCAGTAGCTGCTGGGAACCAAATCTGGCGAATACCGTGGATGCGGGAGCAATTCGAAGTTCAAGTAATGCTTTTCCCATTGTTTTGATTGACTTGTGACACGGTGCGTTGTCTTGATGAAACAACACTTTTTTTCTTTGCCATGTGCAGTCGTTTCTATGCAATGTCGGCCTTCAAACGCTCCAACAACGCTAATATATTCACTCTTAATGGTATTTCCTTTCTCAAGAAAGTCCCAGCCAATTGCTGTGCTTTCGGGCATTTTGGACGAGGTTCAGCAGTTGCTGTTTACTCAGATGACGATCGTTTTGATTCCGGAGTGAAGTGATGAACCCATGTTTTATCCATTGTCACATATCGACGCAAAAATTCTGTTTTGTTACGCTTAAACATGGCCAAACACTGCTCATAATCATCAACACGTTCTGGTTTTTGGTGAACAGTGAGCAGACGCGGCACAGAGCTTTCTCATAGTCAAATGCTCATGCAATATAATGCCAACACGTTCTTTTGATACATTTAGGATGTCAGCTAACTCACGCAACTTCATTTTTGGATCATTCAAAACGATTTTGAGATTTTTCTTATATTTCTTTTTATTTTTTTGTCTTGGACCAGTACTCAGGGGATAGAGCCCCTACATATGCAGTGCATTGTACTGGAACTAGGAAAATAGATTATGAGAAGAAGAAAGGGGAAGTAAACAAACATTATCACAGCATTTGGAATGTTGAATTTTCTGATGTTCCCGCCGCATTTGGACGTCCTCTGCATTCTTCATCATCGGTATTTACGACCACGCTTGAAGTCAGCAAACCAACGTTTTATTGTTATTTCTAATGAAGTGAAGTCCCCATAACACTTTTCAAGCCGTTGCTTCGCATTGTTTTGATGTATTAGGCCCGGGACTTTTCAGCCCATGTAGTAACCTTCGTAGTACTTCAAAGAACGGGATTCCAGAAATTCGACCAATAGCTAAAGAAATCTTGAAAAAATATACGTAAAAAGAATATGCCAAATTAAATAAATGAAGTGTCATAAAACGAAGTTCTAAATTGGTTTAAAATAAAAAATAATGGGTTATTTAAAATCATTCCTTTCTCTTCGGATACCTGTGTAATACAGAGGGATATAATATATTTCGGGTAGAAAAAACTCCTAATAAGTTCCCTCGTTGGTACAAGAAAAGCTATATGCAATATTTAATTGATATTTACAAAGTTTTTTCTATTTTATTAAGCTGTTTGAGAAATATACAACGGATTTAGAAAGTTTGTTGCGTATACGTTATATTCGTTTATATGTCGATTGCGTATACGTTCAAAGATGGGAAATTGCATAAAATTACTTTACTATAAATATCAAAAGTTATGTGAAAAAGACTATATTAAACATGTGTAACGTTAAACTTTTTGAAAACTATTAAGTTTGCAATTATTATGAAGAATACTTGCGAAAATGAGATAATTTATGAAAATACCACTGCAGAGGAGATCAAAAATAGTAATGAAGTTTTTATGTGCTTTGGTATTCAGCTCACTTTAGAAAATATTTAACTGAAAGTTTTTAAAAATTTGATATTCTACTGAAAACCGAACCAAACTTGTGAGCACAGTTTTAATAATTTTTAATTCAAGTTTTAAAAATATTATTTGCAACTTTATACACATATAAAACTAAATTTAATTACAGTGCGAATTTTATTTAACTTACTTACAATTCAAAATTTATAAAAACAAATTGCTTGCTGAAACTAGCTGCTGTATTAATTCTTTAATTAAATAATAACTAAATATTTCATTCAAATTTTTATTTATATATTTTTAGTTCTTTACTTTTATTATGAAAGTTTGAGGGAAAAATTTATGTAATGTTTGCATTTTTATTTTTAATAATTTTCTTGTTTAAAGTATTTATGAACTATTATTAACATGTGTGTAGGACGTATTTATGTGATATCCATATTTATCTTTACGTCCACTTTTATTGTTGGCAACATAAAATAAGTTAAATTCAATTAACAGTAGTAAAAACCCTTTTCAAAGAAAAAAAATCGATATGATTTATACATAAACATAAAATACGTGTACGTACATTAGAGCGACTCATCAAAAAAAGTGCTCGATGTATCCTCTTAAAAATTAACCTTGGACCTTTTCAACAATTCAAAAACCGCTCTTTTTACAGAATATCCTTTAAAACAGGACATGAATGATCGATGATTTTGAAAAATTTTATATACAGTTGGACGCGCTTTCAAAAACTTTTATTATGATATCCATATCGTACATGTTGGTAAGAAAACAGATTCTTAAATTGACTAAACATGCAAAAATAGACTCTTTTTAAAAATGGTCCAGCGACAGATCAAAGCTAGAGCCGAAGTATTTTAGATGTCATCATAAAAAACCGAATGTTCATTTTGGGGAGTACACTTTGCACGAATTTCGCTTCCATACAACTTGAGTCGCTCTAATCTACATATGTATGTGTACACAAATAAAATTCAATACAAAACCTGAACGATTTAAATCATATGAACACGCCCATCATTTTTCAGTTACAGAACAATATTAAAATAAGATATGGGTCTAAATTTTACGTCGTCATTAAGCAATGTCAGAGGCTATAAAACAAGAACTCTAAGCCATCAATTTCAATATTTTCGAAAAGGTGTACTTAGTTTGATTGTGGTTATACCAGTAGAAATGAAGCTGAACCTTAAATATGTATTGCGATTCGAAACAAACAAAAATACTTTTTACTAACAAACATATGTTAAATTATTAATTTAACCCACTTTATTTACAAATTTATTTGTATTTGATATTATAAAACAGATTTTGCCAATGTTATATTTGGACTGTTCAACTGTTTGTAACAAAGGTGTTTAAACAGCTCTCTTCCATATTTTTCTCATGTGCTCTAACACATACAAATTCAAAAAAGGCATTTGCCCCAACAAAGTTGCCCCACCGGAAAATATTAAAGAATGTAATAAGCAAATATTGTCTTTACTGCTTAGTATTTATTTTTATTAAGATGATTAACGCCTTAGTTTATTTAGATGTTCTGAATGCAAAGTTGTTCCAGTTTCAAAAAAAAAAAAAAAAAAAAACAAGTAAGAGTGTAGTATATTCGGCTGGGCCGAATCTAAAATACCCTTCACGATAGTCACGAATATGTATAGTATATTAAAAATGTGACCTAAATATGCTCGGTTATATATGAACCGATATCGGAATTTTCTATTTTCTGTATTTTAGTAACCTTCTTTTATAACGAGAATTGCTTTTCAGCAACAAAAAAAAAAATTTTTTTAATGGAAAAATCGGTTTAGGCTATATCTCGGCTATATATGGACCGATATCGGAAATTTTAATTTTCCATATTTATATAACCTTATATCATTACCAGAACTGCTTTTGAGCACAACAAATTGTTTTAGTTCGCTTACGCGATATTTTCATGAAAAACCCGATTTAGGCTATATCTCGGGTATATATGGACCGATATCAGAAATTTTAATTTTTTCTATTTTCGTAACCTTCTTTCATAACAAGAACTGCTTTTCAGCAAAAAAAAAATGTTATTGGAAAAATCGGTTCAGGCTATATCTCGAGTATATATGGACCGATATCGGATATTTTCTTTTTCCATATTTATATGACCCTATTTCATTACCAGAACTGTTTTTAAGCAAAAAAAGATGTTTAAGTTCATTTACGCGACATTTTCATTAAAACCGCAGTTTAGGCTATATCTCGGGTATATATGGACCGATATCGGAAATTTTTATTTTCCATACCTATATAACCTTATTTTGCTATTAGAACTGCTTTTAAGCAAAAAAAGTTGTTTTAGTTCGCTTACGCCGCGTATTCATGAAAAACCCGGTTTAGGCTATATCTCGGGTATATATGGACCGATATCGAAAACTTTCATTTTCCATATTTATATCACCTTATTTTATTACCAGAACTGCTTTGAGGCGAAAAAATTGTTTAAGTTCGCTTACACGGCATTTTCATGAAAAACACGGTTTGGGCTATATCTCGGGTATATATGGACCGATATCGGAAATTTTCATTTTTCATATTTATGTAACCTAATTTCATTACCAGAACTGCTTTTGAGCAAAGAAAAGTTGTTTAAGTTCGCTTACGCGACATATTCATGAAAAACCCGATTTGGGCTATATCGCGGTTATATATGGACCGATATCGGAAATTTTCATTTTCCATATTTATGTAATCTTATTTCATTATCAGAACTGCTTTTGAGCAAAAAAAAAGTTTTTTAAGATCGCTTACGCGACATTTTCATGAAAAACCCGATTTGGGCTATATCTCGGGTACATATGGACCGATATCGGAAATTTTCATTTTCCATATTTATGTAACCTAATTTCATTACCAGAACTGCTTTTGAGCATAAAAAAGCTGTTAAGTTCGCTTACGCGGCATTTTGATGAAAACCCTGGTCTAGGCTATATCTCGGGTATATATGGACCGATATCGGAAATTTCCATTTTTCATATTTATGTAACCCAATTTCATTACCAGAACTGCTTTTGAGCACAAAAAAGTTGTTTATGTTCGCTTACGCGGCATTTTCATGAAAACCCCGGTCTAGGCTATATCTCGGGTATATATGGACCGATATCGAAAATTTTCATTTTTCATATTTATATGACCTTATTCCATTACCAGAACTACTTTTGAGCACAAAAAAGTTGTTTAAGTTCGCTTACGCGACATTTTCATGAAAAACCCGATTTCGGCTATATCTCGGGTATATATGGACCGATATCGAAAATTTTCATTTTTCATATTTATGTAACCTAATTTCATTACCAGAACTGCTTTTGAGCATAAAAAAGCTGTTAAGTTCGCTTACGCGGCATTTTCATGAAAACCCCGGTCTAGGCTATATCTCGGGTATATATGGACCGATATCGGAAATTTTCATTTTCCATATTTATGTAACCTAATTTCATTACCAGAACTGCTTTTGAGCACAAAAAAGCTGTTAAGTTCGCTTAAGCGGCATTTTTATGAAAACCCTGGTCTAGGCTATATCTCGGGTATATATGGACCGATATCGAAAATTTTCATTTTTCATATTTATATGACCCTATTCCATTACCAGAACTGCTTTTGAGCACAAAAAAGTTGTTTAAGTTCGCTTACGCGACATTTTCATGAAAAACCCGATTTGGTCTATATCTCGGGTATGTATGGACCGATATCGAAAATTTTCATTTTTCATATTTATGTAACCTAATTTCATTACCAGAACTGCTTTTGAGCACAAAAAAGTTGTTTAAGTTCGCTTACGCGGTATTTTCATGAAAAACCCGGTCTAGGCTATATCTCGGGTATATATGGACCGATATCGGAAATTTTTATTTTCCATACCTATATAACCTTATTTTGCTATTAGAACTGCTTTTAAGCAAAAAAAGTTGTTTTAGTTCGCTTACGCCGCGTATTCATGAAAAACCCGGTTTAGGCTATATCTCGGGTATATATGGACCGATATCGAAAACTTTCATTTTCCATATTTATATCACCTTATTTTATTACCAGAACTGCTTTGAGGCGAAAAAATTGTTTAAGTTCGCTTACACGGCATTTTCATGAAAAACACGGTCTAGGCTATATCTCGGGTATATATGGACCGATATCGGAAATTTTCATTTTCCATATTTATATAACCCTATTTTATTACCAGAACTGCTTTTGAGCACAAAAAAGTTGTTTAAGTTCGCTTACGCGACATTTTCATGGAAACCCCGGTTTGAGCTATATCTCGGGTATATATGGACCGATATCTGAAAAAAAAATTTTTTGTCTTTTAGTCACCATGCTTAATAAGTGTGTGAAGTTTGAAGCAAAACGAACAACTTTTGTTTTCAAAAATTTTCATACAAAACTGCAAAAAAAAATGGCTTTTTTCGGAATTTTGAATATATCTCAGCTATACGTGGACCGATATTACTGAATTTCAATAGCAAACCCATGAATCGATGGGGTAAAAGAATGGTGAAAGAAAAAAGTTTCTAAGTCTAATGGTTTTCTCAGAAACGGTATTTCAACAGCGGACAGACGGACAGACGGACATCGCTTAATCGACTTTTCCATTAATTCTGATTCAGAATATATATACTTTATAGGGTCGCAAAAAAAAACTGTAGAAATTACAAACGGAATCACAAACTTATATATACCCTTTACATTTTTGTGAAGGGTATAAAAACTAAACGCAAACGATGTAGTCAAATATCATCCAATATCCGTTTAATCAACAGATTCTCAAATTTTTCAAAAGCTCTTCTGTGATAAGCTTGTATAAATATCAACATAGTTTTAGAAACGATTAAAGAACAGAGGAAGCTGTAAAAGCTGCATTTTTTTCAATGATCTTGACGTATCTTGAAGTGCAGTTCTTTGTTCTTTACAAAATTTGATTGTAAAAATTATCACATTAAGGAGTCAAAAGTTTTTAGTATTCCAAAAATATTTTACGAATAAGAAACAATACAACAAATAAATAACGCGAAGAGTAAGTGCAATATGAAATCTCACAAGGCAGAGGATTGGGAACACTATTACTTTCAGCTTTTTCAACGATTTAAAAAATCTTGATTTCTGAGGGCAGCTATACATACATACACTCCGGTTCACTTATGTAAAGGCACTAAAAATTCCATATTCAGAGGACCGTATCTTTTGCAATTTTTAACCGATTGCAGAATTTTAAAGTAGAAATGGAAGCTAGACATCTTGAGATATAAAAAAAAGTCATGACAAAAGTGATTTCTTAACTGAAGAACCTTTTTGGAGCAATTTATAAAAATAAGTCCAAAAATATGCTTTCTTTTTCGGTTGACTTGAATAAATGCAAATGGTATATGTATAGAAGTTTGTGAATCAAAACTTATAGAAAAGTCGATTAAACGATGTCTGTCTATCCGCCGCTGAAATACCGTTTCTGACAAAGCCATTAGGCGTAGAAACTTTTTTTTCAACATTCGATTACTGAATCGATTCATGGGTTTGCTATTGAAATTCTATAAAATCGGTTGACACATAGCTTATATACGAGGGCTCATCAAAAATAACCGTTATTTTCAATTTTTCAAAAAGTATTTATTTATTCATCAATACCTATCTTGTTTTTTATTATTTTTAGAGTAAGCGATGATTTTTTTGTATGGAGCTATTGCTTATTACAAATGATTACATTTTAATCAACTTACGAGTCAAAATAGCAAAACTATTTTAAATCTATCGGAAAAAACGAAAATCGCTGTTTAAGGATATTATAACCTCGCAATAACTAAAAAAATTGGACGAAGCCCAACAGTTGTCGATAATTACCTTAAGGATCTCGAAGGGTATGGAGGCGTTTCATCGTCTTTATCTACGTATGAGAGAAGACAAATTATCAAAACTGCTTCTAATTGTCTTATCCTTGTCAAACATAGATTTTAAAAAGATCTCAAACTGGAGTGCAAGCAAGCAAGTCATTAGTACGCAGAGTAATTAAAAGCTGTTAGTATCTTAAATACCGGAAATTGCAAAAAAAGCCACCAATTAATGCTCCTCATAAGGAAAAGCGGCTTTAATTCGCAAAAGATTATATGGCATTGGATGTGCAACAAAAAAGTCAGGTGAATGGCTAGAGAACCGTTGTATTTACAAATGAGAAGAAGTTTAACTTAGATGGACCTGATGGCTATAACCATTATTTTCATGATTTGCGCAAATAAAAGCGATGTTCGAACGGACACCACAGACGAAAGGGAGGCGTTATGGTATGGGGTGCTATTACGTACTATGGCAACATCGAACTTGAATTTCAATATCCAAAAATTACTGGTGCGAGCTATAAAATGGTACTGGAATCAGCTTTCCCAAAGATCAATGAACTACTTGTTCCTATGTCTTGGAATGGGCTTTCCAAAGTAGTAGTGGAATTCATTGCAAGCCAAAATGTTGATATTCTTGACTGACCACCCTGGCGCCAGATCTAGACATTATCGAACATGTCTGGGGTTGGTAATTTCGTAAGGTCTATAGAGGAGGTAGAGAGTTTGATGACAATCAGTTACTAATTCAGGCTATTAAAGATGCTTGGAGTCAAATTTCGTTGGATTACATAAATTCTTTTTATCTGTAAATGAAACTCCTTCGGTCAGGGGACAGAGGAAAAATATAAACACAAAAAAATTAAAAAAAAAGATATAATAAAAAATATTTATAGGAAAATAAAAACTATAAACAGCTTGTTTTCTATGTTTCCCAGCTGTCTGTATGTCGACATTTCATAGGAGCTACCCTAATCTCAGTAGACTTTGGAAATTTTTGAAAGATATTCTCAAACATTCAACTTTATATCCCAGCAATCTAAGTAAATTATTGAGAATTTAAAAAGCAAAATGTTTTAATAATACCCGTCAAAACACTAAAAACAAGCTTTTTTCATTTATACACGTCTCTACCTTTCTCTAGATTGTTGGGATAATTATTCCATTGACATCTGGCAATGATAAAAACAAAAAAAGTTAACAGCTGCACTCTCAATTTCAGCTGTTAAATTAAATTCGCCTTACATATGTACAAAATGCAGGGTTGACAATTCGTTGCGTTTTGCGCAATTCTTGGTGCTTTTTGAAATTTGTTGAGCGAAAAATTTCTTAGTTGGTGCGCTGTGCGCTTTTTGTAATTCAGTGCGCTTTTTATGTCATTCAATACAGCTTTTTGTTTTAATGTAAGAAAAAAGTTTATTAAGTGTCTAAAGTTTTTACATTTTGTTTTGTAGTCGTAGAGCTCAATCAGAACACGGACTAACAATGTGGGCACAACGTCTCATATCATATGAACAAAGAGGACAATCTTGCTTATACACATATTCCCGAAAGAAATAGAAAATTTTCGGTTTATAAAATCTGCTGCTTTTAGAGAGTGCTTTGCTATTAAGCAATCACGCCAAGTTTGTTTAGCGAAGTTCATATATATGGAAGTGCGTGAATGAATAATAACCTTCATCTTTAAATTAGATTTTTGGTTTGTATATATGTACATCGGGCCTTAGTTCAAGTTCCTCTTTTCTTAATTATACCCTTCACAAAAATGTAATATATATACATATATATACCCTATAAGTTTGTGATTCCGTTTGTAATTTCTACAGTCTTTTTTGCGACCCTATAAAGTATATATATTCTGATTCAGAATTAATGGAAAAGTCGATTAAGCGATGTCCGTCTGTCCGCTGTTGTAATACCGTTTCTGAGAAAATCATTAGACTTAGAAACTTTTTTCTTTCACCATTCTTTTACCCCATCAATTCATGGGTTTGCTATTGAAATTCAGTAATATCGGTACACGTCTAGCTGAGATATATTCAAAATTCCGAAAAAAGCCATTTTTTTTGCAATTTTGTATGAAAATTTTTTGAAACAAAAGTTGTTTGTTTTGCTTCAAACTTCACACACTTATTAAGCATGGTGACTAAAAGGCAAAAAAAAGATTTTTTTTTTTTTTTGACATCGGTCCATATATACCCGAGACATAGCCCAAATCCAACTTTTAATGAAAATGACGCATGGGCGAAGCTAAACAACTTTTTTTGCTTAAAAGTAGTTCTGGTAATAAACTTAGGTTATATAGATATGGAAAATGGAAATTTCCGATATCGGTCCATATGTACCCGAGATATAGCCCAGCCAGGTTTTTCATGAAAATGCTTAAACAACTTTTTTGTGGTCAAAAGCAGTTTTAGTAATGAAATAATTTTATATAATTATAGAAAATGAAAATCCGTCCATATATAGCCTACACCGGGTTTTTCATTAAAATGTCGCGTAAGCGAGCTTAAACAACTTGTTTGTGCTCAAAAGCAGTCTTAGTAATAAAATCAAGTTACATAAATATGGAAAATGAAAATTTCCGATATCGGTCCATATATACCCGAGATATAGCCTAGACCGGGCTTAAATGAAAATGCCGCGTAAGCGAACTTAAACAACTTTTTTGCTCAAAAGCAGTTTTGGTAATGAAATCAGATTGTATTAATATGGAAAATCAAAATTTCCTATATCGGTCCATATATACGCAAGATATAGCCTAAACCGGTTTTTTGATGAAAATATTGCGTAAACGAACTTAAACAAAATTTTTTTTTGCTTAAAACCATTCTGGTAATAAAAGCAGGTTATATAAATATGGAAATTAAAAATTTCCGATGGAAATTAAAAATTTCCGATACCCGAGATATAGCCTGAACCGATTTTTCCATTAATATTTTTTTTTTTTTTTTTTTTTGCTGAAAAGCTATTCTCGTTATAAAAGAAGGTTACTAAAATACAGAAAATAGAAAATTCCGATATAGGTTCATATATTTTGTTCACATTTTGAAATATACTATACATATACATGACTATCGTGAAGGGTATTTTAGATTCGGCCCAGCCGAATATACCACACTCTTACTTGTTAGTTAATAACATACATATTTTCGTATTACTCGTATAATAATTCTCCGTACCTAGAGATGTAAATATCAATCTATTGAACCTTTATCTTTTTTTGCTACAACTCTGGCAAATTTTCGTATATTTCAATAAATTATTTTAAAGGCGCTCACTCTAAGTAAGTGATTAGATTGGTATTAATTGAGTTTCATGGCTTGTAGTGCGATTCTATAATGCGATTCCATAATTTTTAATCATCCGACAATTGTCAATTTTTTCGACATACATATGTATTTCATCCCCTGTAATATAATTTTAAAAACGGTAAGCAGCTGTATTTTTTTGTACCTGATAATAGGCAGTAAAAGTAACAGCTGATTTTGGTCGACAGTGAATGTAATGAATAACAAATTTAATAAAATATCGTTATAATTATTGTAAAGATACCATTGTCTTAATAAAACTAACAGAACCGTACTAGTGGCCAATTTTTACAAACACGAATTCTAGCTATTGAAAGAATATGATTGTGTGCCATCAGTTAATGCTATCACACCCAGTTTGATCGTCTAATAGCTCCATAAAAGGCTATTTCATTATTGAGTTATTAATATAAAAATATTCCCCCATATTACAAGAGGCGTTATCGTCATTACAACAAGACGACATCAAAAAAAGAACAGTCTTTTCAGCAGTTTTCAGTTTTGACAGCAATTATGTAATCTTTGATAGGCCTTCCATATTTCATACACCTAAGCGATAAATAGAGACTGTCGGCAACATTCAATTGTTGTTGGCAACAAGTAAATATATGCCAACATTTTTGTGTCGACTTCATATGACGACGATGACGTTACAAGAGGCGTGGGAGATTTTACTTTTTATAATACAAAATTGGATTTTTTATTGAAATAACGCACATTTACCTCCATTTTGGTGCGTTTTGAAATTTCAAAGTTGACAAAGTGTTTTTATAGATGTATAAAACTTTCAGATAGATAAAACAAAGCTGAATTTTTTAAATTGATATGAAAATTATTTTGTTCGAAAGATAATTTTCTGGTATTACAATTCAAGTATGACTTCAGGCATATGACCTTCACCGTTGACTCGGACATAGTCTAAACTGAAGGTTTTATTTCCGACGACTTTTTCCAACATTTGTGGCTATATATTGGCAATAACACGGCGAATATTATTCTTTAAAGTGGCCAATCGCATTACCACACACAAAATAGTCTAGCGGTGTTAAACCGCAAAATCTTGAAGCGCGATCTGTATGATATATCGGGCTGTCTTTTTGAAAGCACACCACCTGGGCACCATGGGTATTCAATTGATGAACGAAAAAGTCAGTAATCACGGCTCTATAGCGCTCACCTTTAGCTATAACGTTCTGACCAGCATCGATTTTAAAGAAGTACGGACCAATGATTCCGCTAGCCCGTAAATCACACCAAAATGTCAGTTTTTTTTTATGTAACAGTGTCTCTACATACACTTGAGGATTATCATAAAAGCAAATACGTCAATTTTATTTATTGATGTATCCATTCAAACAAAAGGGAGCTTCATCGCTAAAAAAAAATCGCTTATGGAAATCGGGATCACCGGCAATCTTGTTTTGGTCCCATTTGCACAATTTGGAAGTTTTGTTGAGGCAGCCTATCAGTCCATTTATGCTGAAATAACAAGCCACACTAAACATAAATCACTTAACGCTGACAAAATTGTCCCTAGCTAAAACAGTGTTGTCAACTTAAATTTTATAACTCTATAAACTGGCAAACGTTTTTTAGGAATACAACAACTCTAGCAGAGCGGTTCGTTATTAATAGCTTATATTCAAATTTGAATTTTCCCAACTAATAATATTAGTAGATTTCCAATGCAGAAATGAAAAATCAAATTTAATTAATATTGTTAATAATAATTAATTTTCAATAAAATAAAAAGAGTTTGGGCTTTTTAATCCCCCTTGTATGCAATTTCCTAATAGTCAATGGAAGACAAGGTTCAAGGAGTTGGTAGGCAGGAGCTCATTAAGAGTATCAGCCCTTAACCAACTCACCCATCTAACCATCATTCCTGGTCCCGTACAGCACAAGTATCTGTTGCAATATAACAGCATCTCGGGGAATGTTAGCATCCGAAATAAGCCACGCACCACTCAATTATCATGGACACCCACTCCCATATCCTACACCCTTAGGTTTAAACCACAGCCAGAACGTTCCAGCCAAGGTAGGCACCTGAACCATGATCAGCCCGGGTTGAACTGCAAACAGAACCACCCGGGTCATGCTGATCCCCGTTTTGGGCAAAATGCATACAGTGGGAGAAATTTTACGAGCGGTCGGTAGACCTTTATTTTTTAAACAGTTATATAGTTGTAATGTCATCACGCCAAACTTATATTTTTAAATTTACATTAGGACCACTTTGATTAACTACGTTTACAAAACAAACAAAACAAATACAATTCAAGAATAAGGCGTGCTGTTTTTGTAAATGTTTTAGAAATACTTACAACGCACCTCAGTTCAGCACGGAGAGAATTTCTTAATATTCCTACTACAAAAATTAAATATCTTTTATTACGTGTATTGTAAACGTACCTTAAAGAAATATTTGTGTTCTACTCTAAAAACAATGTTGATGAAAGTTTATTGAAATTTTTTAAAAATTTGTTAAAGTTTTTTTTTTATAGTTTTTAATATCGTAAATTTTGTTCAAAACGTAACTTTATAATTTAAGTTAAATTTTTTATAAGTACAAAATATTTTAACTTTTTGCCTGAGTCCGCTGAGCACAAGTTTATAGATTTAATTGAATTTTGTAGAAATAAACATTTCATAAAAAAAAAATCCTGATCGCTTTTATCTCATCTTTCAAAATATATATTCTATATTGTTGGAAGAAACAAGAGTCACAAAATATTCTGTCCTTGTATCTCATCTATCAAAAGTAAACTTTCAAGACAAAATAATAAATATGTTAGAAAGTCAAGTTCAAATTCAACTTAACATTGAAGGAAACAAAAACAATTTCCCAATTATCTTGTAAGCTTTGGCAAACGCTCACTTAATCTTTTAAGGATTAGAATAAACTTATAAATATAAAAGAAATGTATACCACCTTAATTCTTATTTTATATATATGCATTTAAATAGAGGAAAAAATCAAACTTAAGCACATTGTGCAAAGTCACAAAGTAAAGAGAAAACAAAATTGTTATAGTCACAAATTATGCAAATCAAGTTATTTTATGACATCGTTAAGGATGCTGTTAAACATGAAGTGACAACGAGAACACAACCAATTCAAATACAATTTACGTGTAAAATGAATTTAGTATACACACAAAGGAACGAATACATAAACAGTGACATCCAAACAATTATACAGCACCTTAGGCTCGTTTACTTTAACGTACGAACAGCAGCACCGCACTATTTATGTTTACTTGTCAATGACATACGACAGAACAGCCGTCATCTAATATTCAATGACCTCCGATTCAACCTCTTCGTATTCGTATCATCTCGCTAGCATGACGATGATTGAGTTAAAGATGTAGAAACTTTGCTCTTGGCTTAAGCTACTTACACTTTGTTGCCACCGTATTTCTCGTCTTGAGAGACAGTGACTATGACTGCCACCACTAATGTCAATGTCATGTTACAAAGACAGTTTTTCCTTTTAATCTTCTTTCGTTTTTAATTTTATTACTGTAATAACATTGTTGGTTTCTTTTCATGGCTTTTGCACACACCAATATATAATAGAAATGTAAGTATGTATATAATCTTGGAAGGAGTGTGAGTGTTGTTGCAATTTAAACGGATGATAATATTTAAACTAAAGGAAGTGTTTTATAATGAAAGTGCTCGCAATCGTCGTCAGTTGGTAATTCTTGTTCAAACAGTTTTTCATGCGAATATATTTTTTGACCTAATTTCATTTTTTTTTTCTTTCGCTGTTAGACAAAGTTTAGTTTTTCTTTCTTTATTAAATTCAATGTCATCTGGCGTTAAATGTTATTTAAGTAGCAGCAGCTCAATATAAACAGCCTCTTCAAAGCTTAAGGCACCTTCACCTTAAGACTTATTTTATGATGACAATTTTCAATTTATGTGCGGAAATTCAGCGGAAAACATATTTTGCAATGTAAATAAAATAAGAAAATCAAGTTTAAAAAATTTATGTTAATAATTAATAAAACTTCGCAGATACCCAAAATGCAAAATAAACTATATTATTTATAAGAAAAAACCTGAACTATAACCCGTTGTACAAATGTACAAACCAAAAATTTTATTTAAAAAATTATAAAAGTTCATCAAAAATTCAATAAATTTATATTTATAATAATAATAATAAAAGATTTGCGCTTACAAAAAAAAACGTGTGCTTTTCGTTAGGCGATCGATATTCAAGAGATAAAGCCAAAAACGGAAATTATAAAAAAGAGAACAAAATGGCAATGCCAATCAAATTCGAATTAATGCTAACAAATTTATTCAATATTTATTTACGAAAACGTTACTTTCAACATCAACTCCAGTTATCAATAACTTTTAATTAAAGAAGACAGAAAAAATAATTATTGGCTTTAGCTGGTGGACAACTAACTGTTTTGTAGCCACTGCACTACTCATCAGCACTCACGCCGCACGCTCGGATCATGATTAAATATGGGGATGAACACCGAACTCTTTAATTTACTTTTCTGTCTTCACTTATCTCATATTAATCAAATAAGAAACTTTGTTGTGTACTTTTTGTTTCCATCCGGGCAGCAAGTTGGGCTTTTCCGATGAATAACTCGGGCACTCTGCTTTCAGTAATATATATTGTAGCTGTTATAGTATTTCCTGAAGGGTCCCGTAGGAATGGCAGCAAATACTTATTATTGTTTTATTAAATAAAAAAAACAAGAGGTTTATTTAAATTATATTTTTGATTGTTTATTGACCTTTACTCACTTACTGCTTACTTTTATACATTTATGTTTTCTTTTTATACCCTTCACAAAAATGTTAAGGGTATATATAAGTTTGTGATTCCGTTTGTAATTTCTACAGTTTTTTTTTGCGACCCTATAAAGTATATATATTCTGAATCAGAATTAATGGAAAAGTCGATTAAGCGATGTCCGTCTGTCCGCTGTTGAAATACCGTTTCTGAGAAAACCATTAGACTTAGAAACTTTTTTCTTTCACCATTCTTTTACCCCATCGATTCATGGGTTTGCTATTGAAATTCAGTAATATCGGTCCACGTATAGCTGAGATATATTCAAAATTCCGAAAAAAGCCATTTTTTTTTGCAGTTTTGTATGAAAATTTTTGAAAACAAAAGTTGTTCGTTTTGCTTCAAACTTCACACACTTATTAAGCATGGTGACTAAAAGGCAAAAAATTTTTTTTTCAGATATCGGTCCATATATACCCGAGATATAGCCCAAATCGGATTTTTAATGAAAATGTCGCATAGGCGAAGCTAAATAACTTTTTTTTGCTCAAAAGCAGTTCTGGTAATAAAATTAGGTTACATAAATATGGAAAATGATAATTTCCGATATCGGTCCATATATACCCGAGATATAGCCCAATCCGGGTTTTTCATGAAAATGTCGCGTAAGCGAACTTAAACAACTTTTTTGTGCTCAAAAGCAGTTCTGGTAATAAAATAGGGTCATACAAATATGAAAAATGAACATTTTCGATATCGGTCCATATATACCCGAGATATAGCCTAGACCGGGGTTTTCATGAAAATGCCGCGTAAGCGAACTTAAACAATTTTTTTGTGCTCAAAAGCAGTTCTGGTAATGAAATTAGGTTACATAAATATGGAAAATGAAAATTTCCGATATCGGTCCATATATACCCGAGATATAGCCTAGACCGGGTTTTTCATGAAAATGTCGCGTAAGCGAACTTAAACAACTTTTTTGTGCTCAAAAGCAGTTCTGGTAATGAAATAGGGTCATATAAATATGAAAAATGAAAATTTTCGATATCGGTCCATATATACCCGAGATATTGCCCAAATCGGGGTTTTCATGAAAATGTCGCGTAAGCGAACTTAAACAACTTTTTTGTGCTCAAAAGCAGTTCTGGTAATGAAATTAGGTTACATACATATATATGAAAAATGAAAATTTCCGATATCGGTCTATATATACCCGAGATATAGCCTAGAACGGGGTTTTCATGAAAATGCCGCGTCAGCGAAATTAAACAACTTTTTTTTCTTAAAAGCGGTTCTGGTAACAAAATAAGGTTATATAAATATGAAAAATGAAAATTTCCGATATCGGTTCATATATACCGCAGATATAGCCTGGAACGGGGTTTTTCATGAAAATATCGCGTAAGCGAACTTAAACAACTTTTTTTGCTTAAAAGTAGTTTTGGTAATAAAATAAGGTTGTATAAGTATGGAAAATGAAAATTTTCGATATCGGTCTATATATACCCGAGATATAGCCCAAACCGGGTTTTTCATGAAAATGTCGCGTAAGCGAACTTTAACAACTTTTTTTTGATTAAAAACAGTTCTGGTAATAAGATCAGTTTATATAAATATGGAAGATAAAAATTTCCGATATCGGTCCATATATACCCGAGATATAGCCTAAACCGGGGTTTTCATGAAAATGCCGCGTAAGCGAACTTAAACAATTTTTTCGCCTTAAAGCAGTTCTGGTAATTAAATAAGGTTATATAAATATGGAAAATGAAAATTTCCGATATCGGTCCATATACACCCGAGATATAGCCCAAACCGGGTTTTTCATGAAAATGTCGCGTAAGCGAACTTAAACGACTTTTTTCACCTTAAAGCAGTTCTGGTAATGAAATAAGGTTATATAGGTATGAAAAATGAAAATTTCCGATATCGGTCCATATATACCCGAGATATAGCGCAAACCGGGTTTTTCATGAAAATGTCGCGTAAGCGAACTTAAACAACTTTTTTGTGCTTAAAACAGTTCTGGTAATAAGATGAGGTTATATAAATATGGAAAATGAAAATTTCCGATATCGGTCCATATATACCAGAGATATAGCCTAAGCCGTGGTTTTCATGAAAATGCCGCGTAAGCGAACTTAAACAACTTTTTTCACCTTAAAGCAGTTCTGGTAATAAAATAAGGTTATATAAATATGGAAAATTAAAATTTCCGATATCGGTTCATATATACCCGATATATAGCTTAACAGGTTTTTTGATGAAAATGCCGAGTAAACAACTTTTTTGTGCTCAAAAGCAGTTCTGGTAATGGAATAAGGTTATATAAATATGGAAAAAGAAAAAATCCGATATCGGTCCATATATACTCGAGATATAGCCTGAACCGATTTTTCCAATAACATTTTTTTTTTTACTGAAAAGCAGTTCTTGTTATAAAAGAAGGTTACGAAAATAGAGAAAATTAAAATTTCTGATATCGGTCTATATATACCCGAGATATAGCCTAAATCGGGTTTTTCATGAAAATATCGCGTAAGCGAACTTAAACAATTTGTTGTGCTCAAAAGCAGTTCTGGTAATGATATAAGGTTATATAAATATGGAAAATTAAAATTTTCGATATAGGTCCATATATACCCGAGATATAGCCTGAACCGATTTTTCCATTAAAAATTTTTTTTTTTTTTGCTGGAAAGCAATTCTCGTTATAAAAGAAGGTTACTAAAATACAGAAAATAGAAAATTCCGATATCGGTTCATATATAACCGAGCATATTTAGGTCACATTTTTAATATACTATACATATTCGTGACTATCGTGAAGGGTATTTTAGATTCGGCCCAGCCGAATATACTACACTCTTACTTGTTATTCATTTATTTTGCTGCTGCTGCTGTTGTAATTGTTGTTGTTGCCTGTTTTGCCGGTATACCATGCTGTCAGCAGTTTTAACTTTTCGTTGGTAGAGCTGCAAAACTATCGGTAGTCGTCCCCATCGATATTTTTGATAGTTTCAAGAAAAACTATCGATAATATCGATACTATCGTTAACCGCTTCTTTTGGCTATGAATCTGTAACTCAAGTGGAAGTTAGTAAACATACATAGATACATGCATATTTATATAGATATATATAAACAGCCTTATTCAAAAAAACTTACTAAACGTTTACTTATCGTTATTAAGCAAAATTTCCTAAAGTATTATTCAAAACCCCATATTTGTTTAATATACTGATATTAACTCAGTGTCAAATGCTGAAATTTTAATAAACCTTCTGCCCATCTTTAAACCTACTTTTAGTCATAATTCCTCTTATTGGTTCTTGTCCCCAATATAATTTTTCAGGACAAAATCCTATTTGGTCATATAAGTGTGAGCATGCAGGTGTGTGTAGATATGTTCATAAGTTATTCGAGTTCCTTTTATTCGTAATGAAAAAAATACATTTTTTTAATAAATTTTTTACTTTATTCATTAACATTTTTCACTAAAAGATAAAAACAAAGAAATGTTTATTGTACGCAAATGTTTTTTTTTTTTTTTTTTATTTTACAACCACAAATTATTCGAAAGTTCGGTTACCGATTAATGTAATACATATTTTTTGCATCATTAGAACATAAGCCACAATTTTTTGGAACTTAAGAGCCACTTTTATGTATACTGTTACCAGTTCAAAATTGCTTAAGTCATATATCAGTTAATATGTGTTTTCTGAATACAAATTTTTAATAACAGTTTCTTAAGCTTTACTCATTTGGTAACAAATATGTACATGAAACCAAAAGTAAAAATTTTTTTTTAATGCAGCTGAAAATCTTTACGTTTCTTTATTCTATGATAAAAAATATATCTCTTAAATACTTTTACTTTTATTTTTGATTAGTACTTTGAGCTGCAGCGTCACCTGTATGCAAAGAGAACAAAGTTTTTTAAGTTGCAGTTGACATTTAGCCGCAGCCGCCAAATATAAGTTTCCATGTTTAACTAACTTTTTTTACTCGTATAAAAAAAAAAACTTTTTTTTATTTGAGATAAAAGTAATAAATGATATAATACAGTTTACGAGTACTTTGATATATAATATGATTTATATAATATATTTTCATTTGAAAATTACGCTATAACTATAAAAATTTAAAGGCGGCTAAGAAGCTGGCTGAATAAATGGCCAGAAACGTTATGCCGGCTACATGTAACCGGCTTCGCATATACTTTCAAAAATTGTCGATAGTATCACTACCGAACGAAAACAATCGTTAATTAGCTAAAAATAAAACTATCGATACTATCGATAGTACTATCGATTGTTTTGCAGCTCTATTTGTTGGTCGGCGTTTAGATATTGTTGCGGCATAGTTATTTCGCAATTGCTCTGATGGCGCATTTCGCAACATCAATCAATTGTGCTGTTGACCTAATTGCTTGATTTATTTCCGCATGTTGCTGTTCTTTTTTATATTGTTTAATACTTCACAACATAGCAAACAAAACTCTAGGAAGGCCCAGCATGACTTAATTCTCACAACTAACTCCTTCATATCATGCTATTTTACAAACCATCCTCGTGCTGATCGTGAAAAGTTCTGGTTAAGTTATAGATTTAAAATCCCAGAGAGGAGTTATTGATATTCCCCAATAATTATAGTGCATGCCGATTTTTACCTGGCGAACTATGAGATAGTTCACTTCGTGAAATTGATTCATCGTCGGAATAGGCCATTATGACAACTACACATCTGATATCGAATTAATTGTGGTATCGAATAACATTACGATACATCTAGATTATGACAAACGATGCATATCGGATCGTAATTTAAACGAAATATAATAGATTTAAGACCATATGTTTCCTAAAAGTACGAATACAAAAGAGAAATTGTTTAACTTTGTTATATTGTTGCAAAACAGTTCATTCGATATCGTATGCCAAGATATCAAAATGAAAAATTTCGATAATATTTCTCGATATCGAATGCGATGATTTGGCCCCTGAACTTGTTTTTTGGATAGCATTTTTCTATCTTGCAAGAGTATTTGTTATTCGTACATAAAAATTATTCACGATTAGGGGATATTTTTTTAACATGAAAAGTTTTTTCGGATATTATTCACAACTGAGTTACCATAAAAAAGTATTTTACGAGAATTATTACTGATTGCTGTAAAAAACTTTAGAGGGAAAAATTATTCCTGATAAGAATAAATACTCGTATATTGTTACGAAATTTTATCGCATCTAAGCCAGTGTGCAACCGTTGATCTGCTTGTTATGTACATTTATAACACTCACACAAACAAACTAAAGCTACAAACATAATACACAAACATACATATGTTTTCATGATTTAAATAAAGTACACAAACTTCCAAGTGAATCAATCACAAATGATGTTGTTGCTGTTCTTGCATTCTTGATATTTCGTTTCTAATAGTTTGTTGTTTTCGCTTGCTTATTTTTCGCAAGCATGTGTATGAATGTGTTTATGCCTAAGAATTATATTTGTATATACATTTGAGTCTAAAATTATGATTCACTAGAAAGATCATGATGATTGTAGAATACAATCATGGCGAAGAATCAATTTATTTTTAAACGTTGTGCAAAACAGTCATAACAATAAGCAAGTGTTTTAATACACAGTGGTACTTAGTGTACAATTATATATAAAATATATTACATTTAACACGTATATATTTTTGGCAAAATTAGAGACTTCGGGCATTTAAGGAACTTAAAACTTCATATCGAAAGTTACATTTCCATTAGCCTGCTTGTTGGACTTGTAGAACAAAGCATTAAGTAAGTTTTCTATAAAAGTTAATCTTAACTTTCTAAAATGTCTTCTCTGCTATTAAACTAAATCATTACTATTAACCTCTTCAATCAAATCTGTCGTAATGTCTTATTCATCAATACACAAACTATTTTATTATATAAATTCTCATTCTTATACACTGTCATTAAGCAAAGAACTTAAAAATTTTATATTTCAATATTAAAACCCCGATTAATCGTGTTAAAATCCACGGTTTATTCGATGTTCGAAAAATATTCATTAAAAAAAAAGACTTCAATTAAAAAAAAAACCCCGGTAGGGTGCGATCACTCTATTAATAACACACTTATTAATCACCAAGTCAGTGTAACTTCATTTTGCTAACAACTCCCACCTTCGGATGATTTTACTTAATACATTACAAAATTTAATTTAAAATGCAGTTCGACTCGGAGAATCAATCAGAGTAGACGTCCTCAGAGTAAACCCTTGTGACAAATATTAAATAATCACTTAACTTGTAATAAAAACAAGTATATAGGTACTACAAAAACCTCCAAACGATAAAAAAAACAATTAAAACAATAATTCATTATCTAAAACAAAATTTCTTAAGTGAATAAATAAAAAAACACCTGTGTTGCAAAATTTACTAAACTTTTGATCTTAGAACGGTATCATTTAATGAAAAAAAAAACAAAATTAAAAAACAAAAGAAAAATGAATAAACCACCAGACAATCACTCAAATCAAAAAGCATCTCCATCTCTTCAATGGGACAAAACTAAGTCACAAAACTTTTCACAAACTGGCCCAATATTTTTATTAATGAAGAGAATTAACAGCGAAGATACACTTACCAATGTATCCCCCTTTTTAATAAAAAAAAGCAATCGATCACACCTGCAACAGTGAAGTAGAAGAGTGCAAAAAACTGATAAATGGAAGTATTTTAATAAAAACAAAAAACTGTGCTCAAGCCAATAAACTAACTACTTTGATTGCTCTCTCAAACTCAATCTCAGTAGAAATAACAGAATATAAAACCCTTAACCAATCAAAAGGTGTAATCTACAGTAACGACTTACGGGGAATATCTGAAAATGAAATTAAAGACGAACTTACTCACCAGAATGTATGTGAAGTTAAAAAAATTATGAAGTTTGCAAATAGCCAACCAGTTGAATCAGGTCTCATTATCATTACCTTTGCATCTTCTACCTTACCAAGTGATATTAAAATAGGATACCAAAAAGTTAATATACGGCCCTACATCCCGCTTCCAATGAAATGTAACAACTGTCAACTCTTCGGTCATATCGCGAAATACTGCAAAAACCAAAAAATCTGTTATCATTGCGCTAAAGAATTTCACACCAATCCAGACAGAGACGAGGAATGCAGTAATGAAGTCAACTGCATAAATTGTATGAATAATATGAAAGAGGACACTAAACATTCATCCAAAGATAAGAAATGCCCAATATTCATTAAACATAAAGAGCTACAATTGAGAAAGTTGATAACAAAACTGCTCATAAAACTTACAACGAACGCCATCAACACGACGGATCTTTATATGCCACTGTCGCCAACAACAGTACTAAACCACAAGCCACTGGACAAAACTCTCAATCACCAACCCAACCAAAACAGGTATCTCCTGCTACTCCTGTGTTTATTACTCCTACTGCAACAACAAAAATTACACCCACTAATTCTTTTACGTATGATTCATTATCGGACCTTGAATCAGATCTATTTTTACAACCTACAACATCCGAAGCAGCTAAGGGGAAAAAAGTAAAAATTCTGCCAAGGAACACCTCAAAAAGACTACAGGCAAAATTAAAAGCCAATACAAAAACTTCTAAAACAACAAACGATAAAACAAAACCAAACAACAACACAATTAATGACTTCGAAATGGATTATTAAAGCTCTTCCTTCTCCCTCTTCAATCAACACATTCATTACAGAATTTATTTATATCTCAATTTATTGCTTTAATTACAGCACTCTCTTCAATTACAAAAATTATCTCTTTGCATTTACCACAATTCAACTTTTTATAGAAACTTATTTTACATGTACTATTATTATTCTCCAAGAGAGGATCTTCTCTTGGAGAAAAAACCGTACATGTACAGTTTAATTATTTTATATTATTTTTATAATCCTAATTCTGCAGCTTATATTATGAACACCTATACTAAAAATTTAACAAATGTCTTTAACATATATTTTTTAATTGCAAATGACATTAACAGTTTTACAATGGAATATAAATGGATATTTAAACAACTTCAGTGAGCTACAGATATTGATAAAGAAGTACAGTCCAAAAATAATTTTGTTACAAGAAACACATATTCATAACCAACCTAACATCCCAACCCCAATAAATTACTCAACATACCAAATCAATACATCTCTAACCAGGTATGGCGGAGTAGCCACCCTCGTCCACAAATCCGTAAAACATAACCAAATTAATATACCCAACGACTTTGATGCACTTTGCTTTTCAATAACGTCAAAATTACAATTTAATATTACAAATCTATATATTCCACCCAACAAACATTTTAGTATAAGAAATCTAAGAAACACAATTAATAACACAAGTATACCAAGTATTATAGCTGGTGACTTTAATAGCTCTCACGTAAGTTGGGGCTCTCACTCGAGTAATAAAAAAGGTAATATTATTTTCAAGTACATCACTGACTCTAACTTTGTCCTTTTAAACGACAAGTCTCCCACGCACCTGAATACTCATGGTACGTACTCTTTCATTGACATTAGCTTTTGCTCTTCAAACTTAGCTGCCCATGTTACTTGGAAAACTGAAAACAACCTCTATGGAAGCGACCATTTTCCTATAATTATGTCACTTTTCCCCGATACCGTCACGAACGATAACTTTATCCCTAAATTCAAAACAAAAAATGCCAACTGGCAAAAATATCAAAAAAACTGCGACATCTTTGAAAAGAGCCGCCCTTTCAGTTTTAATGTAAATAAAGAAAGTGCAAACATAACCAAGATTATTTTGCAGTCGGCTAACCTATCCATCCCACAATCAAAGAAATCGAAATATTTCATAGTCCCATGGTGGAATAAAAAGCTAGAAGAATTAAAACGCATTAAAAACAAAGCATGGCAAACTTTTAAGAAAAATATGATTCAAACCAACCTGCTGAACTACAAAAAAACTAATGCACTTTTTAAGCGGGAAGTTAAAATAGCAAAAAGAAAATCTCTAGACATATTCACGTCATCCATTAAACCCGCGTCCCCAGTAGAAAAAATTTGGAATAATATAAGATCACTTACTGGGTACAGAATCAGTCATAAAATTCACTGTATAACATCTAATGACAACCCCAATATCAACTTTACAGAAAAAAGGGAAATAACGAACGAATTTGCAAAATTTTGGTCAAACAACTCTGCTGACAATAACTTTGATACAAACTTTCGTTCCAATAAAGACAAATATATATATGGACCTCCTATGACCATAGCCTGTTCAAAAGCAGCCAAACTAGAAGACGAAATATCTTTCACAGAGTTTGAATCAGTGCTAACTAAACTAAAGGGAAAAACTCCTGGTATAGACCGGATCTCATACCCAATGCTCAAAATGCTTCCAACTACAGTAAAAAAAAGAATCATACAGCACTTTAATAGAATTCTCTCCAGTCACATTCCACAAAAATATAAAATCAGTGTAGTTGTCCCCATCACCAAACCCTGCTCTGATAAGACCGATACAAAATCCTATAGACCTATATGTCTCAACTCCTGCATATCAAAGGTTTTAGACAAGATTATAGCCAACCGGTTGTGGTGGTTTGTAACAACTCACAAACTACTCAACAACTATCAATTTGGCTTTAAAAGGGGAAAATCGACAATTGATAATCTACTGTATGTAGATTACCAGATTGCGAATGCCCTATCTTTACGAAAACACCTCACAATCATATCACTCGATTTCCAACAGGCTTTCGATAAGATAGGTATACATTCCGTTTTGGATCAACTCGTAGAGTGGAAAGTAGGTCCCAGAATTATGAAATATATTTTTAACTTTATGACAAATAGAAAAATCACTGTAAGAATTGATAATCAGTACTCTAGTCATCATCCTATACACAATGGAATACCACAGGGTTCCCCTATTTCTGTAATCCTATTCCTAATAGCCTACAATAAACTATATTCTCATATCACGTTAAATCGTGACATAGGTTTCACGGCGCATGCTGATGATGTCAATATAATTGTGAAATCAAAAAATAAAAACCCAATATTGCACCTTAACAGTGTCTTTGAAAAAATACACCAATGGTGTCGGTATTCCGGCGCATCTCTGTCACAAACAAAATGTAAATATTTGCACATATGTAGAAGAAAATGTTGTCATTGCTCAATACAGTCCGGAGGATTTAATATAACTGAAGTAAGTGAGTTAAAGGTACTCGGAATCTATCTCAATAAAAGATACAACTGGAAAAGTCATATATGTCACCTAACTGCTGCCCTGTCAAAGAGACTCAAAATTATAAAATGTCTTTCAGGCTTTAAACTTAACTGTAACACAAAAACTCTCGTGAGCGTTGCCAAAACAATTTTATTTTCTAAAATTAATTACCTATTACCTGTATATGGATTTTCAGCCAAAACCAACTTAAAGAAAATTGAAACAATAATGAACTCTGCTATTCGATGTGCTCTGGGAGCATTTCCAACTACACCTATAAAAAATCTTCTATTTGAATCTAACACTCTACCACTTGAAACCCAACGAAATATCCTTACGGCCAAACTCTTTAAAAATATCTTATACGACACATCTTCCCCTCTTAAACAAATAGTTAACAAACTTATTAAATCAAAAAAGCACCTAAGATCCCTTCAGCTATTTACCAAGCAATACAAGAATGCCGCTCATTGAATATACCGCTTAAACTTAATCTTCCATCGAAAACAAAACATCCCCCCTGGAATTTCAATAATAATATAAGCAACACATCAATGACCGAGATACCACGAGACTCTACCAATTCATTTCAATACAAGTCCATCTTCAACGAAACAAAAGACAAACTTAATACACACAAGTTTATCTTCACAGACGGGTCCAAGACAAACAGTTCAGTATCTTTTAGCGTTACCACAGAAAATCAAATTATAAAAAGGTATTTATTACCATCATTTAGTTCGATATATTCCGCTGAATTAATTGCTATTTACCAAGCGATACTGTATATTTCATCGCAAGCAGGCAAATACGTCATTTGCACAGATTCTCTCTCTTCAGTAAAATCCATCCTTAATACCAACAATAATAATATTTATGCAACACAAATCAGGAGTATTCTCATAGAAAAATATCCGAAGATCTTGTTGCTGTGGTTACCGGGTCATTGCGGCATTATTGGTAACGAATTCGCAGACAACGCCGCCAAAACCGCAACAAAATTCCCTCTCCACTTTCACACAAACGCTGACTGCAAGGATATAAGCAAATTAATTTGCACATATTATCTAACCAATGATAGAAATCTAACTTTCGAAAGAACTTCAGCATGGTATAAAAGAATTAATAGTAATAAAACATCACTTAACAACTTTCAGTCCCCTGATGTCAGCAGGTTGGACCTTGTCAAATTCACTCGTCTTAGACTTGGGCACACAAAAATATCTCACGGAACCCTAATCAACATTGATTGTCCGTCCCCCTGTGACTGCAACACACAACATACCAACCAGCTATATTTTCTTGACGAATGTCCAAAATTTAATGAAGCACGTAATCAAATCTTTGGGAACACTGATCCAAATCCTTCCTATCCATTCCAACCAAAGAAAATATTTTACGAATTTCCCAATTCCTAAAAAAGCCAACATTTATGATAAAATTTAAGAAAATTTTAATGCCTTATGAAACTATTCTAACAAATTTATATTCATAAAACATTGAAGGAGCTGAAGGCCTATGATGCCATTGCTCTTTAAATATTAACATATAATTTGTAATTATTTGTTAATAAATAAAATAAATAAAATAAAATAAATAATTTAAAATATTTTTGCTTCAGACTTATAAGCACCTGTTTGTCAGGCGAGGCAACATTAAAGGAAACACGTGCTTTTATCAATATTTTTTCAATACATACGACGGAACTAAAAGAGCCGTGTATAATGGAAGCATGCAAAATATCAAAAAAAAAAAACAAATTATTTTGGAACCTAAAAAGGAAACATGATTTTCATCAAGAAACATTGCTACAGACGAGGAAACTTTAAACGAAACTGTTCATGTTTCCCTTAATATTCCCTCGTTTGTATGGTACATAAGAAAGAAAACTGAACAAACAATTGTCCATTTAAATGTACACAAATTAAAATCCATAAATCGATATTAAAACAAACAAAACCGCAACGCACTAAAACTGAAAAAAAACAAAAACAGTTTGTAGGAGGAAAAACCGCTGTCAATTATAACAATCGTGCACACGAACAACCACAAAACCTCCTCCTTTTAACAAACAGAACGGCGCATGCAACACATTTACGACGCTCGTTAAAAACAAATAAAAGCAACAAGGAAATACAAATACAAATAAGTTCTAAGAAGTCCTAAAAACAGACACAAGCATTTTCATTTCATGAAAGATATTTTGTTAGTCCTTTAATACTATACATAACCCACCCAACAAATTTCAGCACATTGCGTAACAAATCATTCAATCTATGCAACAACTGAAAATTTCCACCTGGGATGGTTTGTTTACCCATATCAATTATAATTATTTTGTTTTTTTTTTATAGAAAGTCGGTTCTGATAATACTATCAATATTTCACTTACCATCAATTCTCCGGGAATGTAAAAATCAGACACAGCCGCCGCTAAATACAATACAGCTCTTTCCTCAAATGCTGCTAAACATTCGCAGGCCGCACGTAGAAGCCACATATAGTCGACAACACTAGTAAAACTGACATACAATATCATCTGTGATTCGCGTGCTTGTTTGTATTTGGCCAAAATGGGTGCAAACACATCAACGGAATCGGGTTTAACTGTGATTGAGGTACTTTGGCCATTGTCGCTTATGTCAAGCATATCAAAAAATTGTTGTCCCGTAAAATGACGTGTAAAGGGTTCCAGGGACTTAAGGCGATGCATAAAAATCACGGCATAATTATGATCGAGGAAATATTCAGCTGAGGAGGAGCCACGTGTACCGGCACTAAAATTATCAACAAAACGTACGGTGTTGTGCTCCAATGGGACGGTTGTACCACCTGACTGAAATGAAACAACAAATAAACAAGATGGGCGCATATATATTAATCCACTTTCTCCTAGAATATTTATAAATCTATACTAATATTATAAAGAGAAAAAGTTAGTGTATTTGCACATATGCATATTTGTAATCTCCGGAGCCACAAAATTTCGTAAAAAAATGTGGTATGGACGGACATAAGGTATGTAAGTATCCATTAAAGTTTAGGTAGGATCAAATAGAGGAGGTAAGCCTCCACATTTAGCAAAAGTTTTTTTGGAAGAGATATATCAAAACAATTGTTTTAGCAATCAAAAATACATAGGTATTTAACTGATCGTATAAATATGATTTGAAATAGAGTCGACTGCTGGCCACTACTTTATTCTATGCTTCGTGCACCATACGAATCCCGCGTTGAAAAAACTGGTAATCTTTTGTAGCGTTCACGAATCTATCCAAATTTTTACTTCTTCATGAGAATGGAAGTGCTGCTCAGTCAGACTATGTGTTGCAGATCGAAACAAGTGATACCGGCATGTTCCAGAAAAGTAGTGGAATGAAAATACAAAAATGATTTGAAAAGTTAACTTTTCATTTTTGTTGTTCTGAAAAAGTAGTATTTTGTATGTTTCATTCTTTCGTTCGAACTGAACTTCGAAAATAAAACTTGGATAAATTGTGCAGTAACTAGTACTGACACGAACCATGTTTTCAATTTTATTTGTTTTTTTATACAAACCAGTACTGAAATCCCATATTTTCAGTTTCATTTTATTTTTTTGCCCAAAAAACGACATGGAAAATTTTTTATTTAATGCTTGTTATTTTATAAGAACAAGATTTAAGGTCATGTCAGATAACACTTTGCCGCTTTACGGGATGTTTAAAGCTTTAGCAGAAAAGCGCAAAGCAAAAGGCAACGCTCACGATTTGTTTGTTTATCTAAAAAACTGGTTGCTAATTTTTATATTTAATTACTTCTTATGATAATAGAAGTTAGAAATATTATTGGACGAACTTCTGAAATTAGTTCTAATTGTTTTCTTAGTGCATAAAGCTTTGGAGCTATTATAAAAAACTTCAACGAGTAAAAACATGAGAGTTGCTGAACTTTTCGTTTCACGTTGCGTTAAAGTACTTTATGTGACATGTTTCATATAAGTATGTAAGTTTTATCTTAGATGTCAAAGCGAATTTGCAACGCAAAGCGAAGCAAAAACTTTATCTGGTACGGCCTTTAGTTAGGTTTATAAAATTTGCAACAATGATCGTAATTTTATGCAAAAGTTTGATATATTCGGGTGGCGGTAAACGAAAGACATATAAGTGGTGACGATGATTTGGACGAGTTAGTGACTCGGTAAACGCTGTAATAAGAGATGATATCACCAATCGACTTTAGTTAATAAAATAACGAATATTAGTTTTTTATATAATATTCACCTTATTTTCCCTATAAATATACATATGCACAATTGTATCTCAAATAAATATTCCGTCATATAACCCTCTTATTTCAATGGGATTGTAATTATACTAAGTTTTCTGTAAAATATTTCATTGTCACAATAAAATTAAAAAGTGGTTTCAAACTACTACTTTTTGTGTAAAAGTAGTTTCAAGAACCAGACAATTCACTACAAATTAATGTTCGAAAACAAAACACAAATGAAAAGTATAAAGTAGAATGTAGAACACCAAAGCTTCAAATTGAAGTGATTGCAAACTATTTTCACTTCAAAGTAGAATCTAGAACATACCCGATAGTCTCCAGTCCAGCAACTGTTCACAAGCAAACAAACGCCGTTCAAAATCCCTCGACTTTAATTCGTATGGCACCCAATTGCCTTGCATAAGAATCATTCCCATGTCTTTCAGGCGTTTTGAAATGGCTTGTTGTGTCATCGTCGTCAACAGATCCTGTCAATTCTTGTTGCGTTTGACACGACTCTTGATCAAGTAATGCTTCCAATTTTGCATCTTCGAAAATTTTATCTCTCCATGCCACGCTGTTCTTTGATGCCAAAATCACCGTTCTTGCAGCGTTGAAACCTGTACCGTTCTGTCACTGATAGCGGACTCACCATAGGTATTTGAGAGCATTCGATAAGCCTCAGCCGCAGATTTCTTGTAAGCTGGCACATTTAATCGAGAATAACTTTATGATGCAGCCACAAATCGACTAATGTTTCGATGGCGTTATGTTTGCAAATAGCTGCGCTTATTGTATGACATATACGATTTATTTATTTCAATTACCACTTACCGCGACAGCGTCTGTTCGCCTGATCAAATGCGAAAGTAAATTTGTGCGTTAGTCACGCTTCATCAGCAAATTGACTGAACCAATTTGAAACCTAGATATTTCACGTCTAAAAGAACAGTTGTGAAAAAGATTTACATCAGCACCTGCCCTGCGGCTTTGTCTGATGATGGACCAGTTCCACGGAGTGAATTATTCACGATTCACCAGCGCCCCATGTGGCTTGCTAGGCTCACACAGGTAGCAATTTATGCCATATGTTTGTAGCCATATGAGGAACTTCTTGTTGAGGATTTCGGGCCTTCTAATCCCTCCTGTATGCAATTTCCCAGCAATCAATGGAAGAAAAGGCTTAAGGAGTTGGTAGGCATCAGCCCTTAAACCAACTCACCCGTCAACTATCACCACTAGTTCCTCACAGTACAGGTATCTGTTGTAAAGGCAACAGACCCTTGGTAGTTTGTTAGTCCCCGAAAATCCACGCCAAGCAATTATCAAGGATACTAACACCCCCTTCCTGCGTTTTAGGTTTCAACCACAGCCAGAACGTTTAAGCCATGATCAGCCCGGGTTGAAGTGCAAGCAGAACCACCCAGAGGGAGCTAACAGCGATTTTTTGCCTTGCAAGCCAAACACTGGTTAACTCCGTGGAATTGGTCCGTCGCACAGTGGCGCCATTTGAGTTTTTTCGTTGCAAAAATCATAACTTTTGAACCAAATCAGATAATTAAAAAATTTATAACGCATATTATGAGCAGCCTCTAAAGAGAGAATTTGAAAAGAGTACTGCGCCTTTTAGGTGCCTAGCTATAGGTTAGCAAAATTCAAATTTGTGGAAAAATCAATTTCATGGGATGTAAAATAAAATTTTTTTTAATTTTTGATTTTTTATGTTTTTTTTTAAGAACCAAAACTCTTCCAGAAAAGATATAATTTTTTAACCGACTTTTTTTTTAAATTGGACAGACATAAATGTCCGTCTAAAAAATCGGTACTTAAATAACGTCGCCATTTATGCTCCGATTTCAAAATTTTCTCTGCTTTTTTTTATTGAATTTTTGTTGAACTTTTTATAATTTTTTTAAATTAGATTTCTGGTTTTTATACATTTGTATATCGAGTTTTAGTTCGGGGTTTAGTTTTTTGTTTTTGTTGGTTGATAGTTTGAACACATCTCTCCGTTCTGAAGTTGGTTTTTTTTTTATTTGAAAAAATTATACCAGTAAAAAATTATAAATAGCTTGTTTTCTATGTTTCCCAGCTATATATATGATATATAGATAGCTGGGAAACATAGAAAACAAGCTATTTATAATTTTTTACTGGTATAAATGTTAGAAACTTAAATAGCGAATAAAAAACTTGATTGTTTGAAAAAATTATATATAATAATATAATTTTTTAGTTTCCTGCAAAAAATTGCTCACAATCTGTAAAATACTAATCATTTCTGTACTATATTTGTTTTCTAGCTCTTTTCGTGACTGTACATGCCGCAGTGAAGAAATAAGTGGTTAGGAAGATGCTGCTACCATGTTGAAGAGGTCCTCATTTTGTCTTACCCTTGATGGTTTGAAAGTGTTCAGCAATCTATATTTTTTAATAAAATTCGTAGAGGATCTCTTGTGCTTCTTCAGAAAGTTCTCCAAAAGGCAAATTCTAATATTCAATTATATCTTTGCCATGCGACAATATTTTATGAACTGTCGGATATAATTCTGCTAAAAGTGATGCAGTTTTCGAAGCATATTCTCCATATTTTTCAGAATAAACTTTTTGCTTTCAGTTTAAGACGTTTAAGATCGTTCCCAATCTCTTAACGATTTGATTGTTTATTCCAGTGATTCGAGTAACTGCCTCATTTTCAAAAAATTTTCTAGAATTGTTTCCAACATTTGAGTTTCCGTATCCATACTTGGGGCAGTCTACTTATAGTCCAATTTGTTTGAAAAATGCATCCTGTATTTGTCTCTTTCTGATTCTTTCCTTTTTTTTATTTGATGTATTTTCATCAAAGTGTCCACCCCTACGCTAACTTTAACAAGAAATCCATACACCTTATTCTTGCGTTCAAAAGACATTATGCCTGTTGAGCAGTGTAATTAAAAATGAGTTGTTTCACGGTTAAATCGCTCTTTTATTGCAACATAATCATATCTCAAGAATTGAGCTTTTCGAGTTAACAAATCAGAATTGTTAACAGTACCACTTTTTATATTGTGCCAAAAATTTATTCAAATTACTTACAAAACTGTTTCCTTCAGGAGATATTTTCTAAAAAAAAAATTCTACGACTTGTATGGAAGCTAAAAATTTAAAATGTGTTTTTCTAGAAACAAGACTTTTTTAGTTATGGCCGTGTTGCAATAAAGAAGCGATATGTCAAACAGCTACAAACTTTTACATCATGTAAAGGGATAGCTAAAGAACTTATTTTGAAAATATGGCAAATATAAAAAAAAATACATTTTTTTTTTATTTCCAATCAAAGTTGACTAATATGGAAAAAATAGATATTTCGTAAATATTGATTTACCTGCACAGACACAAAGCTAACAGTACAGTTTTTCTTTTCTTAATAAATAGATCTATCAATAAAATAAAAACAAAATGAGATCCGTTAACTACTTTTTGATCTTTGCAACCTCACTTCTTCTACAGGCGCCACTGTGCGTCGTCAGAGAAAGCCGTCAAAGCAGATGTCGACACAAATAATTACTCAATTTTGCTATATGTGATGATAGCTAGTCACTGTTAACATTTACGCTAGTCACTGTTATCATTTACGCTTTTTACGTATCATCCGAATACATAAACTGAGATACAAAATTAAAGATTGAATTATCAATAGTTGGCTCGAAAAGTTATCGTTGCATACTATATGAGCCCTCAGTTTTCATTTTCAAAAGTAAAATTAACTAAAACACACATAAATCTATGATTTCGTTTAAACTCACTAAAATGCAACTTAAATGACCGTTGCTTGATGAGTTGCAGCAGGTAGTCCCTGCCCCTGAAGGGCAGAGGTGGTCGGGTCGGGTTATTTTACCAGTACTCAGGGGATGATCCCTACATATAGGTTGTGAGGAAGGGGAAAGATCGAGTACGAGTAGTGTTGTGAACGTCTGACTTGAACTTTCCAACGTTATAACAGACATTCCTGTCTGTTATAACGACTGCAGGCAACTTATTCCACAGGCGAAGCGCTCGGCTGAAAAACGAATTCTCTCAGTAATGCTTAGTACGATTCCCCGGGCAAGCGACCACAAATTGATGAGCTCTGGCCGATGAACGCGTGCTACGTAAAAATGTGCGCGTTTCGGGAATAAGATCCCTAATTTCGTCAGAGCAAAATCCATTGTAGTAACGATAGAACAGAGCATCGCACCCCACACTGCGTCGATACTCCAGTGAGCTAATAGAGCTGGATACCCTACTGTCACCGATGAGCTTCTTCGCCCTCTCCTGCACACGGTCGGGTAGCCCCAAAATAGACTTTGAGGCACCGGCCGAAACATGAGAGTTGTATTCCATTTTCGGTCGGATGTAGGTGGTATAAATAGTAAGGAGGTAGGATGGAGTGAAGTACATCTGACACCGTTTCAAAAACCCGCGGCACTTGAATGCTTCTCCAGAGACATGAAAAATGTGTTCAGTCCAGCGAACATCACACTGTATCTTCCTTACAAGAACATCAAGAGCATCCGATTCCTCAATATTTATACCAGCCAGATGAAGCACCATTTATGGTCGTTTGTTTGTGTGTTAACAAGCAACATTGGGTCTTACGACTCAGTTTCTACGACCCTCTTCCGAATATTGATAGATGCTCACTATTTATTGAATCATTCATATCTAGCCTCTTGGCAACGATCTCTGATAGGTTGGGCCTATATCTAAAAGAGTACGAGTGACAAATGCTGCTGTCATAGGCAAAAGAATGAATCCGGTTGGATGTTTGATAGAAAAGATCATTGAGGAAAATAAGAAATAGAGTAAGAGAGAGAACAGAGCCTTGAGGTACCCCTGAATTAATCTTCAACTCGATGAGACCCCATCTATAACAACTCGTATAGTGCGGTCTCTGAAAAAGCTCGATATAAACCGAGAAAAGTCATCACTGACACCAAAAGCAGTAAGTTTTGCCAGTAGTGCACCACACCACAAGGACACATACGACACTGTAAATTGCTGGTTATGGAAATTTCTGGATCTCATATAGTTCGTAATACAGCATAATGAGTCCTTCCGAGTATATAACACATTTTCACTAACAGATACGTTATTTTAGCGAGTGTGTTCTTCAAATTGCTTACAACTTTGCCAACTACGAGCGCATCAATTCGTTTATGACGACCATAATCACCTCGTACTGCTCGAAAAGTGTAGCAGCACATTATCACGAGTAAAATGATGATTTGTCGAACAACTCATACTGAGTGAAAAATAATTCAGCATATGTAAATTGCGAAGTGTATACAAATTTAAGCAAAATATAAATTTCGCATGCACTTATTTTCTTTAATAGATGTTCAGCAGCATTTAATTTTTCTCACAAACTAAAAAATATCATTTTTTTTTTTTTTCTTGTTTGGCATAACAATAAACATTAATTTTGTGGTTGGCAATAAAACAAGGAGAAAGTGAAGTGAAATATATTTTGCATTAGTTGAAGTGGTGCTGCACCCTGCTGTATTTAGTTTTTTAGATGGTTCCTTTTGAAGTTTTGATAAACAATTTCTATATGTTTCCTAATAAAGATTTCACTTTAGGTGCAATTTTACATAATTTTTGTTTAGTAAGTAAAATTAGCTTTTTATTTCTACAGCACATTTTTAGGTCTTATTAATCATTACTCTTGTGAAACATATAACAAGGCATTGCTGCTGGCTTGGTTTCAGTATCATAATAAAAACGTAATACATATGTATGTGAAATATTATGGTAAAATGGTAAAATGATTATTTATTTTAAAGGCGCCAGAGCCAATTGTGTGGATGAACACGAACGCTAAGGCATATGGTAAACCTGATATCTAACTTTTTGCACTGTAAATCAAATATCAAACTTTACATATTCCTGCGATTTCATTAGAGTTGTGAATTATTCGCCTTTCAATTTTGTTCGAATAATTCAATTAAATGTCTTGTTCGTTCGATTGAATCTAAAAATTTTAAATTATTTGAATAAAAAATTAATTTTAAAAAAATATTAACAAAATTTTAAAACTTTATACAAAAAAAAAATTAAAAATAAAGAAAAAATAATATAGTAGATATTATTAATAATTAAAAAAAATATAAACGACTAACGGTCATATGCACAAAAAAAAAACTTAACGAAGGTAAGCAATTGTTAAGAAAAATTTCTTAACAATTGTTAACATACCATTCGTTTAAAGTTGAATTGGATACACTTTAACTGTACGTTAAATTGACAGTTGACTTGACGATTGCTATTTGCCTTGAAAATCGCAATTTTGGGAAAATATTTAAAAAAAGCAAATTATTATTTTTATTACATATATAAATATATAAATACATTACATTTTATATGAACTGAAATATTAATTTTGAAAAAATAATATAAATAACAATTATGCTAGTGATGTAATTTCAATCAAACGAATACAACGAAAAACGTTATTCGAATAATAAAAATTTTTCTAGTATAAATTATCCTATTAAGTATTTCTCAATTTCATTAATATCCTACATATAATGGGCCATATCCAAAAAAAATTCTTACTTGAGTTTTAACGCATACGTTAGTTACCAAACACATTAACACTACCATACTTTTGTTAAAATAGTTTATGCAAAAACAGTACGTTAACTTTTAAATGTAAGAAATTTAATTGTTTTATTCTGGCAGTGCCGTTATGTTCAGTTGTATTTTATTGACTAGTGATGCATGAAAACTTATATTCAAAAACTGAAAAACAAAGAAAATAAAAAAATTTCTAATATTATATGATGATGGGTTGGTATCATTCGTCTAGCTCGAGTTCAAACCTGGCTAAAGCCAAGAAATATTTTTATTTATAATTATAACAATAATTGCCGCGATCAATAACTCTTGATCAAAGAAGACAGGAAAAAATAATTGAATACACTAAAGCTAGGGGACCCACTAGGATACGAACTCAGCCATGGAGCTCTTATTTATTTTTTCGTCTATATTTTTCTCATCGCGATCACACATGCAATTTGTCATAATCCCAGTTGTTTGTACTGCAGATTGATGTCCCCCAAAAGTCATGGATTTTCACGTAAACTGCTTTCAACAAGTTCAATGTTTTCGGGAATCATTGAAGATCGACTGGTCCCTGGATGTGGGACATTCATTGCCGAAGCGCGAACAAATTAAACTTATACACTCGGGCCATCATATATTCGCCGAATACCGCACTAGCTGTTTCGTAGTCGCTACACTACTCATCAGCACCCACTAGGATTCGAATTCAGTGCCATGTAAACATGATGTATTTTTCCTGTCTTTTTTGATCAAGAGTTATTGATTGCGACAATTATTTTTATAATTACAAATAAAAAATATTTCTTGACTTTAGCCAGGATTGAACTCGAGCTAGACGAATGATACCAACCCATCATCATATAATATTAGAAATATTAAAATAGAGTTCGACTATTTAACATTAATACATACAAAAATATAAAATTATTATTATTGCATAAAATAATCAATTTTTGATAAACATTTCGTGGCTTTATTATATAAAAATTAAGAATATATAATATGTAGTATATAAATTAAAGTGAAAAAAATTAATAGGATTACCTATCTAGAAAATTTTTTATTATTCGAATACCGTTTTTCGTTGTATTCGTTTGATATAATATATTTCTTGTTATACCCTTCACAAAAATGTAAAGGGTATATATAAGTTTGTGATTCCGTTTGTAATTTCTACAGTTTTTTTTTTGCGACCCTATAAAGTATATATATTCTGTATCAGAATTAATGGAAAAGTCGATTAAGCGATGTCCGTCTGTCCGTCTGTCCGTCTGTCCGCTGTTGAAATACCGTTTCTGAGAAAACCATTAGACTTAGAAACTTTTTTCTTTCACCATTCTTTTACCCCATCGATTCATGGGTTTGCTATTGAAATTCAGTAATATCGGTCCACGTATAGCTGAGATATATTCAAAATTCCGAAAAAAGCCATTTTTTTTTGCAGTTTTGTATGAAAATTTTTGAAAACAAAAGTTGTTCGTTTTGCTTCAAACTTCACAAACTTATTAAGCATAGTGACTAAAAGGTAAAAAAATTTTTTTTCAGATATCGGTCCATATATACTCGAGATATAGCCCAAATCGGATTTTTAATGAAAATGTCGCATAGGCGAAGCTAAATAACTTTTTTTTGCTCAAAAGCAGTTCTGGTAATAAAATTAGGTTACATAAATATGGAAAATGAAAATTTCCGATATCGGTCCATATATACCCGAGATATAGCCCAATCCGGGTTTTTCATATAAATGTCGCGTAAGCGAACTTAAACAACTTTTTTGTGCTCAAAAGCAGTTCTGGTAAGGAAATAGGGTCATATAAATATGAAAAATGAACATTTTCGATATCGGTCCATATATACCCGAGATATAGCCTAGACCGGGGTTTTCATGAAAATGCCGCGTAAGCGAACTTAAACAACTTTTTTGTGGTCAAAAGCAGTTCTGGTATTGAAATTAGGTTACATAAATATGGAAAATGAAAATTTCCGATAGCGGTCCATATATACCCGAGATATAGCCTAGACCGGGGTTTTCATGAAAATGCCGCGTAAGCGAACTTAAACAACTTTTTTGTGGTCAAAAGCAGTTCTTGTATTGAAATTAGGTTACATAAATATGAAAAATGAAAATTTCCGATGTCGGTCCATATATACCCGAGATATAGCCCAAATCGGGTTTTTCATGAAAATGTCGCGTAAGCGAACTTAAACAACTTTTTTGTGCTCAAAAGCAGTTCTGGTAATGAAATAGGGTCATATAAATATGAAAAATGAAAATTTTCCATGTCGGTCCATATATACCCGAGATATAGCCCAAATCGGGTTTTTCATGAAAATGTCGCGTAAGCGAACTTAAACAACTTTTTTGTTCTCAAAATCAGTTCTGGTAATGAAATAGGGTCATATAAATATGAAAAATGAAAATTTTCGATATCGGTCCATATATACCCGAGATATAGCCCAAATCAGGTTTTTCATAAAAATGTCGCGCAAGCGAACTTAAACAACTTTTTTGTGCTCAAAGCAGTTCTGATAATGAAATTAGGTTACATAAATACGGAAAATGAAAATTTCCGATATCGGTCCATATATACCCGAGATATAGCCTAGACCGGGGTTTTCATGAAAATGCCGCGTAAGCGAACTTAAACAACTTTTTTGTGCTCAAAAGCAGTTCTGGTAATGAAATTAGGTTACATAAATATGAAAAATGAAAACTTCCGATATCGGTCCATATATACCCGAGATATAGCCCAAATCGGGTTTTTCATGAAAATGTCGCGTAAGCGAACTTAAACAACTTTTTTGTGCTCAAAGCAGTTCTGGTAATGAAAAAGGGTTATATAAATATGAAAAATGAAAATTTTCGATGTCGGTCCATATACACCCGAGATATAGCCCAAATCGGGTTTTTCATGAAAATATCGCGTAAGCGAACTTAAACCGTTTTTTTGTGCTCAAAAGCAGTTCTGGTAATGAAATAGGGTCATATAAATATGAAAAATAAAAATTTTCGATATCGGGCCATATATACCCGAGGTATAGCATAGACCGGGGTTTTCATGAAAATGCAGCGTAAGCGAACTTAAACAACTTTTTGTGCTCAAAAGCAGCTCTGCTAATGAAATTAGGTTACATAAATATGGAAAATGAAAATTTCCGATATCGGTTCATATATACCCGGTGTATAGCCTAACAGGTTTTTTGATGAAAATGCCGACTAAACAACTTTTTTGTGCTCAGAAGCAGTTCTGGTAATGAAATAAGGTTATATAAATATGGAAAAAGAAAATATCCGATATCGGTCCATATATACTCGAGATATAGCCTGAACCGATTTTTCCAGTAACATTTTTTTTTTGCTGAAAAGCAGTTCTTGTCATAAAAGAAGGTTACGAAAATAGAGAAAATTAAAATTTTTTATATCGGTCCAGATATACCCGAGATATAGCCTAAATCGGGGTTTTCATGAAAATATCGCGTAAGCGAACTTAAACAATTTGTTGTACTCAAAAGCAGTTCTGGTAATGAAATAGGGTCATATAAATATGAAAAATAAAAATTTTCGATATCGGGCCATATATACCCGAGATATAGCATAGACCGGGGTTTTCATGAAAATGCAGCGTAAGCGAACTTAAACAACTTTTTGTGCTCAAAAGCAGCTCTGCTAATGAAATTAGGTTACATAAATATGGAAAATGAAAATTTCCGATATCGGTTCATATATACCCGGTGTATAGCCTAACAGGTTTTTTGATGAAAATGCCGACTAAACAACTTTTTTGTGCTCAGAAGCAGTTCTGGTAATGAAATAAGGTTATATAAATATGGAAAATTAAAATTTTCGATATCGGGCCATATATACCCGAGATATAGCCTGAACCGATTTTTCCATTAAAAAAATTTTTGTTTTTTTTTTGCTGAAAAGCAATTCTCGTTATAAAAGAAGGTTACTAAAATACAGAAAATAGAAAATTCCCATATCGGTTCATATATAACCGAGCATATTTAGGTCACATTTTTAATATACTATACATATTCGTGACTATCGTGAAGGGTATTTTAGATTCGGCCCAGCCGAATATACTGCACTCTTACTTGTTTTTATTATTATTTCAAAATTAATATTTTCAGTTTATATGCAATGAAATATGTTCATTTATTTATTTAATAAGCATAAAACATTAATTGTATTACAAATTTTCACTAAGTTGTGCTTTTTGCCAGAAATCAAAATAAAGAAGTCAAATGTCATTTTACAGTTAAAGTGTATCCAATTCAACTTTAAACGAAAGGTAAGATAACAGTTGTTTTTGCATACAACGTTAAAAAATTTTTCTTAACAATTGCTTAACAACCTTTGTTAATTTTTTTTTTTTTTTTTTGGATACGGCCGTATCATTATTTATTAAAAAGGTAAAACCAGTAAATGTTTGTCAAAAATGAGTTATATTCTGTAACAATATTAATATTTTATTTTTTATACCCTTCACAAAAATGTTAAGGGTATATATATAAGTTTGTGATTCCGTTTGTAATTTCTACAGTTTTTTTGCGACCCTATAAAGTATATTTCTGATTCAGAATTAATGGAAATGTCAATTAAGCGATGTCCGTCTGTCCGCTGTTGAAATACCGTTTCTGAGGAAACCATTAGACTTAGACACTTTTTTCTTTCACCATTCTTTTACCCCATCGATTCATGGGTTTGCTATTAAAATTCAGTAATATCGCATCACATATAGCTAAGATATATACATAATTCCAAAAAAAGCCATTTTTTTTTGCAATTTTGTATGGAAATGTGTGAAAAAAAATTGTTTGTTTTGCTTCAAACTTCACACACTCATTAAGCATGGTGACTAAAAGACAAAAATTTTTTTTCAGATAACGGTCAATATATACCCGAGATATAACCCAAATCGGGTTTTTCATGAAAATATCGCGTAAGCGAACTGAAACAACTTTTTTTGCTCAAAAGCAGTTTTGGTTATGAAATAAGATTATATAAATATGAAAAATGGAAATATCCGATATCGGTCCATAGATACCCGAGATATAGCCTAGACCGGGTTTTTCTTGAAAATGTCGCGTAGGCGAACGTAAATAACTTTTTTTGCTCAAAAGAAGTTTTGGAAATGAAAAAAGGTTATTTAAATATGGAAAATTAAAATTTCCGATATCGGTCCATATATGTATACCTGAGACTAGGTTTTTCATAAAAATGTCGCGTAAGCGAACTTAAACAACTTTTTTGTGCTGTTGTGTGAAGTTTGAAGCAAAACAAACAATATTTTTTTCAAAAATTTCCATACAAAATTGCAAAAAAAAATGTTTTTTTTCGGAATTTTGTATATATCTTAGCTATATGTGATGCGATATTACTGAATGAATCGATGGGGTAAAAGAATGGCGAAAGAAAAAAGTTTCTAAGTCTAATGGTTTTCTCAGATACGGTATTTCAACGGCGGATAGACCGAAATCGCTTAATCGAATTTTCTATCAGTGCTGATATGTATACTATATGGTCGGAAATGAAAATTGTACAAATTACAAGGAATGATATAAAAATGTGATTCCTTATTCAAGTGGCAGACTGTAATAATAATTTAAGCTGTTCAGATTGTTTCGTAAAACCGAAACCCTGAACCTTCAAATTCGAGCTCGGATGAACCCGATCGAAGCCGTAGTTTCATATAAAATTCAAAATAATGCTCAACTATGACGAGAAAGAATATATTATTATTAATAAATCTAAACACAATTCAATAAATAGTTTGATTTATTTATTACTCGCAATAAAATGAGCAACAATTGAGCACAAACAAACAGTTTGAAAAAGATAGTAATCGAAAAATGAAAATTATAATAAGAAAATTGCTCATTTATTTGTTAAATATAAATATGTGGATATGTATATACATATGTATATAATACTTACTGTTACAAGGACGATTCTGTTTTGTAGTTTATTGTGTCGTTCACAAAATTCTTTCAATAATGAACGATTATCCTCAAAATCTGCTGGGGGTAGATGTGTATTGTAAAAATCCTCCCAATTTGTCATAGTGATTAATTTGTTTTTCTTTGTTTGTTTTTCTGCTTCTTCTTCTTTACTTGATAGTCTGACGATGAAATTTTTTCACTCAATCAATTTATTGTCAAGAATAAAAAAAGAGTGATGTGCAATTTGTTGCTGCTGGTGTTAAAACTAATATTCAAATGAAAATACGCTTTTCTCGAAATGATGTTAATAATAGTGCTGTTTTTGTAGCAGAGCATGAAATGAAAAAAAAACCAACAAAAATCGGTTATTTAACAATTAAATTAGTTATTTGTTTATTATATTAGAATTATTACAAGCTATACTTAAACACATTATTACTTTTTTTTCTCAAAGTTAAGTTGCATAGAAAAAAATATTAATAAATAAATAAAAAGGTAAAAAGGAAATATATTTTGCTTTGTAGGTTCGTTAGATATGTTATGGGATTCTCAATTGGAAGGGGTGGGCTTTTGGTAACTTGTGTATAATTTCTTATTCTTATTCGCATATAGCTACTGATGCCGAATCAACATGAAAGGTTATACGAAAAATCAGCGCGTTCAATTAATAAAAGTTTATTATAAAATTTTCGGTCAATTTTGTTCGAAAAATCGTGTTTAGCAACCAGTTGCATATTAGAATGAATACTAACATTGACAAGCAAATTGTCGCATTGCCACCAATTAGTGCATGCTTCTGTGAAAACGACATCACATTCAACGGAGAGATTATTTTAGGCCAAATTGAACGTCATGAATGTTCCAGCAGTATGGTGCTACATGGCACACACTATTGTATATGGTTGTATAAGTTAATGTCTGTTAACAGAGCAACATAAAACTATTTTTGAGAATTCGACAAAAGTATTATTGAGAAGTATTTTTATTTTTCTGGCAACGTCATTTATTATAGAATAAGAAGTTTGTAAAAATGTAAATAATAAAGAATGTCACATTTTGACACTTGAACGCGTAGTTTCCATTAAAGTCATATTTTTTGGTCAAACACAGGACCCTTTTATGAAATTAAGTTTTTTCACTAAAATAAGTAGCTTGTAATGACTTATACTATTATGCACGTTTGTGAACTAATCACTTTATATGGCAGTAGTCGATTAACAATGTAACATGGTTGGGTAGGACAACATTATACGAGAGCTGATCAAAAAATTGCCGTTTTTTCAAAAATTATTTATTTATTATATCTTGTCACCTTTAAAGTAATCCGCTCAGATATAATACACTTATGCTAGTATTTTTTCCAATCCTCAAAAAACTTCTAAAACGCTCTTTTTGGTATCGCCAACAGCTCATCGCTGTTTTGGGAAGAGGAAAATTCAGCGGGGGCCACGTTCGGTGAATACGGTGGTTGAGACATGATAACGGTTTTGTTTTTGACCAAAAACACACGCACAATTATCGATGTGTGAGCTGGTGCGTTATCATGGTGCAAAATCCATTATTGTTTTGCCTAGAATTCTGTGCGTTTCTGACGAGCTGCTTCGCGTAAATGCCGCATAACTTCAAGGTAGTATTCCTTATTGACCGTACGACCTTGTGGCGGAAATTCATGATGCACCACGCCGTTGCAGTCGAAGAAAACAGTCAGCAAAACCTTCACATTTGACTGAACTTGACGTGGTTTTTTCGGTCTTGGCTCTTCTAGACGCTCCCATTGGGATGATTGGGCTTTGGTTTCAATGTTATAGCCATACACCCATGATTCGTCACCAGTTATGACCTTTTTGAGGAAATCTGGATCGTCGTGTACTATGTTCAACAGCTCCTGAGCGATGTCCATGCGACGTTAGTTTTGCTCGAAATTTAGTAAAAATTCGAAGAGCACGCCAAAACATGACTAACCTTTTTATCTGTGAAAAACAAACTGACAATTCGAAATAGCTGATATCGCCAACAGATATATGCACCAACATAACAGATAAAAATGCGAAAATCGAATATACTAACTCACGAAATTTTAATATAACGGTTTTTTTTTTGATCAGACCATGTACGTACAATAAAGTATTTTATATAACTAGTTATTTAAACATACTTAATGCAAGTGCAAATAGTAAACATTTTTTACAAAAAGAACATTTTGCATTTAATTGTTTACGAGTAACTTGTTTGTTATTTTTAAAACCTAAATATCACGCATTATTTCTGTGCATTGCAGACAATATTGTTGAAGGCAAAAAAATATTCATAAATGATATTTGAATTCCATGTGTCTATGTACGGGACACTCTACATGGGTGTTCAAAGAACGTCTTAGTTATTTGACGGCTTTTAACCTATTTTCTCTATTTTGGCGCCATTGCCATTTGCATTTTATATAAGTATTATTACATTGTAAACCTCGCACCCGAATACACACGAAAGTGTCTAATTCTAAATGAAACTAATTGTAATATTTGAATTTGAAATCACCCTTATTTATTTATTTCTTCCTGCATCCTTACCCGGCCAATTGTAAAGTTTGTTCTTCTGCCTACTTTGGGGAGTCACTCAAATTAATAAATGTCTTTTTTTTTCTCTCGTTTTTAACCCCCATCTAGACTTCAAAGTATGTACAAACCTGTCGCCCATTTTGAGTTTCACCGTGCCACTGACGATTCATCAGAGAACAAACCACGTGAGAAAAACTTGCGAGACTGCCGCATGCCCGAAGTTCTGGACGTCAGTCGGTGAATGATGGAAGGTGGTAGGGAGTGAAAAAGATTTACATCAGCACCTGCCTTTACGGCCTTATCTGATAATAGACCAATTTCACCTAGTGAATTATTCACAATTCAGCAGCGTCCACGTGTAACTTACCCATCTTTCTACGCGTTGAAGTTTTTTCTAACATCTATAAAGTTTATGCACTAAGAAAACAATTAGAGCCAATTTCAGTAGTTCTCCAATAATATTTCTAACTTCTATTATCGTCAGAAATTTTTAAATATAAAAAAAAAATTAACAATTTTTTTAGATAAATAAAAAATCGTGAGCGTTGCCAAAGTTATTATTGTGACATAAGTACACCTGTGCTTGGAGTGTTGCGCTGATAATCACACCCTTTTCCACCGTTTTAAAAGTAACTACGCTGGATGGTTGGATTCTAAACCAGCGACACGGATCGAAACAGAGTCGAAAAGGACACAACGGGCAAAGCAAAGTGAGAGAACACCAACGCCAGATAACTTACACAACAAATAAAACAGCTCAGAAAACAAGTACAAGATCTTCAACACCATAAGAAAAACCAGAAACAGCAGCTTCAATCATATCATGGTCCAAGTCTGCAACCGCATGGCGGTAGAGAATCTGCCACCATCATCATTCACGTCCAGAATGGAAGCGTACAGTAGTTATATATGTATAGACAATTATGGCCCCTATAACGGTTTACAACCCAACTGTACTTCAGTTGAAAATTTTCCATTTGGTATTATCGATTACAATTTAACCTGTCAAAAATATTAAAGTTGAAGTTATGGATTATTACAACTTTTTTGTGGTATTACTATTTACATCTTTGTGTTGGTGTGGTTGACAGAAAGGTAGAAGAATTACAACTGATCGTTGGCAGTTGTCTAAAAAACAACTGAGTTGAGTTGTAATTCTTAATACCAAAATTGAGTAAGGTTGTTTTAAGGTTAAGCTGTTTTAATTTCAACTCAACTGAGTTGAGTTGTTCAGTGAAGGTCTCGGTCATTTGACGTTTTTTAGCCTACTTTTTCCCTTTTTGGCGCAATTGCCATTTTGCATTTTATATATATGTAAGTATTATTAAATTGTAAAACTGAATACTTATTGTTAGTTTATTTTGAAGATTGAATAAATAAAAACCCTTAAAAAATAAAAATAAAATAAATTGTAAAACCGGCACCCGAATACCAGCTTTTATTTCTTATTCTTTGAGAAAAATATTTAACCCCTACACCAAGTCTCCAAGGTCCGATCCGCATTTTAGCAATCTTGAGGCAGCTCTGCAGACTCTTGTTCAATCCACAAATATCTTTAGGGTTTCTATGACAACTCTGACGCAGGAAATGCTAAAAATACAATCCACTCTTTTGCAGGCTAATTCAAGCAAATGATTTGTTTCAAAATATACTGCTGGAACGCAAATGGCATCCGTCAACACAAAAATTAACTTGAGCACTTCTTTATGGAAAATGAAATCGATATAATGATTTTTGCTGAGACTTATTTGACAATCAACAGTTATTTCAAAATTAAGGCTACATACTATATATGACACTTAAGATCCCTGTGGAAGATCTTGTGGAGGCTCCGCAATTCTAATAAAAACCAGAATTGAGCACTATTTACTCAATAAGACACGTGAAGAATACCTCCAGGCAACAAATATATGCATTGAACATTTTCATTAAAAGATTGTTATTTCTTCGATATATTCACCGCCCCGATTTTTAATAACAGAAAATCAATTTTCAAAATTTTTCAATTCACTTTAGCGACTGCGCAATATAATGCTAAGCACACTTTCTGGGGATCATGTTTAATTTCCCCAAAAGGCCTTGTACTTTTTGGCCAGACCAACCCACTTTTGACTATTTGGGTTGGTCTGGTACATTTCATATGTGTATGGCAATTTATGGCATAAATAGTGCTTCAGGCGCTAATTTAGGTTGCGCTACATGCAAAATAATATAATAAATTCGAAATTCAAATTCAATCGCGGAGAGAATTCGATTACGTGTAGACTTCAAACTGAGAGCGGTGTTATGATAAATCTCATGAATACTGTCTTAAAACAAGAGCCATCAAAAATCTATGCATATATTTGTTATATAAACAGAGGCCATTGCAAATCCACTGGATAGTACAGGGTGTCTGCCGGGAAGTTATACTACTTTGCTTTGCTGCCATTTCGGTAAACAATAGTCTTGACAATTCATATTTGGCAGTCGTGAAGTAGACACGTAGCAAAATAGATAAAGCAACGTGTTTTAATCGTTAAAACATTTTAATAAAATCAACTACCGATTATAATGAAAAAAATCATAATGAGTGGTGAGGTATATTTTCATTTGAATGGAAAACCCTCAAATTAGTCATCAGTCCATTTGCATACATTAAAAGGAATCATTATCTTAATTTATTGAAAATGACGCAACGGTAACTGTAAATGGGAAGCGATATCGTGGTAACACGTGGTAACACGTGGTATCAATAAGTTAGTGAAACATCGCATACATTAAGGATTACAATGGAATAATTTCCTGCGAGTAATATACTTTGCTAGTGGACACCCACTAGTCATGCAAAATATATATTAAAAACACTCTGCATTAATCAACATACAATTAGTTTTATTTTTTCAAAATGCGCACCAAAATATAAAAAAAAAAACTCCTACCGATCGCAAAGAAGCGGTTTCTTCTCGGCTGTCAATGATTTAGTAATTTTTATAAGATTTATAGAATTATGGAGAAAATTCTTTTCTAGGTTATCGCTCATGAAAATACTTCAATTACGAGCATATTTGTAATTAAAATAATAACGTACAAGTATAACATTTAAATATAAAAAATCCGGTTATTCGTGTTAATAAAATCCGGTTTATTCGATATTTAAAAAATAGACATTTAAAAAACCGGTTACAGTAAAACCAAAAAAAAAACGATAAACCCCAGTCGAATATTAACCGTTCGATTACCCTAATCAGTAGACTTGGAAACCTTTGCAAAATACTTTCAAAAATTTGACTCCATATTCTATTATTTTAAAGAAAATAATGAGGAAAATATTATAATAACATTTTTTAAACACAAAACAGCATTTTTCGTCTTTTAACGTTTTTATTTTTCTTAACAACTTTTATATTACTGAACTGCCACTGGCTGCCACGATTTGTCCCCACGGTTAATCGTCGAATACATGTGATGTTGCCTGCTCTTACGTTGGCAAACCATCAACTTTATTTGTGTAATCAGGTAACCAAACAAAATATACTCGTATCTATCACAAAACAAATTTTTGTAAGTAATCGTTTTATTTTATTGAGATGTAAAAGACGTTTTTTTAATTGTGTATATTAAAGGCTGCCAACTATTTTAACTTTTTAATTGAAAAAATCCAAAAAATTTATTTCCCTAAAATAAATGGCGCCAGCCCTACGATTAATGTTGGATGCCCTAAGATGGATGACCACCATACATCAAAGATTGGAACTTGCTACTATGACCTGCATAAAAAATATAAATGGGAAAAGCACCTGAGTATCTAATAGAACAACTGCAATATGCTGGCGATATTCAATAATATACTAAGAAATAATTCGGAATTTTTATTACAACCAGCAGATATAAATGCAACACAACGTTTTTTATTTTACAAAATGCTTAAAAAATATAACATGATGCCATATATTATAAAAGAAGAAACAAATATGAACATTTGTAGAAAAAAATTGTTAATTTCCTCAGAAATAATAATATACATATAAATTAGAGCTTAGAAATAACTTTTAACTTTAATAATTTAAGAAATATAATTTAAACAAGTAAGAGAGTAGTATATTCGGCTGGGCCGAATCTAAAATACCCTTTACGATACTCATGTATATGTATAGTATATATTATAAATTTGAACTGAATATGCTCGGATATATGTGGACCGCTATCGGGTAAAAATATGTTGGCCTTGTAATCACCATTCTAAAAAATAAATCTCTAAGGGAAAAGTTTGTTTAAGCAATATCTCGGCCATATATGAACCGATATTGAAATTTTCTATTTTCAGTATTTTAGTAACCTTCTTTTATAACGATAATTGCTTTTCAGCAAAAAATTTTAATTGAAAAATCGGTTCAGGCATTATATCGGGAATATATAGAGACCGATATCGGAAATTTTCATTTTCCATATTTATATAACCTCATTTTAACAGCTTTTAAGCAAAAAAAAATTTAAGTTCGCGAATTTTTCATGAAAACTCCGGTGTAGGCTATATCTCGGGTATATATGGACCGATAACGGAAATTTCCATTTTCCATATTTATATAACCTTATTTCATTACCAGAACTACTTTTAAGCAAAAAAAGTTGTTTAGCTTCGCCTAAGCGACATTTTCATTAAAAATCCGATTTGGGCTATATGTCGGGTATATATGGACAAATATCGGAAATTTTCATTTTCCATATTTAGATAACCTTCATTTATTACCAGAACTGCTTTTCAGCAAAACAAGTTGTTTAAGTTCGCTGACGCGGCATTTTCATGAAAAACCCGGTTTAGGTTATATCTCGGGTATATATGGACCGATATTGGACATTTTCATTTTCCATATTTATATAACTGCTTTTAAGCATAAAAACGTTGTTTAAGTTCGCTTACACGACATTTACACGACAAAATTTTCATACAAAATTGCAAAAAAAAAATGTATTTTTTCGGAATTTTGAATATATGTATCAGCTATACGTGAACTGATATTACTGAATTTCAATAGCAAACCCATGAATCGATGGGATAGAAGAATGGTGAAAGAAAAAAGTTTCTAGGTCTAATGGTTATCTCAGAAACGGCATTTCAACAGCGGACAGACGAACAGACGGACGTCGCTTAATCGATGTTTCCATTCATTCTGATTCAGAATATACATATATATGTACTTTATAGGGTATCAAATAAAAATTGGAGAAATTACAAACGGAATCACAAACTTATATATACCCTTAACATTTTTGTGAAGGGTATACAAAGTATTAAGCTAAGTCAAGACGATATGTTGAATCAGCATATATATGTTTACACTAACATGTTACGATTTGACAACAAATGCTTCTATCAACATATTAAAAATTACACTCGTCCACACGATATGCTGAAAATTTATTTTTTTTAAACTCAACATATGCCAGCAAATGATTTTTCAACATATGAACTAGCATAAAATTTTCATGTCTACATGATATGTTGAATTTCGTATGATGGTTTGTATGTTTACTGAACATTTGTTTCAAAATGGCAAATAAATTAAAATATGTATATTTTTTTTTAATTTTATTTATTTATGTGTTTTCATATTTTTTATACATAGATTGATTATAATTGTGATGCACAAGAATTAAAAGTTTATCTTAACGTATAAAATAATATTGTGAATAAAATTCTATTGTTTAAAATTAATTATATTTAGAAATTGCTATTATCTCACGCAATTTGCTGCTACAAGTATGAAAACACAACATATGAAGTTTAAGGTCCTATATTTTATCCATTCCATACGGGAAGAGTTCTTTTCTTTTATCCTGGATAATTTTCTGTTGGGCAAAGCATTATTCTTCTTTAAATTATAGCCTTTAGGTACAGGCACGGCAGTTGCACTTTTTATACCATTTTTGAACATTAAGAGATAATGGCAGATGCCTCAGTAAACCCAAATCATTAATTAAACTTTCGGGAATTTTGAATAGGGGTCATTTATTAGAAAACACCAAGCATTTAATCTTTCCTGTTATAATTTGTAGGTACTCGTACATACGTATTGACCATTGGAAAAAACTAAGTCCATGTTATAAGCTTTCAGTGCCTTAACAGTAAGAACTTAAGCTCTAACAGGGCATGTTGTTAAAATCACCACCTATTATATATTTTCCTTTTCCAACAAGCTTACGAATATCAGACGAAAGCTGTTGCTTACTAACACAAACAGAAACTAAAGCTCCTCCCAGATCCTATATTAGAGTTGGTCTAGATGTAATGAGCTGTAAATTAACAAATCTATTTGCAAACACTACAATTCGGACAGTACTTTTCATACCTACATGATATATAAAATTTCAATCTACATGCTAACAAATCTACCGTATGCTGAAAAGCATGTGTTTACTTTTCAACAAACAACATATCAGTTAACAAACGTAGAAATTTTGTTACAAAATAAAAATATGGTGTCTACACGATATGCTAAAATTGTGAACATACAGTTGTTGAAATCAGTAACAAATGTTAATCAAATGAATTTAAACATACGTTTGTTGGAGAAATTTGCTGCCTACACGATTTGTTGGCACTAATAGTAAATTTTTCAGCATAAATATGTTGATTCAACATATCGCCTAGACTTAGCTTTACAAATACACAAATACATTTTGTTAATTGCCCGCATTGTTTGTACAGCATTTGCTGTTTCTGAACAAGGATGTGTGTTTTTTTTTCGGTTTTAATAAAATTGCTTTGTTGATGAAAAAATAAAAAGGAAAATACTGAGAATTAAAATTGTGCAAAAATACATACACTCATAGTGTATGCAGAAAACAAAAGGTATGTAAAAATGTTAATATTTGTATGTATGTTATAATCAATATTATGATTATGCCCAATAATACTATTGTCACATCCAATATAATTTTAATGACGAAATTACCATACTATTTTAGATCCAACCATATTAACAAGGTTATATATGATTTTTAAATATCCAATTGTTGATAAAATACATAACAAATTTATTCTTATTTCAGTTAATAGCTGCTAGAAACCGTTGAAATCGAAATCATTTGCAATTGTGAAACCCGATTATTCTTTGCAAATTATATTTAGTTATCGAAATTTATCAAAATATGCTAGTTATTTATAATTTTATTTTAAATTATTATACATATGTGTATTATGTGACATAGTTAAATGTGAATTAATAAAATAGTATGATTCTATATCAATAAAGCATTAGTATGGTTGTTTAATGAAAATAATATGGTTATATGACATAATTATGACTGGTTGACATAACAATATGGTTGGATACGACATTAATATGGCAACTTTTAATAGGACTGTGTTGGTTTACAATTATAACAATATGAACCAGAATAAAGTGTGGTTATTTATAAAAAAATTGTACATAACTATAGTGAAGCTATCAATAACGTTTCAAAGATAACAACATGAAATTATCAGCACCAACCAAATACTTCAACAATAGTACTATTACGGCTTTATCTTTAAAAACGTTTTTGCGGATTCTCCAGATTATGCACCTTAAATGTTTGAGGCTTGCAAATTATTCGTGCCGTTTTTTGTACCAGGGCAATGTTTCAGCAAATGTGGCCTCCGGAGAAGCACATACCGCCAGTTTCATCTCAGGATCCCGGATACCATTGACAAACGCCTCCGTTTTAAAATTGTCTATAAACGGATGACTTTCGCAGGGATAGGCTAGCTGCACCAAGCACTCTATTTTCATTGCAAACGCCTCTTAACTCTACCCTGTAGATCGCACGCTTGTGCTCTCCACCATACTTACTATTTATACCACCTACATCCGACCGAAAATGGAATACAACTCTCATGTTTGGGCCGGTGCCTCAAAGTCTATTTTGGGGTTACCCGACCGTGTGCTGGAGAGGGCGAAGAAGCTCATCGGTGACAGTAGGGTATCCAACTCTATTGCTTCACTGGAGTAGTACACGTTCATCGTCTAGAGCTCATCCATTTGTGGGTGATTGCCCGGGGAATCGTACTACGCATTACAGAGAGAATTCGTTTTTCAGCCGCACGCTTCGTCTGTGGAACAAGTTGGCTGCAGAGGTGTTTCCTGTCTGTTATAACGTTGGAAAATTGAAGTCATATGTTCACAAACACTACTCCCGCTTTTCCCCTCCTCACAACCTATTTTCCTAGTTCTGGTACAATGCACTGCATATGTAGGGGTCATCCCCTGAGTACTGGTCCAATATAAAAAAAAAAAAAATACTTGCGTTGCAAGGCTGCCATAATCCATATTGTCTTCGTAATTACCTCTGCATGAAATTGACGCAGTTTCCAGGACCACCGAAGCGGAGCCTTTAATGCGAGAATTTGCTCGATTGCTTTCTCGTCGTTGCTCCAGGCATTTTTGTTCGCCACTGTGTCGAACTGGAATTTGAAGACGTTAAATGCGACACTGCCATCAAAATTGACTATTTCCAGCTTCTGGGATAACTCGCAACGTTGCCTCTTGTAGTTGTAGACTGTTAATTTTACCTTCTAGACTATAGAGTTTTTGATCGACGTCATTTTCTAAGGCAACAAACTTTTCGCAGATATCTCTCTTTAATTCAGTAAAATTTCTTCGATGACGTACGTTAACGGGCTTCATTAACTTTTCGTTTGTCGTTTTAGATACTTCTTCCATCTTTTTAGAATTTTCTTTCATCTCTTGCATCTTTCTAGAGTTTTCTTTCATCTGATGCTGCCTGTTTTTAGAGGTTTATTCCGCTTTCTTAGAGTTTTCTTCCATTTTCTGCATCACGGCGGCAAACATTATGTTTATGTCCATATTGCATCTTGCAGATGAGTGCACATCTTTTTCCTCGAATTCGTAAGAATCGATGTCCACACGAATATGGTTAAACCCTTCGATAAGCCTCTTCTGCAACTTCGCTTTATTTCCAGCTGTAGGCAAATCTAGCTTGCCCAACTCCTTTTTGAGTTGCTCCACCTTAAGCTCGTCAAATCTCATCTTACAATTTCACTTCTGACACCAGTTGTTACGTTTTTGCCTCTAAAAACGCTTTTGCGGATTCTTCAATTGAAATGATGACACTCACACTTGTTTGTTATACAGTACTTAAATAATTCACAACTTTATTTACACTACTGTGTACTAAAACACTAGTTTTGCTTACTTTCTGACTTATGACTGTCTTGCACAAAGTTTAAAAATAAACTGACTGCTTGCTGTCGACCTGCCTGCTATTTATACGTCTTTATGAGTTTCTACAAACGACATGAATTTTCTAGTCCTTCATAATGTACAAATATATTTATTTCCATATACGCACACATTCATACACATGCTTGCGAAGAATAAGCAAATCACAACAACAAACAATAAGAAAACGAATACCAGGAATACAAGAAAAACAACAACATCATTGTAGTTAGTTTTCTTGGAATTTTACGTACTTTAAAGGTACAATTATGCGAACGTCCACGTACGTTTATGGAACGGTCGTTAGTATTTAAGTATACATTAACGGCCTTATTCATAAAAAATATTTTATGTTTATTAAACTGTTATTTGACAAATTTCTATGGGAAATTTGTCAAATAACTGTTTAATAAACATACAATATTTTTTATGAATAAGGCCATAATAATGTAAGCGCTTACTGAAATTAACTGTCACGTTGCCGGAACGTCTCAACCTGTTTAAAATAGAATTTGACGCCGTTGTTACGTGACATTCGTAGACCAGTGCTGGAACTCTTATATGAGAGATGGTATTCTGGCACATTAACCCCTTTTTGGAACTTTTTCAGTGATGCAAACATAATATAATTTACAGTTTTTGCCATTTTTATCATAAGAGTTATAAGAATACTATTTAATAAAATATAGGGTGTTTTTTTAAGCTAGATAGAACTTTAAATTGTAAAAAGTAACACAAAAAATTAAATTTTGATGAAACATTTTTTTTATTTGTTTCAGTATACTCTGACAAATCATCATGAATAGACTCACGCTTGAACAACGTTACGAAATTATCCAAATTTACTTTGAAAATCAGTTGGCAACTGACCCGTTGTTTTATCGCAAAATTGTGTTCAGCGATGAGGCGCATTTTTGGCTTAACGGGTTTGTTAATAAGCAAAATTGCCGCATATGGAGTGAGACCAATCCACAAGAGACCCTACAGACTCCATTACATCCAGAAAAATTCACTGTTTGGTGCGGTTTTCATGCTGGTGGCATCATCGGACCTTATTTCTTCAAAAATGAGGCCGGAGCTCGCGTTACGGTCAATGGAGATCGTTACCGCACCATGATCAATGATTTTTTGTTTGAAAATATGGATGACATTGATCCGGAGGAGATGTGGTTTCAACAGGATGGCGCTACGTGCCATACGGCGAACGCAACCATCGACTTACTGAAATCAAAATTTGGCGATAAGTTGATTTCGAGAAATGGACCTGTCAATTGGCCTCCAAGGTCGTGCGATTTGACACCTCTCGATTATTTCCTGTGGGGCTACGTGAAGTCACTGGTTTATGCTGATAAACCAGCAACAATTGACGCCTTGGAGGCCAGCATTGTTCGTGTTGTTCGTGACATACGGCCAGCAGTGCTCGAAAAAGTGGCCCAAAATTGGACGTCCAGAATGCGCTTCGTCAAGAACAGCCGCGGTGCCCATATGCCCGAAATCATTTTTAAATGTTAATGTCACGTATTGATCTTTCGAATAAAAAAAAATTTTGATTACAATTTAATTTTTTGTGTTATTTTTTACAATTTCAAGTTCTATCGGGCTTAAAAAAACACCCTATATAATGAGTTTGAATAATGACAATAGAAACGTAAATATATGTGTACAACTACTTCTTTAAACATAAACGTATGTATTAATGTTAATGTTAATTATTTTTCCTGTCTTCTTTGATCAAGAGTTATTGATCGCGGCAATTATTGTTATAATTATAAATAAAAATATTTCTTGGCTTTAGTCAGAATTGAAGTCCAGCTAGACAAATGCTAAGAACCCATCATCATATAATATTAGAAATTTTAAGCATAAACTTTATATTTCTTGAAGCCAATTGGTACTTATTTGACTATAGCAAGTACGAAAACTAACTTAAAAATGCCCATCACTATGTTGAAAAGCTCAACACTGTTTCGAACAGCCGACAATAATTGACAAAAAAAAATTCAATTTGGCTGGAAAATATAAATAGTGTTATTTTGTTTTAATAAGTAAAAATTGTTTTGTTAATAATAAAAAAATTAAAAAAAAGATATGGGTGCTCTTTTTTTTTTAATTAGAAACACCGAAACAAAACATTGCACACTATGCTGTGCAATGTTTTGTTTATTTTTTATTGACATGTGGTACGTTTTTTAAAGTTCTATAACTATACAAACGGCCGTACGTTAAGGTCCGTTAAGTTTTTCTAACATCAACGTTCGCATAAAGAGGCCTTAAATCATGTATGTTTGTTTCTTCTTTGTGTATTATGTTTTTATTAATTTATTGTATTTTTATTGAACTTTTTTATAATTTTTTTTTAAATTAAATTTTTGGGTTGTACATTTGTACAAACCAAAAATTTAATTTAGTTCAAGTTTTTTTCCTTTCTAAGTTTTTTTCTTAAGAAGGATTTTTTACAATACAAATTTGCTGTGATCAATAATTTTTGATTGAAGAAGACAAGAAAAATAATAATCAAATCTTTAACTGGGGGACAACTAGCTGTTTCGTAGTCGCTACACTACTCATCAGCACCCACTGAGATTTGAACTATCATGATCTGCTGCTTTAACCACTCTTATGTTTTTAGTTTTATCTTGTTTGGGTGAATGTGTGTGTTGCACATTTTTAACAAGAAGATCAACAGCTGCACATTGGGTCAAATGTGACAAAATATTCTTAACAGCATGTTGCCCTTATGTTGCTCAACTATGTATATATTTTTTTCTATGTGTATATAAGTTTAAAATCACTAAAAAAGCGCAAATGTTGACAAAATACCGATGAACTACGTCAGATCTTTTTCATAAATGCTGAATTTATACTTAGGTGAAAACATACTACTCGTAACTTAGCAATTTCACAAATTATTTTAGTCAATGACAAACAAAAGTAACACCGTAAAAACAAACAGAAAATTACGTTTTTTTTATCCTCATAATTTGTGACGTTATACTAGTATTTAACAAAATTGATATCTAAAGAAAACGGAAAATAGAACCCTCGTGTATAAAAACATATAAACTCAACTGACGTTAGACAGTTTAAATTACCAGTTGGCTGGTCAATTTGTGCACTTACATACATACGCACGTACGTAGTATGTATATTCATATAAGTATGTTGTTTGTAGCTTTTCAAGTTCAAGAAAAATTTACCTTGTTAACTTTTATGAAAACAAAGAAGAAAAGTGTTTATAAACAAAATATGACTATGAAAAAGGAAAACAAAAGAAATAACTTTGTTAAAAATCAATTAAGGTTATTAAATTTTTTCTGAAATGTATGTGTGTCCATGCATACAACATTACACTTACGTATTTATGTAAGTATGCACATTGTAATAACTAACTAGCCTTAGGTACTCGTAAAGCCGAATTAGAATATATGACCAGTATTCGCAGCAATCAAATAAAAATATGAAAACTTCATTGAGTTTTTGAAACATTACATTAAATCAGTAATTTAACGCTTTCGTTTTACGCTGTAATAACTTACATAAGAGCGTTAACGTTGTACCATAAACAGTATTGTGCACTAACGATGTTTAAAAAAAAATTTCTAAATAGAAATGACGAATTGTGATAAATTCGCTGAATTATTAAGAAAGCACTTAAAGTGTAGTTACTAATTGCCGCAAAAAAAGAGTAACATTTGTCTTAAACAGTGTTGCCAACTATTTATAATCAAAACGCACAATTATTCACAAAAAAAAAGTAAAATAAACCAACAGCCAACATTTGAAGGTTTAGTTCAAATAACACAAACAAAAAAGATTTAAAAACAATATTAAAATTGAAAATCTCTTTCATATTTCTGAAGTGGAGCCATATAAAAGAGTTGAAGATATTTAGCGTTTGCTTTCTAAAATACAAAGTAAGTCCAGTTAAGTAATATTTTAGAATATTAGGTGTTAAAACACAATAAAATTAAAATTATTAGATTTCAAATGGAATATTATAATTTTTACAACAGGAGTCTTCCGTAATCATAAAAAGAATTATATATTTATTGATTTTCTTTTTCAAAATCAATAACTTTCTAATAAATGTATGGATGCTCTTCGTGATCTTGTGTCATACCAATGAAAAAAATATAAACAGCTTGCTTTCTATGTTTCCTAGCTGTTTATATATCTACATTTATAGGAGCTACCTATATATCATCAGTAGACTTGGAAACTTTCAAGCATTCAAGTTTATATCCCAATATTCTAAATAAATTATTGAGAATTTAAAAAGAAAATGTTTTAATAATATCTGTCAAAACACAAAAGCAAATAGAGACGTGTGCAAAGTGTAAAGCAAATGATCAAATTACACTATAGGCATTTTAAGATATGCAAAAATTGAGTGTACAAAAACGTTTCCATCAAAACTTAAACCATTTTTTGCTTAAAATCATTTCTGGTAATAAAAGAAAATTATTATATAAATTATATATGCCAATAATATTGGTACATTTCTATACCATTCACAAAAAGGTAAGGCTGCATATACACATATATTTATACCCTTGAAATTAATATTTTCATTACGTTAATGTTTCTTAAGCTATGTACACACGGTTGTCAGATGTTACAATATTGTAAGATCTGGCAACATGCTGACAATGTAGTGACAATGAAAAATTGTCCCGTAAAAGTAAATTGTGTGTTCAGACGATCGTAAGAAAATCTTACAATTTCATTGTCAGACTAAGGTCTGACAAATAATTCATCTGACAACAAAAATTATCAGTTCACACGGTTGTCAGATTGTTAGATGAAAAAAATTGCCAGACATGTTGTAAGGCATTGCCACTTATGTATATCAACAACCATCTGCTTGGCAGTGTAGCCCATCAAACTTTTTTCTGACAATGATGCCATTGTCAGGTGCATTAATTTTATACATCCGTCAATTAAAACTGAGCTTACAATACCAGCCAATTATCTGGCAATGCCCACGAAGAGTGTTCTCACGATTGTCAGATGCGTGACAACATTAGGTGTGTTCATTTACTTTACTAGTAAAAATTAGCAACGAGAGAGTAACAAGAAAATTTTCAAAATTACTCTCAAAAATGTGAAAAAGTATATAAACACTTTACTAGCAAAAATTTGCAAATTACACAGAAAAAAATAGATGAGATTTTTTTTCAATCAAGTTATGTTATTAATAAAAAACCATCAATTTAATAAAATTTGCATTGACTTAATTAAATTATTATTAATAATGAATTTTTGGAAATATCTCTTAATAAAATGCAATTAATAAAAAGTTTTCCGAATTATTGACTGTTATTCAATAAATAAATTGAAGAGGTTGTCATATAACAGTGAAGAGTTGTTGTTTCATTAACAATTTTTTTTGTTAAGTATATTTTACATATTAACGAAAATTTTTTCAACTCAATAATTTTTGCTTTTAAGTGAAAAAGCTATTTCTACTTTATAATTTGAATTATCAATCCGGCAAAAAATCTTTTTCACAGGAAATTTGATAAAAATTGCACTATTTTTATCAAATTTCCTGTGAAAAAGATTTTTTGCCGGATTGATAATTCAAATTATAAAGTAGAAATAGCTTTTTCACTTAAAAGCAAAAATTATTGAGTTGAAAAAATTTTCGTTAATATGTAAAATATACTTAACAAAAAAAATTGTTAATGAAACAACAACTCTTCACTGTTATATGACAACCTCTTCAATTTATTTATTGAATAACAGTCAATAATTCGGAAAACTTTTTATTAATTGCATTTTATTAAGAGATATTTCCAAAAATTCATTATTAATAATAATTTAATTAAGTCAATGCAAATTTTATTAAATTGATGGTTTTTTATTAATAACATAACTTGATTGAAAAAAAATCTCATCTATTTTTTTCTGTGTAGAGTAGTGTTGTTGTTGTTTCCTGAAGAAGACACACAACGGAGTGTCGAAATATTGAAAATAAAACCCATAATTTTTACCAAAACCAAGAAGACCACTAGCTCAACAACAAATAATAATTTATATATAAGTACTTAATAACTACCATTATATCCTTTGGACAAATTATACATATATGTATGTTATTATAAAAATAATGTGATTATAGTCATTTATATTCAGCATTGTATTGACTGGTGTTTGTCGAGTACAGTAGTATGCATAGTCGAAATACGCTAAGCACTATAAGGGTGATTAGCTACTTCTGAATAAAATATATATTTATTTTTAATTAGCACTCCATACACGTTTCAATTCAATTCGTAACTGAGTCGGTTGTTGTGCAAATCAAGGAATATTTTTTTTTGCAAGGAGACCGTTAATAATTTTTAAAATTGTCTTTAATTTCATTAAATCTGATAGTTGAATGAAAATCTTTCTATTCAGTTTATGAAGAATCAATTCAATTGAAAGACTCAATTAACAATTGGATTGAAACGTGCATGGGCTACTTTATACGTTATAACAGCCTGCATACACATAGCATTTTTATTTCAAATTAATTTCAAATTGTAAAGTACCGAATAGCTAGGTAAAATTTTACTTCTAAAAACTTGCAAGAATTTTTCTGTCTCTCAATTTTGTACGCTCTTTTGACGCTCTCTCGTTGCAATTTTTTTGGGTTAATGAACGCTTTCTAGTAACAATTGTTACAAATTTGTGAAAATTTTTAGTAAATGAACACACCTATTGTCGTCTTACAATTGATTGACAATGGTTTTTCTGACAACGTTATAAGTTAAAAATTGGCAGTTCACACAATTGTAATACATTTTCAGACAATTTTACTGGCAATATTGTAAGATCTGACAACCGTGTGTACGTAGCTTTATTGAATTATCATTATTATAAACTAAAACAGCATATTTAGTTCAAATTTGTAATATATACTATTTATGTACGTGACTATTGTGAAGGGCCTTTTAGATTCGGCTCAGCCGAATATACTACACTATTACTTGTTGTTTAACTATGAATTCAGCATTTTTCTGCATCATTTAATTTAAGAATATTGAAAATACAGCTCAATAGACAACAATTGATTTTCTTAATATAAGATATACAATTTTTTTTTTGCGTATAGAACAGTTTAAAAAATAATAAATGCGAATTAAACGAACATTTTAAAGAAGAAATGATTGATTTCACCGTGAAGAAATTACAACTTTGGAACATCAGTGGCAAAAACTAAGAACATTAGAGTGGTAAAATAATAATTCAACACTTGATTGTTGGATAAATGTATATTAATGTCATTGAGTTTATTCTTCTTTACTTTATTAGCTACTAATATTTATATACTCGAATCGAAAGCTAGAAAACATAAAAAACAAGCTGTATACATTTATTGATTAGTATAAATATTAGTAGTCAATAAAGTAAGTGAGAATAAACTCAATGGTTTAAATATTTTTACTAAACTAATATATTACATAGTTCTAGCATTCGCCATGGTTTACTATTGCTTGTATACATATAAACATAGAAATTAAATCATCGCATACTGAGTGACTTCAAACTTTCGTATGAACAAAATATATTCGTGATTTGCAAAAGTTAATTTAACGAAAGTAATCTATTTCCAAAAGAAGAAAAACGTGAAGTTATTACGTCCAATTTGCCTTTCAAACCTCTCCAAAAAAAGAGAGAACTGTTGTCGGTTTACATATAGCGAATTTATTTGAAAACTTATTTTTCGGTCGGACATTTTGTTCTAAAATATTTAAAGGGATCGAAATGAAGCTAGCGACTTTCAAATGATAAAAAAAATTGGGATATCGTTTCGTACATAACGAAGTTATTCAAAAAAAAATTTTTTGGACGAAATCGAAATATGATTTTATTTTCAGACCGTTGGCAGCAGTCCCTTTTAACAGAAAACAGAATTTTTAAAAACTGTTCATAAATGGCAGAGTTATTTAAAACTGAAGTTATTGGAGGGATATTTCGTCTCATTTTCTCTTCCTTATAGGGTAGCTTTCAGAATAAAAACTATATTATGTTGATTCCAGTACTTTAAAATACGTACTACATACATAACGAACTTCATTTTAATCGGTTCAGCGGTATAAGAGTGAAAAAATAACTGCCAGACAGAGTTTCGCATTTATTATATTATCAAGTTAGAGTGTGGTATATTCCGCTGGGCCAAATCTAAAATACCCTTGATGACAGTCATGTAAATAAATAGCATAAATTGCAAATTTGAACTAAATATGCTCGGATATATCTACATATATGGATCGATATCGGAAATTTTCAATTTCTGTATTTTAATAACCTCCACAACTGCTTTTAAGCAAAAAAAAAAGTTGTTTAGTTTCGCTTACGCGACATTTTCATGAAAAATCAGTTTAGGATATTTATGAACCGATATCGGAAATTTTCACTTTCCATATTTAGATAAAACCTTATTTTATTACCATAACTGCTTTTAAGCAAAAAACAAGTTGTTTAAGTTCGGTCAGTATATACGACCGATATCGGACATTTTTATTTTCTGTATTATAACATTCTTTTATTATCACAACTGCTTTTAAGAAAACAAAGTTTGTTTTATGAAAAATCGGTTTAGACTATATTTTCATTTTTCGTACCTAAGTAACCTCTTTTTATAATCATAACTGCTTTTAAACAAAAAAAAATTTTCATGGAGAAATCTACATCTCGGTATATATGGACTGATATCGGAAATGTTCATTTTCTGTATTTGGTAACCTCGTTATATTACCAGAACTGCTTTTAACCAAAAAAAAAAAAAAAAATTGTCATGGCTAAATCGGTTTAGACTATATCTCGGATATATATGGACTGATATCAGAAATTGTTCTGTATTTTAGCAACCTCCTTTTATAACCAGAACTGATTTTAAACAAAAAAAAATTTTTAAGTTCGCTTACGCGACATTTTCGGAAAAATCGGTTTAGGCTATATCTCGGATATACATACATATATGGACCGATATCGGAAATTTTCATTTTCCGGATCCTCCGACTATACAGGAGTGTGAGGACATTGAGAGAGCTGTGGAGATATTGACTGGGTCCTTCGAAACGGCCATCTCACGTTCATGCAGGCCTAGTCTGTGTCGGGGTAAGAGTAAGCCACCATGGTGGGATCTTGAGATAGCGTAGGCTCGAAAAGAGTCTCGTAGGCTTTTTAATGAGGCCAAAAGACTGAGTAACTGGTCAGAGTACAAAGCCTCAGTAAATAAATTCAAGAACCTGATAAGGAATGCGAAGCGGAGTTCATGGAGGTCCTTTTGCAGTAGTGTGGAAGGAGCTTCTGAGACTAGTAGGCTTCGCAAAATCCTATCTAGCACCCAGCCCATACCAAGTTTCGTTAAGAAACAGTGTGGTAGCTGGACAACCAGCGGACATGAGACTCTAGAAGTTCTCATGGACACGCATTTCCCTGGATGCACACCCTTTATGGGAGACTGCATGACCGGTATAGACAATGGCCAAGGGGATATCTGCTTATCTTTTGATCGAAGCAGAATCCTTTGGGCGTTGAATAGCTTTGACCCATATAAATCACCGGGTCCAGATGGTATTATACCAGCTGATTTGCAGAAAAATGCGAAACTTATAGTGCCATGGTTGATAAGGATCTTCTCGGCCTGCCTTGGTTGGTCCTACATTCCGCAATCATGGCGAAGGTGTGTTGTAGTCTTTATTCCGAAAGGGGGGAAGGCTTCACACATCACTCCGAATGATTTCAGGCCTATAAGCTTGTCATCCTTCTTGCTTAAAACCCTGGAACGGATAATTGAATTACATCTTAGAATGTTAATTATTCCGAGCCATTTATCAGCATCTCAACATGCCTATACCAAGGGCAAATCTGTTGAGACTGCATTGCATTCGCTCGTGGGGTATGTAGAGACAGCTCTGGAGCAGGGGGAGTATGCATTGGTTGCCTTCCTTGATATAGATGGGGCATTTAATAATGTGTTGCCAAGGGCTATAATAATCGCTCTGAAAAGATTGAACGTTCATCAGTCAATTGTTAGCATCATAAAGAATTTACTGACCAATAGGGTCATAACTTCCAATATGGGGCGAGCCACAATTTGCAGAGTGACTAGAAGGGGCACTCCACAGGGAGGGGTTCTATCTCCTCTTCTGTAGAATTTAGCTCTGAATTCGTTATTGATGGAATTAGATTCCATGCTGTTTAGGACAGTGGCATATGCCGATGATATTGCGGTTGCTGTGTCGGGTAAGTACCCGGATATACTATCACAGCAACTAGGTTCTGCGCTAAGCCTTATAGTAGGATGGTGTACAAATAGCGGTCTAAGTGTGAATCCGCAAAAAACGGAGCTTGTGCTCTTCACTCGAAGATACATGACTCCATCGTTTACTCTGCCAACCGTAAGGGGGGTTGAGCTAGTGTTGTCAGACAGTGCGAAATATCTGGGCATCTACCTGGATTCCAAACTATCCTGGCAGCATAATGTCCAGTCAAGGGCAGAAAAAGCGGCTATCGCCTTATTCTTGTGCAAAAGGGCCATTGGAAAGACCTGGGGAAAAAATCCTAGGAACTCCTACTGGCTTTTCAGCACGGTTGTAAAGCCCATTCTAACATATGGAGCGCTTGTGTGGTGGAAGACGTTGGAGAAAACCACCTACTGCAAAATCGCAGAAAAGATAATGCGTACTGCTGCTTTGATGGTGACTGGTGCTTCCGGCACTACGCCATCGAAAGCACTTTTCACTATGCTGAACTGGCTGCCGGCTGATCTCATGGTGAAGGAAATAGCCATGAATTCGGCTATCAGGCTGTGGTCAAGCGGGACGTGGAAGGAGGCGATATATGGTCATGCCTCAATAATAGGAAGAATAGTGAACCTTCCGGAAAATATTGATTACTGCTCGCCGGCTCTACTGCCCGACAAGAGATTTGATGTAATCTTATCCGGCTCGTTCTCGGAGACGACTGGTACAGATCGTCAAGAGGACGTGCTTGAAATTTTTACAGATGGATCCAAGTCGGACTCGGGAGTCGGTGGGGGTATCTTTATCCCCTTGTATGAGAGGAGGATGAGTTTTAGGCTGCAAAATGAGTGTAGCGTAGCGCAGGCCGAAATTGCGGCCATTATGAGGGCAGCTAACTGGTTAAGGTACTACAGGATATATGAGAATGATATCCGAATTTGTACTGATAGTAAGGCTGCGTTGTATGCACTAGCTGGAGTCTATACGACATCCAGGTTGGTTCGTGAATGCCGGATATCTCTAAACGAGATAGCGAGACATTCGAACCTGGAGCTTATCTGGGTACGAGGGCACAGTGAAGTGTCCGGAAATCTAGTAGCGGATGAACTGGCAAAGGCCGGTGTCCAGCAACAACAAAGAGATATTGATGGGATCGTTGGAATCCCGCTTGCGAGCTGTAAGAAACTAGTACAGCGCCAACTTTTTCAGACCGCTCAAGACAGATGGCCTAATGAGGGTACCTGTCGAATATCAAGGCTGACATGGCCCAGATATGATAACAGGAGGACTATTATCCTAAGGGGCTTGCCCCGACGGAGGTTGCGTTCTGCTGTGGCGGTTCTGACGGGACATTGCCACATAGGGACGCAGGCAAGGAGGATATCTTCCATTTATTGACTTCTGTAGAAGTTGCAGAGACGAGGAGGAAGAAGAGAGCGTTGAGCACTTCCTCTGTCAGTGTCCAGCTCTTTCTTATATAAGGGCATTGTACCTAGGCAGACCGATGCTGCATGATTTGACGGAGGTATCGGAATGCGATGTAAGTGGATTGGACTCCTTTATCCGATCCTCGGGTTGGTTCTAAGCCAGTGATATGTAGATCTACTGAGATACATATCAGATCCAGGCAACACAACGGGACCTGACTGGACCCAAGTGGGCTGGCTTTATAATAGCTGGCAGCCTGTTAAACCTAACCTAACCTTTTCCGTATTTTGGTAGCCTAGTTTTATAACCAGAACTGCTTTTGAGCAAAAGAAAGTTTTTTAAGTACGCTTACGCGACATTTTCATGGAAAAATCAGTTTAGGCTACATGTCGGGTATATATGGACCGATATCGAGGAAAAATCGGTTTAGGCTATATCTCGGGTATAACATATATGGACCGATATCAGAAATTTTCTGTATTTTGGTAACCTAGTTTTATAACCAGAACTACTTTTGAGCAAAAAAAGTTTTTTAAGTTCGCTTACGCGACATTTTCATGGAAAAATCAGTTTGGGCTACACGCCGGGTATATGTATATGGACCGATATCGAGAAAAAAATTTATTTGCCTTTTAATCGCATGTTTAATAACTGTGTGACTTGTTTTCTCAAAAATTTTCATACAAAATTGCAAAAACTAACGGCTTTTTCGGAATTTCGGATGTACATATGTCTGCTATATGTCAACCGATTTTACTAAATCCCATGAATCGATGGGATGAAAGAATGGTGAAAGAAAAGTTCCTAAGTCTAATGGTTTTCTCAGAAACGGTATTTCAACGGCCGACAGACGGACGGATGAACAATATGTATACTATAAGGGTCGGAAATGAAAATTGTAGAAATTACAAACGGAATCACAAACTTATGTAAATAAATAGGTAAAACATATTTTTTTCAAAAACCTTTTAACTCAATACACTTAGTAAGAGGATATTCTTTCTTAGTAAGAGGATATTTTTCTTCTTTAAATGTGGTCATTTTTTCTTGATTGCATCAAGTAATTGATCCAATAATGCACGGTAATACTTTCCTGTGATTGTGGATCCTTTTTCAAGATAATCGAGAGCAATATTCCGTCTTCGCTTTCTTCGGAGCAGTTCCACCAGCTTCCACGCATTGTTTCGATTGAACTAGTTTTTGTTCGAAACTGAGCATATTGCCGACAGCTTATTCATATGCTAACGTAAGTTGACTCGGTGATCATTCATAACGATATCGAGAATTTTCTTAATATTTTCTTCAGCAACCACCACTTTTGGCCTTCCTATTGATGGTATTGTTGAAATGCTTGTTAAGCCGCGTTTTAATTCATCAATCCATTCAATTTTACCATGTAATGTTACACGAGCTTTTCTTTTGTCTCTTTCGCCGTATTGCCTTTCAAATAATAGTGTTTAATCACTACACGAAATTCACTTTTCCCATTTTTCAAGAAACACAAAAGTTGCTTACTTCAAACGACTACAACAAATAAATTAATCGATGAATTTGGGTGAAATTTTAACAGCTGATGTTTGACAGGTCGCAATTTCAAAAAAAAAAAATAAAAGTGTGTGTGATGTCATCTAGCGCTAGGTAGCTTCAATATCAATCCAACCTCGTAGTAGATAATTCATATTAGTTATACCCTACTTGTATTCTCCATACGACCGTCCTTGCATCGTAACTAGTCAAAACTTATTATTATTAAGAGTAATCGTTAAGTTTGCTTTCAAAGAAAATTTTCTGGTTGATTATTATAGTGTAAACAATTATGTTAATAGTTTTGTTTTTAATTATTACGAGTAACTTCAAGAATTGCTTATCTTAATACAAAAATCAAAGCCATAACATTAAATAACATAAAAATTTAAATAATATTAGCGAACCAAAATGTGCGATATATCCCTATGAGCAGCGTCACAATATTTAACTATTATTTTGCTTGGATTTGAGTAGTTACTAAAAACGCACAATTGTTTTTTGCCTTTTAAATAGTCTGCAAACTAATTTTTAAGAGCAAACAGCATTTAAAATTCTTCTTTGTTTATCTTATCTAAAGATTGTGCTGTTGTTGGTTAGTCTATGTTCAGACAGAACGATTTTAATTGCCGAACTTTTTGGCAATTTTCTTTGGGAATTGCTTTCTTGTCCACACACAAAAACTTTTTTCGGCAATTCTTGAGCAATTCTCTACCTTTTGTTTCATGCAATTTACATTGTATATGCACATACACATACATACATGAGGAATTGCTGAGAATTGCCGAGTACCAGCAATTCTTTTTCCCTTCTTATTCCCCTCACCGAAAGCTTCTATAAAGTCAAGAATTGCCCAACTAAAGTTGCTGTGTGTGACCATACACTTACTTTCTTCTGTTTGTTTACCATATTTCTCACTAAAGTTTACTACTCATCAAATATATCAGTTTACGCTCTTTATTTGTGTTCTGATTGTGATCTGAATTAAGTAAAAGAAGTATTCAAGTGGCCTGGTTTTTTTTTTTTTTTTTGAAGTGTTGTAAGGTGTACTACACTCCATCTGATATCCTTACTATTTATAACACCTATGTATATCCGCATGAAAAGGGAATACAACTCTTTTTAAGTTTAGGTCGGTACTACAAAATCTATTTTGGAGTTAACCGACCGTGTGCAAAGAGAGAGCGAAGAAGCTTTTCGTTGACAGTATCCAAATCTATTAACTCACTGGAGCATCGCAGCATTGTGGAATACTTTACTCCGTTTCATCGTTACTACAATATGCTCTGACAAGATTAGGAATCTTGTTACTGACACTCACATATTTTACACCTTCATCGTCTGGTGCTCAGGTATTTGTTGCCAATTGTCCGTAAAACGCATCACAGACAGAGACAATTTTTTACCCGCACGGTTCGTCTGTGAAAAAAGTTTACTGCAGCCATAGAAAGCTTAAATCAGACGTCGATAATTTTGATTAAGTTTTTTGTTTAGTGATCCGCTAATTACCCGTCGAAGACGCCTATTGAAACTAGTCCATAATTTTCTTCCCTTCTTCTCATTACCTATTTTTATAGTTCCGGTACAATGCACTGCATATGTATCCAAAAATTATAAACAGCTTTTTTTTCTAGCTGTCTATATGTCTACTGATGATTAGGGTAGCTCTTATGAAATGTTGACATACAGACAACTAGGAAGCATAGAAAACAAGCTGTTAATAATTTTTTGATTGGTATCAATACTATTTTGTTTTATTGAAACGTCATACTTTGTATTATAGGTACCAGAACAAAACTTGAAAACTGTTGATTTTTTAGCTTTAATCTAGTTTACGAAGGCAGTTAAAAAAAAAAGCATATATCACAACAGTTGTTCATATAAAAATTATTGCGCGTATTATTTTTATGCAAAATTTTGATAATATTGAATTGGCATCCAAAGAGTTAGACAGTTTTATATAAATTGTCCGAAAAGATTTTTGAATTTAATGCTAAAGTGGATATGCATATAGAAAACTTCGGAGGGTCATATTTCGAAAAATTAACTAGATTTTTCCCGCTCATTTTTGGTAATTTGATGCATAAATAAGCAGAATTATCGCATTTGAAGTGACGATAGTCCACAAGCTTTTGGCGAAACACCATTACTTCAGGACGTTATTGATTGGCAGACTCATGCGTCCGTATGTCGTTTAAAAAAGTAATAGAATGTGTCACTGATTAACATCAGCACATGCCTTGACGTCCATATCTGGTAATGGACTAACTCCATGAGGTTGCCTAACCATCACTACTGATTTTCTTCATTGCAGGTATCTGTTGCAAGACAACAGCACTTCAGTGTTTATTATCCCCGAAACTTGTCACGCACCTTTGTTATTAGTGAAACTAGTTCCTCTCCCTACGCTTTAGGTTTAAATCAAAGCCAGAACGTTTCAGCCAAGTTAGGCGCCTCAACCATGATCAGCGCCGAAATAGTCTGTAGGCAGAACCTCCCGAGGGTTTTGCGGACCAATTAACTCTTGATATGGGTCGCACAGATATGGGCTTCGTAGTTTTATTTGCTACAACAAACGAGTAACTGCTAACCCTGTATTGTTCACTAAGCAGAAAGCCTTGGTCACGTGTACACTAAAGCAAAACCTACTCTCCGGAGGGATTTAAAAGGTAATATCAATAGCAAGCTGTGAAGATTGCGGCGAAGATGGCGGCCTCATGGACGAAATCATACTTAAACATCAATGTTATACATTTTATAGCCCGTTTAAGAGATTTTAAAAATATATTTATTTATTTATTTATTTTTTTTTTTTTTTTTTGTTATAATTTACACCTATGCAACTCTAAAGAAACACTGCAATATTTTCAATTTCGAAATATTTCAAGTTTCGTTAAAACCAAGGTGAATTCATACCAGGTATATGCAAGAGCAATAAATACAACACTACAAAAAATAAATTTTTTTCAAATGTCAAGGGAAAAATATAAACACAAAAAATAATTTAAAAAAAAATGTAATAAAAAAAATTTACAAAAAAAAAACAAACTTTTAAATATTTTGTGAAACTTTTAATTACATATATCGTGAAAATTAAAATTTCAGATTATAGAGCTTGAAAAGGTGTAAATGGCCAGCTAGGTTGGGGAGGATTCTGGATGATATCTGGCGCTCAAGATACAATAAAAAATTTTAAAAATTGTTTTAAAATTATTTTTTCCAACTTTGTTTTAATTATGCCATTGACATCTGGAACAGATTAAAATTTAAACAAATTTATCAGCTGCGCTGTCAATTTCACCTGTTACGAATTCGCCTTGGATGAAACTAACAAAAAAATTTGAAAAATAATAAAAATTTGATTTAAAAAAACTGAAAAAAAAGAGTACAAATTTAAGTTACATATATTTAATAAAACTATTGTAATAAGGAAGCCTGGTAAAGTTCCGACTAACCCACTAACATATCATCCTATCAGTTTGTATTCGTCAGCGAGCCAAATACTCGATAAAGTTATTAAGAGTAAATTAATAGATTTTATTGAAAACTTCTGTATAATTTCCCCCAATAGTTTGGCTTCCATAGAGATCATAACACCACTCATCCACAATTTCGAATAAGGAACCTAGTTAATAAAATCTTTAACGGGTAAAGATCAACTGGGATGGTCCTGCTTGACGTCAAAGCAGCTTTTGGCATAAAGGGCAAATTTTTAAATTGCACAATTACGACTTCCCTTCACTTCTTATTAGAATAATTTACAGCTTTCTTTCCTCCAGAACGTTTAAAGCTCGCATAGGAGATACTTGTTCTGAACTTTTCACTATTACAGCTGGGTACCTGTAAGGCTCTTGCTAGTCACCTATTTTATATAATTTGTATACAGCTGATTTCCCACCATTGGCTTATTGCTCCAATTGTCTACTTGATGACAGCGCGGTACTTTGCTTGAATATGTTGACTGATAAGGTCATTGAGTTACAAAAATATTTTGATAAATGGCGGATTATGCAAAATTATGATAAAAACCAAACTATATATTTTTCTAGGAAACGAAAACCGTGCTTTTTACATCATCATAGCATTAACTTCAATAACAACGTAATCAAATGGAATAAGGAAGCCAAATACCTAGGAGTAGTCCTTGACCCTAAAATTAAATTTGCAACCCATGTTTTATATATAACAAATAAAAAAAGCTTTCAAAAATTTCCAAAGTCTACTGATGATTAGTGTAGCTCCTATAAAATGTCGACATAAAAACAGCTGGGAAACATAGACACCAACCTGTCTAAAATTGTTGATTGGTATAACAAATAAGGTTAAAAACTGATCGCGATCATAGCAACCAAAACATGAAATTAATTTTGAAAGCAATTTTTCATGCTGTCATATTTTATGATTTTTTGTCACACAAATTATTAAAAATAATATACAATTTGCCCTGCTACTTTTCTACGCAGCATCCTCATGCGATTGCTGATTTAGAATTAGTATGCGTCAAAATAAAAAGGTTAACACGAAATTTTAATCTCAGATGTTTAAATTCTGACGGCCGTATTCATAAAAAAGTTAAACAGCCGTTCAAACCATTTTTAGGGAAAATTCGATAAAACTGTATTCATAAACGAATTTTACGTTAAAATGTTCTTTTTAGCAGTTTTTTAAGTCAACCATTTTTAAAACTGATTGCACCCAATTTTAAGACAATTTTAAGGTGATATTTGTGTTTTTTAGTTATTGTTTATTTATATGTTGCGAAAATTTTTATTGCATATTTATCAGAAATCCCATGATATTGATAACAATAGATGTGTGTTTTTAATAGAAAATATGACCCAAGCTTTGAATAGCTGGCAATAGAAAACTATCAGGGAAAGAAGTAATTTATTTTATTCTGGATTCCAGATAAGCAATTTCGCTTTACATTTTTTCTAGTCTTCTTATTTTAGTTATTACTAACATTTTATTTATTTAAAATAATATACGTTAATAAAATGCCATGTACATCAGTGATGTGCAAAAAAACGAAATAATAAAAGAAGCTCGTTATTCATATTTTTTCCTACGGTTAAGCAAAAGGAATCAAAGTAAAACTTTTCTTACTCAGTATTTTTTGCTATTTAATTGAAAGACAAAATGGAGTTAACATTTATTTATTTGTTTTAAAGTCGAATTTCATAAAAAACAATACAAGACAATTCTTTGCATGACTACTATGTGAACAAAAAACCGTTTTTATCGCAGCACTATGATTCAAATGAGAACTGCATATGATGGCGTTGCCAATCACAAATATAAAATTTCAATAAAATGATTTTTAGCTAAAATGCTGTTTATGAATTCGTTTTTATAAAATGTGTTTTTTTGCTGAAAATTCTGTTTTAACTAAAAAGTTGTTAAAATGCAGATTAGTGTTTTTTTATGAATACGGCTGTGAGTACCTACACTCATATTAATGAGCTTGCATCATTAAACAACTGTTTCTTAAACGAATTGTTTTGTTTAAAATTTCTTACAGAAATTTGGCAAATAATTATTTTAAAAACATACAATATTTTTATGAATAAGGCCAATTAGTATTTAGTTAGTTAGGTTAAGTCGTTTTTATTAAAAGATAATTTAAATCAAATAGGTTTTTGAAAATGTTTGCCTCCAATTTAGCTAATTATGTATTAATGCACTTCAAATAATATATAAATTTATAATTATTAAGCAGAAAAAGAAGAATCTTTAACTCCTGCCTATGTAAATTAGAACATAAATAAATGTTACTCGTGTTGTAAATAAAGATAATTGTGTTTTATATAATTATGACTTTTGTAACCTAATGGGGCCTTAACATTTCCATGTAAACAAATTGTAACTAAAATTTTATTTATATTGGCCAAATAATAAAACATAACTTAGTTTTCACCACATAGAAAGGCCGAATTAAAAAAAATATTTATATTTCCAGAACGACTTCCATTGTTTGAATTTTGGGCAGGTTTTTTTAATTTAATTTAAAATAGCTATAAGATGTTAAAAAAAAAGCTGTAATATTGTGTAATTAATTTCAACAAATAAAATAAAGCAATAATTTATGAGGTAGGTACCTTTTGTATTGACAGCTTTTTATTATGTTTGTACCATTTTATTTTTTTAATTATATTAAATTTTTAGAAATCAGATTCTGCAAATTTTTTTATTTATACGTATGCATAAAGGTACTTTAGTAGACGTATATTTCAATTTTACACTTCTATACCACTTGTGAAAAGGCTTTGTTTCACGATTTTTTTTAGATATAGGTATTTTTAATAGGATTTTTATAAAAAATTTATTTGGGTTGGAAGAAATCACAAAATATACATAAGCAATAAAAGCACTTATCGAAATTTTATAAGATCACAAGACCGTCTGCCCGTTTTACTTCTTGTTTAGAGATTTCTTTTAAAGACGACAACATTAAGCTCCAAGTGCCAAAAGATAACTAAATAAAATTATATGAATGAATGGACGACAACCACATTAACGGACTGCCAGCAATGCCAGCGAAAAATTGAACACAGAAAACATGTCCCAGCACCAACAACAATACTGAAAAAAGGGTGATGGGCAAAAATACACTTTTACTTCCAATTTTAAAGTATTTACCGGAGGAAAAGAACATGAATGACAGGCGCACAAATGAGAAAATATATTTTATAAGTTGTGATTTTTTCTTTGTTTTACTTCTATTAAATTGGAGGTTGCGAGTTCAAAGTTCATTTCTACCTATATATGCTAATAGGAATAACTAATTGCAACTTTAACATTTCCGAGCACTATTTGAAAAACTTACTTTTATTTAAATTCGTTTCAGTTCGAATATGTATGAAAAAAAAAATTGCAAACACAAGAAAACTTCAATTGTAAACAATCGGGGAATTAAAAAAAGAACTATAAACAGCTGACTTCGATTTGAACGATTAACACTAATATTGCCATACTGAATTAATATTCACCGAAAATACAACGACACTTAACCAAACGACCTGTTACTTCGCTGTTATAATTGAGGCAGTACGGCTACATTATCATATGTGCGTGTATGTATTGGCAGAGAAAAAACTAACTGTATATTTGGACATAATATTAACCAGTAATATAGGTACTTAGGTTTTCACTTTTCAATTATTACAATTTCGGCTAATACTTTTACCGTATTTAAATTTGATTAAATTCACAGTTTTAAATTTTTCTGCGCTTCACCAGGCAATTTTTCATCAAACCGACGCGGAAATTGCCTCTCCCAAGAACAGTTGTTAACGTAATACTAAACGAATGTTAAAAATTTATTTTTGTGCAGGATGTGTAACATTAAGTATGGATGCCACACCAACAAATGCTTTCTAAAACTAAATTTGCAGTTAAAAAGCTTTTTTTCAAACTTATTTTTATATATAGGTTTTTACTTTTAAATTAACTATTTTTGTACTCAAATTCAATTTTGTACAAGTCAAACACAATGTTTTGCAACACAAATTCAATTTCTTGCACTTCAAATTAAACTCTTTGCATTTCATATTAAATTTTTCTATTTCAAATTAAAATATTTTTATTTCAAATTCAATTTTTTGTGTTTCAAATTAAATTTATTTAAATTCGAATTAAATTTTTTGTTTATTTTTTTTTTTTATCTTGGACCAGTAACCAGGGGATAGCCCCTACATATGCCGTGCATTGTACTGGAACTAGGAAAATAGATTATGAGAAGACGGAAAGGGAGTGTAATGTTTGTGAACTTAACACACGGAACGACCAAAACAAACGTTATCACAGCATTTAAAGTGTTGAAATTAAATTAGTTAAAACTGATCAGTGCCCAGTGTATATACCTTCGACACTGCTCAGAATAACAAAAACACACACCGCAAAGTAATAAATACATAAGAGGAACATAAAAAAGAAATTAATAATAACAAATAGAGAAAAAACAAATGACAGTAAAAACACAAAATAATAAATAAAACACGTGTATTCATGATGCAAAACAAAACTCTACCTATCACGGTATAAATTCGATTTTTAGAAATTAATATAAAACACAAGCTCCATTACCATTCCTCTAGGAATGGTAATGGAGCTTTACAAAGTATCTGTGATAAGAGTACTTCTTCGGCTTATCCTATCCTTTCTATCTATCCTTTCATTAAATACTTCTCCAAATATTGTTTCTATAAAACATGACAATTATTTGGCTAAAAACTTACAGCTTTAATCAAAAAAAAAACCCAATACACGTTACATTATAAGTAAAAAATTTTGAGAAAAGTTTATGAAATAAACTTTATTTTAAATTTGAAAATAAATTAAAAAAATATTTTCTCCCGATATTTCAATTGTAATAAATTTCTTTTTTGAAAGACAAGACGATCATTGCTAATTCATCTGTAAATTCCAACATTTTCATACTTTTCCTGGAAGAGTTAGCTATTCAGTAAATTAGCTGAAACCAGCACCGAATGAGCTTGGCTGGTCCTTGATAATACTAAGATACATAAAACTCAAGATACAAAAGATAAGGTTGCAGAGTCCGGGCACATTATAAATTTTCTTCCTCCTTACATATGTAGCTACATACGTGAGCTTAATCCAATAAAAAAGTTTTTTTTCTAAAACAGAACTACCTGCCCGAAATTTATTAGCTGATGCGGATAGTAATTTGGACTTGATAACAATAATTAAACAGTCAGTCGAAACGGTATCACTTTCAGATTGTAACAATTATTATCTTGATATGACCATGAGTTTGTTATTAGCTGCATCTGGAGAACGGTTGCAATAGGAACCGTCCAAATTTGGTTTAGAAAATTATATTAAGGAAACATTACGAGTAATGACTTGAACAACAAGTTTATTTTTATTTCATTTAGTAAATTTTTAGCTAAATAAATAAAAACTTCGAATTAATTCGAAGTTAAACAAATTTAAATTGAAACAAAAAAAATTTAATTTGAAATAAAAATAGTTTAATTTGAAATAGAAAAAATTTAATATGAAATGAAAAGAATTTAATTTGAAGTGTAAGAAATTTGACTTGTAAAAAATTGAATTTGATTACAAAAATCGTTAATTTGAAAGTAAAAACCTATATTTAAAATTTGTCTATTAGCGCATTTGTACAAAAGTTAGAAAAATATTATACAACACGTGAAAAATATAAACCACTTATAAATATATTTAAAATAATTAAACAAATTCATCATCAAATTTGTAAAATACATCCTTCTTATGCTCTTTCCTTTTAAATATCGTATAGCAGAATAAATGTTATTTTGAACAAATATTTGGATTATTAAATATTAATTACATACCTTCTTACTAGGCGTTATTATAATATAGATAGAAAATAATGAATTAATTTTTCCTAATTAATTTAAAATTCTGTATCTGCGTTTGTTTCAATTATCTACACAATGCTGGCAGTGCTGCATCTTATAAAAGTAGAAGAAGTAAATGCCAGACTACGTAAGAAAATGACCGTTAAAATTAAATTTAATTTTCTGTACCCACATCAAAACGTAATAGTTAATCCCAAGGTGCATTAATGTATACACGGTGGCAGCACTACGGCATGTGATAATTTTTTGCTGATAATTAGTGCTACCACCGTGTATACGTTAATACAGGATACACTTAATAAGGTAACCTCGTCAGTCGAACCGTTACTCATCTGGTGTGGCCAATTTGTCAAAAATTGTTTATATTCTTGTTTATTTACATTGTTGTTTTCTTTACAATTTTGCACGCGCCAAAATTATTAATTGCGAAAGACAAGTATTTTTGTGGTTAAAAATTGTGAAAAGTTAAATTAAAATTTGTAAAAAGTTTTTCATTGTGTTTTTTTTTTTTCAAAACAATAATTAAAATGTCCATTTGTGCTGTGTGCAAAAGGAGAGACGGAACTATGTTTCGTATCAAAAAAGATGTGGTGATGAAAAAAAAGTGGAGTGAAATTTCTGGGGTTGAATTTACAGCTTCTGCAAGGATTTGCTCAAATCATTTTTTGCCTTCCAACATTAAACATCTTGGAGGACGCTTCCACATTCTTGCAAATGCTGAACCATTTATTGAAAAGTTGCCACAAATATGTTCTTTTGCACAGTAAGTAGCCTTTTTTATAGTGCCAATTATACAAATCTAGTTTACCAACGCAGCTGCAAATTAAATAAAAAGTTCATAGCGCAATACAAAATAGAAAAATATGTAATAAGAAAATGTTAAATGACAATATTGGCGAAATCGCTTAGTTTCCAGTTATGGAGTGAAGAAGTTTTCATACATACATGCAATTTTCTAGTGCTTTTTTCAATCCATATAATCAATATTGGTATCATTTGAAAGCTTATTAACAGATCTCTTGTACCATACAGGAGAAAATCCTATGCATAAAACCCTTATGTACTTTTTATTTCATTTGGAGCTGCGTTGGCAAACTAGATTTAGGCCAAAAACTTTTTGTTTCACAAAACTGTGTGTGTGTGCTTTTTTTTAACTAATATAGTTTTATTATCATATTCTTCATCTGACTCGGGTCTACTAGTTGAATTTCTTTCACGAATTATTCTTTCATCTTGGTCAGACTCTTCACGCTGAGGTGTTTCGCGGTCATGTATACTTTTACGACGTTTAATGTTATTTACCGGCATTATTAGATGCTAAAATAAATATATAAATGGAATTTTTTTAGTGTTTGATATTAGGCCACAATGTACTCTGTCATAGATGTTCTACTCTGTGGCAATGTGCCACTGAGTACAACACTTTGTACATTAAATTAAATGTTTGTTTGATTTTATTTTATATGTATGTATGTACATACATATGTAACACTTTAATACAATTTTTTTTTTAAACTAATAATACTAACCGAGCTAATAATTACATACATTTGTATTCTTTCAGGTCTGAAAACATAAGTCCGAATATGGGAGCACCGTCGTTCGGCATGAAGAAAAAATTTGAGGGATGAGAAGGCAAATCAGCAGTCGATGGGCAAAAAACAGGACAGAGGAACAAACCCAATGACCAGAAAAAGATTAAAAAAGACAACCATTTAAGTTGTTAACAGCCACAGCCACTTAAGTTGTTGAGATGAAATTTCCCATTCATGAGAAATCCAAAGATAAGTATAAAATAATTGACTATTTAAATGCAGCTTTTAACTTTTCTTATTTCAGAAAGCGATGGGTCAAAAAAAGGGCAGAGGAACAACCCCGATGATCGAAAAGGACAGCCACTTAAGTTGTTGAGACGAAAGTTCCCATTTATGAGAAGTCCAAAGATAAGTATAAAATAATTAACTATTTAAATACAGCTTTTAACTTCTTTCTTATTTCTTTATAGTTTGAAGACAAGTACATTTCAAAAGACTGCATTTGGCTGAATGTAGTGGTTGCATAAATGACTGAATGTAGTGGTTACGCTTTTTCTTCATGATTATATATACATATTAATTATAAAAAAAAAAACTTTTAGATTTAAATGTTCTAACTTGTTTCTTGTTATTGTTTTCTTTCTTAATAATAATACATATTAATTAAAAAAAAAAAACTTTATATTTAAATTTCCGAACTAATATCGTAGTATTTCCGTTTACTATTTTTATTATTTTATTTATTTTCCGTTTTCTAAACTAAACTAAGTATAATGGAAATGTCTATAACCAAAATTGCAAAAAATTAATAGTTTCGTAACCTAAAAAAGTTTCAGTAAAATAAATGTTTTTAAAACTGTTAAATTTAAAAAACAATATATTTTTTCAATAAACTATTTTATTTCATTATCTAGTAGTATTGTTTCATTAGTTTGTAAACCCTATTTTTAGTCATATACGGCCCTATAGGCTCGATTGATAATAATAAATAAAGAAATAAATATATAAAAAAAACAGAAAGTTTAGCTCAGAACTATAGGCATTTAATTAATAAGAATAGGGTAGTAAATTAGCTAATTAAAATATCGATAATTATGTATAAAACATTATGTTAATAATCTTTTTATGTACTTTAACTTTTTGTTACAATGTATGTTGAATGTTTTTATGTATGTTAAAATTGTTTTCAATATGTTTTTGATTTTGTAAACAAAACTAAAAAAAAAAAAAATTTTCCTGAAGAAGTCTTCCGAAGGAAGACGAAATATCGAATATAATTAAAACATTTTTATATAAAAAACAAAACTGACCTCAAGCTTAAAAAACATTTCAATTTAATTTATAAAAAAAGGTCAAATAATTAAGATCAAGATAATATACAAAGAAATAAGCACAAAATAATGTCGTATCAACATCTCAAGAAGAATGAATTTGTGAGAGAGCTAAATAGGTTCAAGATGGTTAGGAGCAAGATAATTAAATGCAAGGCAACTATAACATTCCTTATTCGTTGCCGCAATTCAGGTATTATTCCGAGATTCATTAGGAATTCAACTAAAAATATTTTCAATATATTTCATGAAAACTGTTTTGGCGGGAACCAAATTCACCAAACAATCAAGAGACATGTACAATTTATACAAAGCAAGATACTGAATTTGGCATTAAAGCAGAAACACAATTTTTTGAAGAATGAGGAGATGCACAGATTTTTATCTTTTGAAGACAATCTATCCAGGAAATTAATTATAAAAGAGAAACAGGTACATAGGAAGAAATTTGATTGTTTAGTTGATTTGTAAATGAGGGAATTAGGTATACGTTTCAACAATAGATGGTTTGTTAATAAAACAAATTTAGATATTCCTATTGATGTCCAGTGGGTTTTGTCTTTAGGACAAAAACACGCTTTACCAATTAGCAAAGGAGATTTTCCAGTTATGAAAGTTATAGCTGATGGTGAGGATTTAGTTAAAACTATAGAAAATATTGAGGAACAAGAAATGGCTAGATCTCATTTTGTAACTGTTATTGATAGTCACATTAATAAAATGAATTTAGATAATAGAGATAGATTTACACTTAATAAAGTTGAAAGTTGTAAAAAATTTTTAAAACAAAATAAGGATGTACTGGTTTTAAAAGCTGATAAAGGTAACACGACTGTGGTTATGAATAGGATGGATTATATTTCTAGAATAAATAATATTCTAAGTGATACTTCCACATACCAAATATTAAATAAAGATCCATCTACTAGATTACAAAGGCTAAATAATAACTTTATTGATGAGTTATCTAAATTTAATATTGTTTCACCTTTAGAGAAGAAAAGTTTGATAACAAACATAGCAGTAGCTCCCAGATTATATGGTTTACCGAAAATCCATAAAGAAGATTTTCCTTTGAGACCAATATGCTCATCTATTAATTCACCATCATATGAACTTTGCAAATATATTACTCACATTCTTAAAAACATAACAGTGAATTCTAAGTACTAGGTGGCCCAGAAAGACCGAAGTGGTGTGAATTCCCTATAACTTTTTTATTATAATTTTTTTTTTTTCTTTTCTTTTCAGTATTTTGTAAAGAAGACTTGGATAATTTATAATGGAGCAATACACAATTGAACAACGTGCCCAAATTGTTGAAATTTATTTCCAGCAAAAAGCACAAGAGAATCCAAATTTTATTCATAACTTAATAATGAGTGACGAAGCCCATTTTCAATTAAATGGGTTCGTTAACAAGCAAAACTGTAGGATATGGGCTACGGAAAACCCGAGAGTACTTCATCAACGACAATTGCACCCAGTTAAGTGTACCGTTTGGTGCGGTGTTTCTTCAGAAAGGATCATTGGCCCATTTTTTTTTTGAAAATAAACAAGGTGTCGCCATTTCCGTCAATGGTGATCGATATCGGGCCATGTTGCAAAATTTTGTAAGGCCAGCCGTGGAAAACCATCCGCAAATATGGTTCCAACAGGATGGAGCCACAGCGCACACTGCGAGGGCCACAATGACTCTTTTACGCGACATCTTTGGTGAAAGAATAATTTCTCGTAACAGCAATTTTAATTGGCCTCCGCGTTCCCCGGATTTAACCGCTCCAGACTGTTTTCTTTGGGGCTATTTAAAAGGAAAAGTTTATGTTAATAAGCCTAGGACTATTGAGGAGTCAAAAACCAATATTCGAGAAGAAATTAACAACATACCACCGGAAGTTTTGCGAAAGGTCATGGAAAATGTGTTGGAAAGAGCACATTTGTGCGAAGCAGAATATGGCCACCACTTGCGGGATATCATTTTTAATAACTAATCCAAAAATATTCCCCATAAATTTAATGTATTTAAAAAAAAAAAAAATTAAAAAAATATCTCTTAAATAAAAAGTTATAAGCAATTCACACCACTTCGGTCTTTCTGGGCCACCCTGTATAATGTTAAAAATTCTATTCAATTTAAAGATAGAATTAAAAACATTAGGATTGAGAATAGTGAACAATTAATATCTTTAGATGTTGTCTCACTTTTTCCTAGTGTGCCGGTTGAACTTGCAATTGATATTATTGAAGATAACTGGAGCAGATTATCAGAATTCACAAATATGAATAAGAACTTATTTTTACGAATTCTTAGATTTTGTTTAATTGATAACAGATATTTTCAATATGATAATAAAATCTTTTCACAAAATACGGGGCTTCCTATGGGATCTCCAGCTTCCCCTGTTGTAGCAGATATTGTGTTGGAGAATTTATTGGATTCATGTCTTGAGAAATTGAGAATTAAACCTAAGATCTTAACTAAGTACGTAGATGACTTATTTTGTATTATAAATAAAGATGTTGTTAGTTTGTTATTATCAACTTTGAACTCCTTTGACTCATGCATTAAATTCACTATTGAACGTGAATTAAACAATAGAATTGCATATTTAGATACATTAGTTATGAGAAAAGGTAATAATTTATTAATAGATTGGTATCAGAAACCAACATCTTCTGGAAGAATAATAAATTATTTCTCAAAACATCCAAAGAAAGTGATAATAAATACAGCTAAAAATCTTATAGACAGAGTATTTAATATAAGCGATATTAGATTTCATAAGAAGAATGAAACTATTTTGAAGAGTATATTATATGATAATGGTTTTCCGAAAGCCCTTGTTTGCAAATTAATTAGACAACATGATAGTAGTAATAGATTAGATGTTAGTACGGAAACAAAAGTATATAAATCGTTAGCTTATGTACCTGGTTTGTCTGAAAGGTTACAAAGGACTAGAATATTTGATAAAAGAAAGTATAAAATAGCACATAGGATTTATAAAACAGTGGGTGGATTATTTAGTAAAACAAAAGATAGATTGAATAAATTAGATAAGTCAAATTTAGTATACAAAATACCTTGTGGCGGTAATGATAGGGAACAGTGTGATAAGGTTTATGTAGGAACAACAAAGAATAAATTGAAGACTAGATTAGCAGGACATAAGTCTGATCAGAAATATAGGAATATTAATTCGTCACAGAAGACGGCTTTGTCGATACATTGTCGTGATTTAAATCACAATCCGGATTTTAATAAGGTTTCAATATTAAATACAGAAACTAGTTATAGAAAACGGTATATGTTGGAGATGTTGCAGATAATTGATGTACCAATAGCTAATAGAATTAATTTTAGAAAAGATACAGAAAGTTTAGCTCAGAACTATAGGCATTTAATTAATAAGAATAGGGTAGTAAATTAGCTAATTAAAATATCGATAATTAGGTATAAAACATTATGTTAATAATCTTTTTATGTACTTTAACTTTTTGTTACAATGTATGTTGAATGTTTTTATGTATGTTAAAATTGTTTTCAATATGTTTTCAAATATTTTTGATTTTGTAAACAAAACTAAAAAAAAAAAATTTTCCTGAAGAAGTCTTCCGAAGGAAGACGAAATATCGAATATAATTAAAACATTTTTATATAAAAAACAAAACTGACCTCAAGCTTAAAAAACATTTCAATTTAATTTATAAAAAAAGGTCAAATAATTAAGATCAAGATAATATAAAAAAAACAATGAATAAAATGTTATTATTAAAATCATATTAAAATTTATTTAGACGCTTCATTTTATTTGAAGTTATGGAACATAGGTACCTATTTATGTTTGAAAATATTTTTTAGTTTCCAAATAATAATCAATAAACTCAAACAAGTACATTTATTTCCTTTTCATTTTGTTTATTATGCTGAATAGATATAATTTATTTTGATAAAAATGGAAAAGTTGAGGTTGCTCATATTTGATTATCGAATTCAATAATAAACTTCATAACAAATTTATATACAGACAATCAATAAACTGTAAATTATAATTTAATTGCATTATTCAAACCTATCTCACTGAGTATTTATAAGCCATTTTTAGCAGCATCTGAGTATATTTCGATTGATCAGATGGAAACACACCAGGTGGAGGAATGACTTCAATGACTTTGTTTAAAACTTCACAAACCGCAATTCCAAGTTTCGTGGATATCTGAAAGGTTATAACAGTAAACTTGGTAAAGAGTTGGTTACTTCTTTAATGTCATACTAACCTTCAAAATACATTTGATTCGATATCGAATGATAATTAGCCACAGTCTTCACTTGTACACCATGGCAGGCATCATCCAACAAAATAACACATCGCAAGCAGCTAATGACCTCGAAACTTCATTAGAAAAGTCGACATGGCCGGCCGTATCAATAATATTCAGCAAATATCTCACATTTTTATAAGTGTGAAATATTGAAACAGTTTGTGCCTTCACATCTATACCACGTTCCTTTTTAACTTGTAAACTGTGTAAAACCTGGCTTTCGGAATTCAGCGATATGGCGCCTGTAAGCTCCAACAAACGGTCAGCTAAAGTACTCTTTCCATGATCGACATGGGCAATAATACTAAAATTTCTTATATGCTCTACGGGTATCTTGCTTAATATCTCGTCAGGCTTCTCCTTACTAGAATTTTCATTTATCCTGGAACTAAAGTGATAGAAGAATGTTACGGATATTCATTTGCATGTGTTGATGTTTCGAACTTACTTTAATTTGTTATATTTATTGCATTAACACCGTGACAAATTTGTGGTGGTGTGGTGGAAAGCATAACAATGTTAAGAAATTCTTTGTGATTTCCTTTAGTATAATCCAAAAACTCAACATCAAATCCTAAAAATTTGGCCAGATACAGCAGTTGATCTTTCATGTGCAGATTTACACTTTTGGCAGATACAGATACATCAGTTGATCTTTCATATGCAGATTTACACTTTTGGCTGATTTTGTAGTTGTAGTAGATTCTTTATTGGTTGCTGGAGCCAGGATACACTTAATTATTATTAAATATACTTTGGCTGGAGCTAAAGAATTACAGAATGAAATGTTTATAGCTGGTTCATTTTTCACATTTTCACCCACTATAGATGCACTAACAAATGTATCACTTTAAAGTCTACAGGCATATTTCTTTTAATCTCAATTTCAAAAACTATTGATATAGGAGATTTATTATCATTTTCTAACATTAAAGTTCTTTTAATTTAACTTTTAATTCACAAAATTCAACTAACTTTTAAGTACGTGATGTACTTTTGTTTTCCTTTTTTCCACTTTTTCTTCTTTTTTCTGTCGTTTACTTTTGACATTCGGGTTTAATTGCAAAAACAAAATACACGCAAAATTTTTCGACGTTGTTGTTATCGTAGCGAAGCGGCTACTTTGTTAAATATACTTTGCGTTAATACACCTTGGATAATCCTGTATGATATTAAATGTTAGTGGTTTGAAAGCTACTGGTACAATTGCCAGAACAGCACACTAGCTCAGAAAACATTGAGCTTTTGTAGAAAAATTCTAGTGCTTACATCAAGTAGTTCATTTGTAGATTGATAAAAATTGCCATTTACATTTATTTTTTGAAAAAAACTGTTGTAATAACTTTTAAACAAATTAAAACGCATACGTCAGGGACTTTGTTTCGAATATCTAAATAAAATGAGTGCGTTAAAAAAGTAATACTTAAAAAAATTTTAATTATTAAAAGACAAATTTTATTTATTAAAAAACCAATAAACACAGCGAAAACCTAAAACTAGAAATTAAATGAGATTGCAATTATAATATGTTAAAAAATTTCAGAATTTAGGTGCGAGTATTTAAGTTTTTTTTCTTAAGTGGTGTAGCCAGTTTTTAGTTTCGGCCCAGCCGAATATACTACTACACTCTTATTTAGTTTAATTTTTTTTATTATTGAATTTGCTGACAAAAAATTATACATTTTCCAAGTTTGAGCAACTGCTCGTCTGTGATCTATGAACATCACAATATTGTTTTCTCAGCAGTGTTCTAAAACACATTTTTTGTGTATTTTCTAACACTAAGACAAAAACGCCACTCGTTTCGCAACGAATAACGTTGCAAGTAATTTAGATCACCAATGGCAGAATTAGCCATCTGAAAAATTCGTTTGTATGAACTTATGTGAACAAACATTTATGGGCATATTCATAAAAATTTAAATAAATTTGAAATGTGGTTAAATAAAAAAATTCCATGCAAATTTTGGCTTATGTTCAGTTTATAGGGGGTAAGAAATTGAAAAATAAGAAAAAACACCGGCGAAGCCGGTGTTTGTTATACGATAGAGGGGAAAAACGCCTTCCGCCCGGCCGAAGGTCGACTACGCTAAAACAATTTATTTAATTAATCTAGTGTTATTTATTGAAATTTCGATCACACTTTCGTTTTTCTAACAAATTATAATATTTATATATAACCTCTAGCACTCTAATTTAAAATTTTTTAAGAACGTATGTATTAATGTTAAATAGTCGAACTTATTTTTAATATTACTAATATTATATGATGGGTTGTTTGTCGTCTAGCTCAATTTCAATCCTGGCTAAAGCCAAGAAATATTCTTATTTATAATTATAACAATAATTGCCGCGATCAATTACTCTTGATCAAAGAAGACAGGAAAAAATAATTGAATACACTAAAAGCTGGGGGACAACTAGCTGTTTCACAGTCGCTACACTGCTCATCGGCACCCACTAGGATTGCTTACTAACTTATATGTACATTGTCTATGCCACCGCTGATTTGTTCGCAAGGCATAAAGTTCTAACATGCAGTCTACACCTAACTTCAAACGCAGTTAAAACGTGAAGTTAAAACTTGCTGTTTAAATATCTATCTGTTCAAGTCGGCGTACACGTAGTGATGTTAGAGTTATAATTTTTCATAGTAAAAAAATAAAAATGAATGGAAAAACAACTGCAAATAGTAGGCTGTTGTAAATTTAAGTTATAACAGAGTTTCCAAATGAAATGTTTTAACAACCAAGTTATAACTTTAACCAAACTTTAACATGAGCGGTCCACATTTAACTTTAACTTGAAGTTAGCATTAAAGTTAGTGTTTTCATGTCAGGTGGAGACCGCACTTAATATCCGATGTTTAAACATAACAAAAAAGAACACTCTCAATTTGAAATTTTTTCGGGTGACTTTACTCATGTTTATTTTTTTTTTTTTTTTTAGTTAACAGACGGCATGTAGGCATTTTACATTGTAGAAAATGGCATTTATCGTGTGTTGCCTACTTTAATAAGTTTTTGAAATACCCACTTTGGTTTGAACAGTATCGTTGTCGTCTAAGTAATTTTTGAACGGTATATTTGTTCAAAACTCTGTAAACTTTTTAAGGTCGTGCGGTACTTTGAAAATAAAAGTTAGCATCTCTGGGTGTATTAACTACTTGAACTGCTGCACTAGAACAAAATATATAAATATTCGTGAATTTTTGTAATTTTTATTGCGGAAATTGCGATGTGTAAACCACAAATTATTATAGGTAGCAATTTATTGCGCAATGATTGCTCTATTGATTGCTTGAGCAATTATTATGAGCTGTCAGTTGTTGCAACTTGGTATAAAAATATAACAAACATAAGCTTATACACAATCCTGTGTATTTGAGATTGCAAATTACTGCAATTGCAAAAGTGAAATTTTTAGGTATATTTTGTTATATTTGCACAAGTTTGTGAATAGGGCTATTGAGTTGAATTTTTTTCTCGCGTTGAATTTTTTTTAAACGTAATATTAAGCAATATTACGTTGACGCCACCTAAAGCAATTGGCAATCGCTGTACTGTTATTCTGCCGACGCTTTTGCTTGAGCTTAGCAATAAAAATTGCTACGTGGAGACGCTTCGTCAAGTAGTCACATGATTGCCACACTAGGGCTGCATTTGTTTGGTCTAAATAAGAACAATATTGGCTGTGATTGCCGCATGTAACAATTAATTATGTAATAACACGACTTGGGTATAAAAATGAGTTATAATTGGTACAATGCGGCAATCATGTGATCCCGCCTAAGGAAACAAGTTATTTTCCATACAAAATAGTTATAAAATTGCCGATTTTGAACGTTCTTTAAAATATTGTTTTATAATTTTTAGTAACTTTCATAATGTGTATTTTATCACATTCATATGTATATATGTAATTTAAAACCTAAATTTTTGAATAATTTTACAGAAAAAATACAAAATAAAGCAAATTTTCACGATGATTTAAAGCCACGTCTAAAAGGCAAGTCTTTTCTTTTGTACTGAAAAATTTTTTAAATTAAAAAAAGCCATGTTTTCTGTTTTTCAAGTTTTTTTTTTTTCTCTAATTTCTCTAATTTTCATTCGACTGGCAAGGTAACCACATCGATACTACCAAAAGGGTAAAAAGAGACAAACGATTATTTTTAACGACAGCAATTAAAAAACGACATGACTTAAAAATCATCGTAAAGATGTAACATGATTTTGGTAGGAGCTGTAAAGGAATATTATAAAAAAGACATGGTTTTAAATTACCGTATAAATCAGCTTATACTATATGTTTTGGGCTTACAATTTTGAATATTAGTATGCACGTTTATATAAAAAAGCACCAATAAAAACTACATCACAGCCCTGAACTTAATTCTTAATAAACATGTATTCAAACAAATATATTAAAATAATAGTAAGCAAACAATGTTCGAAAAATGTATGTATATGTATCTAAAAGCAATTATCGTATCAAAATAAATTATTGTAATTCTTAAAAACTATTTTAAAAATCAATGGGAATTTTTTGTGACTTGTTATTTTCTTATGACGAAGTTGTTGTAATCTCAAATATAATTACATTTTAAATCAGCCTCAATTATAACTAAACTATGATTGACATTGTTGCTGCTGTTGTTCTCGATGTTGTTGCTGCTGTAGAGCAACTACAGACGTTATAACATCTTGGGGCCAATAATCTTGATTGTCGCTGGTAACCAGCAGCTCGCGCATTCCATAGCGTTGTCTAAAATAAGCAAGAAAACAAATACAATTAATTATTTGGAAACCATTATCAATACTTAACAATGGAAAATAATAAATTTATTTTGTATAAATAAATATTTATTAGTTCTACTAACTGGATGTAATTGCGCCAAGCAATTAAAGCAACAAATAGACCAATCGCCAACAAAACGACTACAGCTAACACAATAACTAAAATCAAATGACTAGTTATTAAAGCATTCCTTGCAGTTTTTTCTTCTAAATCAGTATTATCAGCATTCACTTCAATATCCTCATTAATAAATTTGTCGGTATTAAGGGTAATGGCAGGACCTCTGTAATAACATTTGAATTTTTTTTATAATTTAATAAAAGTTAAGCGAAAAAAATCTGAATTTGCATGAGCATAAGTTTAAAATTAACCTATAACGTTCTTCGATTTCCATGTCTTCCTTTTTAACTTCACGGGATTCCAAAATTTCAACATCGCTTTTGAAACTGGCAAAAATAGTTGATTGCTTCAAATCCGATAACATGTCCTCATCGCGATGTGTAAATCTAGGTTCTCGTTGTGTATCAGCTAAAGAGTTCTAAAAAAAAACGTTTATTATTTAGTGGTTGGGATATTTTTTTTTTCATTCATTTTTTTATTGAATCTTCACAAAGTGAACTAACAATAAGTATTCAAATCTTAATACTAAATACATAAAATTAATTAAGTCCAGCCAATGCTAGACAAAAATGTTTTATTTTTCACAGTCTATATCGGTAAAATCACCTATTTAACGTTCTGATGGTGGCAAGGGTATCCCTCCTTCTCAACCGAGAGTGGCCTTCAAAATTAAGTATATTGCGTGCAAGACGATTTGGATGAAGTTCCAATTTACTGATATACCTTGTTGCGTACTTTGAAAATTCATCTTTTACAAGAGGAACACAGAGATCCTTTTGAATTCGTGAGTTTTTTACGTACCATGGAGCTGCGGTAATTGTTCGAAGAATTTTGTTTTGGTTGGGATATATGAGGTATATTTTTATATATGTACATATTTTGTTTCAGTTATTATACCCTTCACAAAAATGTAAAGGGTATATATAAGTTTGTGATTCCGTTTGTAATTTCTACAGTTTTTTTTTTGGCTACCCTATAAAGTATATGTATTCTGATTTAGAATTAATGGAAAAGTCGATTAAGCGATGTCAGACGTTGAAATACCGTTTCTGAGAAAACCATTAGACATAGAAAATGTTTTCTTTCACCATTCTATTACTCCATATTGCCATCTCTTTGCTATTGAAATTCAGTAATACCGGTTCACGTATAGCTGAGATATATTCACAATTCCGAAAAAAGCCATGAATTTTTGTAATTTTGTATGGAAATTTTTGGAAAAAAAATTTGTTTGTTTTGCTTCAAACTTCACACACTTATTGAGCATGGTGACTAAAAGGCAATATCGGTCCATACATACCCGAGATATAGCCCAAATTGGATTTTTAATGAAACAAATTTTTTTTGCTTAAAAGTAGTTCTTGTAATAAAATAAGGTTATAAAAATATGGAAAATGAAAATTTCCGATATCGGTCCATATATACCCGAGACATAGCCTAAACCGGGTTTTTCATGAAAATGTCGCGTAAGCGAACTTAAAAAACTTTTTTTTAGCTTAAAAGCAGTTCTGGTAATGAAATAAGGTTATATAAATATGGAAAACGGAAATTTCCGATATCGGTTCATATATACCCGAGATATAGCCCAAATCCGATTTGTAATGAAAATGTCGCATAGGCGAAGCTAAACAACTTTTTTTGCTTAAAAGTAGTTCTGGTAATAAAATTAGGTTATATAAATATGGAAAATGAAAATTTCCGATATCGGTCCATATATACCCGAGACATAGCCTAAACCGGGTTTTTCATGAAAATGTCGCGTAAGCAAACTTAAACAACATTTTTTTTTTTTTTTTGCTTAAAAGCAGCTCTGTTTTTAAGCAAAAAAACAACTTTTTTTTGCTTAAAAGTAGTTCTGATAATAAAAGAAGGTTATATAAATATGGAAAATGAAAATTTCCGATATCGGTCCATATATACCCGAGATATAGCCTAAACCGGGTTTTTTATGAAAATGTCGCGTAAGCGAACTTAAACAACTTTTTCTTCTTAAAAGCAGTTCTGGTAATAAAATGAGAGAAAATTCCTTATGGTGGCATGGACCTCCTTGGCTTCGGACTTCGAATCATTTTGCTTCTCCTGCCTGTCGTGTTTTTAGTACACGAGAAGAAGAGAGAGTTCATAAGGCGTTTTTTTCGTATTTCGAAACTTTTGAGGATTTGTTAGACCGTTTTTCATCATATCCTAAGGCTCTTAGGGTAATGGCTTATGTTTTTCGATGGAGACATAGAATTCTTAGAACCGAAGGGGTGTCGCTCATGTCGACCGAAATTTTTTCGGAAGAGTTGAAATTAGCAAAAGAGAAACTGATTATTATCGCCCAAAACGTTCACTTTGGCAATGAATATAAAAAACTTTCAAGTAACATATGTCTAGACGGTGGCAAATTGTTAAATTTGAATCCTTTTGTAGATGAAACAGGGTTAATGCGTGTGGGTGGTCGTCTTGCACATGCTGCTAACTTAACGAGGAATGATAAATTTCCTATTTTATTGCCTGCGAATTGCCACTTCGCCACATTACTACTAAATTTTATTCATGAAATTACTTTACATGGAGGTAATCAGTTGGTGCTAAGAGTACTGCGTACTGAATTTTTTCTCCCTCGAGCGAAGAATCTAATTAAAACTATAATAGGACGTTGTAAAAGCTGTACGATTCAGCGCAAAGCTACACGTAGCCAAATTATGGCCGCACTTCCAGTTTCTCGTACTGTTATTTCACGGCCTTTTACCACAACTGGAGTGGATTTTACTGGCCCCTTCGAAATCCGAAACTTTACCGGACGGGCCTGCTTAATAACAAAAGGTTACGTGTGTATTTTCGTGTGCTTCGCAAAGAAGGCGATTCACTTAGAAGCAGTTAGCAGCTTGTCAACGCCTGCATTTTTGGCAGCATTTACCAGATTTATTTTATCAGATTTATATCGCGACGTGGGTGCCCCAAAAATATGTACTCTGATAATGGTACGAATTTCGTTGGTGCATCAAAAGCATTAAAGGCTGAGTTTCGGGGATTTCTTCGTGAAATAAATTCTGAGGTAAACACGGTGTACGCATATCAAGGTGTTAGTTGGCACTTTAATCCCGCTGGGGCTCCTCATATGGGAGGTCTTTCAGAATCGGGAACACTACTTGCACGTATAGAGTCATGCTTAAATTCAAGGCCTTTATGCCCACTGTCTGATAATGTCGAGGACTTAGATTATTTAACTCCGGGCCATTTTCTTGTTGGGGGACCGTTACTGGCTCCCCCTGAGCTTCCGATTGACGAAGTTCCGATATCTATTGTAAATCGTTGGCAGAGAGTTAAAGCCTTGAACCAACGCTTATCCTCTCGTTGGAAGGATGAGTATCTGAAAGAGTTACATAAAAAGAATAAATGGAAGTGTGTACGCCAAGATTTGCAAGTGGGCGATATGGTTGTTATCAAGGAGGATAATATGCCGACAAATGAGTGGCGTCTTGGCCGGGTAGAAAAACTGCACCGAGGAAAAGATAACCATGTAAGGGTTGTAGAGTTGAGAACAGCTCGTGGCTCGGTGACCAGACCAGTTGTGAAGCTCGTCGTTCTTCCGACGGATTAGGTATTTATTTATATTATCATTTATTGATCCTTCGAACATGGAAAATGAAAATTTTTGATATCGGAGATATATCCTAAACCGGGATTTTCATTAAAATGCCGCGTATGCGAACTTAAACATTTTTTTTTGGCTTGAAAGCAGTTTTAGTAATAAAATAAGGAAAATTAAAATTTTCCATATCGGCCCATGTATACCGGAGATAGAGCCTAAGCCGGGTTCTTTGGTTAAAAGCAGTTTCGGTAATAAAATGAGATTATATAAATATGGAAAGTGAAAATCTGCTATATCGGTCCATATATACCCGAGATATAGCCTAAACCAGGTTTTTCATGAAAATGTCGCATAAGCGGACTTAAGCTCCTTTTTTTTGCTTAAAAGTAGTTCTAGTAATAAAAGAAGGTTATATACATATATATATATATATATATATATATATATATATATATATATATATATATATATATATATATATATATATATATATATATATATATATATATATATATATATATATATATATATATATATATATATATATATATATATATATATATATATATATATATATATATATATATATATATATATGGAAAATGAAAATTTCCGATATCGGTCCATATATAACCTGGACCGGGGTTTTCATGAAAATGTCGCGTAAGCGAACTTAAACAACTCTTTTTGCTTAAAAGCAGTTCTGGTTATATAAATATGAAAAATGAAAATTTTCGATATCGGTTTATATATACCCCAGATATAGCCTAATCCGAGTTTTTTATGAAAATGTCGCGTAAGCGAACTTAAACAACTTTTTTTGCTTAAAAGCAGTTCTAGTAATAAGATTAGGTTAGGTAAATATGGAAAATGAAATGTTCCATATTTTAAAGAACTTTCTATGAAAGTAGCACATATCTAAAAGGTTACAAATGTGCATGGTCTGTTTGATCTGTACCGTTTTGCACTTCATAAATAACCTTTTCAACATTGCAACAGATCTTATTTACATTCGTTTAATTTATTATTAGTATTAATGCATAAATAAATTTATTTTGCGAACGTGTTTTGGTATAATTCATTATGGAAAATACTCTTTCTACGCAATCATTGCTAGTTGGCATGACCAATATATTGAATACAGCCAAAGATAATTCTTTAAGATGAAACTTCTTTGTAATAATAAAAGTTACGCCAAAAATCAAATAAATTCGTAGGTATTTTTTCACCGAAATGAATTTCCAATTAATATAGCACAACTTTGCCCATTGAATCTCATACTCACCTGCTGAAACATTTGTACTCATAGCGAATCATGAATCACGGAAAACTTGGCTTGGATTAACGGATTAGCACATTTTGTTATTGAAAGTTCTTTAAAAACTCTAAAAAGCTTCATGTTTTCAGGTAAGCGGAGCAGCATTTCCTTCAAAAGTTTTTTCTAAATTATTTGGTTTAAAAGTTTTGGAGGATAAAACTTGTGTAGTAGAAAACAGTCGATCATGCATGCTTTCTACATGCATGTAATTATACTGAAATTTAAGGTTTAAATGATTCATTTTGATAGCTTTCGGACTTATGAATATCAAAAACGGACGATTTTTTTCGACACGTAGTTCATTATAAATCATTTGAGTATTCCGTTTGACGAAAAAATATTGGATAAAATAGGAATGTCGTTTACAATTAATGTTGCATACAAAGTATATAAAAATAGCCAACTATTTCGTCACATGATGTATAAATCGCTAGTCGCCATATCTGACAACCCTGCTACCAGTACAATTTAATCCAATGATAGAAATATGTTGCAGGAAAGCTAATGAACTCGAAACAATAGGAAATTATTTGATTATTATTATTATTATTTGTATTAATAAGCCTAGAGCAATTCAAAAATTATATACGCGATGAAGTAAACAATATAACATCTGAGATTTTGCGAAACGATATGAGTAACCCAGTGGGTGCTGATGAGTAGTGTAGCGACTACGAAACAGCTAGTTGTCCCCCAGCTATAAAGATTTGATTATTATTTTTCTTGTTTTCTTCAATCAAAAATTATTGATCACAGCAAATTTGTATTGTAAAAAATCCTTCTTAAGAAAAAGCTTAAGAAAAGAAAAACTTGAACTAAAACCCGATGTACAAACCAAAAATTAAGTATGGGCAGGTGTTGCCTTTTTTTCAAATAATTTTAAAACAATTTAAATTTTTCTGAGGATGCTAACAAGCTGTTATTGAAATATTAAAGCAGTAATAAAGATTTAAGTCCTACAGTGCGAACTCGATATTCGTAACTAATTAAAGACCAGAGTTTTTGAGTTGCTTTTTGGTAAATTATTTTTGAAAATAACATGTGAACTATTATACAGTTCTTAGTGCCTTTCATTGGAAGCGGCAATCGCTCGGAAGTTTTTTGTGGCCGTCCTCGTATTATACTTTGTATTAATACTTGTCAAAAATTCAAATAATACGTGCAAGTCTGATAGTCTGAATGTAACCCGTCATACATACGAAAAATAATGCGATAAAAATTTGACATCCCATACGACTTTGTTGTTTTTTGAAACTTTTCAAAACGATAATACTTTACATTGGATCAGGGTTGTGTTTTTTAGCAAACCAGCTAATTAAAAATTGAGTAGTCGGCTATTTCGTAGCCGATGGGGTGCCGTCACTGATAGTATTTTTTGTCGTTATAAAAAAGCTCGAAATTTGGAATTTAGCTGTCATTTATTAATGTATTTTGTTCATGCTATATATAGAACATAAAATATGTTTGTGCTATTGAATTTGGATTTGTTATACATAATTATTATTTTAACTGTTGAAGAATTTCACGCGCCGGCACGTCTATCGCCTACGACGAATAGCGCACCTGCCGCCGTGAAAAGTTTTATGATGGCACATCTATGTTGGTTTATATCAAGTGTGATGGTGTGAATGCAAAATCTAATTTACGTTAGACTTTTTGACAGTCGCAAGAAATGTGTTTAAACTTTTATCTCGCAAAATCGAATGAAAGTATTTATACTTGTATAATAGTCTGATTGGCCCTTAAATGAGTCACAGTCACTGTTGCCATATTTGACGACTTATCGTCACGTTGACTTCTTAATTTTTGTTTTGTTTTTGCAATCATCATATGCGATCTCTATGCCATGAAATCCAAGCTCAATAAAAGAACCGTTATATATTATTTTATATTTTGTTTTATTTTTCACAAAGTACTTTACTTTGCACTTATTCTGCTTCATCAGATTAGTGCCCCCAAATATAATTTATCTAGTAATATGGGAGGAGGAACAGTTTTATCTTTGGAGGATAAATCGAAAATTGAAGCCTATTGTGACGCAGGACTATCCATCAATAAAATTGAAAAAAAAAAAACTGGAAGACACAGGGAAACCAGAGCCAATTTTCTTAAAAATAAAGAAAACTATGAGAAAAAAAAGGTGGTAACAATCGAGTGATTTCTGCAGTTGTGAAAATGATTTTCATCCGCACCTGCCTTGCGGCCTAATCTGATGATGGACCAAGGAGTGAATTATTCACGATTCACCAGCGCCCCCGTGTGGCTTACCAGGCTCACACAGGGAGCAATTCTTGCCATATGATTGCGGTCATATGAGTAACTTCTTGTTGAGGAGTTCGGGCCTTCTAATCCCTCCTGTATGCAATTTCCCAGCAATCAATGGAGGACAAGGCTTAATGAGTTGGTAGGCCGAAGTCCACTAAGAGCATCAGCCCTTAAACCAATTCCCCCGTCTACCATCACCACTGGTTCCTTACAATACAGGTATCTGTTGTATAGGCAACAGATCCTCAGGAGATTGTTAGCCCTTGAAAAAAGCCACACACCAAACAATTATCAAGGATACTAACACTCCCTTCCTGTGTTTTAGGTTTCAACCACAGCCAGAACGTTTCAGCCAAGGTAGGCACCTCAACCATGATCAGCCCGGGTTGAACCGCAAGCAGAACTACCCGGGGGCTATGCTGATCCCCGTTCTGCCAATTTATACCCTTGGTAAGGGTAAAGGGGAAGCCAACACAACAAAAGTCATGTGGCTTCCTAGAGTTTTGTTTGCCGCACCAAACGAGGGACGCCTTCCCCTCTTTTCCCCGAAAAACAGAGCGCCCAAGTTAGGAATACGCCAAGGCAAAACCTGTTCCCCGGGGGTAGTGATTTCTGCAGTAGATAGGAGACCTATACTGAGGGAAGCATCTAATTCCCACGACTCGTCTGCCAAAATTAAAGAAAAAACTTGTGTTAAAGCGAGCCTATCAACGGTGTTGAGTTTAGAAGGGCTCGATATGCATAATTATTACTTCCATGACCTACGTAAAGAGGAACACAACTTAGACCGGTTGCACAACCAAGAGTGATGGTGTGGGGACTATATCCTACTATGGCACCTACAAATTGCAGTTTTTAACGTCACGCTTGAATGCGAAAAACTATAGAAACATAAAGTAAAAGTAAACGAGTCCGGAGAGCAATACATATGTGATCAATATGATATAAATATAGACGAAAAGTTAAATAAGTTTTCAAAATATCACAAACTAGCAATAAAAAACTAAATATATTGAAATTATCGCAAATGGTGTTATCCTGATGACCAGTTCTTTGTAACATTTTTTAATAAACTTTTTCTAAAAATTAAAAATAAAATATTAACTTTAACGTTATACTAGCTATCATTGTTTTATTTTAAGAAGAATTTATAGAAATCCAATAGCTAAAATTTGTAAGTCCATAACACAAATAGATTAGGTACCATTTAACATTAAAAAAATGTGTGAAGTGGGGCGCTAACCTGATGACGCGCAGTGTATCTATACTCTAACGCCCTCCTCCCATACAAAATATTATATTCTAATATTTTAGGGGCAACCGTCCTAACTAGCCCCAGAGGGATCTTAAAGATACCGAATGTACGATCCACTTACAATACTTTTGAGAACCCAGCATTTTTGTAGAATATACCTAGCTTCTATCTTTAATCATTAGGATACTAAACCTTAATATTAAAGAAAAAATTGTTTTTTTTTAATTGCACATATTTTGACTGAAATATATTTTTTTATAGTTTTCAGACTATATTCAATCAGCCGTATTCATAAAAAACACTAATCAGCATTTTAACAAACTTTTAGTTAAAACAAATTTTTTAGTAAAAAAAACTGATTTTGTAAAAGCGTATTCATAAATAGCATTTTAGCTAAAAAAAAATTTTTACAGAAATTTTCTATTTGTGGATGCCAACGCATCATATCCAAATCCCATCTGAACGATAGTGCCCATTAAAAACGGTTATTACTTCACATAGCAGTCGTGTAATTAAATGTTTTGTATTGTTTTTTTTTATGAAAATAAATGCTAAAACAAATAAATTAATGTTAACTCCATCTTATCTTTCAATTCAATAACAAAAAAAAAATACTGAGTCGGAAAAGTTTTACTTTGATTGTTCTTGCTTATGCGTAGCAAAAAATGTGAATAATGGGCTTTTTTATTCTTTCCTTTTTTTACACTTCACTAAAAAACATTAAATTTTATTAACGTATAATAATATTGTAAACAAAAAATATAATAATATTGTAAACAAAAAAAAACTTTTGAATAAAAAATATACCTAATTAAAAAGATCAAAAATATGTAAAGCGTAATTGCTTATCAGAAATTTAAAATAGATTACGCTCTTCTTTTCTTGAAAATTTCTGTTGCCGGCTATACAAAACGTGGTCCATCTTTTCTATTAAAAAAACACACAGAGTTAAAATTAGCCAACGTTTTAAATACCAATGCTTTTTTTATTATCAATTATTTTTATCACAAACATCAGACCCATTATTAATAAAAATGGGTACAATCGGTTTTAAAAACAGTCGATTTAAAAAAGTGCTAAAAACAAAATTTTAACGCAAAATTCGTTTATGAATACATATAAAATTTTCCCTAAAACTGATTTGAATAATATAAATAAATATTTTATTATTTCTTAATCACTTTGTAGTGAAATGATGGCCAATAAGTATTGATAAGGAACAATTATGAAAAAAAATAATTTTGAAAAATATTAGCTGTGAACTATATTTAGGTATGGCCACACTGATTATGAGCTTTCCAGTGATCGAAGGAAGTTTTAAAGAATTGGGTTGCTGACAGTTATGTACTTATTTACATATCTACATATGTATGTTAAGTTTTTGCTTATTTGTGCACTGCTGTGAAACAACATTCGCTTCATTTAACGGAAAAATTATTTTCTAACCACACACTGCGGTTTTTAAAGTTCATTTATTTTTACTTATGCTTCCCGGAAACGATTTAGTTAAGTGCATGTGTATGGAAAGCATAAGCGAACCCCAAATAACAGCAATAGGAGTAATTGAATTATTCTATTCTTTTATAGGCGATCAATTAGAAATTGTTTGAAAGGAAAAACATTAACACAGTCACTTAAATGCATTTAATAAATGCTTAAATAAAAACGTTTAACTTAGATTTCAGATTAAGCTGTATTATTTAACGTATTTTCTATGAAAAAAAAAATACTAAACTTTCACAATTTGTTTGAATGAATTTTGTTTACAAAAAGTGAACGTGATTAAATTTCCGTAAATACAGAATATAAATACTATTTGATTTTTTTCTATTTTAAATCAATGCGTTCTTAAAACTATTTTACGTGACTTGGAAATAATCTCTGCGTTAACTTCAGAAACATATTATAATATTCCAACGTTTACAAGCTGTACAGTTATTTTACATGACTTCTAAAAATTAACGGAACCCAAGTTTGACCGACTAATGTACTGTTTACAGAACACAGACCAGTATCAATAAACTGGATATTTTTCATATAAATTTTCTAGACGAGTGCTCTGTAAATAGCACATTAATGTTCTCAAAAGTGATCCAATAAACATAAAAGAAAAAGAAACCAAAATGGAATTTCCTTTATAAAAATATAAATTCCACTCCATTTTACACATTGCAAATCATGTTAAAAAAAACGTAAAATATACGGTCTATGCAGCCAAATTGCAGATGTGTTCCACGTACAAAATCGTTCCACATAATAATCCAGCGGCGAAAGTTTTGGTTACAGAAACGAAGATCCGATGCACAGTTGTAAGTCAGTACTGCACACCGTCTCATATACGACTCTAGTACACATTTTCACACACATTGCTACATTTGCACTACATGTACAAAAAGTGAGATACTGCAAGTGTTCATCCAACGAACACAAATGCTCATTACGTCTTAGCATGCATTGTAAGCACCTCGCATTCTTTGTAAGCAGGTGAAAGATTTTGAACATTACTTCGTATACACCTTAAAGGCCCTGATACACTATCCCATACGATCGCACGATTCACTAGCTTTAAAAGTCTGGCCGAATTTATACAATCAATTCAAAATGGCATTGTAGTCCATACTGTTACACAAATATGATTGCAATAATTTTATGAACATAGTAAAATAACTAAAAACTATTATTTCAATAATAATTTTACGTATGTGTTAATGATAAATAGTCGAACTTATTATAATATATCTAATATTATATAATGGTATCATTCGTCTGGCTCAAGTTCAAGCCTATCTTTACCGAAAAAATATTTTTATTTTTTAATTATAACAATAACTGCCGCGATCAATAACTCTTGATCAAAGAAGACAGGAAAAAAATAATTGCAACACACTAAAGCTGGGAGACCCACTAGGATACGAACTCAGTGCCATTGTAAACATGATGTATTTTCATACGGCCACTTAACCAACTCAGTCATGGAGCTGTTATTTATTTGTTCGTCTATATTTATCTCATCTTGATCACACATGCAATTTGTTATAATCCCAGTTATTTGTACCGCAGATTGCTGTCCCCCAAAAGTCATGGATTTTAACGTAAACTGCTTTCAACCAGGTCAATGTTTTCGGGAATCATTGAAGATCGACTGGGCCCTGGATGTGGGACATTCATTGCCGAAGCACGAACAAATCAAACTTGTATACTCGGTCCATCATATATTCGCCGAATACCGCATTTTGAACAAAATTTTCGTCTAGCAATTACGTAAGCATCATTACTCTTAAAAGATGTCACCATAGCGAACGCGCAATGCGACATCGTGACTAACAAATTCGCAGAACCGTTTATTAGCTTTTGAAATAATCGTATTTAAAAATATAAATTTTCCACCAGAAAACCTGCATTTCATGCTATCGGCGGCTCATTTTTAGCCGAATAAAGCCGGCGCAGGTTTCTGTATCTAAGCACTTGTATTACTATGTACATGTTGTTTTAGCAGCTACATACATACGTATGTTCATATGTATGTTAAAAAACAATTTCTTTTTTTATTTTGTAAGAATGAGTATTTTTTTCAGATCAATAAATTATAATTTGTGTGCAGCACACAAAGATTTTCGCAAACAATTTTCTAACGTAAAAAAAATGCACGTAATAATTTTTACGAGAATTTTTATATTTCAAACAAAACAAAACAAAAAATCGTGACTTTAATTTTAAATTTATTAATGTCTTCAAATGACATCAATTAGTATTTGTAGCAAAATAGATGAGTATCTCATTCTTAACTTAATTAAATTTAAACCAAAACTCTTAATAAATTTACAAAAGAAACAATTATTTATTATTAACTTTCGCGTGTGTATATGTACATATGTATGTCCGTATGAACATACATACATATGTATATACGCACAGGTATTTGCTTAGAAATTCCCTCGAATACTGCAGTAGTTTTGTTTATTTTCTTTACTACTGATTTGTGATTCATTTATTGTTAAATAAACCCCTTTTAAAAAACCTTAAATTTCGTCACAAATTTCACGTTCTTTTTTTTCCTTTCATTTTATTAAATTCTTTAGAATTTTTTTTATATCTTAATTTAGTGAAAATAAATTCAGGTGTTAAGTAACTTTTTGTATTTGCAAAATGCTTGAAATTATTGTGACTCATTGGTGATTTACTATGTAGTTTATTGTTGCGTATTAAATATTTTTACATGATTTTTTAAGTTCATCCCAAACAAGATGTGCTTGTAAATATTTATTTTTCGGGTTTTTGATCTTTTAAGGAAGTTGAAGAAGTGTGCCAAAATAAATAAAAGATTTTAAACGCAAAAGAGCAGAATGTGAAATAAGAAACGGTTTTTTTAACTTTTATTTGCTTCATACCAAATTAAAAAAAAAACAACCAACCAATTTTATGAGCATTTTAATTGGAAACTTTGTTTCTTGATAATGACATAAATGCTTCTGCCAAAATGGTCGAGAATATGATATTGCTAGGGATGAAAACATTCATTCCCTCCAAGCAAATTTCGATTAAACCAAGAGTGAAGTCTTGGTTTAATCAGACGTGCAAAAACGCAGTCAGATCCAGAGAGCAAGCATTCAGTAACTGGCGTTTAAACAAAACCCCAGACACTGATTTGCTACGCAAAAAGGCAGGATATTTGTGTGCCAGCGAACTTAGGCATAAAAAGTTTTCCACGAACAGCGCCTTCCTGCCAAGGTCCTTGCAGCTCCCCGGGGTAGTAAGACCTTTTGGTCTTTCATTAACAGAGTAAAGAACAGTGCTTGCCGGAAAGCAGTCAACCACTTCCCGAGCTCGAAAGAGTATCTGTAACTATGCCAAAGATATTCCTTCGGGCGCGAGCAGTTAAAAGGACTCCAGGACGGGATGGCATTCCAGCATTGGCCTTTAAGCAGTGTTCTTCTACGCCTGCGCGTCCATTAGCACCCCTCTTTAGCATAGTTTACCATTTTGGTGAGTTTCCATCGTGCTGGAAGGTTGCTAATGTAACACCAATACCCAAAAAGGGTGAGCCAAATAACCCTGAAAATTACCGCCCAATTGCAATTTGCTCTGCACTTTCCAAAGTAATGGAAAGCATGGTTAACCATCACCTTACGAGGTATTTGGAGTTGCATAAACTACTTTGTGATCGCCAATATGGATTTCTTAAGGGTCGTTCTACTGGCGATCTTATGGCATATCTCAGAGAAATGGTGCCACTCAATCATTCATTTCGGTGAGAGTAGGGTGGTGGCTCTTGATATTTCAAAAGCGTTTGACAGAGTGTGGCATGCTGCACTACTGGCAAAACTTACTGCTGTTGGTGTCGGTGATGACTTTTCTCGGTTTATATCGAGCTTTCTCAGAGATCGCTCTATACGTCTTGTTATAGATGGGGTTTCATCAACCGAGTTCAAGATTAATTCAGGGGTACCGCAAGGCTCCGTTCTTTCTCCTACTCTATATCTTATTTTCATCAATAACCTTTTCTATCAAACTTCCAGCCCTATCCGATCTTTCGCGGATGACAGCTGCATTTGGCTCTCGTACTCTTTTAGTTATAGGCCCAGCCTATCCGAGATCACTGCCAAGAGGCTAAATATGAATGATTCTACAGAGAGAATTCGTTTTTCAGCCGTACGCTTCGTCTGTGAAATAACTTGCCTGCAGACCTGTTTTCTGTCTGTTATAACGTTGGAAAGTTCAAGTCAAATGTTCACAAACACTACTTTCTCTTTCCTCTTCCTCACAACCTATTTTCCTAGTTCTGGTATAATGCTCTGCATATGTGGGGGTCATCCCCTGAGTACTGGTCCAAGATAAAAAAAAACAGCGGAAGTGTAGATAATGGCGGAGGTATTAATACCCTTTTTAATCATACTTATAATTAGAGATATAAAACTTTAGGTTCCCAATACTTTTTTAACTGGCACAATTTTGTCAGCTGTTAAGTGATTTATGTTTAATTTGGTTTGCTTAGTTAACTGGTGAAAGCATTTTTCCGTACTTCGTTAATAGTTAAAGCTGAGGGTCCATACCACGCGTTATATGAGCTGCGTTTTTTACGCGTTTCAAACTTTTTACGCATTCTACACTTTTCTAAACTTACTAAAGTTACATGCAACGCTTTTTATGCATTGCAAAACATTAAAACATAAAATAACAATCCACGGCACAAATATTCTTGGCAATAACTTTGAAAAAATAAAATGAATTGTGCTCTGCGCCTATCAAAAACAACTGAAAGTTTTTATAACGCGTGCTAAAGTAGAAAATAAACGTACTATCGGCGTCACGCACGTTTAATGCGTCACACGCTTAGTGCTGTGTAACCTGTCACATAAAATTATACTTATTCTAATTTTCGACAGAAGCGTTTATGCACTTTCAGCTTAATGGTGACCGCTTTAGAGCCATGATTGCTGAGTTTTTCGTTCATAAGTTAAACAACCGTTATTTGCAGGAGCTGTGATTTTAATAAGACGAAGCCACATGTCACGTAGCTCGTGCCATAATTGATTTATTATGGGAGTTTTCCTAGACCGACGTTTAACTTTTAATGAGCACACCAGTCACATAATTAGAAAATTTAATGCTGCCATTAAAATGTTATATCCTATTATTAATAGAAATTCAAAACTCATCACAGAAAATAAAATAACTATTGTTAAAACAATCTTTCAGGCTATAGCTTTGTATGCATGTCCTGTCTGGGGAACATGTGCAGCAACGCATACATATCAAGAAAATCCAAATCAGGCAAAACAAACTTCTCAAAATGATTCTGAATGTACCCTAGCACTATTCTCCACAAAGATTACATCGTATTTGCAATGTAGAATACATCAACATCCGTATTCAAACTATAATAAACAAATTTAAAATTTTCTGTAATCATTCAAATACTGATCACGTTTCAAATTTATATTAGGTCCAACACAAAGCACATTTACCATCTCATATACATACATGTATATATTTTTTTTCTCAGCATTCAACCTGCTTCCACCACTGTTGTTTTACTTTTGACATAACTTTTTTCGTGAATGTACTGACAACCCAATTACAAATGAGAATTCCTTGGGAGTTTTTCCACTTTCCCTATAGTATGATGGTTTTTAATTTTTCCTCTCTCCATTTACTGAAAACACTAAAGGAAGATCAGTTCCTAAATTCCAAAGGTCAAGTTAACAAAAATTGTGCTTTTCTCTTTAATTTGAATTAACGAAACTTATTTTCCTTCTCCGTTTTAAACATTTATTCCAAATCGTTTGCTATTCATAAATTGATAAATTGTTATAGATGTAAGGTATCTCTAACCGTATCTCTTTAGAAATATTTTAATATGTTTTTATTAAAAGGAAATGATTTACGAAAAAAATTGATTTATTAAAGGAAAAGTTTGGTAACCGCATGGATTTCCGTTTCGGACTCGTTAATTGGTTTCCCAGATCTTGCGATTCAAATTATTCATATTCAGTGTATGATGCTGCCGTGCCAGTGAGACAAAGGGTTGGTCGAAGTGACGAAAATATCGCTGCCGCTGAGGTGTCCGTAGCAAACGATTTAAATCGGCCGACTTCGCGGGGATATTGGTCTACACCCATACAAAATCAAACACTCTCAAGAATTGAAGCCGATAAACTATTTAACGCGTACGTTCTCCGATTGGGCTCTGTAGTGCAATTCACTAACTTGTTTTAACGCTAATAAAATTCGTTTAGAGAAATTATCACTAGCGTTGGTGTTTTCCCGATTATATAACAGTTTTTAACACTATTTGTCTTCGTTTTAAGTCAGCTGTTTTTATAGCCCGACTGATTAGCGTTAACTAAACACCAATTATTATTGTGGTGTTTATCTTAACAACAATGTCGTTAAAATTTCTACTAGAATAACTTCACTGCATTTGTCTTACGACTTGTCGGAAGACTCCAACAGTCGGTCAGCGTGTTCTCTGTGAGTACTTATCTTATTTATCAAAAAATATTTTATATAATAAACACATAAATAGTTTTACTTACCCTAAGCATGGAATTATTTGCAAAGTTGTTTGTTTTTTTCTGTTCCTCTTTGTGGTTTTCTTTATTTTTAACAAAGCTGCCACATTATTTCAAATTTTTTTAACATACAATCAGAGGTGTTAAGAATAAGTTACTGAATCACATAAGCGTTAGTGCAAACCACAACAGCTCGCGTTAAGTTATGCTCTTTTAAAATCGTTAAAAGTTAGTGAATTGCACTACTGGAGAAGATACGCCAAGTTGATGAATTTTATCGCAAAATCATCTTCAGCAACGAAGCTCCTTTGTTGTTCAATGGGTTCGTCAATAAGCAAAATATGCGTTATTGGTCTGGCGAAATGCACATGTTATTCATGCATCACGACTCCATCCACAAAAAATAACTGTTTGATGCGGTTTGCATGCCGGCGGCGTCATAGGACCATATTTTTTCATCGACAATAACGATCTTCACGTTGATGTTTAGCGATTATTTTTGGCTCGGATTGAAAAACATGGACGACATGTGATTTCAACAGGACGGTGCCACAACATCGATATATTGTACAGTAAGTTTAGTGAGCGTTTTATCTCAAAAAATGGACCAGTCAATTGGCCACCTCGTTCGTGCGATTTAATGCCGCTAGCTAGACTTCTTTCTTTGGGGCTCCGTCAAATCATTAGTCTGTGCCAACTAGCCGACGACGTTGCAGGAACTCAGAGCCAACATTTTGCTCGAAATAGCAGTCGTTAAGGCCATCGAGTATCGAGTCATCGTAAATTGGGTCCAACGATTCGACCTCTGCCGACGCGCAAGCACAAATGTTTTGATTGTATTTCAAGTCGGTTATTTAAAAACCCGAAATATACTTTATGATACAACAAAAAATAAAAACAATAATAAAAAGACTAAAAACTGTGTCTATTTAATTAAAATCTTGCGTTAATTTTTGGATGCGCTTTATATAGTATGTTCGGGTTCTTTTTATGAATGTGTAGATTATATTAATTTTTTTCTAATAGTTATAATATGATTTATTTTTATGATAATTCTACCGTCACAAGCTGTCGAAATCTTAAATTTTTTGTTATTTACAAATTTATTCTTACCTTTAATATTGAATTATTCTTATTAAGATCGTCAAGTTCTTCCTGGCTATTGGCAATTTGATCATCTTTTAGAACAATTTTTTTAGGGGATACTGCAAAAAAAAGATTGTTTACGAAGATAATATTATTTATACTAAGTCTGATACTGAACTGCATACAAAAGTACGAAATATTTGCGCAATAAGTTTATAAAAGAAGTACTAAGTTTTTAAAGGGAAAAATACGCAAAATGCGTCTAACAACATGTTTTAAAATAAAATTGTTTTTTTTTTTTTTTGCTGCAAAGTAACATATATACTACAACATATATACTACAACATGAAAATGTTCTAAAGAACACAGTTCACTACTATGCTGCAGTTCCAACAATCAAGCTATGTATATAGAATTTTAAAATGGAACAAACTCTGCATAGTTTTGAAACACCTTCGCATCAGTGGTATTCGATATTTGAACCTAAACATCAGAAAAAAGCAAATAAACGATGTATCATAGCAAACATAGCGAGTATACTGCGCTTTAAGCATTTCTGCTTAACACAAAGAAAATAATTGTAAATAAAAAAACACGCTTCGATATCAAATTTCAAATTGTTCATTCATTATTGCTTAAGCAATAAGCTTAAATTATCCATATAACCAGATAATTATCCGTACAGCGCATTCCGAGTTTTATTTTTTAATGCTCAATATCGGCTCCGGGAATCGCCAAAATCTCCCACTTCCCTGAAAACAATATGGCAACTTAAATCTTCGCACTAAATCGAATGACCGTTAATAGTTCAGATACACGTTCCACGGACAAAACACGTGCCGAATATGAAAACCCGGTTCCGATTCGGTTAGCAAAGCGGCTCCGAGTTTTTTTTGGAATTCCTAAAGACAGCTTCAAGAATCGTCGAAGTAGGAATCCCGAATTTCGCGGAAGCAATATAGTAACTTCAATTTTCGCACTAAAGTGAATGACCGTTTTTAGTTCAGATGCGTGTTCCATGGCAAAAACACGCACAGAATACTACAAACCGGTTCCGAACCGGCTGGCGAAGAGGCTCCGAATTTTTTTTTTTTTTTTTTTTTTTTGGTATTCCCAAAATCGGCTTTGTGAATCCGTAAAATCTTTCCACTTCCCCGGAAGCTACACGGCAACTGCCATTTTCGCACTAAATCGGCAACACTTTATATACAAATTTTTATACCTATATATGTATGTAATAATCGCCCATATATGGCATGGGTTTCTTGTGTTGCAAACAAACAAACATACAAGTGTTATTCAATATTTACCTAAATGATTTTCAAAACTTAACATTGTCGAGGAAAATTTTTATTTATGCTTGCTGATGACATTTCAATTTTTTATCCATATAAGTATGAAGAAGCTATAAAACCTTATATGGAACATGATTCAGTAGTAATATCTGAATATATGCGGTTGAACAAGTTGTTTGTCAACTCGAAAAACACAAAACTTATAAGATTTGTTTTCAATTGTCGTCCAGAACCGAGATTCAGTTTACATGTTGATGGACAAGAGATTCAAGAGTTATCTTCAGTTAAATATTTGGGTCTTCATCTGCAGTCAAATTTGTCATGGGATCAGCACATAAATTATCTCAAGTCAAAGATCTCACCAGTTATTGGGCTTTGATGGAAGTTTAAGTTTAAATTTGATGTCAACAGAAAAATGCTAATACAAAGCCATTCAATTACTTAGCACTGATTTATGCTAGTAAAAAAAACTACAGAGTTTAAATATCTGCAAAGACTTCAAAACATAGCTCTGAAAACGGTGAGAAGCCTACCAATAACATATCCAACAAATTCTTTATATTATAATCGATTTTGTTCAATTTTACCAATTTATGGTACTTACAAATTGCAAATCTGTTCATATGTGTACAAATGTCATCATACGATACTCTTAATGCAAAATCAAAACTCTTTTAACACTCGCAACAATGAACAATTGCGAATAGTATTTTGCCGTACGGAGACAACAAAACAACGAATGGAACACTCAGGAAGTAAATTTAACAACTTAACTCTCAATATAAAATTATGTCCTACACTTCCAAGATTTAAAATATTACTTAAAGATTTTTTTTAAAGTAATTTACTAGAACTTTTATAAACAATAACGCTTTTAGTATTTAAATATGTATTTATTTATTGAAAAATTATTAATTTATTTATTTGCCAACTAGCCCCTCTTGTGCCTTATTGGCGCTGAGGCACCAAACTAAAATTGTAATATTTATAAGATAATAAATGAATTAAAAAAAAAAAAACAAAAGCGTGTTAAAAGCCATGAACAACAGGTTATATAAACCAAACTGTAGAAGCAGATGGTTTAAGTTCTATTTCAACTTTATTCTATTTCAGTTGGTTCTAGTCGTGTGTTGTTCTGTTTGTTCTAAACTATTATAAGACAGTTTTCGTTTCGGAGCTGCAAAGCTATCGATAGTATCGATCTTTTATATGCTATAGTTATCGATAGTTTCATGCTATACTACTATCTACGAAAAAACTACTTTCTAAGCAAAAGCGAAGTTGATTAAAAATACTCGGAGGCATCTTGAGACAAATCATTCTGCAGTTGCTTTAATGGCGATGATTGTCGCCTTTATACAACCATTCAGCATAGTAGAGGTCAGAGGTTTTATGAGTTTGTGAAATGTATGGATTCTCGCTGCACTTTACCGTCATAGAATTATATGCTTCATTTTACCGTCTTCAGAGCAACTTGGTCTTTCTTCCATAATATTGGTATACAATTTAAAGCATACATACCTATCAACAAATTTTCGCAACAAAACGAAATTAGATAGTAGAATAACTTTATTTAAATAGCAGAACTGAAAATGTTTTAATTATGTGTCCACTTGAAAAACGCCCCTTTCACCAAATAATGGCTTATTTTTTTTTTAAGAAAATTGAACAAAAAATGAATGTAAAAAAAGAGCCAAGTGCAAAAGATATCAAACTTATCTTTGTAGTGTAAAAGTTCCGTTGAAATAACAATATATCGTAAAAAACATCCAAAGACCGAAAGATCACATTTATGTTTTAATTACTTAATTGCCCACCACTGTATATAGTTGCCGCGTGGGTAAAAACGAAATACCTGAAAAAAAAACTTTAAACTAATACAGTTAGTTGAGGTAGCCAGTTAACCAATGAGAGCGAGACGCAAAACTCTCGGATGTCAAACAACAACGACAAGCCTGACCGCACTTAAGAAATAATCACCATGACACGAGAGCTATTCCCCAGCCCAGAGTAGTTTTACGACTGTGTCTTTAAAATAGTATTTATAAATTTTCGCTGAAATAGATATTCAAACAAACATATGTATGTATGTATGCATAAGTTTAATGTAATAATCGAATTCTTAGATAGGCTACCGACCCTCTTCTTATATGACTAAATAAGACTTAATATGAATTAGCATAAATTTGAAAACAATTTTGCCTCCTAAAACAGTGCTTTATTGTATTTGGGGTCAGCTTTATACAAAAATCGGATTTTCTCATTAAATTTGTCATTTGATTTATAACATTCAATTTATCTATAACACCTGTTGCATATAAATTTTTGGGCCCCATCTTAAGTGGTAGAATAAAATCTTTAGCAAACAAGATCACAGTTGAATACATTGTGGTTTTTTCTAATCACTGACATACTCGTAAATTATTGACTACCGTTTGAATAAAAATCATGTTTGTTATAAAACGAATTCTTTAAATTTTAATAGGCATTAAAACGTTTAAATTAAACGCTTTTTGTGTGACTCATATGAAAGATGGAATTTTTGTAGTTTTTCCCGAATTTCATATTAAAATTTTTATGTTCCTAAAAAATCACTGCTACGAGTATTAAGTGTATTATTACGCATGATTTTTTAATAAGTTAATAAAAAAAATTATTTTACTCATAAAATACTTGCCATGTAAAGTAATCTATAGAATAATTAAAAGGTTTATTGACTTTTGTTTCATCCTTACTGATATTATAAATGTGAAAGTAACTCTGTATGTATGTCTGTCTGTTACCTTTTTACGCCTGAACCGTTGAACCGATTTTAATAAAACTCCTTATGCAAATAACTTGAAGTCCGAGAATCATTATAGTTTTAGGATAGTTTTTATTCTGAAATTTAAGTGCCAATTTCACGATAACGAAGCTGTTCGTTCGTTCGCACAATTACATTTAAAACAATAATAAAATTTTGAATGTTGTTTTTGTTTTAAATGTAATTGTGCGAACGACGAACAGCTTCGTTATCATGAAATTGGCACTAAGCCGCAAAGGGGCAAAATGACCGTTCAAAAAAAATTTGTTTTTCAAATATTTCCGCAATTTATGGGCCTTTACATTATTGTGAAGGGTATCAAATACCAATTTTATTTTAGGAGTGGTGAAGTTTTAAACGATTGTTCTTTCAAACGCGAAATTTTCATTTGGGCTATATTGGGAATTATCACTTTGTATTTTAAGCAAAAAATGATATTTTCATGGAAAATTCGGTTTAGGTTTCTCGGATATATGTATATGGACCGATATCGAGGATATTTTTTTTTTGCCGTCTAATTGGCATGTCAAATATCGTTTGCAGCAAAAGAACATTTTTTTCAAAGCTTTTCATACATATAATCTCATAAAATGGCTTTCTTCGGAATGTTGCATATATCTCAGCTACACGTGAATCGATTTTACTGAATTTCAATACCACCATGAATAGATTGAGTAATAGAATGGTGAAAGAAAAAAGTTTATAAATCTAATGGTTTTCTCAGAAACGATATTTCAACGGCGGACAGCCGGGCGTCGTTAAATTAACTTTTCTATCAATACTGATTCAGATTATATATACTTTATAAGTTCGTCAATGAAAATTACGGAATCACAAACTTTACATTTTTTGTGAAAAATGCAGCGCACATTGACGAACATTTTGAGCGTGTATGCAAGTAGTTAAAGCACGTTTACGTGGTAATACAACAAGAATAATAAAACTAGAGATTACGCCATGCGCATGATTTCCAGTTAGATGACGTGTTTTAACCTAAGCAAGAATATGTATTTAAAAATCATCTAGGGCTGTTTTGGCATTGTTTCGTGATCCCATTTGAATAATTTGCGCAGAAGATTCCAATTTTGTATGAGAATTGTCGTAATCATATATTATGGAGCAATGTATGTGGGAGCAAAATATTACGAAACTCTCTCCGTACTTAAAAAAAAGCAAGGCAGCTTTAATAGGTAGTGGCAGAATTACAATAAATACAACACCAAAAAACACCAACATGTATTTTCTTTGACAAATTTACGCAAAGGAGACGAAAGACAGCTGTGCTTATACCACTACCGTATTAAAGCTGCCCTGAAAAAAAGTAAACAAAAATATGTTGTGAGAGTTTTTCATGTTTACATTTGTATGATAAGTATAATCAAAGTATTATTATTACAGTCTAACAAAATTATTGATGGTTACGATTCTAAAACATGTACAAAAACAACATGCGATATTCTTGAACTGCAATTGTTTGAGTTTCTGGATGTTGCACCACCTTCAATAAAAACTCGAAGTGATGCCAGTACAACGTTGAAAATATAACTCTGATGTGATAAGAATACAATATGATTTAGAAAACGAATGATTTACCGATCGCTTGCATATTGTTGCATTTGGATTTATGTCTTACTGAATACATTTTGTTTTTATACGATAGCATTTCCTTTACTTTACATAACTTTTTGACAGATCTAAATATTTGTATTACCGTGGAAAGGTGCCTTTATGCTTACTTGCATGCGAACATAAGAACTTTTTGTATTTTTAAACGCACCCACAGATGACATGGCTTTACTCCTGTGATTTAGCTTCGGTATTCAAAGCCAAATAGTAATAAAGTCAAAAGTCTTAAAATATTAGTATGAAAAAATATGAATACTGTAAGTATTCTGACATAAATTATTTTAAATTTGAGTCAGCTATGTTTACGGTTTAGTTACGACAAACTCCGTTTAAAAAGTCAGAAAGTACTCGTAGTACTTTCTGACTGTTTTGCTCGAAGCAAATATTATGGCATTTTGCGTGATATTACACCGTTTGTATTTTTTCATGTCAGCCAAACTTTGCTCACAAACGTACATGTTTGCTCAACGTACGTTACCGCGGAAACCCGCCGGTTACCAATTTGCACAAAAAGTGTTTCTTGTCTTAAAAATTGGGCAAATTGAGTAAATGAGCAAGCTTGTGAGAGAGTAATTTGTGTTTCTCATTCTATCAGACTTTACACGTACTTTTTCCGTGCAAAATGGTAAAATTTTCAAATCGTTTAAGAAACTGTTTGTTGTTTATGAAAATAAAATATAAAAGTCCAAATCATAGAAAACATAACTAAAAAACATAACTGAAACTTCACACAATTATTAAGAATGGCTATTACAAGGCAAAAAAAAATGTTCCTTATATAGGTCCATATATATCCGAGATATAGCCTAAACCGACTTTTTAACGAAAATGTCGCGTAAGCGTACAAATTTGTTTTTGCTTAAAATCAGTTCGGGTAATAAAAACAGGTTACTTAAATACAGAAAATGAAAATTTCCGATATCTGTCCATATATACTCGAGATATAGCCAAAACTGATTTTTTATGAATATGTCGCGTAAGCGAACTTAAACAACTTTTTTGCTTATAAGCTGTTCTGGTTATAAAAAGGTCGGTCCTTATATTCGTATACCCGAGATATAGCCTAAACCGATTTTCTTAAAACAATTGTTTTTGCTTAAAATCAGTTCTGGTAATAAAAGGAGTTTACTACATTAAAGAAAACGAGAAGTACCGATATCAGTCCATATACTCGTATAACCGAAAAATAGCCTAAACCGATTTTTCCATACATTTTTTTTTTTTTTTTTTTTTTGCTTAAAAGCAGTTCTAATTATAAAAGGAGGTTTCCAAAAAAAAAATCAGAAAATGATATCGGTCCATACATTCCTGAAATATAGCCTAAACCGATTTTTCCATGAAAAATTTTTTTTTAACTGAAATCAGTTCTGATTATAAAACGTGGTAATTAAAATACAGATAATGAACATTTCAGATTTTTTTATTTTGCTAAAATCAGCTCGCTCTGATTATAAAACGAGGTAACGAAAATACAGAGAATGAAAACCTGCTTTTTGCATGAACATTTTGTTTTTGTTTTTTTTTTTTTTTTTTTTTTTTGCTTAAAACAGTTCTCGTTATGAATAAAGGCTACTAAAATACAGAAAATGGAAAATTCCGATATCGGTTCATATATTACCGAGGTACAGCTTAAACCGATTTTTCCATTAAAATTTTCATGAAAGATTTTCTTTTTGGAATGGTGATTACAAGCCACAAATATTTTTCCCTGATGTCGGTCCATATACATATATCCGAGTATAGTTAGTATAAATTTGTAGTATATACTATATAAACACTTGACTATCGTGAAGCGTATTTTAAATTCCGCTCAGACGAATATACTATAGTCTTACTTGTTTTTGAAAAATTTTCATACAATTGTGCAAAAAAAAATTGCTTGTTTCGGGAATTTTGGATATACCTCAGCCATATGTGAACCGATTTTACTGAAAAAAGTTTCTAAGTCTAATGGTTTTCTCAGAAATGGTATTTCAGCGGCCGACAGACGGACATCGCATTATCGAATTTTCTATCAATGCTGATTCTGTATACTTCATAGGGTCGGTAATCGAAATTGTGTAAATTACAAACGGAATCACAAACTTTTATATACCCGACATAAATTATTTTAAATTTGAGTCAGCTATGTTTACGGTTTAGTTACGACAAATTCCGTTTAAAAAGTCAGAAAGTACTCGTAGTACTTTTTGACTGTTTTGCTCGAAGCATAATATAAAATATTATGACATTATGCGTGATATTACACCGTTTGAATCCTCCAAATATGTAATTCCTCATGTATTTTTTCATGTCAGCCAAACTTTGCTCACAAACGTACATGTTTGCTCAATGTACGTTACCGCGGAAACCCGCGGTAACGTACGTTAAACAACCTTTTTGCTTATAAACTGTTCTGGTTATAAAAGGGTCGGTCCTTATATTCGTATACCCGAGATATAGCCTAAACCGATTTTCTTAAAACAATTGTTTTTGCTTAAAATCAGTTCTGGTAATAAAAGGAGTTTACTACATTAAAGAAAACGAGAAGTACCGATATCAGTCCATACACTCGTATACCCGAAAAATAGCCTAAACCGATTTTTCCATAAATTTTTTTTTTTTTTGCTTAAAAGCAGTTCTAATTACAAAAGGAGGTTTCCAAAAAAAAATACAGAAAATGATATCGGTCCATATATTCCTGAAATATAGCCTAAACCGATTTTTCCATGAAAAATTCTTTTTAGCTGAAATCAGTTCTGATTATAAAACGTGGTAATTAAAATACAGATAATGAAAATTTCAGAATTTTCCATTAATTTTTTTTTTGTTGCTAAAATCAGCTCTGATTATAAAACGAGGTAACTAAAATACAGAGAATGAAACCCCGCTTTTTCCATGAACATTTTGTTTTTGTTTTTTTTTTTTTTGCTCAAAGCAGTTCTCGTTATGAATGAAGGCTACTAAAATACAGAAAATGGAAAATTCCGATATCGGTTCATATATTACCGAGATATAGCTTAAACCGATTTTTCCATGAAAATTTTCATGAAAGATTTTCTTTTTGGAATGGTGATTACAAGCCACAAATATTTTTCCCTTATGTCGGTCCATATACATATATCCGAGTATAGTTAGTACAAATTTGTAGTATATACTATATAAACACTTGACTATCATGAAGCGTATTTTAAATTCCGCTCAGACGAATATACTATACTCTTACTTGTTTTTGAAAAATTTTCATACAATTGTGCAAAAAAACTTGCTTGTTTGTGAACCGATTTTACTGAATTTCAATAGCAAACCCATGCATCTATGGTGTAATAGAATGGCGAAAGAAAAAAGTTTCTAAGTCTAATGGTCTTCTCAGAAATGGTATTTCAGCGGACGACAGACGGACATCCCTTTATCGAATTTTCTATCAATGCTGATTCTGTATACTTTATAGGGTCGGTAATCGAAATTGTGTAAATTACAAACGGAATCACAAACTTTTATATACCCGTTACATTTTTGTGAAGGGTAAAAAAAACGTACGTTACGTATGTGATGTTCTCTTAGACAGTGATTTTTGCATATTAATGCCGGGGCACATAGAATCTGTCGTACGTTATCCGTCTCCTTTTTCACTCACATTAACGCAAACGAAGTATGATGGACCATTGTCCATAGTGTCTTTATATGTACGAGGGCGGATTGATATTGAAGCTACCTAGCGCTAGATGGCAGCATAAACACAACAATTTTTTTTTGTTCTTTCCGTGATGTTGTTGACAGGTTTAAGTCAAACTTCCACAAACACTTCTCTCTTTTTCCTCTTCTCAATAACCTACTTTCCTAGTTCCAGTACAACGCACTGCATATGTAGGGGTCGTCCCCCGAGTACTGTTTCAAGATAAAAAAAAAAAGTATTATGGGAGAGATGATGATACATCTAGCTAGTGATTTCTAATAGACTCTACCGATTATCGCTAGAGCAAACACAGCAGCGGAAGTAAATGCATGCTTAAAAGCGTTTTCGCTGTGGAGTGTTTTGTGGAGTTCTCTCTCCACACACATAAGATTGCAACTGCACTGTCGTGCACTACTGGCAAAACATACTGCTTTTTGTGTCGGTGATGCCTTATCTCGGTTTACATCGAGCTTTCTCAGAGACCGCACTATACGAGTTGTTATAGATGGGGTCTCATCAAACGATTAAAGATAAGATTAATTCAGGGGAACCGCAAGGCTCCGTTCTTTTTCCTACCCTATTTCTTATTTTCCTCAACGACCTTTTCTATCAAACTTCCAACCCTATCCACTCTTTCGCGGATGACAGCAGCATTTGTCACGGTACTCTTTTAGTTATAGGTCCAGTCTATCAGAGATCGCTGCCAAGAAGCTATATATGATTGATTCACTGAATAGTGATCTTCTATTAATCTCCGAATGAGGTCGTAAAAACAGCACGCTCGTAAGACCCAATGTTGCTTGTTAACACACAAACGACCATAAATGGTGCTTCATCTGCACTCATGGCTGGTATAAATATTGAGGAATCGGATGCTCTTGATGCTCTGGGAATGAAAATACAGTATGATGTTCGCTGGAATCATCACATTTTTCATGTCTCTAAAGAAGCATTCAAATGCCTCGGTTTTTGAGAAGCTGTAAAATGTACTTCACTCCATCCGACCTCCTTACTATTTATACCATCTACATCCGACCGAAAATGAAATACAACTCTCATGTTTGAGCCGGTGCCTCAAAGTCTATTTTGGGGTTACTCGATCGTGTGCACGAGAGGGCGAAGAAACTCATCGCCTGTGGAATAAGTTGCCTGCAGACGTGTTTCCTGTCTGTTATAACGTTGGAAGGTTCAAGTCGAATGTTCACAAACACTACTCCCTCTTTCCCCCTCCTCACAACCTATTTTCCTAGTTCTGGTACAATGCACAGCATATGTAGGGGTCATCCACTGAGTAAATTGGGTCAATATGGAGTTGTTCTTCTAAAGACATAATTGTCTGTCTAAAGACATAAATGGTATGATTGTTTGAAAAGTGACTTTTGTAATTGTGCAGAAAACTCAGATAGTTTAAAATTTTAACCGGATATCATGTGAAAGATAAATTTTAGTACCTACTAATGAAATTTTGGAACAAATAAATGGGCAAATACTATCGGATATCGATGGTGATTTTCAAATATCAGTCTGTAGATAATGGTATAGATACTGGACAAGTGACATCATACCTTGCAGACTTTTTTAACTGTTTAGACCTACCAGACGTAACTTCCCATAAAATGAGACTAAAAGAAGGAGTTCCATCCAGTTCCAGTTCTATTAATGAGAACCTTTACTGCACACGGTTGCAAATTATACATTTATAAGAGCAATTATTTCGAATAGAATAACAAATAGTACCGATTGGTAATTCCAGCTTCCCCTGAAAGCAGCAACAAACACTGAAAATAAGTAGTGGGTACACTTATAGAAAAATACGACTTTTTGTATGAGAAGCTGCGTTTAAAATTTGCATGCTCACGAGTGTGGTATCCACAAAATCTTAATTTATTCGCAACGATTTATAAAACTAAAAATACTGTATATGGAAATGTATGGAATAAAAAAATGATTTTTAATAAAACCGTTTTTTTAATATTGGTTTCACGTCGAAACAGACTACTACACCTGATCTAGGCTGACAGTCGCTGCGCCTAGTAAATTAATAAATAAAAATTATTAATTATATTATATTATAGAAATGTTACATGAAACAATAATATAGTTGATCATAAAATTGGCATTATTCATTGAGATATTAGCATTGTCTTAGCCAGGGCTGGGCAGTATTTGAAATACTTGTATTTGAAATACAAATACGTATTTTGTATCTGTATTTCAAATACACGACCTGAAAATATTTAGCATTTTGTATTTCAAATACATAATTTAAAAGTATTTTGTATTTGACATATGACTCAAAAATACATTTTCACAAAATACATTTATTTATTATAGTAAATTCAAAATAAGTTATTTAATACAAAAGCTAAAACTGCTAGAAACTACGACCATTAAAATGTTTATCATTTTACAAAATTGTAATTCAGCTTTCAATTATTTTGTCCAGAGCAAATTGATTTTACACTAATCAAGCAATATCAGTAAGAATTTTCACATACCTGCCTTTTTCCTAACGCTTTGGATTCTATACATGGAAATAATTGTTATTACGGAAAATTTTTGTCTATTTAATTTGTCTGTGAGAACCAGATTAGATCAACTGCAAATATAATAATGAGGCATTTCAGTTGTATTTTAACAAAATTACTGGAGAGCTTGGAAAAGAGATTTAATGAGTTTCTCATGATGACACGTGAAGCGGATAGAACAATATTGGCATCATGTTTCCACACTAGTTTCAAAATGAGCTGGTTACCAGAAAGCATCTCATTAAAAGAGAGGCAACGAATTCAATAGATAGAAACCAGAAGAAGTAGTATTTGCAGGATGATGAGGATTTTATTATTTTTATGCATTTATAGAATTTAGCAGCAGTTTATGTTCCTCAGGACCTGTAGGATTTATTTACTCCCCAACAAGAAGTTGTTTGTCGGATGACTCATTAGAATATCTAATATAATTTTAATAGGCTTTCAATAGTTTGCCAGTTACGTCCTTTTAAGTTTTAGGTGACTATACACAACTTAGTTTACGTGCATATGTAAAATAAAATATCTAAAAACTAAATATCTAAAACCAGAGAGGTATATTCTTATGAGATCGAAATACAAAAAAAGTATTTGTATTTTGTAGTTGTATTTTGTATTTGAAATACGCATCTTGAAAGTATTTTGTATTTGAAATACACAACTTGAAAGCATTTTGTATTTGAAATAGGCAGCTGGGATGTATTTTGTATCTTGTATTTGAAATACATTAGGTGAGTATTTTGCCCAGCCCTGGTCTTAACAATATACCTTGCCACTGAAATAATATTGTTATGTATTGTTGGATATGACGATATAATATTCAACAATAGTATATATTTTGCCTTCAGAAGATTGTCATCCCAAGCATATGTGCATACGTACGTTTTTTTTTCAACGTGAATGGATTTTCATTTGTAATCAAATCCTACAAACATAAAATTTATAGCACAATAATTTTGTTTTCTTGAGCTTGGCCCTGGATTAATATGAAATCTTGCTTAAAGGATTTTAAGGCTGAACTCTATTTTATTTATTATATGTCCACAAGTCAATAAAACACCATTTATCATATCGTAAATTAAAATTTTACAACCCTTGTTCAATTTAGAAGAAACAAGGTATAAAAATACCAATTTATGGTTTAAAGCGGTATTAACCAAACCATATTTATGGCCAATTTTAATCACCAACAGAGATGGTTAATAACTTATGAGTGAAATCGATAATGCGGAGAGTAAGAATTAAGAAAAAGAAACCAGAAATAACTTAAGGAAAGAAACTTACCAAGATCAGCCAACACGATAAATGCGAATAAAAATAGTAGAATATGCCATTTACAAGATTTTGACGACATTCTTTTTTTTTTTTTTTTGCAAAAACAATATTTTTGCAATTTTATAGCTAAATTTCTTAACAAACGAACTTTACTGAAAAGACGTTTGTAAATATATGTTTGTTTTTTATCGCTGAAACAACTGTATAATTGATTTTCGTTATCAGTTTTTTTTTTTTACTAAATAATAATAAATTATTACGATATGATAAAAAATTTCAATTTGTTTATCTTAGACTGGCAGTCAAATTTATTTATGACAAGTAAATTTCATTAAACTTAAATGAATATATGTATGCATACTCGTATATACCATAAGTATAAATAAACAGCTTTTCTAGCATTAATTTGAACTTTTTATTTTTTTTTATGATAAGTCGAGGTAAACAAGTAATTTTAATTTTACGAATTTTATAAACAAGTAAAACAAATTTTTACGCTCTTAACACGTTTAGCAACCGTTACGATCGACAATCTGGAGGCAACTGTTATTTTATATGTGAAATGTCAGCGCTGGAGAGTTTTAGCTGTACTTAAACTTGAATAATATTATAAACAAAACCATTTAGCCAGAAACATGTGGTTTAACCAGTTTGTAAACTTGCTCTCTTAAATGAAATACTCGTAAGTCTGTAGGATGGACAAGTATGATCAAGAATTACACTGCGTCACAAAAATATAAAAGCCTGGCTCATTGAAACCGAAAAATGGTGTGTTCTTTACTCTATTTTGCGATCCCAATTTGCAAGAAAAGCGTTCTCATACTTTAAAATTGGGCAATAGGAGCGAGTTTCAGAAAACCATATGCTTCCTCTTCTTGCACGGAACAACCCGTGCGTTTTCTTTAGGCTAGTTTGAGCAATTAGTTAATTAATCAGCTGTTCGAAAAATAAACAATAACCAAAAAACATAATTTCAATACAATTACATATATTTATACTAGCTGACCCGACAAACGTTGTACTGCCTTAAAATTTTATTTATATTGAGATGTTTCCATGGTGGATATTGTTCATGTAGCTCTAGCAACTGATATCAGTGTCGAGCGCGCACTCTCAGCCCGGAAACTGGGTGTTAGTGATATTAGATGAAACCTCTCATTTTAAAGATAGTTAAATTAAACAAAAATGTTAAAAAATGAGATCAACTTCTTAGAGATTGAGTTGAATTCTTTTAATGTGAAGAAAATCATCTTCAGTGATGAGGCACATTTTCATCTCAGTGGATTCGTCAATAAGTAGAACTGCCGCATTTAGGCGAATGATAATCCAAAAGTGATTGTCGAAAAACCAAAGCACCAACAAAGAGTTATCGGCTGGCGTCACCATCGGGCTGTATTTTTTTCCAAAATGAGGCCGGTCAGGCAGTTACTGTGAATAGTGTTCGCTGCCGTGAGATGATAACGACATTTTTATGGCCCGAATCGGATGATAAGTGATTTCAACAGGACGATGCCACTTGCCACACAGCTAACGAAACAATGGCTCTTTTGCGCGACATATTCAATGGTCGTATTATCTCAAGTGGTGACGATGTCAATTGGCCGCCAAGATCATGTGATTTGACACCGTTGGACTTCTTTGACTGGTACGAAACTTGCCCGGAAAGTAAAGAAACACACCTAATAATTCGTAAATAATTTGTGTTTTATTCAAAATCAGCATCGACGCTTAAAATTTAACCACCCTTTACATAAGTATGTAAATGTTTAACGTCGAACGAATTCGTTAAATGGTATTTCAGTTCTCGGGCTTTAGGTACTAAATATATGTGTTAAAAATATAGGATTTGGACCGATATCTGGCTTGTATGTGGACTGACTTTTTCCTGAGTCATGTTGAATTATTTTAGTGTAATTATTGAGTTTCGATCTTGCACAACATAATTTCGCTGAAAAACTCGATTATTGCAAGTAGTAACAAAAAAAAAAAACATTTTTTAATGGTTACTTTCAACAATTTTTTTTTTTTTTTTTTTAAATAATGGTTATTTTTTACCAAAAAATTGTTTGGTTTATATAACGATTATTATATTGCACAATATAATTTCCCCTTCGTAATTTCCTGAAAAATTCGACTTTTGTAAGTAGTAACCAAAAAAGATTTTAATGTATACTTTCAACAACTTTTTTTTTTAAATAATAGTTATTTTTGACCAAAAAATTTGTTGTTTTATATAACGATTATTTAAAACCAAAAAAATATATTTCTCATTTCAATTGGTTAAAATAACTAAAATAAAATATATTTGTAATAATTGTTAAACATTTTTTATGGTTTAACTGTAAGAAAATATTGTATTTTTAAATGATCGTTTGTATTTATAAAAGTGTGGGATATTTTCATTTCCAATCTGATTGATACATTTTTTTAATTTTTTTGCTGTGATAATATAATTTCGTTCATTGTAAGACTTTATGACAGACAATTCTTTTCGTTTTTATTGTTGTTGTGCGTAAGCTAATAACGCAGGTGGTGTTCCAATACGAAAGCAGACGAAAAACAATAGATCGTGGAAGAAGCTTGGCAATGACTACCCTTAAGATTTGCTAATCGCTATTGTTAATATAAACCGTGCTGGACAATGCAAGTGCTTAAAGCCGAATGGCATGTCAGTTGGAAACATTAGGATAAAAAAAATACAAATTTCTTCCCCTTTGTACTTGCCTTCAAGTAATACTACATTGATAACACTGTTCATCAGTTTATCGGCTGCAAAATGCCGAGCGCCATTACAAAGCCGTGGTTTATTAGCAATATTTTTAAAAACTTGAATGCATACGTAGAAGAAGAAACGTAAACCATCGATTTGTGCATTCCCAATGCGCGAGCAATTTCATTTTAAATCTGAAAAATCATCGATGTTTTTCGCAGCAAATATGACACATTCGCACGACCAATCACGATTTTTGTAAAATGTTTGGAAGCACCTTGAGGATAAGTTTAGAAATCGATTCCGTAAATTGCCAGATAGCGATACGAAATTGGATTATGAAATCCCTATTTTAATTTAGCGCGAACAGTGCATATAAAAATTAGTATTTTGGCAAACCGTTCTGATGGTTTTGACTTCACAAAAAAATAGATTTTACGTGAGGCTATTATTTTTCTTTCCCTATTTTGCATGGACATTAAAAAATGTATGTATAATATATTATAGCAAACTTGTGAAAGAAATTAGTCAAATCCGCCCAGACGTTAATCGATTTTAGATACATAAGTATATGAAAAAGCGTAAAAAAGGTGGTGAATTTTTCCTTATATCTCAAATTGGGCTACAACACTTCCGTTTCAGATAAATTCAAATAAGTGGGCATAGAAATCTAAATTGATATGTATGACTAACATTTAAAGAAAAAATTTTTTCAAAACTGTGCATTTGGGGTAATCCAAGTCAAATCGGAGTTCAGAGAAAAAAAAATTAATTTGCTTTATTTTTTACTGGTCCTTCTGAACAGCACATTTTCAACTTTTCCCCCCTTATGGTTGCAGAGATATCGAGTTTTAAAAAATCGCATTATAAGAAAACGGTGTTCATAACTTTTTCAACATTAATCCAAACAGAATAACTTTCTTTCCCATTCTTTTCTGCTATTTGATAACAAATTGAAAAAGTTATGCACAGTGGGCTTTAACGATTGATTTAATATTTTAAACCGATTTTCTTGAAAATTTTTTGTATTAAACTTTGATTTTTCAACAGTATCTGCAACAGACTTTACAAACCCAAAAGTGTGACAAAATGATATATATTTTTTTCTCAAAATTAAATACCAATTTTCATTACAGCACCCAGGCACAGCATATATTTCTGTTTGGCCAAAAAATGCGTTCTGCGGTGCCGTACTTTGCGTAAATACTATATTTTTTTGAGAGAAACCCGTGCTTACTCTCTTTTGCACGTAATTTATCCAAAAAAGTAAATCAACCCAGTGAAATTTTTGTCACATACATCTTCGATCTAAGACCATTGACAATGTAAGCGCGACCCATCCGAAGTCTGTATACAATTCCTACTTACATTTACACAGCGATGGCCTAGGCCGTAAGATGCATCCAACACTGTATACATTGTAAGCGAAGATTGGATGAGTTCAAAACTATATTATTAGCATTTGTTTTCTTCTTTGCTTCTTATGTACAGTTAATTTAACAAAATGAGTAGAAAAAAAATACTAATCTGAATCGGATGCTAGTTGTTTGTTGTGTTGGATGTGTTTATTTTGATTTTTTCTGTTGACACAATCGCTTACAATCGGATGCTTTGCAAATTGTAATAACTTGTGGACTGCTGGGAACGTACCTAATATGTCTGTAAAATTTCTCAACAGCAGACTACTCGTGTTTTTGAACAACAATGTGTGGACCTTGTATGATATTGTTATTCCATTACAAACGAGGGTAATTGAAAGTAAGCAGAAGCCTCGCACACTAAGCTTTTAATTGAAGAATGTGATATTACGTACTCGCGCTGGAAGAAGTACAAAACAAATGTAGTATATGAAAACTATCGACTGACTAGAAAATACACAAACAGACAGCGAAGTCATAATTTTATGCAGATTTAAAAATTCAACAATTGTGCAGAAAACTATTAGGTGAATTGGAATTGTTCAAAAGAAGTACGAGTATGTTGATGATAAGCAGATTGCAGATCCAAACACAATTATCAGGAGTTTTATTGACATCCCAATGCTATCTTGCTGTTTTACAGAAAGTTGCAGGAACACAAATCATTAAGCAGACTTTTCAGCTTTATATATGTATAATGCTTTATAATATGTATATAATAAACTTTTAACACGCAAACAATCTGATTTTTGCGCCGGGCATTGTTGTGTGACAGCACTCGTAGATGTAGCAGATAAGAGCTGGATGATGGACTGATGCATTTCATTGGTTTTACTAGAGTATTCTAAAGCCTTTGATACCATTGACCATACTTTGTCGGAAAACATTATGAACCTATCTCAGTGGCCGGGAGCAATACGTAGAGATCAACTCTTAAGCTAAATCAACTTCATTTCTTACCATTAACAACGTCCCACAGGATTCAATTTAGGGGCCTTTACTTTTCTCAATGTTTACCGACGATTTGCCGAATCAGCTGATGAATTGCAATATTCGATTTTACGCGGACGATGTTCAAATGTATATAGAGTAGTATAAAAAACTATGAAAATAAGTTAAATGAACAGGTAAAAAAATTTCTTCATGGGCTGCCATTAACGGTCAGAGCCTTGACCTTCCATAAACGTTTCCATCAGAAGGTTCAAAAACCAAACCTTAGTGTCGACAACCAGCAAATTGAAATAGTGAATAAGGCTACGGATTTAGGAGTTATATTCAAGAGCACTTTTAGTGGGAAAACTGTTCGAAGCTCAGAAACCTTAAGCATACAAAATATTGCACGCCTTTTAGAACTAGACTACTTCTCGCAAAAGCTTATCTAAATCCAATTTTAATCTACGACTGCGTAGTTTACGCAAACTGTGATGCATAAAGTAAGGCAATACAATAATATGTTACATGCAATACAATAAATAAATAAACAGCCCGACTACATATGAAAATTCCGTGGGAGTGTTTTCACTTTTCTCTTTCCTCCAATTATGAACAAATATTAAGTACGTTTTTTTTTTTTTTTTGTAATTCACTGAAAACACTAAAGCAAAAATTGTACTTTTCTCTTCAATTTGAATTGAAAAAGTACTTTACTAGAGAAATAAACTCCGTGAAAAATAAATTCCGCGGGAATATTCATAATTGGGCTGAAAATAATAACATAACAAGATATCTGTTTGGGCTTAAGTCCTAATCAAGGCAAATTTTTGGTGTTCAGTTTGAGGACTTAATGAGAGGAAGAGCTTTGATATTCCTACACAAAATAGTAGCTTCCCGCCAACTTCAACTATATAATCGTCTCAGTTTCAGTAAGTTCGATAGAAGCAATTTTTCATATCCACGATAAATTTTTGGAATAATATTCTGCCGGATATTAGGAAATTAGGGAAATTAGCAATATTTTACTTTTTATTATTCTTGCAGCTAATTAAAGTTCTCATTCATTTATTTATTGGATCTTCAAAATGAACAATAGGTATTGAAATCTTAACTCTAAACTTAAAAAATTTTTTAAACCCAGATAATGCTAGACAAAAAAGTTTTATTTTGCGGGAACTTTATCGGTAAAATCATATTTTCAACAATCTGATGGTAGCAAGGGTATCTCTTCTTCTCAACCGACTGTAGCCGCCTAAATTAAATATATTGCGTGCAAGACGATTTGGGTGAGGTTCCAGTTTGCTGATATATCTTATCGCATACTTAGAAAATTAGTCTTTTACCAGCGGAACACACAGATCCTTGTGAATTTCTTACGTACCATGGAGCTGCTAGAATCGTTCGTACATGCTAAAAGCACACAGAGTTTTCAAACTTCATCTACGTACATGCGGATTGCTATTGCTACTTGTCTTTAATTACTTTACTGATTTCTAATGTAGATATTAATCAAAATATACAAACAGCTTGTTTTTATGTTTCCCAATAAATAAAGTCAATCATTTGAATATTTCAAAAACTAAAAAGAAACAAATCGTAGCACACAACGGCTGATCATTTATTTGAAAGGTGTAAAGAAAAGTAGAAACGTGTGCAAAAGGAAAAGCTTGATTTTCGTGTTTTGAATTACTAGAACATCTTTCTTTTTGAATTCTCAATAATTTGTTTACTTTATTGTGATACAAAGTGAAATGTTTGAAAATATCATTCAAAAGTTTCTAAGTCTACTGATAATTAGGCTAGCTCCTATGAAATATAGTTTGAATTATTTACTACTTGTCTACATACAGTAAATGTGAATAAATGAAACTGCTAATGCGACTAGAATAATTGCTTTACATCTTATGGGAAAGACTGGCAAGACTAGTTACCAGAAAAATAAAATAATAATAAAGAACATAGGTACAGTGAACTTGCGAGAACTTGAACACTCGAAAGTGTGAACGTGTCATAAACTGAACAAATTTATTTTTCATTGAGTATTCTAAAAGTAAACAAAATCTGAAAGCTCCAAAACATCTGTTTCTAAATTGAAATATCCCCGAATTATAAGGTACATAATTAGGTGTGTTCCACGATATCTCGGACTAATGAGAGTAAAAGGCCAACTACTCTCTAAATTTACAAATTTTGCCCAAAACTGCTGGAACGCAAAAACCCACAATTGTACATCTTGCAATACTAGTGATGCTTACTTTATAAATTAAAGTATATTTTAGTGATTTTAGACGCTCAAAACGGGCTAATTTGTACAGAAAATGAAAAAAATTACTCTCTCATTTTCTCTCAAAATTACATAAGAATTGTTACGTGGAACGCTTTTGCACTAGTTCGGGCTGTTTCGTTATTCACGTGGAACAAACCTATTGTTTGTTTATTTATGTGTAAGGTTTTGTTTTCGTTTATATATGCAATCACCAGTTAGCTGCTCTTTGACATTGCAAAGTTGATGTTGCAAGTGAATAAAAAGTTTTAATGTGTGAAAGTGAAAAATGTCATTAAAACCCTAAAGTTTTTTTTTGTAGCTTTTATTTACTACTACTTGATGGTTTTCATGTACGCTGCAGAATGCTGTGTCATCTGCAAAAGTTGAAGTGTGAATACCAGATCTGGTTGGCATGTCAGAAGCGTAAAATAAATATAAAGTGGGTCCCAGAATGCTACCTTGGGGAACTCCTACCTCGATTGACTGACTTGGGCTTTCAAAGTCGCCTTCTCTGATAATAAATTTACGGCCATATAAATAGCTTTTCAGTAGCCCAAAACCCAATTGATGATCAGAGATGCATCCAGCATTGTTCAATATTGGACTCAACTTCGCCATTAAAAATTTTTCGAATAGTTTTAAAATTGTTGGCAGTAGACTTATTGGTCTATATGACTCTACTTTAGTGGGATTCTTCCCTGGCTTGGGTATCATAGTAATCATAGACACTTTCCATTCTGCAGGATAATACTCTAGGTGCAAAATAGCGTTAAAAATAAAAATAATAATTCTAGCCACACGAGGTAACTGTACAAGCATTTTGCCAGTAATTTTATAAAAAAAACGTAAAGTTTTTTTAGAGTTTACTTTATTTATAACGTTTTAGACATCTTGAAAACTAAGTCTCAAAGGCACTGGAGGTGTAAAAGCATATGGTGGAAATTCAGCTACATCATCCACTGTATCATTTGTAATAAAAACGTTTTTCAAATGATTAGCGTATACCATCCTTTTTTCAGAATCGCTTCTTGCCCAGTCGGCAGTTGAAGTTCGCAAAGGTGGCTTACCTATTGCGAGTGTTTTCAGAACTTTTGTCGTTTCCATAGAGAATAGTCGGATTGAGGATATTTTTAAGGGAAGCCATTCTTTGCATTTCAAGCAGATTTCTTAATTGAGTTATGCACTCCCGTAGCCTGCTTTTAAGCTGGGAAGATCTGCAAAGTTGCCACTCTCTTCTAACTCTTCTTTTTTCTGTTAGAAGTTGTTCAATTTCAGACGAATATGTTCTATTGCTCACATTTCTGGATCTTATATGGCTAGTGGTGGCATGTTGTACGGCTAAATTAAGGTTTTGAGAAAATTCGTTAATCAATATTCTCAGGCGTTCTCAAGGCAATATTTTCCGTACAATGTGTACTAAAATATTTTCTATATTTTAAACAATTAACTCGAGTAATGGTCAACGCCGTCACAAAACGGGGAACCAACCCCCTGGGGGAACGAAACAGAAACTATAGTTGGTGAGTGATCTGAGGACAAATCTAATGAAGGCTCCACTTGCATCCATTCTGAGGGAAAATTTTTTGTAACTGCAAAGTCTATAACGTCTGGGATCTTGCGTTGGTCTGACGGGGTGTTCGCTTGAAACCACATCTAAACCCATTTTGGAAACGGTGTCAAAAAGTACGCGATTTTTTCATGAAAATATTCAATGCATATATTAGTTGCTTGGAGATACTCTTCACGTGTCTCGTTCATTAAATAGTGCTTAATTTTGAATTTTATTAGAATTGCCGATCCTCCGCAATATCTTCACGGGGATCTTTTGCGTCGTACAGTATGTAGCCATTAATTTTGAAAAATTTTTTGGGTGTCAAATGAGTTTCAGCAATCAACATTATATCGATTTGCTTTTCCATAAGGAAGTGCTAAGTTCATTTTTGTGTTGACGGATGCCGTTTGCGTTCCAAAATCATATTTTTAACCAATTCATTTTTTTTTAATTGCCTGTAAAATAGTGGATTGCATTTTTAGCATTTCCTGCATCATGGTTGTCATGAAAACCGTAAATGTATTTATAGATTGAACTAAAGTCTGCAGAGTTGCCTCAATATTGCTAAAGTTTGGATCGGATTTTTGAGGCTTGGGCTCCTGATTCAAGTTTGGTTTATCGAATTTTACCATATTCGCATAAGAAACTTGTTGGGGGGTTTGCACGATTATGTGGCTGGTTGACTGACCCATCTGAGGAACATCAGTTTTAGAAATGATATTTCACTGCTGGGGTTGGTTAATGGGCATTGATGACCAATTTGCCATTGACCGCTTAAAGTAATTATAGACAGGACACCATCTGTAATTTGCAGTATGGTTACCTCCACAGTTACTGTATTTTTTAACACTTGAGTCAGTTTTTGACTTCTTGCACTGTGATGTGCCGTGGAGTTCGCAGTACACAACGCAAACTGCGGGCAACTTACAATAGGCTTTAGTGTGTCCAAATTCTTGGCAGTTTAGGCATTGAACGGGCCCTAGACGCTTATGTGGCTCCTCAACGGTAACCTTACAATGCAAAAAAAATTTAACGAATTTCACCTTTTTTTAAGACAACATCCCTGGGTTCTAGTTCAACCCTAAACATGGGTTCAGGGATTTTTTCACGATTCCTAATATTAACAACATTTTTTTTTATTTTAAATCCTTTTTCTTCCAGTCCAGTCTTAATGTCATCCGTATCTACACAGGGGTCAACAACTTTAATAACTACCTGAAGGCCTTTATCACTTTTAAGTTGATAGGTGTAAAAAGATATTTTCTCCTTCTCCAGAACCTCAGACAATTTTCGGTATTCATTTTCACTGTTTAAATGGATTTTCGTTTCGCTGATGCTGCCATGCTTTACTGATTGAAGGTGTCTTTGCCGATTGCCGTCATAAGTCGTTTCACCAGCTCTTGAATGTTGTTGGCTCATCTGTTTGAAGTATAGTAAATCTATTACTATCCGTTGCCGAAGTCCTATTCTCATCTTCATAAATTTTCGGTTGAGATGATAAATGAGCTGATTGGGGGCTTCGCTCCCTTTTAACCACGGTTATGTGGTCCTGTCCATGTCTACTAGTGTTTTCAGCTTATCAGCAACAATTAAACTGGAAGATGTTTTGTCTTCAGTTGTAACAACAATATTTGGCGAACACGATCGCGGGCGTTTCCTATCTCTTAGAGACAAGAGATTTTCCAACGATTCTTTTCACAGATTCTTCTACAAAAATCTAAAGGTTTTTTCTACCGGAGCGAAGCTCTTTTTCAGAATTATATCTGATAGGTACACTCATGCAGTTAATTATTTTTATTTACAATTTAAAACGGTATTAAAAAAATTCCACAAAAAAATTTTTTTAAATAAATTCACTCTGTTCACCTATTACGGGTATCTTTTACTTTCCGATTAAAAACAAACACGTCCGTTCACTATCGAAGCTAAACAACGAATTTCGAAACCCCTAAAGTGTTAAGTTTAAAAGACAGAATTGATATTTTTATTATTTCAAAAGGGTTTTAACGTATTGGTTGGCAAGAAAAAATGGAGTTGCAACTGTAAACTACAGTTTCTTCCATTAAAGATTGGAACAACAATCCCGAAATGCGATTCACTAACCTGTTTTAACGCTAATAAAATTCGTTTAGAGAAATTAACACTAACATTGCCGTTTTCGCGATTCTGCAACACTTTTCAACACCATTTGCCTTCGTAATAAATCAGCTATTTTATAGCCTGACTCAAGGTGCATTAACGTCTAAAAGGCGGCAGCACTAAAAAATTAGTACATTCCAATAAAAATAGGCATGTAATAAGCTGTGCTTGTCAAAAATATTTTTAACTTTTTTTCACAGTTATAAATTATGAAAGTAACATTTCACAATTATAAATTATTTTTATGTTCACGAAATTATTTTAAAATTATTATTTTTTTTATATTTATTTATTTATTTCTAATAGAATGGCCTAATTTTAGAGCCACAACAGTTGATCGGAGTGTTTTCCGTGAGAAGAACATATCGTACTTATCAACAAATATTTAAAATAATAAATTTATAACTAGTTTTACTTACCTTAAAAATGCAATTATTGGCAAATTTGTTTGTTTTTTTTTCTATTCCTCTTTGTGTTTCTATTTATTTTTAACAAAGCTATCACATTTTTTCAATTTTCTTTACATACAACCAGAGGTGTTAAAAATAAGTTAGTGAATCGCATAATCGCTAGAGCAAACCACAGTAGTTCGTGTTAAGTTATGCTGTTTTAAACTGAAAACAATTGCGCAGAAGTAGGAAGTGTTGAAATTCAGGACGAAACCGACAATGATTTTGATTCAATAATGGGGGAGTTTCGATTCGGATCGAAATTTTCTCCGTCTGGCAACTTTGGTATTCTGCGTTTCGATTCCGCTCAGTTTCTTTCGATTGTATGTATTATTTCTCATGTTGTTCTCCTCTCTGACCAACAATAATGCAGCTGTTATAGACTCCATTTCTGTTTGAAATTAAAAAAAAATTAATTGCAACACAGTGAATTAATCCTCTACAATTTTTGTTATACTCGTAGTTTTATTTTGGTCTTTTTGGTCTGATTTTTTTGCTATTATCTTTTTGGCAACACTAGTTTTGACAGCTCACGCACGTTTTGTATCTTGTGTCACTGTCAAACATCTTCAGTTTGGTCTATAATTTAATCATGAATCGTCTTACAAACGAACAACGCTTGCAAATTATTGAATTTTATTATCAAAATGCGTGCTCTGTTAAGAAAGTTCATCGCGCGCTTCTTCCATTTTATGGTCAGTTTAATCGACCTACTGAAGCTTCTATTCGGGCTATTGTAAAAAAATTTCGCACCAAATTTACATTGTTGGACATTAAACCACCAACACGCTTACGTAGAGTGCGAACTGAAGAAAATATCGCAGCCGTATCGGCCAGTGTTGGTGATGACCGTGAATTATCGATTCGGCGCCGTTCGCAGCAATTGGGCCTCTGTTACTCCACTACGTGGAAAATTTTGCGGAAGGATTTGGGTGTGAAGCCTTATAAGATACAGCTGGTCAAGAATTGAAGCCAAACGACCTACCACAACGCCAAATTTTTGGTGAATGGGCTCTTCAAAAGTTAGATAAAGATCCACTTTTTTATCGAAGAATTGTGTTCAGCGACGAGGCTCATTTCTGGTTGAATGGATACGTGAACAAGCCAAATTGCCGTATTTGGAGTGAAGAGCAGCCAGAAGCATTGCAAGAGCTACCAATGCATCCACAAAAAACAACCGTTTGGTGCGGATTATGTGCTGGCGGCATCATTGGGCCGTATTTCTTCAAAGATGATACGAATCACAACGTTACTGTGAATGGTGAGCGCTACCGTGCGATGATAACAAACTTTGTTTTGCCCAAAATGGAAGAGCTTGACTTGCATGACATGTGGTTTCAACAAGACGGTGCCACATGCCACACAGCACGCGAAACAATGGACCAATTGAGAGGCGAGTTCGGTGAACAGTTTATTTCACGCTTGGGACCAGTCAATTGGCCGCCCAGATCGTGCGATTTAACGCCTCTAGACTATTTTTTATGGGGCTATGTTAAGGCTAATGTCTATAGCGACAAGCCCGCTTCGATTGACGCACTGGAAGCCAACATTGCCAACATTATTCGTGAGATACCGGCCGAAATGTTGGAAAGAGTATGCCAAAATTGGACTAAGCGGATGGACCATTTGAGGTGCAGCCGCGGCCAACATTTGCATGAAATAATCTTCAAACATTAAATTATATCGACCCAACTATCGATCCAAATAAATATTTCATGCATTTTTCTGAATTTTATGTGTGTTTTTTTTTTAAATTTCCGATAGTTCTTATAAAATCACCCATTATATATATATATATATATATATATATATATATATATATATATATATATATATATATATATATATATATATATATATATATATATATATATATATATATATATATATATATATATATATATATATATATATATATATATATATATATATATATATATATATATATATATATATATATATATATATATATATATATACATACATATATTAAGTATATTTATTATTGATAAGAACGAAAATAAAAATTCATTAGTTAAAAAAAATTTTATTATTAAAAGAAAAAAACAGCAGTGAAGAAAACTGGACACATAAATGGCACAATATCTAAATATAAGAAAAAAATGATTTTAGTATTGAATTATTTGGGTTTTTGGTATGTAAAAGTATTTTACCGTTAATATTTGGTACTGTAACCTTTATTTCCGATGGCCGCTTCGCACCTACGACCCATACTTTCCACAAGTTTTTGGCACTTTGCTTTAGGTGTGGCATACCAAGCTTCTTGCGCGGCTGACCACAAATCGTCCATATTTTTATAATTTTTTTTCGCGATTTCAACCTTGACTTCGTTCCAAAGGTTTTCTATTGGATTTAAGTCAGGACTCTGGGCTGGCCAATCCAAAACGTCGATCTGCTCTGCACTAAACCAATTTTTTATTAGTTTGGAGGAGTGTTTGGGGTCATTGTCTTGCATGATTTTCCACTTAATTGGCATCGAATCGAAAGCGTATGGTTCCATATGGTTTTTTAAAATGTCTAGGTACTGAAACTTGTCCATTTTCCCATTAATTTTTACAAGAGGGCCTACGCCATGCCAAGAAAATGCACCCCATACCATAATGCTACCTCCGCCGTATTTTACCGTCCTCTGAGTGAACCGATGATTGTATTCTTGTCCTTTAGGACGATTTACAAAGGTTCTGCCATCTGGTCCTATTCTATTTATTTTAGTTTCATCACTCCATAATACGTTTTTCCAAAAACTAATAGGATTTTCTTTGTGCGTTCTGGCGAAGACTAATCGTTTGGAAATATTCTTTTTTGAGAGGAGTGGCTTTTTTCTGGAAATTCGCCCAAAGAGATTTGCCTCATTTAATCTTCTTCTAACAAGTCTGCTAGATATTTCCGCGCCCAAATAATCGTTAATTTCAGATGCTATCTGTCGTGGGGACTTAAATGGATCAATTTTCGCCATTCTGACAATAGCTCCATCCGTACGCACATTTGTTTTTCGAGGCCTTGGCTTTCGAGTTTTACCCTTAATCAATACATCGGGGTTCTCAACACATGATTTGATTGCGTTATACACTTTTTTTCTAGAAACTTCCATTACTTCAGTAATTTCTGACACTTTTTTTCCGTCTTCATGCAGTTTCCATATTATTCGCCTTTCCTCAGTTGTTGTGTTTGCCTGAACCCATTTTTAAAAAATTTTCACACTTTACAATTATTTTTTAACTAGGAAAAATAAGAAGTGGTTTGAAATAAATTTTCGCGAGAACTGCCTTCTTTAAGTAAATTGTGCCATTTATATGTCCACTTAAAATTAGCACTTTTTATAAAAAAAATATAACGGTGAACTATTAACGAAATATAACGGAACATTTGAGTGTTGTTGAGATAATTAATCTTACAACGAATAATAAGAAAACAAAAAACCTTGTATTTTTGAAATTTTTTTGTTGTAAAGCGCGTTAATTTATGCTCAATTGGAGTTTGTGCCATTTATATGTCCATAGCTGTATATATATATATATATATATATATATATATATATATATATATATATATATATATATATATATATATATATATATATATATATATATATATATATATATATATATATATATATATATATATATATATATATATATATATATATATATATATATATATATATATATATATATATATATATATATATATATATATATATATATATATATATATATATATATATATATATATATATATATATATATATATATATATATATATATATATATATATATATATATATATATATATATATATATATATATATATATATATATATATATATATATATATATATATATATATATATATATATATATATATATATATATATATATATATATATGTATGTATATACACTTTATCCAGAACTTATTTTTATTATGTAGATATACAAACAACTTTTTGTATTATATTTCTTTTTTTTTTTATATACAATCTTTATTTACAATCTGTTTGTACAACAATAAGTAAATGTAATAATAGATGGAAAGTAATAGTTGTTAATGCCCCATAAGCTATCTATGCACATGTTTAAATTTTAATTAAGATGTTTAATATATAATATTATTTGAAATTATGGAAAATATTTATAGTAATCATATGGTTTTACAATATTTACAATATGTTTATATAATATTTATGAACAATTTATAAAATACACCTAAAAAAAGAAAAACCTTAACAAAAAGGAAATTGTATACATATACAATAATTATACGTTAAATAACTTTTCTACTAAATGGCAAATCAAGAACATGTAAGCTGTTTAGTCTACGCACCTCCTCTGTCTCATTTAATAGGCTAATGGCTAATGCATTTGTATGACCACTCAACCTTTCTAGATATCTAGAACAAAAATCTTTTATAACATCTTTGACTGTAAGAATTTTTGAGGTCATTATGTATAGCTTTATTTGTTATAAACCATGGCGCTTGAGTAATTAAACGAAGAGTTTTAGATTGGTATCGTTGTAAAATTTCTATATTAGAGTTTTTAGCTGTTCCCCAAAGTTGGATTCCATACGTCCATATAGGTTTTAGTATAGCTTTGTACAATATAAGCTTATTTTTCAAGCTGAGTTCAGATTTTGGCCCTAAAAGCCAATACATCTTCTTAGTTTTAATGTTTAGATAATGCCGTTTTGCTTTGATATGTTCTTTCCAAGTCAATCTTTTGTCTAGATACAAGCCCAAGTACTTAACGCTATTCGTAGCAGATATTACTGTTCCATTTATCGCAACAGGTGGACAAATTTCTCTTCCAATCGAGAAAGTTACATGGGAAGACTTCGTTGCGTTTATTTCAATTATTCCAATCGAACTGACATTAGTTCGTTTAACTATTAGATAGATAAGAACATTGACTTGAATCGAATCTCTTAATAAGAGATGAACACGAATTAGACGAATCTGTCAAAAACTTTACCAGCTTAATACATGAAGCTGCGCTCTTGTCAACACCAAATGCTCCGGAAAGCCGGAACCAGCAAGCAACAAATAATTATATCTCGGCTGAAATAAGGTACCTTATTCGTTACAAAAGAACAATGCGAAAAATTTGGCAGCTAAGTAGAAATCCAATAGACAAACGAAATTTCAACAATCTATGTTCACAGCTTAAGCAAAAGCTTGTCATGTGTAAACACGGTGCCGATAAGGCAGTATGCCGGTCGGTGTGTTAGGGTGGCAGCACAAATATTAACAGCTGAACCTGTGATAGCGTATAGGCCAAGCAAAAACAAAATAAAGGCAAAAAAAAATTACAGATGGCTGGTTTTGGGGAGATATATGGCTGAAAATCTTGGAAGGGTCAGGAAAAATGGCGAAAGAAAATGAAGGAAGTTTTGAAGCGCCAAGCTTCAAAGATGGGGAATTTGAGGTTGGTTTTGGAAAAGAAAAAGGTGGACGTATGCCGGAGTTGTCGATGAAAAAAGAAAAAAAAAGTTTTGGCAAGTTTGGTGATAAAAAAAGAAAAGAAACAAAATCAAAACTTATAATTTTAAACTTTTATTCAAAGAAATAATAAAAAGAACATTTTAACAAGAAGTTTTAAAGAGAAAATACTGATTTTAATACAATAGCTAAACAAAATTTGCACAGCTAATGCAAATAAAATAAAACATAAGATCTAAATTTTAAACATTATTACTTGAGCATTCAAAGGGAGTAGCCAAAAGTAATCGAAGCCAAGTAAAATTGCTATTAAATCGCCAGTCTTGTGTGTCCACTGGAATCCACCAAAAGGAAATAGTTCCTAAAAGAGACAGCCGCTAACTTAGTAAGAAGCAGGGGAAGCTTAGCTGCAAATATAGTGGAATCATCAGCCGCAAGTCCCGTTTTTCCCGCCCAAACCATTGCAGGACTCAGCAAGTTTCCCGCAAGAAGCCTCAGCAGCCACATAATCACGTTTTTTTTGCACCGAGGAAGATGTTTGTATTTTGTTTTGGCCACTAACAGGTATTTTGCCATAAGGACCTATAAGTAGACCGACGAACAGACAGACAAAATTGTAAATAAAAACTCATAAAAATATATATATAGTATTTTACCAGTGTTATATATGCTTTTTGTTTGGCGGAGGGGTAACGCCCTATTAGTAAAACTTACCCGCTATTTGTGTTGGTTGTGTCTGCGCGTTGTGATAGCGCAACGACCCGAAAAGTGAGCTCATTTTTTAGGGATTTAGAGTAGCTTTATGGGCCCATTGGCCTAGGGTAAGCCTTTTAGGCAAGCAAAAGGGGTAAAAGCTAGAAAAATATATATACATATATAGAGTTATTTTATAGAGCCACTAGGACAACGCACCTTGCGTGAAGTACGGCAGAATTCCTGTTTGGTAATAATATTTTATGGAAAGAAGTTTTTGTTAGAAAGTTATACAAAATTGGTATTTTAAATTGTTTCAAACTGGTAAAAAGAATTCTTAAATATTAAATTGTTTCCCATGTTTTCGCAATATTGAAGTATAAACTCATTTCTTTTTTTTTTTTTAGTTTACAATAAATTTTATAATGTTGATATTGAATTTAATTTTCTTGTAATTTGAAAATAAACATGTTTGAATAAGCCGGGAGAAGGGTGAGAGAAGTTTTTTTTAGGGATGACTTTGAAATAAAATCGTCGCCACAAGTCATCATGGCGGAGTTTAGAAGTAGGTAAACTCCATGAGGGTGGGCAGCGACCTAGGGCACAACAGCAGCCCAAATGTTGGAAAGATGTCGCGAGCTATTGGCTGCAGCAAGTCGTTTAAAACCCGTTTTTTTATAACACCAATTGGAACAAAGATCGTTCTTCTTCGGGCCCCTTCTTTTTCTTTTGATTTTGTGTAGCAAGAGTGGTTCAATACCCCCTAAGCTGGCATGAACTTTTTATTCATGAACATACCGAGCCAACGGTAGGACTGCTGGCAAGGACACCACCCCCAAGACGGCGAGCTTCTAGCCGGAGCATTACGCCAGCATGCCAGCGCCGCCAACAGTCTGGCCACCCCGTAAATTGTACGGGCAACATCTGGCTCATTAACGTTGAAAGACAAACAAAAGGTATGTATGTGCATGTAATAAAAATGGCGCCCAACGTGGGGCCCGAAGGAGAGTGATTAGTTCCAATTCGGTTTAATTTTTCCTTTTGGATGTGTCACGGAGACGAAGATGGCGATCGCGGTAAGTCCCGTTAAGAACAATAAGAAGTTCTTAACGCGTTGCGACTTCGATTGGATTTCTTTAGATCCCGTGTAGCAAACATTTTTTTTTCAATTTTGTTTTTTAAATTAAATTTTCCTTTTTCATTTGTTTTCTTCTCAATCAAGAGCCTTTCTGATTGGCTCGAACACAACGAATGACGGCATTCGGTAAGTCCCGAGGAGGAATTTTTTCGTTTTTCCCGCGTTGCGACCGTTTGGCAAGATTTCGTTGTGGAGAGTTACTCACGAAAGTGTAAAAGTCCAGAAGTATTTTACACACGGAGACAGGCATGCGGGTATAATATCGCCTGCGTCTTCAAGCAGCCGCGTGTGAAAGGCCTATGGATCACATCAAAAGTAATTAATATCAATAGTTTTAATTCAGTTTTTATACAAACTTACCTTTTTTTTATTTCTTAATTAATCGTTTTGCCGAGTTTACAGCTGGTTAGTCCTGACATCCTGACATGTGAGGTAATGACCTCAAGAGTCAGTTGCGTCAGCTCTAGCTCGAGGGACGGAATATGAAGCTGAATCCAACATTTCAACACAGTTAATAGTTGTAGCGAAATCTAAATTAAAAAGTTTTTATTAACAACTCCAACATTATTTATAATATGTTTTTCTCTCACCTTTTTCCTGTTATCGCCTGAAAATCCTGTAACCTGCCGAACAAGTTCAGATTTGATTTTTCCCAGTTTTCTTTAGCAATTTTAATTTTTTTGTGGCTTTAATAGCACGTATATTGTTTTTTCATTTTAAAGATTTAGGAATCTTTCAATTGAATTCTCAGTTGTTCATTTTTTTATTTTACCTTCGTTTTTTTATGATTTATATTATTTATTTTTCATTACTTTTTATATTATAATTTTCATTATAATTTTTTTTTTTGACTTGCCGGTAGATGCAAGTTCACTAGAAAGTTTCAGGTCACAAGCGTGTAGATACGTGTTTTTTTTTTTTTTTGCATTTTGCGTTTTATATAATTTTAATTTAGCTAATTTTTTTTTTTTTGGTCAAAACGTTATGGTTTTAACGCGTTCGGTGAAGAGTCATCTAGGTGCAGCCAGTAACGCAGATTTAGATATGGAGGACAATTTGCCTCAATCTGTGGTGCCAACAGTAGCTGGTGTAAATAGGCCATTAGCTTCGGTATCTGAGCGAAGTGTAGCCGCTTCGAATGCAGGCGCAGCAGTTGACCCTTCCGTTCAGCAGTTTTTGACATTGGCAATTAGCATTGGCATTAGCTCAATTGCTTCTCCTGAATATAGTGCAATCACGCGTAGAAATAGCGGTCAGCAGCGAGTAGGAGCTGAAGCAACAACCATGCAAACTCCACTGCCAGCGGGCAATTCAAACGATTTGGCAGGGCTGATTCGCGGAGAATTGTCACGGCAGCTGCAAGACTTGCAAGTCACCTTGCGGCAGGAGATTGCGCAAACAGTGAGCAGAGCCATGGTACCGCAAACGAGCTCGAACCTGAATGCAGGTGACAATCGGTTGAGAGCGTCTGAACGGCCACCGGAAGTTGTTTCCGGACTTTTACCGTGTCCTTTAGCCAACAGGTCCTACCACGAGTCAGCATCATGTCCGTATGGACAGAAGTCACAAAATCGATTTGGTGTAAATTCACAGCCAAGGCAGCAAATTTTTCAAGCTGGCTGTTTTTCAAACAGCCAACCGCAACCTTTCAGCAAGCGATTCGTACGCTACCTGAACTGCCTGGTGAGCGTCCACCATTTGTATCATCAGGGCAGCCGACAAATAGAATTTTTGAAAATGTTTATCCAGGTTCGAACAAAACTGATTTATCCAGATGGGGGTTGAAGTTTGATGGTAGTACACGATCTGTCAGCGCCGAAGACTTCATTTTTCGTGTAGGAGTTCTATGCCAAGATTATAATCTTTCCGCAGCAGAGATTCATCGTAGTTTTCATTCGTTGTTGGAAGGCCAAGCTTTAGACTGGTATTGGAACTGGCGAAAATTAAATCCAATACAAACTTGGGACGATTTAGTAGCAGCTTTTCTGACGCAGTATCGACGTTATGAAAACGAATTTCAGCTGCAGAAGAAAATCATGGATTGTCGATAAGGTCCACATGAATCCTTTGAAGATTTCTACAATACCATTCTGAAGCTGAGGAACCAACAGAGATCGCCTTACTCTGAAAGAGATCTAATCGAAATAATGAAAAGTAATTTGAAACCTGCATTGTCACATTTATTGTTTTCTTCTCGGTTTGAGGGACTCAATGATTTTTTTCAACAGGCTAAAAAAGCCGAAAATCTTATCGCGTGTCAGCGAATGCAATATCAGCATCGACCACATGCTCCGCCAAGAGTACATGAAATTAACTAGGAGCCAGAAGAATGGTCTAGTGAGAATGTAGAGGTTGAGGCAGTTTCAGCTAATACTAGATATATTTGCTGGAATTGCAAGCAACCTCACAGCTATATAGACTGTCCTTCAACCGAAATTAGAATTTTTTGTTATAAGTGTGGCCGAGATAATGTCATCACACCACAGTGTCCGAATTGTCGGGGAAACCAGAGAAGGAACCCGTCTACAACTGGGCAGGCGCGTTCAACTCAAACTTAGACCCAGGTGAAAGTAAGTCCACATCAGTAGTTAGTAAGCCTGTAGTAATTTTGCAAAATTTAGATAGAGAAAAGCTAAAGATAGAAAAACCCAGAGAGAGGCCCTTAAAACCACTACATCAGCGTTTAGCCGAATATATTGAAGCAAAGCGCCGAATATTCGGTCAAATATCAAAACGCATAAAGAAGGCCAGAGAAAGGTATAAAAAGCGGAAAAATGAACGAAAGGAAATAATGTCAGCTTCGCTTTATGAAGGACGTGATTGTCGGTTTTACGCAAAAATAGAAATTAATGGTTACAAAATCGAGGAGTTAATCGATAGTGGCGCTACAGTGTCCTGCCTCGGTAAAAATTGTGTGGAGGTTGTGGATAAGACAGGCTTACAAGTTTTCAATTTTTTTTCTTATATAAAGACTGCGGATGGCAGCCCACACAAAATCGTAGGCCGTGTAAAAGCCAATATATTTTTCAATGACACATTTAAAGAAGTGACTTTTTATTTAGTGCCCACATTAAATAGGGAACTGTTTTTGGGCGTAGAATTTATTCGAATGTTTGGTTTCTTTGCTCATGTCAGCAGCATAACAACCAATGGCGTCAGTTTGTGCGCCGAAGCTAAGAACTCAGCGGATCAAGTCGAGGTCCATGTTTTGTCAGCAGAGCAGAAGATGTGTCTGGAGAGGGTGGTGGATAAGTTTCCATGCTTTACGCGAAAAGGTCTAGGGAAAACCAGCCTGGAGGTCCACTCAATCGACACTGGCTCTGCAACCCCGGTGAAAGATCGACACTATCCGGTATCACCGGCTGTGCAGAGGCTAATGTATGCAGAGTTAGATCGGATGCTTGACCTGGGGGTTATCGAACCGAGCGAAAGCCCGTGGAGCCATCCAGTGACACTGGTCCGCAAGGGTGAAAAAAATTGTTTGTGCCTGGATGCGCGTAAGTTAAATGCCCTCACGGTCAAAGATGCCTATCCTCTGCCACATATAGAGGGTCTGCTCAGCCGGTTGGGCGACACGTATTTTATATCGAGTGTCGAACTGAAAGATGCATTCTGGCAGATACCTTTAGATTCGTCCAGTAGGGAAAAGACCGCTTTCACGGTGCCTGGCAGGCCACTTTACCATTTTACGATAATGCCTTTTGGGTTGTGTAATGCGGCCCAAAGACTTTGCCGTTTAATGGATAAAGTGATCCCTGCTGCGCTCCGTGAGCGGGTTTTTGTCTATCTGGACGATATACTGATTGTATCTCCAGACTTCGCTACCCACCTCAGGTTGTTAGAGCAAGTGTCCGATTGTTTGGATAAGGCTGGTTTGACCATAAATGTCGCTAAGTCGAAATTTTGCTTCCAAGACCTGCGATATTTGGGATATATCGTGGGCAAAGGGAAATTGCGACCAGACCCGAGCAAAATAGAAACTATCCTCAAGTACATCTACCCGAAAACTGCGAAGCAGGTGAGAAGTTTCATGGGTGCTACAGGCTGGTACCGCCGCTTCATACCAGATTACGCAGTAATAGCGACTCCCATTTTTAACACGCTTAAAAAAGCTAAAAAGTTCGAATTTCCAGCTGAAGCGAAAGATGCTTTTGACAAATTGAAGAAGGCCTTAACCACCAGTCCGGTGCTCGTACACCCCGATTTCTCTCGGCATTTCTATGTGCAATGCGATGCATCTGACATAGGCGTTGGAGCCGTATTATTTCAAAAAGACGAAGAGGATGGCGAATATCCAGTAGCATTTTTTCTCGCACAAGCTGACAAACGCCCAGAAAAATTATTCGGTTACCGAAAGAGAATGCTTGGCCGTAGTATTAAGCATTAAGAAGTTCAGACCTTATATTGAGCTGATGCCATTTACTGTAATTACTGATCACAGTAGTTTGAAATGGCTAATGTCACATAAGGACCTGAGCGGACGGCTAGCGCGATGGAGCTTGCATTTGCAATCCTACTCTTTCTCTATAGAGCACAGACCACCACAAGCATCGCATGGTGGGGTTGGAAAAACTCTGCATAGGGTAAAAAGAGTATTTTTATTGGCCCAATCAAAATGCGCAAGTGAGGGCAATGGTAGCCAACTGTCAAGTTTGTCGTGAAACCAAACCTTCAAATGTTAGGCTAAGGCCACCTATGGGAGCCGAAACCAACACACAACGACCGTTTCAGCGGATTTTTGTAGATTTTTTAGGGCCCTACCCAAGGTCTAAAAACGGTAACAGCTACATATTTATTGTTCTTGATCACTTGACCAAATTTGTTTTGTTAAAAGCAATGGCTAAAGCTAGTACCAAGAACGTTATAAAATTTTTAGTGGCTGAAGTTTTTCATAAGTTCGGTACACCCGAAACAATAGTTTCAGACAACGGCAAGCAGTTTGTTAGTCAGGAGTTCAAAAACCTCATAGAAAATTTTGGTGTAAACCACGTCAGAACGGCCATACATTCTCCGCAGGCAAATGCTTCGGAGCGGGTTAACCAATTGATTTTGGCAGCCATACGAGCTTATTTGCAGGACGATCATCGTGATTGGGACAAATATTTGTCCGAAATAGAATTTTCACTACGCTCATCTGTCCAAACATCGATTGGTGTCACCCCATATTTTGCTCTGCTTGGAGTTAATATGATCGGGCATGGGGGAATGTATAAATTGGCTCGAAAACTAGGAAGTTTAGAAGATCCTGAGCTTAACATTTTGCAAAACTCAGAGAAAATCGATTTGGTAAGACAAAGGATTAGAGAAAATTTGCATAAAGCATATACACGCGGTAAAGAAGTTTACAACATCAGGTGCCGTCAGGTTAAATTCATACCTGGGCAAGAAGTTTTTCGCCGGAATTTCCAGCAAAGCGACTTTAAAAATAATTTTAATGCTAAGCTGGCTAGAAAATTTTTAAAATGTAGAATTATACGACCTATAGGGAATTGCCTCTATGAAGTTGAGGACCTCAAAGGAAAACCGTTGGGGGTATTTCACGCCAAAGACTTAAAGCAGTAGCTCTAAGTTCTATGGTGTACTTAGTCCCAACGGCTTTCACGCAAACAGCACCAAACACATCGCTTGATTCGGTGAAGACAAGTTCTAATATTTTCAATTTTTATTTTTCCATCAACATTTTTTTTATTGTCGATTCAATCGTATTGTATTTGTATATATTTTTTTTTTTCTGGAAAAACCGTTCAAACCGAAATCGGGGCTCAAGGAACGAGTTTTGCTTTATAAACATGAACATTTTTTATTTATCTATCATCGTAACATGTTCTTGAGTTGGTGTGACACATGAGAAACAGTTAAGTTTTTAAACCCATCTTAAGCTTACGTTTCTAGCAGGTTACATGTGTAACCGATCACTGACTCGAATGCCTCCCCATTTGCTCTAGCGGAACTATGCCATTAAGCGATAGCTAGGGGTGGTTAGCCATCTGAGCAAGTGATGCTATGCTGAGTCCGATCTTACAGGGAGATGAGTTTATATAAGGTTAATTAGTTTACTCAGCGGTGCCACGAACTCTCAAGTAACTTAGTTTTGATGACAGTTTTTTTTATTGGTATATATATTAAGGCAATCGCGTCCTACCAGCCTTGATTTCGGCTTGACTCAAAACAGCATGAGGCCTAATACGAGTAAAAGCTATTACTGGAGTACTAGTCTTAAAACTGCTTTAAGAGCAAAAGTTAACTAAAAGCATACTTGTTATAAATAAATACATATCTATACCTGAACGCACTTTAAAACAAACACCGATCAAGTAGTTAAATGGTTTTTCCCATTTAAAAACCCGGTTTCAAATTTGTTAGGGGTTGACGAAGCAACCAAAATTCAATTTTCATGTAATGCTAACACCGCGCGATAGCAATTAACAAGAAAGTGTATAAGCTCGTTAATTAAAATTAGCAAAATGTAAAGGCTTATATATATGTAGGCATGAAAAGTGTAAACGCATACTTATAGAAATCAAAATGTATTTAAAATGGAGCTTGTCATGATTTGGTTTCGGCTTTTGATTTTTATAAATATGCTTAGCATTATAGTTAGATTAGTAACAATAAAAAAAAAATAAATAAAAAAAAAAAAAATAACAATAATAATAATAATAATAATAATAATAATAATAATTAAACGAAGTTTAATTACTATAGGATAAAAATTGCAAATTGGAATAAAATCACTTACCTAATACTCGCAGACAAAACAGTTACCCAGTCCTGAGGAGATATAGTTGGGGAAACATATAATTTAAGAACCTAAAATGAATTAAAATGAATTAGTTTTTTAATTACAGTAGTTATAAAATGTTTGTATGAGCTTTGATTGAAAATGAAGTTTAAAATTAAAGTATTTACCTGTTATTTTATTAATCAACAGCAATTTTGGTTAAGTCTTCAAGACAAATGAATTATGCGGGAACCTATAAATAGATGGAATTAAAATGTGTTGATAGCCAATTAAGATTCAAAGAGTAATTTGGTTTAGTATTGAGTTGACGAATAAGTTTTAGTAGAAATTAAATTTAACAGAAATTTTGTTTTGGGAACTCACCTTCTTTATCCACTGCACCTCCTGTTATCTAGGGTATCGTCTAGAAACACCCACTTGCTGCTGAGAATAGAAACCATAATTGGATTAGAAGGAAATATTATATTCATATTTTAAACTAAACTTACGGTTTCCGTTAGTTTTTCGCAGTGCTGACAATGTTGACCAAAGGGTAAAGCCAAGGTTATCTGGAAATAACGGAGATGCTACTCCTAGATGGACCTTAAAAAAAAAAAAAAATAAAAGATTATTGGAATTTAGATCGTGTGTTAATATTATATAGTAATATAATTTTGTAAATTACAAATATTTACCCAAAACACCCAATGCCAGGACGGCCAAAAATCGGCGTCAAACGCAATTTGAATTTAGCTACCACGGGAAAATTCAAATTAGCACTCACTTTTTCTGCGGTTATTCTAATACACTTACCTGTATTTCCCATCAACCTGTGGATTGAACTGCCTGTTTACCTGAAAATTTAATGAAAAAATTAAAGATATAAGTCATAATTTTAAAAAATATATTTTTTCATTCATAAACTTACCTCCTGTTGTTCGGCATTCTCCTGTAGTAGTAGACGCTTGGTTTTTGTTGTTCTGGGAACAGTTGGCTAAAATAGTAAGTTACTTTTTAGATTGAGGTGGCCAGATGGGCAGAATGTGTTTGTGGTGAATTCAGCGTAAAGTAGACAAGCTAACTTTTTCTTTAAAGGAAGCAAATAATCTCCAAAATCCCAGAGTGGGGAAACATGATTGTTTTTGTTAAATAGAATTATAGGTCAATTTTCCCTCCCATTCCGAGTCCATGGAAAGACTTCGGAATGGTTGGGTTTGTCATGTGTAAACACGGTGCCGATAAGGCAGTATGCCGGTCGGTGTGTTAGGGTGGCAACACAAATATTAACAGCTGAGCCTGTGATAGCGTATAGGCCAAGCAAAAACAAAATAAAGGCAAAAAAAAATTACAGATGGCTGGTTTTGGGGAGATATATGGCTGAAAATCTTGGAAGGGTCAGGAAAAATGGCGAAAGAAAATGAAGGAAGTTTTGAAGCGCCAAGGAGAAACTGAAGATGGGGAATTTGAGGTTGGTTTTGGAAAAGAAAAAGGTGGACGTATGCCGGAGTTGTCGGTGAAAAAAGAAAAAAAAGTTTTGGCAAGTTTGGTGATAAAAAAAGAAAAGAAACAAAATCAAAACTTATAATTTTAAACTTTTATTAAAAGAAATAATAAAAAGAACATTTTAATACAATAGCTAAACAAAATTTGCACAGCTAATGCAAATAAAATAAAACATAAGATCTAAATTTTAAACATTATTACTTGAGCATTCAAAGGGAGTAGCCAAAAGTAATCGAAGCCAAGTAAAATTGCTATTAAATCGCCAGTCTTGTGTGTCCACTGGAATCCACCAAAAGGAAATAGTTCCTAAAAGAGACAGCCGCCAACTTAGTAAGAAGCAGGGGAAGCTTAGCTGCAAATATAGTGGAATCATCAGCCGCAAGTCCCGTTTTTCCCGCCCAAACCATTGCAGGACTCAGCAAGTTTCCCGCAAGAAGCCTCAGCAGCCACATCATCACGTTTTTTTTGCACCGAGGAAGATGTTTGTATTTTATTTTGGCCACTAACAGGTATTTTGCCATAAGGACCTATAAGTAGACCGACGAACAGACAGACAAAATTGTAAATAAAAACTCATAAAAATATATATATATAGTATTTTACCAGTGTTATATATGCTTTTTGTTTGGCGGAGGGGTATTAGTAAAACTTACCCGCTATTTGTGTTGGTTGTGTCTGCGCGTTGTGATAGCGCAACGACCCGAAAAGTGAGCTCATTTTTTAGGGATTTAGAGTAGCTTTTTGGGCCCATTGGCCTAGGGTAAGCCTTTTAGGCAAGCAAAACGGGTAAAAGCTAGAAAAATATATATATATAGAGTTATTTTATAGAGCCACTAGGACAACGCACCTTGCGTGAAGTACGGCAGAATTCCTGTTTGGTAATAATATTTTATGGAAAGAAGTTTTTGTTAGAAAGTTATACAAAATTGGTATTTTAAATTGTTTTAAACTGGTAAAAAGAATTCTTAAATATTAAATTGTTTCCCATGTTTTCGCAATATTGAAGTATAAACTCATTTCTTTTTTTTTTTTAGTTTACAATAAATTTTATAATGTTGATATTGAATTTAATTTTCTTGTAATTTGAAAATAAACATGTTTGAATAAGCCGGGAGAAGGGTGAGAGAAGTTTTTTTTAGGGATGACTTTGAAATAAAATCGTCGCCACAAGTCATCATGGCGGAGTTTAGAAGTAGGTAAACTCCATGAGGGTGGGCAGCGACCTAGGGCACAACAGCAGCCCAAATGTTGGAGAGATGTTGCGAGCTATTGGCTGCAGCAAGTCGTTTAAAACCCGTTTTTTTATAACACCAATTGGAACAAAAATCGTTTTTCTTCGGTCCCCTTCTTTTTCTTTTGATTTTGTGTAGCAAGAGTGGTTCAATACCCCCTAAGCTGGCATGAACTTTTTATTCATGAACATACCGAGCCAACGGTAGGACTGCTGGCAAGGACACCACTCCCAAGACGGCGAGCTTCTAGCCGGAGCATTACGCCAGCATGCCAGCGCCGCCAACAGTCTGGCCACCCCGTAAATTGTACGGGCAACATCTGGCTCATTAACGTTGAAAGACAAACAAAAGTTATGTATGTGCATGTAATAAGCTAAAGGAGTTCAAAAATGAAAAAACAGGCCAATATTTAAAATCTTTAGATGCAAACGAACACGATAATTGTCTTTGGAATGCTACAAAATATCTAAAAAGACCTATACAACGCAACATTCCGATAAGAGATTTAAATAACAGTTGGTGCAGATCAAATAAAGATAAAGTTGAAGCATTTGCTGAGTACTTGGAAAACATTTTTCAACCTAATCCTCAAAATAATAACTCCTTTGATAGCGAAGTTTACGAATTTTTAAATACTCCATGTGAGATGAGCCTTCCTACTAATCAGTTTACTGTAAATGAAGTTAAAATGGAAATAATGAAACTCGGAAACAATAAAACTCCTGGATACGAACGACAGAATTGATTCCAAATTAATCAAATTATTGTCAAAAAAAAAGCGTAATATATCTAACACTATATTATGTTTCAATGGAAATGTGCTGAAATCATTATGATTTTAAAACTTAACAAAAATGAGAACCAGCTTTCATCTTATAGACCGATAAGTTTGTTGCCGACTTTTTAAAAAAATTTTGAAAGATTGTTTTTATATAGGCTTAAACCTATATTAGAACAAAATAGTATTACTCCCGATTATCAATTTGATTTCGCAGTAAACATGGTACACCAGAGCAGTGCCATAGAATTGTTAAGGTAATAACAGATGCTTTTGAAAGGAAAAAGTATTGTTCGGCAGTATTATTAGATGTGCAACAAGCATTTGATAAAGTTTGGCATCCAGGACTTTTGTTTAAACTTAAAACATTATTACCTTCAACGTTTTATTTGATTCTAAAGTCATATTTACACGGGCGATATATCTACATATGTAAACAGTAAAGAAGAGTTTTCAACTATTAAACCAATCAATGCTGGTATTCCACAGGGTAGTGTTTTAGGGCCAACACTCTATTCAATATATACTAGTGATATACCATTTACACAAAATATCATGGTTGCTACATATGCAGATAATACTGCGCTAGTAGCATCGGCTATTTGTCCCATTGATGCTTCAATTCTATTACAAACGGAATTAAATAGATTACAACAATGGTTGCAAGAGTGGTATTATATTTGACATTTGTTTATGAAAATGATAACAAACTTGCTTATTTTGCTATTTCATTTCCATATTCCACAGTGATGCTATTAATTTTATAAACATTGTTGTCTTCTTCTTTTTGTTTCGATTCAGTTTTCTTCATAATACCAACTTTCGATCGCAACGGAACTGAATGCGGAGATTTAATCGAAACGCAGAATAGGGATGAATACTCCCGCCAAAAGTTACAATTAAATCCAAGAAAGCTGTACAAGTCTAATATGGGCTGAAAACGAGATGGATGACCACGAAAAAATTACAGATTTTTTCGTTTAAACTTTAACTGATTCTTAGCTATCAGATCAGAAAACATTCTTATTACTTATTAGTTATACATGAATTTCTTATAGTTTAACTATAAGAGTAAAATTAAAAATCATTACACAAATTTTTGATCATTATAATGAAAGATACAGATATTTGTTTGTATGGTGGAAAATATATATTTACTCGTATATGATTAATATACAATCAAAATGCATGAGGCGCAAAGCTACCTAGTAAGCCATATTCAATACTGAGTTATTTGGGTATATAGATTGCTTCGGTTGCCGATCCGTAGATCGCAAAGTAATGGAAAGTATGGTTAACGAGCACCTTATGAGGTATCTAGAGTCGCATAAATTACTTTGTAATCGTCAATATGGATTTCGTAAGGGTCGTTCCACTGGCGATGTTATGGCATACCTGTCAGAGAAGTGGGGCCACACAATTCATCATTTCGGTGATGGGTTCGAATGGAATCGTAAAAACAGGGTCGCTTTTAACGCTCGTAAGACCCAATGTTGCTTATTAACACACAAACAAACGACCGCAAGTGCTGCTTCATCTGTACCTATGGATGGTATAAATATTGAGAAATCGGATGCTCTTGATGTTCTTGGAATGAAGGTACAGTGTACCGTTCGCTGGGCTGAACACATTTTTCATGTCTCTAAAGAAGCATTCAAGTGGCTCGGATCTTTGAAACGGTGTAAGATGTACTTCACTGCATCCGACCTCCTTACTATTTCTACCATCTACATCCGACCGGAAATGGAATACAACTCTCATGTTTGGGCCTGTACCTCAAAGTCTATTTTTAACTTACTCGACCGTGTGCAGGAGAGGGCGAAGAAGCTCATCAGTGACAGGAGGGTTTCCAACTCTATTGACTCACTGGAGCATCGACGCAGTGTGGGGTGCATTACTCTGATCTATCCTTACTACACTGGATATTACTCTAACGAGACTAGAAATTTTGTTTCTGAAACTCGCATATTTTTACGTACCACGCGTTCATCGTCCAGAGCTCATCCATTTGTTGTCGATCGCCCGGGAAATTATACTACGCATTACGCTGCTATTACACAGAAAGTGCTTTCAGGAAATTTCTGTATACGTATTATAAATAAAAAATTCAATGAAATAGACGACTTTCATGAAAATTTCTTGCTCGTCTACACAGGAAAGTAAAAGTTCATTTCAAAAATGTCGCCGAAACAAAGAGTCACAAAATTTGCCTCTACTTCTCTCCTTTCTTATTTAGTTCGCTTACTAATTAGAGTTGCCAAACTTATTACATATACAGATTTATGGAGCTTATCATTATAAAGTTTTTTATGAGATTATTTTTATAAAAAGACTTTAATTGGAAAAAATATTATAATTCTTTTCATAACATGCAAAATAAGTTAATTTCATAATTATTATTTTACTACAATACTGCAACTTTGCATAATTCTTTGTATGTGGCAACAATGTTTAGCAATTTGTCATTTTACTTTCAGAAAACTTCAAAAAATTTGTTTCATAAAATTTTTGATGAAAGCTGAGAGGAAAGTAAACAAAATGTGAACGGGTTAGTGAAAAAGTGTGAGTGTATTGCAGCTTTCATGAAATTACTTTCTTGTCTAAACGCTAGGTTACAGAGAGAATTCGTTTTTCAGCCGTACTCTTCGACTGTGGAATACGTTTTCTGCAGCCGTATTCTGTAACTCGCTTAGCTAAAGCTAAAACTCGATCGCTAAAGTGAAAAAAAAAATTAGGGCAAATATTTTAGCAATGTCGCTAACTCTGTATTCTGTAAGGTAAACTGCTTAGCTAAATTTTTATATTTTCGCCGCAGCTAATTTGTTAACTGTATACTATTTCTTTCTTTCTACTTTGATGAACTTTTGTTAAAAAGAGATAAACATAATGTAATAACTTTTGGCAATTCATTATAGTGTTACCTTACTTTATATTGTGCTTCCCGTAAATGTTCTTAAAACTTCTCTTTAATAACGTTTTAAAATATGTTTTGAAATATAGATTTTAAATAGTTATTGTGAAAGAAAGATCTATTCAAAATTTATTTTGTTTTTGACAAATATTACTTAAACAGCACTTAACCAAATACAACCAAATGTGGAATTTATGGGAAAACGTTCAAAATATGGCAAAACAAAAAAGTATTTGTTTATTTACATTTTAAATAAACAAAAAAACGCTCATAAGGCTTACAAACAATTTTCTGCATTTTGTAATAATAAATATTTAAAAAAGTGAAAATGAGCAGTTTGTATCGGCGTCGTAATATAAAGAAAGCATTAAGTGCAATTAGTGAACGCAATAAGCTAATTGTGAACAGGAAACTTTTATGGAATTGACAAATCTTAAAAAAGAAGAATTTTTGTGTTTTGCTTCACTTTAAGTTGAAATTAATTTTTTACCTATTATGGGAAAGTTCTTTGTGCTCCTAAAAGTACTGAATAAGCATATATTTTTACTCCTATGTAATTATTTTTGTTGTTTCTTCCATTATACAATAATAATTTTTTTTTAACAAGAAACAATAGAAAAAGAAAACATTTGTAATTTACTTACATTTTAGCACTTAAAAATTTCCGTTGCTAAAATTTTAGCGCTTTAGACAACAACAACTGCTTATTTTGGCGTTATATCTGTGATTTTGGCATTAGAGAATACAAAATTTAAACATTTTAGCGATGCCACTAATAGCTAAAATTGCGGCGAATTCAATTTTTATGTCATTGCCAAATTCAGCTATGCATGTTACAGAACAAGGCGAATTCATTATTAGGTGGATGCATCGGCGAACTCAGGCGAATTCGGTTAATATGGCGGCACCTTCGCAGTCAAGTTTTGTTTACGTTTTTCGGCGCCATTTAAATTTTTGTACATGTCTTTTTCAACTACTTTTGACAGCGTAAGTGTGAATTCGCCTTTTTACACAAACAAAATACCTGTTGTTTTTCTTATTGTTGTATTGTTGTAGCGAAGCGGCTACCTTGTTTTTTGTATCATGGTTACAGAATTGCATTTGTGGCCAAAAATCGCTAATCATCTTTTTAGATTTTTAGCGCTGGAGATTTAGATTTAGCGATTTACGGAATACGGCTGCTGCAGACGTGTTTTCTGTCTGTTATAACGGTGGAAAGTTCAAGTCATACGAATACTTATGTATGTATTAGACTACAGCACAAGTACAACTTTCAAATACTATAAGACACTCTCTTTTTTCCTCAATTTTTATGAAATAATCAAAAATTATTTTCCTCAATTTTAATCAAATATAATGAAATGTTATAAGAAACAAACATAACAAATATTGTGTTTCTGTCAAATAAAACAAGCAAACTTGAGTGTCTGAAGATGTAAGCAATGCAAATATCAGGACACATACATACCTATGTGTGTATGTTTATTTGTATTGTATTTGTATTTATAACTATACAGTTGCAAATAAATTTGCAAAGTATAGGATGCACAGCATGGGCGGAGTAACGTAGACCTTATGCCCACGATGGTATTAACAGTATTTCTTTTGCGGCGCTGTGACTAACTGTACCGACCTAAGCCTTCGCATAGGAAGTTGCCGCGTGGTTAACAACGAAATACCTCACAAAAACTGTAAACTGATACAGTCAGTTGAGGTAGACAGCTAACCAATGAGAGTGAGACGCAAAACTCTCGAACACCGAACAACAAACACAAGCCTGACCGCACTTAAGAAATAATACGATGACGCGAGAGCTGTTCCTCAGCCCAGAGCTGCTTTACGACGGTGTGTATGTTAAAAAAAAAAATTATTTAAAAGAAAAAAATTTTAATTAAAGATATACTATGAAAAACTCTATAATAAAAGTTATAATAAAACATTTCCAAATGATTTGAAAATGAAAATTAGATATCGGATTCTTGATTAAAATTAATTATTATACAGGAAAACATAATCAATTATGGGTAATAAAATTTGTTGTTTTATTTCTTCAAAGTAACGAAAACCTTATGCCCACGATGGTATTAACAGTAATTTGCTGCGGCGCTGTGACTAACTATAACGCCTTATACGTTCTCATAAGTTGCCGCGTGGCAACTTATGAGATAGCGATAGCTGTTGTCCATTCCAAAGCTGCTTTACGACGGAAATTGCGAATAAGAGAAATTCTAAAGATAACATAAGACTTTTAAGTATTTTCGGAAATATTTAGAGTAAAACCAACAAAGTTGCATTTGCTTTGTTTTACTCATATTCGGCAAGCACGAGTAAATACAAATACCCTGCACGTATAAAGCGAATAAAGTTTGTATTTATTTCTTGTTTACTTCGCATTTGTTTGTTTTTATCGGTTTTTGTACTTAGCTTTATGCCGAGAATGTTTAACAAAGCAAATATTATACATTTGATGCTAAGCCCTAGTAGTATGTATATCTTTTGTATATTTTTGCTTTTAATTTCATGAAAGTATGTTGAACAGGTCAGTAGAAGACGAGTTTGATATTTGATTTTTTAATTTAACAGTCACTTTCGACCAGAGTCGAATTCTGTTTTTTCTCACTATTTGATGCAAGGCGACTTTATACAGGTGAATGCAAGCGGAAAGGCGAATTCAGTACTATGTATTTTGTTATTGTAAAACATATCGTGAATGTCATAATCTAAATTCGCCTAAGATTGTTCAGCTGGGGAAAAATTTTATATAAACGTTAAATATAAGCTTTTATAATTGTTTGTAATTAAAATCACAGATTATACTAGTTTTTCACTTTTAAATTCACACAAATTTCTTGAAATTGTACTAAATCATGCAAAAAAATCTACAGATTAAAATGGCGCGAAAGAGTTTGTAAACAAAATTTGACAGTCTCATTGGAAAAAACGCGAGAAGCAAAAAATAATCACCTGTGCTGTTAAGTTCACATGGTAATGAATTCGCCTTGATTTGATGTAAGTACGCTCTATTCTGTCGCAAAGTAATCAGTAACGACTAAGTAATCAGTAATGACTAGGTAAGCGGTTCACGCTTAGTTGAAGGAAAACCACGGGACAGAATAGAGTAAGTACAGATTAATTTTATTACAGTACGATGCATTTTATTTTATATTAATGTGCTTGATATTTTTTTTACCAGATAATAAAACAGCTCTGAACCAGCCGAGCCGTTCTTGTTATTATTTAATTTTGTGTGTTTTCCCAAAAAGGACTGTTGACTATATTAAGTTGCTGCTGCAACACTCCCTTTGTTTAGCCTGTGTGTTTTTAGACGCAGTTATATATGTTTTGGATTCGATAAAAGTGTGCTTAGATAATTTTGCAGACAAAAAATTACTCTTGACTCCACATGGTCATAATTTTGCAACATTATAAACTTGCTGTATCCCATTGTACCTCTATGTTCCAAATTTCATCGACATGGATCCAGCCGTTTAGCTTATAAAGCGTAACAAACGAATTAACTTTAGAGTTAGATCAGGAGATGGACATGCGTAAAAACACGCAATTTCGAGGGCTTATATCGTCCTGAAGTTGATTTAGTTTTATTTCCTGTTTTGGTTACTGAAACTATTGCTTTTATAGATTTCTTCAAATACAGTAAGAAGCATTTCCTGAGTTTAGGCGGTTTACCTTCTCTTGACCCTACTCTAATTACTTTAATAAGTATTTATATAACCTATGTCCGTCAGAAGACTCCACCCTACGCTTTGCAAAAAAACAAAAATTAATTCGGACCAGTAGTTCCAGAAACTACCTTTTGCAAACATACAAAATTTAACTCTTTATACATATATTTATACATATGTATCTACATATATTAGTTTTTTGTTTGTGTTAAATTTGGATACTCGATAAGGTAAACAAACTCGAAAACGTGAACAGAGTAGATAAAAATTAGTTCACGTTATCGCAAGTTTACTGTATATAGAAAACTCCGACAACAATAAAAAACACGTGTGCACAGATTATAAGATAAAACACAAAAAATGTAAAAATTAAATAAATTAAAAACTATTTTTCAAGAATTTCTTTAAAAAGAAATAGGTATAATTAGCAAAATTTAATTGAAAAAAGTAAAAAAAATGCTTTTGTCAGGTGTGGGGTTCGAACCCACGCTCCCTCTCGGGAACCAGAGCTTAAATCTGGCGCCTTAGACCGCTCGGCCAACCTGACTGTGTGATGAGCATGAGACAAATTGTGTATTTAATATCTAAGACACATTATAATTACAAAAATTATACCATTCAGAAATACATAGAGCTGCCAACGTCACTTATTACTAGCGGCCTCTATATTTCAAAAACTTTTATTTAAGACAAACACCATGACATTTTGCACGGACAGCCGAAATGAGGAAGAAAAAAAATGGTCTTAAGTTTTTGAAAAGGAATTATGAGCCAAAAACACTAAAAGCCTGGTACAAAAAATAATGAATTCGACTTGTTTCTTGATTTTGAGTGTTAACGTTCGGAATGAAGCAGATTTGTAGCACAAAAATAATTTTTTATGGATATTTGGTTTACAGTATTTGCTTTCATTCCACGTGTTGTTACTAAAATTTCTTAATAGGTATCATATTTATCAACATCTCAGAATCCAATTTTATTATTATTATTTTTCATTATTAATTCGTAAAAAACCAAATTATACCGGAATATGTAGCAAGCAACAATAAGTAGCGTTTTGTCTTTCATCCTGTGTACACGTGCTTGTTTTTTTTTTTCTTTACAGTCGTTCCTCCTTTTTTATACTTTTTTCTTTCTGGGTAAGTTCCGAGCAAGTGAGAGCAAGCATAAGTTTATTCTCAAAAAGAGATATAATTTACCAAAACTACGGGAACGCAGAAAAACAAAATTCTAGCCCAAAAATAAACATATCGTCACACAAAATCCAAAAGGCCGTTGTACACTTTCTTTTTTACATGAGAAGAAAAAACTTTATAAATTTATGACTATTTTTTTTTTTTTTGTTAAGTACCAAATTTCAGATTTATTATTTGAAAAAATCATTGCGAATTTGGTTTAAAAAAAACGTATAAAATAATAGTAGTTTTTTAGTAATGGTGCTTAGGGCGTTTTGGAATCCTTTTTCTGAAACCAAAAAGCCGTAAGTACATTAATGTTTTTCAAAAAAGTTATATTTAGATTGAAAAAATAATGGTTTTCAACCGTAAATAAACAGCTATTTAGTGAAACTATGTTTCTCAATGCATTCTTTGTATTTTTAATAAAAAAAGATAAAAAAAATAATTTGCAAATTCGAAAAAAATCATTTTACATATTTCTTTTTTTATTACGGTCATGAATTTTGGAAAAGATACAGGACTCACAACATTATCTTTGCTAGACTTGCAGTAATTGCAATAAACTTCATACGGTGTGTCAAAGTTATAATGGGACAACTACTATAGTCAGTAGTTTGTCGTATATATCGTTGAATCGGTAAGCGTTGAAACAAAACTTTTACTGCAATATTTTTAGTATTATAATAGTTTATTAAAAACAGAAACAAAAAATTCAAGAACTATGGTATTGACAAAATAATAGAAAAAAAACTTCAAAATCATATGAACTGCACATCAAAGTTATAATGGGACAATATGAGATCATGTAACAAATAAAGATAATATTAAGACATATACATAATGATTAATATTTAGTTGGGAGGCCCTTTTGTTGTAGTACCGCCTTTAGTCTATTTGGCATTGATCCAACAAGTCTCTGGCAATAATCGGCTGTTATACTTGCCCATTCCTCCTACAGGGCCACAATGAGCTCATCTTTTTTGCAAATCTGCCTATTTTTCAATTTTTGCTCCAAATGACTCCACACATGCTCTATCGGATTAAGATCAGGTGACTGTGGTGGGGTCTCAAGCACGTGTGGGCAGTTGTAAAGCAACCAACTCCGAACATTATAAGCTTTATGTTTCGGGTCGTTATCTTGGTAAAAGTAAAAATCGTTTTCTAGACCCAGTTTTTTTGCCGTTTCAGAAAGATTTGACCGTAATATGTTTATATAATACTTGTGGTCCATAATCCCTTCGATAATATGAAGATTACCTGGCCCCGCAGCTGAAATTGCACCCCATACCATAACTGATCCTAAGCCATGTTTCACAGTCGGTCTTAAATTTTGTTCTGAGAGCTCAGTATTGGCTTTCCTCCATACATATGAACGTCCATCTGACCGAAATATATTAAATTTACTCTCGTCAGTAAATATTACCTTTTTCCAGAATGAAATATCTTTATCTCTGTACTCTCTTGCAAAATTTATACGTTTATGCTTGTTTACTTTATTTATGAGGGGTTTTTTTCTAGCTACTCGACCATTAAAACTGTTCTTTCTTAACACATTTCTGACTGTTTCTGCATTAGCCTTTTTCCCTAAGTGCAATTCGGCCTCTGCGGCAAGTTTGGGGGCGCTTAAATGCGGTTTTGCTTTAATTTGTCGTACTAACCATCGTTCATCCACTTCTGAAAAGATCTTTCGTTTGCTTGGTTTTGGAACATTCTCATAATTTTCTGCGTCCGCATAACGTTTGATAATGTTAAATACCGTAGATTTTGGCTTGTTTACAATTTCTGCGATATTTCGGACAGTTTTTCCCGTTTTGAAATGCTCCATTATTAGTTGCCTTATTTCTGGAGATGTTTGTGAACCACGAGGCGCCATATTCGATAAATTTATCTTTAGCTAATCAAAAACGCCTTCAATAAACTCACGCTATTTCGAAATAAAGAATTATTTGCAAAATATTCCGTTATAATGCAATAACAAAGTAAAGTTGCCATATGTCCCATTATTACTTTGACGTGAAGTTTACAAGCGGTTAGAGGTTTTTTGCTATTGCTTTTGTTTTGCAATAATATTTAAAAAAATTTTTAGCGATTATAATAAACTATTACATTAGTAGTAACACAGTAGCAAAAGTTTTAATTTTTAGTTAACGGTGTCCATAAAATTATAGAAAATCTACTAACTAAAGCATTTGTCCCAATATAACTTTGAGACACGTATACATGTGCGTAGGTTTCAACATCCGATTAGAAGTAGAGTTTTCTCATGTATTGTCTGCGATAATGCGACTCTAGCTTCAGAATATCGTTTAGTTATTTAAACTTTTTTTGTATACCATACCTTAATTGCTAGCTTCTCAACGTTTTGATATTCCATCTGCTCCTCTGTCTAAATATTAGTGCCATGTAATTCATAGAAGTTTACCCAATTTCGTAACATTTTCTCATTAATTCCGAAATACGAAATACACCTGCACATTTAGAATGGCGTTTTAGATATTTCCTCGAAATTTGGTTTCTGGAGTTTTCTACGCGAACATGCTTTACCTTTGCGCATTCAACAAGAGCAATAACATATATTTTTTTCTGATTCCAAGATATTTTCTCGAAGCTATTAAATATTTCCTTGCGATCGTCTTCGGAAAACATAGCACAATGTCGCAATGGACTTTTCGCACACTTTTGAAGTACACCAAGTGGTCTTGGCGATTTTTACAAATGTTTCTTTTTATTAGGCCCGTGTATTGTTTTCCTTTCATTCTCTTTGTTTTATTTTCACAGTTTCTATTAATTTTTTCAACTTTTTTAGTGGAACCATATACTCATTTTATTATATTTCAGAAGTTTTTGTTACTATCTTGCAAACATTTTTACCGTATGTTTAGTAACATACCAATCTGACACAAAACAATTATGTTTTACCATATACATATAGATAAAGAAATCTTGTATAATTATAATACTTTATATGTACAAAATTTTCTGTCTATTAATAAATAATAATAATAATAAATAATAACATTTTTATTTCAAAAACAGTAACTGAACGTAAAACAAATAAATGTCAACTTCGTTCAAATTTATATTATTTTTTAAATTAAACGTGTATTACGGCTTTTTGGTTTATTCATTTGTTAACATTGTAGTTGCGGTCTTTTGATTTTCATGAATAAAATCGGTATTTTTGAACATCTGAAAGTAAAATTTTAAGAAAAGATGTATTTTGTTGGTTAATCACATCATAATCAATCAAAAAGTCTATTTTTATATTTTTTTTTGGTTGTTACGGCCTTTTGGATTTTAGGACACGATATGCTGTGTTTTGATGCGACAACAAATATTGTCATTCAGTTTTGCGGAAAAATAGTATAATTTTTTACAATTTTAAGGTATTTAAGGTCTTTTGCACATACTATTTTATTTAATATTAATAATGACAGTCGTAAAGCAGCTCTGGGCTGGAGAACAGCTCTCACGTCATCGTAATTATTTCTTAAGTGCGGTCAGGCTTGTTGTTGTTGTTTGGCCTTCGAGAGTTTTGCGTCTCACTCTCATTGGTTAACTGTCTACCTCAACTAACTGTATTAGTTTACAGTTTTTGTGAGGTATTTCGTTGTTAACCACGCGGCAACTTCCTATGCGAAGGCATAGGTCGGAACAGTTAGTCACAGCGCCGCAAAAGAAATACTGTTAATACCATCGTGGGCATAAGGCATATGTTACTCCGCCCATGCTTTGCATCCTATACTTTGCAAATTTATTTGCAACTGTATAGTTACAAATACAATACAATATTAATAATGAGCTGATTCAAATTAAGTTTCTTTGTTATTGTTTATTTTTCAAACAGCTGATTGTTTAACCCAAACTAGCCCTACGAAAAAGTACGGGCTGTTTCGCGCAAAAAGAGGAATCATATTGTTCTCGCAAAAGTGCTATCATTTGCCCAATTTTAAAGTACGCGAACGCTTTTCGGGCAAAGTAGAGTAAAGAAACACACCTTATATATTCATTATTAATTGGAGTATGCTAGGTGTTGGACTAATTTTTGTCTGAGTAGTGTCAAAGGTATATACAGTTTTAAATAATTTATTTCCAACACAAACTAAACTAAAACTTACGTGATTTCAAAGCACATGCCGTTTCAAAAACACAAATGTGATTTGTAATTTATACTCTTCTGAAGCACAAAAAAATCTGTTTTTTGTTTTAATTTACTGATATTTTTATTTTCGTGGTATTATTTGTGAAATAAGGTTAATTTCTTCTAATGAATATAAAAGGTAAAGTAAAATAAATCAAATTACAAGATAATATAACAAATCTTGAAATAAAATAAACGTATATAGTTTTTTCTTAATTTATTTTTTTTTATCTTGGACCAGTACTCAGGGGATGCCCCCTACATATGCAGTGCACTGTACTGGAACTAGGAAAATAGGTTGATGAGGAGGAAGGAGGGAGTAGTGTTTGTGGAGGTTAAACTTTAACAATAACAACATGAAAGACTAAAAAAGAAACTCTATTACAGCATTTAAGATGTTGGAATTAAATTAGTTAAAACTGAGCAGTGCCTAGTGTATATACCTTCGATACTAGTCAGATTAGCAAAATTTAGTCCAACACCTTCCACATTATATTAGTGCACCAGTGCTGTATGCACAGTATGCTTGTGTGTGTGTTGTTGTTGTTCATAGTTTTTGGCTTTGTAGTAAGCACAAATATTTAAGCCGCAGTATGCTCAAATTCCAATGTGTTTGCTGTGATTCATCGTTTATTAGCTTTATTGTGATGTTTTGTTTTGGATTTTGCTGTAAAATAGAACTCAAGTATAGTCAAGCACTGTCATGAAGGCGTTTCAAAACTATGAAGTGTTTGTTTTGCTTCTAAATGCTCTATAGCTTGTTTGTTTTGTTTCCAGAATTGTTTTGAAATACAGTACTTAGTACTACTACACAGTAGTGAACAGTGCTCTTTAGAACATTCTGTGCAGCCCTTTAATGGGTATACCCAGCATTATGTATGTATTCGTGTTTTTATACATTACATTTGACTGCTTGGCTTGGTATTTGCATTGGCTTGTTCTGCTTGTGCCGGCACAAAGCTGGTTGAAAAAATTATGCCGACAAAATATCACTTTCTCCCCCCAGCAAGCTACAGAACAATTGTTCGCGTTTGTTATTGCCCAATTGGAACTATAGGTTTATTCCACTCTTGTCCAAAAAAGTACTGTAACTTAAAAATAGGAAAAGGTCGTAAACTTTAGCAAACAGCTAATAAAATTACATCCATATTTTTTTAATTTTTTTTTATTAAGATTTGAATACTTATTGTTGTTTGTTAGTTCATTTGGAAGATTCAATAAATAAAAAAAACGCTTGAAAAAAATATGTAGCAGCGCAAACAGGAGTAATTATTTCGTATAAAATAAATCATTTTGCTTAAATAATCAACAGAACACACATTTAGCCCAATTATAAATCGCCCGGGGAATCGCACTACGCATTACAGAGAGAATTCGTTTTTCAGCCGAACGCTTCGTCTGTGGAATAATTTGCCTGCAGACGTGTTTCCTGTCTGTTATAACGTTGGAAGGTTCAAGTCAAATGTTCACAAACACTACTCCCTCTTTCCCCCTCCTCACAACCTATTTTCCTAGTTCTGGTACAATGCACTGCATATGTAGGGGTCATCCCCTGAGTACTGGTCCAATACAAAAAAAAAAAAAAAAAAAAATTATAAATATTCTCACGGATTTAATTTCTCACGGAATTTATTCCTCACGGAATTTATTTCTCTCTTAAAGTACTTTTTTCAATGTTCGCACAATGTTTGTTAACTTTATCGTAGGAATTCAAGATTTTTTTTTTTTTTGCGAATGGAAAAAAAGAAAATATTAAAAAAAAAAACTTCAAACTTAACTTTTGTTCATAATTGGAGGAAAGAGAAAAGTGAAGAAAACTCGCACAGAATTTTAATTTGTAATCGGGCTGATTAAGTTATTTATTAATGTAATAAATTATGAAATTCATAATAAAGTACGTCCAAAAATTAGGATGTGATTTCAAATTGATTGTAAGTTAGCTTACCGGTTTAAATCACAAAAACCAAAAATATTTTGTGTGCAGAACACCTTTTTTATGATTTCAAATCACTTTCACAACAAAGTGATTTGCAGAACAGCCCTGATTACTTCGGACTGGTTATACATAAGTAGATCGTAAATAGAGATTTTGCCCCCAAATTGCTTTCGATATCGTGAAATAGACTTCCTAAGGAACCATTAACAAATGCGGGCAATTTGTGACTTTGCCAATATTGATTCAAAACGCATAGATACCACTAAAACTAGCCATTTTCGAAAACGCACTAAATTTTTTTTTTTTGTTATTTACAACAAAAGAGGATTAAATAAAAATATCAATTTCATTTTCATTGCCGAACTACATATGTGATTTACGGTGTTGTTTAATCATCTTCAAGATGCTAAAAATTAATTTATTTTCATATATAGTTAAAGTCATCCCTGTTTGGTGTATAATCAGGTAACAGTTCCCATATTTTAAGACGCCATCGCTGCCGTCTTTCTTCTGTTTCTTTCTCCAATTGTAAAATTTGTGGTAGTCTTTGCCAGCAGTCTAACACTTTCCATTTTAAATGCCTTAAATTAAGTCAAAAGTTATTTGTTTTCTGCAAACTCGGTAAAAATTACTTTTTTTTTGCTTACCATTCATGATGAGATGTGGCCTGTCTCATTTTAGTCTCTTCAATCAATTGCATGCGTTTCGCATAAGCCTCCCACTTTTGAAACATGTTTTCAATAAGTTTGAGTTCACTATAGTCAACGGCTACGTTAAATTTGGAACGTTCTTCATAAATGTATTGTAACCAGATGTGGATATAATTTCGCTTTAAACATTTTTCATAAAATTCATCAGCTTTTTGGTTGCGTCGTGCTTTATTAATGCGATAAAGACTGAACCAGGCTTGGAAATAGATTTTCTTATACAACGATTGACGTAATTCTTCACACTTCCGAAGATTGTATTTTTTGCGTTGTAACAAACGTTTAAAGCCTTCTATGCCAATGCGTTTAAGTAAAATACGTTTGTAGAAATCTTGAGCTTTGCGGTTATTTTCAACATATTTTTGACGTTCACGTTCTTTAATTATTTTTGACATTTTTTCCTGACGACGTTTTTCCTTAAGAGCTTCAATTCGTAACAGTTTAGCTTCTTCATCTTCTAGACGCTAGAGAGTTTTGAAATTATTTTACTTTAAATTGCTATTCAATATTTGTGCAATTAAATGAATTACTTTAGCTTCTTCCAAGGCCAATTTTTGAGCCTCACGTTCCGCTTCCAGTTGTAGTCTTCGCTGCTTCGCCTGTTGATGACGGATGTCCCTTTCCAAAGCTCTTTCTTGCATATTTTGCAAAAACTTTGGCACCAAAAGCGACTTCCCTTGCAATTTATTTAAATCATCGTCTTCTTCATCTTTGAGGTTGCCTATTAATTGAAGACATTTGGCTTTTGCCTTTGATTTTGGATCACCTGAACGAATTACAGACTTTAGTTCATTTTTTAGTTCTTGGCGCGCCTCTTTAGACTCTTCAGAGAGTTTATGAAGCTTAAGTTCCATTATAATCCGTTCCTGTCGTTCCAACTTCAATCTTTGCAAATCAATGATATCTTGTTGAACTTTTATTCTGTAATTGAGTCAAAATTTAACCATAAATAAAATTAAAATCGTTATTTAAAAACCTACTTATTTTGATATTTTTTATTTATTTTTATGTTTTCCATCGTTTCTTTTGCCTTGCACTTTTTATTAAGCTCCGAATCGCTCTGTTCGTTCCGATTATTTTTCAAACGATTTTTTTCAATACGTATTTTATTCATGAAAATATTTATCCTTTTTACACGATCGGCACTTATGTCAACATGTTCTCGTTCTATTTTTTCTATAGTCGTATAATGGACCCACTTTAAAAAATACTTACGCATTACAGAAGCTTTGTTGCAATTACGTGATTGGAATAAATCATTTATAATTTTTGATTGTTCGGAGTCTTCTGTTCTTTGTAAAGACTCCAAACGAACGCTCATTATTTCTTGTTTTTTAGGGCGAATTGTATCTTGAGGAGCTTTTTTACCGGCGACCATTAGCATATCTTTGTTTTCTTCTTCAAATTTATGGCAACATTCATCCAATTTGGATGTACTCGTTTTCAAACTTCCCTTCGCTTTTACCATTTCTTCCGTTTGAAGTTCTTGCAGAGCTTCTTCAGCTAAATCCGATATTACAGAATCTATGCCATCACTGGTATTAGAACAAGTCGAAGATTCCCTTTTCATACGGTCTGCATTACAATCATTGTCGAATCTAACGTATTTTAAATGTTTAACTACTGGATCTTCTATCACCTGTCGTAAAGGCTTTAAAACTTCATCGGTATTTTCTAAAGGACTTGGGGTTCTTTGTGTAGTCTCGCTGAATTGAGGTCCCGAGAAAAATATTTCATTGTTTAAATTCAACTCATCAATTAGTTCAGTCATTAAATTTACTTCATCCTCTTTTATTTTGCTTTTCGATTTCACATCTTCACATAAATTAAACATTCCGGTACTAGTTTCTTCTGCATTTATGACATTTTTTTCGATATTTTCATCTATTGTTTTGTCATGATTTTGTAGTTCCTCAGTAAATAAATCTTGCACTTGCTGAAAAGCATCAATGGGTGCGTTATAAAAATCTTCTATTTGCTTATGAGCCGACTCCAAACTATTTATGATATTTGTATTATCGATCAACAACGGATTTATTTTTTTCAAAGGTAATTTGTGTTGCTCATGCTGCTTCTGCAAAAGCTTACGGAATTGGTTTAACTGATTTTCAATATAATGATCTTCAACAGCTACGTTATGATCTTTGCACTGTTGCAGATTCTTGCTGAAAGCAATTGTTGCTAGGGGCAACTTACGTGGTATTTTCTTAAACTAGAAGAATACAAAGTTATAAAAGCTTAGATCTGCTATACCCAACTGTTCTTAAATACTTTATACCATCTCATGTCGTAGATTCATTACTAAAACAGGATCTAAATTTCTTTCCGACTTTGTGTCACCATTAAGCATATTTTGCTGGTGTCTTCCTATGTAATCAATTTCAATAAACTTTTTAACAGCATCTGATCTTAAATTGGTTAAAACGTTACTACAATGTCTTTTACGTATTCGATCCCATCTTGTATCCTTATTATTGGAAATTAGTTTTTCATATTTTGGCTGTGTCATTATAAATTCTTTTGAAAATTTGATATACATATTTAAGTGTCTTTTTTTGTATTTATATACATATATTAAAAGTATTTATAAACAACTTATTAAGTGTATTAAGACGTATCGTTACCAAGGAAACCTTGATTTTTAGTTACAGTATAGGGATGAAATTACACATAATTTGTATGTAATTTCTTCGATTTAAAATGCAGTTCTGTTTTGAAACGAATTTTAAATGAATAATGAGCATACTCATAAAAGTTATTCTTGTTTACTACAAGGCAGCTGCCTTGGTTTACTAGTAAACTCTTATTTGAAAAATTTCTATACGAAATTTATCAAATAAAAGTTTAATTAACATTTTTAATGAATACGACCGTAAGACAATAGTGAGCATATTCATAAAAAATTAAAATATATTTGAAATGAATTTTAGTAAAATTTTTAATGGAATTTTTGAATTAAAACACATTTCAAATTCATTTAAATTTGTATGAATATGTCCATAGGTGTTTACATTCTGGGTAAGTTTCGTGAAACTCAGAAGAACATTTTCGTGTTTCTTTACTCTGCTTTGGGATCCCGCGGGATGCCAATTTGCACAAAATGTGTTCCTGTATTTTTAATTGGGCAAATGATAACGCTTTTCAGAAAGCAGTATGCGTCTTCTTTTTGCTCGGAGAAGCCCAAGCTTTTTCTTCTTCATTAATTATTTAAGTATTTAATTATACAGTTGAAAATAAATTTGTAAAGTAAAGGATGCACAGCATGGGCTGTGTAACGAAGACCTTCGAAGGCCAAACAACAACTCCAAGCCTGTCCGCACTTAAGAAATAATTACGAGAGTTGTTCTCCAGCCCAGAGCTGCTTCACGACATTCTTCGGGATAGTTTGGGCAAGTAGTTAAGCAATCCGCTGTTTGGAAAATAAACAATAACAAAGAAAAAATATCAAATAATAGGTGGGCTCCACGTAAGTAAAAAAAACTTATAAGAATTCCAAATATTATATCCAACAGTTTTATGACTAGAAGAAAAAACTAGTAACTTAAGATAGATCATGTTTTAATACTTCATATTCTAAAATATAGTTAGTGGCCCTCTTGTATTTTATAGGCTCTTTTATGTGGGTCAACTTCAGAAATAAAAAACAAAATTTTAATTTTAACATTGTTTTTTAAATTTAATTAAAATTTTTGTATCTGTTATTTTGTTTAAATCTTCAAACTTTGTTTATTTATACGAGATTAACTAGTTGTGAGTTCGAGTCCAACTTCAGTCAAGAAGTCGAAACGGTGGCCGACATATTTTTTTCTGTGATGATAACTATCAAAATACACACACATTTTTTATTATTGTTTACAAATTTAAAGTTTTTGAAAAAAAAAATTGTTCCAATAATAGGTGTGTTCATTTACTAAAAATTTTCACAAATTTGTAACAATTATTACTAGAAAGCGTTCATTAACCCAAAAAATTTGCAACGAGAGAACGTCAAAAGAGCGTAAAAAATTGAGAGACAGAAAACTTATTGCAAGTTTTTACAAGTAAAATTTTTACTTGCAATAATTATTCAAACAGCTGTTTTGCGTTTGTGTTTACAAAACAATATTTCTAAATTAAGTTGAAAATAAAAATATTTTGGAAATTATAAGTGTATGTAAACTTTTAAATCGATAAAAAATATTAAAAAGGTAACAAATTTATTCTTGTGTAACTTGGCAACAACAGAGGTAAAATAAGACGTCTAATGGCAATGAACTAAACAACACAGTACCTGGCACATCAGTGGCAAAGGATGTTCCGGCAAATTTACTTGCTTGAATGAGTTTAAAACTTTTAGTGGAGCAATTAAATTAACACTTAGATACTTCCATTTTTAATTACAATAATATTTTTCTAGTGTTAAGCTCTGAAATGTTTTTGTTTTTTGTTTCTTAAATTTTTACACACATACTTTACACTTTGAAATTAATTTGAATTTTAATCCAATTGTTAATTGAGTCTTTCCATTGAATTGATTCTTGGCCACACACTCCATAAACTGAATAGAAAGATTTTCATTCAACTATCAGATTCAATGAAATTAAAAACAATTTCAAAAATTATTAACAGTCTCCTTGCAAAAAAAAAACTACAAATATAAATTTTGATGGCTGATCAAGAGACTCGAACACACACAGTACAATGGAATTGAGAGACTTACTAACCAATCTGAAAAAAATCAAAATCTTTTGATGTAGCTTCAACCAACTCGACAACTGCGTGTATAGACAAAGCCATACCCGCCTTGATTTGCACAACAACCGACTCAGTTACGAATTAAATTGAAACGTGTATGGGGTGCTAATTAAAAATAGATATATTATTCAAAAGTAGCTAATCACCCTTATAGTGCTTGGCGTATTTCGACTATGCCTAGTACTAGATTACCCGCCTTGATTTGCACAACAACCGACTCAGTTACGAATTAAATTGAAACGTGTATGGGGTGCTAATTAAAAATAGATATTTTATTCAAAAGAAGCTAATCACCCTTATAGTGCTTGGCGTATTTCGACTATGCCTAGGACTAGATTAAATAAAATTGTAAAACTTTTCGAGTACAGCTTGTACTCGAAAAACACCAGTGAAGACAATGCTGAAGATAAATGACCATAATCGCATTATTTTCCTAATAATATACATATATGTATAATTTCTCCAAAAGATATAAGGGTAGTTATTAAGTACTTATATATTCCTATACACAACAACACTACTCTAACTTGCGAATTGTTGCTTGTAAAGTGCTCATTTACTTTTTCACATTTTTGAGACTAATTTTGAAAATTGTCTTGTTACTCTCTCGTTGCTAATTTTTACTAGTAAAGTAAATGAACACACCTAATATTTTTCAATCACAAACACAGCTTCAAACACAACAGACAGTTTTTTCTTGATCTTTATTTACAGTTAAAGAAAAAAGTCTAAATACATTCCACAATTTTTCGATTTTAGGAAACTTATAAAGATAATCAGAAAAATTGTTATACTAATACAAGGCGAATTCATAACAGGTATATGCAAGAGCGATAAATACAACACTAGAAAAAATAAATCTTTTTCAAACGTCAAGGGAAAAATATAAACACAAAAAGGAATTCAAAAAATATATAATAAAAAAAAATTTACAAGAAAAGATAAACTTTTAATTATTTCGTGAAACTTTTAACTATCTCGTGAAAATTAAACTCTCAGATCACGGAGCTCGGAAAGGTGAAAAAGGCCAGCCAGATTGCGGAGGATTCTGAATGATAGTTGCAATACAAAACTAAAAAATTGTTTCAAACTAAATTTTTTTTTCAAATTTCTTTCAAAAAAATTTATAACAAAAGAAAAACTTAATTATTTCGTGAAAGTTTTAATTATTTTGTGAAATTTAAAGTCTCAGATGATAGAGCTTGAAAAGGTGAAAATGTCCAGCCAGATTGGGGAGAATTCTGGATGATACCTGGCGCTCAAGATACAATAATAATTAAAAATTTTTTTTTTTTCAAATTTGTTTTAATTATTCCATTGACATCTGAAAAAGATTAATATTAAAAAAAAGTAATCAGCTGCGCTGTCAATTTCACCTGTTATGAATTCGCCTTGTACTAATATTTAAGCCGCATATAAATAACATTATTTATAAAAGAAAAAAGGAACAATGTGTTATTATAAAAATAATAATAACAAAAACTTTAAAAATCTTCAGGAAAAAAGTCTACATACAGTGTGGTAACTCCATGCAGAAAGTAGAAAATTAGGGAGAAAGAGGAAAAGACAACCGTTATTTTTTATTTTATTTGATTTTAAAATCACTATGCTCAATTCATTTCACAAAGTCAATTGAAAGAAATAAAATTTCTGTAATTTTAACTATCGAAATGGAAGGTAGAAAAGAGGTACCAATCTCTGTTAGAAATATTGTGGTCAGTCAGCGAAAAGATGGCAAATCATATGGCGAAATTTCCAAAATAGTAAACCTTAGTCGCCAAACAGTTCAGACAATAATTAGAAATTATGAAACAACCAAAAGCACAGAAAATAAACCACGAACTGGCAGACCTAAAAAGCTTTCGAGGCGTGATGTTAGCAGTATTCTGAAAGAAGTTAGGCGTGATCCGAAAATTAGTGCCCCAAAACTAGCGGATCACCTTGAAAATTGTTGCAATGTTACTGTTACACCGAGAACAGTTATAAACGTTTTGCACAACAATGGATTTAAAAGCAGAGTAGCCCGAAAAAAGCCACTTATTTCCGCGAAAAATCGTAAGCTTCGGCTTGAATTTGCTCGGGCACATCTTGACAAAGATGTTGACTTTTCGAAGCGTGTGATATTTACTGATGAAAGCAAGTTCAATATTTTCGGAAGTGATGGAAGATCAAAGGTTTGGAGGAAGCCTAACACTGCACTGGATCCAAAACATATTATACCAACTGTCAAACATGGTGGCGGAAATGTTATGGTTTGGGGGGCCATGGCATCTTCTGGAGTGGGTCGGTTAGACTTTGTTGAAGGCAGAATGGATCGCTATCAATATAAGAACATATTAGAACGAAATCTGAAGGCATCTGTTGATAGCTTAGGCCTTGGTAATCAATGGATTTTCCAACAGGGCAATGACCCGAAGCATACCGCACACGTTGTACGAGACTGGCTTCTATACTATGCTCCAAGGCAATTAAATTCTCCACCTCAATCACCTGATTTAAACCCTATTGAGCATATCTGGAATGTTTTAGAGAAAAAGGTGCGAAAATATGATATTAGCAGTCGTGAAATCCTTAAAACTTCTCTTGTTCGAGCATGGAATGAAATTACGAGCGATCTTACTGAAAATTTAGTCAATTCTATGCCCCGTCGATTTCGAGCAGTAATTGATGCCCAGGGCGGACCAACAAAATATTGAAAACTGTTTTTTATTTCAAAATCGTTGCCCTTATGTTTGATTTTATTGCTGTATTTAGACTTTTTTCCTATGAATTTTTGATATTTTTGTTGTTATTATTGTTACAGTACATATGAATTAGTTTTTTATTTTATAAATAAATAAAGCTATAGGTGCCATAAATATTACTTTAAAAACTTTCTGGTTTTTACTAACACATTTACTAAACATCCAAAATTGCGGGGTGTATTTAGACTTTTTTCTTATACTGTATATATTTAATTTATTGCACGAGTTTTAAATGCAAAAACTTATTGAAAAATAAAAGCACGAATAAAATTTTACCTGTTATATTATTGTACCATGGCTGCCTTGAGAAGAATTTATTAAAACAAAGTCATGGATTGCTCTACTCGTATTTCAATAAAACAAAAAAAAAATATTGATAACTTCGTGTCCATCATGATACAAAAAACAAGGTAACCGCTTCGCTACAACAATACAACAATAAAAAAAACAACAGGTATTTTGTTTGTGTAAAAAGGCGAATTCACACTTAAGCTGTCAAAAGTAGTTGATAACGAACATGTACAAAAATTTAAATGGCGCCGAAAAAGGTAAACAAAACTTGACAGAGAAAGTGCCGCCATATTAATCGAATTCGCCTGAATTCGCCGATGCATCCACCTAACACTGCGTTTAGACATACAAGTAACTTGTTACAAGTTGTGTGTACATATTAACAACCAATACATCGAAAAAAATAATAAAAACACTTGCAATTTGCACGATTGTTTACACACGCAAGTGCAAGTTCATTTTCAAAATGTCGTCGAAGACAAACATTGTACGCCTTTGTACTACATGCGCTTTTAATGTCTGTGCTGCCAAAGTTTTAGCATAGCAATATTACAGGGGAAGTATATTAAGTACATACATTTTTCACAATTAAAATAATAAATTTGTAATCCAAGTAAAAATTAAGTTATAGATGTTTATTTATTTTTGTGTTTTTATATTATGTTTTTGGCATATAACTAAAAATATTAATATTTTCAAAATTTTTCCTTGAAAAATACCTATTAAAGTTAAAATGAAATATCTATGGGCAACACTGTTTGTTTCTGCTTGCATGCAAGTGAAAAAATCACTGCCAACCAAAATCAGTTGCAAGTGAGGCTACTACTTGCAGGTGTGTGAATGTATTAGTAAAAAAATGTTAATGTATTGGGTTTTTTGCACTTGCACTTGCGTGTGTAAACATTCAGTAATAATTAATTCGCCTTGGTGTCCATGATACAAAAAACAAGGTAGCCGCTTCGCTACAACAATACAACAATAAAAAAAACAACAGGTATTTTGTTTGTGTTAAAAGGCGAATCCACACTTACGCTGTCAAAAGTAGTTGATAACCAAGGCGAATTAATTATTAGGGGGATGCATCGGCGAATTCAGGCGAATTCGTTTAATATGGCGGCACTTTCTCAGTCAAGCTTTGTTTACCTTTTCGGCGCCATTTAAATTTTTGTACATGTTCTTTATCAACTACTTTTGACAGCTTAAGTGTGAATTCGCCTTTTTACACAAACAAAATACCTGTTGCCCGCAGCTTGCGTTGTGTGTAGCGAACTTCCCAACACATTACAGTGTAAGAAGTCAAAGACTGACTCAAGTGTTAAAAAATGCAGTAACTGTGGAGGTAACCATACTGCAAATTACAGGGGCTGTCCTGTCTATAATTACTTTAAGCGGTCTATAATCACTTTAAGCAGAAAATTACAAATAAGTCATCAATTACCTTTAAGGAACCCCGGCAGCTGAACATAATTCCTTTAAACAATTTTCCTCAGATAGGTCAGTCAACCAGCCACTTAATCATCTAAAACCCGAAACAAGTTTCTTATGCTAATGTGGGCAAAACCGATATACAAAACTTGAATCAGGAACCCAAACCACAAAATTCCAATCAAAACTTTAACAATCTTGAGGCAACTCTGCAGACTCTTGTTCAATCCTTAAACACATTTACGGTTTCTTTGACTAACATGATGCAGGAAATGCTGAAAATGCAATCCACTATTTTACGGGTAATTTAAACTAGAGATGAAACGATCGAGTACTTATACTCGATACGGTATCGATCGCAAACTATCGATACCTACTCGGTTGCGAATATAAAGCATCGATACATACTTGTATCGGTCGATTTCTTTTTACGATTAGTGGCAAGAAAGAATATATGGAGTCAAAAATAAAAATCTTCGTTATGGGCTTGATCTTCTGATCCACTGTCTGAAATTGAGGTGTCTCCCGGAACCGAAGATTTTTAAAACAATTCTGCTATATTCACCCAATAGTTTGGCTTGTAACTATCTGACACATTCAATGGAGGAAGTAAAACTTTTTAGCTTGGATGTAAGACAATTTATCATTTTAATAACCTTCGACAAAGTCATATAACTCTGGCCTGAAGATTTTTTAGTGACAAATTCGAATGGTTTTAGTAACTGGACTATTTAGTTTAATTGCACCGATTCATTTTACAAAAACTTTTAAAACAAACTAAATTATGGTAAAAATGGTGACCAACTCAGTTTTTTGCCTGTCAATAAGAATTCTGACCGGTACCAGTAGTTTTGACCGATACCTACTTGACGCTCTATAGTAAAGCATCGGTACCAAAAGTACTTGGTATCGAGTATTTACTCCAATCGTTTCATCCCTATTTTAAATATATAGGGTGTTTTTTTAAGCCCGATAGAACTTGAAATTGTAAAAAATAACACAAAAAATTAAATTGTAATCAAAATTTTTTTTTATTCGAAAGATCAATACGTGACATTAACATTTGAAAATGATTTCGGGCATATGGGCACCGCGGCTGTTCTTGACGAAGCGCATTCTGGACGTCCAATTTTGGGCCACTTTTTCGAGCACTGCTGGCCGTATGTCACGAACAACACGAACAATGCTGGCCTCCAAGGCGTCAATTGTTGCTGGTTTATCAGCATAAACCAGTGACTTCACGTAGCCCCACAGGAAATAATCGAGAGGTGTCAAATCGCACGACCTTGGAGGCCAATTGACAGGTCCATTTCTCGAAATCAACTTATCGCCAAATTTTGATTTCAGTAAGTCGATGGTTGCGTTCGCCGTTTGGCACGTAGCGCCATCCTGTTGAAACCACATCTCCTCCGGATCAATGTCATCCATATTTTCAAACAAAAAATCATTGATCATGGTGCGGTAACGATCTCCATTGACCGTAACGCGAGCTCCGGCCTCATTTTTGAAGAAATAAGGTCCGATGATGCCACCAGCATGAAAACCGCACCAAACAGTGCATTTTTCTGGATGTAATGGAGTCTGTAGGGTCTCTTGTAGATTGGTCTCACTCCATATGCGGCAATTTTGCTTATTAACAAACCCGTTAAGCCAAAAATGCGCCTCATCGCTGAACACAATTTTGCGATAAAACAACGGGTCTGATTTTCAAAGTAAATTTGGATAATTTCGTAGCGTTGTTCAAGCGTGAGTCTATTCATGATGATTTGTCAGAGTATACTGAAACAAATAAAAAAAATGTTTCATCAAAATTTAATTTTTTGTGTTACTTTTTACAATTTAAAGTTCTATCTAGCTTAAAAAAACACCCTATATGTTTCTGGACCGCAAACTGCATCCGCCAACACAAAAATGAACTTGAGCACTTCCTTATGGAAAATCGACATAATGCTGATTGCTACACACTATATGATACCAAAGATCCCCGTGGCAGATCTAGCGGAGGCTCAGCAATTTTGATAAAAACTAGAAATAAGCACTATGAGACACGTGAGAAGTATCTCCAAGCAACAAACATATGTATTGAACATTTTTGTGATAAAATTGTTATTTCCTCGATTTATTTCCCACCCCGGGTTCCAGTAACAGAAAATCAATATTCACATTTTTCAAATCACTAGGGCCTCGATTTTCAGCGGCTGTTATAGATTTTAGAGTTGCGAAAAATTTTCCTTCAGAGTGGATGCAAGTGGAGCCTTCATTAGATTTGTCATCAGATCACTCACCCACTATAAACTCTGTTTCGTTCCCCCAAGGGATTGGCTCCCCGTTGACCGTCAGTAGAGTTAATTGGCTAAAATATAAAAATTTTTGAGTACACATTGTACTGAAAATATCGCCTTGAGAACCCCAGAGGATATTGATGTGTCAATTAACTATTTTTCTCAAACTGGCCGTACAGTATGCTACCACTAGTCATATAAGATCCAGAAATGAGAGCAATAGAACTTATTCGTCTGAAATTGAGCAACTTCTGTCAGAAAAAAGAAGAGTTAGAAGAGAATGGCAGCTTCGCAGGTCTCCCCAGCTTAAAACTAGGCTACGGGAATGCGTAACTCGATTAAGAAATCTGCTTGAAATCCAGATAATGGTTTTCCTTAAAACATATTTGGAAAGCCTGAATGGGACTCCGCAATCTGACTATCTGTGGGAAGTGACAAAACGTCTGAAAAGACCCGTAACAGGTAAGTCACCTTTGCAAACTTCAACTGGCGACTGGGCAAGAATCGATTCCGAAAAGGGGATGGTGTGTGTTAACCACTTGAGAAATGTTTTTCTTACAAATAGTATAGCAAATGATGCAGCTGAATTATCATTATATGTAGTTAGACCGCCTATGTATTTGCGATTCATACATATTTCAAGATGTAGAACAAGGTATCAGTAACATAAACCCCAGGAAAGCTCCAGGTATTGATGAAATTACTGGCAAAATGCTTGAACAGTTACCTCGTGTAGCTAAAAGAATTCTACTTTTTATTTTTAACGCTATTTTATGCCTTGAGTATTATCCTTGAGTATTATCCTGCAGATACCCAAGCCAGGGAAGGATCCGACTAAGGTAGAGCCATATAGACCAATAAATCTACTGCCAACCATTTTTAAACTATTCGAAAAATTGTTAATGGTGAAGTTGAGTCCAATATTGAACAATGTGGGATGTATATCTGATCATCAATTGGGTTTTCGGTCTGAAAAGCTATTTGTTGTCAGGAAAGGCGACTTTGCATTCTGAGACATGCCAACCAGATCTGGTATTCACACTTCAACTTTTGCAGATGATACAGCATTCTGTAGTGTTCATTAAACCATCAACAACTACCTTCACGTAATTTACAGGAATATATTTCAATATTAGAGAGCTTTTATAAATACTGTAAATTCTTTGGTGCATGCGTACTGAGTGATGTTAAATAATAATATAATTCCAATGTTCACCCCTTTTTAAATTTATTTGAGAAGTATATTTAATTATAAGGTAATTAAATAGATTTTAAAGCATTTTGAAATTCGTATGTACATATGAGTATGCACCTACTTGAAATAAATGAATTGAACTGAACTAAAAACAAAGTAAATAAATTTTACGTTTCAAAAACAGTTATTAAAAACGGTATTAATGTGTTCATCTTGGAAAAAAAATGCTCTATATCAGAATCGGTCAAGTAGGTATTCTTCACTAGCTCACTAGCAAAATCTTTTAAAGTGTTTCCTCATTTAAACAGTTTCTATACTCTATTAGTCCGACCTTTAACGCAGAAAATGCTAGTGCAAAAGTTAAAGTGTTTAAACATTATAAAAAAGTAAGCAGAAAATTTTCAAAAAAAAATTTCTTCATAGAAAAATAAAATAAATCTCCAGCATCTCAAAAAGGATAAATCTTGCGATCTGACAACAATATTCAACTGTAAACAAAGTCAAAAAAAAGAAATACACACAACTTTTCTTTAACTTCTGAACATATTCGAAGTTGAAGTCAGTCAAACTAAAAACTGTTCAAACATGTCGACTTCAGGGGCTAATTCTGTCATTCGTGATCGAAATTATCGAGTAGAAAATAATTTCGATATCGTGTAAATTTCTAATGATGTGACTCGTTACGTAACGAGTCGAGTTATCACTTCAGTGTTGCAAAATACTGACAAAATGTGTTTTATAACACTGCCGAAAATTGTATGTATTTGCATACTTTCTATTCTTGTTGTACATTAAAAACTAAATAAATACACATACGTTCACAAGAACAATTCATTTAAATCTGTCATGAATGCGTGTTTGTACATTAAAAAGGAAGTGAATAGAAATAACAATTCAATAAATATGTATCTAAAAAACAACTATTTAACTATGTATAAGCATATGTATGTATATATGAATTTCTAAAAAAATAAATTCTTGAATATAATAACATGTGACTTCAAATATAAGTTTTTGTGTTCTTAGCAATACTCATCTATTCCATCATATATACATCATCATATGAATTGAAAAAATCCTTAAGAACCAAAAATTCTCAATTTAATTTAACTACTATTGCTATTCAAAACAAATTTTTCATTTACATTTCTGTTTAGCTGGTTTTCGATAGTAATTTTGATTACGAGTAAAAAGTTTCACGGTTGCATTCGAATGGTTACTCGCTATCGAATGCCATCATTGGAAATTTCGAAACCTTTTACTCGATATCGAATGAGATAATCCCAAAAGTGTAAAAACTCGCACATTCGAGTAAAAACTCGCTCGTAAGCGAATGACAGAATTAGCCCCCAGAAGTCTTCGTAATGTATAACTTTTCGTTTTTTGTCTCTAGCTAAACTGCGACTGTTTGCATGATTGAAATCAGAAGTCGAAGCAACAGTTTATGTTTGAATAGCAAAAAATTCAGAAGTCGAAGAAAAAGCACAATCTTACGACTTTTGCTACTTTGACTGCAGTTTTTTAAACACTGGGGAAAAGCGCACGTTAACCACAGACATCGGAGCGTCGCAGTCCATAATAAGGCTTGATTTGGTTCCAGGATATGTTAAGCCGCTATATAATGTAAGGCTGCACACGGCTACTGGGGAACCTGCTTCCGTCTATGGCAACGCAGATGTAAAGGTGTGTATAGCCAATATCATAGTCAATCATATATTTATCGTTGCTGATATTGTAGACGAAATGATCATCGGTGCAGATTTTATGATAAAGCATGACATTTTTTTTTCATAGTTCAATTATTTATTGTATCTTCTAAAAAAAACTAACAATAAGTATGCAAATCTTAAAACTAAAAATTCATTAACTAATATAGAAAAAATTAATTAATATTGAAACATTTTATTTACTTAGGTCCAGCCAATGCTAGACGAAAAGTTGTTTCTTGCGTGTATTTTGTTGGTAAATCACCTTTCCAACGCTCTGATGGTTGCAAGGGTGTCCATCCTTCTCAGTCGAGTGTGGCCACCAAAGTTAAGGATGCTACGTGCGAGAGGATTCGGGTGAAACTCCAGTCTGTTAATGTACCTTATCGCGTGTTTTGAAAATTCATCTTTCACTAAGGGTACACCTAGATCTTTGTGAATTCGAGAGTTTTTAACATACCATGGAGCTGCAGTAATTATACGGAGAATTTTATTCTGGCGCATGTCTGAAGCATAAATGAAATATAAAGTTGGACCCAATATGCTACCCTGGGGAAATCCAGCTTCGATTGGCTGAGCCGAGCTTTTGAAATCACCTTCCTTAACGACGAATTTCCGGTCATATAAGTAGCTCTCTAACAGCTTGTGCGTGTTTGCAGGCAGGTTTAATTTTATTTTATGAGTTAAGCCTTTGTGCCACACTTTGTCAAAAGCTTTGGAAACGTCAATAAATAGAGCTGAACAATATTTTTTATCTTCGAACGCGTTTCCGATAACATTCACCACTGTGTGTCTACTCTATTGTGCTGTGCTTAGCCCTAAAACCGAATTGATGGTTAGGAATACATCCTACTTCATTCAAGATTGGGGTCAACCTCGTCATTAGCAATTTCTCGAACAGTTTTGAAATTGTTGGCAATAGACTTATCGGCCTATATGACTCAACTTTTGTAGGATCCTTTCCTGGTTTGGGTATCATAGCATGACATAAAACTGCACATACAGCTTGTGTTGGCTACGAAAATAAGGTCCAAATTCGTCCAAATTATTCATTTTTTGGTTTGTAAAACGCGACTATTGACGATTTTTGTTAAAAAACGTAACGGTTGTCAATTTATTTTGGGTTGTACAACACGATTTGTGTATTCGTAATTGTCAAGGTTGAGCGAATGAAAAATAAATTCGTCAAAAGAAATAGTTTATAAACAAAAATAATATCAAAAATAACAAATATTAAAAAAATATCCATAAATGGAAAGTGTAGCAAAAAAAGGGTGAGTATGCTTTCAATTTTAAAATGCTTAATTTATGTAACCAAAAATTGATGTTATTGTTTTGATCGATTATATATTCAGCATAAAAATGACTACAGGCATGCAGTTCCACCAACTGGTTTCCTGTATGGAGGAGTTCCCACATTTGGTCACGGGAACTCCGCAATTTGGGAGCAGTAAAACTGCCATAGAATACACATGGGATACGGTGGCTACGAAAGTCAATGCGCACGCCCCTCCATTGAGAACCGGAGCCGAGTGGAAAAAGGTATGTATTTTGAAATGTTTGACTCAGTTGCATAAATATGTATATATGTATGTATGTGCGTTCCTAAAACAACCAATTGAATTTTTTCCAGGTTTGGATAGATCTTAAGGGTAGGCTCAAAAAGAAAATAGCAGATAATAACAAGAGTTTGCAATAAACTGTTGGTGGTCCATGCCTCATTAACACTTTAACAGCGCTTGAAGTAGATATCGACAGAATTTGTCATATAACGGCTGCAGCGGCCCCAAGCGGAAAAGTTTTTGGCATTCCCCCAAGAAATAATTCTGCCCAGAGAAATATTGCGTTTGATTTAACACCGCCCAAAAGAAATCAAAGTGTGGCCATTGTTACTCCAACAACATCTTCTGTGGCCGTACAAAACATTTCAGAAGATGGAATTTTGCCGCAACAATGGGTACTGTGCAACGAAAAATCTGAGAGCCTGCCAAGTACAACGCAAAACGCGAAGCCATACCGGATGACTGCTTTCACCACAAAAGGATCAGTAACGTCATAGAGGAAGAGAAAACTCTGCAATAAATCGACGGCTTCGGAGGAGAACGGCTGAAGCTTTTGCGCCAACAGTGCGAGAATCATTCTCAAACTTTGGATGCTATAAAAGTGCAATCTGAAAGTGTGAAAGAAGTCGCAGCAGCAATAAAAGAGTGCACAGAAGCTATAAAGACACAATCCGAATCTCTGCAAGTAATCACCAATACAATGAAATTGATACAAAATCTGTAGTTGATATTCTATGGCACATTGCAGAAAAGTAAACCAGACCTCTTCAAACTATTTCTTCGCATATTAAAAATTTATTTACTTCTTTTTTTTAACTTATAAAAATTTGTTGAATTTCAATTGTTTGTTAATGTATGTACGAGATAGCGAGACATTCGAACCTGGAGCTTATCTGGGTACGAGGGCACAGTGAAGTGTCCGGAAATCTAGTAGCGGATGAACTGGCAAAGGCCGGTGTCCGGCTACAACAAAGAGATATTGATGGGATCGTTGGAATCCCGCTTGCGAGCTGTAAGAAACTAGTACAGCGCCAACGTTTTCAGACCGCTCAAGACAGATGGTCTAATGAGGGTACCTGTCGAATATCAAGGCTGACATGGCCCAGATATGATAACAGGAGGACTATTATCCTAAGGGGCTTGCCCCGACGGAGGTTGCGTTCTGCTGTGGCGGTTCTGACGGGACATTGCCACATAGGGACGTAGGCAAGGAGGTTAAATCTTCCATTTAATGACTTCTGTAGAAGGTGCAGAGACTAGGAGGAAGAAGAGAGCGTTGAGCACTTCCTCTGTCAGAGTCCAGCTCTTTCAGGTATATGTACCTAGGCAGACCGATGCTGCATGATTTGACGGAGGTATCGGAATGCGATGTAAGTGGATTGGACTCCTTTATCCGATCCTCGGGTTGGTTCTAAGCCAGTGATATGTAGATCTACTGAGATACATATCAGATCCAGGCAACACAACGGGACCTGACTGGACCCAAGTGGGCTGGCTTTATAATAGCTGGCAGCCTGTTAAACCTAACCTAACCTAATGTATGTATGTATATAGATTATAGAAAAACTTAAATAGTTACATATGAAATGAATTAATAATTTACTTAATTTTGCAAGTTAAAAATTATTCTATATTTAAAATTATTAAAAATTTTTGTTTGCAATACATGTATGTACATACCTTTGTATGTATGTACATAACATCTTAAATTTATTTAAAAAAAAATTATAAAAATTTTTTAATGTTTGTATAATTACATTATAAAAATAATAATAAAAAAAAAAACTATTACATATGTATATATGTACGAACATAATAAAAAGCATATTTATTATGAACATATCAGTATGTACTTTAACAAGTGTTTAAAATTAGTAGGTGTTATACATAACTATAACTTCTACAAACATGAGGTGTTACAAGCTCCGAGCAATAAGGTCCCTTACGGCAATTGCCGCAACCATATTTTCATGGGAATCGTCTTCAGTTTCTTCGATTCTTTCTTCAGCCACGCTTGTTAAGGTGCTGTCAAGTTGTATCCAATTAGTTTTATAAAATATGCACATATTGTGCAGTGCACAACAGATATTAACAATTTGTGTTACTTTTGCAGGCGAATAATGAAGTCCTCTAGAACCAATTAAACACCTAAAACGATTCTTAAGAACACCAAAGCAGCGTTCAACTACGTTCCGCAACTGACAGTGCTTATCACTAAATTTTATTTCATGAGGTGCTATTGGAGTTATATAGGGCTTCATTAAATACGGTTGCAGTTTGTAACCACCATCACCTGCAAATAATGGTAAATATGTATGAGTAAAGGTTTTTTGCATTTAATTATAAAAATATATTAGTTAATACTGAGAAGCCAGGTATTTCGTTTTGCCTTTAAGTAATTCGATTTAAAGTAATCATGGGCTGCGCTATGTTCCCAGACGAAAGCGTCATGATTCCGTCCAGGATGTCTGGCGTCTACAAATTTGATAACTTACCTAAAATATAGTTAGTTAAAATTCTAAAAAAAAACTTGTTTATAAAAGTAAAGAAATATTTACTATCATTACGTTGATACTGTAGAAACCTTTATAATTATGGTATAGATGTATTAAATTTTGGACCGGAGACTTAATACTTATATGCGTACCATCAACGCATCCTACTATGCCGGGCATACCACCTTTATTGTAAAAACATTCCTTTATTTCATTTTGTTTTCGTATACCATTAGCTAAAACAATCTATTTCTTGCAAAGGACTTCTTCAAAAATGTTTAAGCATTCCGTTATTATTTTGCAAACTTGCGTCTTACTTGGATGCTTGGTACCCACCAGTACCAATAAACGAAAGGAATGTTGAAAGTGTTGTTGTTGGTAAAATATGGGTGTTCCTATACGAAGTTTTCAACTTTGGTGTCATCTCATCGAGCAGCACTTTAAATGTCTCTTCTTTTACCCGAAAGTTTGCTATGAACCTACACAAAAAGTGTTAAACACTATGCATGCTTACCATGCAAAAACTTACTGTTCTTCCGGCAATTCCAGAACATTTGAAGCATCTCTTAAATTCCTACGAGATAAACGAGTGTCTTCATTTTCACTGTCGCCAGAGTCGCTGGAAAATGCAAACTCCACGGAAGTTAACATTCTATTATTTAAAAATATATATTAGACTATGAGCAAAAATATAAAAATTACAAATCACTTTTCATATCCATATATACAAATATAGATATGTTTGTATATATTTATATACACATAATTAATATTAAACTTACATGTTGAAGAAATAAATATAGCACAAATTTTCTTTTTATTTGTTTTTTTGTTTAATTTTAAAAAAAAATTTTCTTTCAACGAATTTTGTTGTGATTTTTGTTTATATTTATATGTATGCATGTATGTAACTGTGCGAAGAATAGGGAGCCCGTTTTTTTACTTGAAAACAAATTTTCGTATGAATAAAATTAAATAAAAATGAATTTTTCGCATGTTGGTAACAACACAATTTCATATATATTTGACATATAAACGAAATAACGTAAGTTGCACGACACAGTTAAGTCGCGTTATACAAACGCTTTTCATTACGTGTTCGTCGGTGAATTGGCTCGTCACGAATCAACTTTGTCGTGTTCTATAAACAGGCTGTTACTTATTGTTCGTAAGCCCAAGTATAGGAGTCAATGTGTTTGTTCCATAATTTAAATTGTTCCGTTAAGTCTGAACCGAAAAGATGTAAGTTTGGAAGAGCCGATACCAATATGTTACACATTTTAGTTCGGCTGTCGACAATTACTGTGAACTGACATTCGCCTATAATATTAATTTCATTTGTAGAAGCATCTCTCGGCTTGTGCCGAGAATTTCCCAGATTTGGTTTACCAATTTTTTCCAATTTTCTTTTGAAATTATTGTAACGTCCGTCTGACCCTGTATCATGTTGAAGACAAATGATACAAATATTGTTTATATTCAGAGAAATGAACCGTCTATTTATACACACTTTCGTCGTTGTATGTACGCTTTTTGCCGCTTCACGCGTTTTCTAAATTGATATTTCTTTTTCTTATGTTGCTTTTGCTGAACGTTTTTATTTGATTTTGGCTTTACCTTTTCAAAACGTACGCAAAACCCTTTCTTATGTCTAACTTTACCACACTGTATACATTTGTGGGTTGAATCACGAACAAAATGCATACTGCCACATTGCGAACATGGTCGTCTTGGTTTTTAATTTTTATTAACATCTGCACGTACACTTTGTCGCTTAAAATCATTAACTGTATTAATATTTGCGTTATTATTTTCAGTTAATGAGATGTCATGTCTAAGAACATTTATGCGTTTTACTTCAGATACTAAACTATCTAAGTTCAGCGGATTTTGTTCTGATTCAGCATCAAGTCGCGTTAAGAGTCTACTTTTATACTCTTTGTCCTTTTGTGAAATTAACCAGTTTACAAAAATTAGACATTTATTTTATTTTAATTAAATTATAAACAGACATTTATTTTATTTGAATTAAATTATAAATAAAATTTAAATTATCTGCTGTGCATTTGTTTAATAACCGCCATTGTTTTCACAATGGCGGTTTACCTTAGCTGCATAAGTTATTATGTCTTCCTCTTCTCTTTTAACATTGGAAAGGACCAAAAAGTTTTTTTTTAATTTCCACTATCTGTTGGAAGTTAACATCATGGGGTTGTTTTGGCAGCAAATAATCTCTATATTTGTTAAACACAATATCACTTACTTTTCTTAGCAATAACCTAACTTTTGCAGTATCATCGAGTGTTCCTGCGTCGACTTTGAAAACGTCCACATAGCGTTCGTACCATGTTGCGAAAATTGGGTTATTTTCCTGATCATATGAGAATTCGCGTATATTTCTGGATAAAATGTAATACTTACAGATGGTGTTTGCATACCACTGCTTCTATCTGATGCAGACGCTTGTGTTGCATTAACCGGCTGCTCCATAAGTTGGTTCTGTTTTGCTATGGCTTCTTGTTGACGTGTCAGAAGTTGTCAAATTACCTGCTCTAAAGATGCCATTGTGCTCGCCAATTAAATAATGAAAAAGAAAACAAAATTTTTTACCTCGTCGCCAACTGTTGTGGTTTTATGTTCCTTGCAAATGAAACCACGTTAGTTTTATTACTAACCAAACATTAATCTTTATTAATAATAGTAATAATTAATTAGTTTAATAATAATATACAAAATAATTACCGCTTGTATACCAGTGTGTGTTAAAATATAATCAACGGTTTTAAAAGACAAATTGGCAATGAATATAAAACACTAGTATAAACATTAAGAAATACGTAAACACATTTCCAACATTTTCAAACAGAATTTTATAGTGTGTTTCCATATAGTAAGTAGGTGTTTTGCTCGAAAACACGTGTTTTGCTCAAAACATGTACAAATAAACATGTTTTCCCATACATTTTTGAAAAGAGCAAAACACCTCAAGTTACGTGTTTTAGAGCAAAACATTTCGAAAATGTTCCGCACTACACTGCTTCTACTGAATAATAGAGCTGTGTTGTTCATGAACGAACGGGTTAAATTGAACGGATCATCTCAGTAAACGAAATGAGCCGGTCAGTAAACCGATAGCTTTCGTTAACATTTCTTTGGTTCTTTCTATGCCATGTTCTTTTGTTTCAGTTGATATTCTGAATAAGTAGGCCTAGATTTTAAAATACATCTTTGAGCATCGCTGTCGTATTGCCACCGTTGTTTTTTTTTGAATTAACAGTACTTTTTTCGAGAAATTCGTTTTCAAGTGCGTATCTTTTTTCAAATTTTAAATTTATTATAATAAAAGCAAAGTTATTATCAAAATCATTTTGTGAATTTGTGTAATTCTTTAAAATTGAAAAGTTTTTATAAAAAAACAAGCCAATACCAAAACTTCATTTTGTGTAATAAGAAAGAAAGGTAAAATTTGATGTAACGGTATAAAGGGTTTTGTTTATTTAATAGAGTAATCAAATATATTTTAGTTAAGAAAAATTAAATTTCAATGGCGCAAAGGAAAAGTAGCGAAATTTGGTTATATTTTACCGAGGATGGAACAAATCGTACTAAATGCAATTATTGTAAGGCCTCTTTACGCCTTGCAGGTGGATATACGGGGAATCTTAGTCGCCACATGAAATCTAAACATCTCGCCTATTACAACGCCAACGTGCCACAAGTTCAGCAGACCAACAGTTTTTAACAGTGGTACACTCTACAAGCTTCCAAGCTTCAAATTTAGTCATTTTCAAATGCTGAACCACTCACCAGTACGCAGCAGTATTCTGGCTCACAATTAATATTACAGCAACAGAGGATTACACAGTTTATTCATAAGCCACCCCCAATCAAAAAAGTCCAACTGATAGATAGACTGGTACTGAAGGCAATTGCACAAGGTAATCACTTGCTACGTCTTGTAGAGGAGCCAGCAATTAGGGAACTGATAACTGAAGTTTCCCATTGTTCAGGGTATCAGTTACCATATTCATATGGAAATACTGGAAGGAATTAAAGCTAAAACTTGAACGGCAGTAGCAGTGTGCCTTACCACAGATGGATGGACATCCAGAAATAAGCTAGTTATGTAGCTATAACAGCGCATTATATTGATGAAAATACGCAGCTGCAGTCGCATTTAATTGATTGCAATCATTTTACCGAAAGGCATACTGCTGAAAATTTATGCTCCTTTTTAAAAAATTCTATGGCAGAGTTTGAAATAACGAACAAAATAACAGCTGTGGTAAGTGATAATGCTGCAAATATTCTTGCCGCAGTTCGGCTGGGACAATGGCGAAGCGTAAGTTGTTTTGCTCACTCACTGAACCTAATTGTTCAATCAGCATTAGGTGAAGTTGGAGATACGCTAGTGAAAGTAAGAAAAATAGTTGACTATTTTCACCAAAGTTCGCAAGGCCTTAGCAAACTTTTTGAAATCCAGAGGCAAATGGGAATACCAGAGCTCAAACTTAAACAAGACGTGGATACCAGATGGAATTCATCTTGTCTGATGCTACAAAGAATAGTCGCCATAAAAGATGTAGTCATATCAGCACTATCTTTGAAACGTCCTGATTTATTACTATCTTTACAAGACTGGGACTATATAAATCAAATAATTCCTATTTAAAACCCTTTTACGAAGTCACAATGGAAATAAGTGCCGAGAAGAATGTTACATTGTCCAAAATTATAGTTATTTGTAATATTCTGGAATCATTTATGGTAAAGTGCACTTTAACGGAAATAAAAATATCTTCACTTATTCCGAAAATAAACTATTTAAAGTCTCGTTTCGGAGATTACGAAAGGAGTTCGCTGTACTGTGAAAGCACAATTCTGGATCCACGTTTCAAGCGGAGGGGTTTTAAAAGTGAGCTTGCATATCAAAATGCTATTAAAAACTTGAGGACAAAAATTTGTTTAAAAGTATGAAAAAAATCTTGAAACGAATTTATTATTATATATATATATATATATATATATATATATATATATATATATATATATATATATATATATATATATATATATATATATATATATATATATATATATATATATATTGTAACGACAGGTTTTCTCCCATAGGCTGAGATAGCTCAGGGCTGCCAGGATTCATTACAAAAATTTATATTTGTGACCAGAGAACAAGGAAAAAAAAACAACACACTCATTTTTCTATATAAAATGTAGTTTATTGATTAAAAGTTCATTCTATATAAAATGTGGTTTTTTTGATTAGAAGTTCATTCTGCGTTATACGACGGATCGCAGTGCCAACACCAATACATCGCCCTTGGCCGACTGTGTATGTAGAAATACGTGGAGTTCGCGCTAAAACGCGGTGAGGGGAGGTTAACTCAAACCCTCGGGGAATTAGACGAATGCCGAATCATATACACGACACGAGGTTGGTTGGGCGTAGTGTCGAGAATGTCCGGAGGAGAGCTTTACTCAATCCTCTGAAGATTCTCTTTAAAAAAAAAACGATTCGCGCTTAGAAAAACGATGAGGGGAGGTCAACTCTAAACCCTCAATAGGTTAATGAAGCGTTGAATTACGACGTGGAGTTGGTTGAGCGGGGTTATACGGACACGGATAGTGCGTACGGACACGGATAATGCATACGGGCATGGAGAATACCTTGAGGAGGATTTATATCCCGAACCCTCAGTGTATTCTCCATCCACAAAGGCTGGCGGTTACTGAAGAGAATCACTCCCCTTCAGAACATCCAGTTCTTCGTGCCCCCGGCAACCGGTCAAGTGAGGAGAATACCCTGAGGAGGATTTATATCCCGAACCCTCAGTGTATTCTCTTTTACATGGGAGTTCAGCCGTCCTGAAGACCACGGATGGTCACCAGGACAGCTGGCATCCCATGCCACCCTACCAGGTCACCCCGATAGCCAGTTCAGTGCGGAGAATACCCTGAGGAGGATTTATATCCCGAACCCTCAGTGTATTCTCTTTTGCATGGGAGTTCAGCCGGCCTGGAGACCACGGATGGTCACCAGGACAGCCGGCATCCCATGCCACTTCACCAAGCTACCCCGGCAGCCAGTTCAGTGCGGAGAATACCCTGAGGAGGATTTATATCCCGAACCCTCAGTGTATTCTCTTTTGCATGGGAGTTCAGCCGGCCTGGAGACCACGGATGGTCACCAGGACAGCCGGCATCCCATGCCACCTCACCAAGCTACCCCGGCAGTCAGTTCAGTGCGGAGAATACCCTGAGGAGGATTTATATCCCGAACCCTCAGTGTATTCTCTTTTGCATGGGAGTTCAGCCGGCCTGGAGACCACGGATGGTCACCAGGACAGCCGGCATCCCATGCCACTTCACCAAGCTACCCCGGCAGCCAGTTCAGTGCGGAGAATACCCTGAGGAGGATTTATATCCCGAACCCTCAGTGTATTCTCTTTTGCATGGGAGTTCAGCCGGCCTGGAGACCACGGATGGTCACCAGGACAGCCGGCATCCTATGCCACTTTACCAGGCGAGTTGTGTTCAGCAGCTCGCCTGGCGACTGACTGCCCCGATTCTGCATGATGCGCCGCCTTTTATATGGTTGCTCACCAACTGTAACAAAAACACACCACATCGTGGTGAGAAAAATATATGCTGAGTAGATGCTTTGTTGTTGGCATAGCGATTCAACAAGAGAATGAAATACTTAATAATAAAAAAATAAAAAAAAAACGAAGGTTCTAAGTTTACATACATACATACGTGTATGTATAAAAATAAAAATGATCAAGAGTGAATAAATGTAAGTTAACGGAATACAGTTTACATACATATATGCAAACATAAATACAAAAGAAATATAGGAGAATTCATTCCTGATAATATGAAAATTATATGTATGTAAGTAAACGGAGCATTCCACCTACATACATACGTGTATGTATAAAAATAAAAATGATCAAAAGAGTGAGTAAATGTAAGTAAACGGAATACAGTTTACATACATATATGCAAACATAAATACAAAAGAAATACAGGAGCATTCATTCCTGATAATATGAAAATTATATGTATGTAAGTAAACGGAGTATTCCACTGTTTGCTTACATTTTAATATTCCGCTAGCAACAACAACTTATGCAAATATGTATGTGTGTGCATCAGTGTATGTAGTGCGTGAACAGCAAAATTGAAGAATCTTTAAAAATTAAAAACCAAAAGTATTATTAAGATTCCCGTTAATAATTACGAATTTAGTATACATACATTGATGTGTGCATATGTAAGTATATATATACATATATGCATTTTGATCTTTCTGTAGACATACATTTTAATGTAAGTTGCCATTACTTACTTTGTTTTGTACATCCATACCTATGTATTCTTAAAAACGATTTATGAAGAGACATATGTATGTATGTAACAGCTCAAAGGGAGAATGGCAAGGCGTGTAAAGGTCAAGGTAATATGACATAGGGTCATGTTCAACGATATTTTATAAGTATGTGACCCAAAAACGAGGTCAGTCACGACTTTTGGTCGTCACATTGCCCCCCTTTTTCCCTTTGAACTGGAACAAATGCTGGAGAATTCTTACAATTCATTTCACAAAACTAATAGTTAATTCAAAGGGGCTATGTATAGTTTTTTATTTTTTTTTTTTTTTTTAATACAATTCAGTGCTGTGTTGGCCAACGATGGATATATATATATATATATATATATATTGAGTATGTTAATGTACAAATGGCTTTAGGTCGCTAAGGTGTACGGTTCGCGTGGGTACGCCCTGACTTTCGCTTTTGAGTCTTACTATGACGGGGGGATAAAAGCTTGCACACGGTACGGTCCATCGAATTTTGGTGCTAATTTGGCAGCGAAATTTTCCCCTGCTTTTGAGAGGTGGTGTTGTTTGAGTAAAACCACGTCCCCAATTTTCGGCTTCCACCTTCTATGGCGGAGGTTATATCGTTTTTGCTGTTCCCGGGATGCATTTGACAGATTTCGTTTGACGGTCTCGAAAACATCTTTTAGAGCCTTAGTGCGAACATCCATATCTCCCAGATCGGCTCCTGTGCCGATAGTAACTTCGTCATATAGGGCTTTTGGCAACCGGGGCTCCCGTCCTTGAGTGAGGAACGCAGGGGAGTAGCCCGTTGACTCTGCTACGCTCGTATTGATGGCCAACATAATCTCAGGTAAGACATCGTCCCAACGGTTATGTTGCTTTTCGGCGAATTGTGCGATCATTGTTTTAATAGTACGGTTAGCCCTTTCTGTCGGATTTTCCTGCGGCGTATATGGGGCGGTGAGTTGTTGTCGTACTCCAACCTCCTCCAGATATCGTTGGAAAATTCGTGAAGTAAACTGAGTGCCGTTGTCGGTGATCAACACCTTTGGGACGCCAAAGCGCGATATTATGCGTTCTCTAAATGCTTTTATCAAACCCTCAGCTGTGGCTCGTCGTAATGGCACTAGCTCGCACCATTTAGAGAACCTGTCAAGAAACACTAGAAGCATTGAGGCGCCGTGCTTGGATCTGGGCAACGGCCCTATGAAATCGGCACATACGGTTGCCCAGGGTTCTTCAGGCAGACGTGTTAGCATTTCCCCGGCGGGAAGTTGTTGACTTACCTTGTACTTTTGACAGGATTCGCACTTGCGGACATATCGACTGACGTCACGGAACATTCCCGGCCAGTAATAGCGGGCGGCAATTCTATTACCTGTTTTTCGAACTCCGAGGTGTCCGGCCGCAGGAATATCGTGGTTTTCGTGTAATACTCGCTTCCTTAGGGGTGTTGCAACGCACAATTTCCACGGGTGGGTATCGTCATGGGGTGTCAGCCGCGGAAAGTGCCGGTAAAGCTCACCGTTGACGATACTGTACTCTGGATATTTTTCTGGGCTGTCGGTAACCGCTTGGATACGTTTTTCTAACCATGCACATGACTTGGTGGTGGGTTCTATCTGGATAATACTGAGAGTTTCACGCGGCTGGCGGGACAGCGCATCTGCAACCACGTTCTGGTTACCCTTTCAGTATAGTACCGTGAACTGATATTGTTGTAGCTCCAGCGCCCACCGGGCCAATCTCCCTGTGGGACTATCGATAGAATCCAACCACTTCAGTGATAGGTGGTCGGTTATTATGATGAATTTATAACCCTCTAAGTAGGCCCTCATTTTTCGAACGCCCCATACCACTGCTAAACACACTTTTTCGGTAGTTGAATAATTCCGTTCTGCTGGATTTAAGTGTCGGCTTGCACAAGCAATGAGTCGCTCTTGCCCCTCGAGTTCTTGGGTAAGTACTGCACCTAGACCGTAATCGCTGGCGTCGGTTTGCAGGGTGAACGTCTGTGTGAAGTCTGGACATGCTAGTACTGGCGCGTTGGTGAGATGGGATTTTAGTATTTCAAAAGCCTTCTGTTGTTCGGTCGTCCATTGCCAATGCTTGCCCTTTTTTAATAGTTTTGTAAGTGGTTGGGATAGTTTCGCTAAATTTTCCACAAACCTGCGGTACCATGAAGCGATACCTAAGAATCGTCTCACCTCCTTTACATTCTGTGGAGGGCGTATTTCTTTGATGGCAGCAATTTTTTCAGGATCGGTTTTGATTCCTTCTCTACTAACGACATGCCCCAGGTACTTCGTTTCTTTTTTAAAGAACTCGCATTTCTCCGGGTTTATACGTAGTTGGGCTTCTCTAAGCCGACGGAAAACCTCCTTTAAGTTTTGGAGATGGTCTTCTAATGTTCGGCCGATTACAATAATATCGTCTAGGTAAGCAAATGCGGTGGGTTCCATATCTGCGCCGATTACCGTATCTAAAGCCCTCTGAAACGTGGCAGGTGCAGAGTGTAGCCCGAAGGGCATTACTCGCCACTGATATAGTCCGCGGCCAGGTACGGCAAAGGCAGTGTACTTTTTACTGCCCTCTTCCATCGGTATCTGCCAATACCCATCTTTTAAGTCCAAACTACTGACGTAAGCGGCATCCCGTAGCCTATTTAAAATCGTATCGATCCGGGGAAGTGGGTACGCATCAGGTACTGACCGGAGATTTAGTTGCCGGAAATCCATGCACATGCGCCAGGTACCATTTTTCTTTCGAGCAAGTGTGATGGGGAAGCTATACGGACTACGGGACGGCTCTATGCATCCCTTTTCGATGAGTTTATTCACTTCCGTGTCAACGATAGCCTGCATGGCTGGGTTTCGTTGAGCATACCTTATTTTTATGGGCCGATCATCTTTCATCACTATTTTATGCGTAGCGATGTTTGAAAAGCCTGTTATTGCACTGAATTTTGGTAGTTCTTCTGCCAAGAAAATGTTTATGACTTCCTGCTCCTGGTAATCATGATCAGAGATTGTCCGGTGCCTATTTTTCTCTGTTGGAACTTCGGCCATTAAATTTGTTGACGCGTTCTTTGGGGGCTGGCTTGGTTTTTTCTTGCGGCCTCTGCGTTTTTCCTTTCTGCGTTCTTCCGCTGCAGGTGGGGTGTTGAGACTCACAACTAACCCGGCACAACTGATGGTAGCCTCGAACTTTCGTAAGAAATCTAGCCCCAGTATCAGCTCTTCACTGCATTCTGGCACTATGGCGAATTCACAGTGTTGCGTAGTGTTGCCAAGGGTCACGTTCGTCGCAGTCGTCTCGGTGAGAAGTCGTTTTGATCCATCGGCTAGTATAACCTCTAAGCGCTCTTCTGCTTTTCGATGTTTCAGCCCGACTCGTTTCGTGAGACTGGGCTTGATGAAGCTGCGTGAGGCCCCGGTGTCGATGGTGGCGGTAGTTAGGTTGTTGTCAAGGAGTATCGTTGCGGAGATTCTGGCCTCTTCGTTGCGTAGTGCGGTTTGTTTTTCTGAGACTTTTATTGTGTTAGGCGCGACCCGTCTCAGTTCTGTCGTCCCCCATTGAAGTTTCCCGAGTGCCCAAATTTATTTGGACCCCGTTCGTGTCGTTATCCTTCTCTCGTTCTCGCCGAGGTAGACGGTTCTTCTTGCCTAGTACGCGTCTTTATGCTCTCTAGCTCTTCCGCCAATGCGCACAGCTCGGACAGGCTGTTGAAATCCTTTCTCCGTATATACCACAGGAAGTCGGGATGAGCATTTCTATATATACGCTCCAACTTTTGTTCTTTGTCGAGATTGGAGTGCCTCATTAACGCCTGCAGTGACAAAACGTAATCTTTGAACGCTTCTCGTGCTCCTTGTTTCCGCCGCTGGATCTCTTCTTCCAACTTCTCATGATATCTGGGTGGTAGGAAAAAGGCGCAGAAGTCATCTTTAAATTCGTTCCAGGTTGCCCACTCTTCATGGTTGTTGCGATACCAGATTAAAGCCCGTTCATAAAAAAATTCCGGCATGATGGATGGTAGTTCATTTGTGGAAACACAGCTCATACTCGAGAGTTCTTCGATCCGCTCAATGAATTCTAGGGGATCTTGCGTTCCATTGTATTTGACCCCCCACTTTCTGACTTGGTCCATGAGAATTGTGCGTGCTTCCAGAGAACGTGTGGTTAATCGTGGCGATTGTTCTGACTTGACTGGGGATTTTGCCTGTTGATTCTCACTACCGGAGGGTTGGGCTACAGGTATCAAAAGTCCCGTGGGATTTTCATATTTGGTCTGGATCTCAAGCAAGCGCTCTACGGCTTTAGAGTCGTGTTCGCTACTCACAAATTTCGCCAATCGTTTCCTCAGCTCTTCGACCGTTCCGGTTGTTTCCAAACCGAATTCGTTTAGGTACATGACCAGCTCGTCTCTTTTTAAGGAGTAGATCCACGTAGTTCGTAACATCTTCAGCACCAGAGTTGTATGTTGTAAAAAAATGTAATTCTTATTTTTTTTGTCCCCAAGGGGTTTATAGTTTTTTTTTGTTTTCCTTTTTTTTCTCTTTTTATATTTACTGTCCGATTTTTCTTCCAGTAAAAAAAGGATTTTTTTTTTTTTTTTGCAGAAAATTATTTTTCTAGATAATAAAACTTGAGTTTTTTTTTTTTTATTTATTTAAGATTAAAAATGTTTAATATTGTTCAATTTTTTTCAACTATATATGAGAAAAATAAATTATTATTTTTATTTATTTATTTATTTTTTTTTTTGTTCTCTAGTCTGGGACAACTATTTTTGTTGCCGTCCCTGCTCGGGCGCCATTGTAACGACAGGTTTTCTCCCATAGGCTGAGATAGCTCAGGGCTGCCAGGATTCATTACAAAAATTTATATTTGTGACCAGAGAACAAGGAAAAAAAAACAACACACTCATTTTTCTATATAAAATGTAGTTTATTGATTAAAAGTTCATTCTATATAAAATGTGGTTTTTGTGATTAGAAGTTCATTCTGCGTTATACGACGGATCGCAGTGCCAACACCAATACATCGCCCTTGGCCGACTGTGTATGTAGAAATACGTGGAGTTCGCGCTAAAACGCGGTGAGGGGAGGTTAACTCAAACCCTCGGGGAATTAGACGAATGCCGAATCATATACACGACACGAGGTTGGTTGGGCGTAGTGTCGAGAATGTCCGGAGGAGAGCTTTACTCAACCCTCTGAAGATTCTCTTTAAAAAAAAACGATTCGCGCTTAGAAAAACGATGAGGGGAGATCAACTCTAAACCCTCAATAGGTTAATGAAGCGTTGAATTACGACGTGGAGTTGGTTGAGCGGGGTTATACGGACACGGATAGTGCGTACGGACACGGATAATGCATACGGGCATGGAGAATACCCTGAGGAGGATTTATATCCCGAACCCTCAGTGTATTCTCCATCCACAAAGGCTGGCGGTTACTGAAGAGAATCACTCCCCTTCAGAACATCCAGTTCTTCGTGCCCCCGGCAACCGGTCAAGTGAGGAGAATACCCTGAGGAGGATTTATATCCCGAACCCTCAGTGTATTCTCTTTTACATGGGAGTTCAGCCGTCCTGAAGACCACGGATGGTCACCAGGACAGCTGGCATCCCATGCCACCCTACCAGGTCACCCCGATAGCCAGTTCAGTGCGGAGAATACCCTGAGGAGGATTTATATCCCGAACCCTCAGTGTATTCTCTTTTGCATGGGAGTTCAGCCGGCCTGGAGACCACGGATGGTCACCAGGACAGCCGGCATCCCATGCCACTTCACCAAGCTACCCCGGCAGCCAGTTCAGTGCGGAGAATACCCTGAGGAGGATTTATATCCCGAACCCTCAGTGTATTCTCTTTTGCATGGGAGTTCAGCCGGCCTGGAGACCACGGATGGTCACCAGGACAGCCGGCATCCCATGCCACTTCACCAAGCTACCCCGGCAGCCAGTTCAGTGCGGAGAATACCCTGAGGAGGATTTATATCCCGAACCCTCAGTGTATTCTCTTTTGCATGGGAGTTCAGCCGGCCTGGAGATTACGGATGGTCACCAGGACAGCCGGCATCCCATGCCACTTCACCAAGCTACCCCGGCAGCCAGTTCAGTGCGGAGAATACCCTGAGGAGGATTTATATCCCGAACCCTCAGTGTATTCTCTTTTGCATGGGAGTTCAGCCGGCCTGGAGACCACGGATGGTCACCAGGACAGCCGGCATCCCATGCCACTTCACCAAGCTACCCCGGCAGCCAGTTCAGTGCGGAGAATACCCTGAGGAGGATTTATATCCTGAACCCTCAGTGTATTCTCTTTTGCATGGGAGTTCAGCCGGCCTGGAGACCACGGATGGTCACCAGGACAGCCGGCACCCCATGCCACTTCACCAAGCTACCCCGGCGGCCAGTTCAGTGCGGAGAATACCCTGAGGAGGATTTATATCCCGAACCCTCAGTGTATTCTCTTTTGCATGGGAGTTCAGCCGGCCTGGAGACCACGGATGGTCACCAGGACAGCCGGCATCCCATGCCACTTCACCAAGCTACCCCGGCAGCCAGTTCAGTGCGGAGAATACCCTGAGGAGGATTTATATCCCGAACCCTCAGTGCATTCCCTTTACCATAGGAATTCAGCTGATCTGAAGACCATTACAGGTCTTCAGACCAGCCGGCATCCTATGCCACTTTACCAGGCGAGTTGTGTTCAGCAGCTCGCCTGGCGACTGACTGCCCCGATTCTGCATGATGCGCCGCCTTTTATATGGTTGCTCACCAACTGTAACAAAAACACACCACATCGTGGTGAGAAAAATATATGCTGAGTAGATGCTTTGTTGTTGGCATAGCGATTCAACAAGAGAATGAAATACTTAATAATAAAAAAATAAAAAAAAAAACGAAGGTTCTAAGTTTACATACATACATACGTGTATGTATAAAAATAAAAATGATCAAGAGTGAATAAATGTAAGTAAACGGAATACAGTTTACATACATATATGCAAACATAAATACAAAAGAAATATAGGAGAATTCATTCCTGATAATATGAAAATTATATGTATGTAAGTAAACGGAGCATTCCACCTACATACATACGTGTATGTATAAAAATAAAAATGATCAAAAGAGTGAGTAAATGTAAGTAAACGGAATACAGTTTACATACATATATGCAAACATAAATACAAAAGAAATACAGGAGCATTCATTCCTGATAATATGAAAATTATATGTATGTAAGTAAACGGAGTATTCCACTGTTTGCTTACATTTTAATATTCCGCTAGCAACAACAACTTATGCAAATATGTATGTGTGTGCATCAGTGTATGTAGTGCGTGAACAGCAAAATTGAAGAATCTTTAAAAATTAAAAACCAAAAGTATTATTAAGATTCCCGTTAATAATTACGAATTTAGTATACATACATTGATGTGTGCATATGTAAGTATATATATACATATATGCATTTTGATCTTTCTGTAGACATACATTTTAATGTAAGTTGCCATTACTTACTTTGTTTTGTACATCCATACCTATGTATTCTTAAAAACGATTTATGAAGAGACATATGTATGTATGTAACAGCTCAAAGGGAGAATGGCAAGGCGTGTAAAGGTCAAGGTAATATGACATAGGGTCATGTTCAACGATATTTTATAAGTATGTGACCCAAAAACGAGGTCAGTCACGACTTTTGGTCGTCACATTGCCCCCCTTTTTCCCTTTGAACTGGAACAAATGCTGGAGAATTCTTACAATTCATTTCACAAAACTAATAATTAATTCAAAAATCAATTCTTACAATTCATTTCATAAAACTAATAGTTAATTCAAAGGGGCTATGTATAGTTTTTTATTATTTTTTTTTTTTTTAATACAATTCAGTGCTGTGTTGGCCAACGATGGATATATATATATATATATATTGAGTATGTTAATGTACAAATGGCTTTAGGTCGCTAAGGTGTACGGTTCGCGTGGGTACGCCCTGACTTTCGCTTTTGAGTCTTACTATGACGGGGGGATAAAAGCTTGCACACGGTACGGTCCATCGAATTTTGGTGCTAATTTGGCAGCGAAATTTTCCCCTGCTTTTGAGAGGTGGTGTTGTTTGAGTAAAACCACGTCCCCAATTTTCGGCTTCCACCTTCTATGGCGGAGGTTATATCGTTTTTGCTGTTCCCGGGATGCATTTGACAGATTTCGTTTGACGGTCTCGAAAACATCTTTTAGAGCCTTAGTGCGAACATCCATATCTCCCAGATCGGCTCCTGTGCCGATAGTAACTTCGTCATATAGGGCTTTTGGCAACCGGGGCTCCCGTCCTTGAGTGAGGAACGCAGGGGAGTAGCCCGTTGACTCTGCTACGCTCGTATTGATGGCCAACATAATCTCAGGTAAGACATCGTCCCAACGGTTATGTTGCTTTTCGGCGAATTGTGCGATCATTGTTTTAATAGTACGGTTAGCCCTTTCTGTCGGATTTTCCTGCGGCGTATATGGGGCGGTGAGTTGTTGTCGTACTCCAACCTCCTCCAGATATCGTTGGAAAATTCGTGAAGTAAACTGAGTGCCGTTGTCGGTGATCAACACCTTTGGGACGCCAAAGCGCGATATTATGCGTTCTCTAAATGCTTTTATCAAACCCTCAGCTGTGGCTCGTCGTAATGGCACTAGCTCGCACCATTTAGAGAACCTGTCAAGAAACACTAGAAGCATTGAGGCGCCGTGCTTGGATCTGGGCAACGGCCCTATGAAATCGGCACATACGGTTGCCCAGGGTTCTTCAGGCAGACGTGTTAGCATTTCCCCGGCGGGAAGTTGTTGACTTACCTTGTACTTTTGACAGGATTCGCACTTGCGGACATATCGACTGACGTCACGGAACATTCCCGGCCAGTAATAGCGGGCGGCAATTCTATTACCTGTTTTTCGAACTCCGAGGTGTCCGGCCGCAGGAATATCGTGGTTTTCGTGTAATACTCGCTTCCTTAGGGGTGTTGCAACGCACAATTTCCACGGGTGGGTATCGTCATGGGGTGTCAGCCGCGGAAAGTGCCGGTAAAGCTCACCGTTGACGATACTGTACTCTGGATATTTTTCTGGGCTGTCGGTAACCGCTTGGATACGTTTTTCTAACCATGCACATGACTTGGTGGTGGGTTCTATCTGGATAATACTGAGAGTTTCACGCGGCTGGCGGGACAGCGCATCTGCAACCACGTTCTGGTTACCCTTTCAGTATAGTACCGTGAACTGATATTGTTGTAGCTCCAGCGCCCACCGGGCCAATCTCCCTGTGGGACTATCGATAGAATCCAACCACTTCAGTGATAGGTGGTCGGTTATTATGATGAATTTATAACCCTCTAAGTAGGCCCTCATTTTTCGAACGCCCCATACCACTGCTAAACACACTTTTTCGGTAGTTGAATAATTCCGTTCTGCTGGATTTAAGTGTCGGCTTGCACAAGCAATGAGTCGCTCTTGCCCCTCGAGTTCTTGGGTAAGTACTGCACCTAGACCGTAATCGCTGGCGTCGGTTTGCAGGGTGAACGTCTGTGTGAAGTCTGGACATGCTAGTACTGGCGCGTTGGTGAGATGGGATTTTAGTATTTCAAAAGCCTTCTGTTGTTCGGTCGTCCATTGCCAATGCTTGCCCTTTTTTAATAGTTTTGTAAGTGGTTGGGATAGTTTCGCTAAATTTTCCACAAACCTACGGTACCATGAAGCGATACCTAAGAATCGTCTCACCTCCTTTACATTCTGTGGAGGGCGTATTTCTTTGATGGCAGCAATTTTTTCAGGATCGGTTTTGATTCCTTCTCTACTAACGACATGCCCCAGGTACTTCGTTTCTTTTTTAAAGAACTCGCATTTCTCCGGGTTTATACGTAGTTGGGCTTCTCTAAGCCGACGGAAAACCTCCTTTAAGTTTTGGAGATGGTCTTCTAATGTTCGGCCGATTACAATAATATCGTCTAGGTAAGCAAATGCGGTGGGTTCCATATCTGCGCCGATTACCGTATCTAAAGCCCTCTGAAACGTGGCAGGTGCAGAGTGTAGCCCGAAGGGCATTACTCGCCACTGATATAGTCCGCGGCCAGGTACGGCAAAGGCAGTGTACTTTTTACTGCCCTCTTCCATCGGTATCTGCCAATACCCATCTTTTAAGTCCAAACTACTGACGTAAGCGGCATCCCGTAGCCTATTTAAAATCGTATCGAACCGGGGAAGTGGGTACGCATCAGGTACTGACCGGAGATTTAGTTGCCGGAAATCCATGCACATGCGCCAGGTACCATTTTTCTTTCGAGCAAGTGTGATGGGGAAGCTATACGGACTACGGGACGGCTCTATGCATCCCTTTTCGATGAGTTTATTCACTTCCGTGTCAACGATAGCCTGCATGGCTGGGTTTCGTTGAGCATACCTTATTTTTATGGGCCGATCATCTTTCATCACTATTTTATGCGTAGCGATGTTTGAAAAGCCTGTTATTGCACTGAATTTTGGTAGTTCTTCTGCCAAGAAAATGTTTATGACTTCCTGCTCCTGGTAATCATGATCAGAGATTGTCCGGTGCCTATTTTTCTCTGTTGGAACTTCGGCCATTAAATTTGTTGACGCGTTCTTTGGGGGCTGGCTTGGTTTTTTCTTGCGGCCTCTGCGTTTTTCCTTTCTGCGTTCTTCCGCTGCAGGTGGGGTGTTGAGACTCACAACTAACCCGGCACAACTGATGGTAGCCTCGAACTTTCGTAAGAAATCTAGCTCCAGTATCAGCTCTTCACTGCATTCTGGCACTATGGCGAATTCACAGTGTTGCGTAGTGTTGCCAAGGGTCACGTTCGTCGCAGTCGTCTCGGTGAGAAGTCGTTTTGATCCATCGGCTAGTATAACCTCTAAGCGCTCTTCTCCTTTTCGATGTTTCAGCCCGACTCGTTTCGTGAGACTGGGCTTGATGAAGCTGCGTGAGGCCCCGGTGTCGATGGTGGCGGTAGTTAGGTTGTTGTCAAGGAGTATCGTTGCGGAGATTCTGGCCTCTTCGTTGCGTAGTGCGGTTTGTTTTTCTGAGACTTTTATTGTGTTAGGCGCGACCCGTCTCAGTTCTGTCGTCCCCCATTGAAGTTTCCCGAGTGCCCAAATTTATTTGGACCCCGTTCGTGTCGTTATCCTTCTCTCGTTCTCGCCGAGGTAGACGGTTCTTCTTGCCTAGTACGCGTCTTTATGCTCTCTAGCTCTTCCGCCAATGCGCACAGCTCGGACAGGCTGTTGAAATCCTTTCTCCGTATATACCACAGGAAGTCGGGATGAGCATTTCTATATATACGCTCCAACTTTTGTTCTTTGTCGAGATTGGAGTGCCTCATTAACGCCTGCAGTGACAAAACGTAATCTTTGAACGCTTCTCGTGCTCCTTGTTTCCGCCGCTGGATCTCTTCTTCCAACTTCTCATGATATCTGGGTGGTAGGAAAAAGGCGCAGAAGTCATCTTTAAATTCGTTCCAGGTTGCCCACTCTTCATGGTTGTTGCGATACCAGATTAAAGCCCGTTCATAAAAAAATTCCGGCATGATGGATGGTAGTTCATTTGTGGAAACACAGCTCATACTCGAGAGTTCTTCGATCCGCTCAATGAATTCTAGGGGATCTTGCGTTCCATTGTATTTGACCCCCCACTTTCTGACTTGGTCCATGAGAATTGTGCGTGCTTCCAGAGAACGTGTGGTTAATCGTGGCGATTGTTCTGACTTGACTGGGGATTTTGCCTGTTGATTCTCACTACCGGAGGGTTGGGCTACAGGTATCAAAAGTCCCGTGGGATTTTCATATTTGGTCTGGATCTCAAGCAAGCGCTCTACGGCTTTAGAGTCGTGTTCGCTACTCACAAATTTCGCCAATCGTTTCCTCAGCTCTTCGACCGTTCCGGTTGTTTCCAAACCGAATTCGTTTAGGTACATGACCAGCTCGTCTCTTTTTAAGGAGTAGATCCACGTAGTTCGTAACATCTTCAGCACCAGAGTTGTATGTTGTAAAAAAATGTAATTCTTATTTTTTTTGTCCCCAAGGGGTTTATAGTTTTTTTTTGTTTTCCTTTTTTTTCTCTTTTTATATTTACTGTCCGATTTTTCTTCCAGTAAAAAAAGGATTTTTTTTTTTTTTTTTGCAGAAAATTATTTTTCTAGATAATAAAACTTGAGTTTTTTTTTTTTATTTATTTAAGATTAAAAATGTTTAATATTGTTCAATTTTTTTCAACTATATATGAGAAAAATAAATTATTATTTTTATTTATTTATTTATTTTTTTTTTTGTTCTCTAGTCTGGGACAACTATTTTTGTTGCCGTCCCTGCTCGGGCGCCATTGTAACGACAGGTTTTCTCCCATAGGCTGAGATAGCTCAGGGCTGCCAGGATTCATTACAAAAATTTATATTTGTGACCAGAGAACAAGGAAAAAAAAACAACACACTCATTTTTCTATATAAAATGTAGTTTATTGATTAAAAGTTCATTCTATATAAAATGTGGTTTTTGTGATTAGAAGTTCATTCTGCGTTATACGACGGATCGCAGTGCCAACACCAATACATCGCCCTTGGCCGACTGTGTATGTAGAAATACGTGGAGTTCGCGCTAAAACGCGGTGAGGGGAGGTTAACTCAAACCCTCGGGGAATTAGACGAATGCCGAATCATATACACGACACGAGGTTGGTTGGGCGTAGTGTCGAGAATGTCCGGAGGAGAGCTTTACTCAACCCTCTGAAGATTCTCTTTAAAAAAAAACGATTCGCGCTTAGAAAAACGATGAGGGGAGATCAACTCTAAACCCTCAATAGGTTAATGAAGCGTTGAATTACGACGTGGAGTTGGTTGAGCGGGGTTATACGGACACGGATAGTGCGTACGGACACGGATAATGCATACGGGCATGGAGAATACCCTGAGGAGGATTTATATCCCGAACCCTCAGTGTATTCTCCATCCACAAAGGCTGGCGGTTACTGAAGAGAATCACTCCCCTTCAGAACATCCAGTTCTTCGTGCCCCCGGCAACCGGTCAAGTGAGGAGAATACCCTGAGGAGGATTTATATCCCGAACCCTCAGTGTATTCTCTTTTACATGGGAGTTCAGCCGTCCTGAAGACCACGGATGGTCACCAGGACAGCTGGCATCCCATGCCACCCTACCAGGTCACCCCGATAGCCAGTTCAGTGCGGAGAATACCCTGAGGAGGATTTATATCCCGAACCCTCAGTGTATTCTCTTTTGCATGGGAGTTCAGCCGGCCTGGAGACCACGGATGGTCACCAGGACAGCCGGCATCCCATGCCACTTCACCAAGCTACCCCGGCAGCCAGTTCAGTGCGGAGAATACCCTGAGGAGGATTTATATCCCGAACCCTCAGTGTATTCTCTTTTGCATGGGAGTTCAGCCGGCCTGGAGACCACGGATGGTCACCAGGACAGCCGGCATCCCATGCCACTTCACCAAGCTACCCCGGCAGCCAGTTCAGTGCGGAGAATACCCTGAGGAGGATTTATATCCCGAACCCTCAGTGTATTCTCTTTTGCATGGGAGTTCAGCCGGCCTGGAGATTACGGATGGTCACCAGGACAGCCGGCATCCCATGCCACTTCACCAAGCTACCCCGGCAGCCAGTTCAGTGCGGAGAATACCCTGAGGAGGATTTATATCCCGAACCCTCAGTGTATTCTCTTTTGCATGGGAGTTCAGCCGGCCTGGAGACCACGGATGGTCACCAGGACAGCCGGCATCCCATGCCACTTCACCAAGCTACCCCGGCAGCCAGTTCAGTGCGGAGAATACCCTGAGGAGGATTTATATCCTGAACCCTCAGTGTATTCTCTTTTGCATGGGAGTTCAGCCGGCCTGGAGACCACGGATGGTCACCAGGACAGCCGGCACCCCATGCCACTTCACCAATCTACCCCGGCGGCCAGTTCAGTGCGGAGAATACCCTGAGGAGGATTTATATCCCGAACCCTCAGTGTATTCTCTTTTGCATGGGAGTTCAGCCGGCCTGGAGACCACGGATGGTCACCAGGACAGCCGGCATCCCATGCCACTTCACCAAGCTACCCCGGCAGCCAGTTCAGTGCGGAGAATACCCTGAGGAGGATTTATATCCCGAACCCTCAGTGCATTCCCTTTACCATAGGAATTCAGCTGATCTGAAGACCATTACAGGTCTTCAGACCAGCCGGCATCCTATGCCACTTTACCAGGCGAGTTGTGTTCAGCAGCTCGCCTGGCGACTGACTGCCCCGATTCTGCATGATGCGCCGCCTTTTATATGGTTGCTCACCAACTGTAACAAAAACACACCACATCGTGGTGAGAAAAATATATGCTGAGTAGATGCTTTGTTGTTGGCATAGCGATTCAACAAGAGAATGAAATACTTAATAATAAAAAAATAAAAAAAAAAACGAAGGTTCTAAGTTTACATACATACATACGTGTATGTATAAAAATAAAAATGATCAAGAGTGAATAAATGTAAGTAAACGGAATACAGTTTACATACATATATGCAAACATAAATACAAAAGAAATATAGGAGAATTCATTCCTGATAATATGAAAATTATATGTATGTAAGTAAACGGAGCATTCCACCTACATACATACGTGTATGTATAAAAATAAAAATGATCAAAAGAGTGAGTAAATGTAAGTAAACGGAATACAGTTTACATACATATATGCAAACATAAATACAAAAGAAATACAGGAGCATTCATTCCTGATAATATGAAAATTATATGTATGTAAGTAAACGGAGTATTCCACTGTTTGCTTACATTTTAATATTCCGCTAGCAACAACAACTTATGCAAATATGTATGTGTGTGCATCAGTGTATGTAGTGCGTGAACAGCAAAATTGAAGAATCTTTAAAAATTAAAAACCAAAAGTATTATTAAGATTCCCGTTAATAATTACGAATTTAGTATACATACATTGATGTGTGCATATGTAAGTATATATATACATATATGCATTTTGATCTTTCTGTAGACATACATTTTAATGTAAGTTGCCATTACTTACTTTGTTTTGTACATCCATACCTATGTATTCTTAAAAACGATTTATGAAGAGACATATGTATGTATGTAACAGCTCAAAGGGAGAATGGCAAGGCGTGTAAAGGTCAAGGTAATATGACATAGGGTCATGTTCAACGATATTTTATAAGTATGTGACCCAAAAACGAGGTCACGACTTTTGGTCGTCACATTGCCCCCCTTTTTCCCTTTGAACTGGAACAAATGCTGGAGAATTCTTACAATTCATTTCACAAAACTAATAATTAATTCAAAAATCAATTCTTACAATTCATTTCATAAAACTAATAGTTAATTCAAAGGGGCTATGTATAGTTTTTTATTTTTTTTTTTTTTTTTAATACAATTCAGTGCTGTGTTGGCCAACGATGGATATATATATATATATATTGAGTATGTTAATGTACAAATGGCTTTAGGTCGCTAAGGTGTACGGTTCGCGTGGGTACGCCCTGACTTTCGCTTTTGAGTCTTACTATGACGGGGGGATAAAAGCTTGCACACGGTACGGTCCATCGAATTTTGGTGCTAATTTGGCAGCGAAATTTTCCCCTGCTTTTGAGAGGTGGTGTTGTTTGAGTAAAACCACGTCCCCAATTTTCGGCTTCCACCTTCTATGGCGGAGGTTATATCGTTTTTGCTGTTCCCGGGATGCATTTGACAGATTTCGTTTGACGGTCTCGAAAACATCTTTTAGAGCCTTAGTGCGAACATCCATATCTCCCAGATCGGCTCCTGTGCCGATAGTAACTTCGTCATATAGGGCTTTTGGCAACCGGGGCTCCCGTCCTTGAGTGAGGAACGCAGGGGAGTAGCCCGTTGACTCTGCTACGCTCGTATTGATGGCCAACATAATCTCAGGTAAGACATCGTCCCAACGGTTATGTTGCTTTTCGGCGAATTGTGCGATCATTGTTTTAATAGTACGGTTAGCCCTTTCTGTCGGATTTTCCTGCGGCGTATATGGGGCGGTGAGTTGTTGTCGTACTCCAAACCCTCAGCTGTGGCTCGTCGTAATGGCACTAGCTCGCACCATTTAGAGAACCTGTCAAGAAACACTAGAAGCATTGAGGCGCCGTGCTTGGATCTGGGCAACGGCCCTATGAAATCGGCACATACGGTTGCCCAGGGTTCTTCAGGCAGACGTGTTAGCATTTCCCCGGCGGGAAGTTGTTGACTTACCTTGTACTTTTGACAGGATTCGCACTTGCGGACATATCGACTGACGTCACGGAACATTCCCGGCCAGTAATAGCGGGCGGCAATTCTATTACCTGTTTTTCGAACTCCGAGGTGTCCGGCCGCAGGAATATCGTGGTTTTCGTGTAATACTCGCTTCCTTAGGGGTGTTGCAACGCACAATTTCCACGGGTGGGTATCGTCATGGGGTGTCAGCCGCGGAAAGTGCCGGTAAAGCTCACCGTTGACGATACTGTACTCTGGATATTTTTCTGGGCTGTCGGTAACCGCTTGGATACGTTTTTCTAACCATGCACATGACTTGGTGGTGGGTTCTATCTGGATAATACTGAGAGTTTCACGCGGCTGGCGGGACAGCGCATCTGCAACCACGTTCTGGTTACCCTTTCAGTATAGTACCGTGAACTGATATTGTTGTAGCTCCAGCGCCCACCGGGCCAATCTCCCTGTGGGACTATCGATAGAATCCAACCACTTCAGTGATAGGTGGTCGGTTATTATGATGAATTTATAACCCTCTAAGTAGGCCCTCATTTTTCGAACGCCCCATACCACTGCTAAACACTCTTTTTCGGTAGTTGAATAATTCCGTTCTGCTGGATTTAAGTGTCGGCTTGCACAAGCAATGAGTCGCTCTTGCCCCTCGAGTTCTTGGGTAAGTACTGCACCTAGACCGCTGGCGTCGGTTTGCAGGGTGAACGTCTGTGTGAAGTCTGGACATGCTAGTACTGGCGCGTTGGTGAGATGGGATTTTAGTATTTCAAAAGCCTTCTGTTGTTCGGTCGTCCATTGCCAATGCTTGCCCTTTTTTAATAGTTTTGTAAGTGGTTGGGATAGTTTCGCGAAATTTTCCACAAACCTGCGGTACCATGAAGCGATACCTAAGAATCGTCTCACCTCCTTTACATTCTGTGGAGGGCGTATTTCTTTGATGGCAGCAATTTTTTCAGGATCGGTTTTGATTCCTTCTCTACTAACGACATGCCCCAGGTACTTCGTTTCTTTTTTAAAGAACTCGCATTTCTCCGGATTTATACGTAGTTGGGCTTCTCTAAGCCGACGGAAAACCTCCTTTAAGTTTTGGAGATGGTCTTCTAATGTTCGGCCGATTACAATAATATCGTCTAGGTAAGCAAATGCGGTGGGTTCCATATCTGCGCCGATTACCGTATCTAAAGCCCTCTGAAACGTGGCAGGTGCAGAGTGTAGCCCGAAGGGCATTACTCGCCACTGATATAGTCCGCGGCCAGGTACGGCAAAGGCAGTGTACTTTTTACTGCCCTCTTCCATGGGTATCTGCCAATACCCATATTTTAAGTCCAAACTACTGACGTAAGCGGCATCCCGTAGCCTATTTAAAATCGTATCGATCCGGGGAAGTGGGTACGCATCAGGTACTGACCGGAGATTTAGCTGCCGGAAATCCATGCACATGCGCCAGGTACCATTTTTCTTTCGAGCAAGTGTGATGGGGAAGCTATACGGACTACGGGACGGCTCTATGCATCCCTTTTCGATGAGTTTATTCACTTCCGTGTCAACGATAGCCTGCATGGCTGGGTTTCGTTGAGCATACCTTATTTTTATGGGCCGATCATCTTTCATCACTATTTTATGCGTAGCGATGTTTGAAAAGCCTGTTATTGCACTGAATTTTGGTAGTTCTTCTGCCAAGAAAATGTTTATGACTTCCTGCTCCTGGTAATCATGATCAGAGATTGTCCGGTGCCTATTTTTCTCTGTTGGAACTTCGGCCATTAAATTTGTTGACGCGTTCTTTGGGGGCTGGCTTGGTTTTTTCTTGCGGCCTCTGCGTTCTTCCGCTGCAGGTGGGGTGTTGAGACTCACAACTAACCCGGCACAACTGATGGTAGCCTCGAACTTGTGATGGGCAATTAACTTTTGATAGCCTGTTTGAAACACTCACAAGGATAAAACAAAATGAAATAAGTACCTTAATTTAAAGTTTAAAGTTAACGGAATTTCTGAACGTGTAACACCAGAGAATTTCAGAGTTCTTTATTAAGTACTAAGTAGTAAGTATTCAACGAATGTAATTAGAAGTGTGTATATAATAGAATGAAAAAGTGGAGAGTACGTGCTTGCACATTTTATGGAGTATTAATACCGCATGGAATTTGCCTTGATCATTCCTTTGACAACTGCTAAGCGATACGCATAAGAAGTGCTTATAATTAATGCGTTAGTACAACTTCAAGTTTATAATACAATTAGTTGAACTTGTGTTGCCTTACAAAGAAAATAAAAGGAAAAAAAAAAAAAAAAAAGCAACACGTAAAGGAAAATACGGATATTTGGAATGATATTGCATTCAATGCTATCTGGCTTGCCTCCAATTTAGAAGACCTAAACTTTCCCACGTGCTTTATAAAATACGAGGAGCAACCGTGTTGTAGGTATAATATATTGCCGTTGCTGAAGAGTAAAACTATAAAATATATTTAATATATTTCTAAACTTTAGGACACAAATTTGAGCCGGTTGTTTAATACCCACTTCCGGATCAATCTGACCATAAAGGAGCCTCACAACGACCGGAAACTCTTCGTTTAAGCGTGGTTAAAGCCACGTATACCGTGGTATATTCTCCCGAGCAGGCTACGAAACAAAAAAACAAAAGAACAAAACCCAAAAACAATATTTCAACAAATTAAAACTAGTTAACTTATTAAAACAACGAAACAGCCAATCTAATTAATATTAGCACCTTATTCTAACTTTATCGTTTACAAATTAGCTAACCTACCTTACTACTTCATATAGGTGGGCAAGTCATCCACCTATTAATCAAACACTTTCGTTGCTACCTAAGAATATGATACCTATATCACCAATATTATCCCACTATAACATGTTAACTTTGTTCTTGTACTAAATCTCATTATCTGCCTACCCTTAATTTATATCCTACAATATTATTCCCTTAATCAATTTTCTTTAATCCCCGAAACAAATAAACAAATCTATTACGTACGAAACTTACATGCAAAAATAATAATTTACCGAACACCCTAATTCGCTCACTTTATAAATTTTCAAAGCAGTGCATCCAGCAGATCAACAGGCCTGATGACTACGATGGATGAATAATACGTAAGTCCCCAATGTTAATTAATTTGATTTTGTAAATTGTGAGAGTGAGTGAATTGCATAAAAATATATTTACATACATACATAATATACAGACAGTAAAAGAGAAAGAATTTGTCCATATATATACTGTTAATGTGTAAATATGTTTGATTATATGTACATATGTATATAGGTGTACAATATCAGCAAGAGCCCAAAAGTCTCCAGTCATTAATTGTCATTCTCTTCTGAGTACTTGTTTTTATCTTTGCATACAGTTTTGGAGCTTTTAGCTTTTAAAAGTCGTAGAATATTTACGATTTGTTTTGGTTTCTCATAAGCTGAACTAATATACTACTTTCTTTTTTAAATTTTGAATTACTAATACCAATTTTTCTTTGCTTTTACGGCATTTATAGCAGTTATATATAAATATAAGTTAATACCTTTTTTTTTTGGCCTAAATAATATTGAAATAAATAATGATTGAATTATCTTGAACAGAAAACGCTATGGTTTGTTAAAATAGTTTATTAAACGGTTGATGAAATGTAAAGGATGAAGTAATAGCATGTTCATTGGGCTGATATACAACAAGGTCGTCAGCATGGTAGGGCGGGAACATAAGACCTTAGGGAAATTAACATCTTCTATCCCTCTTTGGCACTAAACTTCTGAGTATCTATATTTATGGTTTTTATTTTTAGCTGCACACGTAACTACAAAAATAATAATTTTAAATGTCTGTAACACAGCCTACCCAGAAGTATCACACCCCCACTCCCAATTTCCTGAGCTATAGCCGAAGCACTGCTAGGTGTGCAGACGAGTTATACATAGAATGCCTACTGGTTCGTTACAGAAATTTAATGGCGCCCAACGTGGGGCTCTCGGAAAGCATTCATTAGTCGCAACCAACATCATGACTTTACTTGTAGATTTTTATGCGAGGGTCCACCTAACTTGTTCAGTTACTCTAACTACTTTACCTTTCGGTACTGCGGAATTTATAATGGGATGTTTTTGTCTAATTATAACCGTTGTAGGATTCGTAAATAGTTACCATATTTTTTTTGTAATAAAATAAATAATAACCATAAATGTGTTGGTTCGGTGTTGAAATATTTATAATTTACTTTGGAATTTGGATGAATGCCTATTGCGTTCTCTTACCATTTTATATTATGGTATAACCCGAGCAATAAAATATCAAATACAGTTGTAACAGTTGCGACTTTTTCCTTTGTTTTATCATACAAAGAAAACCAATTGTAAAAATTGTATTGATACCTTAAACTAATTAGGTCGGTCATCTGGAACACGGAATACTTCAGAAGTTTATTTTGCCACTTAATTACATACTCACTTGCATATGCATATAATATTAATAACTATTATTACTTATATCTTTACAGAGTAGTCAACCCAAAAAAAAAAAAATTTTTTTTTGAATTGTACCTTCGCTTTTACTAAGAAAGAGTTATTATAAGCTTACCTAGATTTTTTTTTTTGTTTTTTTTTATATTGTTTTTTTTTTATTTCTAAATTGAAATGCCTGTTACTCGTAGTCCCGAGTCCGGGGAGGCTATAGGGGGAGGAGCAGATGAGCTCCAATACTGCAATATTTGTAGGGATAGCTTAGACGTAAGTGAAAACACTACAACATTATGCAAACACACTTTTCATACTTCATGCCTAGACATTTGGTTAAGGAAAAGTCAGACTTGTCCTATGTGTAAGCAACCTTGCGATCCCATGGATTTTGATTTGCAAGCCCCGCCAATGGCAGAGAGGCTGAACATGCAGTTACTGAAACAAACAGAAATTCCGCATGTTCGCACAAAAGGTGCTATTCCACGGGAACGACCAAACACGAGGTCCTACGCACAACAAAATCAGGATTTGCCCATAGATGAGGACGACACCAACTCACTTATGAACCAATACAACGCAACAAAATTGGTAGGTGGTAAATTGTCGGAGAAAAAAGTTCGACATATGATTGATACAACGCTAAAAACTTTTAGAGCCGAGGTTTCTTCTGCCATTACAGAAGAAATCAGATCGATGTTGCGGGATTTAAATCTTAATAATAATCCAGCAAGCGTGTTTGCAAGAACGGAACAACATGCACCCAATGCTGAATCGGTAGACATTGAAAACCGTCAATTTATGAATCCTGAGCCTCAAATCGAATGGCCAGAAGATTTCCCTAGTAGAGGTAGTCAAAATTTTGCACCAAATATGAATCGTAGGCGAACTGGTTCAAATGTGCAGAATGCAAATTTTTCCACTATATCACTAGACCCACATAAAATAGCGAATCTGATTTTTAATTGGCATGTAAGGTTTTCAGGTGCAGAGGATGGTATTTCAGTGGACGAGTTCATATATAGAATAAATACGCTTACCACGGTTCACCTTAATGGTAACTTTTCGATACTTTGTGAACACATCCACTCCCTGTTTGAGGGCAAAGCTTTAAAATGGTTTTGGAGGTACCATCGACAAATGGATACTTCATTGGTTTGGTATCATGTATGTGAAGCCCTTCGTAGGCAATTTAAAGACACCACCCCAGATTATGACATCAAGGATGACATGCGAAGAAGAAAACAAAAGGAAAATGAAAGCTTCGAGGTATTTCTTGAGGCTATGATGCACTTGAGTGACAAGCTTAGAGCTCCATTAGGGGAAGCTGAATTAGTTGAAATTATAATAAGGAACTTAAAAACTAATTTGCGTCTTGAACTACTTCACTTAAACATTATCGACTTAACAACGCTACGTAAGGAGGTTAGAAAACATGAAAAATTTTTTGAAGACTTAAAATTAAACGCATCATATAAGCCCAAATATTCCCGCCCACAGATTGCAGAATTGACAAATGAGAGGCCACTCGGGTTTCCAGAAGACCATGATGAACTGGGGGAGGATGCTATTAATGAGGTCGATGATAAAATAATAACCTGTTGGAATTGTGATGGTTTGGGTCATCGATACCAAGATTGTGTCTTGGCAAGGCGAGTATTTTGCTATGGGTGCGGAGCATTGGACAAATACAAGCCTACCTGCCCTCGGTGTTCAAATAAGTCGGGAAACGCAGTCCGGGATGTTCGGTCCAAAACGATCGGACATCCACAAAGATCATTCAGAGATTAACTAATAGTAAAATTCTAAAAGATAATGTCCCAGAGTTACCAGATAATTATATGAATACCTCTCTTGATGGACAACCACCCCTACAATTTTTGCCATATCACGAAAGGTTAAATAAATATTTGCAATTACGAAATAGAATATTTACCAACCCTATCCACTCTAGGAAACAACTAAGATCTAAAATAAGAATGCGTGATTACTGGAGACGGAAAAAACAATTACAGAAATTTATAATATCAAGTATTGAGAAACAGGGGATAGATTCAAGACCATTTACTAACATTAATGTTGAGGGGAAGGTAGTTTTAGCGCTTTTGGATAGCGGGGCTAATAAGTCCTGTATAGGCGGTAGGTTCGCGAAGGAAATATTAGGTGATTCAGCGGATAAGGTGGTAAAACATAAAGGGAGCGTGCGGACGGCAGACGGCCACAGTCAACAGGTCGTGGGTTCGATTAATTTTGATATTGAATATAATGGCCAATCGTGTATAGTAGAGTTTATTATAGTTCCAAGCTTGAAACAGAATATCATCTGCGGAATGGATTTTTGGCAAAAGTTTGGCCTGGAGATTTACGTACCTACGATCAATGAAGTTGAGCATGCTGTTGATGGCTCAGACAGGCTTACATTAGAACTCAAAGACCTGCGAAAACTAAATGCTGCAATTTCTGCCTTTCCATCGTTTGAAAAAGAGGGGCTAGGAAAAACAACTTTAATTGAACATGTTATAGACACTGGAACCGCTGTTCCAACGCAACGGTATTACTCAACGGTATTACCCAATTTCGCCAGCTAGGGAAAAGGTGCTATGTGGGGAGATTGACAGAATGTTACAACTGGGAGTAATTGAGATCGCGGAAAATTCACCCTGGTCTTCTCCAGGGGTTTTATTGGTGAAACCTGGGAAAGTTAGATTTTGTCTGGACTCTCGAAAATTGAACCAAGTAACCATAAAAGACGCCTATCCAATTCCAAATATAGATGGAATGATTTCTCGCTTGTCACCGGTGCAGGTGATATCAAAAGTGGATCTAAAAGATGCCTTTTGGCAAATTGGACTTTCGAAAGAGTCTCGCCCTAAAACGGCTTTCACAGTCCCAAATCGACCCTTATACCAGTTTGTGCGTATGCCTTTTGGGCTCTGCAATGCACCGCAAACTATGTGTCGGCTGATGGACAAGGTAATACCCTATGATTTAAGGGATCACGTTTTCGTATACCTAGATGATCTACTTGTGGTATCATCTTCACTAGACGAACATATTGTCCATCTGCTCCAAGTGGCATCGCTTCTGAGAAAAGCGGGGCTCACTATAAATGTGGGAAAAAGTAATTTTGGTTTGAAAAGTGTCAAGTATTTGGGATATGTGGTGGGTAATGGAACCCTTAGTGTAGATCCAGACAAAGTCAGGGCAATTTCTGATTATCCCGCTCCGAAGACTGTGAAGCAATTAAGGCAGTTTCTGGGACTAGCAGGGTGGTATCGTCGTTTTGTAGCCAATTATTCATCACTAACATCTCCTCTTACGGATCTTTTATCTAAACGGAAAACTTTTGTATGGAATGCCGAGGCCCAAAGGGCTTTTGAAGCTCTTAAACAGTCTCTTACAACCGCTCCATGTTTGTCGCATCCAAATTATAATAACCCATTTATTGTCCAATGTGATGCTAGTCAGTATGGTGTTGGGGGAGTTTTGGCTCAGTGTGACGAAAACGGGCTTGAGCGGCCAATAGCTTTTATGTCCAGTAAATTGAATAAAGCGCAAAGAAACTATTCAGTTACTGAGTTGGAGTGCCTTGCGGTTGTTTTAGCCATAAGGAAGTTTCGCGCATATATAGAGGGACATCAATTTAAGGTTATAACTGACCACGCTAGCCTTAAATGGTTGATGGGGCAAAAGGATCTGACTGGCAGGTTGGCAAGATGGGCATTAAAATTACAGGGATATGACTTTCAGGTGGAGCATCGAAAGGGAAGCGAAAATGTGGTGGCTGATGCGTTGTCACGCCTGTATAGTGATAGTGATCCAGAAATCATGGAAATCATAGAACCATTACCTGTAATAGATATTAACTCTGAATATTTTGATTCTTTGTCCTATGGCGAACTTAGAGAAGGGCTTATGAAATCAGAGTTGCCACATTTCAAAATTGTGGGAAAATTTATTTACCATAAATCAGAGTTTGATAATGGAGCAGAAATTGATAGTGTAGCCTGGAAACTGTTGGTTCCAGAAGAGTTACGAGGGGAAGTCTTGTATGCATGTCATGATCAACCTTCAGCAGGCCATGGAGGAATTGCTAAGACTCTCGATAGAATCAGACGTTATTTTTACTGGCCGGGAATGGTTACTGATGTAAGAAGATATGTCACGAACTGCAAACTATGCACAACATCTAAGATACCTTCACGTACTCTCCGGCCTCCTATGGGCCAAATGACATCCTCCGAACGTCCATTTCAACGTCTCTATGTGGACTTTATCGGTCCATTTCCCCGAAGCAAAACCGGTAACATTGGCATCTTTGTTGTCCTTGACCACTTCACAAAATTTTCATTCTTAAAACCATTGAAACGATTTACTGCTAACTTAGTAATTTCTTACTTAAAGGAGGGCATCTTTGATTGTTTTGGAATACCTGAAGTGATAGTTTCAGATAATGGTAGCCAATTTAAGAGTAGAGAGTTCAGGGCCTTCCTGGGGAAACATGGGGTGCAACATATGTGCACTGCTGTGTATTCACCTCAAGTTAACGCTAGTGAGCGGGTAAATAGATGCATTAATGAGGCCTTGCGTTCGTATATTCGCAGTGATCAAAGAAATTGGGATGTGTATATGAGCAGTATAAACTGCGCCCTGAGAAACAGCATACATCAAAGTCTAGGGTATTCTCCCTATTTTGTAACTTTTGGCCAAAGTATGGTGACACATGGTGCTGACTACAAAGTTCTTAAAAATCTTGAACTCTTAAAAGAGCCTTGTGCAGCCATAGACCGTATTGATAATTTTCAGTTCATAAGGGAAGCTATAAAGGATAAAATGAGAACTTCATACGAAAACAATGCTCGAAGTTACAACTTAAGATCTCGTAATAGAAACTTTAATATTGGTCGGATTGTTACAATAAGAAATTTTACACAGAGCAATATGCTCAAACACTTTAACTCAAAACTGGCTCCGGTTGGAATAAAATGCCGAGTTGTGGAAAAACTAGGGAACGTATACTATGTCTTAGAGGACCTAGAGAGCAAGAACCGATCAACATATCACTTAAAGGACATTTGGTGATGACGGAATATATTTTTATAATTTTTTTCAGATGTTTCTCGTCGATAAACCTTGATAAACATCTGTTGTGTGATGGGCAATTAACTTTTGATAGCCTGTTTGAAACACTCACAAGGATAAAACAAAATGAAATAAGTACCTTAATTTAAAGTTTAAAGTTAACGGAATTTCTGAACGTGTAACACCAGAGAATTTCAGAGTTCTTTATTAAGTACTAAGTAGTAAGTATTCAACGAATGTAATTAGAAGTGTGTATATAATAGAATGAAAAAGTGGAGAGTACGTGCTTGCACATTTTATGGAGTATTAATACCGCATGGAATTTGCCTTGATCATTCCTTTGACAACTGCTAAGCGATACGCATAAGAAGTGCTTATAATTAATGCGTTAGTACAACTTCAAGTTTATAATACAATTAGTTGAACTTGTGTTGCCTTACAAAGAAAATAAAAGGAAAAAAAAAAAAAGCAACACGTAAAGGAAAATACGGATATTTGGAATGATATTGCATTCAATGCTATCTGGCTTGCCTCCAATTTAGAAGACCTAAACTTTCCCACGTGCTTTATAAAATACGAGGAGCAACCGTGTTGTAGGTATAATATATTGCCGTTGCTGAAGGGTAAAACTATAAAATATATTTAATATATTTCTAAACTTTAGGACACAAATTTGAGCCGGTTGTTTAATACCCACTTCCGGATCAATCTGACCATAAAGGAGCCTCACAACGACCGGAAACTCTTCGTTTAAGCGTGGTTAAAGCCACGTATACCGTGGTATATTCTCCCGAGCAGGCTACGAAACAAAAAAACAAAAGAACAAAACCCAAAAACAATATTTCAACAAATTAAAACTAGTTAACTTATTAAAACAACGAAACAGCCAATCTAATTAATATTAGCACCTTATTCTAACTTTATCGTTTACAAATTAGCTAACCTACCTTACTACTTCATATAGGTGGGCAAGTCATCCACCTATTAATCAAACACTTTCGTTGCTACCTAAGAATATGATACCTATATCACCAATATTATCCCACTATAACATGTTAACTTTGTTCTTGTACTAAATCTCATTATCTGCCTACCCTTAATTTATATCCTACAATATTATTCCCTTAATCAATTTTCTTTAATCCCCGAAACAAATAAACAAATCTATTACGTCCGAAACTTACATGCAAAAATAATAATTTACCGAACACCCTAATTCGCTCACTTTATAAATTTTCAAAGCAGTGCATCCAGCAGATCAACAGGCCTGATGACTACGATGGATGAATAATACGTAAGTCCCCAATGTTAATTAATTTGATTTTGTAAATTGTGAGAGTGAGTGAATTGCATAAAAATATATTTACATACATACATAATATACAGACAGTAAAAGAGAAAGAATTTGTCCATATATATACTGTTAATGTGTAAATATGTTTGATTATATGTACATATGTATATAGGTGTACAATATCAGCAAGAGCCCAAAAGTCTCCAGTCATTAATTGTCATTCTCTTCTGAGTACTTGTTTTTATCTTTGCATACAGTTTTGGAGCTTTTAACTTTTAAAAGTCGTAGAATATTTACGATTTGTTTTGGTTTCTCATAAGCTGAACTAATATACTACTTTCTTTTTTAAATTTTGAATTACTAATACCAATTTTCCTTTGCTTTTACGGCATTTATAGCAGTTATATATAAATATAAGTTAATACCTTTTTTTTTTGGCCTAAATAATATTGAAATAAATAATGATTGAATTATCTTGAACAGAAAACGCTATGGTTTGTTAAAATAGTTTATTAAACGGTTGATGAAATGTAAAGGATGAAGTAATAGCATGTTCATTGGGCTGATATACAACAAGGTCGTCAGCATGGTAGGGCGGGAACATAAGACCTTAGGGAAATTAACATCTTCTATCCCTCTTTGGCACTAAACTTCTGAGTATCTATATTTATGGTTTTTTTTTTTAGCTGCACACGTAACTACAAAAATAATAATTTTAAATGTCTGTAACACAGCCTACCCAGAAGTATCACACCCCCACTCCCAATTTCCTGAGCTATAGCCGAAGCACTGCTAGGTGTGCAGACGAGTGATACATAGAATGCCTACTGGTTCGTTACAAACTTTCGTAAGAAATCTAGCCCCAGTATCAGCTCTTCACTGCATTCTGGCATTATGGCGAATTCACAGTGTTGCGTAGTGTTGCCAAGGGTCACGTTCGTCGCAGTCGTCTCGGTGAGAAGTCGTTTTGATCCATCGGCTAGTATAACCTCTAAGCGCTCTTCTGCTTTTCGATGTTTCAGCCCGACTCGTTTCGTGAGACTGGGCTTGATGAAGCTGCGTGAGGCCCCGGTGTCGATGGTGGCGGTAGTTAGGTTGTTGTCAAGGAGTATCGTTGCGGAGATTCTGGCCTCTTCGTTGCGTAGTGCGGTTTGTTTTTCTGAGACTTTTATTGTGTTAGGCGCGACCCGTCTCAGTTCTGTCGTCCCCCATTGAAGTTTCCCCGAGTGCCCAAATTTATTTGGACCCCGTTCGTGTCGTTGCCCTTCTCTCGTTCTCGCCGAGGTAGACGGTTCTTCTTGCCTAGTACGCGTCTTTATGCTCTCTAGCTCTTCCGCCAATGCGCACAGCTCGGACAGGCTGTTGAAATCCTTTCTCCGTATATACCACAGGAAGTCGGGATGAGCATTTCTATATATACGCTCCAACTTTTGTTCTTTGTCGAGATTGGAGTGCCTCATTAACGCCTGCAGTGACAAAACGTAATCTTTGAACGCTTCTCGTGCTCCTTGTTTCCGCCGCTGGATCTCTTCTTCCAACTTCTCATGATATCTGGGTGGTAGGAAAAAGGCGCAGAAGTCATCTTTAAATTCGTTCCAGGTTGCCCACTCTTCATGGTTGTTGCGATACCAGATTAAAGCCCGTTCATAAAAAAATTCCGGCATGATGGATGGTAGTTCATTTGTGGAAACACAGCTCATACTCGAGAGTTCTTCGATCCGCTCAATGAATTCTAGGGGATCTTGCGTTCCATTGTATTTGACCCCCCACTTTCTGACTTGGTCCATGAGATTTGTGCGTGCTTCCAGAGAACGTGTGGTTAATCGTGGCGATTGTTCTGACTTGACTGGGGATTTTGCCTGTTGATTCTCACTACCGGAGGGTTGGGCTACAGGTATCAAAAGTCCCGTGGGATTTTCATATTTGGTCTGGATCTCAAGCAAGCGCTCTACGGCTTTAGAGTCGTGTTCGCTACTCACAAATTTCGCCATTCGTTTCCTCAGCTCTTCGACCGTTCCGGTTGTTTCCAAACCGAATTCGTTTAGGTACATGACCAGCTCGTCTCTTTTTAAGGAGTAGATCCACGTAGTTCGTAACATCTTCAGCACCAGTGTTGTATGTTGTAAAAAAATGTAATTCTTATTTTCTTTTGTCCCCAAGGGGTTTATAGTTTTTTTTTTTTTTTTTGTTTTCCTTTTTTTTTCTCTTTTTATATTTACTGTCCGATTTTTCTTCCAGTAAAAAAAGGATTTTTTTTTTTTTTTTTTGCAGAAAAGTATTTTTCTAGATAATAAAACTTGAGTTTTTTTTTTCTTTTTTTTTTTTTTATTTATTTAAGATTAAAAATGTTTAATATTGTTCAATTTTTTTCAACTATATATGAGAAAAAAAAATTATTATTTTTATTTATTTATTTATTTTTTTTTTTTTTTTTTTGTTCTCTAGTCTGGGACAACAATTTTTGTTGCCGTCCCTGCTCGGGCGCCATTGTAACGACAGGTTTTCTCCCATAGGCTGAGATAGCTCAGGGCTGCCAGGATTCATTACAAAAATTTATATTTGTGACCAGAGAACAAGGAAAAAAAAAACAACACACTCATTTTTCTATATAAAATGTAGTTTATTGATTAAAAGTTCATTCTATATAAAATGTGGTTTTTGTGATTAGAAGTTCATTCTGCGTTATACGACGGATCGCAGTGCCAACACCAATACATCGCCCTTGGCCGACTGTGTATGTAGAAATACGTGGAGTTCGCGCTAAAACGCGGTGAGGGGAGGTTAACTCAAACCCTCGGGGAATTAGACGAATGCCGAATCATATACACGACACGAGGTTGGTTGGGCGTAGTGTCGAGAATGTCCGGAGGAGAGCTTTACTCAATCCTCTGAAGATTCTCTTTAAAAAAAAAACGATTCGCGCTTAGAAAAACGATGAGGGGAGGTCAACTCTAAACCCTCAATAGGTTAATGAAGCGTTGAATTACGACGTGGAGTTGGTTGAGCGGGGTTATACGGACACGGATAGTGCGTACGGACACGGATAATGCATACGGGCATGGAGAATACCCTGAGGAGGATTTATATCCCGAACCCTCAGTGTATTCTCCATCCACAAAGGCTGGCGGTTACTGAAGAGAATCACTCCCCTTCAGAACATCCAGTTCTTCGTGCCCCCGGCAACCGGTCAAGTGAGGAGAATACCCTGAGGAGGATTTATATCCCGAACCCTCAGTGTATTCTCTTTTACATGGGAGTTCAGCCGTCCTGGAGACCACGGATGGTCACCAGGACAGCTGGCATCCCATGCCACCCTTCCAGGTCACCCCGATAGCCAGTTCAGTGCGGAGAATACCCTGAGGAGGATTTATATCCCGAACCCTCAGTGTATTCTCTTTTGCATGGGAGTTCAGCCGGCCTGGAGACCACGGATGGTCACCAGGACAGCCGGCATCCCATGCCACTTCACCAAGCTACCCCGGCAGCCAGTTCAGTGCGGAGAATACCCTAAGGAGGATTTATATCCTGAACCCTCAGTGTATTCTCTTTTGCATGGGAGTTCAGCCGGCCTGGAGACCACGGATGGTCACCAGGACAGCCGGCATCCCATGCCACTTCACCAAGCTACCCCGGCAGCCAGTTCAGTGCGGAGAATACCCTGAGGAGGATTTATATCCCGAACCCTCAGTGTATTCTCTTTTGCATGGGAGTTCAGCCGGCCTGGAGACCACGGATGGTCACCAGGACAGCCGGCATCCCATGCCACTTCCCCAAGCTACCCCGGCAGCCAGTTCAGTGCGGAGAATACCCTGAGGAGGATTTATATCCCGAACCCTCAGTGTATTCTCTTTTGCATGGGAGTTCAGCCGGCCTGGAGACCACGGATGGTCACCAGGACAGCCGGCATCCCATGCCACTTCACCAAGCTACCCCGGCAGCCAGTTCAGTGCGGAGAATACCCTGAGGAGGATTTATATCCCGAACCCTCAGTGCATTCCCTTTACCATAGGAATTCAGCTGATCTGAAGACCATTACAGGTCTTCAGACCAGCCGGCATCCTATGCCACTTTACCAGGCGAGTTGTGTTCAGCAGCTCGCCTGGCGACTGACTGCCCCGATTCTGCATGATGCGACGCCTTTTATATGGTTGCTCACCAACTGTAACAAAAACACACCACATCGTGGTGAGAAAAATATATGCTGAGTAGATGCTTTGTTGTTGGCATAGCGGTTCAACAAGAGAATGAAATACTTAATAATAAAAAAATAAAAAAAAACGAAGGTTCTAAGTTTACATACATACATACGTGTATGTATAAAAATAAAAGTGATCAAAAGAGTGAATAAATGTAAGTAAACGGAATACAGTTTACATACATATATGCAAACATAAATACAAAAGAAATACAGGAGAATTCATTCCTGATAATATGAAAATTATATGTATGTAAGTAAACGGAGCATTCCACCTACATACATACGTGTATGTATAAAAATAAAAATGATCAAGAGTGAGTACATGTAAGTAAACGGAATACAGTTTACATACATATATGCAAACATAAATACAAAAGAAATACAGGAGCACTGTTTGCTTACATTTTAATATTCCGCTAGCAACAACAACTTATGCAAATATGTATGTGTGTGCATCAGTGTATGTAGTGCGTGAACAGCAAAATTGAAGAATCTTTAAAAATTAAAAACCAAAAGTATTATTAAGATTCCCGTTAATAATTACGAATTTAGTATACATACATTGATGTGTGCATATGTAAGTATATATATACATACATACATATATGCATTTTGATCTTTCTGTAGACATACATTTTAATGTAAGTTGCCATTACTTACTTTGTTTTGTACATCCATACCTATGTATTCTTAAAAATGATTTATGAAGAGACATATGTATGTACATATGTAACAGCTCAAAGGGAGAATGGCAAGGCGTGTAAAGGTCAAGGTAATATGACATAGGGTCATGTTCAACGATATTTTATAAGTATGTGACCCAAAAACGAGGTCACGACTTTTGGTCGTCACAATATATATATATATATATATATATATATATATATATATATATATATATATATATATATATATATATATATATATATATATATATATATATATATATATATATATATATATATATATATATATATATATATATATATATATATATATATATATATATATATATATATATATATATATATATATATATATATATATATATATATATATATATATATATATATATATATATATATATATATATATATATATATATATATATATATAGTTGTTTAAGTTATATCTATATCTTCGGTATATTTGGACCGATGTCAGAAATTTTCAGTTTCCATATTTATATACTCATTTTATTTCCACTGCCGACAGACGGACATCGGATCCATACCATCCATATATACCCGAGATATAGCCTAAACCAGGGTTTTCATGAAAATATCGCGTAAGCGAAATTAAACAAAAAAATTTTTTTTTTTCTTAAAAGCAGTTCTGGTAATAAAATATGGTTATATAAATATGGAAAATGAAAATTTCCGCTATCGGTCTATATATAAATCGGGGGTGTTCATGAAATTTCGCGTTAGCGAACTTAAACAAATTTTTTTTTTGCTTAAAAGCAGTTCTGGTAATAAAATGAGGTGTTATAAATGTGGCAAATGAAAACTTCCGATATTGGTCCATTGGACCCGAGATATAGCCTGGACTGTTTTCTCCATTAACATATTTTTTGTGCTGAAAAACAACTCTCGTTATAAAAGGTTACTAAAATACAGCAAATAGAAAATTCCAATATCGGTTGATATATATTCGAGATATAGCATAAACAAACTTTTCGACGAAAATGTCCATGAAAGATTTCTTTTATGGAATGGTGATTACAAGGCAAAAATATTTTTTCCCCGATATCGCTCCATATACATATATCCGGGCATATTCAATTCAAATTTGTAATATATACTATACATATACGTGACTATCGTGAAGGGTTTTTTAGATTCGGCCCATACGAATAACCGCACTCTTACTTGTTTTTTTTAATGTGGTGTCTATGAAACACAAATGTGTGAAACGCCTAGAAAATTTGTATGAAATATGCTCAATATTTTGAGTGTTTTCGATACAAATTTTCTAGACGTATTACTCATTCGTGTACCATAAAGACCATTTTTTTGTTGTTATTAAAAAAACATGTTTTCTTGTCCGTATGCATTGAATTATTATTTATTTATAATCACTATTTAAATTAAAAATTTTTGAAATGCAGGTCCAGGCTTATATATTAAAATCATTTACTAATCTGTATGTTAGAAGTACCTTTTGCATTTTGAAGCGTAAGTAAAAAAAATTCTATTACATTTACGTTGTATTTATGTTTTTATGTGCTAATATTATTAGAAGCAACTTAAGCGGCAGCAGCATCTTTTTTACCCTTACCGGTTTTTTTATTAGCAGCAGCTTCAACGTCTATAGGTGCAGGTTTAACAAACGGAATTTCGTCACGATATTTTTGTGGCATATATTTTTTCAAAGGTTCTGGTACTTTGACGCCAGTTTCAGTCTGATGAGTTTCCAAGATAGCACAAATAACGCGAGTTGTGGCGCACATTGTCGCATTCAACATGTGAACGTAATCAACAGTTGCATTCATTTTTTTGGTTTGACCATAACGAACTAATAAGCGTCTGGCCTGGTAATCCAAGCAATTGGAACAAGACACCAACTCACGAAAGGCTGCACTACCACCAAACCAAGCTTCTAAATCTAGCTTCTTAGCTGCAGCATGATTGAGAGCTCCCGAAACAATATTGACTATACGATATGGAATACTTAAAGACTGGCAGAAAGTTTCAGCATTGTTAATCATTTCATCCATCATTTCCCAAGACTTATTATCATGTGGAGATGTGAGAACAAATTGTTCAATTTTTTCGAACTGATGTACCCGGAAAATACCACGAGTATCTCGACCATGTGATCCAACTTCCTGACGGAAACAAGTAGACAAACCGGCATATTTTATAGGTAGAGATGTCTCTGGTAACCACTCATCACGGTGATAAGCGGCAATAGGTTGTTCTGAGGTAGCAATTAAGTACTTTTCATCGACACCTCCTTCTTCAGTTTTCTCACTTCCTTTGCCTATCACTTTGTAAAGTTCTTCGTCGAACTGGGATAACTGTGCTACTTCTTGCATAACTTCTTTGCGCATGAAAAATGGTGTATATAAAGGAGTGTAATCTTTAGCATACAATAAATGTAGGGCATGTTGTATTAATGCTTGTTCCAAAAAAACAGCCGCACCGGTCAAAAAGTATCCACGTCCACCTGATACTATGGTGCCTTTCTCACCATTCATTCCATCGATCATCACAATCAAGTCCACGTGGGAATATTTTCCTCTCTTTGTACAGTCGCCGTAAATTCTTTCAACTTTATTTTCTTCCTCATCATTAGATACGGGAACAGATTCATGCAAATGATTCCCAACTTCGCGCAGGGCAGTATTACGCGTTTGTTCAGCTTCCTGCAGAAGTCTCTCATTTTCTACCATGGCCTGGTCAATAAGCACACGAACCTTTTTTATTTGATTTACTGTCAATTCACCCAATTTTTCGGCATTAAGTTCTGTTAATTCTTCTTGTACTTCACCAGGTACAGCAGCAGATTCATCACCTTGTGGTTCCTTTTTCTTCATTTTTTCACCAATCACCTTGCTGCAAACATTTTTCACCTTGTTGAGATTATCGGCACGATGTCGTCTTTGACGCCACTCAGTGTCTTGATTGATGACAGTCTCCACAAGACCCACATCCTTAAAACGTAATTCTTGGTTTTTGCGGATAGAATCCGGATTACCACCCTTGTCACTACGGAAAAGATCCAAATCCAATACCATTGTTTAGATGATGAAATTGCCCGTCCAGAAATGCAATTTGCAGTCAAATAAAATACAAACCCTAAGTGAATCACTCAACGTGGCTACACTGCTGGCAAATATAATTTCTGCGAAGACGAATTCATGAAAGATAAACTCTCCCAAGGCGAATCATGAAACCGCCGGTACCAAGGTGAATTTATACAGGTGAATGCAAGCGAAAAGGCGAACTCAGTGCTATGGATTTTTTTTTTATAAAACATATCGTGAATGTCAAAATCTAAATTCGCCTAAGATTGTTCAGCTGAGAAAAAATTTTATATAAACGTCAAATCAAGGCGAATTTATAAGATAAATGCAGCCAGAGAAGGCGAATTCAGTACCATGTATTTTGTTATTGTAAAACCAAGGCGAATTAAGTTCACCTGGTAATGAACCAGGTGAACTTAACAGCACAGGTGATTATTTTTTGCTTCTCGCGTTTTTTCCAATGAGACTGTCAAATTTTGTTTCTTTTGTTTACAAACTATGTGGCGCCATTTTAATCTGAAGGTTTTTTTGCATGGTTGAGTGCAAGGCGAATTAATTATTAGGTGGATGCATCGGCGAATTCAGGCGAATTCGATTAATATGGCGACACTTTCTCTGTCAAGTTTTGTTTACCTTTTTCGGCGCCATTTAAATTTTTTAACATGTTCGTTATCAACTACTTTTGACAGCTTAAGTGTGAATTCGCCTTTTTACACAAAGAAAATGCCTGTTGTTTTTCTTATTGTTGTATTGTTGTAGCGAAGCGGCTACCTTGTTTTTTGTATCATGGGTTGAGTGCAATTTCAAGAAATTTGTGTGAATTTAAAAGTGAAAAACTAATATAATCTTTGATTTTAATTACAACAAATTATAAAAGCTTATATTTAACGTTTATATAAAATGTTTTCTCTGCTGAGCAATCTTAGGCGAATTTAGATTATGACATTCACGATATGTTTTACAATAACAAAATACATAGTACTGAATTCGCCTTTCCGCTTGCATTCACCTGTATCATGATACAAAAAACAAGGTAGCCGCTTCGCTACAACAATACAACAATAATAAAAACAGCAGGTATTTTGTTTGTGTAAAATGGCGAATTCACACTTAAGCTGTCAGAAGTAGTTGATAAAGAACGTGTAAAAAATTTAAATGGCGCCGAAAAAGGTAAACAAAACTTGACAACGAAAGTGCCGCCATATTAACCGAATTCGCCTGAATTCGCCGATGCATCCACCTAATAATTAATTCGCCTTGACCTGTATAAAGTCGCCTTTGTAAAACATATCGTGAATGTCAAAATCTAAATTTTCCTAAGTTTGTTCAGCTGAGAAAAAATGGCAACAATGTAAACAAAAGAATACAAACCAAGTGCTATTCGAATATGTACAGACAAATAGGTAAACTTTAGAAAGAATTTTATAAAAAGCTTTATTCTACATTTTATTTAATATTTTTTTATTTATAGGAAAAAAACAAATATTGATCCTAAGTCTTGTTTAAATGATACTAGCAATCTGCAGCAAATGACTCAACAGGTAAATATATGTTCATGCAATTCGACATTGTAGATTATCACATTAAATTTACTTTTTATGATATTAAATTATCTTTTGTAGAAACAAAATTCAACGTCTGGATCAGCAACATCTACCAAATAAGCCAGCGGTACAAAATATAACTATCAGTTCTACAGGTATTCCGAAACGATCTGGCCTTAGGCCACCTTCGAACATAAAACGTAGTGAATTTCCAAGACCATCAAGTTTTATTAAAACTGATAAAAATAGTTTATTTTACAGAATGTATGTATTCATATTCTGTTTATATAAAATAATTTATATTTTTTAACACATTTTTCGTATTTATCAAAGAAAAAAAGAATGATTTGTTTAACAGGGAAATGTTTACATAAATTTATACAAACAATTTAATGGAAATTCTACACGTTTTTTATTTGCCCGAAATGCAGGACTGTTAATTTGTAAATTTTTCTGCTCTAGTACATAATCAAATAATTTTTGAAATTGTTAGATATGAAAATTAAGAATTAAAAAATGTTTGTTAAAAGTTCCTGCCTTAAATAATAAAAATCAGGAATATTACAATGATGATGTCTTTAAACAATTTGTGCTGCTTAGTTTAACGAAACTAAGAAAACGTATTAAATTAGTATTAATTTTTGAGAGAAATTACAAAATTCAGTTTATTAAAAAAAAAAAAACAAATTTTTTATTACTCCAAAAATAAAAGTCTTCATTTAGTGCCAGATACGAATTTCTTTTTGCTTCATATACCACAATACTATTTTAGTTTTTAAGTTTAAAAAACAATATAGACGTATAATAGAACTTATCATATACTACCAAAACTTCATACTCCAACCATACACAAATTGGCTTGGTAAATATTGATTTAATAAAAAAAAGCTTATTACGTTTTCGTAAGCTGTTTTTACTGTTTTAATTTTGACTTATAACTACTTGCTTACAATATTTTCATTACATTGTTATTAATTGGCAAATTATAAGGTTGTTATTAAACATATCTTAGTACATATTTATCTCAGCGGAATGAATAGCAAATCTGCAAATGATAATTAATATTTAACTAAATATTGTAAATCAGTATAGTTTTGTATTTTTTTATTTACTTTAAAAGACTTTATACTAAATTAAATTTTATGGATTAAAATTGGAAAGTAACTACAATAAAACAAAAAACAATATAATTATCTTTTTGGGACGAGTTTAATTTTTCTCTACTCCGATATAGTCCCGAAACAAATAATTCTCTCTTTTAAAACTAATTTGGTGGCCCTGAAAAGGACGGATTTCGTGAAACGCATAACGTACGAAGGATTATATGTGCCCCGGTAGAATCATAAATACTTATTCAGTCTGAGTGCTCTGCTCCTTCATTACATCTGCATGGATTTACTCAGGAAACGAGATCGGTACAGCCACTGTAGCAGTCAGCTCCTCCCAGGAAAACAATTTTGTATTACCGCTGGATGATGCATTGCCACTTTCAAGACATTGCCACTTTCAAGACATGCATCCACCTAATAATTAATTCGCTTTGGTCTGCATTATTACGCTGAAACGGTATTTGAACATAATCGTTTGCTTTTTGAATGAGCAAAGCTTCGTATCACACACAACGGACTACGAAGTGACTCATATTCTATTTTAATAAAAATAAATAAATGAATACATAAGCCGAACGAATAATGATAATAACTCGACTCGTGAAGAAATAAATACAGCCACATTCAAAGAAAACGAAAACAAGAACAAGTAAGAGTGTAGTATATTCGGCTGGGCCGAATCTAAAATACCCTTTACGATAGTCACGTGTATGTATAGTATATTAAAAATGTGACATAAATATGCTCGGTTATATATGAACCGATATCGGAATTTTCTATTTTCTGTAATTTAGTAACCTTCTTTTATAACGAGAATTGCTTTTCAGCAAAAAAAAAAAAAAAAAAATATTAATGGAAAAATCGGTTCAGGCTATATCTTGGGCATATATGGACCGATATCGGAAATTTCCATTTTCCATATTTATATAACCTGATTTTATTACCAGAACTGCTTTTAAGCAAAAAAAGTTGTTTCAGTTCACTTACGCGACATTTTCATTAAAACCGCAGTTTAGGCTATATCTCGGGTATATATAGTGACCGATATCGGAAATTTCCATTTTCCATATTTATATAACCCTATTTCCTTTCCAGAACTGTTTTTAAGCAAAAAAAGTTGTTTAAGTTTACTTACGCGACATTTTCAAGTCTATTGCACATGTATTGCAACCGTGCAATAGACTTTTTGACAAATCGTGCGATTTGAAAAATTTTATGATTTTTAGTACTTTTTCAGCATACATGTTTTATTTTGTAGATCGCACGATCGTGTATAATAGTGTAACATGGCCTTAAGTAATGTTAAATTATTATGTTAATGAAAGTTTTTAATTTTTTGTATATATAATTTATTTCAATTATACTTGTGTAATAGTGTGCCCTACAACGCCATTTTGAAGCGATTTTTCCAAGTCTGCCAGACTTTTGATACATTTTCCTGTGAATGAATCGTACGATTGTGTAGGATAGTGGATCAGGGCCTTTAAGCCACAGATATTCTGTGCTTTAAACTGTATTCTGTACTTTAAACTTTAACGGCCTCATTCAAAAAAAATTTACTTTTGGTTTATATGTATATATAATTTATTTCAATTATACTTGTGTAATAGTGTGCCCTACAACGCCATTTTGAAGCGATTTTTCCAAGTCTGCCAGACTTTTGATACATTTTCCTGTGAATGAATCGTACGATTGTGTAGGATAGTGGATCAGGGCCTTTAAGCCACAGATATTCTGTGCTTTAAACTGTATTCTGTACTTTAAACTTTAACGGCCTCATTCAAAAAAAATTTACTTTTGGTTTCATGTTTATATTTGTTACCAAATAAGTAAAGCTTACATGCAGTCTACACCTAACTTGAAACGCAGTTAAAACATGAAGTTAAAACTTGCTGTTTAAATATCTATCTGTTAAAGTTGGCGTACACGTAGTGATGTTACAGTTATAACTTTTCATAGTAAAACAATAAAAATGGCGAAAAACAACTACAAATAGCAGGCTGTTGTCAATTGAAGTTATAACAGAGTTTCCAAATTAAATGTTTTAACAACCAAGTTATAACTTTAACCAAACTTTAACATGAGCGGTCCACATTTAACTTTAACTTGAAGTTAGCGTTAAAGTTAGTGTTTTCAAGTCAGGTGGAGACCGCACTTTAAGAAACTGTTATTAAAATTTTGTAATCATTACATGCAGTCTACACCTAACTTGAAACGCAGTTAAAACATGATGTTAAAACTTGCTGTTTAAATATCTATCTGTTAAAGTCGGCGTACACGTAGTGATGTTAGAGTTGTAACTTTTCATAGTAAAACAATAAAAATGGCGAAAAACAACTACAAATAGCAGGCTGTTGTCAATTTAAGTTATAACAGAGTTTCCAAATGAAATGTTTTAACAACCAAGTTGTAACTTTAACCAAACTTTAACATGAGCGGTCCACATTTAACTTTAACTTGATGTTAGCGTTAAAGTTAGTGTTTTCAAGTCAGGTGGAGACCGCACTTTAAGCTTTGTCTACATTAGACATGAAAAGCTGTTAAGACATACTGTTAAAACAAGCCTTTGACGGCCCGATTCATACATGGTGGAGTATACGTATGCCTTGATTTTTCATTATTTTAACTCTGTCAACGAAAGCACATCATCACTTTTTATGCCCTTTTCTATAGTTTGTTGAAAAAAATGTATTTTTATTGCAAAATTTGCAATCTAAAATAATAATTTGAACTTTTTTTTGATAATATCTTTTAATTTTACAATATTTTTACTTTTCTCATATTGAAATGTCATTTTCTGTTAAGACAGAGCTTTTAAAACAGACGTCTTAACAGCCGTGTCAAGACGGCAAGAAAACAGTAACATTTGCAGTCCACACCTGACAGTAACAGTATTTTGCTGTCCCTGTTAGTGTTCTGATGTCAGGTGTGGACAGCACTTTATATTTATATCTAAAAAAAAAAGTTGCCAATGTGAAAGCGCTCTTAGGTGGATGCATCGGCGAATTCGGTTTATATGTCGGCACTTCTTCTGCCAAGTTTTGTTTACCTTTTTCGGCGCCATTCAAATTTTTGTACATGTTTTTTATCAACTACTTTTGACAGCTGAAGTATGAATTCACAAACAAAATACCTGTTGTCAAAAGTAGTTGATTAAGAAAATGTACGAAAATTTAAAATGGCGCGAAAATGTTTGTAAAAAAAAGAGAAAAAAAATTTGACAGTCTCATTGGAAAAAACGCAAGAAGCAAAATTTAATCACCTGAGCTGTCAAGTTCACCTAATAATGAATTCGCTTTGATCACCAAGGCGAATTAATTATTAGGTGGATGCCAAGGCGACTTTATACAGGTGAATGCAAGCGGAAAGGCGAATTCAGTACTATGTATTTTGTTATTGTAAAACATATCGTGAACGTCATAATCTAAATTCGCCTAAGATTGTTCAGCAGAGAAAAAATTTTATATAAACGTTAAATATAAGCTTTTATAATTGTTTGTAATTAAAATCACAGATTATATTAGTTTTTCACTTTTAAATTCACACAAATTTCTTGAAATTGTACTAAATCATGCAAAAAAATCTACAGATTAAAATGGCGCGAAAGAGTTTGTAAACAAAATTTGACAGTCTCATTGGAAAAAACGCGAGAAGCAAAAAGTAATCACCTGTGCTGTTAAGTTCACCTGGTAATGAATTCGCCTTGGGTGGATGCAAGGCGAATTCATTACCAGGTGAACTTAACAGCACAGGTGATTATTTTTTGCTTCTCGCGTTTTTTCCAATGAGACTGTCAAATTTTGTTTCTTTTGTTTACAAACTTTTTCGCGCCATTTTAATCTGAAGGTTTTTTTTGCATGATTTAGTGCAATTTCAAGAAATTTGTGTGAAGTTAGAAGTGAAAAACTAATATAGTCTGTGATTTTAATTACAAACAATTATAAAAGCTTATATTTAACGTTTATATAAAATTTTTTCTCTGCTGAGCAATCTTAGGCGAATTTAGATTATGACAAACAAAAAACAAGGTAGCCGCTTCGCTACAACAATACAACAATAAAAAAAACAACAGGTATTTTGTTTGTGTAAAAAGGCGAATTCACACTTAAGCTGTTAAAAGTAGTTGATAAAGAACATGTACAAAAATTTAAATGGCGCCGAAAAGGTAAACAAAACTTGACAGAGAAAGTGCCGCCATATTAAACAAATTCGCCTGAATTCGCCGATGCATCCACCTAATAATGAATTCGCCTTGATGGATCACCACATTACTCATAGTGCTGCCACATAATTATCGCATCATGCTTATCATTTTAATTTTCAACATTTATAATTGTGTGGCAGGATTGGTAACATTTAGTTGTATCATTTTTTTTTGTTTATTGAAAATATATTGGAAATCCGAATAATAAATAAAAGGATCAGGTTTAATTTCTACAAAAAAGAATTTTTTGCAGATTATGAGCATTATTGAATTTGAAATTGATGAAATACGAAAACTGTGTGAAAATGTTGTTCCAAACTCAAAAATAATTGCCTGTACTGCAGCACCTCCAGCACCACTTGTGCGCGTTGACATACGAGAAAGTCAGCATTTTCGTCAATTTACAGTGTGCCTTAGGTTTCCCACTGAATATCCGAAACAAAATATCCTAATTGAATTAAAGAGCAAAACATTATCCGAGAAATTTTTGCAAGGTCTTACAGGTTTATGCGAAAAACAGTGTAAAGATTATTTGGGTAAACCGCACTGCATCAAAGTTTTACAATTTCTCCAGCAATATGTTAAAGACAATCCTTTATGCGTTTGCTTTGATGAAATTCAGAAACTGCGTAAAGATTTGGGAGCCAATGCATCTGCGGACCAGTTAAAGCTAAAGCAAAAGTCATCTGCAATTTGTTTTACAGCTAAAGGTGGTGAATATTATTATCGAGTAAAAGCTGTAGTTCCTGACGATTACCCTACACATTGCATAGATTTGCGGCAACAGGAAACAAATCTACCAGCTGTTTTGTTGCGTTATCTTAATGGTCAATCAAAGGAGATTGCAAGGCAATGTGTGGAACCACCCTTGCGCTTACCTAAAGGAAAAGCTCTGTCGGATTTTCAACCAGTGCCTTCTTTATATAGAGCTTTAAAGTTTTGTCTCGAAGCAACTTTAGCATTTCATAGCGAAGCTTGCCCTATTTGTCAACTTTCAGTGCTACCATCAAATCCGAATGATTTAGAAAACGACGATAACAAAGATAACTATGTTGAAAGGGTGTACTGTGGTCATTTATTTCACCAAGGATGTCTAAAGTTATATTTGCAAGAACCGCCGTTTCCTAAAGGTGGAAAGTTATGTCCGGCCAAAAAGCGACATTTGCGTTCCGACGCTACTTATTATTTAGGTGGAAATCAAGGAAATATAATGCCAACAATTTCACCCGATACAGGTGGTTGCTGTGGCATTCGTTTAGCACATGACCGTTGGGTTGTAAACGTTAAAGTAGCAGAAACTAGATGGGCTCAAAAACAAGCGCGTCAGCGAGAATTAGAAGAGGTGGTGGATTTTTTAAAATAATTACAGTATTATTTTACTTGTGATTATTTAAAATACATTTTTAATTTTAATAATTTGGGAATTTACAAATGTACAAAACGAAAGTTAAAAATATTAATCTTTATAACTTAAAAATAAAATTATTGTGTACGTATATGTGTTAACCATAGTGCAGCTATTGTCTTGGTGTTACTATTGTAAATAAAGAATTGAGGGTCTGTTTCACGACCTCGAACGTTGAGGTTCGCAAGCATTTTGATAAAAAAAATCTTTATTTGCTCTCAACTTTTGAGCCCCAGCGCAACGTTATCACGGAATTATATCTGTGACGTTATATAACAAATTGTACCAAAAATATACCAATTCATTATAAGATTGCATTCTTGAGACTAAAAATATGTTGCTTTATAGTTAAATATTATGAGAGCAAATTGAAATTAATTGGGGTAACAGGCGAGGAAAATATGCAGTTTCCGTTTAATGTCAATGATTTCAATAACATGTGCAGACTGCCTCCCATTCAGGCTCAAAATTTTCTAGGTCGTGCGAGTGTTGAGGGATTTTCTTTTAAAAACATTCCAGTAGACGATGTCGCGACGGCTATGTCCAGGATAAAATCGAATGCAGTTGGTACGGATGGTTTTTATTTCAGATTTCTTAAGTTGATTTTTCCAGCTATAAGTCATCAACTCACACATTTTCTTAATACTATAATAACACCTCTTTTATCCCCAGTTGTTGGAAAATTAGCAAATTCATTCCAATTCCCAAAATTAAAAATCCGAAAGAACTAACAGATTATCGTCCCATAAGTATCCTCCCGATAGGTTTGAAAATCCTCGAAGTAATTCTTAGAGACCAGATGCTTTTTCATCTTGAGTCCTCGAGGAGTATTTCTGAATTTCAACGGTGTTTTGTTAGATATGATCGTATTATGAGGGCGTTAGACGAAAATAAAGTGGCAAAATTAATTTTTCTTGACTTTAGTAAAGCCTTCGACTCCGTTTGTCCTTACAAGTTAATTGAAAAACTTTTCTCCCAATTTAGTTTCTCATCGTCTAGTTGTAAGTTGCTATGGTCTCTATTGAATGGATGTAGACAATTTGTACAAGTAGAAGAAAAGCAGTCAGAAATAGTCAACCTTTACAGGGGTGTAACGCAATGATATATTTTAGGTCCGCTGCTTTTTCTTATTTATATTAACGTCATTTTTCAGAATATTTGTTTTTTCGTGCTATATTTACGCTAATGACATACAGCTACTTGCCTCATCGGGGATGTCTAATATATTTTTGAAGAAGTTAAATTTTCTTGAGCGAAAACATCTAAAATGTAAAGCAATGTTCTTTTCGAAGAGTGCTAATGTATTTTTTAATATTTTCTTAGGAAATAAGTCACTCCAAGTTGTAGAACAATATAAGTCACTAGGGGTTATTATAGATAATAAATTAAGTTTTGCTAAGCATATAAATCTCGTAACTTCTCGGATTTCATGGTCTTTGCGTCGAATCAGGAGTATTTCTTATTATATTCCACAAAGTATTAGGTACAAAATTGAATTGGCAATATGTTGGCGGCTACTTTTGTATGGTATTGAGGTATTTTCCTGCACTTCGGCTGAAAACTTGAGCCGTTTGAGGAATTGCTTTAATAGAGTAGTTCGATATATTTTAAATCTGAATGTCAGAGGCTCCATAACAAATTATCGCATATATGTACATATGTTCTAGGCTGCGAGTTTGACTATTGACTGATGATCTTCTGTAAAGCTATTAAATTTGGATATCCACCTTATTTAGCGCGAAAGTTTCAGTTCAACACATCTGATAGAACGCTTTGTGTCAAGATTGTGGAACACAGTGATTCCTAACTCAAACACAAAATATTCATGTTCTATTAGTGCTTTTAAAAACATACTCCTATCCAGTTTATGATAATTTCAAAATTTGTATGTATACAGGTGTCTTCCACGTGAATAACGAAACATTCCGAACTAGTCCAAAGGCTCCGTTCTTGCTTTCTCCTACCCTATTTCTTATTTTCCTCACCGACCATCTCTATCAAACTTCAAACCCTATCCACTCTTTCGCGGATGACAGCAGCATTTGCCACTCCTACTCTTTTAGTTAGTGTTGTTTATTAACACACAAACAAACGACCGCAAATGCTGCTTCATCTGTACTCATAGATGGTATAAATATTGAGGAATGAAGATACAGTGTGATGTTCGCTGGACTGAACAAATTTTTCATGTCTCTAAAGAAGCATTCAAGTGCCTCGGTTTTTTGAAACGATGCAAGATGTACTTCACTCCATCCGATCTCCTTATTATTTATACCACCTACATCCGACGAAAATGGCATACAACTCATGTTTGGGTTGGTGCCTCAAAGTCTATTTTAGGGTTACTCGACCGTGTGCAAGAGAGGGCGAAGAAGCTCATCGGTGACAGTAGGGTGTCCAACTCTATTGACTCACTGGAGTATCGACGCAGTGCGTTACTCTGTTCTATCGTTACTACAATGGATTTTGTTCTGACGAGATTAGGGATCGTATTTCCGAAACGCGCACATTTTTAGGTAGCACGCGTTCACCGTCCAGAGCTCACCCATTTGTGGTCGATTGCCCGGGGAATCGTACTACGCATTACAGAGAGAATTCGTTTTTCAGCTGTACGCTTCGCCAGTGGAATATGTTGCCTGCAGACGTGTTTCCTGTCACTTATAACGTTGGAAGGTTCAAGTCAAATGTTCACAAACACTACTCCCTCTTTCCCCCTCCTCGCAACCTATTTTCCTAGTTCCGGTACAATGTACTGCATATGTAGGGGTCATTCCCTAAGTACTGGTCCAATAAAAAAAGGTAGTCCAAAAGTGTTCCACGTAACAATTTTTGTGCAATTTTGAGAGAAAATTAGAGAGTAACTTTTTTCATTTCCTGTACAAATTAGCCCGAACTTTTAAGTTAGTTCTGACTAGAATCAGCTATTTTATATGAAACTGTAATGTAATCAGAAAATTTGCAAATTGGAAAAAAAATTTTTGTTTAAAAACTAGTTAAAAGCAAAATGAAAGGTTGCCCAAACTAAAAATAATGTTGTGAAGTTTTAAATAGAACATGCAATTGTTATTTGGCTTTTAATTTCATAAATATGACTATAAAAATCTATTGAAAATTTTACAGCCAGTTTACCAATTTCGAAAGAAAATGAATGCGAAAGAAAGCCAGTCACTCACATCCGAATTAATTTGGGTTTGTGTATCTCACCACTATTCGTTCGCACATTCTTATGTATTTTGATTGAGTTTTGACACATCGTTCGCATAGAAAATAGTTAGACGAACCCAAATCAATTTTCTTTCGCTTAGATTGCGAACGCAAGCGCGCTGTCGAGATTGGTAAACTGGCTGTTACATTGCTTTTAATTTTACAGCTGTTGCCAATAATGCATATCTTTTGTTTATATGATGCTATGCGTTTTAAGCGTCTGAAACCACTAAAATATACAACAATCTAAAAAGTAAGCAGCACTACTATTGCAAGATGTAACTTAGCTAATTTAGAGAGTAATTTGCTTTTTACTCTCATTAGTCCGAGATCTCGTGGAACACACCTTATATGTTGCAGTCCTGCCAATTAGGCCAACAAAGGCTTGCGGCTTATATATAAATAAATAAAATAAATATTGTTCGAGAACGTGAGCCATGCTGTGATTATCAAAAAAAGAGATAGGTACTTTAGGCTTGGTAGGTTATTACCTACTTATATAGTCAAACGCAACCCTTTAACATCCGTTTCCCTCCATTTTTTGAATAATTAATCAAGTCCTTAGGACCATATATGATTAATACAGAGGTTTGCAATTCCTTATTAACATATATTGATACGATTTTATATTGAGAAACGCTTTTGAGGATTTTTTATTGTAAATGAAATAGGGGCACGTAACATTTGTTAGCTACACAGCACTTAAATACTGCTTAACTTTATTTACACTTAATACCACTGTGTACTGATAAGCTAGACTTGCTTACTTTTCTGAGTGTCATGTATAACGTCTAAAACTAAACTCTGTTTCTGCTAAGCATCCATCCGCCTGCTATTTACACTTCTTTGTACACTGCTCATGATGATTCTAGTTAAAGGCTTCTTTACATGGTATTACAAATATTTAGAACAAGGCGAGTTCATTATTGTATCATGATTTAGATATGTCTAAAATGTGTAGAATAAAGGAAATCACCGTATAAAAACAGAATGTATACAGAAGAAATACAAAAGTTGTCAAGCGGTCGGTAAATCTCCATTTGCTAAACTATTTCAGAAAACTACGTATTCTCAAGGCGAATTCAGTATGTTTTTGATGGATTGGTAAGCAGCGTTGTCAACTCGGTGTGTTTCGCACCGTTTTTGGTGCTTTTTAAAATTATTTGTGCGAAAAATTCTTTAGTCGGTGCGTGGTGCACTTTTTTTACATTTTGGGTGCGCTTTTTAAATTTCGGTGGCACCAAACCAAATTCAACTCAACCTTTTCTTTTAATGTGAGAAAAAAGTTTATTCACGTAGCGTCTCCACATAGCAATTTTTATTGCTGAGCTCAATCACAAACGTCGGCAGAATAACAGTCAAGGCGAATTCATTACCAGGTGACGTAACAGCACAGGTGATTATTTTTTGCTTCTCGCGTTTTTTCCAATGAGACTGTCAAATTTTGTTTCTTTTGTTTACAAACTTTGTGGCGCCATTTTAATCTGAAGGTTTTTTTTTGCATGATTTAGTGCAATTTCAAGAAATTTGTGTGAATTTAAAAGTGAAAAACTAATGTAATCTGTGATTTTAATTATAAAAGCTTATATTTAACGTTTATATAAAATTTTTTCTCTGCTGAGCAATCTTAGGCGAATTTAGATTATGACATTCACGATATGTTTTACAATAACAAAATACATAGTACTGAATTCGCCTTTCCGCTTGCATTCACCTGTATAAAGTCGCCTTGATAACAGTACAGCGATTGCTAATTGCTCTAGGTGGCGTAAACGTATTACTGCTTCATCACAAATACTAAATGGCCAAATAAACCACACAAATTGCTTGCCAAACAAGTCAAAATTTTAGGTTCGTGCAAACATTTTTATTCGTTTGTAAGGGTGTTTGCTAGTTTGTACAAATATTTGAAGCATGTTTGCACGAAAATCAAAAATGTTTGATTTTCGTACAAACATTGTGAATGTGTGTGTAAATTTTGTATTTTCAATTAAACTTTTACAGAGTGAGGTGGTTGAAGAAGAAGCATACAGAGTGAATTGAGAAAATATTTTTTTTTGTAATAATGCTTAGAATGGCCTAAAAGTTTATTTTATTGTAGAAAAAAATAAAGATTAAAAAAACAGAATATCAAGGAACAATTTATTAAGCAATTTGTATCTTGGAAACTTCATATGACGAGTAAATTGCCGCAACACAATGGCCGTCTACTCTTATTGAAAATAAAAGAAAAATGATTAATTTGTATGTGTGATTTAATTACATTTGAATGTGTTTTATTTGTATGGTTTGGGTGCAAGCGGAAAGTGTGTGTTTCGCAAGCAGTTTGCGTAGTTTATTTGGCTCTTAATAAAATTGAACGTGAGAAGTTGTATGAACAATGCTGTGTTTGTTGTATGTAGAGCACTGTTTGTTATATTTGTATACCAAATTACAACAACTGACAGCTCATTGCTTGGCAATAATTGCTCAAGCAATCATTCCGCAATAGATTGCTACCTATAGCAATTTGCGGTCTACACCTTCCAAATTTTATGGAAGCAATCAAATTTGACAATTGAGGCAATAAATATTGCTATGTGGAGACCAAGGCGAATTAATCACTGGGTGAACTTGACTGCTCAGGTGATTACTTTTTGGCTTCTCGCATTTTTTCCAATGAGACTGTCAATTTTTTTTCTTTTGTTTACAAACATTTTCGCGATATTTTAATCTGAAGGCTTTTTTGTATGATTTAGTGGAATTTCAAGAAATTTGTTTGAATTTAAAAGTGAAAAAACTAATATAATCTGTGATTTTAATTACAAACAATTATAAGTTATATATAACGTTTATATAAAGTTTTTTTCTCTGCTAAACAATCTTAAGCGAATTTAGATTATATTATCAAATTTCTTGAAATTGCACTAAATCACACAAAAAAATCTTCAGAATAAAATGGCGCGAAAATGTTTGTAAACAAAAGAAAAAAAATTTGACAGTCTCATTGGAAAAAACGCGAGAAGCAAAAATTAGTCACCTGAGCTGTCAAGTTCACCTAGTAATGAACTCGTCTATATAAATTCGCCTTGGTGGTGATGCTAGCTAATACGGTAGTGGTATAAGCACAGTCATCTTTCGTTTCCGTTGCGTAAATTTGTCAAAAACAAATACACTTTCTTGCCTCTTCAAACAAAATTTTGATAATTGTTCGTAAATTCTACCAACAAAATACATGTCGATTTTTTAAAGCTGCCGTGATCAGAACCAAATCCTAACCAGTTTTTCAGTAGGTATAAAACATAAGCACAAAATGGGATTATTTAGCAAAACAATATGTTTTTGCTCTATAAACAAAAGCAAATTGTGGCGTTAAAGCAAGGCGAATTTATACAGGTGAATGCAAGCGGAAAGGTGAATTCAGTACTATGTATCAAAGTATATTTAATAATTAAAAGTATATTTAATAATTAAGTGTATCCTGCTATGTATTTTGTTATTGTAAAACATATCGTGAATGTCAACATCTAAATTCGCCTAAGATTGTTCAGCTGGGAAAAAATTTTATATAAACTTTATATATAAACTTTTATAATTTTCTGTAATTAAAATCACAGATTATATTAGTTTTTCACTTCTAAATTTACACAAGTCTCTTGAAATTGCACAAAATCATACAAAAAAATCTTTAGATTAAAATTGCGCGAAAAAGTTTGTAAGCAAGAGAAAAAAAATTTGACAGTCTCCATGATACAAAAAACAAGGTAGCCGCTTCGCTACAACAATAAAAAAACAACAGGTATTTTGTTTGTGTAAAAAAGCGAATTCACACTTAAGCTGTCAAAAATAGTTGATAAAGAACATGTAAAAAATTTAAATGGCGTCGAAAAAGGCAAACAAAACTTGACGACGAAAGTGCCGCCATATTAACCGAATTCGCCTGAATTCGCCGATGCATCCACCTAATCATGATACAAAAAACAAGGTAGCCGCTTCGCTACAACAATACAACAATAAGAAAAACAACAGGTATTTTATTTGTGTAAAAAGGCGAATTCACACTTACGCTGTCAAAAGTAGTTGATAAAGCCATATACAAAAATTTAAATGGCGCCGAAAAAGGTAAACAAAACTTGACTGCGAAGGTGCCGCCATATTAACCGAATTCGCCTGAATTCGCCGATGCATCCACCTAATAATTAATTCGCCTTGCACCTAATAATTAATTCGCCTTGGGTGAAATGTTGCCACCCGTAAGAGCGCTTTTACATTTGGACAGACGATGGGCAGACAGACGAAATTTGATGGTGCTGTAACGAAAATTGTAGGTGGGGGAGAGTGTGTAGTACACGACTCTCTGTACTAGACATTTGTGGACATTTTTTCTTTCTCTTTTTAACTTTTCGCATTTTTTCTGTTGTTGCTTCATATCATTATTCTCATATCAACATCAACTTCATATAAACACACTAGCTGTGCTTAAAAAAACAACAACAACAAAAAAGAAAGAAAAGAGAAACGAAAATTTCTGTCTGTCTATTAATTTCTTAAATGTAAAAGGTTTAGGCAAGACCAAAAGAGAAATGAAAAAATGTCTGCCCATCGTCTGTCTAAATGTAAAAGCTGAGTAAGACAGCAAAAACCGTTAACGTAAGAAGTTTTGTTTTCATTTATCAGTCAGCTTGTATGTAAAGTATTTGAAAGAAAAGTGAAATCGTAAATTGTTGACAGAAATTGAAGCTTGTGAATACACCAATGTTTCCATTTTACTGTAACAAATGCTTTCGACGTCGGAAGTATAAAACATCTCTGGAGCTTTTTGTCTCCCGATGTGGTCATATAGTTTGCAGGGATTGCATTCACAAAATTTGCTGTGTTTGTTCCCGTCCATTCATTCCCATTGCAATAAATAAGGATATGCCAACGGCAATGGCTGAATATTTTTCAAGTCCAATGAAACAATATCAACATTATAAAAAAGTTATGAAATTCCATCATGAACAAGAAAGACGTCTGGTGATGCATCTTTGTCGTTCAAATGCAGACGAAAACAAGAAATTGGATAGTGAATTGAAGGGCTACTCAAAATTAAACGATAAACTAAAGAAACAAATTGAACACGAACGTGAACGAATTCGCAAACTGCGTGAATATACTGCTTATTATGATAGACGCTTTGAACAAGCTCGCTATATGACCCCACCAATTATATCGCAACTACGGCCAAGATTTCCAACTAGAAGTCATAATGTCGAAAATGGATCATTACCTGGCAGTAGCAATGTGGCAAAACGTTTTACAACGCCGATAAGAGCAAATATAATATATCCCAAGAGCCCTACATTGAGCTGCGACAACAGTAGTTCGGCGACTACAGATAGATCGGCTGATGCAAATACAATGCCTAAGATATCAAGGACTCCACCACCTTTGTTACCATTTTCTCAACAGAAATTACTAAACGCACAATTTTCCTTTGATTCTACAATTTAAAGTTTACTTACAATTCTATGTATGTACATCTGTAGTATACATATTTGTATACAATATATTTCTTAAATAGTGAAAATTTAGTATTATATAATTAAAAACATGAATTAAAAGAAATTCTTATACACACATTACTCATCCCTTACAGAGCCATGATCACTGGTATATAAAATATTATGATCGGACTAAAAATGACGACACAGTGAACAAAATATTAAAAGCGCGGTAAGTGTGACAACAAAATATAAAATTATGTTGGGAATTGTTTTTACATTGTCCCTAATTATAGACTGACACTTTTTTTCGAACCACTCCAACTTACATATGCACTGCATTGTCACTTCCAATAAAAAAAATTATTAAATAAGACATTTTTTATCTTGAACAGTTCTCAGGGAGTGACTCCAACATATGCAGCGCATTGTACTGGAAGTAGAAAAATAAGAGGAAAGGGAGTTTGTGGACGTTTGACTTGATATCAATAACAATATGGATATACTAATATCAACGTTATCACATCATTTAAAATGTTGCATTATGTCACACTGAATTACGTTGAAAACAAATTACTAATTAATATACATACATATAATGAGAACACGGACGACTGTGAGAAGAAAATAGTGCGCGAAGCTCACTACAATATTCGTACTAAAACATTAGCTTTGTTCGATGAAATTCCGGGTAAAGTCCGGTAAAATACTCTCAAAAAACAACAAATATGCCAAAAATTGCTGGAACACAAAACACCACATTTCAAGCCCGAAATTAAAGTTGTGTGCATTTATTAAAAATGTGTACCACTTTGTAACAATTGTTACTAGAAAACGTTCATAAAAAAAAAGAAACAAATTGCAACAAGAGAGCGTAAAAAATTGAGAGCCAGAAAAATTCTTGCAAGTCTTTACAAGTAAAATTTTTTCTTGTGAATATTATTCAAACAGCTGTTTTGCGTTTGTGTTTACGTAACAATGTTTCTGAACAAAGTTAAAAAAAAAAATATTTTGAAAAATTTAAGAAATTGTAAGTGTATGTAAACTTTTAAAACGATAAAAAGTATTAAGAAGATTACAAATTTATTTTTGTGTAACTTAGGAACAACAGAAGTAAAAAAATAAGACGTCTAATGGAAACGAACTAAGCAACACAGTATCTGGCAGCATCAGGATGTTCCAGCAAATTTACTAGCTGTTTAAAACTCTTAGGAGAGTAATTAAATTGACACATATATACTTATATTAATATTATTCTAGTTTTAACCTCTGAAATCTTTTTGTTTTCTATTTCTTTAATTTTAACAGACCAGCTGTTGTTTCTAGTATTGTAAATACTGTGAGTACCTAGCTACTTTACTTTTTGAAATTAATTTGAAATAAAAATGCAATGTGTAGGCTGGCTGTTCTAACAAATAAACTAATTGAAAATAGATATTAACGCATTTCGACTACGCCTAGTACTAGATTACATAAAATTTTCCATTATTCTATAACAATATAATATAATATATAAATGGTGTGTTTCTTTACTCTACTTTGGGATCCCGCGGGATCCCAATTTGCACGAAAAGCGTTCCCGTACTTTAAAATTGGGCAAATGAGAGCGCTTTTGAGAGAATAGTATGCTTCCTCTTCTTGCACTAAACAGCCCGTACTTTTTCTTCGGGCTAGTTTGGGCAAGTAATTAAGCAATCAGCTGTTCGAAAAATAAACAATAGCAAAGAAACAAAGTTCATTTGAATCAACTCGTATACAAATCATTTCAGTGTTTTTATATAAAAATTAAATACACAGGAATGTACAAAAGACCTTAAAAGCTAAAAAGTGAAAAATATCACAGTATTTTTTCTTAAAACTAAGTGACAATTTTTTTTGCCATATCAAAACACAGCATATGTTTCTTTTTGGGCTAGAAATTTGGCTTTTTGCGTTCCCGTACTTTAGGTAAATTTTATCTGTATTTGAGAGTAACTCATGCATGCTCTCTTTTGCCCGAAACTTGCCCGGAAAGTAAAGAAACACACCTAATATACATATACAGTATCGGACAAAACCTAAGCACTCCCTCAGCCCATTTTTATACCCTTCACAAAAATGTAAAGGGTATATATAAGTTTGTGATTCCGTTTGTAATTTCTACAGTTTTTTTTTGCGACCCTATAAAGTATATATATTCTGAATCAGAATTAATGGAAAAGTCGATTAAGCGATGTCCGTCTGTCCGTCTGTCCGTCTGTCCGCTGTTGAAATATCGTTTCTGAGAAAACCATTAGACTTAGAAACTTTTTTCTTTCACCATTCTTTTACCCCATCGATTCATGGGTTTGCTATTGAAATTCAGTAATATCGGTCCACGTATAGCTGAGATATATTCAAAATTCCGAAAAAAGCCATTTTTTTTTGCAGTTTTGTATGAAAATTTTTGAAAACAAAAGTCGTTCGTTTTGCTTCAAACTTCACACACTTATTAAGCATGGTGACTAAAAGACAAAAAATTTTTTTTTTCAGATATCGGTCCATATATACCCGAGATATAGCCCAAATCGGATTTTAATGAAAATGTCGCATAGGCGAAGCTAAATAACTTTTTTTTGCTCAAAAGCAGTTCTGGTAATAAAATGAGGTTACATAAATATGGAAAATGAAAATTTCCGATATCGGTCCATATATACCCGAGATATAGCCCAAACCGGGTTTTTCATGAAAATGTCGCGTAAGCGAACTTAAACAACTTTTTTGTGCTCAAAAGCAGTTCTGGTAATGAAATTGGGTTACATAAATATGGAAAATGAAAATTTCCGATATCGGTCCATATATACCCGAGATATAGCCTAGACCGGGGTTTTCATGAAAATGCCACGTAACCGAACTTAAACAACTTTTTTGTGCTCAAAAGCAGTTCTGGTAATGAAATTAGGTTACATATATATGCAAAATGAAAATTTCAGATATCGGTCCATATATACCCGAGATATAGCCCAAATCGGGTTTTTCATGAAAATGTCGCGTAAGCGAACTTAAACAACTTTTTTGTGCTCAAAAGCAGTTCTGGTAATGAAATTAGGTTACATAAATATGGAAAATGAAAATTTCCGATATCGGTCCATATATACCCGAGATATAGCCCAAACCGGGTTTTTCATGAAAATGTCGCGTAAGCGAACTTAAACAACTTTTTTGTGCTCAAAAGCAGTTCTGGTAATGAAATTAGGTTACATAAATATGAAAAATGAAAATTTCCGATATCGGTCCATATATACCCGAGATATAGCCCAAATCGGGTTTTTCATGAAAATGCCGCGTAAGCGAACTTAAACAACTTTTTTGTGCTCAAAAGCAGTTCTGGTAATGAAATAGGGTCATATAAATATGAAAAATGAAAATTTTCGATATCGGTCCATATATACCCGAGATATAGCCCAAATCGGGTTTTTCATGAAAATGCCGCGTAAGCGAACTTAAACAACTTTTTTGTGCTCAAAAGCAGTTCTGGTAATGAAATTGGGTTACATAAATATGGAAAATGAAAATTTCCGATATCGGTCCATATATACCCGAGATATAGCCTAGACCGGGGTTTTCATGAAAATGCCACGTAAGCGAACTTAAACAACTTTTTTGTGCTCAAAAGCAGTTCTGGTAATGAAATAGTGTCATATAAATATGAAAAATGAAAATTTTCGATATCGGTCCATATATACCGGAGATATAGCCTAGACCGGGGTTTTCATGAAAATGCCGCGTAAGCGAACTTAAACAACTTTTTTGTGCTCAAAAACAGTTCTGGTAATGAAATTAGGTTACATAAATATGGAAAATGAAAATTTTCGATATCGGTCCATAGATATCCGAGATATAGCCTAGAACGGGTTTTTCATGAAAATGCCGCGTCAGCGAAATTAAACAACTTTTTTTTGCTCAAAAGCAGTTTTGGTAATAAAATAAGGTTATATAAATATGAAAAATGAAAATTTCCTATATCGGTCCATATATACCGCAGATATAGCCTGGAACGTGGTTTTCATGAAAATGCCGCGTAAGTGAACTTAAACAACTTTTTTTGCTTAAAAGCAGTTCTGGTAATCAAATAAGGTTATATAAGTATGGAAAATGAAAATTTCCGATATCGGTCCATATATACCCAAGATATAGCCCAAACCGGGTTTTTCATGAAAATGTCGCGTAAGCGAACTTAAACAACAATTTTTTTTTGCTTAAAAACAGTTCTGGTAATAAAATAAGGTTATATAAATATGGAAGATAAACATTTCCGATATCGGTCCATATGTACCCGAGATATAGCCCAAATCGGGTTTTTCATGAATATGTCGCGTAAGCGAACTTAAACAACTTTTTTTTGCTCAAAAGCAGTTCTGGTAACGAAATTAGGTTACATAAATATGAAAAATGAAAATTTCCGATATCGGTCCATATATACCCGAGATATAGCCCAAACCGTGTTTTTCATGAAAATGCCGCGCAAGCGAACTTAAACAATTTTTTCGCCTTAAAGCAGTTCTGGTAATAAAATAAGGTGATATAAATATGGAAAATGAAAGTTTTCGATATCGGTCCATACATATCCGAGATATAGCCTAAACCGGGTTTTTCATGAATACGCGGCGTAAGCGAACTAAAACAACTTTTTTTTTTGCTTAAAAGCAGTTCTAATAGCAAAATAAGGTTATATAGGTATGGAAAATGAAAATTTCCGATATCGGTCCATATATACCCGAGATATAGCCCAAACCGGGTTTTTCATGAAAATGTCGCGTAAGCGAACTTAAACAACAATTTTTTTTTTCTTAAAAACAGTTCTGGTAATAAGATGAGGTTATATAAATGTGGAAGATAAAAATTTCCGATATCGGTCCATATATACCCGAGATATAGCCTAGACCAGGGTTTTCATGAAAATGCCGCGTAAGCGAACTTAAACAACTTTTTTGTGCTCAAAAGCAGTTCTGGTGATGAAATTAGGTTACCTAGATATAGAAAATGAAAATTTCCGATATCGGTCCATATGTACCCGAGATATAGCCCAAGTCGGGTTTTTCATGAAAATGTCGCGTAAGCGAACTTAAACAATTTGTTGTGCTCAAAAGCAGTTCTGGTAATGAAATAAGGTTATATAAATTTGGAAAATTAAAATTTTCGATATCGGTCCACATATACCCGAGATATAGCCTGAACCGATTTTTTCATTAAAAAAAATTTTTTTTTTGCTGAAAAGCAATTCTTGTTATAAAAGAAGGTTACTAAAATACAGAAAATAGAAAATTCCGATATCGGTTCATATATAACCGAGCATATTCAGGTCACATTTTTAATATACTATACATATTCGTGACTATCGTGAAGGGTATTTTAGATTCGGCCCAGCCGAATATACTACACTCTTACTTGTTTTAAATGATAATTTTTTTAAGAAAATGATGTTATTAAAATTTTTTTCTTTATATTTTTATTTATTTATATCCTTGTTATTGAAAAACACAAGCTTAAGGAATTGAGAATTTAATAAAAAAAAAGTTAGAATTCAACAATCATTTTAAGTCACAAGTATAAGCGGACAAAACTAAAGCACCCCCTAATATTGTGTTTGGAAATTTTACTATGCTACTGTGACATTACTGTATTAGGTAACGATACCCTCCAAAAATGCAGCAGCTACTAAGTTACAATGTTAAGAAGAAGAATTTTTTTTTTTTTTAGAATTTATGCGAAAATTGTCATTGTTTTAAAGTTTTCGTTAAGATAAGAGTAATGGCGCACAATAAGTACTCAAATGAATTTAAAATTAGAATTATTGATGATTGGAGATCCGGTTTATCAAGACATCAATTGAGTGCAAAATATTCGATCAACAGATCAATCATTTCTAGGCTAATTAAAAACTTTTTGCAGTCTGGTCGCACATCTCCTAGTCATTCTGGAGGAAGGCCCCGTGAAACTTCGCGACAATCCAAAATGATCCTACAGCATCTTCCAGTTACATTCGAAACCGCTTAGATTTAAATATTAGCGAAAGAACGATTCCAAAATGGAGGACTGTTCTGTTTTCTGACGAATCCAAGTTTAATTTAAAGAATTCAGATGGCATAAGGCGTGTACGCAGACCAAATGGGAAACGGTTGAATCCTAAATATTGCAAAGGCACTGTAAAGCATGGAGGCGGCAACATAATGGTCTGGGGTTGTTTTTCTGGGCAAGGGATTGAGCCACTTCATAAGATTGATGGAACTATGGATCGTTTCAAGTTCCTTGATATATTAAAGGACTTGATGTTGCCTTATGCTGAAGAAGAAATGCCAAAACACACGTTAAAAGTGGTTAAGTAGTGGTTCCAAAACAATTTGATAGACGTTCTCCGTTGGCCCGCCCAATCTCCCGATCTTAACCCAATCGAGAATTTGTGGGAGCTCGTTAACTTAAAAGTCAACCGAGAAAATTGCAAAACCAAAGAAAACTTATTTGAAGCCGCAAAAATAGCCTGGGAAGCTATATCACCTGATGTAATTAATAATTTAATATCCTCTATGCCTAAAAAATGTGCGTGTGTCATCCGGAATAAATAATTCGCAACGAAATATTGATTTCAATAATTTGTTTGTACTTTAAATTAGGGGGCTTTAGTTTAGTCCGCTTATATTTGCGACTTAGAATGTTTTTTGAATTTTAATTGTTTTTAAATCAACTCTGAATTCTTTAAGTTTGCGTTTTCAATAATAAAGATATAAATAAATAAAAAAAAAAATATTAAAAAAAAGTTTTATAACTTTGTTTTCTTAAAAAAATTATCATTTAAAAATAATGTGCTGAGGGGATGCTTAGGTTTTGGCCGATACTGTATGTATAACTTGTTTAAAAAATATAAGGTAGTTGTTAAGTACTCATGATACCTATACATTACAAGACAACTCTAACTTGCAAGTTTTAGCTAGTAAAGTGTTCATTTACATGTGAACACACATAAAATATCAAAACAAAAGCAGCTGGTGTTTATTTCTACATAACTATACAGTTGAGACCATATGCCCACGATGGTACTAACAGAACGTTTGTAGCGTCGCTCTAACTATAACGACTTATGCCTTCACATAGGAAGTTACAGCTTGGTTAACAATGAAATACCTACAAAAAACTGTAAACCAATACAGCTAGTTGAGGCAAACCGTTAACGGTACGTGTGAGACGCAAAACTCTCGAAGACCGAGCAACAAAAACAACAAGCCTGACCGCACTTAAGAAATACCTATGATGACTCGAGAGCTTCTTCAGCACACAGCTGCTTTACGACTGAAATTTAATCACTCCTATCGTAAGCAGTCATTGCCATGAAAAATTTTCCCATTTCCCAAAATTGCAATCGATAATACTTTCCCCTAGAAATGAATTCACATTTTCTATGTTTAGAATAATAAGTTTGGAACAATAACACTAAAAAAATTCACTTTCGTCCAAAATTCACTTAATAGTGAACATTTATTTCCTTCGTATTATTTTTGTTTTTCCCTTTGATTTGTTCACATCATTTTTGCTGGCGAACTGTATTCATCATGTAAGTAATTGTTTCTTTTAATTAAAATGTAAAAGCTTATATTCAGCTATTTTAGGACTAGCTTTGTTAATAAGGCGCAAAATTCAATTAATGCTCCGATTCTAAATATTTTCTTTTAATTTCAATTAAACTAATTTTCTCACTTTTTCTTCGCTGCACTAACAGTTTGATATTTTTATTAATCACTCTTCTTTCATATTTTACATTCACTACGTACTGAAGCACTAAAAGAGTTCCCATGAATTTCACGATAGCAATGTACCCTACCAGGGAATTGAAAATTTTATGGGAACAAATATTTCCCATCTTATTCACGATAAGGGTGAATATATTTCTTTAAGAATTTTTCTATTCCAACAACAAACAGTTGTTCGATGGAACAACTTCCATAATATTTGGAATTTATGTGAAGCTGCCACACTTTCAGTGCATTTCAAGAAGAGCATTTATTTAAGACTCTAAAACTGAACTTGTTTAAATACAACTTAAATTGAAATGCAAATTAACTTTTATTTTTTTATTTAAATACTAAGTAAAAACTGGGACTTAAATTTTATTTACTTCACAAGTTTCTTAAGCTGTTTCTTTAGCCCTATGTTTTACCACTTAAATATTTTTGGACCTGGTCACACTGCTTACTATATTTAAAAGATAACGTTCCCAGTTGGACATGTCTTAACGACATCTTAAACGATGGGTACAAGACAATAGAAAATCGTGGAAGACATGTTAACGGCACCTCAAACAGATCGTTGACGAAAATTTCAAACAAATGGCCACGAAATCACGCAAGTCCACACAAGTTTCCCTTAGTGCGCTTTTACATTTGGACAGACGATGGGCAGGCAGACGAAATATGATGGTGCTGTAACGAAAATTGCCGGTGGGGGAGAGTATGTAGTACACGACTCAGTCTCTGGTCAGACAGAACGATTTTAATTGCAGAACTTTTTAGCAATTTTCTTTTGGAATTGCTTTCTTGTCCACACACAAAAACTTTTTTCGGCAATTCTTGAGCAATTCTCTACCTTTTGCTTTATGCAATTTACATTGTATTGGCACATACACATACGCACATGAGAGAAAAGTAAGGAATTGCTGAGAATTGCCGAGTACCGGCAATTCTTTTTCCCTTCTTATTCCCCCACCGAAAGCTTCTATAGAGTCAAGAATTGCCCAACTAAAGTTGCTGTGTGTGACCATACACTCACTGTACTAGAACAAGGCGAATTCATTATTAGGTGGATGCATCGGCGAATTCGTTTAAAATGGCGGCACTTTCGCTGTCAACTTTTGTTTACCTTTTTCGGCGCCATTTAAATTTTTGTACATGTTTTTTATCAACTACTTTTGACAGCTTAAGTGTGAATTCGCCTTTTTACACAAACAAAATACCTGTTGTTTTTTTATTGTTGTAGCGAAGCGGCTACCTTGTTTTTTGTATCATGTACTAGAACTATGTGCAAGGCAAGAGAACAATAAATACAACATTGCAAAAACAACACGCATTTTGTTAGTGTAATCATTATTGCCGATGTCAGATTGCAAATTCGCCGAAAGTTGTTTTTTGTTTACGAAAAAAGAAAGAAACACAAAAAATAGCTAAGAAGAAAAAGAGTTAAGTGAAAAGTAAGTATGATACAAATTTGAATTATTTTAAGAAATTAATTAAATTTTATTATTTTAAAGGTGGTTGTGGTGAATTTATTGAGTATTTGCCGGTCTGAGTGTTAGTGCTAAAACAATATAAATGTGTGTTGTTTTTCGTTTTCCATTTTTGTTAAAACGGCCCACAACAAAACTCGACAACAGACGGACGTACAAACCAATAATGGAATCCATTGAAGAATATTTAACGCTAACCCTAAGGAATGGTGAGCACAATAATTTATTATATTACAAAACTATACTAAATTTATATTATACTATTGCAGCAACGTGGATGAGATAAACATTTTAGTTCCTGGTTGCGGCCCTGGGAGGTTATCGTATGAGTTGGCTTGTAGGGGTTACGAATGTGAAGCAAATAAATTTTATTTCATGCTTACAGCTTTAAATTTTTTATTAAATAATTGTTCCCGGGAAAACAAGCAACCATAAATTCATCAACACGACAAGTCTACATCGAGCTGATCAAGTAGTTGAAGTGCGTTTTCCTGATGTTTGTCCTTTAAAGAATAGGACCAGTGGCATGCTGTCAGCAGTAGCAGGTGGATTTTGGAGGTAGATTACAATTATAAAAAAAGTATTTTATTTGTAAATTGAAAATAAAACATTGCTTCATTTACATTTTAGGTTAACAAAACTCCATATTCTTACTACTGTGTTACATGTTTCTTTATCTTCTATGTTAATAATGTGGTTGATTTCATTGAGACTATTTATCATAATTTAGTCCCAGGCTGCGACATACAAATTGAGGACAACATTGAGCCTACATTTGAAGACATCATAGTGGTAATTACTGGTGTCGGATTCGAGGTCATAAGGTCAAAAACTGGTATACAAAAGCGATTATGAAACATTTTTCTGGATATGCCGTAAGCTATTGCAAAGTTCTAGTAATAATATTGTGAACGTGGGTGACAATGCAGGCGAAGAGAATGGATATACATTTTTTAACAGTTTTAAATAATTATTTCCTTTAAAGCAGCGAATTTATTTTGCTGTCTTTGTAGAAGACGATGCAATGCACATAATTTTAATGACTTAATTTTCTTTTGTCATATATGTTGTGAACTATTCTTTTTACTTTTTTGTTAATATTCTTAGCAACTCCCCAATATTAAGGAAAACATTGTTAAGACAAATGAATTTTATTTTTTTTAGCTGCATAAAAACAAAATTATATACATAAATACTTTGTACAAATGATAATAATGGTTTTTAATTGTTAAGCTAAGTGTATGAAGATGTTGGAAAAGGAAAATACATAATAGATGGAGATTTTAATAACAGAGACCAGTTCGAGCTTAAGTTAAAACGAGAAACTGAAAGATTATAGCACGGACGTTGTTTTTGCTATGGTCAACATGCGTGTTCAAGAAATAAAAGCCTAGGTATTTTTCTAATTCTTATTTTCTATTGTACTCAGCAGTGTTGAAGATATATACACTGGGCACTGAGCAGTTTTAACTAATTACAACATTTTAAATGCTGTAATAGAGTTGTTATTGCTCAAGTTAGACTTCCAAAAACTCTTTCATCCTATTATAACTTATTTTCCTAGTTCCAGTGCAATGCACTGCATATGTAGGGGTCATCCCCTGAGTACTAGTCCAAGATAAAAAAAAAAATATGTGACAGTTTTAATTAATAATTTGAGTTTACTGGCAACTAGCTTGCCTAACAAGGCATCTGCCTTTGTCTCTGAATATTCAAATATATTATAAAAAGCGCAACTGTGCCTGTGCCTAAAGACTATAATTTAAAGAAGGATAAAGCTTTACGCAACAAAAAATTTTCCAATACAAGAAAGAAACTATTTCCGTATAGAATGGATAAAATATAAGCCCTTCAACTACATGTCGTTCGTCTCATGGGAAAAGGCCCTAACTCGCAGTTTCCCTGAATTTAGCTTTTTAAGGGATTCTACTACGTTTCACACAAGTACACAGTGTCGCGAAGATTTAATTAAATATTTTCATACATATCGCTCTTACAAGCAATTGAACAAAAAAAGTTTCTTTTAGATATATCTAGGTATACAGTTTCCATTATGATTTTTCCTTGTCCTGTAAAATTGCAATTATGTTTGTTAGGGCCTTTCTACATATGTAGTCCAGTGTTTCAATAGCAAAAATAAAGTTTAAATTTCTAAAGAAAATTAATTTTAACAATTCAGTTTTATTCGCTATATTAGCCTCTAACATTGATACCAATGAAAATATTATAAACAGCTTTCAAAATTTCCAAAGTCTACTGATGATTAGGATAGCTCCTATGAAAATTAATTTTATAAATTTTTATACAAATGTATGTATGTACATATACATATCTATCTATACTAATATATAAAGAGGAAAAGTTTGTATGTTTGCAAGAGGTAAACTCTGGAACTACTGGTCCGGTTTTAAACATTTTTTCAGCATAGTGTAGAGGGAAGCCTTCTGACGGGCATATGTTATATAAAAATTCATTAAAGTAATTTGAATTTGATTTTTGTGAAATATTGTGTTGTTGAAAAAGAAAAAAAATATATTACGTAAATTAAGGTTTCCATTAGAAACCTTGTGTGGCAGTAGATTTGAGGATTCAGCTTATCATTCTGCGTTTACGCATAAAAAGCGCAATAAAATTCATTGATTCTTACGGAATCGCTTTTTATTGAACACTACTTCTGTTGGTGAATTTTACTTTGAGTGTTCACTGTCCACTGGACCTAAAGATAATTTCCAATGATTTCAATAAAAACGTCGTTTTTAATTTCTTATTATTAAGACAAAAGAAATAAACTTTTTTCAAGATAAGCTTGAATGATTACATATGCACATATTACATACATATGTATATAATTTTTATATAATAAGGAACACTGACTTTGCTTACAAAAACTTCTTTGTGTAGCAATTAATTCGGCCCTAAAAAAGGCAGATTTTATGGAACAAAAAAATTTTTTTTTAATAAAATTGGTGGCCCTAAAAAGAGCCAATTTTATAAAACAAAAAGTTCTCTCTTTTTAATAAAATTGGTGGCCCTAAAAAGGGCCAATTTTATAACTTGATAAAATTACAATTGTAATTGCCTTCTTAAAAAATACTTTTTGGAAAAAGTATTTTTTCTTAAAAAGTGCTTTTCAATAAAAAACTTCTGAGGCCCATATTTGGAAAACTTTGTGTTACCCAAAATGTCACCATTTAATAATTTTTTTTTTTTTTTTCATGTCTCTATCACCCTAAGTCTCCAAATGTTGTTTTTTATTTTGGAGCTGCGTGGGTAAACTAGATTAAACCGATAGTTTTATTGAAATTCAAATACTTACTCAGTTTGGGTGCTCTGCTCCTTCGGATATAATTCAATGGTTTCCTTAGGAAGCGGCATCGGTGTAGCCACTGTAACTGTCAGCTCCTCCCAAGAAAACAACACTGTACTCCCATCAAAGCATTGTGTGTATTGCCACTAGCAACCCATTTCGGTCTGATAATTGAAAACACATTTCTTTAATTTTAAACAATTAATAAAAAGGGAACAAATATAATTTACCAATGCAGCTCCGAAAGAAACAAAAAGTACCTACTCTATGTAGCAAAATAATAAGAAAATGTAAAATGGCAATATTGGGGAAACACTTAGCTTCCGAGTTATGGACCGAAGAAGTTTTCATATATACACGGATTTTTCTGCCACATTTTTTTATCTGTATGGTATTATAATATTGGTATCATTTTAAAGCTTATGGATATATCTTTTCAAATACACTAAAATAACTGAAAACAATTGGCTCGGGTATTATTAACATTTTAAACAAGTTTGTACCAATGTGTAAATACACACATATACGTAAGTATTTACAATGTACATATATATAATTTAATTTGATAATAAACACCGTCTTCGCCACCAAAATTTTTGCATAGCCAGCCTTCGGCCGGATGCAAGGATTGGATGCATTATTGATCATATAAATTAAAAAATGTGATAGAAAACTTCTTTGGTCCATAATTCGGAAACTAACAAGCGTTTCACATTTTAAGAACTGCGTTGGTAAACTAGATTTGAGCCATAAACTTTTGTACTTACCCATCTGGGAGTATTTGGCAAAAGCATCACCCTTTTGCCCATACTGGCAATATGTTTCTCTTTGAAGTGGCTGGAACACATAATTGAATATGCCTTTAGCCGCACACCACAAATTTATTCCTTCTTTCGGGATCTTTTGTCACTTAAAACATGATACCACCACCACTTCAAACTTTTTTTTCCACAATATACAATAACGCATTTTGTTATATATTATCGTGTTTTATTTATATTTATCCGTTTATATATATTTAAAAATGCATTTTATTATTATCACTTCACTTTTTATGTATTTCAAAATACAATTCCATTCAACTTTTTAAGAAATAATTTATAATTGTTTAAAATATGTATACTTTATTCACTAATGAGAGAAAAAAGTGTATAACGAAAGCAAGAATCAAAACAATAAGAAAAAATTTGAGCTTGATGATGGAAAAAACGTGGCAAGCAAAAAATAATCACCTGTGCTGTCAAGTTCACCTATTATTGAATTCGCCTTGACTATGTGGACATTTTTTGTTTCCCTTTTTAACTTTTCGCATTTCATATGATGTTGCTTCATATCATTATTCTCATATCAGCATCAACTTCATATAAGCACACTTGCTGTGCTTAAAAAACAACAAAGTTTCTGTCTGTCTAATAATTTCTTAAATGTAAAAGGTTTAAGCAAGACCAAAAGAAAACTGAAAAAATGTCTGCCTATCGTCTGTCTATATGTAAAAGCAGACTTACCGCATCGTCGACGATTATATACACTACATGTTCCTCTGCCATGTCATTGACGAATACTTACATAAGTGACAATATCCACACTACCTCGTCAACGATGTGTAGGACTACGATATCCACCACAGCATCGTCGACGATTACATAGGCGACATAATCGTTGACGGTTTTCCGACGATATCTTCACTAAACTTTTTAAAAGGTGGAGGCGTCTGCCTATATGTTAGAGAGAACTTCAAGGCTAGGGCAATCTTTGATGGCAGTGTAAATCAAGATGGTGAGACTTATAGTCAGGGTGTGGAGTGTCTCTTTATAGAATTACTTGTTAGACCTGATACAATAGTTTTAATAGGTGTGGTATATTTATCTTCTGGAAATTTTATTGGGTGTGAGAACCTGTTAATGGACTTTGCGGCTGGTTACCAAAATGATATCATTATGGGTGATTTTAACACCAATCTTTTTCAACATGGTCAGTTAGTGAGAGAGTTTTGTATGCAGGCCTCTCTTTCGGTTGTGCATAATTCTATGCCAACTCATTTCTGCTCTCGTAGTGGATCGACGTCCCTCATTGATTATTTCTCCGTTTCTGATCCATGCCGAGTAACAAGCTCTAACCAGTTCCAGCTTCCTTTGCTTAATTCGAATCATGCAGGGATCCTCTTGTCCTATAATATACCTAAACAAAGTGCATCATCTGAGTTTTTTTTTAGATACTATAGGTCTATGGACCTTGGGCAATGCCTCTCATAATGTATGGAAATCGATTTTTCCCCCATGTATAATAATCCCTCAGTAGATAGTATCGCAAAATTTTTCAATGATACTGTGGAACAACTTTTCAACTCAAATGTGCCTTTGCGAAGATTAGTTAAGCGAAGTAGGACCGACTTCGTGAATAATTGGGAGATCATAAGAGCAAAGCGTGTTAGAAACATTGCATATCGGGCTTATAAGATAAGGGGGACGGAGGAGGAGTTTCGGTATTACTGTGTCTGTAGAAACAGATTGAGGAGGGAGGAAAGTACACCAGTGCTTTTCTCTTTATTATAATTATAGCTATACAATTTTAATATTAAGTAAATAAATAAATAATAAAAAAAATGTTTCTTATGAATTCGACCGATTAGCCTTAAGATAATATACTGTAAAATATTGTAATATTTAATATCAACTTAGATGTATAAATATTGCAGCTCTGCCAATTAGGCCAGTAAAGGGCTTGCGGCTTATATATATAAATAAATAAATAAAATATTTACTCTATTTTAAATCATCAGAAAATTTTTATAAAATTATTACCAGTATCATAATATAATTTGTAGGGAATGCTAAGAAATTTTTTAAAAATATAAAAAAGTGAAAAAATTAATCCTTTTTATCGATTATTTAAAAAATAATAATTTGTATGGACATATAAATAAATGAAAAAAATTTATGTTAAATTTATTGAGAAATTCGTTTTTTTTTCAATATTTTATTTAAATATACATACATACATTATACACATTTTTGTTTAACACAAAAGATGTACAGACGATATGTCTCGTACTGTTGTTAATATTCAGCTGAGTAAAAATGTATACTCAAATTTTATACAGTTTTGTTGCTTTTTTTCAGAGATCCGTTAATTTATTTGAAGAAATGTTTAACTTTAGCGATTTGAGAACTAGATTAAAGACATTGTCGCCCATCGTGTCGCTCATTTAAAGAGAAATATTAATTCTTGTTCAGCTCTTTTTAGAGTACCGTTGCTTTTTTGGAATGCTTACACGAACAATTTGTAGACATTGTCTCTCATCTGTCCCCTACAAATGAGCGACCAGATTGAAGACATCGTCGCCCATATGGTCCTCTTTTCATTGCAAAACCTAAACAAAAGAGGACAAATCGTGCATATATCTTCGAAGACAATGTCGTTTAGGACGATTTTGCCAACTGGGTACTGTTTTTGCATAAACCTTTATAACAAATGTATGATAGTGTTAATGTGTTTGGTAACTAACATATGCGTTAATACTCAAGTAAGAATTGTGAAGATTCAATAAATAAGTAAAAGCTAAAAAATAGAAAAATGAATGACAAAAAGGTGCCATATTCTTAATCTGTCCTTTGTTACTTACCCAAAACAATCGAAATTAAAAATGTGTTTCACGATTTTTTATGTATTTTATTTAATAATATACATAAGAAGTTTTATGTTAGATCTCATTACATTTTTCTTGATATCTACTATAATATAAATAATATTTATTTATATGTGTGTTTATAAGTTGAAATTTGTATACCTTAGGATGTATGCGAAACGATTGCAAAGTATTATGGTGAACAAAAATTTCATGTTTCTGCTGTATGAAAAAAACTGTTTTTGACAAGATAAAATTTTGACAAAAAGAAAAAAATTAATATAAGTTAAAAAATGATTGTTTTATATAATTTCATTTGTACACGTTTAATTATACTTTATTTCAATCAAATTCTTAAATTTGAAGTATTTCTATCCTATTGTCAAAATTTCTATTAGCGTCAAGAGCTATTGTAGTTTTATTCACTTAATTTCAAAATTTTACTTACGAGAGTACTTTGTTATCGCTTCGCAAATTTCCTTATATAAAATATTTTTCATTTATTAAAGTTCAGTAAATAAATGTAGTTCAATACAAAATTTGTTTTATTTTCCTTTAATAAATTAAAAATATTTTCATACATACGAGTACAACAAGATATTTTTATGTATATTAAAGTGCTTATATTGTGAGTGAATGCCTTAAGAGTTGTATGCTAAGTAAAATGAGAAACGAAACCAACAGATTCTTTTTCGAAAAAGGCACACTTATATTTTGAAAATAAAATGATAAACCATAAAAATATTAACTACTGCTATAATTTAAATTTAATCAATAATGTTGATTTTGTGTAAAAATATGTTGGATATCTTTTTTAATGTTATGGAAAAAAAATTGTCTTTTTATTATTTTGACGTTTTTTGTTATAACTTTTAATTACAAAATAATTTTTTTAACGTATGATACTTATACCATTTGATTTGATTAAAATTTTAGATTTAAAATTATGTATATTAATAAGATTTTATTTAGCACCTAAATGTTTATATGGTTTGCCTCCATGTTTTTCCCATTCACGATTAAATTCATGTTCTAGAATTTCAGCTCCTCGTTTACGTGTCAAACCAGTTTCTTCCAAGCTCAGTTCACACATTTGCATGTCATCGATACCTTTTGAAAAAAAAGATAATAATAAAAAATAATAGTTTCTGTGAATATTTCTGATTTCCGTATTATAATTAATGATCAGAGTGTCATATTGGTTAGCTAAAGTGTCATATTCGTATATTTAAATAAATAAAATATTTGTGAATATTATATAATTCTTCGAGCTTAAGGCGACATGTTTTTGCATCTGTTTTTATACCCTTCACAATAATGTAAAAGGCATATATAAATTTGTAATTCCATTTCTAATTTTTACAATTTTTATTTCTGACGCCATAAAGTATACATATTCATCTGTCTGTCCGTCCGTCTGTCGGCCGTTGAAATACCCTTTCTGAGAAAACCATTAGACTTAGAAAATTTTTTCTTTCACAATTCTTTTATCCCATCGATTCATGGGTTTGCTATTGAAATTTAGTAAAATCGGTTCACATATAGCTGAGATAATTCCAAAATTCCGAAAAAAGTAATTTTTTTGCAATTTTTCATGAAAATATTTGAAAAATTTTTTGTTTTGCTTCAAGCTTCACACAATTATTAAACATGGCGATTAAAAGGCAAAAAAAGTTATCCGATAAGGGTCCATATATACCCGAGATTTAGCTTAAACCGGGGTTTTCATGAAAATGTATTCAAAGAGTATCTGGATGGTCCAACTCACTAGGGTCCTGCAGGTCGTTCCCTTTGTGATTGGGTTAGGTTAGGTAGGCTAGGTCCTGGTATACTAAAGCAAAATCTGCTTTCCAGTTTGAAGATAGACAGAGGGAGAAAGAACAATATTATTGGTGACAACGTGTAGGGGTGCACTTGAAAATGCGAAACAATTATGTCGCAACAACCAACAAAGTTATAACTGCTGACAACACGGTAGTATGCTGGCAAAACAGGCAGCAACAATTAGAACAGTAGCAGCAGCAAAATAATCGTATAAAATATTAAATGTATGTAAGCTAGAAGTTAGTGAGGAAGAGGAATAATAATTAACAATCAGTGAACAATAAACGACATTACTTAAAATTAACTTCTCTGGTGTTTTTGTTGCAATAAATAATAATAAAGTATTTCCTGCGAATCCTAAGGGACCCTCCAGGAAATACTATAATAACAAAGTATTTCCTGCGAATCCTAAGGGAGCCTCCAGGAAGTACTATAACATAATTAATAGAGAGTAAACAATATTAAATAAAACTAACTTCTCTCGTGCGTTTTTATTTAAATAAACTAATAAACAAGTATTTCCTGCGAATACTAAGGGACCCTAAAGGAAATACTGCAACACCCGAGATATAGCCTAAACCGTTCGCGTAAGCGAACTTAAACAACTTTTTTTGCTTAAAGCAGTTCTGTTTATAAAAGGAGGTTTCTAAAATACAGAAAATAAAAATTTCCGATATCGGCCCATATTAAAGGGTTGCACGAGCATTGAAATTCGGGCATATGATCATACTCGTTTTTATTTTCTACTCTGTTCATGCTTGTTCATATCAGGCGTTGCTTATAAGAACTACCGTTCATAAACAATAAATAGTAATGAGTGGACAGTCTGAAGTGGTTGAATATTATGAGCATTACTCGTAATATTTTTATATTAAAAAACACGATAATGAAACAGCCTTTTACACAATCAAACTAGGACTGGTAGTAATGCCTGAGGGCATGCCATCAAATTCGTTCAATAGCTAGAATTTGTGTTCGTCAAACTTGGCATCTAGTGTGGTTCTGGTACTTTTATTAAGACAATATTATCTTTACAATAATTATAACGATATTTTATGTATTCATGTTTATTATTCAGCAAAATTTTTTAATTATATTCGCTGTCGACCGAAATCAGCTGTTAGTTTTATTGCCTATTCAAGGCAATGCAACGAATGAAATATATCGAATAAATTTACGATAAAATTTACTATGATCGGATCACTAAAAGTTACACACTTGCATTACAAGTCATCAAACTCGTGTAACATCAGTTAGTGCGTGTCTTTAAAAGAATTTATTGAAATATACGAAAATTTTCCAGAATTATAACAAATACAAAATGAAATTTACAATAATTTAATTAATAATTTATTAATTTATCAACAACCATAATAGTAATGAGTTGATGAGCCATCATATATGTTTGCTTTTATTGTAGTATTTGACAACCCTAGCTTGATCGTTTAAAAACAAAACATGCTCTAAAAGTAGCAAACTTTATAAAATTAAAAGTTTCTTTTTCTTTTGAGAATATGTGTCATACAGAAAGATTGCTTTACTTTGTGCATATAATAAGGTGCGTTTTGCCAATTATAACTCCGTGTTCTGATTGTACTCTGCAAAATGAAACGTAAAAAATTTTGGGCACTTGAATAAACTTTTTTCTTACATTAAAACTGTTAAAATTAAGAAATTTGGATCTTCAACATTTATATTTTAACAGTAGGTTTTTCAAGTTTGAATGTTTTTGTTTTCAACAAAATAGGCTTTGCTTAAAAAATTTAGTTTCTAAAAAAAAAAAAAAAAACTTTTTGTCATTGAGAAAATTATATTGGAAATAAAATATTTAAAAACTAGAACAGTTTCAATTTATTAAACTGAAAGGGTTTTCATCAAAAACAAGACGTTGACTTGAATCTGGTTTGGTGCCACCGAAATTTCAAAAGCGCACCCAAAATGTAAAACAAGCGCGCCACGCACCGACTAAAGAACTTTTCGCACAAATAATTTTAAAAAGCACCAAAAACGGTGCAAAACGCACCGAGTTGACAACGCTGTTACTTATAAAGTGCTGTACGCATCTGACATAAGAACACTAACAGGAACAGCAAAAGACACGGCTGTTAAAACGTCTGTTTTATAAACTCTGTCTTAACAGAAAATGACATTTTTTTTATCTTGGATTAGTACTCAGGGGATAGCCCCTACATATGCAGTGCATTATACTGGAACTAGGAAAATAGATTATGAGAAGGAGGAAAGGAGGAGTAATGTTGTGATCTTAACACACGGAACGACCAAAACAAACGTTATCGCAGCATTTAAAGTGTTGAAATTAAATTAGTTAAAACTGATCAATATGAAAAAAGTAAAAATAATTTCAAATTAAAACAAAATGCGAAAAAAGCTTCAAATTATTATTTTAGATTGCAAATTTTGCAATAACAACATATTTTTTCCAAAAACTATAAAAAAAGACATAAAAAGTGATGATGTGCTTTTGTTGACGGAGTTGAAATAATGAAAAAATCACGACATATGTGTACTCCGCGATGTAACAATCGGGCTGTCAAAGGTATGTTTTAACAGTAATATAGACAGACCCTAACTTATAAGACTCTGGTCTTCACAGAGAAAAACAGATTTAAAATAAGAATATTGCACTGAAAGAAATTAAAAGTTTTGTTCCTTGTTATTGCGTGCAAAATTTGTTTTCATTCTGAAAACAATTATGAATTTATTGAATATTGTATCTTCTTTGTTTTAAATTCAACGGAAAAATTAAATATTATTAAGTTATTTGGGTTTTTGGTGTCAGGGTTTTTTTTAGCTTTTAACTTCTGAGAAAATGTTGTAATAAATTTAAAGGAACAATTGGAAATTATTAAAGTAGTTTTTGATTTTTTTTTCCACATTTATTATTAATGTGTTTTATTTTTTGTTTGTTTTTAACTTCTCTGTGGTAAAATATATTAAATGAAAAATAGAAAATTGTACAGTATTTTTCCTTAAATGTTCATAGAATATACATACTCATTAAATATTTTGTTTTAAAAAGTTGCAAGTACCTATTTTGCACGCAACATAAAAATTAACAAATTTATATAGCTACACTTCTCAGTGTAGCAAAGCACAAAAATTTAGCTCTCTTTAAAATTTTTATAACATAAAAAAATTCGCCATGCCCCTACTCTGTTGAAAGCTACCAAGCTACTGAATGAAATTTGTCGTTTCGCACATGTTCTTTTGTTGTAAATATGGATGTCATTTTCACGAAGAAAATTAAGCTTGTGGATTTTTTTATAAACATTTTTGTAACGTTATAAAATTACTTAAGTTTTTGATACAAAAATAGCTTTTCAGGAATTATTAAAGCAATAAGTTTTTGTGTGTGGACAAGGTTATAAAAAATGAGGTGTTCTAAATAAGAATACTGGTGGGTCATTGCAACTTTTTGGTCATTGCAACGCCGCCGATTTTTTCAAGTTGAGAAAATCGAGTTCGTATTGAATTTTTATTTTACATAAAATAAAAAATTTTTGTCTATTTTTGTCTGTTTTCCGGCTGCCAATATATTGAAAATTCCTAGGTGTCACCATAAAGCGAATAATAAACTCGTCTGTTTATATTTTTATTTTGAAAGTTTAGTTTCTCACACAAAGTGAAAGATTGATGATGATCGTTATTTCGTTTCAGCAAATAACATTTTAAAATACTCGTAACCTAAGACTCATAACACAAAGCGTACTTAAAAAAATCGTACACTTCTCTAAAACTTATTTCTTGTAACTCAAAACTAACATTTTTTAATTCAACATCTCAAATAGTTCATAACACTATTTTTTTTTCATTTTAGGTGACGATATGCAGGTAAAAAATTAATGAACAAGAAGTGAGTTTTTCAGCGATAATTTCATATGAGCATTTTCAATTTTAAACATACCGGCTGTTAGCAGTATTGGAGGTTTATCAGCATGTAATTCCATCTGCCTTGCAATCCATTGACCGTCAAAATGGGCGTACCACAGACCACGTTTAGCTTAAAAGATTAATCTGTTAAAAAATATTTATTCAAATTTATAATAATAAAAACATGTACTGTTTTCTGGTGCATTTGCTCTCATAAATGGTATACGAAAATAACGATGCTGGGCAGTAGTAATTTCTTGTTTCGGTTGCAACAATGGTGGAGCTTTCGATGCTGAATAGAAATAAATTAATTTTTATTACATTTTTATTTGTTAATATTTTATTACCGGCTTCCATAACGCTTTTCGGAGCTCTTTCATTTTCATCCATCGTTGTACGTTTACGGTTCTTTGCTTTCCAAGCATGGTAGACCTTCAAACGACGATGAAATTCTTGTCGGCAGGCCTTAAATAGTAAAATAAAATAATCATTATTGAAAAATGCAAAAGAGCGTAACTGAGAAAAAATAATTACAAGGCGTAATTTTGATTGAATAGAATATTATGCCCAATAATAAATACTACTATCCACAAATGTTGATAAACTTAGAATTTTTCATCTTTTGCGCCCATTTGCATTTTATATTCTATTCAAATAATGATATATTTGAAACTTTTTCTTTTTATATTCGTTTCATTTGAATATGATTGTGTTTTTGTTTCCTTACGAGTGGAGTTATTATCATTATTCATTCCGCTTGTATATTCATTCATTTGTTTGAGTCACTTCGTGTTAAAATCGTGTGTGGTACGAAACTTTATTTACTCAGAGAGCAAATGAATGTATTCAAATGCTTTTTGAGCGTAATCATGCAGACCATCAAACTTAAATAAGAGCGTTAACATTGTGACATAAACAATAATGTTCACTAACTTTGTTTAATAAATATCATCAATAAAAATAATAAACAGAGATGAAATCGCTAAACTAGCAAAAAAAAAATAGTAACAAAAATAAAGTTACGTTGGCGATGAACTGTAGATGGTTTATGTGGAGTTTCCACAAAATCGGCTTAGAGGTTCCGCAGATATGGCATTTAGATTTTAGTATATATTCCCATACAAATATCAACAAAATGCCTTCTATATGGAAATTATGAATTTTTACTGTCACTTGAAAATATACAAAAGCATGTATCGTAATGTCTTATGTATACAACGATGACAACGCTATATACGATTATTGTATCAAATTGTACATCTACGGATAGAGGTCCAAGAAATTGAACATCGCTGTGATAAACACGACTTTCACGTCGTGTTGAACATGCTGCTTTTAATTATGAGTGCGAAATTAATTGCAGTCTACATGGATGTGTAGAATGACATTGAGATGTCCACATTTCCAGATGGAACCACTGGCGTGTGTTGTGCTACAGTAAAGTGAAAGTACTACAATTTCAACCTCCATCCGATCCACTCCATTCATTTGTTTTTGGAACGTCACCAAGTTTCAAACATTTTTGGTTCATATTCGACAATACAATTTGACGTTTCAAATGATTTTGTTCGGTGTGATAACAATGATGAGAGATAAATATAAGCCGACGAATATTTTTATGTAACTTTTATGGGCCATAAATCATGTTCCTGTGTTTCACGTTTGTCTGGTGGATACTTGAAAATTTATCTTAGGAAAGAAAAATTAAAATATCACGTAAAATTAATTTTCTGTGAAAGCGAGTCCATAATGTACAACACGAATAATGGATATACAATCATTTCATATACGCGGCGTTTTATATACTGAAGCTAACAAAAAAGTGAGTTCAGGTTATTGTTATTCATATCGGACTGATAGTTTGTGAAAATAAGGACAATCACATCTTGAAATATCACCATCTATTCGACCAATACGCTGGCAATATTCAATTACCAGTCCCTTTCTGCTATTTTACCGAATCAAAATCTAAGCTCATCAGCAATGTGCTCTCAACCATTTTAGAAAAATCACGTTTAGTTGATGTCGTCGATTTGAGTTTTCGGATTCAAAGTTCAACTGCTTGCGAATAAATGATGTAGAAGTTGGTGGCTCTCTTTACTTCCCAAGAAAAGGTCGTCAGCTCTACAGCCCAGTTTTTCAACTCGCTAGAACAGCCTTAATGCAGAATTCGTTTGTACGTTATTTTCCGTTCTGAATCAGCTGTTTTGTTTCTGTTCAATATAAACTATATGTACATGGTTTGTTTTCACTTTTACGTTCTGTTCTGTTACGGACTAATCTGTTGAAAATAGAATTCAACGTTAAATGACGGCCAGATATGTGTATGTTTTACTTTTTTCAGGTATGGAAACATTAATTTTTTCTTCAAAAGTATATTTTTTTTTGTCAAAAGCTAAAAAAATTTGTTTCAATTAAAGATTTTTAAAAGTTACATTTTTATTAATTAAGCAACTATGAATGATCAAAAGAATATTATTTTAGCGGGGGAAAAATTATATTTTGTATAAGAAGTGTCCTAAACTCTGCAGATTGTGAGAAAGATTAATTTGTTTCTTTTTTTTTTTTTTTGTTTTTTCATACAAGATAATATTTATGTACATATCTGATTCTTCATTCCAATGTTTTTCTTTTATTTATGCTCTACTGTAAAAAACATCTGAATATTTTCACGGAAAAAGTAATTGTAAAATATTTCCTACAGAAATGAACGTCACAGAACTGCAACTGAAAGTAAAAACTAATGAGGCCTTTATTCAAAACAAAAATTTACTTCTAGTTTCATGTACGTATTTGTTACCAAATGAGTAAAGCTTGAGAAACTGTTATTAAAAATTTGTAATCAGAAAACACATTTTAACTGATAAATGATTTAAGCAATTTTGAAATTTTGAACTGGTAACAGTATACATAAAAGTGCCTCTTACTTTTTTGTACATCACTTTTGTGTGTGTAATTTTTTATCATTCAAAAATGAATGAAAGAACATACAAACATCCATTCATATATATTATTTGGACACATTTTTTCAATTTCTTTTTCAGTTTTAAATACATTTTTATTTCAAAAATATTTTTCATAAATATGTACAGACGCGGACTAAATTTTTGGCACAGTGAGAATTTTTAAATAAAACAATAGAATTCTACAAAAAAACAATTAGTATTAGATTTTACTTTTTAATATGTTAACAAACTTGTACTTTCTTACATAGAAAAATAAAAATTAATTCCCCGTGTTTTAAGAAAAACAGTTATATAAAGTTTTTAGCTCACATTTTAGGGACAAAATTATTGGCACAAAACAAAAAATGTGGTTATAGTTTTAATACCATTTCGATATGACATCACTTAAAGTTGTAGACAGCTGAAAAGTTCCGTTATATTTTAAATGGCGCCGTGTTAAAAATTTAAAGAATATTGTACAAGTCCTAAAGTGTGAAACTGTGGTATATAATTAAAAATGTGTCCAAAAAGGAAAGAAACAACTGTAGCCGAACGAAAAATTATTTTGCATCTGCATAATCAAGAAAAATCGTATGCAGAAATAGGTGAAATTATGGGTCGGAGTCGATTTACTATACGAAATATTGTAAAACGTTTTGTTGGTGCAACGAATTTGTCTAGCAAAAAACATACTGGTCGACCTCGAGTACTTAGTGAGAGAGAAGAGGTGCAAATTGTAAGAAAAATCAAGAAGAACCCGAGACTAACCTCTACTCGAATTGCTTCTGAAGTAAAAGAAGAGTTTGGAAAAGAAATTCACCCAAAAACTATACGCAGGACACTGCATCGTGGTGGGTATAAATCTAGAGTAGCTAGAAGAAAACCTCTTATAAGTGAAAACAACAAAAAGAAAAGGTTAAGCTATGCTCAGGAATTTAGAAGCAAGGAGAAGACTTCTGGAACAATGTGTTATTTTCTGATGAAAGTAAATTTAATATTTTCCAGTCCGATGGGAAAGTACCAGTTTGGCGGAAACCAAACACCGCCTATGATAAGAATAACACATTATGTTCAGTTAAACATGGTGGTGGAGGGGTATTGGTTTGGGGATGCATGGCTTCATCGGGAGTCGGAGAGCTGGTCTTTATCGATCAGATTATGGATAAAACACTATACCTCAATATTTTGAAACAAAATGTTAAAAAATCTGTGGAAAATCTAGGCTTGTCAAACAATTATTTTTTCCAACATGACAATGATCCGAAACATACGGCTCACGATGTGCGTATGTGGACAGCCTATAACATCCCCCATGTTTTGCCCCACCCGCCTCAATCCCCGGATCTTAATCCGATCGATCATCTTTGGGATGAATTGGAAAAACGTATAAGAAAGCATAACATTTCTAATAAAAACCAGCTTAAAGAGATTCTCTCCCAAGAATGGAAAAATATCAGTTCAGATGTAACGAAAAAATTGGTACATTCGATGCCTAGGAGATTGGATGAAGTAATTAAGCAAAGAGGATACGCTACTAAATATTGAAATTATATTTTTTTGTCTCATAAGTATTAATTTTTTGAAGGTGTGCCAATAATTGTGTCCCTTAAAATATGAGCTAAAAACCTAATATAACTGTTTTCTTAAAACCCGTGGAATTATTTCTTATTTTTCTGTACCTATGTAAGAAAGTACAAGTTTGTTAACAACATATTAAAAAATAAAGCTAATACTAATTGTTCTTTTGTAGAATTCTATTGTTTTATTTAAAAATGCTCACTGTGCCAAAAATTTAGCCCGCGTCTGTATATATATATGAACATATCTACACACACATGCATGTTCACACTTATGTATGACTAAATAGGATTTTGTCCTGAATAATTATATTGAGGACAGAAACCAATAAAAGGAATTATGATAAAAAGAAATTTTAAAGATGGGCAGAAGGTTTATTTAAATTTCAGCATTTGACACTGAATTAATAGGGGCTATTCTGCGTTTCGATTCGGATCGAATTTTTCTCCGTCTGGCAACTTGAGTATTCTGCATTTCGATTCCGCTCAGTTTCTTTCGATTGTATGTATTCTGCATTACGATCGGAACTCCATTTTTTTCAGTTGTTTTTTTGTTGACGGAGAAGTTTTCGTTATCTGTTTATTAGTTAAAAAATTAAATAAAATGTAAGTAGAAAATGATATAAAAAGTTCAGTAACGATTAAAAAAACATTTAAAATTATTTTATTTAATTCAATTTATTTATTTATTTTTTGTTTTTAATTATTAATTTTTGTACCCGAATCTGATGTGTTTTGTATGTATTTTGAGTCAAAAACAACAACACCAGAGCAGTATGAAAAATTGGCAAATTTAATGTCATCTAATGCAGACATTGGATGTGGATATCACCAGCAAACAAAGAAAGAAGTAGCAGTGTTCTGGGAGGAAGTTGCAGGAATCATCAATGCACTTGGCCCTCCAACAAAAAATGCCAGCCTCATTATATCTCATATTGTTCTCCTCTCTGACCAACAATAATGCAGCTGTTATAGAAATTAAAAAATTAAATTATTAATATTAAAAAAAAAAGTAATTGCAACACAACAACAATTTTTATTAAAGTTTTATTTTGGTCTTTCCATATTTAATCACAACACTATTAATTTTTTTTATTATGTACCTTTATCTTCACAAGATTCTTGGCACTGTAATATATTTATGAACAATTAATTTTAGTTTGTTTTTGTATATACTTCTGTTTTCTTATTAAACTTTATTAAGAACTTATTTTTAATTATGTATACAAACAACTTTTTGTATTAAATTTGACATTTGTTTATGAAAACGATAACAAACTTGCTTATTTTGCAATTTCATTTCCACATTCCACAGTAATGCTATTAATTTTATAAACATTGTTGTCTTCTTCTTCTTCTTTTTCTTTCGATTCCGTTTTTTATCAGAATACCAATTTTCGATCGCAACGGAACTGAATGCGGAGACTTAATCGAAACGCAGAATAGGGGGGAATATCAGTATATTAAACAAATTTTGGTTTTTGAATAATACTTTAAGGATTTTTGCTTAATAACGATACATAAACGTTTAGTAAGGTTTTTTGAATAAGGCTGTAAAAGTTTATGTTAACAACCTTTGTGAAGTTTTCGGAAAACAGTTTGTTAAATTTGTTACAAAAAACAAGTAATCTCAATCTTGGTGTCTATGCGATGTTCAATTAACGCCGAAATAATTGAAGAAATTTTCTTAAATTCGGGTAATTTTTTTTAGTCAAAGAAATTTCTTTATATATAAAAATTTTTTCTATGTATGTACAATACATATGTATAAGTGAATAACTATTTTCAAGCTAGTCAAATTAATAGTTTAAATGCAAAAAGATATTCCCCCATATTCCAAGAGGCGTCATCATCGTCACATCAAGACGACATCAAAAACAATCGGTTACACATTCGCCTTCGACAGCAATTATGTATTCTTTGATAGGCCTTCGGTATTTCCTAGACCCAAACGATAGATAGAAGCTGTCGACAACATTGAAATCTTTTTGGCAACGAATAAATAAATGAAAAAATGAGACTTCATGTGACGATGACGCCTTATGGAATACGGGAATTGTCTCCAATTTAGGCTCTTATTATACGTTTAAAACTTTATAATTCAATCTCCTCACACAGTACATTTCGTTGTTGCGAAGAATTGTGTTCACAATTATTCTGTAACATGCATACTTTGGTTTGAAAACGTCAATTGGAAGTGATAAAAGAGGAAGAATATTAACGTGGAACATAAATAGTTCAAATGTTGGTAAAATACCAACTACAACTGATAATGATAGTTCTACAAAATTACAAAAACAAATTTTTTTCTCGACAAATACTGCCAATTTTAGTGTATCGCTTCATCACGAAAATATACAAAAAGTAGCTACAAATACATAATTGACTCCAATTGCTACACTTTTAAAACGTTTTGTTTCTCAAATTTCAATTTTTTAAGCCAAGGTTCATTTAAAAAATTTTATTAACCACATTTGATTTGAATACTTATTGTTAGTTCATTTTGAAGATTCAATAAATAAAAATGCTCAAAAAAAAAAAAAAAAAAAAAAAAAAAAAAAATTGCTGCTTTCAGAACAGCGTTATGGCAATGTACTTTAACTTGCATTACTAAATTATGAATAAATTTATATGTTTTCCACTATTTACAGGTAGATATACTCGTAGATTTTTAGCAACTATATCCGAAAGTAGAGTGTTTAGTTGCCAATTTTGAAACTTTCTGCTCCAAAATTGGTTCGTTGCTTGAAGCTCGTATCAGAGACAGTTCTAGCAAAATTTTATTTCAAGCAATGAAGGGCATGGAGAATATAACTGAAAGTAAATTGTAATATATTTTCTCTATTATTCATTATAAAATTTATAATACTTTTTAAAAAATTTATAATATTTCTTTAACTTTTTCGATAGTTGTTGTTGTTTTACCATTTTTTACATATTGCATAGCCTCTTGGTGTTATCAACAACAACGATATTTTCCACACAGGTTTCACAAAGAAGCTTTATAATAGATGGAAACGCAGTTGCTGCCTATGAAGAAGAGTCATTGAAAAAATCTGAAGCAAAAACTCAAATTCAGCTTCGACTTTCAGGTTCAATTTTAAGACCAAAAAAAAAAAATTGTTGTTTATTTTGACGGCAGAAAATACTACATGCATTCCGCTCCATATAACTAGATGGTTATTCGTATAAAGCGTTCCGATTTTTTTTTTTAATTTCCAAAATCGGCAAAATCTTCCACTTCCCCGAAAACAATTTGACCATTTCAATTTTCGCTAAATCGAATAGCCGTTAATAGTTCAGATACACATTCCACGGCCAAAACGCGCATCGAATATGAAAACCCTGTTGCAATTGGGTTAGCGAAGCAGTTGCGAGCGTTTTGGGAATTCCTAAACTCGGCTTCAAAAAACTTCCAAATCCCCCCACTTCCTCGGAAACAATACCACAAATTCAACTTTTACACTTAAGGGAATAACCGTTTATAGTTCAGATGTACGTTTCACGGCAAAAACGTGCAAACATACAAGTGAAAATAATACAAGCATGTTAAAAATTTACTTTCCCTTTATTGCTGTTGCCAATAATACAAACGTTTTGTTTTCATAATGTTAAGCATTTAAAGCGTCTGCAATATATTTAATTTTAAAAAGTAAGTAGCATTAGCAGCGTTGTCAACTTTGAAATTTCAAAACGCACCAAAATGAAGAAAAAACGCACCAAAATGAAGAAAAAACGCACCGCATTTTGAATTTTTCTTTTAATTTTTAAAGAGCCATTTATAATTATTATAAAAGGTATATTTTTATATTAAAAACACGATAATGAAACAGCTTTTCACGTGGCTCTTATACACGCAAACAGGGTCTGATATTACCGCCTGATGGCCTGCCATCAAATTCATTAAATAACTAGAATTCGTTTTTGTCAAACTTGATCTCTAGTACGATTCTGTTACTTTTATTAAGATGTTACTTTTACTGCCTATTATCAGGTACACAAAACGACAGCTGCTTACGGTCATTAAAATTATATTGCAGAAGCATACAATCGTTACAGCAAGCGATAAAATATGTCAAAAAAATACAATTATTGGATGATTAAAAGATAAGGAATCGCACTACAAGACATCAAACTCGATTAATAGCATTCCATCAAATACTGAGTAAATTTCATTTGTGTTTTCGTAAGCGAACAGCGAAGAGAGGCTAGAGAGAATGTATTTAAAATAAGTTATTGAAATTTGCCAGAATTGTAACAAATGAAAGAAGAAGTTTTGGAAAAATTTTATAAATTAATTGATAATTTAGTAATTCAACAATTACCGAAATAGTAACGAATTCACGTGCAATCATAAATAAATACGAACTTCATTATCTGTGTCTGCATTTATTATAATTTTGACAAACTTGGCTTGATCGTTTAATAGTAAAGCACGTTTTAAAAGCAGCAAATTTTATAAAACGAAATGTTTCTTTTTCTTTCCAGAATATGTATAATATACAACAGCAAAATTGTTTTACTTTGTACTTGTAATAAGCAGAGTTTTCCACACTATAACACCGTGTTCTGATTGAGCCTGCAAACGTAAAATTTTGGGCACTTGAATAAACTTTTTTCTTACATTAAAACAAAAAGTTGAGTTGAATTTGATTTGGTCCCACCGAAAACTAAAAAGCGCACCGAAAATAAAAAAAGGTGGATTATACACTCACCAAAGAATTTTTCGCACAAAAAATTTTAAAAAGCACCAAAAACGGTACGAAACGCGCCGAGCATTAGCGTATCAACAACAATATCGAAAAAAAACGTTAATTTATATTAACTCATATACTATGGTTTAGAGTTGTGCCGGGGCGTTCGATATAGTGAGCGGTTACTTTCGTTCAATTATAAAAAACTGATCTGTTCCTTTATTTCGTTCACTAATTCTTATTTGTGGTTAATATTCCGGTCTCTTATCGAAATCACTGTTTAAAGTAAACAAAACAGAAAATTCTTTAAAATAAAGGACCAAGAAAGAATAATATTAAAAAAATGGCATTAGTTTCTGTAAAATTTAATGAAAGAAGGAGATTGTGTAATAAATACAAAAACCCTAAAATTGAAAATTCAATGAAAATTTTTCCACTTGTTGCTGTACATAAAGTTCAGATACTATTTAGTATAACAACTAAACTGGAATGCACTTACATACTTATGTTTGTTTCTACGCAAAATATCAACTGAAATAAAAAACCATGATATAAAAAAACGGGAACATTTTTTTTTGAACGAAATAGGAAAAAACCTCAAACAACAGCTTTCTATAAAAGGGGTTTTAAGGGCCTAGTACACGATGAAATAAATTCATCAATTACAGAGTTGTGTGCGTACAGTCGAAATTTTTCACCTGTACGTATGCGTTGTCGCCAATGGTAGATGAAAATCAAAAAGATTTTATTTTTTGTTTGACAACTGATTATATTAACGTTTCCTGTTGTGATTTAGAAAACAAAATTCATTTATTTTGTTTATTGATTTTTTGTTAAACTTTTTATAATTTTTTAATTATATCGTTGTTTTTTTTTTTTTTTTTTTTTTTTGTACATCAGGTTTTTAGTTCAAGTTTTTCCTTTCTTAAGAAGGGTTTTTTACGATACAAATTTGCTGTGACCAATAATTTTTGATTGAAGAAGGCAAGATTAACAATAATCAAATCTTTAGCTGGGGAACAAATACATATATAAAAATTCATTTATTTTGTGTTTGCCGTAATGTGATATGTAGAGAAGAGAAAAAAAATATGTATATACATACATATATACGAGTATAAATTTTGTGTCATATGGCACGCACATACGAGTATATGCACTGATTGATGATTTTATTTGATAGTCTCCAAGGCGTGTTATTTATTTCGTATACGATTGCTCCAGAAAAGGGTTTGTTAACATTTAATTTTCCATAGAAAATAGTTTTTAAATAAATGAAATGAAATGAATGAATGAAATTTAGTAAAAAAAAAAAAAAAAAATTGCAATAAAATATTTGTAATACGTTCTTAATAAAACTAAAAGATTCGCTTTTTCTCTCACCTCTAATAATTCAATATCACAGGATGTATTAATAGCATCACGTAATTCCGAATATTTCCATTTTGATAAATCATATTTTTGCTTTCCCAATGCTTGTTGTTGGGCACGAACATTCTCCGATCTTTGTTAAAAAAAAGATAAAAAAATAAAATTACAAAATACGAAATTAGATTTTTCGCAAAATGTATGTTTTTCAATGATTTGCAATGATGAACATAAAAACCTCAGCCTTATTTTATGCATTTTTAATGTATAATTTAAATTCACATGTCGCTACAAGTGAAGTGAATTATAATAGGTAATAAGAAATTAAAACAAGCTACTTTTTAAAACTAACTACTTTGAAATATGTGTGTTTTTTTTGCGAAATAGGATGTTAGTAGAATATAATGATCCTGAATAATTGATTTTTTAATTGATGCAAAAAGTTTCAAGCCTGAACTCACTTATTGTGTAAATAACGAGAAGCAAAGTTAGAAACACCTCGTGTAAAACTTTAATTCAAAAAAGTTTGTTTAAAAGTATTGTAAAAAGAAAAGTAAAATAGTAAGGGATGTTATTAAAAATTAGTTATATAGTATTTTTCTTTTTTTATTTTACAAAAACTATGTTAAATTGGTAGAGATTTTTAGTTTGCATGTTAAAAATTGGAGAAAATAAAAACGTTTATTGTTTGGTATATACCTGATAAGTTTATTTTGCCCCATTAAAGTTGCATCCATTTGACCACTGTTGTAAATAAAAACCAAATAATGTGGAATATTTTGTTTTGTATTTTTTGTTTTTGGATTATGGTGAGTTTTAAAGTGATAGAAAAAAAGTAAAAAAATATACAAATGTTTCTTAAATGAAGTTGAAATTATACAAAAAATTTTGTTTAATCAAATTAGGACAAATCACAAGTGCTTAAAATTGCTTTGATATTAAAGCTATATACACTAATAGTAAGAAAAATGTTTAAAAATGTTTGCTTTCTACTTACTTTCTTATTACGGGTGGACTATCTTCCACTTGGCCGTTTGATTCACTAGCCAATCGTAGAGCCAACTCGTGATCTCTACGTTCCTGTTCAAGTTGTTGTCGGAACTTAGCATCGTCTTGAGCTTCCTTTTCTAATTGTGCCTGTAAAGTTAAGGCAGCCTTACGATCCTCCTCTTCCTGTTTTAAACGCTGAACTTCTTCTGCTTTGCGTCTGGCTTCCATTTCAGCTTTACTAATTTTCAAAGGAAAATATATTAAAAAAAATACATAAGTATTTATTTCTCGAAGTTGATTTTTCGACCTTTTGTATTTGAGTATTATTTGTTGCTAGAGCTCACTTATAAAAGTTATATACATTTTTCAATATTACAACACTTTGAGTGTGACCTAACACGAATATTTTGAAAACCATATAAACAAATTTTATAAAATTAAACAACAAATCAACTTTAGCTATGAAAAAAAGTTTGTTTAAAATAGGAGGTTTTTTGTCTTAAATTATTTTTTCCCAATTTTCTTCATAGTCAATATTATTTTGTTGCATATCATTTTAATTAGTTTCTCGAATTTATAAAGGAGTGTCGAAATATTAAAAAGCAAATAAGTATACTTTTTATAATATGTAACGTCAAGTTCAAGCAATAAATAAACTTCTTTAGAAAATTGTAATATTTACAGCCGCTTGTTTTCTGCTTCTTCACGTGTACGACGTTCCTCCTCTTCCTTAGCGCGGCGTTCTGCTTCCAAGGCTTCTTGGATCTTACGCAAACGTTCTTGTTCTTCAGCTTGTTTTTGTTCCTGCAAATGTGTAATGTATATTAAATTTCTTTATATGTTAAAGTAGTATTACAGATAAAATAAATCACTCATTCAATTCACAAGCTCGCATTACGTGTGTAGTAAATCATGTCTAGAAACTGCCTACCTGTGAATAACTACCCAGAAACTAATTCTTTTTATACCCTTCACAAAAATGTAAAGGGTATATATAAGTTTGTGATTCCGTTTGTAATTTCTACAGTTATTATTTGCGACCTTATAAAATATATATATTCTGAATCAGAATTAATGGAAAAGTCGATTAAGCGATGTCCGTCTGTCCGCTGTTGAAATACCGTTTCTGAGAAAACCATTAGAGTTAGAAACTTTTTTCTTTCGCCATTCTTTTACCCCATCGATTCATGTATTTGCTATTGAAATTCAGTAATATCGGTTCACATATAGCTGAGATATATCCAAAATTCCGAAAAAAGCCATTTTTTTGCAACTACATTACTATGAAAATTTTTGAAAAAAATTGTTTGTTTTGCTTCAAACTTCACTAATCATGGTGACTAAAAGACAAAAAAAAAAATTTTTTTTACAGATATCGTGCCATATACACATATCCGAGATATAGCCCAAATCGGGTTTTTCATAAAAATGTCGCGTAAACGAACTTAAACAACTTTTTTTTGCTTAAAAGCAGTTCTGGTAACATAAGGTTATATAAATATGGAAAATGAAAATTTCCAATATCGGTCCATATATACCCGAGATATAGCGTAAACCGGGTTTTTCATGAAATTTTGTTTTTTGCTTAAAAGCAGTTTTGGTAATAAAATAAAGTTATAAAAATATGGAAAATGAAAATTTCCGATATTGGTCTATATATACCCAGAACCGATTTTTCCATTAAAATTTTATTTATTTTTATTTTTTTGCTGAAAAGTAATTCTCGTTATAAAAGAAGGTTACTAAAATACAGAAAATAGAAAATTCCGATATCGGTTCATATATAACCGAGATATAGGTTAAACAAACTTGTCCATGAAAGATTTCTTTTTTGGAATAGTGACAAGGCAAAAATATTTTTTCCCCGATACCGGTCCATATATCCAAGCATATTTAGTACAAATTTGTAATATATACTATACATAGACGTGACTATCGTGAAAGGTATTTTAGATTCAGCCCAGCCGAACTACCACTACCACATATACTATTACTTGTTATGGTTAGTATGTATTATATTTAATTGAATTTTCAAACTATTTTAATTAAGTTGTGTATCCAGAACAATTTATTGCCATTTCGCAAATTAAAATTGCCATCCAAGTTCAATTTCCATATTTGATATTTGAAATTAGATGAAATAACAATAGAACAAATTTATATGCTCCCAAGCGTATTAACAGAAATCTTCCTTTTTAAACGATAAATAATGCGACGTTTTGAATTGAACAAATATCCTAAGAGACTCTCAAATAACATTTTGTTTTTGTGAAAAATCTTACCTTAAGTTTACTATTTAAGTCGACAGTGATCTTATTCATATTCGCCATTACATTTGTGTACAGTCCATCAATTTCTCGGGTTGTAATTTTGTTATTAGCCTGTTTCAAATATAAAAAAATTTTTGATTTAAAAAGTTTTATCCGATTTATATTATAACATTGTTTTCTACATAAATTTTTGTTGCAGATGATATGTAATATAGTATATTTTAGTTAGTTGTTGCTATATCTGTGACGTTTTATTGTAACAGCTTAAGTCGAATTTTAAAACATGCTTCTAATATGATACATTAAATATATAAAAGGTGGTAACATTTTAAGGGCCGATGTTGATTTGAATAAAACACAAATTATTTATTATTGTCATTTCTTTTTATTATGATAATATTGGTATGGTTTAATTGTGTATGGAACAAAATACCGGTCAAATGGCCGCCGCGATGTCCGCGGCACCCCTCCATCCGATGGTCTAAATTTTCAATGACGCTGACGCATAATTGGTGTTCTATGCCGAATTATCCAATCCTTTAGCTCTTGAATTGTTAATGGCTTATCGTTGAACACTTTTTCTTTAAAATAATCCCAAACAAACAAATCCAATAGTGTCAAATCACATGATATTGGAGGCTAATTGACATCGCCACCACGACAGGTAACACGGCCATTAAATTTATCACGCAAAAGCGCCATTGTTTCGTTAGCTGTGCAGCAAGTGGCACCGTCCTGTTAAAACCACATATCGTCCACATCCATATCTTCCAATTCGGGCCTCATTTTGGAAAAAAAAAATACGGCCCGATGATGCCGCTAGCCCATTAGCCACTCCGAACAGTCACTCATAGTGGGTGAATTGGTCTCTTGCCAATCACTCTTGGATTGTGTTTCGCCCAAATGCGGCAATTTTGCTTTTTGATGAATCCACTGAGGTGAAAATGTGCCGCATCACTGAAGATAATTTTCTTCAAAAATTTATCATCCACTGTTGCCATCTCCTGCCACCATTCTGACCATTGGCGACGCTTGAAATGATCAAAAGGCTTTAGTTCTTAAGGGAATTGCAAATTATAAGCGTGTAAATGCAGGTCTTTATGCATAAACGACGATAGTGAGAGGTGCAATTGTTGGGCACAGCGACACTGTCACGAACAGCAGCAATATTTTCTGCAGAACGAGCTGTACGAGCATATACTGGCGTTTTCACACCTATAAACTCGGTTTGCTCAAATTTTTGCACGATTTTTCAAATTGTACGCAGATTTGGATGATGAAATTGACCGAAAAAATCACGAAGTGCACGATATGTATTTTAATTTTAACGACCATTTTAATAACAAGCGTGAATAATTTTAACGCATTGCTAGATTGTGCATCTTTCCATGGTTCAAATTGAGTTAGTCTGAAATTGAGAAATGCCAAGTGAAATGCAAAAAAACTTGATGTGGTTCACATTCAACATCGGCCGTTAAAATTTAGCCATTTAATTTTTGCCCAAATAGTTTTTCGCGATATTGACAAAATTTTGTTGCACTTTTGATTTAATTCTTTTTATATACATTTAGTACTTCACTGAAATTTTGTTAGTTGTTAAAAATTCAGTTTATTTACTTTATTAGCTTCTAATATTGATACAAATTAAAAAATACAATCAGCTTGGTTTCTATGTTTCCTAGCTCTCTACGAGTATATGTCGACATTTTATAGGAGGAGCCTAATCATCAATAGATTTGGCAATCTTTGGAAGATTTCTGTATTTAACGCTCTGATTGTGACAAAAGTATTCCTTCTTCTCAGCTGAGTGTGGCCGCCAAAATTAAGTATGTTGCGTGCAAGAGGATGTGGGTGAAGTTCCAGTTTACTGATATACGAGATATATCTTGCGGCGTACTTAGCAAATTCGTCTTTTACCAGCGGAACACACAGATTCTTGTGAATTCGTGTGTTTGTACGTACCATGGAGCCGCAGTAATCGTTTGAAGAAATTTGTTATGTCGTCTTTGAATTTTTTCAACGTTTGACGTTGAGGAATTCCATAATGGAATTCCATAGCACCATATAGGCTTAAGAATTGCATTGTATAACAAAAATGTGCAATCCAACTTCAAGGTAGAATTTCTGCCCATAAGCCAATTTAGTTGCACTGTCTTCGATTTCAACTGAGTGACTCTCGTATCAATGTGAGAATTCCACGTTTACCTACGGTCGAAGTGGATGCCAAGGTACTTGACTTCATTGCGCTCCGGAATAGGTGAGTTGTTAATTTGGTTAGACGAATATTTTTGTTTACGTAGTGTGAATGTAACCTGAGTACATTTTTGTTTATTAAGTTCGATTTTCCAAAGTTTTAACCATATCTCTAATCTTGAAATATATTCCCGCAAATTTCGTGAAGCTAGTTGATGCTTTTCATGAATGCTCCAGAATGCTGTGTCATCTGCAAAAGTGGAAGTGAGGATTCCGGATCTCGTTGGCATGTCCGAGGCGTAAATCAAATATAAAGTATGTCCTAGAATGCTACCTTGGAGAACACCTGCTTCTATTGGCTGAGATGATGCTTATGAAATAGCCTTCTCTGAAATTACCGGCCGCATATCTAGTTTTCCAGAAGCTTGTGAGTGTTTACAGGCTAGTTTAACTTTATTTTGAGCATTAAACCATCGTACCACACTTTATCAAATACTTGGGAAATATCAATGAATAAATAAAGCTGAACAATACTTTTTGTCCTGGAAAGTGTGTCTTACGACGTTGAATAGTCTGTGTCTAATCCGAAAGCCGAATAGATTGCTACGGATACATCCTCCTTCGTTCAATATTGGGATCAAATTCGCCAGCAAGAATTTTTCGAACAATTTTAATTTATTGGTAGTAGACTTATATATCATAGAAACCTTCCACTCTGTAGGATAATACACAAGACGTAAGATAGCATTAAAAATAAAAAGGAGAATTCTTCTAGCTACACGAGGTAAATGCTTTTGCATTTTACCAGTAATTTGATCAATACCTGGGGTTTTCCTAGGTTTTGTGTTATTGATAACGTTTTCGACATCTTGAAAATTATATCTCAAAGACACAAGCGGTCTAACAACATATGGCGATAATTCAGCTGCATCATGAGTAATTAAAACGTTTCTCTAAGTTTAACATACACCATCACCTTTTCAGAATCGGTTCTTGCCCAGTCTTCAGTTGAAATTCTACTTCTTTCGGACCCTTTTAGACCTTTTGCCGCTTTCCGCAGGGAATAGTCAGATTGAGGAGTACCATAAAGGCTTTCCACCTATGTTTTAAGCCTAGTCACTCTCTGGATTTCAATGTTTTTAAATTGACTTATGCATTCCCGTAGCGTGATTTTAAGCTGGGGGACCTGCAGAGTTACCACTCTCTTTTCACTCTTCTGTTTTCTGGCAGGTATTGTTCAATTTCTGACGAATATGTTCTATTGTTCATATTTCTGAATCTTATATGGTTAGTGGTAGCATGTTGTACGGCTAGTGTACGTTTTTCAGAAAAATTGTTAATTTGCACATCTATATCCTCAGGCGTTCTCAAGGCAATATTTTGCGTACAATGAGTACTCAAATATTTATTATATTTTAGCCAGTTAACTCTAGTAACGGTCAACGCTAAGTCAGTTAACGGGGAGCTAATCTCTTGGGGGAACGAAACAGAGATTATAGTGCGTGGGTGATCCGATGACAAATGTAATGAAGGCTCTACTTGCATCCACCCTAAAGGAACATTTTTTGCAACTCCAAATATATAACATCTGGAATCTGCTTGGAGATACTCCTCACGTGTTCTGGTTTTTATCAGAATTTCCGATCTTTCACAAGATCTGCCATCGGGATCTTTAGTGTCGTATAGTATAGCGTTTAAACAATCAGCTTTATTTCGATTTGCCTTTCCAGAAGGAAGTGTTCAAGTTCATTTTTGAGTTGGCGGATGCCGTTTCCATTTCAGAAGCATATTTTAAAAGAAATCATATTTAAAAAAAATGCCTGCAAAAAAGCGGATTGCATTTTCATCACTTCCTGCATCATTCCCCCCGGGGAACATGTTTTGCCTTGGCGGATTCCTAACTTGGGCAATCTGTTTTTCGAGTAAAGATGGGAAGGGGTCTCCCGTTTGATGTGGCAAACAAAACTCTAGGAAGCCGCATGATTTATGTTCTGTTGGCTTCTGAAACCCTTACCAAGGGTATAAATTGGCAGAAGTGGGCTTCGGCCTACCAACGTATTAAGCCTCGTCTATGATTGATTGCTGGGAAATTGCACACAGGAGGGATTAGAATGCCCGAACTCCTCAACAATAAGTTGCTCATATGGCCGCAAATATAAGACAAGAATTGCTACCGGTGTGAGTCTAGCAAGCCACACGTGGGCACAGGTAAATCGTGAATAACTCAGTCGTGGAACTGGTAAATATTTTTCACAGTTTCCTGCATCGTTGTCATAACAGAAACCGTATAGCTGTTTATGAATTGAACAAGAGTTGCCTCAAGATTTCTTAAATTTGGATCAGAACTTTGAGACTTGGGTTGGTTGAATGCTCTATCTGGGGAAAATTGTTTTTAGGAATGAAATTTGACTGCTGGGTTTACTTAGGAGAAATTGATAACTTATTTGTCATTGTCAGCTTAAAGTGGGTGTGAACAGAGCAACCCCTGTAATTTGCAGTATGCTTACCTCCAGAGTTACTGCATTTTTTAAAATTCACGTCGGCCATTGATTTATTGCACTGTGATGTATCGTGAAGTTCGCCAAACGCAACACAAACTGAGGGAATCTTACAGTAAGCCTTAGCGTGGTCAATTTCTTGGCAGTTTAGGCACCGAACGGGTCCTAAACGCTTATGTGGCTCTTCAATGGCGGCTTTACGATGTAAGAGAAATTTATCCGTATAAATTGGGTTCTAGCTCAACTCTAAAGGGCAGTACGGAGTTCTTACGGAATTCAGGTTCCCATAAGAACTGTGTGTAAAATAAGTTACGGAGTTTCAGGTTGGTAAATTCCTTATGTACATTTCCGCAGACTGGTACGGAGTTCTAAAAGGAAAGTAAACGGAATTTTTGATATTTGTTTATTATTACAGGTATGTTAAAAGTAAAAGTGGAGACTTTTTTCCGTTAACTGAAACAAAAATTAATGTTCATACAGTTATTTGCTTACGGAATTGTTGACAGTTGGCTGTTATTATTATTATTAATCAAATAGATAAAAAAAAATTGACACCAATCTACATAATTATTTTTCAGTGTAGAAATAAATGTATATTTCTAAACGTGAATTTCCGTAAGAACTCCGCACCAGCCTTAAACGTGGGTTGATGGATCTTTTAACGGTTACTGATTTTTACTATGTTTTTAATTTTAAAGCCTTTGCCTTCTAATCCAATTTTGACATCATCAGTATTTACGCCAGGGTCAATACGTTTAGTAACGATCTGAAGACCTTTAGCACTTTTAAGCTGATAAGTGTAAAATTATCTTTTTTGTTTCCTAAAGCGTCAGACAATTTTCGGTAATCATTTTCATGGTTGACCTGGATTTTTGTTTCACTGATGCTGACTTATTTAACTGATGTAACGTTGAAAACATCTTTCTCGATTGCCGTAACAAGTGTTCTTAACAGTTCACTAGCAGTAGATTCTCTGAAATATATTGCTGGCGGTTTGTATGTTTTTTGGATGGTTAACAAGCAAAAAACATCTGTCTGAAGGATAGTAAATCTATTACTATCCGTTGTCGCAGTAGTATTATAGTCCTTAGATATTTTTGATTGTGATGATATTTGTGCGGATTTAGTGCTTCTCTGACCAAGGTTATATACCCATTCATACCTATTGCGTTTTCGGCTTATCTGTAATATGGTTTGTCTTCTGTTGTAGTAACAATATTTAGTGAACATTCCTATCTATTACAGGTAGGAGATTATCCAATGATTTTTTGCAAAGATTCTTCCTCAGAAATACAAAGGTTATTTCTTATGGAGGTTATTTCTATGGAGCTAAGCTCTTTCTCAGAATGGCATCTGCTAGGTAGACTCATACAGCATTTTTCCTCTTTTTCTTTTTATTTGCAATTTAAAATATGTATCAATAATTGTCACAAAGCTTTTTTATGTAAGTTCATTCTTTTCACCTGTTGCGGCTTTCCACTTATTCCGCTTTTATTTGATTACTTAACGATAAAAAACAAACACATCCGCGCACAATTAAAGCTAAGCTCCGGTTAAAAACTAAATGACATAAAATTTACTGAATTTAGAACAGACATGAGTTGCACATTACCTTAATCTTACGTATAGCTTCGTCAATTTGACGATTTATATCGGACACTTCATTTAAAATCTCTTCACGACCCCTCTTTAATCCACCAGCGATTTCTACTGTCTTCTGAGCATTCAAACGGATTTTATTAATTTTCGAAATTCCTTGAAAACGAGGACGATGATGTTTACGCGCTAAGTAGCCACGAACTGTACTTTGCATAACCAAAACACATTTATTGCGATATTTAATCCGATTGCGTACTGAAAATAATAATGCAAGCTGAAATTCATTTATATGTATATGCAAAACAATAATAAATCGAACTTACATTTAATTACACACAAAGCTCCCAGGGTTGATTTTACCCATCTGGAACGTATTAACCATTTCTTGACCTTCGCCACTATTGCTAATAGGTTTTCTTTATCAGATTTCATAATACGGTCAAATTCGATGAATTTTCCTGGGCGGAAGAACACTTTTGTTATGCCAAATTTAAAATCTCTTGAACTGAGGTTTAGAGATTGTAACATAGCTTCGCAAAAAGTACGTGCTGGTAGTTTTGCCAACTCTGGTGGCAGTATTGATTTATACATATTATAAAGATCGGCAAATGGCACCCGAGAAGGATAGCCATGCTCCATTAGTTCTAATACTGATATTGTACCAGAACATTTCAATTGAGCTAAGGCCAAGCCTCCCTCAAATTGACGATCAATCATTTTACTATTGGGTTTAATGCAGCGAATGAAATTTGTACCCTAGAAAGTCATAAAAACATAAATTAAGTTTAAGCTATAATAATTAAGTAAAATCTCACATTTTTCTCTAATTTTTCCATTAATTCAGCTAGTTGGCTTTTAAACTTTGAACCGACTGAAATAAAATTTAATTTACCCCTTGTGGCATTACTACTGCCTGAAGGGAATATCGATTTTAGGAGGGGGTTCTCACATTCCTGCACCAGACCTTCTAAGGAAGCATGTAGAGCATCATTGTTTTTCTCTATAAACTGTTCAGTATTGTAGCAAACAGCGCCAGCAAAATGCCGTACCAAGAAACCTTCTTCGTCTCTTAAAGTACGATGAGCTTTAAGTCTTGAAGAGCGTGGCAAGCCTAGACGGAAATGATTTGACCATGCTTTATGTACCTCTGTTGTAAAATGTATTGCAGAAGGTTTGGGCAATTTACTTTCTTCATCCAATAGTGTGTAAATACCATTTGACTTCGATTCTATTAATTCGATGATATCTTGATTATCGGTAAAAGTAATTTCAGGAACATTTAAACCTTCGCGTTTGTATAGTTCTTGCTCATTTTTTAAAATATTATCATTAAAAAACTTTTGCAATTTTTCATTGCAATAATTAATGCAAAACTGTTCGAAAGAGTTGACTGTAAAGTATTCAAAACCAGCTATATCTAATACACCAATATAATAGTTGGAAGCTTGAAATGGTATACTTTGATTTATTAAGGATACAATACGATCGAATAAACGGCTGTAAATAGCTTTTGCTAAAGCATCACGAGCATTAGAGGCCTCATATATTTTCAAAGGAACCCTGAAAGCAAGTATTTATATAAATGTTCCATTAATTATAAGCAAAAACCACTTACATAATAACAGTGCCTTTAAAGCCACCACCTTTGCTTTGCATTACTCGCGATACTAAAGCCTGTCTTAGTTCATCCGGGTCTACTCCCAATAAACGGCAAGTAGTTGTCAATGATTTCTCAGACGATTCTGATACTTGACAACCGCCTCTGGCATCATCGGGTATTTCTTCAAAAGAAATATTTCCCAAATGTAAACAGGCGGCTACCAAAGAATATATTTCCAATTTTTGAATTTCACTCAAACCCAATCGTCCCAACGCTTTGTCTAAATTTTGAAAGTGGTTGTAGTCATCAATAATTGGATCTTTCAAGGGTCCTTTTTGCGTATGGTGTTTTGATTTTTGTGTTGCCGGTATTAACTGCTCCGTTTTGCTGTTCGTAAAATACTGAGTGCATCCAGAGAGATACTGTGGAGATAAAGATAATTTTTTTAATGCTATAAATTCTCTTATGTACGTACGTAGGAATGATTTAAAAAAACTTATTTTATCATGTAGTAGCTTAAGTTAGATTGTACAGACTGCTAGCTTACTCTATGAGGCGTCATCGAAGCCACATTAAGACGACGTAAAAAATGTGACACTTATATACTTGTTGTCGACATCGATTGAATATTGCCGACAGTCTCTACTTTTGGCTTAGGTCTTTAAAATATCGAAGGCTATCAAGGAATATATAAATGCTAAAGAAGACGAGTGTACAATAAAGGGCTTCGCAAAAAAAAAAAAAAATTGTGTCAATCAACCCGTAGGATTAAAAATGTAAAAGCAATTCGAAAACTAGAAAACAAATAAATGACATAAACTTCGCATTTCCTTTATAACTGCTGCGTTATGGCACTTTTTCTCTTTTTTAAAACATCAAACATTGGTTAATTAAGAAATTTTTTTTCTATATATGTAAGTTTTTACATATTATAATTTTTTTTTTGTAACGAGGAAGAATATGGTTCGTAGTTGGCCTTATAGGCTTGATTCAAAATTTTATATTAATAAAAAAAAAAAAAAAATGCGATTCCCGAGTTTAAAAACAGATTAAAAAAATAATAAATTAAAAATGTGTTCACGTTTTAGAATACTCTATGGAAAATTAAATCTGTTCACGTTTATAAAACGTTCATACTTTCTAATTAATACGTTCTACACGAACGTTTTACACATGTATTTCAACTTAGTTGTCAGTTGAGAAAGGGAACGTATAAAGTACGACGGATTCTATATGACCCGGCCTTAAGACCAAGATCTAAAATAAATAATTAATTTCCTATATAAATCAAGACGGAAAAACAAAATAAATCACTGGTGTTTTAAAATTTTTGCTCTTTCCAGCACTTCTGTTTCTCCCAAGAAGAATGATTTCTTAGTAATATAATTAAAAGCAAATTAAGAATTTCTAACCTATGTTTGCGACAAGCGTTACTTTTGTTAAACCAGAAAGAATGAACTGAATTATTAATGCATTCTACCCATTCAATACTAATTTCTTCTAAATTCTTCCAGCGAAAGATCGCAGTTTTGTTGTTTTTTATAAAAAAAAGGTTTAACAATTTTTATATTTGATATTTTGCTAACAGCTTTTTAGCATCGTCAGGAAAATCAAAATAGAATAAATATTTAATTATCTATAATTAATTATAAATAGCTTGTTTTCTATGTTTCCCAGCTATCTATATGTCGACATTTTATAGGAACTACCCTAATCATCAGTAGACTTTGGAAATTTTTGAAAGATATTCTCAAACATTCAACTTTATATCCCAGAATATCTTTCAAAAATTTCCAAAGTCTACTGATGATTAGGGTAGTTCCTATGAAATGTCGTCATATAGATAGCTGGGAAACATAGAAAACAAGCTATTTATAATTTTTTACTGGTATAAATGTTTAGAAGCTTAAATAGCGAATAAAAAACTTAATTATCTATAATTTTTTATGTTTTGTTTTTTTTTTTTTCAGGCTCTAGGTGAAAATAAATTAAAAACAAAACTTAAACTCATTAAGGTCAAATAAATCAAACAATTTTATAATTTTTTATATTATTTCGAAAATAAAAATTGTTTTATATATATAAAAAGAAAAAACAAAACAACGATCTTTAGCTGGAAGAATTTAGAAGACGACCAAACTGGATCGATAGCACCGGTTGATAGGTTGCCACCAAATTCGTTCAAATAGTTAGAGTTCGTGTTTGTCAAACTGTTAATACTTGTGGTGTGGAAGGTGTTGGACTAAATTTTGTTAATCTGAGCAGTGTCGAAGGTATATACACTGGGCACTGATCAGTTTTAACTAATTTAATTCCAACATTTTAAATGCTGCAATAGAGTTTGTTTTAGTCTTTCGTGTTGTTATTGTTTATCAAACCTCCACGAACACTACTCCCTCTTTCCTCTTCATCTCAACCTATTTTCCTAGTTCCAGTACAATGCACTGCATATGTAGGGGTTATCCTCTGAGTACTAGTCCCAGATAAAAAAAAAACGACCTTTATTACAATAATAATTATAACGATATTTGATTAAATTTGGTATTCAGCAACATTAATTATGTATTTAATTATATTCGCTGTCGGCCGAAATCAGCTGTTAGTTTTACTGCCGAATTCATTACTAAGTGAACTTAACAGCACAGGTGATTATTTTTTGCTTCTAGCGTTTTTTCCAATGAGACTGTCAAATTTTTTTTCTTTTGTTTATAAAATTTTTCGCGCCATTTTAATCTGAAGATTTTTTTGTATGATTTAGTGAAATTTCAAGAAATTTGTGTGAGTTTAAAAGGGAAAAACTAATATAATCTGTGATTTTCATTACAAACAATTATAAAAGTTTATATTTAACGGTTATATAAAATTTTTTCCCAACTGAACAATCTTAGGCGAATTTAGATTTTGACAGTCACGATATGTTTTACAATAACAAAATACATAGTACTGAATTCGCCTTTCCGCTTGCATTCACCTGTATAAATTCGCCTTGTTTCAGGTACACAAAAATATAGCTGCTTACCGTCGTTAAAATTATATCTGATCGTTACTGCAAAAGATGATATATGTCGAAAAAGTTACAGAATTGCACAGATTCAAACTCGACTAATAACAATTCTATCAAACACAGTGTAGATTTTACTTGTGTTTTCGTAAGCGAACAGTGAAAATCAGTTGGCTAGAGTGAGTGTCTTTAAAAGAATTGATTGAAATACACGAAAATTTGCCAGAATTGCAACACATAAAAAATGAAGTTTATCATAATAAAAATTTAATGCAACGTTTTGGAAAAATTTTATCATTTTATCAATAATTTGGTAATTTATCTATGTTTTTCTTTTGAGAATATGCATACTACAGCAAGATTGTCTTACTTTGTGCATATGATATGGTGTGTTTTCCACACCATATTATATGCAAAATGAAATGTAGATGTAGATTTCGTACACTTGAATAAACTTTTTTTTACATGAAAACAAAAAGTTGAATATGATTTGGTGTCACAGAAATTTAAAAAATGCAACGAAAAAAAAGCTTATGGCGCACCGACTAAAGAATTTTTCGCACAAAAAAAAAAGTTAAAAATCGCCACAAATCACCACCGAGTTGCTGAGATTTTATTCACATTTTGCTATCTTACTGTTCACTGATTTGAAATCTCCCATTTGCAGAGCACAGGAGAATTTTCAGAGAGAGGGTAGGATAGATGGGAAACCGTTTTATTTAGCATTACATGCTGATATATTAGCCATCCACTACTCTTACGAAAAAGGTTAGCGCGGTCCGATTGACCGAGACTAGGCACGAAGCTCTTCTCGCCTAGACATCTAAGACATGTTCCGAGGAGATTGAGGATTGTATCCTCTTTTTCCTAGTATTGGCAACGTCTGCAGAGGTCATTAAGCCTAGTCTCCTGGCATTGTTCCCAAACAAACGGGCAATGTCCAGTGATGACTGCTGCAGTGACTCACAGGTGAGGTCTGGGCAAATTTCAATACTTCCGCCGTTCTCTTAGAGTTAATGTGCGACCACAGATTTCTTGATGTAATGTGAGCTATTTTTCTTGGGCGCTTTTTAGCGTGTGGAGTTTTATTATTTTCCAACACGCTGATAAGAGTTGTACGCAAAAGGAATCTATGTCCCTATCCTCTAAGGTTGTTCCCTTTTTGGCTAGGTCGTCAGCGATGTTGGACCCGTGTCCATGTACCCATTTAAGGGTTAGGTTAGAATGCCTTGCTATTTTGTTTAAAGATGTCCGGTATTCTTGGACCAGACCAGACCAGATGATGGCTTTGCTGTCCATTACTATCATGATATCCCTACCGAATATCTTGTGAAACGTCAGCCATCTGGCTGCTTTGTTTATATCCGATATTTCAGCTTGAAGAACACTACATCCGTCTGATAGTCTGAATGATATTTTAGTATTGGATTCAAATTCAACATAATAAATAAAATTTAAACATACAATAAAATTTCGTCACACGCGTAAGTTTTGATTTTCTTTTACCTCGAGACAGTCTTACATATTAATAATATATAGTAAGTAAATACATATTAATAAAGTATAAAGTCAACTTCGCAACTTAAATTAATTTAGTTATTTTTAACTAATTTTAAAAATTTTTTTTTTCCATTTTCGCAAATTTTCTTATTACTTTTCCAATTGCATATGTACCAGTGGTCACCAAAAATCAAGCTTTTGCTTGATTAACTCATATACTAAAATTTGTAATCAACGAAAATCAAGTAACAAAGTTCAACACTCGAGTGAAATCAACTCGCTTTGTAAACATTCTGAATTTGTAATCAACAAAAGTCAAGCAACAAAGTTCAATGCTGAGTAAACTCAACTCGTTGTGTAAACATTGCACATTCATTTTAGTTTTGAATAAAATCGGCTTCATGCTTATTGTTGCTTTGATAGTAAGTTGTATGAACACATTCGAAATTTATTCACACATATTTTTCTTTGTTTTTCTTAAATTCTATTTTAAGTTTCACGTACATATATATCTATCTAATAAAGTCTATATAAATTGTTCTTTTTGGACTTTATATAGGTAGTTTGATAAGCCTAATTTAATTTTTTAAATGTGTTTTTAAGAAAGTTCAAAAAATACATATATATGTACATTGTCTTTTCCTATGAAAAGCTTTTGTTTCTACATACATATATGTGTTTTATTTTGATTTTTTTTTTTCAAAAGAAGCATAAAGAAAAACTGTTGAATACATCACAGCATTGATTTTTGTTTATTTCCTTTTCTTTTATAACAAAAATTCAAACGCAAGAAATTATTGACGAACTACATGCGCATTGGTTTATATTCAAGCACGGTCACCTTAACGATGATTACACTCACTTAGCGAAGATGTTGCTCATTGTGTTACTGATTAAATATCAATAGCGTATTTGTGTGGATGAACACAAAATCATGGTTGAACGAAATTTATTGCTTTTCCTGTCATTAATTTTTTTTTGTGCAATCGCTCAAAGCAGTTCTCTTCTATGATTATTTAATTCTAGTTCGATATTATCAAAGAAAAAGATCGCGCAACTTTGCACAGGAAATAAAAAAAAGCTCTTATTTTGCCTCAAATTTGCACAAAAATTGCTACGTGGACCGTTTTGGGTAAATTTGGTATTTATTTAGAGGGGTTTGTTAAATATAGATGTGCTAGTTAAAGAGGTATTGCAAAGCATCAATTGGTATGACTCTTAAAAACTCAAAAGTGTAAAAAATCGAAGAAATTTGGTTTTCTGCGTTATCGTACTTTCGGTAAACTACATCTGTTTTTGAGAATCCTTATGCACCTAACTTATACAGAAAAAAACGCACCTCTTGTCAAATGAAAAAACCTCAGAATGGTAAAGTAAATATAAAAATAAAATAAATAAAAAAAAAAAAAAATAATAATAATAATAAAAAATTATATACAAAAACAATTTACAACTTATCTCGTTTTTGAAAATATTTCTTTCTTTGCATACAAAGTAGACAGAAAAATAGTGTGTAATAAATAGTTGGCTGCATATAAAAAGTCTAACGACGTTAACGTGAAAACAATTGTTTATCAAAACTAAATAAACGTTACGAAAAGGTTTAGATTCCAGTCATTAATTGTTTACATACCCGATAATCATCTGGCTTGCCCAAACTTAATTTATCACGCAACTGTTGAGGCGCACCAGCCAAAAGCATATAGAATACATGATAGTTACGTTCCTCAGCGCTTTGAGTACAAATGCGACTTTTTTCTAATAAATAATGTGAAATATAACCTCCTACTACTTGTGTCTTGCCATCGTAGTGAACTTCAATGAATTTTCCAAAACGAGATGAATTGTTATTGCGTGTGGTTTTCGCATTACCAAATGCCTCTAAAACAGGATTAGCTAAAGTGGAATTAAAACAATAAAAGATGTGAAGCTTAAAATACATAAAATTTTCTATCGTTTAGCACATACCATCTAAAATTTTTTGCTCGATAGGACCAGCACTGTCATGTGAATGACATAAATATTTAAGCAAATATTTTGTTGATTCTGTCTTGCCAGCTCCTGATTCTCCCGATACAATTATCGATTGAGAGGCTTTGTAAACACGCATATCACGTATAGCTTTATCAGCTGAAAGAAAAGTTTGTGGTGAAGAACTTTTTCATTATTGAAATTAAGAAAGAAACCTATGGCAAAGACATGGGGTGACAATTCGCCCAAGGAACGTCCATTGTATTTCTTGATTGTGACAGGTGCATAGAGATCATTTAAATCACGATAGGGATTTACGGCAATTAATATATTCGCCACGTATGTCTGTAAAAAAAAGAAGAAAATACATAAGATTATTTGTTCTGGATATTAATGACATTACAAGCTTACATAGATTTTGTCTTTGTAGTAACGTGTTTTTAAATTATCCAAAAATGTGGCTTCATTGAGAAGCATAAGTTCACCTGAAATTTAAAAATATTGGAAAAATACATACAAAACGAAATTCTTTTCAAAATGTACATATGTATATAGTATCTGCAATTTAAAAATAATTAAAAATTTGTCTAAATATTAACTTAAGTTGTGTTACCAGTTGTCAACAACGGTAATCAGCAGCAGGCGTTAGTAATAGTTAAATTGTCATGTTTACCTTTTTTTATTTATTCTGGAGTTAGAGAAAAAATTTATATGTTTTATTGATGTAAAATAAAATTTAGTTACGAGTACACACATAGGAGTACAACTTTGCCTCCACAGGTTTTTCCGAAATTCGAGGCTTTACGACTCAAAGTATTGCTCATGGCTAGCCAGTACTTTTTGCTATCTTTCGGGTAGCGCATGAATCCTGCGTTGACAAAAACTGGTCATCTTTTGAAGCGATGCAAAAATCGATCCAATTTTTTTACTTCTTCAAAAGATCGAAAGTGCTGATCAGCCAGGCTGTGTGCCATTGATCGAAACAAGTGATAGTCCGAAGGGTCAACGTCTGGGGAACGCGGTGGGTGGGGTAGGACTTCCCATTTCAACGTTTCCAAGTATGACTTGACCGTTTTCACAACATGGGGTCGAGCATTGTCATGATGTAAAATTAATTATCATGTCTCTCATTATAATGCGATCATTGGTCTTTCAATGCTCGCCTCAAACGCATTAAGTGCGTTCGATAACGATCGTCTGTGATTGTTTCAGTCGGTTTTAATAACTCATAACACTACGCCGAGCTGGTCCCACCAAATACTGAAAATGACCTTGGAACCGTCAATATTCGGTTTAGCCACCGAGGTGAAAGCATGACCGAGATATCTCCATGATTTTCTATGCTTGAGGCTATCGTAATAAACACATTTTTCGTCTTCAGTCACAATGCGATGCAGAAATCCATTCACTTCTTTGCTTTGTAAGCAGCTATTCACAAGCGAACAAACGCCGGTCAACATCTCGGCTTCAACTTATACTTATATATTGCATTACTCCTAATGATTCTTCACATGACATCTTCGAAAACCTTCTCTCTTCCACCGCCAACCTGTTCTTCGACGTCAAAATCGCCGTTCTTGAAGAGTTTAAACCACTTGGCACTTTTTTATTAATATTCGATGAACCTCAGCCGCAGATCATATTAAAGCAGAAAACTAAAACCTCCCGCATATGACGAGAATTTGGCTCGTAAGCTGATATGTTTAATCGATAATAATTTTATGATGTAGGCATAAGCCGAATAATATTTTAATGACGTCATATTTACAAATACCTAAGCTATTGTATGACATCTACGATCTATTTAATTCGACTACCAAGCAAACACAGCTTTCACACAGGGAAATTTTACTTTGCAAAGTTTTGAGTTTGCTGCTGGCAAAGGAAAATAAAGAGTGTAGGATAGCCGCGCTCTTTCCCCTTGCCACCACCAAATTTAAGACTTTACAAAGTAAACTTTCCGTGGGTGAAAGCTGTTAAAGGAAGCTAGGAAGCAAAGTTGTACGTAAGGTTACTATATAATAGAAGAAACCATTTCTGTTTGACATTTTATTTGTTTGCATAATTTAGTAGAAGAATTGCGTCGCAACCAAAATATAGAATTTAGTAAATGGATTAAACTTGAGATCGAATTATTTAAGGGTCTGTATTATTATGAAATAGAACAGTATCTTACAAATTTGCAAAGCAATTTACCGCTTGCTATTGTAAAATGGGTTGTGTTTCAGAAGATGTCCTACTGGGTTAGAAATTTAAGCGTTTTCGGGTTTTAAGATAATTTTAATAAATTTAGATAATTTTAATAAAACCTTCTACAGTTTGCTATCCAAAAATTTAAGTAAATATGTTTCATTTTCGAATATGAAGAGTGGTTCAATCTTTAGCACTTAAATAGTTTTTGGCTAATTGACGTACACTATTTCTTTTATATCGTATATATCCCCAAAGAAATAAGTCCAACGGTGTGTAATTACATGATCGTCATGGCCAATTAACATCGCCACGAACTGAGAAAGGAACGTTGGGCAAAAACCTTGACGTTAATGTGTGACTCACAATTAACATCTGTATTATGGTTGGATCACTCTAGTACACTATACTACAACTCTGCTACTCACTACACATGTGACTGCTTTGTTATTTATTTCTTAAGATTAAACCAAAGTAATTACTTGTGTTTGCTAATTACGATTAACAGCTGTAATGCGAATTTTTCTTTACCATAAGTTCTTTCGTTTGCACAAAAATTTGTGTTTTAGTGAAAAAAGATAATGTAAGTAACAGTTCTTTGACTGAGTATTTTCAAATTTTTACTCCAAAAATTTCTTGCAGTAAAGTTTAGTAAGATGAAAAACATGTGGTAAACAACGAAATGTAAACAAAAGAAAATAACGAAAAACTGTTTTTTTTAAGTTACGAAAAAATGTAGAAGTAAATGAATATTACTCTTAAAAATTAATTTGCAAACTATTTAAAATGCAGTAACACAATTATGAGTTTATAGCAGTGGTGCCCACAAGTTCTATATGGAAGAGTAAACACCAATACATTTGAGGAAAAACTATTTTTGTTTAATATTTTTTGTTGTAAAAAGCAAAACATGTACAAAAACAAAATTCACACTGATAATCGCTGTCGTCAATGCTTACCAACAAAGCATGCGAAAGGGTTGTTGCTTTGCTTTTGTGTGTGTGCGATGGAGAACGAAAAAAATATATAAAAGACGATATAAAAGATTTTTCATTGCTAGTGCTGAGCGCAGTATTTGTGTATTAAAGAGCACAGCCCTATAGCTAAGCGCATTTACAAAAACAATTGAGTATAGAGCGCGTAGGCCTGGGCACACTTGGTTTATAGTAACCAGTCAGAACCCAGTAACAAGTTTAAAACATGGTTAAAGATTGTGACAGGAACGGGTATAGCAGAGAGGCGTGTGAGAGTTAACTTCTAGCTAGTCAGATCTGCAGTATACTGATATGGTTTTACCAGTTAAATTTTGTTTATTAAAGTTTACGAATTTTGACTACTTTTTCCCGTTCGAGTACTTCATTAAATAAGTTTTATAAAAAATTTTATTTCATAACAAACTGAACGATAATCGATGTATGCACAGTAATAGATGGATAAATTTTGATTGGTTACTAAAAGCGCGGCTGATGACGAAGAGCTGAAGAGGAATATGACTAAAGCGGCCCATACACGTTTTAATTCAATTGTCAATTGAGTCTTTCAATTGAATTGATTATTGCCCTCACCCTTCATAAACTGAATTGACAGATTTTCATTAAACTATTAAATTCAATGGAATTATACAATAGTGTATAAAAAAAAATATATAAAACCTTCTCTTTGCAAAAACACTACAAATAATTATAAATTTTGATACCCGATCAAGAGACTAAAACACACATAGCACAATCGAATAGAAAGACCTACTCAAGTCAACTTGAAACAATCAAAATATTTTAATTTTTCTTCAACCAACTAAGAGTAATTATTACAGTTTGCTCGACAACTGCCAAACTTTGATTTGGACAACAATCGACTCAGTTGCCAACTGAGTTGAAACGTGTATGGGGTGCTTAATCTGACAAGTTAGATCCGCTATGTGCGCTGCTACATATTGATGCAACTTTATCAGCTCTTTACTAGTTTACGAAATTTCTCTATTTTGCCATTCGATCACTTTTTGGGACTAAAAGAGTTTTCTGAGAGTAATTATTACAGTTTGCTGAAAACTTACTCATTTACTGCATTTTGCAGTAAACGAATAAACCTAATACCAAATAAATATTTAATAAAAGTGAAAAAAAACGCAGGGAGTTGAGAGATTTCGCCAATACGCCCGGCCACCATTACGAGGCCGGATTGAAATTGAAGCTACCTAGCGCTAGATGACAGCACAAACACAAATTTTTATTTTGTTTTTGAAATTGCGATCTGTCAAACTTCGAAAGTGACAAAAAAAAAAAGCTCGATAAACATCTGCTCCGTCATATTCCTTGGTGAAATATTGGATTACTGAATTTAAACGCGGCCGAACCAGCACTGCAACAATACCATCAACAGGAAGGGGAAAAAGGTGGTTACGGAAGAAAATATGAAGAAAATCGTCGACATGGTTATGAATGATTGCCGAGTCAAGCTGCGTGAGATTGTTGAAATGGTAAACATATTATATGAACGTGTGCTCAACATTTTGCATGAACATTTGCATATGAAAAAGATATCGGTAAGATGGGTGCCGCGTTTGCTCAGCGTCGAAGAAAAATGAGTTCGATAGACCACTTCACAGCAGTATTTGGACATGATAAAGCGTAATCTTGTTCATTTTTGCCATCGATTAATAACTGTTGATGAAACGTGGGTCCACCACTACATACCTGAAACCAAAAATCGATCGAAACAATGGGTGGAAGTGCTCCGAAGAAGGCGAAGACAGTGAAACCTGCTGGCAAGGTTATGAGCACTGCATTTTGCGATACACACGGAATATTGCATAGGAAAGTATTATCATTATTGGATCAGTTGATTGATGCAATCAAGAAAAAAAAAAGCTATTTCTTCAAGACAACTCACCGGTTCACACATCATTAGATACGATGCTAAAATTACGTGAAATAAACTTCAAATTGGTTGATCATCCACTTTATAATCCTAGTGAAAACCAACTACATCAGGGAGAATAATTAACTATTTTTCAAAGCATAGCAGAAACATGATAATAAACACAGCTAAGAATTTTGTGGAAAGTGGTAGCTATATCACTAGCTTCTCAATCATTCCTCCCTTTCGTATTTAAAATGAAGTTCTTCTATTGCTTGACATATTCCATTGCATTAAATTTGTCTTGCAAAACCTAAAACTAAAAACTTAATGCAAAATGTTATTGCATCTCCCTGTGGGCAGTACAAACGGTTTTTAGTTTATAATTGTTTATTTCCATATTAGGTGTTATCTTTAGTATGCCAATGGCTAACTTCGATCAGCATTTGTATTTAATTCCATCACAATTTTGTTCCAAAATTTTCAATAATATTAGTAAATTTCATTGAAGAATAATTCTATTTGTTTCAGCTGAAACCTTAACAATGAATACAGAGCAAATACCCGCCACGCTTAAAATTTCATATACACTGTGTGAATGTAATACTTACAGAGAATAAAAAAATAATAATAAAAAGAACGTGACATTTTTCAAACAATAGCAAAAAACTAAGAAATCCATACAAATTGTTCATTAAAAATTCATTGACTTCTTCTTTTACACACATACAAAACAACTTTTTGAACCCGTGCCATCCATATTTCTTTTACTTTAAGTTTTTTCTATTTACCAACCAGTCAGAAAGTGGAGTAAACCGAATAAGTATGACATGTATGTAATAAAAACTGTAAAAACGTTAAACGTGATGTTCATTATCATAAAAATTCTGTAAAATGAATATAAAAAGATTTCTTCCTTCCTTTTGTAACAGTTTGTTGCTTTTACAATTTTTTTTTTCTTTTCATTTTTTGATGTCAAAAAGAGTGCAAGATTATCAAATCGCATTGTATTACAAAGTATCAGAAATCAGTAAAGTTTGACATTTTACTAAGTGAATAGAGCTTAGAAAGTTTATTTTTTTAATACTCGTAATAACAACACTGCAGATTCAGGTCATACACTTTTTTACCACTTTATTTTCATGTCAATTTATAGAGATGTTTCCTTCATGAAACTACACACAGTTATTTTATCTAACAGTTTATGACAAGGAATTGACCGACCATAAATAAGGCAAGAATAATGCATATATGTATGTAAGGAGTATTATTACGATTAGTGTCATTCCTAATCTATGTGAAAGAAAAACAATAAGAACTTTTCACGCAAAGAAAAGGAAGTTTGAAATATGGTTACAACAAAATTAGTATATATTCTGTAGCATTGTGTATTGTTGTCAATTATCAATTTAATTTTAGTTTGTACCTCTAAAAATATTATTGTTTGCATTTCTATAATTTTGTTGTTACCGTCTATTAATTTCAAGATATGGTTAAGTACAATAATAGTATTTATGAACAATTTTTAAAGACAACAATAGCTTTTATCATACGTATGAGACGCTAATTCATATACATAAATCTAAGTTTCCAGAATAAATCTTGATCCTAATTGTTTCCATCTTTATATTAGCGCAAGGCAAGACCGCTTTAATAGGGTAGTAGTATACTCCTAAGCACAGCTGTCTTTCGTTTCCTTTGCGTAAATTTGTCAAGTTTGTTTACAAAAGTAAATAACGTTTTTTTTTCAACTCCAAAAAATTTAATTAGATTTGAATTTAGTTTTAATTGAAAAAGTCTATACAAAATTTTGTTAAAAGTAATTTTTTTCTAAATACGGTCAATATGGTCCTAAAAAAAGTTTAAGAAAAAAAATATACGCCGCTGTTGTTTGTAAGAGTAAAGGGGAAAAACAAGTTTAGAGTTTCGCACAATTGCCGATGTGTTGAAGCATACATACATCTGTCTCTGACGCTCCTTCAGTTTTAATGTTACAAGTAGCGGGCAAACTGAAATTCCCGTTTTATTCCTAAAACAGATTACTCTGTTATATTTTATTAAAGATAAAAATACCATTTTATTTAATTTTCATAATTTCATTTTCTTTTTAAATAAAATATGTATGAACTGTTTTTTTTTAATGGTATAAGTCCACTTTAAAAAAAAAACTAAGTTAACGGTAGTTTTAATGAGCTACAGACACCTTCTCTCTATAGTAATAATCACAGTTTCAATACAGTTTTTTTTTGAAATAAAATGAAGAAAAACAGTTTTGCTGTACAAGGGTATCGCAAACAGATTTCTTTTGAAAGTTGAATAAGTCCATTCCTAATACTTAAGTATATAATTAAATAACTTTCTTATTGCAATTATTATTGATTATTGCACGCTGATCGCTTATTTAGTGCTAATGTATTAAAAACAACATTGTTAACAAAATAAAGGTATTATTGTTCTGATGAAATGATGAGAATTATTCAAATCCAGTGGGTGCTGATGAGTAGTGTAGCGACTACGAAACAGCTAGTTGTCCCCCAGCTAAAGATTTGATTATTATTATTCGTGTCTTCTTCAATCAATAATTATTGATCACAGCAAATTTATATTGTAAAAAATCCTTCTTAAGAAAAAACTTAAGAAAGGAAAAACTTGAACTAAAACCCGATGTACATATGTACAAACCATATTTATACATACATATGTACATATTAAAATTTATAAAATTATAAAGTTCAACAAAAATTTAACAATCAAATGATGAGAAGTTTTGTATAGTTATCCTATGGGCCTTGGTTCTTATGCAAATAGTATTATTTAAATATAATTGCTGTTAAACTAGAATTTTTTTTTTTTTTTTTTTTTTTTTTGAAAGAGGCATAAGTCCATGTGGAGCTAAGAAAATCGTTTAGTTTTTCAAATAATTTTAGTCATTATTATTTATATACAACAAAATTTAAAAGGTTTGTAGTGTAAATAACATCACTCGAACTGATTAAAGTTGGCTAATATTTTTAAATTGATTCAAAAGCAAACTCTTAAATATCTCAATATATAAAAAAAGAACTTATACCATTTAAAAAAAAAAAAAACAGTTCATATATATATGATTTTATATACTTATATATATGAAATTTGATCAAATATTTTTTCTATTTTGAATAGAAATTCCGGATAATAATAAGTATTTTGTTTTTTATTTGTGTGTAATTATGTGTGAAAATATATGTGACATTGTGCCTTAACGTGTTGATATAAACAATTGATGTACATGTGTTAGTAAACAAATCAGGATTTGCATAATATAGATATTAAATTTGGCGGTCAATAAATTGGGAAGAGGAGAGAGAGAGAGAGAGAGAGAGAGAGAAATAAGTAGAAATAAGCTTTTAAAATGTTGTTACCAAAATCCTTCAGTTCATATCCGTACTTTTACATTTCATCCGTCGTACTCCGCAATTATTATTTTATTATGCATTCTGAGTTTGCGCCTATCCATTTGTCACAAAACTTTTACTTAGAGGACTGCTTGCAGGCTTATCTGCAATTGCAATTTCTCTTTTAACATGCTTTTTTATTCGAACAATTTTCTGTTGATTTACGAAAATTACCATAAATATCGTGCCATTTAAAGCACGATTTAATTTTTTTCTGATTGCTTTATGCTTGAAAAATTTCATGTATTTTGAAAAGGATGGAAACTCATGCAAATTTGTGCAACGTTCAAACAATAGACTGGTTGGTAACATACATTTTGAAATAAGTAGGCTGATTAAAGTAGAAAATTGAAACTAAATTTAGAACATCGTTTTAATGAAGATGTTGTCATTATTAAGTTTCAGTCAAATAATTTGGACTAGTTTTCCTTTAAATTATTACTAGTTATGCTGACTGTTATACAAAAGTTGAGAAAAACATATTCAGGATTTCTCCCATGTGCCAATTCTATTTTGTTGGATATAATAGAGAAAAGTGATTTTTAACGGAATATATATGAAAAATCGATGAATTTAAACTTAAAGTACGAGTATGTGCTGATAAGTAGTGCAGTGGCTACGAAACAGCTAGTTGTCCCCCAGCGTAGTATTCAATTATTTTTTACTTTCTTCTCTGATCCAGAGTTACTGATCAATTATTGTTATAATTTTTTTTTTTTTTTTTTAAATTACGATCTGTCAAACGTCATCTATTAAAATTTCATTCAAATTCATCGATTAGTTTATATGTTGTAGTCGTTTGAAGTAAGCAGAAGTGAATTTCGTACAGTGATTAAACACTATTTTTTGAAAGGGAAAACGGCGAAAGAGGCAAAAGACAGGCTCGATAAGCATTACGGTGAGTCTGATTTGTCAGATTACATATTGGATTGCTGAATTTAAAAGCGGCTGAACAAGCACTGCAACAATACCATCAACAGAAAGGCCCAAACAGGTGGTTACTGAAGAAAATATCAACAAAACCCTCGATATCGATATGAGTGATCGTCATGTTACGTGAGATTGTTCAGATGGTAAACATATCATATGAAAGTGTGTTCACCATTTTGAATCAACATTTGCATATGAAAAAGCTATCGGCAAGATGGGTTGCCGTGTTTGCTCAGTGTCGAACCAAAACGAGTTCGACAGACCACTACACAACGGTGTTTGAACATGATAAAGCGTAATCCTATTGATTTTTGCCGCCGATAATTAACTGTTGATGAATCGTGGGTCCACCACTAAACACCTGAAACCAAAAATCGATCGAAATAATGGGTGAAAATACTCCAAAGAAGGTATATGCAGTGAAATCGGCTGGCAAGGTTATGGCCACTGTATTGTGGGATGCACACGGTATACTGCTTATCGATTAAAGTATTATCGTGCATTATTGGATCAATTGATTAATGCAATCAGGAAAAACGACCACATTTAAAGAAAAAAGTGCTATTTTTTCAACACAACACACGGGTTTACACAGCATTAGATACGATGCTAAGATTACATGAAATACACTTATAATTGGTTGATCATCCATCTTATAGTTCAGATTAAGCTCCTAGTGAATTTTTCCTGTTTCCAAACTGGCAAAATAGCTCGTAAGGCTTCATCTCAAACGAAGAAGTGATTACCGAAACTAACGCCTATTTTGAGGGTTGGGAACCCCTCAAAATACGCGTTATCGTATTATTCAGATGATATTAAAAAGTTGAAATATTGTTTTACTAAGTGTATTGAGCTAAAAGGAGATTATGTTGAGAAATAAATGGGGTTTTGAAAAAAAATATGTTTTTTCATAGATAGGTAGCTTTAATATTAATCCGCCTTCGTACTTGCACATATAAATAGTAAAATTGGTTTTGTTCCAATCCGGATTTTTATGAACTTAATAGAAATAATTATGTCTTACTTTTAGGACAGCAAGTCGCTAAGTTTTGGTGGTCTAAGACTCGTATGGTAAATATTCCTTTTTCACTATTATTTGCCGTTGTAAAATCACTTTACTTTATGATCTAGAGACCATAAATACCGTTTTGTATTTTGAACATTTTTTATTTTGAATTTTAAGCAATGAAATTAAAACATTATGGCGATTTTGTCTTAAAAAGTTCATCATTTCAATAAAAATAAACAAAAATTAATCCCTAAAATTTGTTTAAACTGGAGTTTGTTACTAAACTAAAGAAATAACCCAGGGAAGCTTTAATAGGTAGTGGCATAATTACAATAAATACAACACAAAAAACATCAATATGTATTTTATTGGTAGAATTTACGAACAGAAGTCAAAATTTTGTTTGAAAAAGCAAGGAAGTCTATGAGTTTTTGACAAATTTACGCAAAGGAAACGAAAGACAGCTGTGCTAATATATACCATTACCGTATTAAAGCTGCCTTGAAATAAGCTTTCATTTATATTTTTTCTGTGAGAACTAAAGTTCCGAATATATATACATACATACACTGCATGCTAACTGAATAAGGAATCACATTCTTTTAACTTTAATTAAGTATATCTCGTAAGCTAAAGTTCAGAAAAAACAATTTTTTGCCCAACCAAACTTCAATATAAACGGCTAGAGAATTTTTAATCTGATAGTTTTTAAATAGCTTTTGTTCAAAGTGAGATGTCGTAAAGCTCTTAAGAACTCTGAAAAAGAAAGAATTCCAATTTTGAAAACTCAGAGTTAGTATCCGGTCCAAGTAGCCAAAAACATTAATAGAGTAAAGAGAGTTTTGTATAATTATGTAAATTATGCAACAACTTTAAAAGAAAGACGAACAATTTTTAGAATTCCATCAATTTCTGCTATGTTGGCGTAAAAAAAAAGAAAAAAAGTGGGGTCAGTGCCAGTCTAAGAACATCATAATGAAAAACGTAAGTCACAACGTCTACAGTTTGCCAAAAATACAATAATATGGTCCGACAAATGGTTTAAAGATGTATTTTCCGATGAAAAAAGTTTAATATTGATGACGTCGACGGGTATAATTATTACTTCCATGACCTAAATAAGGAGAACTTATTTTTAGTCGCAGACACAGCCGAGAGAGCAGAATAGTGGTATTGGGTGCTACTTCGCATTATGGTACAATAGAATTGGTTTTTGTATCATACAATAAAAAACATTCTGCAGGAAGAATTTCTAAAATTTAATGATTTCTTTGGACTCATACCTTGGACGTAACAACACGACAACGCTCCGATTCATACAAAGGATTAACCAACAAGGTGTTCAACTTTTGGATTGGCCCCCACATTCATCAGACCTGGAACCAATCTGGGGTTGGCATTCAAGAACAGTTTATGAAGGAGGAAAATAATTTGAGACCATTAAAAATATATTACAGTTTACTTCGTTTTAAAATATTCCTTTTTCAAGTGACACACGAATAAATAAATGCATACTTTTAGTCTATCAAAATATGCATATTTTTTATTTCTTCAGGAAACTAAAGCCAATACCTTGAAATTTGGTTCTGCAAAACAATTCTTTTTTTCTGAACTTTAGTTTAGGAGATATACTTAAGCAAAGGTAAAAATATGTGATTCCTTATTCAAGTGGCAGACAGTGTACATTACACACATTTATAACAACTTTGAACTTAATTTTTTCTTAACAATACGTATGTTTTGGAATGTATACGATTCACCCGTGTTGCATGATGTAAACCAATATAAGTAAATGTTGGTCCATCAAAATGGAACCATCATGCACTTTTAAATATAATTCTAATCTATAAATGGCGAAGTTTCGAGCAAATACAAATATTCAGACGAAAATAAACTTTTTTGACCAGAAAAAATTATTTAGAAAAATTTATATTTATTTCCCCACAACCAGCTGGATATTATACAAGTTTATTTTATGCAACTTTTCTAATTGCTCTCAGCATTGATTTTCTTTAAAATCCATCTCAAAAATGTTTTTTTAGTTTTGTTCGGCATTTCCACATGAGTAGAAAACGAAAAATGAAAATCATGGTTCTTCTTGAAATACGTATTGCGCATTACATTCACTTTAGGGCAACATAACATACAGCTAACTTTTGTTTGAATGGATATGCCAATAAACAAAACGGCCGTATTTGGAGTGATGATAATCCTCAAGACAAAATTACATCCGGCAAACCTGACTGTTTGACGTTTTTTATGGGCTGGTGGAAAAATTCATCAAAAATTAGGCATCGAGCCCTCCATGGCGTCCATATGCCAAAAATCATACTTAAATTATAATGTTAGAAGAATACTTTTCGAATAAAGTAAATGTCACATTAATTTAAAAAAAAATTCATGTTTGCTTTGTTCAAATTAAAAAAAATAAAATAAAACTAAGCGAGATACTCAAGTGTTCATTCAACGAACATAAAGGCTCAGGATGGAAGCAGGCGCCCAAATACAATTTTGCCTTCTTTGTGCGCAGATAGAAGATGTCTTAAAAACTGCTTCGCACACATTGCAAATTAGCATTCATTGAACACAAAGTGTTGCACACATCATCAAACAAATATAATGTGGTAGAAAACGTTCTCTGTTGAGAAGTTTTCGAGCTTCATATAATAAGTCCGTGTAAATGTTGCCTTGGATGGCCAGAATTCTCCCAGTTTAAATACAAGATGATAGATTCTACATTTACCATTAAGATACTTGCTTGTATACGAATATAATATGTCTAAATGTTATATCCGTTAACTGTATGTAAGCACGCTTTTAAATACGGCAATTCTTTTCACCGAAAGTCTGAACTTTAGCTAATAGGCCTGAAGAAACATTACGTATGAAACTGACATCTAAAGTACACAATTAAAACGAAAATGCTACTTTAAGAGAAAATTCCAAGAAATTATCGCTAAAAAGTTCTTCTCTTATTAAAATGACACACATATCGCTATAAAGAGAAAAGAGAGTAGATATTGTATTGATCGACTTGTATTTGTTTACAGTTGCTTGTAAATCTGTTAATCTACGTACACACGGTTGTCAGACCTTACAATATTGCCAGTAAATTCGTGTGAACTGCCAATTTTTAACTTACAACGTTGTCAGAAAAACCTTTGTCAATCAATTGTAAGACGACAATGTTGTCAGATATCTGACAATCGTGAGAACACTCTTCATCGGCATTGCCAGATAATTGTTAATAAGTGGCAATGCCATACAACATGTCAAGCAATTTTTTTCATCTAACAATCTGACAACCGTGTGAACAGAAAATTTTTGTTGTCAGGGGAATTATTTGTCAGACCATAGTCTGACAATGAAATTGTAAGATTTTCTTACGATCGTCTGGACACACAATATACTTCTGAGGGGCAATTTTCCATTGTCACTACATTGTCAGCATGTTGCCAGATCTTACAATATTGTAACATCTGACAACCGTGTGTACATAGCTTTACTAATGAAATTATTCCATTTGTGACGAGGTGTATTTCTTTTAAATTCAGGAAATCTGTCTTTCTACATGAAACATATCGTTGTACATGTATGTATTGTAAGAAAATTCTTTCTTTCTTTTCAATATGCCAACTGAACTTCAACCAAAATATAGGGTGTCTGGTGCCAAATTAATATTTTTAAATACGATTATTTCAACAAGTAATAAACGGGGCTGGTGGAGGGTGGCGGCCCTGGAATTATTGGTTGTGCAGGGGTCGAGTACGCATCATGCGTTCGCTATCGAGACATTTTTTTTAAAGGAGTAATGATTCTTACGTCATTTTTTCAAAGTTCGGTATTCGGTGAATACGCGATGGATCGAGTATAAATTTAATTCATTCGAAGGTGCAGAGATTCCGCGCAACTGTTTCGGCTAAGAATGGTGCGCGACAACGGCCCAGACGATCTTCAGGGACTCCCGAACACATTGAACTAGTTAAAAGCAGTTTACGTGGAAGTCCGCGATCTTCAAGAGCGATTATTAATGAAATTTTAAAAAAGGATCTGATGTTTGATTTCTGAAAAAATTTTCGTGAAACAATGTTGGAGCGGTTCACAATAAATAAATTCAATTTTTTGAAGCAACGAGTGTCATTTTCACTTAAACGGCCACTTCAACAAGAAAAACTGCCGTTACTGATCTCCTCCAAGAATCCGCAATCCTCGATTGAAACATCAAAATTCATTGCATCGCCCCAGGGTAACTGTATGTTGTGCCTTATCCACGCCTGAGATAATTGGCCCATCATTTTTTAAAAAATTCTTGAGTCCAGATGGCGAATGTCAAGGGTGAAAATTATCGACGCATGATTATGGAATTCTTGTTGCCACAACTGCGAGCTCATCAATCGTACTCTTAACACACGTGGTTTCACAGCAAGAACTTCGATGAATTTGCTTCGGAATAATTTTTCCCAAAAACATATCATTTGCTTTGGGAACATCCCATGGTCACCAAAGTCACCCCATCTAACTCTCAAGGATTTTTTATGGGGCTATCTCAATGAGAGGGTTTATAACGCCAAGCCCCAATCCCTTGTGACTTTAAAGGATCATATTCGTCCATAAATCAGCTCAATTGAAAGTTTACTGCAGCGCAGAACACTAGACACCATTTGAACAGTTTGTTCAACTCAATGGAAAACAGCTGGATAACATTCTATCGCTCTTAATAAAACTTTGTGGCAATTATTACGTTTTTTATTTAAGTTTGAAAACATAAGTCTGCTACCAGACACCCTGTATTTTCGGCAGCTGTTTATTGACATTAACTGATATTCTAAAAATGTTTTTTTTCTTTGCAGCTAAATTATTTGACTTTAGAAGAAGAATATTAATATTTATTTAATCTAGGTTCTTTTAAATGTTGTTTTTGGAATTTTTTTCACAATGATAATAGTTTTATACTCACAGTTATCATCATGATCCTGTGGTCCATCGCACGATGAAAATATATCTTCTACGGCACATGAGCGTTTTGGATATTTGCGATCCAAGGGAGTGACTTCAAATTCTTTAGCACCGATTTCCGATATTTTACATTGTATATAACCTTCAACCGGATCACGGGCCCACACAAGCTGTGTGTCCATTTTTCGAACTGAAATATAGAAATAAACCCATTCAAATTTTCTATTAACGGCAATAATTAATTTAATATATGTATATTATATACATATTAATACATAGTACATTTCTTTTTAACTTGAATCAAAAACAAATTTGGAGCATGTTTTTTAGGTAAAACAATACAAAACATTAAATAAATGTTTTAAAATAAAAGTTAACGTAATCTTATCAGTAAAATAGCGACAACGTACTTTTATCGGCAACAGCAACAAACACGTAAAAAATTCGTGGAACAGACAGGTGATGTGTGGCAACAATATATACAAAAAAAAAACACTTAAAAAACACTAATTTTTTTTTTTTTTGTATTGTTATTCCCTGTATTGTTAACAAAAACAAAGAATAATATAAAAATAATTGTTAACTGCAGTAAGTATGAATTCAGACTAAATGAGTTCTAAAAATAAAATGTTCTGTGAACGTTTGCTTAGCAGTTAAGTTTTCTTTTTTTTTGTACTTTAAGAATAGTGAATATAAAGCAGCTTAAAAGAGGGATATTTTTGGTACGAAATTAAAATAGATGAGTATTTACTGTTTAAGTAAAACTTAATTAAGCTTCTATCTTCTTTTACAAAATCATAAATCTTCAAGATACAGAGAATTCACATTTAATAACTATATTTACTATCAAAATGAATTTACATACATATCTTTATTTTCAGATGTAAAGAAGTAAGCTCTTATTTTTTTAACAATCAGGTTTTAATGAAATCCAATTGAGTAAATAAAAATACATTGTCTGCAGGAAAAATACTATAGTTATATTTATTTCCAGCTGTTACTTTGCAATGAAGTGAAGAAGAGGTACCGTCCAGGGATGTTAAAGAGTTCTTTGAACTGTTTTCAGATCTCTATATCTTATAGTTTTTTTCTTTATCTTGGAATAGTACTCAGGTGATGACCATTACATATGCAGTGTATTGACCAGAACTAGGAAAATAGGTCGTGAGGAGGGGGATAGAGGGAGTAGTATTTGTGAACATTTGACTTGAACTTTCCAACGTTATAACAGACAGGAAACACGTTTTCAGGCAACTTATTCGACAGGCGAAGCGTACGGCTGAAAAATGAATTGTCTCTGTAATGCGTAGTACGATTCCCCGGACAATCGATCACAAATGGATGAGCCCTAGATGATGAGCCCGTGCTACGTAAAAATGATCGGTTTTCGGGAACAAAATCCCTAATCTCATCAAAGTAAAATCCATTGTAGTAACTACTATTCAAAAAATTACAACTGAACATAACGGTATTGCCAGAATAAAACAGTTAAATTCCTTACTACATTTAAAAGTTAACGTACTGTTTTTGCATAAACTTTTTTAACAAATGTATGGTAGAGTTAATATGTTTGGTAACTAACGTATATGTTAAAACTCAAGTAAGATTTTTTTTGCATATGGCCCTAAAACTATTGACGCATTCTATCTAGGAGGAGTTTAATGTCCCCTTTCTATACATTCTCATGAATATTATGGCCCTGCAGCTTGGTAAGCTACACGACTTTTTTTGTTATTTTAACGGAAAAAGGCAGAAAAACTTGTAAGCTAAAAAGTAAGAGCATTGATATGTGTTTAATAAAAATAATTTGTAGTGCCGAATTTTACTCCATTCACATAATCTGATGATTTTAAAAATTTTATTTATTTTCAGAGGGTACTTCGCATATATGGATATGTTGGGAAATCTTATTTATTGGTATATGTCTTATAGTTCTAATAATTACTGTTTTTTTTTTACTTCTTTCTAGAATAAAGTCTAAAATTAATGAGTTAGAAGGGTTTTAAATCGTTACAATTTATGCGTCATTATGATCTTTGTTTTAGCAATCAGCAAAAGGAAACTTAAACATCTTAAATATTCTCAAAAAGTATCTCCAAAATCAATTGACTTAAAGTCGCTGACAGCGTTGTCAACTCGGTGCGTTTCGCACCGTTTTTGGTGCTTTTTAAAATTATTTGTGCGAAAAATTCTTTAATGGGTGCGGGGTGCGCTTTTTTTACATTTTCGGTGCGTTTTTTAAATTTCGGTGGCACAAAATCAAATTCAGTTCAAATTTTTATTTCAATGTAAAAAAACGTTTATAATCAAGTGTCCAAAAATTTTAGGTGTCATTTTGCGTGAAAAATACCGTGTTATATGCACAAAGTAAGACAATCTTGCTGTTATATATATTTCGTTTTATAAAATTTACTGCTTTTAGGGAGTGTTTTGCTATTAATCTATCAAGCCAAGTTTATTAAATATTGCGATAAATGCAGTCACTGATGTTGTTACAGTTTTGGTAATTGAGAAATGACCAAATTATTAAATAAACTATAAAGTTTTTGAAAAAGGTTGCATTAAATATTGATTATGGTAAACTTCATCTTCTATATATAGGGTGTTTTTTTAAGCCCGATAGAACTTGAAATTGTAAAAAATAACACAAAAAATTAAATTGTAATCAAAATTTTTTGTTATTCGAAAGATCAATACGTGACATTAACATTTGAAAATGATTTCGGGCATATGGGCACCGCGGCTGTTCTTGACGAAGCGCATTCTGGACGTCCAATTTTGGGCCACTTTTTCGAGCACTGCTGGCCGTATGTCACGAACAACACGAACAATGCTGGCCTCCAAGGCGTCAATTGTTGCTGGTTTATCAGCATAAACCAGTGACTTCACGTAGCCCCACAGGAAATAATCGAGAGGTGTCAAATCGCACGACCTTGGAGGCCAATTGACAGGTCCATTTCTCGAAATCAACTTATCGCCAAATTTTGATTTCAGTAAGTCGATGGTTGCGTTCGCCGTATGGCACGTAGCGCCATCCTGTTGAAACCACATCTCCTCCGGATCAATGTCATCCATATTTTCAAACAAAAAATCATTGATCATGGTGCGGTAACGATCTCCATTGACCGTAACGCGAGCTCCGGCCTCATTTTTGAAGAAATAAGGTCCGATGATGCCACCAGCATGAAAACCGCACCAAACAGTGCATTTTTCTGGATGTAATGGAGTCTGTAGGGTCTCTTGTGGATTGGTCTCACTCCATATGCGGCAATTTTGCTTATTAACAAACCCGTTAAGCCAAAAATGCGCCTCATCGCTGAACACAATTTTGCGTCTATAAGTTGCGCGAATCGACGACTGATTTTCAAAGTAAATTTGGATAATTTCGTAGCGTTGTTCAAGCGTGAGTCTATTCATGATGATTTGTCAGAGTATACTGAAACAAATAAAAAAAATGTTTCATCAAAATTTAATTTTTTGTGTTACTTTTTAAAATTTAAAGTTCTATCTAGCTTAAAAAAACACCCTTTATTATAATTCTGGCAAATTTTAGTTTATTTCAACAATTTTTTTTTCATAGACACCGCTTACGAAAACACATGTGAAATGTACACTGTGTTTGGTAGAATTGCCATTGATTGAATCAAGCCTTCAAGGCTTGTAGTACGATTTTATAACTTTTAATGATCCGATAATCGTAAATTCTTTCGACAGTAATGGTTGTATGCTGCAATAAATATTGGTGACGTTAATAATAGGCAGTAAAAGTAATAGCTGATTTCGGCTGACAGCAAAAATAATCAAATGATGGTACTTAATAATAAATTTGATAAAATATCGTTATAATATTATAGAGGTAACATTATCTTAATAAAACTAATAGAGTCGTACTAGAGGCAAATTTTGACAGACACGAATTCTAGCTGTTGAATGAATTTGATGGCATTCCATCAGGCAGTGATATCAGACCCAGTTTGATTGTATAATAGGTTGTCATTTAAAAGGCTGTTTCATTATCGTGTTTTTAATATAAATATGTAATTTTATAATTCAAAATAGGTTTTTAAAAAAGAAAGGAAAAAATTCAAAATTCGGTGCGTTTTCGTTGAAAAAACGCGCTTTTTCCCCCATTTTGGTGCGTTTTGAAATTTCAAAGTTGACAACGCTGGTCGCTGAATATGCCAAAGCCTGAAAATTAACAAAACTAGGTTTAAAATTCAGCAAATTTTTCAGGTTCAAGTTGGATCTTGAAATTTGATAGTATCCTGAGAGAGATAGTATAAAGTAAAATCCTGAGAGTTATAGAGTGAGAAGAATCTATGAAAATTTGCTTCCTAGATATGCAAATTGTTGGAACACATCAGATAAATATGTGGAATTACCAAGGAAAATATTTTCATCATTATCATATTCATTTAAATACGATTTTTGAGTGCATAAAATAATTAATAAATAAATTGCGATTTGCGCACACCTAGGATTTTTTTTCAAATACAAAGATCTCTTTCTACGTCGCTCGTTTATTGCAACAATGTTATAACTAACAACATTGTTTCAAGAAACCCGATTTTAAAATTTTTAGTTTGTATACATAGCTTACAAAAAAAATTTTTGAAAATACCTCCAGCGGATAGTTTAAACGCTGTTTGAGTTTAATTTTGGTACAATATAAAGACAATTCTGCGATGTTAACACTAGATAACCTTATTTTTTGAGTTATGATATTGTTGCAGTATATAAGCGATATGTGTATGAATATATGTGTAGTTAAATACTTCATATCGTTTTATATTATAATTAAAATCAGTCTTAACACAGAAGAAAAAAACTTTTTCATGTTCAATAACGAAATTCGTTGCACCAGTTAATAAGTTGTTTGAATACGGATATGTAAAGGAATAACGAATTTTTTAATAACATTTTATTGAGCGAAATCAACTATTTAACAAACAAAAAATATGGTTTCCAACATTTTTTATTGAAAGAATATGCACGTAAAGTACTCGTATACCATATAAACTTTACGAAAGTTCAGAAAATCTAATATTGGATTATAGTAGAAGAAACCCTTTAATGAATCAGCAAAAATATTTATTGAAAAAATATTACTTCTTTAGTCAAGAATTTTATTGATTTTTTTACTGTAATTTTTTCTGTATAATGATTTTGTGCAGACTTAAAACGAGTATAAATATTAAATTACACTGGAATCAATAGTACTTTAAAAAAGTACCATGGCACAAAAGAAAAATAAACAAACTAATTTATCATCACCAATACAAAAATGAGTATAAAACAAATGAGAAGGACGGTGTGTATGAAGTTTTTAAACAATCTGCAACTGAATTGGTAAACAAATTTAGTTAGTTCTCTTTATATGTAGTTAAGTTTTTGTTATATTGTATTTTTCAAAATTGGCATAGAACTTTGACCAAGAAAAAATGTATGTGTGCAATTCGCGTCGTTTATTTTTAAACGAATTTGTTATGTTGTTTAGAGAACCAGAACTATCTCTTTTTAACAATTTTTTCTTTAATAAAACTTATCTTATAATTCTTTTACCGACTGTTTTTTATTTGCTAAGTTTACAAACATATTTCTGTCTCTGAGTCATGTGTTAAAAAAATTAACGAAATACCATTAAAACACTTGTGTTTTTGTTTGAAAATTAGATATGAATTTTTTCAAGTTTTTGAGAATAGAATAATAAAAGCCCAATTTAACTTTTCATGCCAAGACACACTCCGGTTCACTTATTTAAAAGCACTAAAAATTCCATATTCAGAAGCCTGTATCTTTTGAAATTTTTACCGGTTGCAGAATTTTAAAACAAAAGTGGAAGCTAGACGTCTTAGGATATAAAAAAAAAATCATGTCAATTGGCATGATTTTTTTCCTTTCCTTTTAACTAAACAAAGTTTTCTGAGCAATTTATAAAAAACTCCAAATATGTGTTATTTTTTTGGTTCACTTGAATAAATACACCTTAACTAATTTTAGTGAAAAACAGTTTTTCTTGTTTTTAAATGAATTTTTCTTTATTATTGCTTTATTTACTTTACTTAAGAACAATTAGTAATATACGGGTTTCCATTGGCAGGCGAAAAGAGTTTATTAATTTAACGAAATTTGACTCCAAGCATCCTTAATAGCCTGAATTAGTCAAATTGTCTACCTCTTTAATAGACCTTAAGAGATAACCAAACCCATACATTTACGATAATGATTACATCAACATTTTGGCTTGCAATGAACTCCTTTACACCTCTGGCGTTGTGTATAGGGTCTTTATCCTGTTGCAATATCCAAGATATGGAACCAAATAGTTCATTGAACTTCGGAAAAGTTGATTTATAGCTTGTACCAGTCATTTTTGCACTTTGAAAATCAAGGTCGATGATGCCGTAGTACGTAATAGAACGCCATACCGCCTACCTTTCGGCTGTGATGTAGGTTCAAATATCGCTTTTCTTTGCGCAAATCATGGAAATAGCAGTTATATCCATCAGGTCCATCCATATTAAACTCCTTCTCATCTGTAAATACAACGGTGCTCCAGTCATTTACATGACCTCTTTGCAGCACATACAATGCCGTGTAGTCTTTTGCGAATTGAAGACTTACGAGAAGTGGCATTTTTTTTATTTCCGGTAGTTAAGATGCTCACAGCTTTTAACTACTCTGCGTACTGATAACTTGCTTGCTGGTACTCCAGCTTGAGCTCTTATTTTCGACAAGGATAATGGAGAATTAGAAGCAAATCTAATGATTTTTCTATATCATAAAAACGATGAAAGCCTTCCTTTAAAATTTTTTCCATAGCGCTCGGAATCCTTGATGTAACTGTCGTCAACTGTTGGGTTTCGTCAAATTTTTTTTAGCTATTACGCGGTTAAAATATCCTTCAGAACGGTAAACATCAATTTTAGTTTTTTCCGATAGATTTAAAATTTTTTGTTTTGCCATTTTGACTCGTAATTTGACAAAAAAAAAAATCATCGCTTGCTTTAAAAGTAATAAAATGCCTATATTAAAGTGAACCAAAAAAGAAAGCACATTTTCCGACTTGTTTTTATAAATTGCTCAAAAAACGTCTTTAGTTAAGAAACCACTTTTGTCATGATATTATTTATATCTCTGCAATGGCTTAAATTAACTACAAAAAACACAGACTTCTGAATATTGAATTTTTATTGCCCTTAACTAAGTAAGGAGTGTATATTAAATTTTATATAATTAATTATTATTTATTTTTTAAATGTTTGACATATTGTCATTAAGTTTTGAATAAATATTTCTGGTATAAAAATCCCGAACCCAGAATTTTTTTTTATATGATCAGTAACGAAATTTACTGAATCAGTTCATAAATTGTTTTAATACGGACCTGTAGAATTCGTGGATTTTTTTTAGCATTTAATTATTTATTGAATCTTCAAAATGAACTTACAAATCAAATCTTAATACTAAATATAAACAACACCACCATTTTCATCAACAGTTATCAATCGACGCCAAAAATCAACAGGATTGCGTTTTATCATGTCCAAACAACGCTGTGAAGTGGTCTGTCAAACTCGTTTTTGTTCAATACTGAGCAAGCGCGACATCTTGCCGATAGCTTTTTCATAACATTGTCTCACACAAGAACTGTTATTAACATTATGTAATATAAGATAACATTGTTGAGAAATTTAGCCTATTTTTTCAAAATCTATACTGATATTGGATATAAGCTATATAGTTTTGAAATCTCCATTGTCATCGCTTTCACCCATATAGGTCCATATGAGAGCACCTTCTCGTTTTTGGCGATTTTTTTGACTTTCAAAATTTGCCCATATCGTAAAATTCACTTTTTTCAAAATTGAATTTCTCAAAATCTATACTGATTTTGGATATAAGCTATAGAATTTTGAAATCTCCATTGTCATGGCTTTCACCCATATAGATCCATATGAGAGCACCTTCTCGATTTGGCCTTTTTTTACCTTAAAAATTTGCCCATATGGTAAAATTCACTTTTTTCAAAATTGAATTTCTCAAAATCTATACTAATTTTGGATATAAGCAATACAGTTTTGAAATTTCCATTGTCATGGCTTTCACCCATATAGGTCTATATGACAGCACCTTCTCGATTTTGGCCATTTTTTGACTTTAAAAATTTGCCCATATGGTAAAATTTACTTTTTTCAAAATTGAATTTTTCAAAATCTATACTGATTTTGGATATAAGCTATACAGTTTTGAAATCTCCATTGTCATGGCGTTCACCCATATAGGTCCATATGAGAGCACCTTCTCGGTTTTGGCCATTTTTTCTCATTTTAAAAAAAGTTTCGTTAACAAAATTTCGTTTTTTTCCTGAAATTGGCCATAAATTATCACTTAGGTCACATTTATATATTACGTTAAATTAATTTTCTCTAAATTTGTCAAGATTTAAAAGTTTTCTCAAATAACTTTAATATTTTTAGAGTTATAGGTTTTTAAAAACGGAACTGACGAAGCTAATTTCAGCTACGTCTTTAACATAGACATGTTAGTAACATTTCCCATTGAAACCTTTGTTATGTTACTTAAATAAAACTAAAATGTTATCAAATATTAAGATAACAGATGCTCTATAGCAGACTGTTAAAAAGAACAGGGTTGTTATAAACGTAGCTGACGACGGAGCTAATTTCACATACATTACTTTTCTTTTGAAACTAACCACTGAACACCTGGTGGAATAGCAACATTCGATTTATTTACAAACCACTTTGTATTCAACTTCATTCCTAGTCTTTCCCTTTGTAATTCATAAAGATTATCCAATTTCCTTTTATGTGTTGCTTGTTACTTTTTAGCTAAAAGATTCTGCTGGTCTATCTTCATATGCTAAAAATTCCTCCAATTCCTGAAATATAAAATGACCCTCCAACGTATACACCAACATCTCCATCTCATGTCTAAATTGCTTAAGTAATTCATGATTTTGTTTTATTGCTAAGATTAAAAGTTTCTTGTTTAAATTGTGAGTGTATGATAAGATGTCGTATTTAATCTTGTGTATCCGTTCAATATTAAAATATTGGAAAAATTCTTAGTTGAATTTAAAATAAATTTAGGTGCAATACCTTTCTTTCTACACTTTATCAGAAAAGTAATTGATGACCTCATTCTTATAATTTCATCCCTTGCAATCTTATAACTATTTGTGCATTCTTCTTGAATTTGCTGTAACCGATTTTCTTCCAAATATCCTCTTTGTCTATTTAGATTTCTTGAATTTTGATTTCAAATATTCTTCCTAATTTCGTTCTTTCTCTCTCTTCTCTTGAATTTATTACATTTTGCTCTTCTTTTTATATGCTTATTATTTCTTAATATCGACCCTCTTTTTTTCTTTTTAATTTTATATATATTATTTGAGCTTAAGGTCTGTCTTGGTTTTTTAAAATTTCTTTTATCTGGCAATATTTTGCTCTCCTTCGGATAGCTTCTTCAGGCCAAATAATGTAAAAAAATTATATTTTATAATTTACATATGTAATAAATTACATTTTTCCAGCTGTAGGAAGTTGATGATCTTTTATAAATCTAGTGCGCAGAGTATTCGCGAAGGCTTCAATTTTCACGGCTTTTATCATTTTACTTTTTTTTTTAACAGAAATATCTTCTCTTATAATTATTCGCAATGCTTACAATCAACATAAGGGCAAAAGCGGCATACCAATCTTTTCGACTATTATCCTTTTTAGATGATTTTGATGTTTCATTTTATCATTTAACTTTTGTTATATTATAATACGGGAAAAGTTCAACATATTTTAAAGCCAATAACTACTTAAAAATTTGAGATAAAAAAGTGGCAAAAGGAGATGCGTTAGTTACTTATACAGTTAATAGGTTTATCACATTACAAGGCAAGAAAAGCCACTAAAAATTGTATAATAGTTCAGCTGTTTTTTTCAAAAATAATTTACCAAAAAAGCAACTCAAAAACTGTGGTATTTAATTAGTTACGAATATCGAGTTCGCGCTGTAGGTTTCTAGCCTTTAATATTTCAATAGCAGTTTGTTAGCATCCTCAGAAAAATTAAAATTGTTATAAAATTATTAAAAAAAAAAAAAAAAAAAAAAAAAAAAAAATTGAAAAGGACACAATTGAACAACGCGCCCAAACTTTATTTCTCATAACGTTTTGCAAAACCTCAGATGTTATATTGTTTATTTCATCGCGTATATAAGTTTTCAATTATTGGATGGCTCTAAGTTTATTAATACAAATAATAATAATTAAATAATTCCCAATTGTTTTGTATTCATTAACTCTTTTGGAACATTTATTGATCCGGTGGTGTAAATAAATGTTAAATACTTGTAGTATACCTAGAACATTTTCTGTGATGGCCTAGTTACACTACGAGAAATATCACGTATATCTATGCCACCGTCTAATAAAAAATCGCTAATTCAACAAATTATTTGAATATATAAATAAAAAATAAAGCCTTTCTTCAGCTTATGCTGAAACAGCATTAACAAAATTTTTTATTGATTTATCGTAAATACTCGTTTATAACAAACAAATTGTGCTGATTTTCTTTTCAATCAAAATGTAAAACCAAGAATGATTAATGGTCCAAATTGCCGTAGACTTGTTCACATTATTAACAAAAAAAGAGTTTTTGATCCACGAAAAAATAATTTGTCTTTTGCTTTCAAATGTAACACAAATGAAAACGATTTAAATAATTAATACCTGGTTAGAATAACATTGACCAAAATGTTTTTATGATAAAGATTTTGTTTAATTTAAATAGTAGCCTAACATGGTTAAGATACCGGTGTTGAGTAACCTTGCTTTAATTTTTTTCGTACTCTGATTACCTTCACCAGCCTTCTTTGTGTTTGTACTCGCGCGCACTTGAAGAATGTCAGCATGAACAAACTTATATAATAATCTGTGGCATTTAATGGGTTTATGCATGCATGAGAAGTTTTTTTGGCCACAGGCCTTGTTCAGTGTCTGTTTCTCTTTTATGAACAAACTTCGTAAATAATAAAAATAAGAAAAATATGTAACTCTGTATTACGTGCGACTTGCAAGTCCATGAAGACTTCTTAAGTTTTACTTGTAAATTGCAACTTAAGATTTTTGATGACACCTGAGGTTTAAGGTTTCTCCCCTTTTTATACTTAAAAAATGCAACTAAACGAATGAATGATGTTTCTTTAACTAAAGGAATAAATAGTTACTCGTATGTATACACATACATACAAAGTATTAACTCGATTCTTACATACACTTGCTACTATCATACCTGGATTCTTTAAACACGAGTTAAGTTTTTACTGAATGCTATATTTTTATTAATAATTAAAATGAAAACGTTTATTTGAGTTTAAAAACAAAAGTTTACTTTGGTGTTCAGAACCATTTTCCGGACAAACAAAATGAATTAGATCTTTAATTCTAGAAACCGATTTTTCACAATACTTTTAAAAACTCGGTTTAAACAGCTTTGAGCGATTGCACAATTATCATACGTACTCAAATACATGAAAAACATTACATTTCGTTCAAATATGATTTTGTGTTCAGCCGCACAAATGCGCTGTTGAGAGTTCAATTGAACTCGGCGCCACCTAAAGATCGATTGGAGTGTAGAAAGGCCCCCCTCCTAATCTAGGGGGATAAGATGTCCGAACAACATGAGATCGAATTTGTCATGTATGGATCACCGTGGGGCAAAGCGATACTGGCAGGTACCCACGGAAATCGTTTTTACATCTTACATTTGTTAAAGGCAAAAATACCCTTGCCGGGTTTGAGAAGTTCTAGTTGGAAGTCATTGTATACATCTCGGTTAAGATGGGGTCTCATGGTTGTTTGCAAGTTCAGTCTCTTAATTAAAAGATATAGTTTTGATAGCACGAGGATTTAACGCAAGCTTTTACTATGCCTGTGCCTATTCTTTTTGTTACTGCGGCAGGCGTTTAACAAAAATCACCAGCAAACAGAAAAGTTATTTCATACATTGTTGAGTTTGACAATAGGTTTCAACACAAGCACATGAACTTGTATTAAACCTATTTTATTTGTCTAATGTCCTTCAAGCACTTTAACCTGAAGAACCCAATGTTAGCAATGATTACACCTTAAATTGGGTTTTATTACTGACTTAATAATTTATTTGTTCAATTGTTTTTATACAATTAATTAAGTAAATACAAAAGAAATTTAATACGGAATGATTCAACAATAATTGTGTTTTCTGCAATTTAGCATTTTTCTTGGTTAATGCGGAAGTCAAGCGATCAATGCCCTAATTGTTAAATAACTGCAAGAGTTGCGGAATTTAGTAATACCTCAAATGCAGGTTGCAACAGTGACAAGCAAAATGTAATAATTAATATGTCAATAAATGTAACAAATGTAATAAATTAAAATGTAATAAATGTAATAAAATAATATGTTGACCTAGGTGTCAACATACATAATTGCGCTGGAGTTGCTAATGTCTTTCAATATTCAGTCCACAGCTTTAACATGAGATCTGTGACGTCCCAAACTGTTATCATAGTGATTTCTAAAACTTTATTATTGTTGTGTATGGAATATACAGATGTTATTATATTATAATCAAAGGAACGTTTTACATTAAAAGTTGTTTAAGTTTTCAATTTTATTTGCTGGCTTTATAATGAGAAAATTTTCATTTATATTTAGAAAATTCGTCAACACGCAAGCCAGACTTGCGCAAACTGGATTTCTTAAAGCTGTTCAAGGTTTTAAAATTCAATAGCTTTTCGGCAAAATTTTTCAATTTTTATGTCATCAAAATGGCCAAACATCATAAAAACTATACATCCTACATAACTTGTGACTTTAAATATACGAGTATGTGTGTCCTTTAAAACGTAGATAAATCAAATTTTTACGTTTCATCAAAACAGGTTTTTTTTCATCTTGGACCAGTACTCAGAGGATAGCCCCTACATATGCAGTGCATTGTACTGGAACTAGGAAAATAGATTATGAGAAGGTGGAAAGGGGGAGTAATTTTTGTGAACTTAACACACGGAACGACCAAAACAAACATTATGACAGTCAGCGTTGCCTTTTATGATACTAAAGTGTCAATTTGACCCTTTTCTGTGTCTATGAAACCTTTTATGACACTTTTTTTTAAATACCCTTTTTGACCCTTTTTGCAAACATGGAACTTTTCGTTGAGAACGATCGAACTTGTTCATATTTGAGCAAAGTTTTATATTAAACTGCTCTTATGTAGGTATATGTATATTAATACATATTTGATAATGAGATCTTTGTTTTTAAAAAGTATGTATGTATTTTTATACATACTTATGAATCTATACTATCTGAGAACAAAATAGTCGAATAATTTGTACCAAAATTGCAAATATAAATGTGATTTGTTTCATTAATAAATCTGAAGAAATCCGACAAATGTATTTCAAAAAAGTTTTTACAGCGCAGTTTTTGAAATGAAAATATATTTTTCACTACAAAATTGAATCGAACTTAAGTTCATAATCTTCTTCATTTAAGTTTATTTCATTTATCATATAGTTTTCTGTTAGTGCAAGAAAAGTAAGCAAAACACACATATCGCTCCTTTATTGCAACATAGCCATAATTCAAAAAAGCTTGCTTTGAGAAAAACACATTTAAAATTTTTAGCTTCCATACAAGTCTTAGAAAAAAATTTTAGAAAATATCTTCTAAAGGAAACAGTTTAACAGTAATTTGAGTAATTTGTTAACAATTTTGCAATATTAACTCGAAAAGCTAATTTTTTGAGATATTACTATGTTGCAATAAAAGAGCTGTTACGGGAATATCCCAATCGCTAGGCTTTACAAGATTATGAACATCAAATACAAAACGATATAATTTCAAGTTTCTTCAAATTCATATTTAATGTTAAAATTCCTAGATAATAAAATATACAAGTTAATTTCTATATATTATACAAAACAATTATTTTAATTCACATACTTTTTTAAGTGTAAAACAAAGCGAAATTCGATATACTAATAATATACTGATAATAAACTTCAGTAACTATTCGGCATTATAAGAACACGTTTTTCGATACAGGATATATTGTATGTATATTAATACATTACTATAGTGATAAAATAATCGACAATCTATTTTAATCGAATACTTAACTAAGCGACATCTACATGTGAATCATATGTGGCGATAACAAGAGCGATATGAGCTATTGCCTGTTGAAGATCACAAAATAATATTTAATTAAAAATAACATCACATGAAATACAATTATTAAATTTTTCTGTGCTGTTGATAAATTTAATATTTTTCTTTAAGTATATTTCTACTTCAATAACAAACAGCTGCTCTATGGAATACTTTCCATAATATTTTATATTTAAGTGAATTGACAGCTTCACTTTCATCGCATTTATATATGAGGAATTGCTTAAGACTGCAAAAAATTTTACATTTAAATATAACTTTAAATGAAAATTAACTAATTTTGTATTTAAATACGAAGTCAAAAACTGGACCTGAGTAAAATTAATATCATTTAAACTGATGTTATTAATTATATTTGAATAATTTTTCTAAATGTAATCATTATATTGTATTTTCATTCTAATACATTAAGTTTTGAAGAATTTTTGTTTAGTTTTTATTGTTTTTTAATAACTTGACCCTTTTTCTCTTAAAAATACCCTTTTTGTGACAACTTTTTTTTCAAAATACCCTTTTTTGTGCCACTTTTTGAAAATTCTCGAAGGCAACGCTGATCACAGCATTTAAAATCATGAAATTTAATTAGTTAAAACTGCTCAGTGCCCACTGTATATACCTTCGACACTGCTCAGGCTAACAAAAATTAGTTCAACACTTTCGATAGTTTCGGAAAGAATTTTCCTTCTACCATCCACTCGATGTCGGTTCAGTTCGGTAAATTTGCAGACGAAAATATTACTCCGAATCCCCTCTCTTAGTCATAGTTTTGCAACAATATAAAGCTGTTGAATTCATTTGTTCGCAAATCTATATATTTTTAAAATTTTATTTGAATCAAACGCGCAGAGTTACTTTTGCATCTGGTCAAAAAAAATTTGTTAAAATAAAAACGGCAAAATCAGAAGCTTTTCAAAAATGTTAAAACAGTAATTATCGCTCTTTATGTATGCAAAATTCTACCTCAAATTCTTTTTCTATTAAACAACTGGAAATTTTCATTTGTTGTTCAGCTATCTCCCACTATTCACCCACATCTAAATACGCTTAATCATTTCTATTATCTTTTACTTATTTATTTGTGTTATTTAGTATATATGTACATTTTTTTTTTGCTGAGAAATAATAATAATTTAAACCTCGTGAGAAGTACAATTTTACCCCTTAAATTGAGCAGACATTAAAAATGCCAACAGTTACAGCTACAAGTATTTTTATGAATTAATTTAAAAAAAAAGAGTGTGAAAAATATAATAATTGTATTCAGCTCCTACATGCTTCATTTGTTTGGAAAAATGTTGACAATGTACTGAACGTTCATGCTCAAAGATTTAATTTCAAACAATACACATATAACATACATTGTATAGATATATAAAATTGTATATTCACACATATGTACATGTCGGTAGTAAATAAAAATATTGTGACGTTATTTTTCCATTGATATTTGTATCTAAGAATGTATGCAAATGTGGAAATTAGAACTAAAGCAAATGTGTTAAAAAAAGACATGTAAATGAATCCATACTTGAGTCTGTATCTGAAATTGAATCTGTAATATGAATAATTTTTATGAACTAAAAAATTATTTCATGGTCAATATTCAGATTGTATAGAAACGAACAATAAACCAAGTGATTTTTATGGACAAATAACACAATGAGAAATTGAATCTTATCGCTATTATAACGTGCAAAATTTTTATCAAAATTGGATATACAATAAAATACCTCCGCGACATCCCAAAAATCATAATGGATAGACGTGGTGATTGCACAGATCTATAGGTTTGTAATTTTTTTTTTACAAAACGGGTTTATTTAATTTGTTTTAACGTTATGATATACATTTCAGAAATAATTGAAAAAACAGCTTGAACTTAATTAGATTGCTCCTGAATTAAAACCAAAAGCGAAAATTTATTGTTGAATAATTCTGTGTAGTCTTATAGTTTCAATATTATATTCGATTATTGAGCACCGTTCAACAAATAAAGCGAGGGTAAAACCATATTAATAATGGATTGGAGAGTGGTATTTCCTCAATACTGGTGATACTTGATATTAGCCACTCTGTGGCATAATGGAATAATGTTCTCAATAATTTAATATGAATTCTACCGCTTTATATTATTAAAATCATTCAATCATTTTTAAAATGCAGAAGTTTTTTTTACGCATACGCAAAGTAAACAAAAAAATATTCCAATTTATTCGTACGCCTAGTAGGCGGTTTTCAAGGATCTGCTAGTTCTGATGTTCCTTAGCTCAATTGACTTGAGATAGTAGCATACAGTGATGATACATGTCTATTTATTTCAAATAACAACGGGAAAAACATCGTACATAAGTTATAACCCGCCTGAAAGTAAAACACAATCAATATTTTTCATACGAAAAAGGAATCCTTGCTACAATATCATGGAGTACGAATGCTAAATATTTGCGAGTATATATTACAAGATACATATACATACATATATTGATTATTTGATTTTCACATTCAAAATTTCAACTTGACTAAAATAATGTTGTATCTACTTAGATTTTCTCAATAATTTATTTGGAATATTGCGATATAAAGGTTTTCAAGTTTTGCTGATGATTAGGGTAGCTCCTATGAAATGTCGACATGTAGACAGCTAGGAAACATAGAAAACAAACTGTTTCTAATACTTTTGATTGATATTGAATATTAGAAGCTAATAAAGCGAATTAATTCAATTGTTTGAACAGACCAATAAACCTTAATCTTTTATCAACTAATATACAGGGCGTCCCAGCACTCAACGTCAAGCCAAAATAAGGTAAAAAGATTGATTGTAGCCATTAAGAGAAAAATAAGAAAAAAAGCATTTAACGCAGTTCAAATGTTTTTTATATGCAAACGCCCTTGTATTTTTTAGTTTTTTTTTATTGATGATTACAGTCAATCTTATCACCCTGTTTCGGCTTAACAGGACATGAAACCAAAAGTAATTTTTTTTTAATAAGGCTGTTAATCTTCAATATAATGTTGTTTATTAAAAAATATATATTCTATAACAAAATTAAATTATAAACGTTAAGTTCTGTAACTGTATAATAATTTTATTTTATATTGTTGCAAAATAATGTTCATTGTTTAAATCAATACTTAATTTTAATATTCAATAATATACTACATACAGCTTAACCTTAAACTTTGTTAAGTCTCGAATCTAACTGCAATAAACAGCTTTTAATAACCCAACGAACTTTGGGAACCTGATAAAAAAAGTATTTTATTTTTCATGCAAAAGTTTAATTGAAATAATTATCAAATCGGGCAACGCTGTAATCGCTGTACTTATTTGCGAGTTCTTCAATATTCCGCATACGGGTTGTTATTTCTAGTTTCCTATAAATATTGAATGTCAATAAATAAAAGCTACAATGAGAGTATCAAAATTTTACTTTGGTAAAAACAGGCAAAAAAAAAAAAAAGATGCTATGTACATTAGAGAAGTATGTACATATGCATGTATTTACAATTACACGCTTGCAAACATTGAGCATTTTCTTATTATCAATAGAATTGCATCGTTAATGAATATTTTAGAAACCAAGTTACACCTTCGTATATGTCACCTTATTGCACTATTGGTAATTCACAAAGAATTGTGGCAATAATAGAATTGTCTTAAATAAAAAAAGAAATAATAAAAAACAAAGGAAACGTTTTCTTGTGTGCAACACCAGAAATAATTTTTTTTGTGTTGATAAGTTGAGTGTGTTATTCAGACTAAAGTCACACAACAACATATACTCGTAACTCAATTTTCTCATTTGTACCACGTGGTAACAGGTTACAATAGTTTTCACAACACTTTCTGTTATACCATCGCAAGTCTCTAATACGTACATGTTTATCAAAAAACTTGTTTCCAGTCTTCAACGTCTGTCAATGTTACCCAAATATTTGGTGTCAATCTTAATTTGTTTTTTCACATTCGGTGTTAACGTTACTCCGACTTCATGATAAACTTGTCATGCAGACATTATATTATATTAATAATTTGTATGATATAAAAACTACAGAAGAGAATTTGGAATAGAACCCAAAACGTTTTTTATTACTTACGTTACAAACAGAAACCATGTATTTAAATTGAGCCATGCGGCATCAAAATTGTATTTATATCAAATACTGGAATATTGATTAGGACAACATTATAGTTGCTATTTTCAAAAAGAAAGACAAAATTGCTATCTTTTAAAATCTATCCATAAAATTGGGATTCAATTAGTAAGACACATAAAAGTATTATTTAAAAGTTTAATGATGTTAATAGACCATGCTGAGATAAAAACTACTATATTTTCTCCTCTTCAGTTTCTCGTACCATATTTGGGTTTTCATAAGCATGCCCGAGTCATTCCATTTAAAACTTAATAAGTTGCCAGCGATGGAGTAGCTTACTATTTCGGTAGAATATATATTGTTTTGTAGTTTTATTTATCATTTTCAGCACTCTATAGTATTTTTTATTGTAAACTGATATCGATAAATAATAATGCGCACAAAAGGGAACATACGAGTCGTTGTCTTTATATTTTGATTAAAATTTACGGATATTAATACTAAGAGTTTTTTATATCAACATACATAGATGATTATAAAAATATTATATTGAGCAAACACGATTAATTTTTTTTTAATTTATAATGTTTATTGTGTTCCCCGCATGAACTACAGTTATTCCATCTCTTATTACGAATAATAATAACCCATTACTAAACTTCTGATGTGGAAGGTAAAGTTTTCGCATTGTTATTGCACATGCTTAACAACTTCATTAATATTTTTTTATTAAATAAGAAGAAAAGCTTAATTTTAGAAATTCGTTTTTTTTTATCTTGGACCACTAATCAGGAGATGACCGCTACATATGCATTGTTCCAGAACTAGAAAAGTAGGTAATGAGGAGGAGGAAAGGTGGTGTAGTGTTTGTAGAAGTTCGACTTAACCCTATTAATAACAACACAGAAAGACGAAACACATTAAACATTTATTTACTTTAGTGTTCATTTATGTGAATCTTTTATTCTCTTTCAGAAACGTTAAGTGAATTACAATAACTTAAAATTGATTTAAGTTATCAAGTATAAAATAAAATGAATAAAGATATCCTTCAATTGATTTTCAGTGTTTACGGGTTTTGAATGAACGAATGAAGAAATATGAAAGAAAGCGAATGATGAAAGAAATATTTCACTTGAAAGAATCATTCAGTTGACGTAATTCATTCATGAATGACACATGTCTAATTTAATGGTTCTTCAACATCTACAATTAAAAAGGAAACTGACACATAAAATTTTTGATATAAAATATGTTAAACTCTCTTTGCTTTTTAAATTGTAATATGCATATATAATACCTGTTGGGTTAATTTTTTTTTTTTCTGTGGCTAGAGATGCCAAAACCATGCTACTAAATTTTGTTTTGCTATTGAACTATATACAGGGTGGTGCAGAATTTTTATGGTTTGAATGTTCAATAACTTTTTTAGTAGTAAATAATATTTTTTATGTTTATTTCAGAACTTTGTTAAGAAGACTTAGAGAATTTAACAACAGAACAGCGATCTAAAATTATCGTAGTTTTTTTTTATGCCAGTACTGGACCGCCTGGTTGCAAATTTTCGACAAGGCGGTCAACAAGGAAGAAAATATTCAATGTGTTGTGGATTTGTTACAGTATCAAGAAACATCAACAAGAAGACGTTTGGCACAACTGGGACTATCGCGGAGGTCCGCTTAGAAAATTTTGGCCGCATTGCATATGTTCCCATATGAGGTTTAACTTGTTCAACAATTGAAGCCGATAGACTAGGTTTAGCGCCTTACTTATGCCATAGTTTTCCAAACAAACAAAATTGCAGGATATGGGCTACAGAGAATCCAAGGATAGTTCATCAGAAACAATTACACCCAGTTAAATATACTGCTTGGAGCGGTGTATTATCGGAAAGGGCCACTGGTCCATATTTCTCTGAAAATGCATATGTTGCCTCAGTTACCATTAGTGGTGCTGAATATCGAACATTGTTTTAAAGCCAGCTATAGAAAACCATCTACAGTTATGGTTGTAACAACATGGAGCCACAGCCCACACTGCAGGGACTCAATATCTCTGTTACAGGACCTCTTTGGCGAACGCATATTTTCACGCAGAAGCGATTTCACGTTAGCTGGATTTAACACCGTCAGCCTGTTTTCTTCTGGGTTATTTGAAAAAAAAAAGCCAGCTACCATATCACAGCTAAAAGAATATACGCAATGAGATAACACCGGAAATTTTACGAAAAGTTATGGAAAAAGAAATGGAAAGAGCACGAATGTGCGAAGCCGAAAATGGCCATCACTTGCGGGATATAATTTTTCATATCTAAGCCAAAAATATTCCCCACTTATGTACTGTCTAAGAAAATAAACAATTATATAAAAAAAACTATTAAACATTCAAACCTTAAAGATAGTTCTGCACCACCCTGTATATATGTATATAGCTAAGTAAAATTAGTAAGGGATTTAACAATTGTTGAATTTACAAGCTCAGTCGGATCGTGTATCGATGTATTTGGAGAGACAATTTCAAACACAAACATTAAACTCATAAAAAATAAAGGGTGTGAAGATAAATTCGTGAGTTAAATACGTCCCACACCTCTGTTAGCTAAGTTCCACACCAATGTTAAACAATGTTAAAAAACAAACTTTTTTAAATTTGCTTTTGTTTTTAACAATACATGAAATTATTAAATTTTTTTTTAGAATTTAGAAGAAAACACGTCAAAATAAAGAAAAATATAAAAAGTATGCAAAAATATTAAATTTTTCTTAGACTTTTACCATACTTAATATGACAACTTCCTGGACAGGATAAAAGGTCCTTCCAACAGACCTGCCCGCGTTTGACCCATATTTTTAGAAAGAATAAAGGAAAACGATTCTAGAACAGTCAATTTAATATTCAGTTGTTTCTCAGGCTCCGATCTACAGCGGATGCAAAATTGGGTCTTCATGAAATAGAGATAAAAGGGAGATGTTTAGAGCGTTCTGTGGTCCTTATGGAACAGATTTTGAAAAAATTTAAAACATCTTTTAAAAGATCATTCAAAGACAATTTCATATGCGAAAAAATGTGACCATCAACCCATTGGTGAAGTCGCAGTGCATCATGAAATATTGTAGAAAAATTTTGAAATTTCTAAAAATGTTAAGCGTAAAATGGGCAAAACTAAGAGACCTGCCCGACATCGTCCTACACTCACCGAAACCCCTTAACAAACAGTCTTTAAATCTGTTGAGACTTTACTCAGTTATTTCTCTGGAAGCTTGTTATCCGTGATGGATTTTATGTGGACCTCATATACGAGTATGAGCATTGAAGTGACTCCCATGCATATTTTTTGCGTACCATCCAAATTCCACCCACTGTAACATTTTCCCTGAGAAACAGTTGACTACAGCATTTTCTGATTTCGATAGTACTCATTTGTACCTTTAATTTGATGTACAACAATACCTGGCAGGTCTGTTCCAAATAGCCCAAACGTGCTAATGAAGTGACTCCCAGGCATATTTTTTGCGTATTACCCAACTTCCACCCACTGTAAAATTTTCCCTGAGAAACAATCTACTACAGCACTTCCAGATTTTAATAGTCCTCATTTATACCTTTAATTTGATGTACAACAGTATTTGGCAGGTCTGTTCCAAATAGCCCAAATGGGCCAATGAAGTGACTCCCATGCATATTTTTTGCGTACCACCCAAATTCCACCCACTGTATAATTTTCCCTGAGAAACAATCTACTACAGCATTTTCTGATTTCGATAGTCCTCATTTATACCTTCAATTTGAAGTACAACAGTATTTGTCTGGTCTGTTCCAAATAGCCCAAATGGGCCAATGAAGTGACTCCCATGCATATTTTTTGCGTACCACCCAAATTCCACCCACTGTATAATTTTCCATGAGAAACAATCTACAACAGCATTTCCAGATTTTAATAGTCCTCATTTATACCTTTAATTTGAAGTACAACAGTATTTGGCAGGTCTGTTCCAAATAGCCCAAATGGGCCAATGAAGTGACTCCCATGCATATTTTTTGCGTACCACCCAAATTCCACCCACTGTATAATTTTCCCTGAGAAACAATCTACAACAGCATTTCCAGATTTTAATAGTCCTCATTTATACCTTTAATTTGAAGTACAACAGTATTTGGCAGGTCTGTTCCAAATAGCCCAAATGGGCCAATGAAGTGACTCCCATGCATATTTTTTGCGTACCACCCAAATTCCACCCACTGTATAATTTTCCCTGAGAAACAATCTACTACAGCATTTTCTGATTTCGATAGTCCTCATTTATACCTTTAATTTGAAGTACAACAGTATTTGGCAGGTCTGTTCCAAATAGCCCAAATGGGCCAATGAATTGACTCCCATGCATATTTTTTGCGTACCACCCAAATTCCACCCACTGTATAATTTTCCCTGAGAAACAATCTACTACAGCACTTCCAGATTTCAATAGTCCTCATTTATACCTTTAATTTGATGTACAACAGTATTTGGCAGGTCTGTTCCAAATAGCCCAAATGGGCCAATGAAGTGACTCCCATGCATATTTTTTGCGTACCACCCAAATTCCACCCACTGTATAATTTTCCCTGAGAAACAATCTACTACAGCATTTTCTGATTTCGATAGTCCTCATTTATACCTTTAATTTGAAGTACAACAGTGTTTGGCAGGTCTGTTCCAAATAGCCCAAATGGGCCAATGAAGTGACTCCCATGCATATTTTTTGCGTACCACCCAAATTCCACCCACTGTATAATTTTCCCTGAGAAACAATCTACTACAGCATTCTCTGATTTCGATAGTCCTCATTTATACCTTTAATTTGAAGTACAACAGTATTTGGCAGGTCTGTTCCAAATAGCCCAAATGCATATTTTTTGCGTACCACCCAAATTCCACCCACTGTATAATTTTCCCTGAGAAACAATCTACAACAGCATTTCCAGATTTTAATAGTCCTCATTTATACCTTTAATTTGAAGTACAACAGTATTTGGCAGGTCTGTTCCAAATAGCCCAAATGGGCCAATGAAGTGACTCCCATGCATATTTTTTGTGTACCACCCAAATTCCACCCACTGTAAAATTTTCCCTGAGAAACAGCACTACAGCACTTCCTAAATTCAATAGTCCTCATTTATACCTTTAATATGATGTACAACAGTACCTGGCAGGTCTGTTTCAAATAGCCCAAATGTGCCAATGAAATGACTCCCACGCATATTTTTTGCATATCACCCAAGTTCCACCCACTGTAAAATTTTCCCTGAGAAACAATTGACTACAGCATTTTCTGATTTCGATAGTACTCATTTATACCTTTAATTTGATGTGCAACAATACCTGGCAGGTCTGTTCCAAATGGCCCAAATGTGCCAATGAAGTGACTCCCATACATATTTTTTGCATACCACCCAAATTCCACCCACTGTATAATTTTCCCTGAGAAACAATCTACTACAGCACTTCCAGATTTCAATAGTCCTCATTAATGCCTTTAATATGATATACAACAGTACCTGGCAGGTCTGTTCCAAATAGCCCAAATGTGCCAATGAAGTGACTCCCATGCATATTTTTTGCGTACCACCCAAATTCCACCCACTGTATAATTTTCCCTGAGAAACAATCTACAACAGCATTTCCAGATTTTAATAGTCCTCATTAATGCCTTTAATATGATATACAACAGTACCTGGCAGGTCTGTTCCAAATAGCCCAAATGGGCCAATGAAGTGACTCCCATACATATTTTTTGCATACCACCCAAATTCCACCCACTGTATAATTTTCCCTGAGAAACAATCTACTACAGCACTTCCAGATTTCAATAGTCCTCATTAATGCCTTTAGTATGATATACAACAGTACCTGGCAGGTCTGTTCCAAATAGCCCAAATGTTCCAATGAAGTGACTCCCATGCATATTTTTTGCGTACCACCCAAATTCCACCCACTGTATAATTTTCCCTGAGAAACAATCTACTACAGCACTTCCAGATTTCAATAGTCCTCATTAATGCCTTTAGTATGATATACAACAGTACCTGGCAGGTCTGTTCCAAATAGCCCAAATGTTCCAATGAAGTGACTCCCATGCATATTTTTTGCGTACCACCCAAATTCCACCCACTGTATAATTTTCCCTGAGAAACAATCTACTACAGCACTTCCTAAATTCAATAGTCCTCATTTATACCTTTAATATGATGTACAACAGTACCTGGCAGGTCTGTTCCAAATAGCCCAAATGTGCCAATGAAGTGACTCCCATTCATATTTTTTGCGTACCACCCAAATTTCACCCACTGTAAAATTTTTCCTGAGAAACAATCTACTACAGCACTTCCAGATTTCAATAGTCCTGATTAATGCCTTTAATTTGTTGTACAACAGTACCTGGCAGGTCTGTTCCAAATAGCCTAAATGTATCCATGAATTGACGCCCATGCAAATTTTTTGTGTATTACCCAAATTCCACCCACCATAAAATTTTTCCGGAGAAGCAAGAGTCTAGTAGCTCCCATTTAGGCCTATAATTTGATATACAGAAATACTTGCCAGGACTGTGTTCGATATTTCTATAGTTCATTAAATATACTTCAATGCTCATACTCGTATATGAGGTCCACATAAAATCCATCACGGATAACAAGCTTCCAGAGAAATAACTGAGTAAAGTCTCAACAGATTTAAAGACTGTTTGTTAAGGGGTTTCGGTGAGTGTAGGACGATGTCGGGCAGGTCTCTTAGTTTTGCCCATTTTACGCTTAACATTTTTTAGAAATTTCAAAATTTTTCTACAATATTTCATGATGCACTGTGACTTCACCAATGGGTTGATGGTCACATTTTTTCGCATATGAAATTGTCTTTGAATGATCTTTTAAAAGATGTTTTAAATTTTTTCAAAATCTGTTCCATAAGGACCACAGAACGCTCTAAACATCTCCCTTTTATCTCTATTTCATGAAGACCCAATTTTGCATCCGCTGTAGATCGGAGCCTGAGAAACAACTGAATATTAAATTGACTGTTCTAGAATCGTTTTCCTTTATTCTTTCTAAAAATATGGGTCAAACGCGGGCAGGTCTGTTGGAAGGACCTTTTATCCTGTCCAGGAAGTTGTCATATTAAGTATGGTAAAAGTCTAAGAAAAATTTAATATTTTTGCATACTTTTTATATTTTTCTTTATTTTGACGTGTTTTCTTCTAAATTCTAAAAAAAAATTTAATAATTTCATGTATTGTTAAAAACAAAAGCAAATTTAAAAAAGTTTGTTTTTTAACATTGTTTAACATTGGTGTGGAACTTAGCTAACAGAGGTGTGGGACGTATTTAACTCACGAATTTATCTTCACACCCTTTAAAAAATATATTTGAAAATTGTTTTTGCTTTGAAGTTTTGTGTTTGAAATTTTCTCTCCAAATACATCGATACACGATACGACTGAGCTTGTGAATTCAACGAATATTTTAAAACAAACACAAGTTTTATTTTAGATCATTGGCAGCACCATTCGGCCGGAGAGCAGTTCTTTCTATTTAATTTTAAATACCAATTAAATTTAATACTCAGTTGTTGAGTTCTATTAAATTTACATTTTTCATTTGTTTGTTGTTGCTTTCCGTTTTACTGTGTTGTTTATTATTGTTGTTGTATATGTATAAAAGGGGTTTATTATACGACAGAATTAATAAATTTCACCTTGCCACACTTTAAGAGTAAATTGTCTGCAAATATAAATTGTACAACAAATAAATTAAAAATAAAAGTAAGAAAAAGGAAAAGTAACAAGTACAAAAAAAATTAAACGAATTAACTAAAAGCCATCAAGGTTGATATATACATATATCCTGAAAAAAAACCAAGACAAAATTTGAAACTAATATGCAATCCCACGTAAACAGCATTTTGATATATCAACGCTTTTTTTCGATTTTACTGAACGAGAAATGAGTAGGAATATTAATGTGACATTATGTGACAAATTGAACTTTAGCTTTAAAAAGTCGAAAAAATGGCAGATTGTCATGAGCAAATACGCAATTTTACACAGTGGTGCTGTTCAGTATTTAGTGATGTCTTTCGAAAGCTTGCTTTTGCTTTGCAATACGGCCAAAAAGTATACGAGTTTGCTTTAACAAAACAGTAGCGTTTATGCATCGGTGAATACGTAAAGCGCTATCTGTATTGTGCTTGCAACACTAACTAGAGTAGTTGTTATTTCCATGCGTAGCATGTTTACATATGGTTATTTTCGATAATTATGAAAGGAATACTTTATTATACCATTATTTAAGTCTAGATATAAATCAAGCGTAAGCAATTACATGGTCTTATCAAACAATAACCGTTACTTTCAAATTTCGCATGTTACGTATGTTCGGTTTTGCATCTTTTTCTGTTATGTTGGTACACATGTCTGTTATATATGTTGACAATATCCGCCATTTCGGATTGTCAGTTTGTTTTTGACAGATAAAAAGGTTAGTCATGTTTTGGCATGCCCTTCGATTTTTTTTTACTAAGTTTTGAGCAAACACAACGTCGCACGGACATCGCTCGGGAGCTGTTGAGCATCGTCAACGACGATCTAGATTTCCTCAAAAAGGTCATAACTGGTAACGAATCATGGGTATATGACATTGAAACCGAAGCCCAATCATCCCAATGAAAGCGTCCAGAAGAGCCAAGACCGAAAAAAGTACGTCAAGTTCGGTTAAATGTGAAGAAATCCTTTACGCTTACTGTTTTCTTCGACTGCAATAGCGTGGTGCATCAAGAATTCATGCCACAAGGTCGTACGGTCCATAAGGAATACTACGTTGAAGTTATGCGCCGTTTGCTCGAAGCAATTCGTCAGAAACGCAAAGAATGGTGGAAAAAAACAAACATGAATTTTGCACCATGATAACGCACCAGCTCACGTATCGTTGCTTGTGCGTCAGTTTTTAGCCAAAAACAAAACCGTTAGCATGCCTCAACCACCGCATTCACCGGACTAGGCCTTCGCTGACCTTTTCTTCTTCCCAAAACTGAAGACACCGATGAAAGGAAAGCGTTTTGCTACGATTGAGGAGATAAAATAAAAATTGAAGTAGGTGCAGTTGGCGATACCAAAACCCGCGTTTTAGAAGTAATTCGGCACTTGGAAAAAAGGCTGACTGATGAATAAATCAATACTTTTTAAAAAAAATTAAAATAACGGGTATATTTTGATCAGCCCTTGCATAAAAATATTCTCAAACTACTCCCTATCCCTAAACTAAATGGACAATGTAATTTTGAATCACTTTATTACCAAATAATACTTCTTTTTAGCACCTTCTCAACATAGATTTCGTACAGGTCGAGAACGAACGGAAACTTTGCAGATGTTATCAACACCAACTTTGTTACCGCTGTCAACAAAGTCGATATCAGCAACTTCGATTTACCAACGGGTTTTCTATAAAGTTTTATGTTAAATCACGAGTTCCACTAGGAAGTCATCTCGTGTTCATATTCTTTCATCTCTATATAAGCGAGTTGTCATCCACAATACAATTTCCGAAATTATTCATTTCTGCAGAGGATGTTGAAACTTTTGAATATCAGTTAATTCCAATCGTAATTGTAAGAGAATTGCAATCATTTTTTTGTGTAATGAAAATCTTTTTTTTGGCGGATTATTTCTAATGGTTATTTAACGTTACCTAGTTTCTTATCTCGAAATTATTTTTCCTTATTCATATTAAAGCAGGTATCAAGGAAGCGAGCGGAGCATTTCGTTTTATTAAGCTTTGGGCGAAAGATTTTAACGATCTAGCTACAACAAGGCGACTGCTTTTTAAACAAATATTTTTTACTATTTATGCTGAGCAATATTTATTTCTGCCGTGTTTCACATATACCTTCTTACTCATATGAGCTCAGGGTGCAACAAATTACACTACCTTCATTGGGTGCTGGAAAAGTATGTATTGTAATATTTGTGATTAGCCTTGTAAAACATCAGCATTAATTCAGAGTTTTTGGTAATTGAGCAAAGATTTAATAATATTCAACGTTAGTTCTCTGTGCAACTTCCATCATATTGGCAGTTCTGATTGTGTATTTAGGGTTTGTAGCAGCTTTGTTGAATTGTATAATATTATTCATTTGCATTTTTTTAAACAAATGTTATTAAACATATTTTAAATAATTAGTAAAATGTTTATGTTTATTCGCAAATTTTTATTTATTTTTTAATTTGGACTAGTACTCTGGGCATGACCCCTATGCAGTGCATTGTACCAGAAGTAGGAAAATAGGTTGTGAGGAGGTGGAAAGAGGGAGTAGCATTTGTGAACATTTGATTGGAACCTTCCAACGTTGTAACAGACAGGAAACACGCCTGAAGGCAACTTATTCTATAGGCGAAGCGTATGGCTGAAAAACGAATTCTCTCTGTAATGCGTAGTGCGATTCCCCGCGTAATCGACCACAAATGGATGAGCCCTGGACGATGCACGCGTGTTACGTATAAATGTGCGAGTTTCGAGAACAAAATCCCTAATCTCGTCAGAACAAAATACATTATAGTAACGATAGAACAGAGTAAAGCCCCCTACACTGCGTCGCTGCTAAACATGTTTGAAAGGATAAAAATCCAGAGGCAATCTAAAGCCATTTTTACGCACTATGTACTTCACAGAGTGCTTGTCAAACTACACATTGCAAAATGCATACAAGGTGTGTAAACGCTAAAAATGCTTCTGAAAATGTCAGACTGTGCATTTGCAGTACTAAAGTATTAAAGAGCGTGTTCTATTTTGAACTATAAAAGCACCAGACATGAGCTGTTTTACAAGGAAAATTTTTTTTTATTGTAGCGCAAATTGCAATTATTTTACTTTTCTTTCCTGGAAAATTTTTTTTTTGAAAAATATAAAGCTCGATGAAAAATAAAACATCTTAAACAAATACAGTACACTGTATTTTGTTTGTTTTAATATTTGATTAAATGAAAGAGAGAAAATGGATCTTATATTGATAAATGTTGTATTTAACATCGCTAATCTTCACACATTTTTCACTACATTCTCACACATTTCACTTGGAATTCATTACTTGCACTATCATCAGGAATATTTTGCTTGAGTTACTCGAGCGTTTCTGGTTTGTTTGCATATACCTTGCTGTTCAGATGTCACCACAAAAAGAAGTCCGGAGCAGTCAAATCAGGCGACCGTGTAGTCCAATCAACATCACAATTTCTTGAAATAACTTGTCGTGGAAAGATGTCTCGCGGTAATTCCATTGTAACTGTGGCTGTATGCGATGTGGCTCCGTCTTGCTGATAACACATGTTGATCAAGCCCAAAGCATGCAATTATGGCTTTAAAACGTTTTCAGTCATATCACGATATCGCTCCCCATTCACAGTTATGCCGTGTTCATTTTCGTCACAATGATTCCTTCTGACCAAAGTACACATCAGACTGTCACTTTTAATGGATGAACTATTCTGTTTATTCACATATCGCTTAAAACGAAAATGTGTCTCGTCTCTTATTATGATTTTTTCATTATTATATTCATTTTTTCATCGGGGTTGTCATGGGGGAGCTGTAACATCGTATTGGCATATGTACGGCGGCGTAAATGGTCTTGTAGAACAAGTTCTCGTGTCAACCTAAATGGAAACAAATGCAAATCCTTGTACAAAATGTACTGTAGACGGTATCGAAATGAGGTTGATGGATTGTTTTGATCCGTTTCTTGAGCAGCAGCAGTAATGTTTTCAGCCGATCTCGCAGTATATTGTGGTCCCTGCTTGAGTCTATCACCTACATACCCTCTTTCTTCGAAATCAATCACTACACGATGTATAGTGCGTTTTGTTGTTTCCCCCGAAAATTTCACGTAACTTTCTTATCGTCAGAGTAATCGATGATTGATTTTGATAAAATGTTTAAAGATTAAAACACGTTGATTTATTGAATATTTTTCCATAATAAATTTACCACGTTTCTACTTCACGACTGCCAAATAAGAACTGGCAAGACCAGTGCTTACCAAAATGAGGCCAAAAGTAGTATACTTTCCCGGCGGACATCTAATACCAAAAAAAAAAAAAAAATTCACAAAAATAGATGGTATAAAATATTGTGGGTTATGTCAGATGATAATAAAGACACAAGTGTGAAAGCAAAAACTATAGTGAAAAAGCTACTGTGAAATACATAGCGTGTAAAAGTGGCTTAAATAAGTAAACAGTGGTGTGTATAGTTTTGGCAGACGGCCACCAATACTCAATAGCGTTGAAATTGGCATTAGCGAATGACGCTTTTTTTAATAAACTTGTTTAATTAACTAATTGACTAACCAATTGAGTTAACTGACATAATTGATCACTTCATAAGCTCGTATTAATGTTGCATACTTTGTTTAATCGTCTGATTATTGTATATTAATAGTTGGTAGTTTTCAAAGTGTGTTCGCATTACATGATTGAATTTTACATGTTTGTAAATTTGTAAAAATCCTTTTAGTAAATAATAATTACTACAAAAAATATGTTTTTTAAATGTACTATTGAATTTTTAACTATTTCACTTAAATTGTACATCCAGAAAATTTTTTGCCGTTTTCCTTTGGTTGCTATTTTCGACATTTTGAAATACGAATAAATGACGATACAACAATGTTGTTTATTCACAAACCAAAAAAACCATAAACGTTTTCTTTGCAAGCCTCAAAGAAGAATCATTTTGTGTTGAAAACTAATTATGAAATATTGGAAAATAGATTTGAAAGTTGTACAGAAAAATTATAGCAAAAAAATAAAATCAATAAAATTTTTGTCTGAAAAAATAATTTGCATGTTTTCCTTCGATAATTATTTTTACTAAACTTTTGTTTGAATTCGCGAATTTCTTTACAGGTCCGTACTCAAGCAATCTTTTAATTGATTCAGCGAATTTATTTATGGAACATAAAAATTTTTTTGTTTGAATAAGTGTTTAGTTCATGAAACATTTTTTATGGGAAATGGAACGGAACTTTAAGTAAAATAGCAAAAATAAAATGTAAAGCAAAACCATGGGTCACTTAACTTTTTAAAATTTTTAAATAATACCCATCTTTTCTTAGTTGAATGTCATTTTAAATTATTGCTATAATTTATTGTTGTAAAATAGTTTCTTTTCAACCCCTTTCTTTTGTTGAGAATAATATTAATTTTTTGTTTTCTTCTTGTTTGAAACACATAATTAAAACCAGACACAACAGATCTCTTTTAATAAACGAACGACTTAAACATGGTCATGTGTTTTTATTGTTTTTTTTTTTTTAACATACTACAAAAAGTCATGCAAAATATTGCTAAAGTTTCTTAGAACTGTTTTGTGAAGCGCAAGGCAACATTGTGTCATTGTCAATGTCACAAAGATGACTGACGTCTTGAAGCTAAAAATCATGCATTCAAATCGCAACCAACTACAGGAAATAACGTTTTAAAGCAACTTCTAGATGAATTCAATGTGCCCTGCAAATACAAAGAATTTAAGTTCAAAAAACGATATTGTGTAAATACTCGTACATTTGCCGATTTTAATTCATGAAATTGAAACATCCGTATTATAGCCAACACAAATTTTCAATAGCGAAGTACCAATATTAAGGAAATGTTTAGTGAATCAAAGTAAGATATTCCTGCGATCCCCCTAATTTATCGGAGGGAAAAACACGCGGGATATTTTTATTTTATATGCAAGAACCAAAGGATTTTTTATTTAAGAAAAACTAATTTTTTTTAATATTCCCTCGTTAAGCTCTAAACACTTAGACGGCAGTAGACTTCACAACTTCACGAGTACAAATGAAGTTAGCTTCAAATGCTGCCGTCTCACCAGCAACATAATTATTTTAAAGACAGCAGCAACACTATGGACATTTAAACAATGCAAATTTCAGAGCTGCCACATATATATTTTACATGAATAAAATTACTGACTGAAAACGTAATAATATCACGTAAACCTGTAAAAACTAATCAATTTATTTGTTTATTTTATTTATGTAATGTTTATTTCTATTAAATATTTCAAACAAATTTTAGTTCTTATTGCTGCCAATTTATATTTATAGTGGCAGCATTGTATTTACTTTTTGCTGCTATGATGTCGCTAAAATAATCGTGTGCATCTAATAAACACATGTTTTTTATTTTTGACAGATTGCTGCTTGCTGTCTGCTGTCGTCTATGTGGTTGGAGCTTTAGTGAGAAGTTTTTACATCCAAAACTGTAAAACCAAAAATTCCACTGTTTCCTAACAAGTAAAAAACAGCGTTTTTGTATTTCAAGTACAAAAACGCCGACAAAAATTAATAAATAATTTAATAACAAGAACAACTTAGAAGTAAAATACAAATATATCAGGGAAAAACAAATATAAAACGTAAATTTAAGATTAATAAACATTTAAAACCACTGAAACTATTTTAAAAAAATACATATACAATAGTATTTACTTTTGAAATTCTTTAAATTATATGAAATAGGTATATTTTTTAATCTTGGACTCAGGAGATGACCCCTATATTGCAGTGCGTGTTTGGGGAATTCAACTTGAACCTTCCAACGTTATATGTAATAACAGATTTTATAACTTCGCTAACCGGCTTACCGCAAATAATTTAAAAAATTGTTTTCGTTTGGAAAGAAAGGATTTTATTTTCTTAAAACCTTAGATTGTTAATAAAAATAACAGCAATTTTTTTTTATCGAAAATAACGTAACACTGGAAAACATGCAGTATTCAACCAGGATTTTTATCGTTTTTTTCTGATTTGTTGTTTAAATTTTCTACGTAATTAGTTTTTTAAACAAGCAAAGTGATTTTGATAAAAATTTACGAACTATTAAAGAGAGTGTGAGAGTTATTCACATACAAGCGCTTTTACAATCCATTTTGCCTCACATTGATGCGAAAGTGATTCGGATAAAATTAAAAGCAGCGCAACTGAATTGGCTTATGGACAGAAATTCGAAATTGAAGCTGGTTTGTAAACTTTTGTTATATAACGCAATTATAAAGCATATATGGTGCTATGGAATTCAATTACCACCTCAACATCTAACATTGAAAAAATTCAAAGACGACAAAATCAAATTCTTCGAACGAGCACTGCAGCTCCATGGTACGTAAGAAACTTACGAATTCAAAAGGATCTGTGTGTTCCGCTAGTAAAAGACCAATTCTTTCAGTACGCGACAAGGTATATTATCAGTAAGCTGGAAGTTCAGCCAAAGCCTCTTGCACGCAACATACTTAATTTTGACGGCCACTATCGGTTGAGAAGAAGAGATAACCTTGCCACTATGAGAACGTTAAATAGTTGGCTTTACTGATATTATTCGCGCAAAATAAAGCATTTTGTTTAGCATAGGATAGACTTATTTAATTTTTTATGTTTAGATTTGAATACCTATTGTTAGCTCATATTTTGAAGATTCAATAAATAAAAGTATGCAAAAAAAAACTGACCCCGGTTGACAAGGCTAACATTCTGACTGAAATTTTTGCAAACCGGAAAGCATTCAACCATTTCACGAACTTGAAAGAATATCTGTGGCTATGCCAAAGATATTTTTCCGAGTTTAAAGGGTTTCGGCTGACCTTGACATAAATAAGTCTCCTAACAACGTGGTAAAATGCTCAAAAAATAAAAATGTATGATAAGTTTATGTTGCGAAAATAAAAATATATAAAAAACTTGATGACATAATTTGTGATCGTATACATCAGTTGACTTATGAAATTCAATTGTTATTCACTTTACTATGCTCGCTCTATCGTTTTCAACTAGTCCATGATACCGTAAATATTTGTTATGTTCGCTTAACCGCGCCTGATGAATATGTAGATTAGTGGTCCCCACAAAGAGAACACTCAGTATGAAAATGTATAAGCGCGATTACTCTTGAGGGCATTACGTGGTGATCAATGATGTATATACATATGAACTTATATTCATCGCAGTTGAAAGCGAGAATTATTTCAATTTTTATTTAAATCAATAAGTACTAAATATTTTCACTTCTTTTTAATAAAACTATTTTGATGCGAATAAAAACTGTGTATAAGACTGATCACCGACAATTGAAACAGGCAAGCATTTTGTTTGATATGTATTTACAGTTAGTACTATATCCACTTTCCATTTCAATAACACAGTAATTCTTTTTTATCTCATACATATTTTTTATTTATTTTTCAGGTCACGTACTGCTCCATTTTTATTGAAATTAATCAAATTGCGAACGAAATTGAGAATGTCAATCAAATTGAAATTTAGAAAAAACTACAAACAAAATTGACAATTCAATATAAAAAATATAGTAAAAAAAAACTAAAAAACACGGTTCAATATGAGTTTTTTTTTGGGAATTCCCAAAGTCGGCTTCAGGGAACGTCAGAAACGCCCACTTCCTCAAAAGCAATACGACAACTTTAGTTTTCGCACTAAAGCTTATGACCGTCTATAGTTCAGATGCACGTTCTACGGAAAAAACCCGCACCGAATATGAAAAGCTGGTTAGCAAAGTGGTTCCGACTTTTTATAGGAATTCCCAAAATAGGTTTCTTGAATATCCAAAATCTCCTCACTTCCCCGGAAGCAATACGGCAACTCCAATTAAGCAGCAACACTGTAAATACAGTTTTATATACCTACGTATGTAATAAGTACTCAATGATTATTACATATGTTTTAGTATGGAAAATTATGTAATTTTAATCACCCCCGTTTTTAGCCAAGAGCGAATAGCAGATTCGTCAGTCTTCGTTTACATTCTTTACGGTCATTTGAAAGAGCGGATATATGTGAACAAGCTCGAGGTAATCCATCATTATTGTTGCTGATTTGTAAGCATTATCGCGACAAGTTTTGAAAAATGTTATGGAAACGAGTCCATCATTGCGAAGCCGAAAACCAATGTTATTTAAGTGATATTATGTTACGTCACCTCTTCAGTAACACTCGGCCAAAGAAGTAGTGTATAATTAAATTTTTTCAATTTAAAACCAAGGTTTTTCAATTTCAGTTGACATTTTCTGAATTTAAAATTCAAATTTTCAATCCTGTTTAAAATTTGTCTAAATTTAGATTGAAATTCTCAATCCCATTGTATGTACGCAGGATAGATTGATTTCGTAATAAAAATCCCTATTGAATCTAAATTATGCGGTAAAAAAAGCTATTTAATAACCAAGTATCTTCTTAAGTATCCCGGAGGGCAGGTTTTGCCTTGATGGACGCCTAACCACGGCGATCTGTTTTCTGGGACATAGAGGTGTAGGGAATTTCTCTTATTTTGAAGCAAATAAAACTCTAGGAAGGTGTATGACTAATATTTTATTGGAGTCTCATCAAGGTTTACTTTGCAGAACGGGGATCGGCAAAGCCTCCGGTAGATTCTGCTTGCAGACCATCCCGGCGCTGATTATGGCTGAGGTGTCGTCTTTGGCTGAAATATTCTGGCTGCGGGGTAAACCGAATAGGATTAGTCCTCCCTGATAAGTATGATGCATGCAGGTTTTCGGGAACTACGAGTAATAGCCCCCAACATGCTGCTGCAGATACCTGTAATGTAAGAAACCAGTAGTCATGGTTACGACGGTTGAATTGGTTAATGGCTGATGGTCTTAATGGCCTTCGACCAATCAACTCATTAAGTCTTGTTTTGTATTCATTGCTGGGAAATTGCTAACAGGATGGATTAGAAAACCTGAGCTCTTCCCAGCCAAGGTTTTGGCAACAAACTTATGGCAAAAGTTGCGACCTGTGTGAGCCTTGGAAGCCCGATGGGAGCGCTCGTGAATAGTTCACTCCATGGAGTTTGTCCACCTTCAGTTAAGGCCATCTTCTTAGATATATTAGTACACAATTTTGAAATTAAAAGAAAATTATCAGACAGCATAATATAGCAAATCTATAGAGGTTCTGTAATGTCTTCTAAGCCGCAAGAACTAATCCTCCATATTTTGTTAATATCAAGGTTGCTAAGTAGGTAGTTCTATGTTTTTTGCATGAGTTTTATTTCACATTTCAAGCATAATCGTTTATGATGATGCACGACATCATAAAAAGCAGATTATTCCAAGTGCATACAAACATGTAGAATAGATGTAAGGAGAATAAAAAATTCTAAACAGAAACATCATTGCAAACAAAGTGTAGAAAAAACAGCACAAAACATTTTTATATTGTTTTTCTGGATTATTCAACTCAAAATAGACAAGCACTTGTACATTCACAATTTAGTGCTGAAACTTTTTGTGACTTTAAGAAATGAATATTTAAAACCAAGAAATTGTTTATACATATTAATGAAATTTCCTGATGTTGCAAGTTCGAAGGGAATTTTAAATGTGCCTATGAATAATTTGTGGAGATGTATTTGTATATTCCTTACCGCAGCTTGCAGTCATACATATTTTATAACCTTTTAAATTTTACACCTCTTTAATTTATATGCTCTTATGCCCCACATTCAAAAATTATTACACAAAGATCCAAACGATCATAAGTGAGAGGGTTGCATTGTTCGGCAAAACTACCTAATGCTTTAATACAACTGTTAATATTTTCCTTTGTTAACTAAAAATGAAATTTTATGTTCCTAATATACTCAAAGATAAATATTTTGCTCACCCAGTTTCTTAAGCCTATCTATTCAGTTCCACGGTGTGAATTATTCACGATTCACCAGCGCTCCCGTGCGGCTTACCAGGCTCACACAGGTAGCAATTCTTGCCATATGATTGCGGTCATATGAGCAGCTTCTTCTTGAGGGTGTCGGGCCTTCTAATCCCTCCTGTATGCAATTTCCCAGCAATCAATTGAGGGCAAGGCTTAATGAGTTGGTAGGCCGAAGCCCACTAAGAGCATCAGCCCTTAAACCAACTCACCCGTCAACCATCACCATTGGTTTCTTACACCTTGCAACAGATCCTCGGGAGATTGTTAGTCCCCGAAAAAAGCCACACACCAAACAATTATCAAGGATACTAACACTTCCTTCCCGCGTTTTAGGTTTCAACCACAGACAGAACGTTACAGCGAAGGTAGGCACCTCAACCATGATCAGCCCGGGTCGAACCGCAAGCAGAACTACCCGGGGCCATGCTGATCCCCGTTCTGCCAATTTGTACCCTTGGTAAGGGTTTCGGCAGCCAACACAACATAAGTCATGTGGCTTCCTAGAGTTTTGTTTGCCGTACCAAAACGAGGGACCCCTTCCCCTCTTTTCACCGAAAAACAGAGCGCCCAAGTTAGGAATACGCCAAGGCAAAATCTGTTCCCCGCGGGGAACCTATCTATACAATTGGAGATATTAGAAATTATAACATTCTTGATCCTATTTGCAGAATTTGTCATAGAAATGTCAAAATTTGTTGCCCTTTAAAATTTAAAATATAATTACTTCTCTTGAGAGGAGGTGCCGTGTGCAGCGGTACAATTAAAACCTATTTCGCTGAGATGAAACACATTTTTAACGAAGTTATATGTACGAAATTTAATGTTTCTAATTGTGATTACTTAAAATATTTAAAGCAAAAGGACATACCTATTTTTGAGTTCGGTTATAAACATCGGTTGACCCATCGATATAACTAGTTTTTCCTACTTTTTGAATGATGTAAGTTCCTCCCTTTAGATAAAAGTTTTTATATATATGTATATGTATTCTGTCTCATTATGGAAAAGGCTCATAAGCCGATTCTCTTGTGAGATTACGGGTCATATTTTATATTATATTAAAAACGGTGAGCTAATATTGGACTTATAGCAATGAGTATGAGGACCTCTGGCTGTCTTTTTATTACAATGTATTCAACCATTTTGCTGAGGTCTGTCTATATTCTATCACTAAACTTATCTTCAGGCTTTGCTTTCTCTTGAATGTGTATGAAGGAAACCATTCCTGCAATTCCAAAATATGTGCACTTTACACCACATGACTTTAGCTAAAACCCAGAAGTTCAGGCTCATACCTAGTTGGTTCCATTCTAGTCTTAGGTTTATCCACACTTTCATCATTGAATTTATTACAGTTAAAACATGTTGTCTTTTAGTTTCAAAACTTTTTCTTTTGAATATTTGTTGATGACGTGGTCAGGGAACTATGTCCTACAATATCGGATTATGGGCACTTAGACAGGCAAATAGGAGTTGTTAAAACTCGTTGCCTTTAAGATTCAAAACGTTGTTTTCTTTTGAACATTTGTTGATGAAGTGGAACTGTGGCTGTAGGGTATTATTTCTTATCTTTAGAATCGAAAACAATCACACCCACTTTTTTTAAAGTCGAAGATCTTGATTTAACTGTAAAATTCTTTTTTATTTAACAGCGCAACGTAAATTAGCGCATAAAAGTAAGTAATTTATATTATAAGTAATTTATATAATATGTAAGAGTAAGTAATTTATATTATATGTCAAAAACCCTCATGCAAATACAAAATGTATGAAACCAACCTTAATTAGGGTTGTCAGACTTATTTAAGCCATGATATACATAACAGATGGGCCAAAAAAAGTCATCCAATGCTGTTTGGCTCTCATTTTTTTTTTTTACATAAAAAACTTTGATTCTGTTTTTTATGTTTATTTGAACCTTTAGAATTTTATTAGTTAATTCGCGAAGATGATATTGGCCAAATGAGCGCAGCCACAAATGATTGCTATACTTTATATTTATTATGATTATTGAAAGATGACACAGCATTGTGCAGTGTTCATGAAAACCATCAACTGGTTTAATCAGACGTGCAAAAACGCAGTCAGATCCAGAGAGGAAGCATTCAGTAACTGGCGTTTAAACAAAACACCAGACACTGATTTGCTACGCAAAAAGGCAAGATCTTCGTGTGCCAAGGTACTTAGGCGTGAAAAGTCTCTTCACGAACAGCGCCTTCGTGCCAAGGTCCTTGCAGCTCCTCGGGGCAGTAAGACCTTTTGGTCTTTCGTTAAGAGAGTAAAGAACAGTGCTAGTTCATCAATTCCAACTCTTTTAAAGAATGACCAAGCATTCACAGACCCGGTTGACAAAGCTAACCTGTTGGCTGAAATCTTTGCAAGCAATTCCTGCTTGCCGGAAAGCAGTCAGCCACTTCCCGAGCTCGAAAGAGTATCTGTAACTATGCCGAAGATATTCTTCCGGGCGCGAGCAGTTAAAAGGGTTTTGGAAGACCTCGATATAAACAAAACTCCTGGACCGGATGGCATTCCAGCACTGGTCTTGAAGCAGTGTTCTTCTACGCTTGCGCGTCCATTAGCACGCCTTTTCAGCATACTTTACCATACTGGTGAGTTTCCATCGTGCTGGAAGGTAGCTAATGTAACACCAATACCCAAAAAGGGTATGGCAAATAACCCCGAAAATTATCGCCCAATTGCAATTTGCTCTACACTCTCCAAAGTAATGGAAAACATGGTTAACCATCACCTTATGAGGTATCTGGAGTCGCATAAACTACTTTGTGATCGTCAATATGGATTTCGTAAGGGTCGTTCAACTGGCGATCTTATGGCATATCTCTCAGAGAAATGGTGCCACTCAATCCATCATTTCGGTGAAAGTAGGGTGGTGGCTCTTGATATTTCAAAAGCGTTTGACAGAGTGTGGCATGGTGCACTATTGGCAAAACTTACTGCTTTTGGTGTCGGTGATGACTTCTCTCGGTTTATATCGAGCTTTCTCAGAGACCGCTCTATACGAGTTGTTATAGATGGGGTCTCATCAAACGAGTTCAAGATTAATTCAGGGGTACCGCAAGGCTCCGTTCTTTCTCCTACCCTATTTCTTATTTTCCTCAACGACCTTCTCTACCAAACTTCCAACCCTATCCACTCTTTCGCGGATGACAGCAGCATTTGTCACTCGTACTCTTTTAGTTATAGGCCCAGCCTATCAGAGATCGCTGCCAAGAGACTAAATATGAATGATTCACTGAATAGTGATCTTCTATTGGTCTCTGAATGGGGTCGTAAAAACAGGGTCGCCTTTAATGCTCGTAAGACCCAGTGTTGCTTATTGACGCACAAACAAACGACCGCAAATGCTGCTTCATCTGTACTCATGGATGGTATAAATATTGAAGAATCGGATGCTCTTGATGTTCTTGGAATGAAGATACAGTGTGACGTTCGCTGGAATGAACACATTTTTCATATCTCTAAAGAAGCATTCAAGTGCCTCGGTTTTTTGAAACGGTGTAAGATGTACTTCACTCCATCCGACCTCCTTACTATTTATACCACCTACATCCGACCGAAAATGGAATACAACTCTCATGTTTGGGCCGGTGCCTCAAAGTCTGTTTTGGGGTTACTCGACCGTGTGCAGGAGAGGGCGAAGAAGCTCATCGGTGACAGTAGGGTATCCAACTCTATTGACTCACTGGAGCATCGACGCAGTGTGGGATGCGTTACTCTGTTCTATCGATACTACAATGGATTTTGCTCTGACGAAATTAGGGATATTGTTCCCGAAACGCGCACATTTTTACGTAGCACGCGTTCATCGTCTAGAGCTCACCCATTTGTGGTCGATTGCCCGGGGAATCGTACTACGCATTACAGAGAGAATTCGTTTTTCAGCCGCACGCTTCGTCTGTGGAACAAGTTGCCTGCAGAAGTGTTTCCTGTCTGTTATAACGTTGGAAGATTCAAGTCAAATGTTCACAAACACTACTCCCGCTTTCCCCCTCCTCACAACCTATTTTCCTAGTTCTGGTACAATGCACTGCATATGTAGGGGTCATCCCCTGAGTACTGGTCCAATAAAAAAAAAAAAAAAAAAAAAAAAACCATCAACTAGCTTCACGTAATTTACAGGGATACATTTCAATATTAGAGAAATGGCTAAAATTTTTGAAAATCAAAGTTTATGAACAAAAATGTACTCATGTTACATTCACTCTGCGAAAAAAAAAACATGTTCACCTATCCATATCAACAACTCACCTATTCCGCAGCGTAATGAATTCAAGTACCTTGGTGTTCACCTCGACCGTAGGCTGACGTGGAAGTCTCACGTTGATGCGAAAGTCAATCAGTTGAAATTAAAAGCAGCGCAATTAAATTGGCTTATATGCAGAAATTCGACATTGAAGCTGGATTGCAAACTTTTGTTATAAAACGCAATTCTAAAGCCTATATGGTGCTATGGAATTCAGTTATGGGGCACCAACTCAGCGTCAAACATTGAAAAAATTCAAAGGCGACAAAACAAAATTCTTCGAACAATTACTGCAGCTCCATGGAACGTAAAAAACTGACGAATTCATAAGGATCTCTGTGTTCTGCTGGTAAAAGAGGAATTTTCTAAGTATGCGACAAGGTATATCAGTAAACTGGAGCTTCACCCAAATCCACTTGCACGTAACATACTTAATTTTGGCGGCCACTCTCGGTTGAGAAGAAGGGATACCCTTGCCACCATCAGAACGCTAAATAGATGATTCTACCGATATTATTCGCGCAAAGTAAAACTTTTTGTCTAGCATTGGCTGGACTTAGTTAATTTATTGTATTTAGTATTAAGATTTGAATACTTATTGTTAGTTCGCATTGTGAAAATTCAATAAATAAATTAAAGCTAAAAAAATATATTTATTATAATTATTGAATTTTATTTTGTTTATATGTATACATATATACTAAATAAGCAGTTCTTACTATTTTTCATATAGCAATAATTCATCATCCGATGATGATATGTTTAGAAACGAACGCAGCGAAGTCAAAATACAAATTATGATTGACGATTTTATTTGTACGTCTCCCATTAAACGACAAAAACACGACACTGATTGACGTGCTTTGTTGATCGTCTCCATGGCACTTAATAATATTACTAAGTTTGAAGGAAAAGAAACAAATTTTTTTCAAAACTTTTCATACAAAATTGCCCAAACATCTGAATATCTCAGCTATACGTGAATTTTACGGAATTTCAACAGCAAACCCATGAATCGATTAAGTAATAGAATGGCGAAAGAAAAAAAGTTTTAAATCTAATGGTTTTCTCAGAAACGGTATTTCAACAGCCGATTTATAATATAGGGGCAATCCAAGTCAAATCGGACAGCTCGAAAATTTCTTTTTTTATTTGCTTTAGTTTTTACTTGATCGATGTTTTTTTTAGAACAATACATTTTACCAAATTAAAATTTTTTTATTTTGGCTTGTGATTTCAAATATATCGGATTTAGAAAAACCGAGTTATAAGAAAACTGCATCTGAATAAATACTCATAACTTTTTCAATATTAGTCCAAACAGTATAATTTTTTGCATTGTTTTTTCCTGTCTGCTATCTAATAAAAAAAAATAGAAAAAAATTGTGCACAGTGCTCTTGGATGCGATTTTTGAGACTTACTATTATAAATCAATTTTTCTCTGTTCGCACTCTTTCGATATTCTTGAAATTTTTTTGTATTAAACTTTAATTTTTTCCAGAACTTTCAAGATGCATTTGGTATAGAGATTCGAATAATTACAATTGAAAATTTGGGCACTAAAAGCAAATGTTGATTGAGTAGCGATTTTTTTTTTAATTTTGTAAAAATAAGTTTTCGTGTTAAACCATCACTTTTAAACCAAACTTTTATATTAACAAAATATTCGAAGCAGCATATCGAAAAGCCGACTAGATTTCAAAATGTTTCTTCACTTTAGAAAACACACTTTAATACACTTTAAAGGTAATTTAAATTAAATAATTTAAAACAATTCGAATACGAGTATAAAACAATCCCTCATAATTACTACAAGTTGTTGCAGACAATACAAGCATGACATACTTGGCATACCGCTTCCTTTCCTTTAGCTTTGTGTGACTATAATGATGCCATGTATTACGTGGAATAAAATATTTGTAATTCTTGTATCTTCGTGTTTTGTTGCAAGACGTTTGTGCTGCTGTTGCAGCAGCTACTGATGATGAGCATACGATGTATGTTTGTTTCAAAATATGCATGTATAAAAAACATAAAATGTGTTTCTTACAGCATTTATGCAATTTATATGATCATGTACATATGAATATATGTTCATCATATAAAGTGTGTGGAATAATTATTATTCTTTTTACAAACTGTACTCCTTTACAACATCTTTTCAGAGCTTAAGGCTACAAAGTCTTTAAATTTTTTTTTTTCTTCTTTTTTTAGATTTTTTAACCCATTTTATAAAACCATATCATTTATAAAGAAGTTACTTTGCTGCTGATGAAGATGATGATGTGGAATGGAATGGAAAGGAAGATGCAAAACAATCAAGATTTTGTTAAATGGTGTGTTAAAATGTTTTAGAGTTTTTTTGTGTTTACTTGTAAATTTTGCTGCTGATTTTGAACGTGAGGGATTTACACAATTAAATGAGATTTGGGGAAATTGCATAAAAAATTATTATTAGGAAATAAATTTTGGGAGTTTCTTTTATTTAGTAGAACCATTTAAAGTACAAGCTAATTTAGCACTTATAAACTTGACATACACATATGCAATTTTTAGAAATTTAGAACAAACAAAACAACATGGAATAAAAAAAATGTTAGTGAAACTAAAAAATCGAACTAGTTCAGTTAACTGAGTAGTTTAAATAGGTACTCACTTTGCTATGCTAATTAACATAACTTTAAATTTTATTCAAAATGCAAAACGGGAGAGATAAAAACTAGTTACCAAGATTTACGGATTTATGGATTTAGTTTTATAATTTAAAACTAGTTTTTCAGGGGATCTAATACGTTAACAATTTCAACATTAAATTCATTAAAGAAACACAAAAAGAAATGAACATAAAGAGTACCGAAAAATCATTTTAATTTTATCTATTGCAAAAACTGATTGTACTTTTTATACTTTTACAAACTCGCCAATAGGCGAGTAAAATAATCGAATTTTATCATTTTGAAAGTAAACTTGTTAACTGATTTACTATCGGCAAATTAATTAAATAATTGGTTATTAATATTGATAACGAAAAAATTTACAGCAAATACAACCTTTTAAAGGCCGTTGTATAAGTTGACATACATATTGTACATATATGCACATATGTATTTAATTGCTATAATATATATACAGCAAATATATAAGTTAATATTGCAAAAGCTAATGCAATATTACAAACAGACATACATACACTGTAACATAAACCCATTCAGCACTTTTAAATTAAAGCTAAAGAGAGACGTGTGAAAGCAAATTGTGCAACATTTATGAAATTAAACAAAAATCAAACGACTTCCTGCACACTCCACCAGGTCAGCAAAATTCATATGACGTGATCACCACCTACAGCAAGTTTAATTAATACTTAGGAATTTATTTTAAGTTAGTTCTTAAGTAATTGTCAACCAAAAAGGTTTAATTAAATAAAGAAAAAAAATAAATAAAAAAATAAAAAAAAAAAAGAATTTTATTCTTTTTTTTTAATGAAGAAATAACTTCAAAAAACTCAACTGGCGCCCAACAATAAAGGGTCGCTACCGCGTTACGTTCCGAAGGACTTTTTTTTGTGAAATAAAAAAGTAAAGTGTGAGTGAAAAACCATAAGATCCTTAAGAAGCATACGTGGTTTATCATTTTCAAAAAAAAGGGAAAAGTCCTTAATAAAAGCCCTTAAGCAGTGCGATAGGAAGTAACAGGCAGTGACTACAATCAGCGTTAAAGCCCAAAGAGGACGAAACGCACACCCACGCAGAGTGCGCATCGCGGGACCCTCAGTAGCAGACAGCAAAAAGGATAATTCTCCAGCGCCGTGGGATGGTTATTACAATATTTTTTATGTAAGCTTTATATTTAAGTAAAAGTTTTAAATGGTTAATTATAAAAGTGAAATATAAAATTAAATTTAAAAAGAAAAATAAGAAAGTTTTAAAAATAAATCCAAAGCTAATAAGCAATATCAAATATTTAATTAAAACAAAAGAATATTAACTTAATTCATCGTTTTTCGAGTGAATATAAAAAAAAAAAAACACAAAAAAATTTAGAAATTCTTTAAAATAAATTTTAATTTAAATATCTAATTAAAAAAGAAAAATATTAATTCACAAATTGCCCTAATATAATTAAAAAATTAGTAATTTTAATTTTTTAACAGTGAAATTTTTATTTTCAACGAGAAAACAGAAAATAAAAATTTAAAGAGGTTTTAAAATAAGGAAAAAGTAAAATTTAAGGAGGTTTTGAAGTAAATAAATAGTAAAAATTTAAGGCGATTTTAAAATTAAGAAAATTTTTAAATATGTCTAATCCAAATAATCTCATTAGACCTAGCATTTTAGAAAATCCTGGTAGCTCTAGCGCACAGAATCAGTCCACTAATTCATCACAGCCAGTAGCAGCACCTGATTTAGAAAGGCTAATAAGCAATATAGTAAACAGGGTTGTTCAGGAGAACTTAGCTCTAAATAACCCGGACAGCATACTCGTTACCGCGACAGACGAGACAATAAGACCGGAACACCAGGGACAAATTAATGACTTAGACAAAATACCGGACATTGTTCGTAGTTTAAGGGATTTTTCCGGAAATCCTTCAGAATTTAGTTCGTGGAGGAAAAGCATAGAACGCGTCCTCAAAATTTATGAAAATACGAAAGGAACACCAAAGTATTTTGGGATTCTAAGTAGTATTAGAAATAAAATTACAGGAAATGCCGACGTGATTTTAGAATCCTATAACGTTCCATTAGACTGGAAAGCAATAATCTATTGCCTCAATCTCCACTTCGCAGACAGACGCGACATAACGACATTGGAATGCCAACTTGCATCATTGGTGCAAGGAAGGAAATCCATACCCGAATTTTACCAAGAGGTATACAACCACCTTTCTTTAATATTAAACAAATTATCAAGCCTTACCATGGGACAGGAAGCTCTTAACCTTTTGACACAGACTTACAGAAACAAAGCATTAGACACATTTGTTAAGGGACTTAATGGTGACTTCCCAAAGTTATTAGGCATGAAAGAACCATCTGATTTACCTCAGGCCTTACATTTATGTCTTAAACTTGAAAACCAGGGATACAGGACACAATACGCGTACAACCAGAATAAAAATAGAAAATTCCAACCACCACCAATGCATACACCGCAGCAAATGCAAAGAAAACCACCTTTCTTTGCACAAACAGCATTTATTCCTCAACAGTTTAGACCTTTTTCTTATAACAGACCCATAAATAATCAAGCAAACATCCCTTCACTCAACAACGCTTTTCCACAAAATTTCAACCATTTTCCACAATATCAAAATTTTCAACCACAAAGACCTTATGCTCCTAAACCATTACCCAAACCTATACCTATGGAAGTCGACAGTTCCCAACAAACGCGTAATGTCAATTATATGAACAGACCAAATTATAACACATTTGCAGGAAAGCGTGCACCACCGCCATCAAACCAATTTTCTCGTAATATTCCAAACAAACTCCAAAGAGTTAACCACATTTCCCAGGCTGAAAACTTCACAAATAATATGGAACATTATAACTCAAATATGCCCGAAAATCTGAATGAGGAGAATTGGCAGGAATATTATAATAACTATGAACAACAGGAACAGAATTATCCAAGCGAAAATCAAAATCAATTTGCAGATATTCATTTTTTAGGTTAACAAATTCATCGCTTCCGTATTTCGAATGTAAAAGAAGCGATGGAAAAATATTAAAATTTCTTATCGACACCGGATCAAATAAAAACTATATTCAACCTTCACTAGCAAAAAACCCTAAACAAAACGAAAATATTTTTTTCGCAGATTCAGTAGGAGGAAAAATTGAAATATCTCAGCACATAGAACTTTATCTTTTTAATCTCAAGAACGAAAAACTTAAATTTTTTATACTACCAACACTTAAATCATTTGATGCTATTATTGGCAACGACAGCTTAAAACAACTTAAAGCAGTTATTTACACTTCAGATGACCTAATGATAATTAAAGATAAAATTAAAATACCTATTAAACAGCAAATAGCAAAATCAGTAAATAGTATAGAAGTAAAAACAGACCATCTTACCCTTAAACAGCAAACCGTTATTAAATCATTATTAGGAAAATTTTCAAAATTATTTGCAGAACCTGACAAAAGATTAACATTTACTACGAGAGTTACAGGTGAGATTCGAACAACAACGGAATCCCCAGTCTATACAAAATATTACCCATACCCCATGTCGCTCAAAAACGAAGTCGAAGACCAGATAAATAAACTCCTTAAAGATGGGATTATCCGACCATCACGTTCCCCTTACAATTCGCCCGTTTGGATTGTAAATAAAAAACCAGATTCAGAGGGAAACAAGCAATACAGATTAGTTATTGATTACAGAAAGTTAAACGCTGTTACTATCGCCGACCGTTACCCAATCCCCGAAATCAACGAAGTTCTTTCGCAATTAGGACGAAACAAATTTTTTTCTGTCATAGATCTTAAAAGCGGTTTCCACCAAATTCCTTTAAAAGAAAAAGACATCGAAAAGACAGCATTTTCTGTCAATAATGGTAAGTACGAATTTACTCGTCTTCCATTTGGCCTTAAAAATGCCCCTTCCATTTTTCAACGTGCTTTAGATGACATCTTAAGAATGCACATTGGTAAAATTTGTTTCGTATACATTGATGACATAATCATCTTTAGTCAAACAGAACAGGATCATACTAAACATTTAGAGACTATTTTTAACACTTTAGAACAGGCGAATATGAAAGTTCAATTAGACAAATGCAAGTTTTTTGCCGATGAAGTTGAATTTTTAGGATTTGTTGTAACACCCAATGGAATAAAAGCAAACCCATTAAAAGTTGAAGCGATAGAAAAGATTCCTATACCAAAGACCCTTAAGGATCTCAGATCGTTCCTAGGAATGTCTGGATTTTACAGGCGCTTCATTCAGGACTATGCCAGGTTAGCGAAACCACTAACCCTAATTTTGAGAGGGGAGGAAGGACGAATGTCCAAACGTTTGTCAGCAAAAAAAGAAATAACGTTAGATAATGATGCAATAGAAGCCTTTAATAAAATTAAAACTACTCTCGCTTCTAACGAGGTAATGCTACAGTATCCTGATTTTAGCAAAGAATTTAGTCTTACTACAGATGCATCCAATTACGCTATAGGCGCAGTTTTGGAGCAGGATGACAAACCAATAATATTTATATCACGGACTCTCTCGAAAGCAGAAGAAAATTATGCCACCAACGAAAAGGAGATGTTAGCTATCGTTTGGGCTCTGAAAACATTGCGAAGTTATTTGTATGGACCTGTTGCCGTAAAAATATTCACAGATCATCAACCTTTAACGTATGCATTAAGTAATAAAAATAACAACAGCAAGCTCAAGAGATGGAAAGCAATTTTAGAGGAGTATAATTATGTACTCAAATACAAACCTGGAAAATCAAACGTAGTAGCAGACACATTATCTAGAACTCCAAATAATCAAATCAATTCGCTTACACCAACGATGCACAGTGATGGAAGTTCTTCGCATAATCTTATTCCCTATACAGATTCCCCAATAAATGTTTTTAAGAACCAGTTGTTTCTTTCTACTGGCGATGTAGCCTCGTACCAGTTCAAAATTATTTTTCCCACCTACCATAAGCATATCATAATAGAACCAGATTTTAATGAGGAAAACTTAGTAAACATTTTAAAACGATATTTAAATCCTTCTGTGACAAATGGTATTTTCGCAGAAGATCATATTTTAGGTAAAATACAAAATATATATCCACAACACTTTGCCCAATACAGAACACGTTACACTAGGAAACAAGTAGAAAATCTCACTCAAGAGGCAGACCAGGAAACAGAAATTATAAAAGAACATAATAGAGCTCATAGGAACGCAGTCGAGAACAAAATCCAATTGCTAGATAAATTTTACTTTCCTCATATGAGTGCAAAGATCACAGCTATTGTAAAACAATGCAAAATATGCAAGGAAAATAAATACGAAAGACACCCTACTTCTCCAATTTTGAAACCTTCTCCTATCCCTGAATATCCCGGACATATTGTTCACATTGACATTTACCACACAAACAATAAAATCATTTTAACCGCCATTGATAAGCTTTCGAAATATGCCTTAGTGAAATTAGTTAAATCACGGTCAACCGAAGATATAAAATTACCCCTTCAAGAGTTGCTCATTTCTTTTGGAATCCCGAAGAAAATCGTTATAGATAACGAAAAGTCTCTTAGTTCAGCACCTATAGTATTTATGCTTGAAAATCAATATGGAATAGAAATATTCAAGACACCACCCTATACGAGTACAATAAATGGACAAATAGAGCGGTTTCACTCCACTCTTTCTGAAATAATGCGATGCATTAAAACCGAAAAAACACATAGGAATTTTGAAGACTTACTACTTAGATCCCTTTACAAATACAACTTCTCTATTCACTCGACGATCAAGAAAAAACCAGTTGAAGCATTTTTTGGACGAACAGTTAGTACAGACCCAGAACAAATCGAAAAAGACCGACAGGACAGCGTTAATAGACTCGTAGAAAAACAAAACAAAGACTTAGAATTTCATAATAAGAAAAGGATACCTTTTCGTTCGTACAACGCAAACGATAAAATATTTGTAAGAAACAATAAGAGAATAGGAAATAAGCTAACGCCTAGATATAAAGAAGAGACAGTAAAAGAAGATAGAGGAAACACAATACTGACAGAATCAGGAAGGATAGTTCATAAGTCACACATTAGAAGTTAAAATAAATTTTAATATAAACTCGTATAAAATGAAAACAATATCGTAAAGCTTAACAATATTTTTACAACATTTATGAAAAATATGTATAATTTAAATAGAATTAAGAAAAAATTAAAAACTAAATGTAAAAAAATGATAACGAATCAAACAAAACAAAATATGTGAATTAATTATTTGCTAAGTAATGATAAAGCTTGTAAAAGGATCGAGCAATATGCCATAGGCGTACGATACCTTCATTTAGTAAGAGAAAAATTGTAAATCAAGAAAAGAACAATCGAATAATATGCCATAGGCATACGATTTTAAATTTAAGTATTATAAAATTGTAAAACTCACTACTTTGAAAGAAAATATGATTTATAAAAAATATTAATTTAAAAAAAAAAAAAAAAAAAAAAAAAAAAAAAAAAAAAAAAAAAAAACCCGCAACATTAAAATATAAATTAATCTTTATTATTGTTATTAAGAATTAAAAGCTTTACCTAGACATATAATAAAAAAATTCTATGCTAATTTTGCAGACTTACCATGCACCTAGTGCATGCGGAATTTCAAATATTCGATTACACGAATTCGCAACTTATCACTCTAAAAGACGACACTGCAAGAGTTCAAGAAGGATCTTTTAAGATAATTCATGTAATAAATTTGGAAGAATATGCAAAACTAACTTCTGAAATAGAAAATACTATTAGAAATAGCCTTAATGCAGAACATCAATTATATCCTCTCCTAATACACGAAGTATCTCAAGTTCGGACTCTTATTGCAAAAATTTCTCCTAAAGCAAGAGAAAAACGTTCTCTTGACCTTATAGGCTCAGCGTGGAAATGGGTCGCAGGAAACCCCGACCACCGTGACCTAGAAATCATAAATGAAAATTTGGAAACATTAAATGAAAATAATAACAATCAGATAATTATAAATAAACAATTGATACAGAAATTAAATGAACAAACCGAAAAAAGTAACCAAATTATGAAAATTATTAATGTAGACAATAAGCTAGAAATTAGTCTTAAGATAAAATATAAAATACAACTTATAAAAGAAGAACTATTAAATATCGAATATGCTTTACATTGGGCAAAATCCAGTGTAGTTAATTCATTTATTTTGTCAAGTATTGAAATTGAAACCATAGAAAAAATTGTTAGACATGAAGGCATACCATACATAAATGTTGAAGAGGAACTAGAATTTACAGACGTAAGCATAGCCGCAAATGGTTCTATGATAATTTATATTCTTAGCTTGCCTACAACTGAAAAAGAAGAATGTGAAATACTTACACTTAAACCTGTAAAATTAAACAATAGAATCAATAAAATCCAATATGACAAAATTCTGAATTGTAAAAAGAAAATTTTTGGAATAAAATCTAAATGTAAAGAATATAATAGAAAAGCCATTTGTAACAAGAATAACTTAGTAGAATTAAGCGATAATCATTGTATAAGTAAACTTGTAAGAAGCCAATCATCTAATTGTTCACGAACTAATGCTGATCACATATCGGATACGGAAGAAATTTATCCTGGTATACTATTACTCAACAACTTCAATGGCACGATAGAGATAGATGGACAACAATTCACACTGACTGGAACTTTTATCATAAAACACCATAACTCTACAATTAAGATTGAAAATAAAATTTTTTACATACGCGAAGAAATATATTTTGAGCCGTTGCCAGCCGTTTTTCAGCAAAAATCAAAGAATGATGAATTAGAAGAAGTTCTCTCTTTGGAAATGATTAAAGAACTCGAGATCACTAATAGGAAAAGAATTTCCAAAATTGACACAAACAACAAAATTGGATTAACACTCAACTCAATCACTTTAGCTGCATTTGTCACCCTTATTGTTGCACTCGCATATGCATCATGGAAAATTAACAAGAAAATGAACCTGAAAAGAAGGTCGATGCCCGAAGCCAAGTTTCTGCCAACGGGTACGTTAGCATTTGAGAAGGGAGGAGTTAATATTGCAAAAGCTAATGCAATATTACAAACAGACATACATACACTGTAACATAAACCCATTCAGCACTTTTAAATTAAAGCTAAAGAGAGACGTGTGAAAGCAAATTGTGCAACATTTATGAAATTAAACAAAAATCAAACGACTTCCTGCACACTCCACCAGGTCAGCAAAATTCATATGACGTGATCACCACCTACAGCAAGTTTAATTAATACTTAGGAATTTATTTTAAGTTAGTTCTTAAGTAATTGTCAACCAAAAAGGTTTAATTAAATAAAGAAAAAAAATAAATAAAAAAATAAAAAAAAAAAAGAATTTTATTCTTTTTTTTTAATGAAGAAATAACTTCAAAAAACTCAACTTATATTAACACTCAAAAACATTTACTACAAAAATATAGAAGAATAACAGCAAAGTGTTTAATGTTTATCATTATTTTTAATATGTACTTCAACGAGCTGCTTATAATTATTTTTATATTGTTGTGTATACAGACATTTTTATATTATTGCATAGTTTACCAGATTTTCAATACGTTGCATCCCTATATAAGCTGGAAAAATCCCAGCGTAACATTGGACGAATATAATTGAAAAATAAGTTTCTTATCTTGCATCTGCAAAGATATTTTTTAAACATTTATTAGAAATAAAGTCAATTATTGTAGATTATTTATTACTTTTTTTCAAACATAAATACCCTATTACCATGTTACCACTATAAAGAAAAACACTTGTTTTGAGGAAAATATTTCGAAGTGTTTCCATTACAATATCGAAGGCCGTGTCAGATAAAACTTTTGCTTAGCTTTGCGTTGCAAATTCGCTTTGACATCTAAGATAAAATATATATACTTATAAGGAACATGTCACATAAAACACTTTCAACGCAACATGAAGCGAAAAGTTCGGCAACTCTCATCTTTTTGCGCGTTGAAGTTTTTTCTGATAACTCCAAAGCTTTATGTACTAAGAAAACAATTAGAACCAATTTCAGTAGTTCGTCCAATTATATTTCTAACTTCTATTATCATAAGAAATGATTAAATATAAAAATTAACAACCATTTTTTTAGATAAATAAACAAATCGTGAGCGTTGCCAAAGTTTTTATTATGGCATACACCTTTTGCTTTGCGCTTTTCTGTTAAAGTTTTAAACTTCACGCAAAGCGACAAAGTTTTATCTGACACTGCCTGGAGTGTTTTTAATTTCGAAGTCAGCTTGCCGTCAACTTATTTTAAAATTATTTATAATTTTTGTATTTTTTTCAGAATTGTTATATATGTATGAGTTATTTAGAACAAAATCAAAAAACACGAACATTAAAGCAGCGATTCAAGCAATAATAAATAAAAAAAATTATAATGCTATTTGCTAGAGTTTTATTTAATCCCCCGTATTCCAAGAGTGGTCGTCATAGTCACAATATGCAAAATAGAAATTTTTTCTCAGAGTTAATTATCTGCATATTGAAAGAATTTATCAATGAAAACTGATTTGTTTGATTGGAGCTATTTGGATTTGAAAACAGATTTTCTTAGCTTCCACCAAATATACTCGCATATTTGGTATATACGAGTTTGAATATTAAATACATATTTTTAAGTTTCGATTAAACAATATATGATGGTTAATGTTGGTTGAATAAAATATAGTATGAAATAATTAGTTTTAGACATGGTGAACTAACGTAAGAAAGGTCATGTGGTTCTGGGGTTGCAAAGAAAATTAGGTCGTAATTTCATTACAACATGGTAATGCAAAATGGCTGGTCCTTAAAAAAACTGGTACGAATGGGAAAAAGGAAGGCTTTTGCGAGTCTGATAATTATATTTGATGTTGTTTTGCTCAATTTATTTTTGTGCTTTGGACTGGAAAAACACTTACCGATTAAGATAATATTTCATTAGATTTGTTTTATATTTGCGATAGGTCATATACATACATAATGTATGTACATAATTATTTTTAGTCTCACCTGCCATCGTAGGCGGAAAACTTCTTTCCTTTCCATAAAAACTTTAAAACCTTTAGTTACGTATTGTGTTTCCGCAAATTACTTTGATAATAAACTTATATTGAAAACACGTACTCTAATTGTTTTCTTTATTTTTAATGACAAATGAAAATGTATTTTTTTCGAGTTTTTAAATCACTATTGGATAGATAGATATTTTAATTTTTAGTATTCAGTACAAGCAGTGTTGTACGGATCATTTTTGCTCCAAAACACGTAGATTGAAGTGTTTTGCTTTTTTCAAAAATGTATGGGAACACATGTACATATATTTCTACATCACTCATAGAAAACCCGTCATAACTGTGATGTATTTTAACATCAATGCAATGCCAAATGTAATCATTTTTGACCCCATGACACTTTTCATCGCTGTGAAGTCAACCATTACATCAGTTGCTCTGATTGTCATTAGCAGTAATTATGAATTTTCTTCATCAATGACATGTCAAATTGATATCATGGTGATGCTTTATTGGAAACGTTTGATGTGAGCATGTGATCAATACAGTGACACTCTAATATCGAAGAAATTACTAAATGGAGGCAATATAATGAAATATATTATCAATAGAATATTACACTCATATCAGACCAACTATAATTTGGTTTCAATATGATGTAAAAATCTGACTGATGCGATGGTTCATTAACATCTGAAAAATTACTAAGTAAAGCAAATTTTATGACAAAATGCCATCAGTACTATGGCACGCTATCTCCAATTAAATTTAAACTCAAGTTATATGTAATTTAATTCAACAATTTGTTTAAACATATAATTTTATATTTCACCACTTTCAAGAAGCCAATGAGAATTAAAAATGTTCTAGTACTTTTGATGACTAACTGTCATCAATATAATGTCTGTGTGTGGCATTAGCATTTTACTCTCTACGCTCGCATTGTATTCGTTATTTAACTCATGCCGCATATGATGACAAAGTGTCATCAAAATGATATACTATCATTCATTTATATATTCGCTTTATAGTTATACTTATTTGCCTTTGCTTAAACAATACTTGCTGTGATTACAAATTTGCATCAGTATGATACATTCTTAAAAATTCATGTAAGTTTAAAAATAATGATTTTAACAACAAAAATTTTTGTTCAACAATAAATTGAAAATATTATTATACTATTTACCCTTTTTTGAAATCAATTTGGACAAATTAGATGTTTTATAATTATTAAGCAAATGTATCATTGAATTGAAGTCACCACAGTTGTAGCATTGATGATACTCAATGTATGACAAAATTCTCTAATGACTTTTGTCATTGAGATTGATGTCTGTTTTTACATTACTGATGACTATTTACATAATGTTGATATCACAATTCTGATGTCCCGCCGTCATCAATATGAACACGCTTTTTTCTATGAGTGATGTTTTGCCCAAAACACGTGGTTTCGAGCAAAACACTTAAATGGAAACACACTATTACAATCAATCGAGATTGCACTTTTATAAAAATTTAAATTCTCAAAATGTTATTTTGTTAAGTTTTGAAAGTTTAGAAAAGAACATAGTGTGACACTAAATCGAAAAAGATGTTTCGCTTTTAAATTAGTTAGCATTTTGTAGTCACTGCTGAAATATGAACGACGTGGTTCTGAAATTGATGTACATCAGCACCTGCTTTTACGGCTTAATCTGATGATGGATCAACTCCATGGGGTGAATTATTCACGATTTGCCAGTAAGTAACTGAAAAAGCGATAAAGTCTCGCTAAATTAGTCTGGAAGCACCTAAAGTGTGATTACTAATGGCCGCAAAAAAAGATTTACATTTGCAGAGAACTTTAGTGAGAGACAATAAAACTTTCTATCAAAAGTATTATTACAAACAAACAAGTTTGTTTTTGCACAATGAGCAAAACTACAACAATTACTTTTAAAATAACAAAGATCGTATACTATATATGTTATATAATATCGGAGTTTTTACTCATCTGATTGCTTGGTATGCCGTAACAATTGTAATGGTGTAATACAAAAGCAGAGAAGTGTTACTCGTATGTTGAGTGATTAAATTATTCCTTTGTTGAATTTTGTCATACGTATCCGAGGGCTGATTTTTCTCGCCAATCGTAGCAATCGCCTTTCATCGGTGTCTTCAGTTTTGGGAAGAGAAAAAAATCAGCGGGGGCCAAGTCCGCTGAATACGGTGGTTCGGGTAGGATAACGGTTTTGTTTTTGACCAAAAACTCACGCACAAGCTTCGATGTGTGAGCTGATGAAATTGTTATCAGGGTACAAAATCCATGATTGTTTTTTCTACAATTCTGTGCGTTTCCGACGAATTGTGTCGCGTAAACGGCGCATATTTTCAGTATTCCTTATTGACCGTACGACTTTGTGGCAAGAATTTATGATGCACCACGCCTTTGCAGTCAAAGAAAACAGTGAGCAAAACCTTCACATTTGACCGAACTTCCCGTGCTTTTTTCGGTCTTGGCTCTTCTGGTCGCTCTCATTGGGATTATTCGGCTTTGGTTCCAATGTCATAGCCATACACCCATGATTCGTCACCAGTTATGACTTTTTTGAGGAAATCTGGATCGTCGTTGACGGTTTTCAACAGCTCCTAAGTGATGTCCATGCAACGTTGCAATTGCTCAAAATTTAGTAAATTTAGTAACAAATCGAAGAGCACACCAAAACACGACTAACCTTTTTATCTGTAAAAAAAAAAAAAACAAACTGAGAATCCGAAATGGCTGATATTGCCAACATATCAGACATGTGTACCAACATAACAGAAAAAAAGCGAAAATCGAACATACTTAACTCATGAAATTTGAAAATAACGGAGGTTTTTTGATCAGAATATGTACATTTTTTTCAAATCAATGCAAAATCGTTTACAATATGTGGTAGATTCTAAAGGGGTCCATACCAAATATTAAATTTTCAAACCAAATTTAAAACTTGTTTATTGCAACCAAAACTGCAAGGAGATTTTTGTGCAAAGAGTTTATGGAAAATATAACTGCCATTCCTAAACAAGAGCGGCAAGCGCAACGTTTTTTTCCACTGGGCTTTAACGCTGAAACGCCATCCCTAAACAAAAGCGGCAACGTTATGTCAAAACGGCAAAAATAGGGTTATCGAACAAATAAATAAAACGAGCCTGATTATTTTAACTACTAAACGGTCGGAATTGTTGTTTATGATTTCTTTTATTAAATTGAAATAAAATAATTAAGTTTTAACAATTAGTTATTTCGATGAGTTGGAAAAATAAAAAAATTTTTTATTTCCTTATTTATTCCACTTTCCTATATTTTTCTTCTTTTGTTTTGTTTACAATTGTTTCTTTTGCAACTTAATTTACTGTAAAACGCATTGTGAAAATCGTATTTTGCAATAGCAAAGCGTTGCCACCGCGCTGTTTCAGTATACTTCATACAAAATGTTCAAATCAATCAGGAAATATTTTTCTTCAAATTGTCGAGTTTGTTTCATAGTTTTAACTTTGTTTTTCTCATGCACAAATTGAATATGAAAAGGTTCATCACTTTTTGTAAAAACTTTTTTAAATAAAATTCTAGCTGTATTTAAGATTGTATTTCTGCTATGTTTTGAAAAATAAATTATTATCCGTCGTCAATCACCCCATTTTTTAACAGTCTGCAATGTAGCACATGGTATCTTAACAGACTGAAATATTTATTAACGGTAAATTTTTATTTAAATATTATAATATAACAAAGACTTCCGTGGGATATGTTGCTAACATGTCTATGTTAAAAACGGAATTAGTTTTATAAAATCCATTTTTAAAACACACTAATTTGAAAACACCCTAATTTGAAAATATTTAATTTTCTTGAGGAAAATTTTAAGTTTTCAACAGATTTTACGAGGGCGGTTCGGAAACTTCTTAGCCTAGCACAAAAAGCGCGGTATAAACAGAAAAGTTAAGTGTTTTGGAAACTGCCATCTCTGCTATGAACACATGTTAAATTTTGTTTCGATCTGGTAACTCCTTCATATATAAACAGGTGTTCACAAAAGACGCATCCGCGATTTTTTTACAATGGAAAATTAGAAATGTGTGGTGTCATTAAATATTTACATAAAAAAGGTTTATCGGGACAAGAAATTCATAATGATATGGTGAATGTGTTAGGTGAAAGTGTTCCTTCATATGCAACACTAAAAAAATTGGATAGCTGAATTTAAACGTGGTCATACAAGCATTGACGTAGTGGACGTCCAAAAACAGCAACAACAACGGAAATTGCAGCCAAAGTGCATGATATGGTATTAAATGATTGACGAAGAACAATGCGTGAAATATCTAATATCATGGGCACCTCAATTGATCGAATCCATTTAATTTTGCATAAAGAACTACAGATGAAAAAGCTTTCTGCAAGATGGGTGCCGCATTTGTTAACAGTCAACCAAAAATGCATAAGAATGAACATTTCTGAAATTTATTTGGATCGTTTTAAGCGAAACAAAATGGATTTTAAGCATCGTTTCATAACTGTTGATAATACATGGATCCACCACTATACTCCAGAGACAAAAGAACAATCCAAACAATGGACTGAAGCTGGAGGAAGTGCCCCAAAGAAGGCAAAAACAATTCAATCGGCTGGTAAGGTAACGATTTTTTGGGACTTCAAATGTATTTTATTAATTGACTACCTGCAAAAGGGTAAAACAATAAATTCAGAGTACTATTGCAACCTTTTGGATCAATTAAATGTACAAATTCGAGAAAAACGCACAATGGCTAAAATCAACGAATTAAAGTACGAGTTGCTTGACTACCCACCTTATTTTCAGTGACTTTTGCCTGTTTCCAAATCTAAAAAACTTCCTTGCTGGCAAGAGATTTACCTCAAATGAAGATGCAATTACAGTTATAAACCACTATTTTGAAGACCTTGAAGAAAACTATTTTAATCAAGGGATAGAATTGCTAGAAAACTGTTGGACTAAGTGTATTGAAGTGTCAAGAGATTATATTGAAAAATAAAAATATTTTTGAAAAACTAACTATTCTCTTTCATTGATAAGCTAAGAAGTTTCCGAACCGCCTGTGTAAGACAATAAATTTTATATAATAAATAATTTTGAGCGTAAGTGATTATTTACGGTCAACTAAAAATAACATTTTTTTAATAAAAATATTTTGGAAATGCAAAAAACTGAATATGCCTATATGGGAGAAAGCAATGACAATGGAGGTTTTGAAAAAACGAGAAAAGCGAACTTTAATGTATGTAATAAACTCACGTTTTTTAAACAATTAAATTTCTCAAAAACTTGTGGATATGTGGATTGTGGATATAAGTTATACAGTTTTAAAATCCCCATTGTCATGACATCCCGCACTTCACATGAGTGCACCTTCCTGATTTTGTCCGTTTTCCGCACTTTCAAAAATTTTCATTCAAAAAATTTTTTTTTAAATATTTCTTATCGTTTTCACAGAAAAGCTAAAATCCCGGAAATGCAGCCACAAATGTTTCAAAAAGTGATTAAGAGATTGAGTTTCAAATTGTGTGCTGTGGCAGTTACATAGACCATATAACACTTCAACATTAATGCATCAAATTATCTATTCAGTAAAGCAGTAATTATATTATTTTATTTTATCTTGATTCTAGATTCTATGAACTTTTTTTTTTTGCTACTTAGTACCTTTTTCAAGCTTGAGGTTCCTTTTTGATGTTTATAAAAAAAAGAATTCATGCTTGAAGAATTATTGATAAAAGGGTTTAAAGACTGTTCTGATTTTTAAACATTTTCTTTCAATATTTAAAAATAGTTTTATATATTTTTTTAGGTTTCAAGTCTACTCACGAGTGGACCTATGTACATCTAGGAAACACACTTCTACAACTATATTTTTTGATTTAATAATTTGTTTCTTCATGTTCATTTCAATTTCTGCACCTGCACGCAGAGAAAACACACTTTGATATATGGTTACAACAGCACTAGTATATATGCTATGTCATTGTATATTACTGTTGGATAACAGTCTGTTATCGATTTAACTATAGTGCACTCATAGTGCACTGTTTGTATTTTTATAATTCTATTGTTACCGTCTAGTAATTTCAAAATATGGCTGTATACAACACTAACATTTATGAATTTTTATTTAGAAACGATAATGGATGTTGTCACGCCCAATATTGAAATATTTGTTTTTAATTGGATGTTAATTCGTATTCAGTAAAGGTAAGTTTACAGAATAAAATTACTATTGTAATACTTTATGATAGTTTCATTATAGTTGACATACTCCTACCTATTTACATATTACATACATATAATTTTCTTTCAGTTTTTGTTTTCTATTGAAAATTATTAGATATATTGCGTATTTTAATTTAAAGAAAAAATATTGATGGATTAAAAACAAATGAAACCATAATTGGGTAACATTACACTTATCGTGGAAATAAAAAGGTAATTTGAAACATTAAGATGTAAGCATACATATTGATGTTGTATACAACAATAGTAGATGTAGTGTAGCATATTTTCGCTCAAATAAATTATTATTGTATCCTACCATACTATTGTGATATCCACAAAAATTCTTTTGTTTAACCATAGCAATATGGTTAAAAATGACATGAATTTTCAATCTAAGACGAAATATTTAATAAATATTTTTCTATTGCAGCTAATGGATACTACAACTTAGACGAGGAATTGTTTGCCTTCTATACATCATACATCTATTTTTCATTATATTTTAATTTATGTATATTTTAATATACGTTCATTATGTGGTATAGTCAAAGGTAAAAACAATGTCTTGTTTATCCGCTAATGTAATTTTTTTAATTAGAATAGTTATTTATGACAAAAAAAAAAAAAAAAAATATGGTGTCAGTGATATGGTTATTTGTGTCAAAAAATGTTGTTTAGTTAAATAATATGGAACCAGAATATAGTATTGTTATTTATAATATTTGTTTTACAAAACTATGTTGAAGCATATCAATGGCGTTTGAAATATATCAACATAATATTATCAGCAACAACCATATGATTCAACAATAGTATGTTATTCTCAGAAGATTTTTGTCAACCATACGTGTGTAATAAAAGTAGTTTTTCATTTTACTTTTCACATAACTGAAACGTCTTCAAATAAAATTGTGCTATATTCTAAAGGCGAATGAACTTACCATCAACTTTCTTCGTTTTATTGGTATAAAAATCCATTTTGGCAGACCTCGTTGCTTCTTTGTTGATGTTTTAGTTTAATTAAGTTTATAAGATTAAATTTAATTTAAAGGCCCTGAATTAAAGTCGTTTCTATAAACATTTGTGTGTTGGTGCGAATACGAGTCAGACAACTCTTAACAAATGACGTATTTTAATGACAAGAACAACGCATTCACAAATTCTCGCACCATACGGAAACATTCAAGGAAAAAAATCAATACTGCATTTGATTACAACAAAGAAAGTTTGTATGAGGGTTGCTGCTTAAAAAAAATAATAATAATAAAAACTACAATCTCCAGGGGGTGAAGGAAGGTGCCTATCAAATATAAATGTATTCTATTTTTATCTTATTTTATTTTTTCTCATCAACAATGGTTTTAAATTTCCAAAGAATTTTTAAAATTTTTAAGCTTTCCGTTTAATTTCGTCTATTTTTTTTTTTTTGAAGTCTACAATTTCTGTTCAACATATGGTTATTTTTCAAAGCATCTGGAAATTGCTTTATTAACTTTTTAACCACTCTTATGTCTATAGTATAGAACACTTTTTTACTTGTAATTAAGATATTACTTGAATAAATTATCACTTTTGCTTCCTGTATTTTGAAAATTACAAATATTTTGAAATCATATTTTCACACAAAACTGAAATTTTGTTATTAAGATAACCACTTTCGTTTTTGTTTCTTCGTATTTGAACATTAAAAGTGGAATTAAGTTTTATTTTCCAAACACTAACAATAATTTAATAATTAAGTTTAAATGCAGATACAGATAAACTGTGTTACTGGGTGTATTCCCTTTTTTAACATTTTTTTTTCGTTTTTGATTCGTTTGTTATTTGGCAAATGTTTCCTTTTCGTTTCACCTAGTAACCGACTTAAAACTACCCATTATCTGCGACACTCCTCTCTTTATAAAATTTTGCGTTTTTTCTTGTTGTTTTATTTATTGCAAGTCAAATTTTGACACATTAAGCGGTTTTTAAAAAAGGTGTGCGAGTGAACTCTATTTTGCTCCGCTTGTTTCTGGTCGAACGTCACGAATTGCACTGATTAGAGAGATGCATCTACGGTGTTGGCTTTCCCAAATATACAGTGTTTAAGGATTTTTACATTGGGGTAGTTTGTGTGTTCATTGTTTTTAAATTCATTGTTGCACAATAAGTAGGGGCTATAATTTAATATCGTTTACGTTATTTGAATAAAAAGAGAAAGAGAGTGATTATTTGAAAGCGCATGCCCCATGGATGTTGAGAATACAAATTAGTAAAATCAACTCACCATTGTGTTTTATATATTTTCTCATTAAAATTATTCGAATATTCAGTGTAATAAAATAAGTAACACGCAAGATACAATTATTATTATTTTTTTTTTTTTTGTAATTTTTGTAACGAATTTTTTGATGTTTTACATATTCAATTCGGTGCAGCCGTTCTCGAGTTGCATGCCTACGTGATGGAGGGTGACAAACTGAAAACAGATTAAGCGCATCAAAGTCCATATATTCTACATACTTTTCTTTAAAGGATACACCATATCACTGTATGTATATTTAAAACCAGCGTCTTATCAGCACACGAAAAGAAAAGGCAGTTTGAAATATGGTTACGACAACATTAGTATATACGCCATAATATTGTGTATTATTGTTGAAACCAGCCCATACCGATATGGGCAATGCAATGTTAATATTATATGTAATTTTTTTAAAAACGAAAAATGTGTTCAGTCCAGCGAACATCACACTGTATCTTCATACCAAAAACATCAAGAGCATTCGATTCCTCAATATTTATACCATCCATGTGTACGGATGAAGCAGCATCTGCGGTCGTTTGTTTGTGTGTTAAGCAACATTGGGTCTTACGAGCATTAAAGGCGACCCTATTTTTACGACCCCACTCGGAGATAAATAGAAGATCATTATTCAGTGAATCATTCATATTTAGCCTCTTAGCAGCGACCTCTGATAGGCTGGGTCTATAACTAAAAGAGTACGAGTGGCAAATGCTTCTGTCATCCGCGAAAGAGGGATAGTTGAAAGTTTGATAGAGAAGGTCATTCAGGAAAATAAGAAATAGAGTAGGAGAGAGAACGGAGCCTTGGGGTACCCCTGAGTTAATCTTGGATTCGTTTGATGAGACCCCATCTATAACAACTCGTATAGTGCGGTCTCTGAGAAAGCTCGATATATCGAGAAAAGTCATCACCGGCACCAAAAGCAGTAAGTTTTGCCAGTAGTGCAGCATGCCACACTCTATCAAACGCTTTGGAGATATCGAGAGCTACCACCTTAAGGCCTAACCATAATGTGCATAGACTGGCTTAAGCTTGTGTTAAAATTAAACGAAAAGTCTGTCAAATGCATAAGTGAATCAAAAACAACTTTTAGTTGGCCATAATGTACTTATATGAACTTAATAATTATAAACCCATTGTTACATAATTACGTATGTGTTGTTTCTTTTCTGAGTAGTTTACATTCAAAAGTACTAAAAATAAGAACAAAGTGTTTTTAAACAATAATTTTCAAGCAAAAAGAAAAGTTATTTGTGGTAGTTTGTTTTTTAATTAAAAATGGAAATAAAACTGTAGAATATTAAAATATTGAAGGATGCTCTTGTAGCACTGTGTGTTCTACAGACAATAAAAGAAATAAAAATGAAAAAACGGTCATGTTCTGTTCGCAAAATTAATCGCGACAGGAAAAAAAATTAATTTTTTGCTTTGACCTTTCTGAGGCTGAAAGAGGTGGATCATGAGCAGTTTTTTATTTATACCAGAATGACACCTCATATATACAAAGTTTTGTTGGACCTAATAAAGCCGTTCCTTCAAAAAAAAAACTCTATAAGAGAAGCTGTACAACCGGAGTGCAGATTAGCAGTAACATTACTGTGAGTGTGTGTGTTGATTGCAATTGATAATTTTTTATTCTGTTTCATTTTGAACAAGTTACTTAACACATGGAACATCATTCCAATCGCTAGCTTGGTCCTTTAAGCTGGGGAAAGAAACCGTTTGATCTATTTTCTGGAGACAACAAGGATTATTTGGAGCATTTGGAGTTAAGAAGCATTTATTTGCCGGAACCTGATAAAAACAAATATTATGAAATTGCACAAGATTTTTTTGACGATGTGGGATATGCCTAATTGTATCGGCGCTATCGATGGCAAACATATCGCCATCAAATGCCCTCCTAACAGCGGAAGTCAATTCTTCTGCTACAAGAAGTTTTTTTCAATTGTTTTGTTAGCAGCATGTGATGCCCGATATAGGTTTACACATATAGACATAGGTGCTTATGGAAGTCAAAGTGATGGAGGTAAGAACCTTTTTTAAAATTTGTTTGTTACGTATTAAGATGCAAACAAAAATATGTATTTTATACCAAATCAGTTTACTTAAAATACAATAAATAAATTAAAATTTCACCAATATATAAAAAATTATTATTCATTTTTGAAGGAATTTTTCAATTAAGTCGATTAGGAAAGAGACTGGTCAATAATAAACTCTCAATTCCTCCACCAGCAATGTTACCAAACAGCGTTATAAAACTTCCACATTTCTTTGTTGGTGATGCTGCCTTCCCTTTATGCACAAACTTGATGCGCCCTTATCCTGGTGTGGTGTTACCACTTGATAAGCAAAATTTCAACAAACGATTGTCAAGAGCACGGCGAACAATTGAAAATGCGTTTGGAATATTGGTGTGCCGCTGGCGAGTTCTGCTAACAACTTGCACTTACTTCCAGAAAATGCAGAGGAAATTGTTTTGGCGTGTGTGACATTGCACAATTTCATAATGATCAGCATCGTCTTACATTCCAAACAACTACATTGATTGGGAAGATTGTAATGGTGTCACACAAGACGGATTATGGCGAAGTGAAGTTGGAGGCAATATTCCATCAATTTCAGGGTCTTCACACATCCACCACTACGGAGGTAGAACCTCAAAAGAGATAAGAAATAGTTTATGCAATTTCTTTTCAAAATCTTGAACAATTTGATTATTTGCTTTCTTGAATTGTTAATTTTTTAATATAAATTTAATTTTTTTTTGTTGCTTACTGCCTTGCATTTATGTAATTTATATTCGAATAAAAAACCCCATAATTAATTTTTTATTACAAATTAATTCATGTTTTCATTTAATAAAAAAAGAACACTGGCGATATCAGTTAAAAAGGTACCAGTAATTATCACATTTCGTTTCATAAAACTAAAACTATAATAACATAAAAATTGTCTTCATTGACAAAAACAAAGCTATACGTTTATATAATACGTAAAATAAGAAAATTTATAAAGTATAAACACAAAATAGGAATTTGCATAAACAAACATAAAATAAAATCACCTTTTTAGAAAATATCTAGTTTAATTTCTTTCTCGATATTTTACAAAAAACTAAAAATCAGAATTTAGAATATTATTCTAAACAAATGTAAAACACATATGAAAAAATGATAATGTAACCAAAAATTAACTTAATTAAGACAAGTAATTAAATTAGATATTTTCTAAAAAGGTGCAAATTCTACGTTTGTGCTTAGTAAAAAGTGGTTTAAATGTAAAACATTTCATTCCCAACTGTTTTGCGCAAATTATATAAATCTTGCATTACGCGTGCCTGAAAGTCATCTTTGTCTGCTGTAGGCAAGTCCTTCATTAGCAAGACAAGTGTTTTGGCAAATGCTTCGTCTGCATTTTCTTCAGCGGGTGCTACTAAATTCTTTTCAATATTTTCAATGGTCTTATCAAACTTTTGGCAGAGGCTTTCTATTGTTGCTCTGGATTTTTTTCTGGGTATTGGAGTTTCTGTTGGAAAATCAATGGAAACGTCTTCGCTAAAAGAATCTTCCAATATATATGAATCGGTGTCTTTAAAGTTATCTCGAGTGCTGCAAAACAGAAATATAAATTTGTTGTCAAAATTTCAAATTAATTGTTACTACCAGCGCGGAGCGAGAGATCCCTTTAAAAACATCATTGGCTGCAAAAATGACCATTCCTGTAAATAGCTCATTCCACTGCCTGATGGAGCTTCTAATCTTTTTAGTTCTTTGCAGAATCGTTCGCGAAGTAATTTCCATCGATGTTTGCATTCTGTTGCTACAATTTACACCAATAAGAATAATTAATAGCAATGAAATCAAAAATACACAACAAAATTTTAATTACCACTTTTGCCACACGCTTCTGCAACTTCAAGCCATGATTACTCTTTCACATTTTTATTAAAATAAAAAGCATCAGATTTTTCATATAAACATTTCCTTTTCTCCACATTTTCTATTAAATTAAATACAAATATTTCTACGTCCGCGCCCTCCATTTTTTTTTTTTAGTTTATAATTTTTTGACAACACACACAAAGTTTTGAAAACAAATGCTTCTGTACAGAAGGTGCGTTCAGTTTCGTACTTTGCTTAAGCAACTGACATTAGACGAAACTTAACGAAAAGTTTCATTAAGTACATTATAGTTATACACATTTGATTGCATGCATTCGCACAGTTCCTTAAAGTGGTTTAAGCCAGTCTATTTACATTATGGTTAGGCCTTTACTTTCGCCAAAATGATGGATTGACTGGCACCATTTCTCAGAGAGATATGCCAGACGATCTCCAGTAGAACGACTCTTACGAAATCCATATTGACGATCTCAAAGTAATTTATGCGACTCTAGATACCTTACAAGATGGTAATTGACCATACTTTCCATTACTTTGGAAAGCGCAGAGCAAATTGCAATTGGGCGGTAATTTTCAGGGTTATTTGGCGTTACATTAGCAACTTTCCAGCATGGTAAAGTATGCTGAAGAGGCGTGCTAATGGACGCGCAAGCGCTGAAGAACACTGCTTCAAGACCAGTGCTTGAATGCCATCCGGTCCAGGAGTCTTATTTATGTCGAGGTCGGTCAAAACCCTTTTAACTGCTCGAGCCCGGAAGAATATCTTTGGCATAGTTACAGATATGCTTTCGAGCTCGGGGTGTGGTTGACTGCTTTCCGGCAACTAAGAATTGCTTGCAAAAATTTCAGCCAACAGGTTAGCCTTGTCAACCGGGTCGGTGAATACTTGGTCATTCATTAAGAGAGTTGTAATTGATGAACTAGCATTGTTCTTTACTCTTTTAACGAATGGCCAAAAGGTCTTACTGCCCCGGGGAGCTGTAAGGACCTTGGAACGAAGACGCTGTTCGTGAAGAAACTTTTCACGCCTAAGTACCTTGGCACACGCAGTTCTTGCCTTTTTGCGTAGCAAATCAGTGTCTGGGTTTTTGTTTAAACGCCAATTACTGAATGCTGCCTCTCTGGATCTGACTGTATTTTTTCACGTCTGATTAAACCAGGATTTCGCTCTTGGTTTAACCGAAATCAGCTTGGAGGGGTGAATGATTTCATCCCTAGCAATATCATGTTCTCGACCATTTTTGCTGAAGCATTTATGTCGTTATCTAGAAAGTAAAGTTTCCAATTAAAATGCTCATAAAATTGGTTGAGCTCAGCCCAACGCGCCTTTTCGTAAATAGATATTGAACGTTTCGTAGCTGATTTTGAAACGTTACGAAGTCCAGAGATCAAAAAGGAGGCAGAAATGGTGCAATGATCCGAATTGCTGAGAGGTGCACTAACTCTGACTTCATACTTTTCAGGGTGTGAAGTCAGGAATAGGTCAAGTGTGTTTGAATGGTGTCCTTCAACACATGGAAAATGGTTATGGGTATATTTAATTTTTAATTATGCCATTATTTTTATTTCAGCTAATAGATGCTAGAAGCCGTTGAAATCGACATCATTTGTGCAACCTGACTAGTTTTTGCAAATTATTTTTAATTATTTAAAATTATCAATAAATATTTTAATAAATGTTTTTAAATTAATTTGTTGTTATAAATATGTATATTATGTGACATAGATATTGTAGTATAAATAAATAAAATAGTACAAAGATGTCCTCTGTTTAATTAATATGGTGAGTTATGATAAAATATAGTATATTTATTTATAAAAAATTTTTTTTTTATAAAACTGTAGTGTGGTATATTAATGACATTTCAAATACAACCATATAATATTATAAGCACCAGCAATAGTATATTGCCATATCAACCATATATTTTCTACGTGTATAATTATAGTTTATTTCGCCATAAATATGTTTTTGTTACCGTCTGTCAATTTTAGAATGTATCTAGTTGTAAGCAAGTTTAGTATTATATGCATTTTTTGAAAACAACAATAGTTTTTATCAAATCCAATGCCAAAATATAAAGTTTTTATCATACGTATGCATACGCTTACTCACATGTAGCATACGAGTACATATATAAGTTCACAGAATAAGCTTACTATTGTTAATTTGGCATACAATTTTCTTTTAGTTTTACTTATTTTTAGTTTAAAACTATTAATAAAATTGAACACTAATAATACAAAAATAAATTTCAGCCACGATCAGTAATAATCAATTTGTCATTCAATATTTCATGTCAGGTTGGCCGAGCGGTCTAAGGCGCCAGATTTAAGCTCTGGTTCCCGAGAGGGAGCGTGGGTTCGAACCCCACACCTGACAAGGCCGAATGTTTTTTACCTTTAACAACTATTATTATTAGTATATAGCAAACTACGGAACATAGCTTTTGATAATATATTAATATTTAATCCTATTTCGAAATAATAAGGTTTATATCCTAATAACAATTATTTGTCCTCGCAATAGTTTAAAAATACGAAGTATTGCGCGAAGTACATACATATAAGTGTAATTTTGGAGTCTATAGTGATAACAAATTAATTTTTTTTATTTGCATGAGTAAATTATTATATACACATCTAAAACACAATATTAATCCATATATCGAGCACTTTAAGGGAGGTTAACAGAGTAAATTGAGTGAAAACAAAAAAAAAGAATCAATTGTGTTTTAAAATTAATCGTAATAAACAGATTATTTCATGTATTCTTTTTAATTCGAATATTCGTATATTTAATTTGTAAATGTAAAAGCACGCAAATACACGATTACAGTTTAACTGAGTACAAAACATATCAAACGAATGGATGAATGGAGTGAATATTATTTGAAGGTGCAGTACATTCATTATACTAAAGTAAACATTTAAAAAAATATTTTGTTATTAAGTCATGACTTCGCAGTATGCATTCAGTATTATTAAGTTTATTTTGTTTCAAATTTGGATTAGCACAATTTACATTTAATAAATCTGGGTATGCAATGTTAATACCCTTCACAAAAATGAAAAGGCTATATATAAGTTTGTGATTCCGTTTGTAATTTCTACAGTTTTCATTTGCGACCCTATAAAGTATATATATTCTGAATCAGAATTAATGGAAAAGTCGATTAAGCAATGTCCGTCTGTCCGCTGTTGAAATACCGTTTCTGAGAAAACCATTCGACTTTTACTTTCACCTTTCTTTTACCCCATCGATTCATAAAATTCAGTAATATCGGTTCACATATAGCTGAGATATATTCAAAATTCTGAAAAAAGCCATTTTTTTTTGCAATTTTGTATGAAAATTTTTGAAAAAAATTGGCTGTTTTGCTTCAAACTTCGCACACTTATTGAGCATGGTGACTAAAAGCCAAAAACAAATTTTTTCAGATATCGGCCTTTATATACCCGGGATACAGCTAAAATCGGGTTTTTCATGAAAATGTCGCATAAGCGAAATTAAACAACATTTTTTGCTTAAAAGCAGTTCTGGTAATAAAAACATCTTTTTTTTTTGCTTAAAAGCAGTTCTGGTAATAAAATAAGGTTATATAAATACAGAAAATAGAAAATTCCGATATCGGTTCATATATAAACGAGATACAGCTTAAACAAACTTTTCCATGAAAATGTTCATGAAAAATTTCTTTTGTGGAATGGTGATTACAAGGCAAAAATATCGGTCCATATATATCCGAGCATATTTAGTTCAAATTTGTAATATATACTATACATATACGCATACGGGTTTATAGAATCTGGGCTTTTTTGCGTGGAATTGCAAATTGGATTGAATTATTCCTCTATCTCCCCATAATTTTTCCCACAATACTCCGTCCCAAAAGTATAATTTGAAACCGTGTGACCTTACTGTCTTAGAGCGATAAGGGTCCGCGCTGGTAAAATTGGAACGCCAACTTTCAGTCTCAATTCATAGGAAGTTAGCTCTTGAGATTTGAATTGAATTGTTAGCTCTGGCGAATTTAAAAGTTCTACAGGATATAATGTCACTTTAGTGCCTATGAAATTAACTACAATCATTTATTCAACAGCACCGAATGCCTCAAATTTTCGTCAACCTTAGCATTGATTATGCTAATGGGTATAAGAATAATTCTTTCTTATACCCACCCATTCTTTATTATTTATATTACTTTCGAGGTCGGGACATTTCCAACTATCTTGGACAATATTACGAATTTATATGGTATGAATTCCCCGATTTGTATAAGAGCATGTCCTAATATGCATCAGAGCGCAGTTGAATTCATATTTGTAGTAAGAAGTATTTTTTCCATGCATTTACAGCGAAAATACTTCCAGGAAAGGATCTATTTCCGCTGCTTGAGTGTCTCTAGCGATAACCGGTAGAGTCTGCCTGAAATTATCAGCCAAAGGTACCACCCTCCCATTATCTTATATAGTGCGGTCTAAAGATTCAACGACTCATTCATCCCAAATTTGCATAGTTTGAACGAATAAAATGTTTGCCCGATTTCCAATAAAAATAAAAAAATATTTTAAGTTAATTCGTCCTATGCTCAAATTTTATGTATTTGCATCCAGTTCAGAAACCATTTCAAAAGGAAAATATAATGTCGACATTTTCTTAAAACATATGTAATCAGATCCAAGTGTAAGCAGCATCTTTCAAACAATAAAAAAAAGTTTTGAAAATCAGAGTTATTCAAAAATTAATTTGTTGTCTGTGCGATGTCCAATTTTTTTAATTTCTTTGATATAAATATTAAAAATTATTGAAAATCTGTTCAGTATAGCGGAGTGTTTTATTTTATTTAGTTAATATATTTTATTCTTTTTTTTTCTTTTTTTTTTAACGGACACTACAATTTTTTTTATTTTCAGGTCGTTGATAAGAAAGAATATTGAAAATTGGTTTATAAGTAGGGAAGTATATCAAACATTTATTTTTTAGTTTCGTCAGTCCGATGTCCAAAAACTATTTTTCGGACGGACATTATATTAATCCTATATAACTTTTTTTATTTTCAGGCCTTTGGCATATCCTTTCAAAAAAAGTAAATAAGTGTATTGAAAATCGATGCATTATTACCGAGTTACTTAAAATTTTTTTGAGGTGGTCATTTTGTCTGCCCGGTGTCCAAAAACTTTTTTTTGGACAGACATTTCCTTTGTCCGGTGTTCAAATTTTTATAAATTTCTAGTCCATTGTCAAACTCTTTCAAAAGAAAACATCTATTCGTAAATGTTGGGTTTTTCATAAAAATTTTTTAACGGTCATTTTGCACTCCTTTTCTCCCTTCTGTGGCTGAAATTTCAGAATAAAAACTATCCTATGTTGATTTTCGGTCTTCAAAATATCTGCTAATCGAATTTCATTTAAATTTAGACCTGAAAAACTAAAAATATGTTCCGTACTAAAAAATTAATATCGAAATGACGAAATGTCCGTCTAAAGACCAAAAGTATTTTTTTTTTATTTTTAGGTCGTTGGCGCATCCTTTTGAAAGATGAAAAAGTATTGAAATTCGGTTCTTAAATAGCAGAGTTTCTAAAAAATTTATTTTTCGGGCGGACAGTTTTTCTGTCCCATGTCCAAAAAATTTTTTGTTGGTCTTCTCAAAAGAAAAGATCGGATCATAAATTGCGGAAATATTAAAAAAGTTTTTTTGGACGGTCATTTTGCCCCTTGTTGACAACTTTGTTGGTCAAATTTCCTCTCGGACCTCAAGGTATCTGCATATCGAATTTCATTAAAATAGGTTCAGCGGTTTAGGCGTGAAAAGGTAACAGACAGATAGACTTACTTTCACATTTATAATATTAAGTAAGGATACGAACATAATTTTAATAAATCAATTTTTAGTTAATTTTTTTTATAAATGAGTGTAATTATTGACCTACATATGCAAGTACGAGGGCAGATTGTTATTGAAGCTACCTAGCGCTAGATGGCAGCACAAAACACACAAAAAAAATATTTTTTGAAATTGCGATCTTTCAAACGTCAGCTGTTAAAATTTCGCCTAAATTCATCGTTTCTTTATTTGTTGTAGTCGGTTGAAGTAAAAAACTTTTGTGTTTCTTGAAAAATGGAAAAAAGTGAATTTTGTGCAGTGATTAAACACTATTATTTGAAAAAGAAAACGGCGAAAGCAACAAAAGAAAAGCTCGATAAACATTACGGTGAGTCTGCTGCATCAGATTACATGGCAAAATATTGGATTGATGAATTTAAATGCGGCCCTGAAACAATGCAATCAACAGGAGGGTCAAAAGAGGTGGCTGGTGAAGAAAATATCAGGAAAATACTCGATATCGGTATGAACGATCGCCGAGTCAAGTTACGTGAAATTGTTGAAATGGTAAACATATCATATGAACGTGTGCTCAACATTTTGCATGAAAAAGCTATCGGCAAGATAGGTGCTTCGTTTGCTCAGTGTCGAACAAAACAGAGTTCGACAGACCACTTAACAACGATGTTTGGACATGATAAGCGTAATCCTGTTGATTTTTGGCGTCGATTAGTAATTGTTGATGAAACGTGGGTCTACCACTACATACCTGATGCTGGTGGAAATGCTTCGAAGAAGGCGAAGACAGTGTAATCGGCTGGCAAGGTTATGGCCACTGTATTTCGGAATGCACACGGAATATGGCTCATCGATTATCTTGAAATATGATCCACAATCACAGGAAAGTATTATCGTGCATTATTGAATCAACTGATTGATGCAATCAAGAACAAACGATTACATTTAAAGAAGATATAAGTGCTGTTTTTTCAAGACAACATACCAGTTCAGGCAGCATTAGATACGATGCTAAAATATCCATCCACTTACATTCATTCGAATACTATTATATTTGAAACTTTTTCGTCTTGTATTCGTTTTATTTGAATGTAGTTGTACATTTTTCTCCTCGAGTAGATTTATTATCATTCATTCGGCTTGTGTATTCATTCATTTGATTTTATTAAAACAGAATATGAGTCACTTCGTTTTCAAATCGTGTCTGTTACGAAACTTTATTACCTCAGTAAGCAAATAATATATTCAAATGAACTTAACCGGTGTAAGAGAGTTCAAAATTTTCTATTAACTGACAAGCGATTGAACAAAATCGGTTGACATATAGAAGAGAGAAAGGGGTGTAATGATTAGACCCCTAGTCTCTTCGTATCTTAGCATTTTTTTACAACTCAACTTAACTATTGTTTTGTTTTACGATTCACAACCAATATAAGTTATCTTCAAGTCATCAGTATTTTTTTTATTATATATGTTTTAAATTTTAAACATAAGATCAATTCTATAATTTATGAATGCATTCAAATTAAAGGGTTGCACGAGCATTGAAATTCGAGCACATGATCACACTCGTTTCTATTTTATGCTCTGTTCATGCATGTCCATATCAGGCGTTGCTTATAAGCACTAGTGTTCATAAGCAATAAGCAGTAATGAGTGGACAGTTTGAAATGGTCGGAACTTATGAGCATTACTCGTTTTGCTCATAAGCAACGCTCGGGCATCTGGTCTTCACAAGCAAAAACAGATTTAAAATACGAATATTACACTGAAAGAAATTATGAGTTTTGTTCTTTGTTATGACGTGCAAAATTTGTTTTCATTCTTAAAACAATTATGAATATTATATCATCTTTGTTTTAAATTCAACAAAACTTGAAATATTTTTTTAGCGTTTAACTAAGAGAAAATATTATAATAAATTTAAAGGAACAATTGGAAATTATTAAAGTAGTTTTTGGTTGTTTATTAATAATAAATATATGTTTTATTTTTTGTTTGTTTTCAACTTCTCAGTAGTAAAATATACTAAATGAAAAATAGCAAATTATACAGTATTTTTCCTTAAATGTTCATAGAATATACGTACTCATTAAATATTTTGTTTTAAAAAGTTGCAAATGCCTAATTTACACGAAACATAAAAATTCATATATTTATATAGCTACACTTCTCATTGTAGCAAAGCACAAAAATTTAGCTCTTTTCAAAGTTTTCAAAACATAAAAAAATTCGCCATGCCCCTGTTGAAAGCTACCAAGCTACTGAATGAAATTTGTCTTTTCGCACATGTTCTTTTGTTGTAAATATGGATGCCACTGTCACGAAGAAAAGAAAGCGTGTGGATTGTTTTATAAACTATTTGTAACGTTATAAAATTTCTTAAATTTTTGATACAAAAATAGCTTTTCAGGAATTATTAAAGCAATATCAGTGAATACAGTGGATAGTTAAATTCAAAGATGATAATAATGTAATGTAATGTAATGAAGATTAACTATACAATTGGTTTTGGTACATATTAAGAAGCTTTTTGGTAGTAAGTTTTTAAATCTGGAGCAATCCTGGTTGGATTATTCACGAAGAGAATAAGTAATTACTCGAACAACTTCGTCAGCTGCGTAATATGTTGTAAACTGTGCTGCCATGACCAAAAAATTATTACAACAAAAATTTAAAAAAAAAAATGACCAAAAGTGCAAAAATAATTACCAAAATTAATATAAATTTGTTTACTTGGCAAATATAAAAAATGTAATCTAATTTGCATTATTATACAAAATATATTTCCACTTTATAGTTAAATAGTCTTGTAATTACTCAAGAAGAAAACAAAAATTATGCATATTTGTTTCAAATTGGCTGTAACCAATTCGAATGCCCCCTTTTTAGGACTCAAATTTTTTATATAAACTACTCCTTTTTTTAAGGAAATATGTAAGAAAGAAATAAAAGTTATACTTTTAAACTTAAATCGTCCAAGATTTAATATCGTTAACCGTAAAAAATATCACTACTTAATCAGACGATTTTCTGGTGCTAGCAACCGGGTTAAAGAAATGTCAAATATATTGTATAGTCTTACATTGGAATAATCTTAAAGTTATAATCTAGTCTAGTAGTATAAAGTTTTGTTGACAGGGTTCATATATACAGTGAAAGTTATCCAAAGGAGCACTTACTACTGGCATAAACGGGCAATCTTTTTGAACCGAGATATTCCTATTTTTCCACACAATACTTTTCCCCATAGTCGGACACTTTGTTTAAAACATCTCTCACAAGCGAACAGAAGCATTGAAAACACGCCGAATTAATTTTAGAAATTAACACGCTTTGTTAGAAACTCAGCAACAAAAGTTGTATTTAATGAAACACATCAACAAGAAAGAGAAGTTTTTAATTTAATAAAACTGTTAGGTCAAACAAAAAAATTTCAAAGAAAATCATTTTTTATAAAAGTTACTTGACCAGGTAATATTTATAAACGGTATTTACTTACATTCATTTTAAAATACACAAAAAATCCCCAGAAAGTATGCACAAAAAATTTGAGAGGTTTAAAAAAAGTGGCAACGTTTAATAGTTTGGCTTTTTTTACTACGGGCATTAATCGACCATAACCAAACAATAACCGGACACTGTTCGTTTTGATATTGAGCACTGCTCGTTTTTTCAAGTAAGCATTTTGTTTAAATCAACAGTGTTCGTTTCTGCTTTTTGATATTTGGGTATTATCGTTACTCTGTTAAATGTTCGAGCATATGAGCATACTCAAATATCAAGCATGTCCATGCAACTCTTTAATTCAAATGTATTGCCATTATTGAAAATTCAGCAGCGGAATGAAGTGCATTAGAAACATCTAAGTCCAAAGCGCACCGAGATAAGTTCAATTCTATAATTGATACAATAATATATAAGTTGACCTCAATTAAACTCATACATCTTTTTTCCTATAGCTGCCAAACTTATTTCTTTATATGAGCCACACGTAAAAATAAAACTGTCTTTTGACGGTGGGCCAAGGCTATTAAATTAAACAGGGAGTTACATCTAAGTCTCTCCGACTGCGCTCTCGTACACAAAAGATTTCGCAGTAAGTAGCTCAATAAAAGATTTGATTTGAAAGGTATTTCTGATTTTCACCAAAGAAGCGCATTAACTAAACAATTTTGCTGATTTTCACCAACAACATCCAAGGATGCGCAATAACGAAACAATTTTCTAAGACATGACATGGGAATTTTTCTGGATAGATTTTCTATATATGTTATGCTTTTTTATACACACTTACTTTGCTTTTCTCATTTTTATCCAATAACAACTACTAAGAAACATTTGTTAGATTTTGTTAGTTTTTACAACTAAAATTTTTTTTAATTGTAAATCATAAACTGAATAACAACTTAACGTAAACAACTAAAGCAACAAAAAAGGTGTTTGAAATTTTATTAAAATCAATAAAAATTTGACAACTACAACTCAACTTTCAAGTAAGTTTCGAATCAAAATAGCGGCAATTCTTCGGGTAGAAAACGAATAAACTTCAACTATTGGTGCCCTGTAGCTCAAGCTGGTACGAATCATCTTCGCAAAGCTCACAAAAGCATTATTTTATGGATGTACAAAGAACTTCCTGCGAAAAGCAATGAAGAGGAAGTTATATTTTCAGATTCGAAATCGGAGAATTTATACAATAGCGCAAGACAATAGAGCAAGACAAAATTAGAGTGGACGATGCTATAACATCGATAAACATATGTATACAATCAGCTTTGGAAAATACCATGCTGACAACAGCACTACATGAGTTACGTGATTCAACTGTTATTTTGAAAATAATTTAGGAAGAAAAGCAACTTAAAGTCTCCAATTTCTTTAATAATATTATTAATTAAAATGTGAATACATGTGCATAAACTACAACATTTCTAATTTTAATAATAACACGAAATTTGTCAATACATTTTTGGCTCCTGTTATAGAGAAAATTCAGTTTCGCAACAAGTCTGGTTTTTAATTAGTCACGAATATCGAATGCACACTATAATAGTAAAACTGGATCTTTATTAAAGTATATACTTGTTCCGAAAACAAATTGCGGTTGTGTCCTATATTGGGTAACGAATAATAAAACGTCAGGTTGGCAGAGTGGTCTAAGGCGCCAGATTTAAGCTCTGGTTCCCGAGAGGGAGCGTGGGTTCGAACCCACGCATATATATATATATATATATATATATATATATATATATATATATATATATATATATATATATATATATATATATATATATATATATATATATATATATATATATATATATATATATATATATATATATATATATATATATATATATATATATATATATATATACATATATATATATTTTTTTTTTTTTTAACAATTTTAATTTTAGAAATTTGTTATCTTTACGTTTTATCAAAACGCCGAAAATTTTTCGGTCGAAATAAAAGTTGTTGAGATTTGGAAATATGTAATTTTAAGCCGTTTTAAATCTTAAAAAAATCTGAAATATATTTCTCTGGAGTTTTTAATAAACAATCTTTATACTGAAGTATTTTCAAAGTAAGTCAGTGTTTGTATGCCAACAATACCAGACACCACACTTTTAGCTTTCATTCCATATACCTAACAATACAGAAAAAAACTTAAAATTTCTGCTCCAATTGGTTATAAACACAGACAAAAAAAAATTTAGATGCAGTGGAATAAAAAAAACATGATTTTTAAATAAAACAAAAGAAAATAACTTTTTCAAAGTGACTCCTATTTGTTTTTCATGAGTTTCGTAATAGTACTTTGTTCTATGGAGTAGAACCTTTATGCCCACAAAACTCTATTCATAAAGTAAATTAAAGCAACATAACTTCCGGTATAAAACGCTGTGAGTTGCAAAAAAGGGCTGCTTTTGCCGCTTTGTAAGCATTTTGTGTAAATGTAAAAAGGTGTAAAATAAAGTAAAATTAAATATTAAACAAGCAAACACATGAAAACAAAATGAGAAAAAAAAACACAAAAATGAGAGAATTATTGAAAATAAATTCAAATTTATGTGGGCAAGGTTAATTGGCAAGAAGTTTAGTGGTTAAAGCACTGAGTTCCTTTTTTGTTTTTTGTTATTAGAACACTAATAAACAAAATTTAAATTAATATTAATATGAGATGTGTGTGAAGTTAGCTCCGTCGCCAGCTACGTTTTTAGCAACCCTGTTCTTTTTAACAGTCTGCTAGACAGCTTAACAGACAGAAGAAATTCAACTGAAAAAAAAATATATTATTTTACTACATGGGCAAATTTTGAAAGTTAAAGAAAATCTATACTGATTTTGGATATAAGCTATACGGTTTTGAAATCTCCATGTCATGGCTTTCCTCCATATAGGTCCACATGAGAGCACCTTCCCGATTTTAGCTATTTTTTCTCATTTTCAAAAAATTTTCATTAACAAAATTTCGTCTTTTTCTGATATTGGCCGTAAATGATTACTTAGCTCATATTTATATATATGGTGTTTTTTTAAGCCCGATAGAACTTGAAATTGTAAAAAATAACACAAAAAATTAAATTGTAATCAAAATTTTTTTTTATTCGAAAGATCAATACGTGACATTAACATTTGAAAATGATTTCGGGCATATGGGCACCGCGGCTGTTCTTGACGAAGCGCATTCTGGACGTCCAATTTTGGGCCACTTTTTGAGGCACTGCTGGCCTCCAAGGCGTCAATTGTTGCTGGTTTATCAGCATAAACCAGTGACTTCACGTAGCCCCACAGGAAATAATCGAGAGGTGTCAAATCGCACGACCTTGGAGGCCAATTGACAGGTCCATTTCTCGAAATCAACTTATCGCCAAATTTTGATTTCAGTAAGTCGATGGTTGCGTTCGCCGTATGGCACGTAGCGCCATCCTGTTGAAACCACATCTCCTCCGGATCAATGTCATCCATATTTTCAAACAAAAAATCATTGATCATGGTGCGGTAACGATCTCCATTGACCGTAACGCGAGCTCCGGCCTCATTTTTAAAGAAATAAGGTCCGATGATGCCACCAGCATGAAAAGCGCACCAAACAGTGCATTTTTCTGGATGTAATGGAGTCTGTAGGGTCTCTTGTGGATTGGTCTCACTCCATATGCGGCAATTTTGCTTATTAACAAACCCGTTAAGCCAAAAATGCGCCTCATCGCTGAACACAATTTTGCGATAAAAGTTGCGCGAATCGACGACTGATTTTCAAAGTAAATTTGGATAATTTCGTAGCGTTGTTCAAGCGTGAGTCTATTCATAATGATTTGTCAGAGTATACTGAAACAAATAAAAAAAATGTTTCATCAAAATTTAATTTTTTGTGTTACTTTTTACAATTTAAAGTTCTATCTAGCTTAAAAAAACACCCTATATTACTTTAAATTAATTTTCTCAAAATTTATCTAAGATTTTAAATTTTCCTCAAATAGCTTTAGTATTTTTAAAGTTACAGATTTTTAAAAACGGAGCTGATAAAAAATTGTGTTGAAGTTTGTGCAACCAAAAGTTAGAAACGCAACGAAAACTTCAAAAAAGCGCACCGCGCACCTGCTGAAGAATTTTTCGCACAAGTAATTTTACGAAGGACCAAAAAGATGCGAAACCTGGTGGTCAACGCTGTTTAAAATGCTGACGAAAATGAAGTGATGACGAACAAACTGAACTGAAAATAAAATCTAAGTGTTCATAATGCCTTTTTACAAGATCCAATTAAACTTCAAAATTTCATGGCTTTATTCACAATTTTGTGCGGATGGTCGTGCATCATACCATTTATACTGTATATAGAGTATAGTTTTATTTACTAACTATTTATTACACTAACCAAATATACAGAGATGCACTTGCCGATATTTTTGCAGAGACACAGCACTTTTCATTTACGCTATACTCGTACGTGAACAACCCTCAATTACGATTTCCATGCCAACGTTTACAAATATTTGAAACGGCCAAGAAACACATTTATCGCTCAAAACTAAATTTTTTTCTTATAAGTTGATGAATTCCTTGCTACGTTTTCTTATATATACTATATTGCCTTTCAGCTCAAAAGTGGACTGGAAATAGGTGTTTTCGCAACTCAAAATGCTTGCGAACGTTTAAAGTCGTGAAACAGGCCTTTTACATATTTTTTTAATCTTTAAAATTGAAATTAAACTGTTACGATAAAACACTACAAACATGTATTTATATTTGCTATATTTAAATTTACAAATTAACCCACGAGCTAATTGCAACAAACAGGTATATCACAAGCCAAACAAACATGTTTTACCTTCTTATAACAGAAGCAAAACGTAATTAAAATATATATTAAACAATTTTCGTGGATAATTATACTCATACCTATGCGATTATTTTATAAAGTTTTTTCCTAATGTTTTAGTCTGACAGTTTTTAGAAATTTGTAACGTATTTTTATCGTCGGCTGATATATGAAAACGACGTCCAGGGTATAGTTACGGATCCACGGACCTTAAGTATTTTTCCTCTTTGAGGCTTTATATATAACTTTTCACTTCGTTGTAGCTGTTTCTTTGGGGTTTTCGCGAAATTGTTGACGCAAACAAAATTACATAAACTGTGTACAACAATATATTAAAAATACTTTAAAATTAAACTACAAAACTATTGATAAGATGTTACTCACGTCTTTTACTTTAGAATTTTGCAAATATCAGTTATAATCAGAAGGTAACCTAAAAGAAGAACAAAGAATAACTGTTAAAAATGTTTTAAAATATATCATTAAAGTCGGCTGTTCGTGTATTTCTACTCAAGCCAAAATTTCTATAAAATTAAAAATTTATCCTTTTTCTATGGTATATATTTATATATGTATATTACATAGATGTACACATATCGCTCCTTGATTGCAACATAGTAAAACTTGTTTCGAGAAAACTACCTTTCAATTTTTTAGTTTCCATACAAGTCTTAGAAATTCGTTTAGAAAATATCTCCTAAAGTACGAGTACTGTTAACAATTCTGCATTGTTAACTCGAAAAGCTCATTTTGTGAGATATGACTATGTTGCAATAAAGGAGCGATATGTACGCATACATATGTATATATCTATACTACATATATGTACGTAATATGTGCCACATATGAAACTAAGTCTGTGATTAGGTTGTTGACGCTTCATAGTCAACCAAAAAATAAAAATAATTGGTTATCCAATGACAGCAGAATGCCGTACAAACGGCAATAAATGTAACAAAAAACAATATGTGATCAATATGAGCCAAATATAGACAAATAATATATGAATTAAAGACCTTGAAGGCTTAGTGTTTTAAGCGGCTGTTCATCATGTTTGTCATGATCCCAAGCTCTAATTCTAGTGGGTGCTGATGGAGCAGTGTAGCGGCAACGAAAAAGCTAGTTGTCACTTTGTCCTTTGATCAAAACTTATTGATTATGGCAACTATTATTATTATTTTTTTATCTTGGACCAGTACTCAGGGGATGCCCCCTACATATGCAGTGCATTGTACTGGAACTAGGAAAATAGGTTGATGAGGAGGAAAAAAGGGAGTAGTGTTTGTTTATAACGAGGAATAACCGTTATTTTCAATTTTTTCAAAAAACATTTATTTATTCATCAATAACTATCTTGTCCCCTTCAAAGTAATCCCCCTCAGATATAATACACTTATGCCAGCGTTTTTTCCATTTTCCAAACATTTTCCATTTTCGAAACACTTCTGTTTCGATTTTTCTTTTATCTCCTCAATCGTAGCAAAACTACTTGTAGTTTTCTATGAGTTTTTCAATATTTCTTGTACGGGTGGTTATTACTACGTTTGTAAATACTCGTACAGTGAATATTAATGATTGAAAGTGATAATGGCTAATATAATTGTTTTACTTCTTATCGTAAAGAAATGAACAATACGTCAGTATACTCCTCAACTTGAGCAAAAAAAAAAAAAATTGCACGTGCATTGCCGAAGTACGTATGCGCGGATGTATACATGCGCTTATACTTGCAAAGCAAGAAACAATTTGCATTGTTCCAGCAGCGAACACACTACATCTCTTCAATAGTGAAGTGGTGGCTCTAGATATCTCCAAAGCATTTGACAGAGTGTGTCATGCTGCACTACTGGCAAATCTTACTGCTTTTGGTGTCGGTGATAACTTTTCTCGGTTTATATCGAGTTTTCTCAGAGACCGCACTATACGAGTTGTTATAGATGGGGTCTCATCAAACGAGTTCAAGATTAATTCAGGGGTACCACAAGGCTCCGTTCTTTCTCCTACCTTATTTCTTATTTTCCTTAATGACCTTTTATTTCAAACTTTCAACCCTATACACTCTTTCGCAGATGACAGCAGCATTTGCCATTCGTACTCTTTCAGTAAAAGGGTGTGAAGATAAATTCGTGAGTTAAATACGTCCCACACCTCTGTTAGCTAAGTTCCACACCAATGTTAAAAAACTAACTTTTTTAAATTTGCTTTTGTTTTTAACAATACATAAAATTATTAAATTTTTTTTTAGAATTTAGAGGAAAACACGTCAAAATAAAGAAAAATATAAAAAGTATGCAAAAATATTAAATTTTTCTTAGACTTTTACCATACTTAATATGACAACTTCCTGGACAGGATAAAAGGTCCTTCCAACAGACCTGCCCGCGTTTGACCCATATTTTTAGAAAGAATAAAGGAAAACGATTCTAGAACAGTCAATTTAATATCCAGTTGTTTCTCAGGCTCCGATCTACAGTGGATGCAAAATTGGATCTTCATGAAATAGAGCGTTCTGTGGTCCTTATGGAACAGATTTTGAAAAAATTTAAAACATCTTTTAAAAGATCATTCGAAGACAATTTCATATGCGGAAAAATGTGACCATCAACCCATTGGTGAAGTCGCAGTGCATCATGAAATATTGTAAAAAAATTTTGAAATTTCTAAAAAATGTTAAGCGAAAAATGGGCAACACTAAGAGACCTGCCCGACATCGTCCTACACTCAACGAAACCCCTTAACAAACAGTATTTAAATCCGTTGAGACTTTACTCAGTTATTTCTCTGGAAGCTTGTTATCCGTGATGGAATTTATGTGGACCTCATATACGAGTATGAGCATTGAAGTATATTTAATGAACTATAGAAATATCCCACACAGTCCTGGCAAGTATTTCTGTATATCAAATTATAGGCCTAAATGTGAGCTACTAGACTCTTGCTAGGCAAGAGTCTGTTCCAAATAGCCCGAATGTGCCAATGAAGTGACTCCCACGCATATTTTTTGCATATCACCCTAGTTCCACCCACTGTAAAATTTTCCCTGAGAAACAATTGACTACAGCATTTTCTGATTTCGATAGTACTCATTTATACCTTTAATTTGATGTACAACAATACCTGGCAGGTCTGTTCCAAATAGCCCAAATGTGGCAATGAAGTGACTCCCATGCATATTTTTTGCGTACCACCCAAATTTCACCCACTGTAAAATTTTTCCTGAGAAACAATCTACTACAGCACTTCCAGATTTCAATAGTCCTGATTAATGCCTTTAATTTGATGTACAACAGTACCTGGCAGGTCTGTTCCAAATAGCCTAAATGTATCCATGAATTGACGCCCATGCAAATTTTTTGTGTATTACCCAAATTCCACCCACCATAAAATTTTTCCGGAGAAGCAAGTCTAGTAGCTCCTATTTAGGCCTATAATTTGATATACAGAAATACTTGCCAGGACTGTGTTCGATATTTCTATAGTTCATTAAATATACTTCAATGCTCATACTCGTATATGAGGTCCACATAAATTCCATCACGGATAACAAGCTTCCAGAGAAATAACTGAGTAAAGTCTCAACGGATTTAAAGACTGTTTGTTAAGGGGTTTCGTTGAGTGTAGGACGATGTCGGGCAGGTCTCTTAGTTTTGCCCATTTTACGCTTAACATTTTTTAGAAATTTCAAAATTTTTCTACAATATTTCATGATGCACTGCGACTTCACCAATGGGTTGATGGTCACATTTTTTCGCATATGAAATTGTCTTTGAATGATCTTTTAAAAGATGTTTTAAATTTTTTCAAGATCTGTTCCATAAGGACCACAGAACGCTCTAAACATCTCCCTTTTATCTCTATTTCATGAAGACCCTATTTTGCATCCGCTGTAGATCGGAGCCTGAGAAACAACTGAATATTAAATTGACTGTTCTAGAATCGTTTTCCTTTATTCTTTCTAAAAATATGGGTCAAACGCGGGCAGGTCTGTTGGAAGGACCTTTTATCCTGTCCAGGAAGTTGTCATATTAAGTATGGTAAAAGTCTAAGAAAAATTTAATATTTTTGCTTACTTTTTATATTTTTCTTTATTTTGACGTGTGTTCTCCTAAATTCTAAAAAAAAAAATTTATAATTTTATGTATTGTTAAAAACAAAAAAAATTTAAAAAAGTTTGTTTTTTAACATTATTTAACATTGGTGTGGAACTTAGCTAACAGAGGTGTGGGACGTATTTAACTCACGAATTTATCTTCACACCCTTTTTCAGTAATAGGCCCAGCCTACCCGAGATCGTTGCCAAGAGACAAAATATGAATGACTCACTGAATAGTGATATTCTGTTAATATCCGAATGGGGTCGTAAAAACAGAGTCGCTTTTAACGCTCCTAAGACCCAGTGTTGTTTATTAACACACATACATACGACGGCAGGTGCAGCTTCATCTGTACTCATGGATGGTATAAATATTGAGGAATCGGATGCTCTCGATGTTCTTGGAATGAAAATACAGTGTGATGTTCGTTGGAATGATCACATTTTTCATGTCTCTAAAGAAGCATTCAAGTGCCTCGGCTTTTTGAAACGGTGTAAGATGTACTTCACTCCATCCGACCTCCTTACTATTTATACCACCTATATCCGACCGAAAATGGAATACAACTCTCATGTTTGGGCCGGTGCCCCAAAGTCTATTTTGGGGTTGCTCGACCGTGTGCAGGAGAGGGCGATGAAGCTTATCGGTGACAGTAGGGTATCCAACTCTACTGATTCACTGGAGCATCGACGCAGTGTAGGGTGCGTTACTCTGTTCTATGGTTACTACAATGGATTTTGCTCTGACGAGATTAGGGATCTTGTTCCTCAAACTCGCACATTTCTACGTAACACGCGTTCATCGTCCAGAGCTCATCCATTTGTGGTCGATTGTCCGGGGAATCGTACAACGCATTACAGAGAGAATTCGTTTTTAAGCCGTACGCTTCGTCTGTGGAATAAGTCGCCTGCAGACGTGTTTCCTGTCCGTTATAACGTTGGAAAGTTCAAGTCAAATGTTCACAAACACTACTCCCTCTTTCCCCTTCCTCATAGCCTATTTTCCTAGTTCTGGTACAATGCGCTGCATATGTAGGGGCCATCCCCTGAGTACTGGTCCAAGATAAATAAAAAAATAGTGTCTGCAACACTTTGTGTTCAATGAATCCTAACTTACAAAGTGTATGACCGTGGTATATGGAATTCCCAAAAATGAATTTCATCCATCTTTTGTATCATACTTATATCTGCGTATATTATTTTTTTAGTTGTAAGCCAAAAGTTCGCAAAAATTTTAATCAACAAAATTAGTGCTAAAGGTAAGAATGTTTAGAAAAAAATTATTAAAAAGGACCTAGTGCAAGAAATATAAAATATTTAGTGAAAAAAGAAAAGAACGTAATAAACAGAAAGTGGCGCAAATAAATTAACGGAATATTTCCGAAAAACTATCATCCATCTGCTTTACAAAGTAAGCGAAATTGAACGCGAGCTGCTTACTGATAAATCACAATGCATGCTAGGAAGTAATGAGCTTTTGTGTTCGATGGATGGAACAGTTCACTTTCTCGCGTACTTTGAGAGCGCCTATCGCCTGGACACTCTACAAATGTGGCAGTGTGTTTGTAATCGTATACAAGGTTGGTATACGAGATGGTGTGCATTAGCGACTTACAAGTGTGTATTGCATCACTGCTTCTGGAATCGATACTTTCGCCATTGAGTATAGGCAAGTTTATTCTGCGCTTATATTGTTTTATTTTCTATATTTAAAAAATTATTACGTTATTTTAAATAGCAAATTTTAATTAAAGAGGAACTGTTCACAAATTGTCTTTTTTTATAATCACTGTAAAAATTATATAAATTATATAGGTTTTTCCCCATAGGCTGGGATAGCTCAGGGCTGCCAGGATTCATTACAAAAATTTATATTTGTGACCAGAGAACAAGAAAAAAACACGACACACTAATTTTTCTATACAAAATGTGGTTTATTGCTTAAAAGTTATTTCTGCTTTATACGACGGATTGCAGTGCCAACGCTAATATAGGGTGTTTTTTTAAGCCCGATAGAACTTGAAATTGTAAAAAATAACACAAAAAATTAAATTGTAATCAAAATTTTTTTTTATTCGAAAGATCAATACGTGACATTAACATTTGAAAATGATTTCGGGCATATGGGCACCGCGGCTGTTCTTGACGAAGCGCATTCTGGACGTCCAATTTTGGGCCGCTTTTTCGAGCACTGCTGGCCGTATGTCACGAACAACACGAACAATGCTGGCCTCCAAGGCGTCAATTGTTGCTGGTTTATCAGCTTAAACCAGTGACTTCACGTAGCCCCACAGGACATAATCGAGAGGTGTCAAATCGCACGACCTTGGAGGCCAATTGACAGGTCCATTTCTCGAAATCAACTTATCGCCAAATTTTGATTTCAGTAAGTCGATGGTTGCGTTCGCCGTATGGCACGTAGCGCCATCCTGTTGAAACCACATCTCCTCCGGATCAATGTCATCCATATTTTCAAACAAAAAATCATTGATCATGGTGCGGTAACGATCTCCATTGACCGTAACGCGAGCTCCGGCCTCATTTTTGAAGAAATAAGGTCCGATGATGCCACCAGCATGAAAACCGCACCAAACAGTGCATTTTTCTGGATGTAATGGAGTCTGTAGGGTCTCTTGTGGATTGGTCTCACTCCATATGCGGCAATTTTGCTTATTAACAAACCCGTTAAGCCAAAAATGCGCCTCATCGAAGTCGTCTATAAGTTGCGCGAATCGACGACTGATTTTCAAAGTAAATTTGGATAATTTCGTAGCGTTGTTCAAGCGTGAGTCTATTCATGATGATTTGTCAGAGTATACTGAAACAAATAAAAAAAATGTTTCATCAAAATTTAATTTTTTGTGTTACTTTTTACAATTTAAAGTTCTATCTAGCTTAAAAAAACACCCTTTATATCGCCTTTGTCCGACCGTGCATGTAGAAGTCCGTGGGGTTTGCGCAAAACGCGGTAAGGGGAGATTAACTCAAACCCTCGGGGAATTAGACGAATCCCGAAACATATACACGACACGAGGTTGGTTGAGCGTAGATTCGAGAATATCCGGAGGAGAGCTTTACTCAAAATCCTTCGAAGATTCTTTTTTTAACAAAACCGGTTTGCGCCACAATTACGGTGAGGGGAGGTCAACTCCAAACCCTCAGTGGGTTAATGGGGCGTGGTTGGTTGTAGAGGAGAGCTTTACTCTAAATCCTCTGGCCTTTGGCTAACCGAGTATATCGAAGTAAAAGAGGTTCGAACAAAAACGCGGTGAGGGGAGATTAACTCAAACCCTCTTGGAATTAGCGGAACCCTATATACGACACGAGGTTGGTTGAGCGTGAACCGCAAAATTGAAAAATCTTTAAAAATTAAATAAAACCAAAAGTATTATTAAGGTTCCCGTTAATAATTACGAATTTGGTATACATACATTGATATGTACATCCGTAGGTATATATTTATATGCGTTTTCTGTAGACATGCATTTGAATGTCAGTTGTTGTCACTTACCGTGTTTTGTACATCCATACATATGTATTCTTAAAAATGATTTATGAATAGATATATGTATGTATGTAACAGCTCAAAGGGAGAATTACAAGGCGGCTAAAAGTCAAAATAATATGACGTGGGGTCATACTCAACGATTTTTTTTATAAGTATGTGACCCAAAAACGAGGCCACGACTTTTGGTCGTCACAGTACTTACTTGTTATTCGTATTTATTACATTATTATTTTAAACTTTTATTGCAAATATTAAAAAAAACAGTTATTTGCAGTTAATTTTTAGAGAAATATGTGCGATATATATTTAATAAAATTGAACACATAATAATACAAAAATAAATTTCAGCCAAAATCAGTAATAATAAATTTTTTATCCAATATTTCATGTCAGGTTGGCCGAGCGGTCTAAGGCGCCAGATTTAAGCTCTGGTTCCCGAGAGGGAGCGTGGGTTCGAACCCCACACCTGACAAGTGCAGTGCGCACGTTTTTATCTTTAACATCTATTATATTGTATAAATCAAACTACGGATTTTTTATTTAATATTTAATTCCTACTTCGAAATAATAAGATTTATATCTTAAAAGCAATTATTGAAACAACAACAATTCTTAAAATAACTTAGCTCCATAGACCTCGTAATAGTTTAGAGAATATATATAATAACTTTTTAATGCGATTTCCTTTTGAATAAGCGAGTAGTGATGGGTAAATATAAAAAAATGCTTCATTACATATAATATCGACATATATATTTTAAAAACATTGACATTTCTATATATTGTTCTAAACCTAATCGTCTAGATATGTTCATAAAGTGTTCCAAATTAAAAATTAAATTAACATACATGTATATCGTCACTTGAGATGTAAAATGGTGTAACAACACAAAAACTTAATATTTAATTTTTAACGGATAGAGTATCAAGACACACGTCTTCACTAATTTTTAACTCGATAGTTTAAAATAACGATAAAAAATTAGAAACAGACAGAAAATAATTTAGTTTATTTCATTAACTACTATTATTGACACCAATCAAAAAATACAACATTATATTTCATAGCTGTCTATATGTCGACATTTAATAGGAGCTACCCTCATCATTAACAGACTTGGAGACCTTTGAAAGATATTTTCAAACATTTAATTATATATCCCAATATTTTAAATAAATTATTGAGATTTTAATAAAAAGAAAAATTGTTCTAATAATACCTTTCAAAAAACAAGCATTTTCGTTTGCACATGTTCCTACTTTTCTTAACAACTTTCAAACAAGAAGAAAATGCTTGGTGTTGTGTTTTTAAAGCTATTATTAGAAAATTTTTAAAATCTAATTATTTAAAATATTGGGATATATAGTTAAATGTTTGAAAACACATATCAAAGTTTTCCAAGTCTTCTAATGATGAAAATAGCTCTTATGAAATGCCGACATATAGACAGCTAAAGGTAAGTACACACGATTGCCGCAAATAGACCGATCTGACCCAATTTTTATTGTGCCGAATTGGTGCCGAGTAACAAAATTGTCCCAATCAAATACTCTACAATCACATGATTGCCCCATTTTTCACAAACCGATCGAAAATGGAATACAACTCTCATGTTTGGGCCGGTGCCCCAAAGTCTATTTTGGGGGTGCTCGACCGTGTGCAGGAGAGGGCGAAGAAGATTATCGGTGACAGTGGGGTATCCCACTCTATTGGCTCACTGGAGCATCGACGCAGTGTGGGGTGCGTTATTTTGTTCTATTGTTACTACAATAGATTTTGAAGTAACGATTTTGCTCTGACGAGATTAGGGATCTTGTTCCTGAAACTCGCACATTTCTACGTAACACGCGTTCATCGTCCAGAACTCATCTATTTGTGGTCGATTCAGCCGTACGCTTCGCCTATGGAATAAGTTGCCTACAGACGTGTTTCCTGTCGGTTATGACGTCGGAAAGTTCTAGTCAAATGTTCACAAACACTACTCCCTCTTTCCCCCTCCTCATAACCTATTTTCCTAGTTCTAGTACAATGCGCTGCATATGTAGGGGTCATCCCCTGAGTACTGGTCCAAGATAGAAAAAAAAATTTGATTTCCGCAACATTATGAAAAACGATTTATATAAGAAATCAAAAATATTGGCGTATATTGCACATTTGAATTGCCGCACTAGAACACAATAAATATTGGCGCATTTATGGCATTTTCATTGCCGCACGATCGCATTTCAAGTAGTCACACGATTGCCGCATCAGGGTTGCATTTGATTCGTCAAAATAAGAACAATATTGGATGCGATTGCCGAATGAACCAATTAATTGTGCAACCACACGATTGGAGTATAAAAATAAGCGAAAATTGGTGCATTGCGGCAATCATGTGTTCCTACCTTAAGAAACATAAAAAACGGTTTGTAAAAAATAATATTTGTAACCACAACACTTTTCATTGTATTAAGTTTTCTGTCTCTCCTGTAAAATGTTTAAAAGTTATAATGAATGGGCCCTTAGCATTTTAGGTGACCATATATAAGTGCAAATACGGTGCACCATCTTATCCATAGACTGAAACTAAATAAATAAATATATTTATTTTTAAATCATAACAACAAAAAGTTAAGGGATAATCTATCTTTTTCAAATTCAGTTTCGGAAATATATATAGTACATAACATATATCCGAAAATATTATTTTATTATTTAAATATTATTCGTAAATAAATATCGATACATCGGATTTAAAAATATTAATGATGAATATCGATATTTCGATATATTTTCTCAATCTCCTGTAACCAGTATATCACAAATCGTATTTAAAAAGATCCTGCGAATTAGTACAATAAATACGCATGTTATTTGCTAATAGAAAATCAAGAAGTACTTCCACTTCATTCCGTCAAGTTGGCCGAGAACTCTGTGGCGCCACATTTAAGCTCTGATTCTCGAACTTCACACATGGCAGATAAAACAATACATTATTAATATACATATGCAAACATGTGGGAATGCCACTTGGTGGGCTTCGCCGATCCAGTCAGCAGAAGAGAGAGGGAGAGAAATGAGTAAGCATGACGATGTATCTTTTTTTTTTTTTTTATTTAATTTTAGAAATTATCAAAAACAAAGTAAGTGGTGTTTTGTCTTACGTTCTGTGTACACGTGTTTTCTTCAGTATTGTCCGTATTATGGTTCATTATTAATTTCTTTTCAATTTAGTTAATTATATTGCAGTGTGGGGAGTGCTGGACTAAATTTTATTAGTGCGAAGGTATACACGTAAACGTTGGGCACTAATCAGTTTTAACTAATTTAATTCCAATATTCAAAATATAATAATGTAATAAAATAAAAACTGCTCTTATGTAGTATAATAACATATATTGGATAATGAAATCTTTATTTCTAAAAAGTATGTACGTATGTTTATACATATGTATCTATACTATCTGAAAACAAAATAGTCGAATAATTTATACCAAGATTGCAAATATAAATATGATTTGTTTTATTAATAAGTCTGAAGAAGTACAAAAAAGTTTTTACAGCGCAGTTTTTGAGTTGGTATATTCCATTTAAATACGCAAATTTATTTTTCACTACAAATTCGAATCAAACTTAAATGCCTAATATTCTTCATTTAAGTTGTATTTAAGTTTATTTCACTTATCATATAGTTTTGCGTGCCTGCTTTCGTTTTACTTAGTCCAAAAAAGGTGAACAAAACACACATATGAGCTATTGCCTGTGGAAGATCACAAAATGATACATAATTAAAAATAACATCCCATGAAATACAATTATTACATTTTTCTGTGCTGTTCATAAATTTAATATTTTTCTTTAAGTATTTTTCTATTCTTTCAATAACAAACTTTACTATATGTAATCATTACATTATCTCTTCATTCAAATGCATCTTTTGAAGAATTTGTTACACTTATTTTTTTAAATACCCTTTTTGTGCCACTTTTTGAAAATTAAAAAAATTTCATGGACAAATCGGACTATATCTCGGGTATACGGACCACTATCGTAAATTTTCATTTTCTGTATTTGGTAACCTCCTTATATTATCGGAACTGCTTTTAAGCAAAAAAAAAAAAAAAAAAAAAAAAAAAATCATAATAATAATAATAATAAGTGGTTTAAGTTCGCTTGCGCTACATTTTCATGAAAAAAAAAAAAAAAAACGGTTTAGGCTATATCTCGGGTACACACCGACCGATGTCGAAAAGTTTCATTTTCCATATTTAAATAACCTTGTTTTATTACCAGAACAAAAAAAGTTGTTTACATTCGCTTATGCGACATTTTTATCCAATTTATCCTATATTTCGGGTATATATGGACCGATATCTGGGAAAATGTTTTTTTTTGCATTTTAGTCGCCATGTTTAATAATTGTATGACGTTTGAAGCAAAACGAACAAAAATTTTTTTTTCCCCTAATTTTTATACAAAATTGCAAAAAAAATTGGAATTTTTGATATATGTAAACCGATACCACTGAATTTCAATAGCAAACCCATGAATCGATGGGGTAAAAGAATGGCGAAAGAAAAAAATGTCTAAGTCTAATGGTTTTCTCAGAAACGGTATTTCAATGGCGGACAGACGGACACTGCTGATTCTGAATATGTTTACTTCATATGGTCAGGAATGAAAATTGTAGAAATTAAAAATGGAATCACAACCTTTTATTTACACTTTATATTTTTGTGAAGGGTATAAAAAAAAAAAAAAACCTATACATTATTGGGCATATTCAAAAAAAATATTAATGAATTAGAAATGTGTTTTAATTCAAAACTGCCATGCAAAATTTTACTAAAATTCATTTCAAATACACTTTAGTTTTTTTATGAATATGCCCATATAAATTTATTTTTGAACTTTTTTGTGTTCAAAATTGAAACAGATGTGCTTCCTATCTTTCGTCCGACAATAATGCTTAAAGCAATTTCTTTAAATACGACGATATTAAATCCCATGTATTTTCATCGCTTGCTCAGCGATGAATGAATAAAAGTCCTCAAAAGAGCATAACAAATGCCTGTAAATATTTTTAAACAACTTTTCTACGGGGTAAGCATTACTAAATTATAAGCAATTATAAGCCCATTGATTGCTATTAAATATATAAATTTGTGTTTTTTGCATTACGTTATATTGTCGCGCTTCCTGATACATTATTTTGAATATAAAATAGGAATTTTTGAAAATGTACACATATGTAAATTATATAATGAAAATATATATTTTGCATTTTATGTGACTATATATTCGTGTTACTATTGCTTAATATATAAATTTATGTTTTGACAGAAAGACGACACACGTCAGGTTGGCCGAGCGGTCTAAGGCGCCAGATTTAAGCTCTGGTTCCCGAGAGGGAGCGTGGGTTCGAACCCCACACCTGACAAAAATCAAAAGTTTATTTTTTTTTTATTTTTTTATAAAACATTTTATTTATGGTTTGTTAACTTTTAATAATGGAACTTCAGACAAAATTGTGTGCAAGTAACTAGTTGATGTACGAATGATTGTATGTATCGCTGGAATACGCACATACTCGTACATATGATACCTACTCGTAATGTACGAATGAAAGCTATTTTTGTATTTTTAACAATGAAACCAACAAATTAGTTGCACTTTTCCGGTTATTGTACTGTTCATAACTGCAGCGTTTTTTTTTTATATATTTAAATGTTGTCATGCTATGTATTTCCAGTGTGTTAATGTGGCTGTAGTTTATTGCAATTTCAAAAATTTGAATGTTGAAATTTGTTGCAAAACTATTGTTTAAATCATATGTATACAAGTATAAATGTGAATGTTTTATATTTATTTGTTATTTTAATATACAAATGTATAAATGCACATTTCTTTGTGCTAGTTGTTCTTTAGGCTTGTTTTCTCATTTCCCAACAAACACTAAAGTTTGGTTTCAAATTTAGAGTGAATTGAAATCAAAAGTTTTCTCGAACGATAAGCGTTTGATACTGATTTCAATTCATTTTGAAAAACATAGTATTCTCGACAAAAAGGAGAAATTATTTTCAAATTGAGAAATTCATTTATTCTCAACTTGCTTTCAAATTTAATTCTCAAATAACAAGTGATTTTTTTGCTATTATCTTATTGGCAACACTAGTTTTGACAGAACATGCACGTTTTGTATCTTGTGTCACTGTCAAACATCTTCAGTTTGGTCTATAATTTAATCATGAATCGTCTTACAAACGAACAACGCTTGCAAATTATTGAATTTCATTACCAAAATGCGTGCTTTGTTAAGAAAGTTTAATCGACCTACTGAGGCTTCTGTTCGGGCTATTGTAAAAAATTTCGCACCAAATTTACATTGTTGGACATTAAACCACCAACACGCTTACGTAGAGTGCGAACTGAAGAAAATATCGCAGCCGTATCGGCCAGTGTTGGTGGTGACCGTGAATTATCGATTCGGCGCCGTTCGCAGCAATTGGGCCTCTGTTACTCCACTACGTGGAAAATTTTGCGGAAGGATTTGGGTGTGAAGCCTTATAAGATACAGCTGGTGCAAGAATTGAAGCCAAACGACCTACCACAACGCACAAATTTTTGGTGAATGGGCTCTTGAAAAGTTAGATGAGTGAGATACCGGCCGAAATGTTGGAAAGAGTATGCCAAAATTGGACTAAGCGGATGGACCATTTGAGGCGCAGCCGCGGCCAACATTTGCATGAAATAATCTTCAAACATTAAATTATATCGACCCAACTATCGATCCAAATAAATATTTCATGCATTTTCTTGAATTTTATGTGTTTTTTTTTAATTTCCGATAGTTCTTATAAAATCACCCATTAGTATAGTAAATTTAGAAAAAATCAAAACACGACTTAAGGCCTTGTTACACTATCATACACGATCGTGCAATCTTCTAAATAAAGCATGTGCGCTGAAAAAGTACCAAAAAATGCAACCGTGCTACAGAGTTGTTGACAAATTTTTATGATTAGATTTTTTCAAGTCTGGCAGACTTTTGAAACAGTTTCCTGTGAATGAATCGTACGATCGTGTAGGATAGTGAATCAGGGCTTTTACCTTTTTATTAGTCAAAAACAAACTGACAATTCAAAATGGCTGATATTCTCAACATATGTAACAGACATGGGAATCAACATAACAGAAAAAACTCACTAAATTTGAAAATAACGGTTATTATTTGATTAGACCTCGTATATAATCGTCAAAGCTTCATCTAATGGGCCTGTATAATGGGTAAGATTACACGGCCGAACAACTCGCGAGCTGCAAGATAATCCATACATAATTCTCTAACGACTCTCTCTATGATTAACATAAGCGTCTTTTATTAAGTTAGGGAAGAATCTTAATGAGAGGCAACCCGACTAACTGTTTCTCCTATTCGTGGGATCTTCACCGATAAAAAAATGCACTTGTCGACTACCAAAAACGCTCTGTCTGTGATTCCGACGAGTAGTAGACTCTTCAAGAATAAATGTGCTACCTGGGTTATATACGGTACATAAATATGTACAGTAACAAGCAAAAAGGTATACAGTGCTTCGTAAAAAGGCCTCATAATTATTTATTATCACTGAAAACTGTTGATATGTGTCTTTTGCAGTGTACCTATTATTTTGATGAAATGCATTGTTTTTCTTGTTGCAAAGTATTTTTTACTTTGCGGATCAAAACTTTGATTTTGTGTACGCTGATGAATCCAAAACATTACATCCTTGACATTTGTCCTGCATGTAATGGTCATTATCATCAATTTAAAAGACTGCTATTTGGTTTAAAAATTTCATCTAATTGTACTTGGTTGTAGTCTAAAACAGCACAATATAACCTTAAATGTACATTTGACCGTTTGTGAGAGTACAATTTAAAGCTAATCGAATCAAATATGTATTTTTAAACCATAGGTAATACATTTGAGGCATAACATGTTAAAACAATGTTCTATTCCAAAAGATAAAGATAAATATGAAAAATGACATAAAAATATCATTTTGCAACTACTACTGACGTCTTAAAGAAGATTTTTCGGAAAAATACAAAATGTCTGACTGAAAGGAAGAATGCCAGAAGGCATTAGTCAGTCCACCTATCTGTAAAAATCCAGATTTGAAATTTTCAAATTATACTTTGGAAACATTGGGATCATAAGGGAAAATAAGAGAAGACTTGACAATTTCTTATGAAAGCAAAACATTATGAAAACATCATTTAAATGAACCTGTAACTTTTTTCCTTTTTAATTATTTATTGTACCTTCTAAGAGAACTAACAATAAGTATGCAAATCTCCCAACTAAAAATTAATTAATTAATATAGAAAAAAAATTAATTAATATTGAAAAATGTTATTTACTTAGGTCCAGCTAATGCTATACGAAGAGTTGCTTTTTGCGTGTATATTAGTGGTAAATCACCTTTCCAACGCTCTGGTGGTTGTATCCATCCTTCTAAGTCGAGAGCGGTCTCCAAAGTTAACATGGTATGTAAAAAAATCACGAATTCACGAAGGTCTAGGTGTACCCTTAGTGAAAGAGTCATTTTCAAAATACGCGACAAGATAAATTAACACACTTGAGTCTTACCAGAATCCCCTAGCTCTTTGTAAATTTCGTGATACTGCTCGTTGGCATGCCTGAACCATAAATCAAATATAAAGTTGCACCTAATATTCTACCGTTATGAACTTCAGCTTCGATTGGCTAAGCGGAGCTTTCGAAATCACCTTCCTTAACGAAGAATTTCCGGTCATATAAGTAGCTCTCAAACAGCTTGTGAGTGTTTGCGAGCAAGTTTAATTTTATTTTATTCGTTAAGCCTTTGTGCCACACTTTGTCAAAAGCTTTGGAAACGTCAATGATTAGAGCTGAGCAATATTTTTTATCTTCAAACGCCTTTGTGATAACTTTTACAAGTCTAAGCCCGAATTGAATGTTAGGAATACATCCTACTTCCTTCAAAATTGGGGTCAACATCGTCATTAGCTATTTCTAGAACAGTTTTGAAATTGTTGGCAATAAACTTATTGGCCTATATGACTCAACTTCTATAGGCTTCTTTCCTTCTACTCAGTAGGAAAATACTCAAGACGTAAAATAGCATTAAAAAAAATAAGAAGGACGATTCTTCTAGCTAAATCAAATTCAAATTGCATTGGACAAGAATTTTGTTGGTAATTTTATCAATACTTGAGCTTTTCTGGGGTTTAGGTTATTAATAGCACTCTCGACATCTTGAAAACGAAGTCTAAGAGATACGGGAGGTCTAACGGCATATGGCGGTATATCAGGTTTATCATTCAATCTTTCAATGGTAAAGACATTTCTCAAGTGGTTAGCGTACAACATCTCTTCTGGCTCAGTCCCCAGTTGAAGTACGCTGGGGTCGCCTAGCTCTAACGGGTCTCTTTAACCCTCTTGCTGCTTTCCACAAAGAATAATCAGATTGAGGACTACCATCCAGGCTTTCCAACTAAGATGTGAAGAAAGCCATTCTTTGGACTTCAAGCAAATTTCTTAGTTTACTTATGCATTCTCGAAGTCTAGCTTTAAGCTGGGGAGACCTACGAAGTTGCCATTCTCTTCTAATTCTTCTTTTTTCTGAGACAAGGTGTTCAATTTTAGAAGAACAAATTCTGCTATTCATTTTTCTAAAATTTGGAGTGGTAGCATGTTGCACGGCTTTTATAATATTTTGGGAAAAATCAGCAATTGACTCATCAATATCCCCTAGAGTTCTCAAAGATATATTTTCCGTACAATGAATACTTAAATATTTTTCATATTTTAGCCAATTTACTCTAGACTGAAATACACCTATGTCGTGAAAGGGGGATCCAATCTCTTGGGGTAAACATATATTTATTTATTTATTTCTAATATGCCTATGGAATAAAAAAACCTTACAGGCTAACAAAATTTTAAATTAATAGTAAATCATACAAATCCTTATAATCTAGTAACAATTTTAAATCATTAAATTGAAGTGAAAAATCAATATTTACATTATTAATATTTCAAATTTCATAAGCTTCCGTGGTATACAAAGGGACTAAAAAAGTTAAAAAATCTCAGAAACAAATTTTATAAGAAATTTAAGTTAACTGGTGATGTGCATGATAGAGATCTCTATGATCATTATATGAGAGAATTTAATTTCCTTGACAAGTTTTTGTACAAGCAGTATATATTAAATATCGAAACTTCAATAAAAAGCAATCCGAAACGTTTCTCGAACTTTATTAGATCTAAGAAGTCGAGTTCTGATTACCCATTTCAATGGAATAACATTAAGTAGTGGAAATGATATTGTAAATGCATTTTCACAGTTTTTCCAATCTAGCTTTGAAGTTGATAATGACTTTATTGCTCCGAATGTTTTGAAATTTTTGCATCCGTGTGTTGACTTTGGTTTTGGTCAGCTAACTTTTGATGATATACTGAATAGTATTAAAATTATTAAGAGTTTTTGCGGTATTGATATCGATGGTCTTAGTTGGCTTTTTATAAAAAAAAGTGTCGCAAAGTTTGGTTGTTCCTTTGCGTTTTCTTTTTAATAAATCCTTGGCTGAGGGATATTTTATTGACAGATGGAAAGTTGCTTTAATTACTCCTGTTTTTAAAAGAGGTGATAAAGCTGATGTTACAAATTACCGTCCAATATCTAAGCTGTCAAATATTTCAAAACTTTTTGAACACATTATGAAAGAAAAAATGTTGTTTGGTATAAAGCGTTATATCTGTGATGAACAGCATGGATATTTACCTGGCCGTTACACTGTTTCCAACTGTACGGTTTTTAATCATTTTTGTATTTCTGTCTTTGAGAGACATAAGCAATGGATCTATGTAAAGCATTTGATAAGGTATCACATAAAATACTACAACTTAAGCTATCTACAATTGTCTTTTACGGTACGTTTCTCAATTGGTTAAGTTCTTATATTTCTGATAGGAGATACTGTTAGATATTGTTGTCCTTGAGAATTTTGTGTCTTTGCCCTACACAGCTTCCTCGGGTGTAGCCCAAGGAAGTATATTAGGCCTGTTACTTTTTCTAATTTTTATAAACGACATTGGAAATTGCTGTCATGGGGCTCAGTTTTTATTATATGCTGATGACCTCAAAATTTTTAAAGAAATAAAATCGGAGAATGACTCGCTGTCTCTTCAACTCTGCATCGATAGAATATTCTCTTGGTGCGATATCAATAATTTGCCTTTAAACGTTAATAAATGCTGCCAAATGACCTTTCATAAGTCAAATATTAGTAACGCTAAAGTTTTCCGGTATAAATTAAATGATAAGTAAGTCAAATGTTGGATTTAACTTCAATGTGAACTTAACTTTAATGCGCATCTTGACTATATTATACCTAAAGCTTATGCTGCCTGTGCTTTTATAAGAAGAAATTGTAGACTTTTCGGATCCTAAAACATTAAAAATCTTATATACTGCTTTTGTTCGTTCTAAATTAGAGTATTGTTCTTTCGTTTGGAACCCTTTTTATAAAGTACATTCCAAAAGAATTGAAAGAAAACAGAAAAAATTTGTTAAATTTGCACTTCGTAATTGTCAAGTAATGCTAATATCAAGTTCGTATAATGTTCGTCGTTTTCTTTTGGGCTTGAAGCCATTGTATGTGAGACGTACTATTCATTCTGTTATAATAATTTACAATTTGATTAATGGAATTATTGATTGTGAATACCTGTTAAAGTTAATTAAATTTTGTGTACCATTTAAATGTTTAAGATCTAAAAATTTATTCTACATTTCAACACGTGTTACTAATTATGCTATGCGGGAACCTATGCTACGTGCTTTGAGCACTTTAAATAATATTAATAGTAGGTGAGTGATCCCAGGTCAAATCCAAGGAAGGCTCCACATGCATCCAATCTAAGGGGACGTTTTTTACAATTTCAAAATCAATAACATCTAGGATCGTTCGCTGGTCAGATGGCCAATAGGTGGGGCGCACGCTGGAGATTACATCTAAACACATTTTTGATATAGTATCAAAAAGTACACGACCTTTCGGGAGATTAATCGTGAGCCCCAAAATATGAATTTAACATCATAGTTATCAGTAGCTATAAATCGGTATTCAAGTGAAGTAAACAAATTTGAGTATGGATTTTCTGTTTTCTGAATAAATCGATGAAATGACCAATTTACTGCGAATACTCGTAAACAACATATGTATGCCAACTTATGTATGTATGTGTGCGTGTATGGGTAGAAGAACTCAATGGGTATTGACATACTCATACCCGTTTTTATGATATATAACAGTAGATTTTTTTCCATTATTTTAAATAAATTATTGAGAACTAAAAAGGAAAAATTCGCAAATAATATTTCGCAAGTAAAACAAAAACAGCTTTTTGTTTTGGTATTTTTAATCTGTTAAAGAATTCTGCACTTGGTTCAAGCATTTTATACTTATTTTAAGATATTTTACGATTGGTTTTCTTGAACAATCTCGTATTCGGCTTATTTTAAGTATATTTGCGTGTTTTTTAAGTATGTCTTATACTAAAAGCAAGTAAAAAATTCAGTACGAGCTTTTTCTTTCTGTATACTCGACTAATTTTTAGGGTAAAATTAACCAGGTCTGTACAAAAAGTCCCGAGGTGATAGGGAAGAAAAATCTTAAGAACTTCTTTTTTATTTTGTCACAGTTTTGATTTTTGGTGTACGTATTTTCAAAAATATGAAACTAAAATAAACTAGTTTTCACTCAAATAATGAAAAATTTATACGAGTATGTACATAAATGTGTACATTTGAAGAAAAATGTCTTTAAAAAGAAGTGGGGAATTAAAGAAAACATTGTCTGCAGTAATATTAGCTGCCATAGCAAAAATGGTGTCGTCTGCGGTAACAAGAGAACAGTAGAAGAAGTCATACATTAAATATTTTCTTTAATTAAACATACTATTACACTCAAAATAAAACGGACTGCTTTTTGCGACACTAATAATATTTTCAACGGAAGTACAAAATAATAAAATGAGAAGTGATGTACATGCATATATATGTAGGAAATTTGATTTTGAATTATATGTATTTTAAAATTCTATAAGCCCTTCAAATAATGTGCTTGACTTTTATTATTTACTAGCATTTATCCGCGAATTCGTCTGGGGAAAACAGGTGTTTCTAGAAGCAAGTTTTGAAGTGAAACCAAAACTAAAAAAAATATATATTTTATTATTTAGTCAAGCCTTCGCAGTATGCGTTTTGTGCTATTAAGTTTATGTCATTTCAAATTTGAATTAGTAAAACTTACATTTATGGCCTTATTCATAAAAAATATTGTATGTTTATTAAACAGTTATTTCACAAATTTCCGATAGAAATTTGTCAAATAACAGTTTAATAAACATAAAATATTTTTTATGAATAAGGCCATTAATATATCTGTGTATGCAACATTTTTGGTTTTATATTGCAATTCTTTTGAAAAAAATAAAGGATTTATAGAATCTTGAATCGCAAATCGGATTGAATTATTCCTCTATTTATTTTATAATTTTTCGCACAATACTCTGTACCGAAAATATAATTTGCAACCATGTGACGTTACAGTATTAGACCGATAAAGGTTCGCGCTGGTATAATTAGAACCCTAACCTTCAGTCTCAATTTATAGGAAGGTAGTCCTGTTAGCTCTTGAGAATTTTAAAAGCTCTAACAAGAAATTGACTACGAACATTTATTCGACAGGACCGAATGCCCCAAAATTTCGGCAATCAATACTTAAATATTTTTTTCTTACACCTATTTTTTATTATTTATATTATTTTTGAGAACGAGATAAATATGACCTTTTAAACTATGTGAGTACTGGACAATATTACAGAATTCATATGGTATGAATTCCCTGATTTGTATAAGAGCAGGTTCGAATATGCATCACAGCGCAGTTGAATTCATATCTGTATTCACGGACTGATGCACAAAATAAAGTTGAACTTGCCTGCAAACACTCACAAGCTTCTGGAAAGCTACTTATACGACCGGAAATTTGTTATCAAAGAAGGTGGCTTTACAAGTCTCTCACAGTCAATCGGAGCAGGAGTTCCCCAAGGTATCATTCTAGGACCCACTCTATATTTGATTTACGCATCTGACATGCCAACGAGATCCGGAATCCATACTTCAACTTTTGCAGATGACACAGCTTTTTGCAGCGTTCATGAAAACCATCAAGAAGCTTCACGAAATTTGCAGCAGTATATTTCAATATTAGAGATGTGGTTAAAACTTTGGAAAATAAAAGTTAGTGAAAAAAAATGTACTCACATTACATTCACACTGCGTAAGCAAACATGTTCAGCTATCCAAATTAACAATTCATCTATTCCACAGCAAAATGAAGTCCAGTACCTTGGTATTCATCTCACCGTATGTTAACGTAGGTTAACGTGGAAGTCTCACATAGATGCGAAAGTTACTCAGTTAAAGTTAAAAGCAGCGCAACTGAATTGGCTTATGGGCAGAAATTCGCCATTGAAGCTGGATTGCAAACTTCTATTATACAACGCAATACTAAAGCCTATATGGCGCTACGGAATTCAATTATGGGACACCGCCTCAGCGTCAAACATTGAAAAAATTCAAAGGCGACAAAACAAAATTCTTCGAACAATTACTGCAGCTCCATGGTACGTAAAAAACTCACGAATTCATAAGGATCTGTGTGTCCTGCTGGTAACTGACGAGTTCTCTAAGTATGCCACAAGGTATATCAGTAAACTCGAACTTCACCCAAATCCTCTTGCACGCAACATACTTAATTTTGGCGGTCACTCTCGGTTGAGAAGAAGGGATACCCTGGCCACCATCAGAACGTTAAATAGGTGATTCTACCGATATTATTCGCGCAAAATGAAACTTTCTTGTCTAGCAGTGGCTGGACTTAAATAACTTTTATATTTAGTATTAAGATTTGAATACTTACTGTTAGTTCATATTTTGAAGATTCAATAAATAAATGAGTGACAAAAAAAAAACAGATCTGTATTCATGGATGGTATAAATATTATGGAGTCGGATGCTCTTGATGTTCTTGGAATGAAGATACAGTGTGGCGTTCGCTGGACTGAACACGTTTTTCATGTCTCAAAAGAAGCATTCAAGTGCCTCGGGTTTTTGAAACGGTGTAAGATGTACTCCATTCCATCCGAACTCCTTACTATTTATACCACCTACATCCGACTGAAAATGGAATACATCTCTTATATTTGGGCCGGTGCTTCAAAGTCTATTTTGGGGTTACTCGACCGTGTGCAGGAGAGACCGAAGAAGCTCTATCGGTGACAGTAGGGTATCCAACTCTATTGACTCACTGGAGCATCGACGCAGTGTGGGATGTGTTACTCTATTCTATCGTTACTAAAATGGATTTTGCTTTGACGAAATTACGGATCTTGGTCCCAAAACTCGCACATTTTTACGTAGCACGCGTTTATCGTCCAGAGCTCATCCATTTGTGGTCGATTGCCCAGGGAGTTGTACTACGCATTATAGAGAGAATTCGTTTTTCAGCCGTACGCTTCGTCTGTGGAATAAGTTGCCTGCAGACGTGTTTCCCGTCTGCTATAACGTTGGAAAGTTCAAGTCAAATGTTCACAAATACTTCTCCCTCTTTTCCCCTCCTCGCAACCTATTTTCCTAGTTCTGGTACAAAGCACTGCATGTGTAGGGGTCATCCCCTGAGTACTGGCCCAAGAAAAAAAGAAGTATATTTTCCGTAGATTTACAGCGAAAACGCTTCCAGGAAAGCATATATTTCCCCTGCTTGAGTATTTCTAGGGATAGCCAGTAGAGTACGCCTGAAATCATCACCCAAAGGTACCAACCTCCATTATCTTACAAAGTCCAATCTAAAGCTTCAACGACTCTTTTGGAGGCTATCGTGTTTTCATCCCATACCAATAACTTACACTGTTGCAGCGTTCGCCTACTTATAATTCTTGGTAATATTACAGACCAGTGTTTGATTACACATACGAGTACATGTTTGAACGAACAAAATGATTGTCCGATTTCCAATAGAAAAAAGTATTTACAAGTTATTTCGTACTATGTCTAATTTTTTTGTATTTTTGCCAGTTCATAAACCGTTTCACAAGGAATATTTCTTAAAACATATGTATATATGGATATTTTCTTAAAACATATGTAAGCAACACACATTTCAAACAATAAAAAAGAAAAGTTTTGAAAATCAGAGCTATTCAAAAATACATTTTTTGGACAGACATTTGTCTGTGCGATGTTCAAATTTTTTTTTTATTTCTTTGATATAAAAAATAAAAACTATTGAAAGTCTGTTCATTATAGCGGGTTTTATTTGATTTAATTAAGTAATTGTTCTTTTTTTTTGGACGGCCATTTTATGTGTCCAAAAACTTTTTTATTTTCAGATCGTTGGCAGTCTCTTAAAAGAAGAAAGAATATTAAAAATTGATTTATAAATAGCAAAGTATATCAAATGTTTATCTTTCGGTTTCGTAAGTCCGATGTCCACAAACTATTTTTCGGATGGAGATTATATTAAGCCGATATTCATTCGATATAGTTTTCTAAATTTCGGGCCTTTGGCTTATACTTTCAAAAGAAGTTCAAAAGTGTTTTGAAAATTCAAATTAAAATTTTTTTCAGATGGACATTTCGACTGTCTGATATCCAAAAACCTTTTCCCAGTACGTTTTCAAACTCTTTTAAAGGAACAAATAATATTGAACATCGGTTCATAAATACTGGAGTAAATAAAAATTTTTTCGGACGGACACGGATGAAATGTAGACATGTATAATATTAGTACAGCCGTAATTTTTTTTTTTTCTCATTCATTTGTTTATTGAATCTTCACAAAGTGAACTAACAATAAGTATTCAAATCTTAAAACTAAATACATAAAATTAATTAAGTCCAGCCAATGCTAGACAAAAATATTTTATTTTGCACGGTCAATATCGGTGAAATCACCTATTTAACGTTCTGATGGTGGCAAGGGTGTCCCTCCTTCTCAAACGAGAGTGTCCTTCGAAATTAAGTATATTGCGTGCAAGACGATTTGGATGAAGTTCCAATTTATTGATACGCCTTGTTGCGTACTTTGAAAATTCGTCTTTTACAAGAGGAACACAGAGATCCTTATGAATTCGTGAGTTTTTTACGTACCATGGAGCTGCGGTAATTGTTCGAAGAATTTTGTTTTGTCGCCTTTGAATTTTTTCAACGTTTGAAGCGGAGGCGGTGCCCCATAGTTGAATTCCATAGCACCATATAGGCTTTAGAATTGCGTTGTATAATAAAAGTTTGCAATCCAGCTTCAATGTAGAATTTCTGCCCATAAGCCAATTCAGTTGAGCTGCTTTTATCTTTAACTGAGTAACTTTCGCATCTATGTGAGACTTCCACGTTAACCTACGGTCCAGGTGAATACCAAGGTACTTGACTTCAATTTGCTGCGGAATAGGTGAATTGTTGATTTGGATGGCTGAACATGTTTGTTTACGCAGCGTGAATGTAACGTGAGTACACTTTTGTTCATTAACTTTAATTTTCCAAAGTTTTAACCACATCTCTAATATTGAAATATACTGCTGCAAATTTCGTGAAGCTTCTTGATGGCTTTCATGTACGCTGCAGAATGCTGTATCGTCTGCAAAAGTTGAAGTGTGGATTCCGGGTGTCGTTGGCATGTCAGAGGCGTAAATCAAATATAAAGTAGGCCCCAGTATGCTGCCTTGGGGAACTCCTGCCTCGATTGGCTGAGTTGGGCTTATAAAGTCGCCTTCTCTGATAACAAACTTCCGCCCACATAAGTAGCTTTCCAGAAGCTTGTGTGTATTTGCAGGCAAGTTCAACTTTATTTTGTGTATCAAGCCCTCGTGCCACACTTTATCAAAAGCTTGAGAAATGTCAATGAATAGAGCTGAGCAATACTTCTTCTCCTCAAAGGTCTGTCTTATGACATTGACTAGTCTGTGCGTTTGTTCTATTGTGCTGTGTTTAGCCCGAAAGCCAAATTGATGATCAGGGATGCATCCCACAGTGTTCAACATTGGACTCAACTTTGCCATTAACAATTTTTCGAACAGTTTTGAAATTGTTGGCAGTAGACTTATTGGTCTGTATGATTCTACTTTAGTGGGATCCTTCCCTGGTTTGGGTATCATAGTAATCATGGACACCTTCCACTCTGCAGGATAATACTCGAGACGTAAAATAGCGTTAAAAATAAAAAGAAGAATTCTACGAGCTACACGAGGTAGCTGCTCAAGCATTTTACCAGTAATTTGATCAATACCTGGAGCTTTCCTGGGGTTTGTGTTACGAATAACATTTTCAACATCTTGAAAACTAAGTCTCAAAGGCACAGGCGGTCTAACAGCATATGGCGGAAATTCAGCAACATCATCCACTGTATCATTTGCAGTAAAAACGTTTTTCAAATGATTAACATACACCATCCCTTTTTCAGAATCGCTTCTTGCCCAATCTCCAGTTGAAGTTCGCAGAGGTGGCTTACCTATTACGGGTCTTTTCAGACCTTTTGTCGCTTTCCATAGAGAATAGTCGGTTTGCGGGCTACCATCAAGACCTTCTAGATAATTTTTGAGGGAAGCCATTCTTTGGATTTCAAGCAGATTTCTTACTTGAGTTATGCACTCCCGTAGTCTGCTTTTAAGATGGGGAGACCTTCGAAGTTGCCACTCTCTTCTAACTCTTCTTTTTTCTGACAGAAGTTGCTCTATTTCAGACGAATACGTTCTATTGCTCACATTTCTAGATCTTGTATGGCTAGTGGTAGCATGTTGTACGGCCAGTTTAAGGTCTTCAGAAAAATCTTTAATGGATATATCAACATCCTCAGCGGTTCTCAAGGCAATCTTTTCTGTACAATGAGTACTCAAATATTTTTTATATTTTAACCAATTAACTCGAGTGACAGTCAACGCCAAGTCACAAAACGGGGAACCAACCCCCTGGGGGAACGAAACAGAAACTATAGTTGGTGAGTGATCTGATGACAAGTCCAATGAAGGCTCCAGTACAGCCGTAATGACACTTTTTTCTACTTTTCTTAATCTAAGACTGAAAGAATGAAATAGCCAATAATAGAAAGAGACGATTATATAAGTTACAGCAAAATATTTATGTACACATAAATACGACATTTGTAAACAAAGCGATAATAACATGCAATTTTGTTCAAAAACAAGCTTTTTCGAGTATTTTGTTGAATTAATTTAGTTTATATATATATATATATATATATATATATATATATATATATATATATATATATATATATATATATATATATATATATATATATATATATATATATATATATATATATATATATATATATATATATATATATATATATATATATATATATATATATATATATATATATATATATATATATATATATATATATATGTATGTATATAATATATATATGTATATAATATATCGCTCCTTTATTGCAACATAGTCATAACTAAAAAAAATATTGTTTCGAGAAAAACAGCTTTCAAATTTTTAGTTTTCATTCAAGTATTCGAAAATTTTTGCAGCTGCTCGCGATACTGTGGCTGAAGAGCCGACCACCTCAACTCGTGTGCCCAAGAATTACACCTCTCACGCTCGTCGTTGATGAACATTATTCATAAAGACTTGCATTTACACGCTTACAAGGTGCAATTGTCTCAAGACCATTCCAAGCGTCGTCAATAGTCCGAATGGTGGCAAGAAGTGGCAACAGTGGATCATTAATTTTCGAAGAAAATCACCTTCAGTGAATTCGTCAATAAGCAGAACTGCCGCATTTGGGCGAATGATAAATCAATAGTTATTGTTAAAAACCAAATGCACCCACAAAGAGTTGATTTTTGGTGCGGTTTATGGGAGGCATCCTTCGGCCATATTTTTTCCAAATGAGGACGGTCAGGTCAAGCAGTTACTGTGAATGGCGTTCGCTATAGTGAGATGATCACGAACTTTTAACAGCCCAAAATGGTAAGATATGGATGTGAAAGATATGTGGATTCAACAGGACTGTGCCACTTGTCACACAGCTAACGAAACAATAGCTCTTTTGTGCGACAAATTCAACGGCCGTGTAATCTCACTTGGTGGCCATGTCAATTGGCTACTAAGATTATGTAATTTGACACTGTTGGACTTCTTTCTTTTGGGTTATTTAACAGAAAAGATGTACGTCGATAAGCCAGCAACAATTCAAGATCTAAAGGATGAGATAATTCCGCACATTAATAGCATAGATCCTCAATTATGCCTCAGCGTCATCGAAAATTTGGATCATCGGATGGAGGTGTGCCGTATGTTAATATATATGAATATAAAAAAGCATTTTAATATAAATATGAATAAGAGCTGTGTATTTATGCATACATACAAGAGCTGTTCGATCTTTCTCAACAAAAAGTTCCAGGTTTGAAAAATAGGGTCAAAAAGGGTATTTTGAAAATAGTGTCTAAAAGACAACGCTGACGGTAAGTGCAGATTTTCTTAAATCAAATACGGATTGCTTGAATCAAGTACGGATTATTCAAACACTAAATACTTACTCCTGGACATATTTAATCCCAAATCCGTACTTAAAATAAGTCGAAAACGAGATTGATTTGAGAAAACCTGAGATCGAATTATTCTTAAAATGCGATTGATCCAATAATCTTAGAGTTGATTCAATCCCGAATTTGTACTTAAAATAAGAAAAAATAAGTCTATTATTATTTACACTATTATCTACTAATATTTATACTAATCAAAAACCATATACAGCTTGATTTTGTTTCCCAGGTGTATATGTATATGTTGACATTTCAGAGAAGAACAGTAAATTTGGAAAACTTTAAAAAGTTTTTCAAATATTTAGGTGTATTCCACTATTTTAAATATATTAATGAGAATTCAAAAAGAAAAATGCTCAAATAATATTACACAAGTAAAACAAAAACTTTTTGGAAAAAGTTGCTCAAATTTGTTGATCTAATTTCGTACGGATACAATTATTATAATCGTAATACACTTTCATTTTTATATTCCTTAATAGCAAAACATTTTCGAAACTCTTTGGTTTGAATTATAATCACAAACAACAGATGGTTGCAAGATTATTCATTCATTCATTCAACTAATAATTTTATTTGATCAAATTTATACAATTTACAAACTTCCGCTTAAGAAATATATGATCGAACTAAAAACATTAAAACTATTTAATGTCAATAAACTTTATTTGTGGTTTTTCTTCTATTAAATAAAACTTTTGAAAAACAACAATCGCTATTAAATGATAAATCAGTGGAGATTTTCACTTTAACATTTTGTTAATTTTGAAAAACATAAAAAAATAAAAAACTGCAGCTCATTTACTCCATATGAAAATTCCCATTTTATGTTTTAAATATTACAGGTTGTGTATCATGTTTATTTTAAGTATGTACTTTAATTGTTGAAAGTAGTTGCTTTTTGCTTTAACTGTATAAATGATACATTGTTATAAAATACATTTTTTTTAACATTTACGGTTTGTTGCACTTCTCCCTAAACATTTGAAGTTTTTATTTCCTAAGAACCGCAATACTTTAAATAATACATATTTAAATTTAGGTTAATAACGAAATACTGTCTTTCTTTGAGTTTTACGTTTAAATTGTCTGTTTGTTTTTGAATAATAATGATGCAGCTTATACTGAATTTGGTAACCGTTTACTCTTAAAAATTTTTAATACATTTTGTTTTAGAAATCAAATTTTTTTTAAATCTTTGTAACTATTGCTATTAAAACAGCTTAATGTCAAAATAAGTTTTGCTAAATGTGTAGTATGACCTTATTTTAGCGCAAGAGATTCTCATACAATACTTTTCGGTTATAGTCTACAACTACAGTCGACCAACTATTGTGGACTATAAGCGAACTTAGACTATCGCCGAAACCATTTTATAGATTATAAGCAAATCCATTCATTATTTTTAAACTTTATTTAACACTTTTTTTAAGAAAATACGAAGGCGGATTGATATTGAAGCTACCTAGCGCTAGATGGCAGCACAACCACAAAAAAAAATTTGTATTGAAATTGCGGTATGCCAAACATCGCTTAAATTCATCCATTAGTTTATTTGTTGTAGTCGTTTGAAGTAAGCAATTTTGTGTTTCTTGGAAAAAAGTGAATTTCGTGCAGTAATTGAATACTATAATTTGAAAGGGAAAACAACGAAAGATGCAAAAGAAAAGTTCGATAAACATTACGACGAGTCTGCTCCCTCGGATTATATGGTAAAATATTGGATTGCTGAATTTAAACGGCACCGAACAAGTGGTTACTGAAGAAAATATCAGACCACTTCATAGCGGTGTTTGGGCATGATAAAGCGTAATCCTGTTGATTTTTGGCGCCGATTAATAGCTGAAACCAAAACTCCATCTAAACAATGAGTGGAAGTGCTCCGAAGAAGGCCAAGACAGTGAAATCGGCTGGCAAGATTATGGCCACTGTATTTTGGAATGCACACGGAATATTGCTCATCGATTATCTTGAAACATGATCCACAATCACAGGAAAGTATTATCGTGCATTATTGGATCAATTGATTGGTGCAATCAAGAAAAAACGACCAAATTTCAAGAAAAAAAAGAAAAAAACAAGTGTTATTTCTGCAAGACAACACACCGTTTCACAGAGCATTAGATACAATGCTAACATTACGTGAAATACACTTCGAATTGGTTGATCATACGTGTTATAGTCCAGATTTAGCTCGTAGTGACTTTTCCGGGATCCAAGCTTGAAAAAATGACTCGCAGGAAAAAGGTTAATCTCAACCGAAGAAGTGATTACCGAAACTAACGCGTATTTTGAGGTGTTACCAAAATCGTATTATTCAGACGGTATAAACAAGTTGGAATATCGCCTTACTAAGTGTATTGAGCGAAAAGGTATGTAAGGGTTTTGAAAGATATCAATCTACCCTCGTGCATACATATGTTGATAAATAAATAAAAAATAACTAGTTGTGCAGTCACAGCAGAGTGTAGTACAAACAAATGGGATTATAATAAATTGCATTTATGATCCAAATATAAATGAAGATTAAAGAACTCGGTGGCCGAGTTGGTTGAGTTGCCGTATTGAAATTCGACATCTGGAATAGTAGTGGGCCCTGATGAGTAGTGTAGCGACTACGAAACAGCTGTCTTCTTGGATCAAGAATTATTGATCGCGTCTCGTATTGTTATAATTAAAAAAATATATATAAAAAATTTTCTTAGCTGAAGCCAGATTTGATCTTAAGCCTGAAAAATAACATCATGTAATATTGTAAGGGTCTTATTTATAAAAAATTTTTCATGTTTATTAAGCTCTTATTACACAAATTTTGTCATATTGTCATTTGTTACAAATCTAGTATTTATATTCTTTCTATGTAATGAAGTAACATCAAACTTTGTCAAACAATTACACGCCTCTAACTTAAGTTACATAACAGAAATCTATTTCCTATGCAGACAAAGATCATTCCCAAGGTGTTCAATCGACAGAAACCCCAGCAACAAACACCAGCATTTAGTTTTTTTCTTCTTCTTTTTAAGTTATATATTAACAAATTATTGATTCATTTTATTTTTATGTCAGCATTTAACAGTAACAAGTGTGCAGTTGTTCTCCCTTCAGATTTTGTATGCGGGTGGTACTCGTGTAGAGCATGACTACACAATTATGAAATCGGTGACCTTCTTTTCTTCTCTATGAGTATACTAATCTCTAGTGCTGTTGTCAGGCGGATCAAATATTTAAAAATAAACCTATAATACTTTGAACAAAACTACTTATTCACTGAGGAAATATGATAGTTAAATTTTTTTTAACATTTTACACAAATTTTTGTCATAAAATTCTTAAAAAGTATTTAAATCGAATGATAAACAAAATAAAAATTAAATCATATTTTGTAACTAAACAATGTCGGATTTAGGTCTTTCAGTTATAGGTGCATATCGATATGATAAAGTTTTCTATCTTCACGTACTCGTATCTCCACAAAGTTAAAGTTTTATCAAAAGTGAATACACAATAAAAACCATTATAGATAGAAACCCGGTGAGATTGGTAGTTCTACAAAATTAGACAGCAAACGGCATTACCTAATTTATTTTCATATACATATGTACGTGAAGATAACTTATATTTGTCAGTTCAAAATATTTGAATCAATGAAAATTTTTTTACGTGTCTGACCTCATCTTAAACAAAATGTTGACACTTTCTTTGTGTTTTTGTTTTCTGGTATTAATATGTATAAAGTCGTTAGTCACTTGCAATGTCAAAGTTTATAATCGACCTTTGCTTTCTTTTCTTTTTTGCATTATCTTTTAGTGAAAAAATGGTAAAAATGAGTCAATGTTTGATTTACAAGCTTATCGTACGTACTTATTATATACATACGTGTAAATATGAAAATGAAAAGCGATCAAAATTACAACCAGATTGATATCATATGAACCCTATGTATACTATAATTTTATTAGGTTTTCCTTTCTTTTTTTGAAAATCGTGAGCAAATTTTTTCTTACTAGGACTAGGTAGTAGTTCACTTTTCTATATTCTAGCCAGTCTTGGTCTCTAGTCAAATTGAAAGCACCGTTACTTAGGTCATCGAAAAAGCCGTATTTTTTACTTTAAGTGCATATCGCTCCTTTATTGCAACATAGTTATATCTCAAAAAATTATTTTTTTGAGTTAATAATGCAGAATTGTTAACAGTACTACCCTTTATATTGTGCCAAAAATTTATTCAAATTACTTTTAAACTGTTTCCTTTAGGAGATATTTTCTAAAAAAAAAATTTCTAAGACTTGTATGGAAACTGAAAGTTTGAAATGCGTTTTTCTCGAAACAAGATTTTTTTAGTTATGACTATGTTGCAATAAAGAAGCGATATGTATATACATATTTTAAGAGCACTGTTTGCACGATTGTAAGTACGGCTTAAGTAAAGGGTAAAAACTAAAGTGTTAAGAAAGTTAAGTTTTATTACACCCTCTTTTGACAAATAAGATTTAAATATTTTGATAAAAAATATCCCATAGATATATACAAGGGCGGATTGATATTGAAGCTACATATGTATGTAGGAAAAAACCTATTTTCTTTCAAAACCATTTATTTCTCAACAAAATCTTCTTTTAGCTCAATACACTTAGCAAGACGATACTTTTTTATGCCATCTAAATATTACAATTTTGGAATATATTTCAAAATACGCGTTAAATTCGGTAATCACTTCTTCGTTTAAAATTAATGTTTTTCCTGCGAACGATTTTTTCAAGTTTGGAAACAGGAAAAAGTTACTAGGAGCTAAATCTGGACTATTAAGTGGATGATGTGTGTGAAGATAAATTTTAACATTTTTAACCTTAGCCACAATCCTGCTATTTTAACATACCTCTGTTAATGTACTAACATGGCTCTGTTAAGCATGAAAATTTAAGGAATAAAAATGTGTTTTAAACCAATAATTTTAACAAATTTATAAGAACAATTTGAGATAATTTTCTTGAATTAAAATCTGTAAAGAAGTATTATAAATGTTTTAAAAGAACCCTCTAATCAAAGAAAATTGCACGAACTTAAAATTAAAAATATTATAAAATTTTTTCAGAAATAAAAAGAGATGGGCGAAAAAAAATTATTGGAGATCACTCCTTAGGTCCGTAACGATGTCCAATGGTCAAAAGTCGTAACAGTGCGTTTTTCTAGAATTTTTTTTTCATTCATTTATTTATTGAATCTTCAAAATATGAACTAACAATAAGTATTCAAATCTTAATACTAAATATAAAAGTTATTTAAGTCCAGCCACTGCTAGATAAAAAAGTTTTATTTTGCGCGAACAATATCGGTAGAATCACCTATTTAACATTCTGATGGTGGCAAGCGTATCCCTTCTTCTCAACCGAGAGTGGCCGCCAAAATTAAGTATGTTGCGTGCAAGAGGATTTGGGTGAAGTTCGAGTTTACTGATATACCTTGTGGCATACTTAGAGAACACGTCAGTTACCAGCGGGACACACAGATCCTATATATATATATATATATATATATATATATATATATATATATATATATATATATATATATATATATATATATATATATATATATATATATATATATATATATATATATATATATATATATATATATATATATATATATATATATATATATATATATATATATATATATATATATATATATATATATATATATATATATATATATATATATATATATATATATATATATATATATATATATATAGTGCTGCTGCTGCCTTTAAAATAATTATGCTGCAGATGAGACGGCAGCATTTGAAGCTAACTTCATTTGTAGTCGTGAAGTAGTGAAGTCTGCTGTCGGCTAAGTGTTTAGAGCTTAATAGCTCTTAAAAATTATGGATAACGAATTTCAAAAGAGCGCAATTTCTTTATTTATTATTGATTCATAATCTATTATATAAAACAAAAAACATTTTGCACTAACAGCCAATACTAATAAGTAGGGTTTTGCACTTTCAACATTGCAAACACCGAACATTATAATGAAGAAAAACCCAATCAAGCTAGTTAAATGTCAGTTTATTGCCACCATTCACCCAACAGCAAGAGCTTATTCGTATGTATGTAAGTGAACAGAACCAGAAGCAGTAACAAGTTTAAATGATGGTTACACAAGTACAACTGTAAGTACAAAAATGTACACATTTATACATATGTACATACATACTCATCGGGCAACGTGTTGTTTTGCAACATGAATTTTTGGTTTTAAATTAAATGTACCGCAAAAAGTATGAACAAAGGAAAATATGAATAATGCGAATGAACTGATTTTTCCGCTTATAAAAACGAAAAAAAACTTGTTGAACTTGATATTGAACTATGCAAACAAATACATAACATACATACACGCAAAGAAAATTCAATTTAGTATAATGTTGTGACAACGTTAGTTTTTACTCCGTCATAATTTGACTAATTGCCGCTAGCAGTGTATTATCGTTTTTAATATAGTTTAGTTCACTATAAATATAGAACTATGGTCATTTTCACATTTCTATTATTAAAATAATGGTTTTATAAATAATTTGACTACTACAATAAATTTTGTAATGTTTAATAACAGACTATTTATCTTATGGTTAATGTGTAAACTAAATATTGTTGTTTTTGTGAAAATTATTGGCATATGCATTTACAGTTATTTTGAACGAATCACTTTTTTGTGTGTGAGTTTTTTTTTTAATTTTAATAATATTAAAAAGGTTAAAATTAAAATAAATATTCTGGTGGTAACATTAGCAAAATTTGAATTTATATCTACATATATATGTATGTATGATGTGTTTTATGAATTTCAGATTGGAACCATATTATGTGGTTGTGTTCAACATTATAATTCAACCATAGTAGTTTGCCCTTACAATATTAATATACCAATCATATTTCTTTTCTATGTGTGCATACATACACACTTATGTATATACACATATACATACATACATACATACATACATACATACATACATACATACATACATACATACATACATACATGGTGGCGTGGGTGCGAGCGTTCAAGGTAAAGCGCTGGCTTCCCATCGGGTGTAGCCAGTTTGCGATCCTTGTCCCTGCTCAAACCAAGTTGTCACACGGCCTTCTCGTGGCGCTACTGAATAGTTCTTAAAAGTTGAGAATGAACTAACTGTGTGACAGCGATAATGGATTGGATGACGACCTGACGCAGACGATTATGGGCTGGGAGCTGACGTATGCCGTGACCTGATTAAGCACGAGTGACATCGTGCTGAAATGGCTCACGGGCTAATGCGGAAGCTACCTCCGTCCCGGTAAAACCCTGGCAGGGGCTTAAAGTATGATCAAAGTTTGTAGCCAATAGTTTTTGGCTGTGCAGGGTTAGTTGAGATGACTCCTAATCAGCTCCCGACCTGGCTCTGTACACAAGTCTCATAAGGCCTTGTGTCAACCCTCGCGAGGAATTCACTGCTTGCATAACCACCCTCGGGGTCACTACAAGGGTAACTGCACATTCACTCAACAAAAAGTGAACTAAATTTTAATAAAATTAACTTAACCCGGAAAATGCGGGAATGTTTTGGACAAAGAAAAAACTTTTTATTGAGTGTGCGGCAAACGGAGACTACAGCTTTAAGCGGGGACCCAACTGAAAAAATGAATAAAAATAATAATAATAATAATAATGAGAGTATAAATGAGTTGAGCATGGGTGAAATTGTAAACCCTTTTGCTAAAAAATCGGTGATAACCAGATCACCTCCTACAGCGGTGAGTAGGACCGTTCCGGTGCCAGGCACCGTTGAAAATAGTGAAAATGGACAAAATAACGTCCAGAGGCTAGGAGAGAAGATCTCAAAGCTCGTAGCTTTCCTAAAGGCACGTTCAAACGTGCATAAGGAAATAGTGACAATGTCACGTGAGATACAGGCATTGTACATGCAGGTCTCAGATGAATTGAGTAGTGGAAGTGCTAGTAGTACAAAGAAAGCACATACTAGTACGCATACTCAAACAGACGAACCACCAAGGCTCAATCCTGTGATGGGCGGAACTCCAAAGCCTAGAAGGGAGGACTTAAGCCCAAAAGGTAACAGAGCTAAAAAGAATAGGGGAACAACCCCTAATAAAGTAGTCAGGGTAGGTGGACACACTATACCCAAGGCTATAAACTTAAACTTGGCTGGCAAACCGGATCTAAGTGCTAAAGATCCTGGCTGGGTTAAGGTTGGCCCAAGGGCTAAAACAAAGAAAGCGTCCGTTAAACCAGATGCTATAGTGATTAAAACCTGTGGAGATACTTCCTATGCGGGTATTCTCAGACAGGTGAAGAGGGACCCTAAGCTAAACAACCTGGGTCAAAATGTAAAGAGCATTAGGAAGACAGGGAAGGGTGAACTGTTGTTTGAGCTGAATAGACCCGCGCACCAGAATACGGGCGAATTTAGGTCGGCTATAGAAGAGGTGCTAGGTGATGCTGCTAAGGTTAGATCACTATCTCATGAAGTCAGGCTTGATATTAGGGATATAGACGAAGTAACCTCTAAGGAGGATATTTATGAAGCTCTCGTCAAAATATCTGACGAATTTAAAGCTTTGCACCCTACAGCAGTTAAGTCGCACTGATAGCTCGCCGCCTTATAGAGATGGCAAAGATACGTATTGGCTGGGTGGTTTGCCGAATACGCGAAAAGGTAGCACCAAAAAGATGCTTTAAATGTCGGGATTATGGACACGTAGCAGGGAACTGTAAGGCGCAAGACCTTTCAGGGAATTGCCTACGGTGTGGCAAAACGGGCCACAAAATTGGAACCTGTTCCAATAAACCATCCTGCTTGCTCTGCAAGAAGGGAGCAGACACCGCTAGTGACCATGTCACCGGAGGTGCAGTTTGCCCGTTTTATAAAAGAGCTCTACAGAAACTTAGGGAGTAGAGTAGAACCTAAGTCACCAAAATGCGTATATTACAGTTAAATCTCAACCATTGCCAGGCAGCCCAGGAGCTTCTTAAGCAAAGCGTTCGAGATATAAGTGTAGATGTCGCTATTCTAAGTGAACCATATCGGACCATGGCATCTGTAAACTGGGTTTCCGATAACACGGGTACATCGGCAATATGGAACACCAGCACGCTAACCATACGCGATAGAATAACAACGCAATGTGGATATGCTCGAGCGGTTATATCTGGCATCACTATTTACAGCTGTTATATACCCCCTAGGTATTCTATAGAAGACTTTCGGGTAATAGTTGACAGTATTGTAACAGATGCAGTTGGAAGAACCCCCGTAATAATAGCAGGTGATTTCAATGCGTGGGCTGTTGAATGGGGCTGTCCCTCAGCAAACGCAAGAGGAAGAATACTCTTGGAAGCCTTTTCTGTACTGGGTGTTGTACTCATCAATAATGGAGTTGAACACACCTTCAGAAGGGGTGATGCTGGCTCAGTAATTGACATTACATTCGTCAGTGCCACTATCGCAACCCAAGTGAACTGGAGAATATCTGACATCTATACACATAGCGATCATAGCGCTATAATAATAGATGTGCAAGACGCACAGCCCCGTGCTATTGTACAAGCACGTGTCTTGACAGGATGGAAGGTAAATACCTTTGATAAGGATAGCTTCGCAGCCTGCATGGAGAACATGGAAATGCCTGGTTCAGCAGAAGACATGGCAGTGCAATTAGTGCGCAATATCACTAGTGCCTGCAATGTAGCTATGATAAGGCGAAAAAGATCGCCAAATAAGCCTCCAGTGTATTTGTGGAATGATGAAATTGCTAGCTTGCGTTCAGAGTTTATTAGCGCCCGAAGGCGGTATACACGAACGAGGGGTCGGTTAGAGAATAACGTGCAGCACCAGTTGTATAGGGATAAAAGAAAGGCATTGAAGATTGCAATTCGTAGGAGCAAGCGTAGGTGTTTCCTGGATGCTTGTGATGAAATAGATAGTAGTCCTTGGGGCTTAGCATACAAGCTAGTAACCAGGAAACTTAAATGTCTTGGCCCATCACCGCCAAGAGAAGAGAATATCCTCAACGGAATTGTAGACCATCTTTTTCCTCAACAGAAAGCTCCGACATGGCAACACAGCTATCCAGCTGAATTATTCGACATTCCTCCGGTTACGGTCGTTGAGATAGAAGGTGCTGTCTCAAAATTCAAAGACAAGAAGGCACCAGGCTTAGATTGCATCCCAAATATGGTACTGAAGGAGGCTGTTAAGCTCCATCCTGATTATTTCCTGAAAGTAATAAGCGCATGCTTGATTCAGGGAACTTTTCCAACAATCTGGAAGAGGCAGAAATTGGTGTTGTTACCTAAGGATAACAAGCCGCTAGACGACCCTTTCTCCTATCGTCCGCTCTGTATGATAGATACAAGTGGAAAACTTCTGGAGAGTATAATCTGCAGAAGATTGAAAGATTGCGTACAAGCTAATCTAGGTTTATCAGATAACCAATTTGGCTTCAGGAAAGCAAAGTCAGCGGTGGACGCTATCAAAGTTGTAGTAGAAACCGCTGCTCAAGCTATCCAAGGGAAGAGGTGGAGGAATGGAACAAAAGGGTATTGTGTGGTTATAACCCTAGATGTAAAAAACGCCTTCAATACGGCAAACTGGGAGCATATAGTTAATGCTTTGGTCCGTATAGACATCCCAGGGTATCTACTAGCAATTGTACGGGACTATTTCCGGGATAGAGAGCTAGTTTATGATACCGATAAAGGTACTAAGAGGCGCAAGATCATTGGTGGGGTGCCTCAAGGTTCAGTTCTTGGCCCACTATTGTGGAACGTCATGTACGACGGAGTATTAAGATTGGATCTACCGGAAAAGGTGAAGATAGTTGGATTCGCAGACGACATAGCGTTAGTGTGTGAAGGGAAAGAGTTACTAGAGGTGGAAACCATTGCAAACGCCAGTATTCAGATCGTAAGGTCTTGGCTAAGATCAATGGGCCTAACTCTAGCTGACCATAAAACGGAAGCGGTTCTGATTAGTAGTAGGAAAATTAGGGAAACTGTCAGGCTAAATATTGGCACGTGTAGCATAGAATCCAAGGAATGTTTAAAATACCTTGGGGTCATGATTGACACTCGTCTGTCTTTTCAAGAGCACTTGAAGTACATAGGCAGTAAAGCATCAAAAACATGCACAGCGCTATGCCGGATCATGCCGAATACAAGAGGTCCAAAATATCTGCAGAGGAGATTACTCTCTAGTGTAGTAAGAAGCATTATCTTATATGCATCGCCTATATGGTCAGGCTCACTTAGATATCCTACTTATGTGAACCTGATATCCCCTGTGTATAGGCTGATCGCCTTGCGTGTATGTAGCGCATTCCGAACTGTATCGGACCTGGCCGCTTTTGTCATTGCCGGCATGATACCGATCGAGCTAGAGGCCGCTTCGGACAGCTCGGTTGGGTTGAGAGAATCGTGTCTGCAAAAATGGCAAGAAAGATGGGCGACAGCTGACAAGGGAAGATGGACCTACTTACTGATACCAGACATCAGAGCATGGCTATCAAGAAAGCATGGCGATTTGAACTTCTATATTACACAGTTTCTAACTGGGCATGGTTGTTTTAGGTCGTACTTGTACCGTTTTGGACATGACAGTACTCCGTTCTGTCCGAGTTGTGATGGTAATGTCTTGGAAGATGTTGAGCATGTGTTCTTCATCTGTCCACGGTTCAATAGTGATAGGGAATATTTAGAAACAGTTCTAGGACGTAGCATCAGTCCGAGCAGTATCTTTCCAATCATGTTGGAATCTTTGTGCAACTGGACGTACGTCTGTAGTTTTGTAAAATTGGTTTTGTTGGAACTTCGTAGGTTAGAACAGATTCGCAGCAGAATCAATGTAGTTTAGTAGTTTAGTTTAGATGTAGGGTGTATCACCTTTCCCACCCCGAGACGTAAAGCCTTGCGGCAGTCCCTCGGGAAGCATCTGGGTCAGTGCGAAGGGGTGTTTTTTAGCGTGTTAAAGTCTCGCACTACTGGCAACCACCATCACTGCCAGTGCCTTTCGATGGTTTTTTACCCCACGAATAAAAAAAAAAACATACATACATACATACATTCGTATATATGTTGAATGTTTCTTTCAAAAGCAACTACACATAATAAGATTGCGCACACAGCCAGCCTGTGGTCAATTTTACAATGATAAAAAAATGGTCAATTCAACTTGTTTAATTTTTTAAATCTAACTTTATGGGAGGTAAGAATAAAACTTGTTCTGATTTTTTTTGTATCTATTTTGCCCAGAAATTTGCGCTAGAAAACAGGTAATGATTAAATAAATGAATAGCTGTGGAATGACAATCACACAACTTAAAACAGGAAATTTTTCTCCAAAATTTCCTTATTCTGTTTACCAGAATTTTTTTTAATTCTTAAGAACATTAAATAATTAATGTCATCTTCTTTTCATTTTGTTCACTATATATACATATGTATACCATTTATATTTCGAAAAGAAAAAATAATACAACTTTAGTTGCTGATTATATCTTTCTCAAAACTATAAAAGAAATTATTTTTGGAAGCAGATAAAGTAATCCAAATTTGTATTTCAGTTAAAATCTACCAGCTCTTCTATTCCTGGTTTCTTTTTGTAGACGCTACCTAAACTTTTGAGATATTTTACTGAAAAGTTTTCAACATATAAACTTAAATAAAACTTATGTGTAGATTACGTATTGAAGTTTTATTCAAACTTAAATTGAAAAAATAAAAGTCTGGCTCACTATTCACTTATTATCGCTTTCATAAAAGCCCTGCTAACTATCGAGATGTTGGAAGACAGGTTTTGGGTTATCACGCAATCCATTTACTCATTGTCAAATGACTATATTGCCACATCAACTATTCCACAAATTAAACCGGCGATGCCAACACTTTCTAAGTGCTAAGTTAAAAGTATCCATAAACGCTAAATTACAGAGCGCTCGATTACGGAAGCGATGATACATTGCACACTTGTAAGGTAGTAATGCACACCATCTTATATACGAACCCAGTACATTTTCAAATACATTGCTGCATTTGTACAGTGAACGCCTACCTCCTGCACACAAATTAAGCGAGATAGTGAAGTGTTCATCCAACAAAAGCTCATTGGTTCCTAACATACATTGTATGTTAATCAGCAATCAGCAGACAGCTCAAAGCAATCTCGCATACTTTGTAAGTTGACAGTAGGCAGCTCGAATACAATCTTGCTTTCTTTTCTTTTTTCACTAAATGTTTTATATTTTTTAAATTAAAAAAAATTTTTTTGCAGTGTAACAAAGTCGTAGGGATGAAACGATATGAGTAAATACTCGATATTTTTCTTTCGATACTTTACTACCGAGTACCAAGTAGGTATCGGTCAGAAATATCCTTTTCTTATTGAAAGGCAAAAAAAGAAACTGATTTGGTGACCATTTTTACCGTCATTTTATTTGTTTTCAAAGTTTTTATAAAATAAATCCATGCAAACCGTGCATGCAAATGGGACTGCCAAAATCGGGTGTATGGATGGCTGCGTTTCATAAAAAATACAATAATATTTAAGATCTTGAGATACTAAGTCAGTTACTAAATCTGTTGTATTGTAATGTAGAGTTCGCTTCCGGGATCCTAATTAAGACACCTCAATTTCAGCCAATGTGTTTTTCCCTGCTGCTAATCTTATGAAGAAATCGACTGACACAAGTATGTGCCGATGCTTGTTCTTCGACACCGAGCAGGTATCGATACCGTATTGAGTATAAGTATCGATTCCCTAGTGGTATCGTTTTATCCCTACAAAGCGAACGAAATTAATTTTTGGGAATTCAATATACTACGGTTATATATTTTGTAAGTTAGTATTCATTGATTACAAAGTGTTGCACACATCATTGAATAGAAGTAATGTGGTAGGCAGTGTTCACCGCTAGATAATAAAGACTTTAATTGTTTACACAAACAAAAAAGTATTTATTAAATATATACATATGTATGTACTACACATATTAAATCTATTTGTTTTACATACGTCTGATGCAAAAAACATTACGTTGAGATAATTAATTATATTATATGTAAATAGCAAACATACATATATATGTATTTTATTACAAAGACAATACGTATTTATTTCAACAATATGACATACTTATATGTACATAAATCAATAACTTAACTGTCAAATAAAACTTTGCCAGTTTCTTGTTCATATTATAACTACAGCAACATAAATTTGCCGACTTTAGACCGTATTGGACATGTATTAATGAATTTGTTGTATTTATAATTATTCTATTTCTTATCTTTCGTGAAAATAATTAATTGCACTAAAAACCCTCTCGCCTTCAGGGTTTGAGAATGGATAGGTCAGTATATCAATTACATGTCCCAGTAGTTTCAAAAATGGGATGCTGCATTTTTATAACTGTCCAATCAAAAATAAATCAGTTTTGTATTGGCTTTTTCTTTTACCAAGTTTTAAAGTATCAAGACACTTTTCATATTATTCTATTTTAAAACTATTTTTCGTAATATTACCATGTGTTAGGAACACAACTGCGACGAAAAAGGAATTTCGCCCATGGCGACGAATTCGCCGTGTGAAGCACAATACCAATGAACTTTTGTGTAGATAATACTGTTTACATTCCGTGCAAAGACAAAATAAACAAGTAAGAGTGTAGTATATTCGGCTGGGCCGAATCTAAAATACCCTTCACGATAGTCACGAATATGTATAGTATATTAAAAATGTGGCCTGAATATGCTCGGTTATATATGAACCGATATCGGAATTTTCTATTTTCTGTATTTTAGTAACCTTCTTTTATAACAAGAATTGCTTTTCAGCAAAAAAAAAAATTTTTAATGAAAAAATCGGTTCAGGCTATATCTCGGGTATATGTGGACCGATATCGAAAATTTTAATTTTCCATATTTATATAACCTTATATCATTACCAGAACTGCTTTTAAGCACAACAAATTGTTTAAGTTCGCTTACGCGACATTTTCATGAAAAACCCGGTTTAGGCTATATCTCGGGTACATATGGACCGATATCGGAAATTTTCATTTTCCATATTTAGGTAACCTAATTTCATTACCAGAACTGCTTTTGAGCACAAAAAAGCTGTTTAAGTTCGCTTACGCGGCATTTTCATGAAAACCTTGGTCTAGGCTATATCTCGGGTATATATGGACCGATATCGGAAATTTGTATCTTCCACATTTATATAACCTCATCTTATTACCAGAACTGTTTTAAGCAAAAAAAAATTGTTGTTTAAGTTCGCTTACGCGACACTTTCATGAAAAACCCGGTTTGGGCTATATCTCGGGTATAAATGGACCGATATCGGAAATTTTCATTTTCCATACCTATATAACCTTATTTTGCTATTGGAGCTGCTTTTAAGCAAAAAAAGTTGTTTTAGTTCGCTTACGCCGCGTATTCATGAAATACCCGGTTTAGGCTATATCTCGGGTATATATGGACCGATATCGAAAACTTTCATTTTCCATATTTATATCACCTTATTTTATTTCCAGAACTGCTTTAAGGCGAAAAAATTGTTTAAGTTCGCTTACGCGGCATTTTCATGAAAAACACGGTTTGGGCTATATCTCGGGTATATATGGACCGATATCGGACATTTTCATTTTTCATATTTATGTAATCTTATTTCATTATCAGAACTGCTTTTGAGCAAAAAAAAGTTGTTTAAGATCGCTTACGCGACATTTTCATGAAAAACCCGATTTGGGCTATATCTCGAGTACATATGGACCGATATCGGAAATTTTCATTTTCCATATTAAGGTAACCTAATTTCATTACCAGAACTGCTTTTGAGCACAAAAAAGCTGTTAAGTTCGCTTACGCGGCATTTTCATGAAAACCCTGGTCTAGGCTATATCTCGGGTATATATGGACCGATATCGGAAATTTCCATTTTCCATATTTATGTAACTTAATTTCATTACCAGAACTGCTTTTGAGCACAAAAAAGTTGTTTAAGTTCGCTTACGCGGCATTTTCATGAAAACCCCGGTCTAGGCTATATCTCGGGTATATATGGACCGATATCGAAAATTTTCATTTTTCATATTTATAGGACCCTATTTCATTACCAGAACTGCTTTTGAGCACAAAAAAGTTGTTTAAGTTCGCTTACGCGACATTTTCATGAAAAACCCGGTTTGGGCTATATCTCGGGTATAAATGGACCGATATCGGAAATTTTCATTTTTCATATTTATGTAACCTAATTTCATTACCAGAACTGCTTTTGAGCAAAAAAAAGTTGTTTAAGTTCGCTTACGCGACATATTCATGAAAAACCCGATTTGGGCTATATCTCGGGTATATATAGACCGATATCAAAAATTTTCATTTTCCATACTTATATAACCTTATTTAATAACAACAATTGCTTTTAAGCAAAAAAAGTTGTTTAAGTTCGCTTACGCGGCATTTTCATGAAAACCACGTTCCAGGCTATATCTGCGGTATATATGGACCGATATCGGAAATTTTCATTTTTCATATTTATGTAACCTAATTTCATTACCAGAACTGCTTTTGAGCACAAAAAAGTTGTTTAAGTTCGTTTACGCGGCATTTTCATGAAAACCCCGGTCTAGGCTATATCTCGGGTATATATGGACCGATATCGAAAATTTTCATTTTTCATATTTATATGACCCTACTTCATTACCAGAACTGCTTTAGAGCACAAAAAAGTTGTTTAAGTTCGCTTACGCGACATTTTCATGAAAAACCCGGTTTGGGCTATATCTCGGGTATATATGGACCGATATCGGAAATTTTCATTTTTCATATTTATATAACCTTATTTTATTACCAGAACTGCTTTTGAGCAAAAAAAAGTTATTTAGCTTCGCCTATGCGACATTTTCATTAAAATCCGATTTGGGCTATATCTCGGGTATATATGGACCGATATCTGAAAAAAAATTTTTTTGTCTTTTAGTCACCATGCTTAATAAGTGCGTGAAGTTTGAAGCAAAACGAACAACTTTTGTTTTCAAAAATTTTCATACAAAACTGCAAAAAAAATGGCTTTTTTCGGAATTCTCGGAATATCTCAGCTATACGTGGACCGATATTACTGAATTTCAATAGCAAACCCATGAATCGATGGGGTAAAAGAATGGTGAAAGAAAAAAGTTTCTAAGTCTAATGGTTTTCTCAGAAACGGTATTTCAACAGCGGACAGACGGACAGACGGACATCGCTTAATCGACTTTTCCATTAATTCTGATTCAGAATATATATACTTTATAGGGTCGCAAAAAAAACTGTAGAAATTACAAACGGAATCACAAACTTATATATACCCTTTACATTTTTGTGAAGGGTATAAAAAATGAATATAAATACTAAGGTGCCCATATTAAAAGTAAACCTATATAAATCTTAAGAAGTATTTTTGAACAAATTATTTCAGGTACTTTATATTTTGAGAAAATCTTCATAAATTTTTAGTAATGGATTAATATAAAAGTTCTCAAAATCATAATGACTCCAGCACAGAGCTAAATTAAGCATATTTTGACGCACTACAAGAGGAACACATACTTATATATATTTATATATTTAAAATTTTTATTGATTAACTTTTAATTACATTACATTTGCTTAAGGTGTTTCCAAAATAATATAAGTTAGCAGAGTTCTGCTTTGGAATTCCCACCACTACAGCTTCATCGGAGGAAGCATTTTCTATTGCAAGTGTTTTCATTACCGCCAAAAGAACCCGCCTTAACCCATTCATTGTAAAGAGGTTGTCGTCCACGACAACCATCATATACACAGCTGAACCTTTTCTAAAAATTAAATGAATAAATGAGAAACAACTGAATATTAAATTGACTGTTCTAGAATCGTTTTCCTTTATTATTTCTAAAAATATGGGTCAAACGCATGCAGGTCTGTTGGAAGGACCTTTTATCCTGTCCAGGAAGTTGTCATATTAAGTATGGTAAAAGTCTAAGAAAAATGTAATATTTTTGCATACTTTTTATATTTTTCTTTATTTTGACGTGTGTTCTTCTAAGTTCTAAAAAACATTTTTATAATTTTATGTATTGTTAAAAACAAAAGAAAATTTAAAAAAGTTTGTTTTTTAACATTGGTGTGGAACTTAGCTAACAGAGGTGTGGGACGTATTTAACTTACGAATTTATCTTCACATCCTTACAAACTTACATGCGAGCATACACAAATGTGTTATATAAGTTTAGTGGCAAATTTCAACAATTACAACACAAGTGCCAGATATTGACATTTGTGCCTCGCAATTGGTGCAATTTTATAGGAGGGTTATCGCTCGTATTCATTGTCGATCGAACTGTCGTGCTAAAAACTTTAAGTGGAGCGGAAATCAGCAGTTTGGTGTCGAAAATGCATGCGAGCGATATCGATGTGAGCCAGGCTGCACTTTGATCGCCAGTGATTATGTTAATCGCCTTCGTATCTGTTGTTTTGTTATGACAACACGTTTGACTCACAGGTACAATACGGCAAAACTCTCGTTCTGATTGAGGTATAACAGACGAGAGCGAATGTTCTGCAGCTTGTAGGCAAACGGGGGGATGAAAGTGATATTTTGTCGGCATAATTTTTCAACCAGCTTTATGCCGGCACAAGCAGAACTAACCAATACAAATACAAGCCAAGCAATCAAATGTACACAAAAACACGAATACATAAACAGTACTGTGTATACGTATACATATTGTGCCGGATTAATTAGTCTCGTCTGTTCTTAAAAGAACAAAAAATTGTTCGGACTAAAAATTGTTCTCATCTGTTATAGCTCATTGAAACTATCTTACAGATAGGTTTATCATATCTAAATATTTACGAAAAAGATGATGTACTTGTTCATTTAAGATACAGCCCAACATTATTACATCTTAAGGCTTCTTTACATGGTAATACAAATATTTAGATTTGTCAAAAAGTTGTGTAAAATAAAGAAAATCTTACCGTGTAAAAACAAATTGCATTCAGTAAGAGAGAAATCCAAATGCAAAAATTGACAAGCGGTCGGTAAATCTTAATTTTCTTAACCGTTTCAGAAAACTCTGCATTCTCATCACATCAGAGTTTGTATTGGCAGCACTCCGAGAATTTATTGAACATGGTACAACATTTACAAACCCAATTGTAAATTGTAACCATCAATAATTGTATTAGACTTTCTTAATAATACTTTGATTATACTTATCCTTTCAAATGTAAACATGAAAATTGCTTACAGCATAATTTTGTTTGCTTTTTTTAAGTACGTAGAGAATTTCGTAATATTTTGCTCCCACAAAATCTAAATATTTTGTATTGCCATGTAAACGTGCCTTTTAGGTCAATACTCAAAAGACTTGCTCGTAACTTACTTATTTAAAATTTGTTCGACTTCTTTTTATTAATTACTTGCGTATATTGCAGAACATTTATTATGTTGTTTAATCTAAAATTTACATTAAAAACAAATTAGGAATAGGCTCTTGCTGAATTGCAAATTTTGTTGGCAATCAGCAACCCAGACAGTTTCGAATATTTTCCCTTAAGTTTCGTAAGTTCACATTTAACAGAATATAAAAACCGCCAAAGGCGCTAAATATAGAACGATAAGAGCCCATTTAGCTCTTTTTAAAAAAGGTGCTAAAATATGAAAATGCGCTTTTTGTGTCATCTAAAAGAGCTAAATCTAGCGTGAACAGAGCTAAATTGTAATTGTGGACATATGGGTAAATCCCTGGTGTTGAACTTGACATTCGTATATGTTGAAATCAAAAAGCAAAAAAAAACTAAAAATATTTTCATGTTCGAGGATCTTAAATTGTAGCTAATAACACTGTAAATTATCAGCTTCATGTTCGAGGATCTTAAATTGTAGCTAATAGCACTGTAAATTATCAGCCATGTGCTGAGAAACGCAAAATTTTTAAATCACTTGTTAGGACAAAATCGCAAATCGCATTTTTTTTTTTTGGGCTAAAGAACGCGCGATTTGTTTGAGCAAAAATATGTGTAAAATTTGGCAGCACTTGCTTTTTGTATGGGAAAAAACTAGTTGTGCCATCTGAAGTCGCAATTTTTATTGTAAACAAATGGAACACAACAATCATATAAAAAAGGTGTGTTTTTTAATTGGATTTTTTTTTTTTAATATATGAAAATTGAAAATTTTCTCGAAGAAAATACATAAAAACACGTCAAATTTTATTTAGAGCAGTGTAGCGTTTTATCTTCCATTTTGTACGCACATTGTCGTACGTGTTTTCTATACCTATATTTACAATTATTATTAATTAGTAAAAAACGAAATTTTACCGGAATAGGTAGAGTTTTGCATCATGTGTGCAAGTGTTTTTTTTTTTTTTTTTTTTTTATTATATTATTTTTTTGATGTCATTTGTTTTTTCTCTATTTGTTATTATTAATTTCTGGTGTGGTGTTGAACTAATTTTTGTTAGTCTGAGCAGTGTCGAAGGTATGTGCACTGGGCACCGATCAGCTTTAACTAATTTAATTTCAACATTTTACATGCTGTGATAATGTCTGTTTTGATCATTCCGTGTGTTAAGATCACAAACATTACTCCCCCTTTCCTCCTTCGCACCGATATGTAGGGGATATCCCCTGAGTACTGGTCCAAGATAAAAAAAAGACGCTTCCAGTTCCACGGTTTGATTATAAATGTTCATATTATAAGCTAGTTCACTTCGAGTTCACTTCATCATTTGCTTGCGAGTTGAAAAAATTTTATGTCATTGCGACTTTCAGCCCACCAATTTTGTGACTTCAAATCGTACTCAATTTTTTTGCGAAATGTGAGTTTCAGCACATGGCTGTATATTAAAGTTTATATCAAATGGAATCTCGAATAAAACAAAAAATTTAAAAATAAGTAGTAGGTCGAACGTGACAAAAGTGGAAGCAGTTTTCGCGTCCGCACCCAGAAAGGAGTATTTCAGCGAAACCTTACGCAATTTCGTCTTGCAATTAATTTCAGACTTTTACCTAAAAATGATATTTTAAAACGTTTGAATAAAAAGGCTCGTGCTTGTATACTTTGCTTACCTATATTTTCGGTCGATACGTGACAGGTCGAACGTGACATTTTTGTCACAATAATTCGAACATTAAAATATTACTATGTTTTCACCAAATTTATTTAAAATAATAGTTGAAACTAAAAGCTGCGCAACTAAATTGCCTTATGGGCAGAAACTCGACATTGAAGTTGGATTACAAACTTCTGCTATACAATGCAATTCTAAAACCTATATGGTGCTACGGAATTCAAATATGGGGCACTGCCCCAATGTCATATATTGAAAAAAATTCAAAGGCGACAAAACCAAGTTCTTCGAACGATTACTGCAGCTCCATGGTACGTAAAAAATTCACGAATTCATAAAGATCTGAGTGTTCCGCTGGTAAAAGAGGAATTTTCCAAGTACGCGACAAGGTATGTCAGTAAACTGGAACTTCATCCAAACCCTCTTGCGCGCAATATACTTAATTTTGGCGGCCACACTCGGCTTAGAAGAAGGGATACCGTTGCCACCATCAGATTGCACAATAGGTGATTTTACCGAAATCACTCCCGCGTAATAAAACTTTTTTTCTAGCATTGGCCGGACTTAAGTATAAATCACATTTTTTTAATTTTAAAGCACATATTTTTTTTAAATTTTAAATTTAGTATTAAGATTTGAATACTTTTTGTTAGTTCATTTTGAAGATTCAATAAATATAAAAATGCAAAAAAAAATTTAAAGAATCAACTTCGCAAAACTCATCTCACAAATATGTGACATATGTTTGTATTTCTTTGGCTTCGTGAGTATTTGCTCTTGTTGTGAATTATTTTTTTCTGGTAATATTTTGCTAACAAATTTGTTTTCACTTACTGTATTGTAAAAATCCCGGATTTTTCTTCAACTATTATCCGGAAACCGGTTTTTTATAATTTTTAATTATTATTTTATTATTGACTTTTCACTATATTAGCTTCTACATTGATACCAATCAAAAAATCGTAAACAGCTTGTCTTCAATGTTCCCCAGCTATCTATATGTCGACATTTCATAGGAGCTGCCCTAATCATCAGCAGACTTTGGAAGTTTTTGAAAGATATTCTCAAACATTCAACTTTATATCCCAACAATGTAAATAAATTATTGTGAATTTAAAAAGAACAATGCTTTATTAATACCTGCCAAAAACAAGATTTTTCATTTATACACGTCTTTTACTTTTATTTACACCTTTCAAACAAATGAACAACCGTTAGTTACTACGATTTGTTTTTTGAAAGTATCGAAAAGCAGAGATTAAAAATTCAAACAATTGAGTTTTTTCCCTATATTAGCTTCTACATTGATACCAATAAAAAAAATCGATCGCCCTAACTACTAATCATCATTGCCAATTTGTCTACAAACTCAGGAAATGGTAAACATGCACTTTATATTCCAGAAATTGTCCAAGATCATAAATCAGTAGGATACTGACGAATGGCGAAGAGACTACTTAACATGTGAACCCGGCATAAAGCCCTTCATTAACTTCTTTAGTCTTTTTTAAAAAATTACCCACAGCAATACTTTTCACATCTTCTCTCTTGATTATAGAATAAACAACGCGCTAGTAAGACCGAATATATAATTAATATAAAATGAATAAAGAAGGCAAGTGTTGTTGCAACTCATTTTCTATATTTTATAGAAAAGAAAACGTTTAAATAATTTATCGCAACTATAACTTGTGCGTGCAATTTTTCCTCATTCCTAATTGCCGGCCGGCCGGCATTATTATTTTTTTTTCGATTTTATGAAGGTAAATAAACTAAGCATGAGTAATTTTAACGCACAATTAGTCGCCAATGCCAAAAGGGGGTGCATTGTTTACCATCACGAGGTCTGACAATGATACGATTATTTTTTATTTGGTTTTCAAAATTATTCTCTTTGTAAAATTAATACATAATTTGTTGTAAGTAATCAGGGCTGTGCGAAATACACACCTTATGTATTTTAAATATAAGGTACAATGTTGTGTATTTCAAATACAAAATACACTCAAGCTGTGTTTTGCAAATACAGAATACAACTAAAAAAAACAAACACTTTTTTGTACGAGTATTTCGGTCTCATAAAAATGTACTTCACTGGTTTTAGAAACATACATATATTATTTAACATATGCACTTAAATTTAATAAAACTAACTTTTATATTGTCACCTAAAACTCAAAAAGACATGACTGGCAAAATCCTAAAATTTTTGGATAGTTGTATTATTAATAATAACACATCGTCTAATCAAAGTTACGGATTAGACAATTTTTGCCAGTTACACTCTTTTGCGTTTTAGGCGACAGTATGTATGTTATTACGAGTACTTATAACTGCGATTTACATTTTCAAGAACACCTATTTGGCGATTTCAACTCGGAAAACTATACGACATGTTCTGAGAAACGCAATATAGCGTTTTCGATTTGAAAACGCCAAATAGATGTTCTGAGAAAGGTATAACGCAAGAATTATGGTTTGCGATTTGAAATCGCCAAATAGGTGTTCTGGAAAACGCATATCGCTTAGAATTGAAGTGAACTGATAGAATTTCAAAAATGAGCTTGCAAAAGGCAATAAAATTATGCACGATTGAAATTTAATATGTTTTGTTTTTATTCCAATAAAAAATTGAAAGAATTTTACACATTCTCAATTGAAAAAACTAAGTTTAAAAACAGTACTTGAATTCTGTTTCATAGCAAAAGTCAAAACAAGACATAAGATTGAAGCAAATAAACAATGGCTCATAGCAAAACGAGTGCACTAAAGCATTAGCACTAACTCATTGGCACATGACCACATTGTGTATAAAGTACTTGTGCACTAATACAAAGACAAAAACCATCAACAACAACAAACTATGAACAACAAACAAAACTGAAGTAGTACATTCACTTCAGTGCTTGAAGCTTTACTTCAATTTTGTTCTACTTCAGTTGATTCTACTTATGTTTGGTTCTGTTTGTTCTAAACGATTATAAGACAGTATTCGTTTATGTGTTTAGAACATTTCGGCACTGAAGCCTTTGTTATGAAATGTGAACGAAGAGGATGGATAGTACTTAAAAGTATTACGATGTCTTGTAAGACATTTTGCATGTGCTTGTTATGTACTTGAAATACTAAATACTTTTAGGCCATGTATTTGAAATCTAAATATAAAATACGTATTTGCATTTCAAATACAAGAATTTTAAATATTGCCCAGCCCTGTAATACTGTCAAAACAACAATTTCAATACGTAAGTAAATATATTTGCTTATTAACATACTAATATCTAAAATGTCTTACACTAAACATATTCACTTACATATATAACTTATGTATGTATATATATATTTAAATAAATGTGATAACACATCCATCTGTCTGTCATCACAACTTCCGTTTTTTGAGTTTTTAACAATCAACGCTTGGTTAAATTCGGAAAACTATCTTTTGTATAAATATGTACTTATGGACATAATCATACATACTTGTATACATATGTACATATAAATACATACATACATATAAAAAATATTTTTTCATATTGTTTTGTTATACATATATGTACATACATATATATGCACAAGTATGCATATATTTTTTACCTCTTTTTCTATAGATTTATTTGTACTCGTTGGTAAAAAAGGAAAAACAAAGGAAAATAGTTTTGCTTTTGTTGTAATCTTTCATTTATAGGTATTGCAATTTTTTAATAAACGTTTAAAAAACTAAAGTAATTTAATGCACGCCACGTATAGAAATTAATATATACACAAATGCGATTTCATTAATCCGAAACGCATCGTAATACCTTATATTGATATAAAAATGGAAATTTTTTGCTACTCTGTTTAAAACTTGGTAACGTTGTACTTTTAAACATGTAGAGAAGAAAAATTGTGATAAAAAATTCATCATTACAATATAACTAGGATTTTCTTAATAAATAAGAATTCTTTTTTATAATGTAAAACAAATAAAAAGTTTTATTTTTAACCATGATGATTATGGTAGCTCCTATGAAATGTCGACATAAAGATAGCTGGGAAACATAGAAAACAAGCTATTTATAATTTTTTATTGGTATCAATGTTAGAAGCTAATATAGCGAATAAAAAACTCAATTGTTTTATTTTTGTAAAATATTAAAACCGAAACATTTTACAAGTGAGAAAGGATGAGAGTGGGAATTAATTTTATCTATTTTAAAGAAGCATAATTCTAAACTAACAAGGCTTTCACGCAGGGAAAGTTTGCTTTGCAAAGTGTGAGTTTGGTGGTGGCAAATTTCCCATTGCCATCAACTCAAGACTTAATTTAATGTGTGTGAAGATAAATTTTAAATTTAACTAGTACAGACATAAACCACATTTGCAATTATTTCGTTAACAGAGCTCTGTTAACTGTTTAACAGCGAATGTTAATTTGGAATATATATTTCTTCGAAAGAAATCTCCATAACTGGGCCACAAAAATATAAAGAATCAATTGGAATATGCTCTCCAGAATACATATTTTTTAGTTTTGCCTTAAAAGCACATAACTCATTATCCCTTCTAATAAAAAAAAAGGCTATTTAAAACATCTGATATTCTTGGAAAGAAAAGTAGTCATAACAAAAATATACGAAATACTACACACATCCCACTATATAGAAAAGATGGCCCAAAGGGCCCTCTAAGCCGTGGGATAAGTGGTATTTCTCAAATAATTTTGAAAAAAAAGTTTTAAACAAATTTGTTTTGTGTGAAAAAGTTTTTTCAGTTAAAGCTGAATTTTTGGGGAAAATACGAAATACTACACATATCCCACTATATAGAAAAGATGGCCCAAAGGGTCCTCTAAGCCGTGGTATAAGTGGTATTTCTGAAATAATTTTCAAAAAAAAGTTTTGAACAAATTTATTTTTTGTGAAAATTTTTTTCTGGTTAAAGCTGACTTTTTGGGCAAAATACGAAATACTACACATATCCCACTATATAGAAAAGAAGGCCCAAAGGGTCCTCTAAGCCGTGGTATAAGTGGTATTCCTGAAATAATTTTGAAAAAAGAGTTTTGAACAAATTTATTTTTGGTGAGAAATTTTTTTAAGTTAAAGCTGACTTTTTTGGCACAATACGAAATACTACACATATCCCACTATATAGAAAAGTTAGCCCAAAGGGTCCTCTAAGCCGTGGTATAAGTGGTATTTCTGAAATAATTTTCAAAAAAAACGTTTTGAACAAATTTCTATCAAAAACATCATTATTCTGACTGAAAATGTTAGTACAAACAGAAGCCTCATAACATCCGATGGTGTGTTTGTTGGGTACATCTATGTTAAACATCATAACTGTTTATTTAATCAAGATGATTGTCTCTATGCAGAGAGTGAGAGAGAAATAGAGGGAGCGCGCATATTTTTCCATATGTGAATTTTATATTTGGCGGTTTTTTGTTTATTTAATTTCTCCTTCTCTATTGCGTGCCTGGATAATTAAATGGGTGAATTCTTCAAATATAAAAAAATGTAAAAGAATGTTTTTGTTGGAAGTATGGCAACACAATGTATTGTATTATTTACTCCTCATTAACACAACTGCGTTTTTCATTTTAAGTTGTAATCTCTTTTTGTTAATTTGTTTTGAGTAATAAAGCTACCTTCAAACCGAACGCACTGAATCGTTGTTTTTCACTGTGGAATAGATAAATCCAATAGGTTATGAGCCCAGGCAAAAGTACATAATCTAATTTCGGTGTGGTATTGAAAAAAAAACTCTGTGGGTAAAAAAGGAAAAATTTCTGTGTGAAATAAAGTGAATTCTGTGTGGATTCAGTAAAGATAAAGGAGAAAATCTTAAAACAATTTTCGCGCAAAGTAAATACATACATACTTAATAATGAGTTCATTTTTACAAATTGAGAAATTGGATGATAGCAATTATGCTACGTGGTGTGTTCAAATGAAAAGCGTTTTGATACACACAGATTTGTGGGCTGTTACATCTGGAAGAGAATTGAAACCAGAACCAAGTACAAGTGCCGGAAGTATTGCTTTTGAAAACAAACAGGAGAAAGCATTGGCGTCAATTATATTGTGTGTTAAGCCAACACAAATTAACCACATAAAAACATGTTCCACAGCTTCAGAAGCCTGGAAAAAATTACAGGATTTACATCAACCTAAAGGACCTGCTCGCAAAGTGATGTTGTTCAAAAAATTGTTGTATATGAAAATGCTAGATAATTCTAGAATTGTTGATCACGTGAATGCATTTTTGGATGCTATTGAAAGTTTAGCCGAAGTAGGTGTTATTGTGCCGGATGAGTTACTGACTATTATGCTATTGTCAAGTCTTCCCAAGAGTTATGAGAATTTTGTTGTGGCAATTGAAGCCAGAGACAGTTTACCAACATTTGCGGTTCTCAAAGTAAAATTATTGGAAGAAGGAGCTAGACAAAAAGAAAGTGAAAATTCCGTATTAGCAAATGATACAACTGAAATTTTAATGAATACAAAAGGTGAGAAAAAATTCAATAAGAAAGACAATATAAAAAAGTATGAAAAAAATAACAGAAAGAACAATGATCTACGCAGTAGAAAATGTTACAATTGTGGACAGCCAGGCCATTTTGCTGCAAAGTGCAAAATGCAAAGAGAAAGGAACTCTTGTTTTATGACACAAAGTAAATCTCTTAATTATTACAACAAAGATGAAAGCTCAAATAAAAACATTTGGTGTATTGACAGCGGCGCAACTTGTCATCTTTGCTGTACGCGTGAGCTTTTTACTACTTATGAAAGCATTGATGAAAAAATTATGTTACCGAACAATACGTGTGTTAAAGCTATCGGCCGCGGCGACGTTAACATTCGTGGTACAGGGTGGCCCAGAAAGACCGAAGTGGTGTGAATTGCTTATAACTTTTTATTTAAGAGATATTTTTTTAATTTTTTTTTTTTTAAATACATTAAATTTATGGGGAATATTTTTAGATTAGTTATTAAAAATGATATCCCGCAAGTGGTGGCCATATTCTGCTTCGCACAAATGTGCTCTTTCCAACACATTTTCCATGACCTTTCGCAAAACTTCCGGTGGTATGTTGTTAATTTCTTCTCGAATATTGGTTTTTAACTCCTCAATAGTCCTAGGCTTATTAACATAAACTTTTCCTTTTAAATAGCCCCAAAGAAAACAGTCTGGAGCGGTTAAATCCGGGGAACGCGGAGGCCAATTAAAATTGCTGTTACGAGAAATTATTCTTTCACCAAAGATGTCGCGTAAAAGAGTCATTGTGGCCCTCGCAGTGTGCGCTGTGGCTCCATCTTGTTGGAACCATATTTGCGGATGGTTTTCCACGGCTGGCCTTACAAAATTTTGCAACATGGCCCGATATCGATCACCATTGACGGAAATGGCGACACCTTGTTCATTTTCAAAAAAAAATGGGCCAATGATCCTTTCTGAAGAAACACCGCACCAAACGGTACACTTAACTGGGTGCAATTGTCGTTGATGAAGTACTCTCGGGTTTTCCGTAGCCCATATCCTACAGTTTTGCTTGTTAACGAACCCATTTAATTGAAAATGGGCTTCGTCACTCATTATTAAGTTATGAATAAAATTTGGATTCTCTTGTGCTTTTTGCTGGAAATAAATTGCATAGTCAAGTCGTTGCTGGTAATCTGTTGGTTTCAATTCTTGGACAAGTTGAATTTTGTATGGAAACAATCCTATGGTGTGCAAAATTCGCTGCAGCGACGTCCTTGAGAGGCCCAGTTGTGACGAACGTCTCCTGGTTGATGTTTCTGGATCCTCCCGAATACTCTCCTGTACCACTTGAATATTGTCAGCCGTGTGGACAGTTCGGTGTCTGCCGGGACCAGGAAGGTTCCTTACTGCTCCTTGTTCTCGAAAATTTGCAACCAGACGGTTTATTGTTGACTGAGAGGGTGCAACCCGCACATTAAATTGACGACGGTATGCACGCTGAGTCAACACAATGGACCGTTGATTTGAAAAGTAAATTTCAACAATTTGGGCACGTTGTTCAATTGTGTATTGCTCCATTATAAATTATCCAAGTCTTCTTTACAAAATACTGAAAAGAAAAAAAAAATTATAATAAAAAAGTTATAAGGAATTCACACCACTTCGGTCTTTCTGGGCCACCCAGTACAACAATAACATTAAAAAGCGTTTTGCATGTAAAAGATATGCAGAATAATTTTATCTCAGTAAGCAAAGCAGTAGAGAATGCTATGATTGTAGTTTTCAAAGACAATGCTGTAACAATAAAGGACAAGAACAAATGTATATTAAGTGCAAAAAATAAGAATGGATTATTTTTATATAAAAGTGAAATTATAAAAGAGAACAAAGTATGTAACAGTGTGTCTGAACAGGACAGTGAAGCGATAAAATGGCACAATAGATTTGGACATGTTAATTATAGTTGTTTAAAAGACATGATTTCAAAAAATGTAGTGCGCGGGATTAGGATTAAAGCTATGCCAAATTCTTTAGAATGTGTCACATGTGCAAAGGGAAAAATATGTGTTAAGCCGTTCCCTCAAAAGTCAGAAAACCGTTCAGGAGATCTTTTGCAATTAATTCATAGTGACGTATGTGGGCCAATTAATAAGGAATCGAATGGAGGTTCCAAATACTTCTTGACATTTATAGACGATTTTTCAAGATATATGTATAACAGTGTACTTTTTAAAATCAAAAGACGAAGTGTTTAATGCATTCAAAGACTATAAGGCCAAAGTCGAAAAACATACGGGTAAAAAGATTAAATGTCTAAGAACAGACAACGGCCGCGAATATCTTAGCAAAAGTTTCGATAATTTTGTACGCGAAAATGGTATAAAACGACAATTGACAGTTCCGTACACGCCCCAACAAAACGGCGTTGCTGAAAGGGCGAATCGCACGCTTGTGGAAATGGCAAGAACCATGATAATACATTCTGGATTATCCGAAAAGTTTTGGGCGGAAGCAGTCAGAACATCAGCTTATTTACGCAATCGTATCGTAACGAAAATTCTTTGTGACAAAACAACATTTGAAATGTGGAATGGATATAAACCTGCTGTAGGCCATTTGAAAGTTTTTGGTGCTAAAGCCATTGTACTGGAAAAATCATCTAAAAGTAAATTTTCTTCAAAAGGAAATGAATGTTTAATGATCGGCTATAGCGAAGTAAGTAAAGGTTATAGATTATATAATCCTAAAAATGGAAAGGTGATTGTTGCTAGAGACGTTGTATTTATGGAAAATTCATTCGAAAATGCTGAAAGTTCAATTGATGTTTCTATATTTTATGATGATGTTCAAACGAAGTCTCCTATATCGAAAGATATTGTATACGTTGATACTGATGAAGAAACGAATACTGAAGGACAAGTTGCTGTTTCTCAAGAAAATGTTGATCAAGAAGGAGATATTTCGGAGCCTGTGATGAAAATTGGACGGGGTAGACCAAGGCTGATACGTGATGGGTCAAGAGGTCGTCCCCGAAAAGAATATAATTTAGTCACTTCCTGAGTGGAAGTGAAATAAAAACACCAGAAAGTATTGAAGAAGCTTTAAGTAGTCCTAATGCTGAAGAATGGAAAAAGTCCATGCAAATCGAATACGATTCCCTAATCAGAAACAAGACTTGGGAAGTAGTGAGTTTACCTCCAGGTCAAGTTGTTGTGGGCTGCAAATGGGTATTTGCTGTGAAGAGAAACAAAGAAGGCGGTATAAATAAACTAAAGTCTAGGCTAGTCGCAAAGGGCTGCAGTCAGCGTTATGGTGTCAACTATGAAGAGACTTTTTCACCAGTTGCACGGTATGGTAACATAAGGCTAGTTATAGCTTTAGCTGTAGAATACGGCATTTATCTACATCAGATGGATGTATCTTCAGCATATTTGAATGGTGATCTAAATGAGTTGATTTTTATGAAGCAGCCACCATGTTTCGAAGACGGAAGCGATAAAGTTTTGAAATTACGGAAATCAATTTATGGTTTAAAACAGAGTGGAAGACAATGGAATGCCAAACTCAATGATGTGTTTAAAAAAATTTGGCTTTATCCCTTGTGTAAGTGATCCATGTATATATACCAGGCAGCAAGATGGAATTTACAGCATAATCGTAGTCTATGTAGATGACTTTATTGTTGGCAGCACGTCATTGACAGTATTGACAAATATAAAGAAATTTATAGCATCAGAGTTCGAAGTGGTAGATGGTGGAGAATTGACACATCTCTTAGGTATGGAATTTGATCGAGAGGGAGATCTTGGCTCTGTAACAATATCTCAAAGGCAATACATAAGAGATATGCTTCAGCAGTATGGCATGCTAGAATGCAAGGAAGCCGTTACACCTTTAGAAGTGGGGTTTCAGGTAAATTGTAGCAACAAAAACTGTAGAAAGGTGCATTCAACTTATTATCAGTCAATGATTGGTATGTTAATGTATTTGGGCTTGACAAGTCGCCCAGATATACTGTTGTCCGTTACAAAATTAGCTCAAAGAAATAGCGATCCCCATTCGGAGCATCAGGCGGCAGTTAAACACATTTTAAGATATTTAAAAAAGACAATCCATTATAAACTAAACTACAGAAAAACTGGAAAGCCAATAGAATGTTTTGTTGATGCTGATTGGGCTGGAGATGCAACTGATAGAAAATCGTTTTCGGGCTATGTTTTTGTAGCAGCTGGTTGCGTGTTTGCTTGGAGCGCAAGAAAACAAAATGTTGTATCGCTCAGCACTACGGAAGCTGAATACATCGCCATATCTGCAGCAGCAACAGAAGTGTCATATATACGAAAACTTTTGGACGAGCTAAGTTATCCACATTACGGCCCTATGATTATAAACAATGATAACCAGAGTGCACAATGTTTGGTGAAGAATCCTGTATATCATTCCAGGAGTAAACATATTTCAATAAAGTATCATCACGTGCGAGACATGTATTCCAAGGGTGAAATTAAAGTTGTATATTTACCAACAGATAATATGATGGCCGATGTTTTGACTAAGAACTTATGTAAAATTAAGCATTGTAAATTTACAGAATCTTTAGGGCTGTATTAATTTCATGAACTATTTGTTAGCAACCAGTTATGATTGGACTATTTTATTTTTTGTATTTGAAGTTTTTTTTTTTCATTTATTTTGAGATAATAATTGTGTTGAGAAGGAGTGTTGGAAGTATGGCAACACAATGTATTGTATTATTTACTCCTCATTAACACAACTGCGTTTTTCATTTTAAGTTGTAATCTCTTTTTGTTAATTTGTTTTGAGTAATAAAGCTACCTTCAAACCGAACGCACTGAATCGTTGTTTTTCACTGTGGAATAGATAAATCCAATAGTTTTTTATAGAAGTTAATATATACGAAATACTACACACATCCTACTATATAGAAAAGATGGCCCAAAGAGTCCTCCAAGCCGTGGTATAAGTGGTATTTCTGAAATAATTTTGAAAAAAATGTTTTGAACAAATTTATTTTTTGTGAGACATTTTTTTCTTGTTAAAGCTGACTTTTTGGGCAAAATACGAAATACTACACATATCCCACTATATAGAAAAGTTGGCCCAAAGGGTCCTCTAAGCCGTGGTATAAGTGGTATTTCTGAAATAATTTTCAAAAAAAAGTTTTGCACAAATTTATTTTTTGTGAAAATTTTTTTTAGTTAAAGCTGACTTTTTGGGCAACATACGAAATACTACACATATCCCACTATATAGAAAAGTTGGCCCAAAGGGTCCTCTAAGCCGTGGTATAAGTGGTATTTCTGAAATAATTTTCAAAAAAAAGTTTTGAATAAATTTATTTTTTGTGAAAATTTTTTTCTTGTTAAAGCTGACTTTTTGGGCACAATACGAAATACTACACATATCCCACTGTATAGAAAAGTTGGCCCAAAGGGTCCTCTAAGCCGTGGTATAAGTGGTATTTCTGAAATAATTTTGAAAAAAAAAGTTTTGAACAAATTTATTTTTTGTGAGAAATTTTTTGAAGTTAAAGCTGACTTTTTGGGCAAAATACAAATTACTACACATATCCCACTATAAAGAAAAGTTGGCCCAAAGGCTCCTCTAATCCGTGGTATAAGTGGTATTTCTAAAATAATTTTGAAAAAAAAGTTTTGAACAAATTTATTTTTTATGAAAATTTTTTTCTGTTTAAAGCTGACTTTTTGGGCAAAATACGAAATACTACACATATCCCACTATATAGAAAAGATGGCCCAAAGGGCCGTCTAAGCCGTGGTATAAGTGGTATTTCTCAAATAGTTTTGAAAAAAAAGTTTTGAACAAATTTATTTTTTGTGAGAAATTTTTTGAAGTTAAAGCTGACTTTTTGGGCAAAATACAAATTACTACACATATCCCACTATAAAGAAAAGTTGGCCCAAAGGGTCCTCTAATCCGTGGTATAAGTGGTATTTCTGAAATAATTTTGAAAAAAAAGTTTTGAACAAATTTATTTTTTATGAAAATTTTTTTCTGTTTAAAGCTGACTTTTTGGGCACAATACGAAATACTACACATATCCCTCTATATAGAAAAGTTGGCCTAAAGGGTCCTCTAAGCCGTGGTATAAGTGGTATTTCTGAAATAATTTTGAATCAAAAACATCATTATTCTGACTGAAAATGATAGTACAAACAGAAGCCTCATAACATTCGATGGTGTGTTTGTTGGGTACATCTATGTTAAACATCATAACTGTTTATTTAATCAAGATGATTGTCTCTATGCAGAGAGTGAGGGAGAAATAGAGGGAGTAATACCACTTATACCACGGCTTAGAGGACCCTTTGGGCCATCTTTTCTATATAGTGGGATATGTGTAGTATTTCGTATTTTCCCCAAAAAGTCAGCTTTAACCAGAAAAAAATTTTCACAAAAAATAAATTTGTTCAAAACTTTTTTTTTGAAAATTATTTCAGAAATACCACTTATATCACAGCTTAGAGGACCCTTTGGGCCATCTTTTCTATATAGTGGAATATGTGTAGTATTTCGTATTTTCCCCAAAAAGTCAGCTTTAACCAGGAAAAAATTTTCACAAAAAATAAATTTGTTCAAAACTTTTTTTTTCAAAATTATTTGAGAAATACCACTTATACCACGGCTTAGAGGACCCTTTGGGCCATCTTTTCTCTATAGTGGGATATGTGTAGTATTTCGTAGTTTCCCCAAAAAGTCAGCTTTAACTGAAAAAATTTTTTCACAAAAAATAAATGTGTTCAAAACTTTTTTTTCAAAATTATTTCAGAAATACCACTTATACCACAGCTTAGAGGACTCTTTGGGCCATCTTTTCTATATAGTGGGATGTGTGTAGTATTTCGTATATTTTTGTTATGACTACTTTTCTTTCCAAGAATATCAGATGTTTTAAATAGCCTTTTTTCATTAGAAGGGATAATGAGTTATGTACTTTTAAGGCAAAACTAAAAAATATGTATTCTGGAGAGCATATTCCAATTGATTCTTTATATTTTTGTGGCCCAGTTATGGAGATTTCTTTCGAAGAAATATATATTCCAAATTAACATTCACTGTTAAACAGTTAACAGAGCCCTGTTAACGAAATAATTGCAAATGTGGTTTATGTCTGTGCTAGTTAAATTTAAAATTTATCTTCACACACATCTTAATTTAATATATGTACATATAATAATTTAACTTAATAATGGGGCAACTTTATAAACACTTTTCAGCTCAAACACAGGAGAATAAAATATGCTATTTTCGAAATTCATTTTAAATCGTTTTAAAAGAGAAAAAGATTATGATGGATTTAATTTTATTCATTCCTTATGTATATGAAGAATACTTTTTTAATTTGATAAATATGTATATGTACATTTTTTACTCCAGCTCACTTGGGTCCTGAAGATCGTTTCCTTTGTGATTGTATATGTAATGCTATCGATTAAAAAAGAAATTAACCAAAAATTGTAAAAGAAATTTATGACAAGCGACTATTTTTATTTACAATAAATACATACAATCATCTTAAAAAAATTAGATTCTATTCATAAATATACATATGCATGTACATCGCCTGATGAACATGTGGTTTCTTCAAGTCGATGCAATCGCACAGCTGTGGTCACGTAATCTGCCGTTATGCTGATTTAATATGGCCACCAAGATAGTCCGATTTAACCATCTCAGATTTTTTCTTTGGGACTTATTTAAGTCGTTGGTTTGTGCCAATAGGACCCAGATAATTGCAGGAGATTGCGTACAGTTATCATCAGAAATATTGCGAAAAGGTATGGAAAATATGATGAAACAGGAGACAGCCACTTACTTGGCTTAACAGATTTAACAGAACAAATTGTACAGGTCCAAATAAAGATTTTAAAGTATATACAACATATTAATAAAGGTTTTTGGCTAAAAAAACAGTGCTTGGACTAATTAGACCAACAAACATATTTACCTACGTATGTAAATAAATACGTTGTATGTAGGTGTTACAATAAACCTTGAAAAGGAATTTATGCTGTAAATATTGATCGTTTATAAAGTTGAACCCATCAAGTTTCTCTCGTCATGTGTTGAGTTTGTAGGAGAAGAGAATGGAAAAGAGTGCAGACCTGACAGTCAAGTTTAAAATTAAATGTCAAGAAATATGAATTCTTGGGGCCAAGGCGAATTCATTACTAGGTGAACTTGACGCTCAGGTGATTATTTGTTGCTTGCCGCGTTTTTCCCAATGAGAATGTTAATTTTATTTCTTTTGTTTACAAACATTTGCGTGACATTTTAATCTGAAGTTTTTTTGTATGATTTAGTGAAGTTTCAAGAAATTTTTGTGTATTTAAAAGTGAAAACCGTTATAATCTGTGATTTTAATTACAAACAATTATAAAGATTTGTGTTTAACGTTTATGTAACATTTTTTTTAGCTGAACAATCTTAAGCGAATTTAAATTTTGACATTCTCAGTAAGTTTTACAATAACAAAATACATGGTATAGAATTTGCCTTCCTGCTTACATTCACCTGTATAAATTCGCATTGCTTGGGGCAAAAAAAAAAAAACTTGACGACACAAACATTTTGCATGTGAATGTAAATACAAGTTTAAAAGGAAATTGAAGCAGAATTGACTTAATAATTACTATAAAATGAAAAACCATATAATTTATATTAAATCAAATATATTGGTTGGTATCTGATGAAAAACCTTTCAGTTTAATAAATTCAAACTGTTCTAGTTTTTAAATATTTTATTTCCAATATAATTTTCTCAATGACAAAAAGTTTTTTTTTTCAGAACTAAATTTTTTAAGCAAAGCCTATTTTGTTGAAAACAAAAACATTCAAACTTGAAAAACCTACTGTTAAAATATAAATGTTGAAGATCCAAATTTCTTAATTTTAACACTCCTCCTCAACATATGTATTTTTACAAATAAACAACTAATATAAAGTTACAGTTATTTCAAATTTAACAGATTAACAAATTTAATATGTTTCGACTTATTCAGATTTTTTGTAAATATGTTAGCTATCATGTCTTCTGTCGGACAATACTTCAAAATAATTTCTTTGTTGTCGACAACCTCTCTTATGTGATGATATTTTATATCGATGTGTTTACTACGGTTGTGGAACACCGGATTCGTTGCCAACTTTAAAGCACCTTGATTATCGACATTAAGCACGACACTCTCTTCTCTCATAAAACCAAGTTCTAGTATCAATCTTTTTAAATATACCGCTTCTTTTGATGCGTTTGATACTGATATATATTCAGCTTCGGTACTGCTTAATGCTACTGTAGGTTGTTTCCTTGACTCCCAAGATATTGCACTGTTTCCGAGATAAAATATATAACCTGAGTGAGATTTTCTATCAGTTGTGCATCCTCCCCAATCCGCATCGGCATAACCAATGAGTTGTTCATCGCCTTTGCGAAATATTAGTTTAAGTTGTTCAGTACCTTTCAAATATCGTAGAATATGTTTTGCTGCTGCAAAGTGTTCAGAATGAGGATTAACATTTCTCTGTGCCAGTTTATTTACAGAATGTAGTATATCCGGTCTTGTAGTTAATGCTAAATATAATAAAGCTCCAATAAGCGATTGGTATAAAGTGGAATCTACCTTTTCACACTTTTCACTGCATTTTATTTGGAAATTCGGTTCTAGTGGTATAGCTGTTGGTTTGCAATTTTCCATATTATATCGTTTTAATAAATCTCGAATGTACATTTGCTGACTTATCTCAATAGCTCCAGTTTCACCATCACGTTCAACTTTCATTCCCAAAAAATGTTCTAGTAAACCTTTGTCTGATACTTCAAACATATTCATAAGTTCTGCCTTAAACTTCATAATTGCACTTTTTTCCTTGCATCCAACAATTATATCGTCTACGTATACTGCAACTATGATTAAGTTCTCGTTCTCTACCTTTTTATATAAACATGGATCGTGCTTGCAACTTTCGAATCCCATTTCATGTAAAACTTCGTTTAACTTTCGATTCCATTCTCGTCCGGCTTGTTTCAAACCATAAAGAGCCTTATGTAGACGTAACACTTTATTCGGAGACATTTTGTCTTTAAAACCTTCCGGCTGTTGCATATAAATTTCTTCTGTAAGTTCTCCATTTAAATATGCTGAAACAACATCCAACTGATGCAAATGCATCTCATATTGAACTGCTAGAGCCAAAAACATTCTAATGGTTTCATGTCTTATTACGGGCGAAAATGTTTCATCGTAATTTACACCATATTTTTGACTGCAACCTTTAGCTACCAATCTAGCCTTAAATTTTTCTATATTACCTTCGCTATCCTTCTTCAACGCATACACCCATTTGCTCTTAACTATTTTCTGACATTTTGGTAATTCTTTTAACGACCAAGTTCCTTTCTTTTCCAATAAAAATATTTCTTTCTTCATAGCTTCTTTCCACTTTTCACTATTTCTACTGGATAATGCCTCTTCAAATGTATTAGGAATTTGCACCTCCACCGCATTATTTAGTTCTTGGAATATCTTTCTTGGACGCCCTGGTTTGCCATTTTTATTGATTCTAGGTATACCTGGCCCTCGTTTAACTGTACCATTACTAGATCTCAAATCACTTGTTTCTTCTCTTTCAAAAAATAATAAATCTTCTTCAAGAGAAATATCATCATTTTCTTGAATATCAAAGTTTCGTGACTGATTTGATCCGTTTTGTGGCTGGTATGGCTCTATTACATTCTCTTTGTCAATAATTTCTTCAAAATCGATAAAATTTCTTTTCACTTCACCTTTTTTTTCTCCCGAAATTTTATTTTCATTAAACAGCACATTTCTGCGTTCAATAACCTCACGATTTGCTTTGTCATATAGACGATACGCTTTAGACACAAGGGAATATCCTACCATCACTATACTAGTGCCTTTTGGTTCAAATTTTCCTCTCTTCTTACTCAAAACTACTGCCTCAGAACCGAATACTTTAAAATGGTTTACACTTGCCTTACGGCCATTCCATACTTCATATGGTGTCTTGCCATCTATAATCTTAGTGGAAGATCTATTGCGTATATAAACTGCTGTTGCAATTGCTTCGGCCCATAGATTTTGATTTAGACCAGAATCTACAAGCATGCATCGTGCCATTTCTACTATAGTTCTGTTAACTCTTTCTGCAACGCCATTTTGCTGTGGCGTATATGGCACCGTAAGCTGACGTTGTATTCCACATTTTTCTAAATACTGGCTGAATTCTCTACTAACGTATTCACCCCCATTATCACTTCGAAGGCATTTAACTTTTCGATTTGTTTGACGTTCAACCAATTCTTTGAAAATTTTAAATTTCTCGAAAACTTCGCTTTTGTATTTGAGGAAATAAACAAAAATTTTTCTTGACTTGTCATCTATGAATGTTAGGAAATATTTCGATCCACCAATGGAATCAACATTCATGGGACCACATACGTCAGAGTGTATTAAATCTAACAACTCACCAGACCTATTTTCGGATTGCTTTGGGAATTTTACGGCGTGAATTTTGCTTACCATGCATGTTTGACAAGGCCCTTCAAATTCTTTATGCAAATTCATACCATTCACCATTCTTTTCTTGAATAAATCGTTCAGACTTTGATAGTTGAGATGTCCATATCTGCGATGCCAAATTTCGTTTGTTGAGGTTACAGCACATACCTTTTCATTCGTTAATTTAACATTGAAAACAAAAAGGTTTTCTTCTCTTCTGGCCTTTAGAACTAATCCACCATTTGCATCACTAAAAACAGCTCCATTTTTATTGAAATTAATTTTTCCACCATACTGAACAACTTTGCTCACAGATAAAAAATTCCCATTCAGATGAGGAGAATACAAAACATTTTTTAATTCAATTTCGTTATCGTTAACAATTATATTAACAGTTCCGATTCCTTCGGCAATGATTGCTTTTTTATCTGCTAGCGTTATACTCTCTTTACATTTTTCCATTTTTGAAAACATTTTAGGATTAGCACACATATGGCTTGTAGCTCCGCTATCTATACACCACGATGTTTGTGTACTCACATTGTCATTTTTGGCTATTGCAATCAGCGAATAGGATTTTGCATTATCTCGCTTTGATTTACACTTGTTTGCATAATGCCCCTTCTTACCGCATATGAAACAATTGCCCTTGATAACTTTTGTGCTGTCTTTATTACCAGAGTTGTTCGTAAATTCCCTTTTTGTAGCAATAAATGCTTGCTGTGTTGAGATTCCATCGCTTTGTTGGTTTCGACGTTCATGCTCTTCCAAAACCTTCACTTTTAACGCATCCAGTGTCGGCAAACGGTCCCTTGTTTCTATTGCCACAACAAACGTTTCGTATTCAATTGGAAGACTTGATAATAAGATAATAACTAAAAGTTCTTCTTGTACCCGTATACCCACATCGGCTAGTTTCTCCGTTATATCAGAAAACGTGTTCAAATACTCAACCATATCTTTTGACTCCTTCTTGTTTAATGTTAACAGCCTCTTGTATAACGATACTTTCTGCGTTGGACCACTTGGCTGATAAATATCTTTAAGTTTATCCCATGCCAGTTTTGACTTTTCTAAATTCTTAATGTGGTTAAGCTGGCTAGACTTCACACTTAACATTATTGTTGCTAGCGCCTTCTCATCGTTAGTTTCCCACTCCGATTTTCTTTCGGCAGACCAAGTTGAATCGAATTCTTCATCCCCATTCACATACTTCCAAAACCCGGAATGTACCAGAATGCTTTTCATGTGAATTTTCCAAGCCTCATAATTCTTCTCATCCAGCTTTTCAATTTGATATAATGATGAGGACGCCATATTTTGAAAAATCGTTCAATCTTTTCCTAGCTTACTTTCTTGCCGCTTTTAATGTTTCTTTACACAAACAATCTGCCTGGGCCCATAACCTGATGAAAAACCTTTCAGTTTAATAAATTCAAACTGTTCTAGTTTTTAAATATTTTATTTCCAATATAATTTTCTCAATGACAAAAAGTTTTTTTTTCAGAACTAAATTTTTTAAGCAAAGCCTATTTTGTTGAAAACAAAAACATTCAAACTTGAAAAACCTACTGTTAAAATATAAATGTTGAAGATCCAAATTTCTTAATTTTAACAGTATCTTTGTGTGTTTTCTAGTCTATTGATGAAAGCTACTCGAAAAGAATACAAGATCCACAGGTAATTTAAAATACATTTTTATTTTGACTGGTATTTATTAAAAGGCGGCGCAAAATGTTCTAAAGAATAGAGCTCACAACTATGCATTAGTTCCAAATACTATATTTCAAAACAATCTTTAAAACTAAACAAACAAGCTATGCGTTTAGTAAGTAGTATTTATTGAATTCTTACAATAAAAATATTAAATTATACAAAAATATTAGATCTGTATAGTATTCCTAATAAAATTAACTAGTTTACTTCTAAAACACTAATAATTTTCTTCATTTTTAACATTAGAACATTTAGAAACAGAAATAGCATAGCATAGTTTTGAAACACCTTGACAGTACTTGAATTCTGTTTCATCGCAGAAACAGAACATCAGAATGAAGCAAATAAACGATGACTCATAGCAATCATAACGGGTGCACTAAAGCGGCTTTTAGACGGTCATACATACATGGCATGTGTGAACGGCATTCCATCATACTTGTCTAAAAGTGAAAAATTCGTGTGTCAGTGTGACCTGTTGAAAACCCAAATTTTTTTTGTATTTTGTGTATGCCATCATGCTCTTCTATTAGCGGGTTTGACATACACGGTGTATTTTTCATTTGAATTTTTGGCAAACAGTAATGATGTTTTGTTTAGTGTTTTTTTTTAAAGACGTATATGACAGCATGTCAGAGTATGGAATAAAAACAACATAAAATAAATAATTTATTGAGTATAATTGTTGTTTATTTGAGCTTGAGGTCACTTGGTTCAAAATTATTCGTTTATTAATGTTTCGATATTTCGACATCCCCCTTGTGTGTCTTCTTCAGACATCGATCACATTAATAAACGAATAATTTTGAATCAAGTGACCTCAAGCTCAAATAAACAACAATTATGTTTAAAAAAAAGTCGAAAAACTAGGATCAAGATACGAATATAATTTATTGAGATTATAAAGTAATTCTTCGGCGTTCTTATTTTTTGCTACTAAACACTTTCGCTCAACCAAACTGCATTACGCTTGCATCCGAGAAATTAACTCGTTGTCCATTATCTAAGCCCACAGACAAATCAATTATGGTAGGGAAAGATAATATTATCAACTTCATTTCTGATAATATATCTTCTAAACCAAACGCAGTCATGTCGCTGGGAGTTGCTCTACTTTACATTAATTTATAATAAAATCCAAATTTTTAAAAGTAAATTTAATGAATCGCAATCTTGTAAAACCAAAAGTTTCTTTAGTTTGACGATACGTACTTTTGGGGTTTTCGACCACAATGTGTAGATTAGCCGGTTTACACACGTTAGGACGCAACGTATATACAAAAAAAAAAAAAAACAATATTTACTTTGCATGGGAGCTACCATGCCCATTTGCCCAACCTCAACCACTTTTTGTGTGGGAATGTGCTGCATCGATCAAAATCAGATAAGATCTTAAGCTAGAGAAATAAATTTATTTAGCATATAAGATCAAATAATATTAGGATAAAATTGAAAACAAAATTATTTAATAATAAGTATAAACCATATACCTACGGCTTGATCTCTACGTTTCCTAGCTATATATAGCTATATATCATTAGTACAGATGTGTGAGAAAGCCAAATGTTTTTTTTGTGTTTTGACCCGTATTATTAAAACATTTTTCTTTTTCAAACAATTAAGATTTTTATTCGCTATTTAAGCTTCTAACATTTATACCAGTAAAAAATTATAAATAGCTTGTTTTCTATGTTTCCCAGCTATCTATATGTCGACATTTCATAGGAACTACCCTAATCATCAGTAGACTTTGGAAATTTTTGAAAGATATTCTCAAACATTCAACTTTATATCCCAACAATCCAAATAAATTGCTGAGAATTTAAAAAGAAAAATGCTCTAATAATATCCGTCAAAACACAAAAAACAAGCTTTTCTATTTATAAACGTCTCGAACATTTCTTTACACCTCTCAAACAAATGAACAACCGTTGGTTGTTACGATTTGCTTTTTGAAAGTATCGAAAAGCAGAGAACAAACATTCAAACAATTAAGTTTTTTATTCGCTATTTAAGCTTCTAACATTTATACCAGTAAAAATTATAAATAGCTTGTTTTCTATGTTTCCCAGCTATCTATATGTCGACATTTCATAGGAACTACCCTAATCTCGGCAATTTATTTGGATTGTTGGGATATAAAGTTGAATGTTTGAGGATATCTTTCACAAATTTCCAAAGTCTACTGATGATTAGGGCAGTTCCTATGAAATGTCGACTTATAGATAGCTGGAAATCATAGAAAACAAGCTATTTATATTTTTTTACTGGTATTTTTCTTTTTCTCAATAATTTATTTAGAATATTGGGATATAGTGAATGTTTGAATATATGTACTTATGTATGTTGAATGTTTAAGAATATATTGCAACATAGTCATATCTCAAAAAATGAGTTTTTCGAGTTAACAGTGCAGAATTGTTAACAGTACTACCTTTTATATTGTGCCAAAATTTTATTTAAATTACTTTTAAACTGTTTCCTTTAGAAGATATTTCCTAAAAAATTTTTCTAAGACTTGTATGGAAACTAAAAATTTGAAATGTATTTATCTCGAAACAAGCTTTTTTGCGTTATGGTACCTTGTTGCAATAAATGATTACTGATGATTAGAGTAGCTCCTATGATATGTCGGCATGTAAACAGCTAAGAAACAGAAAACAAGCTGTATAGGTATAATTTTTTTATTTGTATCTATATTAGAAAATCACAAAGGGAACCAAGTGAGCAAGAAAATTCTGGTACATTTTGGAGAATCCAGTACCTGCCTACCTAACCATCTATATTAGAAGCTAACAAAGTGATGTATGTACTTTTTTTAATATTGAGCTGTGTGAACAAACTAGATTTAAGTGAAACGATTTTCCAATCCCCAGTCCATTTATTACTCTAATTAAAAAAAATAATCATTTAAAACTACAAATAACACACATATGTACCTATATTATGAAAACAAAACTATGAAACAGGAACAAAACAAAAGATGCAACTGCAACTTGACTTACCTGTTTTGCCAAGACGAGTTAAATGCAAGAAGAATACGAAAATAGCAAAATGGGTGGACAAAGATAAAATTGAATAAAATGAGAATGGCTTTTTCAATTCTGATGACGTCCACTAAAATTTAATGTATGTACAAGTTTGTAATTACATACATATAATTCAAAAATCGATGCCGCTGCACTGACACGATTTTAAAATTTTATTCAAATATTTTTCGAACTTTTAATTTTGAACACTTTTTCTTTAAACATTTCACACTTTCAATTTCCAATACGGCATTAATTTTTTTTACAAAAAAGAATTCTGTTTCTTTTGTTTAATAATTTATAAAGTTTAAGACTTATACATTAGCAAACACAGCTTCATGCAGTTGAACAAATTTTCATTCAATTCAGCAGGTAATCCAAAAATAATGTTTATGGATCTTTGCAATCTAAAATTTTGCGGATTGAACATTCAAAGGCACCTTTTTAAATCAAGTTTATAACACAAAATTGCTGGCTAATACATATGTATAACCAAACCACCTTTTAGACCGTGTTTACTTCTTTTGGCCAAATACCAACCGACTGACAACGTTTTCCCTCTGCTAGTTTTTCTGCAACTGATTCGTTTGCTTTTGTATTTTAATTTAATTGTTTGTAAAAAAAAACTAGTAAAAATAAAAGACAAACAAGTTTCCGTACTGAAAAAAACTAACAGTTGGAAAGCCTCTGTTAGTAAATGTCATTCAAGAAGAAAAAGGGAGCAAGCGTAACTTATTAATTCAAAAAGGTGTTGCCATATTAATATAAAAAATTAAGTTGAGTTTATTTGAAACTTTAAAACAAACATACATATATAAAGAAAACAAATGTTACATATCAATTACAAAAAAAAAAGAAAAACTTAAAACTATGTTTTGTTTTAATAAAGTTTAATGTTTAACAGTAACGAACTTATTAATTTCTAGTAGAGTATGAGTTAAAATTAAAGAGTAGTGCTTGCTCCCGGCACAACATTTCTGAAAATTTAATTAAAGGTGTGCTTAAAACTAGACTTAAATCTATATTAAAAAAAAAAATTGGAAAATAAGGAAAACAAAAAAAGTAATAAAATATTTACCCTCTATGGGAAGCTTGAATTTTGGCAATATGCTGTTTACGCAGGCGATTTCCTGTTCCACAAATCCTAATGGTGAATAATAGCAAGTATTTAACCAACTCTGACCGTATTGATCGTTTAATATACTCCAAATTAGGTTATTGTCCAGGAATTCTAGTGAATTTAGAAAATTTTTCATTAAGCCAAAAGCGTATGAACCTAACGTCTTAATTTTTGCAAACTCATAAATATATTCACTAGAAAATCTTTTGTTTGTATTTTTAAAGTGTTTGTTAATGCATTGCCTAATAATTTTGCGTTGAAATATTTAAAGTTCACTCATTACCGATGGTGAAAAGGAAAACCAAATTGAAAATGCATATAATAGGACTAGCCTTATACTCATGTTATATATAAAGGCCCTGATTCACTATCCTACACGATCGTACGATTCATTCACAGGAAACTGTTTCAAAAGTCTGGCCGACTTAAAAAAATCACTTCATAATGGCGTTGTAGGCACACTATAACACAAGTATGATTGAAATAATTTATATACACAATAAAACAATTAAAAACTCTTATTAACAAATAATTTTACATTAATAAACTTTTTTTCTTGAGGCACCAACAATATTCTTGCTACACTATCATACACGATCGTGCGATCTACAAAGTAAAGCATGTGTGCTGAAAAAGTACTAAAAATTCAACCGTGCGACAGAGTTTTTGACAAATCGTGCGATTTAAAAAATTTTATGTAACTTTTCAAAACATTATGGTTTCTGTGCGATCAGTGTTGTATATATTGTGAAAAATATGAAAATATTGTTGGTGCCTGGAGGAAAAAATTTAAGTAATGTAAAATGATTATCAATAAAAATTATAAATAGCTTGTTTTCTATGTTTCCCAGCTATCTATATGTCGACATTTCATAGGAACTACCCTAATCATCAGTAGACTTTGGAAATTTTTGAAAGATATTCTCAAACATTCAACTTTATATCCCAGCAATATAAATAAATTGTTGAGAATTTAAAAGAAAAATGCTCTAATAATACCTGTCAAAACACAAAAAACAAGCCTTTTCATTTATTCACCTCTCTAACATTTCTTTACACCTTTTATAATTTTTATTGGTATAAATGCTAGAAGCTAAAAATAGCGAATAAAAAACTTAATTGTAAAATGATTATGTTAATAACAGATATTAATTGTTTTATTGTGTACATAAATTATTTCAATCATGCTTGTATAATAGTGTGGCCAACACCGCCATTTTGAAACGATTTTTTCAAGTTGGCCAGACTTTTGAAACAGTTTCCTGTGAATGAATCGTACGATCGTGTAGGATAGTGAATCAGGGCCTTTAAGAAACTGTTATTAAAATTTTGTATTCACAAAAAAACATATTAACTGATAAATGATTTATAGCCTATTTACACCAAAGCGAAATCTGCTCATTCGAGATTTCAAGCCAAATCTAGTAGATTTTGCGGAGATTTCCCATACAAAATGAAATCTACTTTACGAGTAGATTTCGGCGAAATCTCCTGAAATCTACTCAGTACCAAGTGATGCAACCGTGATTTTGTTCTAAAAGTACCTAAAAATACTACGCTACAGCAAAAATTGGGTGGGGTGTCAGAGAGCCATAGGACATAAAGCCATAATGGCTTTATGTCTCAACCCAAACGGACATAAAGCCATAATTTTGATATGGCCTTAAGTCTCATGTCAATTTTAGTGAAATGGGACATAAAGCCATTATGGTTATATGTCCCATTTGATGTTTTGCGTTACAACTGCTTTATTTCACTAAATATGCCTGTTTATCTTTGAAATTAATGATTTAAAAAAATCCAAAATTTCTAGGCTCCAGGATTTACAGCTGCAAACATTTTGTGAAAGGAAAAATCCTTTTTTATTCTTGTGACGCACGCAGGAAAACTTTATTCAGCGAAGCCACCTGCCGCGTCCTACTGGAGGAAAAAACCCCTAAGCGCGGCCGTAGGCCGCCACGCAGAAAAACTTTAGTATGCGAAGCCAGATTTCAATACTTAACTTTAGTGTCTCAGGAACTGAAATGAGGGATAAAGCCGCTTTCTAATATTGCTAATGCGAGCTAAGGCCATGATGGCTTTATCTCTCATTCAAATGAAAAAAAAATGGCCTTATCTACCATGGTATTAAAGCACCCCCCTCCCATGTGGACCACCTGCAATGTCGGAATTTGATTGATTGCCAACAACATTTTGACAGACAAATGCATTTTTGTCATAAAACAGGGCGACATGAAACAACAATATATTTTTTACATGAAATAGGGTGACATGCAATCATTATTAAAAATATGGCTTTATGTCTCATTTTCGGGAAAAAAATTATGGCGTTAAGTCCCATTATAATGAGACTTAATGGCATATGCCCTTATGTCTCAATGGAATGGGACTTAACGCCATATGGCTTTATGTCCTATGGCTTTGCGACACCCCACCCAAAAATTGCACTATAATGTGCTGTATGCATACAAAAATACACACTTTAATGCTGGTGTATTCAGTCGCTGATGATATTGTATTGTCAAACCCGCATGCATAAATTATTTTTGAGCAAATGAAATCTTGCTAGATGCCAAAAAAACGGTGGTGTAAACGATATAGATTTCGTTGTAGATTTCAATTCATATCTACTAGATTTTGAGAATGCCTCTTAAGTTCCAAAAAATTCTGGCTTATGTTCTAATGATGCAAAAGATATGTGTTATATTAATCGGTAATCGAATTTTCGAATACTTTTTGGTTGTAAAATAATAAAAAAAACATTTGCGTACAATAAACATTTCTTTGTTTTTCTCTTTTAGTGAAAAATGTTAATGAATAAAGTTAAAAAATTTATTTAAAAACCCAAATTGAGTAGATTTTTGAAGGCGAATGAGATGTACTTTTTTCATTACGAATAAAAGGAACTCGAATAACTTTACTATTACTTTTTTGTACATCACTTTTGTGTGTGTAATTTATTGTCATTCAAAAATACAAATTTATTAAAATTGAAAATGAATGAAAGAAGTACATACATACAAACATTCATTAATATGTATTTGGACACATTTTTTCAATTTCTTTTTCAGTTTTAAATAAAGTTTTTCATTCACTCTGTGATACTCCAACCGCACGGTCGTGTTATAAAAAGAGAACAAAAAAAAAACAAACAAACAAAAAAATCATTGTGCTAACATATTTTTAAACTTACATGTAAAAACAATAATATATTGTATTAAATTGTAAAAACAATAACAAATTATTTTAAGAAACAACGGGAAAATAAATTCCTCACATTTCAGTAACTAAACAATAAAATCAATTTCAATAAAACAAGTGCGGTGGCAGTGCATTGTTATTGTGAGTGAACATTACCTACCCAGTTGGAAAAAAACTATACATTAAAGTTTTGTTTTCTGTATGAGTGATCCCATCAGAAATAATTCTGAAAAAGAGCCTAGCTCCACCAGCAGAAGCATATGGACTTCTGAAGAAGAATCTATAAACCAATCATTGGTCAATTTTCTTTCTACAAGAGATAAAATTCGCTCCTGTTCCGGCTCGCCTAACATAGATGTTAAAACAGAAGATAAAAGATCTTCTACTCTAACTAATGCCAATAAACTAGAAACGCAAGTAGGCATGAATCACTAAGCGTCAGCGAAGCCCTAAATCTGCTCAAATTGCATCCAAATCCAAAATTTCTAAAAATGCCGAAACCGCTAGACCCACCAATCAAAACAGATTTTCTATTCTACAAACGGATGAGCCAACAGGATCATCAAAAAAATCGTTTAAACCACCACCAATTTATTTAAGGGAATCTGCCTCCAATGAACTGGTAAGAAAAATTGTTCCAGTAATCGGAGAAAATACATTTAACGTTACCTCCATCAAGCACGGTAACATTAACGAAACTAAAATTCAGGTTAACCATGAAAATGACTATCGAAATCTGTCTGACGAATTTGAAAAAGAAAAAAAAGCTTTTTATACTTATCAGGTTAAAAGCGCTAAAGGTATTCAAGTCGTAATAAAAGGGATTGGCCCTTGCGTAGACACTGATGAAGTTAAGACCGGTTTGACAGACAAGGGATTCAAAGTAAAAAATGTGTTAAACATCAGAAATCGTGAAAAGATCCCTCAACCCATGGTTAGGGTGAATTAGAGCCAGGAGATGTGACTTTAAAAAAGAATGAAGCTCATCCAATATACAGTATAAAATACCTTTTACATCGAAAAATAACCGTAGAGGAACCGCATAAGCGCTTAGGACCCGTACAGTGCCGCAACTGCCAAGAATTTGGCCACACTAAAGCGTACTACAAGTTGCCTACAGTTTGTGTTGTGTGTGGAGAACTTCATGGTACAGCACAATGCAATAAGCCGAAACTCGACCCAAAAATAAAAAAATGCAGTAATTGCGGTGAAAACCACACAGCTAATTATAGAGGTTGCTCCATCTACACCCACCTCAAGCGCTCAATGAACAACAAACCAATAATTGCTTCTAAGCCACCACAGCAGACTCAAATTTTTTCTAATAATTCTTTTCCTCCGACAGGACAGTCAACCACCGACATAACCGTTCAAAATCAAAAACAAATTTCTTATGCTAATGTAGTTAAGTCTACATTCGCAAACCCGAATCAACAATCTATGTCTCAACCACCCGATCAAAATTTCAGTAACCTTGAGGCAACAATACAGACCCTTATTCAACCTATAAACACTTTTACGTCGTCTATGATGACGATGATACAGGAAATAGTGAAAATGCAGTCCACCATTTTGCAGGTAATTTCGAGAAAATGATTTGGTTAAAAATATGTTTCTGGAACTTGAACGGCATCCGCCAACACAAAAATGAACTCGAATACTTCCTGATGGATAAGCAGATCGATATAATGATGATTGCAGAAACTCACTTGACGTCAAGAAGCTTCTTCAAAATTAACGGCTACGTACTATACGATACTAAAGACCCCCGTGGAAGAGCTTGTGGGGGTTCCGCAATCTTGATAAAATCTAGGATAAAGCATTATTTGCTGAACGACACATGTGAGGACTATCTTCAAGCAACTAATATCTGTGTGGAAAATTTTCATTACAAATTGGTTATCTCATCGATTTATTCGCCGCCTCGATTCTCAGTGACGGAATCACAATATTCAAGTTTTTTCACCTCAATAGGACCTCGATTTATAGTAGCTGGAGATTACAACGCAAAACACACTTTTTGGGGCTCACGTTTAATAACCCCGAAGGGTCGGGTGCTTTTTGATACAATTTCTAAAATGGGCTTAGACGTAATATCAAGCGGACATCCCACTTACTGGCCGACTGACCGGCGAAAGATTCCTGATGTGATTGATTTCGGAGTGGTAAAGGGGTTCCCTGTGGAATGGATGCAAGCTGAGCCTTCGTTAGACTTGTCATCGGATCATTCACCAACTATTATTTCAGTGCGTTTTCCCCAGGAGACTTGGTCCCCGATTAACAATTTGCATAGGACTGTCACCCGAGTGAATTGGCTAAAATATAAAAAATTTTTGAGTACGCAATGCACTAAGAATATTGTTTTAAGAACACCTGAAGATATTAATGCGTCACTAAGCAACTTTAGCGAAAACCTTAAACAAGCCACAGAAACATTCAAAATAGAACATATTCTTCAGAAATCGAGCAACTTCTGTTAGGAAAAAGATGATTTCGACGAGAGTGGCAACTTCGCAGGTCTCCGCAACTAAAAACAAGGCTACGTGAGTGCACAAATCAACTAAGAAATTTGCTTGCAAACCAAAAAACGGCTTCTCTACAAACGTATTTACAAAGTCTGGATGGTACTCCTCAGTCCGACTATTCTTTATGGCGGGCGACTAAGGGTTTAAAAAGGCCAGTTAGAGGTAAGCCGCCCTTGCGAGAACCGTCTGGTGACTGGGCTAGAGATGACTCGGAAAAGGGTAATTTATTTGTTAACCATTTGAAAAACGTTTTTTCCACAAATAGGTCTGATAATGCAAATGAGTTGCCACCTATTGTTAGTAGACCTCCTGTGCCTTTAAGATTCAATTTCCAAGAAGTTGAAAATGCTATTGGTAATCTAAAGCTTAAAAAAGCTCCAGGTATGGATAAAATCAGCAACGAAATGCTCGTAGAGCTGCCTCGTGTAACTAAAAGAATTTTTCTTTTTATTTTAAATGCTATTTTACGACTTAAGTATTACCCTGCAGAGTGGAAGGTGTCCATGATAACAATGGTTCCTAAGCCAGGGAAGGATCACACGAAAGTAGAATCATACCGTCCAATAAGTCTACTGTCAACAATATCAAAACTTTTCGAAAAATTGCTAAAGGCGAAGTTGGATCCAATGCTTCATAAGGTTAAATGTATTCCTGATCACCAATTTGGTTTTAGAGCGAAACATGGCACCATTGAGCAAACACACAGTTAGTTAACGTCATAAGAAAGGCATTTGAAGATAAACAAGTAAGAGTGTGGTAAATTCGGCTGGGCCGAATCTAAAATACCCTTCACAATAATCACGTATAAAAACGCGGTTTAGACTATATCTCCGGTATATATGTACCGATATCGGGAATTTCCATTTTCCATATTTATATAACCTTATTTCATTACCAGAACTGTTTTTAAGCAAAAAAAAAAAAATTGTGTCAGTTCACTTACGCGTTATTTTCATGAAAACCGCGGTTTAGGCTATATCTGGGGTATATATGGAACGATATCAGAAATTTGCATTTTCTATATTTATATAACCTTACTTTATTACCGGAACTGCCTTTGAGCAATAAAGGTTGCTTAAGTTTACTTACGGGACATTTTCATGAAAAACCCGATTAATGGTATATCTGGGGTATATATGGACCGCTATCGGATATTTTCATTTTCGATATTTATATAACCTTACTTTATTACCGAAACTGCCTTTGAGCAAAAAAAGTTGTTTAAGTTTACTTACGGGACATTTTCATGAAACACCCGTTTTAGGCTATATCTCGGGTATATATGGACCGATATCGGGCATTTTCATTTTCCATATTTATCTAACCTTATTTTATAACCAGAACTACTTTTAATGAAAAAACGTTGTTTAAGTTCGCTTACGCGGCATTTTCATGAAAAACCCCGTTTAGGTTATATCTCGGGTATATATAGACCGATATCGGAAATTTCCATTTTCCATATTTATTTAACCTTATTTCATTATTAGAACTGCTTTTAAGAAAAGAAAAATGTTTGAGTTCGCTTACGCGGCATTTTCATGAAAAACCCGGTTTAGGGTACATATGGACCGATATCGGAAATTTTCATTTTCCATACTTATATAACCTTATTTTATTACCAGAACTGCTTTTAAGCAAAAAAAGTTGTTTAAGTTCGCTTACGCTGCATGTTCATGAAAAACACGGTTTAGGCTATATCTCGGGTATATATGGACCGATATTGGAAATTTTCATTTTCCATACTTATATAAACTTATTTTATTACCAAAACTGCTTTTAAGCAAAAAAAGTTGTTTAAGTTTGCTTGCGCGACATTTTCATGAAAAAGTCGTTTTAGGCTATATCTCGGGCATATACGGACCGATATCGGAAATTTTCATTTTCCATATTTTTATAACCTTAATAAAGTAAGATAATAAAGATCGGAACTGCCTTTGAGCAAAAAAAAAGCTTTTTAAGTTCGCTTATGTGGCATTTTCATGAAAAACCCGTTCTAGGCTATATCTCGGGTATATATGGACCGATATCGGAAATTTTTATTTTCAAGATTTATATAACCTAAGTTTATTACCAGAACTACTTTTAAGCAAAAAAATTTGTTCAGCTTCGCCAATGCGACATTTTCATTAAAAATCCGATTTGGGCTATATCTCGGGTATATATGGACCGATATCTGAAAAAAAAATTTTTTGCCTTTAAGTCACCATGCTTAATAAGTGTGTGAAGTTTTGAGCAAAACAAACAACTTTTCTTTTCAAAAAATTTCATGCAAAACTCCAAAAAAATGGCTTTTTCGGAATTTTGAATATATCTCAGCTATACGTGAACCGATATTACTGAATTTCAAAAGCAAACCCATGAATCGATGGGGTAAAAGAATGGTGAAAGAAAAAAGTTTCTAAGTTTAATGGTTTTCTCAGAAACGTTATTTCAACAGCGGACAGACGGACATCGCTTAATCGACTTTTCCATTAATTCTGATTCAGAATAATATACTTTATAGGGTCGCAAAAAAAAAAAACTGTAGAAATTACAAACGGAATCACAAACTTATATATACCCCTTACATTTTTGTGAAGGGTATAAAAATATTGCTCTGCCTTATTCATCTACGTCTCACAGGCTTTTGATAACGTGTGGCACGATGGCCTAATGCATAAAATAAAGTTTAACTTACCTGCAAACATACATAACCTTTTGGCAAGCTATTTATATTGTCGCCAATTTATAATAAAAGAAGGCGATTTCATAAGCCCCGCCCAGCATATTGAAGCTGGAGTTCCCCAAGGCAGCATATTAGGGCCTATCTTATATTTGATCTACGCATCTGACATGCCGATAAGCACCAACATTCACACTTCAACATTTGCAGATGATACAGCATTCCTTAGCATACATAGTAACCACCAGCAAGCATCAATAAACTTACAGGAACATATCGAAAAACTAGAGAAATGGCTCAAGCTTTGAAAAATCAAGGTTAATGAACAAAAGTGTGCCCATGTTACATTCGCACTGCGTCTAGGAACATGCTCACCCATTACTATTAACAATAAAGTAATACCTCAACACAGTGAAGTGAAATACCTCGGTATTCATCTTGACCGTAGACTAACATGGAAGTCGCACATCGAGGCAAAAGTAACGCAGATGAAATTGAAAGCAGTGCGAATTAACTGGCTAATAGACAGAAATTCGACCTTGGAGCTTGATTGTAAACTTTTGCTGTACAACTCAATTCTGGTGCTATGAGATTCAATTATGGGGCACAGCCTCGGCATCCAACATTGAAAAAATTCAAAGAAGTCAAAATAAAATTCTCCGTAGAATTACAGATGCTCCATGGTACGTTAAAAACTCACGAATCCACGCAGATCTGAACGTACCTTTTGTGAAATCTGAATTTCTGAAGTACGCGACAAGATATATTAACAAACTTGAATTCCACCCAAATCCTCTTGCAGTTAATATTCTTAACTTTGGTGGTCATACCCGTCTGAGAAAGAGGGATACTTTGGCTACCATTCGAGCTCTAAACAGATGACTGAATTCTGAAATAATATTCGCATAAAAATAAATTTTTGTCCAGCACTGGCAGGACTTTAATCACAATTTTCTTAGTATTAAGAATTGAATACTTACTGTCATTACATTTCTTATGTAGATTCAATAAATAAAATAATAAATTTAAAAAAAATATATATAAAGTTTTTATTTCAAAAATTTTTTCATAAATATGTACATATGTATATATTCAAATAAATAAATTTTATTGCAGTATGAACATATCTACACACACATGCATGTTCACACTTATGTATAACCAAATAGGATTTTGTCCTGCAAAATTATATTGGGGACAAAAACTAATGACTAAAAGTAGGTTTAAAGATAGGCAGAAGGTTTATTAAAATTTCAGCATTTGACATTGGGTTTTGAATAAAATGGACACCTAAGTATTTTAGATTTTCCACGAAGAAGATCTCATGTCAATCAAAAAAAATTTTAAGCTGCTTACTTTCTGGAACAACAAAATTTTTGCATTTTCTAGATTTTTTTTCCTCATTCATTTATTTAATGAAGCTTCTCAAAGTGAACTAACAATATGTATTCAAATCTTAATAATAAATACATAAAATTAATTAAGTCCAGCCAATGAATGCTAGACAAAAATGTTTTATATTGCACGGTAAATGTCGATAAAATCACCTATTTAATGCTCCCTCCTTCTCAACCGAGAGTGGCCTTCAAAATTAAGTATATTGCGTGCAAAACGATTTGGGTGAAGTTCCAATTTAATACAATATATCAGAGTGTAGCTTTGATAGTGAACGGACGTATTTGTTTTTTGATCGGAGTGTTACAAAAAAAAAAAAAAAGATAACGGTATAAGTAAAAAACCGCAATAAGTGAAGAGTGAATTAATACAAAATAAAAACTTTGTGACAATTATTTTTATATACTTTTAAAGCAACAAAAATATAAATAAACAAAAAATTGCATGAGTGTACCCAGTAAGTGCAATTCTGAAAGAGAGCTTAGCTCCACTAAAAAAACCTCTGGATTTCTGAAGAGGAATCATTGAAAAAATCATTGGACAATCTCCTGTCTCTAAGAGATAAAAAACGCACGCGTTCGTGCTCGCCAAACATTATTGTTATAACAGACGACAAACCATCTTCCAGTCCAGCTATTGTTGATAAACCGAAAACGCAAGTGGGTATGGATAGGTATGTAACCGTAGTTAAACGGCAGCGAAGCCCCAAATCCGCTCAAATGTCATCTCAGTCCAAAATACCCAAAGATGATAAGACCACCACGACAATGGATAGTAATAGGTTTGCTATCCTTCAGACCGATGAACCAGCAATACCCAAAAAAACTTTTAAGCCGCCACCAATATATTTGCGAGAGCCTACCTCTAGTGAGTTGGTAAAACAACTTATTACTGCAATCGGCAAAGACACTTTTAATGTAACATCGGTTAAGCATGGCAGCATCAATGAAACCAAAATCCAGGTAAACAGTGAAAATGAATACCGAAAGTTGTCTGATGTCCTGGAGAAGGAGAAAAGATCGTTTTACACATATCAGCTCAAAAGTGCCAAAGGTATTCAGGTCGTTATAAAGGGGATTGACCCTTTTGTGGATACGAATGATGTCAAAACCGGCCTAGAGGACAATGGCTTCAAAATTAAAAATGTGGTTAATATTAGGAACCGTGAAAAAATTCCTCAACCCATGTTTAGGGTTGAATTGGAACCTAGAGATATTGCCTTAAAAAAGAATGAAGTGCATCCCATTTATAACCTCAAGTATCTTTTGCATCGTAAGGTTACCGTTGAGGAGCCTCATAAGCGTTTAGGGCCCGTTCAATGCCTAAACTGCCAAGAATTTGGCCATACTAAGGCCTATTGTAAGTTGCCCGCAGTTTGCGTTGTGTGTGGTGAACTTCACGGTACATCGCAGTGCAAAAAACCTAAGACTGACGCGAGCGTTAAAAAATGCAGTAACTGTGGAGGTAACCATACTGCAAACTACAGGGGTTGCCCTGTCTACACTCACTTCAAGAGGTCAATGACAAATAGGTCACCAATTTTAAATATGCCACCCCAGCAGACAACCATCATTTCTACGAGCAATTTTCCCCAGGTACACCAGTCAACCAGCCATATAAACGTGCAAAACCCCCAAAAAATTTCTTATGCGAATGTTGTAAAATCCGATAATTCAAACTTGAATCAAGAGTCCAAGCCTCAAAACTCCGACCAAAATTTTAGCAATCTTGAGGCAACTCTGCAGACTCTTGTTCAATCTATAAATACATTTACGGTTTCCATGACGAACATGATGCAGGAAATGCTGAAAATGCAATCCACTATTTTGCAGGCAATTTTAAAAAAATGAGCTGGTTAAAAATATGTTTCTGGGACGCAAACGGCATCCGCCAACACAAAAATGAACTTGAGCACTTCCTTATGGAAAAGCAAATCGACATAATGCTGATTGCTGAAACTCACTTAACAAGCAACAGCTATTTCAAAATTAATGGTTACAGACTATATGATACTAAAGATCCCCGTGGCAGATCTTGCGGAGGCTCAGCAATTTTGATAAAAACTAGAATTAAGCACTATTTGCTAAACGAGACATGTGAGGAGTATCTTCAAGCCACAAACATATGTATTGAACATTTTCATCATAAAATTGTTATTTCATCGATTTATTCCCCACCCCGGTTTTCAGTAACAGAAAATCAATATACAAACTTTTTCAATTCACTTGGGCCTCGATTTTTAGCGGCTGGCGACTATAACGCTAAACACACTTTTTGGGGTTCACGTTTAATTACCTCGAAAGGCCGTGTGCTTTTTGATACCGTTTCCAAAATGGGCTTAGATGTGGTTTCAAGCGGACACCCCACTTATTGGCCGTCAGACCGACGAAAGATCCCTGATGTTATAGATTTTGGAGTTGCGAAAAATTTTCCTTTAGAGTGGATGCAAGTGGAGCCTTCATTAGATTTGTCATCAGATCACTCACCCACTATAATCTCCGTTTCGTTTCCCCAAGAGATTTGCTCCCCGTTGACCGTCAATAGAGTTAATTGGCTAAAATACAAAAAATTTCTGAGTACACATTGTACTGAAAATATCGCACTGAGAACGCCTGAGGATATTGATGGGTCAATTAACGATTTTTCTGAAAACCTCGGACTGGCCGTACAGCATGCTACCACTAGTCATTTAAGATCTAGAAATGAGAACAATAGAACTTTTTCATCTGAAATTGAACAACTTCTAACAGAAAAAAGAAGAGTCAGAAGAGAGTGGCAACTTCGCAGGTCGCCCCAGCTTAAAACTAGGCTACGGGAATGCATAACTCAGCTAAGAAATCTGCTTGAAGTCCATAGAATGGCTTCCCTTAAAACATATTTGGAAAGCCTTGATGGTACCCCTCAATCTGATTATTCCTTGTGGAAAGCGACAAAAGGTCTGAAAAGACCCGTAATAGGTAAGCCACCTTTGCGAACTTCAACTGGCGGCTGGGCACGAAGCGATTCCGAAAAGGGGATGGTGTACGTTGATCATTTGAGAAATGTTTTTACGACAAATGATTCAGCGGATGCTGCAGCAGAATTTCCGCCGTATGCTGTTAGACAGCCTGTGTCTTTGAGACTTAACTTTCAAGATGTCGAAAACGTTATCAATAACATAAACCCCAGGAAAGCTCCAGGTATAGATCAAATTACTGGTAAAATGCTTGAAAAGTTACCTCGTGTAGCTAGAAGGGTTCTACTTTTTATTTTTAACGCCATTTTACGCCTTGAGTATTATCCTGCAGAGTGGAAGGTCTCAATGATTACTATGATACCCAAGCCAGGGAAGGATCCGACCAAGGTAGAATCATATAGACCAATAAGTCTTTTACCAACAATTTCCAAACTATTCGAAAAATTGTTAATGGCGAAGTTGAGTCCAACATTGAACAATGTGGGGTGCATCCCTGATCATCAATTTGGCTTTCGGGCTAAGCATAGCACCATAGAACAAACGCACAGACTAGTCAATGTCATAAGACAAACCTTTGAGAAGAAGAAGTATTGCTCAGCTCTTTTCATTGATATTTCTCAAGCTTTTGATAAAGTGTGGCACGACGGATTGATGCACAAAATAAAGCTAAACTTGCCTGCAAATACACACAAGCTTCTGGAAAGCTACTTATACGGGCGGAAGTTTGTTATCAGAGAAGGCGACTTTATAAGCCCAACTCAGCCAATCAAGGCAGGAGTTCCCCAAGGCAGCATACTGGGGCCTACTTTATATTTGATTTACGCGTCTGACATGCCAACGACATCCGGAATCCACACTTCTACGTTTGCAGATGACACAGCGTTTTTGAGTGTTCATGAAAACCACCAATTAGCTTCACGAAATTTACAGGAATATACTTCAATATTAGAGAAATGGCTAAAACTTTGGAAAATCAAAGTTAATGAACAGAAATGTACTCATGTTACATTCACACTGTGTAGGCAAACATGTCCGCCTATCCAAATTAACAACTCACCTATTCCGCAGCACAACGAAGTAAAGTACCTTGGCATTCACCTGGACCGTAGGCTAACGTGGAAGTCTCACATTGAAGCAAAGGTCACTCAGTTAAAACTAAAAGCAGCGCAGCTAAATTGGCTTATGGGCAGAAATTCGACACTGAAATTAGATTGCAAACTTTTGTTATACAACGCAATATTAAAGCCTATATGGTGCTACGGAATTCAGTTATGGGGCACCGCCTCAGCGTCAAACAGTGAAAAAATCCAAAGGCGACAAAACAAAATTCTTCGAACGATTACTGCAGCTCCATGGTATGTAAAAAATTCACGAATTCATAAAGATCTGAGTGTTCCGCTGGTAAAAGAGGAGTTTTCTAAGTACGCGACAAGGTATGTCAGTAAACTGGAACTTCATCCAAACCCTCTTGCGCGCAATATACTTAATTTTGGCGGCCACACTCGGCTTAAAAGAAGGGATACCGCTGCCACCATCAGATTGCTCAGTAGGTGATTTTACCGAAATAGCTCCCGCATAATAAAACTTTTTGTCTAGCATTGGCTGGACTTAAGAATCACATTTTTTAATTTTAAATTTAGTATTAAGATTTGAATACTTATTGTTAGTTCATTTTGAAGATTCAATAAATAAAAATGCTTAAAAAAAAAAAAAAAATATTTGATAAGCTTTCTTGTTGCCCTCAAAAAGAAACAAATCCAACAAAACACTCCTTGTAGACTTCATGGGATGCATTCAAACACACAATATTTGATAAGCTTTCTCGTTGTCTCAAAAAGTAACAAATCCAACAAGCATTTTCCAGATGCGTTCCCCAAGCAAATAGCCTCACTTTTTAAAATGTTTAAACATTTATTAATATACCTCAAAATTTATAGTAGTTATTAACTGTTGCTAAGTAAGCGGAAATATTACGCAAAGTGTCATTCGGTGAAATTCCAAGTGTATAAAGTAAAGAATCTTCTGCATAAAGGAAGGAAAAAAATTTAATACACTAAAGATGGGGAACAACTAGCTGTTTCGCAGTCGCTACACTGCTCATCAACCCATCCATAAAACATTTCTTTACTACACTACACTACTGTGTGAATTAATAGTCGTTCTTAATGTAGCACTATCATTCAGATGAGAATTGTATATGATGGCACTACCGAAAATAGAAAATTTCAATAAACTGTAAAATATAACATAAAAAAGTGGTCAATTGCGCTATTAATTTCACATTTCAGAATACATTTACATGATAATACAAGGACTTACAGCTGCCATAAATTTGTGTAGAAGGATGAAAATAGTTTCGTGTAAAAGCAAAATGTATTCAGTAGTAGCGAAATTTAAATCCAAAATTTGGCAAATAAATCTTTATTTTCATAAAATTTTTAGAAAACGGTGTATTTTCATTGCATCATTCATTAGGTTTATACCGACATTTTGTATTTAGTTATTGTACAATTTTATACTAAACTTGAAATCAACGTTTTTTAGATAGTAAGAAATAATCAAAAAACAAACAAAATTATAATAATGTCCGATTTTAATGCCAGAACTAGAGTTGGGTAGTTCGCGAACGACCTAGTATCACTGAACTATTCACTTCAGGGAGCTAAGTGAGCCGATCATTTCGGCAAGCTCTTTTAGCTCCATAGTTCATGTTTCTTTCTTTTGTCTTCAAGTTTTCTTTTTCGTTCATGTTTCTTTCTTTCTGGTACATATGTATACAGAAGAACTAAAACAGCGCTGCCAGAATTTGACGTACACACCTATGTTATATACAACTATTCAGAAAATTAGACAATGCAATTATGTTTTGCAAAAATGCAAATTATAAATGATGATGAAACAAATAAATTTTTTTTTTCTTTTCAATACAATTATTTTTCATCACACCTGAATATTTTTAATCTCATCTTTAATTAATTTTTATAATAGTACCTTTCATTTCTTTACACCAATTTTGTTTTGCTTTTCTTTATCGTGAAAGCTAAAACCAAGGCGAATTCATTACCAGGTGAACTTAACACCACAGGTGATTATTTTTTGCTTCTCGCGTTTTTTCCAATGAGACTGTCAAATTTTTTTTCTTTTGTTTACAAACTTTTTCACGCCATTTTAATCTGAAGATTTTTTGTTTGATTTAGTGCAATTTCAAGAAATTTGTGTGAATTTAAAAGTGAAAAACTAATATAATCTGTAATTTTAATTACAAACAATTGTAAAAGTTCATATTTAACGTTTATATAAAATTTTTTCCCAGGCGAATTTAGATTTTGACATTCACGATATATTTTACAATAACAAAATACATAGTACTGAATTTGCCTTTCCGCTTGCACTCACCTGTATAAATTTGCCTTGGCTGAAACAGAGCCGTTCATTGAAAATATCTACGGAGAACTGAACTATTGAACTAAAAGAAAGAAATATTTCAGAAAAAAGAGCTGAACTAAAAAGAGCTCATGAACTCAACTCTAGCCAGAGCTATCAATCATGGTTCAACAAATCTACTACTTTCGGGACTTCGAATCAAATCTAGTTGATTTTGACGAGATTTCCCATACAAAATGAAATCTAGACTGCGACTAGATTTTGGCGAAATCTGGTAGATTTTTGTAAGTATTCTATTACACAAATGGGATTTTGTATAAAATAATACTTTAAAATACTACGCTGCAATAAAAAAAGAACTATACTTTTACATGATGAATTCATTGTGACATAGTTATTGCTGTCAAACCCTTTGCAAGAAAAGATTTTATGAAAATCAAATCTGGTTAGATACCAAAAACGAAAGTGTAAACGATTAAGATTTTGTTGAAGATTTTCATTCAAATCTACTAGATTTGGAGTAGATGTAAATTCCCTAAACCGTTTCTTTGTAATAATAGTCTATTGACACCAAAGCTCATTCGAGATTTCAAGCCAAATCTAGTAGATTTTGCGGACATTTCCCACACAAAATGGAATCTATTTAATTTTTTTCTCATTCAATTATTTATTGAATCTTCACAAAGTGAACTAACAATAAGTATTCAAATCTTAATACTAAATACATAAAATTAGTTAAGTCCAGCCAATGCTAGACAAAAATGTTTTATTTTGCACAATCAATATCGGTACAATGACCTATTTTACGTTCTGATGGTGGCAAGGGTGTCCCTCCTTCTCAACCGAGAGTGGCTTTCGAAATTAAGTATATTGCGTGCAAGACGATTTGGATGAAGTTCCAATTTACTGATATACCTTGTCGCGTATTTTGAAAATTCGTCTTTTACAAGAAGAACACAGAGATCCTTATCAATTCGTGAGTTTTTTACGTACCATGGAGCTGCAGTAATTGTTCGAAGAATTTTATTTTGTCGCCTTTGAATTTTTTCAATGCTTGATGTGGAGGCGGTGCCCCATAGTTGAATTCCATAGCACCATATAGGCTTCAGAATTGCGTTGTATAATAAAAGTTTGCAATCCAGCTTCAATGCCGAATTTCTGCCCATAAGCCAATTTAGTTGCGCTGCTTTTAACTTTAACTGAGTAACTTTCGCATCTATGTAAGACTTCCACGTTAACCTACGGTCGAGATGAATACCAAGGTACTTGACTTCATTTTGCTGCGTAATAGGTGAATTGTTAATTTGGATAGCTGAACATGGTTGTTTACGCAGTGTGAATGTAACGTGAGTATACTTTTGTTCATTAACTTTAATTTTCCAACGTTTTAACCATATTTCTAGTATTGATACATATATACTCCTGCAAATTTCGCGAAGCTACTTGATGGTTTTCATGTACGCTGCAGAATGCTGTGTCATCCGCAAAAGTTGAAGTGTGGATTCCGGATCTCGTTGGCATGTCTAGAATGCTACCTTGAGGAACTCCTGCCTCGAATGGCTGTAAGGGGCTTGTAAAATCGCCTTCTCTGATAACAAACTTCCGGCCGCATAAGTAGCTTTCCAGAAGCTTGTGAGTGTTTGCAATCAAGTTTAACTTTATTTTGTGCATCAAGCCGTCGTGCCACACTTTATCAAAAGCTTGGGAAATATCAATGAATAAAGCTGAACAATACTTTTTGTCTTCAAAAGTCTGTCTTATGACGTTGACTAGTCTGTGCGTTTGTTCTATGGTGCTATGTTTAGCCCGAAAGCCAAATTGATGATCAGGGATGCATCCCACATTGTTTAATATTGGGGTCAACTTCGCCATTAACAATTTTTCGAACAGATTTGAGATTGTTGGCAATAGACTTATTGGTCTGTATGATCCTACTTTAGTGGAATCCTTCCCTGGTTTGGGTATCATAGCAATCATGGACACCTTCCACTCTGCAGGATAATACTTGAGACGTAAAATAGCGTTAAAAATAAAAAGAAGAATTCTTCTAGCTACACGAGGTAGCTGCTCAAGCATTTTACCAGTAATTTTGTCAATACCTGAAGCTTTCCTGGGGTTTGTGTTACAAATAATATTTTCAACATCTTGAAAACAAAGTCTCAAAGATATAGGCGGTCTAACAGCTTATGACGGTAGTTCAGCTGAACCATTCGCTGTATCATTTGTGGTAAAAACATTTCTCAAATGGTTAACATACAACATCCCCTTTTCAGAATCGCATCGTGCCCAGTCGCCAGTTGAAGTTCGCAAAGGTGGCTTACCTATTACAGGTCTTTTCAGACCTTTTGTTGCTTTCTATAGCGAATAATCGGATTGAGGAGTTCCATCAAGACCTTCCAGATAATTTTTGAGGGAAGCCATTCTTTGGGATTCAAGCAGATTTCTTAACTGAGTTATGCATTCCCGTAGCCTAGTTTTAAGCTCGGGAGACCTGCGAAGTTGCCACTCTTTTCTAACTCTTCTTTTCTCTGACAGAAATTGATCAATTTCAGATGAATAAGTTCTATTGCTCATATTTCTGGATCTTATATGGCTAGTGATAGCATGTTGTACGGCTTGATTAAGGTGTTCAGAAAATTAGTTAATCGACACATCAATATCCTCAGGCGTTCTCAAGGCAATATTTTCCGTACAATGAGTACTCAAATATTTTTTATATTTTAACCAATTAACTCGAGAGACGGTCCACGACATGTCAGAAAATGGGGAACCAACCCCTTGGGGGAACGAAACAGAAACTATAGTTGTCTGATGACAAGTCTAATGAAGGTTCCACTTGCATCCATTCTGAGGGAAAATTTTTTGTAACTCCAAAATCTATAACGTCTGGGATCTTTCGTTGGTCTGACGGCCAATAAGTGGGGTGTCCACTTGAAATCACACCTAAGCTCATTTTGGAAACGGTGCCAAAAAGTACGTGGTCTTTCGGGGTAATTAAACGTGATCCCCAAAAAGTGTGTTTAGCGTAATAGTCGCCAGCCGCTAAAAATCGAGGACCAAGTGATTTGAAAAAATTTGAATATTGGCTTTCTGTTTTTGAAAATCGTGGTGGTGAGTAAATCGAGGATATAACAATTTTTTCATGAAAATAATCAAGGCATATATTTGTAGCTTGGAAATTTTCCTCACGTGTCCCGTTCATTAGATAGTGCCTAATTCTGGTCTTTATCAAAATTGCCGAACCGCCGCAAGATCTTCCACGGGGATCTTTTGTGTCATATAATGTGTAGCCATTAATTTTGAAATAACTGTTGGTTGTCAAATGGGTTTCAGCAATCATCATTATATCTATCTGCTTTTCCACTAGGAAGTGCTCAAGTTCATTTTTGTGTTGGCGAATGCCGTTTTCGTTCCAGAAACATATTTTTAACCAAGTCATTTTTTTTAAATTGCCTGTAAAATAGTGGATTGCATTTTTAGCATTTCCTGCATCATGTTTGTCATAGAAACGGACTGAGCAAGAGTCTGCAGAGTTGCCTCTAAATTACTAAAGTTTGGGTCGCACTTTTGAGGTTTGGGCTCCTGGTTCAAGATTTGGTCGGCTTTAAGGACATTAGCATCTGAAAATTGTTTGGAGTTTTGCGTATTTGTATAGGTGGTTGAAAATTGTTTTTACCAATAACATTTGGCTGCTGGGTTGCTGGAGAAACCGATGACTTATTTGTCATTGACCGCTTAAAGTGAGTATAGACAGGGCAACCTCTATAATTTGCAGTGTGGTTACCTCCACAGTTACTGCATTTCTTAACACTTGCGTCGGCATTTGGCTTGTTGCACTGAGTTGTACCGTGAAGTTCGCCACAAACAACGCAAACAGCGGGCAACTTACAGTAACCCTTAGTGTGGCCAAATTCTTGGCAGTTTAGGCACTGAACGGGTCCTGAACGCTTATATGGCTCCTCAACAGTAACCTTACGATGTAAAAGAAATTTGAGGTTATATATTGGATGAGTTTCACTCTTTTTTAATACAACATCCCCTGGTTCTAGTTCAACCCTAAACATTTGTTGAGCGATCTTTTCGCGGTTCCTGATGTTTACTACTGTTTTAATTTTATAACCTTTATCTTCCAATCCGGTTTTGACATCATCAATATCTACACATGGGTGTAGATATTGATAATGTCATTTAATAACGACCTGAAGACCTTTAGCACTTTTGAGCTGGTAAGTGTAAAATGATCTTTTCTCTTTTTCTAAAACATCAGACAATTTTCCGTAGTCGTTTTCATGGTTTACCTGAATTTTAGTTTCGCTGATGCTGCCGTGCTTCACTCATGTGACGTTGAGATTATCTTTGCCGATTGCCGTAATAAGTTGTTTCACCAGTTCACTAGAAGTCGGCTCTCTCAAATAAATTGGTGGTGGTTTATATGTTTTTTTTTTGGATGTTGTTGGTTCATCTGTCTGAAGGGTAGCAAACTTATTACTATCCGTCATTGACCGCTTAAAGTGAGTATAGACAGGGCAACCTCTATAATTTGCAGTGTGGTTACCCCCACAGTTACTGCATTTCTTAGCACTTGCGTCGGCCTTTGGTTTGTTGCACTGAGTTGTGCTGTGAAGTTCGCCACACACAACACAAACTGCGGGAAGTTTACAATATGCCTTAGTATGACCGAATTCCCGGCAGTTTCGGCATTGAACGGATCCTAAACGCTTGTGCGGCTCCTCAACGGTAACCCTACGATGAAGAAGAAATTTGAACATGGGTTGAGGAATCTTTTCACGGTTGCGCATGTTTACCACATTTTTTATTTTAAAGCCTTTATCTAGCAGTGCAGTCTTAACCTCATCCGTGTCTACATAAAGATCAATACCTTTTATAACAACCTGAAGGCCTTTAGCACTTTTATGTTGATAAGTATAAAAAGATCTTTTCTCTTTTTCCAGAGCGGCAGAGAGTTTTCCGTAATCATTTTCGTAGTTGACTTGGATTTTTGTTTCACTTATTTGTCCGTGCTTCACTGATGTTACGTTGAAGGTGTCTTTACCAATTGCCGAAATAGGTGCTTTTACCAGCTCACTAGAAGTAGGTTGTCTCAAGTATATTGGTGGCGGTTTAAATGTTTTTTTTTGATGTAGTTGGCTCGTCAGTCTGAAGGATAGCAAACCTATTACTATCCGTTGCCATAGTTCTATTATCATCTTTGGAAATTTTCGGATTTGATGATATTTGAGCGGATTTGGGGCTTCGCTTACGTTTAACCACGGTTACATACCTGTCCATGCCTACTTGTGTTTTCGGCTTATCTGCAATAACTGAACTGGTGGATGGTTGGTCTTTTGTTATAACAACAATGTTTGGCGAACACGAACGTGTGCGTTTTTTATCTCTTAGAGACAGGAGATTATCCAATGACTTTTTCAAAGATTCTTCCTCAGAAATCCAGAGGTTTTTTCTACTGGAGCTAAGCTCCCTCTCAGATTTGCATTTACTAGGTACACTCATGCAATTTTTTTTTATTTTTTTACGTTAAAAGTATACAAAAATAATTGTCACAAAGTTGTTCTTTTGTATAAATTCGCTCTTCCACTTATAGCGGTTTTCTACTTATACCGTTTTTCTCCGATTAACAACAAATACATCCGTTCACTATCAAAGCTAGATTCTGACAACGCTTTTCATGCGATAAGTTCTTTTGTTATGTTTGAAGAATTTTTGAAATAAAACCATTTTTTTAGCACAAAAATATGAAATAACAATCCACGGCACAAATGTTCTATGCGAAAAAAATAAAATTAATAGTGATCTTTATAATGCTTATGACGCGTGCAAAAGTAGAAAGTAAACCTAATTTTTGCGTCGCACGCGTCTATATTCTATGCTTTGTAATGTCTGCATTCTATGCTTTGTAATGTGTAACTTGTCTCATACAATTGCACTGATTCTACTTTTTTGACAGACGCTTAAGGCCGTGTCAGATAAAACTTTGTCGCTTTGCGTGAAGTTTAAAACTTTAGCAGAAAAGCGCAAAGCAAAAGGTGTATGCTATAATAAAAACTTTGGCAACGCTCACGATTTGTTTATTTATCTAAAAAAATGGTTGTTAATTTTTATATTTAATCATTTCTTATGATAATAGAAGTTAGAAATATTATTGGACGAACTACTGAAATTGGTTCTAATTGTTTTCTTAGTACATAAAGCTTTGGAGTTATCAGAAAAAACTTCAACGCGTAAAAAGATTAGAGTTGCCGAACTTTTCATATAAGTTTCATATAAGTATGTATGTGTATTTTATCTTAGATGTCAAAGCGAATTTGCAACGCAAAGCGAAGCAAAAGTTTTATTTGACACGACCTTTAGAACGCGTATAATGCGTGGTATGGACCTTTAACTTTACACAACTGTGATTCTATTCACAGCAGTACTTAAAAATACTACGCTGCAATAAAAAAGCTATACTGTTTTTATCTTAGACCAGTACTCAGGGGATAGCCTCTACATGCGCAGTGGATTGTACTGGAACTAGGAAAATAGATTATGAGAAGGAGGAAAGGGGGAGTAATGTTTGTGAACTTAACACACGGAACGATCAAAACTAACATTATCACAGCATTTAAAATGTTGAAATTAAATTAGTTAAACTGATCAGTGCCTAGTGTACATATCTTCGACACTGCTCAGACTAACAACAATTAGTTCAACACCGCGCACACCGTAAGGTAATAAATACATAGGAGGAACAAAAACAGAAATTAATAATAACACATAGAGAAAAAACTAACGACAGTAAAAGAATAATATAATAAAAAAACACGTGCACACATGGTGCAAAACTCTACATATTCCGGTAAAATTTAGTTTTTTACAAGTTAAGAAAAAACATAAGTATAGGTGTAGAAAACACGGACGACAATGAAAAACACGTGTGTACAGAACGAAAGACGTAACAATACTTCCAAACCCTTTGTAAAAATAAATGTTATGGAAAGGAAATCTTGCAAGATGTCAAATGACGAAAGTGTAAACACATACGGACGTATGCAAAAAACTTAACTAAGCTTAGTAATTGTTAAAAAAAAATTCCTAACGTTATATGCAAAAAACGATTGTTAGCATTCCATCTGTTTGGGAAGCTAACGTTAACTTTAAATATTTTAAAGTTGAAATGGGCACATTTTACCTGTACTTTAAAATGACATTTAAGTTCTTTGTCTTCATTTCTTTTAAAAAGCACTATTCTCTGAAAACTCTTAACAAAACAATATATTATTTTTATTAGATAAAGAAATTAAAACATAACAATGTATATGACATGGTACAATAATATAACAGGTCAAAGCGGAACTACAGCAAGCCAACAATAAAAAAACAACATGGTTTTTTATTGTTGCTTTGTGTTGATAACTGCCAAAGAAAGCAAAAGAAAATAAAAAACAAACGTATATTTTTCTTCGTGTTTTTATTTTACAAATAATTTTTCAATAAGTTTTTGCATTTAAAACTCGTGCAATAAATTAAATATATAAATAAAGATCAAGAAAAAGTTGTCTGTTGTGTTAGAAGCTATTTTTGTGTTTGAAGAATATTATTGGAACATTTTTTTTCAAAAACTTTCAATTCGTAAACAATAATAAAAAATCTTTGTATATGTGCACAGTATAAACAACTTTTGATAGTTATCATCACAGAAAAAAATGTCGGCCATCGTTTCGACACTACCTGTATATTATTGTAAAATGGTATAGGTATGAATTGAAAATATTAATTTCGAAAGAGCAATATGTTAGTCTATTTATAGCCTGTTTACACCAAAGCGAAATCTCCTCATTCGAGATTTCAAGCCAAATCTAGTAGATTTTGAGAAGATTTCCCATACAAAATGAAATCTACTTTATGAGTAGATTTCGACGAAATCTCCTGAAATCTACTCAGTACTAAGCGATGCAAGTGCGATTTCTTGCAAAAAGTACTTAAAAATACTACTCTGCAACAAAAATTGCACTATAATGTGGTGTGTGCAGTCTCTAGGTACAAAAAATATACACTTTAATGCTGGTGTATTCAGTCTCTGATAATATTGTATTGTCAAACCCGCATGCATAAATTATTTTTGAGCAAATGAAATCTTGCTAGATGTCAAAAAACGGTGGTGTAAACGATATAGATTTCGTTGTAGATTTCAACTCAAATCTACTAGATTTTGAGTTGGTGTAAATGCGCTATTATATTATTCGTCGAAATCTACTCATAAAGTAGATTTCATTTTGTATGGGAAATCTTCTTAAAATCTACTAGATTTGGCTTAAAATCTCGAATGAGCAGATTTCGCTTTGGTGTAAATAGACTACCATATTGCTCTTTCGAAATTAATATTTTCAATTCATACCTATACCATTGTACAATAATATACAGGTAGTGGCGAAACGATGGCCGACATTTTTTTCTGTGATAATAACTATCAAAAGTTGTTTACACTGTGCACATATACACAGATTTTTTATTATTGTTTACGAATTGAAAGTTTTTGAAAAAAAATGTTCCAATAATATTCTTCAAACACAAAAATAGCTTCTAACACAACAGACAACTTTTGATCTTTATTTATGTATATATTTAATTTATTGCACGAGTTTTAAATGCAAAAACTTATTGAAAAATTATTCACAATCACAGTTGCATCGTTTGGTACTGAGTAGATTTCAGGAGATTTCGTCGAAATCTACGCATAAAGTAGATTTCATTTTGTATGGGAAATCTTCTCAAAATCTACTAGATTTGTCTTGTAATCTCGAATGAGCAGATTTCGCTTTGGTGTAAATAGGCTATAATTGGAAAAAAATCAAAATGACGTTTTATTCACAATAAAGTATGGTAGTATGGTTATTGAAGTTCACAACAATAAGCAGTTGTATATATGAGCAGTTGAATATATGAGAAAAAGTTATTAACGACAAAATTAATTCTGTCTTTACTATTAGGTTGTTGAACTAACTTACAGTTTACGACTCAGTGCTTCTTAGCTATCAAAATTATAATTTTTTATACCCTTCACAAAAATGTTGTTTGTGATTCCGTTTGTAATTTCTACAGTTTAATTGCGACCCTATGAAATACATATGTATATTCTGATTCAGAATTAATGGAAAAGTCGATTAAGCGATGTCCGTCTGTCTGCTGTTGAAAAAAGGCTTTTTCAGATATCGGTCCATATTTAGTTTAAATTTGTAATATATACTATACATATACGTGACTATCATGAAGGGTATTTTAGATTCGGAGCCGAATATACTTGTTTTTTTCTACAAAGCGTGGAGATTAATTACTTACAGAGAGTAATTAAATGCTGACGTCGCACAGTGGCATATTTGAAGAGATGGCGGCGAAAACTCATCAAAAAAAAAATTTTTTTTGTGTCACCGATTTAATTTTTTTTATATAAAAGTAAACACATAAGAACCTCGAAATCCAGAAATGTAAGTTTTATTTCGATTATTTCTCTTCGAATAGGGTGATCAAAAACGCGCTTTTTTTAAGAGAAGCTGAAATTCAAAATATTTTATAAAATTTTTGAACTTCAAGTGGGCATAACTTTTTTGGTTTTATATACATATAAAAGTCTAAAACATACCCAAATTTCGATGTTCAGTGGAACGCAACTTTTTTTCTGCGAAAAACTTCGTAAAATGACTTATAACGTGTTATAATACGTACTTTGAGCTGTTATTATATGCTCATTTCTTAAATTTATATTTGTGGCTCTAGGAACTACAATGATTTTACTGCTTGCATGTCGGATATTTTAGGTATGGGAGTGCGGTATACCTACATGTGTTTGTGTGTATGTTTTTCTTTTTTTCGAAGAAGTTTTATTAATGAAAAAGGTATAATAAAAGACGGTTATTATAATGTATTAAATGCATTTTTGTAATTTAGGCCATTAAAAAATGTGTAGTTACATATAAGCGGGGGTAGGTACATGATATATTGTATTTGGACTGATATATTCGACCTTTTGGTGTAACTTTATTGTGTACTCAGGTTGGTTAAAATTGGATAGACACATCAGGTTTTCTTGAAGCAGGTCTCTGTAATTCTCTTTTAAACCTGCCCGGCTGTTTAGACACAAGTTTTTAATGAGTTTTAAATATGAGAATGAAATAACAAAAGAGAATTGAAGAAACTTGTCGGTACAAGCTTGTCTGGACTTCTCTTCTTTCTTCTTTCCTCTCTCTCGTTTAAATACATACCTACTTCAAGAAAACTTGATGTGTATAAAAACAGACAAAATTAATAAAGATGATAAGCATTGTCAAAACAATGGCTAAGTTCAGTTATAAAGATCTTGCTAAAATTTATTTTGAACCAAAAAACAAAAACGATGTTATATTACACATTTTAAAAGACCCTTATTTTGAGTTGTGCGACCATTTAACGCGATTAAATAAACGGTATAATGAATGTTATGGGAATGAGGAAAAAATGTTTAACTGCAACAAACAGTGGCTTACAAGCGAACTTGGCTTGAAAGCCAACCAAGATGCCCGAAGACGAAAGCTGCAAAGCATTAATAAAGAATTTTCTCAAGAAATAATTAAAGATACGTTTTTCCATCAACTAGGACCAACAAAAAATAAAACTAAAAAATTTATGTAATAGAAAATGTAATGAAAGCGAGCCCCAAGATGATAGAAAATTTACATCTGAAGAAGCACTTTCAATATTTCTGGACTTAAAGCTAACAAAATATCAGTACACGTATATGGAATTGCGAAAGCGGGCAGTTGGAAAATATTGCTCCATTTATTCAGAATATAGAGATTTGGTTTTAATTAAAAAATATTGTTTACCATCACAAAATTCTATAAATATTACAGAAAGTTCAGCAGAGGTGGTATTGCAAGACATCACACTGCGGAAAGATTGTTGAATACATTGGATGCAGATAATATTAAAAAGCTTGGTGACTGTAGCCTAACATTAATTTCTAAACTTGGATGCGATGGATCTTCTGGACAAAAGCGATGTAAGCAGTATAATGCAGAAAAAATATCAGTTTCTGACTTATTTATGATATCTTTTGTTCAGTTAAGACTAAAAACAAATAACATTAATTTTGAGCCATCTAATAGCAAAGAAACCGATATTGACATATGGAAAAACGAAATAGCTTCCTCAACAAAATATTGCAGACCAATTAAATTTGCTTTTACGAAGGACTTAAACAGCAAATAGATAAACTTCAACCGATAACTTTGTTACTTAATGATCAAGAGATTCAAATAAATTATCAAATGTTACTTACAATGATTGATGGAAAAGTTGTACAGGCCATAACTGAAACAAAATCATATTCAAGCTGTGTTATTTGCAAAAAAAAAAAACTGCATGCCAATTAAGTCAACTTCCAACAGAAGACACTACTTTCCAAGAAGCCTATGAGTTTGGCTTGTCCCCACTTCATGCTAAAATTCGATTTATGGAACACATATTAAAGCTAAACTATGATTTAGATTTAAAGGAAAAGTACGAAATAGTGACGAAAATAAAGCCAAAAGAGAGGCAATAAAGAAACACGTACAAGAAAAATATTTAGATTTGGGTTTACTGATCTATCAGCCAAAGTAAGGAGAAGGAAACACAAATGATGGCAACACAGCAAGAAAATTTTTTTCTGATCCTGAAATTGCTGCATCTATTACAGGAGTAGATTTTGAATTAATAAAACGCTACAAAATCATACTGCAAGTAATATCATGCAATAAAAAGGTAAATGCAAAAAAATTTGGTCAGTATGCTAATGAAACAGTGAAACTATACAATGAAAAATATGATTGGAGGAATATGCCATCGACAGTCCATAAAATACCATATCATGAGGAAAACATTATTCAATACAATATGCTGCCGATTGGAGATCTTTCCGAAGAAGCGCAAGAAAAAAGGAACAAAGATTATAGATATTTTCGCGAGCACAACACAAGAAAAATATAGTACCAATGAAGACCTCTTTAATATTTTACTGTGCACTTCTGATCTATATATCTCCAGCAATCGACAAAAATTGAATTCCACCCCAATGGAATTGGACAAAGACGCCAAGCAGCTCCTTGAAGATGAACAGGAGACATACTTAGATGAAATTTTCAATAAGACAGTTAAATGAAAAATGTATTCTATGCGAATTAACATAAAAATTAGAGCAAATAAAAAGAACAATAAATATTGAAAATTTATAAAAGAAATTTTATTTGGAATAAAAAGTTTTTCTTATAATTTACGGTAAAACCTTTTTTCGGATATGGATCTCCTGTTATGGGTTCAAGTTTAAAATATGTTTAAATTGTTCATATAATTTAAAGCTTTCGAACTTACATTTGTTAGTGAATTATGATCACCAAGGCTATTTTTCCAAATTTGACTTACAAGGGTCCAATGTGAACCGATTGCCTTAAAATTTCACAGGGATATCAACGACTAAAATAAAATTAGTTTTGCTAAATATTATCAGCCTTATTCAAAAAAATTTACTAAACGTTTACTTGTCGTTATTAAGCAAAATTCTCTAAAGTATTATTCAAAAATCAATATTTGTTTAGTATACTGATATTACTCAGTGTCAAATGCTGAAATTTTAAAAAAACCTTTTGCCCATGTTTAAACCTACTTTTAGTCATAATTCCTCTTCACCAATATAATTTTTCAGGACAAAATCCTATTTGGTCATTTATAAGTGTGAACATGCATGTGTGTGTAGATATATTCATATGTACGTATTAATGAAAAAACATTTTGAAATAAAAACTTTATTTAAAACTGAGAAATTCATTGAAAAAATGTGTCCAAACACATATGAATGGATGTTTGTACGTATGTACTTCTTTCATTCATATTTCAATTTTGATAAATTTGTATTTTTGAATGACAAAAAATTAATTACACACACAGAAGTGATGTACAAAAAAGTAATAGTAAAGTTATTGGAGTTCCTTTTATTCGTAATGAAAAAAGTACAAATAAAATTTATTGTTTCACAAAAAAAAATTTGTTTCTTTTAAATATATTGTTAAGAATTTTTATCACATCTGCATCTTCAAAAATCTACTCAATTTGGTATTTTTAATAAATTTTTTAACTTTATTCATTAACATTTTTCACTAAAAGATAAAAACAAAGAAATGTTTATTGTACGCAAATATTTTTTTTTTATTTTACAACCAAAAAGTATTCGAAAATTCGGTTACCGATTAATATAATACATATTTTTTACATCATTAGAACATAAGCCACAATTTTTTGGAACTTAAGAGGCACTTTTATGTATACTATTACCAGTTCAAAATTGCTTAAATCATTTATCAGTTAAAATGTGTTTTCTGATTACAAATTTTTAATAACAGTTTCTTACAGCCTTATTCAAAAAAACTTACTAAACGTTTACTTATCGTTATTAAGCAAAATTCTCTAAAGTATTATTCAAAAACCAACATTTGTTTAATATACTGATATTAACTCTTTGTCAAATGCTGAAATTTTAATAAACCTTCTGCCCATCTTTAAACCTACTTTTGTTTTATTGCTTTTTGTCCTCAATATAATTATTCAGGACAAAATCCTATTTTTATACCCTTCACAAAAATGTAAAGGGTATATATAAGTTTGTGATTCCGTTTGTAATTTCTACAGTTTTTTTTGCGACCCTATAAAGTATATATATTCTGAATCAGAATTAATGGAAAAGTCGATTAAGCGATGTCCGTCTGTCCGTCTGTCCGCTGTTGAAATACCGTTTCTGAGAAAACCATTAGACTTAGAAACTTTTTTCTTTCACCATTCTTTTACCCCATCGATTCATGGGTTTGCTATTGAAATTCAGTAATATCGGTCCACGTATAGCTGAGATATTCCGAGAATTCCGAAAAAAGCCATTTTTTTTTTTGCAGTTTTGTATGAAAATTTTTGAAAACAAAAGTTGTTCGTTTTGCTTCAAACTTCACGCACTTATTAAGCATGGTGACTAAAAGACAAAAAATTTTTTTTTCAGATATCGGTCCATATATACCCGAGATATAGCCCAAATCGGATTTTAATGAAAATGTCGCATAGGCGAAGCTAAATAACTTTTTTTTGCTCAAAAGCAGTTCTGGTAATAAAATAAGGTTATATAAATATGAAAAATGAAAATTTCCGATATCGGTCCATATATACCCGAGATATAGCCCAAACCGGGTTTTTCATGAAAATGTCGCGTAAGCGAACTTAAACAACTTTTTTGTGCTCTAAAGCAGTTCTGGTAATGAAGTAGGGTCATATAAATATGAAAAATGAAAATTTTCGATATCGGTCCATATATACCCGAGATATAGCCTAGACCGGGGTTTTCATGAAAATGCCGCGTAAACGAACTTAAACAACTTTTTTGTGCTCAAAAGCAGTTCTGGTAATGAAATTAGGTTACATAAATATGAAAAATGAAAATTTCATGAAAATGTCCCGTAAGCGAACTTAAACAACTTTTTTGTGCTCAAAAGCAGTTCTGGTAATGAAATAGGGTCCTATAAATATGAAAAATGAAAATTTTCGATATCGGTCCATATATACCCGAGATATAGCCTAGACCGGGGTTTTCATGAAAATGCCGCGTAAGCGAACTTAAACAACTTTTTTGTGCTCAAAAGCAGTTCTGGTAATGAAATTAAGTTACATAAATATGGAAAATGGAAATTTCCGATATCGGTCCATATATACCCGAGATATAGCCTAGACCAGGGTTTTCATGAAAATGCCGCGTAAGCGAACTTAACAGCTTTTTTGTGCTCAAAAGCAGTTCTGGTAATGAAATTAGGTTACCTTAATATGGAAAATGAAAATTTCCGATATCGGTCCATATGTACTCGAGATATAGCCCAAATCGGGTTTTTCATGAAAATGTCGCGTAAGCGATCTTAAACAACTTTTTTTTGCTCAAAAGCAGTTCTGATAATGAAATAAGATTACATAAATATGAAAAATGAAAATGTCCGATATCGGTCCATATATACCCGAGATATAGCCCAAACCGTGTTTTTCATGAAAATGCCGCGTAAGCGAACTTAAACAATTTTTTCGCCTTAAAGCAGTTCTGGAAATAAAATAAGGTGATATAAATATGGAAAATGAAAGTTTTCGATATCGGTCCATATATACCCGAGATATAGCCTAAACCGGGTATTTCATGAATACGCGGCGTAAGCGAACTAAAACAACTTTTTTTGCTTAAAAGCAGTTCCAATAGCAAAATAAGGTTATATAGGTATGGAAAATGAAAATTTCCGATATCGGTCCATTTATACCCGAGATATAGCCCAAACCGGGTTTTTCATGAAAGTGTCGCGTAAGCGAACTTAAATAACAATTTTTTTTTGCTTAAAACAGTTCTGGTAATAAGATGAGGTTATATAAATGTGGAAGATACAAATTTCCGATATCGGTCCATATATACCCGAGATATAGCCTAGACCAAGGTTTTCATGAAAATGCCGCGTAAGCGAACTTAAACAGCTTTTTTGTGCTCAAAAGCAGTTCTGGTAATGAAATTAGGTTACCTAAATATGGAAAATGAAAATTTCCGATATCGGTCCATATGTACCCGAGATATAGCCTAAACCGGGTTTTTCATGAAAATGTCGCGTAAGCAATTCTTGTTATAAAAGAAGGTTACTAAAATACAGAAAATAGAAAATTCCGATATCGGTTCATATATAACCGAGCATATTCAGGCCACATTTTTAATATACTATACATATTCGTGACTATCGTGAAGGGTATTTTAGATTCGGCCCAGCCGAATATACTACACTCTTACTTGTTTCATATAAAAGTGAGAACATGCATGTCTGTGTAGATATGTATTTCATATGTATTTATGTATAAATATGAAAAAAACATTTTGAAATACAAATTTTATTTGATATTGAAAAAATGTGTCCAAATACATATGAATTTGTATGTATGTAGTGCTTCCATTCATATTTCACAAGGCGCAGCTTTATACAGATAGTGGCAGAATTACAATAAATACAACACAAACAAACATCAACATGTATTTTGTTGGTGTTGTATCTATTATGCATATTAGAAAGGAAGAAATCATAATATCGTCCAATAACATTTTCTGTACACATTTTAAATGTTTGATGGCATGAAAGATATATACAAACGCATTTTTTAGCATAAAAAAATTTTGCATTATCATTTATGTTATTTATATACTGTAAGTGGAAAAAAAGCTGCTGTAAGTCGAAAAAAAGCTCTAAGCTTCTAGCTGACATGTGCATCCGCCAACGTCTGTTGAACGAGTAAACTAAAGAGCATAAGAAAAGGAAGGCGTTGCTTACAAACAATTGTTTGACTAAATGTCCATCGCTGATTTAAAACATTATGAGCTCTAAACCCGTATTCTAAGTGGTCCATTGGAAAAGAAGCCTAAAGGTCAAAATATAATGGACCCGGGTGGACGGCTTTATTAAGTATGTAATTTTTTAGTTCAGTTGACGTTAATATTTATAAAATGCAATGTTAAACCACTACATTCCCAAATTTTTTTTTTAAGGCCTATTTTTAAAAGTAATTTTTCAATAATATATAAGTGTACTTTAATAAGGCCCGATTTTAAAGTTAATACATTAAATTGGAGCTTAAGATGTCTTCTATCCAACAAAAATGTTTTCATTTAAAAATTTCAACCCAGTCAAAAGTTATAGAATTTTGACCGCCAACTCACAAAATGTGCCACGACGCGTCGTTCACCTGTTATCTAATTTGGAGCTAAATTCAATAATGTAGAAAGTCCACGTGTAGTGGAAAAAATATATATGTGATTTCCCGAAGGTAAATCTCAACTGTCTAATTACCCAAATATATCCACTTTCAGTGTATCTACAACCTTTACTTTAAAGATGTTTAACTATGGTTATTTTTTTCTCTTTCTAGTATTTTAAATGAAAAAAACACGTTTTAAAAATATATAAAAAATTAATGTTTTACTTATAACACCAAGAGTACGTCCGAAAATATATTGATGTCTTACGCAATTGAACTCAGAACGAAGGTAAAATGGTTAATGAGTTTTTACACAACGTATTCAGAATAAGTTTTTTTTCTTGCTGTAACATTTTTTTTTTCTTCTCTCTCATTAACTTACATTCACAACGTTTTGAAATAACTGGACTGACTAAAACTTTGTGCATAAGTATCTTTCTCCTTCTTGACAATATATACTAATATTTAATTGCATTTTTAAGCCTCTTTTTATCATTCACTCAGGATCCACACATTGCATGCATGTATATTTAACATACTTGAAATATACATGGTACAGCATACTCTCATATTTATTCTATTTATTGCATGTTAATAGTGGTGGCCCGTTTGGTTCTATTGTGATGAGTTGGGTTAGTAGTACCAATTAAAGTATAAAAATCTTTGAAGTTGGTAAAGCGGGAAAATTAAACAAAACGGGTAACAAGATTTATATATTTAAATTTGTCTTTTTGTTTTTGTTTATTTTTTCTTTAAATGACTGGTTGAGAATTGTTTTCTTATGTGTATAGTTACTATTGTTTTAAAAAAATTTTGTAATAGAATGCAAGTTGGGATGGATATTTCTAACAATACAACTTTTTGAATGAAACACACGTTTTTATATAAACAGTTATTTTATTTTTCAGCATATAATTTTTTGAGTTCCATACACTTCGTCCAACGTTTCTCCAAATGTTTTCTGAAAAAAATGTTTTGTCGAGGTCAACAAAATAAGCAATCATTTGTGAGATAATTTCATTCATATTTGTTTCTGTATTATGTTTTTAGTTTTATCTTGTTTGTGTAGTGTGCAGTTCAACGTCTGCACACTGGGTTAGATGTGATACAAATTCTTAACAAAATATTTTAAAAAACAAAAATTTTTTGTGAAACAATAAATTTCATAAATTTGTGAGATAATTTCATTCATTTGTGAGATAATTTCATTCATATTTGTTTTTATATTATGTTTTTAGTTTTATCTTGTTTGTGTGAATGTGCAGTTCAACGGTTGCACACTGGGTTAGATGTGATACAAATTCTTAACAAGATATTTAAAAGAAACAAAAATTATTTTTGTGAAACAATAAATTTTATAAATTTGTGAGATAACTTCATTTATGTTGTGTGAATGTGTTGTGTGAATATGCAGATGTGATAAAAATTCTTAACAATATATTTAAAAGAAACAAATTTTTGTTTGTGAAACAATAAATTTTATTTGTTTATTAAGCAAAGTAAAAAAATCATTTTTGTTCGCTATTTATGAAACTGCCAATAAAAGGAAAATTTTTTTTTAAAGAATACAAGAAAAGTAAACTGTACACTTCTGGGAAAGGGAAAAATTTATGTATGTAGCAGAGCGGGTCAATAAGTCCGGGACTTTTTGAATGAAACACACGCGTTTATACAAACAGTTATTTTATTTTTCAATAACATTTTTTAAGTTTCATACACTTAGTCCAACGTTTCTTCAAAATTTTCAAATGATTTGTCGAGGTCATCAAAATAAGCATTCGTTTCTTTATAAAATAGACGAATCCCCTGAAGAAGTGAACATAAAATTCACGAAACGTTGGGAAAATATGTAATAAAAATTCTGCATTTTTATTGACATAACGAACGTTAGGCCTCACCAGCTAAGTATATACAAAAAGCAAAAAAAAAGCATTCATTTGTGAGATAATTTCATCGTCCAGATGGAAAATAACTTTTCTTGACAAAATGCGGTTTGCTTTTTCAATTCCTCATTGAATTGAGCGAATAAGTCGGTAAATTATTCTCTGTTGATTGTTTTCCTCTTATGAAGATAATCAAATGTAGATTATATCGCGTGCATCCCTAAAAACTGCCTCCATGACTTTAATTACTCACTGTTTTGACTGCTATTTGGTCTCCGGTGTGTTAAGATGGATCCACGTTTTCTCCACGGTTACGAAACGACGCAAAAACTGTTCCATATTGCGGCTAAACAGTTGGGTTTGTGAGCGAATGCTGCACCGATCTTGTAGAAAGCTTTTTCATACCCAAGTGATTATTCAGAATTTCAATCATCAACCCATGTTAGATGCATATAGCTTCCACAATTTCTCTCAATTTCAATCTGGACGCCCAGAACGTTCAACATCTTCCGTGCTTGTATGGGCACTTCAAAATTTAGTAAACTACTTCTTTATCATGGAAATGGACATTACAGAGTCCCCATAATATTTAACAAGCTTAGTCTTTATTTTCTGATGGGTTTTCCGCAAAAAATAATGCTTAATAAGCGCAATTAATTCACTTTCTCCATTTTCTTCTCAAAGCCCGCAATATTCTGCTTTTAGCGGCTTCCAGACACGAATTAAATGACGCAGCTTGTTCTAATTTAGATTGGAGTCAACTGTCATCTGTTTGTGTTACTATTTTAACCAAGAGGCAGGAAATTCAAAAAGTCACGGAATTATAGATCCTTCTTTGTATGTAGCTATTTAATTGAACGATTAAATTAACAGAGCTGATTTGAAATGGTCTTTGCATTGATTTCTTATAGTGCACTATTGGACTCTTGGTTTATAAGAATATACTTATGTGTTTGTGTATACAATTTCTACGTATATTTATTATAAATACGAGTATGAACATATGTTGTAGTCTTTCTTAGTTTAAGTAGATGTTTCTATAAAAAGCTATTTTTCTCGTAAAACAATACGAGTATAACCCAAAAATATTCGAATAACTTTTAAAATGATAATAAAAAACTATTTAATTATTTGACAATAAAAATAAAAATTTATATTTTTACATACAATCTTTTGTTTTACTATTTGAACCGTGTTATATTTATAATTTTTTATATTTTTCGGCGTTCGCTTTTAATACTTAAATATATGTAGGAATTTCTGCAATTAAATAGATTTAGAAATTGACATTAAAAACAACTGTACACCAGTGTGAAAGGACTATTATAAGTAGATACATAAAAAAATAACGAAAAGTGGAAATACATATATATTAGGTGTGTTCCACGAGATCTCGGCCTAGTTCGAATTGAAAAAAATTAAAAGCAAATTACTCTCCAAATTTGACAAGTTTACGCAAAACTGCTAAAACGGGAGAAATCTACAATTGTACATCTTCAAACACTAGTCCTAATTTTCACGAGGCAACTTTAGTTGCGCAATTCTTGAGTTTGTAAGTGAGGAAAGAGTGGGGAGTGTGAAAATGAGTACAGACTTGCTTGCACTCGAAAAGTCGTTTTGTGCTGTCATTCGTAATGTCAGAAATTTTACATTTTCTTCAATTTGTGTTTCTTTTATGCATATTGTCCGTGGTTTCAATATCGGCGCGAAGTTGTAGTGTTTTAATATATTAAAAAAAAAATTAAAATAGATTAGCTAAAGAAAGCTGAAGCGTTTAATAATATTGTGGACAACCTCAAAAAACAGACAGCAGCATTACTTTGGAAGAAGTGGAAATTAAATGAAAAAATTTGAAAATTCAGTAGATGTATTAAGATTAAGTGTAAGCAATAGAAAACGAAAGCTGCTCAAGTAAAATTGCTGTGTCTGAACATAAACGCAAGTTTAAAAGAAAATTTGATAAGAATTGCGCAACTAAACTTGCCTCGTGAAAGTTGGGACTTACTAGACTTTTAACACGCTAATGAGTTTCACTTGTAGTATGTTTGTTTGTTTGTGTGTTGCAACACTGAAAACCCATGTCATATGAGTGATTATTACATATGTAGGTATATAAAATTGTGTATACTGTGTTGCTGCTTCAGTGCGAAAATTGGAGTTCCCGTATTGCCTCCGAGAGTCCAGGAAGCCGATTGTGGGAATTCCCAAAAAAGTTCGAAACCACTCGGCTAATGGGTTTGGAAACGGTTTTTCATATTCAGTGCTCGTTTTTGCTGTGGAGCATGCATCTAGGCTATAAACAGTCATTTGCTTAAGAGCGAAAATTAAAGTTGGCGTATTGCTTCTGAGGAAGTAGGGAAATCTGGCGATTTCTGAAGCCGATTTTGGAAAATGCAAAAAAAAACTCTGAATGCGTTATACGCGTCTTTATCTGGTTATTAGAAGCGTGTCTTTAGTTTTTATACCCTTCACAAAAATGTTAAAGGTATATATAAATTTGTGATTCCGTTTGTAGTTTCTACAATTTTTATTTGCGACCCTATAAAGTATATATATTCTGAATCAAAATGAATGGTAAAGTCGTTTAAGCGATGTCCGTCTGTCGGTCGTTGAAATACCGTTTCCGAGAAAACCATTACACATAGAAACTTTTTCTTTCACCATTCTATTATCCAATCGTTCCATGTGTTTAATGTTGAAATTCAGTAATATCGGTTCACATATAGCTGAGATATATCCAAAATTCCGAAAAAAGCCATTATTTTTTGAAATTTTGTATGAAAATGTTTGAAAAAAAGTTGTTTGTTTTGCTTCAAACTTCACATTATTATTAAGGATGGTGACTAAAAGGCAAAAAAAAAAGTTTCAGATATCGGTCCATATATACCCGAGATATAGCCTAAACCGGGGTTTTACATGAAAATGTGGCGTAAGCGAACGTAAACAACTTTTTTTTTTTGCTTAAAAGCAATTCTGGTAATAAAATAAGGTTGTATAAATATGGAAAATGAAAATTTCCGATATCGGTCCATATATACCCTAAATATAGCGTAAACCGGGTTTTACATGAAAATGTCGCGTAAGCGAACGTAAACGTTTTTTTTGCTTAAAAGCAATTCGGGTAATAAAATAAGGTTGTATAAATATGGAAAATGAAAATTTCCGATATCGGTCCTTATACACCGGAGATATAGCCTGAACCGATTTTTCAATTAACATTTTTTTGCTGAAAAGCAATTCTCGTTATAAAAGAAGGTTACTAGAACACCGAAAATAGAAAATTTCGATATCGGTTCATATATAACCGAGATATAGCTTAAACAAACTTTTCCATGAAAGATTTATTTTTTGGAATGGTTATTACAAGGCAAAAATATTTTTTCCCCGATATCGGACCATTTATATCTGAGCATATTCAAATTTGTAATATATACCATACGTAACTATCGTGAAGGGTATTTTAGATTCGGCCCAGCCGAATATACCGCACTCTTACTTGTTTAAACTATATTTATTATATAATTGTTGTTTATTTGAGCTTGAGGTCACATGTTTTAAAATTATTCGTTTATTAATGTTTCGATATTTCGACACCCCCTTGTGTGTCTTCTTCAGGAAATTTTCGAAATATCGAAACATTAATCAACGAATAATTTTAAAACAAGTGACCTCAAGCTCAAATAAACAACAATTATTTTTAAAAAAAGGTCGAAAAACTAGGATCAAGATATATATTTATTATATTAAAGTATAAAAAATATTGACAACCGCTGTAAAATTATTAGCAATGTAAAATGATAAATAGGTATTTATAAAATGAAAGCCCAAATAACCGTTGTATTTTCTGTTTACAACTTCACAACGTTATTTTAGTTTGGGTAATCTACCCATTTTGCTTTAAATTAGTTGTTAAACAAAAACTTTTTTCCAATTCGCAAATTTTCTGATAACTTTTTCAGTTTCATATGTATGTAAACAAAAAACAGCTAATCATTCAATTCTAGTCCAAGCTTACCCAAAGAAAAAGTTCGGGCTAATTTGTTCCACGTTACTCACGTGGAACACACCTATTATTTATGTACATACATATGTATGTATGTTTTAAGGAGAATTTTTCGCTTTTAATAATGACAAATTATTGTCGCTAACTAATCACTATCATAGTCGTTTTTGCCAGCTACTGTTAAGGGGCGTCGCGACTCGTCTTCTGAGCCATAAACCACTTCCTCGTCTGAGTCGTTGATCATGGAAAAAGCAGGATTATCTTTTGTAACGGATATTTCAGCTGTAAATTGATAAAGTTTTAAGCTTTAGCGTTTATTAAGGCTTTTTCGGCTTAATACTTACCCTGAGAAAATCTACCATTTGGAGCATAAACATAAGCCATCGTAAATAGATAAAAGTTTAATAGACCATAAAAGCACATAAACTGTGCAGAACTTTTGTAGGTGGTATTTAAAGAGGCCACAAAATTATCTTCTAATATACCAAAACCAAAACGACATGTTGTCACCGTTATTGTTATTGTTATAACAAATAGCATCAATAAAGTTAAAAACTTTAAACGCATATCTGGAAAGTATTAAAAAGTTCTTTTTATTCGTTTTTATAAAACAACAACAATTGTGATGTTACTCTGGTCTGTTATAAAATGTTGCTGCTATCTCTTGAATGAAGATGTTTTCTAATAACTGATGTTTATTTAGAAATTACCAGCAAAACTTTCAAATAAGTTTGAAAATTTAATAACTGGTTAAAAATTTTTTTAATAACTTTATTTTCAATAAGTTTGAACCAAGATAGAAGATTACAAGATAGTATCACTTCATGTTTCTTTCGCCAAAATCCCATTTCACTAGAAATAGATTTCGCCATTCCTACATACTTATATTTCAGAATTTTGTAATCTATCACTTCATGAAAGAGAAATTTTAAACAGGAACTTAGATCTTAAGGATCAGTTAGCCGACTGGAATGGAATATAGTAGTAAAGTAAAGTAAACTTCAGATTTATGTATGTAAGTGTGATCATACAACGCATAAACTTGACATAGTTTTTGGAAAAAATTTGGCTAATAATAAAAGATTTATGGTCTATATGATTCTACTTTAGTGGAACCCTTCCCTGGCTTGGGTATCATAGTAATTATAGACACCTTCCACTGTGCAGGATAATACTCGAAAAAACTCTTATAGCTATACGAGGTAACTGTTCAAGCATTTTACCAGTAATTTGATCAATGCTTGGAGCTTTCCTGAGGTTTGTGTTACTTATAACGTTTTCGACATCTTGAAAGATAAGTCTCAAAGACACAGGCGGTCTAATAGCATATGGTGGAAATTTAGCTGCAGCATCCGCTGAAGCCAGTTGAAGTTCGCAAAGGTGGCTTACCTATTACGGGTCTTTTCAGATCTTTTGTCGCTTTCCACAGGGAATAGTCAGATTGAGGAGTACCCACCAGGCTTTCCAAATATGTTTTAAAGGAAGCAATTTTCTGGATTTCAAGCAGATTTCTTAATTGAGTTAGCCATTCCCCTAGCCTAGTTTTAAACTGGGGACACATGTGAAGTTGCCAATCTCTTCTTTTTTCTGACAAAAGTTGCTCAATTTTAGACAAATAAGTTCTATTGTTCTTATTTCTGGATCTTATATGGTTAGTGGTAGCATGTTGCACGGCTAATTTAAGGTTTTCAGAAAACTCGTTAATTAACACATCAATATTCTCAGGGATCCTCAAGGCAATATTTTCCGTACAATGAGTACTCAAATATTTCTTACATTTTGGCCAATTGGCTCTAGTGACGGCCAGCGCCAAGTCACTAAACGGGAAACCAACCTCCTGGGTAAGCGAAACAGAGATTATAGTGGGTGAGTGATCTGAAGGCTCCACCTGCATCCAGTCTAAAGGAACATTTTTTGCAACCCCAAAATCTATAACGTCTGGAGTCTTTCGTCGGTATGACGGCCACTAAGTGTGATGTCCGCTTGAAATCACATCGAAGCTCATTTTGGAAATAGTGTTAAAAAGCGCACGGCCTTTCTCGGAAATTAAGCATAATCCCCAAAACCTATGTTCAGCATTATAGTCGCCAGCTGCTAAAGAAACAAGCACCAAGTGATTTTAAAAAATGTGAATATTAATATTCATTTACTGAAAATCGGGGTGGTGAATAAATTCAGGTAATAACAGTTTTTTAATGGTTGCTTACGTGTCTCATTCAGTAAATAGTGCTTAATTTTGGTTTTTATTAGAATTACTGAGCATCCACAAGATCTTCCACGGAAATCTTTAGTATCATATAGTGTGTAGCCATTAATCTTGAAATAACTGTTGCTTGTCAAATGAGCTTCGGCAATCATCATTATATCGATTTACTTTTCCACGGCGGATGCCGTTTGCGTTCCAGAAACATATTGTAAAACAAATCATTTGTTTAAAATTGCGTGCAAAATAGTGGATTGCATTTTCAGCATTTCCTGCATCCTGGTTGTCATAGAACCGTAAACGTAACATAATGATTTTCGTATGAAGAACTAAATCGTCTACGTTAATGTTTTTATGACAGTTTTATAAGAGCTATATGTGTTTTAAAGACGTAAAACCAATTTTATTAGATTTCTTAATACAAATGAATATTAAGTCTGAAAATTTTTTTCTACATAATTATGTCATTATGTTAGACTCATACTAGAATGGAAGTAATCATAATGCCTCTTAATAACCTGTTCTCTAAACATTTTAAATGTTTGATGACTTAAAATACACTGAACATACATACATACAAAGGCAGTATTTATCATAAAATAATTTTGCATTGTCATTTATGTTATCTACTGTAATTAGATAAAATGCTCTAAACATCTAACTGACACGAGTCGTAAAGCAGCTCTGGGCTGAAGAACAGCTCTCGCGTCATCGTAATTATTTCTTAAGTGCGGTCAGGCGTGTGTTTGTTGTTCGGTCTTCGAGAGTTTTGCGTCTCACTTGCACTGGTTAACGGTTTGCCTCAACCAACTGTATTGATTTATACTTTTTTTTTCACGCTGCAACTTCCTATGTGAAGGCATAGGTCTTAATAGTTAGTCACAGCGACGTTAAAAACGTACTGTTAATATCATCTTGGGCATATGGTCTTTTTCACCCCGCCCATGCTGTGCATCCTATACGTTGCAAATTTACTTTGCAGCTGTATGTAGTTACTAAATAAATAAATCTAACTGATATGTGCATTCGTCATGTCTGTTGAACGACTAAACTAAAGAGCGTAAGAAAGCTAAGGCATTGCTTATAAACAATTGTTTGACTAAATGTCCATCGCTGGCTTAACGTGATTGTAGATAGGGCAATCCCTTTAATTTGTAGTTACCTCCACAGTTACTACATTTTTTAACACTTGAGTCAGTCTTTGACTTCTTGCACTATGATATGCCGTGAATTTCGCCACACACAACGCAAACTGCGGACAACTTGCAATAGGCCTTAGCATGACCAAATTCTTGGCAGTTAGGCATTGAACGGGTGCTAAACGCTTATGTAGCTCTTCAACGGTTACCTTACAATGCAAAAGAAATTTGAGGTTATAAATTGGATGAATTTCACCTTTTTCTCTCGTTCAATTCTAAGCATGGGTTGAGGTATCTTTTCACGGTTCCTAATATTAACTACATTTTTCATTTTAAATCCTTTTTCTTCCAATCCAGCCTTAATATCATTCGTATCTACACTTTTAAGCTCTCTCTCTCTCTCTCTCTCCTTCTCCAGAACATCAGACAATTTTTGGTATTCATACTATTCATACTAAAAAGAAATGCCGCTAGTTCTGAGACAGCAAACGCTGTACAAACAATGTGGGCAATTAACAAAATGCGTAGGTGATTCAATATGAGATGAATATAGATAGAAAATAATTAAATGCTCGGTGGCTGAGTGGTTAAAGCAGCAAATCATGATACGTCATGACCCGAGCTCAAATCCTAGTGGGTGCTGATGAGTAGTGTAGCGACTACGAAACAGCTAGTTGTGTCCCCCAGCTAAAGATTTGATTATTATTTTTCTTGTCTTCTTCAATCAAAAATTATTGTTCAGAGCAAATTTATATTGTAAAAAATCATCCTTAAGAAAAAAACTTAAGATAAGAAAAAACTTGAACTATAATCCGTTGTACAAATGTACAAACCAAAAATTTAATTTAAAATTTATAAAAGTTCAACAAAAATTCAATAACTTCATTTTAATTGTTAACCTGAATTTTCGTTTCACTGATGCTGCCGTGCTTAACTGATGTTTTTTTACCAGCTCACTAGAAGTAGGCTCTCTCAAATATGTATACTGGGGCGGTTTAAATGTTTTTTTGACTTTGTATGCTCGTCAGTCTGAAGGATAGCGAATCTATTATTATTCGATGTCGTATTGGTATTATCATCTATAGATATTTTCGATTGAGATGATATTTTAGCGGATTTGAGGCTTCGTCTACTTGTGTTCTCGACTTATCTGGAATAAACTGGAAGATGTTTTGTCTTCTGTTGTAATAACGATATTTGTCGAACACGAACGCTGGGCTGGGAGATTTTCCAATGATTTTTTCACAGGTTCTTCCTCAGAAATCTATAGGTTTTTAATACTTTAGCTAAGCTCTTTCTCAGAATTACATCTTATAAATACACTCATGCAATTTTTTTACAATTTAAAAAGGTATTAGAAAATGCCATAAAGTTTTTCTTTTATAAAAGACCACTCTTTTCACTTATTCCGGTTTTCTACTTATTCCGGATTTATTACTTTCTGATCAAAAACAAATACATCCGTTCACTAATAAAACGTTTTTCTTTTAGTTTTCTCTTCGTGTTGAAACAGGCTACTGAAAGTACCTGTTTTCCGCAGACAAAGTTGTGGGTAAAAGTTATTAATAATAATTTGTACACGATATTGATATATGATATTAAAAAAGTTTTGTCTGGAAAATTTTAATTAGAACCGACTTCATGTATAAGTTAATACTTGTTGAATAAGGACCAAATAATCTGAAGTGATACTACCTTGTTTTTGTACCACAATTTATAACATTTAAACACTGAAATATTAAGCGAATATTTACCAAAAAATGGCATTGATCTCAATTCTGTATAAGCTCTCAATATCAGCATAGTCAAGTACAAAATATACATACATCCCGCAATATAGAAAAACATTTTAAAACCCTAAAAATATAACAACAAACTCATCATAAACTTTTGTTATCTCTTTTTAAAAATTGTTACTTACATTATAATTTTTGGTATCTACAAAGTGACTATAAGTGGGATCCTTTAGCTCATTGCATTTTTCCCAAGTGGCCAAGACTATGGCGCAAAGCCATATGGGGAGCACAACAATAATTTTCGGCAAATAGAATCGTACAAATCTTCTTTCATTTTGCCTAAGACCATGATAGATACACAACCAAAACATTAGTAGAGCACATAAAAAAGTGGCCTGCAATATGGCATCCAACATACCCGGCAGCCAGGAATTCATTAGAAATATCAAAGGGAAAAATGGATCTAAAAAACAAGAAAGTTTGGATTAAAAAAAATTAATTTACTGCGCTATAAATACTTACTATCATATAACAATAATAAGGGCAATAATAACGATATCCATTTCTGTTCTATAGACCAATCATAAACCGGGTATTTGCGCAACGTATGAGCGTACCAACACTGGAAAAGAACAATCTTTTTTATTATAATAAGGTACAAAATCAAATAATAAAATATCAATATAAGTAGATACTTACAATAACGATAAATGTAAAAAGTAGAAATATAAAACGGAACCAAATTTCAATTTGCGTAAACTCTGGACTATAAGTTTTGAACTGAAAAACAGACATAAATTTTAATACCTAAAGTAAAGAGGAGTAATTCAAAGATAGTAAATTAATTACAAAACAGTTATTAAGCAAATTTGCAACCAAAAATTCTCACAAACCAATTAGGATATTGTTCAAGCCTGAGACCAATTCAGTTTTTTTTTATAACGAAACGTAATATTGAATTAAACTATTTAAATTGTGATAAAAAAGAGAAGAGATCTGAAACCTTGACATCAGTTATAAGAATCAAAAACGAAATTGTATAATTCTCGCTTAAGTATCTATCTATACGTCGGCCAGTTTCCATACACTACATTCATTTTTTTTATTATTTTATTTATTTATTAATTTATGCCTATGGAGAACAACTCCTTACAGGCAGATACTATATATGTACACGCATATAAGTTAAAAAAAAAAATTACAAAAATTAAAAAAAAAGTAGAAAAAATTGTAAATTACTGGAATTTAATACTAAGATTATACTACGCTTAACAAAATTTAAGTTCATCGAAAAGTCAATAACGTGGTACAGTTCATTAAAACAACAACATAATCTGCGGAAGGGATCTGCATTCGCATAATTCTGACGGTAATAAAGCACTGACAAAGGTTGATATTGACGAAGACTACGCTGGGGAACATCAAAATTTAATTTGAACACCAGATAATCCGAGCAGATATTGCCGTTAATCAATGCATAACTCAGTTAAGAAATCTGCTTGAATCCCAAAGAATGGCTTCCCTCAAAAATTATCTGATGGTACTCCTCAATCCGATTATTCGCTATGGAAAGCGATAAAAGGTCTGAAAAGACCCGTAATAAGTAAGCCACCTTTGCGAACTTCAACTGGCGGCTGGGCACGAAGCGATTCTGAAAAGGGGATGTTGTAAGTTAACTATTTGAGAAATGTTTTTACCACAAATGATTCAGCTGAACTACCGTCATACGCTGTTAGACCACCTATGTCTTTGAGACTTAGTTTTCAAGATGTTGAAAATGTTATTCGTAACACAAACCCCAGGAAAGCTTCAGGTATTGATAAAATTACTGGTAAAATGCTTGAGCAGCTACCTCGTATAGCTAGAAGAATTCTTCTTTTTTATTTTTAACGCTATTTTACGTCTCGAGTATTATCCTGTAGAGTGGAAGGTGTCCATGATTACTATGATACCCAAACCAGGGAAGGATTCCACTAAAGTAGAATCATACAGACCAATAAGTCTATTGCCAACAATCTCAAAACTGTTCGAAAAACTGTTAATGGCGAAGTTGACTCTAATATTAAACAATGTGGGATGCATCCCTGATCATCAATTTGGCTTTCGGGCTAAACATAGCACCATAGAACAAACGCACAGACTAGTAAACGTCATAAGACAGACTTTTGAAGACAAAAAGTATTGTTCAGCTTTATTCATTGATATTTCCCAAGCTTTTGATAAAGTGTGGCACGACGGCTTGATGCTCAGAATAAAGTTAAACTTGCCTGCAAACACTCACAAGCTTCTGGAAAGCTACTTATGCGGCCGGAAGTTTGTTATCAGAGAAGGCGATTTTATAAGCCCCTTACAGCCAATCGAGGCAGGAGTTCCCCAAGGTAGCATTCTAGAACCTACTTTATATTTGATTTACGCCTCAGACATACCAACGAGATCCGGAATCCACACTTAAAATTTTGCGGATGACACAGCATTCTGCAGCGTACATAAAAACCATCAAGTAGCTTCGCGAAATTTGCAGGAGTATATTTCAATATTAGAGATATGATTAAAACGTTGGAAAATTAAAGTTAATGAACAAAAGTGTACTCACGTTACATTCACACTGCGTAAACAAACATGTTCAGATATCCAAATTAACAATTCACCTATTCCGCAGCAAAATGAAGTCAAGTACCTTGGTATTCATCTCTACCGTAGGTTAACGTGGAAGTCTCACATAGATGCGAAAGTTACTCAGTTAAAGTTAAAAGCAGCGCAACTGAATTGGCTTATGGGCAGAAATTCGACATTGAAGCTGGATTGCAAACTTTTATTATACAACGCAATTCTAAAGCCTATATGGTGCTATGGAATTCAACTATGGGGCACCGCCTCCACTTCAAACATCGAAAAAATTCAAAGGCGACAAAACAAAATTCTTCGAACAATTACCGCAGCTCCATGCTACGTAAAAAACTCACGAATTCATAAGGATCTCTGTGTTCCTCTTGCAAAAGACGAATTTTCGAAATACGCGACAAGGTATATCAGTAAATTTGAACTTCATCCAAATCGTCTTGCACGCAATATACTTAATTTCGAAGGCCACTCTCGGTTGAGAAGGAGGGACAAGGGTGCCACCATCAGAACGTTAAATAGGTGATTTCACCGATATTGACCGTGAAAAATAAAACATTTTTGTCTAGCATTGGCTGGACTTAATTAATTTTACGTATTTAGTATTAAGATTTGAATACTTATTGTTAGTTCACTTTGTGAAGATTCAATAAATAATTGAATGAGAAAAAAAAATGTTGAAAAAATTTTTACATCGTCTGCATAGATTAGATGAACAATATAAAAAGAATTGGTCCTAGATGGCTTCCCTGCGGTACTCCAGAGCTTACAGGTATAAATTTAGATATATAATTATTGAAACGTACACGTTATTGACGACCAACAAGATATGATTTGAGCCAATTTACAGTAGTTTTAGAGAACCCCAAACCATCAAGTTTTTTAAGTAAAAGAACGTGGTCAACACTGTCAAAGGCTTTACTGAAATCTGTATAGATAACATCAGTACCCTGACCTTTATAAAAACCGTCATTTGTCGTTGAAGTAAGGTGTAATACACCTTTACAAAATCCATGCTGATATGGTGTCAAAGGCGATTGTGTTTGATGAAAAATGGACTGGGTCAAGCATTGCTCGGAATAGGAATACCACTAAGCTTTGCAATTCCTCTGTAGTTGTTAACATCAGATTTGTATCCAGACTTAAAGAGTGGAATGATATATGACTCCTTCTACACTTTTGGAAAATATCTTATATTATTGAAGTGTTAAACAATATAGTTAACGATTACGCCAAATTCTGCGCACAGTTTTTTAAAATACAATTCGGAACGCCATCAGGCCCACTAGTTACCGATGGCTTGAGTTTATTAATGTAATATGTAACCTCAGAAGTTGTAATATAGTCAAATGATATAGACTGTAGATGATGCGAAGAAAAATCAGGTTGTTGTGATGCATTGTGTTGTACGTTTGAATAAATTGATGCAAAAAAATCTGCAAACATGTTGCTAATTACGGTTCCATCCGAAGATGTATTAGAGGCATTTTTCATTATGGAGGGATATGAACAGCTTTTTCTCTTCGAGTTACCGAACTTAAAAAAAGATTTAGGATTATGTTTGAGATCTTGTTTTATTTTGTTGAGGTAGTTTTTGTAAAGCCTTCGATTCATTAGGTTGTATTTCGCTCGAAATAAACAATAATTTATATAATCGTTCGATGATGATGATTTTGTATACTTTTTGTAGTGTCTATTTTTAAGATTTTTAATTCTTGATAAACCGCTAGTATTCCAAGGAGGTCCAGAAGTTTCAGTTATAGATCCCTTAGGTACGCATTGCTCCATATGTTCAAAAAGAATTTTATAAAAAGTTCTGACGATTTCATCCATCGCATCAGGGGCGGCACTTGAAGTGCTCAGCATATCAATCCAGTTCGTGATTGTAATTAAAAAATTTAATTCATCATAATCTGCATTCCGGAAGCGGAATACTTTTAAAGCGTTCTGCCTGTTATTGCAGTTTAATTGATACTGGAGATTGTAATTTAATTCGAGAGTGGGATGGTGCCGATCTTCAGGAGAAGTGATTGGTATATAACGCGATAAAGAGCATCCGATTCGTTTCGGATATGATTTATTTGGAGGAGACACATGTCAGATAAATTGTATACAAATTCATCAATGAAGTTATTCACATTAATTGAAAAGAGACAATTTGAGTCCGGTGAAAAAGTCCAGTTAAAACAATGTATCTTTTGGACGTAACATTGATGACACAAATTTAATGGCATTAAAGTGCTGCAGATAAATTATTTGTTCAGAGTTTGGTGGAATATACGAACAGGTAATAAGTATCTACTTACTTTTATTGGATTGGTTCAGCCTTGTTCACTCAATTCGTTATGGACTATTTTAACCATTGATATGAATATATCGAGATATACTGGTTTTCAATCCAATATAGGAATAGTATCCGAGGCTTTTTTGCTGTCAAAGTTTGGCATGCTGAATGTTATTTGGTAGTTTTATACTGGAAAGCTTTAAATTGTTCTATTTTGTATTTGGAGTAAATGGCTCCAAATCGTTTACTGAATTTTTTAATAAGCTTAGGTTTTTCTACTATTGTTTCGTGACTGTACTTCCTAGTTATTGATTTTCAATTTAAAATACATATGTATATATTTTTAAGCAATAACATTTTATAATTTTCCACAAATGATAATTTCCTGACTAATTGTTATTATATTTGTAAGCTTTTAATTAAAATTTCAAATCTGTCTTCATCAGTTATCTCAAAGGTACGCATTTAGAATTAACTGTCCTTCCATCCTTTTGCTCGCAGATTTTTTAGTTCCCGGATTTGGTTGTATTTCTGTTTGCTTTTGCTGATGTTGATGATGTTTTGACATTACTTTTAGAAACGTCGTTTCCTACCTCCTCTTTTTTGGGGTTGTTAGCTTTATATCTGTGAGACTTTTGTCCTTTTTCTTCTGTCTCCTTGTATTCTTCAATGGTTATTGCCTTAGAACCTGCACTTTTTGGCAATGGGATGTACTGTGGTGGTGGGTTCTTTTGATCTTTGTTAACTGGTACTGAAACATATTCCTCCCATTTTTTAGAAATCTCATTTATCTCTTTCTGTGTGGTGATTGGTAGCTAAATTTTAAACTGGCCAGGATCGCCATGTCGTATGTATAAAAAGGGGGATAATGAAAAGGAAGTAGTAGTCGCCAAAGAGACCCTAAATGTATCGAAGCAGTTTCTTGGTCTTGGTTTTTAGTATTATACTGAGCACTTCTGCGATATGCGTGCGAGCATCAAAATCCCCTTTTTTGATAATTAACAAGAGTTCGAATTGAAGTACAAATTAATTCTGGTTTTATTTCATCAATTGCTCCACTTATATACTAAAATATTCTAAAGTCTGCAGTTTACATAAAATCCATGATCGATACAACATTTATGAGTATCCAAATGATATGTATTTGTATCAAAGTATGAACAAACAAGTAAGAGTGTGGTAAATTCGGCTGGGCCGAATCTAAAATACCCTTCACAATAGTCACGTATAAAAACCCGTTTAATTTTATCTATTTTCGTAACCTTCTTTTATAACAAGAACTGCTTTTCAGCAAAAAAAAAAAATGTTATTGGAGTATATATGGACCGATATCGGATATTTTCTTTTTCCATATTTATATAACCTTATTTTATTACCAGAACTGCTTTAAGGTGAATAAAGTTGTTTAAGTTCGCTTACGCGGCATTTTCACGAAAACCCCGGTTTGGGCTATATCTCGGGTATATATGGACCGATATCGAAAACTTTAATTTTCAATATTTATATCACCTTATTTTATTACCAGAACTGCTTTAAGGCGAAAAAAAGTTGTTAAAGTTCGCTTACGCGACATTTTCATGAAAAACCCGGTTTGGGCTATATCTCGGGTATATATAGACCGATATTGGAAATTTTCGTTTTTCATATTTATATAACTTTATTTCATTACTAGAACTGCTTTTGAGCACAAAAATGTTGTTTTAGTTTGCTTACGCGGCATTTTCATGAAAACCCCGTTCCAGGCTATATTTGCGGTATATATGGACCGATATCGGAAATTTTCATTTTTCATATTTATATAACCTTATTTTATTACCAGACCGCTTTTAAGCAAAAAAAGTTGTTCAATTTCGCTGACGCGGCATTTTCATGAAAACCCCGTTCTAGGCTATATCTCGGGAATATATGGACCGATATTGGAAATTTTCATTTTTCATATTTATATAACTTTATTTCATTACTAGAACTGCTTTTGAGCACAAAAATGTTGTTTTAGTTTGCTTACGCGACACTTTTATGCAAAATCCGGTCTAGGCTATATCTCGGGTATATATGGACCGGCATCGAAAATTTTCATTTTTCATATTTATATGACCCTATTTCATTACCAGAACTGTTTTTAAGCAAAAAAAGATGTTTAAGTTCACTTACGCGACATTTTCATTAAAACCGCAGTTTAGGCTATATCTCGGGTATATATGGACCGATATCGGAAATTTTCTTTTTCCATATTTATGTAATCTTATTTCATTACCAGAACTGCTTTTGAGCACAAAAAAGTTGTTTAAGTTCGCTTACGCGGCATTTTCATGAAAACCCCGGTATAGGCTATATCTCGGGTATATATGGCCCGATATCGGAAATTTTCATTTCCCATATTTATGTAACCTAATTTCATTACCAGAACTGCTTTTGAGCACAAAAAAGTTGTTTAAGTTCGCTTACGCGGCATTTTCATGAAAAACCCGATTTGGGCTAAATCTCGGGTACATATGGACCGACATCGAAAATTTTCATTTTTCATATTTATATGACCCTATTTTATTACCAGAACTGCTTTTGAGCACAAAAAAGTTGTTTAAGTTCGCTTACGCGACATTTTCATGCAAAACCCGGTTTGGGCTATATCTCGGGTATATATGGCCCGAAATGGGAAATTTTCATTATCCATATTTAGGTAACCTAATTTTATTACCAGAACTGCTTTTGAGCAAAAAAAAAATTATTTAGCTTCGCCTATGCGACATTTTCATTAAAAATCCGATTTGGGCTATACCTCGGGTATATATGGACCGATATCTGAAAAAAAAATTTTTGTCTTTTAATCACCATGCTTAATAAGTGTGTGAAGTTTGAAGCAAAACGAACAACTTTTGTTTTCAAAAATTTTCATACAAAACTGCAAAAAAAAAATGGCTTTTTTCGGAATTTTGAATATATCTCAGCTATACGTGGACCGATATTACTGAATTTCAATAGCAAACCCATGAATCGATGGGGTAAAAGAATGGTGAAAGAAAAAAGTTTCTAAGTCTAATGGTTTTCTCAGAAACGGTATTTCAACAGCGGACAGACGGACATCGCTTAATCGACTTTTCCATTAATTCTGATTCAGAATATATATACTTTATAGGGTCGCAAAAAAAAACTGTAGAAATTACAAACGGAATCACAAAATTATAAATACCCTTTACATTTTTGTGAAGGGTATAAAAACAATGTGAGCCGTTTGACATTGAACAAGTAAGAGTGTAGTATATTCGGCTGGGCCGAATCTAAAATACCCTTCACGATAGTCACGAATATGTATAGTATATTAAAAATGTGACCTGAATATGCTCGGTTATATATGAACCGATATCGGAATTTTCTATTTTCTGTATTTTAGTAACCTTCTTTTATAACGAGAATTGCTTTTCAGCAAAAAAAAATTTTTTTTTAATGGAAAAATCGGTTCAGGCTATATCTCGGTTATATATGGACCGATATCGGAAATTTTCATTTTTCATATTTATATGACCCTATTTCATTACCAGAACTGCTTTTGAGCACGTTCGCTTACGCGGCATTTTCATGAAAACCCCGGTCTAGGCTATATCTCGGGTACATATGGACCGATATCGAAAATTTTCATTTTTCATATTTATATGACCCTATTTTATTACCAGAACTGCTTTTGAGCACAAAAAAGTTGTTTAAGTTCGCTTACGCGACATTTTCATGAAAAACCCGGTTTGGGCTATATCTCGGGTACATATGGACCGATATCGGAAATTTTCATTTTCCATATTTATGTAATCTTATTTCATTACCAGAACTGCTTTTGAGCACAAAAAAGTTGTTTAAGTTCGCTTACGCGGCATTTTCACGAAAACCCCAGTCTAGGCTATATCTCGGGTATATATGGACCGATATTGGAAATTTTCATTTTCCATAATTATATAAATTTATTTCTTTACCAGAACTGCTTTTGAGCACAAAAAAGTTGTTTAAATTCGCTTACTCGGCATTTTCATCAAAAAACCGGCTAGGCTATATATCGGGTATATATGGACCGATATCGGAAATTTTAATTTTCCATATTTATATAACTTTATTTCATTACCAGAACTGTTTTTAAGCAAAAAAAGATGTTTAAGTTCGCTTACGCGACATTTTCATGAAAAACCCGATTTGGGCTATATCTCGAGTATATATGGACCGATATCGGAAATTTTAATTTGCCATATTTATGTAACCTAATTTCATTACCAGAACTGCTTTTGAGCACAAAAAAGTTGTTTAAGTTCGCTTACGCGACATTTTCATGAAAACCCCGGTTTAGGCTATATCTCGGGTATATATGGACCGATATCGGAAATTTTCATTTTCCATACTTATATAACCTTATTTTATTACCAGAACTACTTTTAAGGAAAAAAAGTTGTTTAGCTTCGCCTATGCGACATTTTCATTAAAAATCCGATTTGGGCTATATCTGGGGTATAATGACCAATATCTGAAAAAAAAATTTTTTGCCTTTAAGTCACCATGCTTATTAAGTGTGTGAAGTTTGAAGCAAAACAAACAACTTTTGTTTTCAAAAATTTTCATACAAAACTGCAAAAAAAAATGGCTTTTTTCGGAATTTTGAATATATCTCAGCTATACGTGGACCGATATTACTGAATTTCAATAGCAAACCCATGAATCGATGGGGTAAAAGAATGGTGAAAGAAAAAAGTTTCTAAGTCTAATGGTTTTCTCAGAAACGGTATTTCAACAGCGGGCAGACGGACAGACGGACATCGCTTAATCGACTTTTCCATTAATTCTGATTCAGAATATATATACTTTATAGGGTCGCAAAAAAAACTGTAGAAATTACAAACGGAATCACAAACTTTTATATACCCTTTACATTTTTGTGAAGGGTATAAAAAGCATTTAACTTGCCTTTTATGCTGACCAAACATAAATTCCTACGACAAAAATAGATGAAAATATTTAACGTAAATAAAATAAAAGGTAAAAGTGAATATAAAATAAAAGGTAAAAGTGGATATACATACATACGCATATTAAAGTTTGGTTGGATTAACAATATGAATAATATTACTACAGTGGTGTGCATAAGTGCACATACGCTATACTTAACTCGGCAGCTAGTGCAAGTGATTCTGATATTTTTGATGTAAATTGTTTTGTGCGTTTCGAAGTAATTGCAGATTTAATGTCCTGGTCTACGATTGAGTGGGTACTATTAAGCAGTTTTGGTAGAATTCTGACTTTAGAGTGAATTATTCGGTTTTATATATATGGGAAATTAGTCTCTTCAAGTATATGAGTGATTGGTATTGTTCTGAATGCATAAGCCAATGCTCTGACAGCTTGCTGGGTCTTAGTCCCAGTTTACATTTCATTTGAGTTTATATTGTGAAATTTTTATCGCACCAATTTTTTATTTATGTATACATGTATTAGAGGATGGGTCTCTGATGTATGAGAAAAAAAGTTCTACAATCATATTCTAATAGCAAAATTTTGTTTATCTTACAATCAAAATGATAAAAAAAAGTTACATTTTTTTTAAATTTTTAAATATTTTATTTATAATTAAATAATAATAAATTAACAATATTTTACTGGGATCCAATGCAGACAACAATACAACATACATATTTACGTTATTAGTTAGAAGTCGGCATGAGAAAAAACCTTTTTTGACCCACCCTAATAGCATGTTCACACGAAGGCTTACATTCGAGATTCGCTCAGTCTTGCTTGAACCAACATGATTCGCCATACAAAATTTTGAGAGCGGACCAACTTGGTTCATTTTGAATCTTGTTGCGAACCATTAAAAAGTACTATCATCTCCAAATTTGATAATAAATTATCGCTAGTTTATCTGAACTAGCTCTCAAAAAAAGTAACAAAGAAAAATAGATAATTTTTTTTTTTAACTGGGATTAGTACTCAGGGATGGACCCTTCATATGCAGTGCATTGCACTGGAACTAGGAAAATAGGTTATGAGGAGGAAGAAAGAAGGAAGGAGAAGTGTTTGGGGTTTGACATGAACAATAACAACACGAAAAACAAAGCAAACTCTATTACAGCATTTAAAATGTTGGAATTAAATTAGTTAAAACTGATCAGTGTCCAGTGTATATACCTTCAACACTGTTCAGACTAACAATATTAGTCCAACACTTTCCACACTGCAAGACAATGAAGTGTTTTAAAAAAAATATAACGAATGAACATATAAAGAAGACACGGATAACAGTGAAAAATAAAAAAGAGGAATCTTGAACATATCAATTTGTGGGTTTCTAGCAGACAACGTAAAATTAAATGAACTAAGCAAGGAAATAGGTCGAGAGCTGAGATTGATCTTATAAAATTAATTTAAAAATTTTCAAGATTTTTTTTACAAACGAAATCATAAAACCTCCTTTACATGGGAGAAATGCACAATCATGTTGTTTTTTCAAGTTTTAACAGACTGTGCATAAAAAAATAAAAGCATACTTGCTGTTAATTTTTCTTCCAAAGTTTGCTTCTATTTACGTTCAATAAAATCGTTGATACACATTCAATTGCTAGATGTGTTCTCCGTGTTCCATGTAACAATTTTTGTGCAATTTTGAGAGAAAATAAAAGAGTAATTTTTTTAACTTCTGTACAAATTAGCCCAAACTTTCTATTTGGGTAAGTTCGGACTAAAATTGAATAATCAGCTGGTTTTTGTTTATATACATATGAAACTGAAAAAGTAACCAGAAAATTTGCAAATTGGAAAAAAGTTTTTGGTTTAAAAATTAGTTAAATGCAAAATGAAAGGTTGTCCAAACTAAAAATAACGTTGTGAATTTGTAAACACAGCATGCAATTCTTATTTGGCTTTTCATTTTATAAATATGTATGTATTATAAAAATCTACTGCAAATTTTACATTGCTTTTAATTTTACAGCTGTTGCCAATAATGCAAATGTTTTGCTATGCTACGTGTTTTTAGCTTCTAGAATCACTTTGTCTAAAACGTAAGTATCACTAGTAACAAGATGAACAATTGTGTGTGTTTTTTTTTTTTTTTTGCAAATTTAGAGAGTAATTTGCCTCCCATTAGTCTGAACTAGTCTGAGATCACGTGGAATACACCTACTGTGTGTAAAATCATATGAAACACATTGAACATATAAAAATTGGATGTTTACATAAAGATTTGAATAAAAACTGAAAAAAGAAATAGTGAAACGTTTGCACAAAATATGTTAACATCAGTGTGGAACTAAAACGGCCGTCTGAACACCCAGTTTCGCAATTGTGGCCCAGATAGCAAACCAAGTGTTTCATATTACCATCTGAACATGGTATAATGTATAACACGTATGTATAAAAACAAATGTCAAAAGAAAAATTCAGCTCTCTACATATGAAACTCTCCCTTCTCACCAATAAAGTAAGAATTGCAGCGACAAAAGTTGTACAATGTAAACTGGGACTAAATGGATTTAATAATATTGATGTTTGTCTAACAAATATTGCTGTAAATGAATAGCACATAGTCTACTTTGCTAAGTATCTATCTATATTTTAGTGAAATAGGGAATAATTTTAATATGTACGTATTTGAACGAGAAAGTTAATCCTAAGATTCTTAGCTTTTTAATACGTAAGTCCGTCACATTTTTTTCAACAAATGTGTTGTGTTTTGGTCGATATTTTAGCGTCTAATTCATTAGACCATGTGTCGATGTCTTGTAAAATTTTTTCCAGGATATTCCTGTTCTCTCTTTAATGCTGTAGGTACAGTGCATCTGCATAGAGATTATGCTTACTTCATCAAATGTGATTTAGAACAGAACCACGGAGGTTGGGGATCCTTGGGGAATACCGTTTATATTAACTTTCAATTGCCTGTTTGATATGAAAGACTTTATGCACTTATAGATTTTAGGGCAGACGTTTCGGGCCTTTAGATTACGAATAATGACATATGGACCGACTCAATTAAACGCCTTCTCGAAGTCAAGTGACAAGACGGTTACATGATATTTATGTTAAATATTAAGACAAGCTATTTCCATTGTGCTGTTAAAGTAGTCATATTAAGGCTTTTTGCAACTTATATATCTCTGATTAAAAGTATACGTACATTTTTCTATATCTAATTAGCTATGTTTGACTTGATTATGAATTTGCACTTGTTTGTGTAGATATTGACTTTAAAATTATATATTTAAAAAATCCTTTTAATAATTACTTTTATTAATAAAAATTCTTAAAAAGAAAAAGTTTCATATCTTTATTATCCGAATTTTTGCGAATCAAGAAGCACTCTTTCATTAAGCATGCAATCAAAACAATCTATCTTATCGTAGTTGTTGAATTAAAAAAAAGTTCTCTTTGTTATTCTCTTTGCACAAATATTTCTTACAAAACCCCATTATTGTGTAATTGCATGCCTTCAAGTTCAATATCATACTTACATAGAATGTTATACCGGTTATATTATATTTCTGATGAAACGATTCCAATCCCAAAAATCTGACAGTTATAATGTAATGAGCATATTCTAAAAATCCCAAATGCATGATAGTAAACTCCTCACAATCGTTACGATTACAAGACAAATGGCGAGTTCTATTGTGCAAATTGGCAGAAGTTAAAATACTCTGCGGTTTATGTTGCTCCGTTATGCCATCAATGGCCACGCTGACATAAAAACGTTTGTCATATTTTTCATCTGTAAAATAAAACGATTAAAAATACATTAAAGTATTTATGCAAATGGCTCACCATCATTATTATTGGTCACTAGTTTGGCTATTAACCACAGTTGTTGGGAATAGGTGGTCATTAAAGGCGATTTCATGGCAAAAGGACCTGTGGCCAAAACATTTGAGGAATTCGCCAGTGTCGTGTGGTTAAGTATAGTTTTGGCGGTAATTTCTGAAGTGCTTGTAATGGGTGGGCCAGTGAGTCCGATAATTATACCCAAACCAAAGCAAGTTAAAAATCCCAGAAAAACCATAACAAACTCTCTTTTATGCATCGAATACAAGCGCATGTGTACAGATCTTTCACAACGATCATGATGATATGCTGGTGCTATATATTTATTAAATTCACTGAATAAATCACTAAATTGTGATAAAGAATTTTTCAAGCGTAATAGCAGGCCTCCGGAAGGCAGGTGATAGGCATAACCCAAACCACTGGTATCGGATGGCGGTTTGGTCATTATGCAGTTTTCTTTGATGTATTTTTTTTTTATCCGTTCTTTAGCAATTTCTCTTTTGACACAAAAGGACAAAGGCTATTAAACAAGTATTATCTAATCAACCAACTAAAATTGTATCAAGGTTTTTGTTATATGCAAACTGGATTAGTTTAATAAAACGTTAACATTTTAATAAAAAATTTTCGAATTACATACATTTTATAAGCTTTCATATAATTATCTACATTTTTAAGTTTTTATTTACTTTAAGTTTTCTAAACTAAACTTTAGTTGCAATTCATTTAAATCACACACTTTATAATTTTAGTTTTACAATTTTCGTTTATGTATATTTGTAAATCGTTGTTCCTATAATATAATTTCTTTTAATTTGTTTAATTTTTAAAATAATTCGCCAGGATAAAAATTAATGTGTTTCGTTGCTAAAAACTTTAAATATTGATTTTATTTTTTCCGTTCTACAATAGCTTGTCACATTTAACTCACATATGTTTTCTTTGAAAATTTTTGCTTTTTAGCCTATTGAGTGGGGTGGTTTGTTTTGACAAATACTTGCATACTTTAAGGCGCATGCCCATTTCTTATCAAAATATATACATATATATTTCAATATCAAACACGAGAAGCATGTGGTTTAATGTTTGTTTTCTTGTTGTTGCTTTTAGACTGTACCGGCATTTTTGCAGTAATTGAAATTCAAGGCGATAGAAAACAAAATTGTTTTGTAAACAAATTGTATACAAAAATAAGAATTTTTGTTGTCAGAATGCCGAAACATTGCAAACTGTTGCATGTTTACAAAAATATTATACTCTTATGGGTAGTAGATAAGAAAAGTAATGCATTAGGGCGCATCAAATTGTTAAATTTGTGAAATCAATACAAAAACATTTGATCAAATTTACCAGACGTAGATCCCAATACAAAGATACATACATATATAATTTATCTCGATAAGTAATGTTGGATATACATATAGATTAAAATTAAATATTTGCAAATAGTTCGTTCAGCGCAAGGTCTTTTTTTGTTTTTTTAAGAAATGTTTAATGTATTTTTCAATATTTCGTCTTCCTTTGGAAGACTTCTTCAGGAAAATTTGTTTTTTGTGTGTAAATTCAATACAAAATTTGAAAATAAGAGAAAATAAAGGTTTATTAATAGATTGGTATCAAAAAATAGCTTTCCTAATAAACTTGTTTGCAAATTAATTAGACAATATGGTAGGAGAAATAGATCAGATATAATTTTAGAAACAAAAGTATATAAATCATTAGCTTATGTACCTGGAATGTCAGAAAGATTAGAAAAATCTAGTATTTTTGACAAAAATAACTATAGATTTATAAAACGGTAGGTAGGTTATTTAGTAAAATAAAAGATAAGTTAAGTAAGTTTGAAAAGTCGAATTTGGTGTATAAAATTTCTTGCAGCGGTAATGATAGTGAGCAATGCAAAAAAGTTAATGTAGGAACAACAAAAAATAAATTAAAGACTAGAATAGCAGGGCACAAGACACACCAGAAGTATAAGAATATTAATTCATCTCAGAAGACAGCTTTATCACTGCATTGCCGTGATTTTAACCACAACCCAGATTTTGAAGGAATTTCAATTTTAAATATTGAAAATAATTATAAAAAACGATATATGCTAGAAATGTTGCAGATAATAAATACACCAATAGCAAATAGGATGAATTTTAGGAAGGATACCGAAAATTTAGCACATACTTATAGGCATTTAATTTATAAAAATAAATTAGGAAATTAACATTTAAAATAGTTCCTTTTATGTACATATCTAATTAGGTTTAAGTATTTTGATTTTAATTATGTTAATTATGTTTAATGTTGTTTTTCATTTCCTGGTTCATACACTGGAATAAATTGGCAGGTTTAGAAATCTAGAATTATGTTTATAATATTATGTAAAAATCTTCTGATGTATTTTAAATTATTCGTGAAAATGTATGTTAATTTGTATTTATGTATGTTAAGATTTGATTTCATTGCAGTTTTTGAATTTATGTATGTTGTTTGTATGCATGCTAATTGTATTTATGAGTGTTAAAATTTATTTTCAATTCATTATGTTGTTTGTATATACAGTACTGGACAATTCAATGGAAACTTTTCTAAAAATTTATTTATTTATTTTTAGAAGTCGAAAATCAAAAATTATTTCTAAAGAAACTTGACAAGTATTTTAGAATTTCATTTTATAGATTCTTTTTGATATATAAACAAAAAAATAATAACATAAAAATAACGTAGTTCTAAAATTATAAAGAAAAATTAAAAGTATCAAATTTTGAGGTATTGACAAAACAATGGAAACTTAAAATTTACTCCAATAAAAACCTTCGGCCTATTATCAAAAATTAATATTTTGTTGGGTATCCTTTGTTTTTAATTACTGCATCACAGCGACGATGCATTGACCCAATTAATTTGTCAATTGTATCCTTTGGTACCTTTTGCCATTCACTCAAAACTGCATTGGATAGATCTTCCTTCCATGTGTAATTTCGAGTTCTTATCTTGCGTTCTACAATTTCCCATAGATTTTCTATGGGGTTGAGATCCGGGGATTGGGCAGGCCACTTCAAAACACGGACCTCATTTGATTGTAACCAGTCAGTTACAACCCTAGAGGTGTGTTTTGGATCATTGTCATGATGAAATCTCCAAATTAGTGGCATGTTCTCCTCTGCATATGGATACATTATGTCGTTTAAAATGGATCTGTAGCCGACATCAGTCATTGTATCCTTTATAATGTGAATTGGGCCCATTCCTTGCCCAGAAAAACAGCCCCACACCATAATATTGCCACCTCCAAACTTGACTGTCTTGCTTGTGTACTTTGGGTCTAGTCTCTTTCCCTTTGGCCGCCTTACAAATGATCTTCCATCATTGCCCCTTAAATTATATTTGGACTCGTCTGAAAAAAGGACAGTGTTCCATTTCTCTTTAGACCAATTTATGTGCTCTCTGGCAAATTTTAAACGAGCAGCACGGCTTTTCTCCGATATCAGAGGTTTTTTCGCAGGGCGGAAGCAACCAAGACCAGCCTCGCGGGCTCTACGGCTAATTGTTCGAGAGCTAACATCCAATCCAAGAACCTTTTTAACCTCTCTTGATGCCATTTGGGGGTCTTTTTGAACTCTCTTGATATTAAATTATCCTGTCTTGGAGTAGTTTTACGTGGTCTTCCTCCTGAATGCAGAGTTTTAACAGTACCCGTTTCACGAAATTTCTTGATAATCTTCGAAATTGCTGATTTATTCATCGAATATTTATCACAAATAGTTTTTTGTTTTAATCCAGCATTAAAATCATTTATTATTTTTATTTTTAAATCTTCACTTATCTTGACTCTAGCCATTTTTACTAATTATGTATTCAAGATTCTTGTGTTTAAAATATTTGAAAAAAGAAGCTGGCAAGAGAGTAATTTAAAAAATAACGGTAAATTATTATGCATTTTGCCTCGTTTTTTCATCAATACATTTTGCTTTAGTCATCTTTCGTGCAGAAGTGTAAAAGTTTCCATTGTTTTGTCGAACCCCAAAAATTTTATACTTTTAATTTTTCTTTATAATTTTAGAACTAAGTTATTTTTATGTTATTATTTTTTTGTTTATATATCAAAAAGAATCTATAAAATGAAATTCTAAAATGCTTGTCAAGTTTCTTTAGAAATAATTTTTGATTTTCGACTTCTAAAAATAAATAAATAAATTTTTAGAAAAGTTTCCATTGAATTGTCCAGTACTGTATGTATGTTAAAAATTTGTTTTTAATTTCAAATATTTTTTGAACTTATGTATGTTGTTGTTGTTGATTGTATTTTTGTACGTTAAAAATGTTTCATTCAATTCAAATTTTGTATTGAATTTACACACTAAAAACAAATTTTCCTGAAGAAGTCTTCCAAAGGAAGACGAAATATTGAAAAATACATTAAACATTTAAAAAAAAACAAAAAAGGACCTTGAGCTGAACGAATTATTTGCAAATATTAAATTAAATAAAGGTCAAAGCAAATAGGATCAAGAATTCAGATTAAAATTAAATAAAATTCTAAAAAAATCGTTGAAGAGCATGATTTGAATAAAACCACGCACTTTAATTTAGTTTTTTACGTTTTTCGCAGATCAGAAATTACAATTTCTTAAAACAAACTTTTGTGTTATGTTCCTGTTTTATATTTATTTCGAAAATTTCCGAAAACTGTTGTTTTTTATCTTAGACCAGTATGCAGGAGATGACCCCTACTACATATGCAGTGCACAGGGCTGGGCAGTATTTGAAATACAAATACGTATTTTGTATCTGTATTTCAAATAAACGTCCTGAAAATATTTAGTATTTTATATTTCAAATACATAATTTTTAAGTATTTGGATTTCAAATACATTTGGCTCAAAAATACATTTTTACAAAATATATTTATTTACTATAGTAAACTCAAAATAAGTTGTTTCATACAAAAGCTAAAATTTGCGATAAACTACAACCATTAAAATGTTTACCATTTTGCAAAACTGCCATTCAGCTTTCAATTGTTTTGTCCAGAGCAAAATGATTTTACACTAATCAGGTGATATCAATAAGAATTTCCACATATTCGCCCCCAGCTTTTTCCCATCGCATTGGATTATATGCAGGGAAATTATTATTATAGAAAGCTTTTGCATACATTAATTTCTGTGCATTTCAGTTGTATTTTAACAAAATTAATGGAGAGCTTGGAAAAGAGATTTATTGAGTTTCTCATGCCGACACCTGAAGCAAATAGAGCCATATTGTCATCATGTTTCCACCCTCGTTTAAAAATGCGTTGGTTACCAGACAGCATCTCATTAAAAGAGAGGTAACGAACTTTGGAGAAAAACTACACAAAAACATGAAACCAAACGTAGATGCAGCAGAAGAAGTATTATTTGCAGTAAAGATGATGAGGATTTTATTGTTTTTATGGATTTATAGAATTTGGCGGCAGCTTATGTTCTTCAGGACCTGTAGTTTTTATTCACTCCTAACAAGAGGTTGTTTGTCGGATTACTCATTAAAACTTCTTGTTTTTATTAAAGGAAATACTTGTTTTACCAAATGAATCTTTTATTTACTGTCTATCAAATCGTAAATATTAGCTTTGTTCCTTTAATTTCCCAGCTTGCGAGATTAGAACAATCATATGAGTATACATACGCATGACATACTTATATGTAAAATGTATATGGTATTAAATGCATATAATAAAAAAAATGAAACATTTTTTATATAATATTAAACAACTTTATTTATATTATTTGAATATATAGATAAGTATGTATATATGATGTTGTAAGTATGAACATATATATTGTCGCCTAAAACGCAAAAGAGCGTAACTGAAAAAAATCTTCTAATCAGTAATTTTTATTAGATGAGGTGTGTTTGAAATGCATAACTTGAAATTATTTTGTATTTAAAATATGCAGCTGGGAAGTATTTTGTATCTTGTATTTGAAATACATTAGGTAAGTATCTTGCCCAGCCCTGGCAGTGTATTATACTGAAACTAGTAAAATTGATTATTATGAGAAGGAAAGAGGGAGTAATGTTTGTGGGCGTTGGACTTGAACCTTTCAATAACAACACGGAAAGTCCGAAACAAACATTATCACAGCATTTAAAGTGCTGGAATTAAATCAGCGTCCAGTGTTTTTTTTTTTGTTTGTTCTATTGTTGGGGGGAAGCGATGACCTTGCTTTTTATATCATGGGGGTAGCTAGTAAAACTTTTTTTTGTTGACCAGATCAAATTGTGTCCATAGGCTTTTTATCTGCATCTTTTGAAGTTTTGAGGCAATACTCCATTATACATACGACTATATAAACATACGTATTTATGTATCAGTAGTGTTTTGTCTTTCGTTCTGTACTCACGTGTTTTTCATTGTTGTCCGTGTTTTCTATACTTATACTTATGTTTATTAATAATTTCTAAAAAAACGATATTATACCAGAATAGGTAGAGTTTTGTTCTGCATCTGTGTGCAAGTTTTTTTTATTATTTTGATTTTATTGCCGTTTGTTTTTTCTCTGTTTATTATTATTAATTTCTTTTTTGTGTTCCTCCTATGTATTTATTACCTTACGGTGTACTCGGTGTTGAACTAATTTTTGTTATTCTGAGCAGTGTCGAAGGTACGTATATACACTGGACGCTGATCAGTTTTAACTAATTTAATTTCAACTTTAACTTTAAATGCTGTGATAACGTTTGTTTTGGTCGTTCCGTGTGTTAAACTCACAAACATTGCTCTCCCTTTCCTCCTTCTCATAATCTATTTTCCTCGTTCCAGTACAATGCACTGCATATGTAGGGGCTATCCCCTGAGTACTGGTCCAAGATAAAAAAATATACCTTCGACACTGCTCAGGCAACCAAAATTTGTCCAACGTCTCTTACACTACGAAGTAATGAAACGAATAGCAGGAACCTTCAAAAGAGATTAACAATAAACATATAAAGAAAACACCGACGGAAGTAAAAAAACTCGTGTACGCATGGAATGAAGTCAAAACACCACTTATTCCTGCTTGCTACCTACTCCGTGTAATTTTTAATTTAATTTAATTTTTTTTTTAATTTACACAATCGTATAGCAAGAAAATTCAAAGGAATTTATAATTAACATATGTATGTATATATAGAACACACGGACGACAGCAAACCAAACACATATGCACAGCACGTTAGGCAAAACACTGGTATATCAAATTTTCGTTTAAGTTTTTAGCAAGTCTATATATGTATCAGTAATTTATTTACACACTTTTGTTTATAAAAAATATTTAATCCCAAAACTTAATTAATCCATCCCAACCAGCCGTTGCCACTTTACTCGATTCGTGTGGATGCCAGAGCGAACTAATGCAAACACCTTCATGTGCCTGCCATTTTTTGTACATTTTCGTTGTCTTCCAATCCCATATATAACATTTGCCATCACCATCTCCCGACACTAAGTATGACATATCCGGAGAAAAATCCAATTGGCAAGCATAGCCCGACACCATATGACCACTAAAAGATTTCTTGCGATTCATTTTGAATCGATTGAGGGCGGAAAAAATTACAACTTTGTTGTCAAGTGATTGACAAGCTAACCATTTGCCATTGGGAGCTAAAGTTACAGCAGGCATTGAATGCATTGTGGGATCGGCAATATACTTCATGTCTACTGGTATGTCCCATTCCCAAATACGCATTGATTTGTCATCAGAGGTAGTAACAAAACGGCGATTTTCATCGACAAATGTAATAGTATTAACAGCACCTAAATGACGATCATATTCTTGTACAATATCGCCACTGCGAGTATCCCACTGAAATTATATAAAAAAAATAATTATATATTAATTGATATTGTGTTTAGAAGTGAATAGTTTTGTCAATAAATTCCTTTTATAAAAAATCGTTTGTTTTTTCCTTGAATTTGTTGCTATTAAGCTCATGGAATATCAATGCTGCGATTTAGAACGCTTCATCTCAAAACCCGAATAAGCTAAAACGTAGAAATTTTAACAGAGTGTGCAGTTTATTGCAAAATAATCTTTAGAATCATGTATTAAATATTGAACAATGACATTTTATTTCGCAACATATATATGACTTAAGTTCAGCTTAATCAAAGCGTTTGAAATCAACACACATTTTTATTTTTTCAATGTCCGCTTCTCTGTTACATTAACGTTCTTTAGAGCTGTAAAAGCTCGAGAAGTGAAACTCGAGAACTTCTATATTTCTGTTAAAGCTCATGTCTCAAGTTACGTTATCGAATTAAAAACGATTAGTATTGAATACAGATTAAAGAATATCTTTTATATTCAATCTTGTTTTAAACAAAACATCATCGAAAAATTTGAATCGCAATTATGATTTGTATTAATTTTTACAGTTTTGTAAAAAAGTTAAATTTTCCAATAAAAAATTGTAAACTGTTGCATTCCTATATTTTTCAGGTGTCTATATGTCCACATTTCATAGGAGCTACCCTAATCATAAGTAAACTTGGAAACCTTTGAAATATATTCTCAAACATTCAACTTTATATCCAAGCAATCTAAATAAATTATTGAGAATTTAAAAGAAAACTGTTTTAATAATATCTGTCAAAACTAAAAAAATAAGCTTTTTCTTTTGCACTTTTTTTTAATGTTTGAGAAATCTTTCAAAAATTTCTAAGTCTACTGATAATTAGGTTAGCTCCTATGGAATGTCGAGATATAAACAACTAGGAAACATAAAAAACAAGCTGTTTATAATTTTTTTTATTGATATCAATATTAGGAGCTAATCAAACGAATAAATCCATTTATTCGAAGCAAAATTATAAAATTAAGCTAAAAGATTCTTACTTACACAAATAATTTTCTTGTCAGATGTGCCGGCTACAAACAAATGCTGTTTATTGTTATCTGGATGAAATTTAACACAAAATGGCATTTTGCGGGCTGTAAATCTAGAAACCACTTCACCAGTTTCAGCATCCCACAACTTAATATAACGATCATAAGAAGCTGATAAGAATTTTGTACCTTTATTGTTCCAAGCAATATCTTTTATAGCTTGCCTGTGACCATTAAATGTTCGTACACAACGTCGCTCTCCATAAACTTCCCACAGTTTGACGCGACAGTCCATGGAACCAGACAATAACAGATGAGCAGTATGAGGAAACCAACGTATTGCTGAGATTCCTTTCGTATGACCAGTCCAAGTGTGTATATGTGCTTTGGGCAAAAAACATTTTGGTGGTGGGGCATTTGAACGAAGATTGACTCCAAGGTCGTGAGGTGCATGTAGGTAGGAGCGTCCCTGATAGTCGTAGGCATCTTTAACTAAAATAAATAAGTAAAACATACATTATCTTAAGTTTCGTTTATTATTATTATTATTTTTTTTTTTAAACTACAAAATACCGGTGTCCCTAAAAATTGGTGCAAAAAATAAATAGGTAAGTTTTAAAAGTTCCCTAAAAAATCCCCAATGTTTATACCAACATCGAATTTTCATTACAGTGGTGAGATTATAGAATGTCTTTCGTGTATTCTCATTTTCAGTAGCGTTATTTAAATTTAACTAAAATGGAAAATAGATAGTGCAACACTTTCACGCTTTAGAATCCGTTGTTTCCGTCCAAAGAGAATATAGGCGCACATTTAGCGGCACTCCTCCTAGCAGATGGAGTATAATGAGGATCGTAAAGAATTTTGCCGAGCGTGGTACAATCGCAAGAAGGCCTTATCATCTAGATCCCTAAATTCTGACGCAGGAAACTATCGCTGCTGTAGCTGCTGCCATACAATCCAATCCTAGAGTTTCTACAAGGAGCTTATCTGCTCAAATGGGTGTCGGCAGATAGTCACTGCAGCCAATTTTGTCCCAAGATTTAAACTTATTTCTGTATAAGATTTAACTAACAAACAAACTGAACCTTAGAGACTTCCCGATTCGCTTGGAGTTTTGTAAGATCATTCAAATGGTGTCAGAGGATGAAAATGTTTTGAACTGCATTTTTATGTCTGACGAGGCACATTTTGGTTCAAACGGCAATATTAACAAACAAAATTGTCGTATAAGGAGTAATTCTAACCCACAGATACTCAATCAGATGCAATTGCATCCACTTCGTATCACTGTATGGTGTGCAGTTTCTTTAAGATTTATTGTCGGGCCTTACTTTTTCGAAGAAAACGGTCTTACAGTTACGGTCAATGGTGACCGTTACTTAAAGACGTCGAAAGCGTTTTTCTGTCCAGAATTGCGCCGAAAGAGAAATTTTAGTATCGAAAAGCAGAGATACTTTCAAAAAGCAAATCGTAGCAACCAACGGTTGTTCATTTGTTTGAAAGGTGTAAAGAAATGTTAGAGACGTTTATAAATAGAAAAGCTTGTTTTTGTGTTTTGACGGATATTATTAGAGCATTTTTCTTTTAAATTCTCAACAATTTATTTATGTTGTTGGGATATAAAGTTGAATGTTTGAGAATATCTTTCAAAAATTTCCAAAGTCTACTGATGATTAGGGTAGTTCCTATGAAATGTCGACATATAGATAGCTGGGAAACATGAAAAACAAGCTATTTATAATTTTTTATTAAAAATTTATTTTACTAGTTTTTTCTGTACCATAAATACTACTTTTATTTCATACATAAATTTACTCAAGAAAAGGGATTATGTATGCTGTTGTAAAAAGTGGTTAATTCTGCTGATAATGAGAAATTGATGTGTGCAGCAGTATGAGTATGACTGTTAATCATCATTGAATTTTTCGATATTCTTTAAAAATTTTTGTGCTGAATAAAATCAAGAAAAACCATGATTTTAAGTACTCTGGTGTACATTTAAAAAATTATATTTTTCTTATTCCTTAGATAACATACAACACACCTGATTTGTTGAATTTTGTACTTTGTATTATTTCTTATTGGGCTCTGTTAAGTGAATATTACAAATTCTGCACATTTGAATGAAATGGTATTCATTCAATGGTATGCATTTCCGCCAACTTTTTTACTTAAAATTTTTTTTATTATTCTTCAATTTCCTACCACCTACATAATTTTATTTGAATTCGGAGCTCTGTGCATAAATTGGACGTATTAAAAAAAACTGTTTGCTGTTAGGTACTTACTATGCAATATAGATTTTTCTTCCAGCGGTTTATCTTCTGGAATACGGCCACGTCTATGCCTCTTAGCAAGTATTTCTTCAAGTTCGGCCTTTTCCTGTTCATTGGGCTTAGCAATAGACTGTTCATTTTCATAACGACCCCAAGGCCCTAAGAACCCCTCAACATCATCCGGTTTATCATTTTTCTCTTGCTTTCGTTTCTTTTTTGGTTTTGGCCCTTCGAATACTGTTTTGCCTTCGTCGTCGTAGGCAGATTGCAAATCTCCAACGAAATTGGACCCATCTGCCGCTTCATCTACAGAGGGGTCCAATGCATAGCCGTATGTGTGAAAAGTTCTACGCTGATTCTCAAACTCAAATGCATTTATATGAGCTTTTTCCACATAGCCGGCCAGTGTGTTACGCGGTGCTCTTAATTGGTCTGATAAGTTTGGATTTTCTGGTCCTTTTACAGGTGCATAAAGCTCGTCATATTTGGGATTATACTCAATTTCTTTCAATGCAGGATCAATAGTACGTTGCACAGCCACAGCTCCTCGGGGAACTACATCGGGTGCAGCACAAACAGCCAAAACTTTTGCCATTGACATTTTTGGGTCAACAGGTTTTAAATACTCGGGAATTTTCTCTTTCTTCTCGTTAGGCTTTTTTACTTCATTGTCCGATTGTTCTTCTTCTGAAGAGGTTCCATAATTTTGCAAATTTATCATTTTTGACAACTATAATATAATTTATTCAATTCCACAATACGCAAAAACATAAACAAAAACGTTTAATGAAAAAATTAATTTCTGCATCAGCTGACAGTTGTCATCACAATGATAATGCAGCTTTACACGCAGTTATCGATTTCAGAAATACAGCAATGAATTTTATTACTACGCAGATAAAACAGTTTGAACGTTGTTAATAAACAAGGCGAGTTCATATTCGCCTTGTTAATATATATATTTTAAAGATAATTTAAATATAATAACGCACAAAGAATAAACTCTGATTTTATATAAGACGAAAATACAATTTGATAACTAATATTAAATTTGCTCATGTTATATAAAATTCTGTATGTTACTTTCTATCTTCTCTACTTCATGAGGTAATTATCTTTTTTTTAGGTCTGTACTTTGCGCCAAAATTAAATCTAAGTGTGCATTAATAGATTTGCTTTCGTCTTCCTGAAAAGTTGTTTTAAGTTTCCAAGTCTCACAAAATTCTTAATTATAACAAATTTGATGAAAAATTAATGTGAAAAGAAAATTTTTGATGGAAGAAGTTTTATTTTTTCGGGTCTAAAGTCAAAAACAATACTAATTGGTCTTTATAAGTGCAGTTTAAGTATAAAATTTTGTTGTTTTGTTATAATGGCGGCTCCTTAAAATAAATATGTAGTTACTATTCTTGTTGAATTGATTTAAGTGAAGTTTTGAAGTGTATGTACGATATTAAATTTCTAGTGCGATTTGCTATGAAAGTGATGTAATTGAATACGGCTTACCAAGATAAAACAAAAAATATTTACTAAACTAGTTTTTTTTTTTTTTTAAATACATATGTATTTCACACATTATGCTTATTTCCTTTTTCAACATAAAAAGAAATACATGCTTTAAAAAAATAACCTAAACATGCGTGTTGTTCGAAATACATACATATGTATATGCACAACGGTCAAAGTTTCGGATATAGTGACGTTAACTTAGCGTTTTTGGCATTTCTTACTGCTTTTTTAGTTTATATTAAAAACTTGAGTAGGCTTAACGGCTTTTCGTGCACCTCAGTTTAATTTTATAAAACAATGTTTAGTAAGCAATATCAAATTATTAGAATTTAAATAAATAGTGTGCAACGCGCGGCTAATATTAAACGTGGTTTTAATCTGTTTAACTATTTTAATACATGCATATGCAGGGCTGGGGAAAATACACACCTCATGTATTTCAAATACAAAATACTTTCAAGCTGTGTATTTCATATACAAAATACTTTCAAGCTGTGTATTTCAAATACAGAATGCAACTAAAAAAAATAAAAACACTTTTTTGTATTTTTGTCTCATAAAAATGTACTTGTTTTAGATACATATTTTATTTTACATATGCATTTAAATTTAATAAAACTCAGTTTTATATTGTCACCTAAAACTCAAAAGGACATAACTGGCAAAATGTTGGAAGTCTATTAAAATTTATGGATAGTTGTATTATTGATTATAATACCTCATTTAATAAAAATTACGGAAAATTTTGGTCAATTACGCTCTTTAAGGTTTTAGGCGGCAGTATGTATTTTTTGCTTACGAGTACAATTACATATATACTTATCTATGTATTCAAATACTAGAAATATTTACTTATTTACGTAACTATACAGCTGCAAAGTATAGGATGTACAGCATGGGCAAAGTAACGAAGATCTTATGCCCACGATGGTATTAACAGTAATTTTTTGCGGCGCTGTGACTAAATGTACCGACCTATGACTTTGCATAGGACGTTGCCGCGTGGTTAACAACAAAATACCTCAAAAAAACTGTAAACTAACACAGTTAGTTGAGGTAGACAGTTAACCCATGATAGTGAGATACAAAACTCTCGAAGACCAAACAACAAAGACAAGCCTGACCGCATTTAAGAAATAAAAGCTGTTCTACAGCCCAGAGCTACTTTACGGCGAAATAATAGAAATAAAGTTGAGTAATATTATATAAAAAATGTTTTATTTAAATTATATACATTTTACGCAAGCTGGGAAATAAAGGAAGTTTCATCCGACAAAACAAGTATTGCCTTTAATAAACACTAGCTATATTAATGAGTCATCCGACACACAACCTTGGGGAGTAAAAACAGCACAAGCAAAAATAATGGAATAAAACTGAAAGTGACAAGTATGTAAAATCAAAAAGCCGACGACGACAGCCACCTATATACACAGAATTTTTAAACATAACAATTTGTATTATAAAGTATAGAAAGTTTGACAGCAAAATCTAGTGGCGAATACCTATGTGGAAATTCTTATTGATATCACCTGATTAGTGTAAAATAAGTTCGGTCTGAACTTGTGGGAAACAACTTATTTTCAATTTATTATAATAAATAAATGTAATTTGTGAAAATGTATTTTTGACCCATATGTATTTGAAATACAAAATACTTTTAGGTCGTGTATTTCAAATACAAAATACGTATTTGTAATACCGCCCAGCCCTGAGTATTAACGTACAAGTTATTTTTAAAATATAAACGAAAGACAGTTAAATAATAGGGCATTTACGCCAAAGCGAGTAGATTTTGACGAAATCAAAGCGAATTCATTACTCTTCCATTCAATTTTTTTTCTTTTGTTTACAAACATTTTTGCGCCATTTTAATCTGAAGATTTTTTTATATGATTTAGTGCAATTTCAAGAAATTTGTGTGAATTTAAAAGTGAAAAACTAATATAATCTGTGATTTTAATTACAAACAATTATAAAACTTTATATTTAACGTTTATATAAAATGTTTCCCAGCTAAACAATCTTAGGCGAATTTAGATTTTGACATTCACGATATGTTTTAAGCTACGACCACACGGTTGTCAGATCTTACAATAGTGCCAGTAAAATTGTCTGAAAATGTATTGCAATCGTGTGAACTACCAATTTTAACTTGCAACGTTGTCAGAAAAACCCTCGGCGAATTTATAAAAAACGTGGATAGCAAAAAGAAAATCACCTGTGCTGTCAAATTTACCTATTATTGAATTCGCCTTGGAAAAACCATTGTCAATTAATTGTAAGACGAAAATGTTGTTGACAATCGTGAGAACACTCTTCGTCGGCATTGTCAGATATTTGGCTGATATTGTAAGCTCAGTTTTAATTGTCAGATGTATAAAATTAATGCACCTCACAATGGCATCATTGTCAGTAAAAAGTTTGATGGGCAGCACTGCCAAACAGATGGTTGTTGATATACATAAGTGGCAATGCCTTCCAACATGTCTGGCAAATTTTTTCATCTAACAACCGTGTGAACTGACAATTTTTGTTGTCAGATGAATTATTTGTCATACCATAGTCTGACAATAAAATTGTAAGAATTTCTTACGATCGTCTGAACACACAATTTACTTCTGCGGGACAATTTTTCATTGTCACTACATTGTCGGCATGTTGTCAGATCTTATAATATTGTAACATCTGACAACCGTGACAGATTCTGCTGTGCGTACATACATATAACAGCGTATTTACACCAAAGCAAAATATGTGAAGAAAATCACAATTGTATAATAGGATCTTACAAAGATATGGTCTGATAAAAAAAAATATCCGTTATTTTCAAATTTCGAGAGTTACGGGTTTCGATTTTCGCATGTTTTTCTGTTATGTTGGTAGACATGTCTCTTATATGTATATGTTGGCAATATCAGCCATGGTACAATAATATAACAGGTAAAAGCGGAACTACAACAAGCCAACAATAAAAAAACAACAGGGCTTTTTATTGTTGCTTTGTGTTGATAACTGTCAAAGAAAACAAAAGAAAATAAAAAACAAACGTATATTTTTCTTCGTGTTTTTATTTTACAAATAATTTTTCAAAAAGTTTTTGCATTTCAAACTCGTGCAAGAAATTAAATATATAAATAAAGATCAAGAAAAAGCTGGCTGTTGTGTTTGAAGCTGTTTTTGTATTTGAAAAATATTATTGGAACATTTTTTTTTCAAAAGCTTTTTCAACTTGTAAACAATAATAAAAAATGTGTGTGTGTATGTGTGCACAATATAAACAACTTTTGATAGTTATCATCACAGAACAAAAATGTCTGCCACCGTTTCGACACTACCTGTACATTATTGTACCATGATATCAGCTATTTTGGATTGTCAGTTTGTTTTTGACAGATAAAAATGTTACTCGTGTTTTGGTGTGCTCTTCGATTTCTACTAAATTTACCAAATTTTGAGCAAACACAACGTCGTGCGAAACGCTGATACTTATGTATAAAAATACCTACATACTTTTTACAAATAAAGATTTCATGATCAAATATATGTTAATATACATACACCTACATAAGAGCAGTTTAATATAAAACCTTGCTCAAATATGAATGAGTATTTATTCATACAACTGTTCGATCGTTCTCAACAAAAAGTTCCATGTTTGCAAAAAGAGTATTTAAAAAAAAGTGGCATAGTTAGGGTTAAATTGTCACTTTAATATTATAAAAGGCAACGCTGTTCGTGTGAACATGTTATTACAGCCTCTACGCCGATGTCGAAATGATATGTTCATTTGCATTCCAGGCGAAAGAATATTGATTTGGGTTTGTCTAAATTTATTCTATGCGAATGATGTGTCAAAATTCAATTAAAACACATAAGTACATGTAAAGGAATAGTAGTGATATAGATAAACACAAATTTATTCAAATGTGAGTGACACATACATACATACTTTCTCAGCTATTTATTAACATAGTGTCTTCAACTGATATTAATTCTGATATAATATGAGAGAGGACGTCAGCAGATTAACGAGAAAAAACAAATTATATTTTCTCTCGGCATGGAGCCAAGTATGTTTGCAAATATCATAATATTTCACAATTTTTAAGCAACCATGAAGTAAGCATCGTTCAATGTTGTATTTTTCTTAAACAAATTTATATATTCCAATAACAAAAATAATATGATTTTTTTTATTAAACTTTTTTCGGGAATTCTTCAAAAAATGAATATTATGTCGTTTTTTGTACGTTTTTTAGCTTCAACAGTGAACGGCCGTGTTTGTTTTTTGATCGCAAAATAAAAAAATAAAATGGGATTAAGTAAAAACCGTAATAGGTAAACAGAGTGATTTTATTCAAAAGAAAAACATTGTGAAATTTTTTTAATACCGTTTTAAATTGTAAATGAAAAATAGAAGCAATTAATTGCATGAGTGTACCTATCAGATGTAATTCTGAAAAAGAGCTTAGTTCCGGTAGAAAAAACCTTTGGATTTCTGAGGAAGAATCTGTGAAAAAATCATTGGAAAATTTCGCGTCTCTAAGAGATAAGAAACGCCCGCGATCGTGTTCGCCAAATATTGTTGTTACAACTGAAGACAAAACATCTTCCAGTTTAATTGTTGCTGATAAGCCGAAAACACAAGTAGGCATGGACAGGTACATAACAGTGGTTAAAAGGCAGCGAAGCCCCAAATCAGGTCAAATATCATATCAATCGGAAATTTGTAAAGTTGATAATAGGACTTCGGCAACGGATAGTAAAAGATTTGCTATTCTTCAAACAGATGAGCCAACGATATCTAAAAAAAACCTTAAGCCGCCACCAGTATATTTGCGAGAGCCTACCTCTAGTGAGCTGGTAAAACAACTTATTACGGCAATCGGCAAAGACACTTTTAACGTAACATCGGTTAAGCACGGCAGCCTTAACCGAAAATTGTCTGACGTTCTGGAGAAGGAGAAACGATCATTTTACACATATCAGCTTAAAAGTGCCAAAGGTATTCAGGTCGTTATAAAAGGGATTGACCCATTTGTAGATACGAATGATGTCAAAACCGGACTAGAAGACAATGGCCTTAAAATTAAAAATGTGGTTAATATAGGGTGTTTTTTTAAGCCCGATAGAACTTGAAATTGTAAAAAATAACACAAAAACTTAAATTGTAATTAAAATTTTTTTTTATTCGAAAGATCAATACGTGACATTAACATTTGAAAATGATTTCGGGCATATGGGCACCGCGGCTGTTCTTGACGAAGCGCATTCTGGACGTCCAATTTTGGGCCACTTTTTCGAGCACTGCTGGCCGTATGTCACGAACAACGCGAACAATGCTGGCCTCCAAGGCGTCAATTGTTGCTGGTTTATCAGCATAAACCAGTGACTTCACGTAGCCCCACAGGAAATAATCGAGAGGTGTCAAATCGCACGACTTGGAGGCCAATTGACAGGTCCATTTCTCGAAATCAACTTATCGCCAAATTTTGATTTCAGTAAGTCGATGGTTGCGTTCGCCGTATGGCACGTAGCGCCATCCTGTTGAAACCACATCTCCTCCGGATCAATGTCATCCATATTTTCAAACAAAAAATCATTGATCATGGTGCGGTAACGATCTCCATTGACCGTAACGCGAGCTCCGGCCTCATTTTTGAAGAAATAAGGTCCGATGATGCCACCAGCATGAAAACCGCACCAAACAGTGCATTTTTCTGGATGTAATGGAGCCTGTAGGGTCTCTTGTGGATTGGTCTCACTCCATATGCGGCAATTTTGCTTATTAACAAACCCGTTAAGCCAAAAATGCGCCTCATCGCTGAACACAATTTTGCGATAAAACAACGGGGCGAATCGACGACTGATTTTCAAAGTAAATTTGGATAATTTCGTAGCGTTGTTCAAGCGTGAGTCTATTCATGATGATTTGTCAGAGTATACTGAAACAAATAAAAAAAATGTTTCATCAAAATTTAATTTTTTGTGTTACTTTTTACAATTTAAAGTTCTATCTAGCTTAAAAAAACACCCTATATTAGAAACCGTGAAAAAATTCCTCAACCCATGTTTGGGGTTGAATTGGAACCTAGAGATTGGATGCACTTCATTCTTGAAAAGAATGAAGTGCATCCAATTTATAACCTCAAATATCTTTTGCATCGTAAGGTTACCGTTGAGGAGCCTCATAAGCATTTAGGGCCCGTTCAATGCCTAAACTCCCAAGAATTTGGCCATACTAAGGCCTGTTGTAAGTTGCCCGCAGTTTGCGTTGTGTGTGGAGAACTTCACGGTACATCACAGTGCAAAAAACCTAAGACTGACTCGAGCGTTAAAAAATGCAGTAATTGTGGAGGTAACCATACTGCAAACTACAGGGGTGGCCCTGTCTAAACTCACTTCAAGAGGTCAATGGTTCCCCGTTTTGTGACTTGATGTTGACCGTCACTCGAGTTAATTGGTTAAAATATAAGAAATATTTGAGTACACATTGTGCGGAAAATATTGCCTTGAGAACGCCTGAGGATATTGATGTGTCGATTAACTAATTTGCTGAACACCTTAATTTAGACGTACAACATGCATCCACTAGCCATATAAGATCCAGAAATGTGAGCAATAGAACATATTCGTCTGAAATTGAACAACTTCTAACAAAAAAAAGAAGGGTTAGAAGAGAGTGGCAACTTCGCAGGTCTCCCCAGCTTAAAAGCAGGCTACGGGAGTGCATAACTCAGTTAGGAAATCTGCTTGAATCCCAAAGAATGGCGTCCCTCAAAAATTATCTGGAAGGTCTTGATGGTACTCCTCAATCCGATTATTCGCTATGGAAAGCGACAAAAGGTCTGAAAAGACCCGTAATTGCCACCTTTGGGAACTTCAACTGGAGATTGGGCAAGAAGCGATTCTGAAAAGGGGATGTTGTATGTTAATCATTTGAGAAATGTTTTTACCACAAATGATACAGCGAATACTTCAGCTGAACTACCGTCATACACTGTTAGACCGCCTATGGCTTTGAGACTTAGTTTTCAAGATGTTGAAAACGTTATTTGTAACACAAACCCCAGGAAAGCTCCAGATATTGATAAAATTACTGGTAAAATGCTTGAGCAGCTACCTCGTGTAGCTCGAAGAATTCTTTTTATTTTTAACGCTATTTTACGTCTCGAGTATTATGCAGAGTGGAAGGAGTCCATGATTACTATAATACCCCAACCAGGGAAGGATCCCACTAAAATAGGATCATACAGACCAATAAGTCTATTGCCAACAATCTCAAAACTGTTCGAAAAATTGTTAGTGGCGAAGTTGACTCCAATATTAAACACTTGTTGGATGCATCCCTGATCATCAATTTGGCTTTCGGGCTAAACATAGCACCATAGAACAAACGCACAGACTACTCAACGTCATAAGACAGACTTTTGAAGACAAAAAGTATTGTTCAGCTTTATTCATTGACATTTTCCAAGCTTTTGATAAAGTGTGGCACGAGGGATTAATTTACAAAATAAAGTTGAACTGGCCTGCACACACTCACAAGCTTCTGGAAAGCTACTTATGCGGCCGGAAGTTTGTTATCAGAGAAGGCGATTTTATAAGCTCCTTGCAGCCAATCGAGACAGGAGTTCCCCAAGGTAGCATTCTAGGACCTACTTTATATTTGATTTACGCCTCAGACATGCCAACGAGAGCCGGAATCCACACTTCAACTTTTGCAGATGACACAGCATTCTGCAGCGTACATGAAAACCATCAAGTAGCTTCGCGAAATTTGCAGGAGTATATTTCAACATTAGAGAAATGGTTAAAACTTTGGAAAATTAAAGTTAATGAACAAAAATGTACTCACGTTACATTCACATTGCGTAAACAAACATGTTTAGCTATCCAAATTAACAATTCACCTATTCCGCAGCAAAATGAAGTCAAGTACCTTGGTATTCATCTCGACCGTAGGTTAAGGTGGAAATCTCACATCGATGTGAAAGTTACTCAGTTAAAGTTAAAAGTAAACTTTTATTATACAACGCAATTCTAAAGCCTATATGGTGCTATGGAATTCAATTGTGGGGCACCGCCTCCACGTCGAACATTGAAAAAATTCAAAGGCGACAAAACAAAATTCTTCGAACAATTACTGCAGCTCCATGGTACGTAAAAAACTCACGAATTCATAAAGATCTGAGTGGAGGAATTTTCTAAGTACGCAAGGTATATCAGTAAATTGGAGCTTCACCCAAATCCTCTTGCACGCAATATACTTAATTTCGAAGGACACTCTCGGTTGAGAGTGCCTTCGAAGCCACCATCAGAACGTTCAATAGGTGATTTTACCGATATTGATCGTGCAAAATAAAACATTTTTGTCTAGCATTGGCTGGACTTAATTAATTTTATGTATTTAGTATTAAGATTTGAATACTTATGTGAACTAACACTATGTGAACTAACACTTTGTGAAGATTCAATAAATAAATGAATGAAAAAAAATGGTTTTCTAAATATATATTATCAAAACAATATTGTGATGTCTGATATAATATTGCAATAATATTAATTTTGAAGGCTACACGTGATATAATTCTCTCTGCTACCAAATTTGACGTTTGCTGATAGAAAAATATTTGATATTATATCACGTATAGACTCTATGTAAGCGATTTTGATAATTTTTGTACTTGCTAGTAGATATTTTCAGTATTTAGTGCGCTACAGAAGTAAAGCAATACACCATTTATAGATATCAGAAAAGCTAAACAAAAGTTGAGTTTTATCTGTAATACATACATTGTATATAAGTACTCAATAAGAGATGGCGATAAAAGTAGTAAGTAACGATTTAGTTAAGCAAGTAACTACTTGACAAGAGATGGCACTGCAGCCAGTAATTTAAGAATTATAGCATATTACACATCAAGAAGTAGATATACTTAGTTTACCGGGTGCTGAATATTTAAATGATTGAATAAATCGAAGAACATGTGGGAAAAATTTTCATATTGCTTCAAAAATAATCTTTGTGTGCTATTCGTTTTTAATATTTTTTTTTTTGTAAGTATTAATTGAATCTTGAGAATGACCTCACAATAAGTATTCAAATCTATACTAAACATAAAAAATTGAGTAGATAATTTTTGGTTTAAGGCTATAGCTGCCAGATTTGACGACAAATCGTCATTTTGACGATCTCCATGCTTAAGTTTAGCAAAATGGTGATTTGATGATTTTTGCTACGCAAAAAGCACTGTAAGATTAATTTTTTGCTGGTGAGACACAAATAATAAAAGTATGGGTTTTAAATTCCGTTTTGTAGCCGTACTACCAAGCGTTATATGCGTTCTAAGCGTCTGCCAAAAAGTAGAATCAGTGCAATTGTATGCGACATGTTACACAACACATAGCATACTACGCATAGGCGCTTACGACGCAAAAAGTAGGTTTCTACTTTTGCACGAGTCATGGGCCTAATAAAAACTGTCAGCTGTTTTTGATAGCCGCAGATCACAATTTTTCTTTATTTGATCAAAGTTTTCGCTAAGGATACACACGAGTTGATAACCTCCTCCTTATTTGAAGTCGGATAAACAAAATTTATATCTTTTCTGGAAGAGTTTTCGATCATAAAAGCCTTTAAAAGAATCATAAAAAATCAAAAATTAAAAAAAAAAATCTTAATTTACTTCCCATAAAATTGATTTTTCCATAAGTTTCAACTTTGCTAACCTAAAAAACTAGGCACAAAAGTGCGCAGAACCCTTTTCAAATACTTTCTTTATAGGCTGAAGAGTTCTCTATAATATACCTTTTAAAATTTTTTTTAATTATTTGATTAGGTTCAAAAGTTATGATTTTTGCAACGAAAAAACTTGAAATACCGATTCTGAGAAAACCATTAGATTTGAAAACTTTTCTTTTGCGTTCTATTACTCCAAACTGGGTTTGCTATTGAAATTAAAAATTGGTAAAATCGGTTCACATATAGCTGAGATATATCCAGAACTCCGAAAAAAACCAATTTTTTGCAATTTTGTATGAAAATGTTAATAAAAACAAGTAAGAGTGTAGTATAATCGGCTGGACCAAATCTAAAATACCCTACACGATAGTCACGTAAATATATAGAACATATTACAAATTTGAACTAAATATGCCAAAAAGAAATTTTCATAAAAAATAGGTTTTGGCTATATCTCGGTTATAAACGAACCGATATCGGAAATTTTAATTTTCTGTATTTTAGTAACCTCCTTAAGTTAGCTTACGCGACATTCTGTTGGAAAAATCGGTTTAGGCTATATCGAAAATGTTCAATTTCATTTCAAAAATGGAATACAACTCTCATGTTTGGGCCGGTGCCCCAAAATGAATTTTGGGGTTACTCGACCGTGTGCAGGAGAGGGCGAAGAAGCTTATCAGTGACAGTAGGGTATCCAACTCTATTGACTCACTGGAGCATTACAGAGAGAATTCGTTTTTCAGCCGTACGCTCCGCCTGTGGAATAAGTTACCTGCTGACGTGTTTCCTGTCTGTTATAACGTTGAAAGGTTCAACTCAAATGTTCACAAATACTACCCCTCTTTCCTCCTCCTCACAACCTATTTTCCTAGTTCTGGTACAATGCACTGCATATGTAGGGGTCATCCCCTGAGTACTGGTCCAAGTTAAAAAAAAAAATTTTTTTCTGCATTTTAGTAACCTCCTTTTATTACCAGAACTAATTTTAAGCAAAAAAAAAATTTTAAGTTCGCTTACGCGAAATTTCCACGAAAAAATCGGTTCAGATTATATCTTGGTTATACGAGTATATGGACCGATATCAGAATTTTTCATTTTCTATATTTTAGTAATCTCCGTTTATTACCAAAACAGCTTTTAAGCAAAAAAATTGTTGAAGTACGCGTACGCGACATATTGATAAAAAGTCGGTTTTGGCAATATCTCGGGTATAAACGAACCGATATCGGAAATTTTAATTTTCTGTATTTTTGTAACCTCCTTAAGTTAGCTTACGCGACATTTTGATGAAAAGTCGGTTTTGGCAATATCTCGGGTATAAACGGACCGATATCGGAAATTAAAATTTTCTGTATTTTAGCAACCTCATTTTATTATCAGAACTGATTTTAAGCAAAAAAAAAAAATTCTTAAGTTTCTTTACGCGGCATTTTCATGAAAAAAATCGGGTATATAGGGATCGATATAGGAAATTGTCATTTTTTTCATGAAACTTAAACAACTTTTTCTTTTTTTTTTTGCTTAAAAGCAGTTATGGTAATATAAGGGGGCTACCAAATACAGAAAATGAAAATTTCCGATATCGGTCCATATATACCCGAAATATACCTTAAACCGATTTTTCAATGCAAAAAATTTTTATTAATTAAAAGCAGTTCTGATTATAAAAGGAGGTTACTAAAATACACGAAATGAAAATTTCCGATAGCAGTCATGAAACAATTTTTTTTTTTTGCTTAAAGACAGCTGTCGTAGCAAAAGGAGGTTACTGAAATACAGAATATTTCTAATATCGGTCCATATATGTATACCTGAGAAAGATTGCCGATTAGAAGTTAAAAAAATTTTTCTCCGACAACGGTCCGAGAAGGACCGTTCGTAAAGGATATTTAAAATTCAGCCCAGCCGAATATGTTACTCACTTACTTTTCTTTTCTAAAAAAATACATATTTTTGCAGTGCCTTTCTGGTTGGCTGACGCTAGTTTTCTTTCTTTAGGAAAACATTTCCAATCACTACAAAGCTAAATCAATAGCTGTTTCGTGGTATTGCCGCAATTTAGAACCATCGTGTGACTGATATGTGGCAATTATTGCCACAAAATCGTTTTTTACAATCTTGCGGTAATCAAATTTGTGAAAAATGGGGCAACCATGTGATTGCAGAGTATTTGATTGGGACAATTTTATTATTGGCCACCCATTTGCCACAATAAAAATCGGATCAGATTGTTCTATTTGCGACGATCGTGCGATCCTACCTATAGAAGGTGTTCCATCAAATTTTTTTTCTTTGAAAATAATAAAATGTGTATACTCGTATACCTTATTTCAGTTTTATGCTGTAAAGAAATACTCGTGTTTGTTTTTAATTTTCAATAAAGATTTTTATTTAATTACATTTGTAATTAATTTTTTCTCTTCTGTATTTGTAAATTTTATAATTATAATAATTTTGTAAATTTTTTATATAATATGAATGACAAAAATTCTTACAATTTTGATTAAAATACATAGAATTATGTATAGAATAATATAATTATATTTTTGTGGTATTTTTTAATTAATGCTTTACTTTATATTTTTTCTTTTTTAAATATATAACATCTTAAACATTTAAATATTTTTTAATAACTTTTACATTAATATAAAAAAATATTACAAAATAACTTAAATTATTGGTAAAAAAATATTTTAAAAATTTACAAAATAAAAATATATGTATGTACGAGTAAGTATATAAAAACTAATACATTCTAATATGTACATATGTATACACAAAAACAAAAAAAAATAAAAACAACAAAAACAAAAAGAAATACACTTCTAGTAACTAAAAAAAATATAAGCAAATTTTAACAATAACTTTTGGTTTTTTGTTATTTTATGTAATAAGGCCCTAGAAAAACACAAATTTTTCCTTTTTTAATGTGATACTACAATATTTATAGGAAATACAATTGTGTAAATGAAAGCTTAAAAATCATGACATAATTCTTAATAACGTTTAAGGGGTTTTTACGTTGTAAATTGTTTTTTTTTTTTTTTTTTTGTTTTAAAGCGAAAATTATGCTAAGTATTTTAATTGTTAAGTTTGAAGTAAAAGATTTAAATTTGTATAGCTAAATTGTTTTTACTTTTTATAGTAAATTTAGTTCTTAGTGTAAGTGTTTAAGTGTTTTATAGTACAACAGTGTCTTTGGATTTTTCTAGCTTTTGTGTAGAGTTCTTTCTTATAAACATTTTATTATTAGTTTTAAATAAAAATTTTAAAAGACCACCCAGAAAAAAATTATTATCTTCTCACATCAGTTCAGCAATTTAATTTAATTTGAGCAGTCCTCTAATTAAAAACAAAATAATTATAATAAGCAACACTGCTCGTACTGTAAAAATTTGACAAAATTTCAACTGTTTCCACGCTTTCTAGAACTGTTATTGTGAAAATAATATTATTTTACTGGGTTATCGTAAAACCTTAAACTTAAATTTAAATTAAACTTAATTTTTATTAAGAGTAGGTTGTAAATTTAAACTTTTTCTTTTTTGAAAAATTATTATATCTTTAAATAAATGCTTTTCTCTTTGTAAAAAGAAATTAAGAAATAATATTGAAGTTTTTGTAGTTGTTATTTTTCGTTGTATTGGAAACCTTGTTTTGAGTATTTTAAGGGGGGTTTTTAATCATAGTTTTTTTAAATTATTTTATGGCATTCGTTGTTTGGTTTTTTTGTTACTTATTGAAACACAATTTCGAATTGAAAAATTAAAAATTTAAACAGATTTTTTTAAGTGTTTAAAGTGTAATTTTGTTTTTGTGTTTAAAGAGATATTTTTATAAATTTGTGTAAGTTTTTTTATTGTCCTTTAAATTTTTTGCGTATTTCAAATATATTTTTAGTTTCTTTTAGTTTAAATTACAACACAACTTTTTTGTTTTTCTTAATATGAGCCAGAAATCGTCTAATTTAAATTCTTTATTATCAGCTATAATTTATTTTTAAATTGCTAAAGTTTTAATTTTTATAATTAAATTTAAATTAATTTCATTTTATATATATTTATTCTTGTTTATTTTAATATACATATGTATATAAGGCCAAATGAATAAGTTTAAGTTAATATTTTAACTTTGTTTTTTATAATTAAGCTTATATCTTATTAAAAATAATTTAAAAATTTTTACAAAAAATTATTTTAATTATTTGACAAAAACTTTCATTATTTTGTTTCTTTGCAGGTAAACAAAATTATTCTGTTATAATGAAAGTTTTATGGAATGATTGGTATAGTTTTAATTATTTTTTGTTGAAATTCCAAAAGAAAAACTTCAAAAATTAGCCATTTTTTTCAATACAATATTACACATTTTTCTTGGAATCAAAAATTAATTGTTGAAGCGGTGGGCTTTTGTTTTTTTTTCTTGTTGATGTAAACTGCATTATATAAAAAATATTAAATATTTAAAATAATAATTGTCTCTTACGTTAAAAAATTTTAATTTTGACATTACTCTTGCATTTAGTATCGTCTGTTTAAACAAAGTGGACAAGAAATTTCATTTCACAGTTTTATATAAATTTAAGAAATAAAACATTTCACAGCGTACCGAAATAAGAAATAAAATTGCGTTAAAACCCAGCCTAGTAAAGAAATATATTTAAAAATTGCATTTAATAACCCCAGCCAAAAATTTTTTTAAATAATAGCAAATATAAATAAAACTAAAATAAAAAAATAAAATAAAAATAATAAATAAAAACTTGATTTGTAAAATTGAATCCTGACGCTCGCAAGCATAAAACGAACGAAAATGCTTCTGTTAAACGTAAAACGCCGGAATAAGACCTTGCTAAAGGTAAACATATTTGTCATATAATTTTTTTTTATACATATTTTATTATACATACATATCGTTAGTCTCCTGTAGAAAGGCCCTAAATCGTATTTTCCCTCAACCGAACTTTTTTAGGGATTCTCTTACGTTTCACATAAATATAAAGCATCACAAAAACTTAATTATATAATTTCATAAATATCGCTTTTACAAGCAATTGAACAAAAAATTTACTTGTAAATGAACCTAGGTTAACAGTTTCCATTATGGCCTTTCCTTCTCCTGTAAAATTGCAATTATGTTTGTTAGGGCCTTTCTGCATGAGACCAACGATATATTGATTATTTAAAATACTTGCTAACGTTCGAAGTTTTGTTTATTAGATTCTCCAGAAGTAAGCCACCTCAGTTTGAATACAATTCAGCTAAAATACTCAAAATGTAGTATTTCCAAAATCTTGGACCTTAAATACCTTGTTATAGACTAACAGCACAGCACTAAACAAATATATGTTAAGCTAGCGTATCAAACCTCAACTAAGTCAGTCTTAAACATGATTCGGTATAGAAAGGCTAGATTTAATAAATGTTTGTCGTATGAGGGAAACATGTTGAAGCGAATGTCAAGTGTTGCTAAAAGGTCTTCTTCAGTCATTACATATTAGCTGCTCAAGCACAAGAAAAATGTCTTACAAAATATCGTAATATTTTCAAGTACTATCCATCCTCTTCTTTCACATTTCAAAACAAACACTTCGGTGCCGAAATGTTCTAAACACGAATACTGTCTTGCTATCGTTTAGAACAAACAGGACCAAACACAAGTAGAACCAACTGAAATATAACAAAATTGAAGTCGAACTTCAAACATTGAAGTAATGTTCTATTTCAGTTTTGTTTATAAAATAGGTTATTGTTGTTGATGGTTTTTGTCTTTGTATTAGTGTAGCTAATGCTCATGTGCCCATATATTAGTGATAGTGTTTTAGTGCACTTGCAATGTTTTGATATAAGTCATCTAGTATTTGCTTCAGTCTGATGTTTTGTTTTGGTTTTTGCTATGAAACAGAATTCAATTACTGTAGTATATGTGTTTCAAAACTATGAAGTGTTTGTTCTGTTTCCAAATGTTATACTCCTTGTTTATTTTGTTTTAAATATTGTTCTAAATACAGTGCTTGGAACTACGGCATACTAGTAAGATGTGTTCTTTAGAACATTCTATGCATACTTTTATTAAATATATCATGCGCATGACCATATGTCTTCTTCAAAGAGTACCTACATGGCAAACCAAGATATTTAGAGCAAAATATTTTAATATGTTTCTCGTAATTAAAAAAAAGAACAAAAGAGTGTTGTAAGTACCTGGATATCTGCGGAAAGGTATACTACTTTGTTTTGCCGCCATTTTGGTAAACATTAGTCTTGACAGTTCATATTTGGCAATCGTAAAGTAGACACGTGGCAAATTTATTATGGAAAAATATTCGATAAACCAACTTGTTTTAATCATTTAAAGATTGTATCAGAATCAATAATCGATTACTGTGACGATGTGAAAGTTACGCACTATTTAAACGCACTATTTATTGTTTAGCGAATGATTTCGAAGAAAGTGTGTCTGTAGATGATACTCGTATGCACAAGCATGAACCACAACCTACTGCAAGATCGGCTAAACACATTACTGCTGCTTCAGAAAAATATCAAAACAATCTATCAACCGCCGTGATCAAGAGTTTGGCCACAATTTTGCACAAGGATTTGCATTTGTTTCAACTTAAGATTCAGCTGACACAAGAGCTTCTTCCACAAGACCATTTACGCATCCGTACATATGTCAAAAGGATGTTACAACTCGCCCATGACAACCCCGATTTTCACGAAAAGATCATTATGAGTGACGAGGTACATCTTAATTTGAATGGACATGTGAATAAACAGATAAGTCGAATCTGGGCAATGGAAAAGCCTCAAATCAGTCACCTATGCATCCATTAAAAGTGACAATCATAGGTACTTCTTCGAAAATCAAGACGACGTAACGGTGAATATGGAGCGATATCGTGATATGATTCAAAACTTTTTAATGCCACAACTGCATGCTTTGGGCTTGATTAACATGTGGTATCAATAAGACGGTGCCACATCGCATACAGCCAGGATTTTAATGGCATTACTGTATACTTTTCCGGTGGATACCTTATAAAAGGAACTTGGTGAAGATGTGCTTCACAAAAAATCTATTTTTTTTAACGTTAATCTTATTGTTTTTACCAATTTAAATATGTGCACATATTTTCTTTAAAACACGATCGCCAAAGTATAATTTTTTTTAAAAGCTTCTGGCAACGCCGTCCTTAGTACGTTTACCGAGTGTGAGAAAGTAATGGGAGAATGGGGAAAAAATAATTGAAACCTAAGTAAAGCTGCCACGGCATTCAAACTTAATTGGGCATGTTACGTACTCAAATTTACAAACGCAAGCTCTAATGAACAAAAGACTTACTTATGCAAACAATAATACACCTCGATTATTTCCTAACTTCGCAAAATTTACAAAATTCTGGCAAGTTTACCGCAGGCAGATGCTGGGTTGTGTGATATATTTTGTATTTATATTTGATGTAGATAAAATCCAAATTGTCAAAAAACTGTAAAGTTTTTATGTAAAAATAGCTTAAAAAAAATTTCTTAAAAATTTAATAACGCATGGAAACAACTGGACGTAGGGGAAATTCGGGAGGTTTTCTTCAAAATTAGGGAGTTAAAAAAAGTCGAAAGACTTTACTGCAGCGGACAATCCTTGCAAACACACACATATATATGTATTTATTTATGTATACTACAGTTGCAAGTACCATTCGAAAAGTAATTTTTCTTATTTTTTACTCTTTGTCTTTGTATATTATCTGAAATAATTAAAAATATCGCTCCTTTTTGCAACATAGTCATATCACAAAAAATGAGCTTTTCGAGTTAAGAATGCAGAATTGTTAACAGTACTACCTTTTATATTGTGGCACAAATTTTTTTAAGACTTGTATGGAAGCTAAAAATTTGAAATGCGTTTTTCTCGAAGCAAGCTTTTTTGAATTATGACTATGTTGCAATAAAGGAGCGATATAACTTTTTTCAAAATAGATAAAAAGAAAAATCAAACAACTTTAACTTTGCTGAGCCGCATGAGTGTGTTTGTTTAAGAAAAATGTGTGAGTAAGGGCGTTCTAGCCTTAAATGAAATCTGACGAGATTTGTAGCGACTGTCAAAAAATCTAACATATATTTTATTTCTTTTCACACCATCACAGTTAAAATAAAGCGAAAAAATCCGAGTATGAAATAAATATCACGATCTGTCAATTTGGTTAAAGGCCGTTTTTAATATTTTTATTAATTGCTTTTAAAAAATTGCAACTCTGATCTAATAAAAAGTCATATTGCTCAAACTAATTTTTAAAAGTAATGAATATATAAGGAACGTAGCATCTCTTGCCGTATTATTTTCCCTTTTCAGAACACTTTACACTACATTATCATATACGCAAGTATTATTTGATTATTTGGCAAATGAATGACGTTAATTGAAGTTTGGCTAAGAAAGCGCAAATTTTGACGTTTTTCTTATTACTTTCTACAAACAAATTGCGTGTGATTTTGTTTTGTTGTTATTTGGTGTTGTGTTGTATTTATTGTCATAATAATAACACTATATACTACAGCTGCCTTGCCAGGGACCAATATATCAGCTATTCAAAAATAGTGCGTTTTTATCGCACAAATTGTATTCACTTTCATTAGTTTTGATTTATATTTTCGAGATTTTTTTTTTATCAATTTTCGTCGATTCACAAAATGTTAATATTTTATATGAAAAATTTTTAATTTTAAAAAGAAGAACAACAAGAAGAAATGCTAGGGCCGATCGCAAAGTAAGTTCGTGTTTCAGTGACAGCCCTGTTGATTTCAAAACCAAAACGTAAAACGATTTTGCTTAATTCGTTTTTCAGTATAGTAAGCAGCACGATATTTATTATATGATTAAAAGAATAAATATCGTGTTAAAAGGTTAAGGCAGAATAAGTTTTTACGTTATTTTCCGTTCTGAATCAGCTGTTTTGTTTCTGTTAAATATAAACTATATGTGCTTGGTTTGTTTTTACTTTTTCATTCTGTTCTGTTGCGGACTAAGCTGCTGAAAATAGAATACAACGTTAAGTGACGGCCAGATATGTGTATGTTTTACTTTTTTCAGGTATGGAAACATTAATTTTCAAATGTAAATAATTTTTTTGCCAAGAGCTAAAAAAAATTTGTAAAATATTTGCTACAGAAATGAATGTCACAGAACGGCAATAGAAGGTAAAAACTAATGAGGCCTATACTTTAATTAAAAGGATACATAGACGGTTTTTTAACGCGCTCATACTAGTTTCACTTGTATGTTTGTATGTTTGCAACAATCAATACCCGTGCCATATAAGCGATTATTACATATACAGGTATATAAAATTGTGTATACTGTGTTGCTGCTTTAGTGCGAAAATTGGGGTTGCCGTATTACTTCCGTGGAAGTGTGAGATTTCGGAGATTCACGAAATCGATTTTGGGAATTACAAAAAAAAATTCCGTACCAGTTCGCTAACCGGTTTTGAACTGATTTTTCATATTCCGTGAGCCTTTTTGCCGTGGAACATACATCTGAACTATAAACGATTATTGCTTCTAAAGAAGTGTGGTGGGGCGGGAGGGGGGGGGGGGGATTTTAACCTTTCCTGAAGCCGATCTTGGGAGTTTCTAAAAAAAACTCGGAACCGTTTCACTAATCAAAATCGGAGCCAGTTTTTCATATTCGGTGCGTGTTTTAGCCGTGGAACGTGTTTAGCTATTAACGGCCATTCGATTTAGTGCGAAAATTGAGGTTGCCATATTGTTTTCGGATAATTGGGGGATTTTGGCGAACGAACGAACGCGTTATGAGGATAATTATCTGGCAATATGGAAAACTTAAAAAGAAGCTTAAATGAAAATGTTTAAATTTGATACCGAAGCGTGCTTTTTAGTTTTTTAAACTATTTTTTTTCTAATGTCAGCCAAATTTAAAACTTTATGAACTTTTTCATTCAGATTTGATTGATACATTTTCGTTATACAAAAAAACCTTTAAAATAATAAGTTAAGGTTGGAATTATAGATTTTCGTTGTTAAGCACTAGTTAAATTATTACCAAATATTAATGATTTTTCACACTTTGTAGAAAAAAACCAGAAAATATTCAACTTTTATATTTGAATGAGAATTGATTTAAGATTTATATTAAATGTTGGTGCAATTTTACCTTCTGTTTTACATGGAAAGAGTAAGATACTTGGTTTTTTACACAACTTCTTGTTAAAGTTTAATAAAATTTATAACGCAATTTTGGATTCTAGAGCAATGGTTTTTAGCTTAATAAAAGTATACAATAAGCTCATCAAAATAAATAATAACTTGGATAATAATTCATTATAAAAAACTAACTAATATATTTTTTATTATTCAGGGTTAAACATTTATAGCTCAATTTGCTCAGAACAAAATTTTGCAAATTTTTAAGCCATGATGTATTTTTTCACAGTATTTTTTTTCAAGATTTAAGCATTCAATTAAATTTTCGAATTAGCTGAATAGCATTCATTGGAAGCAACGTGGAATATTAACCCAGTTAATTATTGCTATTGAGTTTTCTATTAAGCTTTTCTATGAAATCTTTTAATTTGAATCGGTGTAACAAATATTAAAGACATGGATTCAATTCTTTTTCCTTTAAGACTACATTTAATATAAAAATATGTAGAAAATTTATTTCCCTACACAAAAATGTTAAAAATAATGAGTATTTTGATAAGGTACTGACTGACCTATGTAATATTCGGCTTTGGATCCATAAAATAATTGTAATTGTTAAAAACGAAAGGAAGCTCTAAAGGACAATTAAAAGAATATATACAAAACTTAAAACTAAAATAAACAATTATAAATATTAAAATAAAGTAATTTTAAATTCAAAACGGAAGGCTTTTTTGTGTATCAAATGTTCAATGTAATGAAGAATTAAAACGAAATTTAGTAAAAAAGAAAAAAAACTATAATAAAAAAAAGTGTGCCTGCAAAAACATAAGCATGTACATTTAAAAAAAGAATACGCTGAAATGTTCTACATGAAAAATGATAAAAAAATACTTTTAATTTTTGGCAAATATGAATTCGCTCTTTGAGAAAAAATTTAAGTACGCTTTTAAGTGCGATTTTCTAGTTTTTTTAATTAAGAAATTCAACTTTTCAGAACTCGATTATCGTAACAAATGCGTTTAATCGGTTACTGTAATATTTAAAGCAATTTAATCGCTGTTTGCTGAAACTTCTTTAAGCTCAGTGTTTTCTTTTTGATCTAAATAGTGAGTTAAAATTGATTTCAGGTATATATTACTAAATATAAATCGAATACATGAGCCTGTAGACGACGTTTATATTAAGCTTATACCGAATTACATTTAAATTTCTAATTCATTACGATTTTGTTGTTATAAAAGTCAAATGGTGATGATGATGATGATGCTGGTGCATTAAATTGTTGGGACGGTAAATTGTTATGCAGCTGTGGAGCTTGAAATCTGGGAGGCATAAGGGAGCCACTAAATAATGCTGGATTCCTTGGCAATTGTGCCATGGCATGTGGACTGTGCATCAGTGGTGGTGGCAAGTGATGTCCTGGGCGTGATGCGAAACCAGTTGGGTTCAACAAACTCCAATTGTTGATCAGGTGATGAGGTCTAACAGGTTGTTGGTGCGGGAACATCGCCATATTCTGGTTGTGGTGTTGTTGCTGTTGACGCAGTGCAGCCGCTACATTAAGTTTTTTACGAAAATCTTGCATATTCAGTAGATTGGCTGAGTTACGTCGTGTAGACGTTTTCCCACTACCACCACTCGTAGTTGTTGTGGTAGTAGTTGTATTTGAAGCGCAGGAGGTTGGTTGACCATTGTCGCTTACCTATGCCCTGTAAGGTTTGCAAAACGAGTAGCGGTGATTCATGTGCTGTGAGTAAGAACCGGAATGTGAGAAACGTTTCAGGCACTTTGAGCACTGGAAGGGCTTTTCACCACTATGCAATCTCTTGTGTTCGGTTAAGTGATGTTTGTGCTTAAAAGCTTTAGGACATTCTATACATTGGTAGGGACGTAGGCCTGTAAAAATAATAAGAATTTTGGCCATTAAAATTAAATAGCGTATTTACGAATGAGGATTTAACTACCTACCGGAATGCTCGTATTTATGTCTTGCTAGTGAACTTTGTTTGGCGAAAGCTTTATCACATTGATCACAAACGAACGGTAAATTGGGATCTCCAGCATGACCATGAGTTTCAGCCTTAGCTCTTTTTCGTTTGGGTGGCAAAAGTGCGGCAGCGGCTGCCTGTTTCTGTTGAGCCATAAAGTGTTCTTCATGAGATATTTTCGCATCTTCATCGTGCCATTTTCTTTTTTCCGCGGCGGTACTTAAGCTGTTACCTCCGAAGTCTATAGATGGGCCTCCCAATTTAATACTATTCATTAAAGAATGTTGGCGGGCGTACTCTGCCGAAGTTGGTGTCATTTGGAACAGAGCCTCCATCGGCATTAGAGACCTTTGAGCAGCAGCCATTGCAGCTGGCATCATGTAAGGAGGTAATTGTGAAAATGAAGGGAATGCTGCAGCGCTTCTTGGTGTTAAAATTTGTTGGGGTCCTAGAGAAGGAGCTTCTATAGGAGATGGTGTCTGTCTAATGTTATGTGGCAAGTTAGGGGCACCATTTGCCTGGGAAGGGGCAGCAAAGTAGAGAGCAGCAGCAGCAGCTGCTGCTTGTTGTTTGAAGGCCGCAGGAACAGAAGCAGCTAAAGAAGGCGACATTGTCGGTGGAGACATTTTGCGACTCAGATTAATAGCTTCTTGCATATCTCCAGTTTGACTGTCAGAAGAATTTCGCATGGGCGCTATGCCATACAAAGGGGAATGCAGTTGTTGGTTAACACTTGGTTGCTGTGGTTTCACTGATAAATCTAAAGGCAGATCATCGGAGCAGGACGATTTGTTAACTGTTTCAATCGTAGTATTAAAATTTTGAGACAAGCTCTGCATGGGAGCTGCTGGAATTTGCATTGGGAATGTCATTTTATTGTTGTTGCATTGTAACTTTCGTTCTCGCGAACGATTATTTTGGAACCAAACTTGTACTACTCTAGCATCTAATTGCAAACGTGTGGCAATCAAGCGGAATTCCTCGCGACTAGGACGGGGGTTGAGCGTATAATGTTGCTTTAACTGTTGTTGTTGTTCCTCGGTTATAGCTGTGCGCACCCTAACTTTGCGCTCGGCATTACTTTCACCACCACTAGAGCAATCATTGCGTGAAATTGAATCTCTTTCATCTAGCTCTTCTTCAACGTCACTACAGTTTATAAAAGAGCTTGTATTGTGTGATTGTTGAATTATCGGAAGTTGCTGTTGATGGAATTGTTGTTGCATTTCATGTTTAATTAGTCCACATAACACCTTTTCATGTTGTACCAATTCCAAAGGGTGATTGAAGTGCTTTTTACAACGACTGCATTTTAAAACAGGTGCAGCTTCATGAACATTTTCATCTGTTATTGCAATATTTGAGTTGTTGTCAGTTTGCTCTTCTACTTTGTCTTCGGGTTCTTCTTGCTTTTCTGTTTTAATAAGAGAAAGAGCGTTCTTTTCTTCTTCTTGATGAGATTTTATATTATTCAGCTCTGAAGCCACTGGTGATTCTTGAGCAATTTGCTCCTGTTTCAAAGGGGAACTGGAAAATACTTTAGAGGATTCTTCTTTTATTTGAGTCTCTTCTTCAATTTCTTCTTTCGCCTCAGCTTGATTACTAATTTTGTTTTGTTCGCAGTCATCTAAGTCCATTACCAATTTAGGTTCATCATGGTTATCTTCATCATTAAGTTCCAAGGCCTCGGATGATTCCTCATCCTCTACATCACCATTAGAGATATTTAAGTCTTTTTCACCTTCTTCCTCGCCTTCATTATAGGATGGTGGAGGCGTATTTGTTTCGGAATCTTGCGGCACTTGTTGGTGATGTTGCTGCTGTCCAGCAGCAGTCAATTCCAACAGTCGTTGTATACTATAAGGGTGAATACGCGGATCTAATGCCATGCTATAAAAGGGATTAGGAAATGAAGCTAATAAAGCTGCATTCATGGCTGTGTATTCACCATATTTTGGCAATAGATTTGTATAAAATGGATTACTTGCATTCGAATTTGTATCACCAGCAAAATAATTCATGGGATTTGTCAAACCATTGGCTGCTGGTGAAGAGTCTGATTTCAAAATTGGAGAATTTCCTTTAAGGGATGGCGGTGAGCTTAAACCCGAGTTCTTTTCCGAAGACTTGGCTGTATTACGATTATTATTAAGTTTAAGGCCAATGCTAATACATTTTTTCGATGTATTGTGTGCTGAAAACGAACCGGAATGTGAAAACCTCTTGCCACAATTATTACACCCAAATGGCCTTTCACCGGAATGTATGCGTAAATGTTCTTTAAGATGGTGCTTAAATTTAAAAGCTTTATCACATAGCATGCACTTAAACTTACGCAACAAAGTAGATTCGTCATGGCTAATCATATGACGTTGCAAACGATATACATTAGCGAAAGCTTTCTGACAAATTTTACATTTCTGAAAAAAGAGTATAAGAAAACAAATCAGTACATTTTATATTGAGTAAAGTATTTTTCAAATTTATTACATTATCATATACCTAGTTTTACGTGAAATCTTGTCTGGACATTCCATGAATGATAAACGGATGAAACAGATAAGCAGGCTTGTAAACTAAAACAATCTTAAATTATTTATGCCTCATCTAGCTATTCGATTAGATTTTTTGGGAAATAATACACCTACACATATACACTCGTATGTATGCACATAAATTTATAATATCATTGTTTTTATTTTATGAATATACCGACCGCTTATATATACTTTAAATAGGCAAAAAAGAATCTTGAGAATGTTAAAAAAGGGACAATTATAACATTGTTTTTAATTTGTGTTAGAGATCGACAACGGGTACCAAATTTTTCAAACTTTTGAGTTCATACAATTAATAGCAAGATAGACTTGTTTTCGTGAACATTGTAGCTGTAGTCGATCATAACTGCTGCAGCTCTGGCAATAACCCCCAGGAAATAAACCCCAAATTAAAAACTAAATAATACCCAAAAAATTTGGCGCACTATTTTGTTTAAAATAAAACCCCAATTTTAGATTGAATTTATGCCCCAACAAAATGAAATAATATTCCAAACGGATATGAAATAGCGCCCCACCATTGGGGTCTTTTTTCATTTGAAATAAAACCCCAAATTTTTATATGAAATATCCCGTAAAACAAATTTTAAAGTTTAACATAAAAAGTTTTATATAAATTTCCAATATTTGAGAAAAGGAGTTCAGTTGTAATATTAAATTATATGCATGTACAAATGTTTGGAATTAATATTATACTCGTATATGAAAATTATGATTAAGTTAAAAAAATCGCGCGATTTATATAATAATATTAATTCCTAATACTTCTCTACATACATACCGCTCCTTCATTGTTACATAGTCATAACTAAAAAAAGCTTGTTTAAAAAAAAAAAAAAAAAAACACACAATTCAAATTTTTAGTTTCCATAAAAATTTTAGAAATTTCATATAGAAAATATCGCCTAAAGGAAACACTTTAAAAGTAGTTTAAATAAATTTTTTGGACAATACTGTACTGGTAACAATTCTGTATTGTTAACTCGAAAAGCTCTTTTTTTGAGATATGACTATTTTGCAACTCAACGGGACCAAGAAAGAATAAAGAAATATCATAAACTCTGCAGATCTTGGGAAAGAAGTGGGCTGTTTGATCAACATTTCTAAATTATTTTTTTAGCTTTTATTTATTTATTGAATCTTCACAATGTGAACTATCAATAAGTACTCAAATCTTAATACTAAATACAATAAATTAACTAAGTCCAGCCAATGCTAGACAAAAAGTTTTATTATATCGGTAAAATCACCTACTTAACGCTCTGATGGAGGCAACGGTATCCCTTCTTCTCAACCGAGTGTGACCACTAAAATTAAGTATGTTTCGTGCAAGAGGGTTTGGGTGAAGTTCCAATTTGCTGATATACCTTGTCGCATGCTTTGAAAACTCATCTTTTACCAGTGGAACACACAGATTTTTTACACACCATGGAGCTGCAGTAATTGTTCGAAGAATTTTGTTTTGTCGCCTTTGAATTTTTTCAATGTTTGAATTTCTAAATTATTGATTTGTTTTCTTTTTTAGTTTTTTTATACAAGATAATATTTATGTACATATTTTATTTTTCATTCCAATGTTTTCCTTGCTCTACTGTAAAAAGCAGCTGAATATTTTCACAGAAAAGGTAATTGTAAAATATTTGCTACAGAAAAGAACGTCACAGAACAACCGAAAGTAGAAACGAATGAGGCCTTTAAGGGTAAAAACCTAACAATATATATTTGGCATATTTTGACTGTTGCATTTCGATATTCGTCTAAAAGAAGTTTTTGGTTGACGATATAGTTAAATTTGGTGATTTAATAAATATAAAACATAATTTTCCTTCTAACATAGCCACCAAAATTCCGAACCAAATTTTTCCAAAGGAAACCGAAATATTGAATAACTTTTGTAGCAATTATTTATAAAAAGTAATCGACCTCGAGCTTGATACCTGTTATTGAAGAAGGAAAAATTTGGAAAATTTTTAATAGAAATATGTCAAATAAACATTAAGTAAATATAAAATATTTTTTATGAATACGGTCGTATATATTTCTATAATACGTAAATAATATTGTAATAAATTTTCATACTAAAATAAAATTCAAGTAAATTTAACCAAACACAATATGTATATTAGTTTTTCATATAAAGTATTTGTATAAAAAACAACAAAAAGAATAATGTCTGAATCAAAATGAATAATGTCTATATATAGGCGCCAATGCCGTCTTCAGCCTAGTTTTCAATTCGCTCATGTAAAATATTTTTGCACAAAAAAATATTTTACCTCTTTCACGATTTTTTTATTGTCTTGCACCCGTCTTTTAAGATGTCTTAAATTCATGGCGAACTGGTGTGTACGAATATCTCGTATATATGCTCGTTGAAATCACTTCACGTTAAAAGATGTATGAACAGATCTATGTATCTATATATTTTATGTTATGTACTTGTTAATAACATACATAAATTTATCTACGCATGTACATATGTAGTTAACTGCCACATTCTTAATTGAAGTTTGTATGTTATCTTTCATTGTTCAATTTGATATACATACACATGCACATATTTATCTAAGTTTAATTATATAAAGTCGTTAAGCTCCTCAAACTCTGCACAAACGAATTGATCAAATTATTTTAATCTTTTTGGCGACCGGTGCTACATACTCGCATCTACAAACTATAGCCCTGTTTTTTCTCTTCTCAGAAAATCGATCTTATTCGAAGTAATCACGATTTCAAACTGTTAAAGGTAGATACAGCAAATGAGAAAAGGCAGAAATTCATTAAATTTATAATTGCAACAATAAAAACTGGCAGCAGACAGCGGCCAGCATCGTTCCGATAATAATGATCATCATCATTGTCACGCAGTAGTACCGTTTTATTTCATTTCTTGTACCGTCAACTAAGTTCTGCTGGAGGCAAAACACAACAATAACACAATATTACGAATGTGTAACGAAATAAACAACAAAAAATAAATAAAATGAACGTGTAAAAACTAGAAAGGTGTGGAATAATATCAAGCACAGAAATGATCATTTCAGCAAAAGGTAAACGCAAACCAAGACTGAGCAAAAATATATCGTTGGTCTGAGGTAGAAAGTCCCTAACTAGCACTATCCCGCATTTGAGTGTTTTATTGGTTTTAATCCATTTTACATGAATAAATACAATTGGTTGCAAAGAGTTAATGGAATAATATAAAAATATATGTTAATACAGTATACCTCGTGTAATTACCCACCGCTTAAATGCTTTTTTCGTTTATTCACCCCTTATATTCAATCCCGGTTTTTTCTCACTTATTTTCATACAAAAATACACCGTTAATTAACTTTCTTTTAAGTACCCATTTTCGGTAATTACCCAAAATATTGCGTCCCAAATCCAAAAATTCCCTTATCTACCCAATACTGCCTACCAATTCACTCAACTCTGTTAACAAATTTGTCACTTGTTAAACAGCAAGCATAAATTTTTGTGAATTCAGCCAATTTGCTTTTTAACGTTCTGATACACTTTTATTATATAGGTACATACATACATGCATGTACTCCTATTATTTTATATAATTTTTGTGATAATGAAATTGTGTTTGTTTGTTTTTATTGAATAAAATATTTTGTTTTGAAAACTTCTTTTGTGTTAATTTTTATTTTGACGCATGTAATGACATTGATTTAATTTAAGTCCGTTTGCATAAATGCCTTCCTCGAGGTACTTAAGTGTCTTCGCATAATTACCTCTATGAGGTAATTAAACGTCTCCGCTTTAATACCTTATCCGATCAATTAACCAAAAATTACAGCAAACTAAGTGTGGTAATTAAGCGGGGTTTTGGTAACATATATCTCCTTCTCCTGTAAAGTTGTATACATATTAGTCAGAACCTTTCTCCAAATAACTACTAATATATACATACATAAATATATACGCACTAAGCTAGCATTTTCAATCTTAGAAGACTCTAATACGAATCTTATAAAGAGTGTTCTTGACCGTTAATGAGCTCCATTAATCGTAAAAGATCTCTCGTACGGGAGTTACTGTTAATTCTTCTATGCGACTCTTACACAACTCAGCAGTAGACGCTGAGTTTTGAAGTGGCCTTCCCAATTCCCGGATCTCAATCCCATAGAAAATCTATGGGAAATTGTAGAACGCAAGATAAGAACTCGAAATTACACATGGAAGGAAGATTTATCCAATGCAGTTTTGAGTGAATGGCAAAAGGTACCAAAGGATACAATTGACAAATTAATTGGGTCAATGCATCGTCGCTGTGATGCAGTAATTAAAAACAAAGGATACCCAACAAAATATTAATTTTTGATAATAGGCCGAAGGTTTTTATTGGAGTAAATTTTAAGTTTCCATTGTTTTGTCGAACCCCAAAAATTTTATACTTTTAATTTTTCTTTATAATTTTAGAACTACGTTATTTTTTTGTTTATATATCAAAAAGAATCTATAAAATGAAATTCTAAAATACTTGTCAAGTTTCTTTAGAAATAATTTTTGATTTTCGACTTCTAAAAATAAATAAATAAATTTTTAGAAAAGTTTCCATTGAATTGTCCAGTACTGTAAGTATTACAGCCATGTAATACTTCTATGACTCATACCGTAACACAAAAAGGCTCATTTCATATTTCCATACTATATACTTACGAGGGCTGATCAAAAAATAACTGTTATTTTAAATTTTTTCAAAAAGTATATATTTATCACCTTGTCCCCTTTAATGTAATCATCCTCAGGTATGATACACTTATGCCAGCGTTCTTTCAAATCCTCGAAACACTTCTGAAACGCTCTTTTTGGTATCGCCAACAGCTCCTGTTTCGATTTTTCTTTTATCTCCTCGATTGTAGCAAAACGCTTTCCTTTCATCGGTGTCTTCAGTTTTGGGAAGAGACCTTGTGGCAAGAATTCATGATGCACCACGCCATTGCAGTCGAAGAAAACAGTGAGCAAAACCTTCACATTTGACCGAATTTGACGCGCATTTTAAGGTCTTCGCTTCCATTGGGATTCCATGATCCGTCCCCAGCTATGATTTTTTGAGGAATTCTGAATCATCGTTTACGATGTTCAACAGTTCCTGTGCGATGTCTATTCGACGTTGTTTTTGCTCAAAATGTAGTAAATTTAGTAAAAAAAATCGAAGAGCACACCAAAATACAACTAACCTTTATTATCTGTCAAAAACAAACTAACAGTCCGAAATGGCCAACAGACATGTGTACCATCATAACAGAAAAATATGCGAAAATCGAACATACGAGTACGTAGCTCACGAAATTAGAAAATAACTGTTATTTTTTATTAGACCATGTATACGATAATATAAATTCAAAAGGTTGTTGAACAATATATAATAAACTATTACACGCTAGGCGTTTCTGTTTATCTACAATATAGGTTAGGTTCAACAGCCCGCAAACCATTGAAAAGTCAGCCCACTTGAGTCTAATTTAGTCCTGTTATGTTGCTTGAGTGCGATATGTATCTGAGCAGATTTACATACCATTGACCCAGTTCAGAACCGAGCCGAAGACCGGATGAAAGAGTCCAATCCACATGCATCACATTCCGATATTACTGTCAAATCGTGCAACATTCGTCTGCCTAGATACAAATCTCTTGTAGAAGAAAGAGCTTGACACCAACAGAGGAAGTGCTCTACAATATAAAACTCATTTAAAAATATTAGTAAATACAAACAATAAAATTTTTAGTCGCCTGACAAATATCCAAACGAGCATGACAGAAAATTAAAAAAATAAATAAAGGAGTAGATGTTTTTGTTATTGTCACTTGTCAGGTAAGCATGAGATGATTCTTTTAGGGGTTGTATATTAAAAATAATTGTTTAACAAACAACGTATGACAGCTGGGTACATGCATACTTAAATTTATATATGGATATGTATATTCATAAAACCTGGACTTTTTCTTTGGCAAGTAGGTTTCAAAAATCAACTCACAACTATAGAACCGCAAAAAGCAGGTATATTCTATGCATGACCATATGTGTGTACATATATATATATTGCTTTTGCTGTCGGAGAAATAGTCTTAAATATTGTAAAAGAAAATTACTTTAAAGCAGATCTGCCCAGGCTTATGCCCTTGATGCTCATTTGTTTTTGTGAAAGCGCTTAGCTATAGGAATGTGCTCTTTAATACACACATACTGCGCTCAAAATAATCGCAAAAACACAGAAATAACTTCGTCTTGTGTATTTTTGTCGTTCTTCGCTGCACACACACAAGAGCAAAGCAACAACACTTTCGCATGTTTTGCTTATAAACATTGACGACAGCGATTATCAATGTAAATTTTGTTTTTGTAAATTGTTTGGCTTTTTACAACAAAAAATATTAAATAAAAGTAGTTTTTCCTTAAATATATTGGGTTTACTCTCCCATATAGAACTTTTGGGCACCACTGCTTTAAAGGATGCCATAAAATTACAATAGCTACGCGCAATCACGAAATAAAGCTTTAATTCACCCAAAAAAATGTTTATACGTAGTGTATAAATTTTTTCCTTCTGAGGGAAAGGAAGAGAGAGTGAACGAAAGAGAGTTATTTTACTTTAGAACTATTTAAGCTTGGAATGTTTAACCATGATTAAGTACTCCTAAGAAGGTATAATGTATAGGTATCTGGTTTTTTGTTTTATAAAATTGTGTGACAAATATCTTTTTTAAAATTTGCTTTGCTTTTAGTTCTACAGCTGTTACCAATAATGCAAAATTTTTGTTTTTATTGTGTGTCTAAAATCACTAAATTTTATTTTAATTTAAAAAGTAAGAAACATTAGTATGCCAAGATGTACAATTATGGTTTTTTGTGTTCCGACAATTGTAGGTAATATTGTGGTAATTTAGAGAGTAATTTCTTTTCTATTGTCATTAGCCTGAAGTTGGTTGGGATTTTGTGGAATACATCTATGCTTGCCAATTAAGCGCCTTTCACGCTAGATTTAGCGCTTTTCGAGAAAATACGCTAAACTAGCGCTTTTTATACACTTAGTGATATCGCCTCCGTATTGAATTAATGTTATTTTCTGAGGTATATATAAATATCCTGCTCTGAAAAAATTTGGAGGGTTCTGAAAAAGAATTAATTAAAACAAATTTACTTTTATTCAGAAAGACCCTTTAAAATAATATTCCACGAAATAATGTTAAAAAAACTATTTGTTAAAAAGTTGTACGATTTTGAAAACGAAATTGATGAAATTTGAAATAGTTTCCTATTTATGAGAAAATATATACAAAGCTCATTTCTGGTACATAGTTTTTAAAATTCATTCAATGAATGTAGGGTAGAAGTTATCCTAATCAACAATAGACATGTAGAACTTTAAAAAATATTTTTTCCCAGCATTCGTTCACATGTGTGTAATTATATCTTTGTTTTGGTTTTTTTACTCGATTCAATGATTTAGCACTTGAGCCAAGAATATTATACTTATTTTAAGACATTGTAGGATTGGTTTTCTTTAACAATCCCGTTTCGGCTTGTCTTAGGTACACTTGTTTGTTAAATGTACTCAAATTTTTGAGTACGACTCGTACTAAAAGCAAATAAAACAAGTAAGAGTGTGGTAAATTCGGCTGGGCCGAATCTAAAATACCCTTTACAATAGTCACGTATAAATACATTACATATTACAAATTTGAACTAAATATGCTGTTTTAATTTATTATAATGATAGTTTATTAAAATCTTTGATATGAACTAATAATTTCCATAATATGGTAATAAGAAACATTAACGTTATGGAATGATTATTTCAATATTGAATAATATTAATTAAAAGTAGCTCCATTTTGATCATTATATATCTTCATTATATTAATTAAAAGTAACTCCATTTTTATCATTAAAAAAAATTTAACTAATTTCTTATAAAACGATATTGAAAGTTATAGGTCAAGCATGTCTAAATGCATTTGCCGTTGCTTATACTCAGCAATTTAATAGAATTTTACCAGTACTTTCTAAAAACTCAGAAGTTTTTGCAAATATCCTTTTTCTTCTTACGCGGCATTTTCATGAAAACCCCGGTTTAGGCTATATCTCGGGTATATATGGACCGATATCTGAAAAATTTTTTTTTTGCCTTTTAGTCACCATGCTGTGTGAAGTTTGAAGCAAAACAAACAACTTTTGTTTCCAAAAATTTTCATACAAAATTGCAAAAAAATGGCTTTTTTCGGAATTTTGAATATATCTCAGCTATACGCGGACCGATATTACATCGCTTAATCGACTTTTCCATTAATTCTAATTCAGAAAATATATACTCTACAGGGTCGCAAATTAAAACTGTAGAAATTACAAACGGAATCACAAACTTATATATACCCTTTACATTTTTGTGAAGGGTATAAAAATACTTAAATTTAGTAAAAACTTTCTTTTTCTGTGTACCAATTACCTGATATCGGCATCAATTTATGATATTAATTGTCACCAAAATTGTTGTGGATGTCCGGTTTGAAAAGTCGTCCTTATAACTGCATTGTCATTAAATAGGTCGTCGATGTCAATTTCAGTAACACTTTCGGTATAATTGCAGTCAACGACAATATATGTACATGACAGATTAATCTTATAGTCGAGCACGAATAAAATGCTCTTTGCTCGAAAAAGTCGTCAATAATTGGCCTGGATTGTCGCCATGTTGTCGCCAGACCCGTGCATGACACGGCGTACTCATATATGTATGTATGACCATTATTCATATGTCATATGCGAAACTTAGCAACTATGGTTCCCAGCAAGCATACATGTTTGATTTGTAGCATCGTATGTGACTTACAGATTATCTTACAACTTACGATATGATTTATGCACGGATTCGCAAGGGACTCAGTCGATGAGTTTTTGACGAATCAAATAATGCTTCAAGTACGGTTCTTATATTTTTTTTTACTAGCGGCGATACTATTTAACTTTTTTTCTTCAGTTTTAAAAAAGTACTTCAAACCAATACCAATGTTTGTAATCTGAGTTTCAAAATTCAGATTCTATCTTTCACTTTGCTATTTATGTTTTTGTTACCCGCCAGATAAGCAAGATTCTTTTTTTATAAGTTGTAGTTTAAACGATATTGTGTGCTGGATATACATACATACATATCTATACACATTCAAGTGTGCAATCACTAGGGTGATCGATTATTCTACTTTTTTCTAAAACCGGTTTTTGAATGCCTCGAATAGTGGCTATTTACAAAATCCCGGTTTTCAGTACAGCTCGGTGGCTGAGTTGGTTAAGCGGCCGTACTGAAAAATACATCCTGTTTACATGGTACTGAGTTCGAATCCTAGTGGGTGCTGATGAGCAGTGTATTAAATTATTTTTTCCTGTCTTTTTTGATCAAGAGTTATTGATCGCGGCAATTATTGTTATAATTAAAAGTAAAAAAGTATTTCTTGGCTTTAGACAGGATTGAACTTGAGCCAGACGAATGATACCAACCCATCATATAATACTAGAAAAAAGGTTCAAGGTAAAGAAAAACCATCCAACTGGGTTTTTAATAAAATAATTAGAAACAAATTTGTTAATAAAGTAATATTTTGTTTTGGGAGTTAAAGTAAGATTTGAACAAAAGCAAAGTAATTCCCAGAGAGAACAAAGTAAAAAATACTTAAAAGCTCTTTAATAAAGTAAATACAGATCACTGGTCTCTACAAAGGGAAAACTCAGTATATAACCTCAGTTGTGTAAGCGCGTTTACCCTTGAGGGCATTGCGTGGTAGTCAATGATTTTTATATATGGTCACAAAGCGCACTTATTAGGATTCAGGTGATGTTCACTGACATCGCTTTTAAGCTCTTTAACCAAAACTTTCATGGTAACATCTTTATCAATAATCTTTTACGCTAAAGTGAGTAAATTACACATCTGTCATTTGCCAAAAGTAGTGTTCGCTAACTTTGCCTGACCAAAATCACCAAATCGGAGTAGTAAATGGAGATAACCTAGTGTCTATAACTACGATTAACTCTGACATAATATCTGAGAAAACGTCGGCAGAATGAGAGAATGAATTTCTTTATGCCCATCTTAATATCTAACAAGGAGTATACGTATTTTTGTCAACCTTATAAGAATTCGTAAATCATGGAAAGCTGAGAAGAACACACTTCTTTGCAATTAATAGAAATTTATATGAATTTGGTCTATGAGTACATTTTGTACAAAAATAATCACTTGTTCTATATATTTAATGTATAAAAACAAATTATTTTCCATTTAAAATCGGTTTTTAAAAAAATATTTTGCAAAACTAATGATCAGTAAAATTGCAATGGCGTCTTTTTGTATACAAAAACACACACAATCGCTTTTTTGACAGCTCTTATTATAAGATCGTTGCCATAAGATTTCTGTGATAATACTGATTTGAAGTCTACACGTAACAGAATTCTCTCTGCAATTGAATTTGACGTTCTTATCTTAGATATTATCGCAGTGCCATAAAAAGGAATAACAGTTGTTTTGGAGTCAACCTTGCTCTCTAGTAAGGTTTACTCTCTCAAGCACTGACAAAATTACATTTTCCTGTTTCAAAGTGTTTACGGCGCTCTAACATATTTTTTATGTGCATGACAATTTATGGCAGATACATAGCGCTGGATGTTATAATAAATTTCATCAGCACAATCTTATAACAAGATCAGTCAAAAAACTAGGTATTTTATTATATGAAAAGAATATTAGGCATACAAAATATGTACGAGCATTGGACACATTTATAAAGAGAAAGTATGTAGTATGTTTTTATACTTTAACAACATACAATTATGGTGTTTTCTTTTCTTGTTTTTCTTTAATTGTTTATCATTTTTTTCCGATTACCATCACCCTTAAAAAGTTGTACATGTACTATTAGCACAAAAGAACAAAAAATGCTAACAAAGTGCCATTTAATAATAATGTACACTTAGCGTTTCAAATATATCATGACTACCTTTAACATACCAACGTTTTAATCACTATTTTTATCTTATAAAATCTATCATCAGCAGCACCGTTTACTCATCTACAATAACAAAAGAATTTCATATTTGCATAAACACGTATGAAACAAAGACGTAAGAAAGGGCAGTATCTCCACCTTACTCGAAGTACCGTGTAGGATATGCTACATGTTTTGCCAATTTTAAGTGCAACATATTTTGAAAAGAACATGATACCATTTAATAGTGTATCAAATTTTTTAGAAAAGAACGTATTGAACCACTATATGTAGCATAGGTGTAAAATTTTTATCAGAAAAGAAAACACCATTAGTGTTTATTTAGTACAAAATTTGTACATAGGTATCTCCAAGAAATCTGCAAAAACTTCTACTGATCGCAAAGAAGCCTTGGCAGTCCTCGACTATAAATGATTTATGAATTTTTATAAGAATAATAGAAATACGTGTTTAAGATAGTTATATTATAATTATAATGCATTTTTTCTAGGTTGTTACTCATAAAAATACTTCAATTACAAGCATGTCTGTAATTATAATAAAAACGTAAAAATACAAGATTTATTTATTAAAACCCCGATTTATCGTGTAAAAAAAATCCAGTTTATACAATATTCGAAAAATACGAGTAGACATTAAAAAACCGGTTACAGTAAAACAAAAAAAAAAAAAAAAACCGGTAATAACCGGCCGGATAATAACCGTTCGATCACCCTAACATTCACACACGCTTAACTTAAATTTGCTTTGCCTTTATTAAAAATACATATATTATATATACATACATACCACACATACCTAATATGAACAACCTAATATAATTAAATTAATTTTAAACATTATTAGATTCTTTTAAAGTTAAATAGGTAGGTATGTTTATATATGTATGCATGTATATGTATATGATCGTATATGCAAACATTTTTCGATTAATCAACAATATGATTAATCAATTTTGTTTTTTATTCAGATTTTATGTCTTTTTTTCAAATACTCGTAAACACAAAAAAAATCCATAAATCTTTAGTACAAGCGCATAATAAAAAAATTATCGAAGTACATAAATTCTTCAAAAATCTTTTTATAAAGTTATGAATGTGCACATATGTATATACACACATTGTTTATATTTATATCTATAAGACATCTTTTCTACGGTGTGAAGAAAATTACAAAATCTTTAAATAAAAATAATTAAATAAAAACAAATACGAGTACTACGATATTAGCAGCATCCAAATTGATCACAACACAAATTCTTGATTGCCAATCAAAATGTTTACAGACATTCTTAAGTAAATATGTAAATATCTTTCTTTACCAAAAATACATACTCCTTTTAGCTGTACCTTTGTTAGCAGCTAAAATATTCTTTGTTTACATTTTTAAATAAATTAGAAGTCCACACAACCCAAATTCTTAAGTGTTTAAATTAATAATTTCAAATTGGCGCCTATTTCAAATATGATTACTGTTACTCTTTTCTGGCCGCGTTGTTGCTTTGATAAATGTTAGAGAGTGTAAAAAACATAAATTGTTTTTCTTCACGAAATGATCTTAATTAATTTGCTTCAATTAAAGATAGTAATAAGAAACCATGAATCACTACTTCATAGTATGTACTCGTATTTAGAGTGATGTATGTATGTATGCACCAGTAGTATTCAGATATTGTGATACACATATTTAGTGAGTTTCAGAACAAAGTTCAGTTTAATGTACATGTCTTGTTTTAATTGACTTTTTTATTTTTATTTTTTTGCAAAATAAACGGGGAGGTTGACTGAGAAAAAAAATTATATTTTTACACTTGTTCATGAATGTATGTATGTGCATTACATACATCTATACGTACATACATCTGTACAATACATGTCAAGAAATTTTTAGATTTTCAGATCATCGTCTGTTATTTACGTATTTTGTGTGCATAAAATTAATTAATTATTAAAAATGAGTAATATTATTAATTAATTTTTTATGTTTAGTTATATTAATCCCCTGAAAAGTTTATTAATATTGCTTGATATTTTGCAACACTAGCTTACATACCAATTTTAATTAAAAGCATGATATCACACTTTGTCAGCACGTACATACATACATATTTATCTATTAAAAATAATGTTAGAATATACATACCTGAAAATGTATCTTGTTTTACATTTTGTTTTTTTTTTGTCTCGTAAAGATCATGTATGTATAACTCATATGAAAGCAAAAAAACTCACGATACCGAGATTTTGATGTTTGAAAGCATATATTTTTTTTTAATTTCATTTGCTTCTAATTGTTTGCGAGTTTAACATTTTTTTTTTTTTGTACGGATGGTTATTGTACTTTTCTACATAAAATAAATGAATATAAATGCAAGTGGTTATGACTCTAACATAATTATTTTACTTCCTATGAGAAAGAAATATACAATACGTTACCGAAGTATACTTCTTGATACGAGTTGAACAAAAAAAAGTAAGCGTGCAATATTTTAGTTTATTTTAATTCTTTGCATGCGCTTACCGAAAATAGGGTTCAATAAGAAAGTAGCGCTTACGCTTTTTTGGGCAAATATTTTTCCTATGCGAACGTAACTTTGCTCTTATTACCCGAAACGTCGTTTACTTATAACTTGCTATTAATTTGCTTTTTGTTTTCGGTATACACATATGTATGTATATAAATATCTATGTACATCCATAAGCACTAACACTACGTACATATGTATATACACTGATACATATGTATGCATGCACATATTGTACTTATGTTTATACGAGTACCTACACAATATGTTTATATGATTTAATTTGAGTTTTTAACCATTGAAAATTTATTTGAACTTCCCCTTTCAATTCTTTCTCAAGCCACATAAAACCTACATGTTTACTCGTTTTTACATCGATGTGCTTTGTAGGCCTGTTTGTCATTGGCTAAAAGAAACATGTCTGTTAACAAAACTGGTTTAACCTTTTTTGGTCGAAAAAATGGCCGTTAACATTTTGGTTCCAAATGCTTTGATTTGATTGGTATTAATGAGTTATAAAACACTTCTCATACCTTCTTTATTCTCAAAAAGTAACCACTTTGTAGGCAACACTACTACAAAAAGAACTGTTAGAGAGCAGAGAAATCGAATTGCTTTTGAGAAATTAAACGATTACATACCTATTTATTGAGAATTTATTAGTTTCAATTGTCATTTCCGTAAAGTTGCTAAACATTTTTTTGTGTTGAGTGGGTGCCACTGTGTTTCTTTGATTTGATAAAGTTGAAATAATTGTATAAACTTACATGTGGATGGATGTGTGTATCTCTTTACAAAATAGAAAAACCGGTTTTATAAATATTAAAAAAATTCCAAAGTAACAAAAATCGTTTCTTAGTATAAGATTACACATCAGTAGTACCAGAAAATTGTTTCGAAAAGTCTTCAATTTAAAAAAAAAAGTCAACAGTTATTTGACAAATTTCTATGAGAAATTTGTCAAATAACTGTTTAATAAACATACAATATTTTTTATGAATACGGCCGTAAATATATACTTATATGGATATGTATAAACATATGTATGTATGTATTGTATATAAAAGGTGAAAACTATGTTATACGATCCATATTATGAACGAAGTCAAAATTCATTGATGGCCATATTCATAAAAATTTTAATGAATTTGAAATGTGTTTTAGTTCAAAAATTCCATACAAAATTTTACTAATATTCATTTCAAATACATTTTAATTTTTTATGAATATGCACATGAATGTTTGAAAATGACATGTGCATTATTTATTAGAATCTTAGTTTTGAGCGAAATGTCTTCAAATCCTATTCGAAATTAAAGGAAAATCTTCATTATGGACACGTTGTCACACAGGGCGACTTTAATTGCCTTTTTTAACTTTTATTTAACAGGTAATTCAAATAATTAAGACTGTAAGTAAACAAATAGTAGATTAACATAATTAGTGTATAGAGTGTTGTGGCCAACTTTTTAAAGGAATTCTGTTTAAGAAATACCCGAAAGAATGAAGTTATTTATGAGGAAGGTGGCAAACGTTTTAAATAAAATTTCTTGTTAGAAAATAAAAACAAACAAAAAAAAAAAATGGATGTCGAAAAATTAAAGCACTATGCTCTGCAAATGAAAAAAATATATATAATAATATTTGCAAAAAGTTGCTGTATGAGTTTGACGCCAATTTTGGCTATGTAATCATTCCAGATTGGGATACTGATATAAAATGAAGAGGGGATCGATAAAAATAGTTGTTACTATAATTTGCTCAGAACAAACAAATTGTAGCAGAGAAAGTTATGGAAAAGATATACTCTTTAGAGTTTCATTTTAAAAAATGTACTATAGTGTTTTATTAACCACCTTTTAACCACAATAAATTTAGATATATTTAGCTGATGACGACTGCTCGCACTGACTGTTGTTTGTGTTTGTGTAATAAAAAAAAAATCCCTAATTATATCCGACTCTACTAGTGAAGTACTAGTACAGTGACATTTGAAAAAGCTTCCAACGGTCAGTGTGAACTTGCATAATCAAAGTAAAGATAAGTGTACACGAACGTATTTGGACAATATTAGTGAAAAGTAGGTTGGGTTTCAGGATTTCTTAGCTTAGGAAATGGTTAAAAAACAGAAATTTTTAGACGTGTAGGACCGCACCTGTCAGCCACATCCACATCAGAAAAACATTTGCTATGAAGAATACTCCTAAAAAATTATAAGTCATAGCTTCACAAGCTAATGGACGGCAGCATATCTCTAAAATAACCTATAAAACAAATAGACACCTCTTCCGTCATTTATCATAGAAGAAAGAAAAAAGCATAACATGGAAATAAAATAAAATGGTAGATGAAAAGAAAGCCCCTAAGTACATAAATTTAAATTCATCTCTTTTCATTTTGATACGGTATTTAATAATGTCGTTGTAAGCATCTATATAAATTGAGTTTATATTATTCAGTTCGAATTGTTCAAGTATAATGCCCAATGCATATAGTATTGTTATGAATTTGTGTTATTTCTAAATCACTGTGCGAGTCGTTGATCGCCTGTTATAAATGTGCACGCACATGTGCACAAACAACACAAAGCTAAAAACATAATGTACAAACAAACATAAATGAACTACAGAACACAAAATTTCAAGTAAATTAACAGCCATTGATTTTATTGTTTTTGTTTTGGTCTTATGACTTATCAATAACTACAAGTAGAACTAGGCAATATAAGGAGTTATTGTACTACAATAAAAAAAAACACATAGTGTTTGGTGTGTATAAAATTCGTAAGTGATATAAAAAGGGTGGGAATGACATAAGAATTAGCGAAATAATGTTGGTTATGAACGTATTTCGTTGAAGCATACAGAGTTTTTAAATTAGGAACCATTTTCTGACATTCCTTTTTCGAAAACAATTTGCTTCCCTGCGAGTTCCCTTTTGTTAAAAATAATATTGTATTTAAATAGGGCAATTTCTAAAATACCGGAAGTAAAATATTTAAAATTGGCCTATACTCTTAATAAGTTGTTGTTTTAAGAATTGCTTTGCAACACAGAGCTTGGAACTACTGCACAGTAGTGAGCAGTGTTCTTTAGAATATTCTGTGTAGCCTTTTAATATGCATTATAAAATAAACAAAGTAGGATATATGTTTTTGTATGTAGATATATTCTTATTATCTACGAGTATAATTATTTTATTTTATAAAAAAAGTTTTTCTTAATTCGAAAACGCAACGACCTAATTTTCATTTGATTCATTTGAAGAAAAAATATTGAAATTCTTATCTTGAAAAGAAAAACACTTTAGTTTTAAAGATTTTAAAAAAGTGAATGAATTTTGAGATGTTATCATCTACATACCTTTAAAAAGATTGAAAAAGAAAAAAACATTTAAACGTAAATTTATTGAACAAAACCCTATTTATAATAAAAACGTATACGCCAGAGGCCAGAAAGAGGTTATCATTGGACTCTACATACATACACATAAAGTGTTTTTTCAAGCAAAAATTTTTTAACGACTTCCACATCAGACACTTATTTGAATTATGAAAATCATGATTAATAAAATAATAATCAACTCTATATGAAATAAAAAGAAGAAATGTACATACAGACAAATACTTAGGGTCAATAACTTTTGTTAAAAAAAGAGAAAGCAAATAACCACTTCTTTAATTTACTTAAAATTTAAATTATAATTAATTAAAATGTTCGAATATATAAACTTAATTATCTTTTATGGTACTATTTTTTAATAAAATAGCTTTTCAATATTAAAAGATATTTTCGTTAATTAAACACTCATATGTTGTAATTAAAAAGAAAAATTTTTAACTTTCCTCGTATATTTGTCCACTTTTCTTAAATAATGTCTACAGTTTTATGCTCAATTAAATTTTAATATCTCGAGAATAAAAAAATAATAAATTACAACTCAACCATTCTTTAATAATATTTATGATATTTAATAAAAAATATTTCTTCTTTCTTATTTTCTGGCTGTTCTACAAGTTGAATTTTCTTATAAATTTTCCCTTTTACTTAAAAGCAAAAACTCGCATATTCAGTATTTGTTGTGGTTTTTCATTTTTCAACATTTATTAACCTCAACTAATCATTAACGCTTATCCGGGAAATATGTATGTACATATGTATTTATTAAATAATATTTGAAAATTATTCGAAAAAAAAGATGAAGTCTCCTGAGACAAAAATCGTCATAAATTCTGATCTTTGTTCTTTCGTTGCTCATTGAAGTTATTTATGGGTTTTCTTTTAGATCTCAAAAATTTTGATTTAATTCTCAAGTGCATATGAAAAATTAAAATATTGCTTTATAAAACGATCTAGTTTTTTTCTCTGAAAAGGAAAGCAGGTGAGTAGTCTAATTTTTGTGTTAAAGTTAGAAACAGTTTTGAATTAATGATCAAAAAAGCGTAATCTGTACATTACCACCTCTTACTCATATAAACGTCAAAATCTATGTGATCATAAGTCAGTAACAACTCTGTGGCGAACACTGCTTTCCACATTACATCTCTTCATTGATGTGGGCAACACTATTTTTTTTCAATGAATACTAACTTACAAAGTTTGCGACTACTATGTACTACACATATATGGAGGAGTTCTCAAAAATTAATTTCGTTCATCTTTTGTATCACAGTTATATGCATTTTATTTTTTTAGTTGAAGTAGTTGCTTCTGTAATCGAAATTTTCGCCGTTGGGAAGCATAACACTTCGATTAGATGTACAAGTGCTTGCATGGAAGTTCTGTGTATATATTATCAACGAAAATTATGGAAAAATACTCGATTTTCTTCCACGTTGCATTAGTGTCGAAACAGTAATATGGAAGCTCATTTTAAAAATATCCACGAAAAAATTAAACTCTAAAAATAGCGTTGCAATGAACAAAACTCAATTTTCTTATTTTTTGAATAATAGAGTAAATAAATGAAGTATAATTATTTTTAACGATATCCAACTTAAACAAACATCCAACTTGCAAAAACTGGTTATATGGCAACACTGTTTCCAATATCATTTGAGTTTCGCTAAGTGTAACTTAGTGTCTACACCTGCGATTATGAAGCAACTTTTTACAACTTCAAAATCTATAACATCTAGGATATTTCGTCGGTCTGACCGTGGATAAGTGGGGTGTCCACTTGAAATTATATCTAAGCCCATTTGGGAAACGGTGTCAAAAAGCGCACGGCCTTACGGGGAAATTAAAAGTGATCGTGGCGTTATAGTCGCCATCTGCTAAAAATCGATTTGAAAAAATGTGAATATTGATTTTCTGTTATTAAAAATCGGGGCGGTGAATAAATCGAGTATGTAGCCATATGATTTTGAAATAGTTTGTCGAAGTCAGATGAGTTTCAGCAATCAGCATTATGGGAGTCTGCAGAGTTGGTTCAAGATTGCTAAAATTATAATTGGAGTTTTGAGACTTGTCCTCCTGACTTTAGTTTTGTATATCGGATTTAACCACATTACCGTTAGAAACTTGTTTGGAGTTTGCAGAAATGATATTTGATTGCTGGGGTTGCTAAACAGAGCTTGAGACCTTATTTGTCATTGACCGTTTAAAGTGAGTATAGACAGGGCAAGCCCTGTAATTTGCAGTATGGTTACTCCCACAGTTGCTGCTCTTTTTACCACTCGAGTCAGTCTTTGACTTCTTCCATTGTGATGTACCGTGAAGTTCGCTACATACAACACAAACTGCATGCAATTTACAATACGCGTTAGTAGAAGTTCTTGGCAGTTTAGACATTGAACGGGCCCTAAACGCTTATGCGGCTCCTCTGCGGTAACCCTACGTTGCAAAAGAAATTTGAGTGTATAAATTGGTTGTACTTTCATTCTTCTTTAGGAAAATATCCTCTGGTTCCAGTTCAACCCCAAACATCTGTTGAGGGATATTTTCACGGTTCCTGAGGTTCATTACGTTTTTAATGTTAAATCCTTTATCTTCCAATCCAGTTTTCACATCATCAGAGTCTACACAAGGGTCAATACCTTTTATAACGACCCGAAGACCTTTAGCACGCTTAAGATGATAAGTGTAAAAAGATCGTTTTTCCTTTTCCAGAATGTCAGACAATTTTCAGTAATCATTTTCATAGTTTACCTGAATTTTTGTTTCACTGCTGCTGTGCTTATCTGGTCTTACGTTTACCAGTTCACTAGAAGTAGACTCCCTCAAGTATATTGGTGGCGGCTTAAAAAATTTTTTTTTGTTGAAATAGCAAACCCATTTGAGGATAGCACACCTATTACTACGCGATGTCGCAGTAGTATTATCATCTTTAGATGCCTACTTGTGTTTTCGGCTTATTTGCAAAAATTAAACCGGAAGATGGCTTGTCTTCTGCTGTAACAACTACATGTGGCGAACACGAACATAGGCGGTTCCTACCCCTTAGCAACAGAAGATTCTCCAATGATGTTTTCAAAGATTGCTCCTCAGAAATCCAAAAGTTTTTACTAGTGCAGCTAAGCTCTTTCTCAAAATTACATCTGCTAGGCCCACTCATGCAGTTTTTCCTTTTTTTTTTACTTCTTAAAAAGGTATTAAAAATTTAACAAAGTTTTTCTTTTATAAAAGACCACTCTTTTCACTTATTTCGGTTTTCTACTTATTCCGGTTTTATTACTTTCCGATCAAAAATCAACACGTTCACTTTATTTTTTTTTTTACTTTTCGACGACTGGTTTCATAGCGAAATATTTCTAACACTCCGGGAAAATTTTGGGGTTTTTTACAACTAGCAGTTGTTTGTATTTGACTTTGTTGTAGATATGTTGTAGATTTCTTTCTGAAAGTGTTTTGGACTTGAAACTCTTACCTCTTTTAGCAGTGCATGTACATATAACACGCATCATAATAAAAATAATAAAATATTTTGTAGCATTAAAATACTTGTGAGTAGGCGTTATTCACGTCTTATCAAACAAAAAAGAAAGAAAAGTGATAAAAAACGTAAATAAATAAAAAAGTAATAACTACAACGTTTGTTAAGGCAAAATGAAGTTTTAGGGCCCAAGAGGTATAAGACCCCACAACATTCAGCATACATCACAGACATCACTACAAGTTGTTGTTCTCTTGATAAATATCATATTCTTTTTTTTTATCTGCTAGTCATAACTTTCAATTGTTGTCTTGTTGATAGGCTTTATACAAAAATATAATAAAATAAATGCAACAACAATACGAGTCACAAACTAATAAAGATAAGTTTTTTCTACATTCTATATACCTCGAAGTAAACACCATTAAAATAGTAGTTTTTCTTTTACACATTTTTGTTTTTGGTGTCGTTACGCATGTTTTAGTGATAAGAAGGCAAAAAAAAAATCAGTAAACCAGAATAAAACCCAGAAAAAATGGAGTATTTAACTATAATCAAAAAAATTTTTGAAAATAATGAAACGGAAAAAATTTACCCTTATACATACGAATAATATCTTCTTAGATAGTGGAACTTTTCCAACAGAGGTGATAGAGTCATACATACTTATGTATTATATGTCCAACGCTATCACTAACCCTGAAACATAAATTATAATTTACCGACTGAAACATAAATGCACCTTACTTTGCCCAAGCAAACAATTACTATTAAATAAGTAATAGAACATAACCTCGGGATGGTTTAAATTGTAGTTGGAGATATTTTGTTTAAAGCCATCAACATCATCGGAGTTTGCTAAGTTACACATATTTCTAAATCGTCTGTCTACCAATTATAGTATGAGTTAAACTATGTTTTTAAGGTACACATTGCAACAAAACGCACTAATTCATATGAAGGACTAATTCGAAAGAAGTATATGCGACAAAATGGATATTGATTATTGAATTTATATATTTTAGTAAAAGTGTTGATCCTAATTTATTGACCTTTTTTTTAATAATTTTCTTCTTTTTAATAATTTGCAATATTCGAGGTCGTGTTTTATGAAAACGTTTAATAAATTTATTCAATATTTCGTTTTCCGTTGGAAAACTTCTTCAGGAAAATAATTGTTACAATTTGTTTATAAAAATTCGAACATATATATATATATATATATATATATATATATATATATATATATATATATATATATATATATATATATATATATATATATATATATATATATATATATATATATATATATGTATATATAAAACATAAAACTGAACTGATACCCCTAAACGAGTATGTATGTATAATTTTAACGCAAAGCTTAGTAAATTTTTAAATAAAGCATTAAACACATAGACCACAGCAGACTACACGACTTCACAACAGCAAATGCTGCAACCGGCATTCAGTAGTGCGTGTAGGGCACTACTGAATTATTTTGAACACGGCAGCAACATAAATTCATACTCAAAACATTATATTTCAGTATGGCCACCTAAGAGTTTTTTGCTTCACAAAATTTGTTGATTTACAGAACATGATCTGTTTATATCAAACTTTCATGAATAAGTTCTTCTGTCTAACAAATAAAGTCTTAAAAAGATAAAAACGTTAACTTAAATTAAAAAAGTTTTCGTTTACTACGATTAATTCAGATTATATGGGCCTTCAAAGTTTAAAATATAATTGGATATAACTTCTGATCTATAATGAGAATAGTGTTAAAGAAATGAAACTTCACGACAATTTATCGAATTTTTTAAAACGGAGACCAAAACTTTCTTAAAATTAAAAAAAAAAATATGAAATTAAAACTACTTGTACGTGATGTAAAATCAACTGGTATATACATATGTATTTAATCACATCCTACTTATTTAATAAAATTAAGATTTCTTGTTTTGAGTCTAATGACCTTATTCATAAAAAATATTGTGTGTGTATACTGCTATTTAACAAATTTGTATAGAAAATTTATCAAATAAGTGTTTAATAAACATATAATATATTTTATGAATACGGCCGTAAGTATGCATGCGTATATTTAACAATAGTGCAAATATTTATTAATTTATTTAAAACACCATTTACATTTTATTGTTATATTAGAAAATAAAATATTTACGAGAGCTAAATTATTTTTGTACACATTGAACACACTGTTTTTATTTTGTAGTCAAGAAAAATAGAAATTGGTTTAATTCGACTGCGGCAAAAAATTCAGTATGGACAGCAACCAGCAGTCGTGTCGTCTTGCTGTTGTCAAAATAAATGTTCGCATTTAAATGCATGTAATTCATATTTGACATATTGAAGTCGGTTGTTTGCTGGCTTCAATGTGTTTAATGCTTAACTTGTTCTTGAAGTCTGCGTACCAGACCTGTTAAATAAACAAATTATACCAATAGACCACACTCGGAGGACTTGACCTTTACCGGATTGGCGTGGACTAATAGTTTATATAGTTTTGAATCGAACTTCGTAACGATATTTGCCAATTCATTTTATGGAGTAACAAAAAAGTAATAGTAGTTAAATTTGCTGAAAAAAAAACTTCTTTACGTTTGCAGTGTGTACGTATACGTACATACACAGATATGTATGTATATGTAAGTGTAAAAATCCATGGGTACTTCTTTTTTCTTCGGCGTGGAAGTTTACCCTCAAAAAGAACCCATAAATAAATTTTATGTTTGGAGAGCAAAATCTTAGTTTGTGGTGTTTATTACTTCAAGTTATTTATTTATTTATTTTTTTTTTTTCTGTAACTGATGAAATAATCTTTGTGTTCTGGCAGTGATTTTTTACCTAAAAGCATGATATAACTTTTTTTTTTACTATTAAATGACCATCTAATATTGTACGTTTGTGTTTTCACGAATAAAAAGTTGTGGCTCATGTGAGTTTGATAACATGTTTCTAAAAAAAAGTTGCACACACAAGTATCTAAGCATGAATAATCGCTGTTTCTCAGCTCTTTTTTTGCAATTCTGGAGGGGTTTTAAAAATTCATATTCATACATAAAAGTTCGTTTTATGCAAAGTATGACCCTAAGCGTTGTATTCAAAGGAAGTCGCAAAAAATATACATATGTATGTACATAAAAAAGTATGTATGCGTATAAGTATATGTGTGGACTGTATATGCATGTATGTATAAGTAAGCATGTATTTAAAACTAATTTCGATTTTTTCTGAACCATTTTCTTTTAAAGGCAAGAGTGTTAATAAAAAAGTTTTTTTTTTGTGAAATAATAAAAAACTGCTTAAAAAGTCTACACAAATCTTAGTAAAACTGTACAATTTAGAATAGTGATCCTTAAAGAGAAAAATATAGTTACGCTCTGAGTAAAAATATATTTGCAGTGGGAGAAAAAGTGTGCAATAAAAAATAGTTTGCTTACAATTAATTTATTTAAAGTTGTAAATTCGTAAAAAATAGAAAAAAAAAAAAAAAAATATATATATATATATATATATATATATATATATATATATATATATATATATATATATATATATATATATATATATATATATATATATATATATATATATATATATATATATATATATATATATATATATATATATATATATATATATATATATATATATATATATATATATATATATATATATATATATATATATATATATATATATATATATATATATATAAATTTATATACTCGCACGTTATATCATTGATGAATATGATACAATAAATAAAGTAGACGCTTTTCTACAATAATACAACACTAAAATAACAAACAAAAATTTGTTTGTGTAAATGGCGAATTTTCAACTTCAACTGTTCAAATTTGACAAAGCAGGTAAATGCGAACTGATAAGATATTCGCCCGAATTCGCCGATGTATCCACCTAGTAATGAATTCGTTTTGATTGGCGACTATATTAACGAGCGTAAGATTTTTTTTTTTGCATTCGTTTATCACTTAAATACCATCGACGGGCATCACTAGTTTAGTGATATGTTGCCGTACATCAGTGGTGAAACTGTGCGTTGTTGTTTGTTAGGAGTATTTTTCTTCGCAATGTTTTTTTTGATACATATAACTCCAACACATCTGAAAATTTGTGTTTTTTACAAGGCGAGTTCGTTAATCATGTACTAAGAAATGAAATCCAATTGGAAATGTTTGCTACTTTGCTTATAAATATCCTTTTTTTATATAATTCCTTTAAAATATTAGCCACAACAGCGTTATAGGTGATTAAGTTCAAAGAAGAGATTTTACAATCATCCATATTTTTGGCATCTCTTGAACTTTGTTATCTGCTTAATTGATAAAGACTTTGTAAGCATATTACTGGAAAAATTAAAAAAAGATGTCACAAGACTAGCTTTAATTTCATAATACGATTCCCTAGTATGGAACTGCTTTTCACAGCAGTGTTTTTACGGTTTTAAGTAATAATTCAACTGATCCGGTAACCGCATGCATAAGATTTTTCTGGATATACTGTTTTTAAATCACTAAGATCTGACTCGTAAAGAAATATAATATAACAACACTACCGACATTTTATTACCGCAAACTAATGTTTTGGTTACCAAATTCTCAATTTGCTTATAACTGTCAAGGTGACAAAAAATGGAAGAAAAGCATATGATAAAAAAATGAAGCTGCAGAAAATATAGAAGGCATAAAAAAATGACTGATAAACAGGTATATATGGCAAATGCAAATCATTTAAAATAAGCTTTTTCGATTTGTATACACCAAATATTTGTTCTAAAAACGTATATCACGAGAAGTTTGGTATTGCGGTTTCAATTTGCTAAAAAAGCGTTCTGGTAAACGCATATCGATTAAAATTTACGATTTCAACTTGCAAGTGTATACTAAAGTGGACTGGTTGAAACATTAAAACAATTAAATTATTTGTAATTCAGAAGTGTTTTGTCTTCCACCATGTGCACACGTGGTTTTTACTGTCGTCCGGGGAACAAGATTTGCCTTAGCCAAACCAGAGCATGCTGTTTTCTAGGGTACAGAGGTACTTGTATGACTTATGTTGTGTTAAGGATTTCCGAAACTTTTACCAAGGGTTAAAATTGCCAGAACGGGAATTTGCTTTGCAGATCTCTCAGTGCTGATCATGGTTGAGGTGCCTGCCTTAGCTAAAACATTTTGAGTGTGGTTTAAACCTAAAATCGCTGGAAGTGGAATTAGTATCCCTGATAGTTGTTGTGCATGGCCGGTGTTCGCTGGCTAAAAACCTCTCGAGGTCTCGCAACATATACCTGTATGTTAGCGAACCAGGAGCGATGGTCAGACGAGTAAGTTGGTTAGGGGCTGATGCTCTTAATGGACTTCAGCTTACCAACTCATTAAGTCTTGTCTTCCTTTGAGCCGGGATTAGAAGCCCTGAACTCTTAAGCAAGGGGTTCGTCTATAAGACTACAATCTTATAGCGATAAGTTGCGACCAGCCACACTGGGGCGCTAGTGAATCGTGATTAATTCACTCCGTCGTCCGATTAGGCCGTCAAGGCAGGTGCTGATGTAAATAAATTTCACCGTTGCCGTACGTGTTCCCCCGGGAAACATGCTTAGCCTTGCTGTAGACCAAACCAGTCACTCTGTTTTACGAGGCATGGAGGAAAAGGAGTCTCTCATTTGTTGTAGCAAACAAAACTCTAAGAAGCCGCATTACTTATGTTGTGTTGGGTTTTAAATTGGGTGAACGGGTATCAGCAAAGCCCCCAGGAGATTCGGCTTTACAGATCTCTCCGTGCTGATTATGGTTGAGTTGCCTGCCTTGGCTGAAACGTTCTGGCTATGGTTTAAACCTAAAATCGCAGGAAGGGGAGTTGTTTTCCTGACAACTATGGTGCATGCCCGAGGTGCTGTTGTTTTGCAACAGATACCTGTACTGCAAAGAACTAGAAGTGTTTGTTGGACGGGTAGGTTGATTAAGAGCTGATGGTCTTAATTGGCTTCGGCTTTCCAGAGCATTGCGCCTTATTTTCCATTAACTGTTAGGAAATTTCATACAGGAGGGATTAGAATTTTTAAGCAAGGCGTTTGTCTATAGGGCTGCAACTTATAGCAAAAAGTGGCGACCTGTGCGAGTCTTGCAAGTGAATCAGATTATATTATTATAATTCACCCCGTGAAGCTGGTCCACCATCAGATTAGGCCATTATGGCAGGTACTAATGTAAATCAATTTACAGCTGTCGTCATAGTTTTGTAGATATATTTTTTATTAATTTCTTTTGAAACCAAATGTTATCGGAATAAGTAACAAGCAAGAATAATCCATGTTTTGTCTTCCATCCTGTGTACATTTTCATCCTATGTTCATTATTGATTTTTTTTTCAATGCAATTCATTACCTTGCAGTGTGGGATGTGTTGGACACTAATATCTGTTAGTCCGAACAGTGGTCGAAGGTATATACACTCGACTTTAATCAGTTTTAACTAATTTAATTCCAACATTTTAAAAGCTGTGATAACTTTGGCTTTATCTTTTCGTGTTGTTCCTGATGTTTGATTTGAACCAAACATCCACAAACACTCTTTCCTCCGTCTCATAACTTATGAAATAGAATGGCTGTGCGAATAAAAAACATTTGAACTGAGTAAAATGCTTTTTTTTATTTCTTTTTTCTGATTTTTCTGATATGGTCACAATCAATCTTGTCACCCTATTTCGGCGTGTCACTGAGTTCAGGGGCACCCCGTACACTAATTGGTAGGACAATAAGAAGTTAAGTAAAAGTGCACAAAATTAGAAAATGGTTGGATGCTAATTCTGGTTAAACAATCAATCTTGGGTTCGGTGATTGTAGTCATAATTTACTCAGCGAACAAATAATAATGTGCGGTTGTATGAGCAAAGAAATAAAACTTTATATCTAGCCTTTGTTTGAAGTATCTTCTATTTATTAGCAAAATAATGTCAGTTTGCTCTGAGAGAATTTGAATTAAATAAGCGATATATTTTTTATACTTTTCTACATCCATGTAATTATAATAATTGCAAAAAACTAAAGCTATTATAATTCTTTTACCATTTTTTTGACAAAACCTTGAAATAAAATTTATAACGTGTATATAAAGCGTAAAATAAATTCATTGTTTTCAACATTTGATAAATTTTTATAATTAAAAACTTTTAAACATAAATTTTAAACTTTCACAAATTTATATAATTGCAAATAGCAGTAATATACATATGTACATACATATTGTAGGTATGTTTTTTTAACTTTTTTAATAATTATTTTAAATAAACTTTACACGCACACACACACGCACACACACATGTTCTCAAATGACAACTGAATGTATGTACGGAACGTAGTACATTAAAATTAATTCTTTTACTATAAATGAATATTTTTATACACATACTACATACATATGTATGTATATTTTTGTAACTTTTAGATGCTTAAAATAAATTGCTTTTAATTTTTCACTTTACTTTTGTTATAAAAAAAAAAAAAAAATTAAAAAAACCTACTTTGCTGTCGTAACAATCATCATGGAACGACCAAGTACTGCAGCCAGGGTTGAGTACTTTATAAAAAAAGCTGACCTTTTGAGAGTTGAACACTGGATATTGCTACGTTTATTATTGTTTTTTTGTTAAACACTTGTAATTGTTTGTCTGTATATTATGAGCTTTCATTTGTATGAATGAATTGCTTGCTTTACCTAAAGTGCATGCAATTTTTCAATTGTATTTACTTCTTTATGTATGAAGGTTTTTTTTTTGTAATTTTCAACTGCTGCTCTTTTTGCTCTTGATGTTGTTGATTTTAACTTTTCTCTCTGGTTGCTAAAGTGTTTTTGTGTGTATGAGCATTTAAACTTCAGCGTCCTTTAGAGAGTTTTTCAAAATGAATAATCGTTTAATTTTTTTGTGCTCTTTTATATTGTAATACTATTTGTTTGTGTTCAAAGGTAACAAATGGTTTCAATATGTATGTAAAGCCACAAAAAAGTTAAAAAATTGTTTAAACAAGAGATAAAAAAAAAAAACAACGGCAACAAATGCATACAGTTAAACAAATATTTAATTGTTGCAAGTTACAAAAAAAAGAAAAAAATATACCTACTTTGCTGTTGATGTTAAAATTTTTATAAAAATGTTTTAAATGGTTAAATGAACGAATAAATGAATGAAGGTTTGTTTATTTTGTTTGCTGAAACTGGTATATAAAGTGAGTTGACCAATAATTTATGGGCAGTCATTTGGTCAACAATTATATTGTATATGAGCATTGACCTTTTTTTTTGTTGTTGCTGCCACTGGTCATTACGATGACGTTAAGCATCAAAACACACTCAAAGAATTTAGGCTTATGGAAATGTTACACACACACGTATGTAGTTATGTATGTGACTATGTAACAAACCTGCCAGCAAATTGGAAGTCGACTACAAATACAGTTAATTTATTTTTTGGGCTTAGTTAGAAGGTAGCTACCATGAAAAGTAAAATTTTCCAAAATCCAGGTGTACATGTCCTGCGCAGTTATACCATGTTCTAACTGCTCCCAGGGACCAGGTTTTGCTTGGCGTACACCAAACCATGGTACTGTACTTTCTGGGGCATAGAGGGGAAGGAATCCTTCATTTGTTGTAGCAAATAAAACTGTAGGAAGCTGGATGACTTATGTTGTGTTGAACTTCCGAAAACCTTATCAAGGATTAAAACTGGCAAAACGTGGATCGAGAAAGCCTCCTGGAGGTTTTGCCTTGCGGACCTCACAGTGCTGATAATGGTTGAGGCGCCTGCCTTGGTTAAAATATTTCGGTTGTGGTTTAAAAATAAAATCGCACTAAGGGTAATAGATTTCCCTTATAAATTTGGTGTATGCAAGATTTCGGGGGCTAATAACTCCCGAGGCGCTGTTGTCTTGCAACACATACCTACACAGTAAGGAACCAGGGATGATGGTTATACGGGTGAGTTGGTTAAGCGCTGATGTTCTTAATGGACTTCGGCCTACCAATTCATTAAGCATTGTCTTTCACTGGCTTATGGGAGCGATTAGAATTTCACAATCTGTTGTATGAAACCCTTGTTACGCTCACAGAATCACGAAATTGGTGTTCAGACAATTTTTCGTGTTTCACGTTGATGTATATACTTGATAAGCAATTGGGCATTGCACATACATATATCAGTATCTGAGGTTTTTAATATTACAATCAATACATAAAATAATTTTCTTTCATTTGATTGCTTATCAGATAAGTCAAATTGTTTGTCCTTTATATTATTATAATTCCCTTTATATTCATAGTTCCTTTATAAGTAATCAATCAATGCAAAGTAATAAAGACTATTAAATAAAAAATAAAAATATATATTGGAGAAGAGAGCGATTCAGAAATAAAAGATATCGAAGAAAATGCTATCAATACCAATAGTCAGGTGACAGAAATCTTAAAATGCGTTACATGTTTGGCAGAGCTAAGAAATGCAGGTATTTTACAATTTGTTCTCCTGGTTTTCAAAATTTGGACACTAAATCTAAGAAACTTTGCCTTTACTATAGAAAAATTTTTGAACGTGATATACTCCTAAATATATCTCAATAAGTGATTATTTATTTTGATAATAAAGTACTTTTTACTTCTGTGAAAACTCATTTATGTAAAAAAAAACTCAAATTTTGGTTTAATTTTTCAAGGGAATATTAATTCGTAGATTTAAAGAGAATATAAACAAATTCTGTATTAAAATAATTACTCCTTTAATCAAAAGGAGTGAAAGTGTTAATTTCTTTTAGGCAATATAAGCAAGAGTTATGCATCAAAGTTTTGCAACGAAAATGTGGGCCAATTTGATAATGAGAACGGCTTTTATTGGTTTACATTATCACTGAAAAATATACGGTTATCTTCATATACAAATTCTTTTCTAATTATGGACCTTATGACATTTTTAAAAATGACATAATGTCCATTTGCAACGTGTCACTATGCCCATGAACACTATGACATTTTCAAAAGTGTCTTAACGTCCATGGACCTTATGACACTTTTAAGTGTGTCATAAAGTCCATGGACATTATGACACTGGACCTTATGACATGCCACCATTATTAGCATTTGTTTGTTTCTTTGCTTTTTATGTACATTTAATTTAACAAAATGAGTAGAAAAAAAGACTAATCTGCATCGGATGCTAGTTGTTTGTTGTGCTTAACATGTTTGTTTCGATTTTTTCTGTTGACACAATCGCTTACAATCGGATGCTTAGCAAATTGTAATAACTTGTGGACTGCTGGGATGTTATGAAAAATATTTTGTGAGTTTACTATTTCCTAAACTCCTAGCTTAAGTCTACAATTATTTTTCTTGCCTCCTTTGATCAAATAACAGCAAATAAACAAAATATTTCCTAATATAAGGAAAGAAAAACCAACTCAATTCTGCAAATAATTTTGAATATTATCTGGATTTTTCGAAATTATCTTTCCTTTATTTGACTAACATTTTTCTGTGAGTGTAAAAACATTCAACGTAGTGTTTACGCTTATACAGTTATGTAAGTGTTTATAAAACATTTCAAATTGTAAGTGATAATGATGAAAAAGACTACAAAACTGCTCTACAGTGCAAGAACAATCGAATATAAACGTGAGTTTGGATAAAAACTGCTCTATTTTTTGAAAAAGTGCTTTAATATCAACACTTTTAGTTGCAGACATATGAACATTTGTGTAAATACGTATTTATGTATGTACATTTGTATATTAACAGAGTACAGATGTTTGTCTGTTCCTCTGCCCACATGTCTGACCATCAATACATACATATGCATTGATACATAAAGCTAGACATATGTACATGTTTACATTTGTTTATATTTACCGTTTAAATGGCAGACATCAGGCATCAACAGTTAAAAAATGGTTTGTGTATTTAACTGTAAATAACAAACATTTACAATCATGCGTACAGTGAAATAAAAATATACACACACACGTTCATTTATACAAATGTATCTTCAAACAGTAAACATTTTATTCTTCGTACCTATATAGCGAGTATTTTCAAACCCGCTTTTGTATCCCCGTTCTTTACAATGTGGTCAAGTGGGTGATGCCGAAATGATTTCCAGAACAACAAAAATATTTACAAACATATACACATATGTACATAAGTATGTACATATGATGTATATAAGTGAAAAACTGGCATAAAAATGTGCAATTCATTTGTTTGACCCATGAATGTTGGCTTTGGCGTACTTGGCGTACATTTTTTTCTGCTTAAATGTCACCACATAGCGGTTGGCCATACACTTCATAGCGCAAAAAAATTTTTTTTTTTGCAAACGGGTATATGTATGTAAGCTTGTGTTCATATGTAAATAAAATAATAGTAAATATATCACATGTGTTAAACTGGGCTTAAAATGAGCCAACAAACACCACATAAAATTAAATTCAATAGAAAAATAATTTCAACTTATTTTGTTTTCTTTTGTATGTTATTAATTTTTAAAGCATTTAAGAACAAAAAAAAGTTTTAGCCTTTAGATGGAATTTTAAAATTTATAATTCATATGTTACTATTTTGCATAATTAATTGGTTTTCACACATAATATTGGCGTATTAAATGAGATTATTGTTTTAACGGCATGCAGCTGCAGGTTGTTGCCTGCTTCATTTTTAATGACTTTTAATGCTATTTGTAGCAAATTAATTATAGCTTTTATTGTTTTTACATTTAAAGCTACATATTTCTCTTGCTTGTGTGTTTGTTAGGTTTTATTTATACATTCATATTTTTGATAAATTTGTTTTGACTGAATATTGTGCAAATAAAAGATGCTAATTGTTCTGTTTTACAGGATTTTTCCGAACATATTTTATAACACATTTTAAATAATGCGCATACGCGACGACACATTTTTGATGCATTCAAAAGTTTGTTCTCTTTCCAATACTTCGATTATGCAGAACTTGTAAGCTTTTAGAGTTTTCTAGAGAAAGCGTAATACGATGCTGATGCCATCAAAAGAGTTATTTTAGCTCTTTTCTCGCCAAAAATGGCTTGGCTGTTTACCTAAATTTACTTGTACATTCTTATTAAGGTTTATGAAGTCCAGTGGCAAATACTAGCATTGAATATAAGTCGTATGTACACTGAAAAATATTTGCTTCATATGTCTAATGAACCCAATTCATTATATAATTTTCATTAACGGAATGAAAAATTACGTTCCATCAATGAAGATTCATAGCATTAATGAAAATATTCATTAAAATTGATTCATTAGTTTTCATAATTTCATTAGAAAATTTCATTGGATTTGTTATAAAAAATTTTTGAAGGCTGAGTGCAAAATTTTAGAGATTTAGTAAAAGTGAGATGATAAATATTTTACAACTACTAACTAAATGATGAAGTAAATTATTTTATACATTAGTTACTGTGTAAAAAATTGTTTAATAAAATAAAATTTCAATAGTGCATTAAAACAATAAAAAATTATTTTATGCTTAATATAAAAAAAATTGTTTGGTTTCTCTTCAGTAGCACAATTCTAATGAAAAAAGATCATTAAAATAATGCAACTCTTCCTTAAACTAATGATTTTATTTCGTTAGAGTGAAGAAAATTTTTCACCAAATTAGTGAACATTTTCATTGGTTTAACAAATGTATTCATTACACTAGTAAAAATATTTCATAAAAATAATGTAACACATTCATTGGCCTAATGAAAACATAACGTTTGAATGATGAAGAAGATTCATTAAAGGAATTAAAGCTTTACTTAATGTTAAAGTACCAAATTCATAAAAATAATGAAATTGAGTCGTTAACTTAATGAATATTTTCATTGTTTTAATGTAAACTATTCATAAATATTATGATTTATGCTTTATTAACTTAATGAAGTTATCATTAATCTAACGAATATATTCATTACATAATTTTTAATGAAACAAGATTCTTTAGTCCAATGAAGGCCATCATTGGCCGAAAAATAATGAAAATTTTCATTAGATTAATGTCAATATTCATTATATTAATGAAGGAATTCTTTTCAGTGTAGGTTAAACGGCACACTCTTCGTACAAAGAACTGTGATTCGGAAAGCAATTGGAAACATTTGATATTTTCAAATTAAAGTAATTGAGAATATTGTTGTGGAGTTACTATTTACTCCATCGTAATCTGTTTTGTTACCGCTAGCAGTATATTATCATTTTTAAAATAATCCAATTTAAATCTGTTAGTGTTGAAATTTCCACAACTCCATTTTTACATTTTTATGATTTTAAAACATGGTTGAATGCAATAATAATGTTTAAAAAACTATTTGAACAGAACAGCAGCTTTTGTAATGTACAATAATAGACTGTTTTTTAAATGTATGTATGGCTGATGTATTTGTCTGCAACACATATGTATAGAGAATAAACTAATTATTTTTGTTTTGTATATACATACATATATGAGATTATTTTTTCAGAAGTCAATTAGTTTATTTTGGTACGTTCTTTAAATTTTAATAGTATTATATATGTATGCAGGGTATCCCAGAACTCAACGTCAAGCAGAAACAGGGTTACAGGATTATGTCATGAAAAAAATCAGATAAACAATCACAAAAAAATACATTTTATTCAGTTCAAATGTTTTTTATTCACTCATGATGGTTACAATAAATCATGTCACCCTGTTTCGGCTTGACGCTGAGTTCAGGAATACCCTGCATAAAACAACAAACACTTATTTTTTTAGTGAAAACACTCGTAGTTCCATTGTAAAAATAACATTTGAAAGCAAAACGCTTTGTATATGAACTTCATCGACAAACGCAAGTATACATTGAAAGAAAAGTTCAATCCATCCATACTTGAATCAATCGCAAGCGGTGTCAAAAGTAAGGTAAATACGGATTTTCATAAACTAAGTACGGATTACTTGATTCAAGTATGGATTATTCAAGCACTAAATACTTACTTTTAAACATATTTAATCCCGAATCAGTACTTGAAATAAACCAAAGGAAATTGATTTGAGCAAACTTTAGATTGAATCAATCTTAAAATGCGATTGATTCAAGAGTTTTACAGTTGATTCAATCCCGAATCCGCACTTAAAATCAGAACAAATGAGTCTATTATTATTTATTCTATTAGATACTTAAATTTCTTCCAATCAAAAAATATATACAGCTTGTTTTTCTGTTTCCTAGCTGTATATACTTATGTCAACATTTAATAGTTATACTACAAAAATGTAGATTTGGAAAACTTTAAACAATATTTTCAAACATTCAACTATCTATCCCATTATTTTAAATAACTGAATGAGAAGTTAAAAGAAAAATACTCAAATAATATTTCGCAAGTAAAATATAAACAGCTTTTTTCTTCTTAGAAAAATTATTATTCCTATTTCTCAGCAATTCATTCACATATATGTATTTGTGTCTTTTTTTAATCGGTTCAAGAATTCAGCACTTGATTCAAGAATTTTATACTTATTTTAAGACATTGTAAGATTGGTTTTCTTTAACATCCCTTTTGCGGCGTATTTTTTTTTTAGATTGGATCAGTACTCAGGGGATGATCCCTACATATGCAGTGCATTGTACCAGAACTGGGAAAATAGGTTGTGAGGAGGTGGAAAGAGAGAGTAGTGTTTGTGAACATTTGACTTGAACTTTCCAACTTATTCCACAGACGAAGAGTACTTCTGAAAAACGAATTCTCTCTGTAATGCGTAGTGCGATTCCCCGTGCAATCGACCACAAATGGATGAGCTATAGACGATGAGCGCGTGCTACGTAAAAATGTGCAAGTTCGGGAATAAGATCCCTAATCGCATCAGAGCAAAATCCATTGTAGTAACGATAGAACAGAGTAACGCACCCCACACTGAGTCGATTTTAAATACACTTGTGTGTTATTGGTACTTAAATTTTTGAGTAGCCCTCGTAATAAAAGCAAGTAAAGAATACTTACATTTAGTACGAGCTTTTTCTTTCTGTGATCGTTTCAAGACAATTTATAATTTTTTAACAATGTAAGTGGGTGTGGTAACATTATATGGGTGGATATGACAATTGTGTTGTTTACAATAACATTTTTAGTTATAATACAATTATTAAAACGTTTATCAAATACATGTATGGTTACATGTTAAAATTATGGTTTTTTTTTGATGATGTTAAACATACATACATTGTAATTCAACAATAGTATTATGCTTTTAAAATATTGCAATTTTAAATATATTTTTTCTTTTACGTGTTTCTATGTATATTTAAATAGCTTTTAAATAGTATTATAATTCCAAAGCAAGAAAACAAAAATTAATTCAACATTTGATTCAAATTGGCTGTAAACCAGGGCTGCCCCAAATTCTATATGGAAGAGCAAACACCAATTCATTTAAGGAAAATATACTTTTGTTTAATATATTTTGTTGTAAAAAGCAAAACAATATACAAAAACAAAATTTACGCTGATGACCGCTGTCGTCAATATTTATGAACAAAGCATGCGAACGTGTTGTTGCTTTGCTATTGTGTATGTGCAGTGAAAGAAGACAAAAACATTCATAAGACAAAGTTTTTCATTGCTAGAGCTGAGTTCAATATGTGTGTACGAGCCCTATAGCTAATAGCAATTATACTCTTAAACGTGAATTGCCTAAATGCTCCCTCAATTTCCATGATTTAATATCGTCAATGAAATGTCAGCTATTTTGTGTGATCTTTTACATTGGAATAGTGTCATAATTATAATATAGTCTAGCCAGCCACTTTAAATTCAAAAAAAATTATGCTCAAAATACTTCTCATAAGCGGAGAGATGTATTAAAAACAGGGCGAATTAATTTTAAATATTAACTAATTTTGCTCAAAACTCAGCAAGTAGAGTTGTATTTAATGTAAAACAACTATTGGGTCAATCAAATGGCTTCGACGAACTTTTCAAAGCCGTTGAAATCGGCGAAAGCGGCGAAAATTACTATATTAAAAAATTAAATTCGAGGTCTGTTGTGGAGATAAGTCGGTCTGAAAACCCTCAAGACGAGGTAAACGTAGAAATACTTGATTCCATAAATTCTTATATTGAAGGATTAAAACATATTTTCCTAAAGCATTTTGCTAGAGATGACTTTGGCGTATTGCAATACACATAAAAGACACTCAATGTCTTTTGAAGTTCAACTTGAACTTGAAGTTACACCAGGCTAATATGTATGAAATTTTGCAAAGCCTAGCGTTGTTTTAATTTATAATAAAATATTTGTAATAATAAATATGTACTTCTTATAAGCGGACTAAAATAAAATATCTCATTAACAATGAAATATTTGTAATAGAAAAAAAAATCCGCATTGATGAGTGTCCGGTTGTAAGAGAATTCACGGCATTTATGGAAGAAAAAATTAACCAAAATGAAAAAAATATTCCCATCGTGAAGAAAAATATTAGCAATTTTGATTAAAATTACAAAAAACTGCAACTCTGCTTGTGAAATATTAGTAGTTAATAAAGTAAATAACAATAGACTCAATTGTTCTTATTTGAAGTATGGATTCGGGATTAAATCAACTTTAAAATTCTTGAATCAATTGCATTTTCAAATTGATTTGATCTCAGGTTTTCTCAAATCAATCTCATTTTAGGCTTACTTCAAGTACTGATTCGGGAGTAAATATGTTTAAAAGTAAGTATTTAGTGCTTGAGTAATCCGAACTTAGTTTAAGAAAATCCGTATTTACCTTACTTTTGACACCGCTTGGTATTTGTTTAAGTACGAATGGGCTAAATTTTCTTTTCAGTGTACAACCGACCGGAAATGCTTTGAAATCTGTGAAGCACAAATGTTTTCGAAGAAAATCTATTGAATAAACAAAGCTGAAAGAAAGCTTCAATTTAATCATCATACATCAATCAGAAACATCAATAAGAAAGAATGCTGAAAATAAGAACAAGTTATTTTCTTTAAAAAAAAATTAACATTGAGGTATAGCGAATTAAAATATTAAGATCACCCGGCAAGACAAGACCAGACAAGCAAAATACGCACAAAGCCAGGTTTTGTTCTCATTTTGCTTTCAACTACTTACTACTTGACTGTACTACACATGAAGGGTACAAAGATCAGCTAGAAAATACACGAGGCACTACACACATATAAATTTATTTAATTTTTTTTCGTTCATTATTCTTTTCTTTCTTAAATTATGTATAATAAATTGTATTTCTTTAATAAAGAATAAGGTGCATTTAAATCAAATTCCAACCTTTGTGGTTACTGATTATGAAAAAATGTACATATGCATATACATACATATACACATTTGTATGTATGTATATAATAATATTAATACGATTGTGGTTTCGAAAAGCAAAAACAAATAAAAAAGATAGTGATTGTAAAGTACTTAAATAATGGTGGTCATATGATTCATGTGTTTGTTAGCAAATGATAAACGATTAAACTACACATAAACAAATTTCATTTAATTATTCAAAATGTGACAAAAAACAATTTGTACGCTTGTTTGCATGAAAAACAAAAAAATTAAATGAAAACAATGGTTGAATTAAAAAGTCGGCTTATCGTGTTACATCTTCAAGTTTCAGTCATTCAACACCACTTATTAAATGGTTATTTTTGAAAACAATAAAAACTCTTTGTATCTGCAGCTACACAGCAGATGAAGGAATGTGCCTCCTCTAAAGGAAACATTCCTTTTAAATTATGTATGACTTTTAGATTGCTTTTAGTTTCAAGAGAAATAGTGAATATTCTTATTTAACGTATCATTAGCACTTGCGGCCATTATACAATTTATGAGTTTTCAACTCAAGAATTGATATGATAAAAGTAAAATGAAAAAAAAAGAGAAACAAAATCATATCAAAAGCAACAAATACTCGTACTTACTTGATTAACACCATTCTTTTGCGAGTGGGGCGATTGCGCGGCATTCGGCGAATGCATGAGTTCATGTTTTTCGAGCTCATGGCGATTTTGAAATATCGTCGTACAGTGTAGACATTGATAGGGACCGCTTATACTGCTAGCAGCTGAATTATTGTCACTACCTCCACAAGAACCAGGACTGGTGGTGGAAAGCCTTGTGTCCATTTCACCAGCGAATGAATGATGTTGAGTTTGATGTTGTTGCTGGTGTTGCTGCTGTTGATGATGTTGCAATAAATGGGAGCTTGTGTGATGGTGGTGACCATTAAACGCTAATAAATGTGATGTGGGTGAGGTTTCATTGTTTTTATGTTGATGTTGTTGTTGCTGTTGCATAGCTAAGGCTGCCATAAATTGTGCCGCAGCAGCCGGATGCAAATTGTGTGGTAAATGTACTGTAGCTGCACCAAAAGGTGTTGTCGCTGTCAAGAGATCTGTTGTTGCATTTGTATTAGTTGGTGTATTTGTAGTTTTTGGCGATGATGTGTGAGTGGGTGAATTGGATGCGGATATTTGTGGCATAATACTATTATTATTTTTTTCATGACTATTGTTGTTATTATTGTATGATTTATTTTCCGCCGAACTAATGTTACTTTCATTACCATCACTCTCTTCCATGGCGGTTGTGGCCATTGATGAATTATGATGTATGACATTCTGCTGGTGGTCGTGGTATTCTGCTCCAATTTGTGGACTAGGAAATGATGGTTCAATATTTAATTTATCATGTGGATGTTCGGAGGCTATGTGACTACGTAGATGCTGTAAGGTAAAACAGGAAAAAGTATTGCCTCTCTTGTTGAATTATGTACTTATCTAAGTCTAATAAATCTATCTACATATATACATACATACATACATATGTATATATTTACTCATGAATACGTGAGTAGATAATAATAATGCTTTACCTCAAAACCCAAAAGCCGGACATGACATTGTGGACACGAGACCATAAAAATTGTTTGATGCGGCGATAAAGCACCAACTGAAGAGACAGGCATACCCATTGAAATTTCTACATCTGCTGTGGCACCGCTAACACTTTTAGGCTGATGATGATGTAGCGTTGAAGCCAAAGTAGGAACTAAAATAAAAAATAAAATAGTAAAATATGAATAAACTTGTCTCAGGGCCTAAGTAGAATACATTAAATTTCGTTGTTAACCTTATATAAACCTTAAAAGAGGAAGATACATGTTTCATGTTGTATCAAAACAAATTTCATACTTTTCAAACAAAAAAACGCTTCTGAGTATCAGTTCACAACCGCGAAAATAAACAATTATTACTTAAACTATCAATATCTAATACATCATCACGGAGCTTTTGATAATCATCGTCGCACTACAAAAATGTTTTGCAATTATTGTGATAATGCGAAATTCGATCCTAAATATACCCATGAACCAGTATCATCCTGATTTATTGCTGGAAACAAACATATTTTCTTTAGGAAGTTAATTATTAACGAGAGTTTTCTATAGATAGTTTTGTGGAAACCGTAAAAATTAATAGAAAATTAATGAATGCCTAGAATTTGAACTTTTGTTGTACTTTATATATATATATTTTTTAATTAGATTTTTGGTTTTTGTACATCGAGTTTTAGTTCCAGCTTTTCATTTCTAAAAGGATTTTTTTACAATAGAATATATCCATAATATTTGATTAAATAAGACAAGAAAAATAGTAATCAAACTTTTAGCTGGGAGACAACTAGCTGTTTCGTAGTCGCTACACTACTCATCAGCTGTAGAAGATTTGTCGATTTGGGAATTTTTTTGATTAATTGTCGTCAACAATTAAAATTAGTAGAGAATTATTATTAGTAGAGACCAAGAAAAAATTTTTATAGAAAATTTATCAATTGCTAACATTTTATGTAGAAAATTTACTGACTAAAACTATTTTTATAAAGAATTATCGACTACAAACAATTTCCATAAAAATATTAAAAAAAAAATGGATGAAAAATTATTTATATCAAATAAATCGATACAGTTTTCATAGGGTTTATGATATATTTATTATTTTATCATTTATTTTATTTATTGATAGCAAAAAATTAAAAAATTTGAAACAATTACCATAAAAAGATTTTCGGCGTTAAAACTTTAATGCAAATAATTTAAACATATATTTTTTTGCTCAAGTGTATTTCATTACAATTATTCTCGTGATGTATTCATTTTCTTATTAATGATGTTTTATGCGACTAAAAACAATACTAATTCTGTTTTTAAAGACACTTCGTCCTGATTTAAGCATGGATGACTCAATTTTTTTAAGTGTATATTTCATGTGTGTGTTTAGATATACATAGGTATGTAAGTGTGCATAATGTGTGTACCTATATACCCAGTTCGCCATGTCTTTCAGACATTTTAAATGAAAAAAAAATCGTGGAAGGCATGTTGACGACACCTCAAACAAATCGCTGACGAAATTTTCGATCAAATGGCCACGAAATCGCGCAAGACCACACAAGCGACAGTTTCCCTCACCCCATTGTCGACGTTTATGACATTTATATAGTTATACACTACATTTTCCTCTACCATGTCGTCACCAAATACACTACGTCGTCAACGATTGTGTAGGCGACGACCTCCACCACAGTGCATAGGCGATTGTTCCAACGATATCTGCGGTAAACTGTCGTCAATGATAGTAAATGATTTAATGAAAACTATTAATTAAAATTTTTTAGCTTCCGATATTCTAATTTAAATCATCAGAAAATTTTTATAAAATTATTAATAGTGTCATAAAACAATTTGTAGAGAATGCTAACAAATAGTCAACAAAATATTTAAAATAACAATATTTTTTACATATTTTATATAATATAAAAAGGTAAAAAAGTTAGTTAGAAAAGAGTTGATTACTCTTATATATTTAATATCGATTATTTAAAAAAAATTAATTTGTATGCATGTATAGATAATTGCGCAAATATTATGTTAAACATATTGAAAAATTCAATTTTGTTTCAATAGGTTTTTTAAATGCAGCTTTAATACATATTTTTTAATTCATACAAAAAATGTACAGAAAAAACTATAGATGTGTCTGGTACTGTTGTTAATATTCGACTGAGTAAAAATATATAGTCAAATTTTATACATTTTTGTTGGGTTTTTAGAATCCCATTAATTTTTTTTGCACAAATATTTTACTTGAACGATTTGAAGACTAGATTGAAGACATCGTGTCGCTTATTTAAACTCAAATGTAAATTCTTGTTCAGCTTTTTTTATATGCCTCCTACAGATGAGCGGCCAGATCGAAAATGTGTTCGCCCATATCGTCCTTTTTCTTTACAAAACCTAAGAGTATATTCGAAACAATGTCGTCTAGGACGATTTTGCCAACTGGGTACGAATGCATTTTCCGTGTGTGACCGAAGATAAGCTTTAAAGCAAAAGTCTTTAACATGATTTCATTATAAACACGCAGCTCTTAGCATATAGGTACATACATATATATGAGTAGTATATAAAAGAGTTTTTAATTCAGCATGTGACATATAAATATATGTACATACATATGTATGTATATAAATTTATTCCAAGAAAAAATAAACGGATTTTGTTATGAATTCTTTTAGACTCACACAAACGCAGTTATGTATGAACCTACATACATCAGTGGTGGCCATGCACATACATATGTACATTCATAATTATACGCTTGAATTAGTAGTAGCAAAAAACGAAGGGGTATTTTTAAATAACTAGACAGGGAGATCTTTCTTCATTAAACTCTAAATATCAACTAGTTTTGTATCATTTGTGCATGAATTCAAAATAATGAATTAATTCACTTTCTGTCAGAGAATAAAAGATCCACACAAATGAAAGATTTTGCCCAACACTAACATCAACTAATATGATAATTTGTTGAAATGCAAACAAAGCATCAACATTTGGGGTTATGTGCATGTTAGGATTAGTTATGCCCATGCCTCTGCTTTTATCAAAATTTAACTACGGTTTGGAAGTCTACTCAATTCAATGTTCGAATTTTCGAGCATGATCATGTTACTGATATTGTTTCGCAGTTCTTAGGCTGTAGTTTTCATGATTATTTTCAATTGCGCATTCTTATGCTTTTTTATAAAACTACAAAACTGGGACAACCTGCTGTCTTAGCAAGTAGTTTCTAGAAATACCTACAATATATTTTTCCGTTTTTGAAAAATCATTTAAAATTATTGCTTGGAATAGACTTCCTTCGACACTTAAATTATTCTCTTACTCTCTTCCTACTTGTAGGAAAATGCTGTTAAATTGGTTTAGCTCTTAACTATTTAATATGCGTAATATCTCTGGTGATAATAATAAAAATACTATTTTCGGTTTATTTGTACATATGGTATTCGTGGTTGGGGAACCACTTGTAATTTATCTTTTGAACTATTGCTTTGAATTATTATTTGATTAGTGTTAAGATGTTAATTGTACTACAAATACATGTATAATTGGCCTTATAGGCTTCCTATGTTTTGAAATAAAGAAATGAATAAAATAAAATAAATAAATAAATTCTAATACCGTACACGGAATTGAGGGCGTCGCAGCAGCTGAATTTTATGTCCTATACTCGTGATTATAGGTAATTCGGATTTTGGCCGACGGTGATGTAAATTCATATAAAAAACAACTAAAAATTGCCACTATAACTGCTAGCTGGGCAACAGAATGTTAATACGTGTGTGGTGTTTATCTTCAAAATGGCATTTTGTTTTTGAAAAAGGTATGTATGTATGTATGTATGTATGTATGTATATAAAAATATCGAAATGATCTCATCGTTGAAAAAGCAAGCACAAGAAGGAAGAGCAATTTTTCAAGTCAGCCTTTTATACTGCACAACATTGTATTAAAATTAACAGCAACAAAAATAAAACTGACTTTTGACTTGACGAAAGGTCTTTAAAGATCAACAGTTTCCATCATTTAGTTTTCAACAATACCCCTTGTTTGTTCTCCAACAAGCAGTCAAAACGAAAAGGGAAAAAAGAAACAAGTTTAACAAAGACTCCATGTTGATTTCCATGTGAATTTATAAGCACAATCATCATTCGTGAAGTGAAGGTGAGGCAGCAAAAAAATAAAATAAACAAGACTCCAAACTACAACAATACAGACATACTCGTACATACATACGATGAACGACTTAAAGTCAAGCAAAGAGAAAAAGACAAACCAAGTCATTAAAAAATACTCAGACCGCATATGTATACTCACATACGTACATATATATATGCGTACGTGCAAGTCCATGTGTAGGTATATTCATACAAAAACAATGTTCACAATAAGAAATAACCTCAAGATGGTTGGTTGCCTGACTTAAAAAAATGGAGTTAAACAATGTTATCTCTCTTTTCCTCTTTTTTACAAACTAACACAGTTAAATTTAATGGGTGATATTTTTATATGAATGTATGCGTTAAGTATGAAACATTAATTTCAATTGAAAACGAAATTGTTTTAATAATAATCACCATCCTAATCGACATCATCATCAGCATCATTATGACGATGTGTAATATTCATTCTTTATTATTGCTTGCAGTCAGCGAACCTTGTGTTATTGTTTATTTTTATTAACCCGCGAGCGAAAAAAGAAGAAGAATGCATTAAATTGTTTTTAATAATTTAGTTTCATCAAATGTCATTTGATCGTTTTGTGTTTTGTTGTGTTGCTGCAAGAGTACCTTAATTTACCTCAATTAACAATACTTTACGAACGACTACAATGTCTGCTACTGCACAACGGCTTTTATTACAACTAATTCTGCTGCCTGGAGTTCGTTTACTTGCTGCATAAAGTTGCATGCGGGCGCGCACACTTAAATGTTTTATTCATATTGCACTTAAGGTCGGGGGATTTTTTTTTCAACTACATAAGTTGTTTAAGGCCGGGACACAACCAATGTTCGTTGCTGCATACCTTTGATTGAAAATAACACGCATGCGTTACAAATTTATTGGGCATTTAAATTGAATGGAATTAATAAAAGTGTTTTGAAAGAAGCGAGTAGGTATATTAAATTCGTTTCTTTATTTTTTTTAGTAAACACTTTAGAGAATAATCAAACAAAAAAATATGTATAACAATTAATAAAGTTCAATAAACGTAAGAGTAATTTTTTATTTAATACTTATACAAAGAAACTTATTTTTAATACGGGTTCGAAATATATGTATGTTGGAAAATATAGAGGTTGCGGTACATCTGGAAAAGTTATTTAATACGAGTGAGTAACCGATTTTTGACACCCAAAGGAAAAATTTCATATAAAATCTTTATTTCCGTACACTTGTTCGATGGAATCATTCCTGCAAATCTCCAGGACAATTTGGATCTGATCACGCTAAACTGGTCGTACATTCCAACAGAATGGACCAAAAGTAACATACTAAAGCAAAGCAGTATATTAAATTCGTATATGCCGATTAGCCTGACATCCTTTCTTTTAAAAACGCTAGAGAGGATCATAGACATACACATAGGGACCTAGTCCCCGATATAATTGAATACTGCATCCCAAAACCATTCATCTCAAGGACATTCGGCTACCAAATTGAGCAATATCCCCTAGAATCTGGATACTTCTATGTTTACACGGATGGGTCCGAAGGGGGGAAAGGGTTGGGGGTGGCGTTTACATAGAAGAATTTAACACCAAAATATCCTTTAGATTATCAGACGGATGCAGTGTTCTTCACGCTGAAATATCGGCTTCAAATAAACCGACCAGATGGCTGACGTTTTCCAAGATTTTCGGTAGGGATATCATGATAGTAGCAGACAGCAAGGCCGCCATTAACTCCCTGATTGGAATATACACTAATTCTAGTCTAGTCCAGGAATGTCGGACGTGTTTAAATAAAATGGCGTGACATTCTAACATAACCCTAAAATGGGTACCTGGACATGGGTCCATGGCAATGGCAACAACATCGCTGACGAATTAGGCTAACAAGGAACAACCCTAGAGGATAGGGCCCCTTTTGCGGGCAACCATTATAAGCGTGTTGGAAAAGAACAAAACTCCACACGCTGGAACGTGCACAAGAAAAGTGGCTCACAGAGCCCACATGCCTTATATCTAAGAACTTGGGGCCGTATATTAGCTTTAAGAGAACATGGGAGTTATTAAAACTGCCCAGATCTCAACTACGAGTAAGAGTAACTATAACAGTCATTACTGGGCATTGCCCGTTTGGGAACAATACCAGGAGACTAGGCCTACCCAGAAGACGATCCATCATCTCCTCGGCACATGCCCGGCATTGGAGCATATTCGTCTAAGATACTTTGGCGAGCGGAGCTTCAACAGCCTATCTTGTCTGGCCTCGGATGGCTAGTATAGCAGCATGTAACGCTACACTAAAAGGTTTCCGCCTTTCCTTTCCACCCCCGCCCATCCCTTCCACTCATACTATATTCTTATAACTTATTTACTTCACTCCACTATCTTACTTTTCAGGCAATCGCAAAGGGAACGACTCCAGGACCCAAGTGAGCTAGACAACCTAGACTATTCCGGGCTATCCAGTGGCCTGTCTACCTAACCTAACCTGTACACTTATTCTAAGGGCAGCAGTACGTCGTTTGTAGCAGCAAACAAAACTCTAGGAACCCGCATGATTTATGTTGTGTTTTACTTCAGTAACCCTTATCAAGGATTAAAATTGGCAAAATGGGGAAAGCCCCTGAGAGATTCTGCCTTGCAGATTTCTCGGGCTGATCATAGTTGAGGTGCCTGATTTGGCTGAAATGTCCTGGCTGTGGTTTAAACTTAAAATCGCAGGAAGGAGAATTAGTTTCCCTGATAACTATGGTGCATGCCGGTTTTCTGATGCTAACAATCCCCGAGTTGATATTGTCTTGCAACAGATACCTGTACTGTAAGATATCAGAGAGTGATGGTAAGACGGGTGAGTTAGTTATTCTGAAAGGGCGTGAATAATTCACGCCGTGGAGTTAGCACATCATCAGATTAGGCCGTGATGGCAAGTGCTGATATTAATCAATTTCATAACTGTCTGAATGTTAGCATGAAGGCTAGCAGTTCCTCAAACTGTACACTTGCTCATTCAATGGAGACTTAATGAGTTGGTAGGCTAAAGTCCATCAAGAACATCAGTCCTTAACTAGTTCACCCGTCTAATCATCACTCCTAGTTCCTTACAGTACAGGTATCTCTTGTAAGATGACAGCACCTCGGGGGTTATTAAGCCCCGAAAATTTGCCTGCACCAAAGTTATCAGGAAAAAAAACTCCACTTCCTTCGATTTTAGGTTTAAACCACAGATAGAACGTTTCAACTAAGGTAGGCACCTCAATCACGATCAGCAACGACAGATCTGTAACGCAGAACTTCTGAAGGGCTTAGCTGATGCCTTTTTTTTTGCCAATTAATCCTTGGTTATGGTTTAGAAAGTCCAACACAACATAAGTCATGTGGCTTCCCCTCTATGCCCCAGAAAACAGAGTGCGCTAGTTTTGTGTTCACCAATGCAGAACCTGCTTCCCCAGGGGTAGAGAGAGAGAGAGAGAGAGAGAGAGAGAGAGGAAGAGAGACAGAGAATGAGAGAGTAAAACAAAGTGTGCTGCCGGCTAGTTTAATTTTTTAAGTAAAGTTGAACTGAACGAACACATCATATTATATGTATGTACATTAAAATATGTATGTACATTAAAATACACACGTTGTAAACTTTTTATATCGTTTACTTTAAAAAATAAAAGCAAATAACTTTAAGGGCCATTATTACAATCTAACAATAAAGTTCTTGAAAGTTAACCTTAACATTAGTTAACGTGAACGATAAAGTCACCATTAAATTTTCGTCATTTCTACAACTGAAGTTACAATATTTTCAGCAGAAAATATCGCAGCTTCAAAAAATTAAAATTCAGTTTGAAATTTACCGTGAGGATAAACCTGCTATTAAGTTATCAGTAACTTTTCAGGTTAATGTTAACTTGTAATAACAAAAAAAAAAAAATTATCTGTACGATAGAATCCTAATGTTAAATATTCGTCAGTTGTAATAATGGCCCTAAAAACTTTTGTCAACGATTTAAATTAGTTACCATTAGAACAAATACTTGACTTTTAATCGTTTTTATATATTTTCTCTTTGTTTATAATAAAATAATAACTATATGCACAGAACACCGCAAATTGGAATCATCTGCCACTGTGCTGCCACTTTGTAGCAGTAACACGTCTCGTTTACGCAGTTCATATTGTAACTTTACATTTCTTGAAAAATGGTTCGAAGTGGATGGATTATTGCAGAACAAACTCTCAAAAAACTATAATTGCTCGGTGACAAAAATTTTAATGGGTTAATCTAGCTTAAGTAAATTTTATTGTTACAATTAAAGTAGCATCCCACCTCACGCCAGATATAGCCGGACATTTACATTTTTTATACCCCATGATTTTTATCCTGGAAAACTGAGCTGCAGCTAATAAATATAACCTTTAATAAAAGTAGCTAGTCCTCTTTAGAAACTTTTACTTATAAAGTTTTCTTAATCCAAATCTGGGCTTGGAGCTGAAAAGCGCACCGTTATATGAGCAAGAGAAAGTCTAGAAAACTAAATTTTTCTTCTAACTTTTGCTAGTTATACGAGTAAGGGAATTTTCAATTAATTTGCCATTCGCAAAATTAACTCATCATAATAAAATTTGATCAGTTATTTGTTAACATTTCAATTAAAAAAGCTTATTGCTTTATTATTTATATTAATTAAACCAAAGTTTTTCGTTTAATAGAAATAAAATTTTTACTTAACAAATATTAACGTGTGATTTTGGAAATTTATTATAGCGTGTGATTCTGTTTGGTTTGTGTTTATAAAGCGAATTTTGTCAACTGAGTTTGTGAAGGCAACTAAAGTATGTGTCATAACAAAACGAATTCATCAAAAGTAATTGATTTAAATTTTGGACTTTTTTTTAATAAAAACACACACACACACACACAATTTATTTATATCACTTTATGTGTATTTTTTTTTTTTGAATTTCTCTTAATAAAGGTAAAACGCATTTTTAGAGGGTTTGTGGCTGCTTGAAAAACCATAAATCATGAATAGCTCCATGGTTTTTGTATTTAAAATATATTTTACTTTACGGTATTTAAATATTTTCAGTTCCCTTTAAGTTCTCGAAAAATGAGCAAAAACTGCCTGTTTGCTTACTCCTGAAGCAATCAAGCCTTTTAAACAAACAGACAAACAAACAAATGACTCCATTCCAAATGTCTTGCTGAATGAACACAATCGTCATTGGGGCAGGAGGCAGAGTGTCAAGCTCTTTGTGCAAATTATTTTCGTATTGTTTCATGTACAACAAACACAACATTTTGTTGGTGCTGCAGTTGCTTTAAAAATTCCAGCTGTAATACAAAAAACCAAAAAAGTAAATTGTTTGCCAATATATTTGTATTGTATTTATTGTAAATTTTATACATACATTTCTTTTCCCGACTTTGCGAGAGTACCAGTGTTAAAAAAGTAACTTTCTGAAACAGTTGTTAAACAGAAAATTGCATGGAATGTTTTGTTTTTGCTTCCAATTTCTTCTGTTCAGTTAAAACATACGCCAAACATATGCAAAAATACCTTTTGGGTAAAAAAAAAATCCCACACAAAAAATTTTTCACAGGAAATAAAATAAAATACATGTAAAAATTATTTTTTCCCCAAAAAATAGACTACATCACAAGAAAATAATAAAAAAAAGATAAAATTTTTTTTCGGGGGCTTAACAAAAGATTTTAAGCTGTTCGTGCACTTTTTTAAGGATGGGAAGATAAAAATATTTGGCGTTTTTTTAATTATTTTTTGGTATTAATTTTAAATATTTTTTTGTTACCGCTTTTTACAAGTTCTTTTTTTAAAGCATTTGCCCAGGGATACAATGCAACGCCTGCAATAAACTACGTGCAACAAAATAAGCAAAATATTACACAGATTTGGACAGTTTGTCACGAAAGTATACGAAATTCAAAAGAATAAAGAATCAAATATATTACCTTTAATCAGAACACCCAGTAGTATAAAGTGTATTTCGATTGATGAATTCATTGAATCAATTAAAAAATGGTTTAAATATGGTCATGCAGACGGAATTAGTGGATCCAAACCACAATTAAAAAAAACTGTTGTTGAACGAAAACCAACCTTTTATTATTTTTTTTTTTGGTATTCGTGTAGTATTGTTTAGCTGTGAGCGGGATGTGTAGTACAACATAAAACAACATTTTGAAAATTACCCGAAAATCTATATTGACCTACCACCATTTTTTATCTTGGCAGGGGATGACCCCTACGAATGCAGTCCAAAACTAAATTTAAAAGGAAAGTGGAATTTCAACTTGCTTAGTTTAGTTTATTTCCCTCTAATCCACATTGAAGACGTTAAAGTTATTAGAAATATAATTACTTGCTTCTAATTTTTCGACCCTTTTTTTATTCAAATTATTATTTGTCTTGTTTTCTTGTTTTGGTAAAAATTATGGTTTTTTTATTTTTCAATATTTCAACACTCCGTTGTGTGTCTTCTTCTGTAAAACTTTTGTTTTTTCCTGAAGACTGAGATTATTTTATAGTTAATATGAATAAAAATATAGAATACATTTAAATTTCTTTATGCGATTTTACACACTTTTAATGCTGCCATACTGCTGGTTATTTGCGAATAAAAATATTGTAAATAGAAATAACTGCCCCATAAACAATAAATAATGTTTTTATTTGCGAATAGCTAACTCACGAAAACAATTACTGATTTAATAACTATTTGCTAATAAAATATAAAATGTTGTGAAGTTTTTACAGTTTTTGTCGATGTGGTACACTTAATATCACATGACCAGTGGCAGTGTTAGTGGTCGTCGGCCTCGCGCTTGAGAGGGCCTCGCTAAAAATTTAATTATTTTAACTTCAGTTAATCATTTTATTTATTTGCATACAGTTGCGTGAGTAAAGAGAGTGATTACTACTTTACGGGCAGTATCCAGAAACTAAACAACTTAGCACGCAACTAAACAATTTAGCACGCAAGACGGGGAATCCCCGTGTCGTTTAAATATTTGTATTTCTTCTCTGAGCATAACATACATAATCATTAATATTGTGAATGCATCACTCGCAGACTAGACTCGAACTCTAATTAAATTTTTATATTTATGTCGAACAAAGTAGCACTCTGCTGCTTTTCGTTTTTAATAAAAAGGTAGGCTCAAAAAAGTTGCGTTATAAATGTTAAACAGCGTTTAGATGATTACCAGTGGTGCCACAATTTCAAAAAAAGGCCAGCTAGACTCACAAAATCGTTAATAAAAGTAAAACATTTAGACCAGGGGTGCCCAAAAGCAGAGGAAAAGCAAACACCAATGCATTTAAAGAAAAACTACTTTTATTTAATATTTTTTGTTGTAAAAGCAAAACATATTTACAGAAACAAACTTTACACTGATAATCGTCGTCGTCAATGTTTGCCAGCACAGCATGCGAAAATGTTGTTGCTTTGCTCTTGTATGTGTACAGTGCATAACAACAAAAATATATATAAGACAAAGTTGTTTGTGTATTTTTCATTGCTAATGCTGAGTGCAGTATGTGTGTAAAAAGAGCACAGCCCTATAGCTAAGCACGTTTGCAAAAACAATTGAGCATCAAGCGCATAGGGCTTGGGCACATGTGGTTTAGATTGTAATTCCAGGAAATACATAGTCCTGAGTTTTAGAATAGTTTGGTTTCCTTCGAATTTGCATTCTCTAAACTATCCCATCAAAATAAAACAAATTTTTAGATATTTTATTAATATTCAATTGCAATTACTTCTCCTCATAAAATGTAATTTAGCTTCTTCTCACATTTTAGGTTATCATTCTTTTTATATGGCAAATCCAAACTGCACGTTATATTTCTGTAAAAATTTAGAGGTGTATTAAAAATATTTTGAATAAACAATTTCGCATAGCAGTGTATGAGATTCGTTCTGTAATGGCTTCAACAGAACTTCTCTATACATTTTTTGATAAAAAAAAACTTGCTTGTGTAAATACACTCTATTCATTTTCATTTTAACAATAGTTATAAATTTCACACAATTGCCGAGTAATTGTTAAAATGTTAAATAAAATCCAATAAAATTTGTTGTTACATTTCATTTGAAAATGAATACAAAAGCCTTTTTAAGGTAAAACAAACAATAACTGAAAAAGTGTCTAGAGAAAAAAATTTCATATATTAAAATACAAGTACAAAAACATTAATTGAAAACGAGTTGAAACAATTGAAAAATACGCTTGAAATATTATGAAAATGTGCACAAAACAAAAATATGAAATTTTAATAAATTATTATTTTAAGTTTTTTGGGCGTAAATGCTATTTGTGGTCAATTTTTTTTATTATTTATTTTCCACAATTAGCCATTAGACTAAATAATTTCCTTTTAGCTATTAAACTCTTTTAAAATCTTTTTCATTTCTTTAGTTCTTTTCTTTTGCAACCAACCATTCCTTTGGTCTTGCTTTTGAATGTTGGCTGTTGCCATCAATATGCTTAAATGTTTATTCTATGCATAATACATCATGATGCCTTAACATACATGTCTGTCTTGAAAACGTAAAATGAACATTACAAAGGCAAAAAAAAAAAAAAAAAAACTTAAAATAAATTTAGTTTTGTTTCATTTACTGTTGCCGCTTCTGCTCTCTCCTTTAACACAAGCAACAACATGCAGCCAAACCAGACCAGACCAGACCTGTGACAACAAACAAACTAGAATTTTGTTCATTTTATACTTTGCACCTTTTGAAAACACTAAATAGTTATTTTAAACCATTTCTGGCGTTCCACGAACAATTCTCTAGCGATATACTATATATAATATACATACGTTTTACATATATATGAAAATATAAAAAAAACTGTGGAATTTTTCGCAGGCAATGGGAAACATTTAAAAATGAATCACATTTCAAAGCCTTAAAAACTAAAATTGAAATGAAAGAAAAACAAATTCATAGGTACTCGTATAAGAGAATAAAAAGAAGACCACATATGCTGGTGGTGGCTTTGCCTGATGGATGCATCTGACTGATTCCAGTGCGTTTTACTACACATTTTACCTAAAGACTTTCATGCACATACAAACAAACATACACTCGTTCTTAAAAATGAATGTGAAAATATGTAAGTGTAAATCAAGCCCTCCACCTACACTTTCCAAACAATTATTTTTACACAAAAGTCAAAAGTAATAAAGGTGCATCCATGGTAAATAAATGAAAAATTCTCAAGTGCTGACTGTTGGAAAAATCTATAAATAATTTTTTTATTACAAATCATTTGAGGCAGGCAAAATCACACACAGACTAACTGATCTTGTAATGTATACACACAATTATTAGTTGTATAAAAATGAGCCTTTGTTTGTAGTTTTTTGTACAATTCTTTCTTTCTTTTACTTTCTCAAATTGTAAGTAGAAACATGTGTTTTCAATATGTTGCTGGTTAAATTCATTGTTGATTGTGCTTAAGAAGGTAAATTAATCGATAAATTATTTTCAAATCCGGGAAGACCTGTACAAAACTTCCTTTTTCCAAGAAACAAAAATCTCTGTTAAAAAATACACAGAAAAAATTTAAATAAAAAGAAAATCAAAGTATTTTTGTCTGAAAAAAAATTTGCTTTTCAATAAACATTTTTGTTGATCCAACAAAAGTTTTCATTCAATAAAATCTTGTTTTTTTTTTTTGTGGACTTTCGTAAAATTTCCACAATGTGGTTTTATGCAGAATACTGCCCGCTTTACCCTAATCACACATGTGTACGAGAAAAAATTAGATTGGCTATCGCATTTGTTTGCCGTTGAAAAAAGACCCGCAGCTTCCGTTCAGCAACTATTTTTATTAAGCTTTTGTTGGAATCCACCAATTATTTTATCGATCCTTAGTCACACACTTTGTTAACTAATTAATCAAACTCTGTTATTGAGCATTAACATACAGGTGTATTATATATTTCTCTGTTAAAAAATACACAGAAAAAATTAAAATAAAAACAAAATCAAAATATTTTTGTCCGAAAAAAAAATTTGTTTTTCAATAAACATGTTTGTTGATTCAACAAAAGTTTTCATTCAATAAAATCTTGTTTTTTTTTTTTTTTTTTTTTTTTTTGTAGACTTTCGTAAAATTTCCACAATGTTGCTTATGCAGAGTACTGCCCGCTTAATAGGCTTTTTACACTGATCAACATCTTCATGAAACGCATGAAAGATGTTGAAAATGTGAAACACTGTTTACATTGCTCACATCTAACATCTACTATCAATCAAAAATATTGTTTTTCAATTTTCGAACAATTTAACAAAAGCACTTAATTTTTTGGAAAAAAATAATTAAAAAAAAGAGGATTATAAAATTTATGTACATATGTCTACAAATAAAATTTAGGATTTATAAACAAAATTTAACAAAAACACAGAAAAAATTATTACAGAAAAAAAAAATTAAGAAAGAAAACACACATGCAAACAATTGACACATGATAAATAAATTATGATTTTTTCTAATTTTTTTCAAAATAAATAAAGTTTTTCAGTGATGCCACAAGAATAATCGACATAATTGCCACTTTTCTAATGATGACACTGAAATAATCGAAAGAAATGAGATAGGAACATTTTATAAAGATGTTGAAAAATGTTGACTTTTAGTACAATGTATTTCTCATGGGAAGATGTTAACATCTTCAAAAACTGATGGTAGATGTTGTTCAGTAGAAAAAGCCTATAACCTTAATCGCACATGTACACCAGAAATATATTGGTTATCACATTTGTTTTACCGTTGAAAAAAGACCAGTAGCTTTCGTTCAGAAACTATTTTTATCAAGCTTTTGTTGGAATCCACCAATTATTTTACCGATCCTTAGTCACACACTTTGTTAACTGATTAATCAAATTCTGTTATTGAACATGAACATGTATGTGTGTATGTATCTGAAAAGAAAAACTATGGTTGTAAGCACCATGTGCCAAATGAATCAAGGACAATGTCCTTGATTGGCATAATATTTCAACAGTTTTTTTTCGCTTTATGTAATAAATATTTTCGCTGATTCAACAAAGTTTTGATTCAATTAAATCTTGTTTTTTCTGAACTTTCGTAAAATCTACACAATATTGTTTTATATAGAATACTGCCCGCTTTCACCTAATCACACATGTATACCAGAAAAAAATATATATTGGCTATCACATTTCACATCACCATATACTGATTTCATATCACCATACAACAAATGAATCAAGCACAATATTAAAGCAGTTTTTTACGTTTTTTAGAATCATGTTACGTAGAAGCAGCGTTGCCAGAATGAAGATTTTATCTAAATAATATACGAAGATATTTCTCTCAAAATTAAGATTTTTGAGATTTAGTATTCCAAGATACTTACTCGTATGTGTGACTATTATCAAATATAAAAAGAAACTTAACTTATTTTTTTGAAATAATTTTCGACTTCTTGGCTTCAAATTTCTTTCACTCTAATTTAAATGAATGGTTTTTTTTTATCTTCTGCCCGGGTATAAAAACATTAGTAGATATAACTATATTTTGCGTAATTTTATTGTTGTTTTTGGTCCAACGTAAATCTTCATTGGGACGATGAATATTGTTTTATTAAAGAGATAACAATCGTAAATAGAGTTAAATTTGTTCGCGCATGAAAAAAGAGTCTGTAACAGGAATCGAACTTGCAACCTCGAAAATGTTGTACGAGCACTCTATCAACTCAACCTAACCCTCATTGGCATTTAAGGTTTGGTGGCCATGTATTAGACACAGTTGAAGAATTTCTGGATCTGGGTGTTTTATTTAATAGAAAACTTACATTCAACCGACACATTAGCTTTTGCTCAAGTAAAGCAAGGGGGGTGCTTGGCTTTGCAAAGAGCTGGTCTAAAGAATTTGTTGACTCCACTGTTGTAATGCAATGTATACATCTTTAGTCAGGCCAATACTGGAATATGGCTCGATTATATGGGACCCTTTTTATAATGTACATAGAGATCGAATTGAGTCTATCCAAAAACAATTTATTTTTTTCATCCTACGCAATATCTACCCAAACACTGTAGCCAACTTACCACCCTATGAGTTCAGACTGCAACAAATAAAGCTGCTTTCGTTGACAAGTCGCAGAAAATGTTAAATGCCATTTTTGTCTTCAAATTGATTAACGGCAATATCTGCTCTGAGTATCTGGTGTCCAAACTAAATTTTGATGTTCCCCAGCGTAGTCTTCGTCAATATCAACCTTTGTCAGTGCTTTATTACCGTCAGAATTATGCGAATGCAGATCGCTTCCGTAGATTATGCTGTTGTTTTAATGAACTGTACCACGTTATTGACTTTTCGATGAACTTAAATTTTGTTAAGCGTAGTATAATCTTAGTGTTAAAATCCAGCAATTAACAATTTTTTTCTATTGTTTATACGTTTTTGTGATTCCAGTAATTAGCTATTTTTTCTATTCTTTTTTTTATTGATTTTTGTATTTTTTTTTTAACTTATATGCGTGTACATATATAGTATCTGCCTGTAAGGAGTTACTTTCTATAGACATATATTAATAAATAAATAAAAAATAAAAATAAACCATCGAGTGCATGATGAACATCTTATATTTATATAATGAAATACGCCCATTGTTTAAACCATATTTTTTTGTACCTGTTTTCAAAGTTCTACATTAATACAATTAAATATTTTAAAGGACATAAAAGAAAAATTGAAACAGGAGCTGTTGGCGATACCAAAAAGCGCGTTTCAGAAGTGTTTCGAGGATTGGAAAAAACGCTGGCATAAGTATATTTGAAGGGGCAAAGATAGTTAATGATGAATAAATAAATACATTCTGAAAAAATTCAAAACAATGGTTATTTGTTGATCAGACCTAGTATGCCATATCAAAAAAATCAAAGTTTTTCATGGACAAATTAACGCATCAACAGTGAGTTAGTTATATGGAAATAGTTTTTATTTCCGAAAAGGCTGCCCATAAACGTAATATATGTCGCATGCAAGCGTTTTTCGCCTTCAGCTAGCAATCTTTGATCAGCTCGATTTTCATATTTAAGTAAAGAAGCAAAATAAACAAGCAGAGATAATGTCAGATGAGAATGTATATTCACGTTTGTAAGCAAACCGTCTGTAAAAACTACAATTTTAGCAGACATGCAGGATTACATGAGGAAATACCAGTCAAAAATATGTCGTTTTAAGCGGCACAGCTGCTCACAAAGAATGCGAGATTGTATTCGAGCTGCCTACTGCTAACTTAAAATATATGCCGGAAAGTAACGAGTCTTTATGCTCATTGGATGAACACTTCAGTATCTCGCTTACTTTCTGTAGGAGTGTAAGGCCCAGTTTTTGAGTTCGTATTTAAATGTTATTTAGCTTTAAGTTCCATTTAAATATGGAAATCACTTTTTCACTATAAATTTGGACTAAACTTAAATGCCCAAACTTCTTCATTTAAGTTCTATTTAAGTTTTTCTCATAGTCCATATGGTTTTTGTGTGCTTGCATTTATATTAGTGCAAAAAAGGTAAACAAAACACACATACGAGCTATTGCCTGCAGAAGATATTCGAAAATTAGTTACTAATTTTGTACTAAACAATGTGTAATGTGCTGTACATTACAATAATTTATTAAAAATAACTTAGCGTAAAATAAAATTGTTAAGTTTTTCTATGCCGTTAATAAATTTAATATTTTTCTTTAAGAATTTTTCTATTCTTCCACTTACAAACAGCTGTTCTATGGAACATTTTCCATAATATTTGGAATTAAAGTAGAGCTGCCACACTTTCATCGCATTTAAATAAGAACAATAATTTAATAGTGATAAACTGAACTAGCATTTAAATACAACTTAAATTTAAATGAAAATTAACTAATTTTGTATTTAAATATGCAGTCAAAAACTGGGCCTAAGGCTTTTACTCTATAAATGCGATGATGTGTGAGAAAATGTATACTAGATGTTGAGTAGAAAATTTTTTTTTCTCAAAAATCATTTATTCGTCAACTTAATCTCCTTTTAGCTCAATATATTTAGTAAGACAATGTTCAAACTTTTTTATACCATCTGAATAATACGATTTTGGGAACCTCTTAAAATATGCGTTAGTTTCGGTAATCACTTCTTCGTTTGAGATTATTCTTTTTCCTGCAAGCCATCTTTTCAAGTTTGAAAACAGGTAAATTCACTAAGAGCTAAATCTGGAGTATAAGGTGGATAATAAACAAGTTCGAAGTATTGTATTTCACGTATCTAATGCTGTGGGAACCGGTGCGTTGTCTTGAATAAATGACACTATTTCTTCTTTAAATGTGGTAATTTTTCCTAGATTGCATCCAACAATTGCACCAACAATGCACGATAATACTTTGCTGTGATTGTGGATCCTTTTTAAATATAATCAATGAGCAGTATTTCATGTGCATTCAAAAATAAAGAAGTCATTAACTGGCCAGCCGATTTCACTATCTTCACCTTTTTCGGAGCATTTTTAACAGCTTTCACCCATTGTTTCGATTGATTTCTGGTTTGTAGTGGTGGACCCACGTTTCAACAATACTTTTTAATCGATGCCAAAAATCAACCGGATTAGGCTTTGTCATTTCGAGTTCGACACTGAGCAAACTTGCCACCCTTTCGATGCCGATAGCTTCTTCATATGCAAATTTTCATGCAAAATGTTGAACACACGCTCATATGATATGTTTACCATTTCCACAATCTCACGTAACTTGACTTGGCGACCGTTCATAACGATATAGAGGATTTTCTTGATATTTTCTTTAGTAACCACCTCATTTGGACTTCCTGTTGGTGGTATTGATGCAGTGCTTGTTCGGTCTATTTTTTCCATTTTTCAAGAAACACAAAATTTGCTTAATTCAAACGACTACAACCAATAAGCTAATTGATGAAGTTAAATTTTAACAGCTGACGTTTGGCAAAAAAAAAAAAACATTTTTTTGGTGCTGCCATCTATCGCTAGCTATTTTCAGTATCAATCCACCCTCGTAAGAGATAGTATGCATTACTGGATACATGCGTTCATCGGATCATCGCAACTTGATCAGTATTAGTGAAAAAGAGAAACACAATAGTGATTGCAAAAGTTGCAAGTTCAAAAAAAAAAAAAAATTGAAAAATGGTTGCCCTTTAGTTTTTTTTATTGTGATGGCCCACTTGAAGATTATTCTCAGGAAGAAAACGTAAGACTTTCCACTGAGATTGACGTTGTCATTTCGCTCTTTTATTGCAACATAGTCATATCTCAAAAAATGAGCTTTTCAACTTAACAATGGAGAATTGTTAACAATACTACCATTTATATTGTGCCCAAAATTTATTCAAATTGTTTTAAAACTGTTTCCTTTAGGAGAAATTTTCTCAAAAAATTTGCTAAGACTTGTATGGAAACTAAAAATTTTAAATGCGTTTTTCTCGAAACGAGCTTTTTTGAGATATGACTATGTTGCAATAAAGGAGCGATTTGATTTATGTTTATCGTGGCTTTCAGCTTTGTTTTCACGCTTACGAGTATAGCATGCTTATAGTGTACATAAATTAAACCCAAGTGGGCTGGCTTTTCAACAGCTGGTAGTCTGGTCATCCATAAACATATTTTATTATCCTTGATTGTACATTTGACAAATACAGATTTTGCGCTTGTTAGTAAATTGATATCGTCCATGTGTGTTTGCCAAGTTTCCGTTGTCTTTTATTATTTTGTTATGTCCTAGCCTATTAATACAACTTTCTGTTGCATCACGCATATTTTAATTTGTCGCGAAGTTGCCTTATGCAACCTTGAATTGGATCTAGCTACCAAATGGTTTAACGGCGGATTCTGGAAATTACTTTGATCGTTGTACCTCAATTGATTAGTGCCGCAATAATTTCTATTTTTGTTGCCTTTATACACAAAATACATTTTTAATTTGTGTGTATGTATTATTTGTGTCAATGTTTGCCTTCACCTGTGCACATGCCAAAACGTTTCCTCTTTTTTTTTTTGGTTGTTTGTTTTATATTGAAACCTCAAAACATCTTCATAATGTCTTCCAAAAACAGAACAGTTGTTTATTATTTAAAACATTTTTTATGTTCTCTTTGCGTCAGTTTTTATGGCGACAATAAAAAGTATTTTTCTATAAAAATTGTTAATATTTAAAATTTATGTTTTTAAAAAATCCCTTGTGTTGATTTATATTTTTTAAAATTGTTTTCTATATATTTCTAGCTTTCATCTCATTTTTTGCTCTGAATATTAAGATGATGCTGAAAATATGTTTCAAATAATTTTCAAAGCTGATTTACGTTTTATGTTAAAGCATTCCAAAAGTTTTTCGAGTGCGTATTTTCCGAATTCAAACTTTTACACTGTTTCGTGTCACATGCTGCTAATTTGTACTTGTTGACAAAATAATGTCAATAATTTTCTGCTTTCTAAAAGTTTTTTAATAATTTAATGACAGCTTGATGTCAAAAATAATCATTTAGGTAAAATGGCTGTCTAACAGTAAAAACGTGTCTCGCTTTCATTAATTGGTTAATTATTCCGCGGTTAAGGAAAAACTATACCTGTGAGAATGTTTATGGTTAATTTCTTGATTATTTACTGCTGGTGTTTTATTATAATAATGTCTTAAATTGGGTTCAAACAAACTATTTGAAATTTATTTGCTCGTTTTATTTTGAGAGCTCATATTTCTTGTATAAATTTGTTGGCAATGTGGTTATTCAGCATGTTTTTTATTTTCTTAAATTATTTATGACAATGAAATTTTCTCAAGCAAATTTCTTTTATGATTTTTTGTGCATTTTATTTCTTTTAATTTATTGGAATGACGTTTATAACATCATAAAGGTGTTTGATTATGCATGAAAGCAAATTTTGATGTTTTTTTTATTCCTGGTGTTGGAAATAAAAGACACTTGTGGCTGAAGGTATTTAAATGTGGGTGGTTTTTATAAAAATTTGAATTTATGTCTGCCATCTGAAAACAGGTGAAAATGTTTAATTTTTATGATAATTGCTGGAAAATTTTAGCTTTTTTCAAAGAGTATATATTAGCTTTAAAACAAATCGAATTTTTTAGCGCTTTTTTAGTTGGTTAGAGAAAAAATCAATATAAAAGAATGATACTACATCGATATAATTAAAGAAAAATCTTTGTCTAAAATAATATTGTTACGTTTAAAACCGGTTTTGCAGATTCTTCAATTGCAAATAAAATAATGGCTCGCACACTTGTTCGTTACAGAGTACTTCAATAATTCACAACTTCATTTACACTTGATACCACTGTGTACTAAAACACTAGACTTGCTTACTTCTGACTTTGTAGCACAAAGTTTAAAACAACCTGACTCGTTACAGCATGATCTTTCTAGTGATTCATAATTTTTGATCTAATGTACAAATATAATTCCTACGAATTTACACATTCACGCATATGCTTTCGAACATTAAGCAAGTGACAACAACAAACAATAAGAAATGAAGTACTGAGAATGCAAGAATAACAACAATATCATTTGTAGTTGATTTACTTGGAATTCAGTCGTAAAGCAGTTTTGGGTTGGAGTGCAACTCCCAGGTTGTCGCAGTTATCTCTTAAGTGCGGTCAGGCTTGTATTTGTTGTTAGGTATTCGAGAGTTTTCCGTCTCGATCTTACGGTAAACTGTTTACCTCAACTAACTGTATTAGTTTACAGTTTTTTGAGGTGTTTCTTTGTTAACCACGCGGCAATTTCTTATGTGAAGGCATAAATCGTTATAGTCAGGGTACGAATAATGCTCGAATTAAATTCGTTCGCGAACGAATTTAATACGAACGAATTTACAGCCAGTTCGCCGATGTCGAAAGGATAAGTTCATTCGCATTCTAGGCGAAAGAAAATTAATTTGTGTTTTTTCTAACTTTATTCTATGCGAACGATGTGTCAAAATTCAATTAAAATACATAAGTGCACGCGAACGAACAATAGTGACATAAACAAACCCAAATTTGTGAGTGACTAGCTTTCTTTCGCATACATTTTCATTCGATATCGTCGAACAGGCGGTTAATTTTTCATATTTCAAAGAATTATTCTTTTTAGTTCGCGAATTTTATCCGTAAAATTCATGAGCGAATTTAAAAAGCAAAGAGCGAATTCAAAAATAATATTCGGGAGAGAATTATTTAATTCGTGAGAGAATTAAATAATTAAATTTGAGAAACTTCATCGCATAAGTCTGTTTGGTTTTCAACAAAATATTAATTTTTGATGAAACAAAAATCATAGTTTATATAAATTAAAAACCTTCAATTGAGAAAAAATTATCAAATCACAGTTTGGTTCAGAAATCATCAAAAATGTGTTAAAATTATAATTTTGGCACTCTTCAAAACAAAAACAACTCTCATCATGCTCAGTTATATGTTTTAAAGAAATTTTCTTTCTATGTTTTTCATGTGTGCAAAGTTGTGCTGACGAATTTTGTTGTTAAATTTATGAACTTTATTTTTTAATTCGCGAGCACGATTTTATTTTAAATTCGGGAATTTTTTCATTCTCCTCGCAAACGAATTTAATCAGTTTTTATTTATTTTGTTCGTTCGCGAAAATAATGAAAAAATTCGCGAATTTAAAATTAAGTTCTTGTTGCAAATTTTATTTTTAAATTCGGGAGTACAAATATAAAAAAGAGCGAATTAAATAAAATTAAATTTTATTTAATTCGCTCTTTTGGAATTTTGCGTACTTTAAATCATGTACTTATATTGTTTGTATATGTATAATGTTTTTAATTTTATCTTGTTTGTGTGAATGTGTTGTACATTTTTAACAAGCAGATCAACAGCTGCATACTGGATTAGATGTGATAAAAGTTCTTAACAATATAATGCTCTTTCCATAACAATATAATACTTTTTCCATAACATTGCTGTGTGTACTAAACTTTTCGCTCGGAAAACATTTCTGCTTTTGTCCAGCAAATATTTTTATTAAATGTTTGTTTGAATCCACGCACTCCTTTAAACGTCCACATTCAAGTAATTTATAAACTAATTCAGCGAATTCCTTTATTGAACACGAAAAAATATGTTTCTGTGTATAAGGAAAATTCTCTTCTAAACTTACTTCCTTAAACTGTTCCGCAATGTCAATAAAGCTTAATTTAGAAATTGTACGAGTACTCGTTTTGATAAACTTTTTCATATGACCTCCAAAATTTTATTTTCCATATTGCGAAAATAAAATTAAAGCACAGTTAAGTTTTGATATAACGAATTCAAAGGTGTTTCAAAAATATTTCTTTATAGCCGTTGATTCATTGTACACACAGGGTGTCCGCCGGGACGGTATACTACTCGCAGTAATTCCATTTTAATCGTTGCTGTATGCGATGTAGCACTGTCTTGTTGATACCGCATATTCATCAAGCCCAAAGCATGCAGTTGTGGCGTTAAAAAGTTTTAAATCATATCACGATATCGCTCCCCATTCACAGTTACCGTTACTCCATTTTAATTTTCAAAGAAGTAAGGCAATGATTTGTCCTGACCGAATTGAACACCAGACTGTCACTTTTAATAGATGCAAAGGTGGCTGATGAATTATTTGAGAGTTGCCCATTGCTAAGAACCGAATATTCTGTTTATTCACATATCCATTCAAATGAAAATTTGTCACTCATTATGATTTTTTCAAGAAAATCAATGCTTGATTTTGATAAAATGTTTTAATGATTAGAACACTTTAGTTTATCGAATATTTTTCCATAATAAACTTGCCACTTCTACTACTTCACTACTGCCATATATAAACTGTCAAGGTTTATGTTTACCAAATTGGTAGCAAAATAAAGAAGAGTACCTTTCGGGAGGACACCTTGTAGTTGTCGGTGGGACTTCGACTGCAGGTTTTAAAGATATATTAAAAGAAATCGCTTTAACTTTAGTTTTTTTATTTGCATATACCATTTTATAAGAGAAATAAAAATGAGCTCGATTTGAAAAGATGCAACGAGTGCTTAACTAACTATACGGAAGCTGAAACAACATTTGCAATTACACATCGTTGTTTTCAAAACGAGGCTTTGCCATTCTTTATTTCAAACTTCATTGTATCATTGCTCAGAAGTTCTTCGTTATTAGTAACAAATAGGTCATTTCGTTAAGTTTTTCGTTATAACAGGGCTCAGTTTACCTAAGTTTTACTGTATTATTTAAAAAAATATTTTAAAAAGTTTGAAAATCAAGTTGAATTTATTTTTAGCAATCAATAATTAATAACCAAAAGCACTTAAAACTTTTATGATTTATTGATTTAAAAAAACTCGTACGAATCAAGGCATATAAATTTCACAATGAATTCGTAAAAATTTATTTTAAAAAATATACAAGAAAAATTAGCACATACATTTTTACTAATTAAAACAACTTTAGCACCTTTCAAAATAGAAAATTAATAAATAATTTAAGCTAAAAACAAAAACAAAAAAAAATTATTAAAAGCGTATAGAACTGTTTTCAAAATCCATATTTACTAACAGCGTAATACAAATAAATCACACATATGTATATGCCAGAGACTGACAAAAATATCATTTTAAGTAGCGTTGTCAACTCGGTGCTTTTAACAATTTTTGTGTGAAAAATTCCTTAGCGTGTTTTAAAATTTCTGTGGCACCAAATCAAGTTCAAAACAAATTTTTATTCTAGAATAAGTAAAAACTTTTTGTACTATATGTCAGTTATACATTCAATACCATTTGCACACGTGAATAGTGTGCAGAGCACATTAAGGATACGCAGTAGTAGATGTATAAAATGCCCCACATCAAAAGAATAAAGTAAAACAGTATTACTATTGTAGACTATTCCTACTCGTATTATCTAAAGAAAAAGCAACACAGTACACACATAATTGCTTTTCATATAAGAAAGTTCAAATTTATTGGTGCAAATTTGTGTTTTTGAATAGATAAGTTTTGGCTTGATGTCCTTTTTCTTTAAATTAAGAATCCTTTATTTAATTTTAAAAATATATTTTTCTTTTTCCATTTTTTTTGCCAACATTGTTGGTCATCCTCTGGATAGTTATTTAAAATAGTTTGTCTTCAGATATTTAAATTTCCAAGCAGTAGGTGCATAGAGTTGGATATATAAACATCTGACGACACTACAAACTATTTTGTACAATGCAGAACATCACTTTTAACACCATTTTAGTCAGGATAAATTGGTTAAATAATTCTACTACTACGATTTAATCAGTTTAATGGGTATATTCTTGATTCTACTTTGAAGTGAAAATAGTTTGAAATCACTTCAATTTCCGTGTTTTACATTCTACTCTTTACTTTTCACTTGTGTTTTGTTTTCGAATATTAATTTGAAGTGAATTGTCTGGTTCTTGAAACCACTTTTACACAAAAAGTAGTAGTTTGAAAACACTTTTTAATTTAATTGTGAAAATGAAAACTTTTACAGAAAAACAGAGTATAATTACAATCCCAATGAAATAAGAAGGTTAGATGACGACATATTTATTTGATATACAATTGTACATATATTTATAGACAAAATAAGGAAAATATTATATAAAAAACTAATAATTGTTATTTTATTAACTAAAGTTGATCGGCGACATCATATCTTATTACAGCGGTTACGGAATCACTAACTCATCTGAATCATCGTCATCACTTTCATGTCTTAGATTTGCAACCACAGGCTATTCCACATTTTTCATAAAATTCCACTTAAAAATGTCGGTCATCGTTGTTGACGGAGAATTTGATAAACCCAACTAAATTTTAGTCTTATAAAATAACAAGCATTAGATTAAAAATTTTGCACGTCGTTTTTTAGGCAAAAGGCATATCGCAAAAATATAAAATAAAATTGAAAATATGGTTCATTTTAGTACTAGTTTATATAAAAATACAAATAAAACTGAAAACGTGGTTCGTGTCAGTACTAGTTATTTGATCATTGAACCAAGTTTTATTTTCGAAGTTCAGTTCGAACGAAAGAATAAAACACCCAAACTACTACTTTTTCAGAACAACAAAAATGAAAAATTAACTTTCCAAATCATTTTTTATTTTAATAGTACTACTTTTCTAGAACATGCCGGTAAGTATATTGATTAGCATGCTAATATCTTTTACGAAAATGGTTTCAAACAACCACATTTTTAGTTTAAACAAACATACATAATTTGTTGTAAGCATACTTATATTTGCTTTTATAAGTATTTTTGTTTTCGGCATTGACGTACATATAATTTTATTTTTCCTTTGGAAGCAAATACATAATTTGTATGCTTTGAGCTATCAAAATATTTATATACTTCTATTTAGAGAAGAAAATAAAAGAAAAGTCTAAATTGTGGGAAAAGATTTTTTAAGTGCTTATGGAAATCAGAAGGTGGTGTGAATATGAAGATTTAATCATATGAGTATCATTGATAAAGTGAATGCCATAATTTAATTTTCTGGCTCTGAACACCAATACCAAAACCACCAATAAGATTGCCATATCCAATCATACTATTATTTTAACAATCATTTAGCAATAACTCTTCGAATTTCGGCAACAAACTTATTAAATAGTTTTTGCTTCAACTTCATTTGTAATTATGTAACCCGATTTTCCTAATTAATGTTATGATTATAGTGAGTTTGTCATGTTTTTAGTCCGTTGTTATTATATGTTAGATATGAAATAGTAGTATAAGCAAAGGAAGTAGTTGATCAATTCACAAGATGACATTAACCTGGCATACATTGTCTAATCGTCTAATTATATAGTATTGTATTTTAGTTGTTGGTAATTTTGATTTAAAAGTGTGTACTTATTATATGATCGAAAATTATACAGGGTGTTCCAGAACTCAACGTCAAGCTTAAACAACATTGATTGTAATAATCATGAGAAAAAACAGAAAAAAATAAAAAAACATATAGCACATATAATTTTTATTCGTACAAGTCCTTTTTTTTGATTTTTCCCATGATGGTTACAATCAATGTTGCCACCCTATTTGGGCTTGACGTTGAGTTCTGGATCACACTGCATGTTTGTAAAATTTTATGTTTGTACTAGACGTGGAAAAGTTCTACTTGTATAATAAATTTTTAAGAAACTTTTGACTGAGCAATAATTAGTAACCGAATATAATTTTTCCTACATATACATGTTCTGGTCAAAATATAACTGTTATTTTAACATTTCGTTGGTTACGTATGTTCGATTTTCGCATTTTTTTCGCTGTTATGTTGGTACACTTGTCTGTTATATATGTTGGCAATATCAGCCATTTCGTATTGTCAGTTTGTTTTTGACAGATAAAAAGGTTAGTCGTGTTTTGGTGAGCTGCACACTGGGTTATATGTGATAAAAAATATTCTTAGCAATATTATTTAATAAATAAACAAAAATAGCTTTTTAAAACTGAGGCAAAGTGAGCATTGGCAATTTTATTGTTCCACAACGATAAATTTTTATTTGGCACCGGCATATGGTTAATATACATATATATTTAAAAGAACATGAAACAGTTTCACCACTTCATGCTCTAAAGGGAGGTTAAATTTTAACGGCCGATGTTGATTTCCAATAAAACACAAATTATTTAGGAATTATTGTCATTTCTTTTGATTATGATAATATTGGTATGTATAGAACAAAATATCAGCCAAATGGCCGCCGCCATCACTCTTGGATTATCATGGGCCCACTGAGGTGAAAATGTGCCTAATCACTGATTATGAATTTTTTCGAAAATTGATCATCCACTCTTGCCATTTCTTGGCGCCATTCGAACGATTTGGAAACCACGTAAGCGTGCAAATTCAAGTTTTTATGCATTATGTTCATCAACAACGAGCGTGTAAGGTGCAATTGTTGGGAAGGGCGACAAGTTGTGGTGGACGGTTATTCAGCCACACTATCGCAAACAGCAGCAACACTTTCTGCAGATCGAGCTGTACGAGCAGGCACGGGTGTTGTCACATCCAATACAGACCCAGCTTGCTAAAATTTTTTCACGGTTATTTTAATTTTACGACGACTAAATTGCCCGAAAATATCAGCAAGTGCATGCATTTTGATTTGAACGCTCATTTTCATAATAATACTGAATAACTTGAACGCGTTGCTGGGTGTATCTTCCCATGGTTCAAATTGAATATATATATAACAGTCTTATAAATAAATATGTATTACATTTTCAAAATTATTTTTTGCAAGCACAGAAAAGGTTTAATACAAAAATAAATTGAAATTTTTTATTGTTTTCAGTCAAAGAAGCTCCTCCTTTTTACTGTTCGTGCAATTTTCATTTGACAAAACATTTGCGCAAAAAACAAAGCTAAATATATAAAATAAATGTTTTATTTTTTAATTAAATAAAAAACCACCAAATCAAATTAAAATCTGCAACGTTTAGAATTCATTTTGTAAATAAGTTTACTACCTCTAGTTCTAGTTCTTTTTATACTTTTTTTATTCTTCTTGTTCTTCACTCAGTTTCTTACGAACAATCAGAGTCATTGATGCTGAGGTAAATTAATCAATAGTGTGTTCTGTTTTGTTAATAATTTTCTATGTTTTTTTTTGTTTTTTTTTTTTTGTTATTGTTTTAATTTATGACAAGTGGGGATTTTCTTGATGGAAAAATTTTATTTCGAAAGATAGAAAAACAGCGTATATTGAGCACGAACCAATTAATAATTTTGTATATCTGCGGTTAACTTGATAAATCTTGTTTGCCTATAGAATGTCATAAATCAGAAAATTGAAAGATATATTGTGAAATAATTTATTTTATTATGTCTACTACATGTGCAGCCTTTATTCTAAATGAAAAAGCGTTTAGAATTTTGTGTTAAAAAACGAAACAAAAGCCCTCAAATTTATTTTTGCTTTCAGTTAACATGTGTAAACGCTTACAAGTGATGTTTTCTTTTACAAAATAAGTCGAAGTTAATATTTTGAGTACATTTTATTAAAAAATATTATTATTTTTTGTTATGCCACTCTTAAAGCGAATGGGCGATATTTAAGTATATTTTTCAGTTTATTGAGGTATGTGTATAGTATTAACGAAAGTGGTGTTGCGATCTAATTTACCAACAGCTGCCCATTGACATTAAAAACCCTACAAGAATTAAACGGAATAGAAAAATACACTCGAAAAATGTTTTTCAATAAATAAAATAGTAGACAAAACGAAAACAAAAATAAACATTCGATTCAATAAAATAAAGCAAAAAAAAAAAAAAAAAAAAAAACCTGTAAAACAAATTAGTGAATTAAAAAATATTGTTGTTTTTATCTATTTTGAGGTAGCAGAGGGGGCGGTTTTGGTTGAAATATTTCGTAGTGGTTTTGATCGATTACATATGAGGTGATCTGTTTTTATTTTGTTTTTTTTTTCATTTGGCTTTATTTTAAGGGTACCTCTGCTTGAATCGTAAATGTTTACTAAATATTGTGTGTTTGCTGTTGTTATACACCTACTAAAACGCCCATTAATTATATTTATTTTTTTTTTTTCAATACGAAAATCAAACTAAAACTTGACAACTAGATAGACGCACGCACGCACGCAAACGTACACTCGGTAAATTTTACACTAGACTATACATTCTAGAGAATTAAAATAAATGTCTTAAGGTGACAAAACCTCATTATTAAAGACTTATTTTAAAAAAATCTTCTTTGTTTGTCTTCCCCGAATATAGAACACTATTTTTGACAGTTTCTTAAGCGTGGACATTTAACCATCAATCTTGCTGCGAGTCACACATTAGTAACAATAAAAATATTAAATAGCTGAGAATATTATTTGGTTTTTACAAACAAATATTCATTAGCTTGGGCACTAGCAAGTAGTACAAGCAAATAATCTCTGGTGGGGGAAATAAGCTGGACGATAAGTGTATCACTAATTGTTGAGTCGTTTAATTTAACCCAAAAGAATAGGCACAAAGAAACGTTAAAATATATATTCAAACATTAAATTGTGCTACTTGCGCCCGTACGATCGCAAGTGGAATTGATTTTCCGTTATAATTATTTAAGTTTAGTGATGGAAACATTCATCACACACGCACAATGTTACCATATTTGACAATTTATCATCATTTTGACGATTTGGGTTGCTAAAAAGAGGATCTTGGCGATTTAAGTCTTGTTTTTGACGATCTTAATAGATCGCACCTTTTGCAACATGGCAATTATATACATATTTATTTTTCTGTTGCTGTTAGCTTAGCTAACTTATAGTGTTTTCGTTTCTACACAAAAAATGCCGCCTTATTCAAAGGTAATAACAAAAAATATTCCCCAATCATTGCAAAAATGCAATTTATTGTTTGCAACAGAATCTGCGTTGAGCGAAAAGAGAAAATTACCTTTTTTAAAGCGCTGACAGTGCTCATTCAACAAGAAAAAGGTTGAAGAAAAGAAGAATTTGAAATAAAATGGCACATTTTTTGTAGAAATGAAAACACCATTAGTGTCTACAACTGCGATTAACTCTGACATAATCAGCCCAATTACGAATATTCTCCGGCTAGTATTCTCACGGATTTTATTCCTCGTGGAATTTATTTCTCATGTAAAGTACTTTTTTCAATTCAAATCTAAGAGGAAAGCAAAATTTTTTGTTAAATTGACCGTAGAAATTGAAGACTTGATCTCTGTTTAATGTTTTCATTTAATGGAAAGAAGGAAAAAATACTTAATTTTTTTATAATTGGAGGAAGAGGAAAAGTAAGAAAAATTCCCAATTCTCTGAAAACGTCGGCAGAATGAGAATCTTAATATCTAACAAGGAGTATAGGTATTTTTGTCTGCAAAGCTAATAATCGGATTAATTGCAATAGCATGTTGTTGTAAAGAAACACATATACAGTCCCTTTTTTGACAGGTCTTATTATATATTATAAGACTGCGATAACACTGACTTTAAGTCTACACGTATCAGAATTCTCTCTGAGATTGAATTTGATATTCGCAAGATGTATGCAGTGATAAAAATTTATTATATCTAAAGCTTTTAAAACCTAAATTGTCAAATGTACAAAAAATAAATAAAATGTTTGGGAGCAGCGTTACTGATCCTATTTTCAGAATTACATAATCTTTTAAAAGGTCTCTGTAACCAAATTGTTTCTAAAGGAGACTATTTTGATCCTTTAAATTCATGCTTTTAAGATTTCTTTGTATCAATGCCGTATTTTAATTATAATTTTGAAAACTTTCTTAAATCTGAGAAACTATAAATCCTAAAATAGAGAAAGAAATACGAATTGCATGTTGTAATTTTATTGCAGAATTGATTTATCAGTTACGACAACGTTTGCCAACAAATTTTCTAAGCTTAAAAAATAAAAATTTTGTTTCTATAGAAAATAGTTTAAAGATTGATAAGTGCAAGTAACATAAGGAAGAATGCTAGGCTATACGGTAGAGAATATAATAACTTTGGAACATCAAAGGCAAAAGTTTAGTTCATATGAATGGACAAAACAAAATTCCACTATAGAATTTTGGACAAACGTATTCCAGTACAAAAAAGCATTAAAAGAACCCCATTTTTTGAGTTAACTGCATATGTAATGAAATTATTGGTTTTACCGTTTAGCAATGCAGAAGTTGAATGGCAATTCTTTGTGGACAAATCAGTGAGGAAAGAGTGGGGAGTGCAAAAATGAGTACAGACTTGCTTGTACTCGGAAAGTCGTTTTGTGCTATCATTCGTAATGTCAGAAATTTTACACTTTCATTTGTGTTTCTTTTAGGTATTGATATGTTGTCCGTGATGAAGTAATATTGGCGCGAAAATGTGATATTTTAATTCATTTGAAAAATCTTTTTTCTTAAATATTGTGGACAACCTAAAAATATAGACATGAGTATTAATTTAAAAATTAAATGGAAAAATTTGAGAATGCAGTACATGCAAGATTAAGAAAGTGTAAGCAATAGAAAACGAAAATTGCTCAAGTAAAATGGATGTGTCTGAACATAAAAGGAAGTTTAAAAGAAAATTTGATAAGAATTGCGCAACTAAAATTGCCTCGTGAATATTGGGGCTAATGAAATGCATTAAAAAGAAATTAATATTGAACATATAAAGACAACACGAACAACGATGAAAAAAGAAAAAAAAAAAATACGTGTACACATATTGCTACCTATCCCGGTGCACTTTGATTTTATACGAAATGAATCATGAACATACATATGTATATAGAAAATACGGACAACGGTAAGAGAAGAGAGAAAAACAAAAATAAACACGTATACACAGCTTGCTACCTATTCCGGTGCAATTTGGTTTTATACGAATTTAATTAATGAACATGCACATATAGAAGATACGGAGCGTTGTCAACTTTACAATTTCAAAACGCATCAAAATGGGAGAAAAAAGCGCGTTATTTCAACGAAAACGCACCGAATTTCTTTCCCTTCCTTTTTAAAAACGGATTTTATACTTTACGAAGTACAATATTTTTATATTAAAAAACACGATAATTAAACAGCCTTTTACGCCACTATTATATAATCAAACTAGGTCTGACAGCACCGCCTGATGGAATGCCATCAAATTTGTTCAATAGCTGGAATTCGTGTTTATCAAACTTGGCCTCTAGTACGACTCCGTTAGTTTTATTAAGACAATGTTACCTTTACAATAATTATAAAGATATATTATAAAAATTATTATTAAGCCATGTTATTTAATAATATTTGCTGTCAACCGAAATCAGCTGTGACTTTTACAGTTTATTTCCATTAACCCAAAATACCTGTTTACCGTCATGAAAATTATATTTCAGGAGCATACAACCATTATTGTCGAAAGAATTTACGATTATCGGATCATTAAAAGTAACAGAAGCGTACTATAAGCCTTTAAATTCGATTAATAGTAATTCTATTAAACACAGTGTAAGCGGTGTCTTTAAAAGAATTTATTGAAATATACGAAAATTTGCCAAAACTATAACTAATATATAACTAATAAAAGATGAAGTTTACCCATAATCAATATTTAAAGCAAACGTTTTGAAAACACTTTTTAATTTATGTAAGAATTTCTCTGTTCAGAAACTGCATTTATTGCAATATTTGACAAACTTGGCTTGATCGTTTAATGGCAAAACTCTCTCTAAAAGCCGCAAATTTTATAAATCGAAATGTTTCATTGTCTTTCGAGAGTGTGTATAATAAAAAGCACCAAAAATGATGCGAAACGCACTGAGTTGACAACGCTGATGAGAGACAAAACATTACTAGTGTTCAGTCTTTTATTCAATTTTTCCGTACTTCGGTTTCATTAATTGTAGTGAAACTGGGGTGATTGGTAAGTTCTTTTTGTTGGGAAATAATAACACCTGAAAATGAATGTTTTTTGTATGTTTAAAGTTTACTACAAATGTCAAAATTACAAAGTACAAAGCTTAATAATTTATTTTCAGCCTCTTTAAGCATTTTTTGATATTTCTGAATTAAAAAGTTGTAAATTCAAATCCTACCGCGGCTACCTAGAACAAATTTGCCGAAGCTCGTAATATACGCATATGTATGTATGTGTTTGTGATATTTAATTTAAAGACTGAATTAGTAGTTTTCTTGTCTTTTTAAAACTTTTTATGTTTAAAAAATAATTTATATTGTTTAAGAAATTTTGTTTTATTCAATGGTAATATATATTTCTAAGGCAACATAAGCATCCAAGAAAATATTTGCTTAAAATTAAGACATATACATTTTAGCACTATGTTTAGTACTTAAATTTTTTTTGAACTATTTTGGTGCCAGTTTAACTCCAAAAATTTTTATATTTGGTCACACTGGCGGACACTAAGTAAGGAAGGAGAATTATATCAAGCTATATCATGTTTACAAGTTGGCAAAATCAGTTTTTATAGTTTTTAATTTTCTTGAAATTCAATTTTTATCTGTTGCTAGAAATGACCTCAGCTGGCTTTGTCTCCAATCACTCTTATATAAACAAATAATTTTAGTTGATGCCAGTTTTATTACAATTTGTTCTAATTATTTAGCCGATTTTAAACCCGATATATCTAGTGTTAATGCACATGTACTGTGTCATTAAAAAATAAAATTCTCATTGCTTTTAAAAATCGTAACTTTATAAAGGGAGTACGCATACATATACATACAATTTAGTAGTTAAGCATTTGTCAATACGCGATTGGTAACAAATAGTGACAGTTCTGTGTTTTCTTCAAAACCGAATCTAAAAATTTCGGTAAATGTCCAAATGTGTTTTTTATGGTGATTCAATTGCATTCTAAACAAAATGTATCGAATTAAGGATTTTGAAGAACGTTGTGATGGAAATTTACATCACTGTAGTGCTTTTTACTTTAATTAACTTTATTTGATTACTTTTTTGCTAGGCGGATAAAATTTGTTTTATCTGTTTTAAATTTGTTGAATTATTTGCCAAGGTTTTGCAAACTTATATTTTATTTTATGGTACAATACTTTTTGGTATTTTATAGTAGCGCGCTCAATTAAGTGCTTGTTGCAAACAGAAATTGTACAGTTACTACCTTATGATGTGTCCCATTTATATTTTTTAGGCCCTTCTTACATAGTGATGGAAATTTCTATCACAAAATGTATTGAGGAAATAGATGTAGCCAATAATTTTCATTGCAACTTATTTATCTTTATTCAAATGTAACTTTTATAAAAAGAATAGTAGTAATTTAGGGAGGGAGATTAAAAAAATTTCTTTCTTTTGCTGAAAAAAATCTAAATTTTTTTATATTAGGCGCACAGCTTTGTTTCCACCGTTTTGCAATAGGTGGCTGTAGCGGTAAGTGGTATTGGAAATCAATAGATCGTGGACTTTGTACAATAAGCTTAGATATTTGTTAACATAACACCATTAGTTAATTTGGGTCTGCATCACAAAGTTATTCTCGATTAAACATGTCAGCTTACGAGCTAAATTCTCGTCATTTGCAAGAGGTTTCAATTTTCTGCTTTAATATGAAAAACTCTGCGGCTGAAGCTTAATGCACGCTCTCCAATACCAATGGCGAGGCTGCTATTAGTGAAAGAACGGGCCGAGTGTGGTTTCGCTTGGCGGTGGACTAGCATGGCGGTGGAATAGAGATATTTTTCGAAGATGCAGAATTGAAGGCATAACTTTATCAAGACTCGTGTCAAACGCAATCAAAATACTTTGAATAAAAAATGTAATTAATAGATAGATCTTGTTGTTTTTTAATATTTGACGTACTTGATTACCTTATTTGAGGGCAATGATTGTCAAATATGTTTAATGCGTTTGAATCATAATTGCCAGATAAATCTGATTTAAAATCGTCAAATTCGTCGACATGATTATGGTCAGAAAATCGTCAGTTAGTAAAATTAATCCTTTTTAAATAAAATATATATTTTAATACAATATAGCAAAACAATTCATGATTGGCTTTAATAAAATACTACAGCATTTACAACTATAACAAATGACGGGCGTTCGCCGAGAAGGCGGTTTTGATAAACATTAATCTTGACAGTTAGTATTTGGCGGCCGTGAAGTATACACATGGCATATTTATTATGGAAAAATATTCGATAAACCAACGAATTTTAATTGTTAAAACATTTTATCAAAATCAATCATTGATTTTCATAGTTTAATCACAATGAGTGATGAGGTACACTTTCATTTGAATGGATATGTGAATAAACAGAATGTTCGGCTCCGGGCAATGTAGAACACTCAAATTATTCATCACCTCTGCATCCTGTAAAAGTGAGAGTCTGGTATGCTATTTTGTCAGGAATCATTACCTTACTTCTTTAAAAATGAAACTAGCGTAACGGTAACCGTAAATGGGGAGCGGTATCGTGATGTGATTGAAAACTTTTTAAACCACAACTGCATGCTTTGGGCTTGACTAACACGTGTAATCAACAAAACGGTGCCACTTCGCATAAATTCATTTTATAATAATTAATTTTTGTACGGATTTGTTGTAAGGATTTATAAATGATGAAGCTTCCTAAATTTTGTACAATTTTTAACTTATAATTATATATTATTATATATGTAGAATTTTTAAAGTGCATCTCGAACATATACACTGTTTGTACACTCCCAAATAAATATCACGTACCATTTCAGTGTTACATGCATATTTGCGTACAAATTTATTTTACTACCTTTTCATTTCCTACATAAATTAACTTACTGATAGATTGCTTGAAAGATATGAAAGTAAACATGTGAAAAAAAATCGGTAAAAATAAACCCTAAATCGTGAAATCGTCAAAGCTCTATTTTAAGCACCCAAAATCGTCAAAATGACGATAAATCGTCAAATATGGCAACCGTTGTTTGAATGCTTTCCATGAAGTCAACAAAGAGTGTTTTTATTGTTCGATTTGTGGCAAACTTTTTCTTTAAATTCAAACTTGACAAGTTTATTAGTTTTATTTTATATTTAGTAACTGTTTTCTTATTTTAAATAGTTTTAATTAAAATTTTGATTTGGTCTTCTACTATGCAGAAATTTGAAGTCAATAATATTTTAAAAGTCACATTTATTTACAAACCTTTTTTTGATTTTCTAGTATGTAGAATTTTCTGAGTAGTTATTTTTGAAAATCTTTTCACTTAACATTTTTTATTTAAAACTTTTTGAATTAAAACTTTTGAGCTGACTTCTTTTGTTGTACTCAGTCAAGATCGAAGTTATTAATGAATGTGTAAAATGGTTTTATGAATCAATCGATCTTAACTAGAATTAAGGACAGAAGACAAAAGGTATAAGAAAAGAGTAAATTTATAATTTGAGTCGTAAAGAGCATTTCATTACAACGGTAAAGTAAATTTACAGTTTGGCTACATACATTGCCGTTGCTTCTTTTTACTCTTCAGCAATTACTAATGAAACATTAAAAAACAAAATGAACTTAACGATAAACTAAAAATATTCAATACAGTTAGCGAAAAAAGTATGCCCTCATAATCAACCAGTTTTTTACAATAAAGCCTCGAATTTCGGGTATAAATGGCGGAAGCAAACTTGTATACGTAATAGTATTTTTGAAGTTTTGAAAATTTGAAAATGGTAATGGCTCCTTCTTTATCGTTTAATGAGTACTACATATCCGGTCCTTTATTGCAGCATAGTCATAATGCAAAAAAAAACTTGTTTCGAGAAATACACATTTCAAATTGTTAGTTTCCATACAAGTCTTAGAAAACAATTTTCGAAAATATCTCTTAAAGAAAACAGTTTAAAGGTAATTTAAATAAAATTTTGATACAATATAAAGGTATTATTGTTAATAATTCTGCATTGTTAACTCGGAAAACTAATTTTTTGAGATATGTTGCAATAAAGGAACGATATGTTCGAAGTAGATATACATCGCTTCGCTTTCAAAAAACCTTGCGACAGAAATTTCCATCACTGTGCCGGGGTCACTTGTTTATTAAACTTACACACGTTTAGCCACAAATTCCTTTTTTTTTTGTAAAAGTTTCGTAAATTATAATTTTTATTTATTAATTTATTGAATTTTTGTTGAACTTTATAATTTTTATATTAGATTTTATGTTTTTGTACATTTGTACATCGGGCTTTAGTTCAAGATTTGCCTTTCTTAGGTTTTCTTAAGAAGGATTTTTTACAATCCAAATTTGCTGTGATCAATAATTTTAGATTTTTATTTTATTGTGCACAATTCTCAAAATGCTCTCGAACATTTTTATTAAATTTTTAGTTAAATTTGAGGTAATTCAATAAATGCACCTCCAATTAATTTTTTTCATTGTCTCAAAGTTTTAATCAGAAAAAAATTATAATTCACACCTTCCATTAACTAAGTTGATTTGAAATGGTTTTCAAAATAAAACAATATATGAAAAGATCATAATGAATTTTCATCACTGACATATTTATGTTTTGTTTACTTTGTTTCTAATGATTGCTCTCTCAGTACTAGATTAAATTTTTTGTTGTTGTTATTTTCTTTTAATAAAAATTAAGTATTCTTTTTGTTGCTCCCGTTGGAAATGCAAGAAAATTAGTTTTAGGCGTGAACAAATAATATTTTAGCATCGATGTATGTTTTACAAAAATTAAGCATCTTTGGCTGCAAATGTATTTTGGCCAAGTATTTATTGCCATAGCAGATAAAATATTTGTTTGTTTTTTATTTTTCAAAATGATGTAGTGTTTATGACTTTTAACAAGCAAATAATAATTTGTAAATATGAATAGCAAAAACAAGAAAAATAATATAAAATTGAATAAATAAACACAAGAATTAACTTTACAATAGAAAGGCAAAATAAAATATTTGAAAAATATTAGAAAAAGGTGGACAGGAAAATTAACCAAGAATAATGTGTAACGCTACAAAGAATTTTGAACTAAAACGACATTAATAAAATGAAAGGTGATAAATGATTCAATTAAAATCAAAAATATTTTACATACATACATATGTATCTATAGGTGTGTATATACTACTCGTATATGTAAGCTTTTTTTTTATACACTGTCTCAAGCTCATTTGAAAAAATTTGTTTTGGCACATTTTTCGATGAAACAAATGAGTTTTTAAATGTGTTATGATCATGATTAAAAGCACAATAAACTAATTTATAGGTATGTTGTGGAATTTTTTTTATTACTTAAACAAGACACACCCTTTTTATATTATTTTAAGGTTTTCCTCTCGACTTTTGCTTAAAACAGCAGAAGCAAAAAAAAACCTCATTGACAAAAATGACTGACTGATTTTATACAACAATAACAACTACAAATCGACTGCTTCCATTGTTTATTATTTATATGCATACTCGTAGATATATGTATGTTTACCTTGAGTGAGTAAATCACCTGTAGCGTTTGAATGAGATAAAGGTGCCACAGAGTAGCCATTCGTTGAGTGTGTGTGTGTATGTGTGGTTTGAAAACCTGTTCGTATGCGCATGACAAAATTAAGGTGTGATAAGTGTGGCTTAATAATTAAGAGCAGGCAGGTAGTATATGGTTGTAGAAATTCGTTCAAGAAAAAATTACCACAAAAATAAAATTTCCCCTTTTTAATAAAAAATAAACGATTTCCCTATGATTCAGCCAAAATTTGCATTTACCATCATCGTTCTAACTTAGTGTATTTTTTTTATTATTAATAATTCTTTCGTAAATAAATGAATCTTTGTTATCTCGATAGAAAAAAAAACTTTTATTTGTATGAACCTCGCAGCGTACAACAGAATTAATTATTAGTTTATTTTTCTCAAATATTCAAATGAACTGATTAAAAATTTTTAGGAATTAAAAATTGCGTTTCTGGAAAAAATTAGAAAAAAAGTCTTTTAAGAGGAATTTAAACAATAGCAATTCAATGTTCATACCAAGCGGGGTGGTCTTGTGTTTTAATCAACATCAAATAACCTGCTGAAATTGCAAACTTTTCTTAACACCTACACTATAATACTTTGTTTATATGGGAGTATGTAGTTAAGCTTCATTAACAGCAGAAAAAAAATATCACATAAAATTCACCTTAAACCACCATAATGTTCCATAAAATAAATTCACCACCAACACATTTTTTATTAACAAGCCAAGATCAAAAAACATTTACCGTTTCTTTGTTTTGTTTTGCAAATAATAACAAAAAGTATGCATCAAATTTCAATACAAAGAGCACAATGGGAGAAGAGTTGAAACAAATGAGATTTTTTTTCTTAGTTCTTTTGTGTATTGATAAGCAAATAAAGAGCAATAATATTGGGTTATTAAAGAAAAATACGTTAAATTTGTGAATTTCAAGGAAAAAATAATAATTTCATGGTTTCGAAAATAAGCAATCTTAAAAAATTTTATTTTATTTGGCTTTATAGCAATTTGGTAATATTATTTTTTCAAATAGGTACATATGTCGTAGAAAAAAGGTTCTTCCTTGCGAAGGTTTATAAATATCAGAGAAACCCCAAAAATCGTTATTGTATTAACTTTCCTTTCGAGCCGAATTGGTAACCTTCGTGTCATTCATCAGATTAGCTTGATCCATATCTTCCTGAATATATTCGTTTCAGGTCAACCTCAACGTCTAATTAATGTATTTTGAGTTAAGTTTAATTGAAATCGTGTTTACATATCGCTCTTTTATTGTAACGAAGTCGTAACAAAAAAAAAAAAAAAGGTTTCCAGAAAAACACATTTTAAGTTTTTAATTTTCATACACGTCTGGTTAAAAAGTAATTTGTATGAATTTTTCGCAGAATAGGTATAAAGAATAGTATCGTTACCAATATGCATTATTAACTCGAAAACCTCATTTTTTGGAATATGACTTTATTGCAATAAAGAAAATATATATAAATATATATATAGTTATAGTAGATTCGGAGAAGTATACTTTCTTCTCCGAATCTGAGCTGTGCAGAATTTATCTGTATATTTCTGATTTTCAGAGCGTTGAGCAGTTTTGAGTTTTTTGTTTTAAAAATCAGTCTTTCGAAAATTATGGAGATATTACAGTTTTTACTCTGTATAATTTTAGTTTAAAATTTTTAATTTGAAATCCTAACTTTATCCCACTTATTTCTGAAACTATAGAAAAGTTTACTTATTCATACTTATAAAATACATTCGAAATCAAATAAAATATTGTTTTTTGTGTTTCTGGTAATATGTTTAAAACTGTTTATTAAGTTTGTATATTTTCACAGTCTTAAATATTTGTGAGAGTTTTTATGTAAACATAATAGATTTTAAAATTTTTTTCTGAAAACATTAGTGTTTATATATTGGAAAGATGTCATGAACACGGAAGAAATGCATTTATATGTGATTAACCTAAACTCATAGAAAAAAGCGTCTTCATATTGATGACGGCGGGACATCAGAATTGTGATATCAATATTATGTAAATTGTCATCAGTAATGTGAAAACAGACATCAATCTCAATGGCAAAAGTCATCAGAGAATTTTGTCATACTTTGAGTATCATCAAAGCTACAACTATGGTGGCATCAATTCAATGATACATTTGCTTAATAATTATAATACATCTAATTTGTCAAAGTTGATTTAAAAAAATATTTTAAATTTTTGTTTAGAAAAAATGTTGTTGTTAAAATCATTAATTTACCTGAATTCAAAATTTGTAATTACAGCAAGTATTGTTTAAGCAAAGGCAAATAAGTATAACTATAAAGCGAATATATATATGAATGATAATACATCATTTTGATGACACTTTGTCAGCACATGTAACGTTAGTTAAATAACGAATACGATGAGAGTGTAGAGAGTAAAATGCTAATGCCACACACAGACATTATATTGATGACAGTAAGTCATCAAAAGTATTAAAACATTTTTAATTCTCATTGGTTTCTTGAAAGTAGTGAAATATAAAGTTATATGTTTGAACAAATTGTTGAATTAAATTAAATATAACTTAATCTTAAGTTTAGTTGGTGATAGCGTATCATAGTACTGATGACATTTTGTCTTAAAATTTACTTCAATTAGTCATTTTTCTGATGTTAATGTGCCATCACATCAATGAGATTTTTACATCATATTGAAACCAAATTATAGTTGGTCTGATGTTAGCGTGATATTCTATTGATAATATTTTGTCATTATATTGGCTTCATTTAGTAATTTCTTCGATATTAGAGTATCACTGCATTGATCAAATGCTCACACCAAACGTATTCCAATAAAGCATCACCATGATATCAGTTTGACATGTCGTTGATGAATTAATTCTAATAATTACTGCTAATGACAATTAGAGCAACTGATGTAATGGTTGACATCACAGTGAGGAAAAGTGTCATGGAGTCAAAAATGATGACATTTGCACTGCATTGATATTAAAATACATCACATTTATGACGGGTTTTCTATGAGTGTATATGTATTAATAAGAACATAAAAAATAAATTATATATCACATTACGTCATAACTTAAAAAACGGTCTCGAGTTGATATTGAATACTCAGCGGCGAACACTGTGTACCACATTACTTCTCTTCAATGATGTGCAAAGTGTATGACAGTGGTATATGGAGTTCCCGAAAATAAATTACGATCATATTTTGTATCACATTTTTATGTACGTATTTTAGTTTTTAGTTGCAAATCAAACTTTCGGCGTCATTGTCGCCGTTTTTAATTGCAAAAATTTTAATTACAAAAACCAGTGCTAAAGGTAAGAGTGCCTAGAAAACATTATAAAAAGGGTAAAAGCAATATAAAACATTTAGTATAAAATAAAATAATGCAGTAAACAAAACACAGAACAAATTTATTTAATGGAATATTAAAAAAAAAAAATTAGGGGCGCAGTACGTGTTGGACCTATTTACAAAGTATGCGAGATTTTATCCGAGTTGCCTTCTGCCGACTTACAAAGCATGCGAGATTTTATTCGAGGTGCCTGCTGATAACTTACAATGTATGCTAGGAAGCAATGAGATTTTGTTGGAGAACCCCTCACAACCTCGCCTACTTTGTATGTAGGTGGAAGGCGACAATGAGTTTGAAAATGTGTACTAGGTTCGTATATAAGATGGTGTGCATTACTGACTTACAAGTGTACATGGGATCATCGCTTCTGTAAGCTTTTATCACATAAGCAGTCATTTATGTGATAAAAGCATTTTCAAATCGCCTCAAGACTTCCCTTTTTCTTCTAAGATGTGTATGAAGACTGAATTTTAAACACTTTTCTCAAGCGTTAAAGAAGAGCAGATTTTTTATTCTCAATTTCCAGATTTTGTAAAAAATATGTTAATGCTGCCCTGGAACACTATATCCTAAATTACAATGAAAATATAACAGCATTTGATGAGGAAAATTATAAGTTTACTTTTTAAAATAAGAAATAAACTCCACTAACAAAAAAAAAAAAAAAAAAAAAAAAACTAATAGATAAATTGCTTTATTTCAAGTTATTATTATACTAAATTGAATCTTGGTATCCAAACACTAAAAAAATATCGTCTCGGAAATATAATATCCTTAAATATAAGGCAGATTTACCAGGTAATGGTATTCGAGTAGGCGGTAGATGGTTTTGGTTCCGTAAATTTGTCAAAATGTTGTTTACAAGGTACATAATTTTAAACAAATACATAGACTTTGTTGCCTTTTCAAACAAACGAGAGACAAAATTTAGTGTAGTCACTACCTGTCACTAAGTGGTAAAGACTTGCTTAAATATTTCATTTAAAAAAGTTTGACAATTTCATTTAAAATGAACTCCAATTAAGTTGTTCCACTTGGACAAGCTTTATCTTTCAACTAATAAATTATGTCATGAAATTTCAAAACTTCAGCAATTCTTAATCTATTACATTTATTTTTTAATTTTAACAATTATTATATTTTTTTAAGCCGTCAAACAAAAGCCGTCATTTTACAAAAACTATTTGCTAAAAGTGAAAGTTATTGACAATGATATTACGAGTATTCTTGTTTTAGAATTTATTTGATGTGCTATTACAATAAAATGTTATATGATTAATTTGAAATTTCTCAAAGTTATTTTCCAAATAACAGTTATTTTTCGAAGCAAATGTTTTATTTGATATTTAAAATATTTTCAAATAGTGAAATTTATAAACACAATTCGAGAAAATAAATAATGTTTACCATTTTACTATATTAATATGTAAACATATTCTTTAAATACATAATGTTTCTTTTAAATATTTAAATAATTTTTATTTTTTAGTTTTATTTAGCGCCATTATGTTCTTTGTTTCTCAATCTAATTGGCTAAATTTTTCACAATTTGTTTAATGTTTAAAAAATAATTTAAAGTGTTCATATATCTTCTACATTAAATGATGTGGCTTCTGTTTATTTTTCGCAAAATGAAATACATAAGTAAAAAAAGTTTAACGTTTTTGTTTTTATTTTAATTTTTATTTAGTATTTAGCAACGCCTCATTTTTAAACTGGCGACAATAAAATTTTTTTTCATCATCATAAAAATACTTACTTAAGTGTGTTTGTATGTTAATATATTAATAACCATTTCCTTTACATGCGAAATTTGTTAAATGTTTTATTAAATGAACTAAAACATTTGTTGAATGTGAAACGTTTAAAGCAATAATGATTTCTATAAAGATGTTATACATTTCAATTTGAGCTTTTTAACAAAAAAGCGCGTAATCAAAAGCATTCGCTTTCTTCTCAAAACTCAAACGAATTATAATTACGAACGATTTAGGTTTTTGGTTTGTTCTCTTACTTTTCACTTGTGAATCTATTCTTAAAACTCCTAATTCTAGTTAAAAGAATTTGCTTGATTTTTGTTCGCATAACTCTTCCAGTTGTGGACCAATGTTTTTAACTAATAAAGACGGTTACCTACAGTTTGGCTCTTAAGAAAACTTTTGATTATCTAGTAAACAAAATATTCATCTGGAATATTGGTTATGACATCACTCTTGCTATTAAGGAGTCGTTCTTTGTCTGTTAGATATGCGCTTAACTAGTGTTGCGCCTAAAACAATGCTGTATTATTATTTTAGTTTCCGTTATATCATTTGAAAGCTAGTTGATTTCGTTTTAAGTTTTCCAGAGTTTTGTTAATATAAATCGCTTTAAATTGCATTGAAGATTTCTGACAGAGATATCTAGATTTAAATTTTAGTTTTTTTTTTAACATATTTCGAAAAAGGCGGAAGATTTTGTGTTTGGAAATTATTCAGCAATTTCTGAAACGAATTTATTATTTTCTGTATTTTAATTGTCTTATTTGTATAATTTCTGTTATAACCAAAATGCTGTAATTTTCTCGTAAAGCTATATTTTTTATTAACTTGATATTATATTAAATTAAGCAGAAATAACCATTGAAGTAATGTAGTAAACTTTTCTATATATTTCAATATGGTTAATGCGCTAGTCGAGAATATGCTGTAAGAGATAAAAGTATTTGGAACCGAAAAATGTGAATTAGTAATTTGAAAAAAAACAGCTGAATATAATTTCCACTCAAATATTAATACTGATATTTGAATTGGTTAAATTAATTTTGTTATCTATAATTGAAAACTAAAAAAATATTATTTTGAAGCGGTAAAGTTACTAAATACAATTAGATTAAGGTTATTTATTAAATTTAGAAAAGCTTAAAAAATATTTAATTTTGAATTTCTGCAAAAAAGTTTATTCTTTTTTTATTACGATTTTAACCAGACTCACTTCAAATTAATTAACAGAGTTTAGACGATAGTTTACAGACACCGAAGGTTGTTCTTATTTTAAAGGCAATGACGTGAAGGCACGAACAGGTTTGATCACCGTAAACTGCCGGTTAAACTTTATTAACTTATTTTAATTAAGGCTTGATAAAAACCCTAAGTTTTAAAGTGCCATAGAGCGCAATTTATCCCTCGTTTTTCAATTTGAATAGTTCCTACAAATTCTTGCTGACCGTGAAAACGATTTTAAGTTAAAAAAAGAGAAAGACTCATGTTGCATCAACATAGTTTACAAAAAAAAAAAAAAAAATAAATTGCAACCATAATATAAAATTTTTTAGATATTGTTTGAACAGTTGCGATATTAACACATAATCCTTTAAAATATAAGCTGATTTTAATGAGTACCAAAGAGCACGTTTATACAAAAAAATATTATAAGGAAAATTCTTTATTTAAATTTAAAAATAAATACCAGTTATTTCTGGAAATAATTCAAAACTAAAAATGATAAATTCTTTGTTATATTTTTGAGCTAATTTGCCCAAAACTTATATACTTTGTGATAAAGCATATATTTTTAATTTTCCAGCTGAAAGATCTACATACTTGAACTTGCGTTGGTTTAAGTAATCATCCAAAAAAATGGAAACAGTAAAACATCGTTTTTGAATGAAAATATTATACCGATCAAAAGTCGCCAAATATTCTCTCTTGAGTAAAAATAATTTTTAGTTTTATACTTAACCAAACGCGATGCTGTTTGAAAAGTGTTGGAATCAGTGTTCTCATATCATTAGATATTTTTAGTTTTTTGATATGCTAAAGGTTTTTTTATTTGAAAAATGTTCTATATTAAAAATCGATATTTGAAAATGTGTATAACTCGCAATAGTTTTTAATAATTTGCCTTAAATAATTACTTATTTTCGAAAGCTTTACTATGAATATGATGTATCAATGCAATGGCACTTTAATATCGAAGAAGTGACTACATGAACTTAATATAATGACTATATATATTTATATATATATATATATATATATATATATATATATATATATATATATATATATATATATATATATATATATATATATATATATATATATATATATATATATATATATATATATATATATATATATATATATATATATATATATATATATATATATCAGACCAACTGTAATCTGGATTCAGTTTGATGTAAAAATCTCATTGATATGATGGCGCATTAACATCAGAAAAATGACTAAGTATTTAATGCACGCTATCATAAAATAAGCTTCGATTAAATTTATCGATTTCAAAAATATGTTCAAATTTGTAACTTTCTGCCTGGCCCACTATGGCACTCGACATCGATCGCTCGCATAAATACATGCATACCAAAAACAACATTTAAAAATTTGTTTTTGTTTCAAATGTATTTATGCGAGCGAGCGATGTCGAGTGAAATAGTGGGCCAGGCAGTTTATATATTACATTTTTCAATAAATCAATGAGAATCAAAAATGTCCTAATACCTTAGATGAATTACTGTCATCAATACAATGAATGTGTGTCACATTATCATATTTTAACTATGTGTATGATGTGCCCGAGAAACTATTCACTTTATTTGCCTCGTAGTTCTTTTTCTTTATTTTACTCTCTACGCTCTTATTATATTCGTTATCGAACGACACATATGGTGACTAATTGTTATCAATATGGTGTATAATATTATCCTTCATGATTACAAATTTACGTCTATATATATATTTTTTTTTATCTGGGACCAGTACTCAGGGGATGACCCCTACATATGAAGCGCATTGTACTGGAACTAGGAAAATAGGTTATAATGAGGATGAAATAGGGAGTAGTGTTCGCGGGGTGTTAACAATAACAACACGAAAGACTAAAACAAACTCTATTGCAGCATTTAAAATGTTGGAATTAAATTAGTTAAAACTGATCAGTGCCCAGTGTATATACCTTCGACACTGCTTAGATTTGCAAAATTTAGTCCAACACCTTCCACACCACAAGGTAATGAAATTCATTGCAAACAATATTAATATTGAACATATAAAGAAAACACGGACAACGGTGAAAAAAAGACAAAACCACAAAAAAGTGCACTTTTATTTCATAAGAAATTAGTAATAAACATACATATATAGAAAATACGGACAACGGTAAAAAAAGGAAAAAAAAAAACAAAAATAAACACGTGTACACAACTTTCTACCTATTACGATGCCATTTACGTCTATATGATGCAGTTTGTGCAGTTCTTAAAAATTATTTTAAATTTAAAAATAATAATTTTAACAACAAAATTCCTTTTGAACAATAAATAGAAAATATAATAATCGAATCCCAGTGGGTGCTGATGAGTAGTGTAGCGACTACGAAACAGCTAGTTGTCCCCCAGCTAATGGTATTCAATTATTTTTTCTGTTCTTCTTTGGTCTTATTGTTTCACAGCAATTATTGTTATAATTAAAAATAATCCTTCTTCTTGACTGAAGTTGGACTCGAACTCACAACTAGTTAATCTCGTACATATGTATATAAATAATAATACTACTTTTCCTTTTTTTAAATAAATTTTGATAAATTATAATCTGTTATAATTATTAATAACACGTGTCATTGAATTGATGTCACCACAGTTGTAGCATTGATGATACTCAATATATGAAAAAATTGATTGATGTCAGTTTTCCCTTTACTGATGACAATTTACGTCATCAGTATGAATATGTTTTTTTCTATGAGTGTGTTTATTAAAACGTTACTTTTCATTAACACATACAAACTTTAATTCAGAGTAAAATTTTATGATGTTGGGTAATTTTTAATGGTTTTGCCTCTTCATAAACACGAGATTTTGCTATAAATATTAAAAAAAAAAACGGGCTTTAATAGTGCTTTTTAACGATTTAGTGTCTCTTTGTATTACACAGCTAAGAAAATTTTTTGTTAATTACAAAACTTAACAGATTTTTTCGAATATGTATTTATAATAAGTATTTTTTCTTAACTTCTTTTGTCTAAAGTATTCCTAAATAGTTTAACAAGAAAATTCGTGCCTATTTATTTATTGTACTAGGGGAAATCACCGGTCGACGCAATCGTCAGCATTATTTTTTTTATCGCTCTAAAATAATGCACTTTCATATAAAACCCAATGATAAACCAATACAACCGTAAAACAAAAACAGTGGGGCAAAGACTAACTGTCTTGCACATATTTAATGATTGCTTGCTCCTGCATAACGGTCAGATAAAATATAAAATCAGTGGCATTGATATTCTTTTTAGAGAAAGTGAATTTAGAAATATTAAAAAGTTTTTAACTCACATAAATATTTATAATTTAATTTGAATCTCCAACTCATAATATAGTACCTATATAGTATTTTACTATATATTATTATATGTTGCGATTGTAAATCTAAATGGCCTATATAATTTAACTGCGTTGGGGCCTCCGAAATACCAAATAAATAAATAAATATGAGTAAAAAGTATGTATACAAACATACAAATATGGGTTTTGCTCATGTTTGGCCACTCTGTTTTCGTTTTAAGTCAAACACATACACATATTTTGTTTGCAAGTTTTAGTAATAATTTAATAGCCGTATTGCTCCCAAAGTACTGAGGCGGACTGATTAAATTTTAGATTGTGCTTATCCAAAAATTTTTTTTAACCATATACATAAATATCTTTCCAAGATCGATGATCTCGTACAGCCAATAAAGGGATATTAAAAAACGTTTTTCCCTATTGATTGTATGGAAAATGTTTGTGCAAAGATTTATTAAAAGTAAGTATGCAACACACATGTATATTTTTATCAAAGTTATACACAAATGTTTCATTTTTGTTCGACGGAAAAACAGCAATACAGATAAGCCTGGTAAGGAAATGCTACATCCAAAAAAAATAAAAAATAAAATGGCTAAGACCTGCAAAAGATACACCGAAAGTACAATATTTTGTATTGGTTGTCATCAGTGTGACCAGATCCTAAACTTCTTTGGGGCTATATTGGCTCCAAAATAGTGGTAAAAAATTTGTAAGTACTAGAACATAGTGCTATAATTAGAATGTATTAATTTTAAGCAAATAGTTTCTTTGCGAGTTCATAGCTTTATCTTTTATGCTTATCTTGCCTTAGAAATATTTATTTCCATTGAACAAAAAAAGGAAATTTCTTAACATAAAAAGTTTTAAAAGCACAACAAATATAATAATTCAGTCTTTAAATTAAATATCACATACACATATATACTAATATGTTGACATTGATGTTCCAAAGCTATTATATTTTCTACCATATAGTCTAACATTTCTTCCTTATATTTAATTCGTATTTGTGTTTATAGTTTTTTTCTTAGATTTGAGAAAATATTCAAAATTTTAATTAAAATTGGTGCAAAGACGTTTTTTAAAAACAATTTCATCAATATGGTTTCCTGTAAAAACAATTTGATTTCAATGAACAATTGGAAAGTACTAATAAAGTACTAAGTACACTGAACCAAATTTCGTCGGTAATATTAACTAAAAAATTTAATAAAACCTTCACGAAAAAAAATATTTAAATCATCCAATCTAAACCAAATTTATTCAAATAAACAAATTTGTTTTTCAATTCAACAACAATGGATTTCGTTAAATATATAAATTATTGTATCTGTACATTTGAAAATATATTTGTTAAATACGCAGGTAAAATTGTGTTGAATCAGGAAAAATTTAGTTAAAACAGTAGTAGCACATCGTAAGGCAAACAACACACACAAATATTTAAATTAACATCTATAAAGAATGTTAGTTTCAATAAAATATTCGTTTATTTGACAAAATTTTTTCAATAAAACTCACCCAAATAAAGAACGACAACATTAAAGTAGTAAAAAGTGTTATTTTGATTACAAATTCTTTAAAATGCCAGTAAAATAAGAATATATAATTTTTTTATTATTGTTGGAAAATAATTTTAATATTTATAAAGAAATTTGGAAAATAATTTTAATATTTATAAAGAAATTTTTGTAAAGTGTGATTTTTAAATTTTACTAAAGAGGATGTAGAATTAAAAATATTTCGTTATAAGTACACAATTTATTTTACCGTAAATAAATAAAAAGTTTAAACTGAACAAGCAAAATTTTTTCCTCTCTCAATTTTTAGAAGTAGGTAAGTATTATTAAAAACTTTCTGTTCACAACAACACAACGGGGTCAAATTGGACGCAAGTGGGCTGGCTTTGCAAGAGCTGGCAGCCTGTGGAACATTCTATTAACAACATTTGTGAAGATGTTTCCGGAAAACGGTATCTTGATAGCTAAAAAATAATTATTTCTTGGAAGATTGCGTTTAGTTTTGTATTGATGAATTCTCTTAAAACTCATTGTTTTTTTTTCAATTTTTCAAGAAACACTTCAAACAACTACAACAAATAAGCTAATCTATGAATTTGGGTGAAATTTTAACAGCTGATGTTTGACAGATCGCAATCTCAAAAAACCTTGTGTTTGTGTTGCCATCTAGCGCTAGGCAGCTTCAATATCAATCCGGTCCGGTAATAATGAAGTCATCATCTCAAGGAAGAACCGTATTAGAGTATGTTCATTTATATATTTTCCTTTCACATAGAAGACTCTAATATTTGTTTTATTATAAATAATACATGTGTAAATATACATAAACTAACGCATAAACTATTTTATAATAAATTTTGTATTATATTTTTTCTTTTTTGTTACTGTAGTTTAATTTTTACTTTTAGCAGATTTAATTTATATAATAATTTTCTAAACTACTGGTATGAAGGCCTTCACAGTAAGTGTAAGCTACGAGTATTGTATCGTCCGTTTTAATTTTATTTTATAAACTTTAAAGCAATTCAACTGTTTATGTACTATAAAGTTTCGAAAAGAAGCAGCCGATATACATAAGTGTTTGTACATTTGGAAACTCTCTTTTTGATAACAAAATTCGTAAAAGTAAATATTCCTACTGGGGTTACTGGGAATTAGAAATTTATTAAAAGAAGATAGTTAAACTGAGTAATTATTTTTCAATACGAACAAAAATGCTATTATATTTACTAAATTTGTTAGTCCATTCCAATTTAAATAAAAATTCAAATGGACTAAATTTTTTAATAACCATGAATAAGAATTCTTCGTTATTAATAAAATTTAACTATAGGAATTAGTTAATTTGACTAATTCATTATTCAATTTAACAAAAGTTATGTTATATATATAACGAAAAGGTAATAGTGAAGTTGAAGAAATTTCTTCTTTATACTATTTACTAAAATTATTTTTTTACGAAAAATATCCGAAGACTTGAATAAAGATTTTGTAAGTTGTATAATAACCTACATTTCATCAAGTTCACACCCCATTTTGCAGTATTTGGGTAAATTTTTGGTTCAGTGTACTATGTCGAAAATTTTGTAGCTAAATCAACAAAAAAAGTGCTAAGTCTAGCACCGAACGTGCTAAAGTGAGCATACTGTTACCATTGTGAAGTCATTACTCCGCACAACATTTTATTGTGCTATAGCCTAACAAAAAGGTGCGAAAAGACCATGAAATCGAGCAACAGCTTTATGTTACAGCCACAAGCATCTACAGAAAGCCAGAAATCCTTTTTTATGTAGTATGCTCTCGTTTTTTTTCGGCTATTGACAATTTGTCTGGTATTTGTACCAAAGCTTGAGCTGCACAGCTCAAATTAGGAAGTATATTAAGCAATATTGCTCTATACATGTTAAATAAAAAATGCGGTTGATGATATTAAAAGACATATTCGTAGAAAAAATATTTTAAAACAAACATCTCAACTATTATTAATAATGTTTTTCTCACTGATACATTTTAAAACTAAAAGTTTTACGTTTTTAAACCATTACACTTTGCAATAAAGAGGTGTATTTTGTTTTACTACAATTTTGCGCTATTTTTATTTTATATACACTGCAGGAGGGAGATGGAACTAGTATATAATTTTACACTAATCACCAATATTAGTTTTCAACCAAAAATTTTCCTACCCATCTTAATGTTCAAATTAACAATAACAAATGGTCTAGAAAAGTCACAAGTACTTCCAGTTCTGAATGGATACTAGTACCATTGGTTCTAGATGGATTGGGTGCTTTAGAACTAGTTTTATATCAGTTCTTTTGTATAGCCAAAGTTCCTACAGTAGGCGGTTTAGACTAACACATATGTATGTACATTGCATACGAGTATGTGTATTTATGACCACAAATTTTAATAATTAGATTTGTTTTTGTTTTTAAATTTTTTTTTTCATTGAAATGCGATTTTTTTTAACTTTGAACAAACTCTTTGATTTGGTTCAAAATGTTTGTTTATTTTCGAACCGCAGTGAAAAACGCAGTTTTCTCGAATTTTTTCCGCACTTTTTACCCTTTTCCGAATACCTTGCAATGCTTTTCTTCTAGCTACTGATATCTAATATACATACGTCCAACGCAGACCGAATATTTTTGTTAATATTTTAAATATATGTATGCACAGAAAATAATATATAAATTAGAAATTTTAGCATAAGGTATTTTGATATTTATAGAGTTTTGTAATTATTTGTAAGAAAGTGCATTTTAGCAAGCAGCGAAGTAAAAGTAGTTAAAAAAATTTACAAAACAAAATATAGATGAGATAATAATTTTCCGCATTAACTTTGGATTAACCGATAAATTTTGTGTATAGATCAAGTGCCAGTTTACGGATATCGGCTTTGTTCGTTCGCTTGCATAATTACATTTAAAAAAGAAACAACAATCTGAGCTTTGCACTTGTTATACGTGTAAGTAATTATACGAGCGAACGAATGGATTCGATAGCCGTGAAGTGACCCTAATGGCCTTAACTTTGCAAGGTGGTTGCCATAACGGATTCAATTTGCCTTCACTTAGCTTGGATTTGACAGATAGCTCAACCAGAAGGTATAGTAAAAGCTTATTAGCTATTGAGATGATGCCATCCTTTTAAAACGAGTTTCAATACTTTGTTTTATTATTTTAGAACAATTTAATTTATTAGTATACGAGTATATAACGCGAATTAAGCAACGTTTATATAGTGCTAAAAATTATATATTTCCGTTTCAGCATTTAGATATTGTTAAGGTTGGTTGTAAAATGAAAAATAAACAGTAAGAAATACTGCAAACTAATAATTCCTATTAGAGTATTATTATTTTCCATAGCCAACTCTCTAAATATCGTTAAATTTTAGACAATGTTTTCTGATATCCAAAATTTGGACGTTTTTCCTACGATCTAAGCAAGTTTCCTTTACCATGTACATATATTTTAAAACTCTTTCAGAGCATCAACTAAGATAATTTGTATTTAAACTCGGGATAGTTAAGTGAAAAATGAGATTTTATTTTTAGTTTGGATTTAATTCCTTCACTTAAACACGAATTTTTAAGAAAGTTATTAAGACTTTTCCTCTCTTAAATGCATTTATAAACGGGTATAATCTTGAGACGAAACAACCTGATGCCTTTTGTTTAAAGGAAATACTTACACTGCATGGTAAATGCTGTTGACGAGGGCATACTCTGATTGATAATATTATCCTCTTGACCAAAACGTGATGTTGACGACGGCACCAGACAGGACAACATTGGAATGGTGGTTTTTGTTTATAATTTTTGAATGAAAATTAATTTAACTAATACCATAAAAAGCTGGTTAATTTTTGCTTGTTAACTTGCTTTTGAAGCTCCACTTTTCTCCCAATAAGGAAGTTAAATATTAATATGCTCTAGCTTGTTTTAAAGCTATTATCTTAAGATTTTGAGTATTGCCATTTTAAAGAACAATTGAAAACTTCTTTTGCATTCTAATAATCCGATTTTTTTTTGGTTTTTTGTTAAGTTTTTAAACACATATGTATTAAAAGAAATTACACGTAAATTCAATTTTTTTTTTATCTCCTTTGTTTGGGGGTTTTACAAAAGAAAACACTTTCACAATCTTTGTTTTTAGCTAATAGGTACATATGTACATCAAATTTGTTTCTTTATACTTAAAAACTTTTTCTGTAATGTTTACCCTTTCTCAATAATATTTTTCATCTTTCATTTTGTTATGATTATTTCTTTTATATTTTTAATTCTAAAATATTTTTTTTGTATATGAAATTTTGTCTAAATGTGAAAAGGAACAGCGCGTGTCTTCTCGCCGCGACGTTCAATTCGCTACTGTTAAAACACGTTTGTACGCGACAAAATAATTCCAAGTTTTTACCGTTGCATTTGCGACTGAAACAAAACTCTGACAAAAACTCAATATAATATTATTTCAAATAAACTCTTGCTCGGTTGTAAGGTATCGGTGTGTGTGCATATGTATATACGTCTGTATACTGAATGCCCGTGTGGCATACGTATAACGCAAAATAATAAAAATATACAAGAAGGAAAATATAAACGACCCTCTGTGTTTGTGTGTTTACGTATTTTTGTACATATAAACATCTTTATTTACGGATAAAAATTTACTCCATACTGCTCTGGTGGCTGGCTGGTTGACTGGACGGATTTTTGTAAGTTTGTTCTGCTGTAAAACAAACATACACAATTACTCGTAACACAACTCTTCTTTAAAACGCATTTAAAGAAACCTTTATCAATTACTCTTACCCAAGAGTATAGAAAAGTAACAGCATCATCACCATCGTCATCATAAAAGAAATTATCATTATCAACCAAATACTCTCACACATACAATCTTCTTTTTAAGCAGCATCAACAATTGGCAACCACATTTTCTCCCGAAACAACAATGTTCTTGATAAAAATTCTTATATCGGTGCTTTTACTAGTTTCATTTCCTCTCTCTCTCTCCCTCTCTTTCTTAAATTTGTTCTCTTGGCTTATTGTAAATTGTTGATATGTCTAATTATCATTACTTTTTGGTGGTATTTGTTATAACGTGTGTTTTGCTTTATATTCTCTGTTCTGATAAATTCCTTTCATTATATTAGTGTAATAAAGAGAAATACTTTTTTGCATTGCTGTTAAAAAGGTGAAATGTAAGTGCTTTTTAGCTTAACAGCTTTATGCTATTATAACGGCACTGTTAGCTGAGGGGAAACGTTTACAACCAACTGTATGGCGTTAAATATGCAAATAAGAAGACTAGAATACTTGGAAATATTGAGTTTGAAGGTTTCCTCTATAAAATTGCGTTCTTCATGTATACACATGAATGTGTATACATATGAATATGGATACAATGACTAGCAGCAAAAATTATAAATTTGTTTTCTTTAAGTTGTCTAAATAATCATATTCTTAAAAAGACCAGCAACTCCTGCAAAAGATATGGCTTCATTGTTTTGTAGCTGTAGAAGATGGTTCTCGCTACGGTGTCTTGTAAAGCGATATAACCCAGCTCAGTTATGTTAATAATCATGTCCTGGAAGAACACTAGCCACTCCTCCAACAGAAATGTCTTCATTGGCTTGCGAATCGTAAATGTAATTATATTCCAACAAAGCAGCGGCCAATAAATAAATATATATAAATAAACTGAATAATTTTACCCGAAGAAAAGCACTGAAAAAGGTGGGAAGTGTACCATCCACTATAACATATGTGTTAATACCTTTACCAAGACTAAAAGAAGTCCATCAGTACCGGTAAAGATGCTTTAGCGTAGCTGTTTAATTGACGGCCCTAAAGTTTCGAGTGCAGTGAAAACCAGCCATAGCCGCTATTGTTAAAAATATAGAACTTAGTCCCTTTAGTGCTATCTTAAAACAGTGTGCTGAAAAAGTACTAAATATGCAAGTGTATGACAGATTTCTCAACAAACCGCGCCATTTGAACAATTTTATGTAAGGTTTCATTTGCGATCAGAGTGGTATGTATTGTAAAAAATATAAGAATATTGTTGGCATTAATATGGTAATAACAGTTTTTAATTATTTTACAATGTATATTAATTAATACAATCATTCTTGTATAATACTCGTAGTCCAGCACTACAACACCATTTTGAAGCGGTTTTCAAAAACTGGCCGGACTTTTAAAACACTTTCTTGTGAATGAACCGTACAATCGTGTACCATAGTGAATTGATATTTTCTTTTAAGATTCTTTTAAGATTTTTCGAATGATAAACAAGACGCAGGTTTAGCCGAGAGGTGTGCAACTATAGGGTGTTTTTTTAAGCCCGATAGAACTTGAAATTGTAAAAAATAACACAAAAAATTAAATTGTAATCAAAATTTTTTTGTTATTCGAAAGATCAATACGTGACATTAACACTTGAAAATGATTTCGGGCATATGGGCACCGCGGCTGTTCTTGACGAAGCGCATTCTGGACGTCCAATTTTGGGCCACTTTTTCGAGCACTGCTGGCCGTATGTCACGAACAACACGAACAATGCTGGCCTCCAAGGCGTCAATTGTTGCTGGTTTATCAGCATAAACCAGTGACTTCACGTAGCCCCACAGGAAATAATCGAGAGGTGTCAAATCGCACGACCTTGGAGGCCAATTGACAGGTCCATTTCTCGAAATCAATTTATCGCCAAATTTTGATTTCAGTAAGTCGATGGTTGCGTTCGCCGTATGGCACGTAGCGCCATCCTGTTGAAACCACATCTCCTCCGGATCAATGTCATCCATATTTTCAAACAAAAAATCATTGATCATGGTGCGGTAACGATCTCCATTGACCGTAACGCGAGCTCCGGCCTCATTTTTGAAGAAATAAGGTCCAGCATGAAAACCGCACCAAACAGTGCATTTCTCTGGATGTAATGGAGTCTGTAGGGTCTCTTGTGGATTGGTCTCACTCCATATGCGGCAATTTTGCTTATTAACAAACCCGTTAAGCCAAAAATGCGCCTCATCGCTGAACACAATTTTGCGATAAAACAACGGGTCCGTTGCCAACTGCTCTAGAGCCCAATCGGCGAAAGAACGACGCATACAATGGTCTCGTGGCTTCAATTCAATGATTTGTCAGAGTATACTGAAACAAATAAAAAAAATGTTTCATCAAAATTTAATTTTTTGTGTTACTTTTTACAATTTAAAGTTCTATCTAGCTTAAAAAAACACCCTATATAAATATTATTACAATAACAACTAAAAGTAAGTAAACAAGAAATAATAAGAAATCATGCACATACTTATTATCATAAACGAAATTAAAGGTATCCAACCGGAAATGATGAGTTGTCTTGCCTAGCACATATATTGAACATAGTTGAAACCTTGTTATTTTCAAAAAAAGATTCTTTGTTCATAGCATAGTTTCGCAACTGAGCCATCAGCAGCGCGTCAATCAAGTTTGTTGTGGGCATTGTGTTTGTAGAAAAGTCGAGATGAACTCTTCTTAATTTCGCTCAGATCCGACAACCATCCCAGTCCTCAAAATGGATTTTTACAAGTAACAAAGAATAAATAACAGCTTTTATATGTGAATATAGTTTCAAGAATATATGTAACTGCATTCGCGGCTGCATGGCGCCAACGTGTTGTATATTCCTTAAGTTTCGTTTTGCACATTTAGTAACTAAAACTTTATGGTAGATGGACTGGATTATTTCTAGACTATATACGAATGTAAAAGGTCAGTCGGTTATTTGGCTTCATTATATTAGTTTCACCAGTTGTTTCACGTTCTTTTTAGGAGTAGTGTATATGAGGGAATTTTTGTATTTATTTCTTAAGATACCGATGTTGTTTATATTTTTATTTGCAAAAAAAGAAATTGTAGCAACATTAAAAGTATTAAGATGCAGTAGGTATTAATTTGTAGATTAATCTAGTTCAAACTACACTTTTCACTAATAAAGTAACCTACTTCTGTAATAGCAATTTCAAGGGATGCCACCATCAAAGCGTTAAAAAAGTGATTTTAACGATGTATTGTAGTTCCCGCAATATATGTGTATGCATTTTTGTCTACCTTTGGCCAGATTTAAGTAAAATTTTTTTTTTTTAGTTTTAAGCCTTGTATACATATTGTTGTTCATATTTAGAAGATTTAATAAATAAATAAAATGTTTTAAAAAATAAATATATATACTTACATAGAATATAACATTATGGGATTAAAAAATAAATAATGTATAAAAATTTTAGAAATTAATTTGATATATAACGTTCAAAACCTCATTTTCTTTAAAACAAAATTTCATGTTCAGAACATTTACAGACTGCTGTAAGGGTTTTAAAATAAGGGGGATAATGTAAACAGAAAACGTTTTACTTGCGGAACCCTTATCAACGTATTACTTTAACAGTGTAATGAGCAGATTTCGGAGTAAAAGGAGAGAAACATTTTCAAGTCAATAAATGTTAACATTCAAACACAATAATCCAAACACTTTACGTTATGTTTTTAGTTTGAAAAAATCCATACGCGTAAGAGAACAAACACCCCTTGAAATGTAGCCACGGCATGACTTCTTGTAAAAGTTAAAGAGACGTCAATATTTGTATATACATATGCATGTGGACTAAAAACACACAATATTTCTGAAACACGGGCAGCGCAAAATGAACAGCAGTACAGAAAACATACCAAATGAAGTTGTTGATTTTAGCACCATATGGAAAGATGTGAACATTGAATAAAGTTTTCCTCAATTTGATGACAAAATATGAAGAATGAAAATATTGCCTCTTAAAGAGAAAAATAACAAATTTGAATCATATAGCATATGCTAATTTAAATTTTATTTAATAATTGTTTATTAAAATATATTATTAATGAATTTTTTTTCACAAGGCTTCTGCTTTCAATATTCAGAAAAAAATGTTATTTTCATTTCTTAGAAATTTCACTATCACTTCTGATGAGTAATGTTTTTCAAAATGAAGTAGGTATATGTATATGTACATATGTACGTGTGTAGATGCAAACAATATTTTCATGTTTGTCAATAATGATGTGTTCTTCAACGATATTAATTTATATCAAACCTAAAATCACTTTGGAAAATTTATATTTCATCTTAAGAACCTGCCTTCCTTCCTTGAACCGTCAATCAATTACTTTGTTTGTCTTACTTAATTCTTCTTTTTTTGTATTTTTTGCTTTATAAAGTTAATTTCGTGTGTGCGAGTTTTGTTTTTTCGACTCTTTGTAATTGCCTTGAATACAATTCGATTTTATTATTCATCTTTTTAAAGTGAATCTTGAATTTGTTCGAACTATTTATTTTCATATGCTTTTTTCGTTGTTTTTTAAGGCTTTGGAATAAGTACATATGTACATATGTATTTATAAAGATATACATATGTACGTATTTACAATGTACACGTGTATACAAAAATGCACGTATTCGATTTTGATTTCGGTAAATACTCGTATATACGGTGACCCCCGCATCTATGTACCTGTAGGACTGAATATATAGAGATATTGTATGCTAGTCAATTTTTAGGCTCTACAAAGGACGGAATATGTAGAGAGATTATTTTACAGTTATCGAGGCAAATTTCGGCCTAAGCAAAAGAGTGTTGTACCCTTCCTCTGCCGTTGTTCAGTCTGATTATTAAGATATATGTATGTATATGTGGTTCAATGTAATATATCGCCACTCCGTAAAATGCAAAGCAGTCAATAGTTATCTTGCTAAGCTCTTCATAGGCATAAGCGAAAGGTGTTAGTAAAAATGTTGCCTTGGGAATATAGACATCCATATAATCTTTAATGTATCTTTAAGCTTCATGCGTGGTTGATTTTACATACTAGTCCAAGTTAAACGGGTATAGTTAGCAAGTATAAGTATTTCAAATTCGATCAAATAAGATTTTAGTCTTTAAGTTTCTGATAATCAACAACAATATGCAACACATCGGTGTATTAAAGCAATAATAACAGCAAATAGGCACCATTGTGCATAACAAAAGCAAAGAAAACGTACCCATATTAAAAAATTCAAAACAAAACAAACGTACTACATAAACACAAACATTCATATATGAATTAAAAAAAAACGTATCAGTTCTTGTGGTACCTATCGTTTTACTTTTAAAAATTGCTGAATATTACAAAATAAAAAAATAAAATAAAAATCCACCAAAAAGTACGTAAAATAACAACAACAGCCACAATAAACAAAACCACACATTAATGAGTAATTTTTTATAATAAGAGACTGCTGTTGTTTTCGTGGTTATGGAGGTAGGTGGAGCTTCACTCAAACAAATGATAAATTGTTACACAAACACACGGACACGTGCAATAGTTGTTTGTGGGAATGTACATGAATACGAATATATTAAAAATGAACAATCACACATACCACTAATAAACATTGTATCGTATTTGAGCACTTATAAATTTACATACTCATCCATAAGCCTTTTGGTTGGTGTGCATTTGGGTTTCCTTTACCGTAGACTGCAACTGAACTAATTATAAAGAGCAGGTGAGACGCCTGTGTGCGTATGAGTTATAAAACTATTACTTATTATAATAAAGGCATACGATTACAAACGAATGAATTACTAGCAAGTACATAATTTTTCCATACTCGTATACTACATTTTAATCGCTTTGACTATTTCTTATGTTAAGCTAAAAAAAAATTGAGGTCTTTAGAATCAAGTTGTGTGATTTAAAGTGCATATTCCTTAAGGGCACTTCCGACTATCACATTTTGTATTAAGACTTGTCAAAAATGCAAATAATCCGTGTAAATGTGATAGTGTGAATGTAAGGCGATAGAAAAATGAGAAATAATACGGTAAGAGACTCGACATCCCATAACACTTCACCATTTTTAGAAATTTGTTTAAACAATAAGATATTTCATTAGATCAGTGTAGCATTTTTTACAAAAGCAAATAATAAAAATATTAAAACCAGACGTTAAGTAGATTGGCTGTTTATTTTCAAATCAATTTCTTATTTTACTTTAGGTGTGATGGTGTGAAAACAAAATGTAATGGTACGCTAGATTTTTTGACAGTCGCAACAAATATCATTAGATTTTTGTCTCACAAAATGCAATCAAAATCTTAACACTTGTATGATAGTCTGAAACGCACTTTATCAGTTAATATAACAAGCAACCCAAAGCCTTGAATAAAAAGGCACATAATGCATATGGAAAAAATTATCGAATTTTGTAGTTAAAAAACTAAATATTGAAAAATGAAGAAGTAAATTTTAACTTGATGCCAACAGAGATGCATTTGCTTCATTTTAGCACATATGTGAGTCTTAAACATAGTAAATATTTACAAATATTGGATATGTTCAGCAAAGCTGAGAACAGAAATTGTCATTTACATTCTATAATGTATTTGCAATTGCATAAATTTGCAAACTCGAACGCACAAAATTAGGAGTTTGATTAATAATTTTACCGATTTTTCTCTTGTTAGTCTGATCGGCTTAGTGTTACTTTGATTCAGTTTATTTGATTTTTTCAATACAACTTATAGGAATAAAACCATAAAATTCCAAGTCTTTTTTTTTTTTTTTGACAGTACTCAGGGGATGACCTTATATACATAACGCCACCGAAATATTAGTAGATTTGTGTCTGCGTCATAAAGTTATTCTTGATTAAACTTGTCAGCTTATGAGCCAAATTCTCATCATTTACGTGAGGTTCTAATTTTCTGTTTTAATATGAAGAAATCTGCGCCGAGGCTCTCAAATACCTACTGTGATTCAGAAACAAAGATATTGGATGCCGTGCGAGTAGAAGCTGGGAGATGTTGAACGGAATGACTATTGTATTACAGCCAAGATTCCTTACAACGAATATTTGTTCATAATGAATTATTTTTGTGAGCACTGCGTTTTGTTAAAGTTTTACTTACATTATCCATATCCATTACAAGTTTCTCGATGGCGTATTTTTCTCTATTAAGAATTTTGTATTTATGCATATCCTGCTTTTCATATGATAAATAATATTCCTATAGCGAATACATTTTTCGATCATACGAAATGATATTGTCGATTAAATTATATTTAAAAGTGTGAAAAAACGCAAAAAATGACTTGTTTCAATAAATCATTTTATGTATTCAATTAAACTTATGTGGACGGATTTACATCTGTAAGACTTGATTGAACCAAAAATCAAATACTTATATGAAATCCTCTGTATATTTGAATTTACATATTTAAAATTTACAGCTTCTTCATATATATATTTTTAGCTTATTATAAGGTTTAATGAGATAAAATATGCCAGTACAAATTTGGTTAATAAGCTAGAAACAAATATAATTCTTTGATAACAAAAAAAATTTTTCACAATGAAAAACCGATTTTTTTTATTTACTATTTAGTTTGATCTATTCAGTGGCCCAAACAATAATATTGTAAATACGGTTAATAAATAAAAAAAGTTAAAAAAAAAAAAAAATAAATAAATTGGATATGGTATGAAAAATAAGATATGATGTTAATGACAAGTTCCTCCGGGTTTTGCTTTGATGTATTTCACACTGGAGCAATCCGATTTCAAGGGTATATAGCTGCAGGAGGCATTTCATGAATCCAATAAAACTCTGGAAAGTTCATACATGAAATGAATCGTATAATTGAAGCTTTCGAATCCATTGCCAAGCGTTAATTGCCAAAATAGTGATCAGCATGTCCTCAGTAGGTTTCTGTTTGACAGACTTTCTTGGTGTTGGTTGAGGCACCTGAATCTGATAAGAAATGTTCTGGTTGTGGCTTAGTTTGTCAATTGCAGGAAGGTGCAATTAGTGATTCTTAATAATCTTAGTGCATGTCCGGTTATCGGGCACTTATCTGTAGTCTTCGAAGTGCTGGTGTTTTGCAATACAGAGCTATAATATAAGGAACCAGAAGTGGAAGAGGGACGGATGAGTTGATTGAGGTCTGTTGTTCTTCACGAAAAATTGTTAATGACGAATCACCATAGAACAAACAAGCAGACTAGTAAATGTCATAAGAAAGACCTTTGAAGTCAAAAAGTTCTGTTAAGCTCTATTTATTGACATTTCCCAAGCATTTGATAAAGTGTAGCACAACGGTTTAATACAGAAAATAAAGTTAAACTCACCTGCCAACCCTCACAAACTTATGGAAAGCTACTTATATGGGTGAAAAATTGTTATCAGAGAAGGCGATTTTATAAGTCCAACTCAAACAATCGAGGCAGGAGTTCCCCAATGTAGCATTCTGCGACCTACTTTATATCTGATTTATGCCGACAAGATCTGGTATTCACACTTCTACTTTTGCAGATGACACAGCATTCTTGAGCGTACATGAAAACCATCCAATATTAGAGAAATGTTTATATATTTGGAAAATCAAAGTTAATGAACAAATATGTACTCATGTTACACTCTTATTCTTATACATTGATGCAAAAGTTACTCAGTTGAAATTAAAAGCAGCGCAATTAAATTGGGCAGAAATTCGAAATTGAAGTTGGATTGGGAATCATTTGTTATACAATGCAGTTCTAAACTCTATATGTTGTTATAGAATTCAATTATGGAGCACCGTCTCAATGTCAGATATTGAAAAAATTTAAAAGCAGCAATCCAAACGAATACTGTAGCTCCATGGTAAGTAAAAAATCCACGAATTCATAATGATCTGAGAGTTTCGCTGGTAAAAGAGAAGCTTTCTAAGCACGCGACAAGGTATATCAGTAAACTGGAACTTCACTCAAACCCTCTTGTTCGCAACATACTTAGTTTTGGTGGCCATACTCGGCTGAGAAGAAGGGATAGCTTTGCTACCATCAGAGCATTAAATAGGTGATTTTACCGATAAAATTCGCGCAAAATTAAACGTTTCGTCTAACATTGGCCGGACTTAAGTGAAAAGCATATCAGTTTTATTTTTTATGTTTAGTATTAAGATTTGAATACTAAATACAATTAAGTTCACTATATTAGCTTCTAATATTTATACCAATAAAAAATTATAAATTTCTTGTTTTCTACATACGACATTTCATAGGAGCTACCCTAATAATCAGTAGACCATGGACATTTTTGAAAGATAAATTCTTGAATGTTTAATTATATCTTTCAAAAATTTGTAAGCCTACTGATGATTAGGGCTCATATGAACTGTCGACAAAAAGACAGTAGGGAAACAGGGAAAAACAAGCTGTTTATAACTTTTTGATTCAATAAATATTTAAACGCTTCAAATGCTGCCGCCACGCTTGCAATATTCTCACATATATTCATATTGGTGAGAAATCAATCGATTGATCCGCTGATGAATTGAATGTTTTGTTTGAATGAATTGTTTGCTGCTTGCTGAGGTAAGCTTTGGTTATATCTCGGGGTTTAGCAGGGATTTAAATGCTTAAAAAAGAAATAATCTGGAAAATTGGTTCATAAATGCCAGAGTTACTAAAATATATATTTTTCGGACGGATATTTTTCTATTTTTAGTCCGTTGACTAACCCTTTCAAAAGAAAAAAATCTGTTTATAAATGGCGAAGTTATTTAAATGCACAGTCGTAAAGCAGCTCTAGGCTAGAGAACAGCTCTCGCGTCATCGTAATTATTTATTAAGTGCAGTCAGGCTTGTCGTTGTTGTTTGGCCTTCGAGAGTTTTGCATCTCACTCTCATTAGTTAACTTTCTACCTCAACGAACTGTATTAGTTTATAGTTTTTTTTTTGAGGTATTTCGTTGTTAACCACGCGGCAAATTAGTCACAGCGCCGCAGCAAATTACCGTTAATATCATTGTTGACATAAATTCTTCCATACTTCATCCTTGCTGTGCATCCTATACCTTGCAACTCTATAGTTACGGAAATAAATATATAAAAGCATAGTATTTGAACTGTAGTTTCTCTTTTCGCCCCTTTCCAGCAAATTTTTTAGAATTAAAACTGTCAAATTGTTACGTTTTTGCCTCTAAAAACAGGTTTTTATTGAGGACAAAACCAAATTCTTCGAACGATTGCTGCACCTCCATGGTACGTAGGAACCTCACGATCTGTGTGTTCCGCAAGTAAAAGACGAATTCCCTAAGTACGCGACAAGGTATATCAGTAAACTGGAACTTCACCCAAACCTTTTTGCACGCAACATACTTAATTTTGACGGCCACTCTCGGTTGAGAAGAAGGGATACCGTTGCCACCATCAGATCGTTCAATAGGTGATTTTACCGATATAGCTCCCGCAAAATAAAAGTTTTTGTCTAGCATTGGCCGAAATTAAGTAAAAAGCACATTTTTATTTTTTCTACTTTTTTTTACATTTAGTATTAAGATTCGAATACTTATTGAACGTTAAATAGGTGATTCTACCAATATTATGCGCGCAAACTAAAACTTTTTTATCTGGCATTGGCATTTATACAGGGTGGCTCATCAATTTTGCTACATTAAGAAACTCAAATAATTTTTTGTATATAATTAATTTTTAGAAATTAATTTGAAAAATAATACGTTTTTATTAAAGTAATTCATTAAGTTTTGAAAATAATTGAATTCAAATAGCCTCCGTCCTCATTGACACATGTACGAAATCTTATCGAAAAGTTATTCATTACTGCCTGGAGTGTTGCAGCGGGAACATCTAAATTACCGTTCGAATGGATTGCTTTAAATTTGTTGGGGGTATGTGTATATTTCTTGTTTGCAATAACCCCATAAAAATCAGCTGCAGTGTGGTCAGGAGACCTGGGAGGTCAACGAAATGGGGATTTCTTTAAATCAGTTTATTGGGAAATTTTTGGCTCAATTCTCTCATAACAGGCGTGGCTATGTGACAAGTTACCCCATCTTGTTAAAACCAAACAGAGTTGAAAGGGATTCTCTTTCGGCGTAATTCTGGAAAGAAAAACTCTTTTACCATCTTTAAGTAACGGTCTCCATTAACCGTAATTGTAAGAGCGTTTTCTTCGAAAAAGTAAGGCCGGACAATGAACCTTGAAAAAAAACTGCACACCGCACTGTGATGCGAAGTGGATGTAATTGCATCTGATCGATTATCTGTGGGTTAGAATTACTCCATATTCGACAATTTTGTTTGTTAACATTGCCGCTTAAATCAAAATGTGCCTCGTCAGACATAAAAATGCTGTTCAAGAAGTTTTCATCCTCTGCCAGCATTTGAATGATCTTCTCACCAAATTCCAAGCGAATCGGGAAGTCTCTAGGGTTCAGTTTGTTTGTTAATTGAATCTTATATGGAAATAAGTTTAAATCTTGGTGAAAAATTGTCTGCTGTGGGTGTCTGCTTACACCCATTTGAGCAGATAAGCATCCTGCCGAAACTCTAGGATTGGATCGTATGGAAGCAGCGATAGTTTCCTGCGTCTGAATTGAGGGATCTCGATGATAAGGCCTTCTTGCAATTGTACCACGCTCGGCAAAATTCTTTACGAACCTCATTATACTCCATCTGCTAGGAGGAGTGTTGCCAAATTTCCCTTTGGAAGGCAACAACGGACTGTAAAGCGTGAAAGTGTTGCACTACTTTGTTTCATTGTCCCAATTGTCCATTTTAGTTAAATTTAAAGATCAATCTATAAAACACAACAAAAATGGAACAGGTTAGTTATACAAAAAATAAGTTATTACGTTTTTTTTTTGGTAGCAGCTTTCAGCAGCCACCCTGTATTTAGTATTAAGATTTGGATACTTATTGTTAGTTCATATTTTGAAGATTCAATAAATAATTGTAGGGGAAAAAATTGCACTCCCCGTTGCATGGTCGTCTCGAAATGTCACCTGCGTTATTGTTTTCCCCAGCACAAGGTCCTTCCTCTGCGCTGTTTGCTAGTGGTCTCGGTCTGCATATGCTGAACATCAATTATACACTCAAATACGCACTCTAAGTTGCATCGTCATCCCGAGGTGTCACCTGCGTTGCTGTGCTCGATTCCTTCTCTGTGCTGTATTCTTAAGTTATAGCTCTTTTTGCTCGCTACTGGCGGCATGAGAGTCTTATTCTGTTTCTTGGACGCTCTACAATCCTTCTTAAAATGTTGGGCTTTACTACAGCTGTAGCACTTAAAAGTTGGCTTGCTCCTCCTGTCCAGCAGGACCCTCAGCTCCTTGACCTTGCGTCGTATGTCATCCAATAACTTGTCTATAACGCCATCTTTTCTATCGGCAATAGCCTCCAAATTGTGCATCTTAAATGTTTGAGGCTTGCAAATTATTTGTGCCGCTTCTTGAGCCAGGGTAAACGAAACTTTCTGCAAATGTAGCCTTCGGAAAAACACATTCAGTTTGATCTCAGGATCCCGGAACTAATAACAAACGCTTCCAATTTAAAGTGATCTATAAATGGACGATTTTCACTAGGATAGGCTAGCTGTATTAAGCGCTTTATTTCCGTTGCGTATGCCTGCAACGTCTCATTGGCTTTCTGGCTTCTGCCTCTTAGCTCTACCCTGTAAATCTCTCATTTGCGCTCTCCACCATACTTGCGGTCTAAGGCTGTCTTGGTAGTTGCCTCTGCACGAAACTGGTACAGTTTCCAGGACTTCTGCAGCAGAACCTTTTAGTGCAGGGTTTATCTCGATTGCTTTCTTGTCATTGCCCCAAACATTTTTGCTCGCCACCTTGTCAAACTGGAACTTGAAGACATTAAACGAGACACTTCCATCATAAGTGGGCAATTTTATCCTGTTCCAATCTTCTGGGATCATTTGCTACGGTTCTGCTTGTCATCATAAACTGTTCATTTTACCTTCCAAGCTGTGTAGCTCCTTATTAACATCCTCAAACTTTTCACAGATATCTCTCTCTAAATCAGACAATTGTTCTTCGATGACATTCACGCTAAGTTTTACCGCCTCAGAAATCCCCATCAGCTTTTAATTTTTTGTTCTAGATGCACTAAATAGTTCTTTAATAGCTTTAGAATTTTCTTCCATCTGCTGTTGTAAGGCTCTGGAACTTTCTTCCGCCTTCTTAAAGTTTTCTTTTAGCTTTTGCATCATGGTGGCAAACATAGAATTTAAGTCCATGTTGCTTGTAGGTGGCTGTGCACTCATTTCTAGTTCTCCTTTTTCCTCGCATGTATAAAAAATTGATGTCCATATCAATCTGCATTGGACTCTTCTGCAACTTCGCTTTATTCCCAGCTGAAGGCAAATCTAGCTTGCCCAACTCCTTTTTCAGTTGCTCCACCTTACGCTCGTCAAATCTCATTTTACAATTTCACTTCTGACGCCAATTGTTAGGTTTTTGCCCCTAAAAAAGCTTTTGCGGATTCTTTGATTGCAAATGAAATAACGAATCAGACACTTGTTTGTTACACTGTACTTGAAGAATTGATATCACTGTGTACTAAAACACTAGATTTGCCTGTGACCTGTGACTGTCTTGCACAAAGTTTGAAAATAAACTAACTCGTTGCAGCCGACCTGCCTGCTATTTATACTCTTTTACTATCTTTTACAAACGTCATGATCTTTCTAGTGATTTATAATTTTAGATTTAAATGTACAAATTTAATTCTTAGGCATATACACATTCACACATTAAGCAAGTGACAACAACAAACAATAAGAAACGAAATACCAAAAATGCAAGAATTACCACAACATCATTTGTAGTTGATTTTCTTGCAATTTGACGTACTCAAAATCATGTATGTATGTATGTTTGGGTGTGTACTATGTTTTTATCTGTGCTGTACATTTACAACAGGCAGATCATCAACTCCACACTGGGTTAGCTATGATTAAAATTTGTAACAATATGTTGATTCTCGAGCTTCAAAATACATACCTGCATACTGAATTTCATCCAAATTAGTTCAGCGGTTACCTTTGAGTTTATAATATAGTAAGGATTATCTTAAAAAATAAATTTGTACTTTTTCTTAAAAGTTCAGTCGATGGAATTTCGGTTCTCTAGAAAAAAATTTTTTGTTCTTTTCTTTTTGACATACCTTCTAGAAAATGTAGTTGATCAGAAAATTTTTTTATAGGAAATAAAACGATATATAATATGTTTTTTTTTTTGGTGTACGAGTATGCATTGAAAATATTCAGTATATTTCAAAAAAATTTTCTACACTTCTCTTTTCACTCATTCGTGTCTCATGAACACCACATTAGTTAATAAAAACTTTTTATCGGAATTATATATATTGCCAACATTCTGTTGGAATAAATATTTATTCAATATTCAAATTTTTGTATATTTGAAAGCATTTTCTTTTTGTGATTAGTTTGCAGCGAATGTTTTGAGCAACATTTTTTTTTGTAGTCGAAAGGTAAGTACTCTGTTCAAATCTGCGAAAAATGTTGAGCAACATTAATTATTTCATTCGGAAAATATGACATTTAAAATGTGGTGCCTACTTCGTGTTTTAGGCAAATTTCACGGTTTTCTTGGTTTTAGGTATACCACATTGTTCAGCTGTTGTTTGAAATTTCGCGCGAAATTAGTACCACTCATATTATTTCACAATTACAACACAATGTTGCCAGAAACATTTCATAAGTTTTTCACAAATTAAACAGAGTACCACTTCAGCAACATTATTTCATAGATATTACACACAAGTTTTTTATATAGAGTTTTGACAGCATTTCGCACGAAATGACGAACACAGTAGTTAGCTTAATGTAGAAAAGAATTCTCTACTTTTCAACCATAAAAAAACCTGTTTCACAGATAATTATTTTTTTATAATAATAATAATGTCACTGGTTAGTGGAATAAAATAACTGCTGCTTTCTGTGGAGTTCATTGAAAACGCCAAAGTTGTTTCTTTAAAAAAATACATCTTTTCTAGATAATTCACAGACATTTCTTTTTTGGCTATGTGAAAAATTTTTGATTGTTCATTTAATTCTCTTCATGCAGACAACCACACACATACACACATCCATTCACACATTAAAATATTACAAGGGTTGAATTCATAAAGGGTCTTTTTTATTTATTAATAAATTACTAATATGACTTCTTAAGTGTTTTTTCTACTCTCACAAATATATGTTCATATGCTTATGTATTGGTGTATCTATTTCTTTTTGTGAGTTAAACATTCCTTGGTTATGAATGAATCACTGAAGTGAAGTGTGTAACAAGAATGAAATGCAAATGTCAAACGCAAGGATAACAACATATATGCGGTAAATGAAAATGCAGATGAAGTTGACAATAAGCGAATTGACACAAATATTTCTTTAAAGATATTTTTCTTGTTGTTCTATATATTGTTTTAAGAGGGGAGGGAGGCACAACTAAACAGATGATGTTTGCTGCACGGGTTTTAAATTGTATGCTGCTTTAGAAAAATTGTGACACGCTTAAGGAGCAGCGACTTTTAATGCTGTTTGTGGTAACTGTGCACCTTTTGATTGTGTTTATTTTAGAACAAATTTTCTTTTTATATTTGAGCGATTGTCCTTGAAAAAAGGATTTTGTTATTATTTTTAGATTTTTATTAAAATAAAACATATGGCACGAGCCATTGCATTTAAAATTCATTTGAAAAGGTGTACATATGCATATGAGTCTACAAGGGGGATGCTCGAATAATATTTTCATCTGTAAAATGAACTGTTCTAAAATTTTGGCTTTGAAGAATTTGTGTTATTTTTCCATAATAATTTCCAAAATAACGTTCAGGATTTTACTTTGTTAGTTAATGATAGGCGAATGTAAATATATAATAAACCAGTAAATAATTCCTGTGGAAAATTCGTCGTTGATGGGGTTCCAAAAAATGAATTTGGTGTAGAGTTTCAGAAGAAACATTTTTAAACAAAAATATTTATAGCAAATTTATAATTAAAATATTATTATCAATATTTAAATAAGTTTATTGAAAAAAATCAAAATAGGTAGTTCACACAAGTATTTGGTGTTTACATCCGGAAATAAAAATCCAAGAAGAAAGGTACCTATGAGGATAGTTTACACCAGGGCTGCCGAAAAGTTCTATATAGAAGAGCAAACACAAAAACATTTAAGGAAAAACTAATTTTATTTAATATATTTTGTTGTAAAAAGCAAAATGGTTGCATACGTTAAACAAAACCAAAATCTACACTGATAATCGTTCTCATCAATGTTTACCAGCAAAGCATTCCAAAGTTTTGTTGCTTTGCACTTGTGTGTGTATACATACCTATAAAGAAATTTATTAAAATGAATAAGCTTCCTATACAAAATTTATCGGCTTATAGCGTGTTCAGACATACACAATTATTGAGATTGTTGCAGTTAACACCTTAATTGAGCTCAATATTCCCTAAATAAAGTCAATTGAGCTATTAAGCAATTAGCGCGAAATTGTTATACAATTTAGCAAAATTTGAAATATAAAACTGTTGCAGGTATGTTCAGTGAACAAAATCGTGCACAATAGCAACTCAAATGTCAAAAAAGTAAACAAAAAAAAAAAAAAAAAAAATGGCGAGTCAAGCTCTAGGTAAGTTTACTAAAATAAAATTTATAGTAATTTAATAATTAATTTATTTTTAAATAAACAGCAGAAAAAAGTAAGAAAAGCGAATGGATTGGAGTGAGGCTGATGCAGCAGCTCTTCTAGACATGTGGCCGAGCAAAATAAATGGGCTGCGTGGTCACCGCAAAAATGGTCATATATATGCGGAGATGAGCGATGAACTTGGTCAGCATTGCTATTCGAATAGGCCAAGGGACGAACAGATTAAACTGCAAATTTTCACACAGCGCTATAGGTATTTATCGTTCAGGTGTCAGCGTCTTTTTTATCTTTGAAACGAAACACCAATCATCTGAATATTTTCTTAAAAATAACATCTTTACGAAAAAAAAAACGTGGAGCCATTTTTCAAGGGTCCATCAAGGGTGGATATAAATTTAATTTGTTTAATGAACTAATCTTTTAAAGCATTTATGATATGTGTTTATTCACTCGCACTGACTGCAATAACTCCATGTTTTTATTATTATATGATAATACACTTTTTTAAAAGATGATTTTTATACAATGTTCAGAACCAAAATAAATGTGTCTCTTTTTTCCAGCTAATTGAGTAAGGTAAATTTTGTATGTATGAACAGACAAAGCAATATTGCCAATTAACGAAAATTTACTTAATTAAAATTACATGTCTGAACATGCTATTAAAGATTTTTGTTGAAAATTTATCGGGTAAAAATTTTATAAATACAATTGCGTTATGCAATAGATTAGTTCGAAAAAATTGTGTCAGTCATTCCCTAGGACTAAAGACAATGTAAATAGAATTCCAAAAATTATATTTTTATTTTTTTGCCACGCCTACAAATAGTGCTCTTTTAGTAGTTTGCTCGTTACATTTTATATATCGATGTTCGCGGCTTTGTAAGAGCTACATTTCTGTCTAGTAGTTTTTAATTACCACCTCAAAATTTACTCATGATTTTTAATAGACAAATACAATTCACAGTTGAAAAAGAAATTGACGGCAGACTTCTCTATTTGGACTTATTAGAAGAATAAATAATTTGAAATTACAAATTGAAAAATAGGTGGGAGAAAAGAGAATGAGATATAGTGACAACACTTCAATTGCTGAACCAGCTAAAACTCATGAGCCGTTGATATATGCACCAGGATTAACAGAAATACCAAAGTGCTCAAACATACATAATAAAGAAGAGTATAAACTTGGAATAAGAATGAAAAGCATAACAGGAAATTTATTCATCAACATGAAATCATAAATATACATAATGGATGAGTGGGATGTAATGTAGAAAATAAAATCCAATAGTGACAACAACAGCATATGCCAAAAGGTACATGTAGGGTACAAGGCGGACAAAATTAAAGACAAGCCAATCCTCTCACAAATCAGATTTAAAAGCAAAAATGACAGAACAACAAATGACCCTAAAAACTGCACTTGCGACCCATTGTGCTATAACTGGACATATTCCAGAGTTGAACAAAGTAAGAATACTTGAAAGATAAATAAATCGCAGAAAGAGATATTTTCAAGAGATGCTTCATATTATTAATATCCCAACGGATAAACGCATTAGCTACACAACAGACAAGACAATTGCGAACACATACTTATGTGGACAAACAATAAACATAAAATATCTGATAAGAATTAATATTAGTAGGTGAATAGAGCTTGAATTATAAACATCTGACGACACTACAAACTATTTTAAATGTATGTACTCGTATGTTGTATTGTTAAAAATTTTATTGTTAATGTGTAATGTATTATAATTGTTTGTAAAATTTAAGAATTTACTGTTGATGACCAACAATGTTGGCCGAAATATGTATAGGAGAAAATAAATTTTTAAAATTAAATAAAGAGTTTTTAATTAAAACAAAACCTAAAGCCGAAAACTTATCTATTAAAAAAAAATAATAATTTTCGAATTGTTCTTTAATACTAGGTGACTGACATAACTCATTTTGTATGGAAGACGAACCACTCTGTTATGCAACTTTACTGACTTCTTCACAAGAAGGAAATGCTAGAAATATTTCACCAATTAGAGGCTTACACAAGCAAAAATTGTTAATGTATATGTTTAAAACTATTCGAGAAAATACACATCAGTCAATACAATTTCATCAAAATATATTTCATACACAAATAAACACCAGACAATCAGAAAACTTAAGACCTTCAAGATGTCGTTTGGAATTAACAAAGCAGCGCATTACATGCGCTGGTCCACACGAGTTTAATCAATTACCCACTGAATTAAAAAGTATACACAATCTGCCAAGATTTAAAAACAGTGTCAAACTCTACTTGTTGGAAAATGTTGAAACACTTCTTATGTAACTTTTCGCAAAATAATGATTTAATTTTACTTTTATATCATTCATTACAATCTTATTTTTTTTTATTTAAATTTTATTAAAAACTTATTTTTATTTCAATAATGTTTATATGTTGCCAAATAGCCTCTCTTAAGCCTTCAAGGCGCTGAGGCAATAATATATTGTAAAATCTGATTTTTTGTAAATAAAAATATTCTTAAAAAAAAAAAAAAAAAAAAATTGTCGGATAGAAAAAATAATTGCAAAATATCAATTTTTGTCTGTAAAAAATGCCTTTTCCAATGTATATTTTTCTGATTCAAGAAGTATTTATTTTAATATAACCGTGCATAATTTTTCTGGACCTTCGGAAAGTTATCATAATGTAGCTTTATGTAGCAAAAAGTATAGCTTATATGTATACCAGGAAATAGTCTTGAATATCATATCTTTTGTTGTTAAAAGAAGTACCTACTATTTTCACTAAATGTTTGTTTGGTTCTAAGAATTTCTTTTCAGGTACAAATAATTTATTAACTAATTCAGCTAATTTTGTTATTGAACATAAAAAAAACTATTTCCAGTCCGAATTAGCACAAACGTATATTTTACGGCCGTATTCATAAAAAATATTTTATATATATTACAGGTTTATATTGCAAACTTTGTATAGAAATTTTTCAAATAAACCTGTAATAAACAAATAATATTTTTTATGAATATGGCCGTTAATTTGTAAAAGCCAAAACAGGAATTAAAGCATATAATAAAATTTTTCCTCATTTAGTTGTTATTGTTTTGTCATTTGAATAAATAATAATTTTTATTTTATAATACTTGTAATTGAGGTCACTTAAAACTTAGAAAAGTTGAAAAATGTAATTACAAAAAAAATTTTATACAGAAAAACTTTAGTTGTCCCCCAGCTAAAGATTTGATCATTATTTTTCTTGTCTTCTTCAATCAAAAATTATTGATCACAGCAAATTTGTATTGTAAAAAATCCTTCTTAAGAAAAAACTTAAGAAAGGAAAAACTTGAACTAAAACCCGATGCAAATATCGGGTGGTTAAATTTCAAGGGCCGATGTTGATTTTGAATAAAACACAAACTATTTAGGAAATTATTGTAATTTTATATTATTATGATATATTGGTACTACTCAATTATGTATGGAACAAAATATCGGCCAAATGGGCGCCGCGACCACAGCGGCACACCTCCATCCGATGGTCCAAATTTTCGATGACCCTGAGGCATAATGGAGGTTTTATGCCGTTAGTGTGCCGAATTATCTCATCCTTTAGCTGTTGAATTGTTGCTGGCTTATCGACGTACACCTTTTCTTTCAAATAACCCCAAAGAATAAAGTCCAACGGTGTCAAATCACATAATCTTGGCGGCCAATTGACATCGCCATTACGTGAGATAACACGGCCATTGAATTTGTTGCGCAAAAGAGCAATTGTTTCGTTAGCTGTGTGGCAAGTGGCACCGTCCTGCTGAAACCACATATCGTCTACATCCATATCTTCCAATTCGGGCCATTAAAAGTTCGTTATCATCTCACGATAGCGAGCACCATTCACAGTAACTGCCTGACCGGCCTCATTTTGGAAAAAATACGGACCGATGATGCCGCCAGCACATAAACCGCACCAAACAGTCACTCTTTGTGGGTGCATTGGTTTTTCGACAGTCACTCTTCTCATTTTCTCATTCGCCCAAATGCGGCAATTCTGTTTATTGACGAATCCACTAAGATGAAAATGTGCCTCATCACTGAAGATGATTTTCTTCGAAAATTGATCATCATTTTCATAATAAGTCTGGATAACTTTAACACGTTGTTGGATAGTGTATCTCTCCATAGTTCAAATTGAGTAAGTCTGAAATAGAGAAATGTTAGATATTCGGAAAAAAGCTTGGCGTTTAGGTGTGGTTCACATTCAACATCGGCCCTTGAAATTTAACCACCCTTTATGTACAAACTAAAAATTTAATTTAAAAACTTTTATTGTTGATTTTTTTATGTTGAAACTTTATCAGTGAAAAAAGCTAACTGAGGATTTAAGCTTTTGCTTGTGTAAACAAAAAGTATACGTTGCCACTTCTCAAGGAGAAGCAACAATTGTTTTTCAAAAAATTTGCAGGGAGGAGATAAATGGTCTTAGAGTCATTTTTTTTTCTTTCTCCAACGTTGGGGAATTTAGGTTCAACTCACCTTTTGAGAATGGGGGGTTTTACACTAGCGACCAACGAAAAATATTAATTCCATTTTTTTTACAATACATTGTGATAATCACAATTTCAGCTACTGTCGTTGAAGGCTTCAAGCAAGCAGTTGAAAAACCTAAACAAACGCATACGTTAGTTACCAAACACATTAACACTACCATACATTTGTTAAAAATTTTTATGCAAAAACAGTACGTTAACTTTTAAATGTAATAAGGAATTTAATTGTTTTGTTATGGCAACGCCGTTATGTTCAGTTGTAGTTTTTTGAATAGTGATGAATAAAAACTAATATTCGAAAACCGAAAAACAAATTTAAAAAATAAAAAATTATTATTATTACATAAAATAACATATTTTTGACAAACATTTCCTGGATTTACCTTTTTAATAAATAATGAACATATAACATGTAGTATATTAATAAAGTTGTAGTATATTAATGAAATTGCGAAAAGGCCTGCTTACTAGAAATAGTTTTATTATTCGAATACCGTTTTTAGTTGTATTCGTTTGATTGAAAGTGCATTACTAACATATTTGTTGTTCATATTGCTCTTTAAAATTAATATTTTGGATTCATATACATTGTAATGTTCTTGGATTTACCTTCTTAACAAATAATGAATATATAATATGTAGTATATTAATGAAATTGAGAAAAAGTAATAGGGGTACTTATCTAGAAAAATTGTTATTATTCGAATAACGATTTTCATTGTATTCGTTTGATTGAAAGTGCATCACTAACACATTTGTTATTTATATTTTTCTTTCAAAATTAATATTTTCAGTTTATATGAAATGTAATGTTTCAATTAATTTATGTAATAACAATAATAATATCTTTTAAATTTTTGGTTTGTACATTTGTACAACGGGTTATAGTTCAGGTTTTTTCTTTCTTAAGTTTTTTTCTTAAGAAGGATTTTTTACAATACAAATCTGCTGTGATCAAATCTGCTGTGATTGAAGAAGACAAGAAAAATAATAATCAAATCTTTAGCTGGGGGACAACTAGCTGTTTCGTAGTCGCTACACTACTCATCAGCACCCACTGGGATTTGAACTCGGGTCATGACGTATCATGATCTACTGATTTAACCACTAAGCCACCGAGCATTTAATTATTTTTTATCTATATTCATCTCATATTGAATCACATATGCATTTTGTTAATTGCCCACATTGTTTGTACAGCGTTTGCTGTCTCAGAACTATAACCCGTTGTACAAATGTACAAACCAAAAATTTTATTTAAAAAATTATAAAAGTTCATCAAAAATTCAGTAAAAAATATCTTTTGTTTTTAAAATTTCCCAATATTGTGTTTTTCAAGAAAAATAATAATCGGCAAGCCAAATGTCATTTTAACGTAGAGTTAAAGTGAACCCAATTCAACTTTAAGCGCAAGGTAAGCTAACAATTGTTTTTGTCTTAACATTTGCTTACCAAGCTTTGTTAAGCTTTTTTGCATACGGCCGTAAAAATTCAAAGTTAACACCCAGTCGGTAAAATACTGACTGAAAAATTAATTGCAAAAAAAAACTGTTAGTTGTAAACAAATTCATAACTACACAAAAAATTAATTTATCACTTTTTATTATCAATATGTAGTGATTTTTATTAACCAAGTTTATTGAGCAATGTTGTTCATGCACAACGCTTGCGCTCTTATTTAAGTTACTTACTACAGCGTAAAATCGAAGCGTTAAATTACGCTGTGCTTAACGCCCGAATTTAGGTTGCACTGTAAGTATTTGCGGACAAGTTTTACTTCAATTTATGCATACTCGTAAGCCGTCGCACTCTTAAGGCCGTTTTGCTTCGCTTTGCATTGCAAATTCGCTTTGACAACCAAGATAAAATATATATAGCTATATGAAACATGTCACATAGAGCACTTTTAACGCAACGCGAAGCGAAAAGTTCGGCAACTCTCATCTTTTTACGCGTTGGAGTTTTTTCTAACAGCTTTATGCACTAAGAAAACAGTTAGAACCAATTTCAGTAGTTCGTCTAATAATATTTCTAACTTCTGTTATCATAAGAAATTATTAAATATAAAAATTAGCAAAAGTTTTTTTTAGATAAATAAGCAAAACGTAAGCGTTGCCAAAGTTTTTATTGTGACATGCACCTTTTGCTTTGCGCTTTTCTGTTAAAGTTTTAAACTTTACGCAAAGCGACAAAGTTTTATCTGACACGGCCTTAAAGCTTGGGATTCGTCAACGAAAAGAGCTAAGCAGCACTTTTTCATCAAAGTTCGCAATTAGCAATTTTTCGAGCATTATTAATTTACTTTTGTGGAAACCTATTGTGCCTTGGTTATTATGGAAATCACGAGCAATTTTAAGCCTACAGGGGGTGAAATAGTATTTAACATAAAAGGAATAATTCGTATTGCTTTTTGAGGTAACTACACAAGGATTTTGCTAATAATTTTATCAATACATATACTTAGTTTCTTTGTGGTTTAATTTATTAATAGCATTTTCAACATGTCGTAAATTAAGTTTTAAAACGTTGATTACCACGCAACACCCTCAAGGGTAATCGCGATATACATTTACATATTGCGTGTTCTCTATATGTGGGACCACTGTTGTAAAGACGCAGAACGATAATAGAGTTGCATCATTCGATCTACTTATGGTAAAACGTTTCCGAAATGGTTAACACTCGTTTTCGGAAAAGCTTCTAGCCCAGTTGAATTTCGTAAGGGTGGCTCCATCTGATGGGTTCTTTCAATCCACTTGCCACTTATATAAAAAACAACCGGTTTCAGGATTATTATCAAGACTTTTTTTTTAAGATAATTAAATTTAAATTTGAATGTTTAAAAATATTTTCCAAAGTTTTTCGAACTACAGGTGATTTGGTTAGTATCTATGAACTACCAACATGTAGACAGCTAGAAAATATACAAAAGCTATAGTAAACTATAAAGTAAGATGTTTCCAAGTTTATTAATATTCGTAATTAGGTTACCACCTATGAAATTGTTAACTTATAGAAAGCTTAGAAACACAAAAAAAAAAACTGTAAAAAGGAAAGTTTTATTTTTAGTTTGTTAATTTTGAATGTTTACTTGTGAACAATATAGCAAGAGTATATTTAAATGCATACTTTAAAATTCAACGGATAAGCGCAGTTTTCAAAACTATGTTTTTATGAATTGATTAATAAAATATATCAAAACTCCAATTGATCTATTAAAAATAAGACAGTTTCCCACGTTCACTCCCACTTAACGATTGCATAACTGAACTTTAATTTCAATTTGAAGTTACAGATTTTTACTTCGTTAACATCAAAGTAGAGCACTCAAAACTCCACGGGCACATTTTTGAAATACAATATAAAATATTGGTAAACGGTGCTATCGATCAGTGTAATCGTTCATTCATCTTAACAACTTAATGCTGGTACCAGCATATAAACTAAAAACCGCCAACCAAACACACGTAAGTCAATAGTCCATCATTGTCATCGAAGCTGAAAAAAAACAACCTCATAAAGTAAAATATTAAGAAGGAAATCAATTTAATTATTGCATTGATCTATTCTTTATTACGAGTAAAAGTAATGTGTCTGCTTTTATTCCGTTCGCATTAAAATTATTAAATGAAATACACATTCGATGGCAATTGGAACATACGTTTACTTGGAATGATTTTTTGTAAGGTTTCGTGCGAAAATATTTTCAGGGAAAAAGGGGGTTTCTATTCAATTTTAAAAATTAATTAAAAACAAGCTGTGCAATGGAAATTGCTTTGAAAAGTTAAAGAAACAGCCAGCATTTTCTGTAAGCAGCAAGAAAAATATGAGCACATCTTCCCCCTTCTTCCTATTTTCAAACTCTATGACACTTTCTTGTAATTAACACTTATAAATGATGCCACTAAAATAAGTAAAATTTGGGTTTAAAGTGTGGATTTAGTTACAATTTTACAACTGCATATTTTCTGTTTCTATTTTTCTAAAAGGTTTTTTCACACATACATTTTAAACGAAAGAGAATGGCTACAAAGAAGGTTATATTGAATCGACTCCATATGTATACGAGTATATTTTAAGAAATACTATTCGTATCATATGTTGCGGTCGGCTATTCGAGTATAAAAATTGTATTTATTACTTTTTTGTGTATTAAAATTGTGCTTTTTTTTGTATTCTATAAAGAAACAGATAGAAGGGAAGTTTGCGAAGTCCTCGGGATTTGTTTTGTGAAATTTCCTATAAAAAAACCATTAATAGGAAAATGTAATCAAATCACTAATTTTGAATTCTTTCACAGCAAAAATCTTTTGTAGCAGACAGTTGTGAAAAAGATTTACATCAGCACCTGCCTTGCGGCCTTATCTGATGATGGACCAGTTACACGGAGTGAAGTATTCACGATTCACCAGCGCCCCCGTGTGACTTGCTAGGCTGACACAGGTAGCAATTTATGCCATATGTGTGTAGCCATATGAGCAACTTCTTGTTGTTCTAATCTCCCCTGTATGCAATTTCCCAGCAAAATTTATGCCAACAATTTATCGATCACTTGGGACCCGTTTCACGATGTTGAACGTGAACTTTCGCTAACTTTCAGAGAGTCGAAAACCATTATAAATTGTCCACTGTTAAACTGAAGAGCACCATAATGTACGTAGCGAAAGTTTTACCAACTCGTCACAAAATATTTAATTCTTGAGTTAAAAAATGTTTTAAATCCTTGCGAACGTAAACGTTACATATCGTGAAACGACTGTTATCGTATATAAAAATTGTTTGCGGGAATTTTATCGATTTTAAATATTTTCTACAGAAAGCTTTTCAATTATTCAAATTATCTATAGATAGCTGATTGATTACTAAAATTTCTTTCGTAATGTTTTTCGATAACAAAAGTTTTCTATACACTATTGATTGCGAACAAAGAGATATTTATCGATTTATGTTGATCTTTGTTTATATTGTAAGTTTTTTGTTAGACACTTTATTGTAGTAGATAAGCAAGCTTGGAATCTGTGGTTTCTTTCATAAAAAATATTTAATACTTCCCTATCGATATTTTTCTTTCCTTTGGAAAACATCTTCTGGAATATGTTTTCTAGTCCTCCAAAAAAAAGATAAATATAAAAAACAATAAAAGAAGTTTTGTATAACCAATTTATTGATAATAAAGACAAATTTCATAGGATTTTTGTTTAGATTAGCTGCAAAAAATCCAACAGCCAAAATTTGATTTTAGAAAAATTGCCGATATTAATAACTTTCTATACAATTTCTATCAGAAATCTAAATTTTCTATTAAAAATAATCTACATTAAAAGCTTTTCGTTGCAGGTTTGTCTTAATAGACTTCATCCACTGATCAACTGATCTTTATGGAACGCATGGAAGATGTTGATAATGAGAAACACTGTATACATTGCTCACATCGACCATTAATCAAATATATTGCAAACATTAACACAAGTACATATTTTTGTCGGAAAAAATCAAGTTGGAAGACAAACGGAATTACAAATTGTATGCCTTCATGTAGGGCACATAAACAAAATGGTCAGGTGTCCAACAACGGAAAAAAAAATAGCTGATGACCTAGCCAAGAAAGAGGATAGGGATATAGATCCCTCTTGCGGACAAACCTTATCAGCGTGTTGGAAAATAATAAAACTCCACACGCTGAAACGTGCCCAAAGAAATTGGCTCACAGAGCCCACATGTCTCATATCAAGGAACCTATGGCCCCATATCAATTCCAAGAGAACGTGTGAGTTATTACCACTGCCCAGATCTCACCTGAGAGTCACTGTAGCAGTCATCACTGCACATTGCGCGGTTTGGGTACCATGCCAGGAGACTAGGCTTACCATATAACGACTTCTGCAGAAGTTGCCAAGACGAGGAAGAGGAGGAGACAATCCTTCATCTCCTCGGAGCATGTCCTGCATTGGAGCATTGCCGTCTAAGATATCTAGGCGGGAGGAACTTCAGTAGCTTATCATGTCTAACCTCGGTCAATCCAACGGCGCTAGCCTCTTTCATAAGGAGCAGCAGATTGGCTAGTACTTCAGTATGTAACGCCACACTAAAAAGAGGTTTCCCATCTTTATTTTCCTACCTCCTCCTCTCCTTCCATTATATACCAATAATTTTTTTTATTTCTTTCAAAACAAATTACGTTTTTTCAGTGATGCCACAAGAATAATCGACATTATGGCCACTTTTCTAGTGATGACAGTGAAATAATCGAAAGATGTTGAATGGAATAAAATGAAAATTTTGTAAAGATGTTGAAAAATGTTGATTTTTGTAGCGTATTTACACTTACTCACATCTTAGAGATGTTTGTGGAAGATGTTGTAAATTTAAAAAAGCTGTTTACATTATATTTTCAATATATTTCATCTTTCAAGTATTACTTCACGTGTGTGAGCAAACATTAAATAAAATGGAGTTAAAAGTTTCTGCAATTATTGGATTAATTATTGCTATTAGAAAACAAAAACAATTACTGCTTCAATTTGCAGATGTGTTAGAAATTATGCAAGACGACGGCGAAATTTGTTAGAATTTGAAATAATTTATTAATATTTGAACTAATAAATATAAATAATAATACCTCAGAATCGAAATGACAATTTTCCGGAAGAAGATATTCCAAGACTATCAGGCCAGAGTTTTTTAAAGAGAGCTTAGGAATTAATCGAATGGATCTTGCAACTTCACTGTCATTTCCTGGAAAATATACGAATTTTTCCTGTCATTCTGCAATTCTGCAATTTTTTCATGTCGAAGGTCTATTAGCATACTCTTGTCAGCAGCAGACCGTACAACACGAAGTATTTTTTTCTTTTTTACTATAAATAAATGTATTGTATGTATTATTAATTATATATTATTTTTAATTAAATTAAAATTTACTTACATTGCTCGCTCCCGCTCATTGTAAAAATGTTTGGCACTTGTAGGTATATTTTCTAGTGATGGTATGAATTTTTAACAATTTCTTTTAACTTTTTTTAGTGATGACACTAATTACATGTTCAGACGGTAATATGAAACACTTGGTTCGCTCTCTGAACCACTATTGCGAAACTAGGTGTTCAGACGATTTATTTTTTGCTTCACACTGATGTTTACATATTTTGTGCAAACGTTTCACTAATTCTTCTTTGAATTTTTATTTAAATCTTTATGTAAGTATCAAATTTTTACATTTTCAATGTGTTTATTTTGATTTTACACACATTACTTATCTGTTTCTTCTAGTTCAGATAAACTAGCGATAATTTATTATAAAATTTGGAGATGATAGTAGTTTTTGCTTGGTTCGCAACAAGATTTAAAATGAACCAAGTTGGTTCGCTCATAAAATTTTGTATGTCGATTCATGTTGGTTCAATCAAGATTGGACCGCGAACCACGAATGAGAGAGCGAACCTCGAAAATAAGCCTTCGTGTAAAGATGTTAAGAGATGTTGAGTTTTTTTCATATAGACTTTATATAGGAAGATGTTAACATTTTCGGAAAATAATGGTGGATGTTAGATGTTTATCAGTGTAAAGAGCCTATATAGGAGCATTTTTGTGACATTAATAAAAGTTTACTGCTAATTGAAAAATGTTGGAGAAGTTATGAGAAAGAATAAAATATATATGAGAATATAAAAAATTTTACTGAAAACTGCTTTTGATAAGCAAAAAATTATTGTGTTCTAAATTTTTACAAAATTACAAAATTCTAGAATGTTTATGTAATCGTATATGTTAAATTTTTAGATTTGATGAAAATGTTTGCTCCAGAATTTTGGATAGTTTTGAGATACATATACCATTACCCCACCGTTTTACGAATATCACATAGATTTGGTTTTAAGTAATTGAAAATGAAATTTCTATGAAATGCTGAAATAATTAATTTTGTTTATGTTTACGTTGAGTTAACAGCTTCATTTTCATTTTTTTTTCGAGGCTTCTTCCCCATTAAATTTACTATTTACTTTATATTCTCCCGTTTTATTTTTTGTAATTTGTTCCAACCAAAAGGGGTGTGGATTGCATATTTTATTCTTTCTCATAACTTCTCTAACATTTTTCAATTAGCAGTAAACTTTTATTAATGTCACCATCTAAATATTTTCAAACATTTGCATTTACATTCACATTAAAATTCTTTAACTCATTCGGCCATTTCTTTGTGCAGCCACCAGAGTTTCATTGATTTTTATTTCAAAGAAATTGTTTGACTTCATTTGTATGTTTCATTTCCAAATTGGTTATGGGATTCAAATTCAAGTGCTTGAAATTTTTTCTGCCGTTGTTTTTATTATTGTATGGGATTTTAACCCCATCCCAAATTTGTATGCTCCAAATAAAAACTATTGTTGCTTGTTGCATGTTACATCTGTTGGAATGAAAGTGTTCATAAGTATAATTTTTATATTGTGGGATAATTCTTTTTTGTTTAAATTTTAACACTTTATGCTGTTTTAAACAAAATTATTTTCATTGGTATTCAGTGGTTTTGATGGTAGAGTTTTTATCAAGTGGCAAAAGATATATGATTTTCAATTAAAAATTAGTTGTTTTCCGTATGGAAGGAAAATACAAAAAAAAAATTTGTTTTTAAAAAGATACAAGTGTGGGAAGATTTTTGTGGCTTTTCTATGTTGCGATTAGAGGTTGCTGTGAAACGGAAAAACTTTTAAAGAGGCGGGGGTGTTAGAAAGGGAAAAAACTTGCGTCATTTTGTTTATTACTTCCCGAAGAAACACCAGATATTGTCAAGTGATCTTCTTGTGGCAGAGTGCAGACAATTGTCATGTTCTTTTCATTAAGTTTGATGGTATTACAACACATTTTTTGATTTCTTCATAATGAATTCTATCACAGTGGAACGACGTCAACGTATTGTGGAAGTTTTTAAGCCATGTATAAACGGCGGCACGAATTTGAATTAAATTTTACACAAAAATACTGAATTAGCATTGGAATTATAATATAGAAATATCTTCCTAAGTTACTTACTACATCAGCTTTGAGGTTTATCATTGAGCACTTCTACCTCTTTACATATTTTCTACCTCTTAACATATTTTTTTCAAGCACTCAATTATCATAGTCACTGAATTAGGAAACGTAATTGAACATGGTTTGGTTCTTTAGAACATGAAAAAAGAACAAATTTTTCTGGATCAAACCATTTCTAAATTCAAGTAGGAAACAAGTAGAAATGATTTCATCATAAAAAATCCTTTAGTTTTTCATTTTTTGGGGGAAACGAGAAACGTATTCAAATCCAGAATGGAATTCTTTGAAATGGCTTAATATCCTGATTAATATTATATATTATTAAGTTTTTCTGTCTACTACCTTTTCACGCCAAAGCCGCTGAACCGATTTTGATGAAATTCGGCGTGCAGATAATTTGAAGTCTAAGACTCATTATTCAAAAGGAGGCAAAATGACCGTCCAAGAAATGTTTTTTGAGAGGGTGTTTAAAGAATCTGCCAATATTTTTTTTAATTCCGCCATTTATGAATTTATTTATAATACGCTCTCTTCAAAACAGGATGTGTCAACGACCTGAAAATAAAAAAAAATATTTTTGGAAAAATTAATTTTTGGGTGCGGACTATGAACATAGTTTTAGCTTTTCACGCCTAGGCCGCTGAAACAATTTAAATGATATTTGGTGTGATGAATTGAACAAAACTTATGTTTGAACTAGTAAAGCTGGACTATATACTTAAGAAATCTAAGTACATTGATATTGGGGACTATTCGTGAATTGCGAGGAATTCTATATTGGTAATAGGGCTAACTATCGTGGTATAATTTTTAACTACCATTTAAATTGGACAGATCGTGTAAACTCAATGGCCGGCCAAAACTATCTCAAGTAACGCACTGTGCTCTGTACACAACATTTCGAACCTATTAGAAAAATAAATCTGTTTGCCACGAAATGTCAGATTCCTTCCCTTTTGCTTTGATGTGAACTAATTGAAATCTGCGACTCTCTTAGTCAAAGAAAACTAATGATTTTGTCTAACAATATTATGACGTATGTGTGCTTCGTATGTATGTGTGTGACGTATTTATGTTCAGAGCATTGGTTCAAATTTCCTCGGTTCTTAAAACCCTATAAAAAAAGTCTATTAAAAAGCCGTACACTAGTTTTTTAGCTTGATACCTCAATCCGATGTAAATAATTTTGTCGACATTTCATAGGAGCTACCCTAATTATCAGTAGACTTTGGAAATTTTTGAAAGATTGACAATATCTTTCAAAGATTTCCAAAGTCTTGTGATGATTAGGGTAGCTTTTATGAAATGTCGACATATATATATATATAGCTGGGAAACATAGAAAACAAGCTATTTACAATGTTTTTGATTGTTATCAATGTTAGAAGCTAATATAGTGAATTAATTGCTTATTTTATACATGAATATTTATGTGATGTTTTTTCATCACAAGCTAGTGACTTATCAAGAAATTTTGTATGAAAAGCACAAAATTTTTTGGCTGATTTATATCAAATATTTCAGGCAAATCGCTTGCTTGTGTGCTTGTGGAAACACCAGATTAATCGAATCCTTTAAGCTGGGGATAAAAACAAAATATATAAGATTATCAACACGAAAATGAAAACGATTATTATATAATTTATTAATACCAGTTGAGATACAAATATTTTATTACAACTGTTCTTGTATTTTTACGGACACGATACATTGTATTTTGGATGTTTCCTTCTACTAATTCAGTGACCATCCTGCTTTTTAATATTGAGAAATTTGATTGAAACAAATGAGTTTTATTCACTATATTAGCTTCTCATATTGATAACAATAAAAAAATTATAAACAGATTGTTTTCAATGTTTCCCAGCAGTCTTTATGTCGACATTCTATAGGAGCTACCCTAACAATTCCATAGGAGCTACCCTAAAAATAATTATTAGGAGCTACCCTAATAATTCATAATAGTCCATAGGAGCTACCCTAATCCTCAGTAGACCATGGAAATTTTTGAAAGATATTCTCAAACATTCATCTTTATATCACAGCAATCTAAATAAATTATTGAGAATTTAAAAGAAAAATGAAAAAACAAATTAATTTTTTCTTGCACACGTTTCTACTTTTCTTCACACCTTTCAAATTTATTTAGACTGTTGGGGTGTAAAATTGAATGTTTGAGAATATCTGTCAAAATTTTTCAAAGTCCACTGATGATTATGGTAGCTCCTATGAAATTTCGACATATAGACAGCTGGGAAACATAAAAAACAGATAAGTTTTTGATTGGAGTTTGATTAATATAAAAATATAATATTTCTGTAATATTTTTGTGTGTATATTGTTAGTGTAAAGTAACAATATACTTATTTATTTTTCAAATCCAATGATTCAAGACCACTTGCACACGATTGCGAATAGATCTAGAATCAACTAATCGCCACTGCTATTTGCATTCAGTAATGTTTTTCATTAGGTTGAATAAAATTTAGTGGGTATTATTTTACATGGAACTTATTTACTTTATAATAAGATAGATATTTAATTGATAAATATTCGCAAACAAAATTGCTAATTGTATGCAAGAGAGAGTCCAAATGATATTTTTGTTTTGGCGAAGTCAAAATTAAAAAATTCAAAGAACACATTTTACATTTGTTTTTATATGGTATGAGACACACTGGCGCTTAACTTTGTCAGGTCGTAAAATGGTTAATCTACCTATTGGAAGGTGTTGTAGTAAAAACCTTCGACAAATAATGAGTGCAACAGCCAAAACAATGCAAAATACAAAAGATTTCAACCCCTAATTTTACTGCAAGGACATGCATATAGAGCACACAAATACAAAAACAATCGTAACATAAAATATATTGCTTCGAAGGTATGCGCATTCTCCGTGTGCCAGGTATAGAAAACTTATAATAGCACGTGATATTTTCACAATAAATTAACTCTTACACAAACAAACACACAAATAACAGGATTTAATCCTGTACAAATTATAAAATCGAAAACCATGAATGAACATGCAGTTATGTATATACAAACACAAAAACAGAAACGTTAATATTTGCAGGCACACAGTTTTCTATACATACATACATATGTATATGTAAGTTTATTTCAGAAGAGTGCTCAATATTTCTGAAAGGAAGAGAACAAAACAGCGGGCATGATGCCGGTTTAACTGTTTTTATAACTGCATACACAGGTAAAAACTCATAAAACGTTTTTGCTCTGCCTCTGAAAACATAAATAAAACTTCAACCTTAGTTCAATGCTAAAATGTAATCAAATACGAATGTTTCAACAGTGGATGAAAATCGCCTGGGATTTTTTTTAGTGTTCATATTGAATTTTTGCGTTAGTGCACGAAGTAAAAAAGCATGTCAAATTAGTAGTTTTCCATCTCAATGTGTTTTGCTTTCAGTATTTGTGTGAAACAGTTCCCATACGGGTTCAATTTGTTTTCATAAGGGCGCAATACATACTCGTATATAAATATTTTTCGAAACAGATATTCCTATAAGAATATGTAAAGTAGGCTTAGATGATGCCTAGGTTAAGGTAAAGTTTATTCGACGCTTCACGGAATATTTCCCCAAATATAAAATATTGGAACACATGCGGGTTGGATTCTCAGATTGGTTTGGATCTGAACATTTGGTAGATGTGTGGGTCTTACTAGCTGCTTATACTTCTTTTGTGTTTCTTGAAAAATGGAAAAAATTGAATTACGTGGAATTATTAAACACTATTATTTGAAAGAGAAAACAACGAAAGGGACAAAAGAAAAGATCGATAAATACTACGCTGAGTTTGCTTACTCAGATTCCATGGTAAAATACTGGATTGCTGAATTTAAACGCGGCTGAACACTGCAACAATACCATCAACAGGAAGGCCAAGAAAGAGGGTTACTAAAGAAATTATCAAGAAAATCCTCGATATCGTAATGAATGATCGGGGAGTCAATTTACGTGCGATTGTTGAAATGGTAAAGATGAACGTATGTTCATATGATTTTACATGAACATTATATATAGTACCTGGGGCACCGAGCGTTACTCGGAGCTCTCAAAATGTATACATACTGAAATATATTTACTTTAATAAAACTTAATTCACAAGATTTTTCCATTTTTACGCTGTTTAAAAAAGTCACGATAAAATTGTGTTTTGACTACCTTTTTTATTTTTTCTTATATATTTAGTGGACTGAAGGCAAAATAGCAATTCGCTTATTTATTATTCCGTTACTGAAAAAACAAAAATTAACCTCTGTGTTCCATTACAAATTCTTAGTTTAATATCCATATAAAAATTTCCCCAGATATGTATGTGAAAACCGAGTAAAAAAAATAGAAACGGGGCTAACGAGTTTAGATTTTTGTTTCCAAAAACTTCCGGATACTGACTCTTTGAGGCCGTTTTCGAAAACATTTAATATGTCATAACTATTTTTTTATTTTTTTTTTTATTAATTCTTTTATTTTTATATTTAGTATTAAGATTTGAATACTTATTGTTAGTTCATTTTGAAGATTCAATAAATAAAAACGCTTAACAAACAAACAAAAAAGAAAAAAAAATATGCCATAACCCGTAAAAAAATGATGACGAAATCTTGATCGGTTTTTCAATCGCTAAAATAATTAAACTCAGTTTAGTCGTTTTCGAGGCCTACTCTGTTTTTCGATCTTCGAAACTCCTATATACTGACTTTTTTTACTTTAAAATCCCCGAGATACTGATTTTCATTAAAATCGTTAGAGCCGTTTACGATAACAATCAAAAGTTTAACGAATGGGTAAAAACCGGGATAAAGTGAGCCTTCCCGGGACCAGGGACATTCTAGACCACTTTTTTAATCTTAAAAATCCCTAGATACTGATTTTCATTAAAAACGTTAAAGCCGTTTTCGAAATCCAATAAAAGCATTACAAATGGGTAAAAACCAAGGCAATATGGGTTTTCCATAGATGGGGAATACTCTAGATTGCTTTTTTGATCTTAAAACCCCTTAGATACTGATCGTTAGAGCCTTTTTTGAGAACAAATAAAAGTATAACAAAAACCTCGAAAAATTTTAAAAACCCCTAGATACTGATTTTTATCAAAAACGTTAGAGCCGTTTTCGAGAACCAGTAAAAGTATAACAAATGGGTAAAAACCGAGACAAAATGGGTGCTTCCTGGAACGGCAATACTCTAGATCGATTTTTTGACCTTAAAAACTCCTAGATTCTAATTTTCATTAAAAACGTTAGAGCCGTTTGCGAGAACCAATAAAAGTATTACATATGGGTAAAACCGGGACAAAATGGGTCTTTCCTCGACCGGCGATACCTTAGCTTACTTTTTGTCCTTAAAAACCCCTACATACTGATTTTCATTAAAATCGTTAGAGCAGTTTTCGAGAGCCAGTAAAAGTATTACAAATTTTTAAAAACCGGGACACAACGGGTTTTCCTGGACTTTAAAACCCCTAGATACTGATTTTCATTAAAATTGTTAGAACCGTTTTCGAGAAGCAATAAAAATTTACCAATGTGCAAAAACCGTGACAAAATGGGTCTATATATATATATATATATATATATATATATATATATACATATATATATATATATATATATATATATATATATATATATATATATATATATATATATATATATATATATATATATATATATATATATATATATATATATATATATATATATATATATATATATATATATATATATATATATATATATATATATATATATATATATATATATATATATATATATATATATATATATATATATATATATATATATATATATATATATATATATATATATATATATATATATACACATATATACATATATATTATAACAAAGTTTTACTCATGTGAAAAGAACACAAACAAAAGCACAGTAAACAGATTTGCACCCTCAAACACTGCAACTAAGGTGCACATTCTCATATCAAACTATAAATCAAGCGGATATATCAGACGGCCATCATACGAGTACATGTGTATTTAATTGCAGGAGTGTATGAAAGTAAATATGTATCTTGCGTTATGAGTAGTTGTTTTAATTATGGCATCAGCTGGTCTTTTACTCTGAACTCAATGTCATACAGATTTTATGTTTGAATTTATTTTTGTCTTCTCTTCGCATCTCTCCTCCATTCTCTTACTTTCATTCAATTTCTGTTAATCTTACCTTTTTAACAAACTCACCTTCCTCTCTGCTTCGTAATCATTATTTTACTGAATAACATTTTTGCACTTTTCTGTTGTAAAGTTTTCTCTCTTTTCATTATGTTGTATTATAAATCACCGTAATTTGTTTACCCAGTCTTTTTGATAAATTTCAATGACTCGTGCTAGACGCACTTTTATTTTTATTTCCTACTCCTCTACCCTCTTTACCAACAATTTTGGCTTTGATTTCTTTGTTTCCACCTTTTATCACAAAATAATTTCAAATAAAACGGCTTTTGTTTTTAATTCAGCTCCCTTTCATATATGTATGTACATATGTATGTATATTGTTTCTTCTGAATTGCATCCCTTAAGTTTCATTGAAAATTCACCTTGATACTGGTGGCCGTATGTCAGAATCATCTTTTGGGTAGAGGACTGCACACACGTATGCGTTTGCTTTTTTGTGGCATTAATCATCACATCTTTAGTCATACAAATGTAATAAAGGTGTATAAATGAATAGAGTTGGATGAATAAATGCACACACTTACGAACGTTTTTTTTTTTTTTGTATTAAGGCAACGTTAATCAAAATAGAAGTAAAGTGGTTGGAATTCAGTCTTTTAAGCCCAATACCTATATATATATAATTATATATAGTTTTACAATTTGAAAGTTTTAAAAAATAAAGTAAATAATTCAACATTTTTAACCAAAAAGTAGAGGAAGGTATTACATTTTTGAGCAACGAAAGCTTCATTTTTAACAATTTGAACAAATAACTTCACGTCTTTATTACCCGTTTTATTTTTAGTTGATAACATCGAGTCACTTGCTCAGTTCATATTTTTTATGACCGTTTCTAAAATTATTTTTGAAGCACTGAGTGTAAATGTCTAATAAGTTGAGTGTTGCATTTTGGATTTTAAAATTTTACTTTCTATAACAGGCAAATATTTGATTGAGCTCCTTCCGAATATACATATATACGAGGGCGGATTGATACATTGATTGAAGATACCTAGCACTAAATGCCAGTACAAACACCAGATTTTTTTTAATTGGGGCCTGTCAAACGTCAGCTCTTAAAATTTCACCCAAATTCATCGATTAGTTTATTTGCTGTAATCGTTTGAAGTAAGCGACTTTTGTGTGCCTCGAAAAATGGAAAAAGTAAATTTCGTGCAGAGATTAAACACTCTGCATATGAAAAAGCTGCCGCGTTTGTTCACTGCTGAACAAAAACGAGTTTGTCAGACCACAGCGGTGTTTGGACATGATAAAGCGTAATCCTGTTGATTTTTGACATTGATTAATAACCGTTGATGGAGTGTGTGTCCACCACTACACACCTGAAACCAAAATTCAACCGAAGCAATGGGTGGAAGTGCTTCGGAGAAGGCGAAAACAGTGAAATTGGCTGGCAAGGTTATGGAAACTGTATTTTGGGATGTAAACGGAAAAAGGATCCACAATCACAGGAAAGTATTATCGTGCATTATTGGATCAATTGGTCGATACAATTACGAAAAAAATAAAGAAATAAAAAGTACTATTTCTTCAAGACAACGCACCGGCTCACGCAACATTAGATACGATGCTAAAATTACGTGAACTACACTTCGAATTGGTTGATCATCCACCTTATAGTCCATATTTAGATCCAAGTGATTTCTCCTGTTCCCAAACTTGAAAAAATGGCTCGCAGGAAAAAGATTCATCTGCAACGAAGAAGTAATTACCGAAACTAACGCGTAGTTTGTGGGGTTCCAAATATCGTGTTATTCAGATGAAATAAAAAAGTTGGAATATTACTCTTACTAAGTCTTATTAGTCTTACTAAGTGTATTAAGCTAGGTTAGTTTAGGTACCGCTGGATACCTAACCTAACCTAGCTCAATATACTTAGTAAGACGATATTCCAACTTTTTTATATCATCCGAATAATGCAATTTTTGGAATTCCACAAACACCGCGCATTGTACGAGTATTGAGCTAAAAGGAGACTGTGTTGAGAAGTAAATGATTTTTGAAAAAAAAAAAATTTATTTTTAGGTAGCTTTAATATCAATCCGCTCTCGTAAGTTCTTAAAATTTTTTAACATTTGATTTAATAACTGGTTTAATTTTATTTATGTAGCTTATATAGAAAACATTCCGTTTTATATACAGGGTGTTTGTTTAAGCCCGATAGAACTTGAAATTGTAAAAAATAACACAAAAAATTAAATTGTAATCAAAATTTTTTTTTATTCGAAAGATCAATACGTGACATTAACATTTGAAAATGATTTCGGGCATATGGGCACCGCGGCTGTTCTTGACGAAGCGCATTCTGGACGTCCAATTTTGGGCCACTTTTTCGAGCACTGCTGGCCGTATGTCACGAACAACACGAACAATGCTGGCCTCCAAGGCGTCAATTGTTGCTGGTTTATCAGCATAAACCAGTGACTTCACGTAGCCCCACAGGAAATAATCGAGAGGTGTCAAATCGCACGACCTTGGAGGCCAATTGACAGGTCCATTTCTCGAAATCAACTTATCGCCAAATTTTGATTTCAGTAAGTCGATGGTTGCGTTCGCCGTATGGCACGTAGCGGCATCCTGTTGAAACCACATCTCCTCCGGATCAATGTCATCCATATTTTCAAACAAAAAATCATTGATCATGGTGCGGTAACGATTTTTGTGGACACTTCATTTATTGGCCGTCAGACCGACGAAAGCTTCCAGATGTTATAGATTTTGCAGTTACAAAAAATTTTCCTTTAGAGTGGATGCAAGTGCAGCCTTCATTTGATATGTCATCGGATCACTCACCCATTATTATATCTGTTTCGTTCCCCCAAGAGATTGACTCCTCATTGAGTGACTTAGCATTGACCGTCACTAGAGTTGCTCGTAATTGACTAAAATATAAAAACATTTCTATACTACTCATTTCTTATTTAAGTATGTTGATTAGTTTTCCTTTAACTTGGCCTTTTTTCGTTGACATAGCTTCTTTACATTTCTTTTATTTTAGTCTTATATATTCGTTCCTTTTTTTTTTTTGTTTGAAGTTTCACTTTAAGTTACGAAACCAAGTTATCTGAAAATTTTTTTCGCTGTAAATTTCCTAAATAAAAGGAATTAATTTCACATATTTTATTACACGTGTTTTAAATAAACATAAACAGCGCCAAAAACAACTTTGTAAATTTCAAAAATAACATTAATAAGTCTTTGCCAACGGCTATAATAAAACATCAATGTAAATAAAAAAAAAAAAACAGAGCAAAATTTTAGTTAACCTGAGAAAGAATACAACAATTTTAAACAAATGCTTTTCATTATTAATCTTCGAAACCCTCAGCGGTCCATGTATTCTTAAATTATAAGCAGATATACCTTTTCAGATAAAAGAAAATGAAAAGAAAAATCGTTAAAAGCTTCAATATTTTTCTAATGGCACGCGACAGCACGATCTACCTTCCTCATACCTTTGTTGTAAACATATATGTATACATTTATACACAAACGTATTTACAATATGTACATGCATGTATTTGGACCACTATGAATTTTATGAGTTTTTTCTTCACAGACGATTAAAAAATGCAATCGAGTGTAGATGAAATGAACATGTGCCATTCCGCAGCCAGTATATCAAAATCAAAGCTAAAAATTGCAAAATCATCATTTGCAACCTTCATTCCACCAACTACCGCTACACGGTGTTTCGGTTTGCGTTAAGAGCAGTGGCGCAAATTCAAATCAAATCTCATGAAATAAAAACCTTAATAATCCATAAACCCCTTACAAAACAACACAACAAATCACACACATGAGACGTACGCGGCTTTGTACACCTTTAAGAGATTTGCACACATTTAAACACAATACACAACAAAAAAGGCGAAAAATACACATGAGTTAAATGAACCCTTAATCTGCGAACACACACATTTACATACAAAACTCACCTCAATTGCATTCATCTCAACCCTGCGATTTATTTCACTTGAATAAAAGAACAAAATAAAACCAACCTTTTGAGAACTTTTGTCTTCCAAAACTGGGGTAGTTTTCGCCTTTGTAGCTGGTTTTTGTACGGAGCGTTTTATTCGCCTCATACTTTGTTACATTCCAGATCTCATTAGATCTTTTATAAATGTGTAATCAGCATCAGTTTTGCTTCTAATTTTATATATGTGCAAATATTCCATATCGCACATTCATCATCATTGTCGTCGACTTCAATGAGGAACGATGTTGTGACGCCGTCCTCGTCACTTACAACATCAGGTTGATATACATACGTTTTTAAATTTGCCATTTTTCTAACCACCGTTTTCTGGGCACAAATGGTACACATTATGGTCATCTGTGCTTTGTAATTATATTTTTGGCAAACTTATTTCACAAAAGAGATGGGCGGAAAAGTTCGTTTTTACTTTAAGCGGAAGACACATACATGCATTTGGCTAACACGAATAAGATAACAAACGTTAGCCTTAATAGGATATGATCTACTCGTATGAGCTTTTTAATGCAAAGCAAGTGATTTTTTATAATTACTGGAAAATACATAACGAAGAATAGCTTTATAGTCGTATGTCTACAAATGTTCAGATTCGATTAAACTGTATTCATAAACGATTTTTACCATTTTTAAAACTAATTTCACTCATATTTAAGGTAATTTAAAGGTGGCGTTTATGTTTTTCGTTATTATTTGCTTACATTTAAAACATAGTGAAGAGTTTTATGATTTACGAATAACTAGCTGACAGTTTCGAGGAAACCGAAACTACAAAAAGTTTTTTTTTATTAAATTATGACTACATATGCATGTTTTGTGTTATTATGGTTTGTCGTTCAATACGTAGAATATTTTTAATGAAATGAATATAAATGTAATAGTTAATTGTTACTTAATATACTTATTATATACTAAATTTTACTAAATTTGTATTTACCTTTTTACTTATACATAACAACCTTATACTGTATATTACTCATACAATTGCACTATACAACTAGGTGTGTTCTGTCTATGCACTCAAATCGCTAACGAAAGTTTATGCCACTCGGCTAGTATATCTGTGCCTATTCCCCAGTAGTTGTAACAACTCACTATTCGATAGCTAATACGTATCACTAGGTAAAGCATAACGCTGTATATTTCTACGGCGCATACAATTTTTGTTACTGAGAGCAATTATGTTAATGCAAAGCTCCCGTTTTTAAAACAAAACAAAAAGTTTAGAATTATAACATTATCTTTGCTAAAACAAACTTCAGTAGCATTTGTAATTTAATGAAAAACCACGTGTTTTTTAGAAAGTGTTGAATTTAAAAAAGGTAAATGAAACTATTAAGGGTGTAGTATATTCGGCTGGGCTGAATCTAAAATACCTTTCACAATAGTCACTTAAATATTTAGTACATATGTATATTAGAAATTTGAGCTGAATGTATAAATCGACCGATACCGGAGAACATTTTGTTGCCTTGTAATCGCCATGCCAAAAAGGTAGCGAAATTTTAATGGAAAAATCGGTTTAGGCTATATCTCGTGTACGTATAGACCGATATCGGAAATTTTCATTTTCTGTATTAAAGTAACCTCTTTTTATAATCGGAACAGATTTTCAGCATAAAAATTTCTTTCATGGAAAAATCGGTTTAAGCTACATTTCGGGTATATATGGACCGATATCGGAAATTTTCATTTTCTGTATTATAATTGTACTGTAATTTGACTGTTTACAAAAGTTAAATTGTTTTAATTTGGATAGCGAAGGAGGGTGGTGAATGTGGTTTTCTGGGACTAGTTCTTTCAATGGCTACTAGCCCTCAATCGCCACCTCCAATGACAAACCCGTGTTAAATTCGCCACTCAAATACATGATTGCAGCTGGGCTAACAGTAGTGCAAAATTAGTTAGCAAATCTACACGTTCAGAGCTAGTCCCTTATACCACTGGGTAGAAATAAAATTTATACTTGTATACATAATTAATATAACTATTATGTACACATGCAACTAAAATTAATCATTACAATTATTAATTAATTATTATTTAATTTGTATAGCTACAATTACATTGGCACTTAAAACTTTTATTTTTACTTCGCCTACAGTAAGATTTATATACAATTAGAAGTAAATCTGTCAGAACCTATTTAGAATCAATAACTCAGTTAAAAAAAAGTGGGTGTCAAAATGGGCGTAGTCAGAAGAAGGTAGTGTCCAGAGCTTTAGTGGTGTCCAGCAGTCTGGCCTACACCGCAAACGTCGTCCCGCATGAGATGGGGCGTAAAAATGGGCATGGCAAATAAAACTTTTATTTTTACCTCGCCTAAAGTAAGACGTACATATATACAATTTGAAGTAAATCTGTTAAAACCCATATATTACTCAATATAAAAAAGTGGGCGTTAAAGTAGGCGTGGTTGCGGCTACTTAGAAACCTTCTCGAGTACATGCACAACAACTTTGCCGAAGATCATCACACCCTAAAACGCATAGTTTACGATTCTATAAAGGACAAATATACATACATACAAACACATTCATTTTTATATGTATAGAAGATAGATGACTACATATTCATGTTTTCTGTTATTAAGGCTTTTCGCATTTAACATTTAGAGAAGTACTATATAAATTGAATACATTTCGCTATATAGCTTTTATTGTGTTATGATTCATCGCAAAAACGTAAAGCTTTTGTAGAAACGTATGGGATTATTCCCATACGCTCTCACAGTTCTCTCATGAAGTCGTAAAGCTGCTCTGGGCTGGGGACCAGCTCTTGCGTCATCGTAATTGTTTCTTAAGTGCGGTCATGCTTATCGTTGGCCTTCGAGAGTTTCACGTCTTAACTGTCTGCCTCAACTAACTGTATTAGTTTACATTTTATTTGAGTTATTTCGTTGTTAACCACGCGGCAATTTCCTATGCGAAGGCATAGGTCGGTACAGGTAGCCACAGCGCCACAAAAGATTACTGTTAATACCATAGTGGGCATAAGGTCTACGTTACTCCGCCCATGCTGAGCATCTTATACTTTGCAAATGTATTTGCAACTGTATAGCTACAAATACAATTCTCTCATATGCATAATTTATGACATTACATAGCCTTGGTGCAATAATGGGTTTCATTATTATTAATTAGGGGTTAGATTAATATTAGTTAATATTACAAAACCTCGCCATCGATATCGCACAATGTTTCCATTTGTCGGCCCGATAGTCGGTGCTAAAATTGTTTTTAATTATATTTAAGTTCGGGATAAATATTGCCTTTTTAGTTTAAAAGCCTTGGAAAACATTATAGAGTTCCTTTTTCAAAATAATTATTTTCTATTCGAATACAATTGTCTATTCGAATACAATTTTCAACGGTTTGTATGAGAGCAGCCGCATAAAGACCCAACTATCCATCACAGTGCAGTTGCACTTTAATGTTTGTGATGAGAGAAGATATTTTTATATGCTTTCACAGCGCAGGCACTTTCAAGCCTGAATTATTTCATCTGCTTGTAGGCCTCTAGCGATAACCAGAATCGGCTGTATGTAATCATCAGCAAAAAGTACTTCCATCTCTCACATAATACTTTAACTGTTCTAAGATGTTTAATAATCCAATCTAAAGATTGAATGACTATTTTATGGGACATCAGCTTGATAATATTACAGACCGATATTAGCATGCATACTCGTATAAACCAAGACTTAAGACTTAAAAAAAATTTTTAGTGAAAGTAAGCAATTGCATTGGCTGCCATCTGATCTCGTGGTGAATAAAATGACCATGTGCTTGGAAAATAGGCTAAAACCATTGTCATGCTTCGGTAATAAGAACGAAAATGGACTTCCCAGGGTATATTGAATTCTGTTCTTGCCCGACAAGAGATTTGACGTAATCTTATCGATCTATGCGCCAGAAAAGGCAGAACTCGGCAAACAGGCAAAACTCGCTCCCCACTAAGTCTTAATGAGAATACGAGACATTTAAACCTGGAGCTTTTCTAGGTACCGGGGTACAGTAGAGTTACCGCATGTGTATTATCCTAGGAAGACTATGGTATTGAGATAGTTTCCCCGGCAAAGGTAATGACGTATTATGAACGGCTGCATTAACCAGTCAGCCACGAGCCATTGTATTATTCTCTGTCTATATTCATCTCATATTGAATTACGTATGCATTTTGTTAATTGCTAGCATTGTTTGTACATTGTTTACTCTCTCTGAACAAGTGATATTTATTTTTTAGTTATTAACATACATACATATGTATTTTAATAATTCTCCGTACCAGACATCAAAACTCATTTTTTGAAGAACAAAAAAAAAAAAGAACGGATTCCGTAATAGAATTGAGTTCTGTGATATGACTGTACGATTCAGATGATATTTCTAAAGGAAGGTATTGCCAGTCGCAAATTTAAATCTAAAATAAGTAAAATCTGGCTAAAATGGTGTTTATAAATATTTATTCTTATTCTATTCTTTTGCTGAAAATTATGTTTTAGTGCTAGATAGGGCAATTTTAGTTGGACAGTTCTTGGGATCCACCGGGAGAATAATAGGGGGAAAAGAAACAACAGTAGTTAGCAGTTTTATGTTTTTCTTATATGTGCACTCACAAATTCACAATAATCACTGTTTTGCATTAGTAAAAGACGAATTTTCACAGTATGTGACAAGGTATATCAGTAAGCTGGAACTTCGCCCAAATTCTCTTGCACGCATACTTACTTAATTTTAGCGGCCACACTCGGTTGAGAAGAAGGATACCCTTGCCAGACCCTCAGAGCGTTAAATAGGTGATTTTGATGATATAATTGGGGAAAAATAAAACTTTTTACCTAGTATTGGCTGGTCTTAGATAATTTTTTGTGTTTAGTATTAAGATTTGAACACTTATTGTTAGTACACTTTGTGAGGATTTAATAAGTAAATAAAACAATTCAGTTTATTATATATTTACTACATTAGATTGGTACAAATAAAAAATTATAAACAGCTAACAGTCTATATGTCGACATTTCATAGGAGCTACCCTAATTATCGACTTGGAGGTTTACTCATTCACCGCAATGTTGAAATGACAAACCAAATTAAACATAAATCACTTAACAGGAAAATAAATGGCCGCGAGTTAAATAGTGTAAGACCTCCATAAAAACACATTTCACAGCTCTAGTGTGATGAGAATACAACGTTTTCTAGTGTGGTTTAGAAAATAAAGATTTACAAATTTTTTAGTATTTAACAGAAATTTATTAAAGATCCTAGTTACTAAAGAACATTTACTTGTCATTAATATATCACTAAAGAACATTTACTTGTCTTTAGTGGTATAGAAATGGCAACTAAGAAGTATTTTTTAATCTTGAACTATACTCTGGTTCCAATTTAACACCTCCTTCAAAATTTGTATAAGATAATAAACAAGTTTTTGCAATAGTTTTAACTAACTCACTTCAAGTCAAAACCTATTTCTTATTGACTCAGCTGTTTAATAAACTACTTTTCTAAATGAATTGTTGTAAAGAATACCCTCAAAATAAAATAAATGTTTCAGTTTAAAATCTCAAAACGAACGTTTTCGTTATTCCTATTTTCGACAGATTTTACCGCTAAGCAAACATTCCTAAAAGGAAATATCATATTACAAGTTTTAATATTACACAGCATAAATATTTTAGCTTGTGCCAACAAATGAATATTTAAATCAAGAGATTTGGTTTGGTTTTGATGAAAACTCAGAAAACATTAGCATTTGCTATGAGTGAAGTTGAGAAATGTTTGTTTTTTAAAGAACAAATAAAAATAAACAAAAATGTTTCAAAATTTCTTTCAAATGCCTATAAATTCTGTGATCACAACCAATAACTACATAAGTCAAAAATCATGCTTTTAAGAAAAGTAAATTTTAAAATTCACACAAACTTCTGAAAAAATCTTTAGCACCGTTTACAAAAAAGTATAATCGAAAGTTCAATATAATTAGAATATTTTTTTAAACCCTTCACAAAAATATTAACGGTAAATATAAGTTTGTGATTTCCTTTGCAAGTTACATAATTTACATTTGCGAACCTAGAAAGTATATATATGTTCTAAATCTGTATTCTTAGAAACGTCGATTAAGCTAATTCCGTGTGTCCGCTGTTAAAATACCGTTTCTGAAGAAACCACTAAACCCAGACTCTTTTTTCTTTCACCATTCTGTTACTCAATCTATTCATGAATTTGCTATTCAGTAAAATCGGTTTACATATCGCGGAGATATATCCAATATTTCAGAAAATTTTTTTTTTAAATTTTGTATGCACGTTTTTGAAAAAAAAAATGGTTGTTTTGCTTTAAACTTGACACAATTATTTGGCTGGTGATGAAAAGGCAAAACAAAATGTTTCTCGATATCGGTTCATATATATCAGAGATAAAGCGAACTTAAACAATATTTTTTGCTTAAAAGTAGTTTTGATAATAAAAGGAGGTTACTTAAATATAGAAAATGAAAATTTCCGATACCGGTCCATATATACCCGAGATAGAGCCTAACCGATTTTTCCATGAAAGTGTGGGATAAGCAGCTTAAGCATATTTTTGTGCTTAAAAGTAGCTCTGGTAATGATAGGCGGTTACATAATACAGAAAATATCGGTCTATATACGCCCGAGATCTGCTTAAAAACAGTTCTGGTAATAAAAAAAAGTTACTAAAATACAGGAAATTAAAGTTTGTGATATCGGTCCATATATACCCAAGATATAGCCCAAACCGATTTTTTGATGAAACAATTTGTGTTTGCTTAAAAAAAGTTGTGGTAATAAAAGGAGGTTACTAATATACAGAAAATTTTCGATATCGGTCCACATAATACCGAGATATAGGTTAATCCGATTTTTCCATGAAACAATTTTTTTGCCTGAAAGCAGTTCTGATAATAAAAGGAGATTGATAAAATACAGAAAATTTCCAATATCGGTCCATATATACCTGAAAATTTTCCATGAAAGATTACCTTTTTGGTTTGATGATTACAAGGCAAAAAAAAAAACTCTCTCCCCCGATATTGGTCCATATATATCAGAGCATATTTAGTTAAAATTTGTAATACATACTATATATTTACTTGACTATCGTGAAGGGTATTTTAGATTCGGCCTAGCCGAAAATACTACACTCTTACTTGTTTTTACGAAACTTGGTAATTAAAAAGCTATTGTGAGATAAAATGCAAATCTCTATTGCAAACTAAAAAAATGAATCTGATAGTTTAAAACGAATTATGGTTTTATGTTGATTGACCTTTTTTTACCATTTGTGCCTTTATGTGGAAACAAATGGTGTTGTTGAATATTTTCTGTTTGCAATACTCATTTAACTACACTTATTCTATTTTACGAAGTCTCTTAGCTGAGATAATTTATTTTACATAAACGATATACTTACTTCTATATAGTGTATTACAGAAACTTAAAATTACCAAGACAAACAATTAAGTGTAGTTGGTGTATTTTGTAAATTAAAAGGTAAACAGTCTGTTTTCTATGTTTCCCAGCTGTCTATATCTCGCCATTTCGTAAGAAACATAGAATACAAGCTGCTTATAATTTTTTGATTGGTATCAATGTTGTAAGCTAATACGGTGAATAAAACTCAATCACTTGAATTTTTGTTCTCTGCTTTTTGATACTTTCAAAAAGCAAATCGTAGCAACCAACGGTTGTTCATTTGTTTGAAAGGTATAAAGAAATGTTAGAAACGTGTATAAATGAAAAGGAATGTTTTTTGTGTTTTGACAGGTATTATTAAAACATTTTTGTTTTTAAATTCTCAATAATTTATTTAGATTGTTGAATATAATCTTGAAAATTTGGGAATATCTATCAAAAAATTACAAAGTCTACTAATGATTAGAGTAGCTCTTATAAAATGTCGACAGGTAGACAGCTGGGAAACATAGAAAGAACTCAGAACTTTTAATACTGAAAAGCGCTAAAACTAGCGCAAAAGGCGCTAAATTGGCAACCGTGTTCATAAGCGATATCAATCTCTTCAAACTTTTTGGCCACTATTCGAATGATTGCCACATTTGCTGCATTTTCTCGACGGAAAATTCTTTGAGGTTTGCGATCGATTCCAGCATAACTAAAAATTTTCATAATAGGTTTTTACAATTATAACGTAATGTTCTTTCATAAAGGCCGGGATACATTGAATCCGTCATACGTTATACGTCTCCTTTTTCAACTGACATTAACATATACGAAGTATGAAGATGGCACAACCAGAACTTTGTTAACGGATATAAAACGAACTGCATTTTGCTCTAATTTGATTGAAATCTTTTGATTTATTTTTCAGACACAGCACAGAAAATCTAGCACAATTTGTTTTTAATTTATTTTATTTTTGAACGAAAAACTAAATCAAAATATACAAAAAATATTACCAAATAGTTGTCAAAGTTCTCAACGTATAAAAGTTGCTCAACTTTAATACTTTGCGTTGACGAAGAAGAACGGAATGTGACAAAGCTCATAAGACTACATGTATTTTAACTTAGTTGTCAGTTGAAAAAGGCAACGTATAACGTACAACGGATTCTATGCGCCCCGGCCTTAAAGGACTTAATTTTTACACATACGTTAATTTTAGAGTTGCCATTTACACAATACAAATAACACTAAATTTAAAGCGTACATTCTTAATGGCACACCGGATAGTATAAATGTACACTATGCTATATAGTGTATCACAAAAAAATAATATTGTATATCATATGTGTTTGTTATTAGAAGAAATTGCTGCTTTCGTTCAACAACTATTTTTGCTAAAATTTTGTTTGAGTCCACGAATTTCTTTACTGCTTCATATTAAATAATACAGTCCCAGCGAATTCCTTTATTGAACATGAAAAAAACGTGGGATTATATAATTTACGCAAAAATGTATTAATATGTAATACTGTTTCATCATCCAATGTGTATTCACTTGTTTTACAACTTTGCTTCCACCGTTTTTTTTCCAAAGTTCGTGGCTTTATTGTAAAAAATTGGTTATACGAGTATATTTATGATTCGAAGTATTGTCTGTCGCTGGCCAATACTTTCTCCCATCTTTCGGACAGCGTACGAGTCACACGTTGAAAAAACTGGTAACCATTTGATAGATACACGAATCGTCCCAATTTTTTACTTTTTCATAAGGCCGCATGTCGTTGATCAAAACAATTGACAGTCGTCCCAGGGAGCAATGTCTGCAGGATATGGTGGGTGAGGTAGAACTTTCCATTTCAACGTTTCCAAATATATTTTGGCCCTTTTTGGACCCAACATGGTGTCGAGCATAGCCAAGCGGTAAAATCACTTTACCATGCCTCTCTTCGTATTGCAGCTGTTTGTCTTTCAGTGCTTTGCTCAAACTCATTAATTGCATTCGATAATGATCTCCTTAGAATGTTTCAGTCGGTTTTAACAACTCATAACACTATGTCGAGCTGGCCCCGCTAAATACTGAGCTTAATCTTGGAACTATTAATATTCGGTCTGGCCTACGACGTGGAAGTATGGCCGGGATATCCCCATGATTTTCTGTGCTTGGGATTATCGCAATGAACCCATTTGTCATCCCTAGTCACACTACAATGCAGAAATCTCTTCTGTCTTTGCCTTGCAAACTTCAACTTGAACAGCACCCAATTTTCTTGTTTCTGAATCATTCCCATGGCTTTCAGGCGTTTTGAAATGTCTTGCTGCGTTACTCCCAATGTTCCTGTCAATTCTTGTTGTATTGGACACGAAGAGTCTTGATCAAGTAATACCTCCAATTCTGCATCTTCAAAAACCTTCTCTCTATCTATAATAATAAAAATTATTAATTGTTTGGTTTGTACATATGTACAACAGGTTTTTAGTTCAAGTTTTTCCTTTCTTAATTTTTTTCTTAAGAAGGAAAAATGAAGAAAGGAAAAACTTGAACTAAAAACCTGTTGTATATATGTACAAACCAAACAATTTTTAATTTAAAAAAATTATAAAAAGTTCAACAAAAATTTAACAAATTAATAAAAATTATTGTTTTCGTCTAATAAAAACGATTGTTTTCGTAAATTCTGTTATTGCATACAGAATTACAGAAATGCAAACAACTACATATTTATAGTAAAATAAACTATAACTAAAACGAAAATACACTATTTTTAACAATAGTACACAGTGTTATTGGGTAAATCCTAATGGTGCTATAACTATATACCAAACGGCATTTTATTTGCCTGTGTGTGACACACTAGGAAATTCTCTTTTGTGTTTTCTTCTTGGATGCACTGGATGCATTTGACGTGCCTGTTCTTCCAGCTGAAAATTAGTTTTTGCTGAAAATTAAGGCCAGCCAGGTTCCGACTAAAGAAAAACTTAAAATTAGGCGCTAAATTCACTTTTTTGTAAAAAACTTGAAGAATAAAGCCTGCACTTTTTTCTACAGGTTTTTAGTTCACATCAAATCTCTGACTGTCTATCTGTCGTGTAAAACTATCTGTTTATCTGTCATCCACAGTAACACTAAACAGGCAGTATTATGTCAAGTCCAACCCTTTTAAATTCTATTATTTCTCCTTCTATGCCAAACTGCGAATATCCTGTGGCAATTTCAATACTGACAGCTGGCATGTCTGAGGCTTGAACTTGAAATACCAGTTTCTATGCCTCATATCATATAAATGAAATGTGGCAAAAAAAAAAAAAAAAAAAAACCAAGCAACACCACAGTCAAACCAATTTAGCACACGTTGCACTTAAAGTTGGCTTATTTTTTGTTTTTTGTGGCTGCTACCTTTACTGGTTGAATGGAATTTTTTAGTTAAAGTTTTTACAGTTTTTTGTTAAACAACAATTTAACAGGATAATGGCTGGTAAAGATTGGATTTCATAGTCAAGCAAACAAGCCAAATAATGAAAAAAAAAAAGAAAAAAAAATAATTGTGCACTTTTTCTAGTCAAATAATTTCCACTCGCAGTAGGTAGTAGGAGTAGGAAAAAAGTGTAATAAAAATTTTTTATGTGAAAATTGATGCAAAAAAGGAACATATTTTTGCAGTTTTATTAGATTTTTTGTTTGCTTAAGACAAAAAATCTAAAATTTCATTTTGTTGCAAAGCATTTACTGTTTGTTTTTGTTGTTGTGTGCAGACCTCTAAAGGTGGTTTCAAAAAGTTTGAATATTGTTCGTTTTTGAATTTTTTTTTCACAATCATGAAGTTTTTGTTTGCTTTTTTTTGAAGCAGATCAAATGTTTGTTATGCGGAATAAAAGTTACTTACACATCTGTATTAAAAAGTACTGGTTTTTTCATTTGAAAGTTTTAGAAAACTCGGCTTAATTTCTATTTTCCGTTCTGTTAATACCATGCGATATTTGAGCAATAAAATTAAAAATACACGAAATAGTCCAGAAATTTTGAATTTATGTACTTTAAGTGTTGTACTTTAAACGTGTTATTTTCTAATATTTGAATTTGTTCTTTTTTATTTTATTAGCTACTAATATTTGTATCAATAAAAAAATATTTACAGTTTGTTTGTTATATTTCGTACCTATGTTGGGATTTCATAGAAGCTACTTTGGAAAATATTGAAAAATATGTTCAAACGTTTAATTATATATCCCATTATTTTTAATATTATAAATATATACAGCTTTTCGCTCATAATTTTCCTATGTACTATCAACGAAAAATTTGTCAAAACAGACTGTTGTAACTACTTCTTCTGCTTACACATGTGAGCATTATATAATCTTCAGTATTCCCTTAAGAGTAAATATGTTTACAGACTAAAATTGTCGAGTTTTTTATTTGTTTTTTTATTTCATGGACCAGTAACAAGGGGATGATCCCTGCATATACTGTGCATTAGACTGGAACTAGGAAAATAGGTTAAGAAGAATGAGGGATAGGATTGCGGAGGTTTAACTTGAACCAAAACGTTATTTAAAATGTTGGTACTAAATTAGTTATAACTGATCAATGCCCAGTGTCGAGCTCTGAAAAAAAAATAGCCGTTATTTTCATATTTCGTTAGTTACGTATGTTCGATTTTCGCATTTGTTTTTCTGTTATGTTGGTACGCGCGTCTGTTATAATTATATGTTGGCAATATCAGCTATTTTGTCGTGTTTTGGTGTGCTCTTCGATTTTTTACTATTCACAAAACATGGATCAAAGAAACTATATTAAGTTTTGTGTAAAAAATGTAATAAAATGCTCAAGAACATTTGAAATGTTGACTGTGGCGTTTGCCGATTATACTCGTACTATGAGCAGAACACAAGTTTGAATTGTGGTATAACCGGTTTAAGGAAGGCCGAGAAAATTTAAATGACGATGCCCGTCCTGGTCGCCCGAGCACGTCAACAACCGATGAAAACATTGAAGTAGTGAAGAAAATAATTTCGGTAATCGTCGAATTACTATCAGAGAGGTTACTGATGTTGACGGATGTTTCAGGTATGAAACGTGCGGTAGTGAAGATTGTTTCAAAATCGCTAAATTTTGAACAATAACAACGTCGCATGGACATCGCTCAGGAGATGTTGAACATCGTCAACGACAATCCAGATTTCCTCAAAAAGGTCATAACTGGTGACGAATCATGGGTGTATGTCTATGACGTTGAAGCGTCCAGAAGAGCCAAGACCGAAAAAAGCACGTCAAGCTCGGTCAAATGTGAAGGTTTTGCTCACTGTTTTCTTCGACTACAATGGAGTGCTGCATCATGAATTCTTGCCACAAGGTCGTACGGTCAATAAGTTATATTACCTTGAAGTTATGCTCCGTTTAGGCGAAGCAATTCGTCAGAAACGCACAGCAATGTGCAAAAACCAATCACGGATTTTGCACCATGATAACGCACCAGCTCACACATCGACACTTGCGCGTGAGTTTTTGGGCAAAAACAGAACCGTTATCATGCCTCTACCACCGTATTCACCGCACTTGCGCCCTGCCTCCAGATGAAATTGTTTAACAACCAGGATGTAAGTTTAACCGAACTGCAACATGAACTGTCCTCACTTAAGTTAAAGTTAGTTCCTGGCTCTTTACTAGCGCTTTAGTTTTAAGAAGCTCTGTTATAACTTAAATTGACATACTTATAAGTATAAAAGCCTGCTGTGTTGTTGTTTTGCATTATGTTGTCGCCATCTTTACTTTTTTACAATAGGTGTGTTCCTTTACTTTCCTGGCAAGTTTCGTGCAAATAAGAGAATTCATACGTTTCTCTCAAATACAGATAAAATTTAATTAAGGTCCGGGAACGCAAAAAGCCATATTTTTAGCCCAAAACCGCGGCGATGGTCTTAATTGCTAGTGCTTGAAAAAAACTATGTAATAATGTATTATTAAAAAGTTAGAGAAAAAATGAAAAGTATGATTTTTTAACATTTTTGGGTTTTAAAGTCCTTTGTATATACTTTTTTATTTTATATTTATATAAAAGCATTGATATGATTTGTTTACGAGTTGATTTAATTTTTTTTTATTTGTTAGGCGTTTTTATTTATTGAATCTCCAAAATGAACTAACAATAAGTATTCAAATCTTAATACTAAAAATTTACTTTTTACTTAAGTCAGGCCAATGCTAGACAAATAGTTTTATTATACGGGAACTGTATCGTTAAAATCACCTATTTAACGTTCAGATGGTGGCAAGGGTATCTCTCCTTCTCAACCGAGTGTGGCCGCCAAAATTAAGCATGTTGCGTGCAAGAAAATTTTGGTGAAGTTCCAGCTTACTGATATACCTTGTCGCGTACTTTGAAAATTCGCCTTTTACCAGCGGAACACTTAGATTCTTATGAATCCGTAAATTTTGTACATTTCATGGAGCTGCAGTAATTGTTCGAAGAATTTGGTATTGTTGCCTCTGTTTGCTGTTGAGGCTATGCCTCATAATAGAATTCTATGGCACCATATAGGCTTCAGAATTACATTGTATAATAAAAGTTTGCAATCCAACTTTAATGTTGAATTTCTGCCCATAAGTCAATTTAGTTGCGCTGCCTTCATGAAAATATTCGATGCATATATTAGTTGCTTGAAGATACTCCTCACGTGTCTCATTCAGTATATAGCGTCTAATTCTGGTTTTTTTAGAATTGCTGGAACCAGATCTTCCACGGCGATCTTCAGTGTCATATAGTATGTAGCCATTAATTTCGAAATAGCTATTAGTTGGCCAATGAGTTTCAGCTCGTTATATCGATTTGCTTTTCCATGAGGAAGTGCTCAAGTTCATGTTTGTGTTGGCAGATGCCGTTTGCGTTCCAGAAACATATTTTAAAACAAATCATTTGTTTAAAATTGCCTGCAAAATAGTGGATTACATTTTCAGCATATATTGCATCATGTTTGTCATAGAAACCGTATATGTATTTATGGATTGAACAAGAGTCTGTAGAGTTGCCCCACGATTGTTAAAATTTTGATTGCAGTTTTGAGATTTGGTCTCCTGATTCAAGTTTTGTATATCGGATTTGATCACGTTAGCATAAGAAAGTTGTTTGGGGATTTGTAGGTTATATGGTTGGTTGACTGGCTCATCTGTGGAAATTTGTTTTTAGAAGTGATGTTTGACTACTGGGGTAGGTTAGTGGTAATTGATGACTTATTTGTCATTGACCGCCTAATGTGATTATAGACAGGGCTACCCCTGTAATTTGCAGTATGGTTAACGCTCGAATCATTCTTAGGCTTTTTCCACTGTGATGTATTGTGAAGTTCACCACACATAACGCAAACTTAAGGCAACTTACAATAGGCCTTGGTATGGCTAAATTCTCGGCAGTTTAGGCACTGTAGGGGCCCTAAACGCTTATGTTTAGATATTTAAACAGCAAGTTTTAACTGCGCTTCAAGTGAGGTTTAGACTGCATGTAATTAAAGCTATCGGCTTCCTCACGATCAAATTAAAATGGTTTCTGTTTATTGGTTTTTGTTACTTAATTGGAAATTTTGATGCAGTTAAAATTCATTTACTCGTATGTAGTTATAAACCATTAGAAAATAATTACAAAATTATAGACTAATGATAAAGGGCCATGGTTACAAGACCTTGCGCTCAAAATTCTTATATAAAAGTTTATTTATAATTTATTAAATAGAATTATATAGATTACAATCTTTTGTGATCACACTTATGGATTCAGTAGTGCAATTCACTAACCTGTTTTAACGATAATAAAATTCGTTTAGAGAAATTAACACTAGCGTTGGTGTTTTCGCGATTCTATAACAGTTTTTAACACTATTTGTCTTCGTTTTAAATCAGCTGTTTTTATAGCCTGACTGATGCGTTAATGCCACCAAGGTGCATTAACGTATACACGGTGGCAGCACTAGAGCAAAATTACAACAATACAACAAAAACAGGCATGTGGTCAGCTATGTTTATCAAACATATTTGTAACTATTTTCACACTTATAAACTATGAATGTACCTTTTTATTTGAATTATTTATATGTTCACAAAATAATTTGTATATGTTTAAATGATGAAACAGAACTAGGGCATGACGATTTTCTCCATACAATTTGGCATAAAATAACGCCTGAGAATGCGGTCGTAAAATAGAATCTATTTTATTTTGCCAGCGATTTTTCTTATGCTCTCACTTTGAAGCAGAAAAGCTTTCAACAATATTACCACACTTTTAGTAAATTTCATACATTTTGTAAACAAAACCAAAGCTTTACTGCGAAGAAAAGTAAAAATAAAAGAAAAAGCTTTTTTTTACCTAACAAAAAAGAACTTAAATAACATTGTTTGAAGTTGCAGCCGTCGTTTCAATTATGTGCCTGTTTTCTCTGAGAGTCGTTTTTGCTTGAAGTTGCGGACGTATTCTGTTTCATCATTAATTCAGAATAAAACACTAAATTCACTTTCAACTTTGACGTAAATAGCTTACTATATTGCCAGTAGCACATTGTCACATGCCGTAGTGCTGCCACCGTGTATACATTAATGCACCTTGGCTGCCACATTATTTCAAATTTTTTTAACATACAACCAGAGGTGTTAAGAATGAGTTAGTGAATCACATAAGCGTTAGTGCAAACCGCAATAGCTAGCGTTAAGTTATGCTCTTTTAAAATCGTTAAAAGTTAGTGAATTGCACTACACGAGTTGGATTCGAAATTACGAGTAAATGTGTCAGGGTTGTTAGGTTTAAATGTTTCAATAGTATTTGTTCGCGTTGTTTTTGAAATTTCGGACAGGAAGTGAGTATGTGTGTGATTCTAAGATGAGGAGCAATGTTGCATATACATACTTGAAGTTCTGTTACGTTTATTAGAGCACCGTGAGAGAGTTTCGTGTGTCCTCAATGAAGTCTTATAAATTTTATTGTATCTCTTCTGCTTAATTTATCTGCAGTATTCCTAAAGGCTGTGTCAGATAAAAATTTTGCTTCGCTTTGCGTTGCAAATTCGCTTTGACAACCAAGATAAAATATATATAGCTATATGAAACATGTCACATAGAGCACTTTTAACGCAACGCAAAGAGAAAAGTTCGGCAACTCTCATCTTTTTACGCGTTGAAGTTTTTTCTAATAGCTTTATGCACTAAGAAAACAATTAGAACCAATTTCAGTAGTTCGTTTAATAAATTTTCTTGCTTCTGTTATCATAAGAAATGATTAAATGTAAAAATTAACAACAATTTTTTAGATAAATAAACAAATCGTGAGCGTTGCCAAAGTTTTTATTATGACATACACCTTTTGCTTTGCGCTTTTCTGTTAAAGTTTTAAACTTCACGCAAAGCGACAAAGTTTTCTCTGACACGGCCGGTTGTCTTATGCGAAATTGGTTGTCTTATGCTTCAGCTCAATTTGTCCTATTATGTAAGCTAATAATAATGCTGGTACAAATTGAACATATCCATATGTAAAATGTATCTCAAATGGGTCAAATGCTGTCTAAGAACACGGAAAATCTTGTTTTAAATAAAAAGTTTTTGAAATTGTGATGTATCCTTTCCTAAGTATTGTTATGCGAATGTGCATTAGTGCATTTCATTAGTGGCTTTTTTTCATTGTTTTTCAAAATTTAACAGTTTTTTTCATTTCATACCAAATAAAGTAAAATCTACTTAAACTGCAGTTTAAATAAAGTTATTTTAAATTTTTGTTGCAATTATGTTAAAGGAAGGGTTGCGTTTTTCATTCATTGTGTGCTTTAATTCGTTACTTTTAACAGCTTAATTTAAATTCACCCTGATTTCGAAAAAAAACTGTATTTATGGCATTCAACCATTGTACATTTAATAATACTTAAGAACGCTTGATCAACCTGGAAAGAAGAGTAAAAAAAATCTATGGAAATGGCATAAAAGTGATTATGCATAATCGTTTCCACTTGTGCCTGAACAGAAGCTTTAGAGTAGCTGCAGACAAAATAAACGTTAGAATGGCAAAATAACCTGATGATGAGATTACAGGATTTACAGGAACAAAACAGCATAGAAAGTAAGAGAAGTAAAATAGAAAAAAACTCACAGTTGTTGCATCGTTTCAAGGGTTTTCTTGCGCTAATGAAAAAATGATGAATGGATTTTTTTTTTTCAATTTGCTTCGAAAATTTTGTTACCACCAGAAGTGGCATTGAAAACAAATAGAGAAAAAAATTCAAATTTAAATTAGATTAATTGATTGAAATACTTGAAAGTAAGTAACTTGCAGTTATCCGGTGTACATTTGCTAACAGCTTCTCTTGAACAGTGCGGCAAAATTGAAATACCTACTTATGCGAATATATTGTTAGAAATTTTAAAAACGCCAAATTAGTAATCGGATTTTCCGGTATTCTCAATTGTCAAAACAAACTTTTCAGCAACAAATGTTGCCAGCTAAATATTTTTCGTTGGACTGAGAAAAATGCAGAAGAAATTTAAGGTTATAATTAAAAATAAAAATTATTATAATAAAAAATAAAAATATTTCTTGGCTTTAGCCAGGATTGAACTTGAGCCAGACGAATGATACCATCATATAATATTAGAAATATTAATATTTAACACTTAAACATATATAATAATTAAACATATGTATATAAAACATAGAGTGGATGAGGAGTTGAGCTGCGGTAAGAATTTAAATATTCAGGTGTGATAGAAATCAAAACTCAAAACGATTCATTTAAAAAAAGAAAACAGGTGTGATGAAAAATGTTGATCTGTTTTGAATATGTTCAAAAACTCGTAAATATCCAGCATTCTTCACTTTTTCGGCGATATTTTTAGTCAATAATTTAATTCTAATCGTACTTTACAGCTATAATTGTGTGGTTTCCAAAATGTAATTATAAAAAATTTTAAGTTTTCAAATTGTCAACTGCCATCGTTAATAACTAACTGGAAAATACAAATTTTTTAGGGGACGAATCTGTTTTAAATTATACGACATGAATAGTAGTTGTTCAAAATAACAAATAGTAACGTTAAAAAAATTTTAAAGTTACGGATTAACTATTATAACAATCATTAAACAAAATTTTTATTTTTATGATCGAAATCTTCGCATAAAAATATAACAAAATTTGTGCAGTTTTTTGAAAAGAGTTACTGGAAGAATTTAAGGTTAACTGTATAATGTTATTACTCATATATATTTTAATTTTAACTTAAATCAGTGGGAATTACTGGTTGACGCAATCGCCAGCCTTTTTGTTTATACCGCTCTTAAATAATGTATTCCCATATAAACTACAATATTGCAAGCAATAAACGCGCTAAAACCCATACAAATATGCTCTTTACTCATATTGGCAACACTATTTTTGTTATACTTTGAGTTGAGTCAAAATATGTGTATGTTACTACGTTTATACGCAGCCTATGCACAAATAAAAATGTAATGTAAATGGAAAAACTTTATTTTTTTAGTATGGCATATGTTCAAAATATAAATAATTGGTAGCATTGTTAGTTTAAAAGGCATTTTGATTACTGAAATTATATCAGAAAAATAAAAAAATGAACAGCCTCTTCGACGATATCGAATGAATATGTATGCGAAAGAAAGCTAGTCACTCACATTCGAATAAATTTCGGTTTGTCTATGTCACTATTGTTCGTTCGCATGAACTTATGTATTTTAGCTGAATTTTGAACCATCGTTGGCATAGAATAAAGTTAGAAAAAACCCAAATCAATTTACTTTCGCCTAGAGTGCGAATGAACTTATCCTTTCGACATCGGCGAACTGGCAGTTAAATAAAGCAAAGATGATTAAAAATGAAAAATTTTGAAGATTTGTTTCTGTATGTAGTTTTTACCATATTTTACGAGTATGTGTGCCACATTGACGAAATTTTTGAAATTGTGAAGTAAAGTGGCAACTTGTTATGTCTTGTTTGCAAGCAAGTTAGCTAATCGTAAATAAAAATTTTATTTACTGTTTATACGGCAATTTTTGTTATTTACAATATTTTTCTTCGCAAATAACCTGCAGGTATAAACGTAGTATGTGACACATATTTTGCTTGTTAGTGTTAATAATAATTTTATAGTCGTATTGCTCCTAAAGTGCTGAACCGAACTGGTTTAATTTCATCTGTGCAGGCAAAGCATTTTAACCACATACGAGTATATCTTTCCAAAATCGCTGATGTAGTACGGCTAAAAAAGCGTTATTAAAAAATCTGATTGCGTTTTATTTATTTAGATTAAAAAAGCCAAAAAGCAACTTTAATACTCTTAGTATACAGCATCGGAATTAAAAATTATCTTTGCAGCTTGTAGAGCGTGTTGGCGTATTCTTAGATTCAGTTATCCTTTTTCGAAATTCGTTTTTAGAACTCATTAGGAATTCGGAGTCTAGCTTCGATAGTGAACGGGCGTGTTTCTTTTTGATCGGGAAAACCGGAATAAGTAGAAAACCGGAATACGTGAAAAGAGTGAACTAACATAAAAAAAAAATTGTGACAATTATTGTTATATCTTTTTAAAGTGCATATAATAAAAAAACTGCTCAGCTCCACTAGAAAAAACCTTTTGATTTCTGAGGACGAATCATTGAACCATCTTCTGTCCCTAAGAGATAGAAACTGCACGCGGTCGTGTTCGCCACATACAGTTGTTACAACAGAACACAAACCATCTTCCAGTTTAGTTATAGATATGGATAGGTATATAACCCTGGTTAAACGTCAGCAAATCCCTAAGTACGCTCAAATATCATCTCAATCGAAAATAACTAAAGATGATAATATCACTACGCCAACGGATAACAATAGATTTGCTATCCTTCTGACGGATGAGCCAACAACGTCCAAAAAAAATTTAAACTACCGGCAATATATTTGAGAGATCCTATTTTTAGTGAGCTGGTGAAACAATTAATTTCGGCAGTTGGCAAAGACACTTTCAACTTAACATCAGTTAAGCACGGCAGCATCAGTGAAACAAAAATCTAGGTTAACCATCTAAATGATTACGGAAAATCATGGAGAAAGAAACAAATCTTTTTGCACTTATCAGCTTATAAGTGCTTCAGGTCGTTATAGTGAAAAGATCTCTCAACCCATGTCTTAAAAAGGAATGAAGTTCACCCAATTTTTAGCCTTAAATTTCTTTCGCATCGTAATGTTACCGTAGGGGAGCTGCACAAGCGTTTAAGGTGTCTAAACTATGTTTAGGTTTGAACTGGAACCAGGATATATTGTCTTAAAAAAGGATGAAGTTCATTCAATTTATAGCATTAAATTTCTTTTGGATTGTAATGTTACCGTAGAGGAGCCGCACAAGCGTTTAGGGCCCATACAGTGCATAAACTACTAAGAATTTTGCCACACTAAAGCCTATTGTAAATTGCCTGCAGTTTGTGTTGTGTGTGGAGAATTTCAAGGCACATCACAGTGCAAAAAAGCAAAGACTGACATGAGCGTTAAATAATACAGTAACTGTCGTGGTACCATACAATTACTTAAAGTGGCTGCCCTGTATATTCTTACTTTAAGCGGTCAATGACAAACAGTCCATCAAATTCCATTAAGCGATCTAAGCAGTCAAAAATCATTTCTACAAACAATTTTCCCCAGATAGGCCAGTCAATTAGCCACATAAACATGCAAAAATCCGAACAAGTTTCTTATACTAATGTGGTTAAGTCCGATATACAAATCCTAAATCAGGAGCCCAAGTCTCAAAACTTCGATCCAAATTTTAGCAACCTTTAGGCTCTGCAGACTTTTCTTCAACCTATAAACACTTTTGCGGTTTCTAAGACAACCGTGATGCAGGGAATGCTGAAAATGCAATCTATAAAAAAATGATTTATTTTATAATATGTTTCTGGAATGCAAAGGGCATCCGCCAACACAAAAATGAGCTTGACCAGTTCTTTAGAGAAAAGCAACTTTTATTCATTATTTATTCATTCATTTATTTCTTTTTACAACCTTTAATATAAATGTACTTATATACATATATAACTAGAAACCCGCAAAGCTCCTAAGCTTGTCTGCACCACTTAACATCTAAAAGATATTTCAAAATTAACGGCTATATACTATATGACACTAAAGATTCCCGTGGAAGATCTTTTGGGGGCTCCGCAATGCTAATAAAAACCAGAATTAAGCATAATTTACTGAACGAGATACGTGACGAGTATCCAAATAGCTGTTGTTTCATGGATTTATTCATCGCCCCGATTTTCATTAACAGAAAGCCAATATTCATAAAAATCGAGGCCTAAGGGGAATCACCACTAATAGTCCGCATTTTTTTACCGCTCTCAAGTAGTGAATTCTCATATAAAGTCCCATGTTGAAATATATAAAACTGTGAAAACCCACATATGTACGAATATATTCAAATATATTATTTACTCATAATTGGCCACACAGTTTTTCTTTTAATTGTATATAGATAAATGGCACATATTTTTTTTGTTAAAGAATCAGAGGTTTTTATGCCCCAAACTTTTACTGTTTGCCCCACAGTATGTTTTCATACGTACAAGTTTTTTTTTTATATTATTTTTAAAATATTTTTATCAGGGTTTCTGTTTTGTAGTGGTAGTGTTGCAAGGTTCTTCATGATCGTCATCAACACCCTGATTTAATGCGGTCTGTTTTTTATGTGTGTTGAGTGACGTTCTTAAAAGGTAGACTGTCAGTGGTTCCTGTTATTAATTCTTTTTACAACACAATTTACTAGCAGTTCCTCAAAATACTCTTTAGACTTTTTTATATTTGAACAATTTTTTTTTTCTGAAGAATAATGACGACGACGTTGATGATGATGAGCGCACTCAATGGTGGTGTAAAATAGTGTTGACGTTAGATTTATACAGCATTGTCATATAATATTATCCATAATGGTTTTTCGAAACAAATTCTTCAAATGAATGTCACATTTTTCATTTCTGCTTTCACTGCAGCTCGTTACAATTTTAAAATCTCATTTGTTTAAGGTGTGAATAATCGGGGAATTAGTTAAATGAAGTGTAAATTTTTGTTTCTCTCTCTCTAGAAGCTCGATGATATTTTGGTGGGAAGTTGAAAATGAGAATGAGAGTGTTGATAGAAAGTCATCAAAATACAATTCGTTTGAAGGTGCTAAAAGATGAGTGTGGGAATAGTTGTTCATTTGAAGCAAATGTTTTTCCTATAGAGATTCGATTTCTATTGAAACTGGACAGAAATTGGATACAAAACATTATTTACGAAATGGCAATTGAAAAAGTTAACTGTAATAATTTTACTTTTCTATTTTAAGATGATAAAGATTTTTTTCAAGGCGGACAAAATTAAAAATTTAAGTTTCATATGCAAAATTAATTTAAGTTATGCCGGATTTTTTTTCATCAAAAAGTAAAAAATAAAACTGAATATGTTTCATCACATAAGTTTTTATTTTATTTTGCTGTTTCTTTAAAATAATTTAAGCGTAGCTTTGTAGATATAAAAGTATCTTTGCCGGAGAATATCTGAACAAAAAAGACTTCAGCCACATAGTAATTATTGTTTGAAAACTGTTAATAAAATTAAGTTAAGAGTTATTTTGTCACCAATTTAATGAAATTTGGTTGCAGGTTGCAACACAACATAAAAATATAATGACATCAGAATCAAGGCCCCCGATGTGTAAGTAAAAGTATATATGATGTCTCCAGTCTGAGATAAACATAACTTAAATATCTTTGCAAACCAAGTAATGTCATCAATATTTTGATCAATATTACTGCATATATTTTAGATGTTTGCATATTTTGAAAGAACAACTGTCGTTTTACATTTGCTTTTATTATTTATTTTATAATGTATGCCATAAAGTTTGTGGTGTGATTTTAGTCAAAAACTCGAAATTATATTCGCCAGCATAAACAAGATTATGACGGCACGTAAAGGCAAGTTTTTTATTTTTTATGGCGGGTTGAGTCAAAGAGAAAAAAATATGTTTTGTGTTCTTTTTAAACTTTCTGTTGTTCTCATTTTTAATTTTGCTGCAAAAAATATTTTACAATAATAATTAAAAAAGTCTCAAAATCATGTAAAAATATTGATAGCCACTTTAAAAACATGCCTTACAAGTTATGGTATAAGTGGCTCTTTTTGAACCAAATTGAAAATATTTAAATATTTTTTATTGGTATTTTTATGTTTTTAATCATTAATATATGTTGCTAACACATTTTTGAGCACATATTTCTAAGTTTTTAATGCATAATTTTACAGTAAAATTCGTTTGTAAGCCACACCGCTTATAGCAGAATTAGCGAATTAGTAAAAAATGTTCAATCTTTTGGCATCAATAAATAAAATATCTGCAAAATATTTGTTACCTAGTCCATTAGCGCTATAGTCCATTATCGCTTATGTTCCACCTAGATGCGGTGTGAAAAAACTTAATTTCATGCACGTTATTAAAGATATAATCCAAAATGCAAATTTAATAAAAATTTTCCTAGACAAAAGCGGAGCACAAAAATGCAATACTTTTTTATATGTATTTAAATTTTTAACACATGTCTGCAATGTTAAATATGTTTTTTTTGGCAATTAGAGCATTGAAATATCTGCTTTCAGATTTTATATAGTCAAAATAAATTATTATATGCTAATTCATTTATAAGCCAAAAAGTGGCTTATATAAAAATCTAACTATAGTCCAATTCGCCTTATAGTCCACGAAAAGCGTGCATTTGAAGCAGTGGACTATAAGCGAATTTTGCTGTAATATTTTAGTGCACGTTTTCTACGCATAAAACACGATTTCTACATCAGCATTATGTCAAATTAAAACATGTAGAGAAGAGCGTTTTGAAATTTTAAAACGTACTGAAAAAACGCGTTATTTCAACAAAAGCGTACTAAGCATAGAATTTTTATTTCTAGGGCCCATTTTTTATAAAACGTATAATATTAAGAGCATAATAATGAAACATACCTTTAAGCGGCTAGTAGACACTCAAACTATGCTCACAGTTGAAATGCCATCAAACTCCTTCAATAGCCAAAATTCGTATTTGTCAAACTTTTTCTAATAATATCGTTATAATATGGATTCATCTCGACCGTAGGTTAACGTGGAAGTCCCACATTGATGCGCAAGTTACTCAGTTAAAGTTAAAAGCAGCGTAACTAAATTGGCTTACACTAAGAGAAAAAACTTCATTCCATGTATGAATTTCGTGATTAAATTAATGATTTTTATCATTAATAACGAGCTAATGAAGCAATTCATGTCATTAATGAAAAAAGATTCACTGCATTATGAATTATAAAATATTAAGCAGAATGAAAATAGTTCATTAAATTTATGAAGTTAATTCTTAATACAATGAAAATATATCATTAATAGCCTGACACATATTCATAGCAATAATGAAACATTTTCATTAGAGATATGAAAATAAATCGTTGGTTTAATGTGTTTTGTTCACTAATTCTATGGCAAAACTTCATTATTATTATGAACACTTTTCATATATCTATGAAACAAAATCACTGATTTAATGCCTCATTTCATGTATTAAATGACAATCCATCGTTGAAGCAACGAAACAATTATCATTCAGTTAATGAAATAATATCATAATCATCCCTGTCGTGAAAAAAATTTGATTATTTTATTCCCATAAAATTTTGATTTCCCAAGTAGGGGAATTCGCTATCATGAATATCATGGGAACGTTTGAATTGCTATCAATATGTAGTGAAAACATAAATACAAAGTAAAAATTATTGAAAATTTACATTAAGCTTTTACCATTTGCAAATTTAGTCATCAAACAATAAAATGAAAAAGAACTGGTAACCTACAAAACTCTCTGCTTAATAATCTCTTTCTTCTTCAACCCTATTTTATGCTTAAGCAAATTTGTATGTATGCACATGAGCTTCAATTTAAAGAGAGTGAGAAGTAGCACTCGCACAAATTATATAAGTACATGTGTAGGTGTATGGATATAACAATGCGTTTATTGCTTAAACTTAAGCTCACTGCTTTAAAATTAAAAAAAAAGAATGAAATTTGCCATGACAACGAGTAAGAAATGAATGAAGATGTTCATGTTATTCATTATTCCATGTCATAGGATTTTTCATTATTTACAAAAATTGTATAAATAATTGTTTTTTATGATTTAACTAATATTACTTAACGTGGTTATATATTTAAATGCAATATGTAATGACATCCGATATTGTTATATCTCGTGTATCAAAATATATGCGAAAAATTAAATTTCATAAAATAAATGTATAGTTCTTCATCCATAAAATGAACACATCAAAATGAAATAAATTTTGAAGAGAGCGAATTCATTCAGGAATTGAAATTTTTCATTCCATTAATGAAAAAAATCATTAATACCATGAAAAATTATTAATGAACCAGTTTCATAGCCAGAACGAATAACTTTTCTTTTAGTGTATGGTCAGAAATTCCATATTGAAGTTGGATTGCAAACTTCTGTTATACAACGCCTATATCTAAATCTAAAGCCTATATGTTGCTATGGAATTTAATTATGGAGCACCGCCTCAACCTCTAACATTGAAGAAATTCAAATTCTTCAGACGATTAATGCAGCTCCATGGTACGTAAAAAACTCGCCAATTCATAAGGATCTCTGTAAAAGATCCTCTTGTAAAAGACGAATTTTCAAAGTACGTATACCAGTAAACTGTAACTGCACCCAATTCTTCTTGCACGCAACATACTTAATTTTAAAGGTCACTCTCGGTTGAGAACCTTGCCACCATCAGAGCGTTAAATAGGTAATATCACTGATATAATTGATGCAAAATAAAACTTTTTGTCGAGTATTGGCTGGACTTAGTTAATTTTTTGTCATTAGTGTTGTCATTAGTGTCGATCTAAATCAGCTTTAACTTTTATGCGCTTTCATCATTTACACAATAGCAACTGTTTATCGTCTGCAAGCGATAAAGTATGTAGCAAAAAGTTTCGATTATCGGATCGTTAAAAGTTACAAGGACACACTAGTGGTCATCAACCTCTATCAAAAGGAGCAATTCTCTTTTCTGCGTTTACGTAAGCGGAAAGGAAGAATATTTTGAAAAAATTAATACGAGTACAACAGCATTTGGTGCGTTTTCTAAATTATTGCTCTGTGTTTTTAGACATTTCTCTAATATTGAAATCTACACAGAGCAATAATTTATTATGATTTAGATTTTATTTAAATCTGTAAATTACGTGAAGCCAATTGATGGTTTTCATGAACACTGCAAAATGCTGTGTCATCTGCAAAAGTTGAAGTGAGAATACCAGATCTGGTGGGCATGTCAGAAGCGTAAATTAAATATAAAGTGGGTCCCAGAATGCTACCTTGAGGAACTCCTGCTTCGATTGGCTGAGTTGGGTTTAAAAAGTCCAGAAGCTTGTGAATGTTTGCAGGCAAGTGCAATTTTATTTTGTGCATTAACCCTCGTGCCACACTTTATCAAAAGCTTGGGAAACTTTTTAGAAGTCTGTCTTATGATATTGACTAGTCTGTGCGTTTGTTCTATGGTGCTGTGTTTAGCCCGAAAACCAAATTGATGATCAGGGATGCATCCTACATCATTCAATATTGGAGTCAACTTCGCCATTAACAATTTTTCGAAAAGTTTTGAAATTCTTGGTAGTAGACTTATTGGTCTATATGACTCTACTTTAGTGGGATCTTTCCATGGCTTGGGAATCATAGTAATCCTAGAAACTTTCCACTCTGCAGGATAATACTCTAAGCGCAAAATATCGTTAAAAATAAAATGAAGACACACGAGGTAACTGTACAAGCATTTTCCCAGTAATTTTATCAAAACCTGGAGCTTTCCCGGAGTTTACTTTATTTTTAACGTTTCCGACACATTGAAAACGAAGTCTCAAAGGTACAGGTGGCTCAACAGCATATGGCACAAATTCAGCTGCATCATCCACTGTATCATTTGTAATAAAAACTTTTTCAAATGATTAACATACATGATCCCTTTTTCAGAATCGCTTCTTGCCCAGTCCCCAGTTGAAGTTCGCAAAGGTGGCTTACTTGTCGCTTTCCGTAGATGTTTTGTCGCTTTCCGTAGAGAATAGATGGATTGTGGAGTACCATCAAGACCTTCCAGATAATTTTTAAGTGAAGTCATTCCTTGGATTTCAAGCAGATTTCTTAATTATGCGTTCCCGTAGCCTACTTTTAAGCTGGCGAGACCTGCGAAGTTGCCACTCTCTTCTAACTCTTCTTTTTTCTGTTAGAAGTTGTTCAATTTCAAACGAATATGTTCTTTTCCTCAAATTTCTGAATCTTGTATGGCTAGTGGTGGCATGTTGTACGGCCAGTTTAAGCTTTTCAGAAAATTCGTTAATTGACACATCGTTCTCAAGGCAATATTTTCCGTACAATGAGTACTCAAATATTTTTATACTTTAACCAGTTAACTCTGGTGACTTGACCATCAAGTCAATAAACGGGGAACCAACCTTCTGGGAGAACGAAACAGATATTACACTGGGTGAGTCATCTGATGACAAATCTAATGAAGGCTCCACTTGCATCCACTCTAAAGGAAAATATTTTGCAAATCCAAAATTTATAACATCTGGAATCTTTCGTCGATCTGACGGCCAATAAGTGTCCGCTTGAAATCACATTTAAGCCCATTGTGGAGACTGTGTCGAAAAGTACACGGCTTTTCGGGATATTAAACGTGATTCCCAAAAAGTGTGCTTAGCATTATAGTCACCAGCCGCTAAAAGTTGAGGCCTAACTGATTTGAAAAAATTTGAATATTGGCTTTCAGTCACTGAATATCGGATCGGTGAATAAATCGATGAAATAACAATTCTTCGATGAAAATGTTCAATGAATATATTTGTTGCTTGGAGATGCTCCTCACAAATAGTGCTTAATTCTGGGTTTTATCAGAATTGCCGAGCAGATCTTGTGGAAGCTCGGTAATATATGTATGTGAAACAAATTTCTTTCTTAACTTCGCAAACACCTTTTGCACTCCTTTTCGAGTCTTATTATAAGGACTCTTCTTATAAATCAAAACAAAATTGCAAATGGATCACTAAAATAATTACAATTTGATCGTTTGAATCTTGAAATTTTTATCATGAGAACACAAGCTAAATAAAAAGATTATAAGAGAAGTTTATATTCTTATTAGAAAATATATACTGACAGAAACGCTTATGATACACTAGAATTTGTTTACATTATAAAATATTTTTCCTCTAATGTCTATAATTGCAATTAAAATTTGTGGAAAAAAACACATAACATTCATTTCCTTAATTCTAAAGTCAATACGCAAATGTGTGAACGACGCATTTAAAACAATTAACAACGAACTCCAGCCACAACCCCTTCTTCTAATACTCGTTTACAAATTGACTGAATGACTTGACACTTGTGTGAACGATCAGTTTTTATTGGGAACATAAATGCAACGTTTTTTTTTTAAATACATACATATAACTATTTAACAAATACTTAACTTACAATTATAGCAGATAAAAGAAAAACATATAAAACAAACATTAATGTAAGAATTTATTTTTATAACAATAAAATTATTAAAACGAGCTTACAGTTTGACTATTTTTAGCCTGCAGCGTCATCATCATCAGAATCAACAACTTTATTGCCAGCAAACATTTACAGACAACAGCTGAATTCCTTAATAAGAGAAAAACTGCATTTATTCGAGTTTACTAACTTCATTCACATAACACTATTTTTCCATCAGGCAGAAATGGACGAACGGGAAAACACATGAAGATTGTATGTGCTTACGAAAATAATTGGGTCCGAGCTGATGTAGTTGAAGCTGAATACTTCATGTATCGTCTATCTCAAACTATTTCAGATGATAAAATTATCTAGCTAGAAACGCAGATTAAAAATTAGAATATACTTGTATCCGAACTTTTCACGTTACTGCTGAATCATGATCAAAAATTGCTTAAATATTAATCACAGCTGGCAATCTTAAAGCTAATGAGTAGTACTGAAGTATATATTCACTATAGGTAAACACCAGCATTTCATAATTAACTAAAATAAATTTATTCACAAATACTTAATAATTAAATAAGAATTGCAAATTATTCTTTCTTTTAAAAATCTTCGACAAAAAGCACATATCTGAACTTTCACGAACATTCACTTTAAATGCCTTTTCTCTAGTTTCGCAAAAACTTTGGTAATTTGTTAGCCAATAGTAAGTAATTCCATCTGTAAGCAGATTAAATTCTTATTTTTTCAAACATTATTATGAGGTTGTGACGAAATCCAGTTGGACGAGGTTTCCCGAATGACGGTTATCAGATCCGTTGAATATATTAGTTTCGAACAAGGGTTTTCTACTCGCCGTAATATGTTAACTATTACATTTGTTCTCCGATTTGATAAATACTTCCGTAAATACTGTCATTCAGCTGACTTTTTGAGAGAGAAGCTTCAACATTAAAGAACATTTGTAACAAAAATCAAGACTCTTATGTGGAATACCAATTTTTGACTTCAACTGAGTATTACGTTTAGTTATCAGTTTAAAAATTTACAGCCTGTTCGACGATATTGAATGAAAATGTATGCGAAAGAAAACTAGTCATTCACATTGGAATCAATTTGGGTTTGTCTATGTCACTATTGTTCGTTCGCATGAACTTATGTATTTTAACTAAATTTTGACATATCGTTCGCATAGAATAAAGTTAGAAAAAAGCCAAATCAATTTTCTTTCGCCTAGGGTGCAAATGAATTTATCCTTTCGATATCGGCGAACTGGCTGTTAGTCTGAAAAGAAAACTTTTACGACAAATTTTGGTAAACCATATCAGTGCTTTCAAAAACCAATTATGTTCGATATCAAAAATCGAAATTAACGAAAACTTCAATTGAGGTTTAAGGCTCAGTTTCTGATATTTTAAACGTTTAAGGTGTGGAACATCCAATCACTGTTGCTATTACGTTGGTTTGAAAGAGGTTAAGACTTTAGTTGCTCGTTTTATAAAACTTTCTAAATATATGCCTTAAAAAAATTATAAACAGCTTGTTATCTATGTTTCCCAGTTATCTATATGTCGATATTTTATAGGAGCTAGCCTAATTATCAGTAGATTTTGGAAGTTTTTTAAAGTTATTCTCAAACATTCCACTTTATATCCCAACAATCTAAATAAATGATTGAGAATTTAAAAAGAAAAATGCTCTAATAATAGCTGTCAAAACACAAAAATAAGCTTTTTCATTTATACTCGTTTCAAAAAACAAATCGTGGCAATCATTTGTTTGAAAGGTGTAAAGAAATGTTAGAGAAAAAATAAATCATATTCAGATGTCAAGGGAAAAATATAAACACAAAAGGAATTAAAAAAAAAAAATAAATAAATAATAAAAAACAGTTTACAAGAAAAGACAAAATTTTAATTATTTCGTGAAACTTTCAATTATATTGTTTTTTTTTTTTTTTTTTTTGAAAATATCAGCAAACTTTTTTTTTTTTGTAACAAACACTCAAAAACTACGAAGCTTTTTTGCTTGTCTGCAGTAACACCCACGGTCTAAGGCAGGAATCGAACCTGCGACCTGGAGACTGTTGGTGGGGTACTCTACCAAATCAGCCACCGAGGCACCCAAATTAAAGTCTCAGATCATAGAGCTCGGAAAGCTGAAAATTGCCAGCAATATTGGGAGGATTCTGGATCATATCCGGCGCTCAAGATACAATACATAATTTAAAAAATTTTTTATTTTTTTTATATTTCTTTTTCGTTGAGGAGAAGAAGTATTGCTCAGCTCTATTCATCGACATTTCTCAAGCTTTTGATAAAGTGTGGCACGACGGGTTGATGCACAAAATAAAGTTAAACTTGCCTGTAAATACTCACAAGCTTCTGGAAAGCTACTTATATGGGCGGAAGTTTATTATCACAGAAAGCGATTTTATAAGCCCAACTCAGCCAATCGAAGCAGGTGTTCCCCAAGGCAGCATACTGGGGCCCACTTTATACTTGATTTACGCCTCTGACATGCCAACGACATCCGGAATCCACACTTCAACCTTTGCAGATGACACAGCGTTTTTGAGTGTTTATGAAAACCACCAATTAGCTTCCCGAAATTTACAGGAATACATTTCAATATTAGAGAAATGGCTAAAACTTTGAAAAATCAAAGTTAATGAACAAAAATGTACTCATGTCACAAAAATGCTTAAAAAAAAAGAATTGTAAATTTTTTAATAAGAATTTTTTTTTTTTTTTTGTAGCGTTTTTATTTATTGAATCTTCAACATGAACTAACAATAAGTATTCAAATCTTAATACTAAATTTAAAATTAAAAAATGTGATTCTTACGTCCGGCCAAGGCTAGACAAAAAGTTTTATTATGCTGGAGCTATTTCGGTAAAATCACCTATTGAGCAATTTGATGGTGGCAGCGGTATCCCTTCTTTTAAGCCGAGTGTGGCCGCCAAAATTAAGTATATTGCGCGCAAGAGGGTTTGGATGAATTTCCAGTTTACTGACATACCTTGTCGCGTACTTAGAAAATTCCTGTTTTACGAGCGGAACACTCAGATCTTTATGAATTCGTGAGTTTTTTACGTACCATGGAGCTGCAGTAATCGTTCGAAGAATTTTGTTTTGTCGCCTTTGGATTTTTTCAATGTTTGACGCTGAGGCGGTGCCCCATAACTGAATTCCATAGCACCATATAGGCTTTAGTATTGCGTTGTATAACAAAAGTTTGCAATCTAATTTCAGTGTCGAGTTTCTGCCCATAAGCCAATTTAGCTGCGCTGCTTTTAGTTTTAACTGAGTGACCTTTGCTTCAATGTGAGACTTCCACGTTAGCCTACGGTCCAGGTGAATACCAAGGTACTTGACTTCGTTGTGCTGCGGAATAGGTGAGTTGTTAATTTGGATAGGTGCACATGTTTGCCTACACAGTGTGAATGTAACATGAGTACATTTCTGTTCATTAACTTTGATTTTCCAAAGTTTTAGCCATTTCTCTAATATTGAAGTATATTCCTGTAAATTTCGTGATGCTAATTGGTGGTTTTCATGAACACTCAAAAACGCTGTGTCATCTGCAAAGGTAGAAGTGTGGATTCCGGATGTCGTTGGCATGTCAGAGGCGTAAATCAAGTATAAAGTAGGCCCCAGTATGCTGCCTTGGGGAACACCTGCTTCGATTGGCTGAGTTGGGCTTATAAAATCGCCTTCTCTGATAACAAACTTCCGCCCATATAAGTAGCTTTCCAGAAGCTTGTGAGTATTTACAGACAAGCTTAACTTTATTTTGTGCATCAACCCGTCGTGCCACACTTTATCGAAAGCTTGAGAAATATCAATGAAAAGAGCTGAGCAGTACTTCTTCGCCTCAAAGGTTTGTCTTATAACATTGACTAGTCTGTGCGTTTGTTCTATGGTGCTATGCTTAGCCCGAAAGCCAAATTGATGATCAGGGATGCATCCCACTTTGTTCAATATTGGACTCAACTTCGCTATTAACAATTTTTCGAATAGTTTTGAAATTGTTGGTAAAAGACTTATTGGTCTATATGATTCTACCTTAGTCAGATCCTTCCCTGGCTTGGGTATCATAGTAATCATTGAGACCTTCCACTCTGCAGGATAATACTCAAGGCGTAAAATGGCATTAAAAATAAAAAGTAGAACCCTTCTAGCTACACGAGGTAACTGTTCAAGCATTTCACCAGTAATTTGATCAATGCCTGGAGCTTTCCTGGGGTTTGTATTACCGATAACCTTTTCGACATCTTGAAAATTAAATCTCAAAGACACAGGAGGTCTAACAACATATGGTGGTAATTCCGCTGTATTATTCTCTGAATCATTTGTGATAAAAACGTTTCGCAAATGATCGACATACAACATTCCCTTTTCAGAGTCGCTTCTTGCCCAGTCGCCTGTTGAATTTCGCAAAGGTGGCTTACCTATTACGGGTCTTTTTAAACCTTTTGTCGCTTTCCACAAGGAATAATCAGATTGAGGGGTACCATCAAGGCTTTCCAAATATGTTTGAAGGGAAGCCATTCTATGGACTTCGAGCAGATTTCTTAGCTGAGTTATGCATTCCCGTAGCCTAGTTTTAAGCTGGGGCGACCTGCGAAGTTGCCACTCTCTTCTGACTCTTCTTTTTTCTGACAGAAGTTGCTCAATTTCAGATGAATAAGTTCTATTGCTCTCATTTCTAGGTCTTAAATGACTAGTGGTAGCATGCTGTACGGCCAGTTTGAGGTTTTCAGAAAAATTGTTAATTGACACATCAATATCCTCAGGCGTTCTCAAGGCGATATTTTCAGTACAATGTGTGCTCAAAAATTTTTTGTACTTTAACCAATTAACTCTATTGACAGTCAATGGTGATCCAATCTCTTGGGGGAACGAAACAGAGATTATAGTGGGAGAGTGATCTGATGACAAATCTAATGAAGGCTCCACTTGCATCCACTCTAAAGGAAAATTTTTCGCAACTCCAAAATCTATAACGTCTGGGATCTTTCGTCGGTCTGTCGGCCAATAAGTGGGGTGTCCGCTTGAAACCACATCTAAGCCCATTTTGGAAACGGTGTCAAAAAGCACACGGCCTTTCGAGGTAATTAAACGTGATCCCCAAAAAGTGTGTTTAGCGTTATAGTCGCCAGCCGCTAAAAATCGAGGCCCAAGTGAATTGAAAAAATTTGTATATTGATTTTCTGTTACTGAAAATCGTGGTGGTGAATAAATCGAGGATATGACGATTTTATCATGAAAATGTTCAATACACATGTTTGTTGCTTGAGGATACTCCTCACATGTCTCGTTTAACAAATAGTGCTTAATTCTAACTTTTATCAAAATTGCTGAGCCTCCGCAAGATCTGCCACGGGGATCTTTAGTATCATATAGTTATAACCATTAATTTTGAAATAACTGTTGCTTGTTAAGTGAGCTTCAGCAATCAGCATTATGTCGATTTGCTTTTCCAGAAGGAAGTGCTCAAGTTCATTTTTGTGTTGGCGGATGCCGTTTGCGTTCCAGAAACATATTTTTAACCAATTCATTTGTTTAAAATTGCCTGCAAAATAGTGGACTGCATTTTCAGCATTTCCTGCATCATGTTCGTCATGGAAACCGTAAATGTATTTATAGATTGAACAAGAGTCTGCAGAGTTGCCTCAAGATTGCTAAAATTTTGGTCGGAGTTTTGAGGCTTGGGCTCCTGCTTCAAATTTGGTTTATCGGATTTTACCACATTCGCATAAGAAATTTATTGGGGGCTTTGCAAGTTTACATGGCTGGTTGACTGGCGTACCTGGGGAAAATTGTTTGAGGAAGTGGTTTTTGACTGCTGGGGTGGCATATTTGAAATTGATGGCCTATTTAGCATTGACCTCTTGAAGTGAGTGTAGACAGGGCAACCCCTGTAGTTTGCAGTATGGTTACCTCCACAATTACTGCAATTTTTAACGCTCGAGTCAGTCTTAGGTTTTTTGCACTGTGATGTACCGTGAAGTTCTCCACACACAACGCAAACTGCCGGCAGCTTACAATAGGCCTTAGTATGGCCAAATTCTTGGCAGTTTAGGCATTGAACGGGCCCTAAACGCTTATGAGGCTCCTCAACGGTAACCTTACGATGCAAAAGATATTTGAGGTTATAAATTGGATGCACTTCATTCTTTTTCAGGAGAACATCTCTAGGTTCCAATTCAACCCTAAACATGGGTTGAGGAATTTTTTCACGGTTTCTAATATTAACCACATTTTTAATTTTGAAGCCATTGTCTTCTAGTCCGGTTTTGACCTCATTCGTGTCAACAAAAGGGTCAATCCCTTTTATAACGACCTGAATACCTGTGGCACTTTTAAGCTGATATGTGTAAAACGATCGTTTCTCCTTCTCCAGGAAGTCAGACAACTTTCGGTATTCATTTTCACTGTTTACCTGGATTTTCGTTTCATTGATGCCGCCGTGCTTAACCGATGTTACGTTAAAAGTGTCTTTGCCGATTGCCGCAATAAGTTGTTTTACCAGCTGACTAGAGGTAGGCTCTCGCAAATATATTGGTGGCGGCTTAAAGTTTTTTTTAGATATTGTTGGCTCATCTGTTTGCAGTATAGCAAACCTATTACTATCGGTTGCCGAAGTCCTATTATCATCTTTAGAAAATTTCGGTTGAGATGATATTTGAGCTGATTTGGGGCTTCGCTGCCTTTTAACCACGGTTATGTTCCTGTCCATGCCTACTTGGGTTTTTGGCTTATCATCAACAATTAAACTGGAAGATGTTTTGTCTTCAGTTGTAACAACAATATTTGGCGAACACGATCGCGGGCGTTTCCTATTTCTTAGAGACAGGAAATTTTCCAATGATTTTTTCACCGATTCTTCTTCAGAAATCCAAAGGTTTTTTCTACCGGAGCTAAGCTCTTTTTCAGAATTACATCTGATAGGTGCACTCATGCAATTAATTGTTTCTATTTTTTATTTATAATTTAAAACGGTATGTAAAAAATGTCACAAAGTTTTTCTTTTAAACAAAAACACTCTGTTCACCTATTACGGTTTTTACTTAATCCTGTTTTATTATTTTTTTTTTTTACTCTGCGATCAAAAAACAAATACGTCCGTTCACTATCGAAGCTAAATAACGACTGAAAAAATTTACAATAAAATAAGAACTTAATTATTTCGTGAAACTTTTAATTATTTCGTGTAACTTTAAGTCTCAGAAGATAGAGCTTGAAATGGTGAAAAGAGAGATTATTTAATTTAAAAACAATGTCTGCAGAAATACCTAGTTTTTGGCAGGAATCCAATCTGCGACCTCGTGTCTGTTAGACGAGTCTGTATATATCTACGTCACCAGTGATACCAATACTTTTTCATACGCAGCAATAAGTTCTGTTTATATGATAAGAATTTTTCAGCTTACACGGAACTGCTCGATTTTACTAGCGTAACCTTAATCGTTCTACCACACAAGAGAAAAGCTCAGGTTCGATTTACCTTTTGTGTTATAAAAGCTTTTGAAAAACAAATTATCTTATGATTCTAGTAAATAATTTAAACTGCAACTAAAAGTACAGGAAATAATTTATTCCAAAACCCAATAAACTTGTTACAGTTTTAATAATGTACGCTTAAAAAGTGTCAAATGTGTGTTTTAATTAAAACTTTCAGAGAAAAAACTGAAAATTAAGTTAAACTGGAGAAGGACATTGACTTTAAATAAACCTCTGCAGTCGGGCTCAACTCAACTCAGCTGAGCGTTCAGGTCTTTGTTTTATGTGGCTGTGGACGATAATGCCGATGCACAAAATTCCATTTTTATTTATATACATACATACATATGTATGTATGCACGTACATACATATTTTTTGTTGATAATTTTAATATTTGCGGATTTTGTAAGTAAATTGCTGAAAAAAACTATATTCGACACGACGACACAGACAATTAAAGTTAATATAAGTTTTTATGTATTTTTCGCTAAATATTTTTGCAAATGAGTCATTGGCTGCCGGTTTGTCAATGTTGCTGGTAATTGAGAGTGCGACTTTTTTCTAAACCGATCCAGCCTGTAAAAATAATATTTTTACAGTCGCTTTTAATACAATTTTTTATATTATTGCTTTTGTGTATAATTTTTTGCCATCTAATTTGTTGCATGAAAAGTGTGAGTTTAAATATGATCGCAACTCATTTTTAATGTTGTGTTCTTTTAATGTATTTCAATTACAAGGAATTTTGTTTTTGGGGCTGAAAAGTGGTTTTTGTGGGGATAAATATTTGTCATGTGGCGTCGTGTTAGTTTACTTTAAATTAAATGCTTTGACAACTATTTATTAAAATGCCTGGGAAAACAATGAACTCAGATAAATAAATTATTTACTTTTTTTTATTAAATAATCTAAACAAAGGAGTTAAGAGGTATTGGGTTTAAAGTAAAAAAGTGTTGAGTCGCAATTACATTATATTGACCGGTAATCGAAAGAGAGAGAAAGTTTTAACTAATTTGATTTCAACACTTTAAATGCTGTGATAACGTTTGTTTTGGTCGTTCCGTGTGTTGAGTTCACAAGCATTACTCCCCTTTTCCTCCTTCTCATAATCTATTTTCCTAGATCCACTACAATACACTGCTTACCCCCTGAGTACTGGTCCAAGATAAAAAAATAAAAAAAATCGAAAGAGTTAAAAAAGTGGATTTTGACTGTCTTGAAAAATTTTACTATCATCTATTTTTGTAATTTTGGCCAAAGCCACAGACTTTTAAACCGTGTCAAAACTAAAGAAAATCATCGATTCTAATGTGCCCTATATTTATTAAAAAATAATAATAAAATAAATATACAGATCGCACTTATATACCCTTATTTAGAAAAAACTGAAGAGTGTTGAATTTACTCTCTTGAGAGAAAGTATGGCTTGTAGTTATCTTATTTTCAATCAGCGTTGTCAACTTTCAAATTTCAAACCGCACCGAAATGAGGAAAAAATCGCGTTATTTCAACGAAAACGCACCAAATTTATAATTTTTTTTTTTCAAATTTAAAAACCCATTTTGTATTATAAAAAGGATAATATTTTTATATTAAAAACGAGATAACGAGACAACCTCTTAAGCGGCTATTAGACGTTTAACCGAGTTTGAGAGCACCGGCTGATGTCATGCCATCAAATTCGTCAAATAGCTAAAAATCGTGTTAAAATTAGCCTCTAGCGCAATTCTATTACTTTTGTTACTTTACAATACTTATAACGATCTATCCTTTATCTTAATCAATGTTTGCAATAAATTTGTCCAGCTCAAGGTCTTATTGTTTTTTTTTAAATTTTTTTCCTTTGGAAAACGAAATATTTACAAATAAAATACAAATTTTTTACAAAAAAACGTGATTAGCTACACATTATACAGTTACTTACCGTCGTCAAAACTATATTGCAGAAGCTTACAATCGTTACTGTAAGGCATGAAATATATCGAACAAATTTACGACACCGAATAGCCTTGATGGCTCAGTTAGAATTTAGTTAATAATTTTGTCATTTATTAATTACTAAAGCAGTAGCGAATTCACGCGCCTTTATGAATATGAACTGCACTATTCAGTGTTTGCTTTTTTCGTAATATTTGACAAACTTGGATTGATCGTTTAACAGCAAAGACTTAGCAAAAACAGCAAATTGTATAAACCGAAATGTTTATTTTTCTCTCGAGAAAGTGTATAATATAGAACAGCAAGATTGTCCCACTTTGTGTATATGATGTGATATGTTTTTCACATTATTACTCTGTGTCTACATTGTGCTCTACAAAATGAGATGTAAAAATTTTAGTCACTTGAATAAATAAACTCTTTTTACATTAAAAGCAAAAGTTGTGTTGAATATGATTTGGTACCACCGAAATTTAAAAAGCGCACACCGGACCGGCTAAAGAATTTTTCGCACAAAAAATTTTAAAAAGCACCAAAAACTGTGCGCAACGCACCGAGTTGACAACGCTGTTCAATGCATAAACTGTTCAAGAATATTTAATATTGATTTGGTTCCGTTACAAGACAGTTAATTTTATACGAAAAGTTGAAAAAGGCGAAAAATTTGTTCTTGACAGATAGATACAGCAATATAAAGATTTTCTAAAATATTTGATTTTAATAATTTCTAAAATATTAAGGATTCCCGACATAAATCGTTCAATTGTTGCTTACTAAAATATTGAAAGGAGATGGTTCTAAATTGAAGTCGCCATTAACCATAGTTATTTTTCTGCACTTAAATAGGATATATAGATCGTGCAAAAATATTCGTATCTAGTTGGAAATCTGAGTCCAACATAACTCTTTCAGAAGAAGTCTCACTTTTAGTCATTTTTATTGCCAATACATTTTGAAACAAGTGCCAATATTTACTTGACCTGCATCGCCACTAAACCACTTTTTGTTGAAACCCAGATATTGTTAGTTTTGTTGAAACCTTTAAAAACGCTTTTGCTGATTCTTCAATTCCAATAAAAATAATGACAATAACACTTGCTTGTTACACAGTAGAAAACACTAGACTAGTACAAAACACTAGACTTACTTAGTCAGTCGTAAAGCAGCTCTAGGCTGGGGAACAGCTCTCGCGTCGTCGTAATTATTTCTTAAGTGCGGTCAGGCTTGTTGTTGTTGTTTGGCCTTCGAGAGTTTTGCGTATCACTCTCATTGGTTAACTGCCTACCTCACTTAACTGTATTAGTTTACAGTTTTTGTGAGGTATTTCGCTGTTAACCACTCGGCAACTTCCTATGCGAAGGCATAGGTCGGTACAGTTAGTCACAGCGCCGCAAAAAAAAAAAATACTGTTAATACTATCGTGGGCATAAGGTCTACGTTACTTCGCCCATGCTGTGCATCCTATACTTTACAAATTTATTTGCAACTGTATAGTTACAAATACAATACTAGACTTACTATTATGACTTATAACTATTTAAAATTAAACTGTCTCTCCGCCGAACATTTGCCTGCTTTTTAACTTTTTACACTCATCATGAAGTTTCTAATTGTTGATAAATCCAGAATCGAATGTACACATATAATTCCTACGCATATACATACTCACACAACACGAATGAATACCAAGAACGCAACAACAACAATATAATTATTTGTCGTTGATTTACGTGAAATTTAGCGTTCTTTAAATAAATGATGTTTGTTTGTGTATTAAGTTGTAGTTTTATGTTGTTTGTGGCGCCGTGCGTGTAAATTTACAATTGGTTAACTATGATACAAATTCGTAGCAATATTAACAACCAAATTGTAAAATATAATAAAAAATTCAAATTGATTAATTAAAATTAATATGAATAAAAACTATGAGTAAGATTGGAAAATGAAGTTTAATGTTAGCAATTGGGGTTTATTTATTGATATCACTCAAAACATACAAATAGCTTGTATTCTTAATACTAATTTATTGATGTTTTGTTGAACTGAATAATTTTTAAATTATATTTTAGGGTTTTTTTTTTACATTTGTACAACCGGGTTAAGTTCAAGTTTTTTCCTTTCTTAAGAAGGATTTTTTACAATACAAACTTCCAGTGATCAATAATTTTTTATTGTATTTTTGTTTCTTGGCTGTTGACATTTCATTGGGGTACCATATATTCTCAAACACTCAACACTATATTCCAAATATTATAAATAAATTAGCTAGAATTTAAACGGAAAATTGTTCTAATAATACTTTTCAAAACACAAAAACCAGCACATGTTCCTACTATCTATACAACTTACAAACATTCTTTTAATCCTAGAACCAATTCAACTAAATACGAAATCGATGTAAATTGAACTAAATTTTAAAAATCAAATTGGAATTTTTAAATGGACTCCAATTCGATTTTCAAATACGTCTGTGTATCTATGTTTATAAAACAAAGTCATCTTAGTTCGACTTTTATATAACTCAAGAACGTCAGATCCGGATTTTATATTTTTATGTGTATTTTGATTTGTCTATGTCTATGATATTCATGAATAAAGAAATTTTGCATTCAAACCATCAGACTAACCGCTCGTTTGTATAACACGGAATGTGTGTTTGTTTGTACCTTACAGGAGACCAAACCTCTGGAGTAATCTTCCTAAAATTGTCTCAATATTTAACTGGCACTGTGAATAAATTATATTTCACAGATATAATATACTCATAAACATATTGCTTGGCAATTTTGGGACAAATTTCAACAAATAGGAACAATATATATATATATATATATATATATATATATATATATATATATATATATATATATATATATATATATATATATATATATATATATATATATATATATATATATATATATATATATATATATATATATATATATATATATATATATATATATATATATATATATATATATATATATATATATATATATATATATATATACACACACATATACGTAGCACAGCATGACAAAACCTGTTTATATTAATATGAATTTAATACACCGAAAAGGTAAACTGCTACTTTTACATAAAATTTAAAACAGATTCCAAACAGATTGTGTTCACTTATACATTTTTGACTTAAGACAACCTACATATGTATGCACATGCCTACCAAAGTCAAATTAATATTAAGCCGACAAAATAAAAAGAATTCTCAGCCATTAAAAAGTCAACAAAAGCAAAGATATGGTCTGTAAAACACACGTTTATTTGTGTTCAGCAAATATCCCTCGCGTTCCCTAACCAAATTATTTTGTTGTTGTTCGAACCATATTTTAATGCTGGTGGCTTGTTTGCATTTTGTGAACATGTGTTTGCCAAATGTTTGCTAAATGTCATATCATTCAACAAACAAACACGAGAGAATTACAAATTTTCAACATGCTGTTCAAATGAATTTATCTCAAGATTTAACGATCGTTTTTAAACTCATTGTCTATCGTTTAAGTCGGGCAGAGGTAAGATTTTGTGCAGGACAATAAATAATCTCTATTTCTATGCGTGTTTGTTTTACGCTTTCAGAGGTGTGATTTTATTTTCGTTTAAAATCATTTTTAATTTTGTTTTTCTTAACGCTTCACGTATGTGTGCACACAATGATTTACTACGAGGGTCAGTGTTGGGGTTAAATAGGAAAATATGCATACGTATGTATGTACGAAGATTGCAAACAACTGTATTTGCTGTTTAACTACCTATTTTGAAAAAGAACTCAAATGAGATTTTATGATTTTGTGCTTTATTTAACGTTTGTTTAGTTTAATAGGTTTTCCGTTATTCTTCTTGTATTTGTTTTGTTTGTATGTGTACGAGTCAAGGATAATGCAAAACCTTTTTTTTTGGGAATTACAGATGAGCGCAGGCGCTTAGTTTAAACAGGCGTTGTTAGCGGTTTAAACAGGCGTTATCAGTGCTTTAAACAGGCGCTACCAGTGGCTTAACTTCTTATTGTTGTAAGCTAGAGCGCTTAGTAGTTAGTTAGCCCTTTTCTTCTAAGGTTGGGTATGTGATGTAAAGAATATAAATACGAGTATGAAATCCATGACTACTTGAGTTAAACAAAACGTTTCCGGAAGTTAATGATTGTATATATTTCGATTTTATGATTTTATTCTTACACAGTGTTTAGTTCCGCTCATAAGCTATTACACGGATTTGTATGTATCGGAGAAGACAAGTAACTGTTGCGAGTGTATTGAGATTTATTTAAGAAAAACACCAGCTGTAGTGATGAAATATTGTTAAAAATTTCAAGTTATTCGATATTTAATTACGAAATCGCATGTTTGAAACTTAATTTTCTCTGATTTTGCTTGTTATTAAAGAGGTTATAATCGTTCAAACTCTAAAAAGTTGTCCCATCATATAAGAAAGTAATTCCCTTAAGCGCTCTCTGTTTTTTTTATTAATATAAACCAAGTGTATTTCAATTGTGACCGAAAACTTTCAACATATCAAAGGACTTATCACTGGAAGCCAGTTACAGGTTTATTTACACTGAAAGAAAAACAATTTGTTACAGAAATTATACTACTTGTTTCGTCAATACCATGAAAAATTTAATTTCGGCAAAAAATTATAAATAGCTTGTTTTCTATTTATAATTTTTTATTGGTATCAATGTTAGAAGCTAAAATAGCAAATAGAAAACTCAATTGTTTTAATTTCGGCAATAAAGGCATAAATTGGGATGAACATTTTCCATAGCACCACTTTCTTATTTTTTACAACTTCTTAATGTTCCCACAATTCCTTCATTACGAAAAACTTTTGTATGAAAATGTAAGAATTTCGTTACAGCTACTAAACAGTGTAGTCAATGCAATGACGAAAATATAAATTAAATATATGTAAAAAGTACATTCTCCCATATTCCATAAGGCGTCACGGTTGTCACATGAAGTCGACACAAACATTTTTTCGATTATTTACTCATTGCCAAAAACAATTGAATATTGTCGATAGCTTCTATCTATCGCTCAAGTCTAGGACATACCGAAGGCCTATCAAAGAATATATAATTGCTTTCGAAGGCGAATGTGTAACCGAGTGTATTTTGATGTCGTCTTGATGTGACGACGATGACGCCTCTTGGAGTAGGGGATTATGTTTACATGGCTAGGGGTTCGAAGCAAGAATGATAGTGAGTGTACATTAGGGTGAATTGGGAATTGGTGTTATATGGAAAATCTTAGAAGCGAGATTTGGATACGCTAAAAAGTTCTAGCGTTTGTGTGGTTTGGTAAAAAGATACATGAGTTAAAAAGTTAGGATGGTAGGTTGGGGGTAAAATGCTTCGCATATGGGTCAAAGGTCGGGCTAAAAGGCAAAAAATCGACAAAACGCTTTAAGGGAGATAAAATATAAGACTGACCCCCATAGGGGTGCCAGGGATGCTTAATGTATACCGGATAAACATAATTTTATTTTGAAAATATCTCGATTTCAATAAAGAAGAAATAAGTTGACAACACAAGTGTAATCTATTTTAATTTTTTGAAAGTGCTTTCTATACGCCTTGATTGATGACTGTACTGCATAAACAATGAGATAGATTCTCTGGACATATTAGGTATTGGTATCTCAGCGGTGAAGCTGTAACTTTCGCATTGTTTGATAATAATATCCCTTATGACATCAAAAATGACATAGCGTGGATTAAATAATGAAAAATGTAGAAATGCCGAAGACAATGAGGAAGAAGACGACGTGAATGACGTCATGGAAAATAAGTGCAATACTTACACAAGATCGTCCATCATATATTTTCAGATTGTAAGGCGTAAAAGGAATGTGTGACTCAAAAAAAAAAAAAAAAAAAAGGAATGCTAAATAATTAGCCAGTACGTAACACTCGAAACAATCAAATTCTTCATGCTTTTTGGACTATCAATGGATTTTCTGGTTGCTGACTCTGAAATTTGGCAACTGCCAGAAGGAAATAGGAATATGGCTTAAATTACACGATGTTAATGATGCTGTTGAAAGAGGTGCTAAATTAATAGAAGGATGCAACACTATTGTGTCGAAACGAAGAAGAGAAAGTATTTTTGCTTCAAATTGTCGTTAAAAATAAAAGCAATATCGCTCGTATAAAGAAAACGCATTAAATTAACTAAGTAATATTTAATACCAGTCAAAAAAAAATTTTTTTGAATATTAAGTTTTTGTATGGGGTTGTTAGTAGAGTCAATATTATTAGAGTTGATAATATTATTATGTGTACTACATTCAAATATATTATCATCAGTAAGTAGTATTCGAATGTATTCATATTTATGTTTATTCTATTAGTAACTTATTTACTAATTGTTTTCTGTTTAAGATTTCGAAAAATAAGTGCATGTGCACATAGTTATGTAGAAAAGAAACAAGTAAACATTTTTGAATGGATTAGAAAATTAAAATTATATTTTTATATTTGTATATGATCAATTGATAAGTATTTGTTGCTTAACAAGTTTAAGTAAAATTATGTTCGTATTTCAAATGCAATCAAAGTTCTTTTGCCAACTTCAATTTAACATTTTCTGTTTTTTACACCGCCGCAAATCTCATTTTAACAGAATTGTTTACTTTATAATATAATCAATGTTATGTACATTCAAAAAGTATTCGGTTTATATTTTTTGTACTTAGTCAAACTGCACTGTTAGCCTGCTTTTGCATTTTCAAATTGAATAAATGAATACTCGAATTGAAAAGAAAACATGAAAGAATCTGTTTATTACGATAAACTTTAAAACGCATTTCATTCTCTTTTCTGTTGTCATTGGTTGGGGCAGTAAGACCTTTTGTTCATTCGTTAAGAGAGTAAAGAACAATGATAGTTCATTGATTCCAACTCTCTTAAAGAATGACCAAGCATTCATCGACCCGGTTGCAAGGTTAACCTGCTAGTTGAAATTTTTGCAAGCAATTTTTACTTGCCGGAAAGCAGTCAACCATTTCTTGCGCTGGAAAGAGTTAGCATACTTTACCATGTTGGTGAGTTTCCATCGTGCTAGAAGGTCGCTAATGTAACGCCAATCCCCAAAAAGGGTGAAGCAAATAATCCTGAAAATTACCGCCCAATTACAATTTGCTCTGCGCTTTCCAAAGTAATGGAAAGGATGGTCAACTATCACCTTATGAGGTATCTAGAGTCGCATAAATAACTTTGTGACCGTCAAGGGTCGTTCTACTGGCGATCTTATGGCATATCTTTCAGAAAAATGGTGCCACTAAATCCATCATTTCGGTGAAAGTAAGTGTGGGTTGGTGCACTACTGGCAAAACATAAAGCTTTTGGTGTCGGTGATAACTTCTCGCGGTTTATATCGAGTTTTCTCAGAGTTGTTATAGATGGGATCTCATCAAACGAGTTCGAGATTAATTCAGGGGTACCGCAAGGCTCCGTTGTTTCTCCTACCCTATTTCTTATTTTCCTCAACGATCTTCTCTATCAAACTTCTAAACCTATCCACTCTTTCGCGGATGACAGCAGCATTTACCATTCGTACTCTTTTAGTTATAGGCCCAGCTTATCAGAGATCGTTGCCAAGAGGCAAAATATGAATTAATTACTGAATTGTGGTCTTCTATTAATCTCCGAATGGGGTCGTAAAAACAGGGTCGCCTTCAACGCTCGAAAGACCCAATGCTGTTTGTTAACACACAAACAAACGACCGCAGATGCTGCTTCATCTGTACTCTTGGATGGTATAAATATTGAGGAATCGGATGCTCTTGATGTCCTCGGAATGAAGATACAGTGTGATGTTCGCTGGACTGAACACATTTTTCATGTCTCTAAAGAAGCATTCAAGTGCCTCGGTTTTTTGAAACGTTGTAAGATGTACTTCACTCCATCAGACTCCTTACTATTTGTACTACCTACAGCCGATTGAAAATGGAATACAACTCTCATGTTTGGGCCCGTGCCTCAAGGTCTATTTTGGGGTTACTCGACCGTGTACTGGAGAGGGCGAAAAAGCTTATCGGTGACAGTAGGGTATCCAACCGGGGTGCTTTACTCTGTTCTATCGCTACTACAATGGATTTTGCTCTGACGAGATTAGGAATCTTGTTCTCGAAACTTGCATATTTTTACGAAGCACGCGTTCATCGTTTTTCTGCCGTACGCTTCGTCTGTGGAATAAGTTGCCTGCAGACGTGTTTCTTATATGTTATAACGTTGGAAAGTTCAAGTAAAATATTCACAAACACTACTCCCTCTTTCCCCCTCCTCTCAACCTATTTTCCTAGTTCTGGACAATGCACTGCACACGTAGGGGTCATCCCCTGAGTACTGGTCCAAGATAAAAAAAATATATATTTGAACAATCAATATTTGAATGAATATTGTTTTTTCAGTATTTTGCTGTTTATCATGTACAAATATTTGTAATAATTATTTGAAAAAATACATTTATGAAATAATATTTGGTTTATATCAACCCAAGTTTTTGTGTTACATAATTGCTAAGCGAAATAGTACATTACCTTTTCCGATGCCCAACGGATTTCTCTTGCTTACTAAGCATAAAGCCAGAAGGGAATTAAAGTGAAATACACTGAGGTTTAATGCTTATTGCTTATATATTTTCCGTCCCGTTCCATTTCTGTGTACTTTGAGGAGCTAGCTGCTATTTTTACAAATTAATTTCTTTGCCTGTTTTGAAGAAGATGTGTTTCTAGCCACAAGCTTTAAAACGCAATAAATTTAAACTTCCGAGAAATCTAGTTTGTGTGTGGGATTTTTTTCTTTAACATCATATGTCTAATTTGAGATTTGTAGGTTCATTTTTTATTTTTACGTTTTCTATTTCTTAAGTCAATAATTGTGCTTATGTTCCTTTTCATTTTAGGTAAGTATGAATTATATTAATAACGTGTAGCAAAGTGATGCAAGTAAGTTCCATTTAAATCACAAACCATAAAATGATTTGCCGTCAAAAACACGTTTAAGTTTCAAATTTCAGAATGATCAACACCATCCACAAATAATATATGTATGTTGAGTTCATTTTAAAGCGAATGTGTGGGCGTTTTGCAAATGACTTCATGCCCAAGTGCCGAAATATGTAAAACATGAATTAGAGCGACTGTTAAAGCCCCTTTATTTTAACATAAAGCAGCAAGTGTTATTATGCTTAAAAATATTTATTATTAAGCATTTTTCCATTGGAGTTAAATTAAATTTACTCATATGTTTTTAACTTGCTGGGAGGTAGTTTTTCCAGCAAACAGTGAACAAAATCATATACAATTTTTCCTAGTATAATTGACATTAAGGAAAACATTGCAATATTTTGATAGACAAGAATATATTTCTGTATGCTTTTGGCGAACAACAGCAACTTGTTGCAGCCTGCGATTTTCCGTGGATTCAACCACAAAATTTATTAACAAACCTGACGTCTATGGTGTATGTTTTGAAACAATTGTGCAAAAATGAAGCACGTACCACAATTGCAATTGTATACAACCTAATCAACTATTTCGTACATATGTATATCTTTTATATTTTCTATTTATTTTCAGATAACGTATGTACACACATACTTTTTTTAACTTGGTAGAAAAATATAATTAACCTTATAATTACATTTCGTTTTTATTGTGCATACTCATACAAAATTAAAATGAATGTGAAATGAATTTTAGTAAAATTTTGTATGGAATTTTTAAATTAAAATACATTTCAAATTTATTCAAATTTTTATGAATATACCCATATGTGTTTGATTATAATATTAGATTTTGTTCTTAATTTTTTTCGACCAGTAATGCAAAGCTTACTAGGTAGATAGTAAGACTATGACAGAAAAAGAAAGCACACGTAGACAAGAAAGCATTCTAAGAGCAAAGTAACACACCTATAGTATTATTACATTTAGAACTCAACTTTTATAAAGCAATACTATTAATAACTATACTATATTTTGGTTCAAAAATGTCATAATACTAAGTAAGTATAGTTTTAATTCAGTATACCAGATTATTGTGAAACCAGCTATTATTAACTAACCAACCATACTTTTTTCATACAGAATCATTTTATTTTTATTAAATAATATCATGATTAAATTGTTTACCATGATTAACCACAATAAATAATTAGAAGAGAACATTTCTGGATATATACAGCCATGTCACAGAGCTTAATCCAGTTCGAAAACGGAATTGAATTCTGTTTTTACTTTTTCAAAAACCGAAAAACTCAAAAACTTTTCGGAATGAAATCATTCCTAATTGCAGGAATGAAACTAGTATTATCTTATAGAATTGATTTCATTCCGAAAAGGTTTTAAATTTTCGTTTTTTAAAGAATTAAAAAACCGATTTAATTCCATTTCTGAATTCTGTGACATGGCCGATAACCAATATTATTTTATTTATTTATACCAAAAATTATTATAAAAATAATAATTTTTGTTTAACTTTTGTTTATTCATTGAATCTTCACAATGTGAACTAACAATAAATATTAAAATCTTAATACTAAATACAAAAAATTAACTAAGTCCAGCCAATGCTAAACAAAAACTTTTATTTTGCGCCAATTATATCGGTGAAATCACCTATATAACGCTCTAATAGTGGCAAGGGTATTCCTTCTTCTCAACCGAGTGTGACTGCTAGAGGGGTTGGGTGAAGTTCCAGTTTGCTGATACACCTTATGGCGTACTTTGAAAATTCGTCTTTTACCAGTAGAACACAGATCCTTATGAATTCGTTAGTTTTTTACGTGCCATGGAGCTGCAGTCATCGTTCGAAGAATTTGGTTTTGTCGTCTATGAATTTTTTCAATGTTGAGGCCGTGCTCCATAAGTGAATTCCATAGCACCATAAAGGCTTTAAATTGCATTGTATAACAAAAGTCTATCTAGCTTCAATGTAAAATTTCTGCCCATAAGCCAATTTAGTTGCGCTGCTTTCAATTTCAACTGAGTGACTTTCGCATCAATGTGAGGCTTCCAGTTAGCCTTCGATCAAGATGAATCAACGTTGCCATTGTTGATCTTTTCCAATCAAATTTGGTCGGGCATTATTCGTTTGGTTGGCTAAACCTTATTTTGGTCTTTTTCAAGAAAATTCAACTCCCCTAATTTTAATATTTCTCAATCTGGTTGATTGTGACCGTGATATCATTATTACACAGTGGAATTTGTTTCGCTTAACAGAAATGAATCTTTCCGCAGACTTAAATATTGATTTATTTTGGGACCAAATTAGTTCTATTGAAAACGGACTAAACCAGAAAAGATCTTGTTAACTTTGTATTTAATTTACTTTCACTCCAACTTAGTTCTGGAGGTGCTGAGCGTAAGTTTTCAACATATTTTTTAATTAAAGCAAAGATGAGGAATAAACTTGAAATAAATACAATTAACAAAGAACTTTTGAAAAATAATGATGTGGGCAAAAAGAGAGACTGGTGAGTAATTAACCAAATAGTTGCTTAAATATATGTACACATGTATATAAAAGAAACAAAAAACATTTGGGGCAATCTTGATCCTAGTAGCTTTGACCTTTTTTTAATTTAATATTTGCAATAAGTTTTTTTTTCAGCTCTAGGGCCTTTTTGGTTTTTTTTTAAATTTGTTATTTTAGTTTTCAATATTTCGTCTTCCTTCGGAAGACTTCTTTAGGGGAATTTGTTTGTGTATTCAAATATTTTATTGAATTTATAATACACAAACTAATTTTCCTGAAGAAATCCTCTGAAGGAAGACAAAATATTGACAAGTAAAATAACAAATTAAAAAAAAAAACCCAAAAAGGATCTATGTATGTTTTTCAATTGGCAATACTGAGGTAAATACTAAAGTACTTGAATTCATTGTGTTATGGAATAGGTGAATTGTAAAAATAATAATAAGTACAAATTAAAAATGTATAGAATGCACACATAATTACATTGTAAACATAAGGTAATAAATAAAATAGTTTGCTGAAAAATAATCGAGTTGCATGATTGCAAACAATTTCGATTTCAGTGGCATGAAAAAATAAATTTGCTCCCTGATGTTGTTGATGTTGATTTTTAGTAAATACTTCGTCTATGATTGCATTTTAAAAAATCAAATATAACAATGTTTATATGTTTGGAAGACACATAGTGTGATTGCTCACAACAAGAGTAAGGTTGAGCGTAAAAATTTGTATCTACCGTCTGGCAACGGTATGTTTAGGTGCAAGTATAATACGCTTGCCCGGAAGTAGTGTTGACTACATATAACATAATATTGCGCATCATATCATATGCACATATGTTTACATATTAATATTCATAAATTATTTTTTTATTTGCACAAGCACTCAAAAAGTAAATTTATATAATAACAGACTTCTTATACAATATAGCTGTAACAATATTTCAAACAACCTACCTTTTTTAAAAAAATCCAGCGTTTCTGTCTTCTTCACTTCTTACCCTTCGGGGAACATGGTTTGCCTTGGTGAACACCAATCCAAGGCACTCTGCTTTCTGGGGCATTGTCGCTTATTGTCACAAATAGAAATCTAGGAAGCTGCATGACTTATGTTATGGGCGGTTCTGTCTGCAGACCATCTCGGTACTTATCTTGATTGAGGTGCCTACCTTGGATGCAACGTTCAGGCTGTGGCTTAAACCTAAACTCGCAGGAAGGGGAAACGTGATAGTGTTTTTTTCATTCTATAAACGTTTGCTGCCTATTAGGAATTTTTTTGATTTTACTCAGCTATTTTCATTCGTCTTTTATTTTATTATTTATTTATACAAATATATTATGCAAGTATGAATATATGCGCAGCATGGGCGGATTAATAAAAGCTATTAGCCCAATAAGATATGAACAATATATTTTCAACACCGCCGTGACGAACTAAACGACCTTTGATTTTACATAAGAAATAGCTAATATATTAATTAGTGTGAGGCAGATGCACACTACTTAGGAAATAATTACGGTGACACGAAAAGCGTTCTTCAGCCTAGAGCTGCTAAGGATTGTCTTCTATTTTTAATATTTCATTAACCATTCTTCCGTATATAATAGAAGGGGTTGCCTACAACAATTAAAATAGTCACGACAAACAAATAAATTTTTAATACATTATCGAATGTTATTGGCGTCATCGAAATGAGTGTACATACTCGTATTTGTGTATCAGGTTGTGGAATGTGATCCACACCTAAACGTTCTTCTGCATTTCATCTGACATTTCTCAATTTCAGATTAATTTAATTTCACCCATGGAAACGCGTTAAAGTTAATCAGGCTTATTATGAAATTGGGCGTTCAAATCATAGCGTGTACTTCCTGATATTTTCCGTAAATTTAATCGTCTAAATGTGCGTACAATCGGAAAAATTGTGCGAAGATTTAAGCAAACCGGGTTTGTAAGAGATGTTAATGCACCAGTGCATGCTCGTATAGCTCGTTCTGCAGGAAATGTTGCTGATGTTCGCGATAGTGTGGCTGAAGAGACGTCCACTTCAACTCGTCGTCGTGACCAACAATTGCATCTCTCATGCTCGTTGTTGATGAACATTATGCATAAAGACTTGCATTTACATGCTCACTAGATGCATTTGACTCAAGGCCCCTTGACTATTTCAAGCGTCGTTAATGGTCAGAATGCTGGTAAGAAATGACAAGAGTAGATGAAAACTATTAAACAAAATCGTCTTCAGTGATTCGTCAATAAGCACAATTTCCGCATTTTGGCAAAAGATAGTCCAAGAGTAATTGTCGAAAAACCAATGCACCCACAAAGAGAGACTGTTTGGTGCGGTTTATGGGCTAGCAACATCATCGCGTCGTATTTTTTCCAAAATGAGGCCGGTAATTTTTATGCTCCGAGCTAGAAGATACGGATGTGAGTGGTATGTGGTTTCAATAGGACCATGCTACTGGCCACACCGCTAACAAAACAATGTCTCTTTTGCGCGACTAATTCAATGGCCGTGTTATCTCACATGGTGGCGATTCCAATTAGCCGCCAAGATCATGTGATTTGCCACCGTTGGTCTTCTTTCTTTGGGGTGATTTGAAAGAAAATGTGTTCGTCGATAATCCAGCAACAATTCGAAAGCTAAAGAATTTGATGATTCGGCACACTAATGGCATAGAACCTCAATTATGCCTCAGCGTAATTGAAAATTTGGACCAAAGGATAGAGCGGGTGCGCCGAGGTCGAGCCGGCCATTTGGCCGAAATTTTGTTCTACACAATTGAACCATATCAATATTATAATATATATTATAAAAATAAATAAATATTATAAAAATAATAAAAAGAAATGACAATAATTCCTGAATACTTTGTGTTTCATTCAAAATCAACATCGGCCCTTAAAATTAATTCGTGGGGAATAGATTAGTAATCCAAACTTTGATTATTGGAATCTTATTATTTCGTTGTCTGGGTAAACAATACTTGTTGAATTTATTGAATTTTGTTGAACATTGTAATTTTTTTTAAATTAAATTTTTGGTTTGTACATACATACTTACGTACATCGGGTTTTAGTTCAAGTTTTTCCTTTAAGTTTTTTCTTAAGGATTTTTTTTACAATACATATTTGCTGTGATCAATAAAAATACAAGAAAAATAATAATCAAATCTTTAGCTGGGGGACAACTAGCTGTTTCGTAGTCGTTACACTATTCATCAGCACCCACTGGAATTTGCACTCGGGTCATGACGTATCATGATCTGCTGCTTTAACCACTCAGCCACCGAGCCATTTAATTATTCTCTATCTATATTCATCTCATACTGAATCACATATGCATTTTGTTAATTGCCCACATTGTTTGTACAGCGTTTGTTGAATATGTAAGAGCTGTTGTTGAAGTTTTGCTTTCAAGGGGCCTTTGCAGACCTCCACTCAACAAAAACCGCAACTGATTTTGTGAAAAGGAGCAATAATTTGATGTAACGAATTTTTGTTATATTTTAAAAATTATTCCTAGACTACAGAAAGTTAATTTTGAATTGAAATTCGTACGTAAAACCTAAGAAATGTAGGTATTTTTATTTTCTTTCAGAAACAACAACTATGCGAATCGCTGTCTTGGTTTCTACCAGCCGCAGTTGATAAAGAATAATAATTTTTGGGTGGTCAAGCGGAAAAATGTTTAACAAATAAAATCGCAAAATATTTTGAGTTAAAATGTTTGTTTTTATAATTCAAAAAAATTTTACATTCACTCAAAACATTTTCTGCTGACTTGTACAAATAAATTTTAAACTAAAAAATAAACTGAAAAAGAGGGAGTACAAGAAAAAGTTCTGCACATATTCCTTGAAGTCTAAATTAAGCAAGTATATCGCCACTTAAAATACAATATTTTTTTTTTTTTTTTTTTTAAGCATTTTTTTATTTATTGAATCTTCAAAATGAACTAACAATAAGTATTCAAATCTTAATACTAAATTTAAAATTAAAAAATGTAATTCTTAAGTCCGGCCAATGCTAGACAAAAAAGTTTTATTATGCGGGAGCAATTTCGGTAAAATCACCTATTGAGCAATCTGATGGTGGCAGCGGTATCCCTTCTTTTAAGCCGAGTGTGGCCGCCAAAATTAAGTATATTGCGAGCAAGAGGGTTTGGATGAAGTTCCAGTTTACTGACATACCTTGTCGCGTACTTGGAAAATTCCTCTTTTACCAGCGGAACACTCAGATCGTTATGAATTCGTGAATTTTTTACGTACCATGGAGCTGCAGTAATCGTTCGTAGAATTTTGTTTTGTCGCCTTTGGATTTTTTCAATGTTTGACGCTGAGGCGGTGCCCCATAACTGAATTCCGTAGCACCATATAGGCTTTAGTATTGCGTTGTATAACAAAAGTTTGCAATCTAATTTCAGTGTCGAATTTCTGCCCATAAGCCAATTTAGCTGCGCTGCTTTTAGTTTTAACTGAGTGACCTTTGCTTCAATGTGAGACTTCCATGTTAGCCTACGGTCCAGGTGAATACCAAGGTACTTGACTTCGTTGTGCTGCGGAATAGGTGAGTTGTTAATTTGGATAGGCGGACATGTTTGCCTACACAGTGTGAATGTAACATGAGTACATTTCTGTTCATTAGCTTTGATTTTCCAAAGTTTTAGCCATTTCTCTAATATTGAAGTATATTCTTGTAAATTTCGTGATGCTAAATGGTGGTTTTCATGAACACTCAAAAACGCTGTGTCATCTGCAAAGGTAGAAGTGTGGATTCCAGATGTCGTTGGCATGTCAGAGGCGTAAATCAAATATAAAGTAGGCCCCAGTATGCTGCCTTGGGGAACTCCTGCCTTGATTGCCTGAATTGGGCTAATAAAGTCGCCTTCTCTGATAACAAACTTCCGCCCGTATAAGTAGCTTTCCAGAAGCTTGTGTGTATTTGCAGGCAAATTTAGCTTTATTTTGTGCATCAAGCCGTCGTGCCACACTTTATCAAACGCTTGAGAAATATCAATGAAAAGAGCTGAGCAGTACTTCTTCGCCTCAAAGGTTTGTCTTATGACATTGACTAGTCTGTGCGTTTGTTCTATGGTGCTATGCTTAGCCCGAAAGCCAAATTGATGATCAGGGATGCATCCCACATTGTTCAATATTGGACTCAACTTCGCCATTAACAATTTTTCGAATAGTTTTGAAATTGTTGGTAAAAGACTTATTGGTCTATATGATTCTACCTTAGTCAGATCCTTCCCTGGCTTGGGTATCATAGTAATCATTGAGACCTTCCACTCTGCAGGATAATACTCAAGGCGTAAAATGGCGTTAAAAATAAAAAGTAGAACCCTTCTAGCTACACGAGGTAACTGTTCAAGCATTTTACCAGTAATTTGATCAATGCCTGGAGCTTTCCTGGGGTTTGTATTACCGATAACGTTTTCGACGTCTTGAAAATTAAATCTCAAAGACACAGGAGGTCTAACAACATATGGTGGTAATTCCGCTGTATTATTCTCTGAATCATTTGTGATAAAAACGTTTCGCAAATGATCGACATATAACATTCCCTTTTCAGAATCGCTTCTTGCCCAGTCGCCAGTTGAATTTCGCAAAGGTGGCTTACCTATTACGGGTCTTTTTAAACCTTTTGTCGCTTTCCACAAGGAATAATGAGATTGAGGGGTACCATCAAGGCTTTCCAGATATGTTTTAAGGGAAGCCATTCTGTGGATTTCGAGCAGATTTCTTAGCTGAGTTATACATTCCCGTAGCCTAGCTTTAAGCTGGGGCGACCTGCGAAGTTGCCACTCTCTTCTGACTCTTCTTTTTTCTGACAGAAGTTGCTCAATTTCAGATGAATAAGTTCTATTGCTCTCATTTCTAGGTCTTAAATGACTAGTGGTAGCATGCTGTACGGCCAGTTTGAGGTTTTCAGAAAAATTGTTAATTGACACATCAATATCCTCAGGCGTTCTCAAGGCGATATTTTCAGTACAATGTGTGCTCAAAAATTTTTTGTACTTTAACCAATTAACTCTATTGACAGTCAACGGTGAGCCAATCTCTTGGGGGAACGAAACAGAGATTATAGTGGGAGAGTGATCTGATGACAAATCTAATGAAGGCTCCACTTGCATCCACTCTAAAGGAAAATTTTTCGCAACTCCAAAATCTATAACGTCTGGGATCTTTCGTCGGTCTGTCGGCCAATAAGTGGGGTGTCCGCTTGAAACCACATCTAAGCCCATTTTGGAAACGGTGTCAAAAAGCACACGGCCTTTCGAGGTAATTAAGCGTGATCCCCAAAAGGTGTGCTTAGCGTTATAGTCGCCAGCCGCTAAAAATCGAGGCCCAAGTGATTTGAAAAAATTTGAATATTGGCTTTCTGTTATTGAAAATCGGGGCGGTGAGTAAATCGAGGAAATAACGATTTTTTCATGAAAATATTCAATGCATATATTAGTTGCTTGGATATACTCCTCACGTGTCTCGTTCATTAAATAGTGCTTAATTCTGGATTTTATTAGAATTGCCGATCCTCCGCAAGATCTTCCGCGGGGATCTTTAGTGTCATATAATGCGTACCCATTAATTTTGAAATAACTGTTGGTTGTCAAATGGGTTTCAGCAATCAACATTATATCGATTTGCTTTTCCATAAGGAAGTGCTCAAGTTCATTTTTTTGTTGGCGAATGCCGTTTGCGTTCCAGAAACATATTTTCAACCAATTCATTTTTTTAAAATTGCCTGCAAAATAGTGGATTGCATTTTCAGCATTTCCTGCATCATGTTCGTCATGGAAACCGTAAATGTATTTATAGATTGAACAAGAGTCTGCAGAGTTGCCTCAAGATTGCTAAAATTTTGGTCGGAGTTTTGAGGCTTGGGCTCCTGATTCAAGTTTGGTCTATCGGATTTTACCACATTCGCATAAGAAATTTGTTGGGGGTTTTGCACGTGTATATGGCTGGTTGGCTGGCGTACCTGGGGAAAATTGCTTGTAGAAATGGTGTTTGTCTGCTGGGGTGGCATATTTAAAATTGATGGCCTATTTGTCATTGATCTCTTGAAGTGAGTATAGACAGGACAACCCCTGTAGTTTGCAGTGTGGTTACCTCCACAATTACTGCATTTTTTAACGCTCGCGTCAGTCTTAGGTTTTTTGCACTGTGATGTACCGTGAAGTTCACCACACACAACGCAAACTGCGGGCAACTTGCAATAGGCCTTAGTATGGCCAAATTCTTGGCAGTTTAGGCATTGGACGGGCCCTAAACGCTTATGAGGCTCCTCAACGGTAACCTTACGATGCAAAAGATATTTGAGGTTATAAATTGGATGCACTTCATTCTTTTTCAGGAGAACATCTCTAGGTTCCAATTCAACCCTAAACATGGGTTGAGGAATTTTTTCACGGTTTCTAATATTAACCACATTTTTAATTTTGAAGCCATTGTCTTCTAGTCCGGTTTTGACCTCATTCGTGTCAACAAAAGGGTCAATACCTTTTATAACGACCTGAATACCTTTGGCACTTTTAAGCTGATATGTGTAAAATGATCGCTTCTCCTTCTCTAGAACGTCAGACAACTTTCGGTATTCATTTTCACTGTTTACCTGGATTTTTGTTTCATTTATGCCGCCGTGCTTAACCGATGTTACGTTAAAAGTGTCTTTGCCGATTGCCGCAATAAGTTGCTTTACCAGGTCACTAGAGGTAGGCTCTCGCAAATATATTGGTGGCGGCTTAAAGGTTTTTTTAGATATTGTTGGCTCATCTGTTTGCAGTATAGCAAACCTATTATTATCCGTTGCCGAAGTCCTATTATCATCTTTAGAAAATTTCGGTTGAGATGATATTTGAGCTGATTTGGGGCTTCGCTGCCTTTTAACCACGGTTATGTTCCTGTCCATGCCTACTTGGGTTTTTGGCTTATCATCAACAATTAAACTGGAAGATGTTTTGTCTTCAGTTGTAACAACAATATTTGGCGAGCACGATCGCGGGCGTTTCCTATCTCTTAGAGACAGGAAATTTTCCAGTGATTTTTTCACAGATTCTTCCTCTGAAATCCAAAGATTTTTTCTACCGGAGCTAAGCTCTTTTTCAGAATTACATCTGATAGGTGCACTCATGCAATTAATTGTTTCTATTTTTTATTTACAATTTAAAACAGTATTTAAAAAATGTCACAAAATTTTTCTTTTAAACAAAAACACTCTGTTCACCTATTACGGTTTTTATTTAATCCCGTTATATTTTTTTTTTTTTTACTTTGCGATCAAAAGAAACAAACACGTCCATTCACTATCGAAGCTAAACAACGACTGAAAAAAATACAATATAACGTAGCATTAAAAAAATTTAAAATTCGTTTATTTATTAATTACCATTCACTACATCATATTGCATATCACTACTTTATTGCAACATAGTCATATCTCAAAAAATAAGCTGTTCGAGTTAACAATGCATAATTGTTAACAGTACTACCTTTTATATTGCGCAAACTATTTATTCAAATTACTTTTAAACTGTTTCCTTTAGGAGATATTTCTAAAAAAAATTTCTAAGATTTGTATGGAAACTAAAAATTTGAAATGCGTTTTTCTCGAAACAAGATTTTTTTTAGTTAAGACTATGTTGCAATAAAGGAGCGATATGTATGTGTACAAAATTTTTCAGTCTACATACTTGTATAAAAAATACCAAAGTTATAACCAAAATTTAAAATAACGTATCATCAAGTGCATGATTTTCGGAAAATAGACATCTGAGCCTTGAAAAAAACTCAACGACGCCAGATCTTGAGCGGTATCATAAGTCGGCTGAAGGAAACATTTTACAGCAATAATATTTTATTATATTTTAAAATATTTTTTTAAAATAATGACAATATTTGGTAACAATTCTCAAATCGCTTTTAATTTTTTATATTAGCTTAATATTATCGCTTTGAGAGAAGAAAAAAAAAACTGCTGCAATATCAGTTTCTCTGTGCCGTAGGCAAGTATTTTTCGATATCAGCAAGCAATCTTTGATTAATTCGTCTTTGATATATAAGTGAAGAAGCAAAATAAAAAAGCAGAGACAATGTCAGACGTAAACACACATGTATGTTTGTGACCAAATCGTATATAGCTTCTATAAAAATGACAATTATAATAGACGTGGAGGATTACAGTTGTGAAAAGATTTACATCATGATGGACCAATTCCACGGAGTGATTTATTCACGATTCACCAGCGCCCCCGTGTGGCTTACCAGGCTCACACAGGTAGCAATTCTTCCCATATGATTGCGGTCATATGAGCAACTTCTTGTTGAGGAGTTCGGGCTTTCTAATCCCTTCTGTATGCAATTTTCCAGCAATCAATGGAGGACAAGGCTTAATGTGTTGGTATGCCGAAGCCCTCTAGGAGCATCAGCCCTTAAACCAACTCACCCGTCAACCATCACCACTGGTTCCTTACAATACAGGTATCTGTTGTATAGGCAACAGATCCTCGGGAGATTGTTAGTCCCCGAAAAAAGCCACGCACCAAACAATTATCAAGGATACTAACACTCCGTTCCTGCGTTTTAGGTTTCAACCACAGCCAGAACGGTTTAGCCAAGGTAGGCACCTCAACCATGATCAGCCCGGGTCGAACCGCAAGCAGAACTACCATGCTGATCCCCGTTCTGCCAATTTATACCCTTGGTAAGGGTTTCGGAAGCCAACACAACATAAGTCATGTGGCTTCCTAGAGTTTTGTTTGCCGAACCAAACGAGGGACCCCTTCCCCTCTCTTCCCGAAAAACAGAGCGCACAAGTTAGGAATACGCCAAGGCAAAACCTGTTCCTCGGGGGGACGTGGAGGATTACATGAGGAAAGACATGTCAGAAAAAAAAACAAAAGCAAAAATATGTCATCTGTGAGTGCCTTTTCAAAAAATTCAAAAAGTTTAATGATGCCGTGGTTTTCGAATAACAAAAATTGAAATTTTTAGGATAAAATTCGTTAAATCGACATCTTGCTAAACTTGACCATGGAAATCGACAAAATTACGATTTTTCGTCAAATCTGGCTGCTATGACTATAACGTATCATCAATGTGCAGTAAAATATTTCTGCAAACTATCAGCATTTCGGAAACAATCGACAGATGTTGGCTGAGTTTCCCTGAACTACCATGTATATTATATATTTAAACAAAATGGTTTGAAGTCATTCCAAGACTAGAGTCTCATAACCGTCGGCAGTTTATAAAGAAATTTTAATATCAATCAGATTTTAAATCATATAGGTACAGAAGTTTAAAGACTTTATTCTAAGCGTTGTGAATCATACAATATAAATAATATTACGTATCTTTTCTATTCTCCCTTAATAAATTAAAAATCGTTTTTCATGTTGTGTTTATATAAGTAACAGAAAATATTACAAAGGAAATAACACCAAAAGAGTTGCTCAATTAAGCGCCCCATACACGTTTCAATTCAATTGTGAATTGAGTCTTTCAACTGAATTGATTATAGCCCACACACTTCATAAACTGAATTGAAAGATTTTCATTCAATTATTAAATTCAGTGAAATTATAGACAATTTTAAAAATATATAACGTTCTCTTTGTAAAAACACTACAAATATAAATTTTGAGATTTGAACACACACCACAACATAATCGAATTGAAAGACTTGCTAGTCAACTTGAAAAAATCAAAACATTTTAATTTTTCTGTAACCAACTCGACAACTGCCAAACTAATCAACTGACAAAGCCATACACGCTTTGATTTGGACAACAACCGACTCAGTTGCCAACTGAGTTGAAACGTGTATGGGGTGCTTTAGAAATAAAAACTATAATTTAATTTTAGCTTTAAATATTTGATACATTATTTTGATTCAAAAATTTTCCTTCAGAGTGGATGTAAGTGGAGCCTTCATTAGATTTGTCATGTTTCACTCCAAGAGAGATTGGCACTCCGCTGACTGTCCCTAGAGTTAATTGGCTGAAATCTAAAATATATTTGAGTACTCATTGTACGTAAAATATTGCTTTGAGGAGGCCTGATCTGAAAATATTGATGTGTCAATTAATGAAAACCTTAAACTAGGCGTACAGCATGCTACCACTAATGATATAAGATTCAGATATGTAAACAATAGAACTTACTCTTCTGCAATTGAACAACTTCTGTAAAAAAAAGGAAGAGCTAGAAGAGAGTGGCATCTCAGCAGGTCTCCCTAGGTAAAAAGTAGGCTACGGGAATGCATAATTGAGTTAAGAAATCTTCTTGAAATACACTGAAAGAATTATGCGTCATATATTTAATGAAACTGTTTCATTAAATATTTTTCATTAATCCAATGAAAACTTTTCACAATATGCATGAAACTTCATATATATTATGAAATAGTTCCATCAGAATGGTTTCATTAAGTTTCATAGTTTCGTTAAAAAAAAAAATCATTGGATTTTTGACTACAACAAAATTTATTTTGTTTTTTTTTTATTTTGGTAAGATATATTAATGGGCATTTATTAATCTTAAGCTACAGTTTAAAAAATGTCAAGTTTTTTTTAATTAAAATGTAAGTTTTATGAGTTTCATAATTCCAATGAAATAGAATTCATTTGAGCAATGACAAATAAATTTCTGGCTACCGAACTTGGGTATATATGTACATATGTGTATGTACTCAAATCAGCATAATAATAGTTTAAAAAATTTGAATACCAGTGTATTGAAGTCATTTGAATTAATAAAATCTGATTTATTTGGCGATTACTTGTTCAACATTTTCTTTTATCATAATTAGGTACAATTTCACAAAAGCAAGGAATAGTATTGTTTGTGTAATGAAATAAAGTATCAATGAATTAATGAAATAATTCCATTGATCTTATTACGTACATTTGTGAACATATTTTATTAATGTGTGATATGATATTATTTCATTAAACAAATGTAACTATTTCATTGATTTAATGTATATTTTTCAGGTGCTCAATGAATAATAAAATTAGATAAATGAAATAACTTCATTGACCTTATGAAGGAGTTTCATATTTTTAATGAATATATTACATTAGTACAAAGAAGTTATTTCATTAAATAAATGTCGTGTTTTTAAAAAGTGAAAAAAAATAAACAAACCAAAAAATCATTGTGCTAAAATATTTTTAAACTTGCATATAAAAACAATAATATATTATATTAAATTGTAAAAACAATAACAAATTATTTTAAAAAACAACGGGAAAATAAATTCCTCACATTTCAGCAACAAAACAATAAAATCAATTTCAATAAAACAAGTGCGGTGGCAGTGCATTGTTGTTGTTGTTATTGTGTGTGAAGATTACGTACCCAGTGGGAAAAAAATCTGGAAAATAAAAAATTAAATAAAAACTGCATGAGTGTACCTATCAGATGTAATTCTGAGAAAGAGCTCAGCTCCACTAGAAAAAGTCCTTGGATTTCTGAGGAGGAGTCCTTGAAAAAATCATTGGAAAATCTGTTGTTGCTAAAAGAAAGAAACCGCACGCGCTCGTGTTCGCCACTTATAGTTGTTACAACGGATGACAAACCATCTAACAGTTCAGTTATTGCAGATAAGCCGAAAACACAAGTAGGCATGAACAGGTATGTAACCGTGGTTAAACGGCAGCGAAGCCCAAAATCCGCTCAAATGTCATCTCAGTCCAAAATACCCAAAGATGATAAGACCACCACGACAATGGATAGTAGTTTGCTATCCTTCAGACTGATGAACCAGCAATACCTAAAAAGACCTTTAAGCCGCCACCAATATATTTGCGAGAGCCTACCTCTAGTCAGCTGGTAAAACAACTTATTACGGCAATTGGCAAAGACAGTTTTAATGTAACATCGGTTAAGCACGGCAGCATCAATGAAACCAAAATCCAGGTCAACCACGAGAATGAATACCGAAAATTGTCTGACGCTCTGGAGAAGGAGAAACGATCGTTTTACACATATCAGCTTAAAAGTTCCAAAGGTATTCAGGTCGTTATAAAAGGGATTGACCCTTTTGTAGATACGAATGATATCAAAACCGGATTAGAAGACAATGGCTTCAAAATTAAAAATGTAGTAAACATTAGAAACCGTGAAAAAATTCCTCAACCCATGTTTAGGGTTGAATTGGAACCAAGAGATGTTGTGTTAAAAAAGAATGAAGTGCATCCAATTTACAATCTTAAATATCTTTTGCATCGTAAGGTTACCGTTGAGGAGCCTCATAAGCGTTTAGGGCCCGTTCAATGCCTAAACTGCCAAGAATTTGGCCATACTAAGGCCTATTGTAAGTTGCCCGCAGTTTGCGTTGTGTGTGGTGAACTTCACAGTACATCACAGTGCAAAAAATCTAAGACTGACGCGAGCGTTAAAAAATGCAGTAGTTGTGGAGGTAACCATACTGCAAACTACAGGGGTTGCCCTGTCTAAACTCACTTCAAGAGGTCAATGACAAATAGGCCATTGATTTTAAATATGCCACCCCAGCAGTCAAACACTATTTCTACAACCAATTTTCCCCAGGTACGCCAGCCAACCAACCATATAAATTTGCAAAACCCCCAACAAATTTCTTATGCGAATGTGGTAAAATCCGATAAACCAAAGTTGAATCAGGAGCCCAAGCCTCAAAACTCCGAACAAAACTTTAGCAATCTTGAGGCAACTCTGCAGACTCTTGTTCAATCTATAAATACATTTACGGTTTCCATGACGAACATGATGCAGGAAATGCTGAAAATGCAATCCACCATTTTGCAGGCAATTTTAACAAAATGAATTGGTTAAAAATATGTTTCTGGAACGCAAACGGCATTCGCCAACATAAAAATGAACTTGAGCACTTCCTTATGGAAAAGCAGATCGATATAATGATGATTGCTGAAACCCATTTGACAACCAACAGTTATTTCAAAATTAATGGCTACACATTATATGACACAAAAGATCCCCGTGGAAGATCTTGCGGCGGTTCGGCAATTTTGATAAAGACCAGAATTAAGCACTATCTAATGAACGGGACACGTGAAGAATATCTCCAAGCTACAAATATATGCCTTGATTATTTTCATGATAAAATCGTTATATCCTCGATTTACTCACCACCACGATTTTCAGTAACAGAAAATCAGTATTCACATTTTTTCAAATCACTTGGTCCTCGATTTCTAGCGGCTGGCGACTATAACGCTAAACACACCTTTTGGGGATCACGTTTAACTACCTCGAAAGGCCGTGTGCTTTTTGACACCATTTCCAAAATGGATTTAGATGTGGTTTCAAGCGGACACCCCACTTATTGGCCGTCAGACCGACGGAAGATCCCAGACGTTATAGATTTTGGAGTTGTGAAAAATTTTCCCTTAGAGTGGATGCAAGTGGAGCCTTCATTAGATTTGTCATCAGATCACTCACCCACTATAATCTCTGTCTCGTTCCCCCAAGATATTGACTCCCCGTTGACCATCAATAGAGTTAATTGGCTAAAGTACAAACAATTTTTGAGTACACATTGTACTGAAAATATCGCCTTGAGAACGCCTGAGGATATTGATGTGTCAATTAACGATTTTTCTGAAAACCTCAAACTGGCCGTACAGCATGCTACCAATAGTCATATAAGATCCAGAAATGAGAACAATAGAACTTATTCGTCTGAAATTGAGCAACTACTGTCAGAAAAAAGAAGAGTCAGAAGAGAGTGGCAACTTCGCAGATCTCCCCAGCTTAAGACTAGGCTACGGGAATGTATAACTCAGCTAAGAAATCTGCTCGAAATCCACAGAATGGCTTCCCTTAAAACATATCTGGAAAGCCTTGATGGTACTCCTCAATCTGATTATTCCTTGTGGAAAGCGACAAAAGGTTTAAAAAGACCCGTAATAGGTAAGCCACCTTTGCGAACTTCAACCGGCGACTGGGCAAGAAGCGATTCTGAAAAGGGGATGTTGTATGTCGATCATTTGAGGAACGTTTTTATTACAAATGATTCAACGAATAATACAGCGGAATTACGGTCATATGCTTCTAGACCGCCTGTGCCTTTGAGACTTAATTTTCAAGATGTCGAAAATGGTATCGGCAATACAAACCCCAGGAAAGCTCCAGGCATCGATCAAATTACTGGCAAAATGCTTGAGCAGTTACCTCGTGTAGCAAGAAGAATTCTACTTTTTATTTTTAACGCTATTTTACGCCTTGAGTATTATCCTGCAGAGTGGAAGGTCTCAATGACTACCATGATTCCCAAGCCAGGGAAGGACCTGACAAAGGTAGAATCATATAGACCAATAAGTCTTTTACCAACAATTTCAAAACTATTCGAAAAATTGTTAATAGCGAAGTTGAGTCCAATATTGAACAGCGTGGGATGTATCCCTGATCATCAATTTGGTTTTCGGGCTAAACATAGCACCATAGAACAAACGCACAGACTAGTCAACGTCATAAGACAGACCTTTGAGGAGAAGAAGTATTGCTCAGCTCTATTCATTGATATTTCTCAAGCTTTTGATAAAGTGTGGCACGACGGCTTGATGCACAAAATAAAGCTAAACTTGCCTGCAAATACACACAAGCTTTTAGAAAGCTACTTATATGGGCGTAAGTTTGTTATCAGAGAAGGCGACTTTATAGGCCCAACTCAGCTAATCAAGGCAGGAGTTCCCCAAGGCAGCATACTGGGGCCTACTTTATATTTGATTTACGCCTCTGACATGCCAACGACATCCGGAATCCACACTTCTACCTTTGCAGATGACACAGCGTTTTTGAGTGTTCATGAAAACCACCAATTAACATCACGAAATTTACAGGAATATACTTCAATATTAGAGAAATGGCTAAAACTTTGGAAAATCAAAGTTAATGAACAGAAATGTACTCATGTCACATTCACTCTGTGTAAGCAAACATGTGCGCCTATCCAAAAAAACAACACACCTATTCCGCAGCACAGTGAAGTCAAATACCTTGGTATACACCTCGACCGTAGGCTAACGTGGAAGTCTCACATTGAAGCAAAAGTCACTCAGTTGAAACTAAAAGCTGCGAAACTAAATTGGCTTATGGGCAGAAACTCGACATTGAAGTTGGATTGCAAACTTCTGTTATACAACGCAATTCTGAAGCCCATATGGTGCTACGGAATTCAATTATGGGGTACCGCCTCAGCGTCAAATATTGAAAAAATCCAAAGGCGACAAAACAAAATTCTTCGAATTATTACTGCAGCTCCATGGTACGTAAAAAATTCACGAATTCATAAAGATCTTAGTGTTCCGCTGGTAAAAGAGGAATTTTCTAAGTACGCGACAAGGTATGTCAGTAAACTGGAAATTCATCCAAACCCTCTTGCGCGCAATATACTTAATTTTGGCGGCCACACTCGGCTTAAAAGAAGGGATACCGCTGCCACCATCAAATTGCTCAATAGGTGATTTTACCGAAATAGCTCCCGCATAATAAAACTTTTTGTCTAGCATTGGCCGGACATAAGAATCATATTTTTTTAATTTTAAATTTAGTATTAAGATTTGAATACTTATTGTTAGTTCATTTTGAAGATTCAATAAATAAAAATGCTCAAAAAAAAAAAAAAAAATAAAAAAAATAAAAAAAAAAATAAATGTTACTTTTTCATTAATTTAATGTACAGTTTTCATGAGCTTTATGAAATTGATTCTTTGATATAGAGAAATTATTTCACTAATCATATGATTTGTCTTTCATACTTTTAATGAAAATAAGTCATGTTTCTTATTAAAATGTTTCATTACTTTTATGAAGGTTTCCATTAAAATAATCCAATGAAATTTGTTTCATTATTTCTATGAACAGTTACAATGGTTGAAAAATAATGAAAAAATTCATAAAAGTAATGTCAAAATTCAGAGAATTTCTGAACAAAATTTTTTCAGTGTACAGAGAATGGCTTCCCTTAAAACATATTTTGAAAGCCTTGATGGTACTCCTCAATCTGACTATCTTTACTGAAAGCAGCAAAAGGTCCCGTAAAAAGACCCGTAAAAGGTAAGCAATCTTTCACTCAAATGGAGACTGGGCAAGAGCTAATTCTGAAAAGGGAATTGAGATACGTTTTCACCACAAATGTTACAGGGAATGATATCAATATCTTTTAGACTCAGTTTTCAAGCTGTCGAAAACATTTAGTAACACAATCCCAAGGAAAGCTCCAGGTGTTGATCAAATTACTGGTAAAATGCTTGAGCAAATAGAAGAATTCTCCTCTATATTTTTATCGCTGTTTTACGTCTCAAATATTATCCTGCAGAGTGGAAAGTGTCTATCAGCCCGGAAAGGATCCAACTAAAATTTATAAAATTGTTGATGCCGAAAATGACTCCAATATTTAACGATATAGGATGTATCTCTGATCATTAATTCGACTTTCAGGCTAAACACAGTACCATAGAACAAACATGCAGGCTAGAAAATGTCATAAGAAAGACTTTTGAAGACAAAAAGTATTGTTCAGTTTTATTCAGTGATGGGTCCCAAGCTTTTGATGTAGTAATGCACAAAATAAAGTTGAACTTGCCTGCAAACACTCACAAGCTTCTGGAAAGCCATTTATATGGCCGTTAATTTGTTATCAGAGAAGGCGACTTTTTAAGCCCAACTGAGCCAATCGAGGGAGGAGTTCCCCAAGATAGTATTCTGGGACCCACTTTATATTTAATTTACGCTTCTGACATGCCAACCAGATCTGGTATTCACACTTCAACTTTTGCAGATGACACAGCATTCTGCAGCGTACATGAAAACCATCCATTAGCTACACGAAATTTGCATGAATATATTTTAATATTAGAGAAATGGCTAAAACTTTGGAAAATCAAAGTTAATGAACAATAACGTACTCATGTTACATTCACGCTGCGAAAAAAACATGTTCGCCTATCCAAATCAGCAGCTCACTTATTACGCAGCATAATGAAATCAAGTACCTTGGTATTCACCTCGACCGTAGACTGACGTGGGAGTTTCACATGGATGCGCAGGGCACTTAATTGAAATTAAAAGAAGCATAGCTAATTTGGCTTATAGGCAGAAATTCTACCTTGTAGCAAACTTTGATTATACAACGTAGTTCTAAAACCTATATGGTGCTATGTAATTCAATTATTGTTCACCGCCTCAACATCTAACATTGAAAAAATTCAAAGACTACAGCCCATGGTATGTAAAAAATTCACGAATTCACAGGAATCTGTGTGTTCCGCTGGTAAAAGACGAATTCTCTACGTATTCTCTACGTACGGGACAAGGTATATCTGTAAGCTGGAACTTCACCCAAATCCTCTGACACGCAACATACGTAGTTTTGGCCATTGAGAAGAAGGGATACCATTGTCACCATCAGACCGTTAAGTAGCTGATTTTACCGAAATAAATAAACTAAGTAAAACAAGTTGGCTCGCTGAGGCTCAGTGTATCTCTATTTATACTCGTGCTTCTGTATGTAGGAGGGGCAAGAAAGTTTTGCTAGATCAGTTACCTGTGGGAGTTCTACACGTGTTCTAGATGTATTTAGAGACATATTTACAGATGAACCAAGTGCGAAACGGCGAAACCGCTTAGGTGCGTATATGCACAGTTTTTAATTTTGTTTATGAAGAAACCACCAATGTATTCATGTCATGAGGGAACTACTTGACTTCAACATTGAGCAACATTTTTAACATCAATTATTTTCAAGCAATTGAGTTTTATATTAGCTTCTAGTATTGATACCAATAAAAAAATTTTAAGCAGTTTGTATGTTTGTAAGTATGTTTCCTAGCTGCCTACATGTCGATATTTCATAGGCGGTACCCTAATCATCAGTAGACTTTGGAAATTTTTGAATGAAATTCCCAAATATTTAACAATCTAAATAAATTATTGCCAATTTAAAAAGGAAAATGTTTTAATAATACCTGCCAAAACACAAAAAAACAAGCATTTTCAACCATAATTTATTGCATTTTTGTTGAACTTTTATAATTTTAGAAATTAGATTTTTGGTTTTTGTATATCGGGTTTTAGTTGAAGTTTTTTCTATCTAAGTTTTTCTTAACAATAATTTTTTACAATACAAATTTGCTGTGATCAATAATTTTCGATTTATGAAGACAAAAACAACGATAATCATAAAGATAAACCTTAAGCTGGGGGACAACTAACTGTTTTGTAGATGCTACACTACTCATCAGCACCCATTTTTGGATTTGAACTTGGGTCATGACGTGTCATTAACGGCAGCGCTAACCACTCAGCTACCGACCCATTGATTTATTCACTTTGGAAATTTTTGAAAGATATTCTCAAACATTCAACTTTATATCCCAACAATCTAAATAAATTGCTGAGAATTGAAAAAGCAAAATGCTCTAATAATACCTGTCAAAACACAAAAAAAAAACAAGCTTTTTCATTTATACACGTCTCTAATATTTCTTTACCCCTTAATTAATATGTTTGATTATATAAAAAGAACTTCATTCTTAGTTTTGATCTAATTCAATTTTTTGTATTGAAAATGTACTATTTTATATTTATTATGTTTTTATAATAAACTTTTATACTTATTATACTAAATCTGCATTTTTATATGTATTATATGTAGATTCATTTATTTTTTGTTCATACTATAATGGGGTTTACGATTATTGTGCATATAATAAATAAAAATTTCCTAGAGGGATACAAGAACTACGGAGTTAAAAATTAATTCTTCAATATCAATAATATTAATAGTCAAATTAACAAAATCTCATCTTCAAGTTAACGAAATATTATTCATGTTTACAATGATTTTAAGTCCAATTGAAGAGAATATTCATATTGACAGACGAATTTCATAGCAATGAAGAAAAAAGTCATAGGTTCTATAATAACCTACTTTTCTTCATATCTACATGCCATTTTACCATATTTAGTTAAATTTACAACACACATTATTGAAGAGAAGTAATTGGGTAGGCAGTAGTGGCCGCTGGGTTGATAGCGCTAAGAGAAACATCTGCAGAGAGTCTGGTCCACAAATATACGTTTCGGTTAAAATATGTGTTTGCCCTATAAGGCCAATCAAAAAAAGAAAAAACAAGTAAGAGTGTAGTATATTCGGCTGGGCCGAATCTAAAATACCCTTCACGATAGTCACGAATATGTATAGTATATTAAAAATGTGACCTAAATATGCTCGGTTATATATGAACCGATATCGGAATTTTCTATTTTCTGTATTTTAGTAACCTTCTTTTATAACGAGAATTGTTTTTCAGCAAAAAAAAAAAAAAAAATTTTTTTTAATGGAAAAATCGGTTTAGGCTATATCTCGGCTATATATGGACCGATATCGAAAATTTTAATTTTCCATATTTATATAACCTTATATCATTACCAGAACTGCTTTTGAGCACAACAAATTGTTTAAGTTCGCTTACGCGATATTTTCATGAAAAACCCGATTTAGGCTATATCTTGGGTATATATGGACCGATATCAGAAATTTTAATTTTCTTTATTTTCGTAACCTTCTTTCATAACAAGAACTGCTTTTCAGCAAAAAAAAAATGTTATTGGAAAAATCGGTTCAGGCTATATCTCGAGTATATATGGACCGATATCGGATATTTTCTTTTTCCATATTTATATGACCCTATTTCATTACCAAAACTGTTTTTAAGCAAAAAAAGATATCTAAGTTCACTTACGCGACATTTTCATTAAAACCGCAGTTTAGGCTATATCTCGGGTATATATGGACCGATATCGGAAACTTTCATTTTCCATACCTATATAACCTTATTTTGCTATTAGAACTGCTTTTAAGCAAAAAAATTTGTTTTAGTTCGCTTACGCCGCGTATTCATGAAGAACCCGGTTTAGGCTATATCTCGGGTATATATGGACCGATATCGAAAACTTTCATTTTTCATATTTATGTAACCTAATTTCATTACCAGAACTGCTTTTGAGCACAAAAAAGTTGTTTAAGTTCGCTTACGCGGCATTTTCATGAAAACCCCGGTCTAGGCTATATCTCGGGTATATATAGACCGATATCGAAAATTTTCATTTTTCATATTTATATGACCCTATTCCATTACCAGAACTGCTTTTGAGCACAAAAAAGTTGTTTAAGTTCGCTTACGCGACATTTTCATGAAAAACCCGATTTGGGCTATATCTCGGGTATATATGGACCGACATCGAAAATGTTCATTTTTCATATTTATGTAACCTAATTTAATTACCAGAACTGCTTTTGAGCACAAAAAAGTTGTTTAAGTTCGCTTACGCGGCATTTTCATGAAAACCCCGGTATAGGCTATGTCTCGGGTATATATGGACCGATATCGAAAACTTTCATTTTTCATATTTATATACCCTATTCCATTACCAGAACTGCTTTTGAGCAAAAAAAAGTTGTTTAAGTTCGCTTACGCGACATTTTCATGAAAAACCCGATTTGGGCTATATCTCGGGTACATATGGACCGATATCGACAATTTTCATTTTTCATACTTATATAACTTTATTTCATTACTAGAACTGCTTTTGAGCAAAAAAAAGTTGTTTAAGATCGCTTATGCGACATTTTCATGAAAAACCCGATTTGGGCTATATCTCGGGTATATATGGACCGACATCGAAAATTTTCATTTTTCATATTTATGTAACCTAATTTCATTACCAGAACTGCTTTTGAGCACAAAAAAGTTGTTTAAGTTCGCTTACGCGACATTTTCATGAAAAACCCGATTTGGGCTATATCTCGGGTATATATGGACCGATATCGGAAATTTTCATTTTCCATATTTATGTAACTTAATTTTATTACCAGAACTGCTTTTGAGCAAAAAAAAGTTATTTAGCTTCGCCTGTGCGACATTTTCATTAAAATCCGATTTGGGCTATATCTCGGGTATATATGGACCGATATCTGAAAAAAAAATTTTTTGTCTTTTAGTCACCATGCTTAATAAGTGTGTGAAGTTTGAAGCAAAACGAACAACTTTTGTTTTCAAAAATTTTCATACAAAAATGCAAAAAAAAATGGCTTTTTTCGGAATTTTGAATATATCTCAGCTATACGTGGACCGATATTACTGAATTTCAATAGCAAACCCATGAATCGATGGGGTAAAAGAATGGTGAAAGAAAAAAGTTTCTAAGTCTTATGGTTTTCTCAGAAACGGTATTTCAACAGCGGACAGACGGACAGACGGACAGACGGACATCGCTTAATCGACTTTTCCATTAATTCTGATTCAGAATATACATATATACTTTATAGGGTCGCAAAAAAAAACTGTAGAAATTACAAACGGAATCACAAACTTATATATACCCTTTACATTTTTGTGAAGGGTATAAAAATTATATTATGTAGAAAGCTGTGATCTTCGGGAACTTTGTTTTAATCGTTTTTTTATTTATTGAATCTTCAAAATAAACTAACAATAAGTATTCAAATCTTAATACTAAATATAAAAATAAAATTAAAAAAACAAAAAACTTGTTTTTTACTTAAGTCCGGCTAATGCCGGAGTTAAATCGGTAAAATCACTTATTGTGCAATGTGATGGTGGCAACGGTATTCCTTCTTCTCAATCGATTGTGGCCACAAAAATTAAGTATATTGTGCGCAAGAGGATTTGGGCGAAGTTTCAGTTTATTGACATACCTTGTTGCGTGCTTAGAAAATTGCTCTTTTACTAGCGGAACACTCAGATCTTTTTTATGTACCATGGAGCTGCAATAATCGTTCGAAGAATTTGATTTTGTCATGTTTGAAAATTTTCAATATTTGACGCTGAGGCCGTGCCCCATGGACCATATAGGCTTAAAATTGTATTGTACAACAAAAGTTTGCAATCCAACTTCAATGTAGAATTTCTGCCCATAAGCCAATTTAGTTGCGCTGCTTTTAATTTCAACTGAGTGACTTTTGCTTCAATGTGGGGCTTCCACGTTAGCCTACGGTCGGGAATTTGACTATTTATTTTATCAAAACAATATCGCCCAATCCTGCTGGCAGTAGAACGTGGGACTAAACATAACAGTTTCATTTGTTGTGTTTAAATTGTGTTAGGAGGTGGTTTAGGTTTTTATAAATAATGGGCAGAAATTTTTTATACGAAGCTGGTTTTATTTTGTAAGAATTGTTTTTCGCATCTTTGAGACTTTTTTATTACCGCCTCTCTCCTTGAAGTTTGTTAAAAAGTTTTATAATTAGGTTTACTTTCGTTTTCTTATCTCAGCAATTTTGTAAATTTTTCTGAAATAGTTTTCTTAAATCATTTACACTCTAATTGATAATGAAATCAATTCAAACATTTTTGCATTTTTAAAATATTCATGAGAAATTTCTCATGCATACTTTTATGCGTATGTAAATAAAAACAATGTTATATTATAGCTAAAGTCCTTGCAAGTATCCTTTTACTCCTTGTATAAAACTTTTCTCAGTTTCTCCAGTCCGCAAGAAGCTTCTCTATTAACAAACAAACCAACAAAATAAATTTATTCTTTTTTTATAACGATAAACGAAAAACTTTTCTATTCAAATGCAAAAAGTCATGCATTCACCACGACGGAAGTACTCATATGAACATTGTGTACTCGTAACTTTTTTCTTCTTCTGCCATACATTTATTTAACACATGAATACGGGTGTTGTAGGAAAGTGTGTTGATTTACTTGCACAAAAAAGTAAAGTTTATTTTAAGTATCAATAGAAATTATAGTTTTCATTGTTTACTTAAAAAGGCATGCTGCTGCTAAGACCTCTTATTGTTTTAATAGTTTTAAGAAGAAATTCAAAATAAGATAATGCAGCAGGAAGATTGGTAATAAAAAGTTTTGCCAACAAATTCACAAATCGTTAACGTGATAAACCAACCAAGTCTTGCAATATTTATTTTTCTTGCATAATTTTTCCGATAAAATATAAGAAATAGTAAAAGTTTGTTCCTAATATTCTTTTCTCGTTATCGTATATGAGTATGTATGCATACTTTTAAAATGATCTCTTTGGAATTTTTCTGTGAATTCTTTATTTGTTTATTAATTATTTTTTGTTTAGTTACACACTTAAATAAAATAAGGTGTTGGTATTTTAAAAAAAAGTTTTTCTTTAATATTAATCGCGTGTGCTCCGTAGATAGTTTCAAGCTTGGAACACTCTATATAACACTGCTTCCATTCAATGCCTCTCTTGGGAAAAGTGTTAATTCGTAGTTGGTTTTTTGACTAAACCTTTTGACCAAGTGTATTGCAACGTTTCATATTTTAGTTATTATGGTGAAATATAAAGGGTGGTTAAGTTTTAAGGGCCGATGTTGATTTTGAATAAACACAAATTATTAGGGAACTATTGTCATTTCTTTTTATTATGACAATCTTAGAGTGATTCAATTATGCATGGAACAAAATATTGGCCGTAATGTCGGTGGCAGACAGCCATCCGATTATCCAAATTTTCGAGGACGCTGAGGCATTATTAATGGTTTATGCCGTTGATGTGACGAATTATCTTATCTTTTAATTCTTGAATTGTATTTGGCTTATCGAAATTCACCTTTTCTTTCAAATAAAACCAAAGAAAGAAGTGCAACGGTGTCAAATCACATGTTAAATTACATTCCATTGTTTCGTTAGCTGCGTGGCAGGTGGGACCGTCCTGTTGAAACCGCATATCGTCCACATCTATATCTTCCAATTCGAACGATAACAACTTCGTTATCATCTCACTATAGCGAACACCATTCGCTGACTGACCGAACTCATTTTGAAAAAAAAACACGGCCCGATGATGCCGCCTGCCCATAAACCGCATCAAACAGTCACTCTTTGTAGGTATATTGGTTTTACGACAATCGCTTTTGGATTGTAATTCGCTCAAATTCGGCAATTCTGCTTATTGACGAATCCACTGAGGTGAAATTGTGCCTCTTCACCAAAGGTGATTTTTTTCGAAAATTTATCATCTAAATATTGACGACGCTTGGAATAGTCAAGAGCCTATAGTTCTTGAGTCAATTGCACCTTGTAAGCGTGTAAATGCAAGTCTTTATGCATAATGTTTATCAAGGATGAGCGTGACAGGTACAATTTTTGGGCACGACGACGAATTGAGGTGGTGGACGGCTCTTCCCACCACACTATAGCGAACATCTGCAATATCTCCTGCAAAACGAGATGTACGAGCATGCACTGGTGCTTCAGCATTTCCTGCAGATCCAGTTTGTTAAAATTTTTGAACGATTTTTCCGACCGTATGCACATTTGGGCGATTAAATTGACCGAAAAAATCACGCAGTGCACGATATGCACTTTGATTTGAATACCCATTTTCATAGTAAGCCTGAAAAACTTTAACGCGCTGCTCGATTGTGTATTTTTCCATGGTTCAAATTGAGTTAGTTTGAAAATGAGGAAAAAAACTTGACGCTGAGATGTGGTTTACATTTAAAATTGGCGAGATACTATATTGGTAGGCCGAAGTTCATTAATAATATTAGTCTTTAACCAAATCACAAGTCTAACTATCACTACTGCTTCCTTATATTACAGATATCTGTTGCAAGGCAACATTATCTCGGAGATTACCCTCGAAAACCAGTATGCACCGAAGTTATCAGAAAACTAATTCCAAAAAAAAAATCCCGTACAGCCATTAGGTTTTAGCCACAGCCATGACGTCTTTGCTAAGCTAAACACCTTAACCATGGTCAGCGATGGGATGATCCGCAAGCAGAATCCGATGGAGGCGTTGCTGATCCCCGTTCTGCGAATTAACCCTTGATAAGGGTTTCGGAAGTCCAACATAATAATAGTCATGCGGTTTTCTAGAGTTATATTTGCTACAACAAACGAGGTTGCTTCAGAGAGCAGAGTGTCCTGGTTAAGCACACACCATTGCAAAAACGTGATCGCCGGGGGACGAGTTTTGTATTTCTGAATTTTTTTCTTAATATTTCAATGTTACTTCAATTATATCTCAGTGTGATCTAAAATTGTTTATTTTTTAATTTAGTATAAAACAGTATTTTCTGATCTTATACTTGGTTAAATTTGATATGAAAAATATTAAAAACTATTTTAATGCGTTAATTAAACTTTGAAAGTGCGGAAGGCAAATCGCACTAGTATTTTGTTACGCTTTGTGGAGTTTCAGCCTCTAAGTATAAATAACTAACTAACCGGGTGAAGACATATATCAAATATTTAACAACACAAAAATCAGTGTATTAATTGTGGAATGAATAATGGTTATATCCATTTCTTAATGTTTTTTTGTCATATATCAACCTTTCTTCTTCGCCAATTTCTTTTCATCTACCAGTTTGTACTGTTTTATAAAACATCGTATCCTCATACTGCATCATTTCAAAGATTTTGCAAGAACGGAAGATATTCGAAGTCATTACTTCTTTCAAACAGTATTTATATTTTGGTAGACTCTTTCAGCAGTAGTAGATTTTTTTCCCCAATTTGGAGCACCAATGAAAATAATTAAAATTATTGTAGATACGTTTTTTTTGGAGCAAAAATAATAAAACTAAATTAAGAGCGATTGATAGGTAGAGTATTCTAATAAATTATTATACAAATTTATTCAACTATTTAATGCCAGTCATTCATTTAATAATTAATACTCTAATTTAAACCAAGTACAACAACAACTAATATTGCTTAACAGAATATAATTCTACAACAAAGCGTTAGTAGTTTGTACATTCGAATTTCAGCTGCTGCCAGTGTTTCTGATTACTGATGCTGCTGCTGGTGTCCAATTTATTTTAATAAATTTCTTCATGTTTACTCAACAAATTGTTTCTAATTGTTCATTTATTTTAATATTTTGGAACATTTGAAAATTCATCACAATTAACGAAAACACTTTACTTTATTCTTGACACATAAAAAAGTGAAGCATCAACTGTTGTCATACCTTTTCTATAAAGAATCCGTCAGACTTTCGGTGTTTTGGTTTTCTTGAGCAGCATTTGGCAGACATGATGCCTTAAGCCGAGACATTTATTTATTTGTAAGTAAAACTAAAGATGCTTAATTTAACCAGTATGAAATAAAATATCTTTTTTATTTTGAGGACCAAACTCCCTTTTTTTTTTTTTGCTGAACAGCTCTTTGATTGCGATACTGTAAAACATCAACAAACCTCCCGTAAGTTTTCTTATGTATACCATATACTTACATACATATGCATGTGTTTGTTTGCTTGGGTATTACTTCAGTTATGTTAATTTACACTTATAATATTTCAGACTCTCATTGAAACATTAAGACACAGTACACATAGAATTAACACTATACGAGTATACCCTACAGCCCAGCAAACACACGGACTAGATCTTAAATTAGCTGCATAATTTTAAAACTCGCTTTAAAGCTGCAATATAATTGGAGACGCAAAAAAGAAATGTTGAAAATAAAGATCTTAAGCTTATTAGGACAATAATATTCTTGCGTCAAATATAGTACGTATTGTCAAACCGCTCTTGCGGCATCAATATATGTATATTAACGCTAGAACAAAATATGTATATTATTTTGCTCTAGTTTATTTATATTTATAGATTACTATATAATTGCTGTTTAATGAGCTTAAGGTCACTTGTTGTAAAAATTATTCGTTTATTGTTTCGATATTTCGACACCCCCTTGTGTGTCTTCTTTAGGAAAATTTCTAAATTTTGGTTTTTTTTCTTTTTTTTTAGAAAAATTCCTGATGAACACACACAAGGGGGTGTCGAAATATCGAAACAATAAACGAATAATTTTTACAACAAGTGACCTCAAGCTCATTAAACAACAAGTATATTTAAAAAAGGTTGAAAAACTAGGATCAAATTACGAATTTATAGATTACTATAATTTTAGAGATATATTTATGGTTGCATTTGTTAAACTTTTAGTACAGTTGTGAAATCAATTTACATCAGCACCTGCCCTTACGACCTAATCTAATGGCGGATCAACTCCACGGGGTGAATTATTCACCACCCCTGTGTTGCCTGCTCCATGAGCCCTAAAGACGAACCCTTTGCTTAAGAATTCGGGTTTTTTAATCCATCCTGTATGTAATTTCCGAGCGGTCAATGGAAGACAAGACTTAATGAGTTGGTGGGCCGAAGCCCATTAAGAGCATCAGCCCTTAAACTAACTCACCCGTCCAAACATCACTAGTGGTTCCTTATAGTACAAGAGAAACAGCATCTGTTGCAAGAGAATAGCACCATGCAAGCGACATGCACCAAAATTAGCAGGAACACACATTCTCCTTCCTGCGATTTTAGGTTTAAATCACAGCCAGAAAGTTTAAGCCAAAGTAATCACCTCAACCGTGAGATCTGCAAGGCAGAACAGCTCACGGGCTGTGCAAATCCCCGTTCTATCAATTTTAACCCTTAGTACGGTTTTCGAAATTCCAACATTAAATAAATCATACGGCTTCCTAGAGTTTTATTTACTACGACAAACGAGGGACCCCTTCCCCTCTATGCTCCGGAAAACAGGATGTCACGGTTTGGTCTACTCCAAGACAAAAACTGTTCCCATAGGTGAGTTTTTAGTGCAGTAGTGAAAAAGATTTACCTGCGTTTAAGGCCTTATCTGATGATGAACCAATTCCACGGAGTGAATTATTCACGACTCACCAGCTCGCCCAATGTTATATGGCAATGTTTGCCATATGTTTGTAGCCATAAGAGCAACTTCATGTTGACGAGTTCAGGCCTTCTAATCCCTCCTGTACGCAATTTCCCGGCAATCAATGGAAGACGAGGTTTAATGAGTTGGCAGGCCGAATCCCACTAGGAGCATCAGCCGTTAAAACCACTCAACCATCACCACCGGTTCCTTACAGTATAGGTATTTTTTGTAAAGGCAAAATATCATCGGTAGCTTGTTAGTCCCCGAAAAAAGCCAAGCACCAAACAATTATCAGCGATATTAACTCCCTCTTCAAGCTACAACCGTGATCAGCCCGGATGGAACTGCATGTAGAACCACCCGGGGGCATGCTGATACCGTTCTGCCAATTAACCCTTGGTAAGCGTTTCGAAAGCCAACACAACATAAGTCTAGCAGCTTCCTATAGTTTTGTTTGCTACAACAAACGAGGGCCTCTTTCCCCTCTTTACACGAAAAACAGAATACTCTGGTTTGGAATACGACATGGCAAACCCTGTTCCCCGGGGGGAGTTTTTAGGGCAAGTGAAATGTTATTGTTCTTAAGTATTTTGTGAGATTAGATTTTCCATTATTTTTTAAAATCATGAATAAGTTAAAAACAAACAAAAATCTAGTTTTTTGTAAGCTTATATTACAAAAGATGGGGGAAAAATCAAAATGTATTATGTATTGACCAAAAATTAACTAGGAAATAATATTTTGAAATATATAAGTTTTAAAGTTTTTGTTCATGTGGTTTTAGAACAGCTTACATTTTTTTCAAAATTAACAGAAATTTGCCGAATATCATATATTGGTTAATAGCATACGAGTACATTGCTTGAATTCAGACCAATTTCCAATGAAATAGCTTTGTTTGCTGGGACAGCCATAGTTTGTTTCTTTATGTGTTAGTGTTTGATGCTCATGTGCATGTTTGTTGTGAAAGGATATGACACTGATACACTTGTCGCCTGTCAAATTGTCCTTATTTGGTTTCTTGTTCTTTATTTATGTTTGTCCTTGTCTAAGTTTTGTCCTTTAAATTTTACCTCTTTGTTCAATTTGTTGTTTTTGTAAAATTTTGAGTCCATAAGTTTACTTTTAAAAGTTTTATTTCTTGTTGTAGTTTTGCTACTGTCCTAAGGGATGTCGACTTATTAAAACAAAGTTCCATCTTTACACTTACGTACTTTTTTTATTTGCAAATCTTTATTTAGAATGAGCGGACATGTTTGTTATGATAATGTTTCGCAAGGAAGCGTACTGCGATTTACTTCCAGTATCAAGGGGGCCCTGGAAACAGCTCTGATAGCTAGAAGAAGATAATTTTAGAGGATAGCAAGTAAACATATTTGTGATTTATTAGTGATCACATGATCCCGAGTTCGAATCCCAGTGGGTGCTGATGAGTAGTGTAGCGACTACGAAACAGCTAGTTGTCCCCCAGCTAATGGTATTTAATTATTTTTTCTGTTCTTCTTTGGTATTATTGTTTCACAGCAATTATTATTGTTCTTGACTGAAGTTGGACTCGAACTCACAACTAGTTAATCTCGTACATATTTGTGATTATTTTGAAAATTTCCATGATATAAATGACTCTGTATAAAGATGTGTATGTATGTAAGTTTACTTTTTTTCAAAATTTCTCAGTAATGAAATTAAAAAAAGGAATAATTGTGTTCTTGTTTTTAGTGGCGTTTTATTAAAACTCTGAGACAATTGTATAACAAAACTGCCTTAGTCAAAGAGGGCTTCCCTTCAGTCAATTGCAAACTAATGTTCGGCTGAAGGAAGATCTACAATCACCAGTTGTGGCTTATCTGGAATCTGAGTTGACATTGAAAAGCCAGCTTAATTTCAATCTGGTCACTATCCATTGAAAGGCTCTCCATAGAGCAGGTTTTGCTTTAGAGTATTGCCTTACCAGGAGAATAGAGGAGCAATAGTCCCTCATTTGTTGCTAAGGCAGGTACTCACGAATTACTTACTCTCTGACAAAAGATATGAGAAATATATAGGAGGGCAAAGAATTTTTAATTTGCTAGTCTAATTTGCTAGCGTTACAACTAAGTGAACGTTGTTGTATAACAGCAGATGACTGAATGGCAAAATGGATGGCAAATTTCTAAGGAGCGTAACTCGTAGTTAAAGGCGTAATGTTTTTCACTTTACCACTTTTACAGACTCTTGTTTCTGATGCAATACTTTGCCGCCCGTGGTAAGTTTCACAGGGGCCATCAGTTTAGACTTGTCATAGCTGCTCTATATTAAAAACACTCCTCTTTCAGGAGAGTGAAATGTGCGTGCAAGTATGCTGACTCTACAAGAACTAAAAACAAACAAGAACTAATGTAAAACGCAATATTGATATTTGTATAATAAAAACACACCTTACAAGTCTACAGAAGTCATTAAATGGTTAAATCTTCCATTTAATGACTTCTGCAGAAGTTGCAGAGACGACGAGGAAGAAGAGACCGTTGAGCACTTCCTCTGTCAGTGTTCAGCTCTTTCTTATATAAGGGCATTGTAGCTTGGCAGACCGATGCTGCATGATTTGACGGAGGTGTCAGAATGCGATGTAAGTGGATTGGGCTCCTTTATCCGATCCTCGGGTTGGTTCTAAACCATATCTACTGAGATACATATCATATCCAGGCAACACAACGGGACCTAACTGGACCCAAGTGGGCTGGCTTTACAATATCTGGCAGCCTGTCAAACCTAACCTAACCTATAAGTTTAAAACTCACCGATACTACGCTCAAAATGGAGAAAGCTGTAGCGAAATTCAAGGTTCTGAATTTTTAGACAAGTTTTGAAAATTGCGATGCAAATTCATACCGTCTATCAATCGCTATAGCGTAAAATAAATTTTTATCTTCAACATAAATTTAGAAAAAATTTTCAAGGGTAGTTTAGTAGAAAGATTAACGGAAGAACTACCAAATGACTTACTGTTATTAAAATTTAGAAGAGATGATTGGGGCAATAATTGTCTTCAGTTCTGGACAAACGGTTTCGATTAATATTTCTACATTTACTGAAACTTTAAAGGCCCTTACAATATGGAGATCATATTCCAAAGGCCCTTTTAACCATTCTAAACTTCCACATATAATTGCTTAAATAAGCGATTAAGACTTTTGGTCGCCACATAAAACCACTTTGAAATTTACATAAAACCGAGAGAAAATTATATATACATATGTGTGTATGACAAAAGTAGAGATAAAAACCATTTTAAAAAAGTTTTAAAATTAAAGAATACAATGAAAATAAAACAAGTTTTTTGATACATCTCAAACAATGAATACTTGCTTAAGTTTCTTTTACAATATTTATCTTAATACAGCACTCCTGGTTGAAGGTGTACTGGCGTGCTCATGAAAATATTGCCAGAGTTATAGGGTCACATATGTAAATTTGTCTTATCTTTAACAAATCAACAATAGCAACACATGTGAGACGACTTTTACATGTGTTGTCTTCAGAAATGAGCAACCCTTTTTCTTAAATTTAACCCGCTCCCTAGCAGGACACTCATACAATCCTTTAACATATTTTATTATTTTTAAACTTAAGAAAATCAAGAGTTCTTTTGGTTCTGTTTCTACAGCATTGAGGTGTTTTCTGTGTAAGTTTAAGATAAATTTCAATTGTCTTTAAAATAACCCCAAAAACCTCAAGAGACTTTAAGTATGATTGTGTGTATGTGTGCGTCTGTGTACGTGTGCCTGCTTTTAATAAGGATAATATTAAGGACACCAATAAGACAGCAACTATACATTTAAGTTTACTGTAAAGTCCTTAATTCAACATGTGAAAGTGTTTTACAAAAGTTTTGGTTTTCAAGCACAATTAATAAAATGTTCTTTTGGTCTTTAGTGCTGGGGGTTAATTTTATCTTCCTTAAGTTTTAATTGCTGATATCAAAGTCCGAAAAGCAGACTATTTCTTTAAATATACTATGTATAATAAATTTTAATTTCATTTTAAGATTCCTTTTTATTGAAATAAAGGTGTTTTTTTGTAAAGTGAACTGAGTGGAAAAAGCAAACCTGTTATAGTTTCTTCTTTTTTTTTCTTTTTTTTGTTGTGCCACATGTGTCAGCATCAAATAGAGTGAAGGGGGTTTATATTAGTTAAAGTTTTCTTATGTGTAACCACATTTATGTAGAAAAGTTTGAAAATTTAAATTAATTTTAATTAAGGAATTTTATTTTAAGAAGGAGAGGAAACAAAGAAAACATTGACTAGACTCACTGAACTCCTTTTGAGCTTATAGAAATTTATTAAAACACTAAAAACAACATTTAAATAGAACTGCTACTTATATAAATCTTGCTTCGTTAAAATCTCACAGATTAAAATTGCCCAGAATTTAGAGTTTGTGATTTGTTAGGTTAGGTTAGGTTGTACAGGCCGCCAGTTTCATGAAACCAGCCCACTTGGGTCCTTTCTTGGTCCTGTTGTATTGCCTGAAGGGCAGTGCAGCTTATGAGACTTACACTTCTCCTGATGGTTCAGATCCAAATCAGCCCGAAAGCTGGGTAAAGGAATCCATTCCTTTCGCTTCGCATTCCGATATATCTGTTAACCCGTGCAGCATCGGTGCGCCTAGATACAGCGCTCTCATAGAACAGAGAGCCGGGCACAGTGAAAGTGCTCACCACTTTCTTCCTCGTCCTTATCCCTACAAATTGTATCATTGTCCTGTTTGAATCATCCGGGTTGGAGTCGTCATAATCCCATCGGACGCGTCCCCAGGTGGTGGATAGGGGAGGACGGGGGCATCACATATATGACCATGACACAAACATGGCTTATATGTGAATACTCCAGGTCCTGGGTTCGAGGGGAACATAAGGCAGAGGAATACACCAATCCGCTGTCATGTGCTAACCTCGGGTCAGGTGGCATACACCCCGAATACCACGAGGTGTATGAGACCCGCGGACCAAAATGTCCCACTGAAGGCCAAGGTTGTAGAAGCTGCGCCGAGGGTCTGTGTGGCTAGTCAGTGGATAAAAAAGACTAGCTGCGAGTAGTTTCGCCTCCGGTCTAGGGCACGGACCGGTTGTAGTTTGTAGTTGCCTAGTCCATGCACGCCGTCACTGTATGGATGGTCCTTTCTTTACTGGCCTACTCGTGGAAACAAAATGAATTTAAATTTAACCACAAAAACAAATAAAACAGAACAAAACACGACAGTCCATCAGGCTGGCAAAGCCAAGCTGATGGACTGTCGTCAAAAACCGGTCAAACCCTCAATGGGAACCGGAAACAGCAGTAGTCAGATGTACGAAGCTGAAAGGCCTAATACATCGACTGCTGCAATACCAAAAATAAAAGCTGAAAACACAGCAATACAGTGCGGGGTGTGCCTAAAAAGCCAGAAACACTCTGCGAATTACTCGGACGTGCCAGGGAGCTCAAAACTGGTAAAGCCAACAACATCCGGAAAAACCCCGGATGTGCTAGCCAGCAGAGAACGAACTGGACAATCCACGTCCAATACAACACAATTGGTGGAGCGGGAGCAAATCACCAGCTCTCGCAAAACCTTGTTAAAAATCAGAGCGGCTCGACGATATGTCGAAAAGCTCGGAAATGCAGCCGAAGAGTCTATGTCAAGCAATGACAAACAATGCTTGGCATAGGCCAAGGCATATATAGCCGAAAACCCGGATCCGGATGTCGCTACTGTCGTCGAGGCAGCTTGCAAAAGGCAACGGTCCGCGGAAGAAACACCCAATCCGAGCAAAAAGCCGAGGAAGGGGTCCTTGGTCATCAGCAGACCTTACAGTGAGGTTGCAAAAAACCCACTGAACAGGGCTGTTGTTGATCGAAGCAACTCTGACGGAGCAATCACCCGCGAAAAGTGGGGGTTGATCAGCCAGAGATTGCTGGACAACGTCGTAAAGGCGCTCGAATAAAGCACAGGTCCTCCACCACAATTCACTGATGCAGGGTGGTTTCAGGGCCGAGTTAAACTTATTTCATGTGTCGACGAGAAATCGGCCAGCGCCATGAAAGAAGTTATAGCATCACTAGGGGAAGTGTGGCCCGAAGCGCAGCTGGAGTTGATCTTGGTCACCGACATCCCTCGTCGGCCAAGAGCGGCTGCAGTTGTTCCTGCGGAGCCACATGAACCTGACGCGATTCTCCGGATCTTTCAGGCCGCGAACCCTGACCTCCCCACACAAGACTGGAAGGTAGTCAGTGTCGCGGAGACTAAAGGATCCAGTAGAAAGGTGGTTGTGGTCCTTAACAAGGCGTCTCTGCCGTTACCCCGAGACAGACAAGGCATGGTATTCTATGGATACCACGGAACCAGGCTTTGTCTGTATCGGGGTGATGACAAGATGGACCACAACTCCGACAAAAAAGCCAAAGAGCCCACAGAAGTGCAGGATGTGGAGGTCGAGGGGGATTCCCATTCAACACAGAGCTCACAATCAAACTCTAGTTTGGTTGGAGGGTTCTTTGGAGGATTGGAAAACGCCACAGTTGATGATGAGGACAGTCTTCTGGATTCCGATCCGGAGAATGCCACCATCATCAACTTCGACCTCGACACCATATAAACGATGAAGGTTACACAAATTAACCTTCATCACAGTAAAGCAGCGTCAGCTAGCCTTGTGTATCGTCTCGCCAAGCGAGACGTTGATATTACGCTGGTGCAAGAGCCGTGGACAAACAATGGCAAGATCCTTGGACTAGGCGCGAAGGGCTACAAAAATAATATATGCAGCAAAGTCAGGTAATGGGGATATAACCATAAGATCCTGTATCATAGCCAAAAAGCACATAAATATCTTCATTTTATCTGATTACAGTGATGAAGATACCGTAACTGCCACGACGGATGTAGGGGTATCCAACATATGGATCTTATCATGCTACATGGCTCATGGCAAGGATGAATCACCACCAGGCAAGCTGGTGGAAAAAGCGGTAAGAGACGCCAAAACCAAAAGTATACCGTGCATTATAGGCGCAGATGCGAATGCACACCACCTGATCTGGGGAAGCTCAGACACAAACAAAAGAGGTGAGAATTTAATAGAATTTATTCTAGATAATGATTTAGTAATTCTAAATCAAGGGAACAAACCCACTTTCGTGACTTCGAACAGGCAAGAGGTGTTAGATATTACGCTTGCCAGTTCGAATATCGCAGATCAAATACAGGAATGGAGAGTGTCAGAGGACTGCTCCTTTTCCGATCACTGCTATTTAGATTTCAAAATAAGCAAACAACATAGAATCACATTCTATCGTAACAGGCGGAGAACGGACTGGGAAAAACAGGGAGAATTCCTGAGTAGAGACCTAGCCCAATACCCGACCATAACCAATGTCATAGACATTGAAAGATCAGTGGGGAAACTCAATGACGCTTTCAAGAACGCCACAAGACAATCTTGTACACTATCTGTAAAAAGGGAAAATAGCAGACCTAAATTGTGGTCAGCAGAACTGTCTGAGACAAAAAAGAAATGTCGTAGGCTTTTTAATGAAGCTAAAAGAACAGGTAACTGGGATGACTATAAAGCTTCGGTGAACAAATACAAAAATCTCATCAGGAACTCGAAGCGAAGATCCTGAAAGGAGTTTTGTAGTAACGTGAATAGTACCTCTGATACATGCAGACTTCGGAGAATACTGTCTAAACAACCGACAATCCCAAGTCTTATACAAAAGGCAGATGGATGTTGGACCACAAATTGCGAGGAATCGTTAAAAGAATTAACGAACACCCATTTTCCGGGTAATCAGACATTGAGGGCGAACGAGAGTTCTCTCCTGCCACACGCCCGGAATGCAGTATATCTGGTTATAACAAAAGAGATGCTGCACTGGGCAATCAAGAGTTTCCAACCGTTCAAATCACCAGGACCGGATGGAATCATTCCTGCAGATCTCCAGAATAATCTGGATCTGATCACATCCTTGCTCCTCGAGATATATAGAGCAGCATTAAAATGGTCGTACATTCCAACAGAATGGACCAAAAGTAACGTAATATTCATCCCAAAGGGAGGGAAAACGTCACATACTAAAGCAAAGGAGTATAGGCCAATTAGCCTGACATCCTTTCTTTTAAAAACGCTAGAGAGGATTATAGATATAAATATAAGGTCCAATATAAGCAAAAACCAGTTGTCGCCATCTCAGCATGCCTACACAAAGGGCAGATCAGTTGAAACGGCGCTACATAGTTTGGTCAGTCGTATTGAACGGTCCAATCAATACAAAAACTATACCTTAGTGGCCTTCATGGATATTGAAGGTGCTTTCAATAATGTCGAGACACAGGCGGTCTGAAAGTTGATCGACCTACAATCATGCTCATTACGAGCATACTAAAGCGCAGAACTATAACTGCAACAATGGGGAACTCCAGAATTACGAGAAAAGTATGCAAGGGTACACCCCAGGGAGGGGTACTATCCCCCCTCTTGTGGAATGTTGTAATGAATACTCTGCTTAAAGATCTAGATAATAATAAGATAAAGACTGTAGCCTACGCCGATGACGTAGCGATTGCAGTCTCTGGTACCCGTTTAGACACCATAACAGAGCAGTTGGAATACGCTCTGAAGATAGTAAGTCAATGGAGTGTACAATGCGGACTAAAGACAAATCCAGCGAAAACGGAAATCGTACTTTTTACTAAGAAGTATAAAATTCCACATTTCACACCTCCAAAAATGGATGGTACCGCACTTATCCTATCGAATAAGGCAAAATACCTAGGCGTCATTCTTGACAGCAAACTATCATGGAAAGTGAACATACAGGCTAGAGTAACCAAGGCTACAATAGCCATCTATCTATGTAAAAAAGCAATAGGCTCAACATGGGGCATACAACCAAAAGGAGTTGTGTGGCTTTATGACATGGTTATAAAACCGATAATATTTTATGGAGTATCAGTATGGTGGAAATCACTGGACTCCGCAACCAATAGAAAGTCAGTCGAATCATGGCAATACTGACCACAGGGGCTATGAGGACAAACTCTTGCAATTATGAGCTGGATGCCATGTGACTTAGAAGCCAGGCAGATAGCACTAAAAGCCGCGATCAGGTTGAACGCGACAGGAGCATGGACCCACAGACCGTGGGGACATGCCAATATACTGGAAATTGGAAGGGACCTAATCCCCGATCTAATTGACTACTGCATCCCAAAACCATTCCTCTCAAGGAGCTTTGGCTACCAAATTGAGGAGTCCCCCCTAGAATCTGGATACTTCTATGTCTACACGGACGGGTCCAGAAGGGGGGAAAGAGTTGGGGGTGGCGTTTACATAGAAAAATTTAACACTAAAATATCCTTCAGATTATCAGATGGATGCAGTGTTCTTCAGGCTGAAATATCGGCCATAAATAAAGCGGCCAGATGGCTGACGTGTTACAAGATATTCGTTAGGGATATCATGATAGTAACGGACAGCAAAGCCGCCATCAAATCCCTGATTGGAATATACACCAATTCTAGTCTAGTCCAGGAATGCCGGACATCTTTAAACAAGATGGCGAGACATTCTAACATAACCCTAAAATGGGTACGTGGACGTGGGTCCAACAATGGCAACAACATCGCCGACGACTTAGCCAAAAAAGGGACAGCCCTAGAAGATAGGGATATAGACCCCTTTTGCGGACAACCATTAACAGCGTGCTGGAAAAGAATAAAACTCCACACACTGGAACGTGCACAAGAAAAGTGGCTCACAGAGCCCACATGCCTTATATCAAGGAACTTGTGGCCGCATATTAACTCTAAGAGAACGTGGGAGCTACTGCCCAGATCTCAACTAAGAGTGACTTTAGCAGTCATCACTGGCCATTGCCCGTTTGGGAACCATGCCAGGAGACTAGAACTACCCCATAACGACTTCTGTAGAAGCTGCCAAGACGAGGAGGAGGAGGAGACGATCCTTCACCTCCTCGGCATATGCCCGGCATTGGAGCATCATCGTCTAAGACACTTAGGCGAGCGGAGTTTCAATAGCCTATCTTGTCTGGCCTCGATCAAACCGACTGCGCTAGCCTCTTTCATAAGAAGCAGCGGATGGCTAGTATAGCAGCATGTAACGCTACACTAAAAGGTTCCCGCATCTCCTTTCCATCCCCGCCCATCCTTTCCACTCACTATCATTTTCCTACAACTTCTTCTCTTCACTCCACTTCACAAAGGGAACGACTACAGGACCCAAGTGAGCTGGACAACCTAGATTATTCCGGGGTATCCAGCGGCCTGCCTACCTAACCTAACTTAACCTGTTTGAATCATTCAATCATTGTCCTGTTTGAACCGCCACCAAAGTACGCAACCTTTGCCGGCGATCACACGTATTCCATGCTAGCCCCGCTACTCGGCAGGTAACTTCACCAGACCATCTGTCTTGAGCAGTCCCTACAAGTTAACGCTGTACGCTTCGTTCTTACAGCTTTTAAGCGACTCCTAAGATCGTACCAGTGTCCCTCGCTGTAGACGAGCTCCGGCTTTCGCCAGTTCATCCGCCACAATATTTCCGGACACTCCTTTGCACCCCTATACCCAGAAAAGCTCCAGGTTTAAATGTCTTGCTATCTCATTAAAAGATATCCTGCATTCTTGAACCAACCTGGACGTCGCACAAACGCATTTAATGCAGCCTTACTATCAGTACAGATTTGGATATTCCCCCCGCCTACCCTATAGTTAGCTGTTCTCACTATAGCTGTAATTTCAGCCTGCATTACGCTACACTCATCATATAGCTTAAAACTAATCCTTCTCTAATACTAGAAGATAAAGATGCCGCCACCAGCTCCCAGGTCCGACTTGGATCCATCTGTGAAGGACTCAAGCACGTCCTCTTGCTGACCTATTTGGGTTGTTGCCAAGGCCGTCCTTGATAAGATTACGTCAAATCTCTTGTCGGGCAGTAGACCTGGTGAACAGTAATCAATATACTCCGGGAAGTCCATTATACTAATGTCGAAGCATGACCTTCTATCGCTTGTTTCCATATCTCACTGGCTTTCAGCTTGATTGCCGAGCATATGGCTACTTCATTCACCATGAGATCAGCAGGCTGCCAATGCATCATCCTAATCAGTGCTTTAGTTGGCCTAGTGCTAGAAGCACGCACCATCAAAGCAGATGTACGCATGACTTTGCAATAGGTGGTTTTTTCCCAAGCCCTCCACCAAACAAGTGTCCCATATATTAATATGGGCTTTATTGCCGTGTTAAATAGCCAGCAAGGATTTCAAGGATTTATACCCCGGGAATTCCCTATGGCCTTACTACATAGATACAAATCAACAGTCGCCTTGTCCGCTCTAAATTGGACATTCTTCTGCCAAGACAGTTTTGAATCCGTTAAACTAAGGTCAACGCTCCTCAAGGTTGGCAAATTGAAAAGAGGAGTCTTGTATTTTCGGGTGAAAAGTACAAGTTCCGTCTTTTGTGGATTCACACTGAGGCCACTGTGGGTTGTGATTTGTTAGTTGAAGTAAATTTTAATACGGGCATATTTAGAAAATATATTATAGTATATTGTTTGATCCAAGGCGAAATTAGTACCAGGTGGCCTCGTTAGCGTAGCTGATCGACAGCTGTTTTAGGTGCTCATTACCCAACTATCAAAATTTGTTTATATTTTCATATTTTTTTCACACATTTTCATGCACGCCATTTCATATTTCCTGTATACAAATCTTAGCCCATTTGGTGTGGTTATACTTAATTTAGTACAGTTAAACATTAGGCAACTATTTTAAAATTGATTTTACAATACGCACACAACTTAGGGAGGTCAGAAGATGAAATGGACCAGTCCAATTTATTGTTCAAAATTGGCATTTGTGGTATGAAATCTTAGTGGGTGTTCTATATCGATATTTTCAATAGATATAGTCATAGTAAAATATTGGCGGCATAGATAATATATGAAAATGGTATATTATTTTCACCAGCTAGCTGTTTAATCAAATATGACCCCATGGGCTCGATTAAAAAAATTGAAATAAATGAAGTGAAAAATGAAATAAAATACTTCGCTGCCAATGCAAACAATTTTTAAAACCAATATGTATTGAAAACATTTGCTTTCAAAATTTTCACTTAACTAGCACCACCCTGATTTACCCATTTATTATTTCTTTAATGCTTTTATATATGTACATTTTGTATACAATGAATAAAAACAATAAACTTTTTTTGTTAATAATTACTTCCACTTTTATTACGGCAGTAATGGATTAATCGTGTTTTTGAAAATAGATACACAATTTGAATACATTTTATTTCAGCGTTGCCGCTTAGCACGTACTCGTAATTATCAAAAATTGGAACAAAATAAAAAATTTCTGATAATTTTTGTGCAATTAAATTTTTTCATAATTTCTTTGTATATTACAGCATCATCATATTTTGCTCCGTATTTTTATTCAAAATTGTTAAGGAAATATATTTATCAATTGAAAATACTTCATTGTTGTTAATAAAATTTACGTTTTCGAAACTCATTTTCTTAAACTTTCAAAAAGTTGTTATTAGACATAAATATATATTTGCACATGTAAACTTAAAATTTATTATAGTGAAAATTTTATTCAACTAAAAAAAATCTGCATTTCGTTGCAAAAAAATCTAACCAAAAAATAATTTTCCACACGTATAATACATCGAAAATGTATTTATATTTTACATTAAAAATACAATCAATTATGAGTCCTACTTTCGTTGATTTACAAAACTTTTAATAAGTTCCTAATTCCAATATTTTGTTTGTTTCCTTGATAGGTCCAAATCATCATCGACAATTTCTTATACCTCATCTAGCAAAAAACAATGAAGAAATCGTACAAGAGACTTATAATATATTTCTAATTTCCAGTTTTTAATCTTTTAAGTTTGCTAAAAAAATTTCAATTTAATGTATTCAAAAGTGGAAAAATTTAAAGACAATTGATTATTATTACAATTTAAAAATTTTTTCTTCCTTAATTTTTATATTCTCAAAAAATTAAAAGAATTTTTCGGATTTTGTGTAATATATTTACGTTCCCGGCGATACTGATTTGTTCAACAGAATTTAAGGCAAATTCAGTATGTTTTTGATACATTTGTAATTTTATATAGGGCGAACACCATGTTGTTTTTTGTGTTGTTGTATTGTTGTACTAAGAAGGCCACCTGTTTTGAATTCGCCTTGGTTTGATCATTCTATGACAATTTAGCATGAATCCCCCTTATGTTAGTGAATTATATTATATAATAATGTAAATATGTATATACCATGATATAAAAAATACAAGGCAGTTTTATTCTCTCAATTTTCCTTAACAATCACCATCTGACAAGTATAAGGATTGTGACATTTTCCATAAAACTGTGCTACCGTATTAGTTTATACATTCCCTTGTTTTCAGTTTTGTTTGAAGTTGTGTGTAAAAATAATAATAAAAGTGGCTTCTAACAAAAATAATTAAAAAATTTTAAAATAAAATACATATATAAATTTAAATATGTAAAAATGGACGGAAAAACCTCCCCAGACTAAAATGCTACCGACACCATGTTTCAATGTGCCTTTAGTATAACGTGGAATAAGACGTTGGCTTTTGAGTCATCTAATCAGTCTTAATCTATCGGAACCTTTTAAATTAAATTTGGACTCATCGGAGAAAAGTATGGAATTACTTTGTGTGGTGATCAAATTAATGTGTTTTCTTGCAAATTCCAACCTGATATAAAGATATTTTTTTACACTTTTGTATGGTATGCTTTCAGTGCGCCTTCTGCAGCCTGCCTTTAAATCTTTCTGGGGGTAACATTTAATAACAATTGTGTGGCGATGGTTCTTGACGACACGATTTGGTATTTTTTTTTTATCAAACGTATTATTGCCTGGTCAACTCATCATCATTCTTGATATAACGCTGTGGTGAATGTCAAGTTTTTTTTGCAATTGTGGTCACTAATTGGCCGTTATTAAAATCAGCTATTATTTTTTTCTTTTAAATGCACTGAATAGAAAAGTTATAAGTCACGTCCAGAACAAGTTTGAAAGCACGGAAACGACGGAAAACTATATGCAATTTTTCGCTATACATACTTACTTTGATATTTAAACATATAATGACATCTTTTGGAAGTAGGTTTTTCTTATTGTAAGTAATGAAGAATATTCAAGGTTATGTGCATTAGTTTTGTCGCTGCATCCTGGGTCATTCTAGTAGAAATAATTATTTATATATTTTTAAGCCACAAACATCAAATTTTCCCTTTTGTTTTTAATATCTGAAGAGTATTTTCTTTTAAATATAATAATATTTTCTATAAAATAGGCATTCGTGTGAATGCTATTGTAAATTTACTGATAAGCAGAAGTCCGTGCTTTTAGGTGTTGGGACCAAATTGGACCCAAGTGAGCTAGCTGGCTTTACAATAGCTGGAAGCCTGTTAAATCTAACCTAACATGAGTTTCAAAACAACTACTGATACCTACTTATATCAGCTTATTATTTCTAGCTTTTTCTAATATGAACAATGCACTACAAATTTCAGAAAAAATCCATTCTAGGAGTATATTCCTTTATTCAACTGTGTGGCAACGCCTTTTTATATTTCTCTCTAAAAATAAACTTCAAAAATCCTTATTACAAATAATAAAAAGAGAATGAAAGTACCTTGTATTTTTTATATCATGATATAGACTAGTTAAACAAAGTATTTTTGTAGCAGTTCTGGCCTCTTTTAGACCTGGAAAATGATTAAAGTGCCGCTATGGAAAATTATGGTATGTTGAATTTATTAGATGAAGTAAAACAGCTCTGTAGTGCGATTCTCTAACTTTTAAGGAATTGATAATCGCAACTTTTATCATCAAATTTCATCGCTTGCACTAACGATTGAGTGATTCTGTAACTTAATTCTAACGATGGTAAACAGCTTTATTTTTCTGTTTATTCATATAAACATCACCTGGCATCTCTGCCGGAAAAAAGCGAAACCCACAAAGAAGAAAAGAAAAAACAATAAATTTTTCCATAACAATATGTATACATATTGATTTTATTTGTTGTGATTTTAGTTTTTAAGTGACAATAAATATTATTTATTTTGTAATAAGGTAAGTAATATAAAATATGTGTCCATATGTTTCATTTATCTGTTTATATGTACTAATTTCTATATGTCCAGAAAGACCACAACTAAGACTGGTGATAATCAATATAACTTTTTAAATTCGTTAACTGTCAACTCAAAGGAATTGGCCAACTCCCGATAAACACAATGATTATCCTTTAAAGCGTTCAAACTTGTTTCATCCCTTGCAAGTCCGAATGACAAAAGTATATAATAGCTATTTCAACACAAAACACATTTTTCCGGTTAAAAAATTATACTGAAATTTTTGTTTTTGAAAGTTTTTTTTAATAAATATTTTATGTATTTAATATATAATAAATATTTTTATGTCTTAAAAATCAGATTGTAACCAGTTTATTTCATGGGTGCACAATTAAAAAAACATACACTTTACCGATTGAATAAACAGCAAGAAAATTTTTGTCTTTAAGAAATCGACAATCGGCAGTAAAATTAACAGCTGATTTTGATCGCTAAGAAAATGTTACAGAATAGCAAATTCGATAAAATATCGTTATAATTATTTTAATGATTCGATTATCGTTATATAAGTTACAGAATCGTACTACTGGTTAAACAATTATCATTCATATAATCGAAGAGTGACCGAACATGAAGCTGACATTAAAAGAGGACAAAAAACTACAGCTTTAGCGCAACATTTGTTTTAAACACTACAAAGTCTAGTCTGTGATATTAAGTTATAAAAACATATTGTTTGTAATTATCATTTTATTTTAAATTTACAATTATATTTACATTTGTTATTTAAATTTAATTTTAAATAATAGTGTAGATGTAACGAATAACATATAATGTAAGTAGTTGTATTTTGATATTGTTAATAAAAACGGGAAAGGGGAAAATTTATGTTGCCAAATTAATAAAAACTCCCTGAAGATGTTGGAAAAATCCCAACGAAACGTCGGAGGAAAAATATTTAAAAACTTGCATTTTACTTCTATTTAAATTCAATTATATATGAATTTAAAATATAATTAATAAAAATAAGTCCTGACCTTAGGAGCCGAGTAGTATTAAATAATGTATAAAAAAATCCATAAAAATCAAAAAAGGTTGAATTGAAACTCAAAATAAATACGAATTATCATTTACAACATACCGTTTTTTTATTAATTGCACCATACATACAAAACTTATTTTAATAGTATATTCACAGCAAACAGATCTTTACGACGTACAAGGAAAATGATAGGCAAAATCCTTGCAAAGTTTTTTAAGAAGTTTGCTTAAATAAATGTTTTATTTAATAATTTATGACGACAGCATTTTTAAAAGCTTGTAAAAGCTCTGATTCCCAGGTGTCTTACTCCTCAAGCTAGTGAAAGTATTATAATGGGCCATATATTCGTCTTCTTTTATCTAACGATTATATTTCACTTATGCTCTTTGTAATAAATAACGGCAGTCTTTATTACTCAAGAGTTATTTCTCTTTCTTAACTTTCTCCCGAAGTCAGGTTTTGCGTTGACGTGCATTAAACCAAGTTACCCTGCTTTCTAAGATATGTAGGTGTGCGGCGATACCTCAGGGGACTAAACTGAATATTGTAGGCGTGCAGGAAAATTCGGCCCATTTGGCTACAATGTTTTAAGTCTAAGTTTTAGTAAAATGCAGTAGTAATTTTGTACGCATAAAGTACTAGTAGAACTATTTTCAGTAGCCAAAATATCATTCGAAGTGCTGCTGTTTTATAGCAGATGTTTTAGTGGCAAAGTGGATGGCAAATTTCTGAGGAGTGCAACTTGTAGTTATTAATATTATTTCGTATTAAATTAAAAATTTTAAAATCTGTTCCAATTTTCAAATTTTTGTTTAAGATGACAAATTAGTGATGTAAATAATCTTTGTTTTTTTTTATCTTGAACCAGTACTCAGGGGATGACCCCTACATATGAATTACATTGTACTGGAACTAGGAAAATTGACTATGAGGAGCAATTCGTGACAACACGGAAAGGCCTAAACATGGTTCTCACAGGATGTGAAATGTTGGAATTAAAACAGTGCCCAGTGTATATACCTTCGACACTGCTCAAACTAATAAAATTTAATCCAACTAATGAGTTATATATTGAAAAGACATTAACATATAAAGAAAACGTGGAAAAAATATGAAAAGCACTTCCTGCTGGCTACCTATTCTGATACAATTTGGTTTAAAAAAATTAATAAGAATAAACATATCGCACTGGTTGCTTTAAAGAGCGTCAACTCAAAATTTACAAATTTTCAGTAGAGGCAAGAAACCGCTTCCTTTTTTTTAAATTACTTTAGGTGATTTGTTAAAAGGAAATATTATAGCCTGATTCTTCCCTTCAGTTGTCTTGATTTTCCATCTTGAAAAGAACTTTTGTGCATGTAAAAAGCCTTTTTTATACTTTTGACTATCGCATTAGAAATTTTTCATATATGCATATAAAGCCGACGAGTGATCCCTTAGTCCTCTGAAATTTGATATGTACAATGAGTACAATGTTGGCGATAGTACAGATCCTTGAGGTACCTTGGCAGCAATATAGCGTTCGGACAAAAATTCATTGTCAACGTTCACCACCTCCTGAATAAAAAACCTTGTACAATCTTTTGCTTGTAAACTTGAACACCAAATGTATGAAGCATTTATATAAGAGCGTTGTGCCACACCGAATCGACAGTCTTTGCTATATCTAGAAGAACGATTTCTGTACTTCGCCGTAGGTTTTCATTTTTTAGAACAACATTAAATATTCTCTGTACTTGATGTATTGAAAAATATTCTTTTTTAAAAGAAAACTACTGTTTTTGTATCGTATCATTATTATTAATGAAATCGTTGAACCTTCTAAGTACAATTTTCTCAAATACATTCTTTGTAGTTGTTTAAACACCAGTTGAAAATTTTTGTTGTTCGGGACTTTGATTAAATTTCAATTCGCATCAGACATTTACGAGTATCTATTTTCGTTTACAAAATTAAAAACTAATAATTTCGAAACATATACAATTTCAAACTGTCACTCTCAATCCAGAATTCTCCTGAAGGTGCTATTCAGGTAACGTAGAAGGTAATTTTGAATTCTTCCGATGTAATTCCGTTTATTACAAGTCGTATATATAGTAGAAAAGTCATTACCGACATCCAAAGAAATGAGTGTTGACATCCATGTCATATCCTCTTAAATGCCTTGGAGATGTCTAGAGCCACAACTTTACCTTCACCAAAGTGATGAATTCAGTAATACCATTTTTTAGATAGAAATACCAGACCGGCACTTAGGAGAGAAACCCGTACTGGCGATCACTTAGTAAATTTAATGACTCTAAATACTCCACAGGGTGCTGATTGATCGTTCTTTTGGAAAGTGCAAATCCAATAGCTATTGGGCGGTAATTTTCAGGGTTATTTTATGTTCAAATAGCCCGTTAAATTATTTATTACATTATTTGGAAAGTTAAAATCACCTGAGAAACCAAGAGGCTCTAATAATTGAGATTTTACTGTATTAAAGTAATGTAATCTTCATTTCCTTTACTCTGTGTCACTTTGGAGGAGAAAAGTGTAAGTTTTAATTTCACAGAATTTTTACTATTGATACAATTTCTTCAGCACTCTACGAGCTTTCTTTAATTAAATCATAGCGGTACTGATTAAATTACCGTATATCTTTTTTATTTTCGTACAAAGTATTTTTCCTCCTCTTCACATCCTTTTTAAGCACAATAATTCTTAAGACATTCCAAGTTCATTAAAAGGCATTGAAGGATTTTGTTTTGGGTCTTAAGGTCAACCATAAAAATAAATCAACGTGTGCTTAAATAAAAATTAAACGCAAACGAAAAAAAAAAAATAAATAAATAATCCCACCAATCGTATATCTACGAGTACAACATGGAAAAAAAGAACTTCTACGTTTAGTTAATTATTACGCTAAATAAAATTTCAATTAAGAAAAAATATATTTATACAAGCTCACACTTTAATGCGAATATCCTTGCATTAGAAGAAAATAAGATAGAATAAACAACAAACACATGTTAAGGATAACACTGGATAACTAAGACTTGTAATAAAAATTCAAGTTGAATGGAGATAGAAAGAAAGAAAGAAAAAATCAACAGCAGCAAAAGTAATGAACATAAATACCAGCACATTCATTTAAAGAAAAAAGAAAAATAAGAAATCTATGAAAAAAATAAAAAGAAATGTATTGAAATGAAAATTAAATGAAATTATAGGGGTTACAGTGTGAGTTTGATTCCTTTAAAAATATTTGTTACACTTCTCAAATTTGTTTGTCGGAGATTTTATTCAAATGATGATGATAGCTGCCTTAAAAAAAATTACTGCCGCATTAAGAGCGAACGATAATTTCATTACAATTTCCAAAATCCTGAAGCAAAAGGAGTCATCACAAATTGAATATTTCTTTTTTTCCGTTCTTTAATATTCGCATAATTGTCTTAAGGTGCTGCTGGATTCTGGATATCTTGCTGTTATTTCATATATTGGCTGAAGCATCGTTTACATGCAAATATTTTTACAGTCATTGTTACAATACTGTGCCACACGTTCTATTTAAGTGAGACAGATTAATTTTATAACGCTGTTTCTTCACAGTTTCTCTATGCTTTGCTTTATTTTTTTAGTTTATTTATTTTTTTATTACTTCATCTTATTTATCATACAGTATTAAGATTTTTGCGTTTCTTATCTTTTGTTTGAACATGGAAAAAAAAAATTATATCTTTAACTTCAAGCTTCACAGTATTATTTAGAAGGTAAATCAAAAGGCAACAAAAATGTTTCCCCGACATCGGTCCATATATATCCGAGATACAGCCTAAAGCTTTTTTTTTTTTTTGCTGAAGCAATTTTTTTGCTTAAAAGTAGTTTTAGTATTAAAAGAAGATCATATACTAGTAAATATAGAAAATGAAAATTTCCGTTATCGGTGCATATATATACATATAAGCAAGATATAGCCTAAAACGATTTATTCATTAAACAATTTTTTGTTTGTTTAATACATGTGTAAGTTAATATGATGTAACATAAAAAATACATAAACCTGAAGAGGGGTTTTTGGACGACGCTTTTTCGAATGTCGAATGTAATAGTCATTTACCTTCAGAGTTTTTTTTTTTTTTTATTACTAAGCATTACAAAGTATTTTTTTACGAATCGTTGTACTTTTGGTTGCATTATGATAGATAATGGCACACTTAACTGACGACGAAATAATGGCCTTATTAGAAGTTGATTCGGTTGTGGAAAACTTTATTGAAGATTCTGATGAGGTGCATAAAGATGCAGATGAGACAAATATTTTTGCTAACAAACATGAACCTGGCTCAAGCAGAAAGGACATATACACTCTGTTGAGTGTATATGTTCAAAAAACAATGTTATTGTCACTCCCTGGTCTATAAATCTGGGATCCAACTTCATTCGAATCGGCAAAGAGGACAAAGTCAAGCGATGGGATAAGAAAACCGTTCAATATATTGTCATTGATAGGCCTGAAGTTGTTCGTAAGTACAACGAAAGTATAGGTGGAGTAGACTTGTTAGATCAAATGATACAATATTATCAAATAAATATTCGCACCGTCAAGTGGACACTACGATTCATAATATACTTAGTTGATTTGGCGTTAACAGCTTCATGGATGGAATACAGCCAAAACTGTCTGGCAAACAAACTCCCTAAAAATACCGTTTTAGATTCTATGAATTTCAGGATTCAGGATGCCAGAACTCTGCTTGCGGCTCAACAAAAAGATTTGCAGCAGCCACGTCAACGAGGAAGGCCATCAAAGAAAGTTCAAGGGGTAACACAGCAGAGAACTTGGAGAACAGTGAAAACTCAGACAGTGTCGATTCGATGCCACCTCGTAAGAGAAAAAAAATTATTCAAAAAGTTCCGCCGGAAGAAGTGCGCCACGACCAGAAGAACCATATTCCAATTTTTGTACAAGCTAAAAGTGCTGGTCGATGCAAGGCACCAGGTTGTGATAAAAGCTCTTTTATTGTTTGCAAAAAATGCGATGTGTTTCTTTGTGTGATAATTGCTTTGAAAAAATTTCACCAAAAAAATGCTTATGCCGATTTCTCTTCTGAAAAAGTTTTGCATTTATGCTGCACTTTTTTTCTTAAAATATAAGTTTTAAAATTAAAGTTTTATTGAGATGAAAAGAAAATGTCACAATAACTATAAACGTTAAAACACTTTTCTTTGCTATTAATTTTTAACACAAATATCAATATTTACATAATAACATGTCGAATATATTCGACATTGTCTAAAACCCAGGGGCGGGGTCTAAGACGAAAATTTTTATTTTTTCCGGTTTTAGCACCCACATTTTATCTTAAATACAAATTTTCAGATTTTTATCGCAACATAAATTATTTCTGACCCGGAGAGGGTTAAAAATAGTTCTAGTTATAAAAGGAGGTTACTTAAATACAGAAAATTTCCGATGTCGGTCCATATATACCCGAGAAAAAATCTAAACCGATTTTTTCAGAAAAATTTTTTTGTTCAAAAGCAAATTGACTAATTACTAAAATACAGAAAAAATAATAATGATGAAAATTTCCTATATCGGTCGATATATACACGTGAAATAGCCTAAACCTATTTTTTTAATGAAAAAGTCGCGTTAGCGAGCTTAAACAATTTTTTTTTTGCTTAAAAGCAAATCTAGTAATAAAAGCAGGTTACTAAAATATAGAAAGTGAAAATTTCCGATATCGGTCCATATATACCCGAGAGATAGCCTTAACCGCTTATTGCATGAGAATGACGCGTAAGCGAACTTAAGCTATTTTTTTTGTTTTAAAACAGTTATGGTAATATAAGGAGGTTACTAAAATGCACAAAATTTAAATTTTCGATACTCGGGATATGGCTTAAACCTATTTCTTAATAAAAAATCTAACGTATTCGAACTTAATCCTTTTGTTTTTTTTTTTTTGCTTAAAAGCAGTTCTGGTAATAAAAGGTTAGAAAATACAGAAAATTACAAATTCCTAAATCGATTTTTCCATGGAAGATTACCCTATTGGCTTGTCGATAAACTATATATTTACGTGACTATTGTGAAGCGTGAATACTGGATCTGTTTGGCATGTCAGAATGGTAAACTATATATAAAGTAGGTAATAAAATGCTACCTTGTTGAACTCCTGCCGCTATTGGCTGAGTTAAACTTAAAAAATCTCCTTCTCTGATAACAAACTTCCGACAACATGAGCAACTTACCAGAATCTTGTGAGTGTTTGCAGGCAAGTTTAAATTTTTCTTGTGTACTAAACCGGCGTGCCACTCTTTACCACATGTTTGAGAAATGTCAATAAATAGAGCTGAACAGTACTTTTTGTCTTCAAAGGTCTATCTTATGATCTTGACCAGGCTGTGTGTGTGTGTTCTATGATGCTCGAAAGCCAAATTGATGATTAGGGATACACTCCACATCATTCAATAGTGGAGTCAACTTTTCCATTAACTATTTTTTTAAACAGTTTTGAAATTGTTGGTGGTAGGCTTGTTGGTCTATATTATTGTACTTTAGTGGGATCTTTCCCTGGCTTGGGTGTCATATTAATCAGAGACATCTTGAAAATTAAATCTCAGACATAAGTGGTCTAACAGCATACAGCAGTAGATCAGCTGTATTATGGTGTATGGTTAACATACACCATTCCCTTTTCACAATCGGTTCTTGTCCAGGCTCCAGTTGAAGTTCCCAAAGCTGGCTTGCCTCTAATGAAATTTGAAATATGAAATTTAGAAGTTGCGAAACAATTATGTCGAAACAACCAACAAAGTTATAACTGCTGACAACACGGCATGCTGGCAAAAACAGGCAGCAACAATTAGAACAGCAGTAGCAGCAAAATAATTGTATAAATGTATATAAGCTAGAAGTTAGTGAAGAAGATGGGATCATAATTAATAATCAGTTAACAATAAACAATATTATTTAAAATTAACTCCTATCGTGTTTTTATTTAAATAGCAAACAAGTATTTCCTGCGACTCCTAAGGGACCCTCCAGGAAATACTCTAATAATAAAGAATTTCCTGCCAATCCTAAGGGTCCCTCCAGGAAATACCATAACAATTTTTCACATTTTTGAATCTTATATGGCTAATGGTAGCTTAATTTACGGCTTTCAGAAAATTCATTAATTGACACATCAATATCTTCTGGGGTTCTCAAGGCAATATTTTCTAAGCCAACCTCTTGATGGAACGAAACAGAGATTAAAATGGGTGAGTGACTCTAAAGGAAAATTTTTTGCAGCTCCAAACATCTACAACATCTGGAATCTTTTGTCGGTTTGACGGCCAATCTCGGCTCGAAATCACATCTAAGCCCATTTTGGAAATGGCCTTTCGGGGAAATTAAACGTGACCCCAAAAATGTGCGTTAAGCGTTGTAGTTGCTAGCCGCTAAAGATCGAGGCATCATTCAGGCATTTTTTTTATCTTTTATAGTAACGAGTGATTTTTTTGCTATTATCTTTTTGGCAACACTAGTTTTGACAGCTCACTCACGTTTTGTATCTTGTGTCACTGTCAAACATCTTCAGTTTGGTCTATAATTTAATCATGAATCGTCTTACAAACGAACAACGCTTCCAAATTATTGAATTTTATTACCAAAACGCGTGCTCTGTTAAGAAAGTTCATCACGCGCTTCTTCCATTTTATGGTCAGTTTAATCGACCTACTGAGGCTTCTATTCGGGCTATTGAGAAAAAATTTCGCACCAAATTTACATTGTTGGACATTAAACCACCAACACGCTTACGTAGAGTGCGAACTGAAGAAAATATCGCAGCCGTATTGGCCAGTGTTGGTGATGACCGCGAATTATCGATTCGGCGCCGTTCGCAGCAATTGGGCCTCTGTTACTCCACTACGTGGAAAATTTTTCGGAAGGATTTGGGTGTGAAGCCTTATAAGATACAGCTGGTGCAAGAATTGAAGACAAACGACCTACCACAACGCCAAATTTTTGGCGAATGGCCTCTTGAAAAGTTAGATGAAGATCCACTTTTTTATCGAAGAATTGCGTTCAGCGACGAGACTCATTTCTGGTTGAATGGATACGTGAACAAGCAAAACTGCCGTATTTGGAGTGAAGAGCAGCCAGAAGCATTGCAAGAGCTACCAATGCATCCACAAAAAACAACCGTTTGGTGCGGATTATGGGCTGGCGGCATCATTGGGCCGTATTTCTTCAAAGATGATGTGAATCACAACGTTACTGTGAATGGTGAGCGCTACCGTGCGATGATAACAAACTTTTTTTTGCCCAAAATGGAAGAGCTTGACTTGCATGACATGTGGTTTCAACAAGATGGTGCCACATGCCACACAGCACGCGAAACAATGGACCAATTGAGAGGCGAGTTCGGTGAACAGTTTATTTCACGCTTGTGACCAGTCAATTGGCCGCCCAGATCGTGCGATTTAACGCCTCTAGACTATTTTTTGAGGGGCTATGTTAAGGCTAATGTCTATAGCGACAAGCCCGCTTCGATTGACGCACTGGAAGCCAACATTGCCAACATTATTCGTGAGATACCGGCCGAAATGTTGGAAAGAGTATGCCAAAATTGGACTAAGCGGATGGACCATTTGAGGCGCAGCCGCGGCCAACATTTGCATGAAATAATCTTCAAACATTAAATTATATCGACCCAACTATCGATCCAAATAAATATTTCATGCATTTTTCTGAATTTTATGTGTTTTTTTTTTAAATTTCCGATAGTTCTTATAAAATTACCCATTATATACAGAATACCATTTTCTGCGAAATAGCTTTAGAAACTATACAATATAATATGAAGTGTTCAAGTAATTTATGCTTTTTATGTTTGTTTTTGTTTGTCTTGCATACTTTTTAAGAATGTGATTTTATTCCAATTTTATAAACCGTTTTTATTTCGGTTCCACAGTGCAACTAACACTTTTTGTTTTTTATGAAAAGCTTGTTATTTTATTTGTGCATTTATCTTTATCTCTTCTATTTTTATTTCTATTGCTTTCATATACTTGTATAACTTGAAATCAAATTAAACTACACAAAAATAGGAACAGAAACCTGAAGACTTTCTTCTCACCTCTATTTATTTGTATTACCAATAGTATTTGTCTAGTTGGCGTTGGTGTTTGTTGCTGAAAAGATGTAAGCATGATTTTGTTAGAATTTTACATTTTTTCAACCTAAAAAATGAGATCTTTTATTATTTATAACATAAAATGAAATAAAGCTTAGATAGAAAACTTATCCATACAGTAAAAAAATGAATGAGATATAGGAAAATACTTTGATTTGAATGTGGCAAGAAAGCAAAACATATCGCTCTTTTCGAGTTAACAATGTAGAATTGTTAACAGTACTACATTTTCTATTGTGCCAAAAATTTATTCAAATTACTTTTAAACTGTTTCCTTTAGGAGATATTTTCTAAAAACAATTTCTAAGACTTGTATGGAAACTAAAAGTTTGAAATGCGATTTTCTCTAAACGAGCTTTTTTTAGTTATACTCGCATACTCGTTTTCCTTTCAAGATTATTTCACGACTATTTTATTTTATTAAAAATATAATTGATTAAATATCATTAAAGTTCGCATAGAATTTGTCTATTTTAAATTGTGGTTGTATTGTGTTGTTGCATTATTTACTCGTAACAGGTAATGTTTGTTAAATGAATCAGAAATATAATTAAAACTACATTGCTAAATATTGAATTTAATTTGAAAGCAAGCTGAGTTCTAAGTAATTCTGCTAGCTAAGAAAAGTTACTCTATTGCATTGCAACTTGATATAATATAAAATAGACATGACTTCAAATTATGGCATAAATACCACCTTTATAAATTTATTCTTACAAACAATATTACTTACTTACAATATTTATTTTTACAAACAATATATCCTAAAGAGGTCTTACAGAAGTATGTGCGCGTTTTCAAAAAGTTTATGGGATAAAAGTACCACTTGAATTGTATATATTTTTCTTGAAAACCTTTTCCATCAAAATTAGTTTTTTACGACAAGACATTAAGTAGGGAACTAAAGTGAATACATTTGAACGATCCTGCTAGCACATATGTAATGTTAACATCATTTTTACACCGGTTATTCATAACCCATAAGTCGTAATGCCAGCAAAACAAACGGCACGAATAGTAAAATTGCCAGAACAAGTATATTTATTTACATCATATTTCATTTTGTAAACATTTTTAAAACCGCGTCTTTGATCTTATTTTAAGTTTTTTTTTAATATTATTAAATTCCCTTTATTCGATTTCCATTGCAAATATTGCACAATTATATTTGCCAAGAACAACTGCTTACATATGCAAGAGATATTAAGTAAGTCATTACTTAACAAATTCTCAGTAATGCAGGCGGTAAATACTATGATATTGAATAATATATTTTTATGTAAGTGCAACACATTACCAAGTTTTCGCTGGGTAACAGTTGTATATCATTTTTGGAATAACAGAAAAAAGTTAATTTTCAGTCACTTATTTCAGAGTTTTTTTACTTAATTGTTTTATTCCTACAAGTACATATGTTTGTGTTTATTTTTGTTTATTATATTCTGATGCAAATTCTGTAAAATTAAATTTTTTTTTGGATAATGGTGGTTCGATATGCGACTGTATATTATAATCAGCGTTGTCAACTTTGAAATTTTAACAAAAACGCACCGAATTTTGAAGTTTTTCCTTTCATTTTTAAAAACCTATTTTGCATTTTAAGAAGTATAAAATTTTTACATTAAAAACACGATAATGGAAACCTCTTAGCCTATAATACAAAGTGGGTCTGATAGTACCGCCTGTGGAATGCCATCAAATTCGTTCAATAGCTAGAATACGTGTTTGTCAAACTTGGCTTCTAGTACGACTCTGTTAGTTTTATTTAGATAATTATAACCATATTTTATCAAATTTATTATTAAGCAATTCTATTTAATTATTTTTGCTGTCGGCCGAAATCAGCTGTTACTTTTGCTGCTGCTATCAGAGAAACAAAAATACAACTGCTTAACGTCACCAAAATTTATTGCAGGAGCATACAACCATTACTGTCGAAAGAATTTACGTTTATGGGATCATTGAAAGTTACGGAATCGCACTACAAGTCTTCAAATTCAATTAATAGCAATTCTATCAAAAACAGTGTACATTTCATTTGTGTTTTCGTAAGATGTGTCTTTAAAAGAATTTATTCAAATGTACGAAAATTTGCTAGAACTATAACAAAGAAAAGATGAAGTTTACCATAATCAATATTTAATGCAAACGTTTTGGAAAAACTTTATAATTTATTTAATAATTTGGTAATTTCTCAATTACCAAAACTGTAGCGAGTTCCCCAGCCGTCATAAATACGAACTTCTCTGTTCAGAGACTGCATTTATTCTAGTATTTGACAAACTTGGCGGGATCGTTTAATAGCAAACCACTCTCTAAAAGCAGCAAATTTTATAGAACGAAATGTTTTTTTTTTTAATATACAATAGCAAGATTGTCTGACTCTGTGCATAAAACACGGTACCGTTTTACTCGTAAAATGAAACGTAAAAATTCTGAACGCTTGATTCAACTTTTTTTTCACGTTAAAACAAAAAGTTGAGTTGAATTTGTGCCACCGAAATTTAAAAGACGCTCCGAAAATGTAAAAAAAAGCGCACCCCGCACCGACGAAAGAGTTTTTCGCACAAATAGTTTTAAAAAGCACTAAAAGCGGTGCGAAACGCACCGAGTTGACAACGCTGATTATAATATAAGCTTAATGATTAAAAAAAAAAAACTGGTTTGTAAAAAGTTATTGAATATAATTTTAAATTCACATACTTTCTTATAATTACACTGACGTTAGACTACATTTTAAACATATCCAATGGTTGCTCTTCCGGCTCTTTTGCTTTTTTTCTTTCTTCTTTAATTACCACTAATTCATTAAATTATAAAACATGTTTACACTTCTCAAAGATTTATTCGTTTTTTTTTTTGTATTCAATCCTCTGTGATATAAAAAAATGCAAACGAAACAAAAAACTTCACTAAAATGATCAACAAATTGTATTTTAATGAATTAATTTAGTTTTCCTTTGCCTTTTTTTTATTTTTAACGGAGATGAAAAGATATAAAAAGCGTCCGTAATTTATGCCAACAAATATTAAACTTGTTTATTATAATTTCATTTATGTGTTTCCTTTTCCTTGGCTCTTCATCGTAACAAAATTTTCCAGCAAATCTGTTAAAAAATATTTATTTTTTGCGCTTTCTTCAGTTGGCTTTTTTATGAAGTTGTATTAATTAGGTTTTGTGTTAATTTTCTATCAATTTTGGGGTGAAATAGCACATGTTTTGCATACAAAAGTATACAATTTTTAAGTTTCGTTTTTTTTTTGTTTCAAGTCCTTTGGGTCCTATAAAAACAATTCAGTGTTTTTGTGTTGATGATCATGTATCATTAAAGTTTTCACTGAAAACGTGAAATTTTTATGAGTTTTTATGGGTTTTTCTTAATTGGATATTGGTTGATAAAGTTGTTATTTTTATATTAATTAACTAATTAAAAGTTTTTTAAAGTATCATAATAATGTGGTTGGTGGTGGGATGGATTTTTCTTTGGGGGCTTACAAATGATTTGAGTGAAGATGGGGAATAAAGTTTAACAAATTTTAGATTATTTATATGCAACACAAATTCGAAAATTTTAAATTAGGTAAAAAAAAATTAGTACTTTGAACAAATCTTACTGCTAATTTTGTCGGTACTTGAAGCCTCCTTCACGCCAGCATTCATTGTTAAAAATTCTGTAAAATCGATGAAATTTTAATAGCATTGAAAAGAGAAATCTTGTGTTATTAAGATTTTCGTATGTAAAGGCATTTGTTTACTCTTTTATAAAAGAGTAGTATCCTTTTTGCTGGCCATCCAACCAGGAAAAGAATGTTTTGACTTCAATACTGGGTGGCCCAGAAAGACCGAAGTGGTGTGAATTCCTTATAACTTTTTTATTATAATTTTTTTTTCTTTTCTTTTCAGTATTTTGTAAAGAAGACTTGGATAATTTATAATGGAGCAATACACAATTGAACAACGTGCCCAAATTGTTGAAATTTAAAAAGCACAAGAGAATCCAAATTTTATTCATAACTTAATAATGAGTGACGAAGCCCATTTTCAATTAAATGGGTTCGTTAACAAGCAAAACTGTAGGATATGGGCTACGGAAAACCCGAGAGTACTTCATCAACGACAATTGCACCCAGTTAAGTGTACCGTTTGGTGCGGTGTTTCTTCAGAAAGGATCATTGGCCCATTTTTTTTTGAAAATGAACAAGGTGTCGCCATTTCCGTCAATGGTGATCGATATCGGGCCATGTTGCAAAATTTTGTAAGGCCAGCCGTGGAAAACCATCCGCAAATATGGTTCCAACGGGATGGAGCCACAGCGCACACTGCGAGGGCCACAATGACTCTTTTACGCGACATCTTTGGTGAAAGAATAATTTCTCGTAACAGCAATTTTAATTGGCCTCCGCGTTCCCCGGATTTAACCGCTCCAGACTGTTTTCTTTGGGGCTATTTAAAAGGAAAAGTTTATGTTAATAAGCCTAGGACTATTGAGCAGTTAAAAACCAATATTCGAGAAGAAATTAACAACATACCACCGGAAGTTTTGCGAAAGGTCATGGAAAATGTGTTGGAAAGAGCACATTTGTGCTAAGCAGAATATGGCCACCACTTGCGGGATATCATTTTTAATAACTAATTCAAAAATATTCCCCATAAATTTAATGTATTTAAAAAAAAAATTAAAAAAATATCTCTTAAATAAAAAGTTATAAGCCATTCACACCACTTCGGTCTTTCTGGGCCACCCTGTATTATTTATATTGACATGTGTAAAAATAGATAAAAAGAAAACAAACAACCATATTTTCAGATGATCGTCCCAGTAGTGCAAGAAATTTTTGTCGAAAAATCTTCATTTACAAAAAGAAAAGAACAAGTAAGAGTGTGGTACATTCGGGTGGGCCGAATCTAACATACCATTCACGATAGTCCCGTATATATTACAAATTTGAACTGAATATGGTCGGATATGGAGCGATATCGGGGAAATATTATTTTTGCCTTGTAATCACCATTCCGTAAAAGAAATCTCTCATGGACGGTTATATATGAACCGATATCGGAATTTTCTATTTTCTGTATTTTAGTAACCTTCTTTTATAACGAGAACTGCTTTTCAGAAAAAAAAAATGTTAATGGAAAAATCGGTTCAGGCTATATCTCGGGTATATATGGCCCGATATCGGAAGTTTTCATTTTTCATATTTATATAACCTTACTTTATTACAGAACTGCTTTTAGGCAAAAAGATAAGTTTAAGTTTGCTTACGCGACATTTTCATGAAAAACCCGGTTTCGACTACATCTTGGGTATATATGGACCGATATCTGCATTTTTGTTTGTTTTTGTTTTGCTTAATAATTGTATGAACTGTGAAGATAAACAAACAACTTTTGTTTTCAAAAATTTTTATACAAAATTGCAAAAATTAATGGCTTTTTTCGGAATTTTGAATATATCTCAGCTATACGTGAACCGATATTACTGAATTTCAATAGCAAACACATGGCACGATGGAGTAATAGAATGGTGAGAGAAAAACGTTTCTTTGTCTAATGGTTTTCTCAGAAACTGTATTTCAACGGCGGACAGACGGACATGGCTTAATCGACTTTTCAATTAATTCTGATTCTGAATATATAGACTTTATAGGGTCGCAAATGAAAATTGTAGAAATTACTAACGGAATCACAAACTTATATATGCCCTCAACATTTTTGTGAATTGTATAAAAAAGTATATATATGTATGTCATAATATTAGGAAAAAATTTTTAATGTGTTTTTCATTTGAAATCAAACTAATAAATAATATTTGTTAATTATATATTACAAAAGGATGATAATTCTGATATAACAATAAAATAAAAAAGTTTAAACCAAAATTCAATTTAATAAAATTAAAAAACATGCTTCGTTATCAAACTAAAATATTTATCCATATAGCCAGATAACTATCCGTATAACGCGCTCCGAGCTTTTCGGTATTTGGAATTCATAAAATATGCTTCAGGAATCGCCAAAACCCCCACTTCCAATGCGGCACCTTCAATTTTTGCACTTAATCGGCGGAAACGTGCACGAATATGAAAAACCAGTTCCGAGTTATTTGTCGGTTTCAGGAAACGCAAAAAAAAAAACGGGCACCGATTATAAAAAAACCGGTTCCAAACCGGTTAGTGAAGTGGGTCAAAATTTTTTGGCAGTCCCTAAAATCGGCTTTGTGAATCCCCAAAATTTTACACTTCCCCGAAAAAAACGGCAACTCCAATTTTGCCACTAAAGCAGCAACACTCATATAGGATGAATTTCGAGTGTTGCAAACAAACATGCAAGTGAAACTAAGCCAATCGCGTTAAAAATGGGTAATAAATCGGTATCTTTCAAATGTGCGATTTTATTTTTTACCTTTCGGAAAGCTAATAAGAAAATAAAGAAGAACCATTTTATTTACTTTAGATGCCGTTAATAGTTTGAAAGATATTGGATTTATAATTTTGAAATTTTCATTATTTGCCTTGACTTTTCTTCTTATTTCGTACATATCTACCGTAGTAGCATTCGTATATTACACAGATAATATAAACTTATACATATTTTTTACGCAATACACATACATATTTACACAAAATTGATTCTCTGTATTTCAGGTATGTTGACATAATCAAATTTCCTTCGTATATAAGTTTCATTCGACGGTGTCCGCATGACTTAAAATGGAAAACGTGCTAAAAGAAAATTCTAATGCCTGCCTTTTTATTTAAAATAATATTTTTTGTTTTGATTTTGGGAATTGTATTCAAGTGAATATTAATCACCACAATACAAAAACTGTAAAATCAGGGTCAATAAACACAATTTTCAAACAACTGTGGTTTCTGTCTGTAAATAAAATAAAAAAGTGCTTAAAAATGTCAATCAATAGGTCACTGTTTTCTTGGCAATCAATATTCTTATTTTTAATATATTTCCTCCCAGCATATTTTCCAAAATAAACAACAAATAATAATTTTCAAGTGGTTTCTGAATGAAATAATAACAACTCTAATAAAAAAGAAACGCGATTTTTATAAACAAACACAATCTCTTAAAAAACGATGATAAAAAACGAAATAGAATAAGTTGGGATGCAAAAGCTTTAGAGCAAAAATATAAAATTTTTTTTATTTTAATTGTTTCAATTCCCTGATGCTTAATAAATACTTCTTGTAAGATTTTAAGGATTTTTTTTTTATTTTAATTAAAGCAAGCTTTGCTTTGGCTTAAAATTACAAGATACAATTAACTCAAGCAATAAATTACTCTTTTTGACCATTGTTATTATTGTTTTGGTCAATGTTGACTTAACTTTACAAAAAAAAATATACTTTTGAAAAGCGAAAACAAGCTTCGAAGAAAGTTTATTTATCCTTCATTTCGAATCGATTTATTTGTACACGATGAAGAAGGTGGCATGGCAGAGTGAAGAAAGTAAAGCACTAAAAAAAACATTGACACACTGTTTGATGTAATATACATAAGCAAATACACACGTATTGGTGCTTAAAATTTTTACTTTTTAAAGTATTTACTCTAGCTATGGTCAGTGCCTCGTTTCTGTATTACTCGCATCGAAAAATTTCTCACAAGAAACAAAGGAATTGAGAGAAAAACTATGCGAATTGAAACAAAAAATGGAGTTTCTCACACAAATGTTTCTGTATCTTTGAGAAGCGAGAAATATCTGTCAAAATAGCTATCTTGACGTAATTCATTGGAAGTTTGTGAGTAAACTTGTTTTTGTATTAAAATTTTGTGAGAAGTTCCTCGCTAGAGCTGTCAAAACTTTTCACAAATAAAAGAGTTGCGGAAATTATAAATTTAAAAAATATATAATTGACATAATGGATGCCAAAAGTGTAGATTTTAAATATTTATACACATATTGTCGTATTCATAAAAAATAATTTGCAATTAGTAAAAGTTTAAAAATCATGTATATCAAACATGTTTTTTTACACAAAATTTGTTAATTAAACCTTTATTATATGTAAATTATTTATTATGAATACGGCAGATATTGAATGTAGTTCATTTTTCATTTCTTCGTTTTATTTAGAAAATTGAAAGAATTTCCACGGAGCTGAATCTTTTTATATTTTTATAATAAATATATAAAAATTACGCATTAAATTTTTTTGGTTTTTTCTTTATTTCTTAATATTTATGTACATACACACAGTATGACAAATTAAAAATTTAATATCAAAATCTTAATTTTAGCCTGTCTCGAAAGCGAGAAGCTTCCCTCATCGGTTCAGGAATTGAAAAAGGGTCGGTTGCATCGCTTAATCTCTGCCTGTATATGCGCAACATGTTTCTCCGGTCATGTTGGTCAGCAACCATCACCACAAAACTATAGCTTCACTGCTAAAAATTAGTTTCTTAAATTTTATTTTCGTTTGATCATTTTTTCGTATATTCTTCTTCTTATTTGTTTACTTTTTGCATTTTGACAGCTACTTCATGGAAATATTCCAATAAAGACGTAACTAGTATTGCCTCTTTTCGATTTAGTATACAGAAACGCTGTTTTTCTCAATAGTCGAGAAACGGTGGAATTTTATGTTTCATAATTTTCAATGCGAGAAACTTCTCACTAATATTACAGAAACGAGGCACAGATATAGTGGGTTGAAAAATACAGAATAAATAACTTGTTCTACACTTAAACAAATACAGATGACATCTCTTTTTTTAAGCAAAATAACATTCACATTTCACTTGCTCGGTTGAAATAAATTCAGCTTTTTGCTTCAACTGAACGATTCATTTAGGTGAAAGAATGTAATATTTCTGTTTACTTTCACATTGTTTGGTATTTGGTAATTTTAATTGGTAATATTTTTCTTCAATGTAGAGATGTGAATGTTTTTTCATTTTGGTAAATAAAATTACAAACCGCTTGATTTCTATGTTTCCCAGCTATCTATATGTCGACATTTTATAGGAGCTACTGTAATCATCCGTAGACTTTGGAAATTTTTTAAAGATATTCTCAAACATTCAACTTTATATCCCAACAATCTATATAAATTGTTGAGAATTTAAAAAGAGAAATGTTTTATTAATACCTACCAAAACACAAGCATTTGCTTTTGCAAACGTCTCTACTTTTCTTTACACCATGCAAACAAATGAACAACAACAATGGTTGCTACGATTTGTTTTTTAAAAGTATCGAAAAGAAGTGAACAAAAATTCAAACAATTGTGTTTTGTTCACTATATTAGCTTCTAACAGCTTGTTTTGTATGTTGCCCAGCTGGAAAACATAGTATTTTTCCTTTGCCTACATTTAACAATTGCTTTGAGGACACATGTCCTGGTTGGTGATTCTGAAGAGCGATTCGCATATTTTAATGCGAGACTATTCACATATTTCCATAAAACTGATTACGTTAACCAACATGTTTCTCTATATGTTGTGCACATAATAACGCTCTGTAAATTTTGAAAAGAAGTTATTCTATCAACATTGGCCAATAGCGACCACTTGTATAATCATTCATCAGTACACGGATGGGCTGAGTAGATACGATTTGGTGCATCGAATAAAAAAATATTCACATAGCTAACAACAGGATTTAACTATTTTCTTTCTGAGTAGAGCAGTGTACATATTCTGAAAAATAACTTGTTAGAGTTGTAGATGGTGGTCTGTATGACGTTTGTTTCTGTAAAAGGAACTCGTTATCTTTTCTCTAAGTGTATAGACAAATGAACAACAGTAGTGGGAGTTCTATCGTCAGCTTTATTGCCCGCTAACATATCTTCTAATCTTATTCTGGGAAATGTCATAATTTCTATGCGTAGCTGCAATTCCAAAAACAGACATATCGCTTAGGCTCGTAACGTACCTGCAAACGTTTTTAATAGGTTTAACGGATTTGTACATTAATTTTGTAATTAATCGATTGAAAGTGCATCACTAACGTATTTTTTATTTATGTTTCCTTTCAAAATTAATATTTTCAATTCATATGAAATGTAAAGCGCTAATTTATTTTTCTAAGAATTATAATATATTATTGTTCATAATATTTTTCATAAAATTGTGAATGTCAAGATAAATCAACATCAAGAAATCAAATGTCATTTTAACGTACAGTTAAAGTGGCCCACTTCAACTTTAAACGTATGGTAATCTAATAATTGTTTTTGGATACAACTTTAGGAAATTTTTCTTAACAATTGCTTACCAAGCTTTGTTAAGTTTTTTTTTGCATACGGCCGTTTAACTTTAACCGTTTTCACAATATATAAAAAAATTACTTTTACCATGCCCATTATCCCAACCCCTCTCACATTTATTTTTATAATTTATATCGACCATCATGTCATTCATACCAAACTTAGAAACTTTAGCTTTAACCGTTCTCAAGATTTATATATATATATATATATATATATATATATATATATATATATATATATATATATATATATATATATATATATATATATATATATATATATATATATATATATATATATATATATATATATATATATATATATATATATATATATATATATATATATATATATATATATATATATATATATATATATATATATATATATATATATATATATATATATATATATATATATATATATATATATATATATATATATATATATATATATATATATATATATACATATATATATATATATATATATATATATCCCTAATGTCAGTTCTGTTTTGACATTTGTGTAGTAAACACATGCGAAATACACGTTATTAAAAAATGTTACGCTACACTGCTCCAGAACGCGGAATATTGATGAAGATGATTTTTCATCGAAAATAATCAGGAGTGACGAGATCAATTTCCATCTTAGCGGGTACGTAAATAAGCAAAATTTGCGCTTCTGGAGCACTGAAAATCCGCGTGTAACACACGAAGAGCCATTACACCCGCTCAAAGTCACTGTAAGGTGTGCTGTTTTCGATTACTGTGAATGGTGAGCGCTACCGAGCAATGATCAACGAGTTCTTTTTGCCGCAACTTGATGAATTGAGAGTGGAAAACATGTGGTTCCAACAGGACGGTTCTATGGCACACACTGCATGTGCCACAACCGATATGCTGAAGATCGGAATGTTATTTTCGCGCCACCCTGTATATATAAATCATTATTTACTTGGTACCACCCCCACTTATTTGATTCCGCCTCCTTTTTAACCGATAATTTATATTGGGATTTAAGCTGCTTTGACCAAATCAGAAAATCTTACTGTTATCGTGTTTAAAATGTAATCAAATCAATATTTATTTTGTATGGGCGTAGCATTTTTTCTTACAAACCATCTTCTCAAAATTTCAGAGCTTTTAAAGAAAAGCTGTATATATGCCACTCATTGTCACATATGTATACGTGACGTGGAAATTAATTTAGAAACTGATATTACATATATTTAGCACACAATCATTAAAAAGCATAAGGCTTTTATATAACAAATGCTTGTACGATATAAGTTTCTTTAAGTTTTTGTCTGTGGTAGGGTGGCAGATATATATGAGTACTGCGGTTCGTCGGTACACTAAGTAATTATTTGAAAATTCCGTTTTTAAGAGTATTCTCTCCGAAAAAAAAACATAAAAGTCATCCCATTAAGTACCATGCAAGTCATATATATTTGCCAGATGTAAGCATCTCAACAAAGCAGTATATACGAAGTAATAACATCTTAATTCATTTGAAAAGCAATGCATTTTTGTTAAAGTCATTCATGAAGTTTTGAAAATAACTGAATTCAAATGGTCTCCACCCTCGGTGACACATGTGCGACATCTTATCAAAAAGTTATTCATTACTGCCTGGAGTGCTGCAGGGGGAATTCTCTCAATTACCCTACAAATGGATTGCTTTAAATTATCCAAAATTGTTGGGTTTCTCTTTTAAACTTCTTGTTTGTAATAATCTCACAATAAAAAATCAGGTGCAGTGTGGTCTTGAGAGGCCAACGGAAGGGGGAGTTTCATGAAATCAGTTTATTGGGAAATTTTTGCCTCAATTTTGTCATAACAGGCGTGGAAAGATGACTCATCTTGATGAAACCAAACTGAGTTGAAAGGGATTCTCTCTCGGCGTAATTCTATAAAAAAAAACGTTTTCAAGATCTTAAGTAACGGTCTCCATTGACCATAACAGCAAGACCGTTTTCTTCGAAAAAGTAAGGCCCGACAATTAACCTTTAGGAAATTACACACCACGCTGTGATGCGAAGTGGATGTAATTGCATCTGATGTAGTATCTGTAGGTTAGAACTCCTCCGTATTCGACAATTTTGTTTGTTAACATTTCCGCCTAAATCAAAATGTGCCGCGCTAGACATAAAAAAGCAGTTCAAGCCGTTTTCATCCTCTGACACCATTTGAATGATCTTCTCACAAAATTCCAAGTAAATCGGAAAGTTTTTGTCTGTGGTAGGGTGGCAGATATATACGAGTACTGCGGTTCGTCGGTACACTAAGTAATTATTTGAAAATTCCGTTTTTAAGAGTATTCTCTCCAAAAAAAAAACATAAAGGTCATCCCATTAAGTACCATGCAGGTCATATACATTTGCCAGATGTAAGCATCTCAACAAAGCAGTATATACGAAGTAATAACATCTTAATTCATTTGAAAAGCAATGCATTTTTGTTAAAGTCATTCATGAAGTTTTGAAAACAACTGAATTCAAATGGTCTCCACCCTCGGTGACACATGTGCGACATCTTATCAAAAAGTTATTCATTACTGCCTGGAGTGCTGCAGGGGGAATTCTCTCAATTACCCTACAAATGGATTGCTTTAAATTATCCAAAATTGTTGGGTTTCTCTTGTAAACTTCTTGTTTGTAATAATCTCACAATAAAAAATCAGGTGCAGTGTGGTCTTGGGAGGCCAACGGAAGGGGGAGTTTCATGAAATCAGTTTATTGGGAAATTTTTGCCTCAATTTTGTCAAGATGACTCATCTTGATGAAACCAAACTGAGTTGAAAGGGATTCTCTCTCGGCGTAATTCTATAAATAAAAACGTTTTCAAGATCTTAAGTAACGGTCTCCATTGACCATAACAGTAAGACCGTTTTCTTCGAAAAAGTAAGGCCCGACAATTAACCTTTAGGAAATTACACACCACGCTGTGATGCGAAGTGGATGTAATTGCATCTGATGTAGTATCTGTAGGTTAGAACTCCTCCATATTCGACAATTTTGTTTGTTAACATTTCCGCCTAAATCAAAATGTGCCGCGCTAGACATAAAAAAGCAGTTCAAGCCGTTTTCATCCTCTGACACCATTTGAATGATCTTCTCACAAAATTCCAAGTAAATCGGAAAGTCTCTAGGCTTGAGTCTTATATGGAAATACGATTAAGTTTAAGTCTTGGTGCAAAATTGTTTGCAGTGATACCTATTTGAGCAGATAAACTCCTTGTCGATACTTTAGGATTGTATGGCAGAAGCTACAGCAGCGATAGTTTCGTGCATTTCGCCTTCAATACCCATACATAACTTTAAAATGGCAACTTTGGTTGATAGATTTAATTGCCACCTGTAATATCTTTTTAGCAACTGGCAACGGAACTAAAGTTCGTTTGCTATCGATAATATTTGGTTGTACGGCAGCTTTAACAAGTAGTGTTATAACATTGGCAAAATTTTGTCTGCAAGCTACACAACTCTGGAGAAACACATAAACATAGTTGGTTTTTATAGCAAGAGAGAGAGAGAGAGAGAGAGAGAGAGACAAGATATTGACAAAATACGTGTGATATTTTTTGGCATTGTAATTATTGCAGTTCTAACACTACCTAGTAAAGCTACATTGTGTGGTTGTTTTCTGTGGCAAACCTATGCTGACGAACTAACTACATAACTACCTAACAGCTCTAGTTTTATGGTTTACAGCCAAAAAATACCAAGAACGCCACATACCTAGATAAGTTAATTCGAACCTCCTGAAGACGAAAAGCTCTGTAATTTATTTTTTCTAAGTACCGTTTTTTAGGTAACGGTACTTTTGTGTTTTTCGGTGTAAGGTACCACTCAAACCCTTGTAGAGCCCAATCAAAAAGTCCGATCGAAATAAATGGCATATCGTTGGAAAGGTAATTTAATGCCTTTTCCGCCGATATAATGCGAAAAAAAAACAGATGAAAAATAAAGTTTTTATTAAGCATTTTGTGGAACGACAACATTTTAATTTCCATTGCTCACACACTATATTCGGTGTAAATTAAAAAAATTTTAATTAAAATGACGTGCGACTTGAACTTTTGCATTTTTTTCAGATGGATGTTCGCGAATGAGGAACCAACAATAGCCCGCCATCATTTGTTCATCCCACCAGCCTTTGTAACGTCTCACGATTTTTTCCATTTCCTGGCGAAATCTTTCACTTTGTTCATAACTTTCGAAACCCAAGTTCGTGGGGAAAATATCCATATGACTGAATAAGAAGTGCAATTTATGTGTCATATTTGAACCTAAAATTAAGAAAAAATAAATTTTTAAATGATAATGGCCTTTTTGATGTACATGCTTTCACTTAACGCTTACCAATGGCACTGAATTTTTACAGTAATGTATCGATTTTCTCAGTGTAATCAGGACTGCTATAGTTTCCCAAAAAGCTCTGAAAGATGTCATGGAATGCTTCACATGTCTCCAAGTTATCTGGACCTAAAGACTCATTAAATGTTTGGTCACCGTACAGAGCCCGAATTTCATGTCCATCAAATATACCAGCTTCAAATTTGCACGCTGTTTCTCTCGGAAATTTTTGTTTAAGGTAATTCATGGCAAGACTGCCTTTTGGCAACTTTTTCACAATATTTTTAAATAACCCAAGCTTAATATGCAATGGAGAAAGTATTATCTTCTCTTGAGGAGTAAGTCGATAATTTTTGATATTGTACTCTCCGTGCGTACGTCCACTTCGCTCGGGTTAAACTTTGCGGGTGTAGTGATTCTGACAGTCACGCCTGTCCCATCGGCAAGAAAACAGGGATACTTCGCATTGCCCCCTTGCAATCCAGATAGTATGGCAAACTTTCTATTGATGTTGGTCATTATGTATGAGATCGAGAATTTCTTTCACTGCTTCATACGAGTATGTTTCCTTTATATATTTTCCATATCCGATTGGAATTGATGGTTTCGTATTCCCTTAATAAAGCAAGACTGTTTTCAAACTATCCTTGCCTCGATCTAGAAAAAGACGCCACTTCTCTGGGTCATTTTAATTTAAATTTTTTGAATTTACACTGAATATAGTGTGTGAGGAATGAAAATATTGTCGTTCAACAAAATCCTTAATAAAAACTTTATTTTTCATCCGTTTTTTTCAAATTACGCTTAAAATGTTGGTAATTAAATAAACTATTTGGTAAAAAAACGTAGAAAAAAAAATGAAAATTTTTGAAAAAACGTAAAAATAGGCAAATTTTGAAATTTGAGGTGTCATAACTCAGCCATTTCTTGTCAGATAGAACGCATTATATTCGGCGTTATAAATTACCTTTCCAACGATATGCCACTTATCTCCATCGGACGTTTTGGTTGGACTCCCTTGTGGAGTGCCGAAAAACACAAAAGTACCGTTATCTAAAAACGGTACTTAGAAAAAAAATACAGCGTTTTTCTTGTTCAGAAGGTCCGAATTAACTTATCAAGGCATGTGGCGCTCTTGGTATTTTTCCAAACTTAAAATTTGTGAAGCAGTGTAATAAATTTTGGATTTAGTTTCGAATTGGAATTGGATTTAGTTTCGATTTGCGTGAATTAGTAGACGTGTTTTATTCAATATAACCCACCTAGCATATGATGTTTATTAGACGATTTTCCTTAATATACAAACCCCAAAAGAATCTTCTGACGATTATCTGATGAGCAACAATAAATTAAATATAAGTAAATATAAGTAAATATAAGTAAAATATTTGTCATAGTCTATTCTTAATAGTTCAGCAAGCTTTCATATTAGGGATTTAACACGGATCACGCTGTAGGATAGGGGACAATTAAACGGTTTTACCGCTGTTCTCAATAAAGAACAAATAAATTTTCGGAACAATTTATTTTTTAAATATGAAGAAATCGATGTGTGCGAAAAAAAACTCGTTGTAAGTACATATCGCTCCTTTATTGCAACATAGTCATAACTAAAAAAGCTTGTTTCGAGAAAAACACATTTCTAGTTTTTCACATTTCTAATTTTTAGTTTTCATACAAGCCTTAGGCAAAATTTTTAGAAAATATCGCCTAAAGAAAACAGTTTAAGAGTAATTTGAATAAATTTTTGGCACAATATAAAAGGAAGTACTGTTAACAATTCTGCATTGTTAACTCAAAAAGCTAATTTTTTGAGATATGATGATGTTGCAATAAAGGAGCGATATGTACTCGTATATACATATGCATGACAAAGTAAAAACAAAAATTCTGATATGAATATATTATTACCATGGAGGGCCAAACACTACGACTCTATAATGTAACTTGTAAGCCTTTTTAACATTGATTTGTAACTCTGCACTATTCTGATTGATGCCTCCTCTTACGACTTTAACATCAACTTCTTGTTCATCGTTCGTTTTATCAACAACGACGACAATTTCTGTGATCTCTAGCGCGAGACTTGATGAGCTGGTATGCACAAATGGGTATTTCAATTTTTCTTGGAAATTACAAGGGCTTTCGTGCCACCTTTGTTTATTAACGTCAACATCCGCAAGAATTCGTGCATCTAAAAAACAATTTTTAATTTACATATGTATATTGCTAGTTAAATTTTGTGTTTTTTTATATTTAATTACTTTCTACATGATCTCCAATTACTATATCTATAGACGGCAAATCCAAATAATCTGACAATGTTAGTTGATGAACAGCACCAATAGCCGCAAAAATTGAAGCTGCTACAAGCAGTAGAAAAACGAAGAATTTAAACATCTTTCTTTCAGAATAGTTTTAAGATTATCGAGGAATTATGCTTTTTATACGATTTTAAACGAAAACAAAAATATCTCAAAGTTTGGTAAATATTTACCTAACTTATAAAGACAAAAACAAAACGTGTTAGTATAAATACTAACCCTTTGTGACACGTTCAAAGTACAACTCTATTACCGAACTTTGAAAATATTCATATCAAGGCTTTAAACAGGTGCTGGCAGACCTGCAATAAATACAATACCAAAGAACATCACATGTATATTGTTGGTAGAACTTGCGAAAAGTTGTCAGAATTTTGTTTTTCTTGTGTATGAAAAAGCAAGAAATTTTTACGACTACCCTATTAAAGCTGCTTTGATTCATATATACATATGTACGAGTATGTACAAATTTGTCAAAAACACATAGACTTCCTTGCTTTTTCAAACAAAATTTTGCCAACTGTTCGTTTTTTTTTAAACACAAAAACTGCGAAGCTTTTTTGCTTGTCTGCAGTAACACCCAGGGTCTGTGGCAGGAATCGAACCTGCGACCTCGAGACCGTTGGTCGAGTACTCTACCAAATCAGCCATCGAGGCACCTGGTGCTGTATTTATTGTAATTCTGCCACAATTTCAATATATTTTTAACCAACTTCAAAATAAAAAAGACGCAGAACTATAAACATCAGCATTTTATGCATTTATAACAATTTTAGTCATACGAGTATATCCATTCAAGCCGCAATTATTTCCCATTGTCAGACGAAATACATATAAGACATAAATAAGGCTCCTGGACCGGAACGCATTCCAGCACTGGTCTTGAAGCAGTGTTCTTCTACGCTTGCGCATCCATTAGCACGCCTCTTCAGCATACTTTACCATGCTGGCGCCAAACCCCAAAAAAGGTGAGGCAAATAACTCTGGAAATTACCGCCCAATTGCAATTTGCTCTGCGCTTTCCAAAGTAATGGAAAGTATGGTCACCTACCACTTTATGAGGTTTCTAGAGGCACATAAATTACTTTGTGATCATCAATGTGGATTTAATAAGGGTCGTTCTACTGGCGATCTTATGGCATATCTCTCCATCCATCATTTGGGTAAAAGTAAGGTGGTGGCTCTGGATATTTCCAAAGCGTTCGATAGAGTGTGGCATGCTGCACTACTGGCAAAACTAACAGCTCTTGTTGTCGATGATGACTTTTCTCAGTTTATATCGAGCTTTCTCAGATACCGCACTATACGAGTTGTTATAGATCGGGTCTCATCAAACGAGTTCAAGATTAATTCAGGGGTACCGCAGGGCTCCGTTCTTTCTCCTACCCTATTTTTAGTGCCAAGACGCTAAATATGGATGACTCAGTGAACAGTGATCTTCTATTAATTTCCGAATGGAGTCGAAAAAACAGAGTCACATTTAACGCTCGAAAAACCCAATGCTCTTCATTAACGCAGAAACAAGCCACCGCAAGTGCTGCTTCTTCTGTACTCGTGGATGGTATAAATATTGAGGAATCGGATGCTCTTGATGTTCTTGGAAAGAAGGTACAGTGTGATACTCGCTGGATTGATCACATTTTTCATGTTTCTAAAGAAGCATTCAAGTGTTTCGGTGTTTTGAAACGGCGTAAGATGTACTTCACTCCAACCGACCTCCTTACTTTTATACCACCTACATCCGACCGAAAATGGAATACAACTCTCATGTTTGGGCCGGTGCCTCAAAGTCTATTTTGGGGCTACTCGACCGTGTACAGAAGAGGGCGACAGTAAGGTATCCAACTCTATTGACTTACTGGAGCATCGACGCAGTGTGGGGTGCGTTACTCTTTTCTATCGTTGCTACAATGGATTTTGCTCTGACGTGATTAGGGATCTTGTTCCCGAAACCCGCACATTTATACGTAGCACACGTGCATCGTCCAGAGCTCATCCATTTGTGGTCGATTGCCCAGGGAATCGTACTACGTATTACAGAGAGGATTCGTTTTTCAGCCGTACGCTTCGCCTGTGGAATAAGTTGCCTGCAAACGTGTTTCCTGTCTGTTATAGCATTTGAAAGTCCAAGTCAAATGTTCACAAACACTACTCCCTGTTTTCCCCACCAGATAGCCTATCTTCCTAGTTCCGATACAATGTACTGCATATGTAGGAGTTATCCCCTGAGTACTGGTCCAAGATAAAAAAATAATAATATCAGTAAAATAATGGGGTACACAAAAGTAGGATTATAATCGGAAGATGCTGTAATTTTGCAAATAGCAGTAAATATTGGTTCTACATTGAAACTTGTAACAGCAAATTGATACAAAATATACGTCAATATGACGAATACCACTGTGCTCCTCAGGAACCCGCAACAATTATTCTTGCATTTTTGCGCAAAAAATTCCACCAAAAAAAAAAAAACATAATGAGCGAGCAGCTAAGTCCGAAAATACGCATATAGTACGCGAAAGAGCTATTAAAACAGCTCAAGGTCAATATCGGGTATGGTGTTAACACTGAGCGCATCATCAAGCTTTAGAAAAAATACTGTGAATGGCGAGCATTACAGAGCTATGCTTATCGATTTTTTCCTTCCTTAAATGGCCAAGTTTGAGCAGGCGATCATGTGTTGTAATGCGGCATGATGCACGGCCTACCCAATGTCGACGTCATTGACGTAAATTGGCCACCAAGACCGTGCAATTTGACCGCTGTAAACTTTTTTTGTAGAACTTCATGAAGTCACAGATCTATAATAAGCAGCAGATGAACGTAGTCAGTACACTCTGACTGAGTACGCGCATACGCGAACATTAGAACGATATTATATTCTACACATTATTATATTCTACATATTTCCTCACACACACGTTTGTAGTTCGAAATTTCGATTTGCAAACTCAAACCTTTTCTGGCTTATCAACATTTCAACGAAAAAGTAAAGTTTTCTTAAGAGCGAAAACCAACTCATAACAGACGGCAATTATATATCCAGAAAAGTCAAATTTTTTTGTGTTCACTTCTTTTTTTTAAGTGGGTTAATTTTATGTGGACGCTTGTTTACAAAATTTATTTTGTATATTTGGGTCTGCTTACAAACACGTCAAAAACAATAAATATTCGTACTAAGAAACGCGTTTATATAAAAACAATGTCATAAAAACTACGTTATCTTTATAAAAGCGAATTTAGTACCAGGTGGTCTCGTTAGCGTATATATATATATATATATATATATATATATATATATATATATATATATATATATATATATATATATATATATATATATATATATATATATATATATATATATATATATATATATATATATATATATATATATATATATATATATATATATATATATATATATATATATATATATATATATACAATCGACACCTCTAGGACCCTTTGGCCTAGTTAGGGTGGTTGATCCTAGGTGGAGCCCCTTTCAGGCGGGCAGTTATCGGGTAGATTATGTTAACAAGAAATGCAGAGGGAGGCATTTTATTCAAAGACAGTTATGAAGCTTTTTGTGCACTTTCTGCTATTTTGCCCTACCTTTGAGATGCGAAGCCATATCCATCCTACCATCCTAATTTTTTGACTCATGTATTTTTTTTTTACCAACCTCGACAAAATAAGAGCTTCTAGCGAAACCATATCCAAAAAGTCGTGCACTAATTCACATCTAACGCACATATTCTGTGCATATTTTCATATGCTTAATATAAAAAAGAACACACGTTTATTATATACAGCCCAATTATGAATATTCTCACGGAATTTATTTCTCTCGGAATTTATTCCTCACGGAATTTATTTCTCACATAAAGTACTTTTTTCAATTCATATTAAAGAAAAAAATCACAATTTTTGTCCGTGAGAATTGCAGAGTTGATCTCCCTTTCGTGTTTTTAACGAATGGAGAAAAGAAAAAATAGAAAACCTCATACTTAATTTTTGTTCATAATTGAAGGAAAGGGAAAGTGATAAAATTCCTACGGAATTTTTATTTATAATTGGGCTGATAGTTTTTAGCCGCTTTTTTACTTTGTTCTTTTTGTGAATTATTTCGTTTTTGTTAAAAAACTATTTTACTAACAAATTTAGGTTTTCATTATACTATTAGAAAACACAGTTAACCTGTTTTTCTTTAATTTCTAACCGAACGCCGGTTTGGCGAAAAGTCAAATAATCGATCACTGAAATAATAATTTGTAAAACCTATTTTTTTATATATATTAATTTTTCTTCGTATCTATTTTATTCCAACGTAAGTGACGTTGATAGGTCTGAATATTGGCCGGGCGTGTTAAAAAATTTGTGTGTGAAACTTTGTTCGTATATGACTTTAGTCATTTACGAACTCTGAATCTTATATTAAATAGTAAGAAAAAGTATACACGAGCTTGTGTTTTACATTCATATATTCCTACTCTTGTCTGTTTTAAAAAAATTACAAAAGTCTGTTTCAAAATATATCATTATGCTTTTCTTGACAGACATTTAGAAAATAAATTTAAGTCTTCTTCTTATGCTTATGGCTTGTGGAAGAAGCAATAAAAATACTTTTTAATTAGTCGCAACATATTTGGATTTTTTGTGTTCTTCTCCCAACAGATCAATTAAAATTCTCCCAAAGATGTACTTCTTTACATAAACAAGTGTTTTATTTCCAAAATATTCAAGCAAATTTTATTTATTTATAAATCACATCAATAAAAAAAAAACTAAAAATAATTTATCTGTGTATGCACATCTTTTAAGAAATTTGTTTAACGAACTAATTTTATTTCATGCATGAAGCAGCACTGTTTGCCACTGGGTGCTTTGAGGCTCCATTTGATGTTGTAGGTGCCCAAAGGGAATTTGCTTTCGATAGGCACATCTAGGGCATAGTTTTGACTCTCACCATTACGTACAGGACATTTTGTGTATTTGCAAGCATCCTTGTCCATAGAAATCAACGGCAATTCTTCTCCAGCTCCTTTCACCCAGACTAGATTGGCTTCTAAAGAGTCGGCATCAAATTTGGGTGTGAAAGTGAAATTCATTTTGCTGGGCTTGCGACGCCTCAATTTGCAGGCGGCATTTTCATTATCCCGCACGCAGGGATCCACAGAAACTTCGGAAATATCACAATCATTTACCTCGCACGTTTTATAGAAAATTGTCTCTGACATGGCACAGGCCACGAAGGAAAAAAATATTAGAAATTTTACTGTTGACATTTTATAAGCAATTAACTTTTCAAAGCTGCGCTAGTTTTCACGTTTCAAGTGAGGAGGTCTGCTCTCCGGCTGAAGAGATAAAGAAATGATTTGTTTTTTGAAATGCTCCGGGGAAATTATATTTCAAAATTCCAACAAGTCATTAGATTTTTTTTCCGCTGTTTTATATTTGTGGAGAGTTTCTCTCGTTGTTTGACCCGCGTCAAGTGACACTAAGACTATTGTTGATAAGAATGCGTTATCTCTTTTTTTCTTTTTGCTTGAGTTGAATACAATATTTGTATTATGATTTTGGTTTTAATATTTATTTGATTTTTTCAATATTTTAGGTAGTGTCAAAAATCTAAGTACATATGTACATACTTTATGTTTTGTATTAAATTATTTTCTTTATTTTAATTTCTGATAAGTCATGGATGGCGATTGGGATTATATGAAAGGTATTTTTAGTTTATGACTACTTCTAATCTGTTATCTTAAAACGAAGAGAATTCCATTTAATAGTGTTCAGCTAAAATATTTGCTTACAAATCAGGTCTATACAGAAAAGTGTACAAAAACTCAATGATTTCCTACGCTTTAGTTACACAAGAAAGAAATGAGCTTAAGCTACGTTACTAATAGAACTTTAAGACTACTAGACCTAGTTACAACAGGCTGTTCCAACAATCAATGTTCAATGATGAATAAAACGCAGAAAATTAACATTTAAAACTAGATGGTATTTCGAAAAAAAATCGAACGCTAGCGTTCGCTAACATTTTGAACACCAAAAAATTGATTAAAGACGAGCTAAGTAATCTACTCGCGACATATCCGTATACATTACGCGGTTAACAGATGCACTTGTCAACAGAAAGTTCATAAATAGGCTCCAAATAAGTTTTCTGACCTACAAAATACTGGCGAAAGCCAGCGATCGACATCATGGGACAGGCCCATAATATATTAAATTATAAGTTAACATAAGTTTTTGGAATATCTTTATGTAGTAGAGCAACACGATGTTTAAGATAATTGTTTGCATATTTAGTGAAACACAATCAACATTTATGGGAGCATGGTAATGCCATTTTTACGCTCATTTCCATTCACCACCTTCTTTATGAAGTTTTTTTTTTATTGATGTTTATCAAAATTTAAAAAAATAAATTGTCACATGTACGAGGCTGATCAAAAAATAACTGTTATTTTAATTTTTTTCAAAAAGTATTTATTTATTCATATTGTCTCCTTTAAAGTAGTCCCCCTCAGATAAAATATACTTATGTCAGCGTTTTTTTCCACTTCTCTAATTATGTCTGAAACGCGGCTTTTGGTGTCGCCAACAGTTCCTGTTTCGAGGGTTATTTTATCTCTTCACTCGTAGCAAAACGTTTTCGGTGTCTTCAGTTTTTGAAAGAGGAAAAAGTCAGCGGGGCCAAGTCCGGTGAATACGGTAGTTGAGGCGTGATAATGGTTTTGTTTTTGGCCAAAAACTCATGCACAAGCATCGATGTGTGAGCTGGTGCGTTATCACGGTGCAAAATCCATGATTGTTTTTTTCACAATTGTGTGCATGTCTTACGAATTGCTTCACACAAACGGCGCATAACTACAAGGTAATATTCTTTATTGCCCGTACGAACTTGTAATAACAATTCATGATGCTCCACGCCGATTCAGCTGAATAAAACAGTAAGCAAAACCTTCATTTTTAGTAAAAAAATCTACGAGCCCATCAAAACCCGGCCAACCTTTTCATCTGTCAAAAACAAACTGACAATCCGAAATTGCTGATATGTGTGCCAACATAATATAAAAAAATGCGAAAATCGAACATACGTAACTCACGAAGTTTTAAAATAACGGCTATTTTTGGATCAGAATATGTATATAGCTGCCGCCAAGAACAGAAACACTTGCTTGGAAGGATAGAATCTCTTCCTGTTGAATCATTGAAAATCCATATTGAAAAATTTTACCTTGATTACATACAACAGAACTAATTAGACAGACTATTGAGCAGAGTGGCTACCACTAGTGTTTGTGAATGTATAATTTACCTTTAATGCGTTCTCTAATATGCAAGAAATAAAACCGAACTATAGTAACTAAATTTACTATTGTGAATATTAATTTATTGAATTTATGCTAAACTTTGTAACTTTTAAATTAGTTTTTGGATTTTTGTACATTTGTACATCGGGTTTTAATTCAAGTTTTTCCTTTCTTAAGTTTGCTCGACTTCCTAAACGCAAGTTGCAATGCATAATTTCAAAAAATGCGTATGCAATGCTAAACATGTCTTAAGTACAACTTTGCGTTGCACAGACATTTTTTCCATTTTATCGGCATAAAACAAATGTAAAAACATGTTATAAAATTTAATTTTTTTTTGAATAATGGAGGTAACGCAAAATTATTTATCCATTTTGTTGGCAAGTGTTGAGGAAATATCTCAATCTTCAAAACATATTGATTTGATAAAGGAACTTAATAAAAAAAAAATAACAGACAACTTTTATTAGAGACAATAAAAATCCCGATAAGAAAACTGATCTAAAATAAAAATTTTGAGGTATGCATTGAATTAATGAATGATGACATTTTTCATTCAGATTTCTGTTTGCATACAAAATAAAATTGATACGTGATTCTGACAGCTGATACTCATTAAAACGAGTTGCCAAACGATTAGGAACATTGGATCTTGCGAGAATGTTTACATATGCATTTACGATGTGTATACATTGTAAATATGCTTTGCAGGAAGTCGGCCTTTATCTTAAGAAGAATTTTTCTGCAATACAAATTTGCTGTGATCAATAATTTTTGATTGAAGAAGACGAGAAAAACAATAAGCAAACCTTTAGCTGGGGGATAACTATCTGTTTCTTAGGCGGTACACCACTCATCAGCACACATTTTCGGATTTGAACTCGATGGCTGATTTGCTAGAGTACTCGACCAACAGTCTCGAGGTCGTAGGTTCGACTCCTGCTCACAGACTCTGGGTGTTACTGCAGGCAAGCAAAAGAGCTTCACAGTTTTTGTGTTTATTCTTAAAAAAAAAAAAAAAAAAAAAAAAAAAAAAAAAAAAAAAAAACTCTGATCATGACGTATCATGAACTGCCTTAACCACTCAGCCACTGTCCGCATACATTGTTTGTACAGCATTTTCTATCTCTGAACAAGCTGTATTTATTTTTTAGTTATTAACATACGCGTACATATATTTGTATTTTATAATTCTCCGTACACAGAGATGTAATTGTAAATAATAATTTCTTTAAATTTTGTTGTTAAAAAATTCTTCTGCGGATAAACTTAAGAAAGGAAAAACTTGAACTAAATCGGCGCCGATTTTTCCTTCATACTTCCTTTATGAGTGAGTGGGTGTTACTGCAGACAAGCAAAAAAGTTTCACAGTTTTTGTGCTAAAAAAACAAAAAAATAAAAAAAGCAGTGCAAAGTAATAACGATTATCAAATCCATAATCTTTATCAGCAATTGGACATTGGACATACATATATCAGTATCTGAGGTTTTTAATATTATTATCACTACATAAAACAATTTTCTTGCATTTGATTGGTTATAAGATACATCAAATTGCTTGCCTTTTATTATATTATATATGTACATATATATTTCTTTCCAACTGGAATGTAATGTAAATGGAATATGGTAGTAAAGTAAAGTAAACTTAAGACGTAAGTGCGATTATAGAACGTAAAAACGTAACATATGTTTTTGGAAAAAATTTAGCTACTAATAAAAGATTTATGCGCATGTATACAAAAATAAAAATGAATTTTAAATAAACTTTAATTCAAATATTTTATGCAAAAGTTTACTAAAACAAATTTGGATTTTATGAATATATAAATGTATATATGTACATAGGTACATCCTACCCAGCAAACACTAATTGAGAATAAATTGAAATCAAACGTTTTCTCAAACGACAAACGTTTGATACTGATTTGAGTTCAAACCTAGTATTGTCAAGCAAAAGGGGAAATTATTTTCAAATTGAGAAATTTATTTATTCCAAATGTAATTCTCAAATGTTTTTCAAATGTGGATTGTGGTGAGGAATATATATATAAACTATTTTTTGCTTTACAAATTATTTTTCTTTTAATTTCAATTTTCTATTATTATTATTTAATTTATTATTATTATTTCCTTAGTCTTGAAATTCTCGAAAGGACGAAGAATTTAGTTCCTCTTGATTCTAAATCTCGCTGAAATCGGGCAATCTATTTATACCTTATTATTTCACTTCTTTATGTGCTCCTTCATGCGTTTTTACTTATTAAAAAAATTTTGTTCACATTTAATTGCATATTGCTCACAAACAAATCACATTTATTAATCTTTTCCCTAATTCTAATTTTTTTTTTTGTTAAAGAACTTAAAATGTTGATATTTTTCAGTAATTGGTGAAACATTTGTTTTATGATTTGTAGTTACACTCAATATCAAATTAATAAAACATTGAGTATCAAATGTTTACATTCAAATGAGTTTTTAATTTAAACTCGAGTCTTAAAATCAAACCTTTGAAAAAGATTTAAAAATTATGGTTGATATATGATAGTCATTTTATATCAAATGTTTTATTTCGTGTTTGTTGGGTATTAAAAAAAAAACGTTTGAATAGTGTTGTTACTGAAGCGTAAATAATAACGTTCAAGCGATTTATGTAGGCAATTTTGTTTACCTTCTAAAAGTATGTATATAAAGGGTGTTTTTTTAAGCTAGATAGAACTTTAAATTGTAAAAAGTAACACAAAAAATTAAATTTTGATGAAACATTTTTTTTATTTGTTTCAGTATACTCTGACAAATCATCATGAATAGACTCACGCTTGAACAACGCTACGAAATTAGGCTCTAGAGCAGTTGGCAACTGACCCGTTGTTTTATCGCAAAATTGTGTTCAGCGATGAGGCGCATTTTTGGCTTAACGGGTTTGTTAATAAGCAAAATTGCCGCATATGGAGTGAGACCAATCCACAAGAGACCCTACAGACTCCATTACATCCAGAAAAATGCACTGTTTGGTGCGGTTTTCATGCTGGTGGCATCATCGGACCTTATTTCTTCAAAAATGAGGCCGGAGCTCGCGTTACGGTCAATGGAGATCGTTACCGCACCATGATCAATGATTTTTTGTTTGAAAATATGGATGACATTGATCCGGAGGAGATGTGGTTTCAACAGGATGGCGCTACGTGCCATACGGCGAACGCAACCATCGACTTACTGAAATCAAAATTTGGCGATAAGTTGATTTCGAGAAATGGACCTGTCAATTGGCCTCCAAGGTCGTGCGATTTGACACCTCTCGATTATTTCCTGTGGGGCTACGTGAAGTCACTGGTTTATGCTGATAAACCAGCAACAATTGACGCCTTGGAGGCCAGCATTGTTCGTGTTGTTCGTGACATACGGCCAGCAGTGCTCGAAAAAGTGGCCCAAAATTGGACGTCCAGAATGCGCTTCGTCAAGAACAGCCGCGGTGCCCATATGCCCGAAATCATTTTCAAATGTTAATGTCACGTATTGATCTTTCGAATAAAAAAAAATTTTGATTACAATTTAATTTTTTGTGTTATTTTTTACAATTTCAAGTTCTATCGGGCTTAAAAAAACACCCTATATATATATATATATATATATATATATATATATATATATATATATATATATATATATATATATATATATATATATATATATATATATATATATATATATATATATATATATATATATATATATATATATATATATATATATATATATATATATATATATATATATATTTAGAATACATTGATTTAGATTAATTAATAGTTTACATATTCATATGTAGAATATACTATTTTTTATAGATAAATTCTTTCACCTCAAGGTCCTTTTTGTTTTTTTTTTTTTTTTAATTTTATCATTTTATTTTTCAATTTAACACATGTGAAATATATGTATTTCAATCATAAATGGGCTTCGCTCTAGTCATTACGCGTACCACGCTCACGAATATAACCAATGTGAATGAAGTAAATTTATTTGACCACCGAATTATATTTTTTGTGCTGATTATGCACAAAAATTAATGAATTAAAAAAATGCAAAAGATATGAAAATTTTAACCATAAAACAAAATAATTTTTTTTAATTGAGTCTGTACAAGACAGCTTTAAACAGGTAGTGGCAGAATTACAATAAATACAACGTCAAAAAACATCAACACATATATTTTTTGGTAGAATTTACAAACAGTTATCAAAACTTTTTTGAAAAAGCAATCTATGTGCTTTTGACAAATTTACGCTCACTACATTTAATTGCATTGGCATTGCTTAATGTATTTAATTTCAAGCATACTAAATACTATTTTAAAAACTAAAGTTATGAGGTAATGGAATAAATTGTGCTATTAAGTGCTTTTTATATCACCATATTGACAACACTTAAAAAAAATGTAACGTAAAAATATAAGAAAATTCTATTTTCTACAGGTTCATACATTCCGATTACGTTACATTACATTTCAATAACCGTTCTAACTGCTTTACACATAACAAAACATATCAGCTGTTTAATTACGTTACTTTTACATTACATTCCAGCCGGCTAACTGCGCCTTTAGAAAACACAGAAAACGTATTCGATTTGAAAACGCCAAATAGTTGTTTTGAAAAATGTATAACGCAAGAAATATTATTTTTCGATTTTAAATCGCCAAATAGGTGTTCTGGAAAACTCATATCGCTTAAAATTGGCGACTTCAACTCCCATGTATATTGAAGTGAACTGATTGAATTTGCTAAAATTGAACTTGCAAAAGGCAATAAAATTATCCACAATTAAAATTTCATATGTTTTCTTTTTATTTCAATAAAAAGTTTAAAGAATTTTACACATTTTCATTAAGAAAATTAAATTGAAACATTTTTCTATTTGTTGTCAAATTTTTTTTCGTTCTATATTACTAGCACATACATATATACGTATGTAAAACATATATTATAATTTTTCGGAAAAAACTCCTAAGCGTCAGTAAAACCCGCGTTCCTCAGAACACCTAAAAATCAATTAAGCGTTTTTCAAAACGCTTTGCAGTTTCAGAACGCGCGTTATCGGAACATGGTTGATTATATACATTTTACATATGATTGTTTTAAACTTCGGGATTTGATAGACAGTAAATAAAACATTCATTTAGCAAAACAATTATTTCCTTTAATAAAAACTAGATATTTTAATGAGTCATCTAACAAACAACCTCTTGTTGGGGAGCAAAAATGATGGAATAAAAGTTTAAGTGACAAATACATGAAAGCAAAAAGTCGGCGACGACAGCCAACTAGCACACAACATTTACAAATTTAGTAATAATATTATAAACATACCTATATAAAATGTGACAGCGAATATGTGGACAATCTTTTTGATATCACCTGATTAGTGTAAAATAAATTTGCTCTGGACAAAACAATTGAAAGCTGATTTGCAGTTTTGCAAAATGATAAACATTTTAATGATCGTAGATTCTATCAATTTTAGCTTTTGTATAAAATAATTTATTTTGAATTTACTATAATAAATAAATGTATTTTGTAAAAATGTATTTTTGAGCCACACGTATTTGAAATACAAATACAAAATACGTATTTGTATTTTAAATACGTATTTCAAACGCAAGTATTTCAAATACTGCCCAGCCCTGATAATAACTAGTATGCAGTTCGATATATCCCAGTTAATTTTACTTTAGTTTTAATTACATATCTTTGATTTAAATATAATTTTTTCAAAAAAACAAAATTTTAAAAGAAACGGGTATAAATTTTTGGTCCGTATTTTAAAAAATTCGATATATTGTCGTATAGTTCTCATTATATATCAGAAGATATACCCGATTATATTTTCAATTTTGAAGGCCCGCCTAACATGAATTAAGCGTAGCAAACAAAACCTTTTTTTAAGTTAAATTGCTCCTCTTATCTTTTTAAGACTTTTTGGCGGAAGAACGTTTTTCATCAAAATTTGGTATAAACCGAACTTGTTCTATAGGGTGTTTTTTTAAGCCCGATAGAACTTGAAATTGTAAAAAATAACACAAAAAATTAAATTGTAATCAAAATTTTTTTTTATTCGAAAGATCAATACGTGACATTAACATTTGAAAATGATTTCGGGCATATGGGCACCGCGGCTGTTCTTGATGAAGCGCATTCTGGACGTCCAATTTTGGGCCACTTTTTCGAGCACTGCTGGCCGTATGTCACGAACAACACGAACAATGCTGGCCTCCAAGGCGTCAATTGTTGCTGGTTTATCAGCATAAACCAGTGACTTCACGTAGCCCCACAGGAAATAATCGAGAGGTGTCAAATCGCACGACCTTGGAGGCCAATTGACAGGTCCATTTCTCGAAATCAACTTATCGCCAAATTTTGATTTCAGTAAGTCGATGGTTGCGTTCGCCGTATGGCACGTAGCGCCATCCTGTTGAAACCACATCTCCTCCGGATCAATGTCATCCATATTTTCAAACAAAAAATCATTGATCATGGTGCGGTAACGATCTCCATTGACCGTAACGCGAGCTCCGGCCTCATTTTTGAAGAAATAAGGTCCGATGATGCCACCAGCATGAAAACCGCACCAAACAGTGCATTTTTCTGGATGTAATGGAGTCTGTAGGGTCTCTTGTGGATTGGTCTCACTCCATATGCGGCAATTTTGCTTATTAACAAACCCGTTAAGCCAAAAATGCGCCTCATCGCTGAACACAATTTTGCGATAAAACAACGGGTCAGTTGCCAACTGCTCTAGAGCCCAATCGGCGAAAGAACGACGCATACAATGGTCTCGTGGCTTCAATTCCTGCACCAGCTGGATCTTATACGGGTGTAGGCCGAGATCTTTGCGCAAAATTTTCCACGTAGTGGACGGACAGAGCCCCAATTCATGCGACCCACGACGAATCGATAAATTTGGATCTTCTTCCACACTTTCGTTTACAGCGGCGATATTCTCTTCAGTACGCACATTCCTTCGACGTGCTGGTGTTATTGCATCCTCTAGAGAGTATGTGGTACGAAATCTATCCACAGTTCGACGAATGGCTTGTTCAGATGGACGATTATGTACGCCATACAAATGACGAAGTCGTCTATAAGTTGCGCGAATCGACGACTGATTTTCAAAGTAAATTTGGATAATTTCGTAGCGTTGTTCAAGCGTGAGTCTATTCATGATGATTTGTCAGAGTATACTGAAACAAATAAAAAAATGTTTCATCAAAATTTAATTTTTTGTGTTACTTTTTACAATTTAAAGTTCTATCTAGCTTAAAAAAACACCCTATATAAAATAATGGAATTTTGTACCACACTGAAGTATACTTTTATGCAAATTAATTTATATTGCTGCTGTGTTCATAATAATTCAGTAGTCGACTAGGCTATAATTGCCAGTTGCAGCATTTGCTGTTGTCTATGAGTATTTGAATCTCCGCTTAGTAAATTAAACAACTCGACAAGTTGGTGGTTATGCGAAGAATAATCTTTATTCGTTTTTTCATCTTATCGAGACAGAGTCGTTTCATATACAAAATATGGAAGTCTTCTTATTGTAATATTAAACAGGGATGGATAAGTGACAACCTATTGCAACAGTGTTGGGTATGTCACTACATGTGTTTAATACTTTCTATGCGGTCAAGTAGTATACATATATTGTGAAAAATATTAGAAATAATTTTACACTATCTTCGTGTTACAATAAATGCAAAAGAAGATAATTCTCTCTATACGAAGAATAGCGCTATAGATGTCTATGAATCTGGCGAGAAAATCGCTTACTGTTCTTTTGGCATTACTAGCAAAATTTCACCACCAAATCAGTTTAGGAGTTCAAATTTATTCGATCGAGACAAGATCTTATACAATCTATAAAAACAGAGCTGCCATATTACTTGATACATCTACACTTAACATAAGGAAACGTACATAGTTTTGGTTGTTTTAAACAGCAAATCAAAACATTACAATGACATAAGGAAGCTTATTTAAAACATATATAAAAAAGTAGTAGTAAGACTAAAAATAATAGCGAAAACAGCCTTAAAAAAACACAAACCTACAAAACAAGCAAAATCACTTAAAAACCTTGAATTAAGCAGCGTCAGCAAATTTAGCAAATGCTCAAAAATGTTCACCTTACTTATCACGAATAAAATGACAATTAACTTTAATCTAAATTAAATTTTCCCGTTGTTAAATCTTTGACTTAGTAGTCGATGCGCTACCAAATAAACGCATTCTAGCTGATTCATCCACGTATGTCGGAGTAGCAGACATTTTTATATATCCAATGATTTTCTTACCACAGGTCGGTAAAGTCTGTTTCTGATTTGCCAAATTTTCAGCTTTGTCTCTATACGTACCAAAGAAAAAAATTAAAATATTATTTTATTACAAAATATAATTTCATGAACTCTTTGAAAGTAATTTACCATTATAATAAATGAAGGCAATTTGGCAAACATGCAACATTTGCACAACACAATAAGACTGCAAGTAAGAAACTACCACCAACATGTTGAGACTCCATTCAGGACAACTTATATGTAAAAGTCGTTAAGTAGCCTACACTCTTTCACAAAACTTGCAACACTGAATGTCAATATTGCTTCTGGTTCTTAGCTTTAGGAAAAGAAAATAAAAATAATAACATTTTTGTCATATGTATAAGGATAACGACTTATAACAAGGATGATAATAATACTAATAAGTGCAGAAAACATTCCAAGAAAAAGCTGTCGTAATTTAACTAAAATTATGTTTATTTTTGAATTATAGATGTTGTTATTGTTTTCTTCCGTAAGTGCTAAAGACGACACATTAAAAGCCAAAAACAAAACTACATTTCATTTTGGGACAATTGTTTTTTTTTTTTTTTTTGTAATGACAGTGATGATTATAACGCTGCGAAGTTGCTGATGATGATGATGTTGACCAATAACAAGAATTCCTAACTTACAAATTCATTTACAATTCATTGTTAAGGATTTTATTATTATAAACAAATATTTTACAAAATTCGGTTTTTAGATTTAGTGTAGCTTTCAATTTATGAACTCCATGGTGGAGTATGAGTGCATGCAAAAATTATGTTTAAATGATGTACAGGATGTAGAGGACCATTTAGTTTTTGTATGAATGAAAACGGAAGTAATTATTATTTTTGTTCTTCTTTAGTTATGAGCACTTTTTTTAATTTTCATTCATTTTAACATTTCTATTTTGTTAAAATTAAACGAGCTGCAGAAAAAGGATATACAATTTCTAACTACTGCTGTTTATTGTTTGTTTTGGCGGTATGATATTATATTAAAAGAGACAAAGGAGCAAAATAGTAATTATTATGATGATTATTTTGTAACAAATTAATTTTTACGCTTTAATGATTCTTAACAGCAATTGATGCAACAAATTCTGGAGTTGATTTTGTAAGAACTTTTTTTTTTATTTTGTTATACGAAGGAAGTATTTGTTTTTTTTTCCACTGTAGGTTTTATAACTTTTGTTAAGGAGCGCATTTATATTTACCCTACTAGCGGCAGTTATGTAAATTGTAAAAAATATCAAAAAAGAACCTGTTTGAATGCTTCCGCTCACAGACGAGAATAGGAGTTGATGTTGGCATACATACAAAATCAGTGGACTCAAATTTAATGGCTACGGTTTCAATAGAAGTCTCAGAACTCGGATTAATAAAATAATATATACATAAATATTTATTAATAATTCAGAGTACAATATGCACAAAATAAAATATTTCATTTAGTAACAGCTCCAGCACCTTATTGTAGCAAGTCGGCAGTCTTATTAGCTTGATTATACAAATTTACATAATTGAAATTTATATAATTGGAAAACATTAAAAAAAGTTTGTACAAATAAAAATAAAATTGGAATTTTTTCGATAAAAGTTTACATAATATATTATACTCGCAGAAGTGTTTCTATTTTGTTTGACAGGTATCCTTTGCTGGACGATTTAAATATTGAAATTCTATTTATTAAATTTAAGTTAGCAGGTATATGATTAAATTACATACTAGCCGTAAAATCCATACGTTGCTTAGTTTTTTCATCTTGGAATTCGTGAATAATTTGCATTTCTTGTATCAAACTGCGATTGATTATGCATAAAATATATTGTTACATGACCGATATTATGTAAAGATTTAAACACATATTTCAAAACCTGATATTCGTGAATCCTATAGATTAGCAAAACTGTTTTACAAACATTTTTATATAAACAAGTTGTGGGCATTGGTAAATTATAAATTATTTTTAGAGCCTTATTTTGAAAGCGCTGAAGTGATTTGAACATTGCACTATTTTATTTTATGGGTATACAGATACTATATAACTGAGATGCGAATGTATCAACGATTGATACATCGTCAATTTAGTTTTTACGCTAAGTATATTTTTGAACTTGAATAAAATACCAATACCTGGAGCAATCTTCATTTTTATCCCATGAAAAGTTACTTTGCAGCGTAATTCCTAGGCTCTTAACTGAACTTATTTCCTCTAAAATTGCGTTCCCAATTTGTGTCGCGAAATTATTCGAGCAGTTAAAGCTACGCCTAAAACGAATTAGCTTTTTTTTACCTGTGTTAAGTACGAGCCGATCTAAGCGCTCAAATTCAAAAATTAGTGCCATGTCACATTCGATGTACGTTCTTAAAACAAATCCATCCATAAATGGATAAAACAGATACACATCGTTAGATTTAGATTCCTTAAATCATTAATATAATTAGAGAAGAAAAGTGATCCCAATCCACTTCCCTGAGGCACACCATGCTCACAGCACCAATAAAACTGATGTCATACATAATTTTTACAATGCGCTTTTTAAGCGAATGTTATTCCAACAGTCGCTAAAACTTCTAATACTAATACATTAACAAGTAAAATGTTAACCCCGTCAAATTATTTATATACATATAACCCCTATAGAAAACAAAGGTCGTATTAAAAACATCGTAGTTTACGAGTACGTTTTTTGCTGTTATTAAAATCATAAAATTAATAGTAAATATAAACAAGTTGTGGGGTTAGCATTGGTAAATTATAAACTATTTTTAGAGCCTTATTTTGAAGTGATTTGAACATTGCACTGTTTTTATTTTATTGGTATACAGATACTATATAACTGAGATGCGAATGTATCAACGATTGATACATCGTCAATTTAGTTTTTACGTTAAGTATATTTTTGAACTTGAATAAAATACCAATACCTGGAGCAATCTTCATTTTTATCCCATGAAAAGTTACTTTGCAGTGTAATTCCTAGGCTCTTAATTGAACTTATTTCCTCTAAAATTGCGTTCCCAATTTGTGTCGTATCGAGCAGATAAAGCTACGCCTAAAACGAATTAGGTTTTTTTTACCTGGGTTAAGTACGAGCCGATCTAAGCGCTCAAATTCAAAAATTAGTGCCATGTCGCATTCGATGTGCGTTCTTAAAACAAATCCATCCATAAATGGATAAAACAGATACACATCGTTAGATTTAGATTTCTTAAATCATTAATGTAATTAGAGAAGAAAAGTGATCCCAATCCACTTCCCTGAGGCACACCATGCTCACAGCACCAATAAAACTGATGTCATACATAATTTTTACAATACGCTTTTTAAGTGAATGTTATTCCAACAGTCGCTAAAACTTCTAATACTAATACATTAACAAGTAAAATGTTAACCCCGTCAAATTATTTATATACCCATAACCCCTGTAGAAAACAAAGGTAGTATTAAAAACATCGTAATTTACGAGTACGTTTTTTGCTGTTATTAAAATCATAAAATTAATAGTATAAATAATTAAATTGGCAACTGTAAGAGTGAAATAATCGAAATAGCCTAGTGTATTGAATTATTTTTTCCCGTCTTCTTTGATAAAGGATTATTGATAGCGGCAGTTATTGTTATAATTAAAAAATAAAAATATTTCATTGGCGAAAGATGGATTTGAACTTGAACTAGAAAAATACCATCATGCAGTGTTGCCAAGCGTAGGGATTTTTCCCTTTTTGTACAGATTTATTTGTTTATTTCCACATGTAGGGGAAAAAGCAAAGATTTTGTATGATTAGGCTAATTGTAGGGAATTTTTAAATTATCACGAACGGTTAACATTATTATTTATTATATAATTTTAATACTATTATAATTTTTTCGACTATGAAGAAAAATCGTTACCCAAATTGGATATCGATGCATTTTCATCCAATTTTTATACAACGTTATATATTTTAACAATAAGCATTTCCCAATTACGCCAAAATTATTAAAATCGTGTTAAGACTGATGGGAGGGGTTTTTCCTATAACTACCAACGGACGTACAAAAAGAGAAAGAACTAAACCATGTTATTTCAAATTCCATATGCATTCTAAGATGTCATTTACAAGCTTTTTAATTAATTGCATAAATTTTAGATGTACAGGCTCTATCCTACTTATGAAACTTTAATCACAAAGACCTATTAAGTAAGCATATTAAATGATTGGATATCTTTATATCGTTAGCCTCAGTAGAAAGGCTGTAACTGACATTTTTTCCGAACTTCAGCTTTTTAATGATATTAAAAAGTTTCACATTAATACAGCTCGTCGCTAAGATTTAATGGAATAAACAATGAGCTTTTACACGCATATTGGTAAAACCAGTTTCATCTGTGTTTTTTCCAACATTGTGATATTCTAACGTATTCCATCACAAAACGCATATACCTATATTTTAATTAGAATGTCACTCAAAAGAATTTATTTATACAACTAAACATATACATACACATTTAATGATGTGAATAGTTTAAGTTATATTTTTAAACTAATTTACTTTTTAATTTGAATTTACAATAAATATAAAAATCGTATTAAAATAATTTATTTGCGCAAAATTTAAATGAAAAATTGCGTAGGAAAATACTTTTTTGATTGTAGGGAAAAATTACGATTTTTGTGCGCTATGGTAGGGATTTCAAAAAAAAAAATCTCCTGGCAACACTGCCATCATGTAATATTTGATATATTCAGTAAGAAAAAGTTCAATATAAATAATTTTTAATTTGTTAAATTTTTGTTGAACTTTTATAATTTTTTCAAATTAAAATTTTTTTTGGTTAGTACATATGTACATCGGGTTTTTAGTTCAAGTTTTTCCTTTCTTAAGTTTTTTTCTTAAAAAGGATTTTTTTACAATACAAATTTGCTGTGATCAATAATTATTGATTGAAGAAGACAAGAAAAATAATAATCAAATCTTTAGCTGGGGGACAACTAGCTGTTTCGTAGTCGCTACACTACTCATCAGCACCCACTGGGATTTGAACTCGGGTCATGACGTATCATGATCTGCTGCTTTAACCTCTCAGCCACCGAGCATTTAATTATTCTCTATCTATATTCATCTCATATTGAATCACATATTAAGATCAGATATTAAGAAAAAACTTAAGGAAGGGAAAACTTGAACTAGACCCCGATGTACAAACCATAAAATGTTTAAGATAATTATTGTTATTTGAAATACTATTATTTGAAATACTATCTACTATAATTTCCTTATGTGACAGCTATTACTCACCAAGAAAAGTTATAGCTACAGTTTAGTGAGAAAAACAGCTGATTGTTTCAACTTTGTTTCATTTCACACGTTTCAGTCGAAAAGTTTCTCGTGGCGAGAGTTACAGAACACAGCCACAGTCGTGCTTTTAAACAAACAAAAAAATTTTTTTCATAGAAAAACCCGGTTGGACTATACCTCGGACAACAACAACAATCTTAAAAACGTTCTGTTTCTTATCTTAAGCAATTAATATTATTCTTCAAAATTAGATCAGAGCTTATAAGACTCATAGATCATTTTCGTGGTTTACCTGGATCTCTGGTTCACTGATGCTGCCGTGCTTAACTAGTAGTACGTTGAAAGTGTTTTTACCTTTCTCAAATATATTGGTGGCGTTTAAATGTTTGGCTTTACTGTCTGAAAGATAGTAAACCTATTAATATCCGTTGCCACAGTAGTATTATCGTCTTTAGATTTTTTCGATTGAGATGATATTTGAGCGGATTTTGGACTTCGCTGACGCTTAAACCGGTTACATACCCATAATAACACAAGTAGGGATGGCCCTACTTGTGTTACAGACTTATTTGCAGAAATTAAACTGGAAGATGGCTTGTCTTCTGTTGTAACAACTATATGAAGTGAGCACGAACTCGAGCGGTTCCTATCTCTTCGAGACAGAAGATTATCCAATGATTTTTTCAAAGATTCCTCCTCAGAGATCCAAAGGTTTTTACTAGTGGAACTAAGTTGTTTCTCAGAATTATATTTGATATGCACAAGCATGTAGCTGTTGCTCCCTTTTAAGTTACAATTAAAAAATATATACAACAAAAATTGTTACAAAGTTCTTGTTACGTAAGTGCACTATTTTCATTTATTCCGATTTTCTACTTATTCCGGTTTTATTTTATTACTTTTCAATCAAAAACATATACACACATACGTTCATTATCGAAAATAGACTCCGATGAGTATTACATATAATGCAAAAGTACCGTTAACTACAATTCTCTGTATACTTTTCATTTCCGTAAGAAAAATTCTCTGATATCTTTTAATGTGTTTCAATAAAGAAACAGTTAAATTTCCTCTTGTTATGACTACTGGACTACACAAATCGTTATCATATTCTCAATTTTTACAAAATTGTTTTACTTTCTTTTTGAAATTTTCATAGTTATTAATTTTATTTGTGTTTATTTAACCTTCTTACAATTACGAACATTTGTCAGCATTTAATTTTTTACAATTTCAATTCATTTTCTTCAAGTGTTGTTTTTATTTTTGTGTTGTAAAATATAAATACGAATACATACACTTGCAAACGAACGAATCTCTCCAGTATTTTCCACTTGATAAATATCCCTTATTAAACGTATCAGAAGGTATGTCTCTAGTTCCCCTTCTTTGTTTTTTATTACAACTGACTTTGTGTTTGGAGAAATTTTAAGGGTTTTAAAAGATTTTATCTTCAAAAAACGAATAAAATAATGAATTTTTTTTATAATTGTGGCATTTGTCAAACCGCATTACACTCATCATTGTCATCACCGGCAATTTTGTATCAACATAATTGTCAGCAGCATCTATTCACATTTTTAGACATGCACACACACACACACACACACACACACACACACACACACACACACACACACACACACATACACACACACATTTTCATCAATCGTAGGACAAAAATAGCATATTATTTTTTGTTTGTTATAAGTTTTATTTATTTATAATATGGTTGATTTAATGGTAGATTTTTAGTTCCAGTTTCTGATCCAAAAGCTAGCCAACTGAAAAATTTGGCGGTAACTAATTCGATTTTTCGTAAAAAACTTGTGAAATAAAAGTATAAAAATGTGATACTCACAATTATATTCTGTGTAATTATAATCTACACTGTTTAGGACTCATAACTGGTTAAAAATAAAAATGTTTAATTAATTTCTTTCTCATCCCCAAAAATAATTCAATACACAAGTTGTACTTTAAAAAATGTCGATGAAAAACGCCAACTTTTACTCTTTATGACAAACAAAAACGCCAAAGGCAAAAATAAGATATTTGCTGCAGTAAAAATTTCTTTAAATTGGCAGTACTGCTAGAATAAAAGCCGTAATGTGTTTAATTATATTATGTATAAAATATATGGGAAAAACATATTCTATTTTACATTACAATGTCCTAGGAGAGGACCATGTAATCCAAAAAAACATTAGATCAGACTAATCCAAAAACTAGTTCAAGTAACTACTCCACAAATTATTAACACAGGTTTAGTCTAGAAATTACTTCATGCCACTACTCCATGGATTACCACGGAAAACTAGTTTGGAAACTATTTTTATATTACTCTGATGTGGATACTCCATGGAATACCACCAGAGACTACTGTAAATGTAGAAAATGTCTTCCAGAAACTGGAGGAATAAAAGCAATTAAACTCCAGGAGCCAAATTGAACAATTAAAGTCTTTGAGGACCACTTTAATCGCTCGGGAAAAGAAATGAACCCCAACCAATGAAATAGAAATTACAGTGAATTAGTATGGAAAAAGAAGTTTATTATTACAAAAATAATTGTGACCTTATCAAGTGACTGGTTTAACAATAGTAATTATTACAGAGCTTATAGAAAAACCGAAAACCATATTTTAGACATTTTTGTAGTTTGTAGTAGGAGTTTTAGGCTTTAAGCGTAAAAGAGAAAGGAATATTTTCATAATATTCAGCTATTGTATGTAATGAGCAGAAAATGATACTCTAGCCCATCACAGTTGTTAATACCAAAGTACATACATATTTTGGCATTAACAACTATTTTGAAAACTATAATTTTGTAAAATTTTTTAGAGCACTTGTGGGGTGTTTTTGAAAAAAAAAACAAAGTCAAATGAAATATAATCACAAAATTTTTTGTATAATTTTTTATTTGCTAAAAGACTATTATAAACAAAAATATAACATAAAAATATAAATAAATAATTGCAAACATAATAATTGTACCATTAGAACATACCTGAACTTACGGAGTTTAACTTTGGGGACCTACTATAACTCAAACCTTGAAAATCTTCCAAGAGAGAATAATAACTAGGGCTCCATGGTTTGTGAATAATAAAAATATTCATCGTGACCTTAACATACCCATGGTTAAAGATGAAATTAACAAATCCTTATTAATAATAATAAAAAAAAATCATTTGGCTTGCCAGAAAACACACTAAACAAAACACGGCGTAACAGTATTATATAGTTTCGTAACAGTATATTATAGTTTCTTAATAATGTGTTGCGAGTATTGTAAAATATCTTTTTTTTAGTTACCAAGGTCCTTGTTTGCATTACATCGGACTATGTTATAACTACTCATTTTTATTTAAAACGGCTCATGTACTCCAATAATTTCTGCAGGGTAATAATAAGTATTCAGATCTAAATACAAAACACAAAAAATTAATTAAGTTCTACAGAGGTTATCATGTTAATGTGAATTATTCTCTGGGAAATCTCGGATCTTGGAGTTCTCCTAGATCATAAGCTTAACTTTATTAGCCATATTTCGTTAGCTATTGGCACAGCACGTAGTGTCCTTGGTCTCATAAAACGTTGGGCTAAGGAGTTTAAAGACCCTTACGTTACGAAGCAGTTGTATACTTCCCTGGTCAGACCCGTCCTGGAACATCCGTCTGTAGTTTGAGATCCATCTTATAAGATGCATGCAAAAGAGCCATTGTTTCGTTAGTTGTGTGGCAAGTGGAACCGTAGTGTTGAAACTACATATCACCCACCTCCATATCGTCCAATCCGGACTATAAAAAGTTCATTATCATCTCACGATAGCGAACCACATTCGCAGTAACTGCCTGACCACCCTCATTTTGGAAAAAGTACGGCTCGATGATGCCGCCAGCCCATAAACTACACCAGTTATGTTTTGTGGGTGCATTGGTTTTACGATAATCTTTCTTGGACTATCATTCGCCCAAATGTGCCTCATCACTGAAGATGATTTTCTTCGCCACTTCTTTCCAGCATTGACGAGGTGTGGAGTGGTCAAGAGACTTTAGTTCTTGAGTTAGTCGCACGTTGTAAGCAAGCAAATGCACTATGTTCATAAACGACGAGCGTGAGAGGTGCACGACGACGAGTTGAGGTGGACGGCTCTTGAGTCACACTATCGCGAACAGCAGCAATATTTTCTACAGAATGAGCTTTACAAGCATGCATGGTATTTTCACATCTCCTGCAGACCCGGTTTGTTCGAATTTTGACACGATTTTTCCGACCGTACGCACATTAAATTGACCGAAAAAAATCACGAAGTGCACTATTTGCAGTTTGATTTGAATACCCATTTTCATAATAAGCCTAGATAAATTTAACGCGTTGCTCGATTGTGTATCTTTCCATTATTCAAATTGTAATTAGTCTGGAATTGAGAAATATCAAATGAAATGCGGATTAAAGTTGAACGTTTAGGTGTGACTCACATTTAACATCGGCCCTTAAAATTTAACCATCCAAAACAATGTACTTATATACACGGATTTAATCAACTGCGATTCTAAAACCTATTAGTGACATTGACCAACATTACTTATTTTCTGAAAATAAAAGAAACTAAAGTTTTTTTTACCACAAAAAAAAAACAGAAAACGAATATTAATGAAATTTATTTTTCGTGAAAATTAATCACACAGTATCAACATAAACATTTTTAATTATGAATATCTGCAGCACACAAAAACTATCAAAAAATACAGAAAAGAAAAAAAAACAGAAACGTATGAAAGAAGGACACTATTATTTCGAGAATAAAAAAAAAACAACACAAAAAAATCAAACTGTGAAAAAACCAGGATACCAAATTGGAAAAAAAAAGAATTAACAACACAACTTGCTGCCGTCGCTGAGTATGATTGAGTTTTGCTTTTATTCGTGTAAAAATTCTTCATACAAGCACTCAGAGTCAAAGGAAAAACTTTTTAATTAAAATTGTCTTCGGCGTGATTTTTTTTCACATTTTTTGTGAAATTTGTCGTCAGCGCTCTTGTGGGTAAACGAAATAAACATCTATCCTTTTATAGGAATTATTTACAGACATACACACATAAATATTAAATTAAAAATCGTTAAACAAAAAATTTTTTATGAAAAATGTGGTTAATATCTATCATCATACTTATCAACGTTGTAGGAAGAAGTTAAAAAACGTCAAAAAGAGGATGTAGAAAATTCATAAAAAAGTTTTAAAATAAAAAAAAAAATAAAAATAAAAAAAATTATGTGGTAAAACTAAAAAAACATTTCATCATGCATTGAAGTTTTTTTTAATATTTATTTTTTTACGTCGTCCATGATTTGTAATCATAATTTTAATGCGTTTTTACATCGCATAAGAAATAACAAAATTGGAACACTGTGTAACTAAACGAAAAAACCAACTGTCTACCAAGAAAAACGCAAAAAATAATATTTATATACTCGTACATACATACATAGTTTTTTATGTAGTTATCGTGACAGACAAGAAAAGGAAGTCACTGGTCAGTACAATCATTTATGTAAATAGTATTCTTGTGTTTCAAGAAACGCCAAAGAAAAAATGGAAATTGTATGCATGTAAGTATATGTAAGTAAGACACTTTGTTTAAAATACCGCAAAATCATTTCATTTATGTGTACATATGTAAGTATGTATACATATTTTACATGAGTACATACTTCTTTTCCGTTTGGAAGTTCATAATAGTAAAAAAAAAAACATGCCGCGCAGCCAATCTCAGGAAATTTTTTTTGTGATGCTCTTGTTGCAATTGCAACTTTTGCTGATAAGCTACGTAGCAATGTTAGACTTCAAAAAGCTGGCCGCTTGCTGTTTTAAGCCAATGACAGCCTGTCTGCTAAAGAAATTGCGTTGTGTTAAAATATTCTAGAATTTTTCTAGATTTGCGGAGGTTTGGTAAGAGAATAAGCTGTTTCGTCTTTCAAAAAAGTTGCTACCGTAAAGAGAACAGAGTACGTTGTAAATACCCGTCGTATATACCAAGCGGCGAACACTGTGTGCCACATTACTTCTCTTCAATTATGTGTGCAACACTTTGTAATCAATGAATGCTAACTTAGAAAGTGTATGCCAGTAGTATATGGAGTTCCCAAAAATGAATTTTGTTCACCTTTTGTATCATATTTATATACGACTATATCGCTCCTTTATTGCAACATAGTCATAACTAGAAAAAGCTAGTTTCGAGAAAAATACATTTCAAATTTTTAGTTTCGATTCAAGTCTTAGAAAAAGTTTCCTAAAGCAAACAGTTTAAAAGTAATTTGAATAAATTGTTAACTTTATTGTTAATTGTTAGCTCGAAAATCTCGTTTTTTGAGATATGATTATGTTCCAATAAAGGAGCGATATACACTATAGTCTAATGTTCGCCGTCTTAGTCAGGCTACGTTGCAAAAATTTCAATTAACAAAATCAGTGCTAAAGGTAAGAGGACCTAGAAAACATTATAAAAAAGGTATAAGAGAGTTAAAACATTTGGTGAAAAAAGAAAAGAACGCAGTAAACAAAAAACAGAACAAATTTATTTAATGGAATATTCCCAAAAGACTAAAGTACGCAGTACGTTTCAGACCTACTTACAAGGTAAGCGAGGTTGTATACTCTTCACTTACAATGTACGCTAGGTAGTGATGAGCTTTTGTCGGATGAACACTTCACTATCTCGCTTACCTTGTGTACAGCTGTTAGGCGTTCACTCTACAAATGCGACAATCAGCGTTGTCAGTTTTGAAATTTTAAAACGCACCAAAATGGGAGGCAAAGCGCGTTATTTCAACAAAAACGCACCGAATTTAATTTTTTTTTAATTTTTAAAAACCCATTTTGTATTAAAAAAAAAGTATAATAATTTTATATAAAAAAAAAACACGATAATGAAACGGCTTTTTCGTTCAATAGCTCGTGTTTGCCAAACTTGACCTCTAGTGCGATTCTATTACTATTATTAAGACAATGTTATCTTTACAATAATTCTACTGATATGTTTATCAAATTTATTATTCAGCAATATTATTTAATTATATTCTCTGTCGACCGAAATCAGACGTTAATTTTACTGCCAATTATCCGGTACACAAAAATACAGCTGCTTACCGTCGTTACTGCAGGGGTTGAAATATAGCGAAGAAATGGATATTTAAAAGTTACAGAATGGATGTATAAGCCCTCAAACTATATTAACAGAAATTCTATCAAACACAATGTAAATTTCATTTGTGTTTTCGTGAGTGAACAGTGAAAATCTGCTGGTTAGGCTGGGTGTTTTTAAAAGAATTTTTTGAAATATACGCAAATTTCCCAGAATAACTATATAACTAATAAAAGATGAAGTTTACCATAATGAATATGCAAACGTTTTCGAAAAAGTTTATAAATTTTATTAATAACTTAGTAATTTGTTAATTACCAAAACAGTAACGAATTCACGCGCCATCATAAATACGAACTTCCATATCTGTGTTTCCATTTATTGTAATATTTGACAAACCTGGCTTGATCGTTTAATAACAAAACACGCTCCAAAAGCAGCAAATTTTATAAAACGAGATGTTGCTGTATAATACAGCAAGATTGTCTTACTTTGTGCATATAATAAGGTGCGTTTATCACATTATAACATTTTGATTGTGCTCTGCGAAATGAAACGTAAAAATTTTGGGGACTTTCTTATAATTAATTCTTGTTTTTGCAGCTAAAAATTTTTACTTGTTTTTTTTTCTTATATTAAAACAATAAGTTGAGTTAAATTTGGTTTGGTGCCACCGAAATTTAAAAACCGCACCGAAAATTTAAAAAAAGCGCACCCCGCACCGACTAAAGAATTTTTCGCACAAATAATTTTAAAAAGCACCAAAAACGGTGCGAAACGCAGCGAGTTGACAACGCTGGCGACAATGTGAATGAAAATGTATACTAGGTTCGTATATGAAATGGTGTGCATTACTGACTTACAAGTGTGCATCGGATTCTGTTAGCGAAACTTTGGCCGCTGGGTATTAAACGGTGCTCCCACGCAAGTAACTTAGCTTTGAATGAAAACTCTATATTTAAAACTTTAGCAAGAATTCTCTTTAATTTTCGAGCACAGGGTTTACTCCTGTGGCCGTTCTACCACACATTATCCTTTCTTATATTATAAATGTGAAAGTAATTCTGTCCATCTGATTGTTATATTTTCACGCTTGAACCGTTTAGATGAAATTCAGTGTTCAAATATTGAAAATCAACATGATTTTATTTTGAAATTTACACTACAAAGGGATGAAGAGGATCTAAATGACCATTAAAAACCATTTATGAACGGACTTTTTCTTTCGAACGGCTTTGTACTCATAAATGGACTGAAAATAAAGATGTTTTTGGACATCGGGCAAAGAAATTCTCCATCCAAAAAATACATTTTTGAGTAACTCAACCATCTACAAACCAATTTTCAATATTAACTATTTCTTCTTTCTAAAGTCAGTTAACGGGTTGAAATTAAAAAAAAAATTGGGCGGCGCATGGACGAAATGTCCCTCCGAAAAATACATTTTTCAATAACTCCAATTTTTATGAACCGGTTTGAGAGGCACTGATTGCACTTTAAATATTTTGAAAAAAAAATTTCAGTAAGAAAAGATAATGAATAACTCTTCCATTTATAAACCAATATTTTTTTTCCTTTTGAAAGGGTTTATCAAATGGCTGAAATGGCATCGGGTGAAACAACTAAAAAAGCTTTCTCCTCTTCGAATGAATGTGGCGAGAGATTACTTAACGTTTGAGCATTTTAAAAATTGGGCAGATATTTTGTTTGTTTCTTGCTTTCGTTCTTTGATTTATTGATATTACCAAGAATAGTAAACGAGGGCAAATACTGCAGCAATGCTAGTTGTTGGCTGGGGTGAACGTATGATGGTCCACCAAAGAGTCATTGAAGCTTTAGACTGCAATCAGTGAGCCCATTTTAGCACTTTTGGTGCTACGAGTATATATTTAACACTTCTTTTGTTGATTTAGCAGCAAAATTTTCGATTTAGCACTTAACACTTTTTTTTAATACTTTCCAAATGTTCATTTAGCAATCTTTTAAAAGATCTCTGTTATCAAATTGTTTTTAAAGGATACCATTTTGATCACTTAAATTCATGACTAGAAGATTTCTCTATGTTAAATATGATTTTGAAAATTTTCTTAAACCTAAGAAAGAAACTGTAAATCCTGAAATGGAGAAAGAAATACAAATCGTATGTCGCAATTTCACAGCCCAATTGATTTTTCAGTTTCGACAACGTTTGCCAAATAATTTTCTAAACTTACAAAAGACAAATTTGTTTCTATAGAAAGTGGTTTAAGAATTGAAAAGTATAAGTTACACGAATATTTTAAGGAAGAAATGCTAGACTATACGGTAGAGAATATAAAAACTTTGGAACATCAGTGGTAACTATAAGGTTTTAAAAATTTGGCTTAAGAAGAACGCAAGGCAAAAATTCATGTCAGTAACGACAAATCGGTTTGAGCTTGAAGCATACACACATACATACATACGGATATGAATGTATAATTTTCGATTAGCAGTTTCAAGAAGCACTGACCAAATTTTCTACCTCCCTGGTGGCAAGCGAACGATTTAAACGAAACATGAAATACTAATGACGCGGGTACACAATAACAACTACATATGTATGTATGTTAAATAAATGACAATTTTGAAAATTTACTTTTTGACATATGGACGTAGACCTTACGTGCTGAACCTCTGTTATTATGCCCTTCAAGATAGCTTTTTTTCTCGCAGATTCGATGTCAAGTGCAGTTACTGTGAATATTGCTGCACATCACAATACAGAATTGAATTTATAGTTTACTGAATTTGTTAACTACAATGTGTAGCTTGTAGTTGGATGATATGACTTAAACCCAATGAATTAAATTGTAAATATGCTCTCGAGCCGGTAACAGATGTCTCCAAATTTAACTAAAAGTCTTCATCTGTATCTACATGTAAAGTTGCGATGAAAAAATAATATTATCATAATAAAAATAAGCTAGCCCATAACATTCTTAACTATAAACTTGCTATTAGCCGAATAGACCTGAACATAGCCGGGCAATCAGCCGAGTACGTGAGAAAACTACTGGAACAATTTCTCTTTTATCTAGCAATCGTGGGGCATAAACAAATAAATATTTTAGATATAAGATTTGATTCGTCATTATTGGTTCAAAGTAAATTGAATAATCGATAAATAAAAGTATGCCAGAAAAATTGGTGCTTATTACGAATTTCCAGGATAGCGAAGAGTAACTGTTCAGCTTTTCGAACAATCCGTAGGCAAAGATTAGTATTTTGGGTCAAATATATTTTTTAAGAGTATTCGCTGTAGGAAAACATGCTGACGACAGAGCTTAAGTTTACAAATGATATCAAGTAAAAAATTGGTGAACATGATGTCTAATTTCATCACAGTGGTGTGATTTATATTTATTTAGTTTTCTAATCAACTTGTGATTGGCATATAAAGCAAGTAAAAGTTAAGTAATAATCGTATCCTAAAGATTTGCTTCTTAAAGAACCAAAAATTCTGATTTCAGTTCAGTTGAAACACAGCGATATGTCAATGTAATTAAAAAAATTATCATACGATTTAGTTAAGTAAAGATTTTGAAGATATATCTAATAATAAATACGAGATAAAATTGTTAAATTAGCCTGAAAGCACCTAAAGTGTGATTACTACTTACCACAAAAAATGAATAACTGTTGTTTTGATGTCAACTTTACTGAGAGAGATAGAGAGAGAGAGTAAAATTTACACTCTTATGCGTTGTCAATTGCAAAGCATTGACATCGAGCTATTTAAGTTGGTCTAATACATTTTATACAGGAATGAGGATTTTTAACTCCTTGTGCGCTAATTTTGGTTGCGGTGTGAAGCTAAAATTTTTCACTTTGACTATGACCTACATCATTTTATCAGAAAAATTCTTAAGAAAATCATAATCCTTTATCTTCTTTGCCAATCAGTTACAGAAAATTTGTTTACTCCTACCCAATATTAACGTTTACTTCTTAATTAAGTTCTTTACATTTTGTTAAATTTGTTTATCAATTTTTTCTTGCGTTTTATTAAAATTCGTCTTTATATACATATATTTTGAATTTCCTGTTACAGCTGTATTTCTTTTTTTTACGGTTTAAGTTGAACACTCTCCTTTCAGATGCGATTACAAGTGGCAAAACACCGCCACCCATTTACTATTTCTAAAAGGGGTGTGCATGTAAATGTGGGTATTCTTTCTGCTTTTTTGCTTATTGACGCAGTCGGTCACTCACAGAGGTTCCAAGTATTCTAGTGGCAATTCGTCCAAGTGTTGATATTCGTAGCAGAGTCATCATACACTTCGTCTCCTGCATTTAACTAAAATGCACAAGTTTTGTCGATATTTTCTTAATCAAATTCTTTTGTGTGAGTGTGTGACGGGCGGTACGAGTTTACAACTGATTAAAACTACAGCACCAGCTACATTTTTTTATATCGTACTTTGGTTGCTTTGCTTTGCTTTGTTTTTTTGTTCTTGTAATCAGGCGTATGAACTTTTAGTTGACGTCGTGCGGGCTGTCCAATTCTGTACCGTATGGCTGCTGTGTTTTCTTTCTTATTATTCATGTTTTCAGTTTCCTTATCATTTGCAGTGTATTTGTTACAAAGGAAAGAATACAGTGAAAAAATTACTTAAACCTTTTGCACTTTTTATGCACATATTTATTTATTTCATAAAAAAGTAAGCAAATGAACTCGTTTTGCTTGATTTTCTTGTTGGACTTTTTTTTTATCAAAATTCTCAGAACATGCACATTTTACATTGAGTACAAGTGTGATTGTAGTGTTTTTTTTTATTAATTTAATTATTGCCCTGTGGTAGGTTGTAGGTTTTGCAATGAGTTTCAGATATAAATTAATTATTTCCTTTTATTTCGAAAGGTTTTATCAGCAGTGCACAAGTGTTATGAATTGAGATTTAATAAACAGGGTGCAGGCAATTGACAAGTAATTATGTATGTAATAGATTAGTAAAACAAGATTGGAAATTTGACTTGGTAAAATTTTTATGAGAAATTGAAATTTAATTTAAAAATGCTTAAACCTCTGTTCAGATGGTCGCGTTATAATGTAACTCGCTCTATATTCATTTAGAAATATACATCTTTCCGTGTTTTGCCGTTTATATGTTCCAAGCTCTCTAATTTATTTTTTGGTCCTTATTGCATATTGACTACGTCTACAATTTGTTATAGTCCTAGTTGCTTACCCGGGAGAGTACGTTTTGCATGTATACTCCTAATCAGCGCACTTTTCCTTCTAGGGCATGGAGGGGTAGGAGTTTCTAGTTTTGTTTAACAAATAAATCTCAAGGAAGACGCATGATTCAGTTTGTGTTGGACTTCCAGAATCCTTACCAAAACTGGTGTAGGGTAATTGGCAGAACGAGGATTGGCAAAGCTCACAGGAGGTTTTGCTTACAGGCCATGCTGGCGTTGATCATGATTGGTTGATGTGTCTTCCGTCTGTGGTTTAGATCTCCCCCCGAGGAACAGGTTTTGCCTTGGCGTATTCCTAGCTCTGTTTTTAGGGGAAAAGAGGGAAGGGGTCCCTCGTTTGGTGCGGCAAACAAAACTCTAGGAAGCCACATGACTTATGTTGTGTTGGCTTCCGAAACCCTTACCAAGGGTATAAATTGGCAGAACGGGGATCAGCATGGTAGTTCTGCTTGCGGTTCGACCCGGTCTGATCATGGTTGAGGTGCCTTCCTTGCCTGAAACGTTCTGGCTGTGGTTGAAACCTAAAACGCAGGAAGGAAGTGTTTTGTTTGATAATTGTTTGGTGTGTGGCTTTTTTCGAGGACTAACAATCTCCCGAGGATCTGTTGCCTACACAACAGATACCTGAATTGTAAGGAACCAGTGGGGATGGTTGACGGGTGAGTTGGTTTAAGGGCTGATGCTCCTAGTGGGCTTCGGCCACTCCTCCATTGCATACAGGAGGGATTAGAAGGCCCAAACTCCTCAACAAGAAGTTGCTCATATGACCGCAATCATATGGCAAGAATTGCTAACTGTGTGAGCCTGGTAAGCCACACGGGGGCGATGGTGAATTGTGAATAATTCACTCCGCTGAATTGGTCCAGCATCAGATAAGGCCGCAAGGCAGGTGCTGATATAAATCTTTTTCACAACTGTGGTTTAGACCTAAAATCGTAGGAAGTTGAATTGGTTTCTCTGATATTATGGTGCACGGGCTCGTTGTTGTCTTGTAATAGATACCTGTGATGTAAGGAATCACTAGTGATGGTTAGGAGGGTGAGTTGGTTAAGTGCTAATACTCTTAATGGTATTAAGCCTATCAACTTTATAAGCCTTATCTTCCATTGACTGTCTGTAAAGTTGTATACAAAAGGGATTAGAAGGCCCCAACTCATCAGAAAGGGGTTTGTCTATAGGACTACAAACTTACAGCGAAAAGTGGTGACCTTATCGGCCTAATTTGATAATGGACCAACTCCACGGGGTGAATTATTCACGATTCACTAGCGTTCCCCTGTGGCTTTTTAGGCTCATACACATCACAATTTTGTGCCATACGGCTGTAGGCATATAGACAAATCTTTCTGTGTGCAATTTTTTAACAGTCGCTGGAAGACAAGACTTAATGAGTTGGTAGGCTGAAGTCTATTAAGAACATCAGCCCATAAGCAACTCACCCGTCTAATGATCAGCCCTAGTTCCTTACAGTACAGGTATCTGTTGCAAGACAACCTCGGGAAGACTAGTTTCCCTTCCCGCGTTTTTAGGTTTAAGCCACAGCCTGAACGTGTCAGCCAAAGCATTATCAGTACTAAAATGGTCTGCAAAGCAGAACATCTCGGGGACTTTGCTGATCCCTGTTCTGTCAAGTTTAATCCTTGGTAATGGTTTTGAAAGTCCAATACAACATAAGTCATGCAAAGCAGAATCTCTCGGGGACTTTTTTGATCCCCCGTCTGTCAAGTTGAACCCTTGGCAAGATGTTGGGAAGTCCAACACAATATAAGTCATGCGGTTTCCTAGAGTTTTATTTGCTAAAACAAATGATATTGTTTGTACAATAATTAGTCTGACAAAAGAAAAAAAAAAATATGGAAAGCGAACTAGCAGTGTTGGCAGCTTAAACTAACTGCCCACATGCAATCTAACAAAGGATATTTATTTGCGGCATCGAGGTTCTATTAAATAAGCATTATTAATTGCGTTGTACGTTTTCTATATGATACATTATCAATATTATTTTTAGGATAAGGAAATAAAATGAAATTTGCAACATTACAAAGCCAACAAAATTACCTTCCTTGTGTTTCAGTTTATATTAAATTGATAATGTCATTTTGGTAGACTAATTGTGGTTATCGAAGCAACTGCTGTATTGTTGTTGAGAGTTAATATGGGAATTATTTGCGAATTAAGAAAAACATTAATTATTATTAATAAAATAAAAAACATGCATTAATATTAATATAATTTTTAAGTTCGCCGACTGCGATACAGGGGATAAAGGCCCATTTAGCCGACCGTAAATGTAGAAATGTAAATGTAGTCGGAACAGCTGATCGTTTTTGTTATACGAGAAACCATGAAAACGCTTATCTGACTGTAATGAAATGTAACCGTAACGTCTGAACCTGTAGAAAATAGAATTTCATTACGTGTTTACGTGACAAATGTAGTCAGTGATGATATATATTTTTGTGAATGGCAGGATGGCACAAAAACCCTTTTTTCGTACTTTTTGTTTATTTGATAATTGAACTGTTTAAGTAGTTATATTTGTATACACACATAATATGTTTTAATAAATTTAAGATTTTTCTGTAAAATACGCAAAATGGATATACATGGTAGCATAATTTATACACAATGCACAATTTTTGCAACTGTCACATTATAGGTAACCACAACATTTATTCGGCCGATTTCCAAAAATATATTTATTAAGTGCAATCTTTCAACGATAAAATTAATTTTAAAAATTGGTTTATAATATAGAGTTATGCTGATATAAGTGTAAGAAAGCAATACAGTAGTATAACAAGCACAAAAATGTAGAGGGTATATATAAGTTTGTGATTCCGTTTGCAATTTCTACAATTTTTATTTGCGACCGTATAAAGTATATATATTCTGAATCAAAATTAATAGAAAATTCGATAAAGCGATGTGCGTCCGTCGGTCGCTGAAATACCGTTTCTGAGAAAACCATTACACTTAAAAACGTTTTTTTTTTTCACCATTCTAAGACCCCATCGAGTCATGCGATTGCTATTGAAATTCAGTAATATCAGTTCACATATAGCTGAGATATGTTCAAAATTCTGAAAAAGGCCATTATTTTTTGCAATTTTGCATGAAAATTTTTGAAAAAAAAATTGTTTGTTTTGCTTTAAACTTCACACACTTATTATAGTAATAAATGGAGGTTATTAAAATACAGAAAAAAAAAATTCCGATATCGGCCCATATACTCGTATACCCAAGATATAACCTAAACCGATTTTTCCATAAATGTGTTTTTTTTTTTTTTTGCTTAAAAGAAGTTCTGATAATATAATGAGGTTACCAAATAGAGAAAATGAAAATTTCCGATATCGGTCCATATATACCCGAGATTTTTTAGTGAAAAATTTCTTTTGCTTGAAATCAGTTCTGATTATAAAATGAGGTAATTACTCATAAAATACAGAAAATGGAAAATTCCATTATCGGTTCATATTTAACCGAGATATAGCCTAAACCAATTTTTACATAATAATTTCCATGAAGTATTTCCTTTTTGGAATGGTGATTACAAGACAAACATATTTTTTCCCCGAGGTCGGTTCATATATATCCGAGCATATTTAGTTAAAATTTTTAATATATACTATATATATGTATATAGGTTACTATCGTGAAGGTTATTTTAGATTTGACACAGCCGAATGTACTACGCTCCGGTTATATATTAATATTATTATATATTATAATCAATTAAATTTGTTTTTTTAGAGGTACCAAAGAGCAGAGAACAAAAATTCAAACATTTGAGATTTATTCACTATATTAGCTTCCAACATTGGTACTAATCAAAACATTATAAACAGCTTGTTTTTTATACTTCCCAGCTGTAGCTCATATGAAATGTCGACAATAGACAGAAAAAGAAATATTGGAAATTTTAGGTACCATTTAAACAATTTTCGTACTTTTTGTTTATGTACTGAATACTATGAACTCTCATCACTGCCATGAACAGCTGTATTGCTCTTATTTTATTTTTGTAAATTATTTGATATAAAGATATGAGTGATGAAAAACTAATTATTTTCTTTAACATACAATAATATAAAAATGAAAAACAGTACACTTTTTCTGTAAATCATTAATAAGTGAACACTTTTTCTTCACATGCACTTTTGTCTTTTTGTTTGTATCAAAAACACATGATACGGTTTTACGTGTTCTATAAGTGCTACTACATTTACGTTACATTTACATTTACGTTACAGTTACAATTTCTACAGTCGGCTAAATGGGCCTTAACTGTTTTAACAAGTGCGATTCAAACTTTATTTGGCAGCTGATTCTCATGCACATGACGGCAATAAAAGTGCTTCTATTTAAACATATTGTCCAAACTAATTTGGACAATATATTTTATTTTTATTTCTTTTTCTATTTATAATTTACTAATATGAATTTTTAAATTAACTCTAAATGAATTTCAACCTTTTTAACCCTATTTATAACTCTTTTGGGTTTGTGAACAAGAACACTCACCTTTATACTCTTTTACTTACCTGTAACTATATTTGAAATTACTTACCACTGTACCAAATGTTACTTACGTTAACAAATGGAAAATTATTTGTCTTAAACTTGGTTTTCCAAAAGCCGAACTTTTCACATTGATGGTCAGACACATGCATATTTTACTTTTGATTATTACTTCTGATATAACGTCAACGGAATCAACATCTGGAGATCTACTTTATCGAAAGGGTATATTGTAAATTCATTATATTTATTGAAGACCAACTTATTGCAACCTATTGTTAAATAGGTATAATTACAAATAAAACATTCCCTAAGCTAAAAGAAAATATTCTTACCCTGTGTATTTTCTTTTCCCTATTTTTACCATATAAATTACTCAATCTGAGTAACTTATATGAATAACTTTATTTAGAAATTCATTTCAAATAGAGTTATTTAAGCACAACATTAGTAAGTCGCTAATTTGTTCACATATACATATATACATAAAGACTTCATTGCAGACCCAACTATATATAAAAATATAACAGAGAAGGAACCCTAATTATGTCTTATTAATTTCGTTACTTAAACTACTATATCACATTCGATGTGCAAATTATTCAAGATTATTTTGCATTCATAGTTTATTTCAACCGCAAGCTTCATTTAACTTCATGTTTATACTTTGCTATTATAAGAAAGAAAAAGGCAAATATATACTTACATAAATGTGTACATAAATATATCAAATTGTAATAAAAACAACTCACATCAAAAAATGTTCGCCATTAAGAGAAAAAATTAAATCCATATGCAAATCCAAAGGACCACTTACACACAAAAGTCCAGTCTTCCCATGCAGACTTTATCAAACTTACAAGCCAAAACCCAAGTCAATTTGTGTGAACAAACCAAAATTGATAAAAAAAAAGGATTTCTTTTCTATAGAAAATACAATGAAGCAGAAATACCACAACATAAAAACAATGGCAAAAAATTACTTTAAAGTAGAAAAAATGGAAAATTTTATTAACGTCACAAAACTCCTGTGATTGCTCGCACATATCAATACATATCTATGGAAACGTGAGAAAAGTGAATTTAAAAAAATATATGTATGCTTACCCTGCGATAAAAATAAAAAGGTAAACCGGACTGCAATACAAATTTTTGCACAAGATCTTCTCGTATATATAACTTGCATGAAGAACATCCTTTCAGCCACAATTTTTAAAGGGAATTCAAACAAATCCAAACAAAAAAGTGAAGCAAAAGCTTAAAACGATCTTCTTTAACAAAAGCGTTCAAAAGATAAAGCGATTATATGAACCAGCTTTAACTTTTACCGCTGGGTGGACCTTAAACTGAATATACATATGTACATGTGTATATTCGAACATGCAGATGAAGTAGTGGAATTGAAAATTATCTGCCTTAGTGTGACTGGAGAATTTTAAACATTCTTACGACAGTTTTGTAATAGATTAATGAATAAGTAAACTTGCTTTTTTTAACTGCTACAAAACTGTCGTAGTCGTTTTTATATTCGTCAACCACAGTAAGGACCAACACTGAACCGATTTTCGTCGGTATACCGACGAAAATAGTAATATATTAATAGTATACTATTATTTAAAAAATTTAGTAAATATTCAAAATATTATTTTTCAAATCGGAAGAAAATTTATTTACATAAACAAGTATTCCTCGATTCAACGACAATAGGTTTTGTTAATTATATAAATTTGTACATTTCAAAAAACAGTTGTTAAAAATGTTAGCAAAAATTTGTTTAATCATTAAATAAAAATATAAAAACTAACTTTCTGAAAGAATATTTGTTTGAAGAAAACATTATATGACTTAAATTTGTGAATAAAATTCTCCTTTTAGATTTAAGTAATCTTTTCTATATTCAACTTATTTTTTTATTTCAACTGAATAATAATTTACCATTTAATTAAAGGTACGAGTATGTTTTATTGAATAAATGCTTTTAGAGGTGAAGAAATTTCTTTATTTTATTTTAGCTAAATAAATTGCAATAGTTGAAAACTTGAGTAAATTTGAATAAAAGAATAATCTCCAAGTTCGTGCTCCATTTTGCAGTATTTAGGGAAATTTTTAGTTCAGTATTATTATTATTTATTAATAGATGTAAAATTTTGTACAAGACCTGATTGTAATTAAAGAATATTTTTATCGTAAAATTGAGATCTACGTGCATCACTGATGAGCTCCTCTCATTATTTCTTCGCTGTTGCAGTATACTTTTCCACTTGCTGCTAATTATTGTATTTGATACATTATTAATATGTAAGTCTTGCCTCATATAATCCCGTTGCGTGAACAAATATATTTTTTTACAAATTACATATTCTGCTAAATGAGGTTTTAAAGATGAATTATATAGTAAGTGCAGTCCAGTTTCAAGATGTATTACATAATTTGGAGCATTCTTTTGGTAAAATATCTAAATGGCTTTTCAACCTCATCGTATTTTTGAAATCCCCAGATCTGTGCAGAAGATAACATTATTAGAAGCAGCTTAAAATATTTTAAGTTTATAGTAATTGGAGATATGAAGGTTTGCTATATATTTCGACCAAGTTGAATTTGTAGCCAGCTTGGCAGACGACAATCTATTTTTTAAATGTTTCTTAAGAGACATGTTGTACTCGTATGTGATTTCCACCCCTAGATACTTTAGCAATTTCAATTAGATCCATATATCCAACTTAAATTTACAGAAATTCTTGTACTCGTACGAAAAACAATTACATATATATTATATATATATATATATATATATATATATATATATATATATATATATATATATATATATATATATATATATATATATATATATATATATATATATATATATATATATATATATATATATATATATATATATATATATATATATATATATATGTTTTCTTTTGTTTAATAAAATCATTATCCTGAAGATGTCGACAACCCAATTCGACGAAACGTTGAGTAAATAGATAAAGTATGGTTTTTATTTACGTAAACTCTGACCATATTAATCCTTCAACAATATCAAATAAACTTGAGAAAAAAAGTTACAGTTTGCTCTGTTTATGTGTATGATATTTGATAGATAAAAAAATATTGATAGCGTTAGAATACATTTTTCTAATGCCAGCTCGGTATTCATTGCGAATCTGGTTTCTGTTGGTCCAAAAACTTAAGCGATTGGGATTGATAGAGTTTAATATTTTGCTTACAATGATGTTCGGATCACCTTTTTTGTGTAGTGGTATAATAAAGAAGTTACGAAAACAGGTTGATCTTTTTTCCTTTACAATGATTTTGTTGCACAAACGTAGTAATTCAAATTGAAATCCGACAGGAACATATTTATAAAATTCAAAAGTGATTCCATTCTGACCAGAATGGAGCTTTATTTGGTGTTAGTGATTTTAGCACAGTATTTTATTATTTTATTTATTATTATTGGATGGGATAAGGCCCTCAGTGTTGATCTATTGTGCGTCCCCTTGCCCCATTACGGGTTAAGTATGTCAACAAAACGGAGTGATATTTAGTCACATTCACTTAACATATGAGCTTGTAGTAGCCTATATCTTCTGTGTCCCAGTGCTCCACATTGGGTGATTAAGTGCTCCATTGATTACTTTTTTTCGGTAACCTTCGTTAATCATCGTTTGAGATGAATATTTTCCCTGTGAGTGATTTTTTCAAATTTGGAAATACGAAAAAGTCACTTGGAACTATATCTGGACCTTACAGTGGATGATCGACCAATTCGAAGCGTATTTCACGTAATTTTATCATCGTATCTAATGCTGTGTAAACCGGTGCGTTGTCTTGAAGAAAGAATACTTTTTTCCTTTTCAAATGTTGTCGTTTTTTCTTGATTGTATCAATCAATTGATCCAATAATGCACGATAATACGTTCCTGTGATTCTTCTAGATAATCGATGAGCAATATTCCGTGTTCATCCAAAAATACAGTGGCAATAACTTTGCCAGCCGATTTCACTGTCTTCACCTTCTTCCAGCTTCTGCCATTCATTCAGTTGATTTTTGGTTTCAAGTGTGTTGTGGTGGACCCACGTTCCATCAACACTTATTAATTAACGTCAAAAAAAAAAAAAAAAAAAAACAGCAGGATTACGCTTTATCAATTCCAAATACCACTGTGAAGTGTTCTGTCGAACTCAGCAAGCACTCATCTTGCCGATAGCTTTTTCACATGCAAATGTTTATGCAAAGTGTTGAACATGCGTTCATATGCTATGTTTACCACTTCAAAATCTCACGTAAATTGACTCGATGATCGTTCATAACGATTTCCTGGATTTTCAGATACTTTCTTCAGTTATATCTCTTTTGGCCTACTTGTTGATGGCTGTGTTGCAGTGCTTGTTCAGCCGCCTTTAAATCCCATACTTCGCCATGTAATCTGACAGAGCAGAATCACCGTAATGTTTATCGAATATTCTTGATCTCTTTCGCCGTTTTCCCTTTCAAATAATAGTGTTTAATAACTGCATGAAATTCATTTTGTTCCATTTTTCAAGAAACACAAAACTTGCATACTTCTAACGACTACAACAAATAATTTTAACAGCTGACGATTGATAGATCGCAATATAAAAAAGTGGTGTTTGTGCGCTCTCGTAATATTACGAGTTTTCATATTATTTGACAACTTTAAGTGAGCTTCGCCATCATGACAAGGGTATCCCTTCTTCTCAACCGTAGGTGACCGCTTAAATCAAGTATGTTGAGTGCAAGGTGATTTTGGTGAAGTTTCAGCTTACTGATATACCTTGTCGTATTCTTCGAAAACTTGTCTTTTATTAACGAAACACACAGATCCTTGTGAATCCGTGATTTTTTATGTATCATGGAGCTGCAGTAATCGTTTGAAGAATTTTATTTTGTCGCCTTTGAATTTTTCCAATGTTTTACATTAAAAATATAACATGATTGATCGATCATAATCATATAAAATTATTTCCATCTATTTCAAAAAGGGTTTGTTTCTTTCAAAATATAGTCACCTCCACCATGTGTGTTGTTTACGAGTAGGGATGGAACGTTACAACCAGAGTATCGATACTTATACTCGTGTTCGATACGGTAACGATCGCAATATATTGACACCTCCTCAGAATCGAAGAAAAAGCATCGATACAAACTTGTATCGGTCGATTTTTTCAGACGATTAGCGGCGGAGAAGAACACATGAAGCCAAAAATCAAAATCTTCGTTATGGACTTCATCTCCTGACCCACTAGATGAAATTTAGGTGTTCTAATTAGGATACCGGAAGCGAAGATTTTAAAACGTGGAACTTCTATCGTAATATAATTCTACTGCTGCATTCACCCAATAGTTTGCCTTGTAACTGTGTAACATATTCAATGAAGGAAAAACACTTTTTTGCCAATTAACATTGGTGTAAGACAATTTATCATTGGTAAAATCTTCAATCAAATCAAGTTTTTTTTAACGTTTTTATCAATTTTTTTTTTTTCATATGCTTACACTATAAATAAACAAATAGTAAAATAGAATTATAGTTTTTTCTTAATTATACACAGTCGCATAATCGAGCACTCAGTTATATTACTTATATACGATAATACATTTTCTTTTAAGAATTAAATATTTACATTTTTACAAAATACATGCATGTTCTGAGAAACGAAAATCGCTTAAATTTAGCGTTTTCAATTTGAAAACGCCAAATAGGTGTTCTGAGAAACGTATAACGCAAGATATATGGTTTTGCGATTTGAAATCGCCAAATAGGTGTTCTGGAAAACGCATATCGCTTAAAATTGACGACTTCCACTCGCATGTATATATTAAAGTGAACTAATTGAATTTGCTAAAACTGAACTTGTAAAAAGGAAATAAAATTAATCACTATTAAAATTTAATATGTTTTATTTTTATTTCAATAAAAAGTTTAAAGAATTTTACACATTTTCATTAAGAAAACTAAATTGAAAAATTTTTCTATTTGTTGACAAATTTTTTTTCGCTTTATATTACTCCACATACATATATACGTATGTAAAACACATGTTGTATTTTTTCGGAAAAAACTCCTAAGCGCCAGTAAAACGCGTGTTCCTCAGAACACCTAAAAATCAATTAGGCGTTTTGTAAAACGTATTGCGGTTTCAGAACGCGCGTTCTCGGAACGTGGCTGATATATACAATTATGCATTTATATGTATTAGTTATAATTAGTATATAAGGAAAAATTGAAAAAAAAACCCTTACTAATATATCGCAAAAGTTAAAAGTCAAGTCAAGTCTAAAAAAGATGGGGCGTTTTTTATTTATCGAATCTTCAAAATAAGTACTCAAATCTGCTTTTTACTTCAGTCCAGCCAATGCTAGACAAAAAGTTTTATTATGCGGGAGCTATTTCGGTAAAATCACCTATTGAGCAATCTGATGGTGACAGCGGTATCCCTAAGCCGATTGTGGCCGCCAAAATTAAGTATATTGCGCGCAAGAGGGTTTGGGTGAAGTTCTAGTTTACTTACCCACGTTTTCGCGTACTTTGAAATTTCCTCTTTTACCAGGTGAACACTCAGATCTTTATGAATTCGTGAACTTTTTACGCACCATGGAGCTGCAGTAATCGTGCGAAGAGATTAGTTTTGTCGCCTTTGATTTTTTTAATTGAACTCCGTAGCACCATATAGGTTATTCTGGCCTAAAAATTCTTTCGTGACAAATGCGAATGGCTTTAGTAACTGAAATATTACTTTTAGTATCGTCTTTTTTTTATGAAATACAACCATGCATCCGATTTTGTTGGCCCCATTTGCATGCCTGGATGGCACGGATTTATTTTATAAAAACTTTGAAAACAAAGCATATTATGGTAAAAATGGTGTCCGACTCTTTTTTTGTTTGCCAGTGATAAAAAGAGTATTTCTGCTCTATTTTTGACTGATACCTACTTGGAACTCAGTAGTAAAGTATTGATACCAAAATTACTTGGTATCGAAAGAAAATTATCGAGTATTTACTTGTATTTACTCGTATCGTTTTATCCCAACATACGATAACATATCGCTCCTTTATTGCAACATAGTCACATCTCAAAAAATGAGCTTCTCGAGTTAACAATGCAGAATTGTTAACAGTACTGCCGTTTATATTGTGCCAAAAATTTATTCAAATTGTTTTTAAACAGTTTCCTTCAGGAGATATTTTCTCAAAAAATTTGCTAAGACTTGTATGGACTAAAAATTTTAAATGCGTTTTTCTCGAATCGAGTTTTTTTGAGATATGACTATGTTGCAATAAAGGAGCGATATGTATTGCAGAAATTTCAAATCAAGCCACGGTCAAAAAAGCATGTTCAAGTGAAACAATCGCATCATATCCTGTTCTATCAGGATTAAAGGATGCAAAAAAAAAAGAGATATGTTTTGAATACAAAAAATTGTTAAAAATTACAATCCACGCTTAGTTGAGTAATTTTTCAATTGGTGAATAATTGATGGTTGAACAAGTGTTTATTAGTACAAAAACGTTCATGCACACAAACGCGTTTCTATGTATATATACATATACTTACTTACGTATAAATACACATGCACACTCGTATGTAGATGTTTTAAGCACAGAAGAATAGAGTTGCAATTCCGTGTTTGTAAAGCATACATTGAACATTGTGTATTTAAACGTTTTTGTTGGAGGTGTGAAAACATATCAGGATGTGTTAGGTTTGTTTTTTCTTTTCGCTCCGTTTTTTATGCTTTAAATATTTTCCCTTTATTATTTTTTATGATTGGTTTTTATGAGTCTCCTTTCCAATGTCCCTCCCCTGTTCACTGAACTGCTGACAGACAACAATATGCTGATGAAAACAATCAACCAAAGTCATGTTTTATTGGCATTTGTAGTCAGGCATAAAAAATGAATATTTTAGCTGTAACCGAGCATGGGGAAGTGTGAATGGTGGATGAGACGGAGACTACGACTATGAATTGTGACAGAGATGATGATGAGGACGATGATGTGTCTCTGGTGTTGATGATGACATTGATGTGCGGTTATGTTGCTGTGATGATCTATAATACATACATTCAAACGTGTTTTCCAATGCCTGCACCGGTATATAAATATATGAAATATAATTTTTTCTGAATGGTGGAATTTGTTTTCAGTTGAATTTTTTAAAAGTGTGTTTGTTGCTTAATTGCTGTTGCCAATATTGTAATTTAACCACAAATTGAGTGTAATGTTTGGCAGTTGTGCTGATGGTGACGATGATGAGGCAAAGTGATTGGCAAATTATAAATTCTAAATTCAATTGTTAAAGGAGGAGACAGAAGAGCATTTCAATTTATTGCTGACAGAAAACATTACTAAAATGAAAAGAAGCAGAGAGAAAGCGGTTAATATTGGTATACATTTTTATCGATGCAAAACACGATAAGTTTTATTAAATAGATTCCTTAAAGAGTTAAAATTTAAATATTTTTAAATATTATTTCATGCATACGAGTACGTCTAGGAGAGAGTGTTCACTCAATGCAAGACCGAGCTGATTACAACATGCCTCGCAAAAGTGGTCCATGGAAGCCGCTTTCAAAAAAGTGAAAGCACGTATGCAAAAACATATGAGCAAGGATATTACAACTTTCCAAGCGGAACTGTGTGCAGTATTGGAAGTTATAGGAATCCTACCGAAAAGAGAATACATGACTGTAGAGAAAGAAGTAATCTTAGATAGTAAGTAGTGCAATTGATTTACACCAGCACCTGCTTTTACGGCCTAATCAGATGATAGCCAAATCCATGGAGTGAATTATTCACGATTAACCAGCTCCTCCGTGTGGCTTACCAGGCACAAATAGGTCGCAACTTTTTACTATATGTTTGTAGGAATATAGTCAAACTCCTTTCTTAAGAGTTCGGGCCTTCTAATCCCTCCTGTATGCAATTTCCCAGCAATCAATGGAAGACAAGGCTTAATGAGTTGATAAGTCGAATCCCACTAGGATCATCAGCCCTTAAATTAACTCACCCGTCTAACCATCACCACTGGTTTCTTACAATACAGGTACCTGTTGCAAAGCAATATCACCTCGGAAGTTTGTTAGCCCCCGAAGAAAACCATGCACCACACAATTATCAGGGATAGTAGCTTTCCCTTCCTGTGACTTTAGGTTTAACGTCACAGCCAGAACGTTACAGCCAAGATTGGCACCTCAACCATGATCAGCCCGTGCTAACCTGCAAGCAGAACCCCCCGGAGGCATGCTCCCTTGGTAAGGGTTTCGGAAGCCAACACAAAATAAGTCATGCGACTTTCTAGAGTTTTGTTTGCTACAATAAACGAGGGACTCGTTTCTCTCTTTACCCGGAAACCAGAGTGCCCTGTGTAGGAATACGCTAAGGCAAAACCTGTTCCCAGGGAGGAAGTACTCTTAGACAGTTGTAAACATACGTTACTATTAAAATTGGCTAAATAAATTGCGCCAGAACGTGACGAGTATAGAGGTAATGAGATAGCGGATATCTCTTCCACGAAGGGAGTAGAAAAGACTTTTGTTGAACTTACTTCATCTTTTTCAACAAGAGTCCGCTCAAAGAAGAGATGAAGAAATGGGCAAAATCGATCACAGGAGAAGCTTGTAATGATCACTTGGCCTGGAATATACCAAAAAGAGTCTAATATTGGATGCTGGGAGGGCGGAATTTGCACTAAGAGAAAAAGAGAAAGGACAACATTGGGAGCGTGCGAATGCCAGTTTGTAATTAACAGCTATATAGAATGGATTTATCTAATACTGACAACTGAAGACTTTGTTAGGAAAAAAAGTCAATGGAACATTTGGTCACTTACTATGCGGTACTGGCAAAATACTAGCTATTATATGGTTAAACGCTGGGTGAGCGGGACTTGCTGACATTTCCATGAAAGAAGCCGATCTGGCTTCTTAACATGTGCGTAAGGCCAAGGTGTAAGCACTCTAAAAATATGCTAAGGTTACAGTGCAAAGAACAGTCTGGAGACGAACACTACCATTACATGAACACATATGATATTATTCAATTGCTTCTTTATTAAAGTCGAAGTTTGGTTTTTTCATATACACAGAAAAACTTTAGTTTAGTAGATATAACAGTTTTTTGCATTAATTATTATTATTATTATTTTTTTGGTCAACGTAAGGTTTTATTCGGGGTATGATTATTATATAATTAAAGAAATAACAATCGTAAATAGAATGAAATTTTTTTGTTTATAAAAAAAAATTTTATCATAAATACGGAAAAATCTTTTGATTGAATGGAAGAGAAAGCATATAATCATATAATGAAATACGTTTATCAATATTTTTATTAACAAATACTAAAACTGCGAATCTATTTTACTTATCTGCAGCAACACCCAAAGTTTGTGGGAGGAATGGAGTCCGCAACCTCGAGACTGTTGGTTGTCCTAATATTATATGATGGTATTTTCCTGGCTCAAATTCAAATCCGGTGGGTACATCCACTAGTGCTAATTAGTAGTGTAGCGACTACGAAACAGCTAGTTGTCCTCCAACTTAGTGTATTCAATTATTTTTTCGTGTCTTCTTTGATCAAGAGTTATTGATCGAGGCAATTATTGTTATAATTAAAAATAAAAATAATTCTTCGCGAAAGACGGATTTGAACTTCAGCCATCCAACCATCATATAATATTAGAAATATTCAACAAGTTCATTAATATAGATACATACATTAAATATGTCCATTATTTCAACCACATTGTTTTATAACTGCTACGAAGGTCTTACAGTAGTATAAAGAAATATTTTTACTATATTACCTACATTGTGTAGTATAAATATATAAATTGGGCTACGAACTGCTATTATATCCAGCATATTCTCCTGATTTAGCTCTATGTATCTATTTTCGCTTTCCAAACTTGAAGAAATAGGAGGGCGGATTGATCTTGAAGCTACCTAGCGCAAGATGGCAGCACAAACACAATTTTTTTTTCGTTTTTGTCAAACGTCAGCTGTTAAAATTTCATCTAAATTCATCTATTAGTTTATTTTTTGTTTCCTTTGAAGTAAGCAACGTTTGTTTGAAAGGGAAAACGGCTAATAAGACAAAACAAAAGCTTGATAAACATTACGGTGAGTCTGCTCTATCAGATTACATGGTAAAATACTAGATAGCTGAATTTAAAAGCGACCGAATAAGCAATGCAGCAATACCATCAACAGGAAGGCTAAAGAGGTGGTTACTGAAGAAAATATCAAGAAAATCCTGAAATATCCTTATAAATGATTGCCGAGTATGTGAGATTTTTCAAATGGCAAACATGTCAATGAACGTGTGTTCAACGTTTTGTATATGAAAAAGCTATCGGCAAGATGGGCGCCGCGTTTGCTCAGCGTGCCCGACAAACCACTTCACAGTGGTGTTTGGACATGATAAAGTATAATTCAGTTGATTTTTGGTGTCGATTAATAACTACTCATAAAACGTGGGTCCACCACTTAACACCTGAAACCAAAAACCAATCGAAACAACGCGAGGAAGGTGGTGGAAGTGCTCCGAGGAAGGCGAAGACAGGGAAATCGTCTGGCAAGGTTATGGCCACTGTTATGTCCGTGTGCATCTTATTTTGGATGCACACGGAATATTGCTCATCGATTATCTTGAAAAAGGACCCACAATCAACGGAAAATATTATTGTGCATTATTGAATCAATTTATTGATGTAATCAAGAAAAAAAAAACCATTTAAAGAAGAGAAAACTGATATTTCTTCAAAGCAACGCACCGGGTCACACAGCAAAGTCACATGAAATAGATTTCGAACTGGTCGATCATCCATCTTGTAGTCCAGATTTAGCTCCAGACTTTTTCCTGTTTTCAAACTTGTAAAACGACTCACAGGAAGAATATTCACCTTAAACGAAGAAGTGACTACCGAAACTAACGCGTATTTTAAGGGGTTTCGAAAGTCGTATTATTCAGATAGTATAAAAAAGTTAGAATATCGTCTAACTAAGTGTATTGAGCTAAAAGAAGACTATGTCGAGAAATAAATGGTTTTTGAAAAAAAAATGTTCTTTTCCTACTTAGGCAGCTTCAATATAAATCCGTGGTAAGATATTTGGGCCGAATAAATTGAGGCAAAATAGTTGAATATTGCTCCAGTTGACGATAAAAATGATACGGTTGTCTACGAAAATTATGCGTTAATAATTAGGTTGGTCGTAGCAACTATAACATTGTAGCTTTTGCAAAATATATAGCTATTAGCCGTATTATTAATTTTTGCAGTATACAATTCCAGCCACGAAGTTCTGTGATAATTCTTTTTTTTAGAAAGTCCAGAAATTCATCTGGAAACTCTCGCGCAAATAAGGTTAATAACACTAATACCTAATAAGTCATTTAATACGCAATAAATCAACTTAAGAGACATGCTTAAGTACATTTCGCTGTAAGGTTTTTAAATTGTAACTGAATACTGCTTTCATAAAAAGGTTGTATATTTATTAAAGGTTTATTTAATAAACTTAATAGAGAAATTTCTCAGATAAGCCTGTAATAAATACAAAATACGAGTACGTTTTATTAATAAGGATGTAAGTCGTCTTTGGAGTTCTTTCGGAAAGATTGGCGGTAAATAATGTTTGCTCATAACTGTAAAAAGTATAGATCAAAGTACATTGTTGTCTTTTCTATTCTAGGATTCCGAGATTTTTCAAAAATCAACACTAAGTTACCGAATTTTGTTAAAACGTCTATTGAAGAGTAAAGGTCGAAGTACATTGTTGTCTTTTCTATTCTAGGATTCTGAGATTTTTCAAAAATCAATCTTACTATACCGGGTATTGAAATATATAAGAAAAGTAAAACTATACTTTTTTTAAATTGATTTATTATCTTGTAAATATTATAATTTGAGTTTGGTACCTCAGCGCCAATAAGGCATTGGAGAGGCTAGTTGGCAAAGAAATTAATTAAACATTTTTCATTCATTAAATACATATTTAAATATTAAAAGCGTTATTGTTTATAAACGTTCTGGTAAATTACTTTTCAAAAAATCTTTAAGTAATATTTTAAATCTTAAACTTTATATTGAGAGGTAAGTTATTAATTCTTTATCATAAAAATCCAAACAATGTGATCGAAGAGTCAAAGTCAGTTGTATAATATCAAGTTGTATCTGTAAAGCAAATTTTTAACACAATTTCTAAAACGCAAAATAAATAAATGATTTAAAAATTAATTTATCTACGGAGGACAGAAATTAATTGTAAAAACCGGCCACCTGTGTGTGTATCATTATTACATACATTTTTGCTTAATTAAATGCCTATTATGTTACGAATTTATTTTCTTATTCAATTTTGCTACTATAAATTGAAAAAGTTTTTAAATAAAACTTAAACTAATGTCTTCATAAAATAACCATTGACCTGTACACAGCAATAACAGCAACACATCGCTTGACTTCCTTCAGTCAGTATCACATTCACATGGATTGAACGAACGTACAAATAAAACAAATCATGTCAATTAAAAGGTATTTAAACGTAATACACATTTAAGCTTTTTAACATATTAAAACTTTAATGCCCTTCGACAAAGTACCCCCGATCCCAAATAACAAACTCTCAAAAAACACACTTACATACACATGTGTGGCTGGCTACTTGTGCTAAAATAATGTTTCTCTTGTTCAATAAACAAGCCAAACAGATGGCGTTAGCAAACATTCAATGATGAGGATGATGATGATGATGACGCTGAGGTTCCTTTTTTCTGGGTTGGAGAAGACAGGAAACAAAAATTTTGGGTTGAATTTTGCCACAACAAAATTCTACTCGTAGTAGGAGGGCAAATCAAGTTTATTGTTTTAGCTTACCTTAATGCCATTTTAGCAAAATCTCATGTTTTACACATGCACACAGCTGTAGAGATAACTAATACATAGGCAGGAAAGCACTCGTGTGAGTTTGAAAATCTCGTCTATGGCTGAAAAACAACACAGCAATTTTAAGGGTTAAGTCGTAATGTCAAAGTGTCAGTTTAGTATCGGTATCATGACACGCTGATACTAACACTAGTATTAGTTAAAAATATGTTACATGCCACATGTTCTTGCTGATGTTGCTTACGTTCGGGATATTAAAATTGTGTTTTTGTTATGATGAAAACAGGTGGGTGAATTACAAATTGATTTAGGATGTTTGAATAGTGTAAATATACTTTAGTATATTCATTGATGAACCCAATAATTCAGTTTTACCACTTCCTGAGATCTAATGTAGTTTTTCTGACTGATCTCGGCACAACAATTAGAAATATTTTGCAATGGTCTTTTGTTAAAGAAGGTACTTTTGCCGCTAGTTCAAAGACATAAGCATTAACTTCGATATGATATTTATTTAAATGCTTCTCTTATATCAAGAAAAGTTTGTAATAAAAATTTTATAATTAACACAATATATATACTTAAAGGTAGGGCCACGGGGTGGCACGCCCCCAAACTCATATTTATTACTTTTTTAGAAGAAAACGAAAACAGAAGTTTTAGGAATTAAAAATAAAAATAAAATTAAGATCAACCGGAGTACGCTATTCACCATCCAATCCGCACGCTTGTTTGAATCTCCGTTCCCTGAGCAAATATGTGATTAGATGAATTTGTTGCTATATATCAGCCAAATGGCCTGACCGCCAAAATTAAGTATATTGCGTGCAAGAGGGTTTGGGTGAAATTCCAGTTTGCCGATATACTTTGCTGCGTCTTTTACCAGTGAAACACATAGATCCTTATGAACCCGTGAGTTTTTTTAAGTACTATGGAGCTGCAGTAATCGTTCGGAAAATTTTCATGATTGGATTCCATAGCACCATATGGGCTTGAGAATTGCGTTGTACAACAAAAGTTTGCAACCTAGCTTCAATGTAGAATTTCTGCCCATAAGCCTATTTAATTGCGCTGCTTTTAATTTCAATTGAGTGACTTTCGCAACAACCCAGCAGTCCACAAGTTATTACAATTTGCAAAGCATCCGATTGTAAGCGATTGTGTAAACAGAAAAAATCAAAATAAACATGTTAAGCACAACAAACAACTAGCATTCGATTCAGATTAGTCTTTCTCTACTCATATTGGTAAATTAAATGTACATAAGAAGCAAAGAAGAAAACAAATGCCAATAATATAGTTTTGAACTCATCCAATCTTCGCTTACAATGTATACAGTGTTGGATGCATCTTACGGCCTAGGCCATCGCTGTGTAAATGTAAGTAGGAATTGTATACAGACTTCGGATGGGTCGCACTTACATTGTCAATGCTCTCAGATCGAAGATGTATGTGACAAAAAGTTCACTGGGAATGTGAGACTTCCACGGTAGCCTACGGTCGAGGAGAGTACTAATATACTTCACTTCATTATGCTGTGGAGTAGGTGAATTGTTAATTTGGGTAGCCGAACATGTTTGCTTACGTAGGTTGAACGTAGCGTGAGTATACTTTTGTTCATTAACTTTGACTTTCCAAAGTTTTAACCATTGCTCTAATACTGAAATACTCGCATATTCTGCAAATTTCGCGAAGCTAATTTGGTTGCTTTCATGGACGCTGCAGAATGTAGTGTGGACGCCGGATCTCGTTCGCATGTCAGAGGCATAAATCATATATAAAGTAGGTCCCAGTATGCTACCTCGGTGAACTCGTGCCTCGATTGACTGAGTTCGGCTTTCAAAACCGCCTTCTCTGATAACAAATTTTCAGCCAACTAAGTAGCTTTCCAGAAACTTATGAATCTTCGCCGGTAAGTTCAACTTTATATCCGGCGTGCCACACTTTATCAAAAGTTTGGGAAATATCAATGAATGGAGCTGAGCAATGCTTCTTATTCTCAAAAGTCTTTCTTAAGACATTAACTAGTCCATGTGTTTGTTCTATAATGCTGTGTTTAGACCGAAAACCGAATTGATGATTAGTAATACATCCCATACCATTCAATATTGGAGTCAATTTCGTCATTAACAACTCTTCGAACAGTTTTGAAATTGTTGACAGTAGACTTATTGGTCTATATGACTCTATTTTAGTGGGATCCTTCCCTGGCTCATAGGTAGCATAATAAACAAAGACTCTTTCCACTCTGCATGATAATAATCTAGACGTAAAATAGCGTTCAAAATAAAAAGATGAATTCTTCTAGCCCCGCGAGATAACAGTACAATAATTTTAATAGTGGTTTCATCAATACCTGTAGATTTCATGGAGTTTATTTCATGTATGATGTTTTCCACATCTTAAAAATGCTCTAAGGCACAGGCGGCCTAACAGCATGTGGCGGAAGTTCAGCTATATCATTTGTAACAAAACCGTTTCTGTTTTTTTTTTTCAGAATCGGTTCTTCCCAGTCGCTACTTGAAGTACGCAAAGTTGGCTTGGCGCCAACAGGTCTTTTCAAACCTTTTGTCGTTTTCCATAGAGAATAGTCGGACTAAGGAGTATCATCAAGACTTTCCAGATAATTTTTAAGGGAAGACATTCTACGGACTTGCGTAATGCAGTCCCACCTGCTTTTAAGCTGTGGAGACCTGCGAAATTGCCACCTTCTTCTAACTCCCTTTTTTTCTGACAAATGGTGTTCAATTTCTAACAAATACCTCCTATCTTTCACATTTCTGAAACTTATATGCTTCGTGGTAGTATGTTGTACGGCTTGTTTAAAGTCTTCAGAAAAATCATTAATGGAAACATTGAGTACAATGAGTACTCAAATATTTCATATATTTTAGCCAATTAATTCCAGTGACGGCCAACGTCAAGTCATTAAACGGCGAGCCAACCTCTTGGGAGAACGGAACGAATAATATAGTGGGTGTGTAGTCAGATGACAAATCCAATGAAGACACTTGCATCTATTCTAAAGGAACATTGTTTGCAACTCCAAAATCTATAGCACCTAGAACCTTTCGTCGATCTAAGGGCCAATAAGTGAAGTGTCTACTTGAAATCATATCTAAACCCATTTTGTACGAAAATTACTCGGCCTTTCGGTGAAATTAAACATGATCGCCAAAAAGTGTGCTTACCGTTATAATCGCCAGCCGCTAAAAAGCGAGTCCCAAGTGATTTAAAAAAATTTCGAATAATGGTTTTCTGTTACCGAAAACTGCGAGGAGAGTAAATTGATGAAATAACTATTTTTCCAAGAAATTGTTCAACGCATATATTTGTTGCTTGAAGATGCTCCTCACGTGTCTCGCTTAATAAATTGTGCTTAATTCTGCTACGGGCATCTATAGTGTCATATAGAGTGTAGCCACTAATTTTGAAATAACTTGTGAGCGTAAAGTGAATTACAGCAATCAACACTATATCGATTTGTTTTTCCATAAGAAAGTGCTCAAGTTCATTTTTGATTGCATTTTCAGCATTTATGGAAAAGCAAATCGATATTGCTGTTGATTGCTGAAACTCATTTGACAACCAACAGTTTTTTCAAAATTAATGGCTACATACTGTACGACACAAAAGATCCCCGTGGAAGATCTTGCGGAGGATCGGCAGTTCTAATAAAATCAAAAATTAAACACTTTTTAATGAACGAGACATGTGAGGAGTATCTCCAAGCAACTAATATATGCATCGAATATTTGCATGAAAAAATCGTTATTTCCTCGATCTACTCACCGCCACGCTTTTCAATAACAGAAAGCCAATAGTCAAATTTTTTCAAATCACTTGGTCCTCGATTTTTAGCGGCTGGCGACTATAACGCTAAACACACTTTTTGGGGATCACGTTTAATTATACCGAAAGGCCGCGTGCTTTATGACACCGTTTCCAAAATGGGCTTAGGTGTGATTTCAAGTGGACACCCCACTTATTGGCCGTCAGACCAACGAAAGATCCCAGATAGATTTTGGAATAACAAAAAATTTTCCCTCAGAATGGATGCAAGTGGAACCTTCATTAGACTTGACATCAGATCACTCACCAACTATAGTTTCTGTTTCATTCCCCCAAGGGGTTGTTTCCCCGTTTTGTGACTTGGCGTGGACCGTCTCTCGAGTTAATTGGTTAAAATATAAAAAATATTTGAGTACTCATTGTACGGAAAACATTGCCTTGAGAACGCCTGAGGATATTGATATATCGATTAACGAATTTTCTGAACACCTTAATCAAGCCGTACAACATGCTACCACTAGCCATATAAGATCCAGAAATGTGAGCAATAGAGCTTATTCATCAGAAATTGATCAACTTCTATCAGAGAAAAGAAGAGTTAGAAGAGAGTGGCAACTTCGCCGGTCTCCCCAGCTTAAGACTAGGCTACGGGAATATATAACTCAGTTAAGAAATCTGCTTGAATCCCAAAGAATGGCTTCCTTCAAAAATTATCCGGAAGGTCTTGGTGGTACTCCTCAATCCGATTATTCGCTATGGAAAGCGACAAAAGGTCTGAAAAGACCCGTAATAGGTAAGCCACATTTGCGAACTTCAACTGGCGACTGGGCACGAAGCGATTCTGAAAAGCGGATGTTTATGTTAACCATTTGAGAAATGTTTTTACCACAAACGATACAGCGAATGATTCAGCTGAACTACCGTCATACGCTGTTAGACCGCATATGTCTTTGAGACTTAGTTTCCAAGATGTTGAAAATGTTATTTGTAACACAAACCCCAGGAAAGCTACAGGTATTGATAAAATTACTGGTAAAATGCTTAAGCAGCTACCTCGTGTAGCTAGAAGAATTCTTCTTTTTATTTTTAACGCTATTTTACGTCTCGAGTATTATCCTGCAGAGTGGAAGGTGTCCATGATTACTATGATGACCCAAACCAGGGAAGGATCCCACTAAAGTAGGATCATGCAGACCAATAAGTCTATTGCCAACAATCTCAAAACTGTTCGAAAAATTGTTAATGGCGAAGTTGACTCCAATATTAAACAATGTGGGATGCATCCCTGATCATCGATTTGGCTTTCGGGCTAAACATAGCACCATAGAACAAACGCACAGACTAGTCAACGTCATAAGACAGACTTTTGAAGACAAAAAGAATTGTTCAGCTTTATTCATTGACATTTCCCAAGCTTTTGATAAAGTGTGGTCGACGGCTTGATGCACAAAATAAAGTTAAACTTGCCTGCAAGCACTCACAAGCTTCTGGAAAACTACCTATGCGGCCGGAAGTTTGTTATCAGAGAAGGCGATTTTATAAGCCCCTTACAGCCAATCAAGGCAGGAGTTCCCCAAGGTAGCATTCTAGGACCTACTTTATATTTGATTTTCGCCTCAGACATGCCAACGAAATCCGGAATCCTCACATGAACTTTGCGGATGATACAGCATTCTGTAGCGTACATGAAAACCATCAAGTATCTTTGCGAAATTTGCATGAGTATATATCAATATTAGAGATATGGTTAAAACGTTGGAAAATTAAAGTTAATGAACGAAAGTGTACTCACACTGCGTAAACAAACATTTCCAGCTATCCAAATTAACAATTCACCTATTCCGCAGCAAAATGAAGTCAGGTACCTTGGTATTCATCTCGACCGTAGGTTAACGTGGAAGTCTCACATAGATGCGAAAGTTACTCAGTTAAAGTTAAAAGCAGCGCAACTGAATTGGCTTATGGGCAGAAATTCGACATTGAAGCTGGATTGCAAACTTTTATTATACAACGCAATTCTAAAGCCTATATGGTGCTATGGAATTCAACTATGGAGCACCGCCTCCGCTTCGAACGTTGAAAAAATTCAAAGGCGACGAAACAAAATTCTTCGAACAATTACCGCAGCTCCATGGTACGTAAAAAACTCACGAATTCATAAGGATCTCTGTGTTCCTCTTGTAAAAGATGAATTTTCAAAATACGCGACAAGGTATATCAGTAAATTGAAACTTCATCCAAATCGTCTTGCACGCAATATACTTAATTTTGAAGGCCACTCTCGGTTGAGAAGGAGGGACACCCTTGCCACCATCAGATCGTTAAATAGGTGATTTTACCGATATTGACCGTGCAAAATAAAACATTTTTGTCTAGCATTGGCTGGACTTAATTAATTTTATGTATTTAGTATTAAGATTTGAATACTGGGTGGCCCAGAAAGACCGAAGTGGTGTGAATTCCTTATAACTTTTTTATTATAATTTTTTTTTTCTTTTCTTTTCAGTATTTTGTAAAGAAGACTTGGATAATTTATAATGGAGCAATACACAATTGAACAACGTGCCCAAATTGTTGAAATTTACTTTTCAAATCAACGGTCCATTGTGTTGACTCAGCGTGCATACCGTCGTCAATTTAATGTGCAGGTTGCACCCTCTCAGTCAACAATAAACCGTCTGGTTGCAAATTTTCGAGAACAAGGAGCAGTAAGGAACCTTCCTGGTCCCGGCAGACACCGAACTGTCCACACGGCTGACAATATTCAAGTGGTACAGGAGAGTATTCGGGAGGATCCAGAAACATCAACCAGGAGACGTTCGTCACAACTGGGCCTCTCAAGGACGTCGCTGCAGCGAATTTTGCACACCATAGGATTGTTTCCATACAAAATTCAACTTGTCCAAGAATTGAAACCAACAGATTACCAGCAACGACTTGACTATCTTTGGTGAAAGAATAATTTCTCGTAACAGCAATTTTAATTGGCCTCCGCGTTCCCCGGATTTAACCGCTCCAGACTGTTTTCTTTGGGGCTATTTAAAAGGAAAAGTTTATGTTAATAAGCCTAGGACTATTGAGGAGTTAAAAACCAATATTCGAGAAGAAATTAACAACATACCACCGGAAGTTTTGCGAAAGGTCATGGAAAATGTGTTGGAAAGAGCACATTTGTGCGAAGCAGAATATGGCCACCACTTGCGGGATATCATTTTTAATAACTAATCCAAAAATATTCCCCATAAATTTAATGTATTTAAAAAAAAAAAATTAAAAAAATATCTCTTAAATAAAAAGTTATAAGCAATTCACACCACTTCGGTCTTTCTGGGCCACCCTGTACTTATTGTTAGTTCACTTTGTGAAGATTCAATAAATAATTGAATGAGAAAAAAAAATGTTTGTCATACAAACCGTAAATGTATTATGGATTGAACAAGAGCCTGCAGAGTTGACTCAGGATTGCTAAAATTTTGATCGGAGCTTTGGAGCCTGATTTAAATTTTTTATATCGGATAAAACCACATTGGCATTAGAAACTTGTTTGTGGTTTTGCATTAATATGTGACTACTTGACTGGCCTATCTGAAATTAAAGAAACGATTTTGATGAATCTTAAAAATTAAGTTGATCTACGATCATACGAATTGCACGAAGCAATTCGTGAGAAACGCACAGAATTGTGAAAAGTGCCTGAGTTTTTGGCCACACACATAACCGTTACCATGCCTCAACCACCTTATTCTCCGGACTTGGCCCTGCTAACTTTTTCCTCTTCCCAAAACTGATGACACCGATGAAAGCATAGCGTTTAGCTACGATTGAGGAGATAAAAGGAAAATCAAATCAGGACCAGTTGGCGATACCAAGAAGCGTGTTTCAGAGGTATTTCGAGGATTGAAACATACACTGGCATAAGTGTATTATACCTAAGGGAGACTAATTTGAAGGGGACTAGATAGTTATTGATGAATAAATAAATACTTTTTGTAAAAATTGAAAATAAATGGACTTCGTATAGCGTCCTCATGTTGATTGAGTTATATTTTCCTTTTTTGGTTCTTAAAACTATTGTTTTAATAGATTTCTTCGAAAGCAATAAGAAGAATGTTCTGAGTTTAGGCGATTTACCATCTCCCGGCCCTATGTCTGTCAGGAGCCTGCACCCTACACCTTCCGAAAAAATTTTTTCCATCGGTTCAGTAGTTCCAGAGATTGCCTTTTGCAAACATACAAACTAACAAACTTTTTCTGATTGTATATTAGTATGAAAGTATAGATTTAAATTATTATGTCTGGAAGGGAAAGCCTAAGTAACATGATATAGATTGCTGCGATAATGCTAAGAAATGGTATTGGCTACATTTTGTGCAGATATTTATTTTGCCTAAGAAGTTATGAAGCAGCGGCCACTTTTATTATGGTTGGAATCTCCTTCGAACGATGAGGTCGTGTTGAATAACTTTTAATACATCGATACATAAGGTCATCTTTTTTTACTCTTAAATTTTGTATAAAGCTATAAAAATTTAATGTTTGAAAACATTATTCACGTGATACTTCCTAGTCCTATTTTGTATTACTTGTGGCCATTTAGGGGGAGTATATCTGATCTACATATAACCCAAAATAAATCTGGTAATTACGTTCCAAATGTTTAGTTTCTTCCTGAAAGTATAACGCCACTTATTTACTTTAAAATTGATTTTTTTTTTAATTTTGACATTTCAATTTCTCATTCTTCGCTATAGTTTATTTGTTGGTGCGATACTGAGTACCAAATTATACTCTTATCGCATTTACCTTTCGTATCGGTATAAAGAGTAAACCCCTTGTGTTATTCTCACTTTAAATCTATACGTTTGAACAAGAAATAAAAAGTTGCATCTTAAAGCGACAAAATATTTACAAATTTCCTGTTACATACCATGAATCGATACTAACATCTCATGAAATTTATGTCATTTTGTTAGATATTTCGCTCCTGTTTACAACCATAAAAGGTATCACTAGCAGTTGTTGCATGACCATGACTATCTCTAAAAACATAATTAAAAAAAAAAAAAAAACATAACTCTGTGCCTTTGCTTCCCTTTGGTACGAGATATTTGTGTAAAATATCTTCTTAATAAGAGGTGGGTTAAATGCCAGCCTTCTGCATAAAACATACAAATACGGTTGCATATGTGTACTGTTATAATCAAACATATGTATGTATATGTATGTACTCCATATTATTTACAGGCTTAGTATGCAAGCATATCACTAACACTGCCTGCTCTTTTCATTTTTCGTAAAACATGACCATAAAATACGATATTTTACCGTGAGCCACATGTAAATTTCATTCGTTGACTTGTTTCCTGTTCTTTTTGATATGAAGCTTTAAAAAACGTTTACGAAAGTCAGTTCTATCTCATATATTTGCAAAATTTACGTGCTTTATTTATTCTCGGGTTTAAAGTCTAGCCTGTTAGCACCCACTCAGTACTTACGGTAGCGTGGGGTAAAAAACACACTGAGAATAAATCTAAATAATAATTTTTGTATAATTTTAGCTCGGCCATTGATTGAATTAGTTTGTATAATGGCAGTAAGATAGCTGGGAAGCATAAAAAAGCTATCACAAGAAAGTTGTATAGAATTCGAGAGGTACAAATGTGTTTAAAATAGCTAAACCACGAAATATAAGCTAATGGTATTTGTCAGCCTAGTTACCACTGAATTCTTAACTTCGAGAAAATATCTCCAAATCTTGTCGAAAAAACATAGAAAATACCTTCAATTTCAATCAAACGCCTAATATGCAAGAAAAAGTTTAAACCAAAGTCAGTATCACACAAATTCAACTTGGCGCTGCCGAAGAAAAAATTGATAAGGCTAAAGTTGGACATGTCTTAGAAAAGAAAATAAATCGAGGCTTAAGACCGTTCATAAAACAATTTAAAGGAATTTTTCAGGGATGCACTCGGGTTGTTTGCTAAAAATAGTGTTAAATATATTTAACTAGAAATTCATTCCTATACTTTCGTACTGAAGTTTCCTCCATTTTTCGAGACCTCAGCTCTTTTTCTCCTAAATATTTGGAGTGATTTTATTTTAGTTGTTAGGTGCTATAACAAACTTTTTTATGTAAATCTATTCAATTGGTAGAAACTAAAAAAAAATAATGTATTTTAAAATACCTTCTCCCCGCCTTCTACCCTTCGGAATAAAGCAGACGCTAATTTATTTTCTTTAGTCAAAAATGCCAGAATAAAAATTAGATTATTAAGCTAAGTATTGTCAAGGGGTTTATGGCACTTTGAAAATACATCCAAAAAATGCTGTCCAATTTCAAAGTCGTTACGTGTTTCTAAAGCGGGATATACGTATGAAACCAAATTGCACCGGAATAAAGCCGGTACGGAGTTCTTGCGGAAATTCACGTTTTGTAGTGTGAAGGATGTTGGACTAAATTGGGCTAATCTAGGTAGTGTCGAAGGTATATACACTGGGCACTGATCAGTTTTAACTAATTTAATTCCAACATTTTAAATGCTGCAATAGAGTTTGTTTTAGTCATTGTTAAATTTAAATCTCCACGAACACTACTCCCTCTTTTCTCCTCATCATAACCTATTTTTCTAGTTCCAGTACAACGCACTACATATGTAGGGGTCATCCCCTGAGTACTGGTTCAAGATAAAAATAAAAAAAATACACGGTCAAAATGCTTGTTATGAATTTCGTATATATGTGCTTGACACTTTACAAATTTCATGCTTGACACCCATCAAGCATTCATTTTAATTTGGATTTTGCGGTGTTCGCTTAGTAGAAAACAATGCAAAATTGTTTTTTTTTTCTTCTTAATTCCCTTCTAAAGTTTATTTGCACCGCTTGAAATTGAAAATATTCTGTTTTGCCATTTTTTCATTGAATTTTTTTTAATAACCGTTCACAACGAAAACAAAATAGTATTCAAAATTTGTTCGGGTTTGATAGTTTGCACTAGACACAACCAAGCATGTGACAGCAAGCTTGCCAGAAAATCAAAAAATTTTGTTTTTCCATCAAGCATCATCCCTCTCACACATACTAACATATTTTCACTCATACTATTACCATGCTTGTTAAGGATTTTGACCGTTTCTATCCCCATTAAAGTTAAAAAAGTGGTAAATGACTGTGAAAGGTATACAGAATATTACAGTTGACGTTCCATACGAGTACATGAAAGTAAACCTGGTTGCTTTTATGCACTTTATGTTCTAATCATTTTTGCTTTGGATAGTTTTCTTTGAATATCAAGCACAGTAATTTCATGTGCTTTAAATAAGGGGAAAATTGATGACTTTAATCTGTAGTCACTGTCCAGAAATGGCTGCTTGAACAAATTGTTGATATCTTTTTTTATTATGATCATTTAGTGAAGTATAAGTTTATTATAAGAAAATTTTTTTTTGTTTGCTCTAATCTGTGACTTTTCACGCGCTCACTCTTTTTCGCTATACTTAAAATGCCATTGGTTCCAAGAAAGATAGAAAATTAAATTTTATCGTTTATGATGGTGTAATGTAACATGTATTTTCGTATTACCGTTAGATTTTTTAAATAGGAAAAAAACAAACATAAATCGTTTGATCAGACCACCTATAACAACTCGCATAGTGCGCTCTGAGAAAGCTCAATAATATAAACCGAGAAAAGACGTCACCGACACTAAAAGTTTTGCCAGAATGTATAAAGCCACACTCACTCAAACGTTAAACGAAATATGCAGAGCCACCACTTTACATTCACCAAAATGATGGATTGTGTAGCACCATTTCTCAGAGAGATATGTCAAAAGATCACTAATAGAGCGACCCATACGAAACCCATATAGACGATCAAAAAGTAATTTATGTGATCCTAGATACTTCACAAGGTGGTAGTTAAACATACTTTCCATTAGTTCGGAAAGCGTAGAGCAGATTGCAATTGGGCGGTAATTTCCACCCTTTTTGGGAATGTGCGTTGAATTAGCAGTCTTTTATCACGATGGGAACTCACCAACATGGTACAGTATGCTAAAGAGGTGAGCTAATGTACGCGCAGCGTAGAAAAACACTGCTTCGATCGAAATCGGAAAGATATATTTGTCATAGTTACGATACTCTTTCGAGTTCGCAAAGAATGGTGAAGGAGTAAGATGTCAGCCATAAGAAACGCTGCTAGTCTCATTCTTTTAATATAACCCAGTGAACTTTTTGTCACATACATCTTCGATCTAAGATCATTGACAATGTAAGCGTGACCCATCCGAAGTCTGTATACAATTCCTACTTACATTTACACAGCGATGGCCTAGGCCGTGAGATGCATCCAACACTGTATACATTGTAAGCGAAGATTGGATGAGTTCAAAACTATATTATTAGCATTTCTTTTCTACTTTGTTTCTTCTGTACATTTAATTTAACATAATGAGTAGAAAGAGAATAATCTGAATCGAATGCTAGTTTTTTGTTGTCCTTAACATCCCAGTGAACTTTTTGTCACATACATCTTCGATCTGAGAGCATTGACAATGTAAGTGCGACCCATCCGAAGTCTGTATACAATTCCTACTTACATTTACACAGCGATGGCCTAGGCCGTAAGATGCATCCAACACTGTATACATTGTAAGCGAAGATTGGATGAGTTCAAAACTATATTATTGGCATTTGTTTTCTTCTTTTCTTTTTTCTTTGCTTCTTATGTACATTTAATTTACCAACATGAGTAGAGAAAGACTAATCTGAATCGAATGCTAGTTGTTTGTTGTGCTTAACATGTTTATTTTGATTTTTTCTGTTGACACAATCGCTTACAATCGGATGCTTTGCAAATTGTAATAACTTGTGGACTGCTGGGATGTTTATTTTGATTTTTTCTGTTGACACAATCGCTTACAATCGGATGCTTTGCAAATTGTAATAAGTTGTGGACTGCTGGGAAACAGCCATGTTCTGAGAACACGTGATCAATATTAGGTGTTTTACTGGCATCTCTTATGAAAAAATACAACATACATACATGTTCATATGTATGTATGTGGTAGTTATATAAAACGAAAACAAATTGAGACATTTTTAAAACATCAATATGTATTTTGTTGGTAGAATTTACGAACAGTTGTCAAAATTTGGTTTGAAAAAGCAAGGAAGTCTATGTGTTTTTGCCAAATTTACGCAAAGGAAACGAAAGACAACTGTGCTTATACTACTACCGTATTAAAGACTTGTTACCGCCACTACTGTTTTTAAAAAAGATAAGAACACAGAAAACAGTATTATCTTCACTTTTATAGTTAGTTGCTTTAAACCCCATATTAGTAAATGTCAAAATTATTTGTTTCTTTTTTTTCAATAATTCCACGCGGGTTTTCTTGGCCGAAGTTTGCACAATATAAAAGAAAAATCAGCTATATTTTTGCTGGCAGACATAAAGATGAACTAAAATGGTGATCACGCCAAAAAAGAGTTTTAACACCCATAAAACGTAGTTTTATTAACAAAATATTGTATTTTGAATTTGAATAAAGATAATTAATTTACCTATTTAAATCGTGTGTTTATAATCTGAAGTGGACGCCAAGAGCCGGAACTATTCTTCGCTAACATCCTTGTTTTAACTGAAATTGTGCAAAATTCTTTTAATTTTTTATTGAAATAAAAAGAAAACATAATAAATTTCAATTTAAAATGAAATTATTTCCTTCTTTAAATTCAAATCGAAAACGCTAAATTTAAGCGATTTGCATTTCTCAGAACTAGCCTGAAAATTATTCCTAATCTTTCTCACATACAAAGAACAATGAATATCCATGAATGTGCTTGCAAGGAAATATCTTATATTTCAAACCATAATTATTTCTTCAAGTGTATTTGTGCGACTCACGTAGGCTCAGCTGCATCCGTAAAAATGTTTGTTACTTGCATTTTAGTACATGAGCCGAAATAAAAGTATAAAAGTGTGTTTGCGTGTGAGGTACGAATTTGTGTATCATGGTCTATAATCCAATAAAAACTGTTTGTAATTTAATTTGCGCTTCATTTGCATTTGAATTTGTCACTTCTGTTCTGTAACGTCCTGTGTGTTTTTGCCCACTATTTAACAATTAAATAAAATTAAGTTAAAAGAATATAAACAATTTGGTTTATAAAATTAAATTTGTTTGGAAAAATAAAAAATGCTACCATTGAGTGTAAATAATGCTCATCTCTTTTTAGGGAGAGAAGGATTTAAGGCTTAAGCTCAGAGTAATTGAAATACCTTTCAGTTTACGGAATTTTAGAACATCAGAAGAAGTTTTAATTGAATATATGTATGTATTGGCAAGTGTTTTGGATTAGCAAAAAGATTTGAAAAACGAGAAAAACTACGTAATAAAAATCAGTAAAAGGAATAATGTATTTCGCTAGTCTAAGTAAAAGCCAAATTTTAATAAAAATTGATTGATATTCCAAAATTGTAATTTTATTACTCATGAAATTTCGATTTATACGGGAAGGACGCAAGGTATATCTCTAATTTAAAGCGCCAGGGGTTTTGGTTTTTTTACATTTGTACATTTTTTTAAGAAGGACTTTTTTACTTACAGTAATCAATAATGTTTGATTGAAGAAGATCAGAAAAATTAATCAAACTCTTTGATTCTGGGGAACAACTAGCTGTTTCGTAGCCGCTACACTACTTATCAGCACCCATTTTCTAATTTTAGCTCTAGTTAGGACGCATCATGAACGGCCGCCTTAACCACTCAGCCACCAAGACATTGAGTTATTCTTTGTCTATATTCATCTCATATTGAATCACGTATTCACTTTTTGTGCGATGGTTTCAATGCATTAGTCTGAAAGTCTCTATATATAATTTATTGAAGGAAGGACTCTCTTGTATTAATATATCTCTGCTCCACTAGATGGAAGTATTGTTTTCAATTTTATAGTGCAAGGAACGAAAAGTAAAACAAAGTTAAATGAATTATTTCTTAAATTTTCGGCTATCATGTTTTCGGCTTAGACCTGGAGTACTTAAAGGAAGCTTTTAAAATATTGAAACAAGTTATGTCGTTAGATTTTATTCAGGGAAACAATTACTTTTACAGAAAACTTTTGCTTACATTAGTGTCCGTGGCAACCAGATTATAGAAGTTAATAGTCGGTTATGTTCCACTGCGCCTGTAGACAGACAAGTTATCTGATTATATCTGTGAGAACAGGATTATATCAGTTTGAGGCATTTAGTTGTAAATTTCCATAGCAGAGAGAGAGAGAGAGAGAGAGACAGAGAAAGAGAGCTTGAAAAGAAGATTTAAATAATTTTTCATGAAGCAAATAAAATCAATTTATTGTCATGTTTTACACTAGTTTAAAAATGTTGTATTAATTGCAGTAAAGACGATAAAGGTTTTATTATTTTTGTGGGCAACAACATTTATCAAACGCGTAAATCAACATTGGAACAAGAACTCATTAGTTTTATAAATCATAAAAGCCTGCCTTCTTTCTTTTTGCAGATTAGTAAATGTCATAAGAAAGTAAAAACCATTGATCAGTTATTTTAATTGCCGTTGCTAAGTTGCTAAACTTTTTATAGTGTGGCACCATACCCACAAATTTGCCTGTAAACACTCACAACATTTTGGGAAGCTTCTCACATGGCCGAAAGTTTGTCATCAGATAAAGCGATTCACTAAGCCATCACTGGGTCCGTACTTATCAAAGCAAGTTTCTAAATAGATTAAATTGAAGAATGCACAAAATCTGTTATATGAATTCCATTTTGGCTCTGTACTTAATTAAATTTGGCCAGTTACTTTTACACCTATATTAGGATTTTTTCCGGGAAGGAGGAAAAATGCGATTACGCACTGACCAGAGAGCGCGTTTCCTCTTTTTTTTTTTATATTGGACCAGTATTCAGGGGATGACCCTTATACATACATATATGCAGTGTATTGTACCAGAACTAGGAAAATAGTTTGTGAGGAGGGAGAAAGAGGGAGTAGTGTTTGTGAACATTTGACTTGAACCTTCCAACGTTATAACAGACAGGAAACACGTCTGCAGGCAACTTATTCCACAGACGAAGAGTACGGCTGAAAAACGAATTCTCTCTGTAATGCGTAGTACGATTCCCCGGGCAATCGACCACAAAAGGGTGAGCTCTAGACGATGAACGCGTGCTACGTAAAAATGTGCGCGTTTCGGGAACAAGATCCCTAATCTCGTCAGAGCAAAATCCATTGTAGTATCGATAGAACAGAGTAACGCATCCCACACTGCGTCGATTCTCCAGTGAGTCAATAGAGTTGGATACCCTACTGTCACCGATGAATTTCTTCGCCCTCTCCTGCACACGGTCGAGTAACCCCAAAATAGACTTTGAGGCACCGGCCCAAACATGAGAGTTGTATTCCATTTTCTGTCGGACTGATCACAACAGTGAAGTTACCAACTAAAAAATCCCCTCTTCTTTCTGTGTTAAAAATTTCCACCCCGGGATCACCCTAGCATTGCTGCGGGATGGAATCGCAATGGATTAATCAGCACTTCTCTTTATACTATTCTTCGTCTAGGACCCTGATTATGACCTTGTTCTGGGGCCTCCAGATCTGGCTTTTCCGTCCGCAGAACTTTTTCACTGAATTGCAATACCGCTAAAAAGTTGGCCTCGCTCACTATCATGATGTCCACAACATTTTCTGCCGTTATTGAGTTAGATACCATCTCCAGCTCTCCACGAGCTTCCGCCCATCGATGCGCTTAAAGAAAGTGTTTTCAGCATCGTCTAGGACTTCTTCTTCGTATACTCAAAAGGTTGTGTTACATTTGCCCATTTCGTGTAAGTCTGTTGTACCATTTCTCGATATTGGGAATGAGACGCTCCGTCCATCTGACATTAGTGTAAGTACTCTAACTGTATGTATGCTACATTCTTCCAAGATCTGCATGGCCAGTTTGGCTCTATATCCATGCCATCATTCGTGCTAAAACCTGTAGATCTATTGGGATCATACCTGCTATTACTGTATCCGCGCCCCTTGATACCGTACGATATGCAGATGTGACCCCTAAAACAGCTACCCTGTTTTAACAATGTTTTTGCTCTACTTTGCTAACTTTCTTCCCCCAGATTTCGCTCCAATAGAAAAGGGTGCTGTTGCATGCCTCCATTGAAAGTTTACGTTTTTCTGGTAGCGAACCTCCTATATTTGTCATTAGCCTGCTGATACACTCGTTAACAGCATACTGAACCTGTTCCGAGAAAGTTAGCTTTAAGCTAAGCCTTATGCCCAGATAATTCACGAATTTCCTCGTTGTCAGGATCACGTCATCAATCTGTATGTCAGTTTCGACCGCAATATGACGTAACTGGCTCAGCCAATTACAGGCCATGCACATCTAGCCATCCCTTTGTTCTTATCAGCATTTGCCTCAGCTTTCTTTTTGCCTCCTCACTTCTCTGCCGCTAATAACTGCTACAATATTGCCCACATATCCCACCAGGAAGCTATCCTGCGGCATTTCTACTTGGTAAAATTCATAGCAAAGGTTCTATAGGTCTGGTCCCAAGATGGAACCCTGTGCAGCGCCTGATGCTAATTTCCTTCTTTTCCGACGTTCCGTAGTGTTATATATCAGTTCCATATCTTTAAGATAGTTCCTTATGATTCTTAACAAGTAATAGGCTTTTTCCACTGATCAACATCTTCACGAATCGCATGAAAGATGTTGAAAAAGTGAAACACTGTTTACATTGCTCACATCTAACATCTACTATCAATCAAAAATATTATTTTTTAATGCTCAAATAATTTAACAAAAACACGTAAAATTTTTGGAAATAAAACAAAAAGATGATTATAAAATTATATATATACATATATCTATAAATAAAATGTAGGCTTTATAAACAAAATTTAACAAAAACACAGCAAAAATTATTACAGAAAAAAATTAATAAAGAAAACACACATGCAAACAATTGACACATGATAAATAAATTATGATTTTTTCTAATTTTTTTCAAAATAAATAAAGCTTTTCAGTGATGCCACAAGAATAATCGACATAATTGCCACTTTTCTAGTGATGACACTGAAATAATCGAAAGATGTTGAATGGAATAAAATGAGATAGGAACATTTTGAAAAGATGTTGAAAAATGTTGACTTTTAGTACAATGTATTTCTTATGGGAAGATGTTATCATCTTCAAAAACTGATGGTAGATGTTGTTCAGTGGAAAAAGCCTATAAGCCGGTATCTTCTCTCTAGGGCTTGAAGTACGTTAGCCCATCTGAGACTAATAAATGAATTTTTCACGTCCAGTGGTCTACTGAAGTAATTCCCCATTTGCGTAGCCTCAACTGCCTCAATGATGACACTCACGGTTCTAATTGTTGATTTCTTGGGTCTAAGTCCACGTTGCCTATCAGAAAACTCTCCCAGCACCCCACGGGTTGCTACTCACATCCGCTCGAAGCTTTTCCCATAGCTGTTTTTTGCCGTTGAATATGACATCCCGTAATCTCTTCTTTGCTTGCTTATAGCTGGTAGAATATTAGGATGGTAAGGAGAGTTTTTGTGGAAATGAAGAACTTTGAAATAGATTGATATAAAAATGGGTTTTTGAAATCGGCATAAAATTTACTTTATTCGAAACATAATCTCCTGTTAGTTAAAGATGTAGTTAATGGACTACAGCAAGAGACAGTTAATTCACCTACATTTTAAAATTTATTTATTAATGGTCTTTTGCATTGTACCGATAATATTATATAATAAATTGGTTTTGCAAACGATACAATCGTATATCATGCGGAAAAAATAAGAAAATTATTTAAATTTTACAAAATAATTTGGATGTTATAGAAAAATATATGTTACTAATTGGAAAATGCACATAAATGTAACACTATACTTTTCCGTCTTCCCGTAGCCAAGTGCTACAATAATATAAAACATCATTGAAATTAATTGGCAGTAGATCTTATGAGAATGTGTACATTCATAATAAACAAACTGTGAAGTATTTAGGAATCAACTTGGACAAATTCTTCTAACTTAACGAACATATAAACATACGTATTGTAAAAAAAATAATTTTTTTCTAAACATATCAAACCAGGTATCAAGATCGTGTAGTGTTTTATTTGCTTTTTATAAACATATTGCCATTTGATATACTTTGTATATAAAATTATAATACCCCTTCAATAGTAGTGCAATCATTTTTTATTTCTTGAATAAAAATTCAATTCTTTCCTCGTACGAGAGCGGTTCCGAAACTTCTTAGCCTATCAATATAATCTCTTAAAACTTCAATACACTTAGTCCAACGCCTTTCTAGCATTCTATCCCTTGATTAAAATAGTTTTCCTCAAGGTGTTCAAAATTGTGGTTTACAACTGTAATTGCATCTTCATTGGAGGTAAAACGCTTGCCAGCAATAATTTTTTTTTAGATTTGGGAACAGGTAAAAAAGTTACTGGGAGCTAAATCAGGAGAATAAGGTGGGTGGTCAAGCAACTGGTACTTTAATTCGTTGATTTTAGCCATTGTTAAAATACTCTTGTGCGCTGGTGCGTTGTCTTGATGAAAAATTATTTTTTTGTGTTGTAAGCCAGGACGTTTTTCTTGAATTTGTACATTTAATTGATCCAGAAGGTTACAATAGTACTCTGAATTTATTGTTTTACCCTTTTGCAGATAGTCAATCAATAAAATACCTTTGAAGTCCCAAAAAAAACCCGTTGCCATAACCTTACCAGCCGATTGAATTGTTTTTGGCTTCTTTGGGGCACTTCCTCCAGCTTCAGTCCATTGTTTGGATTATTCTTTTGTCTCTGGAGAATAGTGGTGGATCCATGTCGCAACAACAGTTATGAAACGACGCTTAAAATCCATTTTATTTCGCTTAAAACGATCCGAGCAAGCTTGAGAATTGTTCATTCTTATACGTTTTTGGTCGACTGTTAACAATCATGCAAAGCTTGAAGAAAAATCTTGTTTTTTATGTTTTGGCAGGTATTATTATTATTATTATTATTATTATTATTATTATTATTATTATTTTTTTAATTTCCAATATCACACTCAGTGAAATTGTATCGAATCTACAAGTATTACGGATATATATTAGAAAAAGCTTTTTCTAATACTGGAACAAAAAAATTTTTTTTTAATTTGATTTGGTACCACAAAAATTAAAAAAAGCGCACCTCGCACTGACTAAGGCAATTTTCGCACAAAAAGTTTTAAAAAGCAGCAAAAACGGTGTGAAGCACATCGAGTTGACAACACTGATACTTATAACAACATATTCACACGAAGGCTTATTTTCGAGGTTCGCTCTCTCATTCGTGGTTCGCGGCCCAATCTTGATTGAGCCAACATGTTTCGCCATACAAAATTTTGAGAGCGAACCTACTTGGTTTATTTTGAGTCTCGTTACGACCCAGCAAAAACTACTATCATCTCCAAATTTGATAATAAACTATCGCTAGTTTATCTGAACTAGCTGCAAAAAAATCTAAACAAAGAAAAAAAGATAATTAATGTGTGTAAAATCAAAATAAACACATTGAAAATGTAAAAGTTTGATACACAAAGATTTAAATAAAAATTGAAAAAAGAATTAGCGAAACGTTTGCACAAAATATGTAAACATCAGTGTGATGCAAAAAACAACCGTCTGAACACCTAGTTTCGCAATAGTGGTTCAGAGCGCGAACCAAGTGTTTTATATTACCGCCTGAACATGATATAAATGCATATGAACATCGTAGCAGTGTTGTCGACTTTGAAATTTCAAAACGCACCAAAATGGGGAAAAAGCGCGTTTTTTCAACGAAAACGCACCGAATTTTGAACTTTTTCCTTTCATTTTCAAAAACCTATTTTGTATTACAAAATTACATTTTTATATTAGAAACACGATACAGCCTTTTAAACACCTACCTATTATACAATCAAACTGGGTTTGATATTACTGCCTACAGCTAGAATTCGTGTTTGCCAAACTTGACCTCTAGTACGACTCCGTCAGTTTTATTAAGATAAAGTTACCTTTACAATAATTATAAAGATATTTGGTAAAATTTATTATTAAGCAATAACATTTAACTATATTTGCTGTCAACCGAAATCAGCTGTGACTTTTACAGCCTATTATCACGGACCCAAAATACCTGCTTACCGTCATCAAAATTATATTGCAGAAGCATACAACAACTACTGTCGAAAGAATTTACGATCACTACAAGCCCTGAAGGCTTGATTCAACCAATGGCAATTCTACCAAACATAGTGTACATTTCACTTGTGTTTTCATAAGCGGTGTCTTTAAAAATATTTATTGAAATAAAATAAAATTTGCCAGAATTATAATATATAGAAGATGCAGTTTACCATAATCAATATTTAATGCAAACGTTCTGGAAAAACTTTATAATTTTTTAATAATTTGGTAATTTTTCAATTACCAAAACCGTAACGAATTTACGAGCCATCATAAAAACGAACTTCTCTGTTCAGAGACTGCATTTATCGCAATATTTAGCCAACTTGGCTTGATCGAATAATAGCAAAACACTCCTTAAAAGCAGCAAATTTTATAAAACGAAATGTTTATTTTTCTTTTGCCAGTGTATATAATATACAACAGCAAGACAAGTCTTACGGAACGTTTTTCACGCAAAATGACACGTAAATATTTTGGACACTTGATTATAAACTTTTTTTTTACATTGAAATAAAAAGTTGAGTTGAATTTGATTTTCTGCCACCGACATTTAAAAAAAACGCACCGAAAATGTATAAAAAGCGCACCCCGCATCGACTAAAGAATTTTTCGCACAAATAATTTTGAAAATCACCGAAAACGGTGCGAAACGCACCGAGTTGACAACGCTGCATCGTAGATCTGCCTAATAATTACGAAATATTATGATATTGTATAAACAAAGATATACACATATATTTTACCTCATTCTGCTGACCTTCTCTCTCTTGCTACATCAGAGTTAATATTAGTTCTTGAACATATCATGCAATGCCCTTGAGGCGATTTACACTATATATTGATTTAAATTTTGGTTACACCACCAAATTCAGTTCAAAAAAACTTTTTGTCCCAGCATAAAAAAATGTTTTTTTTACTATATTTCAGTAATACATTCAATACCATTTGTTTAAAGTGTGAAAAACTTGTACATATTATTTTACAAAACACATTAAGAAACAGAGTAGTCGATGTATAAGTCATAAAAAAACGTAAAACCGGCTTACTATTGTAAATTTAAAAAAAAAAAATAAAAATAAAATTTTACTCGTCCACAAAACTTGTACACAAACCACTAATAATTTTAATACTTTCCATAAAAAAGTTTTAGACGTTGGTCTCACCTGTGTTCAATAAGCGTCATATTAAGAGCCTCGAATTTTAGCGTTCGCATGCAGTTCCGATTTGCTACGTTAAGCCCAATAAGTTGTTCCCAAAATGTTTTTTAGCGTGAATGACGCATAAACTTTTATTCATTTTGAGTTCATATTACAAATTTCCGATCTTTTTTTAACAATTTCTTGAAGTACTTTTTTTTTGATATAGCACGTTTTTTCTTCCATTTGGGTGTGTTTTGAAATTTTCAAGTTGACAACGCTGTGCTGAATATTCTCTTTGTGAGAACCAATGTGGTCATTGTTGGCTGATCTTCAGATTTATCTTTGATTTTACTGGTCTTTTGAGATGCTGAAAACATTTCTTTTAAAAAGTTTTTTTTTTTCAGAAAAAAAAAAGATTAAAAAAAAAAGATGACAACACTGACGCTGGCAGACACTATGCTAGAAATTAACTTCTTTGCCTTACAAGCTAGTGCTCTTTTTGATTTGGTTTTACAGCTGATACAAAAATACAGTAAATAATTTTTAATTAAACAATGTTCATCATCATCAATCGCGTAATAACGCTTCTTTAATAATATATTTTCAACTTTAGATTTGAAAACAATTTTCTTACTTAATACAATTGAAACTTTATTTAAAAGTTTAATTTTAGTTTCTATGTGACTTCTTAACCTTTCACTTTAACAATGCCATTCATCAGATAAAATGTCGATAGCAGCCTGAGCCAAGTAAACCACACAACACTTCAAAAGCTAAAAAGGTACAAAGCCTCAGACACGTACAACAATTTTTTTATTATTTAACTTGAAGCAAAAGAAGAGAAAAATGCTCACCAAAGCGGTTTCTGCCCAAGAAGGAGAAACTTTATCCTAAAATCTAAAAGTATGAATGCAACCATAAGTGCTTCCGTGCACAACGAAAAAATAAAAACAGGACTTGTTGTAAAACACCAAAGTCTCCGTCTAATTGATCCCAACAGATATTTTCAATTAGCAGAAAAACATTTACGTTTTTTTTATCGAATTTTTTTCTTCACATCTTTTGTTGTTCGTAAAAAGTTTAAGTAGTTTTTTAGGTGGATTTTCGCCACCTTTACACTGAAATCCTCCAAAAATTTGTCCGCATGGAGAAGAACACTGAAAAAACTCAGGTTTCTGCATTAAAAACGTTCAAAGAAAAAATAATAAAACTTTTTAATTCTATTAAAAAAAAGGAAGCCAAGCAAAAAAGTTTTTCTTTTTCTATGAAAAGATAAAAAGTTTTTAAAATGGTCTGCTTAAGGTGGTCTCTGGCTGTCTATGACTAAAGGTCATACATATTTTTTTTTCTGTTTCCTTTTAGAAATATTTTCTTTAAAATGAAAACTTTAGTCGAAATTGGGAACAAAGTGTTCTTCCATTATCTAACAATAATTTAAATTTCTACTAGAAATTTATTTCTCCTAGTGGTCTAATAGACCACATAAATGCAACGTTCATAATCATCTCTCTTTAACCATGTGGTAGCATTCATTCACAAATCACAGTTATTAAACATTGATATCCTTGTTTTCCTTCGAACGAAATTTTTTATGGTGTGCATTGTCTAAATACAAGTTCATCTCATCCTTTGGTGTGAACGTTGTTGCTTGATGAAGATGATGCTGCTGTTGCAACTTCAAATGGTTTGTTTACTTCGCGTTTAGCCATTTCAATATTTCTAATTAATTTATTAACGCTTATCTGCTGTTATAAATCGCCAGTAAATGTATATAGAAAGAGATATACAATGTAAACCAGTTAAGACCAAAACAAACAACAGTGAAGTTTGAATAGAATACCGTCGTTGAGGAACAGTGGGTCAGTTTAGTGAATATTTTTTAGACGGTATAAAACAACAGGATTGAAGAATAATTGTGGGTATTGTGGCAAATGCAATAAGCGGGAATTCTACGATTCAAACTCGCATATACATACATATATTTACCGCGTTTACAGCAAATATGTAAATATACATTTACACGATGGGTCTATGACATGCTTATTTACGCTTACTGGTCTGACTTGTTATTATGCTTAAAAGTGTCTTATATTTTTGATAAATTTGCATTTCTTCTTTTATCGGCGAATGAATTAAAAATTAGGAGATAAAACAAGTTTTCTTATTTTCCTCAACGACCTTCTCTATCAAACTTCCAACCCTATCCACTCTTTCGCGGATGACAGCAGCATTTGCCACTCGTATTTTTTTGGTTATAGGCCCAGCCTATTAGAGATCGAAAGCTAGAAAGAGGCTAAATATGAACGATTCACTGAATATTGATTGATCTTCTATTAATATCCGAATGGGGTTGCAAAAACAGGGTGGCTTTCAACGCTGCTAAGACCCAATATTTTTTATAAACACACAAACAAACGACCGCAAATGCTGCTTCATCTGTACTATGGACGGTATAAATATTGAGGAATCTTGATGTTCTTGGAGTTAAGGTACAGTGTGATGTTCGCTGGACAGAGCACATTTTTCATGTCTCTTAAGAAGCACTCAAGTACCTCGGATTTTTGAAACGGTGATGTACTTTACTCCATCCGATCGACATACGACCGGAAATGGAATACAACTCTCATGTTTGGGCCGGTGCCTCAAAGTGTGTTTTGGGGTTACTCGCCCGTGTGCAGGAGAGGGCGAAGAAGCTTATCGGTGACAGTAGGCTATTCAACTCTATTGACTCACTGCATTATCGACGTAGTGTGGGGTGCTTTACTCTGTTCTATCGTTACTACAATGGCTATTTCTCTGACGAGATTAGCGATCTTATTCCCGAAACTCGCACGTTTTTACGTAGCGCGCGTTCATCGTCCAGAGCTCATCCATTTAATTGTGGTCGATTGCCCGGGGAATCGTACTACGCATTACAAAGAGAACTTATTTTTCAGCCGCACGCTTCGTCTGTTGCCTGCAAACGTGTTTTCTGTCTGTTATAACGTTGGAAAGTTCAAGTAAAATGTTCACAAACACTACTCCCTCTTTGCGCCTCCTCATAATATAGTTTCCTAGCTCCGGTACAATGCACTGCATATGTAGGGGTCATCCCCTGAGTACTAGTCCAAGATAAAAAAAAAGTTTTTCTCTGAATGTCCAGATAACAAATGTTGGGGGTGTGAATAAGATGGTAGCTAATGCTTGTGCTGGAAATCATGAAGTCTTAACTAGCTTTGAGGTGAATAAATAATACTGTTGACTTAAAAAAAGTGAGTGCTTAAAAAAATAGTTTACAATTGTATTTTTGAGGTAGTTAAATTTGTTTTTGTTATATTAAAAAAAAGGATATTTTTTTAAGCATTTTTTTATTTATTGAATCTTCAAAATGAACTAACTAACTAAGCATTCAAATCTTCAAACTAAATTTAAAAATGTGCTTTTTACTTAAATCCGGCCAATGCTAAACAAAAAGTTATATTATGCGGGAGCTATTTCGGTAAAATCACCTATTGAGCAATCTGATGGTGAACGGTATCCCTACTTCTCAACCAAGTGTGGATACCAAAATTAAGTATATTGCGCACAAGAGGGTTTGGATGAAGTTCCAGTTAACTGACAGACCTTGTCGCGTACTTAGAAAATTCCTCTTTTACCAGCCGAACATTAAGATCTTTGTGAATTGGTGTATGTTTTACGTACCATGGAGCTGCAGTAATCGTTCGAAGAATTCGGTTTTGTCGCCTTTGAATTATTTAAATATTTGACGCTGAGGCGGTGCCCCATAATTGAATTCCGTAGCACCATGTAGGCTTTAGAATTGCAATCTAACTTCAATGCCGAGTTTATGCCCATAAGCCAATTGAGTTGTGCTGCTTTTAGTTTCAACTTAGTGACTTTTGGTTCAATGTGAGACTTCTACGTTAGCCTACGGTCCAGGTGAATACCATTGTGCTGCGGAAGAGGTGAGCAGTTAATTTGGCTGGGCGCACATGTTTGCTTACACAGAGTGTATGTGACATGAGTACGTTTTTGTTCATTAACTTTAGTTTTCCAAAGTTTTAGCCATTTTCTAATATTGAAATAAATTCCTGTAAATTTTGTGAAGCTAATTGGTGGTTTTCATGAACGCTCAAAAACGCTGTGTCATCTGCAAAGGTAGAAGTGTGGATTCCGGATGTCGTTGGCATGCCAGAGGCGTAAATCAAATATAAAGTAGGTTCCAGAATGCTACCTTGGAGAAGTCCAGTTTCGATTACGGTGTCGGGCCTATAAAGTCGTCTTTTCTGATAACAAATATCCGGCCGCACAAGTAACTTTCCAGAAGCTTGTGAGTATTTGGAGGCAAGTTTAACTTTATTTTGTGCATCAAGCCGTCGTGCCACACTTTATAAAAAGCTTGAAAAATGTCAATGAATAGAGCTGAGTAGTACTTCTTCTCCTCAAATCATATAGACCAATAACGCTAAACACACTTATGACATTGACTAGTCTGTGCGTTTGTTCTGTGGTGCTGTGTTTAGCCTGAAAGCCAAATTGGTGATCAGTTTTGAAATTGTTGGTAAAAGACTTATTGGTCTATATGATTCTACCTTAGTCAGATCCTTTCCTGGACTCTCTTCATTTCTGGATCTTATATGAGTAGTGGTAGCATGCTGTATTGCCAGTTTGAGGTTTTTAGAAAAATCGTTAATTGACACATCAATATCCTCAGGCGTTCTCAAGGCAAAATTTTCCGTACAATGTGTACTCAGAAATTTTTTTGTATTTTAGCCAATTAACTCTATTGACGGTCAACGGGAAGCCAATCTCTTGGCGGAACAAAACATATATTATCTAATAAAATCCAGAATTAAGCACTTTTTAATGAACGAGACACGTGAGGAGTATCTCCAAGCAACAACCATATGTATTGAATATTTGCATGAAAAAATCGTTATTTCCTCGATCTACTCACCGCCACGATTTTCAATAACAGAAAACCAATATTCAATTTTTTTCAAATCACTTGGTCCTCGATTTTTAGCGGCTGGCGACTATAACGCGAAACACACTTTTTGGGGATCACGTTTAATTACCTCGAAAAGCCGTGTGCTTTTTGACACCGTTTCCAAAATGGGCTTAGGTGTTATTTCAAGTGGACACCCCACTTATTGGCCGTCAGACCAACAAAAGATCCCAGACGTTATAGATTTTGGAGTTACAAAAAATTTTCCCTCAGAGTGGATGCAAGTGGAACCTTCATTAGACTTATCATCAGATCACTCACCAACTATAGTTTCTGTTTTGTTCCCCCAGGGGGTTGGTTCCCCGTTTTGTGACTTGGCGTTGATCGTCACTCGAGTTAATTGGATAAAATATAAGAAATATTTGAGTACACATTGCACGGAAAATATTGCCTTGAGAACGCCTGAGGATATTGATGTGTCGATTAACGAATTTTCTGAACACCTTAATCTAGCCGTACAACATGCCACCACTAGCCATATAAGATCCAGGAATGTAAACAATAGAACATATTCGTTTGAAATTGAACAACTTTTGACAGAAAAAAGAAGAGTTACAAGAGAGTGGCAACTTCGCAGGTCTCCCCAGCTTAAATGCAGGCTACGAGAGTGCATAACTCAGTTAAGAAATCTGCTTGAAATCCAAAGAATGGCTTCCCTTAAAAATTATCTGGAAGGTCTTGATGGTACCCCTCAATCCGACTATTCTCTATGGAAAGCGACAAAAGGTATGAAAAGACCCGTAATAGGTAAGCCACCTTTGCGAAATTCAACTGGAGATTGGGCAAGAAGCGATTCTGAAAAGGGGATGTTGTATGTTAATCATTTGAGAAATGTTTTTACCACAAATGATACAGCGAATAATTCAGCTGAACTACCGTCATACGATGTTAGACCGCCTATGTCTTTGAGACTTAGTTTTTAAGATGTTGAAAATGTTATTCGTAACACAAACCCCAGGAAAGCTCCAGGTATTGATAAAATTACTGGTAAAATGCTTGAGCAGCTACCTCGTGTAGCTAGAAGAATTCTTCTTTTTATTTTTAACGCTATTTTACGTCTCGAGTATTATCCTGCAGAGTGGAAGGTGTCCATGATTACTATGATACCCAAACCAGGGAAGGATCCCACTAAAGTAGAATCATACAGACCAATAAGTCTACTGCCAACAATTTCAAAACTGTTCGAAAAATTGTTAATGGCAAAGTTGAGTCCAATATTGAATGATGCAGGATGCATCCCTGATCATCAATTTGGCTTTCGGGCTAAACACAGCACCATAGAACAAACGTACAGACTAGTCAATGTCATAAGACAGACCTTTGAGGAGAAGAAGTATTATTCAGCTCTATTCATTGACATTTCTCAAGCTTTTGATAAAGTGTGGCACGAGGGCTTGATGCACAAAATAAAGTTAAATTTGCCTGCAAATACACACAAGCTTCTGGAAAGCTACTTATATGGGCGGAAGTTTGTTATCAGAGAAGGCGACTTTATAAGCCCAACTCAACCAATCGAGGCAGGAGTTCCCCAAGGCAGCATACTGGGGCCTACTTTATACTTGATTTACGCCTCTGACATGCCAACGAGAGCCGGAATCCACACTTCAACTTTTGCAGATGACACAGCATTCTGCAGCGTACATGAAAACCATCAAGTATCTTTGCGAAATTTGCAGGACTATATTTCAATATTAGAGAAATGGTTAAAACTTTGGAAAATTAAAGTTAATGAACAAAAATGTACTCACGTTACATTCACACTGCGTAAACAAACATGTTCAGCTATCCAAATTAACAATTCACCTATTCCGTAGCAAAATGAAGTCAGGTACCTTGGTGTTCATCTCGACCGTAGGTTAACGTGGAAGTCTCACATAGATGCGAAAGTTACTCAGTTGAAGTTAAAAGCAGCGCAACTGAATTGGCTTATGGGCAGAAATTCGACATTGAAGCTGGATTGCAAACTTTTATTATACAACGCAATTCTAAAGCCTATATGGTGCTATGGAATTCAACTATGGAGCACCGCCTCCTCTTCGAACGTTGAAAAAATTCAAAGGCGACGAAACAAAATTCTACGAACAATTCCCGCAGCTCCATGGTACGTAAAAAACTCACGAATTCATAAGGATCTCTGTGTTCCTCTTGTAAAAGATGAATTTTCAAAATACGCGACAAGGTATATCAGTAAATTGAAACTTCATCCAAATCGTCTTGCACGCAATATACTTAATTTTGAAGGCCACTCTCGGTTGAGAAGGAGGGACACCCTTGCCACCATCAGATCGTTAAATAGGTGATTTTACCGATATTGACCGTGCAAAATAAAACATTTTTGTCTAGCATTGGCTGGACTTAATTAATTTTATGTATTTAGTATTAAGATTTGAATACTTATTGTTAGTTCACTTTGTGAAGATTCAATAAATAATTGAATGAGAAAAAAAAAAATATAGTTGCAAGCTAAGCCAGACATCTGTGACATGGCAGTAGTTTCACCAATCATAGACTTTATAGTGTGGTTCTAATAATTACCCTGAGTCTTTGTACCAAATAAAAATTTCCACTGTTCCTAATTCACCAAACAGCACCGAAACGGTAATGCTGTTTTGTAAAACAAAATACTGTTGAAACTCCATTCCAATGACGATGCTTCCTAAATGAACAAATTTGTACTCTAGTTTGTGTAAATGAATGCTTACAATACATTTTTCCAAATTGTTTACAACTCTAAGTTCGTTTTTGCTAAATGCACATTTTGTTAAACATTTTACTACAGTTTCGGAATGTGTGTATGTATAAATGTGCATTCGCACAGTATTTAGTTTAGCCTCTACGCTTTAGAAGCTCCTAATTTTGTCTAGTTTAGTAACCATCATAAGTTGTATGAAAAATGGCAATACAATTGTATTTAGTTGGTTGTTGGCTAAAAAGATAACGTTTTGTGTAGCTGAAGAGCACATAAATGTTTGACTACAAACACCAGCAAATGTTTTAAGTGTTAAACCATAGAAAATTTAAACTTTAAAGAATTTTCTAAAGAAAAAAAAAAAAAAAAAAACAATAGATCTCATTCAATCAAGTCAAATATCGCTTTTTATTATTTTTGCTTGCGATGTAACTTTTTAAGTAAAATCAAATTGCGAATAAATTTTACGATGCACAAAGGTATTGTAAAAATTGTTTGCAAGATTATAAATGAATTTTACGTTCATTGAGAAAAAAAAACAACAAATATTAATATTGTTATTAAGACAGGCAAAAGAAAATAGTATGTGGCTTAATACGTTGCATTCTTTTTTTTTTTTTTTTTTTTTTTTGCTTTATTTGTAGCCCCTGCTCCTTAAGGGTTTGTTTTTTCGGTTTTATTTATGATTTTTTTTTTCAACATTATAACAAAAAGAAATCTGCTGTTTGTATGCAAAAGAACAATATCAAAATATCTCAAGGATATTATGTTTAATATGTTAAAATTTTCCCCCTCACTCTGTATCATTAAACGAAGAAAATATGAGAGAAACAGGGATATGAATTTCAACAGATAATTCCCTGTAAAATAATAAAATAATTTTATACGAAGAAGAAGGAAAACAAAAAATAAACAAATAAGATGAAGCTTAAGCATGTTGCACATTATAATGCTTTTAATATTTTCGTTAAACCATAATAATAACAACAAAATGAATGGATAAAAACGAAAACAAAACATTATAATTTTTAAGTACTTTTCAATATTGTTCGGTTGGTTGGACCCAACGAAACATACACGCACATACATACATACATACATACATATGTATGGATGTATATACATTTAATCGTATTTGACTGTTGCTTGTTCTACAATCTATATTAAAATTTTTGTTGTGTTCAGTTGTGCTTTCAGTTTGTGGAAAATGCATTTAAAAGGTATTTTTGCGTTAGTAAAAAATCCAATATAAAAAATCTAAGAAACATTTTCAGTGTTTAAATACTCGTAAGAGTTGCCAAATGTCTGGGGATGATGTGAATTTATAGGACTTACATCAACTAAGGCAGCGTGGAAAAATTCCCTAAAGGTTTCTATTTTATACTGATATACTCTTAAAAACGAAAATTTTTACAGCTCTCCTATTAAAAAGCGCCTTTTGCCTTTAATGTCTTTTTTATGGCCAGAAAAAGTTTTAAGTGAAATTACTATATGCTTTCTCTCTAAGAAAATAGATCCAAAAATCAGTTTCTTTTGTGGTAATATAGGATTGCCATATCATATCATAAACAAATCAATATGATTCATTAAATGTGGGGCTAAAGGCAAAAGTCTATTACTTTTTCCCCCAATTTTTTTTGCTGAGACATAAAACATCACGGTCCCACATCCAATTATTTAATCAAATTTTAGTATTTATTGGTAGAATTTGGTTTCACTTAGTACAGCAACACAAAATTTTTCCCTCCAAATTAATTTTAAAACTGTTTAAAACTATTTAAAAAACGTTTTTTATATTCTGTAGGAAATTCACAAAATTAAGAGTGGTTTATAAACATAAAAATTTCCAAAATAAGATTATATTCTTTAATTTTTTATTTAACCTTTGTCACAAAAAACAGTGATGTTATCGCTGCAAAGACCACACAAAAATTGAATTTGAAGTAATTACGCGCACACACATCAAATTAGCTTCAAACACCTGCTGCGTCGTAGTGAAAATCTAATCTATTTCGATTTCGAACTCACATCAAACCACACGTGTAACTGTACTTTCACTGAGACAATCAAAAAAAGTCTAGTTTGAAGAAACAGTCTGATATGTGGCCATGGTGCTAAAGGAAAGTAACATTTAAAAAGTAAATTGAAAACTGAATAACCTTAATTTACTAACATTCTGCTTTTGAATTACTGTCATGTGTTCAAAGCAGTAGTGGCTAGATACATATATTCATAATTATACGTCACAGGGAGATCTTACTTCAGTAAAGTCCAGTGTCGTCAGATCGTAAGATTTATCTTTTTTGCTGGTGTTTTGAGATTACTAAAATATTATTTTTTACTTTTTTTTCTATGAAAAAGTTTTTTGGATATTTGTGCAACTTATTTTTTATATTTTTTATATAAAACAAACCAAAAGCACGAACAAAAAGGTTTTTTAAAAAACGTTTTTTTCGAAAATAACCGATCTTTTGGAATAAATGCTACAATCAGTAGACTGATAAACTGTTTACACACGCAAGTGCAAAAACCCAATATATTGTAATTTTTTTTACTACTACATTCATACATCTGCAAGTTGTGAGCTCACACTCACTGATTTTAGTCGCCAGTAATTTTTTACTTGCATACCAGAAGCAACGAACAGTGGTGCCCATAGATCTTCCATTTTAATTTTAATGGCTATCTTTCAAGGAACCTTTTATTTTTAGTGATTTTTTTATGACAGGTAAATAAATATAACTTATTTCTGATTTGTAATATAAATTTTTATTGTGCAAAATTATATATATATATATATATATATATATATATATATATATATATATATATATATATATATATATATATATATATATATATATATATATATATATATATATATATATATATATATATATATATATATATATATATATATATTATGCTTCACTTGCAATGTTTCTATGCTAAGACCTTGGCATCCCAGCTTGTAGTACAAAGGCAAAAAATTTGCCTTCGATGACATTTTGAAAATGAACTGGCAAGCTAATGCCAAGTGATTTCATTAATTTTATTAATATATTGGTTGTTTATGCGTACACACAACTTGTGACAAGTTACCTGCTTGTGTAAACTCACCGTAAAGAGCAACTAAATTGATGACTTTTGTATGATTATCGTTATACCGAAGATAATTATACTAGACTCAAAATTTTTTCGACTGCATTATAGATATCAGATAGTTCTGGTCTAAAATCGTCAAATTCGGGAAGAAAAGTCGTCAAAATCGTCTAAATGATTATTGCAAATCGTCAACAAGTAAAATTAAATGTTTTTGAATAAAATGTAGATATTTTAAACTGGTAAAATATACCATAACAATTCATGGTTGCCTTTAATAAAAAACTACAGGATTTTAAGCTATAATAACAAATATGTACTTGTTCTTTTCAAAAGCATATATTCCAATGATGATATCCATAAAAAATATTTTTTGTTTATTGCAGATTTATTTGGAAAATTTCTAAAGTTTATCCAATAAACCTTTAATAAATATAAAATATGAATACGGACGTAAGTATTTTTACACATAACTTATTTTTTAGAATGAGATTTCATTTAATGAAAGGTATTTTGCAAGTTTCTTTTGCGTACTATATTATATTTTAGAGTTGTAAAGTTGTCAGTAGTCTTTAGTATAAAACATTTCTTCTAGAAATGGTTTCTTCAACAAAATTTTGATTTTGTTAAGGTTTATGGATTTGAATGCAAACTCTTTTCAAATTTGCAGAAGAGTACGGTGAGAGTAATATTTTTGCTTTCTTGCTTTTTTAATCCGGCTTGATTTTCTTGTCTTTCGTATTTAACGATGAAATAAGAAAACTCTCTGATTGATCAGAAAAAAAGAGTTTCCTTTTTTTTATTTTATAATATTGATTTATAAGACTTATGTGCTGTCCATAGAATACAAGTGAGCAACTCGTCAAGACAATTTGTATGAAAGTTACTCAATTTTTTGACAAGTCGCGCTCGTCTGGGTTCCGTGAACTGCATATTAAAGTTTTCAGTGTTACATACATATTTAGGTACACATTTATTTTACTACAGTTAGTATATGTATGTAGTTATAAAACCAAAGTTGATTATAAAATATGAAAGTATGATTATAGAATATGAAATCATCAAAATCAGACCTTAAATCGTCAAACCATCAGCTTGCAGCTCAAAAAATCGTCAATAATGGACTATCACTCCGAATTACTTTTTATTTTATTTATTAATTTTGTGTATTGGACTGTGGCAGGCAAACAACTTTTGACAAAATGAAGTCAATCCTGACAGCTAGCTTAAAAATTCAAAGCATTTTATTAAATTCTTGATTTTCATAAATTTGCCCAAAATTGAAATATTATGCATGTCTTAGATAAAATAAAGTGCAATTTGGAAATAAAGAAAAAAATTATTATAAATAAGTTTTTTGGACTCAAATATTATTCTTGGCAATCATCCACAATCTTACGTTATATAATAATATACGTAGCTATGATTCAAGAGCAAAGAATACGCATATGTATGTATTTCCATTTGGATTTAACTTTTCCAAAATGGTTATAATAAGTTAATTCAGTTAATGTCGAAAAAATCCACAAATTTCTGATTGAGTTTTAAGCGTCCAGTCCAATGTTTTATACTATTATTTTCCTATGAAATAACTGTCTTGCATCTAATAAAATTTTTTTTTAGATTAAAATATAGCCGTATCGTTGGTCTCATGTAGTAAAGCCCTAACAAACAATTAAGTAATTGCAATTTTACAGGAGAAGGAAAAACGGTAATGGAAACTGTATAAATAGGTACATCTAATAGTAACTTTTTTGCTTAATTGCTTGTAAGAGCGATATGTATGAAATTATATACAGTCGACTCGCGAAAAGGTGAACATCCAGTTACGTGAGCATCCAAAAAACGTGAACACTTTTATTTTTACGTTGACTACCCTAAAATGTGAACAAGTGCTGATGGCTCTAAAACGTAAACTTTTTTTAACGATTTTTTTTATTTCTGAAGTAAGTTCTGTAGTTTTTATTAGTTTTTGGAATAGCGGTATTCTAATTTCTAGTGGAAAACTGAGTCACAGTGGAATTACAGTGTTGCGAAACTGAAGAAAAAGCGGCGTTGCAGATACCGTCAAAAAAAACCGTCAACAAAAAATTACCTCGTTTTTGGTTTCATTTACAAATACTTTTCCAGTTTTTTTACACATATTTTTATGACTTATTAAATCGTTTTTTGAATAAGATATTTTATTAAGTTCCTTTCATCAATCGCAAGAGACTGAATTGTTTTGTTATTTTTTATCAATAAAAATGTTGAAAAACGTAATTACGTTTAATTATTTGTACCCTTTTACTTCATGTAGATATAATTCAATGTTTAGTCGGAACAAAGTTTCAATTTCAACTGAATTGTAATATTGCGGTAAATTTATTGAATAAAATTTGTTATATAAATATTTTATTAAACTGTTCTGCTTAATGATTTTCAACGTATATACATGTAAAAAATCCAATCTATAACGTGAACAAAATCAAAAACGTGAACACCGTTGTTAAAAATTAGTTCACGTTTTCGCGAGTCGACTGTAATTAAATCTTTGTTACACTGTGTACTTGTGTGAAACGTAGTAGAATCCCTATAAGAGCTCAGTTCTAGGAAAATGCGAGTTAGGACTTTTCTGCGTGAGACCAACAATATACTCCTAAAACCTTTTTGAGTTGGCTTCGCAAGCCGGCCTGCATCTGCAGAAGAAAATCCTATTAACAGAAAGAATAGTATTTTAAAGATCTAGTATCTGAATAAGTCCGACTCACAATCTCTTTCATTTGTGATTGCATATTTCTGCAGTCGCATAATATATTTGGGTGTATTTTGTTAGTGCAATGTAAAAATATTTTCCAAATGCAATAATGCAAGGCCATTTGCACAAGATTGTGAATAAGACTAAAGTGGTTTAAAGATCTACAGCCGTATTCATAAAAAAACACTAATCAGCATTTTAACAAATTTTTAGTTAAAACAGAATTTTCAGCAAAAATTAACATTTTATAAAAACGTATTCATAAACAGCATTTTAGCTAAAAATCATTTTATTGAAATTTTCTATTTGTGATTGGCAACGCCATCATATGCAACTCTCATCTGAATCATAGTGCTGCGATAAAAACGGTTTTTTGTTCACATAGTAGTCATGCAAAGAAATGTCTTGTATTGTTTTTTATGAAAATCGACTTCAAAACAAATAAATACATGTTAACTCCATTTTGTCTTTCAATTAAATAGCAAAAACTGCTGAGTCAGAAAAGTTTTACTTTGATTCCTTTTACTTACGCGTAGGAAAAAATATGAATAACGAGCTTTTTTTATTATTTCGTTTTTTTACACATCACTGATGTACACGGCATTTTATTAACGTATATTATTTTAAATAAATAAAATGTTAGTAATAACTAAAATAAGAAGACTGGGAAAAATGTAAAGCGTAATTGCTTATCTGGAATCCAGAATAAAATAGATTACTTCTTTCCCTGAAAGTTTTCTGTTGCCAGCTATTCAAAGCTTGGGTCATATTTTCTATTAAAAACACACATCTATTGTTATCAATATCTGATGAATATGCAATCAAAATTTTCGCAACATATAAATAAACAATAACTAAATAACACAAATATCACCTTAAAATTGTCTTAAAATTGCGTGCAATCAGTTTTAAAAATGGTTGACTTAAAAAACTGCTAAAACGAACATTTTAACGTAAAATTCGTTTATGAATACAGTTTTATCGAATTTTCCCTAAAAATGGTTTGAACGGCTGTTTAACTTTTTTATGAATACGGCCGCTAGTATCTGTGCAAGCCTATATCTGTATATTATTTTGAAAGGTATGTATACTCTAGTTGCTATTTTTCTGGTTTTATTAAACGTTGAATATTGTTGTGGCAACGCTAGTATATACTCTGTCATAATTTGAATTATTGCCGGTAACAGTCTATTATCGTTTTAGTCCACTCTAAACATAGTAATGTTAAAAATTTTACATTTCTACTGTTATATTTCTATTATTTCAAAATATGCTTGAATGCAATAATAATATTTTAAAAACCAGTTTGTGTACAACAATAGCTTTTGGAGTATACAATAATAGACTACCTGCGTATGGTTATTGTTTGTGTAGGCAACACATGTACGTCTAGAAAATATGTACTAATGTTGTTTTTGTGTAAATCTTTGACATTTGCATTTATAATAATTTTGAACGAATTAGTTTTTCTTGTGTATGTTTTTTGACGTTAACAATATGAAAAGAAATATAAATGTGTGTTATCTAGTGCAAATAAATATAAATGAACATAAACATAAAAAATAAACATTTGAAGTCAAAAAGGTTTGTATAATAATTGATATAAAAAATGCATGTAAATGCATGTGTTTTAATGTTTTTGAATGTATCTTTATTTTTGCAGATTTATGGGCCAGAGCAAAATTGCAGCAATATTTCCAAAACATCAAGACTTTGCAAATACTATTAGTTTTTTTCTATTCCATTTATATACATACGGCATACGTATGCAAAAAAACTTAACAAAGCTTGGTAAGCAATTGTTAAGAAAAATTACCTAATGTTTTATGCAAAAACAATTGTTAGCTTACCATGCGCTTAAAGTTGAGTTGGGTACACTTCAACTCTACGTTAAAATGACAGTTGACTTGCCGATTGTTATTTTGCTTAAAAATTGAAATTTTGCGAAAATTAAAGAATAATACTATATATACTTTCATTATATAAAGAAATAAAAACATTACATTCTCAAATTATTAATTTTGAAAGAATAATATAAATTACAATTATGCTAGTGATGCACTTTTAATCAAACGAGTACAATGAAAAACTTTATTCGAATAATAAAAATATTTCTATTAAGTAATCCTATTAATTTTTCTCAATTTCAGTAATATACTACATATTATATATTCAGTATTTATTAAAAAGGTAAATCCAGGAAATGTTTGCCAAAAATGTGTTATTTTATGTAATAATAAAAATTTTTTATTTTTTAAATTTATTTTTCGATTTTCACTATTCAAGAAATTACAACTGAACATAACGGCATTGCCAGAATAAAACAACTAAATTCCTTACTACATATAAAAGTTAACGTACTGTTTTTGCATAAACTTTTTTAACAAATGTATGGTAGTGCTAATGTGTTTGGTAACTAACGTATGCGTTAAAACTCAAGTAAGAATTTTTTTTGGATACGGCCCATATTATTTAAAAAATATATTGAATTTCAAAATACTGCTTAAAAAAATATATTGAATACATTACAAAAATGTGTATTTATGTTATCATGTCATTTTGTGAACTTCAACATTACTACGATTGAACGCGACAACAGAATTCATAATTTTTCAATAACATGGTTAGAATTGATAATATTATATCGTTGGGTATACCAGTAAAATTTAAATTTTTACAATAAATTTTTGGAACTTTTACCAAATGTATGCTTATAGGGTATAATGTGGTTGTGTTCAACCATACAATTCAACAATAGTATTGTGGCCTTAAAGTATTGTCATATCAACCATATTTTTTCCTCTAAGTGTGCATAAATGTATTAAATGTTGGGGTATTACAGCACTTCTAAATTAATTACTTATAAAATTCCTGTAGGATTTGAACTTGTGTGTGAACAATGTGATCTGAAAAATTATGACATTGTAGAGAATATCAGAAGAATAGATAATTAAGCGCTAAATAATTTACTGTAAAATATATGTGAAGCCGAAAAGTATCACGAACTTATAAAAAAAGTTGCATTTAAATTGGAGTTTCCATCGGTGCTTACTGAATTTTTGAGAAACTGATGAAATATGGATTATTTATAGGTACAGAAGATGTTAATTCAAGTATTACCTAAACTGTATATTTGCATATATGTATGTATTCTAAACCCCTGAAGTGTATACAATTAAGCACCACAAATTGTATTAGAGGTTTAAACCACAGTTTTGGATACATGTGCTAACTAAGTTTAATTTGAAATATATTTTCTTTCAGCATTAGTATTATTTTTTTACAAAAAAATAATGTGCTGTTCCTAGCACACCGACGAGCAATTCGTTTAGAAAATTAGTTTGACAGCTACTCAATTTTTTGAGTGAATTCCATCTAAAATTTTTTAGACGAGTGCTCGTCTGTGTTCCATGAACAGTACATAAACTTCAATATCTATGGCAGAGAGAACGAGCTCTACTTGTACGAGTATACCAATTTGAATTCACGTTTTACCTTCGTAAATTTTCGAATGGAATTAAGGAATTTTAATTTTAATTTTGTTTACGGCTGCTTCTCGAACAACTACGAGTATTTTAACACTTTTGCAATAAATATATACGAGTAGTTTATGTTTTCTATTTTTGTATTTTAGTTGAAAAGTTGGAAACGTCTGGGAAGGTATTATTGCATAACCGCTTAATCCATTTTATAATTTCCAGCAATTTGGTAATCCTTGAGAATATTTGCCAACACATTTTTTCTTCATGGTTATTATAAATATCAGCATACCATAAACGAAAATATCCTTAGGCGGTCATAAGGGCAATATTGAGCAACAACTTTGTTTCAAACTCTCAAGCTCAGCGAAGGAAACATACACACTAAATACATTTAAGGACGCACAACTAACGCTGCCATCTAAGAGCATTATACACATTTTGATATACTCAAGCTATTAATAGCTTTTACTACAAAATATTTACAATAACTTAAGGGATTTAAAATATTGTTTCATATGATGAGTGGTGCGGAGAAACAGACAAACATCTAGTAAACAATCACACATGATGTAAAATCCAACTTAAACAATTTCTTAATAACGAAACATGTTTGCGAAAGAATTTTAAAGGTTTATGAATAAAAATAAACAAAGGAACTTTGTTTGTTAGTTAATCTTAAACTCTTCGCATACACTACTTGGACTTTAAAAAATCATTTTTATTATATTTTCCATTCTGTCAGCAGAAAGTTTTAAATTTGATTTTAATCAAAAATTTTAACAATTCTTGTATTGTGCTGAAATTTGTTGTTTCCATTTAGTTTCCCCTTTTTGTTTGGCTCCCTTTAAAATCTTTACTTAAGTTATTTTATGTTTTATGTGTATTACTTTTCTTATTGCCACAATTTGTTGAAAGTTGTTGTGTTTTTTTTTCATTTGCCACCTCAGCAATTGTTTATCATCAAAGTAATTCAAATGTAAGATATAAAATGGTTACAAGAAACTATTTACTTTTCTGTTTAGAAATGACACAATTTAAAAAAATCTTGTTGCGATATTTGCTAAAAGGATAAAGTAATTTGGAAAATAATCTGCTGCAAAGAATCTGAAAATCTTTAGGAGTTTTTCAACAACACTTGCCAAAAATTAAATTCTTTGGAATGATATCATTTTCATATGAAAGGATACAAGAAGGTTTTGTTAAGAACAAGTTTAATGTATTAGCTTTCCAAATCTTATTCTATGAGAATATATTTTAACAACACTTCAACGATAAAAGAATTTGCTGAATTTTAAAACTGAACTAGCTCATTTGACGAACTTATCTCCCCGGGCCGGTAAAAAATATATGCCCAGAGATTTATTTTTTAAGGGGTATACATTTGTATGCTTTGTGCTGGCCTTTACTAGTTATGAATTGATGTCCGCTTACTCAAAAGTTTCAAGTTCACACTCGCACAAAAGGCCCCAGGATATAATTTCTAATATAAAGAAACTGCTCTAGAGATCGTTTTTAACAATTTTTTATTAATATGCCTTGAAGTGAATTTGATAAAATTTGGTAAACAGTATAAAGTAATATTAAACTATATTTACCTTTCATCTTATGTGTTTAGCTTAAGCTTTCTGTTCCCTAACCGAAGGGGCTTATAAAACAAAGTTTTGTTCAAATGTTCAGTTTCAAGTTTTAAAAAAGTTTAAGTATATAATGCGTTTTAAACTAAACGGAAATTAAAAAATTTTCAAAATTTTTAAGGAAAATAGCAACATAAACTATCACAAAATCTCAAAATGATATAATTAATAAAAATATATGAGCAGAAATAAAAAGCAAACTTATTTTAATTCTGCTACACAGTAGAAATTAGCCCCATTTGATTACTTACCTTACCTTGGGAACTACCCTAATCATCAGTAGAGTTTGGAAATTTTTGAAAGATATTCTCAAACATTCTACTTTATATCCCAACAATCTAAATAAATTTTTGAGAATTTAAAAGAAAAGTGCTGTAATAATATTAAAATTTTTATCTCCGAAACCCCCAAAAAGTAATTCATATTATTTTTAAACATCCGATTAAAAACATTAAATTTCAATTCATTTAACATGCTTATTGTATAAAAATACTCATGAGCTCACAATCAGCGCCCACCACCAAATCTGTCACAATCAGCGTTGCCCTTAAAGATTTTCAAAAGTGGCACAAAAAGGGTGTTTTGGAAAAAAGTTGTCTTAAAAAGGGTATTTTCAATAAAGGGCCATGTTTTTAAAAACAAAAATATAAACATATAAGTATATTTTATTTTTAATTAAAAAAAGTAAAGAATTAATTTTTTTAAATCCTTTATTAGATGAAAATATTTATTTTTAAGCAACAAAAATAAACAAATGTTCTTATTACATATAGCTTAATAGAAAGGTTCCAACAACGGGCCCTCAAGTATACTATATAAAACATTTATGGTCTTATTCATAAAAAATATTGTATGTTTATTAAACTGTTATTTGACAAATTTCTACAGGATATTTGTCAAATAAGTGTCGAATAAACATAAAATATTTTTTATGAATACGGCCGTTATTCTTTAAATTATCATTTATAATGGGTGATTTTATAAGAACTATCGGAAATTTAAAAAAAAAAAACACATAAAATTCAGAAAAATGCATGAAATATTTATTTGGATCGATAGTTGGGTCGATATAATTTAATATTTGAAGATTATTTCATGCAAATGTTGGCCGCGGCTGCGCCTCAAATGGTCCATCCGCTTAGTCCAATTTTGGCATACTCTTTCCAACATTTCGGCCGGTATCTCACGAATAATGGTGGCAATGTTGGCTTCCAGTGCGTCAATCGAAGCGGGCTTGTCGCTATAGACATTAGCCTTAACATAGCCCCTCAAAAAATAGTCTAGAGGCGTTAAATCGCACGATCTGGGCGGCCAATTGACTGGTCACAAGCGTGAAATAAACTGTTCACCGAACTCGCCTTTCAATTGGTCCATTGTTTCGCGTGCTGTGTGGCATGTGGCACCGTCTTGTTGAAACCACATGTCATGCAAGTCACGCTCTTCCATTTTGGGCAAAAAAAAGTTTGTTATCATCGCACGGTGGCGCTCACCATTCACAGTAACGTTGTGATTCGCATCATCTTTGAAGAAATACGGCCCAATGATGCCGCCAGCCCATAATCCGCACCAAACGGTTGTTTTTTGTGGATGCATTGGTAGCTCTTGCAATGCTTCTGGCTGCTCTTCACTCCAAATACGGCAGTTTTGCTTGTTCACGTATCCATTCAACCAGAAATGAGCCTCGTCGCTGAACGCAATTCTTCGATAAAAAAGTGGATCTTCATCTAACTTTTCAAGAGCCCATTCACCAAAAATTTGGCGTTGTGGTAGGTCGTTTGGCTTCAATTCTTGCACCAGCTGTATCTTATAAGGCTTCACACCCAAATCCTTCCGCAAAATTTTCCACGTAGTGGAGTAACAGAGGCCCAATTGCTGCGAACGGCGCCGAATCGATAATTCACGGTCATCACCAACTCTGGCCGATACGGCTGCGATATTTTCTTCAGTTCACACTCTACGTAAGCGTGTTGGTGGTTTAATGTCCAACAATGTAAATTTGGTGCGAAATTTTTTTACAATAGCCCGAATAGAAGCCTCAGTAGGTCGATTAAACTGACCATAAAATGAAAGAAGCGCGCGATGAACTTTCTTAATAGAGCACGCATTTTGGTAATAAAATTCAATAATTTGCAAGCGTTGTTCGTTTGTAAGACGATTCATGATTAAATTATAGACCAAACTGAAGATGTTTGACAGTGACACAAGATACAAAACGTGCGTGAGCTGTCAAAACTAGTGTTGTCAAAAAGATAATAGCAAAAAAATCACTCGTTAATAGTAAATATGCTTATTATTTAATCTTTGAATGTTTATGTTATTCATGCAAAGCAAAAGTATACACAAAACTTTAGTTTTGTAGCGCTGGATGGGGGAGCGAAAAAGTATGATTGTCAAGATATAAAAACATGGAAAAAAATTTATTTGGTGTGCCACAAATATTTTTTTGTATTTGAGGCTTGAAACCACTTGAAACCAGATCTAAGCCCATTTTGGAAACGGTGTCAAAAAGCACACGGTCTTTCGAGGTAATTAAACGTGATCCCCAAAAAGTGTGTTTCGTGTTATAGTTGCCAGCCGCTAAAAATCGAGGCCCAAGTGAATTGAAAAAATGTGAATATTGATTTTCTGTTACTGAAAACCGGGGTGGTGAATAAATCGAGAATTTTATCATGAAAATATTCAATACATATGTTTGTATTAATTTGTTAAATTTTTGTTGAACTTTTATAATTTTTTAAATTAAAAATTGTTTGGTTTGTACATATGTACAACAGGTTTTTAGTTCAAGTTTTTCCTTTCTTAATTTTTTCTTAAGAAGGATTTTTTACAATACAAATTTGCTGTGATCAATAATTATTGATTGAAGAAGACAAGAAAAATAATAATCAAATCTTTAGCTGGGGGACAACTAGCTGTTTCGTAGTCGCTACACTACTCATCAGCACCCACTGGGATTCGAACTCGGGACATGACGTATCATGATCTACTGCTTTAACTACTAAGCCACCGAGCATTTAATTATTTTCTATCTATATTCATCTCATATTGAATCACATATGCATTTTGTTAATTGTTTGGAGTTTTGCGTATTTGTATGGGTGCTTGAATCGCCTACCTGGGGAAAATTGTTTTTACCAATGATATTTGGCTGCTGGGTTGCTGGAGAAACCAATGACTTATTTGTCATTGACCGCTTAAAGTGAGTATAGACAGGGCAACCTCTATAATTTGCAGTGTGATTACCTCCACAGTTACTGCATTTTTTAACACTTGTGTCGGCCTTTGGCTTATTGCACTGAGTTGTGCAGAAGCGACAAACCCAAGTTCTTCGAACGATTACTGCAGCTCCATGGTACGTACAAAATTCACAAATTCATATAAATCTGAGTGTTCCGCTGGTGAAAAAGGAATTTTCTAGGTACGCGACAAGGCATGTCAGTAAACTGAAACTTCATCCAAATCCTCTTGCGCGCAATATTCCTAATTTTGAAGTCCACTCTCGGTTGAGAAGGAGGGATACCCTTGCCACCATCAGATTGCTCAATAGGTGATTTTACCGAAATAGCTCCCGCATAATATAACTTTTTGTCTAGCATTGGCTGAACTTAAGGAAAAAGCACATTTTTAAATTTAATATTAAGATTTGAATGCTTGTTGTTAGTTCATTTTGAAGATTCAATAAATAAAAAAATGCTAAAAAAAGATATATATATTTGAGGCTAGGTTTCTAACTTATTGAAAAAAATTGGTATCGAATCTACGATTATCTGCCGTGACGAGGTTGCTACATATTGCTTTGATATTATGAATGTATTTAATACATTCATAGAAGAATGTGTTAAAAAATGGGGATCCCGCATTCGTTATGTAAATATTCTTTGCTATCTAGGTATAGAACGCTTAATGTACTCATTATTTACGTAATATGGTATCATCATTGAGTTATTTTCATAGCATTATATAGTTACTTCAAAAGGACCTAACGTAAAAATATATAGGAAAAATATCAATAATATATAAACAAAAATTCTTCAAAGGTTAATGTATTTAATAAGATATACGAGGGCGGTTCGGAAACTTCTTAGCCTAGCACAAAAAGCGCGGTATAAACAGAAAAAATTAAGTTTTTTGGAAACTTCTATCTCTGCTATAAACACTTGTTAAATTTTGTTTCGATCTGGTAACTCCTTCTTATAGAAACAGGTGTTCACAAAGACGCATCCGCGATTTTTTTTACAATGCAAAAATTAGAAAAGCGTGATGTTATTAAGTATTTACATAAAAAAGGTTTATCGGGACAAGAAATTCATAATGATATGGTGAATGTGTTAGGTGAAAGTGCTCCTTCGTATGCAACACTAAAAAATTGGGTTGCTGAATTTAAACGTGGTCGTACAAGAATTGAAGATGAACCACGTAGTGGACGTTCAAAAACAGCAACAACAACACAAATTGTAGCCAAAGTGCATGATATGCTATTAAATGATCGACGAATAAAAGTACGTGAAATAGCTAAATATCATGGGCATCCCAAATGATCGAGTCCATTTAATTTTGCTTGAAGAACTACAGATGAAAAAGCTTTCTGCAAGACAGTCAACCAAAAACGCATAAGAATGAACATTTCTCATGCTTGTTTGGATCGTTTTAAGCGAAATAAAATGGATTTTTTAAGCGTCGTTTCATAACTGTTGAGACATGGATTCACCACTATACTCCAGAGACAAAAGAACAATCCAAACAATGGACTGAAACTAGAGGAAGTGCCCCAAAGAAGCCAAAAACAATTCAATCGGCTGGTAAGGTTATGGCAACGGTTTTTTGGTACTTCAAAAGTATTTTATTATTTGACTACCTGCAAAAGGGTAAAACAATAAATTCAGAGTACTATTGCAACCTTTTGGATGAATTAAATCCAGACAACGCACCAGCGCACAAGGGTGTTTTACCAATGGCTAAAACGAATTAAAGTACGAGTTTCTTGACCACCCACTTTATTCTCCTGATTTAGCTCTTAGTGACTTTTACCTGTTCCCAAATCTAAAAAAAATTTATTGCTGGCAAGCGTTTTACCTCCAATGAAGATGCAATTACAGTTGTAAACCACTATTTTGAACACCTTGAGGAAAACTATTTTAATCAACGGATAGAATTGCTAGAAAGGCGTTGGACTAAGTGTATTGAAGTTTCAGGAGATTATACTGAAAAATAAAAATATTTTTGAAAAACTAACTATTCTCTTTCATTGATAAGCTAAGAAGCTTCCAAACCGCCTAGGTAATGCAACGATTACATTTATAATTTGGATTCTAATATAATTAATGCAAATAATTTTACTTAAAGTTCTTTTTTACTTATTCAGACTTATTAGTAAAACAAATCACATATATGTATATTTGAAAGCTTGGTATAAATTAGCTGACTATTTTGTTTTTATAAATCATATTTATGAAATATAGTTGTTATTATCAAATTCTGTTAATATACATAAGAGCAGTTTAATACAAAACTTTATTTAACTACGAATGAGAACTGGGTATTTTATTTTAAACTAGCGCTTTTAAGATATTTCTTGTTTTTATAAATCATATTTATGAAATATAGTTGTTATTATCAAATTCTGTTAATATACATAAGAGCAGTTTATTTAACTACGAATGAGAACTGGGTATTTATGCAAACATGCAAAAGCTGTTTATAACAAGGACCTTTTAAACTAGCGCTTTTAAGATATTTCTCAGCAAAAAGTTTCATGTTTGGAAAAAGAGCCAAAACATAGCACGAATTTGTCAAAAATGCTACAAAAGGTTACATAAAAAAATGCCATGGACGACAAAAACGGGTCAAATACGCACTTTGGTAACAACAAGCGATTATATAACTGTGAAAAAATGCAATCTTATAAATTAATAAAAAATATTTTAATTGCCCAGTCGTAAAGCAGCTCTGGGTTGGAGAACAGCTTTCGCATCATCGTAATTATTTCTTAAGTGCGATCAGGCCACCCAACCCCATTGCGGTTATTTTATGGGAAACATTTGGCTTAAGAGTTCCTAGCTTACAACATCTTATAGATGCAGTATATCCTGACTAGGAAATTTACCTGTTAGGGGTTTTCACCGGTTATGCTGAAGGGCAATATTTTCGCCAATAAACGAAACGGTTATTAAAATTTATAATATAACGTAAAACAACTGGCCCTTTCAAAATGTATAACTTAATTGACACCGTTTGCAATATCGAAAATGCAGTCCATTATCTATTGTCATCATGCTGTGCGTTACTCAGTTCTATCGTTACTTCAATGGATTTTGCTACTAAAACTCAGTTCGCCTATCATGCTTTAAGAAATTTAAGTGCTCCGAGCATGTGTAATGGGACAAGTCTACTAATTCAAAGTTTTAAAAAATAAATCCTCCACATTCCAATTAAATCTGGCCAGCCAGATTGAGGGGTATTCTGGATGATAGGCGTTATCGTCGGCAAATGAAGTCGACACAAAAATTTTGGCATTTATTTACTTGATGCCAATAACAACTGAATGTTGTCGACAGCCGCTTAGGTGTAAGAATCAAAGAATACATACATAATTGCTGTCGAATACGAATATTTAATGTGTGATTTTGATGTCACCAACGTTGTGAAGACGATGGCGCCTCTTGGAATATGGGGGAATATAATTGTGGCCACAAGGGTTACTACTCAAACATTTTCAATCCGACCAAACTTGTATCTAAAACCTACCAAAATTCTTCCGAAAAGACCAGGTTTTTAATATTGAAAAGCATATATGTATATCTCATATCTATCTATACTAATATACTTGTATATAGAGGCTAAGTTTGTATGTTTGCAAAAGGTAATCTCTGGAACTACAGGTACGATTAAAAAAAAATTTTGCCGCAAAGTGTAGTGTGAAGCCTCCTGACGGACATAAGCTACATAAAAATTTATTAAAGTAATTAGGGTGGGTTCAGGAGACGGTATACCGCTCAAACTCAGCAAATTTTTCTTATCGTTTTCAAAGATTTTTATTAAAACAATAGTTTTAAAAACCAAAAAAGGAAAATAAAACTTAATCAACATGAGGACGCTATATGCCCTCCAATCTGAGTGTTTTTCCGCGTGTCCGTCTCCTGACCAAATGCGAAAGTTAATTCGTTCGTTTGTTACGCTTTATAAGCTAAATTTGAAAAATAGATGGATCAGAGTTCAACGGAATACAGCAAGTTTATATTGTCGAAAATGACCATGTGGAATCAAAGTTAAATATTTGTCTGCAAAATTATATAAACTTACTTTTATCGAATTCAAAACATAGATCCAAAACCACACAGACACTATACATTTTCAAAGCTAAAACAAACGGCGCTCAGATAATAAAAGCAAAAATGGGTACATATAAGTATGTCTAAAATAATAAACTTTTTTGAAACTGGAATCGATTGGATGGTAAATGGAAAATTGTCTGCTTTGCGTTCAAAAAAAAAAAAAAAAAAAAAAAAAATACAACAGCTCTAAATAGCAGCAAAACGTTGACCAACGGGGGTCAGGTGTAAGGTTTTTTGTATCTTTTTTGAGCTATGTAAAACATTTGTATGAAATTCAAAATATAAATATATGCCGCTGAAGGAAACAGAGTTTTTATTTTGTTTAAACCTAACACAAATACTGTTCGGGGAGATATTTATTTCCTCTCTTGGGCTGGGCAACCTTTGATGGACTTAAAAGTAATAGTAAATATATAGGTGTGTTTAAAAAATATGCTTTTTCGAAACTAGGGTCGAGTAAATTGTGTGGTTGTTGATGACTATAAAAGGAACAAAAGCAGAAATGATGAAAGTTTGCTTTCAGTCCTCCACTTTATACAGTTTTGACCAGAGACTGAACTTGCGATCAAATATGAGGGCCTTTCTTAAGAGATATAAAAAAATACTTCTAACAAAAGCTGCCCTAATTCGGCGACGGTGGTTATTCGCACCCGATTGAGATCGTATTAAGTAAAATAGTTCACAATGAAGTCAAAGATACTAATGATTTAATTTTGAAACAGTTTGTTTGAACAGTTCTTGGTCAGTTCTAGATATATAGGTTAATTGATAAAGAGGATGCAGTACGACATATGTAAAAATTTTTAATTTAATTATTTCTTTTCACCTGCTATTATACAATCTTTTCCTTAAAGTACTTTTGAGAAATTTAGGCCCAGTATCTGACAATTTCCAATGATTTTAATAAAAAAGTCGTTTTTAATTTCTGTTAACAAGTCCCAGGAACAAAATTTCTCTTAGGCAGGAATCGATTTGAGAAAAACAAATTTTTCTAATGAACAAATACATGCAGGTTGATTTATCATGGGTTAGCAATCGAAGCAATCTATATACAATTTTTTACCACAAAATAACTAGGTATCGAATATGGCTTACCAGTAGTGCAATTCTGTAACTTTTATAACAATAATCGAATCGTTAAACTAATTATAGCGTTATATGATCGAATTTGCTATTCTGTAACATGTTTTTAACTATATTTGCCATCGATCAAAATTAGCTGTTAATTTTCCTGCCAATTATCAATATGGTAATGACGAAAATTTTCTTGCTGTTTCTTCAATCGTTAAGTGTATTTTTTTTTTCATTAAATTGTGTTTCCATGAAATAAAGAGCTTATAATCTGATTTTTCATGCATCAAACTATTTGCTCAATACATAAATCACTACATAAAATATTTATAAAATATTTATACGAGGACGAGTACATGTTCAAAAACAAAATTTCAGTATAATTTTTTCAACCGGTAAAGTATGTTTTGTGTTGAGAGGGCTTGCAGGGGATGAAACAAGTTTGAACGCTTCAAGGGATAATCGGTGTGTTCTTCGGAAACTGGACAATTCCTTTGAGTCCACAGCTCGTGAATTTAAAAAGTTATATAGATTATCACTAGCCTTAGTTGCGGTCACTCTTTACACACAGAAATTAAATAAATGAAACATATGAGCACATATTTAATTTTACTTACCCTATTATAAATTGAATAATATATACTATCACTTAAAAACTAAAATCACAACATATAAAAATCAAATTATATACACATTGTTATGGGGAAAGTTATTGTTTCTTCATTTCTTCTTTGTGGTTTTCACGTTTTTTGGCAGAGATGCCTCGTAATGTTTATAAATGAACAGAAAAATACAGCTGTTTACCGACGTTAGAATTAAGTTACAGAATCACTCAATCGTTAGTGCAAGCAATGAAATTTGATGATAAAAGTTGCGATTATCGGATCGTTAAAAGTTAGAGAATCGCACTACAGGTAGCTCTACGCCTCATGCTTATGGATTCTATATTCATCACATAAATACATATTTTCCATCATACAAACAATTGTCTGTATGCGCATCATTCCTTATAATTGTATAATGGTTTTTACTTTCACTCTTATAGTTAAACAAACATGAATACTGGGCAGACAACGCCGCGGATACGGCTAGTACAGTATAATTTATATTCGATAAAGTTTTTAAATTATAGAATGCGTAACAAAAATAACAATAAAGTAATGAAAAGATGTCAGAACGTACAAAAATTCATTTAATAACGCTTATATACGTATATATATGTACGTACGTCAACTAGAATTACTGTTGACCATTCCCAATATGTAACATTAGTTTCATACTCACAATATTTAAGTGTTATGAAAACAAATAGTAAAAATTAATCGCCAATCGTTGCATCAAATGTTTTTTGTTTCTTTTATATACATATGTGCATAAATACATAAGTAATTATTTGGTTAATTATTCACAACTCTCTCTTTTTGCTGAACTCACAATGTGTGCGTCAAAATTTTTTACAAAGTTCTTTACAAAGCATTATATTGTTAATTGTATATATTTCAAGCTTATTCCTCATCTTTGTTATAATTAATAAAAAAAAGTGTTGAAAACTTACGCTCAGCAGCTCCAGAACTATGTGGCAGCAAAAAAAAAATTAAGTACAAAGTTAGCAAGATCTCCAAAGCTTTTCTGATTTAGTCCGTTTTCAATAGAATTAATTTGGTGCCGTAATAAATCAATATTTAGGTTTGCGCAGAGATTCACTTCTGTTAAGCGCAACAAATTCCACTGTGTAATAATGATATCAGGGTCACAAACAACAAGGTTTGTAAATATTAAAATTAGGGGAGTTGAATTTTTTGAAAAAGACCAAAATAAGGTTAAGCCGACCAAACAAATAATGTCCGACGAAATTTGGTTGGAAAATACAAACAATGGCAACGCTGCCCACAATTATCATGGGATTTGCAGCTGGTCAACTTGCAAATATCCCTAGAGTTCCAATGATTCCGACAGGTGTACCAATATATTTTAAACGACTACGATTTCCAATAAAAACGTCATTGGTCAACGATAACAACAAACAAACTTTTTCTTCGGTGAGAATCGATTTGAGAAACCTGCTGTTGTCTCAAGGACATCTATATGATGGCTCATCACGGGCTCTGTAATGCAAGCAATCAATATATTTTATTATCGCAAAATAATACAATAAAAAATTCGAACATTATTTACCAGGAAGCTGTATACCACATGTAAATTAAATGTATTTTCATCACATAACTATTATAGTTATTTATGTAACAAGAACTTTACATTATACTTTTTTTTCATTCATTTATTTATTGAATCTTCAAAATATGAACTAACAATAAGTATTCAAATCTTAATACTAAATATAAAAGTTAGTTAAGTCCAGCCACTGCTACACAAAAAAGTTTTAATTTGCGCTAATAATATCGGTAGAATCACCTATTTAACGTTCTGATGGTGGCCAGGGTATCCCTTCTTCTCAACCGAGAGTGGCCGCCAAAATTAAGTATGTTGCGTGCAAGAGGATTTGGGTGAAGTTCCAGTTTACTGATATACCTTGTGGCATACTTAGAGAACTCGTCATTTACCAGCGGAACACACAGATCCTTGTGAATTCATGAGTTTCCTACGTACCTGCAGTAATCGTACGAAGAATTTGGTTTTGTCGTCTTTGAATTTTTTCAATGTTAGATGTTGAGACGGTTCCCCATAATTGAACTCCGTAGCACCATATAGGCTTTAAAATTGCGTTATATAACAAAAGTTTGCAATCCAACTTTAATGTCAAATTTCCATCGTCTTACCTATTACGGGTCTTTTCAGACCTTTTGTTGTTTTCCAATGAGAATAGTCAGATTGCGGAGTACCATCCACGCTTTCCAAATATGTTTTAAGGGAAGATATTCTCTGGATTTCAAGCAGACTTCTTAGTCGAGTTACGCATTCCCGTAGCCTAGTTTTAAGGTGGGGAGACCTGCGAGTTTGCCACTCTCATCTAACTCTTCTTTTTTCTGACAGAAGTTGCTCAATTTCAGCCGAAGAAGTTCTATTATTCTCATTTCTGGATCTTATATGACTATTTTTATTATACTTGTATAAACAATTTATATTTCTCAGTATCTAAGAATGTTAATTTCTAATTTAAACAAGAAATAAAACAAATCAAGCTGCTATCCTTTTAAAAATATGTGTGATGATTTTTACTTTTACTCTGATAGAGAACCAAAAACTAGTTTTGGGCGGACAACGCCGCGGGTAGGGCTAGTGTTTATATAAAATGGACAATTTTATGAACTTTTATTGACAACTTAAGATTATAAATTGTTAATTTTTATAGAAGATAAAGAAACGTCTGAAGCTGCAAACATTAAATCTATCCAACTTATTGCCATTTTTAAACTACTGTCAAGTTTAAAATATAAAAATAAAATAAATAAAAACTTTATTCTGAATCAAATAATTCCACATGTGCATACATACATATTAATGTATATTTGTCTCTCGTTTAATTTATAGTTCACAAATCTGTTAGTGAAGAATGGAATAGAAATTTAAAACTATTTTAATGGTGTTTAAAAGAGATATTATTAAAAGAAAATAAAAATGATAACATTTCGATTAAATTTTAATGTCTTTATAACTTAACTAACATGCATTTTTATTACATACGTAAGTAGATAGTAAAATATTTATAATTTTCTTAAAAAATAGACAATAACAAAATCATAAAAAAACTGGTTGACACTTCATCATAAGTCTGCTGCTCTGCGTGCAAAAATAAACAAATATAACGGGTATCATGTTTAAGTTACATTTTTTTTAACAGCTGGTCTTGTGTGGTTTTTCCATCTTCTCATTAAAAAAACTTTTTTTAACTTTAACGATGTAATTGGCAAAAATAATTTGGTTTTAATACGAAATTGTTAAACTAATATGAAGCACATTACTAGTATGGTAATGTTAATGCTCTTGCTTGATTTACTATTCATTTCAGTGTAAATTAATTATTATATCATGTTCCATCGGTGAGGTGGACACATTCCTGATAACAAGTTTGCTCAAGGCCAATTCATACCAGGTATATGAAAGAGCAATAAATACAACACTACAAAAAATAAACCTTTTTTCAAATGTCAAGGGAAAAATATAAACACCAAAAGGAACTCAAATTTACAAGAAAAGACAAACTTTTAGTTATTTCGTGAAAATTAAAGTCTGACATCATACAGCTTGAAAAGCTGAAAATCGCCAACTAGATTGGGAAGGATTCTGGATGATATCTGGCGCTCAAGATACAATACATAATTTAAAAAAATTGTTTTAAAATTTTTTTTCCAATTTTGTTTTATTTACGCCATTGATGATGTTTCGGATAACAGGTTAAAATTAGAAAAAAGTTGTCAGCTGCGCTGTAAATTTCACCTGTTGTGAATTCACCTTGAGTTTGCTTCTGTTCTCTTTATTTTATTTTTCTGTCACTGCTTCATTATTTTTGTTTAATTTTAAAAGTTTTTTCTAATTCTATTTCTTTGTGAATTTGGTAATATTTTATATGTCAATTGAAAAAAATAATTAAAAATCAACCAAACAAATTTAAAGAATAATTAATATCAAGAAAATAAATTTCTGTGTTCATATTACGAGTATACTGCTATAGAACAAACTATTATCGCTTCTATATTTTAGCAGGCAGTCTGCCATCAGCCTGAAGTTAATAAATTAAGCCATGAGCCGAATTTTATTTTCATTTCACATTCATCTTCGAAAATATTGGTAAGTAAAATTGAAATTATATTTTGTGGACTAAGATAAGAAGTTGTATTGTTAACAAATCATACTGTTTTCTTTTTTAAAGATGTCTTTTTAAAAATCGAGTTTTTCTATAAAGACCTTTTTTAACGTGTGCTGTATGGCACTGTTGAAACCACAGATCGTCCAAGTCCATGTTTTTCAATTCGGGCCAAAATGTAATCATGGCGCGCTACACATCGCCATTCACAGCAGCGTTACGATCATTATTGTCGACGAAAAATACGGTCTAATGACGCCGCCAGCAGTACACCGCACCAAACAGTTATTTTTGTGGATAAGTGGTGATTCATGAAGCACATGTGGATCAGACCAATAATGCATATTATGCTTATTGACGAACCCATTGAGCCAAAAATTGGCTTCGTCACTGAAACTGATTTTGCGATAAAATTCATCATCTTTTCCAGAGCCCAATCATAAAACGTACATCGCATGAAATAGTCCATCGGTATCAATTATTGAGTCAGTTTGATCTTGTATAGGTCTAAACCAATCTCTGCGAAAAATTTGCCATAAAGAGGTCTTGGCGATGTTCAGTTCTTGACAACGTCGATTTAGATCATTTGCTACAAAGGCCTGAACGTCAGCGATGTTTTCGTCACTTCGATCAACCCGTTGTCTCACTGGCACGGCAGCATCGCAGAATGAAATTTTTGCAGACTCAAATTTTTGCACTAAACTTGTTATTGCTTGTCTACTAGGGCGAGAACAACAACCGAAAATTGGAGTTAGTGCTCTTAAAGTTGTGGTCACCGACTTCGAATTTGGGTAGCAATTTCTTATAATTTGCATACGTTATCAGTTCGTGTACTTTACCATGATGAAAATGTTGAGTTTACAGATAAAAAAAGGAAAGTAGTGCAAGGCGGCACAATAAGTTCATAAAATTTTGAATTTCCCGCCTCTTAATTAATATGGCATTACTGTGCTATTACTGCTATCTTTTAGCAGTCCACTGTCAAATTTTGAGCAAGCTGGGTTATTAGTATACAGACATGAACAGCAAACAACTCCATGAAATCTAACAAAAAATGAGAAATAAGAGAGATTGTTGAATCAATCGGTATTGCACATAGCTGAGAGGCCTCAATTTTGAGTGATCATTAGGGTATGAGAAAGTTTTCAAAGACCACAAACGTAACGGTGTGATGTTTAAACATAAATAATATTGATCACTGTAGATCTTGAATTTGGTTGTCATTAACGGTTTTTGTAATAGTGTGTCCCAATCTTTTATACATAAGTACATATTGTGAATGAATTTATTATTTTTAACGAAACCGTAACTGAACCAAACTCCTGGTTTGATGGTGGTTGTTGAATTTTTGACGGAAATTGTTATTTGAACTCTCATCTAGGACTGAACGCCAACAACAGCTTCCTCAGAGGTTTTCCATCTTATTGAAGTCAACGGTTCAGGCTGTTAATAAAGATACATAATCTAATGTAAGTTGTAAAGTATCGGTTTTATTATAATTTCCATATCTACCTATGAGTATTATTGTTCTAATTTGGTGATTTTACTAACATTTATAACATATATTTGAACCTAATCACAAAACTGTTCAGCAGCTAAAATTATATAGTTTAAGTTTCAATACTCAGATAAGTAGAGATTATAGCAAAACAGGAAAAAACTTACTCTGATGATGTTTTCCAGTAGAATAAATTCTTTTGGTTATTGCTTAAAGGAAGAACTACTAAAAAACAAAAGCGTAAAAAAATTTTATAAAATGTTATAGGCGTTAAATTATTTTTTAATGTGCAGTAAAAACTCGTTAAAACGTATTTTGTTGTAACGATAAATTCAATAAACTGACCGCCGTATTCATAAAATATATTGTATGTTTATTAAACACGTATTTAACAAATTTCCTATAGAAATTTGTCATATAACAATTTAATAAACATACAATATTTTTATGAATTAAGCTACGTACACACGGTTGTCAGATCTTACAATATTGCCAGTAAAATTGTCTGAAAATGTGTTACAATCGTGTGAACGGCCAAGTTTTTCTTACAACGTTGTCAGAAAAAACATTTTCAATCAATTGTAAGACGTTGTCAGGCATCTGACAATCGTGACAATACTCTTCGTCAGCATTGCCAGATAATTGGCTGTTATTGTAAGCTCAGTTTTAATAGTCAGATTTATAAAATTAATGCACCTGACAATGGCATCATTGTCAGCAAAAGTTCGATGGGCAACACTGCCAAACAGATGGTTGTTGATATACATAAGTGGCAATGCCTTACTACATTGTCAGCATGTGGCTGGGCCGAATCTAAAATACCTTTCACAATAGTCACGAATCTAAAATACCCTTCACAATAGTCACTAGTGTATTACAAATTTGAAATAAATATGCCCGGATATATATGAAACGATAACAGGGCAAAATTTTTCCCCTTATAATAGCCATGCGAAAACGGTAATCCTTCATGGAAATTTTCGTGGACAAATCGGTTTAGGTTATATCTCGGGTATATAGGGACCGATATCAAAAGTTGTGATTGTCGGTATTTAATGAATCTCTTTTTTTTACCAAAACTGTTTTTAAGCAAAAAGTTTTTTCATGGAAAAATTTATATTCCAAATTCGACGAAAGTTGTGCATTAATTTCGTTGAGATGCAACCCGATTATTTTTTTTTCTAATTATTTGTATTCGTGTTAGACAATATTTATTTTGAAATTGTATTATATGCTGTCTCATTGTTATAATTATCATACATATCGCTACTTTTTACAGGATTTTTAATTGCTACTTGAAATGTGTTTTTTTTTACAATTCTGTGGTTGTGACATCTCAATGGAGTTTCAAATATTACAACGCAGTACTATGAAGTACAAACATACAATTCAACAATAGCATGTTTCCCTGAGAGTATTGACGTATCAACCACGTAGTTTTTTCTATGTGTACACACAGGGTTTCTGGTTAGTTTTGTAACGGAGTTTTGTTAATGATGTCTTGTTGAAATTCTACTTCAAGATATTCATTGTTGTACAAATAGACAAAATTTGCGTACAGAATTATGAGATAGCACAAATGTGAGCATACAAAAAAGTCGTATTATGCCTGATCAATACAATTCTGATGTGTCTATTTCTTAACATCTAAAATAATTGTTACTAAGCAAAAATGTTCATAGCCAAATTATATCAATCATTCATTTCATAGCTACCACGAGTTAGATCTACGATTTGTGAGCATTAAAGTGTGAATCACAGTTTTTGAATTTTCGGGATATCACATAATGCAGGCATTGCATTCTAGTTAATTGAAGAAAAGTAATCTGCATAACCGTTTCAATTAGGTCTGAAAAAAGTAAATGTAATTAAAGCGTCTATATAGCGAAATACACATTCAAGAAACTTGCATTTTTTTGTCAAACACAATAACTGCGAAGCTTTTTTGCTTGTCTGCAATAACACCCAGGGTCTGAGGTAGGAATCGAACCTGCGACCTCGAGACCGTTGATTGAGTACTCTACCAAATCAGCCATCGAGGCACGAAACAAATTGGTAAAGCCTTTTTGTCAGAAGAAGGGATTTTAAAGGTTTGTGCACTAGTAATTTGTAGAAGTTGTCAGTATTTCTCTCACTGTTGCCTTGTTTTTATTTAATTTTTTTTCTGCTTAATAAAAAAAGACAATAGTAATAACCCTTTTTTATATTTTCAAATTATATTGCACCACAACAACATTTCAAATTATATTATCAATGGTTATAACGGGGTATTTTTGGATACCCTTCAGATTCGTTATATCGAAGTTCAACTGTGTTAGTTCATAACGAATCGTAAATATTTCCAAAATTTAAATTCGTTCACATTCACTTTCAGAATACAAATACAAACGTGTACACTTTATTTGTGCGAGAATTTTTATGACTGTTTTCGATGACTCGTGTTTTAAGCCATTTGCTCGATAAATTTATTTATTTGGTGAAAATTAAATTGTTTACAAAACTAAAAAAAATATGTTGGTCTTTTGCTTAAGATTTTTTTTTCTTTTTTTAATTTCGATTAATTGAGCTCGTAAGTCCAATGAATGGTGTCTTAAATTTGAATGTTCATGTGAATTCGTAGTGAATAAACACAATCGCTGGTTTGTATGAAATCTCACGATTTAACCATAAAAATACTTTTTCGGGTTGTATATATTAATAAAGTTGCGAAAAAAATGTATAATAATAATTCCTAAAAGAACGCTAAACGAAAGAATGTCTGAAACACACTTCAGAAGCAATAAGAAATTATGCAATCATTGAAACGAATATATTTAAAATTGCTTCAATCTTAAAAATTTGATACGAGAACGTTTGTTTGCTGGTGTTAAATTCAAATTGAGCGTAGCACTTTGAAATCCAACAGATGTTTTATGACATTAGTAACAGATTATGGTCATAATCATTGTCATGGCAAGGAATTCAATTTTTTGGTGCGCTTAAAACACACATAAAATCTTTTTAACGCCTTTATGTGCTGTTCATAGAACACAGACGACAGACTTGTTAAAAATATTTGTATGGAAATCACTCAAAAAGTTTAGTAACTTTCATACAAATTTTCTAAACGAGTTGTTCGTCTGTGTTCGATGAACAGCTCATTAATCTTTTTTTTTTAATTTCTTTTTCTTACCACATGTACACATTCATATGTACGTGTGTACCAGAGGGCTGCTCAAGCACAAGAAATATGTCTTACAAAACATTGGAATATTTTTACTTCAGTGGTGAAATGTTTGAAAAACATTACGAATATTGTCTTATATGCTGTTCATATATGTATACACCATTATTGACATTACCGCATGTAACGGCTTAATTGAGCTAAATATTCCATAAAAAAATTCAATTAAGTTTGAAAATCACGGGTGTTGCAGATATGTTTAGGAAGCAAAGCTATTCACAAATAACAGCACAAATGCCAACAAATAAAGTTAATTCAATACGGTAGTAAAAACAATTCAGTCCTACAATCATTTTTAGAACTCTTATATTTTGCTTTTTGATGTAACTCAGTGTCCACACCTGCGGTAATATGTACGATGAGAACGTCAAATTCAATCGCAGAGAGAATTCTGTTACGTATATTCTTAAAACCAATGTTATCTCAGTCTTATAATAATTTTTGTGGAAGCGTTCTTATGAGAATTCTCATGGCAACAATCTTATAATAAGAGATGTGTAAAAAGCGACTTTGTAAGTGTTTGTTTTGCAAAATAAATTTTAAAAACTCTGTTATAAGGAAAATAAATTGTTGTTATGTAAATATTAGATACGAGTGATTACTTTTGTAGAAAATAGGTACAAAGACAAGATTCACTAAGATTCTATTGATTGGAAAGAAGAGGTTTCTTCTCCGCATTCCATGATTTATAAATTTTTATAAGATTAACAAAAATACGTATACTCTTTTTTATATATTAAGATGGACATAAAGAAATTAATTCTCTTATTCTGCCGACGTTTCCTCAGACATTATGTCAGAGTTAATCGCAGTCGTAGACACTAGGTAAAGCTATTTTAGTATTAAAAATCTATTACACTAGCTGGATTTATCTACTGCGCGGATTTGTCAGTCACGATGTCGCAGTGGTCCAGTGAGCAACGCATGTTCGATAAGGAGATATTTTTTAAGAGTAATGATTCATATGTAATTGATCGCCGACAAATTTGTTCAAAATTCGGTATTCGGCGAATACGTGATGGAACGAGTGTATATTTAATTGGTTCGTGGTGCAGACATCCTGCGCAACTATTTCAACTATGAATGGACCGCGGCCAGAGCGCTGTCGATCTTCAGGCACGTACTCGTATTTTGCGAATACCTGGTGGCGCAGAGATTCTTCGCAACTGCTTCGACCATGAATATCCCGCTGCCATAGCGCAGTCGTTCTTCAAGGACGTATTCGGAGAATACGTGATGGACGAGTGCATATTTATTTCGTTTGTGGGTGCAGAGTTTACGCAACTGCTTTGGCTATGAATATCCCGCCGCCAGAGCGCAGTCGATCTTCAAGGACTACCGAAAACATTGAACTAGCTGCAAGCAGTTTCTGTGAAAATCCGCAACTTTCAATACGGAAAAGAGCATCTTCACTGGGACTTCCAAGAGCGATTAATCATGAAATTTTAAAAAGGATCTGAAGTTCCTTCCCTTTAAAATTCAAAACGCTCAAGAGCTGAAAGAAAGTGTCTTTGATTTTCGCAAAAATGTTTGTGAAACAATGTTGGAGCGTTTTTACAATGTAAATCCTATTTTTTGGAGCGACGAGGCTCACTTAAACCAACACGTCAGGAAGCAAAACTGCCGTTACTGGTCTCTAAAAACTCTCAACTCTTGTTTAAAACATCAAAAGCCATAGCATTACCTTTAGGTAACTGTTTGGTGTGGCTTACCCACGCATGAGATAATTGGACAAAAAAAAATTCTTGAGGCTAGGCGACGAGTGTCAACAGTGAAAACTATCGACGCATAATTACGAAATTCTTTTTGCCAAATCCGCGAGCTCATCTATCGTACTCTTCACATACATGGTTTCAAAAGAATGGGGTGACTGCACTCACAGTCAGAGCTTCGATGAATTTGCTTATGGAAACTTTCCCCCAAAAACTGATCAGGAGACATACCCATGCTACCGAGGTCACCCTCTCAAAGGGAAGGTTTATAAGGATAATGCCCAATCTCCTGTTGCTTTAAAAAAAATTTTCTTCGAAAACTTAGCTCAATTGAACCAAGTTTATTGCAGCGTGTGTCGTAGAGCGCAAGAATCCCTTTTGAATAGTGTCTTCAACTCAACGGAAAACATCTGGATGATATACTCTTTTTATTATTATTGAGTTTGAAATATAAATTTACTACCAGACATAAATATCTTCCTATTATATGGAAACAATTTCTAATAAAATCCCCATTTTCCCCATTTTTCTACTAACTCACATTTGCATGGCCAAAAACATGTTTGTTTTCAGAATGGTGACTGAGCAAGCTAAATTTTGTATGTATGAACAACAAAACAAGATTGTTCAAAATCGAATATAGTCTTAATAAATAATGGGTGATTTTATAAGAACTATCGGAAATTTAAAAAAAAACACATAAAATTCAGAAAAATGCATGAAATATTTATTTGGATCGATAGTTGGGTCGATATAATTTAATGTTTGAAGATTATTTCATGCAAATTTTGGCCGCGGCTGCGCCTCAAATGGTCCATCCGCTTTCCAATTTTGGCATACTCTTTCCAACACTTCGACCAGTATCTCACGAATAATGTTGGCAATGTTGGCTTCCAGTGCGTCAATCGAAGCGGGCTTGTCGCTATAGACATTAGCCTTAACATAGCCCCTCAAAAAATAGTCTAGAGGCGTTAAATCGCACGATCTCGGCGGCCAATTGACTGGTCCCAAGCGGGAAATAAACTGTTCACCGAACTCGCCTCTCAATTGGTCCATTGTTTCGCGTGCTGTGTGGCATGTGGCACCGTCTTGTTAAAACCACATGTCATGCAAGTCAAGCTCTTCCATTTTGGGCAAAAAAAGTTTGTTATCATCCCACGGTAGCGCTCACCATTCACAGTAACGTTGTGATTCGCATCATCTTTGAAGAAATACGGCCCAATGATGCCGCCAGCCCATAATCCGCACCAAACCGTTGTCTTTTGTGGATGCATTGGTAGCTCTTGCAATGTTTCTGGCTGCTCTTCACTCCAAATACGGCAGTTTGGCTTGTTCACATATCCATTCAACCAGAATGAGCCTCGTCGCTGAACACAATTCTTCGATAACTTTTCAAGAGCCCATTCACCAAAAATTTTGGCGTTGTGGTAGGTCGTTTGGCTTCAATTCTTGCACCAGCTGTATCTTATAAATTTTCCACGTAGTGGAGTAACAGAGGCCCAATTGCTGCGAACGGCGCCGAATCGATAATTCACGGTCATCACCAACACTGGCCGATACGGCTGCGATATTTTCTTCAGTTCGCACTCTACGTAAGCGTGTTGGTGGTTTAATGTCCAACAATGTAAATTTGGTGCGAAATTTTTTTATAATAGCCCGAATAGAAGCCCCAGTAGGTCGATTAAACTGACCATAAAATGAAAGAAGCGCGCGATGAACTTTCTTAACAGAGCACGCATTTTGGTAATAAAATTCAATAATTTGCAAGCGTTGTTCGTTTGTAAGACGATTCATGATTAAATTATAGACCAAACTGAAGATGTTTGACAGTGACACAAGATACAAAACGTGAGTGAGCTGTCAAAACTAGTGTTACCAAAAAGATAATAGCAAAAAAATCACTCGTTATTATGTCTGTACTTGCTATAATCGCTTAGAAACAATAGAACTTTAACTCATTTAAATAAAAGACCGTGTAGTCCATAGATGCCAGATAAATCTGGTTTAAAATCCTCAAATTCGACGAAAACAATTGTCAAAATCGTCAATATGATTAGTGCAAATCGGCAGCTATTAAATTAATTATTTTTGAATAAAAGATTTATTTCAACAATGTAAAGTATTTCTATATAGCAAGCCATGGTTGCCTTTAATCAAGACCTACAGCATTTAAAGCTATAACAACAAATATGTACTCCTATACATTCATTAATTTTGGTTTTTGCCAATTTTTATTTATTTGTTGAATCTTCAAGAAGAACTAACAACAATTATTCAAATCTTAATAACTAAAAAAATTTTCTTTAAGTCCAGCCAATGCTAGACAAAAAATTATGATTCAGCGAATGTATCAGAATACGGTGCCACAGGACATCATCTGTTATGCTGCCGAATGGAAGCCAGGGTGCCCTTCTTTTTAATCGTGTGTGACCACCAAAGGTAAGGATGTCTCGAGCAAGTGGATTTGGGTGGATTTCAAGTTTGGTTATATACCTTCCAGCATATTTGGCAAATTCATCTTTTACTAAAGGTACGTTTAGGTCCTTGTGAATTCGAGAATTTTTTACATACCATGGGGCTGCTGTAATCGTACGTAGAACGCTTTTTTGACGCCTTTGAATTTTTCCAATATTCGATGCGGAGGCGGTGCCCCATAGTTGAATTCCATAGCACCATATTGGCTTTAGGATCGCGTTATACAGCAAAAGTTTGCAATCTAAGCTCAGGGTGGAATTTCTGCCGATGAGCCAATTCAATTGCGCGGCTTTTAATTTCATCTGGGTTGTTTTTGCGTCAATGTCTTTCTTCCAAGGTAGTCGACGGTCGAGGTGAATACCGAGATATTTGACGTCACTGTGTTGTGAAATTATTTGATTATTAATTTTTATTGACGGGCATGTATTTTTACGCAGTGTGAACGTGATATGGACACATTTTTGTTCATTGACTTTGATTTTCCAGAGTTTTAACCATTTCTCTAAATTGTAAATATGTTCCTGCAAATTTTGTGATGCTGTTTGGTGGTTTTCATGTAGACTGAAAAAAGCCGTATCGTCTGCAAACGTGGATGTATGAATTTTATCGCTTGTTGGCATGTCAGAAGCATAAATCAAGTATAAGGTAGGGCCTAGTATGCTGCCTTGTGGGACGCCTGCGTCGATTGGTTGAATAGGGCTATAAAAGTCACCTTTCTTAACGATAAATTTACGTCCATACAAATAACTTTCAAAAAGTTTGTGGGTGTTCGCAGGAAAGTTTAGTTTTATTTTGTGCATTAAATCGTCATGCCACACTTTGTCAAAAGCTTGGGAAACGTCAATGAAAAGTGCAGAGCAATACTTCTTGTCTTCAAATGATTTTCTTATGACATTAACTAGTCTGTGTGTCTGTTCGATGGTACTATGTTTGGCCCTAAAACCGAACTGATCATCAGGAATACATTATATTTTTTCCAGTACTGGACTCAACTTCATCATTAGCAATTTCTCAAATAGTTTTGAAATTGTTGGCAATAGGCTTATTGGTCTGTACGATTCTACTTTAGTATGATCCTTCCCCGGCTTATGTATCATCGTTATCATAGACATTTTCCACTCGACCGGATAATACTCAAGGCGTAAGATAGCGTTGAAAATAAAAAGAAGAATTCTTCTAGGCACGCGAGGTAGTTGTACAAGCATTGTACCAGTAATTTTATCCATACCTGGAGCTTTCTTAGAGTTTATTTTATTGATAACGTTTTCCACATCTGGAAAACTAAATCTCAAGGACACAGGCGGTCTTACGGCAAATGGCGGAAATACTGCTATGTCGTTTGCTGCATCATCTGTAAAAACATTTCTCAAGTGATTTACATACAACATCCCCTTTTCGGAATCGGTTCTTGCCCAGTCGCCAGTTGGAGTCAGCAAAGGTGGCTTACCTCTAACGGGTCTTTTTAAACCTTTTGCCGCTTTCCACAAAGAATAGTCTGATTGAGGAGTGACATCAAGGCTTTCCAAATATGATTTAAGGGAAGCCATTCTTTCTATTTCAAGAAGATTTCTCAATTTGGTTACACATTCTCGTAGCCTAATTTTAAGTTGGGGAGACCTGCGGAGTTGCCACTCCCTTCTAACTCTTCTTTTTTCTGACAAAAGTTGCTCAATTTCCGACGAATAATATCTATTGTTCTCGTTTCTGTATCTTATATAGTTAGCGCTAGCATGTTGTACGGCCAGTTTAAGGCTTTTGGAAAAACTATTAATGGACACGTCAATTAATTTTTGTGATATACATTTTTAAAATAAGATTTCATTTAATAAAAGGACTATTATTATATAAACACTTCTGTTAAATCGGGCATATCAAGTTTTAGATGTTCTTTAGTATACAACATTTTTTCCGAAAATGGTCTCTTCAACTAATTCCTCACTTTGGTTTTGTTAAGTTCCACGTACCTGGATGCAAGCTCACACATTTGAAGAATACCATAATACTAATATTTTTGCTACAAACTTAGTCATAGAAGCTTACTTAATTCCAAAAATCTAGCATTTTCATAATTATAGCGTAAAATAAATTTTTAAAGTTTAATAGACTTAGTTACTTTAACTCGTATTAAATTTCTCGTCTTTCGAATTTTACGATGAAATAAGAAAACTCATGCATTATGTTGGAAAAAGACATTTCCATCCTTTATAATATTATTGTAAGGATTTAGAGAAGTTAAAGTACTGAATTCATTTTCAAATTTAGTCTACTTAAAATTTGAGTATATGCTTCAACATACAAATTTGTACAATTTTTAGCTTACAGTTTTTTTTAAGCGCTATTCACATATGATATTTTAAATTAATCTCTAATAATAAACAATATATGTATAAAATAACGATCATATAATATCGCAGTATTACAAAGATATTTATATATATTTAAGTGCCATAAACATTACTTTCATTTTCTACATAAACTAACTTTAAAAAATGAAATATGCATGCGATCTACAAAAATCATCAAAAACAGACCATAAATCGTCAAAGTGTTATTTTCAGCACCCAAAATCGTCAAATATGGCAACTATGGTGTCGTCTCATCTTGACATCAGTAAACAGACACTCTCTTTATTCACATTTTACTAGGTTTACTTACTAGGTTCTATAAATTAGTAGTAATTAATAAAGGTTATATTTAAAAGTAATGATTATAGTTATAGAATATTTTAAGTCAGGGTTCGGTACTATGGAACAATACACAAGTAGAACCAACTGAAATAGAATAAAATTGAAGTATAACTGGAAGCATTGAATTAGTGTTCTACTGCAATTTCGTTTATAAGCTTTGTTGGTGTGATTGATGGCTTTTTTCTTAATATACAGCACTACTTCATTATACACAGTATAACAGAAATACTGTCAAGCAGTCGGTCCTTAAAATACCGTTTCTGAGAAAACTATTAGACAAAGAAACTTTTTTCTTTCACCATTCTATTACTCCATATTGCCATCTGTTTGCTATTGAAATTCAGTAATATCGGTTCACGTATAGCTGAGACATATTCAAAATTCCGAAAAAAGCCATGAATTTTTTCAATTTTGTATGAAAAATTTTGAAAAAAAATTGTATGTTTTGCTTCAAACTTCACACACTCATTAAGCATGGTGACTAAAAGGCAAAAAAAAAAAAATTAGGTATCAGTTTTTTTGCTCAAAGCAGTTTTGGTAATAAAATAAGGTTATATAAATATGGAAAATGAAAAATTTCGATATCGGTCCATATAAACCTGACATATAGCATAGACCGGGTTTTACATGAAAGTGCCGCGTAAACGAACTTAAACAACTTTTTTGTGCTCAAAAGCAGTTCTGGTAATGAAATAAGGTTATATAAATAATGACAATGAACATTTCCGATATCGGTCCATATATACCTGAGATATAGCCTAAACCGGGTTTTTCATGAAAATATCGCGTAAGCGAATTTAAACAACTTTTTTGTGCTCAAAAGCAGTTTGGGTAATGAAATAAGGTTATGTAAATATGGAAAATTAAAATTTCCGATATCGGTCCATATATACCCGAGATATAGCCTGAACCGATTTTTCCATTAACATTTTTTTTTTTTTTTTGCTGAAAAGCAATTCTCGTTATAAAAGAAGGTTACTAACATACAGAAAATAGAAAATTCCGATATCGGTTCATATATAACCGAGCATATTTTGTTCACATTTTTAATATACTATACATATATATGACTATCGGGAAGGGTATTTTAGATTCGGCCCAGCCGAATATACTACACTCTTACTTGTTAATAGTTAATTTTTTATAAAACAAAAAAAAAAAAAAAATAAAGATCTGAAGCTGAAAAAATTGAGTTTATTTTTTCTATATATAGATTGTTCGTTTTGTTTTAAAGATTGGTCTAAGATACAGGGCTTGGAACAACTGCATAATAGTGAGCTTTATTCTTTAGAATATTTTTGCAACCTTTTAGTATGTACTCATGTACATCATATGTTCAAAAAACCATTTTGTAATATGTGAAATTTTATACTTATTTAATAAACTACAAGTACATTACATAAGTTATTTTGCTTTTAAATTGAGTTTATATTATCAAAAATGTTAGGAGTATACAGCTCCAGCTTTATATATATTAAGAACACAAGCAAGTCATTCATCTGTCAAATCATTTTTATCAAAAAATTCATTTAAATTTTATTTTTTTAAACAGTTGTAAAGATTTCATTGAAATGGGGACTTGTCAGTTAATTTGCTTTGTTTCAGTGATATATAAATTAACACAATTCAAGTTGCTTCTTTGCTCACCCCCTCTCTCCTTTGCCAAAAACTTAAAATTGTTATGCATAAGTACAATTGCATTTACATTTGCTTGCATTTGTACGTATGAGATAATAATAATAAAAACAAAAATTATATAAACAATATCAAAGTGTGAATGAAAGTATGTAACTGTTGCCGAATTCTTTAAATCTGAAGTGAAATAACATGTGTAAAAATATTCTTAAAATAATAATTTTCCAATTGGAGGACACATTTCTTTCTTAAAATTGTCAACGACAAGTGCTAAAAAAATGCGTAAGCACCCTCAAAAAATAACAACAAAGATCGTTTTAACACTTTAAAGTACAAATTTTTGTAGTTGATGATTATTACATGTGGACGATTTTATTTTTGACAGGCGAAAATAAAACACAAATATTGGGTATGTTCGTTTACTTTTACAGGGAAATGAGTATGAATGAAAAATTTAATAAACTTAAGACAGCAGCTAGTTGAAAAAAATTGTAGCTTGAAAAATGCATTGGAATGTCGGAAAACACAATTCGGGTAAAATTTAACCGCTCGTATAGGGCAGGCAGTTCATAAGTAATATTAGGATATATAATTAATAAATTTTCATACCAATCAAAGATTATAAACTGCTTGCTTTATATGTTTCCCAGCAATCTATATGTCGACATTTCAGAGGAGATACCCTAATCATTATATGACTTGAAAATTTTTAAAAGATACGAGGGCAGATTGATATTGAAGCTACATAGCGCTAGATGGCAGCACAAATACATATTTTTTTGAAACTGCGATCTGTCAAACGGCAGCTGTTAAAATTTCACCCCAATTCATTAATTAGTTTATTTGTTGTAGTTGTTTGAATCAAGCAACTTTTGTGTATCTTGAAAAATGGAAAAAGTGAATTTCGTGCAGTGATTAAACACTATTATTTGAAAGAGAAAACGGGGAAAGAGACAAAACAAAAGTTCGATAAACATTACGGTGAGTCTGCTCCATCAGATTACATGGTAAAATATTAGATAGCTAAATTTAAACGTGTCCGAACAAGCTCTGCAACAATACTATCATCAGGAAGGGCAAAAGAGATGGTTACTGAAGAAAATATCAAGAAAACCCTCGACATCGCTATGACTGATCGCCGAGTCAAGTTTTTTTTTTTTTTAACATTATTATTTTATTTATTGAATCTACATAAAAAATGTAATGACAATAAGTATTCAAATCTTAATACTAAAACAAATTGTGATTAAAGTCCTGCCAGTGCTGAACAAAAATTTACTTTTATGCGAATATTATTTCAGAATTCAGTTATCTGTTTAGAGCTCTAATGGAAGCCAAAGTATCCCTCCTTCTCAGACGGGTATGACCACCAAAATTAAGAATATTAGCTGCAAGAGGATTTGGATGGAATTCAAGTTTGTTAATATACCTTTTCGCGTACTTCACAAATTCAGATTTCACAAAAGGTACGTTCAGATCTGCGCGGATTCGTGAGTTTTTAACGTACCATGGAGCATCTGTAATTCTACGGAGAATTCTATTTTGACTTCTTTGAATTTTTTCAATGTTGGATGCCGAGGCTGTGTCCCATAATTGAATCCCATAGCACCATATTGGCTTTATAATCGAGTTGTACAGCAAAAGTTTACAATCAAGCTTCAAGGTCGAATTTCTGCCTAGTAGCCAGTTAATTTGCACTGCTTTCAATTTCATCTGCGTTACTTTTGCCTCGATGTGCGACTTCCATGTTAGTCTACGGTCAAAATGAATACCAAGGTATTTGACTTCACTGTGTTGGGGTATTACTTTATTGTTAATAGTAATGGGTGAGCATGTTCCTAGACGCAGTGCGAATGTAACATAGGCACACTTTTGTTCATTACCCTTGATTTTCTAAAGGTTGAGCCATTTCTCTAGTTTGTCGATATGTTTCTGTAAATTTATTAATGCTTGCTGGTGGTTACTATGTATGCTAGGGAATGCTGTATCATCTGCAAATGTTGAAGTGTGAATGTTGGTGCTTGTCGGCATGTCAGATGCGTAGATCAAATATAAGATAGGCCCTAATATGCTGCCTAATATGCTGCCAATAGGCTGGGCGGGGCTTATGAAATCGCCTTCTTTTATTATAAATTGGCGACAATATAAATAGCTTTCCAGAAGGTTATGTATGTTTGCAGGTAAGTTAAACTTTATTTTATGCATTAAGCCATCGTGCCACACTTTATCAAAAGCTTGTGAGACGTCGATGAATAAGGCAGAGCAATATTTTTTATCTTCAAATGCTTTTCTTATGACGTTAACTAACCTGTGTGTTTGCTCAATGGTGCCATGTTTCGCTCTAAAACCAAATTGGTGATTAGGAATACATTCCACCTTATTAAGCATTCGATCCAACTTCGCCTTTAGCAATTTTTCGAAAAAGTTTTGAAATTGTTGTTAGTAGACTTATTGGACGATATGATTCTACTTTCGTGTGATCCTTCCCTGGCTTAGGAACCATTGTTATCATGGACATCTTCCACTCTACAGGGTAATACTCAAGTCATAAAATAGCATTAAAAATAAAAAAAAGAATTCTTTTAGCTACACGAGGCAGCTCTACGAGCATTTTGTTGCTGATTTTATCCATACCCGGAGCTTTTTTAAGGTTTAGATTACCAATACCGTTTTCAACTTCTTCAAAATTGAATCTTAAAGGCACAGGAGGTCTACAAACAATAGGCGGCAACTCATTTGCATTATCAGACCTATTTGGGGAAGAAACGTTTTTCAAATGATTAACAAATAAATTACCCTTTCCGCGTCATCTCGAGTCAAGTAACGTGGGATTGTTGAAATGATAAACATATCATATGAACGTGTGTTTAACATTTTGCATGAACATTTGCCTGTGAAAAAGCTATCGGCATCGAAAGGGGGCCGCGTTTGCACAGTGTGGAACCAAAATGAGTTCGACAGACCATAAAGCGCAATCCTGTTGATTTTTGCGTAATCCTGTAGATTTTTGCGTCGAAACCTGAAACAAAAAATCATACAGTGGATGGAAGCTGGTGGAAGTGCTCCGAAGAAGGCAAGGACAGTGAAATCGACTGGCAAGGTTATAACCACTGTATTTTGGGATGCACCCGGAATATTGCACATCGATTGTCTTGAAAAACGATACAAAAATCGTATTATTAAAGTGGTATAAAAAAGGTGGAATATCATCTTACTAAGTGTATTGAACTAAAAGGAGACTATGTTGAGAAATAAAAGGTTTTCGAAATTTTTTTTCCACTTAGGTAGCTTGAATATTAATCCGCCCTCGCATTCATAAACAGTCAACTTTATATCCCAACAATCTAAATATATTATTAAGAACTTAACAACTAAGAGTGAAGTATGTACGCCTGGGCCGAATCTAAAACACCCTTCACGAAAGTCACCTATATGTATAGTATATTTAAAAATTTGATATAAATATGCTCGGATATATATGAACCGATATCGGAATTTTCTATTGTCTATATTTTAGTAACCTTCTTTTATAACGAAAATTGCTTTTTAGCAAAAAAAAAAAAACAAAAAAAAAAATGTTAATAGAAAAATCGGTTCAGGCTATATCTGGGGTAAATATGGACCGATATCGGAAATTTTAATTTTCCATATTTATATAACCTTATTTCATTACCAAAACTGCTTTTGAGCACAAAAAAGTTGTTTAAGCATTTTCATGAAAAACCCGGTCTAGGCTATATGGACCGATAACGGAAATTTTCACTTTCCATATTTATATAACCTGATTTTATTACCAGAACTGCTTTTAAGCCAAAAAAAGTTGTTTAAGGCTTGATTCGAAGCTAACTTTTTCGACATTACTACTATGCTGTTAACAGAGCAACTAAGATAACTGAGCAACTAAGTCTGATGGCTACGAGAAAAACGCAAACTTCTGATAGAGGCAAGCGATATTATCCTCTATAAAATGAAATCTGGGGAGAGCACAGTAAAATGAAAAGTAGAGCAAATGCATTGTTTGCTGCCTAACGATCTTCATCCGCTTGCCATGTCGACAGATACGATAAAGATCTTGCAGAGCCTGGAAGTAGTGATATTAAAGGCATATGAACAGCGTGTCACATACTCAATATCGAAAATTAGTTGAACAGATGAACGGGAATGTAAATGGACATAATGCCCATGGACATTATGTTGCACTGAAGATTCACACATTGTCCATCGACATTATGTCGCTTTCCTAGCGGTGGTGATTTAAAGCTTCTATCATTTGGTTCATTCTGGAACCATAGGAGTTTATCCACACCTTTTATTTCTTAATTCTTTCAATTATTTTCTTTTCTTTATTAGTAATTATATTGAAGAAATCGTGTACGAGTAATGATACTTTTCACCTTTTTAGTTGTTCAGACAGTTTAAACATTTAACGTACTTGTTTTATTTTTTGTACGCTTGCTTAGTAAATCAGATAAAACACCTGCTGCTAATTGACGAATGCTGATTGATTGACTAAAATCGTCATTTCGTACATTTTCAAGGAAATTAAAAAAGCTGCACATGTTTTTATAGTTGTCTGGAAAATTTTGAATTGAAGCCTCGTAAAGCAAGTATTGGTGCCAGTTTTATATACCAGCAGTGCCCAAACCCTATGCGCTTGATGCTCAATTGTTTTTGTAAAAGCGCTTAGCTAAAGGGCTGTGCTCTTTAATACATATAATCTGCACTCAGTACTAGCAATGAAAAATACACAAGCAACCTTTGTCTTGTATATTTTTTTTGTCGTTCTTCACACAAGAGCAAAGCAAGAACAAACGACATGGCAAGCCAGACATGCCAAAGCTTGTAAAAATATTTTTTTTTAAATTACCATCGTATCGTTTTAGATTTACGTAGCAAACTACCATAAATTAAATTTTGCTTTAGTAGAAATTGATTGGTTTGTTCGGGCTAGGAGGAAACATCCATTTTTGCCTGATGATTACCTTACCTACCTTCCTGCGATAAAATTTTGCACTCCGGGACCACCTTAGTATTGTTTTGGGGTGGATTCCCAATGGCCGTGTTCTTATTTCCAAATCTGATTTTTTGTCTGTAGTACTTTCTCACAAAATTCTAATATTATCGAAAAGTTAACTTAACAAAAAAAATTTAACACCGTTAATGATTCAGTAAAAGTTTCCACTTCTTTGCGAATTTTAGCCTATCGGCCTACACTTGTAGAGAGTGTAATCAGTGCCCTCCATGTCTTTTTCGTACAAAGTAGAGCAACCGTTGTATACTTTGAAATCTATCAGTTGACTCTTTCGTATGTTCTCCTTTAGTTTGTGTGTTGTTTGATTTTCCACGCATATCAAACACTTTGCCGCCCTTTAAGGTTTTTTTCTACAGAACGATAGTTTACCTTTCCATAGGACGAACTGAGAAAACAGTAATCAACTGAATAGATATTAACAATTTTTGCTGCAAAATCATATTTCATTAAACGGCATGCATTCATTTGTGCTTCAGTTGTATTATTATTATTTTCATTGCCTCTACCGGGGTAGTTTCTAATAACTGACAACTACTCTTTTAACTTCCTGAACATATGCAATGAACATTTTGAAATCTCAAAACATTTTTGTTCACCTTGACTTGATGACGGTTTGTATGGGAGTTTAACTGCTCGCTATTGAAAGTAATAAATTTAAGGGTGGCTTCGCTAGAAAAAAAAAGAGTGATGGATTAAATGCTAAATGCTGTGAGTTTTACCTGCCTGTTTTGCCAGTGGCTTAACTTTGACACACACATGCTTTTGATGTTAAAAGAGATTTTTCCCCGTTTCACTTATGCTGCTGAGGTCAGCTTAGAATTAACAATTCACCCTCCTTTTAGCTTTTTATTATGTTTTCCGCAGCATTTTGCAATTCTGTATTTTTCTGTACCGGTGTTATTGTGCGGCATGCGCTTCATACCTTCTGTCGCATTAAAGTGTGAGCATTATGATGGATTATGTTATTAATATTAAAATAATGTTGAGATTTTTGTTAGAGTATTGTTTGGGATATTTTTTTTTTTTAGGGAAATATGTTTGAAAATAGTTGAGAAGCTATTGACAGATCGTAGGGCATTCTACTGGTTTAAAAATTGACACATGTCATGTTAATATATTAGAACACTGATAAATTATGGTTTTTATTGAAGTTGCTATGAAAGGCTCCATAAAATATGCTTAAGTAAAAAGTTCAAAAAATTAATATTCGTCAAATATTATGAAAAGGCTGATCTAAATGCAAATCACAAATTACCTGATTATTTTATAAATGTTTTGTTATTATTGTCATCAGAGCTTGTTATAAATGTTAAGAAATAGAACTAGAATTTACTTTAGAGAAGAATTATTCAAGAAAAACAAGAAAATTTTACTTATAATTTTAAAACAAAAAAAATTCAAGAGAAAAACGCACTCAGATTAAGGCGTCAATTATGCTATTATTTCAAGTCATGCCTTTTTCATTCTTGCTTTTAAAGTAGTTACCAACATTATTTTACATTCACATGGTGATGTTTTATCACACGTTCTGTTAATTGAAAAAAAAAACGTTTCTCACTCGATATCACTTTTGGTTATATCGTGTTATCAATTTGCCAGACGAATAAAATTGGGAAATTATACCAAAATTACAAATGAGAGCAAGGCGGAATTGAAAAATGGCAAACTAGTTATCTTATTTCGTTCTCACTTTCACGTTAGTATTAATAATTTATGAATATAAATTTTTATACATTCCACTTGATGCAACTACATTGATTTGATTGTTTCATCCGTAGCTGTAGAATAATGGTTTGCAATTTTGTGATTTTATTATTGTCCTTCAAATCCAAAAAAAAAAATCCGAAGCGTATTATTCACAAGTTATTAGAAAAGTCGTCAATTTTCCTTTAAAATCACAGTCGTATGCTTGCGTTCCAGAATGAACGCAAGCGGCATTCGCCAACATAAAAATGAACTTGAACACTTCCTGAGAGAAAAGCAAATCGATGTTATGTTGATTGCTGAAACCCACCTGACGTTAACAAGTTATTTCCGGATTAATGGCTATATACTGTGTGACACTAAAGATCCACGTGGAAGATCTTGTGGAAGCTTGGCCATTCTGATTAAAAGTAGAATTAAACATTATTTGCTAAATGAGAGATGGGAAGATTATCTTCAATCAACAAATATTTGTATTGAACACATTCGCAGTAAATTGGTAATTTCATCGATCTATTCCCCGCCTCGGCTTTTAGTTACAGAACAATAGTACTCAAATTTTTTACTTCACTTGGATCCCGATTTATAGCTGCTGGTGGCTATATCGCCAAACACACATTTTAGGGCTCACGATTAATCTCACCGAAAGGTCGTGTGCTTTTTGATACTATATCAAAAATGGCCCCAGATATAATCTCCAGCGGGCACCCCACCTATTGGCCATCTGAGCGGCGAAAGATCCCAGGTGTTATCGATTTTGGCAATGCAAAAACGTCTTTTTAGAATGGATGCATGTGGAGTCTTCATCGGATTTGTCGTCGGACCACTCACATACTATTATCTCTACATGTTTCTCCCAGGAGGTTGAATCCCCATTTAACGACACAGGTGTATTCCAAAGATATATTTTCCGTACTCACTGTGCAGACTTCGTTTTCAAGATGTTGCGCGTGCTATTAGTAAATTAAACCCCAGAAAAGCTCCATGTATTGATAAAATACATTTCATTGCCTTGTAGTGTGGAAGGTGTTGGACTAAATTTTGCTAATCTGAGCAGTGTCGAAGGCATATACACTGGGCACTGATCAGTTTTAACTAATTTAATTTCAACATTTTACATGCTGCAATAGAGTTTGTTTTAGTCTGTCTTGTTGTTATTGTTAAAGTTAAACCTCCACGAACACTACTCCCTCTTTCCTCTTCATCAAAACCTATTTTCCTAGTTCCAGTACAATGTACTGCATTAGTATGAGATGCCCACTTTCCCAATCTCAACTACTTCTTGTCAAATAATTTATATTGAATTTGGTAAATTTTTTGTTGAACTTTTATAACTTTTTAAATTAAAAATTGTTTGGTTTGTACATATGTACAACAAGTTTTTAGTTCTGAACATCAGGTCATTTGTACCAAATTTAAAACTTTAGCTTTAACCTTTCTCAAGATCAAAAACCAATATTTATTCCGATTTCACCTCCCTTTTCTTTAATTAGGCTTCTAAGCAATCTGGACCAAATCAGAAAATATTAGTGGTTAAGACATAAACAAATCAAGATTTATTTTTCATGGGCGTGGTATTTTTATACAAATTTTTTTATAATAAGCCACATAATTTCATCCGTTCTTTAGTTATATGATTACATACATTAGATAATTAATTTGTGTGTATATACATATATAGATTAAGATAATTTTAATACCAAAATAAATTATCAAATCCAAAATTTTAATTAAATTTTCTGGGAACGTAAAAAAGCCCAGTTCTTCTTTAGTTTAAATGTTTTTAAATATTAAATATTATTTTTAAAATTAGTGTATTGCCACTTTCTTACACAAATTGTTATAAACTACTTTCTTATACCTGGAAAAGAGCAAAACTTTCATGACATATGATGCTTTTAAGAGAATTGTATGTAATCAACTTCACAGCACGTGAAATAAAAGACTGAAGAGACAAAAAACCACCTTCTGTCCAATAAGTTCTAGAAACAATAAATTTACAACTCAATTGAATACAATGCCTTTAACCACCCAACAGGAAGAACTAACAGGGTTGTTGGACATGAATTTTTACCTTTATGTTGCTATTTACTTCTGTAGCCATTTAATCCGAAACGACTTGCAGCACTCACATGTTCGTGTGCATTACGTTGAATGTTATTATTAAATTTCAGTCACTAACGTACAAAACATACTTGAACAAATGAGGGTTAACTGCCTTCATTTAAACATCTGGTGAAATTTTTGCTCAATGAATTATATTCGTTGTATTTGCAAAACGAAATTGTAACCAATTTTAAAATAGAATGTAATTGAACGCACTTGTAGCATTTGGATATTAATGTATCGTTCTTAATTTTTCTAGTTCAGAAAGCTGATTTTGGCAATTGTTCTTCTTTCTGTAGATGTTGTTGGTTGATTTCTTGCTGTGTTTGTGTTTAACGAGATGGTGTTAATTGTTTATAACTTTAATGGGTTTTAAAACACTTGTCTGATTTAAAATATTGTTAATGGTTCAATAAATATAAAAACTAAATTACTTGACCATCTGAGTTAATTTTGGGAATGGATTCTAATGAAAATATTTAACACCAAGTTTTGTGAGCTTCAATATTTATTGAGTATTTAGTGATGATAAATCTCGATACAGGCCGATTGCAATCCTACCGCTTAACTTAGCGTCTCCACATAGCAATATTTATTGCGGTAGTTGTCAAATTTGATTGCGTCCATAAAAATTGCGATGTGTAGACCGCAAATTGCTATAGGCAGCAATCTATTGCGCAATGGTTGCTCTACTGATTGCTGGTGCAATTATTGCCAAGCAATGAGCTGGCCGTTGTTGTAATTTGGTATAAAAATATAAAAACACAGTGCTGTGCAAACAGCTTCTCACGTTGAATTTTGATAGTATTTGTGATGAAGCAGTAATACGTTTACGCCACTGGAGCAATTAGCAATCGCTGTACTGTTATTCTGCTTGAGCTTAGCAATAAAAATTGCTATGTGGAGAAGCTATGTAAGGTTAGGTTGACTTAGTTTTGGACATCCTCGTATCAGCCAGATATCTATTTTTTTTATATTATTTCCTACATTGAATCTTCCCGAAAAATTATTAGTAAGTACAGGGTCTCCGCCGTAAAGGTATACTCTGTTTGTTTATAATTCTTGATTAAGTGAAAGAGAATGGGTCTTACATATATTGATAAATGTTTTATTTTGTGTCGGCAGTTATGTATGGAATACAAGATCATATGATTGTTTGCCTCTGTTAGCTTCACAAATGCGGGCCCTTTTGAGCATATGTGTTATTACACCCCACCCATATCACGCGGTATTTCATTAATTTCGTCACGAATATTTTGTTTGAGTTGCTTAAACGTTTCTGGTTGTTTGCCTAAATTTTGTTTTTCAGTTATTTCCATATAAAGAAGTCCATAGCAGTCAATTCAGTCGATCAAGGCCAATCAACATCACCATTTTTTTAAATTACTTGTTGTGGAAAGAGATATCGCAGTAATTCCATTGTAATCTTGGCTGTATGCGATGTGGCACCTTTCTGTTGGTAGCACATGTTAATCAAGCGCAAAGCATGCAGTTGTGGCTTAAAAAAGTTTTCATTTACTTCAAGATATCGCTCCCATTCACAGTTACCGTTACACAGTTTTCATTTTCAAAGGAGTAAGGTTCAATTGTTCCTTCTGACCAAATTATAGACCAGACTGTCACTTCTAATGGATGCAAAGGTGACTGATGCGTAATTTGAGGGTCTTCCATTGCCCTGGCCCGTCTTTTCTGTTTATTCATATATCCATTCGGGGTCAAGCTTCGATAGTGAACGGACGTGATTGTTTTTGATCGGAGTATTATAAAATAAAACCGGAATAAGTGGAAAAAGTGATTTCACACAAGAGAAAATTTTTGTGACATTATATAAAGAAAACAAATTACATGGCCTTACCTAGCAGAGGCTTTTTTGAGAAAGAGCTTAGAGCCCCACTAGAAAAACCCTCTGGATTTCTGAGGAAGAGACTCTTAAAAAATCATTAGATAATCTCCTATCTCTAAGAGATAGGAAACACCCGCGTTACTGTTCGCCAAATATTATCGTCACAACAGAAAACAAACCATCTTCCAGTTTAGTTATTGCTGATAACCGCAAAACGCAAGTCGGTATGGATACTGTAAATATAACCGTGGTTAAACTTCAGCGAAGCGCTAAATCTACGCAAATGTCACAATAAATAAATAAAATATCTAAGGACGATAATACCACTACGAGAACGGATAGTATCAATAACATCAAAAAAAAATATATATAAAAACCTATAAACCACCACCAATTGAGAGAGCCGACTTCTACTGAACTGGTAAGCAAACTTATTACGTGTCGTGTGTGGCGAACTTCACGGCATATCTTAAGTTAAGCTTTGATATATATGTAATTTCTTAAATTTTTTTAAATGCATTTTTCATTTGGACGTTACACGATCAAGTTTTCTTTCAAATTTGCTTTCAAGTTTTAGTTCTCCAATTTTTTATCAATACAATCAAATTTTGAAAAATTTAAACTAACTTTTTAAATTTTTCTTTCAAGACGAGTGTTTAGTTTACGTGCGAGAAAGCAGTTGATTGCTATTTTTCATTTGTATTCAATTCTAAATCAATTTTTTCTTTTTTAGAAAGTTGTAGATGGAAAAAATGTTGTCTTCATGACTTCTTGCTAAAAAAAATTATTGAATTTAATATAGTTTTTTTTTTCATTACCTTGTGGTGTGAAAGGTTGGACTAAATTTTATTTTAGCAGTGTCGAAAGCACTGATCTGTTTTACATAATTTAGTTCCAACATGCTGTAATAGAGTTTGTTTTAGTATTTCGTATTGTTAAATCTCCACATTAGTCATTGTTAAAGTTAAATCTCCACGAACACTACTCCCTCTTTCCTCCTCATCGTAACCTGTTTTCCTAGTTCCAGTAGGGGTAATCGCCTGAGTACTGGTCCAAGATTAAAAAAAAAAAAAAGAAATTAGAAACAAAAATTTTCAACACAGTATATTTCGATTAGTAAAGTTCGTGGTAACCACAGGGAGCTAAAAGTATTGTTATTAAAAATTTTCGCGAAATTTAACCCAAATTTGTATTAAAGTGTGATGAGGAGATATTTGGCGCTCGCCTAAAACAGGTCTGGTGTGTTCTATGTATGTAGTACAAATAAATAAAAGCTATAAACTCGAATGTTAATCTAATAATGTTAAAATAGCACTTGCCAAGATTTTGGACCCTAAAGACTTTACAAACTTCTAAAGATTTTGAAGTCGTATTTCCACATTTAAAGTAATAATTGAATTAAACTGTTTAAATTACATATTGATAAGCAAAAGACTTGTTTTGTCTGCGCTTACCTATTGTATACTTTTAACTCTGTATCACCTTTTCGTCTTGTAGCGCCACCCCCATTAGAAAGAAGCATTCATTCATCTGCAACAAATATCAACAGCAAAGGCAGCTGTGAAACACAACGGAGGACACCAAATCTCACAACGGTACATTGAATGAAATGTTTGTGAATGTGTGTTTAATTTCTGCCAAAATAAGAATTGATGCATGTAAAATATTTGAAGAATTTTTCAATCAATTTTAATTGGCACGCATGCCATCAATATTCCGCTTATAAAACATTTACACACATTTAGATTTATTTATTTTCCCATTTTATTGTTTAACAAATAAATATTTTATTCACCAAACCAGATGCAGATGATTTTCTTTTACTTTTCAGTTTTGAATCTTTAAAAACAAATGAACGCGGGACACATTCAAATAGCAAAAGCATGCCTGCTTCTTCTAAAACTCTGGAAATAATTCGGAGAAGAAGACGCATCATATAAGTGTGTGTGTGTGTGTGTGTTGGCGATGTTAAACTTCACATAAGGACTTTTAATTAGAAAATATTTAGATATTCTAATAAATACCCATTTATCTTAGCAAAAGTTTTAGACAACATAAAAATTTCTTAGCGAGCAAAAGGGCAATTTCAAATATTTTCTTATCAACTTTTATTTATTTTAGTAGATTTTTATCAATTGAAATGAAAATCCAAATACTTTTTCTAATCCGACAGATTTTCTAAAAAGAAAATTTAAATGATAAGCAAAATATGTGGCACTAATGCAATAAATTATTTTAAATGAGCGTTAAGGGTATTTTTTCCAAATGTACAAGTAAAATATTTAATGGTGTGTTCTTAAATTCTGTATTCAGTATAAACACACATGAACTAACGCACATCTAATGATCGAAATGTCGTATGAGCGGGTGTTTTATTTACTTTGTTTTTGTAGTGTAGCATAGAAACTGACTTGAGAGAACATTAAATAATTGACATTTATTGTCTTTTACTCAGGGCTTTTTAAGCAGGTCATGAAATATTTAATATATAATGAATTGGTTTATGTTGATTTGTTCGGTGGGACATACGTACGTACTCGTATATTGGTGAAGGGCATGAATACATTCGTTTAAAGAATATAACATATGCATAACTAAAATGTGTGTTAAAGCTTTATTTTCCCTTCGTTATTCAAGTGATACATACACCAATCCATTCTCAGTCTTAAAAGGAACATAATTACAGTGGATACTTTTCAAATTGATCGTAAACATTTCACCTGGAATCAAAAGTTTGGCATGTTTTTGAGAATTTTGCAGAATCGGCATAAAAAATTAACCGCAAAACAGTCTAAAACTCTTTGAGTAACAATTATGTGCTAGTAAAGTTTGATAAAAAAGTTATATACACTTTATAAATGGGGGGTTTACTTTCCTCATCTTAACATACTTTTGAATGAATTTGGTGTAATAGAAAGCATATTTCTGCAAACGTGTCAGACATAGCTGTTCATTCATAGCTATTCAGAAGCTTCTGTAAACCAACGGATAGCACTCAATTCCCAATATTAAATCACATGCTTTGCAGCCAACTTTACGTGAGATAAAGAGATTTGTTTTTGGTGTCGCAGAGTAAAGGGGTGAAAATATTCCATAACAAAGTTTGTCATGCTATTTTTCTACAAGTCTCTAATAATAAGATAAGCTTGATGCAAAAGAAACTGCAAATGTGGAATTAAAAGTGGTCGGTTTTTTTCTGCAAACTGTTTTGGATGATTTCTGGTACTCGTGTTGTGTTTTGAGCATTCCTGCTTGCTACAATAATTTTACTTCAAATACTTGTGTAGTGAAAGTAGTGAAATACTATCTATATAAGTATTAAAGTTACTTTTTATTCTGTAAGCATATAATAATTCGCTTCAAAAAAAGTATTTAGTATTAAAGCGATGTTTTAAATGGCCTAGAAGTGTTTTTGCGGTTGTAAGATCGTATCAAGCCCCTATCCTTCTCTTGCCTTGTACTCGTCAGTTGAATTATATTAAATTTCTAACAACTTCAAAGAAAAAGGTCTTCATTTGTGAATTACGAGTAATTTTTGTAATTGGAAGAAGGCCAAACCAAAAAATCGGGCAAAACCTTGGTGAAAGCGTACATCTTCCAGCTTTAAGCGTATTAAAATTTATTTAAAATTTAATATTAAATAAAAAATAAAAAGTTTTTTGTAATTGAAGGTATTTACTATTGAAGGTCTAAATACCTGATCTGACGTTGATGCTTGTGGACAAAGCCGAACATAATAATTTTTCGTTAGCTGTAATCTTACTCGTTATTCGCAATCGTATAAAGTACTAATTCGAAATATTGCAGACATGTGAGATAACACCTTATTGAACAATACAGTTTTGCTGTTCACACATGCAAAATTTAACTTATTCAATTACCGTTCGACAACTAAAAACAATAATAATAGTAATGTAACGGCTATGAAATAGATAGTTGTACCCTAGCTTAAGATGTGATTATTTTGCTTGCCTGCATCAATCAAAAATTATTGATCACAGCAAATTTGTATTGTAAAAAATCATTCTTAAGAAAACTTAAGAAAGGAAAAGCTTGAACTAAAACACGATGTAGATTATAGGGTGGGTCACTGATGACATAATGTCTTACATTAAAACAAATAAAAAAACGGTAAAAAAAGTTAAAAAAGTTACATTTTGAGCTCACGATCCTAAAAATTACACATTTCTAAAAAAAAATTTTTTTTTATGTTTAAATATTTTTTTTTTTTTGCAGTTAAACAATAAAATTAACAATATTTTAATGGCAGACAATGCATACAACAATACAACATATATAAGATATTAGAAAAAAAAAAACATTTTGACCCATCCTAATGTATAACATGTATAAAAAAAAAGGAAAATGTAGCTCTCCACAAACGAAAAATACGAATTGCACGAATACAAGTACAGACATATGCGTACCCATATGTGGCAGATAAATCTGATCTAAAATCGTTAAATTCGGCCGAAAAAAAATCAGCAAAATTGTCAATATGATTATCGCGAATAGTCAAAAAACTGTCAGCACCTATAATTAATAGTTTTTTAATAAAATATATATGTATTTCACAAGAGTTCAAGTACCTGCATGTAAACTCTACCATTTGCAGAACAGCACGATAAGACACAAATTTTTGTTATGTTTGCTATTTTATTTAAAAAATTTTGGCATTTTCATATCTTTGTTAGTTTAAATTTTTCGCCTTTTGAAATCTATGATGAAATAAGAAAATTCCTTCTCTTCTTGCTTTTGTATTTACTTATTTTCTATGTTGGACCAGTACTCAGGGGGTGACCCCTACATATGTAGTGTATTGTACCAGAACTAGGAAAATAGGTTTTGAGGAGGGCGAAAGAGGGAGTAGTGTTCGTGAACATTTGACTTGAACTTTCCGACGTCATAACAGACAGGAAACACGTTTGAGAGCAACTTATTCCATAGGCAAAGCGTAGAGCAGAAAAACGAACCCTCTCTTTAATGCGTAGTACGATTCCCTGAGCAATCGACCATAATTGGATGGATGAGCTCTGGACGATGAACGCGTGTTACGTAGAAATGTGCGAGTTTCAGGAAGAAGATCCCTAATCTCGTCAAAGCAAAATCCATTGTAGTAACGATAGAACAGAGCAACGCACTCTAGATTGCGTTGCTGCTTCAGTGAGTCAATAGAGTTGGATACCCTACAATCACCGATAAGCTTCTTCGCCCTCTGTTGCACACGTTCGAGCAACCCCAACATAGACGTTGGGGCACCGGCCCAAACATGAGCGTTGTATTCCATTTTCGATCTGATATAGACTTTGTAATTTTAACCTTTCAGAAGAAAAAACACATTCTTCTCTTATAAAGCTAAAGTTTTGAATTTCAAATTTATTCTTAAAATATAAGCACATGCTTTTACATAAAAATTTGTGATCTTTTATATACATCTCATAAATATAGAATATGTTTATAAAATATGTTTATAAATTATATATTTATTTGCTACCGTTTTTTTTTTTTCTATCCATAAATACTATGTTCATTTCCTACATAAATAAACTTTAAAAAGGAAGTATGTATGTAGTTGTAATTGTGATCTACAGAAATCGTCAAAACCGACCTAAAACCGTCAAAGTACTATTTTCAGCACACAAAATCGACAAAATGACGATAAAGCGGTAATTTCAACTTTTCTCTCCGTTCTCACCACCAAAGTAAGAGTGGTCAATTCTTCTCTCCATCACCCCTAAAGTAAGAATTTTCAACTCTTCTCACCACTAAATTAAGAATTGCAACGACAAAAGTTGTACAAAGTAAACTGTTACTTATAGTGTGATCGAATTTTAATACCAAAATAGCTTTACGTAAAAGAGTAAAATATAAGAGTTCCTAAATGTTTCTAAAACTGAAGTGTTTTTTTGCCTTTTGCTGACTTTATATGTTAGCATGTGAGCTGTTATTGTGAATAGTTTTGCTTTCTAAATATACCTGCAACAGCCGTGATTTTCAAACTTTATTCAATACTATAAAAATTTTCTACTTTTTGGTCAAAAACTTAATTGAACTTTTTTACGAAATATTTAGCTCTATTAACGCGTTAATTGCGGTAATCTCAATAATGGTGTATACCTGAACAGTTCTGAAATTGATTTACATCAGCACCTGCCTTATCCGCCTAATCTGATGACGGACCAAGAGTATACCAGAGCATCCAGTAGAGTTTTAGAAAAGCAGACCTTCAGCTTTGCCTTCAGAAAACTTAAATTAACTCTTCACGCGGCAATTACTATTGATATGTAGCAGTAATCTGCAAGATAAATTTTTACAGAACTGAATTTCAAAGCTATTTCAGTGACTATAAATTTTTTTCCATTTACAATAGACAACCGCAGTTTGCAATAATTTTGTAATATGAAGAAATACTTTTTCTCCTACCAAATAAATTTTTCTCCATAAATGTGTAATTCAGTTGATAACTTCGAAATCCTGCTTTTACTTCAACAAATTCTTATACCCTCTACACGATTATGTGTAATTTTTTTTTTTTGTTCGCTGTTTAATTTTTACAATTCAAAATACACAGTTTCCAATAATATTAGTATTTTCTAATAAATTATTGTCTGAAAATTTGAACTAGAATTTTTGTATTATAATATATTAATTTAGTAGACTAAACATGCTACTTGTTTTTATTGCGATATTGGCGTTCTTGACAGCAATAATTTTAGTGGATATTTATTTATAAGTGAACTTAATTTTTTTTCTATATACATATATACCAGTGGTCACCAAAAATCGTATTTTGGCTTGATGAACTGAAACACTGAAAATCCTAGTAAACAAAAATCAAACAACACATTTCAACGATCGGTGAAATCAGATCTTCTTGTAAATATATTAAATTTGTAATCAGCAAAAATCAAACACCAAAGTTCAATGTTGAGTGAAATCAAATCGTCTTGTAAAAATTCTGAATTGATGAGAAACAAAAAAAATTTCGGTAGTTCGATTTTCGCATTTTTTTCTATTATGTTGGTACACATGTCTGTCATATATGTTGGAAATATCAGCCAGTATCAGTCAGTTTGTTTTTGACAGATAAAAAGGTTAGTCGTGTTTTGGTATGCTCTTCGATTTTCTACTAAATTTTGAGCAAAAACAACTTCGTATGGACATGGCTGAGGAGGTGGCGAACACCGTCAACGACGATCCAGATGTCCTCAAAAAGGTCATAACTGGCGACGAATCATGGGTGTATGGCTATAACATTGAAACCAAGGTCTAATCATCCCAATAGAATCGTTAAGAAGAGCCAAGACCGAAAACAGCACGTCAAGGTCAGTAAAATGTGAAGCTTTTGCTCACTGTTTTCTTCGAATGCACTGGCATGATGCATCATGAATTCATGCTACAAGGTTATACGGTCAATAAGGAATACTATCTTGAAGTAATGCACAGTTTGCGCGAAGCAATTCGTCAGAATCGCACAGAATTGTGGAAAAAACAATCATGGATTTTGCACCATAGTAACGCATCAGCTCACACATCGATGCTTGTGCGTGAGTTTTTGGCCAAAAACAAAACCTTTATCATGCCTCCACAATCGTATTCACCGGACTTGACTCCCGCTGACTTTTTCCTCTTCCCAAAACTGAAGACACCGATGAAAGAAAAACGTTTTGCTACGGGTGATGAGATAAAAAAAATTGAAGCAGGAGCTGTTGGCGATACCAAAAAGCGCGTTTCAGAAGTGGTTCGAGGATTGGAAAAAATGCTGGCCTAAGTGTATTATATCTGACCGAGATTGCTTTGAAGGGGACAAGATAGTTATTTGCTAATAAACAAATACTTTTTGAAACAACTTTTAAATAACAGATATTTTTTTATCAGCCCTCGTATGTGGGTCTAATTTAATTTTTTAATTAATTTAATTGTTTTTTGTTTCTATGTGTATTTTATATTGACTTGTTTCTTCAAAGAATCATACAGAAAAACTGTTGATCTGCATTGATTTTTTTTCATTTGTATTCAAGGAAGAACACATTAACGATGTTTACACTCAGAGAGCGCAGATATTGCTCATTGTGATACTGATTAAAAATCAACTGGGCAATTGAGCTGCTGAACACAAAATCATATTTGAAAGAAATGGAATGTTCTTCATGTTGTTAATCAACTATGATCTTTTTTTTTAATCACTCAAAGCTGTTCTCTGATACATAGATGTGTATGTTTGTAAGTTGCCGAGGAGTAAATTGTTTTCTCAGTCTGTGAGCAAAAGCAAAATTTTAATATTAAATCATATTAAATAAACACGAAATGTCAAATGAAGAAACTATGAGAGCGGCGGCTGTCTTGATTCTGTGTTTGAATATTACATGGACAAAGTGTAGAGCAAAAACATTTATATTATATTGTCGAGAACTTTTTTAATATATTACGTTTTTATTATTTGGTATAAATTAATAAAAAACTGTGGCTACTTGCCATTCCATTTTTCATAATATCCTATTTATGTTATGGATAACCATTTAATATCGTCATGACCAATCAGATTAAATATTAAATATGGTTATGACTGACAATTTTTAGTAATAATATATCATGCTATTTTAAACTTGAATCAGCTGATAAAAAAGCATATAATTACAATTATTTGCGATCACAATGCCAAAAATAAATGGAAATACTAAAGCAATGTCCGATTTGCTTAAAATGTCAATTTTTATTATAATATACAATATATATGTATGTACGAGTATATAAAAAACTGGAACATCTTCCAAATTTACCATTTCCTGATGAAAAGTATTTTCAGCACAAACGCATTTAACGAGCGTGCTAAAATGAGCTTATGTATCAAGTATACAGGCTGCCAGCAAGCTAATCAACATTTGTTAACTGATATTCTGAGTTTAGGGACTATTTTATTCGTAATAAATATGATTAGAAATTGTTGTTCTTAATAATTTTTTTATGATGTTTTGAAAACATAAAATTTCGCACGAAATAATTTTATCGTAAATAGTTTCAGCATATCTCTAAAACTGCTGAAAATACACAAAATCATATTTGAACGAAATGTAATGTTCATGTTGTTGAGCACGTATGAAAATTATCTAAATAAAAATAGCCAGCGGCCAAAGTTTCGCTTACTGAAGCGATGATCCGATGCACACTTGTAAGTCTGTAATGCATACCATCTCATATACGAACCTAGTTTACATTTTCATACACATTGCCGCATTTGTAGAGTGAACGCCTACCACCTCCACATAAAGTAAGCGAGGTAGTGAGGTGTTCACTCAACAAAAGCTCGCATACTTTGTAAGTCGGAAGTAGGCAGCTCGGATATAATCTCGCATACATTGTAATTGCCGGTAGTAGGCATCTCGTACGTACTTCGCACTTCATTTTTTTGGGAATATTCCATTAAATAAATTTGTTTTGTTTTTTGTTTACTGCATTCTTTTATTTTTTACTATGTTTTCATCTTTCTTGTACCTTTTTTAAATTGTTTTCTAGGCACTTTTACCTAATTTTGTTAATTCAAATTTTTGTAACGTAGTCTGACAAAGACGGCGAACGTTTGATCTACAATTAAAAATAAAATACCTACATATAAATGTAATATAAAAGATGAAAGTAATTCATTTTTGGAAACTACATACGGCTAGCTACGTTTAACGTATCCTTTTAATATAACAATACAAATGTGAAAGTAACTGATTTTGCCTTGTCGTAAACCAAACCAGTGCAATCTGCTTTCTGAGGCTTAGAGGAGATGGAGACGCCTGATGACTTCCGAAACCTCAACCAAGGTTTAATCGGCAGAACAACCATCAGCAAAGTACTCGAAAGGTTCTGTTTGCAGATCATCCCGGCGCTGACCATGGTTGAGGAGTGTGTTATTCTTTTATGACTCTGCGATTTCATGCATGCCTTTACAAAATTTACAATTGCTGTTATTTCTTGCTTTTCTGGTTTCATCGTCGTTAAATGTTTTCTGATAATCATTTCTATGCATAGGAATATTTTTTTTATATACTCTTCCGTTATTCGTTTTATGCTGTATTGCATTAACCGCATCTGAAAAACTTTTTTGTTGGTTTTGCATGTCGTTGGCATGTTTATCAGCTAGTTCTGATGCACGGGCAATTTCGATTGCTTTATTCAAAGTCAGATCAAAGGCTTCTAATAATTTTTTTCTTAGTTTTGAGCAACTTGTGCCGATAACTATGTTGTCTCGTATCATACGATTCGAATCTGCATAGCCACAAGATTTGACGAGTTTTCTAAGGTCCAACAAATAAGAATCAAAAGACTCACCATCTTGCTGCTTTCTGGAGTTGAATTTGAAGGCTTCATACACTTCATTTTTCTTCGGCGTACAGTAAACTTCGAATGCTTCTACCACAAGCTTGTATTGCTTTTTCTGTTCTTCAGATAGACCAAACGTACCAAAAATTTCAATTGCTTCTGCACCACATGCGTTGAGAAATATACCAATTTTCTGTGACTCTCTACGATCTTCTAGTTCTATGGCAATAGCATACACATCAAAGTTCTGCTTAAAAACTCTCCAGTTTTCAGAAGCATTCCCGTCGAAACAAAGCGGGTCCGGCCTACGGGCATCAACCGGGTTGTACGTATTTCTTTCAGTGGCCATTTCAATCTCGTCGGCACTTTCTTCAAAATCCTCTTCTTTAACTTTTTCACTTTTAGTTTTTACTTTTGCTCTTGTGTTAGCCATTTAACCGGCTGCGCCATGTGTTATTCTTTTATGACTCTGCGATTAACAACTGAGCCTTTTGTTTATTTATTTGACAAGTGACTTATTCATGATAACTTGTAGGGATGCCAAATACTGTGAATACATATATACAACAAGGAGCATAGGTTGGTTGCAACGTTTTGACAACAGGAATTAGTTTCCGAGATGACTATGGCATAATTCTGGTTTTCGGGCGATAATAATACCCCAACATGCTGCTGTTTTGCAACATATACCAGGAACATAACGAACCAGAGATGGTAGTTAGGCAGTTGAGTTGGCTTAATGGGCTTCGGACTACCAACTTATTAAGCTTTGTCTTCCATTGACTGCTGTGAGGAGGGACTAAAAGTTCCGAGCTCTTCAGCAAGGGGTTTGCCTATATAGCTATAAGCTTATGGTAAAAAATTGCGGCCCATAGAGTTGGTCCATCATCACCAATTTTTATGGAATTCAGTATACAGATACGTCAAAGTCTTAGAACCAATACAGGGTAGTTTTTATTTTGAAAATCAGCACAAAAGGGAGTAAAAGGTGCAAAATGATCGTTCAGAAAATACATTTTTAAATAGCTTTACCGTTTATGAACCGATTTTTCTTTTGAAACTAATCAAAACAAGAGATTTTTAAAAAATTTAAGAACAACATGCTTTAAGGTTAAATATCATTTTCTATGTGTACAAAACAATACTCACTTGGTGTTGTTCTTATCATATTTTTTTTTTGTAGTTCAACAAAATCTGTTACAAAATTTATTGTTGTGACCAGCTTTCTGAATTTGCAAAGAAAATGTCTATTAGAAAAGTCATAGAAGGCAATTAAAAGTTTTTGAGGTGGCTACTTTTTTCTAACAGCACAATTGATACCCCCCTCTATCTGTTCAATTAAATCAAGAATAGCCTAGTAAACAAAATGTCTGCTATTAAAAGGACAATTACGCTATTCTACCAATTAAAAGATATTTAAGCAATATTACGTCCTGTTTCTTCACAACAAGCGATGACTAATGAATTCTGCTTTAAGTATACAATCAAAGGAAAATCCCTTTGCGGCCATTGGCCAACTTTGTCAATTTAAGTGCTTCGTGGCAATTGAAGACAACAAAAAACTATTTGAACATCCAGAGTACTCGTAGAGTTAAACATATGCGTTTATAAAATATGTTTAATACACATACTTGTCCGTTTATTAAACATTAGATATCGTATCTCAGATATGAATTTGTTCCTTTTGAAACGTAAATGTTCAGGAAAGTGCGCTTCATTTTTTGGGAAATAACTGTTTTTAAATCTTAATGTTGGTTGGTTTACCATATCCTGCATTCTTTGTTTAACAATCTTAATAAGTATATTTATATCAATATGTTCAATCCGTATGCCATTGTACTTACTCCTTCCACATATCTAATTTTTGTGTTTTATAATTTGCTCATTCTGTTCTCTAAATAATGTTCTGATGTTTACAATTTCATTAGATAAATACTGTATGTAGCAAGTTGAAATTCCACGAGGATAGTATTAGTGTTGCGGGCTTTATGATGATTTTGGCAAACAAACAGAAGTGTTTAAATACGAGTATATTTTCTTGCTGAAGATTATTTATGATCTTAGCCAGGGAAAAATAAAAAGTAGTCCCACAGCTCAAAGTCCATCCTATGCTGTTGATTATTGTGATAAATGCAAAGTACGAGTTTAATAATTTCAACGAAATATTTATTAATTATCCTTTTTCTTTGCAAACATTATAAGCATAATCCATAAAATCTTCGAAAAATCAATGTAAAACGAACATAAACCAACGATGCCAATATAGCTCTTATCGCGCTAGATTTGGCGCTTTTTAATGATCCGAAAGACTCATTTTTATACTTTAGCGCCTTCTTTAAAGCGCTAAATTGGCGCTTACGTTGTTCTATATTTAGCGCCTTTAGTGCACCATATGGTAATTGAGCGTACTTGTTTTTGCAACTGCTATTTTAAGCAAGAGTTTCACCAAGATAAACCAAGATTGTCAAAACCTTATTTGCAAGCTACATAATTCTGAAAAAACACACAGACTTGTTTTCGGTTGTAATTGGTTTTGTAAAAGAGTTTATGAAAAATAATTTGAAATCGAAGGGTATGAAAAATGTCTTGATAATTTAGAACTTCGTAAGTGGAAAAATTCACACATAATTGGTCTATTTTGGATTGATCTATTTGCTACATAGTTATAAATATGCAGCAAACGAAACCCCAATTTTATAACTCCAAGCTTCGTAATTTATACATTGACTTTTTCATACTCGAATTCGGATGTCGAGAGGGGCTTTAGTGCAATGCACTGTTTTAAAGTAATCTAAGAAATAGAATGTCTATAAATACAGCAAATTCAGAAAGCAAGGAATAGATACATAAATACAGCAAACTCAGTAATACCATCAAATATGGATTAAAATCGGCAAACTCGTGTTACTGTAGTTCTATTGAACGTTGTCACAAATGTTAATTAGTTACAAACGTTTGAAATTTAAAATATTATATAAAAACATTTCTATGACATGAAGATGAACACGAGACTGATGAAAGTTCGGTGAGTAGAAAACTGTACCATTTTATTGTGGTTGTATTATTAGGTAATATTTCATTTATTTTCATGTATTTTAAAACTTTTTCTTTTGGAAATCTTCATGCATTATAAAACTTTTCCTTTTAAAACTCATAAATCAACAGTTGTTTGTATGTCTACATTTTATAGCAGCTACCCTAATCATCAGTAGCCTTGGAAACCTTGAAAATGTTTTCAAACTTTTAACTATATATCCCACTAATTGGAATAAAACAATGAGAGTTTATAAATCAAAACGCCTAATAATACCATTCAAACACAAAAAAAGCATTTTCCTTTTAATACGATTATTCTCTTAACAACATCGACTAATAATTAGAGTCCGCGGGGAAGGTATACTACCCGCAGTAATCCCATTGTAATCCTGACTGTATGCAATGTGGCACCATCTCGTTGATACCACATGTTAATCAAGCCCAAACAATTTTCAACCATCACGATATCGCTCTCCATCCTCGCAGTTACAGTTACGCCATCTTCAATTTCGAAGAAGTAAGGCCCAATGATTTCTCCTGACCAAATTTTACACTAGACTGGCACTTTAAGTGAACGCAAAGGTGACTAATGAATTAAGGGTTTTCCATTATCCCCCGCGGAACTGGTTTTGCTTGGGCGTATTCCTAATCAGAGCACTCTGTTTTTCGGGTAGAGACAGGAAGGGGTCCCTCGTTTGTTGCGGCAAATAAAACTCTAGGAAGGGTATAAATTGGCAGAACGGGGATCAACATGGCCCTTAGGTGGTTCTGCTTGCAGTTCAACCCGTGCTGATCATGGTTGAGGTGCCTACCTTAGCTGAAACCTTATGGCTGTGGTTGAAACCTAAAACGCAGGAAGGGTGTGTTAGTATTCTTAATAATTGTTTTGCGCGGCTTTTTTTGGGGACTAACAACCTCCCGAGGTTATGATGCTTTTGTACTGCAAGGAACCTATGGTGATGATTGATGGGTGAGTTGGTGTAAGGCTGATGCTAGTGGGCTTCGGCCTACCACCTCATTAAGCCTTGTCTTCCATGGATTGTTGGGAAATTGCATACAGGAGCGATTAGAAGGCTCGAAATCCTCAACAAGAAGTTTCTCATATGGCTACAAACACATGGCAAAAATTGCTACGTCAGCCACTCGGGGGCGCTGGTGAATCGTGAATAATTCACTCCATGGAACTGGTTAATCTTCAGATAAGGCCGTAATGGCTGGCAAGTACTGATGTAAATCTTTTTCACAACTGTCCAGAACCGACTATTTTATTTGTTCACATATAAATATGCTTCGTCACTCATTATGAGTTTTTCATGAAAATCTTGTGAAAGAAGTTCTTGTGTCAACTGAATCTTAAAGAAGGGAAAATACAAATCCGTGAGCAAAATTGTGGCCAAAGTTGTCCTTTGAAGGCCAAGCTCCTGAGCACGGCATTGAATTGAGGTTGGTGAATTGGTTTGAACAGTTTCTTGAGCAGCAGCAATGTTTTCAGCCGACCTTGCAGTACGTCGTGTTCCATGGTTGGGTCTATCACTTATGTTACATACTCTCTTTCTTCACTTCACGATAAAAAGTGCGTTTTGTTGGCACGATGTTTCTCTCAAAATTGTTACGTAGCTTTTTATCTTCACCGTAATCGATGACTGATTTTGATAAAATGTTTAAACGATTAAAACATGTTGGTTGATCGATTATTTCCCCGGAATAAATTTGCCACGTGTCTACTTCCCAACTGCTAAATATTAACTGTCAAGGCTAATGTTTATCAAAATGGCGGCAAAACAAAGTAGTATACCTTCCCGGCGGACCTCGGCCGGTTCGAAAACTAGGAAACATAAAAAACAAACTGTTTGAATTTTTTTTTTATTCGTATCAATATTATTAGCTAACAATGTAAATAAATTCAATTGTATAAAACAAAATATTTTACTGATATGTATAGCCAATATGATTCATTGTACATTTAATTTGCATCATGATGAGTATATTTATTATTTATTTCTTTTGCAGCAATCAGAAATGTGTTGTTAACAATACAATGTGAGTGGGTCACGGATGAGACAACTATCTTGACTGAAAAGTTGTGGCTTTGATTGAAATCTAAATTTCAACATTCGAAATTCAGCTCTGTTGTCTTGGAACAGCAGCCCATCTAGATGGTGAATTGTCTGAATGTGCTAGTTAAGAAGAAATTGATCTATCATGTTATGATTTTTTTTTTATCTTGCACCAGCATTCAGGTGACATAGGGTATGCATTGTACTGAAACTAGGAAAATAGGTAGGAATAGGAAAGCAGAAGTAGCGTTTATGGACGTTTGTCTTGAATCTTTCAATAACAATACGGAAAGAACAAAACAAATGTTATCCCAGCATTTAAAGTCTTGGAAATTAGTTAAAACCGTTCAGTGTCGAATTTATATACCTTCAACGCTCTTCAGGCTAGCAAAGTTAGTCCATCACCTGCCCAGTGTTGCAGATAATGAGTTACATTGAAGTTAATTATGAGTATATAAAGAAAATACAGACGAAAAACGCGTGTTTATAGGATTAAATACAAAATAGTACTTATTCCTGATCGCTACTTATTCCACTGCAAAAAAATAAAACTAATAATGAATATATGAATATAAAAAAAAATACGAATGTCAGTAATAAAAAAAAAACGCGTACATAGAATAGAAGACACTATAAGGAGTTATTGTGTGATTGAAAACTTTGATGTACAAGATTTAGCCAACTGTATGTAAAAGCGGTAATGAGTCTTTAGCTAATTCTGTAGTTTTGATTATTTTCAACTTAGACCGTCTTGATAACTACTGAAACTTACTTCCAAGTGTGCGTAGATAACCGCCCCTTTGGGAGCATGTTTTGCCTTCAGAGTCTTCTGTTTTCTGGGTCATAAAGTACCTTATTTGTTGTAGCAAACAAAACTCTAGGAAGCGGCTTTATGGACTTCCGAAGCCCTTACCAAGAATTAATTGACGGAATACGGATTTGCAATGCCTCCAAGAGAGTCACGACACTGATCATGGTTGAGATCTTGAAACGTTCTGGCTTTGGTTTAAACCTAAAATAGCTGAGAATGGTTATTAGCTTTTCCTAATAATTATAGCTTTCGAGAAACTAGTTATAGTCTCCGAAATGCTGTTGGCTTTTAACAGATACCTGTAATGTAAAGAATTCCAAGACGGAAGGATGGGTGAATTGGTTGAGTGCTGATGCTCTTTATCGACTCCGCCCCTTGTCCTCCATTGACCGTATAAGTAATTGTAAATAGGAAGGGTTAAAAGGACCCGACCTCTTCAGAAAGGGGTTGATTTAATTGGCTGCAAACATATGACAAGAAGTTGACCTGTGTGAGCCTTATAAGCCGTATGGAGCTGCTTGTCAGTAGAATTCGCCTAGCTTCAGACTAGGTCGTCAAGGCAGGTGCTAACGCAAATCAGTTACACAGCTGTACGAACATACAATATTTGTAACTAAAAAGATTAATTCAATAGCTCAACCAGAATTCTTGGTGGCTGATGCGTGAATAAAACCAACATAATCGTATGGGTTAAAAACATGCCAATTCTCAAAAGAAGTACAATAATTTAACTTAAAATTTGGAATTTAAAACAAAAACTTTTAGAATATTACCCCAATAAGCCAAGCTTTCGAAGTGGTCATAAATTCTTAAAATTTATATTCTCATTATTCTTTATTCTTTAAATAAATTCAAAACAGAAAGAAATAATATAAAATAAACCACACACAAGCAAAAAAAATATACATATATATTGATTGTCCACACTACTATTAAAATGCATTAAAATTACTTAACATTTTAAGACCTGTTTGTCTTGTTTTCATTTTTATTCTGCATCTCTAATATCATTTTGATACTTCAGTTAAAGTAATGAAAAGGGAATTTAAATTCTAAGTGAAATAAAATTGAGTAGAGAAAGGTTCTAATGCTGGCTTCTTTTTATACTAGCAGTATTGCATAATATTTTACTGTGAGAATTATCAATTCAAGTTGAACTAATTGAATTGATTGAAGATTAAAGGAAACAATTTTAACGGCATGTCATTGTTAGGATATAAAAGAAAATATATCTGCGTCGAACACGGTGTTGACAAGGTCTCAAACTGAGATGCCAAGAAAATTCAATTGGTAGATATTTATTTATTATCAAAGTATTACGATTGTGTCCATTTACAGATACTAATAGATATAGCATTATAATTTATTCACATTTTACTTAGCAGCTCGTAATAGAATACACCAGAGTCGAATGTTAGATACCCTTCTAAAAGATATGTATAAAATAAATTGTTGACATATTGTTCTTTAATTAGTTGTAACAGTAGCATATAAACTACTGCTCAGATTAATTAATATTTCAACTTAAGTTTTTTTCCTAATAGCATACTCCAGAGAATGCGTAGTTGAAAAACGTTTTGGGAAGTTAAATCCATAGATCCTTTTATTAGCATTTACGAGTACAAATAAATAAACCTTGCCCGGGATTCTCAACTTGTGTTCTTGGCGTGAGTGGTACAATTCAATGTTTTAAAACTTCTTTATTTTATTGAAAACTTGCAAAAAGTTTTCTAAAAACATTTCACATAGATTTGTCAGCACATAATTTGCCTTTTACAAAAGTTTATAAACGGTGTCCCAAAATTAATGAAAGATTTGAATTTGACGTCATTTAGGCAGCATAATGTTGGAAACTTTAAAATTAATTCGGTAGCAGATAGTTTAGGATTAGTAAAATTGCCGCGTTAGATGATAGAAAAACTTCTTCGTTATTGTACAATATTTCAAAAATAATGCCAACAAAATTATCTTAACCGATAAAGTACATTTTCACCTTGATCGACAAAGTAGCTGTATTTGGGGTTCTGAGACAACGTTTGGAGTGGATTTTGGGCTGGAAATAATTGGACCATATTTTTTTATTTATTTATTTTTTTTTGCAAATGAGGCTGGTCAAGCAATTAATGTTACTGGTGCTTGTTATCGTAGCATCATAATTCAGTTTTTTCAGCGATATTATATAATATTGATATAGCCAATGTTTAGCTTCAACCGATCGGTGCTATATGTCATACAGCTTATGAAAAAATTCAGTTACCGCATAAGACATATCGAGTTCGTGTATCCTCTCGTTTCGGTTGCGAGAAATGACCCTTTAGATCGTGCTATTTGACGGCACTAGATTTCTTTCTCTGGGGTTATATACACCCTATGTACACAATTCCACAACCCGTGCATTAATGGAAGAGAATCAACGCAGCATCAACGAAAGTCTGCCATATTTATGCAAAATGGTCATGGAAAGTTTCGACAAATGAATGCGTATGCACATGCATAGCCTTGGATGCCAAATGCCCGTTGTTTTATTCCATAATAAGCCTGGAATGGTCCAACCATAATGCACGTTGTTAAGTGTAAATAAACCAAAAAGTTTTGGAGAATTATATCAGTAAAGTCATATAGCCAGCATTAAACATAATATTATTATTTGTACTAAAACATAGTGCGTAGTATAATAGTTAAACAATTTTCACACTACTTTGGGTTACACTATTGTACGAGGGCGGATTGATATTGAAGCTACTTAAGAAGGAAAACACATTTATTTTTCAAAAACCGTTTATTTCTCAACAAAGACTCCATTTAGTTCAATACACTTAGCAAGATGATATTTCAACTTTTTTATACCATCTAAATAATACAATTTTGTGAACAGCTGAAAATACGTTTTTCGGTAATCACTTCTTCGTTTGAGATTAATATTTTTCCTGCGAGCCATTTTTTTTTAAGTTTGGAAACAGGAAAAAGTCACTAGGAGCTAAAGCTGGACTGTAAGGTAGATGGTCAAACAATTCAAAGTGTATTTCACGTAATTTTAGCATTTTATTTAATGCTGTGTGAACCGGTGTGTTATCTGGAAGAAACCACGCTTTTTTATTTTTTTAAATGTAGTCGTTTTTTCTTAATTGCATCAACCAATTAATCCAAAAATGAACGATAACATTTTCCTGTAGTTTTGGATACTTTTTCAAGATAATCGATGAGCAATATCCGTTGTGCATTCCAAACAATTGTCATAACCTTGTCAGCCGATTGCACTGTCTTTGCCTTCTTTAGATCACTTCCACCAGCTTCTACCTACGAGTATTGTGTTAATAAATTTTTGGTTCCACGTGTGGAACCAAAAACATGGTGGCCCCATGTTTCATCAACAGTTATTAATCGAAGCCAAAAATGAACAGGGTCTTTTCAAGTCCAAACACCGCTTTGAAGTGGTCTGTCGAACTCATATTTTTTCGACACTGAGCAAACGCGGCACCCATTTTGCCGATAGCTTTTTCATATGCAAATGTTCATGCAAAATGTTGTACACACGTTCATACGATATGTTTACTATTTCAACAATCTCACGTAAGTTGACTCGGCGATCATTCATAACGATATCGAGGATTTTTATGATGTTTTCTTTTCTTGGCCTTCCGGTTGATGGTATTGTTGCAGTGCATTTCTAATAGAACTCTCTCCTTTTTTAGATCATATTATAATAGAGACCTAATATTATATTTAAAAAATAATACATATTTTACCGGACTCCATCCTTTGTCAGCATACGAGTATGTTTCACAGAAATTATTTTTCCAGTCTATCCACTCTGATTTGTTTTATAAAATCTTAATACTTCTTTTTTTTCCAATCTTTTCTTATTTGCAATCGATCAAGTTAATTTTCGAAAAAAAACCTATCCACTGAATGGCAAATTTTTCTGATAAAACCTTCATTTTGTTTTTAATCGTTGCTTTGTATGTTACCCTTTTGTGTACACACTCCATATAATATATTTTATAACGCCTCTTGTGTAAAACCTTCCACAGCAACCGATTTTTTCCGTATTCTTGTTCTTCTAGCTAAAAGTCTTCTTTCTCGTCTAAATAAATTTCAGACGGTGTCTCATCTAATTTTTTCCAGTCTCTTCTTGTTTGGTGTCTCTGCTTGATTGAGTTTTTTACTCTTTTAAGCGCAGTGGTGTTCGATAGCTTTGTGTGATATATTATATCTTGATATTGTTCTGGCAAAACAAAAATTTGTTCTTGGGTTGAGGAAATTGATGTCAGGGCCAAAACAAGAACAAACTCCTCTTTTCAGTAACAAAAATGTCGTTTTATAATGATTTTGAAGTTATTTTCCAACTGCCGTGTATACATTTTTGAATACAAGATGCCTTCTGGAAAACGTCTACTCCTTTCTTTGTATTCTGCCATCGCCAACAATTTAAAACAGGTTCAGGTTATTGGATAAGTAACTTTATTTTGGCTTTCCCCAGCTCAGCATATAATATCTTTGATTTTGTTTTTTCCTGGTAAAATGCCAAAGATTTCACCATTACCTAGAGTAGCATACTTCCGCAAAATGAAAATACTTAGCTTGAGTAAATAATTTAAAATTGACCTCATTACAAGGTACAACCGTTTTGGGCGTTTTTTTCCATCTCTATATATGTATATATATCAAAAGAGGTCGCATAGAATGTAGAGTAAAGCAAATTGGCTTAATTTCTTTTTAATTTGCTCCCTCTTTTTTTTTAGCTCTTTTCACGCTTTCTATTTAGGAAATTGTCCTCTAAGCCAAACAAATTCAATTTTCTTAAAAAGCAAAAAACTAAAATAATCAACAGAACATAAATTTCAAAAAAAAAAAAAAAACTAAGCTGTAAAGTGGCTGTGGTTTTTGCCACCAATACAAAAGGACAAACCAACAGAAAAAAGTGCACAAAGAGGTGAAAAGTACTTGAAGATTTTTAAATAAAAAAGCAGAACTTGGAAATTCAATTTAATTTAAAAAGGCCATAAAAAATACAAAACAGAAACAGATCTTAAGAAAAAAGGGCCGAACTTTTATACTCGTGCTGTTATTAAGGTAATAGAACTTTTTTTTCTTCTTCTCTTTTAATAATTACAACATTTTTAACGTTAATGTGTCACAGACACTTTTTATTGTAAAACGAAACAAAATCGTAGTCACCAGCTTTTTATATCTGGCCCAGCAGCCCTTAAATACAGTATCAATTGCCTGCGTTATAATTCAGAATTACAAAAGGTGGCTGGGCTGGCTGGCAGTCAAGTTTTTTGAATGTTTGTTACTGCTTAATGGAAATAATTATGTACAACAAACTCGGGAGGGAGTCTTTTCCATAACCGCCACTTATATTATATTTTCCTTTTTTGTTTTCTAATCCAACATTTTTATTACAAAAATAGAAAACTTTATACCTTTTTAAAACGCCACAGGGAAACGCAGCAGCCAGCGTTGGCATCGTCATAAAAATTACTTTGTTTCTAATAAAAAGAAAATTATCTCAATAGTATAACTTTTTTTTTACACATTTTCACTTTATTTACCCAAAAACTTCAACGTTATCCTTAAAAGCATGCGACTTTTTCTTAATAAAGGTCTTCATGATTGTGATGATAATTGCGCCATTGTGTTGTCGTCATCTTACAGTTGTCGCTTTGCCGTGAAATAAACTCATTTGACAAAGTATACTTTTCCTAATGAAAAGTCCTAAAGAAATATGAAGGTGTTACTTTAACAACTTTTATGTGTAAAGTATGTATATCCTGTTAACTGATCCTTAAGCTTTATTTTCCTTCGTAAATATAAAACGTTCAAGAAAAAAATATTATTTTTATTATAAGAATTAATAATATTGCATTTCACTTAAGGCGTTCGTTCCTTCATTTATTTTATTTATTTTTTCCCCTGGCTTCTGTTGTTATTTGAAAAGTCATATTTCTTTTTATAGTTTTTTCAGCTTTGTTATTTTAGTAGATTTTTCCTTTCATACTCATATTTTTAATACGCAAAAGTTTCAGGTTATCTTTATTATCGTGATGGGTGGTAAATTAATAATAAGAAATAATCGTTACTTTAATGAAAAAAGTCAAACGTTTAAAGAATTATAAATTTTGTATGGAGGATTATCTGTAAGCTGCAAATATGTTATTATTTTATGTAGCAAGTCGGGCTCACGGCAAACACTTTCCAATTTCACTCTGTTTTAACAGATTAAGCGCACAATCTAAATTAGCGCAGAAAGCGTAATTTGTCTGTCAAAAATCTTCATGCATAAATGTACAACACCAGCCAAAATAGCTCGGCGTGTACGCTATGCAATTGAAAATTCAAATTTTGTCAGAGCTTAAGGGAGAAAGCTTTACTGTCTCTCAGTAATGGTCGCGCCAAACCAAATGTTACAGTCATACCTACACAAAAGCTGCAAGCGTGTTCTAGATGTCAAAATTTTTCATGCCCATACAAATTGTATGAACCAAACCGAAAAACCGCCGCGTTGCCGCTGAGCAGTTTAAAGTTCCGATTTTGACAACGCGGCAAACGATAAAGTTAACTGCAGTAAATAAAAAAATATTTGTGTTAAAACGTCATCATTGTTAAAGTATATCAGTTGTGAAGAAATTTAAAACTAAAGGGAAAGCTTAAAAAATTTTTATTAAAAAAATAAATACATACATACTCGTATTCAAAGCAAATGGAGGTAAAGTAGATAACACATGATATGTTTTTAACAATGAAGATGTCATTTTTCTCAATGTTAAATGCCTACATGTCGTCTGTTATCTCAAAAACATTGTTTCTGTAAAAAACACGAGCAAAGTCATCAGACAAAATTTCAAATTGAGTGTGTTCTATTTTGTTATGTTTAATCATCCGATATTAGAACTCTACGCCTTGCGAACAATTCAGCGGCGGTTGATTTTAGGCGGTATAAGTAGTCGGTTGGAGGAAATTTTAACGCATTGATATTTTAATATATGTTAAATAATTATCTTTTGAAATTCTAAACAGCATAGACAATGTTAGACGTAAATGTACATGTACGTTAGTGAGCGAATTTTTCAAACCGTCTGTAAAAATTATAATTTTGACAGACATCAAAAAATACATGAGGAAATACATATTAAAAAAAAAGTCGCAAAACATATCGTCTGTGGGTGCCTTAAGTAATTTCAATTTCTAATTAATGTTTTTCTTTGACATGCATCAAGGCACCTTTATACAGGTAGTGGCAGAATTACAATAAATATAACACCAACATACATCAACATGTATATTGTTGGTGGAATTTACGAATAGTTGTCAAAATACATGTTGATTTTTGTTAGTGTTGTATTTATTGTAATTCTACCACTACCTGTATAAAGCTGCATTTACATGCATTGTGCAGTATTTACTTGTTTCATTGTAGATTTTCTTGTCAGAAACAATAATGATGGGTAGTTTTTCTACCAAAATATTCGTACCGAAAGTATTAAACGTGTACATATTTTAAAAGCGCTATCACAGTATGATTGTGTAAAAAATATATTATTTTAAAAACTAAATTATAAATTATTTTTTTATGTCCTGTAAAAAAATCTGTAGTGTGCAATAAAATTATTTATCTGGGTGTTCTTCTAGCATATATACACAGATTTTTACCGAATAAATACAAAACATATACTCTAGATACCTTGTGAGGTATCTAGAGTCGCACAAATTGCTTTGTTAGAGTCACTCTACTGGAGATCTTTTGGCATACCTCTCCGAGCTATGGTGCCATTCAATCCATCATTTCGGCGAAAGTAAAGTGATGGCTCTAGATATCTCCAAAGCATTTGACAGAATGTGGCTTGCTGCATTACTGGCAAAACTTACTGCTTTTGGTGTCGGTGATGACTTTTCTCGGTTTATATCGAGTTCAAGATTAATTCAGGGGTACCGCAAGGCTCCGCTCTTTCTCCTACCTTATTTCTTATTTTTCTCAATGACCTTCTTTATCAAACTTCCAACCCTATTCACTCTTTCGCCGATGACAGCAGCATTTGCCACTCGTACTCTTTTAGTTATAGACCCAGCCTATCAGAGATCGCTGCCAAGAGGCAAAATATGAATGATTCACTGAATAGTGATCTATTAATCTCCGAATGGGGTCGTAAAAACAGGGTCCCTTTTAACACTCGTAAGACCCAATGTTGCTTATTAACGCACAAACAAACGACCGCAAATGCTGCTTCATATTGAGGAATCGGATGCCCTTGATGTTCTGGGAATGAAAATACAGTGTGATGTTCGCTGGAATGATCACATTTTTCATGTCTCTAAAGAAGCATTCAAGTGCCTGGGGTTTTGAAACCTCCTTACTATTTATACCATATACATTCGACCGAAAATAGAATACAACTCTCATGTTTGGGCCGGTGCCTCAAAATCTAGTTTGGGGTTACTCGACCGTGTGCAGGAGAGGGCGAAGAAACTTATCGGTGACAGTAGGCCATCCAACTCTATTGACTCACTGGAGCATCGACGCAGTGTAGGGTGCGTTACTCAGTTTTATTGTTACTATAATGGATTGTGCTCTGACGAGATTAGAGATCATGTTCCCGAAACACCCAGCTTTTTACGTTGCACGCGTTCATCGTCCACAGATCATCCATTTGTGGTTGATTACCCGGGGAATCGTACTACGCATTACAGAGAGAATTCGTCTGTGGAGCAAGTTGCTTGCAGAAGTCTTTCCTGTCTGTTATAACGTTGGAAAATTCAAGTCAAATGTTCACAAACACTACTCCCTCTTTCCCCCTCCTCATAACCTATTTTCCCAGTTCCGGTACAATGCACTGCATACGTAGGGGTCATCCCCTGAGTACTGGTCCAAGATAAAAAAAAAAATGCTCAATAAAATTAAAATTTTTTATATAGATGTATGTATATTTATAAAAAAAAAATAGTCTTTTAGCACTAATAATAACTTTTTCAACAAATTTTTTTGTAACTCAAGTTAAAAAAGTACTTTGCATACTATTTGCGTGAAAATTACTCGCATTCAATTACATTGTCATTCCTGTCCAACCGCAATACAGAGTTGTTGGTTTTATTACTGCTCTATTTTTATTGGTGACACAGCGCTGCCGCTCTTATTTAGGTACGCCGCTTTACTATGTATAAGCGGCAGGAAGTGTAAAATTTACCGCTTGGAGCTTTTGTTTCAGTATGACTGTTACTTATTTAACGGCTCACACTTTAGGTGCTTTCAGACAAATTTAGAAACATAGTCATAACTCAAAAAAGGTTGTTTCGAGACACATTTAAAATGTTTAGCTTCCATACAAGTCTCAGAAAAAATTTTTAGATAATTTCTCATAAAGGGAACAGTTTAAAAGTAATTTGAATAAATTTTTGGCACAATATAAAAGGCGGTACTGTTAACAGTTTTGCATTGTTAGCCCGAAAAGCTCATTTTGTGAGATATGACCATGTTCCAATAAAGGAGCGATATGAGTGTAGTGTGAGGCCAGCAAATAAGTTAGACACTGCAATTTAATCCTTGTTCTCATCTTATCTATAATTATAGAAGCAACCGTATTCCAGGTTAAATTATTCAAGTTATGTTTTTATTTAAAAATTTTAATTTAATTAACTGCAATATTGATGAGATCAGCAAAAAGGTATTTGGGTACGATAGTAATATTATGAATTCTGGCAGCCAAATTTCTCTTACTTGTAACTGCTTTAAAAATATACTTTAATTGTTTCAACATATACGCAATAGTCGGCATAAGTATTTTGACGAAATAGAAATCGTTTATTTTTACGGTTTGCTTTTAAAAGGCTTTGTTAAAAATTCGTGTTTTGGTTTCGTTTTTATCTATAACTTATACAAACTTTAAAATAAATCCCCGTCCATCCTATGAAACATTTGCTACAAAACATTTCTAAATTCTCTTTTGAAACTGCATTCGGGTCCTCAGTGAAGTTCTTCTTTGTATTTTGTCTTGTTTGCAGTACCTTCCTTCCTTCTTCTTCTATTTAGTTTTTACAGTTTGAAAAATATTTCGGAAAGTGTGAATGAGAAACTCAACAAGAACTGCATTTACATGAAACAAAGTACATGTTTCCCTTCCCTCTTCCTGTAACATCAGCAAACTCGCAGGTTTTGCAGCAAATGTTTCGTAGTATGGACGGGGACTAAGCAAACAAATATTATTTCATAGAAACTTAAAAAGATGTTAATTGATTTGTAATTTCATGTGTTGGCATAAGTATTTTGACAAGAATGTAATACTAAGATATGAGTGTTTAAACTGAACAGAACTAAAGATAAGAAGAAGTTATTAAAATATATATTCTCCTTTGGCTTTCCACTTAATTTTTAAGGATCTGTAAAGATATCTCTTCCGCAACACTACTCATCAGTACCCAGTATAATTCGAGCAGTACAAACAATTCGAAATATCACAAATATAGAAATATATCAAATATAGACCAAAACAAGTAAGAGTGTAGTATATTCGGCTGGGCCGAATCTAAAATACCCTTCACGATAGTCACGAATATGTATAGTATATTAAAAATGTGACCTAAATATGCTCGGTTATATATGAACCGATATCGGAATTTTCTATAGTTTAGTAACCTTCTTTTATAACGAGAATTGCTTTTCAGCAAAAAAAAAAAATAAAAAAATTTTTTTTAATGGAAAAATCGGTTCAGGCTGTATCTCGGCTATATATGGACCGATATCGGAAATTTTAATTTTCCATATTTATATAACCTTATTTCATTACCAGAACTGCTTTTGAACACAACAAATTGTTTAAGTTCGCTTACGCGACATTTTCATGAAATCCCCGGTTTAGGCTATATCTCGGGAATATATGAACCGATATCGGAAATTTTTATCTTCCATATTTATATAACTTTATTTCATTACCAAACTGCTTTTGAGCACAAAAAAGTTGTTTAAATTCGCTTACTCGGCATTTTCATCAAAAAACTGGTTAGGCTATATATTGGGTATATATGGGCCGATATCGGAAATTTTAATTTTCCATATTTATATAACCTTCTTTTATTACCAGAACTGCTTTAAGGCGAAAAAAGTTGTTTAAGTTCGCTTACGCGGCATTTTCATGAAAACCACGGTTTAGGCTATATCTCTGGTATATATGGACCGATATCGGAAATTTTCATTTTCCATATTTATATAACCTCATCTTATTACCAGAACTGTTTTTAAGCAAAAAAAGTTGTTTAAGTTCGCTTACGCGACATTTTCATGAAAAACCCGGTTTGGGCTATATCTCGGGTATATATGGACCGATATCGGAAATTTTCATTTTTCATACCTATATAACCTTATTTTATTATTAGAACTACTTTTAAGCAAAAAATATTGTTTGAGTTCGCTTACGCCGCGTGTTCATGAAAAACCCGGTTTAGGCTATATCTCGGGTATATATGGACCGATATCGGAAATTTTAATTTTCCATATTTATATAACCTTATTTTATTACCAGAACTGCTTTAAGGCGAAAAAATTGTTTAAGTTCGCTTACGCGGCATTTTCATGGAAACCCCGGTTTAGGCTATGTCTCGGGTATATATGGACCGATATCGGAAATTTTTATCTTCCATATTTATATAAACTCATCTTATCACCAGAACTGTTTTTAATCAAAAAAAAAAGTTGTTAAAGTTCGCTTACGAGACATTTTCATGAAAAACCCGGTTTGGGCTATATCTCGGGTATATATAGACCGATATCAAAAATTTTCATTTTCCATACTTATATAACCTTATTTTATTACCAGAACTGCTTTTAAGCAAAATAAGTTGTTTAAGTTCGCTTACGCGGCATTTTCATGAAAACCCCGATTTGGGCTATATCTCGGGTATATAAGGACCGATATCGGAAATTTTCATTTTCCACATTTATGTAAATTAAATAATTAATAGATATATATTAATTAATTAAATATTTATATATTAATAAATATCTATTAATCGTATTTAGTATATAGAGTGAAAAACTTTTTTCATTACCAAAACTGCTTTTGAGCAAAAAAAAGTTGTTTATTTGCTTACGCGACATTTTCATGAAAAACCCGATTTGGGCTATATATGGACCGGGTACATATGGACCGATATCGGAAATTTTCATTTTTCATATTTATGTAGCCTAATTTCATTACCAGAACTGCTTTTGAGCACAAAAAAGTTGTTTAAGTTCGCTTACGCGACATTTTCATGAAAAACCCGATTTGGGCTATATCTCGGGTATATATGGACCGATATCGGAAATTTTCATTTTTCATATTTATGTAACCTAATTTCATTACCAGAACTGCTTTTGAGCACAAAAAAGTTGTTTAAGTTCGCTTACGCGGCATTTTCATGAAAAACCCGATTTGGGCTATATCTCGGGTATATATGGACCGATATGGGAAATTTTCATTTTTCATATTTATATGACCCTATTTCATTACCAGAACTGCTTTTGAGCACAAAAAAGTTGTTTAAGTTCGCTTACGCGACATTTTCATGAAAAACCCGGTTTGGGCTATATCTCGGGTATATATGGACCGATATCGGAAATTTTCATTTTCCATATTTATGTGACCCTATTTAATTACCAGAACTGCTTTTGAGCACAAAAAAATTGTTTAAGTTCGCTTACGCGGCATTTTCATGAAAACCCCGGTCTAGCCTATATCTCGGGTATATATGGACCGATATCAGAAATTTTCATTTTCCATATTTATGTAACCTAATTTTATTACCAGAACTGCTTTTGAGCAAAAAAAAAGTTATTTAGCTTCGCCTATGCGACATTTTCATTAAAAATTCGATTTGGCGTATATCTCGGGTATATATGGACCGATATCTGAAAAAAAAATTTTTTGCCTTTTAGTCACCATGGTTAATAAGTGTGTGAAGTTTGAAGCAAAACGAACAACTTTTGTTTTCAAAATTTTCATACAAAACTGCAAAAAAAAATGGCTTTTTTCGGAATTTTGAATATATCTCAGCTATACGTGGACCGATATTACTGAATTTCAATAGCAAACCCATGAATCGATGGGGTAAAAGAATGGTGAAAGAAAAAAGTTTCTAAGTCTAATGGTTTTCTCAGAAACGGTATTTCAACAGCGGACAGACGGACATCGCTTAATCGACTTTTCCATTAATTCTGATTCAGAATATATATACTTTATAGGGTCGCAAAAAAAACTGTAGAAATTACAAACGGAATCACAAACTTATATATACCCTTTACATTTTTGTGAAGGGTATAAAAAATTAATTAAAGACCTCGGTGCCTGACTTGGTTTAGCACATACTTCATGGAAATAAAAAAAGGCACATAAACATCACAAAAATTGATCTTTATTGACGATGGGCTAAACGAACCACAAGCTAAAACTTTTACTTAGGAGGGATTGAAGTTAAACTTATTATAGAATGCCCACTTTAGACCTAGCGGCAATACGAGGGATTATGAAAAGATAACCGTTAATTTTTTATTTATCAATAACTATCTTGTCCCCGTCAAAGTAATCCCCTTAAGATATAACACATCTGAAATGCGCCTTCTGGTATCGCCAACGGCTCCTGTTTCGATTTTTCTTTTATCTCCTCAATCGTAGCAAAATGCTTTCCTTTGATCGATGTCATCATTGGGAAGGAGAAAAAGTCAGCGGGGGCCAAGTCCGGTGAATACGGTGGTTGAGGCATGATGAGGGTTTTGCTTTTGGCTAAAAACTCACTACACAAGCATCGTTGAGCTGGTGCGTTATCATGGTGCAAAATCCATGATTTTTTTTCACAAGTCTGTGCGTATCTTACCAATTGCTTCACACAAACGGCGCGTAACTTCAAGGTAGTATTCCTTATTGCCCGTACGAACTTGTGGTCGTACGGGCAATAAGTGTGGCAGTCGAAGAAAACAGTGGGCTCAACCTCTACAATTGACCGAACTTGACATGCTTTTTTCGCTCTTGGCTCTTCTAAACGCTTCCATTAAGATGATTGCGCTTTGGTTCCAGAGCTAAAAATGTTGTAAAAAATTGAGTTTGAGTTTTTTCAATATTTGACGCTGAGGCGGTGCCCCATAATTGAATTCCGTAGCACCATATAGGTTTCAGAATTGCATTGTATAACAGAAGTTTGCAATCCAACTTCAATGTCGAGTTTCTGCCCATAAGCCAATTTAGTTGCGCTGCTTTTAGTTTCATCTGAGTGACTTTTGCTTCAATGTGAGACTTCCACGTTAGCCTACGGTCGAGGTGTATACCAAGGTACTTGACTTCACTGTGCTGCGGAATAGGTGAGTTGTTTATTTTGATAGGCGCACATGTTTGCCTACACAGAGTGAATGTGACATGAGTACATTTTTGTTCATTAACTTTGATTTTCCAAAGTTTTAGCCATTTCTCTAATATTGAAATGTATTCCTGTAAATTTCGTGAAGCTAATTGGTGGTTTTCATGAACACTCAAAAACGCTGTGTCATCTGCAAAGGTGACACAGCGTATGAATTCCGGATGTCGTTGGCATGTCAGAGGCGTAAATCAAGTATAAAGTAGGCCCCAGTATGCTGCCTTGGGGAACACCTGCTTCGATTGGCTGAGTTGGGCTTATAAAATCGCCTTCTCTGATAACAAACTTCCGCCCATATAAGTAGCTTTCCAGAAGCTTGTGAGTATTTACAGACAAGTTTAACTTTATTTTGTGCATCAACCCGTCGTGCCACACTTTATCGAAAGCTTGAGAAATGTCAATGAATAGAGCTGAGCAATACTTCTTCTCCTCAAAGGTCTGTCTTATGACATTGACTAGTCTGTGCGTTTGTTCTATGGTGCTATGTTTAGCCCAAAACCAAATTGATGATCAGGGATGCATCCCACATTGTTCAATATTGGACTCAACTTCGCCATTAACAATTTTTCGAACAGTTTTGAAATTGTTCGTAGTAGACTTATTGGTCTATATGACTCTACTTTAGTGGGATCCTTCCCTGGCTTGGGTATCATAGTAATCATTGAGACTTTCCACTCTGTAGGATAATACTCAAGGCGTAAAAGAGCGTTAAAAATAAAAAGTAGAAGCCTTCTAGCTGCACGAGGTAACTGGTCAAGCATTTTGCCAGTAATTTGATCAATACCTGGAGCTTTCCTGGGGTTTATGTTACTGATACCTTGTTCTACATCTTGAAATGTGAATCGCAAAGACACAGACGGTCTAACTTCATATGGTGGTAATTCAGATGCATCATTTGTTATATCATTTGTAATAAAAACATTTCTCAAATGGTTAACATACACCATCCCCTTTTCTGAGTCACTTCTTGCCCAGTCGCCAGTTGAAGTTCGCAAAGGTGGCTTACCTATTACGGGTCTTTTTAAATCGTTTGTCGCTTTCCACAAGGAATAATCAGATTGAGGGGTACCATCAAGGCATTCCAAATATGTTTTGGTGTACCAACTTAACAGAAAAAATGCGAAAATCAAACATACATACGTAACTACCGTAATTTGAAAATAACGGCTATTTTTTATCAGACCATGTATATACTTGATATTAGCTTCATGACAAACCGCCACTAAATAACAGATTTATATCATCAGCAAATATGAAGATTTCACAATGTATGGAATCAACAAAGCTTTCAAGATCATTCATGTATATTAAAAATAAATATGGCATATTAAAATTAACGTGGAGTTTTTTAGTTAAAACATTTTCTAAAACATTTTGTTTAGGGAAAAATAATAAGTGCATATTGTTTTTCTTTAACAGCCAGATCGCCGATGTCGAAAGGATAAGTTCATTCGCATTCAGGGCGAAAGAAAATTGGTTTGGGGTTTTTCTAACTTTATTCTATGCGAACGATGTGTCAAAATTCAATTAAAATACATAAGTTCATGCGAACGAACAATAGTGACATAGACGAAACCAAATTTATTCGAATGTGAGTGACTAGCTTTCTTTCGCATACATTTTCATTCGATATCGTCGAACAGGCTGTAAATGTATTGTACTTAAAAATTTGTTTTAAATTATCTTTGTTTCGCACACATTATTTATTGATCATAGTTTAATGGGAAACCAATTTTTACTTTGCTAATATTTTTGAGATAATTTTAGTTTTGTTTTGTTTAAAATAAGATTCGGAGTATAGTTTCGATAGTGAATGGAAATGTTTTTTGTTTCTTTTTTTGATCGGAAAGTTAATGGCAAAGTTGACTCTAATATTGAATGATGTAGGATGTATCCCTAATCACCAGTTCTACTTTCGGGCTAAGCTTAGCACCATAGAGCAAACGCACAAACTAGTCAACGTCATAAGACGGAATTTTGAAGACAAAAATTATTGTTCAGCTCTATTCAATGAAATTTTCCAAGCTCTTGATAAATTGTGGCAAGCCGGTTTAATACACAAAATAAAGTTGAACTTTGCTGCAAACACTCACAAGCTTCTGAAATGCTACTTATGAGGCAGACAATTTATTTGATTTTATAAGTCCCCTCAGCCAATTGAAGCAGGAGTTCCGCAAGGTAGCATACTGGGCCTCTGAAATGCGAACGGAATCTACTTTTGCTGATGACCCAGCATTCTGCTGCGTTCATGAAAACCATGAATTAGGTTCACGAAATTTATAGGCATATATTTTAATATTAGAGAAAATCAAAGGATAGCCCCTACATATGCAGTGCATTGTACTGGAACTAGGAAAATAGATTACGAGAAGGGGGAAAGGGGGAGTAATGTTTGTGAACTTAACACATGGAACGACCACAAAAAATATTATTACAGCATTTAAAATATTGAAATTTAATTAATTAAAACTAATCAGTGTCCAGTGTATATACCTTCGACACTACTCAGGCTAACAAAAATTAGTTCAGCACCGCGCACACCGTAAGGTAATAAAATACATAGGAGGAACATAGAAAAGAAATTTATAATAATAAAAAAAACACTTGCACACATAATGTAAAACAAAACTCTGCCTATTCCGGTATTATTTCGTTTTTTACAAATTAATTATAAACATAAGTATAAGTATAGAAAACACGGACGACAACGAAAAACACGTGTGTACAGAACGAAAGACAAAGCAATACTCCCCATTCACAATGTGTAAACAATCATGTGCGCCTATCCAATTTATTTTACGGACCGTCGGCTAACGTGAAAGTCTCACATTGAAACAAATGTCACGCAACTCAACTAAATTGGCTTACGGGCAGAAATTCTACCTTGAAATACTTTTGTTATAGAATGCAATTGTAAAGCCTGTATGGTGTTTTGGAATTCAAATATGAAAAAATATTGAAAAAATTCAAAGGCGACAAAACCAAATACTTCAAACAATTACTGCAGTTGTATGGTACGTAAAAAACTCACGAATTCATAAGGATCTGTCTGTTCCGATGGTAAAAGACGAATTTTCAAAGCAAGCAACATGCTGGAAGTTCACCCAAATCCTCTAGTATGCTACATACTTAGTTTTAGAGGCCACAATCAGTTAAGAATAAAGGATACCGTTGCTACCAGCAGAGTGCTAATTCGCGCAAAATAGAACTTTTCGTCTGGCTGGACTTAGCAAATTTTTTATGTTTAGTATTAAGATTTAAATACTGATTGTTAGTTCCCATTGTGAAGATTCAATAAATAAGTTAAAAAATTAAGTAAAAATATTTTAAAATACAGTAATCCGCTTATAAACCCTATTAAACGTGGTAGAAAAGGCCTGATTTTAGGATCAGTAGGTGTAAAAACGATTTTCATGGGTACCCGCCAGCAAGGTCTTCTACGCCCATACATATGGAAAACTGCTATGCTCGAGTTCCAATTTGATCACATGTTGTTTGGATATTACCTCTATCTTGGTTAAGATTAGCGACTTTGTAAAACTCCTATCGCAACAGATACAGCAACAAAAGAAACACTGTTTACAAACAATAAGCAACTCAAACTCGCTTTCACGGCTTGATAGTGCATTGGATTTGAATTCAACAGTTTCCTTTAAGAAACCAAACTTTTTGCAATATATCTCGAGGACATTATTTTTATACGATGAAAATCAGAAATAAATAAAAATATAAAATATTTTGGAAAGGTGTTCACATACCACTTTCATTTAGTTTACGAAACTTCTCGGAAACTTCTTAGCCTAGCACAAAAAGCGCGGTATAAACAGAAATAAGTTAAATGTTTTGGAAACTTCCATTTTTGTTTCGATCTGGTAACACCTTCATATAGAAACAAGTATTCACAAAAGACGCATCCGAGATTTTTTTACAATGGAAAAATTAGAAATGAGTGGTGTCATTAAATATTTACATAAAAAAGGTTTATCGGGACAAGAAATTCATAATGATATGGTGAATGTGTTATGTGAAAGTGCTACTTCATATGCAACAGTAAAAAATTGGGTTGCTGAATTTACAAGAATTGAAGATGAACCACGTAGTAGACTTCGAAAAACAGCAACAACAACAGAAATTGTAGCCAAAGTGCATGATACGGTATTAAATTATCGACGAATAAAAGTGCGTGAAATTGGTAATATCATGGGCATCCAAAATGATCGAGTCCATTTAATTTTGCGTGAAGAACTACAGGTGAAAAAGCTTTCTGCAAGATGAGTGAGGCATTTGTTAACAGTCGACCAAAAACGCATAAGAATGAGCATTTCTCAAGCTTGTTTGGATCGTTTTAAGCGAAATAAAATGGATTTTAAGCGGCGTTTCATAACTGTTGATGAGACATGGATTATACTCCAGAGACAAAAGAACAATCCAAACAATGGACTAGAGGAAGTGCCCCAAAGAAGGCAAACACAATTCAATCGGCTGGTAAGGTTATGGCAACGGTTTTTTGGAACTTCAAAGGTATTTTATTAATTGACTATCTGCAAAAGGGTAAAACAATCAATTCAGAGTACTACTGCAACCTTTTAGATCAATTAAATGTACAAATTCGAGAAAAACGTCCTGGCTTACAACACAAAAAAAAAATAAATTTTCATCAAGACAACGCACCAGCGCACAAGAGTGTTTTAACAATGGCTAAAATCAACGAATTAGAGTACGAGTTACTTGACCACCCACCTTATTCTCCTGATTTAGCTCCCAGTGATTTTACCTGTTCCCAAATCTAAAAAAATTCGTTGCTGGCAAGCGTTTTACCTCAAATGATGATGCAATTACAGTTGTAAACCACTATTTTGAAGACCTTGAGGAAAACTATTTAGTTCAAGGGATAGAATTGCTAGAAAAGCGTTGGACTAAGTGTATTGAGGTTTCAGGAGATTATATTGAAAAATAAAAATATTTTTGAAAAACTAACTATTCTCTTTCATTCATAGGCTAAAAAGTTTCCGAACCGTCTGTGTACTCACTCTATTTATATTTGATTTCTATTACTAACACTGCGTTACAGAAACGAACTTTTTTCTGTCTCATGAACCAAATATACTTTTTCGGAAAGGTATAAACACAGGTGTATTGGCAGTTTTCATGTACACGTGAGATTTTTTTTTTATAAATATATAGTGCTCGTTGTGTCCTTCTGTCTGCCTGTGTGAAAGACTTTGGATAAGTTTTTAACCCTTTTCCCGTGATCCAATTAAGCTGAATTTTTGACTAGTGTCTGTATCACGTCAAGTTTAAAAAAAAATAGATTTTTATCAATTCTTATTTTATATTTGTATTTCTTATTTTTTCTCCCCTTTCCGAAAAAGAATATTTAGCCCACAGGACAGAATGTGTGTAACGCGGTGTAATTAATTTCCCATGGCCTAAATAAAATTTGTGGATAAGCACATTTTCGTGATGTTCGGACACCGAGCAACTCTGATAAGAGTTCATGTTCTGAACATTTTTTATGCCTATAGTAAGTTGGTTAAGGTTTGGTGCTATACGAGTATGAACTAATTTGAAAAAATCAAAGGAAACGAAAGTTTATTATATTTTTTTACAAGTGAAAAAAATGTTTAAGCGAAAAAGAGGAAATATTAAACTGGTATGTCATCATGTTCTGTTTTCATAGTTTAGTTTAAAGTTTAAATACTAAATTTCTTTATGCTAATAATTGTTTAGGCGACTTAATTAATGAATTCAATAAAGTAACGCAAACAAACGACTACAAGACAGCCACAAACATAAATTCAAAATCAACTTCAGTTCTGTTACATTCATTATTAGGGACGGGGTGATGCAACTTCAGAAATTGAAAAAAAAAAATGGAAAAATGCATCTGGTTAATTTGTAACATAAAAATGTGTGCGATGTTTGTGACACATCGTCTTCATCTTCATTTCGGTTAAATAATGAACACTTTTTGAATCGAACAAAAAAAGTATGAGGAAAATGTTGGCGCTTTCCAACCAGCTCTTTATCAAATACGAATATCTAAGGGCGAGTGAGTGTGTGTTTAAGATATTTCATAAATTATAAATGTTGCAATGACTTTTAGTGCACTAAAACACTTGGGTGGTTGTCAGTTGGCGAGGGAGTTTATTAAACAAAGAGTGTGTATTACACAATACGCTTAACTGTAAATATGTGTATGAACTTTATTTGTTGCATGAGCATTTCAGAGTGGATTGGGTAATTAAGTCACAAGAAAGTGTTAAACATTTTATAGGCATGCTTAAAAATATTATGTATATGGTGTTAGATGAAATACAATATTATATTTTTCGTAGAGGGAGAGATTTGAAAATGCCCTCTTTAAAACTGTAGGCACTGGTTTCTGTATTCGTTAGAACATAAACGAGTAATGCATTACTCCAGTGCTAATGCCGAGTATACATGTTATTGAATTTTAAACTTATTGCCACTGTGCCCATTTTAGCACTATCGCTGCTAGATCTTTTGTTGATTTAGCAACCAAATTTTGGATTTATCATTTTTTTTAGCACTTTTCAAGATCTCTGTTACCAAATTGTTTGTAAAGAAGACCATTTGGATCCCTGAAATCCATGCTTAAAAGATTTCTTTGTTATAATGCCGTTTTTTAATTATAATATTGAAAATTTTCTTAAATATAATAAAGCAAGCTATAAATCAAGAAATGGAGAAAGAAATACGAATTGTATGTTGTAGTTTTATTGCACGGTTGATTTATCAGCGTTAAAGGGTTTCCACACTGTAAATCCCATTCTTTGGAGCTACGAGACTCACTTTCACTTATACGGCCAAAACTGTAGTTACTGGTCTCCAAAAAGCCGCCGTCCTCGATTTAAACATCAAAAATTATTGCATTGTCCCAGGGTAACTATTTGGTTCGAAAACTCTCAAGATCAGGCGACGAATATCAACGGTAAGCTCATCCATGCCAAACTTGCGAGCTCATCCACCGTACTCTTTTCGCACGTGGTTTCAACAGGATGGGGCGACACAGCCAGAGCTTCGATGTATTTGCATCCAAAAACTGATCAGTCGCTTTGGGGACATCTCATGGCCACCGAGATCGCCTGATATAACTCCTATAGATTTTTTTATGGGGCTTCCTCAAACAGAGGTTTTATAATAGCAGTTCCCAACCTCTTGTGGCTTTAAAGGGAAATATTCGTTGAGACATCAGCTCAATTGAACCAACTTTGCTGCAAATGTGCCGTAGAACACAAGGCTCCGTTTTGAATAGTGTGTACAATTCGATGGAAAACATCTGGATAACATTCTCCTTAAAGAAATTTTGTCAATTCTTACGTTTCTTATTTAAGTTTGAAAATATAAATTTGCTACCAGACAGACAACCTGTATAATTGTGAAGCAAATTCTTTTTAAGGATATATTACGTTTAGATGACGCTATAAATACTATAATTATGAGCATATTTGTATTTAAAATGAGCACATAAATATATAACTGTGATATGAGGTTAAACTTGTACACGTTGTACGTTAATTTTTTTTTATTTGGAACCAGTACTCAGAGGATGACCCCTACATATGCAGCGCATTGTTCTGGAACTAGGAAAATATGTTATGATGAGGAGGAAAGACCGAGTAGTGTTCGTGGAGGTTTAACTTTAACAACAACAGCACGAAACGCTAGAACAAGCTCTATTGCAGCATATAAAATGTTGTAATTAAATTAGTTAAAACTGATCAGTGCGCAGCTGCTGAGATTAGCAAAAGGTAATGAAATGTATTGAAAAGAAATTAGTATTGAACATATAAAGAAACAAGGAAAAACACAAAAAAAAACCACGTGTATACATACTGCTACCTTTTCCGGTGCACTTTGATTTCATACGAAATTAATAATGAACATACATATCTATAAAACACGGACAACGGTAAAAAAAAGATAGAAAATAAAAATAAACACGTGTACACAGCTTACTACCTATTCCGGTGCAATTTGATTTCATACGAATTTAATTAATGAGCATACACATATAGAAAATACGGTCAGCAGTAACAAAATACGTGAGAGATAAATCGCTTTATTGTATTTGCAATATTTTAATGTTTTAAATAATCTATTCTAACATAAAATATAAAATCCTTAAAAAAGTCGACAAAAAATCGATGAAACGTCAGGTGAAACGATAATTAAAACTTTGTTTTGATAATAAAAGATATTTCGTCTTACAAGCTAAACCAGAAGTTGAACGAAACATGAAATATGAATATATATTCCGATTAGCTATTTTAAAAAACCGGATTCAGTAAAGCGATAAGAAGCAGTTCGATCACTTTAATAAACACTATGATTTTTAATCGAATCTATTTTATATTTTGCTTTTACCCGTGACTTTTTCTGCGAAGAACATGTATTATCAGTAACCTGCATTGTCGCGAAGCCAAAAGTAAAAAACGGTTTTATTATTAAATCATGGCTACATATGCTATAACATCTTTCTTGCGCTACAACTCTTTGTACACATAGAAAAAAAAATATGGTTGATATGACAATATTTTAAGGGCAAAATACTATTGTTGAGTTATATGGTGGAACACAACCACATAATATGGTTTTAATACGAAATTTATTTACACAACCTAGTACAGCCAAAAACCAAATTATACCATATAACCATATATTTGGTAAAAGCTATAATTTTTGTATCATGACTAATATTGTTATTGTCGTGTCCCACCATATTATATTATCATTCCCGACCATATTTTTTAAAAATTGTAAATTCTATTGTCAGGAGCAAGCGTACTGGTGTTGAACGTCATAATATTATATAATTACGTAATATACAAAATACATACATAGAACCATATGTGTATGTAAAACAATACTTCTTTAAATTATTAATATGTAAAATAATATATTTTTCTGCTTAATATTTTAACAAAAATATTAAAACTCATAAAATTTGGCAAAATCTTGATACTCTAGAAAGACTGAAGTACATAAGTATATCTCTTCAGGCCAAAATATGTAAAAATACATATAAAATTCAAACACATTAATACACATATATTTCTACATAACTTCATACACAAACCTTCTTACTTCCAAATGTATATTTGACTATTTTCTCCAATTATTAAATATATGTACATATAATCTTCACATCAAAATAAACTGATTGCTCAAAAATTAAAAAAAAATATATATAAATATGTTCAACAACAATAGTTGTTTAATGGAAATGTGTTATAGATACATATATTACATAAAAAACATTATATTATTGTACATAACAAAAGCTATTATTGTGTTCACATTATCTTTTTAAACATTATTATTGCTTTCAACCACATTTTAAAATGACAGAAATGTAATAATAGAAATGTGGAACTTTCAACATGGGTATATTTATAGAGAATTATACCATATTAAAAATTATAATATACTGCTAGGGGCAACAATACGGAATATCACAGAGTAAATACTAATGTTGCCACAACAATATTCCAAACTGCTTTTTCTTTGCGTGTAGAAACGTAAAGACTTTGTAGAAACTTTTAAGTGGAATACCTGATAGAATTATACTTCTTTTTCCTAACTTTTGCTCTCACAATACTCAGTATAATATGCAACCCTGTTTCGTAACAGAGTCTTGATGAATAACGGTTCTGATTAATAGGACTGGAACACCCACTTTCAGTCTCATATTATGTAAAGGTATCTCCAAAGAGAAAAACTGTACAAGATACAAGATACGATGTCACTTGTTTGGTGTCTATGAAATTGCCTATAATATATTCGCCAACTATTTGCTATTGTCTACCCCAATTATCTACCACATTTTCATTAGTCGTTACTATAATTGTTCTTTATCATTCCCACTCTCTATTGTTTATATTATGTTTGTTTTCAGAAATGGTAACGTTATAAAAAAAATTTTTTTTTTCGGACAGACAGTTTCTTCAAAAATATCTAATGATATGCCAGAATTATTGAACAATGTATTTTTCAGAAGGACATTTTGTCTGTGCAATAAAGAAAAATTTTTTTCAGTCCGTTGGAATAAACGAAGAAGGGATATAGGAAATCGGTTCATAAATGGCAAAGTTACTCAAACGGGGGTTTTTTTGAACCGAAATGTTCTGTTCGATATAATTGTGTTTTTTCTGTTGACAAACCCTTTTAAAAGAAGATATCATTTTGAAAATTGGTCTACAAATGTTTCAGTTACTAAAAAGTTTGTATTAAAAACCTGTTTTTTATTTCCAGTTCGTTGGAAAGCCCTTTCAAAAGAAAAAATCGGTTCATAAATGACGGAGTAATTAAAAACATGATTAAATTTGTACAACGGGTTATATAATGTACAAACCAAAAATTTAATTTAAAAATTATAAAGTTCAACAAAAATTCAAAAATTTAATAAAAACATTATTTTTCAAACGGTTATTTTGTTCCCTTTTCCCCTCTTTGTAGGATAACTTTCAGAATGACTATGTTGTTTATCGGACTTTAAAATATCTGCATACTAAGGTATCTAAAGTGGTTAAGCAGTTTAGGCATGAACAATTAACAGACAGTCAGAATTCTTTTCACACTTCTGATATTAAGTGATGTTTATATATTAATTTTAAGTTAATTAATTTTTATTCTTTGAACTTTTGTTAAGACGACATGAAAATTTACACCCAGCTGTTTCATAGCCGTTATACCACTCTCAAATCTCACTCACTTTTTGGCAATAATTTTCTGTTTAAAGATACGTTAAAAGTCGTGGGCCGGTGATGCCAAGTAGTGTTTTGTTTCTATGTGCACACTTCTTTTGTTACTGCTGTCCGTATTTTCTATATGTGTATGTTCATTACTAATTTCGTATGAAATCAAAGTGCACCGGAATAGGTAGCAGTATGTGTACATATGTTTCTGTTTTTGTCTTTTTTCATCGTTGTCCGTGTTTTCTTTATATGTTCAATATTAATTTATTTTCAATGCATTTCATTACCTTGTAGTGTGGAAGCTGTTGGACTAAATTTTGCTAATCTGAGCAGAGTCGAAAGTATATACACTATATATTTTAAATGCTGCAATAGAGTTTGTTCTAGTCTCTCGTGCGAACGCTACTCTCTCTTTCTTCATCATCATAGCCTATTTCCCTAGTTCCAGTACAATGCGCTGCATATGTAAGGGTCAGCCCCTTAGTAATGATCCCAGATACAAAAAAAAAAAAAATTGCAGAAAAATGTTCACTTTAAAAAAAGTCAAAAACTCCTGAAATATTTTTACCTTTTACCTTTACGAGACCAAATAGTTGATAACTACGAAGAGATGATTATTTTAGCAATAAAATATAGAGAAATATAATTTAATCAAATTTATTTCCAAAATTAATATATAAAGGATGTCATATAGCACAATCACGTAAAATTCAGTATCATCTCCAAGTTAGATAACAAAATATCGCTATAGTTTATCTGAACTGGTCTAGTAGCGGATGAATTGGCAAAGACCGCTATCTAGCTACAACAAAGATGGGGTGGTTGGAATTCAGCTTGCGAGCTGTAAGAAACAAGTACAGCGTCTAGTGGGGGTACCTGTCGAATATCAAAGCTAACACGGCCTTAGGGGCTTGCCCCAACGGAGGTTGCATTCTGCTGTGTCGGTCCTGACGGAACATTGCCACAGGCGAGGCGGTAAATCTTCTTCTGTAGAAGTTACAGATACTGAGAGGAAGTAGAGAGCGTTGAGCACGTCCTCTGTCGGTGTCCAGCTCTTTGTTATATAAGCGCATTGTATCTAGGCAGACCGATGCAGCATGATTTGGCAGAGGTATCAGAATGCGATGTAAGTGGATTGGACTCCTTTATCCGATCCTCGGATTGGTTCTAAACCAGTGATATATAGATCTATTGCTATACATATCACATCCAGGCAACATAACGGAACCAGACTGGACCCTAGTGGGCTGGCTTTACAATAGCTGCCTGTTAAACCTAACCCAAACTATCTTTACTAGTGATCAGAAAAAAAAGATAAACAATGATAAGACAAAAAATTAATATGTGAAAAAAAGAAAAACGTTGAAATAGTGAAAAACAAAAAATTAAAAACTGTGCTAAATGTTTGCACAAAAAATATAAACCTTAAACTGAAACAAAAACAATCATCGTATGACCACTAACGTGGTATTAGTAGGAGTGCACTTTTCTAAATTATCAGATAATTTTTTTGAGCCGTCTGGCGGCTGAAACATATGCTTATTATTATTATTAATAAATGTAATTTAAAAAAGGAAAAATCATGCTTTGATAGCAAACTAGTTCCGAGTTTTTGTTTTTCAATTCCCAAAATCTGCGTCAGGAATCGCCAAAATCACCCTTTTCCAATGAGGTATTTTAAATTCTCGCACTAAATTAAATGACCGTTAATAGTTTAGATTCACGTTCCACGGCCAAAGCCCGCATCGAATATAAAAAACCGGTTACGATTTGGTTAGCGAAGCGGCTTCGAGTTTTTTGGGAATACCATAAGTGAGCTTCCTCAGAAGCAATAGTTAACTTCAATTTTCGTCCTAAAGCGAATGACCATTTATAGTTCAGATGCATGCTCTACGGCAAAAACGCACACCGAATATTAAAATTCGGTTCTAAATCGATTAACGAAGTGATTCCGAGTTATTTTAGGGGGTTACCGAAATTGAAAACCTCCCCACTTTCCGGGCAGCACTACGGCACCACCAGTTTGCGCACTAAAGCAGCAGCATTGTATATAAAGTTTTATATACCTGTCTTAAACCTTTACTATTTAGCCACTCAGGCAGTGGAATATCCAAAAGACAAAAAACGTGGTTATTCTTACGAAGGTTTTATTAAGAGTGAGAAACGGTTTTTATATTTACATATACAAATATGCGTTTTGTAGTAAGAGTGATTTTTTTGCTATTATCTTTTTGGCAACACTAGTTTTGACAGCTCACGCACGTTTTGTATCTTGTGTCACTGTCAAACATCTTCAGTTTGGTCTATAATTTAATCATGAATCGTCTTACAAACGAACAACGCTTGCAAATTATTGAATTTTATTACCAAAATGCGTGCTCTGTTAAGAAAGTTCATCGCGCGCTTCTTCCATTTTATGGTCAGTTTAATCGACCTACTGAGGCTTCTATTCGGGCTATTGTAAAAAAATTTCGTACAAAATTTACATTGTTGGACATTAAACCACCAACACGCTTACGTAGAGTACGAACTGAAGAAAATATCGCAGCCGTATCGGCCAGTGTTGGTGATGACCGTGAATTATCGATTCGGCACCATTCGCAGCAATTGGGCCTCTGTTACTCCACTACGTGAAAATTTTGCGGAAGGATTTGGGTGTGAAGCCTTATAAGATACAGCTGATGCAAGAATTGAAGCCAAACGACCTACCACAACGCCAAATTTTTGGTGAATGGGCTCTTGAAAAGTTAGATGAAGATCCACTTTTTTATCGAAGAATTGTGTTCAGCGACGAGGCGCATTTCTGGTTGAATGGATACGTGAACAAGCAAAACTGCCGTATTTGGAGTGAAGAGCAGCCAGAAGCATTGCAAGAGCTACCAATGCATCCACAAAAAACAACCGTTCGGTGCGGATTATGGGCTGGCGGCATCATTGGGCCGTATTTCTTCAAAGATGATGCGAATCACAACGTTACTGTGAATGGTGAGCGCTACCGTGCGATGATAACAAACTTTTTTTTGCCCAAAATGGAAGAGCTTGACGTGCATGACATGTGGTTTCAACAAGACGGTGCCACATGCCACACAGCACGTGAAACAATGGACCAATTGAGAGGCGAGTTCGGTGAACAGTTTATTTCACGCTTGGGACCAGTCAATTGGCCGCCCAGATCGTGCGATTTAACGTCTCTATACTATTTTTTGTAGGGCTATGTTAAGGCTAATGTCTATAGCGACAAGCCCGCTTCGATTGACGTACTGGAAGCCAACATTATTCGTGAGATACCGGCCGAAATGTTGGAAAGAGTATGCCAAAATTGGACTAAGCGGATGGACCATTTGAGGCGCAGCCGCGGCCAACATTTGCATTAAATAATCTCCAAACATTTAATTATATCGACCCAACTATCGATCCAAATAAATATTTCATGCATTTTTCTGAATTTTATGTGTTTTTTTTTTAATTTCCGATAGTTCTTATAAAATCACCCATTATATAGTATAGATAATAAAATGATGTTAACATAACATGTAAATTCTTCTTCTTCTTCCGCTATACAAGGTAGGGTTTTCATTTCATGTCAACACTCCTCCTCAAGTTTAATTTTAACAAAATTAAAATTGGTCATCAATATTTAATAAGAAATCTACCATGATAGTTTTAAAGTTCCGTTTCCAATATTTATGAAATTTCAAAATCAATTCATTCAGTTCTATTCAATTCAAATAAATATCTAGTGTTAAAGTTATTAAAAAAAAGAAACGTAAGATATTACGACATGAAATTGGTTACAATGTTCTCAAATTTCTGATAACACAAAGATTTTGTAAACATGTCAGCGAAATTCCGATTTGAACATATGTACATATTCTATATTAATTATATTTCTATTAAATAAATCTTTTATAGAATTAAATTTTATATCTATGTGTTTTGTTCTTTTTGAGTTCTCATAGCTTTTGATCATACAAATAGTTCCCTGGTTGTCAACTAGAAGATTGGTAGTACCTCTACAGTTTAAATGTTCGCTTATTCCTTTCAGGTTAACCAGTTCTTGCGCTGTTAAGGCTGCAGCGATGTATTCAGCTTCTGCTGTTGACAATGCAACGCATTGTTGTTTCTTTGAAAACCATGCTATTGGATTTTGCCCATGTAATATTATGCCTCCACTTATACTTTTCCTATCTTGTTTGTTGTTTGCCCAGTCAGCATCTGAGTATCCTTTTAAGTTATTATCTGTTCCTTTTCTGAATACCAGTCCTCGATTCTTAGTTTCTTTAATGTATCTTAATATTTTCTTGGCTGCTTTCCATGTTTCTTCATTTGATTTGTCCAGATAGCGACTCAAGTAAGAAACAGCATATGTCAAATCAGGTCTTGAGGTTATTGTTAAATATAGTAAGCTTCCTATTAACTCTCTGTATCTTTCCTTTTCCTCATATTCGTTGTTTTTTAATGTTATATTAAAGTTGGTTTCCATAGGTGTCTTAACTCCGTTACATTCTGTCATTTCAAACTTTTGTAGAATCTTTTCAATTAGATTTGCTTGCTTTAATATTATTTTATCGTTTTCTCTCACTATGTCCATTCCTAAGAATTTTCTTGCTTCTCCCAAATCCTTTGCATTAAATTCCTTTTTAATTTCGCTAATTATTTCTTCTGAGTTTCCTATTAGAAGAATATCATCCACATATATTAACATCCAACAGTCGGTTTTGTAATAAATATAAGCAATAATCATACTCTGAACGGTTGAACTCTTTCTTTTTTGCAAACTCGTCAATGGTTTCATTCCAGCATTTTGGTGATTCATCTAATCCATATAATGCGCGTTGTAACTTTAGAGCATTCTTACTGCATGCTAGTCCTGGAGGTGGATTTATGTATACTTCTGTTTTAAGTGTGCCATTCAGAAAAGCGATTGGAACGTCTAGTTGTCTGATAGATAGATTTTTAGTTACAGCTTTTGAAAAAAACATTCTTATTGTTGAATTTCGCGCAACAGGGGAGTAGAATATGTCTTTACGTTCATCTCTTTTCAATTGGAAACCTCTAGCTACTAGCCTGGCCTTTTTTGTTCCATCTTCCTTAATTTTGAAAATCCATTTTGTGTGTATGGGCTTTATATGTTTTGGCGGGGTTTCTTCTTTCCAGGTTTCTAATTGTTTTAATGCTGTCAGCTCCTTGTTTATTGCTTCTTTCCATTCTAAGCTTTTAATTGCCACCTCGTAAGTTTCAGGTACTCCATCTTGGGTAATTAGGCAGTAAGCAAGTTTTGTAACATAATCTTTAAGGTAAGTTGGTTTCTGCGTTTTTCTTCCTGTTCTTGTTGAATTTTCGGACAAAGTCTGTATTGTCTCTTCTATAGATTGTTCAGTTTCTATAGCTTCACTAATTTCTTTAATTTTATCTTTTTGGTTTTCTATATTGCTTTCATTTTCAGATTCATCGTTCTCCTCCTGTGTTGGTATATGTTTAGTTGTTATTTTTATAATGTCTTCATTTTCACACTCTTGATTTTGCGTTTTGTTTAAAAATATTACATCTCTTCTTTCTATTACTTTTCTTTGTTCTGTATCCCACAACTTGTATCCATTAAGTGTATACCCGATCACTATGTACTTCTTGCTACGCTTATCTAGTTTGTGTAGGTATCCTAAGTTTTTACTGTATGCTTCACTTCCAAAAATTTTAAGATATTTTAAGTTTGGTTTTCTGCCCGTCCATTTTTCCATTGGTGTTTTATTGTGTCCTTCTACAGGTATGCGATTTAATCTATATGTGGCGGTTTTTGCAGCTTCACCCCAAAGTTCTTCATTAACATTCTTTTCGTACATCATAGCCCGTATTTTTTCGAATAGTGTTCGATTATACCTCTCGGCTTTACCGTTTAATTGGGGACTATGTGGTATTGTGTAATCTAATATAATTCCATTTTGTCTGCAATAGTTTTTCATCTCATTGCTGGTGTATTCGCCACCACAGTCACATCTTATTTGTTTTACCTTTAGCTCTAATTGCCTTTCAGCTTCTTTAATATACATTTTCAAATATTCAAAAGTTTCATTCTTATTTGTTAGTAAATATATTCTTATATAGTTAGTATAATCATCTATAAGAGTCAATATATACCTTTTGCTGTCCCATGAAGTAGGCGAAATAGGACCACAAATATCCTGTTTGTGTTAAAAGGAAATCTACTTTGTTTTGATTCTATACATATCTCGCATTCCGGCATGTTATCGATTTCAACTTTACTGATTTCCATTCCTTCAACCATATGCAGCATTTTCTTCATTTTGTCCTTTCCTGGATGTCCTAACTTTCGGTGCCACTCGTCAGCATTTGTTTTTGTTGTTATATACGATTTTTCTTGTTGATTTAAAGTTAGGTTAATTGTATACAATCCATTTTCATTTTTGTGGCCTTTCAGTATTTGTTTATTGTTTTTCTTTATTAATACACTATTTCTGGTAAAGGTTACTTGGGCATTGTTTTCAGTGAGAGCGTTTACAGACAGCAAGTTTTTGCTTAAGCTGGGTACATATATAACATTATTTATGATAAAATCTTCTCAATTTTCCCTTTCTTCTCGCTCCTTAAAACTTCGTTTGCTTTCGCAGTGCTTATTTGTGTACAATCGTTCATCACTTCTTTTAGTATATCTTTATTATTTATCATATGGGCAGTACACCCTGAGTCTATTACGAACTCTGTTTCTTCTGTGTTTGACTCCTCAGTTATTAATAAAGCTGTTTTGTTTCTATCTCTATGTTCATATTCTTTTCTGAAATAACAATCCTTCTCGGCATGATTATATTTTTTACAAATTTTGCATTGTTTTTTAAGGTAGCAGTCTTTTTCATTGTGATTATTTTTCTTACAGATGGTACAGAACTTGTCTCTTGATGTTTTGTGTTCAAAATACTTTTTATTCTTATACGTGTGAAGTTTGTTGAAATACGCTTCTTTTGTTTCATTTAAACCATTATTGAGTCATTTTTCTTCGGTCAATAATCTAGCAGTAAGGTTGATAAGAGTTTTCTCTGACTTTGGTGTAGAGTCCCAAGCTGTGGTGAATGTTTTGTATGTCTCGGGTAAGGTAGATAGTATTTTAGATATAAGCATGTTATCATCCACTTTTCTATCGCACTTACGTGGTATGTCATATCTTTGGACCTATTATATGTGTATTGGAAGAACTCCTGCATTAAGTCACATTTTTGTTGCTCAACAGACTTCTCAAAGATTTCACATAGTTTCTTAAACATTTGTTTTGCGTTTTCACAGCTCATTAACAAAGGCAGTAACTTCTTATTTATTGTGCACATTATTATCTTTTGTACTTGAGCATCCTTCTTTTGGTCAATCTTTATTTCAGATTCTTTGTTGTATACAGTTTCGTACAATCCTTCACTTTTCAGCAAAATGTTCACTTGAAATTTCCACATGGCAAAATTTTCTTCACTATTGAGCCTTTGTATTTCAGTGTAGTCCTGTTGTTTTTCCATGTTTTTACTTGTGGCCTTTTGACACTTAGTATACACTGTGGTTTTACTTTTGATTTCAGTTTAAGTTTTATTTTAGTTTTACTTGCTTTACGTTTATTTGTTGGACTCTGGGCCCATAACCTCTTAAAATTTTACTATTTAGCCACTCAGGCAGTGGAATATCCAAAAGACAAAAAACGTGGTTATTCTTACGAAGGTTTTATTAAGAGTGAGAAACGGTTTTTATATTTACAAATGTGCGTTTTGTAGTATATAGTATAGATAATAAAATGATGTTAACATAACATGTAAATTCTTCTTCTTCTTCCGCTATACAAGGTAGGGTTTTCATTTCATGTCAACAACCTGTATATCGTTAGTCTCACGTAGAAAGGCCCTAACTCGAATTTTCCCTGAATGAAGCTCTTTTAGGGATTCTACTACGTTTCACACAAGTACACAGTGTCAAAAAGATTTAATTATATAATATCATACATATCGCTCTTACAAGCAATTGAGCAAAAAAAAATTACTTTTAGATGTACCCATTTATACAGTGTCCATCACGATTTTTCCTTCTCCTCTAAAATTGTAATTATTTTTGTTACGGTCTTTCTACATGAGACCAACGATATGTAATAATCACGCATATGGCATGGATTTCAAGTGTTGCAAACATACAAATTGATATGAATAGGATCATCACAGGTTATTAAAATACTTAATTATTTACATGCCGCTATTCAATCTTATCCTTTGAAATGTTCTGTATCCTTTATTCTGATATAACACTTGAAATTGTCACATTTTTATTTCGTATTATAAATATGAGGTCTGATAAAAAATAACCGTTATTTTCAAATTTCCTGAATTACATATATTCGAAATTCGCATTTTTTCTGTTACACATGTCTATTAAATATGTTGACTATATCAGCTATTTTGGATTGTCAATTTGGTTTTGACAGACAAAGAGGTTAGTCGTGTTTTGGTGGGCTCTTCGATTTTTTACCATTCGAAAAAATGGATCAAAGAAACTGTATTAAGTTTTGTGTAAGAAATGATATTAAATTCGCAAGTACATTTGAAATGTTGACTGTTGCGTTTCGCGACTCTACTATGAGCAGAACACAAGTTCAGTTGTGAAATAACCGGTTTAAAGAGGGCCGAGAAAATGTCAGAGACGATGCTCGTCCTGGTCGCCCGAGCACGTTAATAACCGATGAAAACATTGGAGCAGTGAAAAAATTAATTTTGGATAAGAAGAGCTTAGACCGAAAATAGCACGTCAAGGTTGGTCTAATGTCAAGGTTTTCTTCGACTGTAGTGGCCTGCTGCATCATGAATTCTTGCCACAAGGTTATACAGTCAATAAAGAATACCATCTTGAAGTTATGCGCCGTTCTCGCAAAGCAATTTGTCAGAAACGCAGAAAATTCTGGAAAAATCAGTACCACAGTATTCATTGGACTTGGAGCCCCCGCTGACTTTTTCCTCTTTCCAAAACTGAAGACACAGATGAAAGGAAAGCGTTTCGCTACGAGTGAAGAGATTAAAAAAAATCAAAACAGGAGCTATTGGCGATACCAAAAAACACGTTTCAAGGATTGGAACAAACGCTGGCTTAAATGTGTTATATCTGAGGAGAATTACGTTGAATGGGGCAAGATAGTTATTGATGAATTAACAATTACTTTTTGAAAAAATTGAAAACGACAGTTATTTTTTTATCAGACCTCGTAAATAGTCAGTCTCTTTTGAATGGTCTTAAATACAACACAAATGAATCATGTTAAAAATGAAGTGTCATACGGAAGAATAACGTTTATACTTGTAAAAAATTATTACAAATATTTGTTAAGTTTTGCTAGGAAAAAAGTCGTAGCATTTCCATTTGAATAGATTCGCGAATGCACAAAATTGCGGAATTTTGGGCTCAATATATAAATTCATTAAAAGCAAATGCACGAGCAATTGTCTAGTTAGTGTTCAGCGATAGCGTTTCACTTATTCGAAAATGAGGCGAGGATGATGGTTTGTTTGAAAATAATTCATACGCGATTTACGGTTAATTTCAGAAATCTTAATTTTAAAACAGAAATCTTCAAATCTTATCTTGCATTAAAAATCTTCAAATTTCAGGTAAAATCATTATTCTGGCATCGCTGCCGTGAGTTATTCTGTTTTATATATTTTATTTTGTATTACTTCATTTTATTTTATTTTATTTTATTTTATTTTATTTTATTTTATTTCATTTTATTTTATTTTATTTTATTTTATTTTATTTTATTTTATTTTATTTTATTTTATTTTATTTTATTTTATTTTATTTTATTTTATTTTATTTTATTTTATTTTATTTTATTTTATTTTATTTTATTTTATTTTATTTTATTTTATTTTATTTTATTTTATTTTATTTTATTTTATTTTATTTTATTTTATTTTATTTTATTTTATTTTATTTTATTTTATTTTTTGTATAACGTTACATTCTAACTAGTTTTCTTTTTCAAAATAAAGTAAGTAAAAAAGTTTATTAAAACGTTATTTTTACAATAACATAAAATGTCATAAGCCAAGTGAGATAAAAATCAATACCCTATTTAACCCATATTTAGAAATACTGTTTGTTAATCGTAGGCCTTACTCGTAATTAATTCTTTCTTTTAGACAAAAAAATTATGTACGAGGGCGGTTCGGAAGCTTCTTAGCCTATCACTGAAAGAGAATAGTAAGTTTTTCAAAAATATTTTCATTTTTCAATATAATCTCTTGAAACTTCAATACACTTAGTCCAACGCTTTTCTAGCAATTCTATCCCTTGATTAAAATAGTTTTCCTCAAGGTCTTCAAAATAGTGGTTTACAACTGTAATTGCATCTTCATTTGAGGTAAAACGCTTGCCAGCAACGAATTTTTTTAGATTTGAGAACAGGTAAAATTCGCTGGGAGCTATATCAGGAGAATAAGGTGGGTGGTCAAGCAACTCGTACTTTAATTCGTTGATTTTAGCCATTGTTAAAACACTCTTGTGCGCTGGTGCGTTGTCTTGATGAAAAATTATTTTTTTGTGTTGTAAGCCAGGACGTTTTTCTCGAATTTGTACATTTAATTGATCCAAAAGGTTGCAATAGTACTCTGAATTGATTGTTTTACCCTTTTGCAGATAGTCAATTAATAAAATACATTTGAAGTCCCAAAAAACCGTTGCCAAAACCTTACCAGCCGATTGAATTGTGTTTGCCTTCTTTGGGACACTTCCTCCAGCTTCAGTCCATTGTTTGGATTGTTCTTTTGTCTCTGGAGTGTAGTGGTGGATCCATGTCTCATCAACAGTTATGAAACGACGCTTAAAATCCATTTTATTTCGCTTAAAACGATCCAAACAAGCTTGAGAAATGCTCATTCTTATGCGTTTTTGGTCGACTGTTAACAAATGCGGCACTCATCTTGCAGAAAGCTTTTTCACCTGTAGTTCTTCACGCAAAATTAAATGGACTCGATCATTTGAGGTGCCCATGATATTACCATTTTCACGCTCTTTTATTCGTCGATCATTTAATACAATGTCATGCACTTTGGCTACAATTTCTGTTGTTGTTGCTGTTTTTGGACGTGGTTCATCTTCAATTCTTGTACGACCACGTTTAAATTCAGCAACCAAATTTTTTACTGTTGCATATGAAGGAGCACTTTCACCTAACACATTGACCATATCATTATGAATTTCTTGTCCCGATAAACCTGTTTTATGTAAATATTTAATGACACCACTCATTTGTAATTTTTCCATTGTAAAAAAATCGCGGAGGCGTCTTTTGTGAACACCTGCTTCTACATGAAAGAGTTACCAGATCGAAACAAAATTTAACATATGTTCATAGCAGAGATGGAAATTTCCAAAACATTTAACTTTTTTATTTTTATACCGCGCTTTTTGTGCTAGGGTAAGAAGTTTCCGAACCGCCCTAGTATTTAAAATATTTTGTTTCAATCGTTTATGAATAATTACAATACTTGTTTTTTTTGTATATAAAACTAAAGTAGGGCAATGACACCCTTAATACATTCCAATTTAAATTTTAAGATATACTTTAACAAAAAAATACACTTATTAATTCTACCTCTATAAAAATTCCTTTAGTAATTAATTTCAATTGATTTCCATTGCTGTTTTGTATTTTTTACCACTTTTTCTTAGATGATATGTATGTACTCGTACGAATGTCTTCTGGCGTGTAAAACATCGCCGGCTATTTAACATTTAAAAATTTATTCAGTTCAGCTTACTTTTGTTTAGAGTTGTTAAGATATATGATTATTAGGCACGCAAGTTATCCCCGTTCTTTTCTTAAGCTCCCCTTCATGTGCTCAATAAATTAAAAGCAGAAAGAAGAACACAATTTCTAGGTATTTTTATTACGTTTATTAAAACTAAAAACAGCAACACAAATTTTATGATGTTTGAATAGTTGCTGATGTTTAATTGAGTACCGTACTCGTATTGTGGCTGGCTGAAGTATGATCGTCGCCTGAAGGGGTTTGGCTTTATTTACTCTTTTATTAAAACCAATTTAATTCAAATTTTTATGCTGTACTTTAATCAAGAAAACGTGTGATACGAGCATTTAAAAAAAATTAACTTACGCCATTAACCCCCATCATTTTGAGGTTGGTTTCATTTAAAGTTGTAGAATTCACATTAAATTCATAAAATGAGTTGCTGTATACTTAAACACAAATATATGTATGGAAATTCATTTGATGATTGCTCAGAGTTAAAAACTTGCTGTTAGTTTTTCTGTTATTGGGTAAATGTAAATATATTTTAATGAAGAAGTAAATTAGTAGCAGCAACACTTTTTCACAAAGCACGCTGTCCGTATGAAAATGCGACTGATGCCAGTAACTCTATAAAAAGCAGTGCCATCATATGAAATTCTCGATCGAGTCGCATTCTGTTCCACACACAATACAAGTTAATCGACTTAAAAAAGTTAACTTTTGTTTTCTTCTTCGGAACCAGTTCTGATATAATGGTTAATATAAGAAAATTTGTTTTTTAATTAACAGAATAACTGTAATAGTTGGTATATTTTATTTAGGGTTTATGTGCAATTACTGAAACTACGTAATATTTTTCTAAGTTATATATTTCTATTATAAAATGTATCTTTATAGAGGTAGATAACTTTGAAATGAAATGAAACAAAGTTGAATTTCTTAAATTGACATGAAACTTACTTACTCCGAAAGATAATCTTGTGGTATTATGGTTTAAATATAACTTCATGGCTGGCTCAGACGTAATCCAATTTGGAGGACTAATTTTCGATTACTTTTTCCAACAACTTTGGCTTTAAATCAGCAATAATGCGGCGAAAGTTGTCCTCCAAGTGGTCAAACTCTTCAGGCTTATCAGCGTAGACTAACGACTTCATTTATCTCCTATGCCCACAAGAAATAGTGGCGTTAAATCGCACGATATTGGAAACGAATTTACGGATTCACAACGTGATACTATGCGGTTACGAAACGTTTTTTTGTTTCAATAAATCAATTATATAATGAGCTGTGTGGTATATTGCATTATCTTGTTGAAAGCACAGCTTCTACATATGATGGTTGTTCTATTGATGAATGAAAAAGTCAGTAATCATGGCTCAATAGCTTTCACCATTGGTTGCAAGGAGATAAAATGTGCAGGAGTATGTTAATTTCTTAAATTATTGTTGAACTTTATAATTTTTAAATTAAAACTTTTTTTGGTTTGTACATACATATGTACACCGGGTATTAGTTCAAGTTTTTCCTTTCTTAAGTTTTTTTTTCTTCTTAAGAAGGATTGTTTACAATACAAATTTGCTGCGATCAATAATTATTGATTGCAGAAGACAAGAAAAATAATAATAAAATTTTTAGCTGGGGGACAACTAGCTGTTTCGTAGTCGCTGCACTACTCATCAGCACCCACTGAGATTTGAACTCGGGTCATGACGTAAGATAATCTGCTGCTTCTGGATTCAAATATGTAATTACAACAGTTTTGATTAACTAATACTTAATATGACCTATCTGTATACATTTGAATTCAAATATTTTTTGATATATATATATATATATACTGGTACATATATGGAACGATCCAAGTCAAATCGGACAGGTCAGAGAAAATTTTTGTTTGATTTGCTTAATTTTATTTAAAACTTGCTTGTATACATATGAATGTATAACACATGCAAAAATCAAAATACATGGATTAGTGTTTAAAATATGCCGTGCGAAGTCCTAAAAAATGATTGCACAGTGGTTTAACACAATAAATATTTTTAACAAATTGTAAAAAAATCAGAAAATATAGTAATCATTCGAGTGTCACTACCAAACGGGTCTTAAAATTTGTGCAAAAATTTAAAATTTAATACAAAAAAATTGTCTTTTTCAATCAAAAGTTATTGATCACAGCAAATTTGTATCGTAAAAAATCCTTCTTAAGAAAAAACTTAAGAAAGGAAAAAATTGATGTACAAACCAAAAATTTAATTTAAAAATTATAAAGATCAACAAAAAATTAATAAATTAAAATTTTGTTTTTTAATTCACCCACATTTATAAATTTGTTTATGAACATACATATGCATTTGATTTTTAACACATAAAATCAACATTAAATGACAAGTGTAAGTATTTACTAATTTTTGGATCATATTCTCTAAAATTTTATATGAAAAAAAAACGTTATTTGTTTAGTACCTGAAAATCACAAGGACTAGTTACAAACTCGAATAGTCCTGAAGCATAGATATTATAAGTCAGTCATATAATTATTTTAAATATAATTGAATCGCGCATCTTTACGTCAAGTATGTATGCTACCATTGGTAACTAATGTTTCTTGCAGCATTTCAGATGATGTCTTTATACATTTTGCTTAAAAATTTGTGATATGAAGTTAGCCCTAGAAGTTGATTTATTAGAAGTGTTGGTTAAGTTTAAATAGATACCAGCTACCATCTTTTAAAAAATTATAGACAAATGTTAAGAAAGCAAGTTAACATTTGTACACTTACTTTTATATCTATCTATGTATATAAAAGTAAGTGTACACTTTGATGTCATCACTAACAGCGCAAACGATTCCACCAAATTGATGTGGTTAAAGCGGTGTTTTTTAACGTTTTTAATATCGGTCTATTCTGAAATTTATTTAAGTTCGAATTTCTTTTCTAATGGGAAAGCACAGTGGTTTCACGTGCATTGAAGTCATAAGTATGTGTTATTGTTGTTGCTACTATAATGCTTTTATGGAAACCTTTAAATTTAAGATTTTTTTTTATAATTGTTTCTTATTTTTGCAGCTAAAGATTGTTTTGGTTTTATATAAAAAATTCAACAGTATTTATTTTCGATATTTTGATAACAATTTGTTATCACCGTCAGGAAAATTAATATGTATAACATATTAATTAATATGTATAACATAGTAGTATGTATACATATTAATTTTCAAATTAAAACGATCTTTAGCTGCAAAAACAAGAAATAATTACTGATACCAGATCAAATAATTAAATATATATTTTTTATATTGAAAGTAATGCTACGAGCTGCTCGATCAAATGTAAGAGATAAACTCAAATTTACTGCATGGATTTTAACGATTTTTTTTTGTAACTTCTATGGGCCACGAAGCGGATTCCTGTGAAACTACACAATTATTAAAGTTATATTAATTCCGAACATGGACTATAAAAGATAACGCGGATGTTTCAACGTATATATTTGTATATACTTATAAAATTAACTGAACTAACAGAAAGTAATAAAATCTTAGGTCTAAACGGGATATCTGGGTCACTTATTTGGATAATTTTTTTCATCAACTGTTAAACTTTCTACGCAAAACAGGAAAAGAAAAATTAAAGCATCACGTAAAATGTATTTTCTGTGAACTCATAACGTACAATACGAACAATTGATTCGTTGCATTTACACGGAGTTCTATTAACTAAAGCTAAAAAAAACAAATAAGAGTGTAGTTTATTCGGCTGGGCCGAATCTAAAATACCCTTAACGATAGTCACGTATATGTATAGTATATACCACAAATTTGAACTAAATATGCGCGGATATATGTGGACCGATATCGGGGAAAAAATATTTTTGCCTAGCAATCACTATTCCAAAAAAAGAAATCTTTCAGAAACATTTTCATGAAAAGACTGTTTAAGCTATATCTCGGTTATAAATATATGTACCGATATCGGAATTTTGTTTTTTCTGTTTTATAGTAACCTTCTTTTATAACGAGAATTGCTTTTCAGCAAAAAAAAAATGTTAATGGAAAAATCGGTTCAAACTATATCTCGAGTATATATTGACCGATATCGGAAATTTTCATTTTCCATATTTAAATAACCTCATTTTATTGCCAAAATTGCTTTAAAAAAATTGTTTAAGTTCGCTTACGCGACATTTTCATGAAAAACCCGGTTTAGGCTATATCTCGGGTATATATGGACCGATATCTAAAAAAGAAAATTTTGCCTTCTAGTTACCATGGTTAATAGTTGTATGAACTTTGAAGCAAACAAACAATTTTTGTTTTCAAAAATTTTCATACAAAATTGCAAAAATTAATGGCTTTTTTCGGAATTTTTAATATATCTCAGCTATACGTAAACCGATATTACTGAATTTCAATAGCAAACACATGGCGCGATGGAGTAATAGAATGGTGAAAGAAAAAAGTTTCTATGTCTCATGGTTTTTTCACAAACGGTATTTCAACGACAGACAGACGGACATCGCTTAATCGTCTTTTCCATTAATTCTGATTCAGAATATATAGACTTTATATGGTCGCAAATGAAAATTGTAGAAATTACAAACGGAATCACAAACTTATATACACCCTTAACATTTTTGTGAAGGGTATAAAAGTAAGCTCAGGTTACTTGTATACATATCAGACTGATAGTTTCTGAAAATACGAACAATCACATCTTGAAATATATATAGTTATTCCACCAATTCGCATTTTACCAAATCAAAATCTGAGCTCATCCGTAATGTGCTCTCAAACACGTCACAAAAGTACAGAAATTATGGTTGGTCCAGCAAACTGATGCCGACGATCTGAATTTTCCAATTCAATGTCAAATTGCGAATTGGTGATGTAAAAATCAGTAGCTCCCTTTTTTAACCAAGATGATGTCGTCAATTATACAACCGAGTTTTAAGCTCGCTGAAATTACGCGGATGCAACGTCACAATCTGCAACTTAATGTTACAAAGTATAAACAAAAATACTGCTGAACAACGTTACTAAAGCAAGAATACTTAAAAGAAAGCATAAAACGAAATAAGTTTTGATACCATGAGTCCTAATAATTCCGACATACCATTCTATACTGAGAATTTACAGTTGTCAGAACGACTTGCATTCTCAATGACAATTTGCAAATTTTAAAGTCAGTCCTTGCATTTTTGCGGCGTTAACATTGAAAACCCAGGTTTCTATTTTCTTTCTGTCGCACTTTATCTATAATGTAAATAAATTTTGAAGGCAAAACAAAGTTTGCCGGGTCAGCTTGTTATTTATAAATTTAGAACAGAGTCGATATTGATTTAAATCAAAAGTGAAAAGTCTGCTGTTCCCTAAAGGCAATGTGCGAAGATACACCTGTGTGTCACTACGGCAAAAATCCGCAAAGTAGGTTACGAACTGCTACTCCATCCGGCATATTCTCCAGATTTAGCAATCAGCTACAATTTTACTTTTTTCCAACTTGTAGAAAATTCCGTTCGAATAAAGGGGTTAGTTATATTCGAAATATACGAAAAGTAAAACGGTTTTTTGCCGAAATAAATTTTGTATTCAAATGCTCGTGCAGTTATTGCTTTATTATTAAATTTTAGTAAAAAGTAATCAAAGAATATGCAATTGTAAATTGCTCTTGTAAATATTTATAATAAGTCAGAATGATTTTAAATGGCCTAAGGCGCCATTTCACAAAGTTCTACTTAAACCTGTCTTCCATGTGTTTTAATAGTTTCAAGAGTTCATATTTGAAGTAAACAAACTCTGTAATAAACAAAAATTTACTTGACAGTCCTAAATCATTCATCAACATACCAAACAGAAACTGTTTTGGGGGCTCGCAAACACTCCATCCAGCACAACATAAAATCCCTTATTTACGTTTATGAAAAGCACATAACTGGAAATTGTATGTGTTCATATAAGTACTTAAATAAATATAATTTTATTAATGTGAGTGACTTCTTGTACACATCATACAAACATGCCTGATATGTATCACTTTAAGATGACAACGATGATGTCATATCAGTTCTTGAAAAATAAACCACCATTAACATCTGGAAAGATTAACTCTTAAGAAACTTTGAAATACAATAAAATACTCGTATTCGTATAAAACACTAACGCATTCACAAATTAGTTTTTTTTTCTTTTTTTTGTGTATTTGTTCAAATAAAAAATTGACTTTTATTTCCAGTGCAGCGAAAGAAAAACGGGGTAGTTACGAGGATTGATATTAAATCTAACTAGTGCTACAAGGCAGAACAACCATTTTTTTTAAATTTATTTAATTTTTGTTGAACTTTTTATCATTTTTAAATTGGATGTTTGGTTTGTACATCGGGTTTTAGTTCAAGTTTTTCCTTTCTTAAATTTCTTCTTAAGAAAGATTTTTTACGACACAAATTTGCTGTGATCAATAATTTTTGATTGAAGGCGACAAGAAAAATAATAATCAAATTTTTAGCTGGGGGACAACTAGCTGTTTCATAGTCGCTACACTACTCATCAACACCCATTCGGATTTTTTGAAATTGTGATCTGTCAAACGTCGGCTGTTTCACCCAAATTCATCGATTAATTTATTTGTTGTGGTCGTTTGAAGTAAGCAACTTTTGTGTTTCTTGAAAAATGGCAAAAAGTGAATTTCGTGCAGCGATTAAACACTTTTATTTGAAAGCAACAACGGCAAAAAAGACAAAAGCAAACATTAAATATATACGAGGTCTGATAAAAATATAACTGTTATTTTAAATTTTTTCAAAGAGTATTTATTTTTTCGTCAATCCCCCTCAGATATAATGCACTTATGCCAGCGTTCTTTCAAATCCTTGAAACACTTCTGAAACGCGCTTTTCGGTATCGCCAACAGCTCCCGCTTCGATTTTTTCTTTAATCTCCTAAATCGTAGCAAAACGCGTTCCTTTCATCGGGGTCTTCAGTTTTGGGAAGAGGCAAAAGCCAGCGGGGGCCAAGTCCGGTGAATACGGTGGTTGAGGCATGATAACGGTTTTTTTTTTGGCCAAAAACTGACGCACAAGCATTGATGTAAGAGCTGGTGCGTAATCATGGTGCAAATTCCGTGATTGTTTTTTTCACAATTCTGTGCGTTCCTGACGACTTGCTTCGCACAAAGGGCGCATAACTTCAAAGTAGTATTTCTTGTTGACCGTATGACCTTGTGGCAAGAATTCATGATGCTCCTCGCCATTGCAGTCGAAGAAAACAGTGAGCAAAACCTTAACATTTGACCGAACTTGGCGTGCTTTTTTTGGTCTTGACGAGTCTCTTGGGATGATTGGGCTTTGGTTTTAATTTCGTAGCCATATACCCTTGATTCGTCACCAGTTACGGACTTTTTGAAGGAAATCTGCATCGTTTTTGACGATGTTCAAAATTATTAAAAAGTCACACGACTAACTTTTTTATCTGTCAAAAACAAACTGACAATCCGAAATGACTGATATAAAGTATGCATATTCAGAATCAGCATTGATAGAAAATTCCATCAAGCGACGTCCGTCTCTCCGCTACTGACATATCGTTTCTGAGAAAGCCATTAGACGTAGAAACTTTTTAAATTATAATTTAGTTGTACATTGGGTTGTTAGACCAATTTTTTCCTTTCTTAATATTTTTTAAGAAGGATTTTATTCTATACAAATCTGCTGTGATCAATAATTTTTGATAGAGAAGTCAAGAAAAATAACAAACTCTTTTCTTCCACCATTCTACTACTCCATCGAGTCATGGGTTGGCTACTGAAATTTAGTATAATCGGTTCAGGTATAGCTGACACAAATCCAAAATTCCGAAAAAAATAGTTTTTTTTTGCAATTTTGTTTGAAAGTTAAAAAAAAAAAACAAATAAGAGTGTGGTTGGGCCGAATGTAAAATACTTTTCATGATAGTCAGGTAAATATGTAACATATATTACACATTAGAATAAAATATGCTCAATATCAGAAATTTTCAATTTCTGTAATTCAGTAAGCTCGTTTTATTACCATAACTGATTTTAAGAAAAAACAATTGTTTATTTATTTTTTTTTCGGCGTTACAATACAACAAGAATAATTCTTATATTATAGTATTTTTGAGAAATTTGGCCAAAAAAAAGATAGGAATTTATGCGAGTATTGTATATATATATATATATATATATATATATATATATATATATATATATATATATATATATATATATATATATATATATATATATATATATATATATATATATATATATATATATATATATATATATATATATATATATATATATATATATATATATATATATATATATATATATATATATATATATATATATATATATATATATATATATATATATATATACAATACTCGCATAAATTCCTATCTTTTTTTTTGGCCAAATTTCTTTTGCATCGTACAATTACCGTTGAGGAGCCACATAAGTGTTCAGGACCCGTTCAGTGTCTAAACTGCCAAAAAAATACTGACAAAATGTGTTTTAGAACACTGGTGAAAATTGTGAACAAAGCCCATATGTTTGCACAAACTCAAAGTTGTAAAATATATAATTTTTCTTCAGTAAATTAAAAAATTAAAAATGTACCACAATTATTACATTAAAAAAACAAAAATTTCTGTTGTTTTTCTTAATAAAGGAAATAGTAGCATATTTAAGATTGCGTAGATACTACTTATATACTCATATTTTCACTTTAAAAATAAAATAAAACTAATTAATACTTCAGTTCAAAGAAAATTTAGCTAAAAAACTAAAAGATATAAATTTCTTATTATCACAGATATATTTAGTTTTTATTTTTGGAAGCTTTTCTCTTGCAGCTACATGCTTTTGGAACATTTTTTTTCTACCTTATCCTCAATTAGTATTAAGGAATCGATGTTGACTTCCTATCACTCCTTTATTGGAACATAGTCATAACGCAAAAAAGCTTGTTTCGAGAAAAACACAATTCAAATTTTTAGTTTCCATACAAGTCTTAAAATTTTTTTTTAGAAAATATCTCCTTAAGGAAACTGTTTAAAAGTAATTTGAATAAATTTTTTTGTACAATATAAAATGTAGTACTGTTAACAATTCTGCATTGTAAACTCGAGAAGCCCATTTTTTGAGATATGACTATGTTGCAATAAAGGAGCGATATATTTTTTTAAGCATTTTTTGTATTTATTGAATCTTCAAAATGAACTGATAATAAGTATTCAAATCTTAATACTAAATTTAAAATTAAAAAACGTGCTTTTTACTTAAGTCCGCCCAATGCTAGACCAAAAGTTTTATTATGCGGAAGCTATTTCGGTAAAATCACCTATTCAGCAATCTGATGGTGGTAACGATATCCCTTTTTCTAAGCGGAGTGTGGCTCCAAAATTAAGCATATTGCATGTCCAATGTGTACTCAAAAATTTTTTGTATTTTAGCCAATTCACTCTATTGACGGTCAACGGGGAAGCAATCTCTTGGGGGAACGAAACAGAGATTATAGTGAGACGTGTAAACGGTAGCAAAGTTCTACGGTGAAAAATAAGTTGTCTGTGGTAAAAAAATTTCATGTTTAACTGAGTGAAATAATATTATATTTGACAACATAAAATTTTGACAAAACAGAAGGAAATTTTAACAAAACTAATAAAAAAATAAAAATAAAAAAATTAAGCAATAGTTGGAATATAGCCATTTTTCAATTTAGTATTATTATATTTCTATACTTTTAATTACAAACTTTTCATTTATAATTTATTTCAATCAAATTCCTACATTTCAAATATTTCTATCCTATTGTCAAAATTTATATTAGCCCCTAGAGCTAGTAAAATTTTACTCACTTCAGAAATGTCAAAATTTTACTTACGAGAGTACTTTTCTACCGTTTCACACACGTCCTAAGACAAAAACTCGACTCGTTTCCAAACGAATAACATCATTAGAAAATTATACGATATCAAAATTGTTTTCTATTCGCAAGTAATTTTTATCCCAGTTGCCAAAATTACGTAGAGTAAAGCCTTCTGGCAGAAGGCTTTATATAGGAATCCATTAAAGTGCTAAGAGTAGAGTCGAGAGACGCTAAATACTCGGAAAAATATTTATTGTTATATTAGACATATTTACATAAATATTTATATTTATTATTATTTTGCGACTAAAAGGGCTTGGAACTACAGTTTCTTCTTCTCTCGAGCTGTCCAATAGACTTTTAGGAAACTCAAAACATAGATAGATATACATACGTAAGTATGTCTAAAAGGTCATATATATTTCTTTTAACTAGGACCGACTGTATGGTAGATGGAAATTTCTCTTCGAAACTATGGAAATGATGTTTATGAAGCTAAAAATTTGATAGACCTGCGTCTAAAAGGACACACATATATTTACGCGCACATGCAACGCATTATATTCAGTTATCTTGATTTTAGGCAAATTATATGATTTTTTCCAAATTTACAATTTCTGCTACAAGCACTATTCAATTTTAAAATCCTAGACAGTAATGAGCAATCCAATGTGCGTGAGTCTGACTCGCATGTTGGCGAATTTGCTAAATGTAGTAAATGGAATTTTCACCCATTATGAAACAATGCATTTGAACTATATACATATATGCATTTGTAACTTTTTTTTCCAAATTGTCAGGAGTTTTGGCAATCTTTTGATGCATTCGTATTTTTTGTATTGCGTTTGAAAAATACGCCTTCTTAACTTCAATTATATTTAAAGTTTTCAAAACTATTTATAATAAATTGCATGCTGGCCAACGATGCATTATTGTCTTCCTAAATAAAATTGCAATAGTTATAAATCTTATTTAAAATATTGTCTTATAATTACCTCCCATGCCAAAACATTATTTGGAACATGTTCGACAAGAACAAGGATAGCTACCAGTTTTATAAGAAATAAACCCACTCTTTGTTAATAATTTTTAAGTTGACATCATAATATTATCATTTATTATTATTTTTATTTCTATACTTAAGTACGTTTGTTTGTCTGTTTGTTTCTTTTTTGTGCAAAAAGAAAAATATACAAATTCATTTTTTTGTCTTCTGGGAAACAAATCATTTGCTACAATAAAGCAGTTAGAAGGAAGAAAAAACAATACAATATTAAACTTATGTTTACATATTTGTGTCAAATATATCATTTTCTACAGCCGACAACATTCATCTTAACCCCGTTGTCTTCAACTCCAACTTCCCTGCCTTAACTGTTCATAAGAAATTTAAAGAATTTAGGGTTAGCGATTTACATGCGTTCGCATTGGCTCTATGGAAAATCGTCTGAAAAAATGTACAAAAATAAAAGACTGTTGAAATTTTTATATAAAACTAATAGAGATCTGTAAAAATAAAAATCGATAACATAAACAAGATCAAATAACGAGTGATTTTTTTGCTATTATCTTTTTGGCAACACTAGTTTTGACAGCTCACGCACGTTTTGTATCTTGTGTCACTGTCAAACATCTTCAGTTTGGTCTATAATTTAATCACGAACAACGCTTGCAAATTATTGAATTTTATTACCAAAATGCGTGCTCTGTTAAGAAAGTTCATCGCGCGCTTCTTCCATTTTATGGTCAGTTTAATCGACCTACTGAGGCTTCTATTCGGGCTATTGTAAAAAAATTTCGCACCAAATTTACATTGTTGGACATTAAACCACCAACACGCTTACGTAGAGTGCGAACTGAAGAAAATATCGGAGCCGTATCGGCCAGTGTTGGTGATGACCGTGAATTATCGATTCGGCGCCGTTCGCGGCAATTGGGCCTCTGTTACTCCACTACGTGGAAAATTTTGCGGAAGGATTTGGGTGTGAAGCCTTATAAGATACAGCTGGTGCAAGAATTGAAGCCAAACGACCTACCACAACGCCAAATTTTTGGTGAATAGGCTCTTGAAAAGTTAGATGAAGATCCACTTTTTTATCGAAGAATTGTGTTCAGCGACGAGGCTCATTTCTGGTTGAATGGATACGTGAACAAGCAAAACTGCCGTATTTGGAGTGAAGAGCAGCCAGAAGCATTGCAAGAGCTACCAATGCATCCACAAAAAACAACTGTTTGGTGCGGACTATGGGCTGGCGGCATCATTGGGCCGTATTTCTTCAAAGATGATGCGAATCACAACGTTACTGTGAATGGTGAGCGCTACCGTACGATGATAACAAACATTTTTTTGCCCAAAATGGAAGAGCTTGACTTGCATGACATGTGGTTTCAACAAGACGGTGCCACATGCCACACAGCACGCGAAACAATGGACCAATTGAGAGGCGAGTTCGGTGAACAGTTTATTTCACGCTTGGGACCAGTCAATTGGCCGCCCAGATCGTGCGATTTAACGCCTCTAGACTATTTTTTGTGGGGCTATGTTAAGGCTAGTGTCTATAGCGACAAGCCCGCTTCGATTGACGTACTGGAAGCCAACATTGCCAACATTATTCGTGAGATACCGGCCGAAATGTTGGAAAGAGTATGCCAAAATTGGACTAAGCGGATGGACCATTTGACGCGCAGCCGCGGCCAACATTTGCATGAAATAATCTCCAAACATTAAATTATATCGACCCAACTATCGATCCAAATAAATATTTCATGCATTTTTCTGAATTTTATGTGTTTTTTTTTTTAATTTCCGATAGTTCTTAAAAAGTCACCCATTATATAGTATAGATAATAAAATGATGTTAACATAACATGTAAATTCTTCTTCTTCTTCCGCTATACAAGGTAGGGTTTTCATTTCATGTCAACACTCCTCCTCAAGTTTAATTTTAACAAAATTAAAATTGGTCATCAATATTTAATAAGAAATCTACCATGATAGTTTTAAAGTTCCGTTTCCAATATTTATGAAATTTCAAAATCAATTCATTCAGTTCTATTCAATTCAAATAAATCTCTAGTGTTAAAGTTATTAAAAAAAAGAAACGTAAGATATTACGACATGAAATTGGTTACAATGTTCTCAAATTTCTGATAACACAAAGATTTTGTAAACACGTCAGCGAAATTCCGATTTGAACATACATATTCTATATTAATTATATTTCTGTTAAATAAATCTTTTATAGAATTAAATTTTATATCTATGTGTTTTGTTCTTTTTGAGTTCTCATAGCTTTTGATCATACAAATAGTTCCCTGGTTGTCAACTAGAAGATTGGTAGTACCTCTACAGTTTAAATGTTCGCTTATTCCTTTCAGGTTAACCAGTTCTTGCGCTGTTAAGGCTGCAGCGATGTATTCAGCTTCTGCTGTTGACAATGCAACGCATTGTTGTTTCTTTGAAAACCATGCTATTGGATTTTGCCCATGTAATATTATGCCTCCACTTATACTTTTCCTATCTTGTTTGTTGTTTGCCCAGTCAGCATCTGAGTATCCTTTTAAGTTATTATCTGTTCCTTTTCTGAATACCAGTCCTCGATTCTTTTGTAGAATCTTTTCAATTAGATTTGCTTGCTTTAATATTATTTTATCGTTTTCTCTCACTATGTCCATTCCTAAGAATTTTCTTGCTTCTCCCAAATCCTTTGCATTAAATTCCTTTTTAATTTCGCTAATTATTTCTTCTGAGTTTCCTATTAGAAGAATATCATCCACATATATTAACATCCAACAGTCGGTTTTGTAATAAATATAAGCAATAATCATACTCTGAACGGTTGAACTCTTTCTTTTTTGCAAACTCGTCAATGGTTTCATTCCAGCATTTTGGTGATTCATCTAATCCATATAATGCCGATTATATATATATATATATATATATATATATATATATATATATATATATATATATATATATATATATATATATATATATATATATATATATATATATATATATATATATATATATATACATATATATATATATATATATATATATATATATATATATATATATATATATATATATATATATATATATATATATATATATATATATATATATATATATATATATATATATATATATATATATATATATATATATATATATATATATATATATATATATATATATATATATATATATATATATATATATATATATATATATAGTTGGGTCGATATAATTTAATGTTTGAAGATTATTTCATGCAAATGTTGGCCGCGGCTGCGCCTCAAATGGTCCATCCGCTTAGTCCAATTGTGGCATACTCTTTCCAACATTTCGGCCGGTATCTCACGAATAATGTTGGCAATGTTGGCTTCCAGTACGTCAATCGAAGCGGGCTTGTCGCTATAGACATTAGCCTTAACATAGCCCCACAAAAAATAGTCTAGAGGCGTTAAATCGCACGATCTGGGCGGCCAATTGACTGGTCCCAAGCGTGAAATAAACTGTTCACCGAACTCGCCTCTCAATTGGTCCATTGTTTCGCGTGCTGTGTGGCATGTGGCACCGTCTTGTTGAAACCACATGTCATGCAAGTCAAGTTCTTCCATTTTGGGCAAAAAAATGTTTGTTATCATCGCACGGTAGCGCTCACCATTCACAGTAACGTTGTGATTCGCATCATCTTTGAAGAAATACGGCCCAATGATGCCGCCAGCCCATAATCCGCACCAAACAGTTGTTTTTTGTGGATGCATTGGTAGCTCTTGCAATGCTTCTGGCTGCTCTTCACTCCAAATACGGCAGTTTTGCTTGTTCACGTATCCATTCAACCAGAAATGCGCCTCGTCGCTGAACACAATTCTTCGATAAAAAAGTGGATCTTCATCTAACTTTTCAAGAGCCCATTCACCAAAAATTTGGCGTTGTGGTAGGTCGTTTGGCTTCAATTCTTGCACCAGCTGTATCTTATAAGGCTTCACATCCAAATCCTTCCGCAAAATTTTCCACGTAGTGGAGTAACAGAGGCCCAATTGCTGCGAACGGCGCCGAATCGATAATTCACGATCATCACCAACACTGGCCGATACGGCTGCGATATTTTCTTCAGTTCGCACTCTACGTAAGCGTGTTGGTGGTTTAATATCCAACAATGTAAATTTGGTGCGAAATTTTTTTACAATAGCCGGAATAGAAGCCTCAGTAGGTCGATTAAACTGACCATAAAATGGAAGAAGCGCGCGATGAACTTTCTTAACAGAGCACGCATTTTGGTAATAAAATTCAATAATTTGCAAGCGTTGTTCGTTTGTAAGACGATTCATGATTAAATTATAGACCAAACTGAAGATGTTTGACACAAGATACAAAACGTATGTGAGCTGTCAAAACTAGTGTTGCCAAAAAGATAATAGCAAAAAAATCACTCGTTATTAGTAAATTTAATATAAATAATATTTTAATAATCGTTCATTAAAGATACCAAGATTAAAGATAGAGCAAATAAGCACTATCATTTTAACTAGGAAAAATCTAATTAGCTCATCAGAAGATTGAACTTTAAACACAAATTTCTAATACAACTCAATAGTATATTATATTAATATTAAATCTATGGGTATTCAATTTTTGTAGTTTAAATCTGGTTTGTATTATATACATATATAACTTTAATATTTTAATTTTCTTATGAATTAAACAATAAATTGTACTAAATTAATTTAGTTTAATGCTAAATCGAGCACAAACACTTGTTTTTCAAAGCAATAAGACTACAAAGTGAAACATGATTTTCATCGATTACGACTGAACAAAACTAAAGCACTAAATCAATTTCATGAACACAAAAAATTGTAAAGAAGTTTGACAAAATCCAAAACGCGACATGACATACGTTTTGCTTAACTCTACGAGTATTTATCTTCTGAGTTTCAAGTTTTCAATAAACGAAATGTAGCAGAGTGGAAGGAAGTTATTATATACAGGGGGGCACCAAAATACTTAAAGTGATTTATATATCCGATAGTTTCTATTTTTTTAAGTCAATTTATCATTTTTTTTTATATTTCATTACTGAGTGGGAAAATTATTTAAGTAGTGATAAGTAATGTCGTGTACGCAACTTGGCTTTTTCCAATATATCTCGAGCCTCTGCCTTCCTTCCTTAGGAATATAATTTCATACTTGTGAAATGCTGGTAAACAAATCGCTCCAAATAACCTAAAGAATAATCAGAAGCGCTTAAGTCCACCAAGTTTCATATAATTAAAAATAACTTCACACTGTGTATAAAATCAAGAATATCTTCGGCTTTTAGTTAATTTTTTGACCACCCTGTATTTTTTCCAACTGTGCTGTTTGTGACTACTTAGAGCAAAGTGTCTATACAACTAATAAATTAAAAAACAAACAAAAACTTAAATACTAAAGTCTTAAAACAAACAGCATAAAATTTTTTTATTAATACTGATCGATGAGCTGAAATCGTTTATATAAGTTGTCGTCACAATTACGCTGACAGAAAAAAAAGGAATAAAAGTACGTCCGTTTAGTAAACGCTCAGAAATATAGATATAAGATTTTTTATATGATAAAGCAAAATCCTAAAGATGAAAGGTGGAAAGTTATATAATAATGAATGCATATAATTAGGGCCTTGAACAACAAAAGAAATCGTTATATATATTTTTATTTAATTATTGTATTTTATTTCAGTGTAAATTTTAAGAAGAAATTCTTATAGGCTTAACACTCATATATTTTTATTGTATTAACTCCAGTTACTATATTTTTTTAATTATTTTTATAAATTTAGTGGAAATGAAACTATCTTGTGGTATATTAGACACGATCATATTACAAAATTCTTGCTCGAGATCATGTATTTTCTTAATTCTCAGGAGAGGAGGATGTCTGAAACCAGATGCAATTACTTACAACTTTTTTTGGAGTATTGTTGTGAGATTCTTTCTCAAATTAGATGAAAAAAGAATGTTTGTTGTCTCCAAAAAAAAAACTTACATAAGGAATTACTTACGATCAGGCCATTAGGTTGGTATGTAGGTAAGGTTAGGTAAGCAGGCAGCTGTACCTTAATTGTCTGAATAGAAAAAAGGTAGAAGAAGAGGAGTATAGTACGTTGAAATAGAAAATGGTGGTTGTAGTGGTTGTGGGTGTGGGGGAAGGGAAAGGTAGGAAACTGCTTGGTGTGACAGAGGTCAGTGCGGTCATATTGACTGAGGCTAGACATGATAGTTATCGAAACTTTGCTCGCCTAGATATCTGAAGCGGTGGTGCTTCAATGCCGGGCATGTTCCCAGCAGCTGAAGGATCGTCTCCTTCTCGTCTTCGTCTTGACAACTTCTGCCAAAGTCGTTACAGGGCAAACCTAGTCTCTTGGCATGGTTGCCAAACCGGGAATGTCCAGTGATAACTGCTACAGTTACTCTCAAGTGAGATCTGGGCAGTTTTAAGAACTCCTTTGTTCTCTTAAAGTTAATATGCGGCGACAGGTTCCCTGATATATATTTGGGCTCTGTGAAGTATTTTTTCTGGATACACTCTAGCTTGTGGAGCTTTATTCTTTTCCCGCACGGTGATAAATGCTGTCAACATCGATATCCCTATCCTCTAGGGTTGTCCCTATTTTGGGGTTAGGTAAGAATGTGTCGCCATCTTGCTTGAAGATGTCCGATATTCTTGGCCTCGACTGGAATTGGTGTATATTCTAATCAGGGATTTGATTACAGCCTTGCTGTCCGTTATTATCATCGAATCTTTATCGAATATCTTGTTAAACGTCAGTCATCTAGCTGCTTTGTTAATAGCCTATATTTCAGCTTGAAGAATACTACATCCGCCTGGTAGTCTGAAGGATATTTTAGTGTTGAATTTTTCTATGTAAAAGCCTCCTAAAACTCTTCCACCCCTTGAAGATCCATCTGTGTAAGCATAGAAGGTTCTAGATTCTAAGGAAGATATGGTAGCCAAAACTCCTTGAGAGGAATGTTTTCGAGATATCAAGTATATTGGCATGTCCCTGTGATCTGTGGATGCATGCCTCTGCCGCGTTCAGCCCATTCGCAGTTTTTAGTGTTATCTTCCTGGCTTCCTAATCATATCAGCATTCAACTCATTAGTGCAAGAATGCAGATACGAAACATTTACCCGATAACAACACACAAGCGCATTTATTACTGCTTTTACATCTAATTTGTGTGGAGTATCTGCCATCTATGTCAGCAATATGAGGTGTACAAAAATATCACTTTAACAAAGGGTGATCCAACAAAAACGCACGATGGCTATTATAAATTAAACAAAAAGTTATTAGGGAATTAATTTAGTACTATTCATTAGAATAGAAGAATCTATTCATGAAATTAAATATCGGCCGAATACTCTCATGGAATGCATTTTGGTTCTAACTTACGTTTACATAAAATGCACTAAACGCCCTCCTCAGTTGTGTACCTATCCATGGTTGAATTTGTCAAACAATGAAACAAAAAAATTTCAGATGTAATTGGCCAAAAACATGTCGTTAAGGAGAGACTCACAACTAACATCGTGTATTATGAGTCAAACCGTAGTGCATGATGTTAATGGTACTTGCAGAATGTATTTTGACATATATTACGTACAAAAATTCGAGTAGATGTAAGCCATAGTTTGCTCATTAATAACTGATCACTACTACATTTGTAATTATGTACGTCCATCTATACAAAGAGTAGTATATAAGAAAACTATGAGCTAAACTTGAAAGTCAGATTCACGTGAATATAATGGGCACATGGCCACTGTTATATGAAAAGTTAAGAAATTAATACTAGGTTTTGTTTGCGCATCACTGAAGTAAATATTATCTAAAAAGCTGACTACAGTGGCTTTGTCATTTTATAAATGACAATATATTTTTTCTCTCCATGTATTAAAAACACATCTTTCGTCTGAAGTTTTTTCTTTGGCGTATGATTAAATACAAACAACAGCATTATGAATGGTTCACTTGAAAACTATTTGAAACATTAAAAACACAAAACTTAAAGCACAACCCAGACTTCATATATCCTTTTTCTTGTGATATTCAACAAAATACAGCTACAATATGTGGAAAGGGGGGGGGGGGGGGGGGGTGTTAATTTCGTTAAAGTTGTTTGTATTTTTATTTTATTTTTTCTATATATGCATGAATTTCTGTCAGCTTTCTTATTTTTCACAGATATGTTCGAAAAAAAGTGTTTCTCCGTCCATTGGTTTTTCTCGCTCTTGTTTAGTTTATTTTACAAAATGATGAACGTTTGTTCATATTAATCATTTCATAAATTTTTAATTCCTTTCTGGCTTGCAAATCAATTCATCATATTTTGTACTTCTTTGTTTCGTTTCTTTATTTATTGAGGATTTTGGGTACGAACTACTTAAAATGATGCATATTCATTTAAACATTTGTAAAAATGATGGATGCAACAAATGACACTCTTTTTATATGTTTCACTTCTTTTTATAATGAAAGTCGTGTTCACCGCCGTCAAATTGTTGCTGTAATAAAATTCAGACGCCGCACAGTGCTTTGCTCCCGCATAGCGAAGGGACAAAAATAGAGGAAGTGGTCTCTTAGTTTAGCACATTACTTTAAAATACTTTAATTCAAATATATTGAATTTATTTTGAAAAAATCGGGTTAAGGACACGTCTTACCTCCCATATGTGTAAGAACAAAATTTTCAATATTGGCTACATATCTGCACAGAAATTCTTAAAAATTCGTCGATATTTTACGTCGTGTGCTAGTAAGTTAAGCGGTTATTTTTATTGTGATCGACGCAAGGAAAAACTAAACTTATATAATATAGTTACCCGATTCTCATTAAATTTGTTATGGTATGTTTTCTATAATAAAGAAATGTTTATGCCAAATTAAATTGAAATGTTTTTTAAAAAAATAGAAAGAAAATTTGTCAGAAATAAACTAAAAAATTTTGATCGAATTTTTGGCGCCATCTTATACCAGCAAAAAGAGACAAACACAACATTTTGACTTATTTTGCCAAATTTACCTTGTTAATTAATCTAGGTTTTTAAACTAATTAAGGCTAAGGAAATTTAAGCAAAAATTACGAAAATATCAATTTTGTAAAATGCATTTTTCTTCGAATTTTTTACAATTATTTTCTTGTAGTTAAAGAAAAATTGCGTAGATCATATTTTTCTTTCTTCTTTATTATTCTATCAAAGCTATAAATTTTTTTTCAGTCTTTAACTGAATAACCAGCACATATGAAACTAATAAAATATACTAGTAAAAAAATTCACATAAAATTTTAATATAGTTAAAATTTCAGTCTTGTACTCTAAAACATGATTTTTTTTTACAGTTGTGAAAACGATTATCGTGGGTACGTGTGTGGCCTTACCCCACGGTGATCTAATCACCGAGTGAATACAATGCGTCTACCAGCGCCACAATATATGAAAAACTGCCATATAGGAGTACCCATTCGATCCTATGGTGTTTGGACATGATCTCCACTTTGGTTAGGAGCGGAGCCTTTGCGCTCCTTTATTGCAACATAGTCATATCTCAAAAAATGAGGTTTTCGAGTTAACAATGCAGAATTGTTAACAGTACTACCTTTTATATTGCGCAAACAATTTATTCAAATTACTTTTAAACTGTTTCCTTTAGGAGATATTTCTAAAAAAATTTTCTAAGATTTGTATGGAAACTAAAAATTTGAAATGTGCTTTTCTCGAAACAAACTTTTTTGCGTTATGACTATGTTGCAATGAAGGAGCGCCTTGTAAAACCCCTTCCGATCTATAGGTCACGGCACTTGGTTGCAATGCAACTCCACACCGAGCTCAAATGAACTCTCGCCGCAATTTGCGTTTAAACCACAACCACTACCGGGAACTAAGTTTCTGGGACTCCAGATTCTCGTGGTACCAGATTTAATGGTTGCAGCCCAATGGCTGCAACCAGTAGAGCCCAAACGGATCGGGCACTGGTCACCCCCTGCAACATAATAGTTACAATCAGGACAATAAGAACACTACTACTAAACGATTCTTTCTCGATTGTTCTTGACAAGTTGATAACTTAAAGGAAACACATTTTGGTTGAAGAAATCTTTTAAACTAATAAATGTTTTCCAGTTATAATAATGCATATTTAAAGCAAAAACATGATTATAATTAAATTTTTCTATACTCAATGACAAAACTCATTAATAGAATAAAAGTATTTTCTATAATTATTTTCAAAAATCTAATTATCCATTAAGAGGATATAGTCAATTTTTCATTGATGACTTTTTAGTTATTTGGTACATATTTGACGTAAAACGAATACATGTGTTGTGCATCCAATTGAAGCGAAGAAGAAAGAAAATAAAACCATTTGTAGGTGACATTTATTAACGATAATTGAACTCATCCATATGCAACAACAGAAGTAAGTACATGCGTGTTGCATGCAGTTGCAAGATGAACTGCATCATTTGAGATAAAGCAAAAATACATACATGTGAGTCGTTCTGTTGATGTGTCTTTTTTAACAAAGTGTTACTTGTTCACACATTTTTCTTATTTTTAAATAATTTGGTAATTTTTCCTGTTCTTAAAGTAATTAATCATATAATCAATTTGTCAATGAAGAACAAAATTTTGTAATTATGCCCATATGCATGTACGGCATGTATACATCTGTATAAAATTAAGTGCTTAAAATAAATCAATTGCGTCAGTGCTAATGAATTTTTACTTCCTAAGAATATTCTTATCATAAAGTTTGTATGAACTTTATTTTAAGATTGTTCTAGCAAAAAACAAATCGCTTAAGCAAATATTTTGTAGAGCACTTCGGTCACCATTCACAAATGCTAACAAAACCCTCCAAATAACAGAATCATTAGATATTAGTTTCTCGGACAACGCTCCGTTCCAACATAAAACAAGCTTTACAAGCGAAAGAATTATACAGATATTATGTTCTGTCCGGTCAAAAAATTAACAGCTTTTTCAACGCGAGATACATACGCTGCCTTAAAGACGGGTGAGAGTAGTGGCTAGCGATAGACAATGCTTTGAGTCATTAATGTATAAGCAGTTTTTTACAATAAAGCCTCGAACCTAATTAGTAGTTATTGGTTATGACTATTTGAAATGTCAGCGGTACATAGAACTAAACAAAATAAAACGTTTTCATGATCATAGATGTGTGGAAATTAAAGGCCACTTCAGACAATCACACTTTGTATTATGACCTGTCAAAAATTCAAATAATACGTGCAAATGTGATAGTGTGAATGTACAGCGTTATGAAAACAAGAAATAATACGGTAATAGATTTGACATCCCATAACACTTCACCATTTTTAGAACTTTGTTTAAGCAATAAGATTTTTCATTGGATCAGTAGGGCGATTCACTATGCTTTTTAAGCCACAATTACTTCGGTTAAAATTATTAACCACAAAATTAACCTTTTTCCTATTCACAAGTACTTTAAACACCGTATGCTGGTGTTTAAAATCAGCTGTTTCAGGCAGCTGTTATATTTAAACACATAAATAGGTGTTAATTAACACCCGCATTTTTTGTAGGTTTAACTATGTTGTTAACTTTATGTTGTTTACATATTTATTTCATTAAATTTATCTAATATTTTCTATCTCAAAATTTTTTTCCATTTTATAATTAATCGACAAATACATTCCTTAAGAAGTTTTCTAAAGAAATTTTTAAAGAAAAACGAAATATGGAATAAAAAGCTTTTAATTATTGTTTTTTATAGAAAGAACCTCGAGCTCATGTATTATTTTTAACATTTATATATATATATATATATATATATATATATATATATATATATATATATATATATATATATATATATATATATATATATATATATATATATATATATATATATATATATATATATATATATATATATATATATATATATATATATATATATATATATATATATATATATATATATATATATATATATATATATATATATATATATATATATATATATATATATATATATATGTATGTATGTAAAATGGTCAAAGTTACAAAAGATGAAAAAAACATATAAACAACAAAAAGAGACTCAGTACAATAACTAATAAAAATGAAATGGAGAGTTGCCACGTTATAACAATCTGAACGTGAAGAAAAATAAAACCCTCTACGATGGCTAAATATAGTTAGTGAATAACGTAGGGGTTAGTGCAAACAGCAAAATGTGTGGCTAAAGTTAACACTTCTAAGTGGGGTGAAAAGTTAGTGAATTGCACTACAGGGTTGCATTTTTTACAAAAGCAAATAATAAAAATATTATGGCCAGACGCTAAGCAAATTTACTGTTTATTTTCAAATCACATTTCTAATTTTACTTTAGGTGCGATGGTGTGAAAACAAAATGTAATGGTACGTTAGTTTTTTTGACAGTCGCAACAAATATCACTAGATTTTTGTCCCACAAAATACAGTCAAAATCCTAAGACTTGTGTGATAGTCTGAAACGCCCTTACGAAACATCAGGACAAAAGTTACGCGTCAACAATAGAACATTAAAATTGAACACAGCACATTTTTCTAATATAATTTTTCATGACGTGCATCTTCTGTACTAAATGTCTCGATCGGACCTGAAAATTACAGCTGTAGTCTCATTTTATATGATGTAAAAATAAAGCTTCATTTCTTACGAACATTTTTATATGAGGAGATCTCAGGCTTTGTTTCAAGGCACTGGAAGAGAAGCAAATTGTTAAGTAAATTTCTAAAAACTTTCACTAAATTGCATCACATTTGTATGTATTTACTATTTTAAAATGTAACCTCATACAAAAAAGTTATATATCTTAAATTGATGCTGTATTTTTTCAAACACCCTTTTATTACCAAATAGAATAATATTTTAATAGCTTTAAGTATCGAAAATATTTCAAAAATTTGTAACACACAATTAATTCAAATGGTGGTATTGTAACAAAAAATAAAAATTCAACCCCAATACCAATATCTGATTATTCCATCAAATCTCAACGAAATCATACCGTAACATGTTTTTTACATGAAAGGATAGCAAATAGTGCGATAAAATGTTTTAAATGTCACACGAAAACAAGTGCATTTCCCATTCCACAGTTAAATTTTATCAATGAAATCCAGAAAAAAACGAAAATCTTTTAAAAATATTAAAAATTCATATGCTTTGAATTTTGCAAAAATATCCTGAAGGGGTCGTTGACAAGGGAGGAAAATAATTTCTGTTTTAGCAAAGACTTTTAATAACCCATATTAGCGCAAGTTCTAGCGATACCATGAAACACTCGTATTTAGTTTCACACACAGATACAAATACTAAATATAAATCATAGAAAACAAGCCGCAATACAAGCATAGTTTTACAGCTTCGCCCCTTTTAACGGCCTTAACTTGGATGAGGCTGGTAAAGACGTAATGACACTTACTTTTTTCAGTTTTTAAGACTGAAAGAGTAAAATAGTTAATAATAGAAAGAGACGATTGTATAAAATACAATAAAATAATTTATGTACAAATATATGTGACATTTGTAAAAAAAAAACGATAACAACATGCAATTTTGTTCAAAATTAAAATTTTTCGTGTATTTAGTTGAAATAAATTAGTGAAAAATTAATAAAAAAAAAAGTCAAAATTGTAAAGGCAAAAGTCTCTTTTTAACTATTAAAGTAAAAATGGTGCCGTCGTTTTTAATTCATACTTTGGCAAACACATTTATGGTTAGGTTAGGTAGGCAGACCGCTGGATTCTCTAGAAAGTAACCGAATACTCCAACCCACTTGGGTCCTGTAGGTCCCTTTGTGATTGCCTGAAAAAGTTAGGTTATGAAACACATTTATACTGTAAAATATTTTTTGTTATATTTGTTTTTGTTTTGGTTTTTTGTAACATTCAGTGATGCGTCATTATTATATTGAAAAATCGTTTAGTTGTGAAAAAAATCTCTACATACAGGCTTAAACTAAAAAGTTAACATCACAGTAGCGTTTTTATCTGCAAACGTCACTTTTTTGGATTTTTTGACACTTCCCACTTTTTATCGATATTATGTTGACAAATTTTGACGTTTTTAGGTTTTTTTCAATATAGCCGAACTGTTTGCTTGAGTAATAATTTCAAGTGTGATATATCTATACTATTCTCCCAAATCTTAAAAAGACAGAAAAAAGGAAGTATCATTACAGCTTAAATGAGAGAATCCTGACTGACCACAGGGGAAAAAATTATGTTGCTTTAGATGAGTGTTATTAAATACTTTTTTCATTAATAGCCTCAATATATTAAGTTTTTTAGCGAAGTTATACAAAATTAACTGTTTTTAATCATACAACTGAAGTAATCATGGTAGAGATTGTTATTGGAATTAGGGAGTTAAATTCTAATGAAGTAAAAAAATATGTATGATATTTAATAATAAGTAGGCTGATTTAAATACGTTTTGATTCAAGTGAGCGCCACGTCTTGGACTTTTTGAGAAGTTTTACATAAGAAAAGTCAATAAAAGGTTACTCACACGATCACAACACTTAACGAGACCCTAACTTGTAGTTATTCGTTCAACAAATGTTTCTTTAAGTTAAGCAATTGTAAAGAGCGATGTGTGGCATGTGAACCCGTAGTATGGCAATCACCTGCCAGCCAGCGACCTGCACCGAGAGGGTTATAGCCGAGGCATCGATGATATATGTTAGCCGCTGCCACCGGATTATGGCGAAATTCGACTAAAATTGAGCCGTCGATGACAGGGCATTATATTTTCAAATATAAGCTAAATTGTATTTTTTGTGGATACGAGTATGAACATCAAACTTGGCATAAAAAATAAATTTGTGATTTCGCGACAAGTTTTCTACCAATGTTTACCGTACGATAATTGCCGCTTTTTACGGTAATTTTTACCTGCAAAAGGTTTATTTGATGTCGTTTTTAATATTTATATAATCGAAAACAATATTTATTTTCAATTATGTAAAATTCCACATGAATTCGTAGGGAACTTGAAAGTAAAAAAATAAAATTCTTTCGCGGATGTTCAAGTAAATAGTTATTCGTTTTAGTTACCTTGTAGATTTGTTTTATTCTCAGATAAATGAATAAATGAATAATCGTAGATGCAATTTTTTACTTCATAAAAATTAAAGCTTTATATTATGTTTAATTAACTTTGTTCTTGCATTCCAGCGAATTGTTGTTTTAATTTTTGGTTTTTGCAGTGCAACCTAAATAAGGGCGTATAGCGCAACGTAATTTTAGGCTTTGGTTTTACGTTGTATTTATTAAGTACCTTAAGTAAGAGCGTTAACGTTGTCCCATGAACAGTATTGTTCACTAACCTTGTATAGTAATAATCACTCAACGGAAATAACAAAAAGCGATAAAGTCGCTAAATTAGTCTGAAAGCGCTGAAAGTGTGATTACTTATTATCGAAAAAAAAACAGCATTTGCTTTGAAGCTTTCTCTTTTACGCTCTGTCGAATTTGGATATTCCAATCGCAAAACGTTGACGCCGCGGTATTAGGTTTGGTCTCATACATTTTGAATTTTGAAAAAATTACGCTTGACGTACTAACAATGCTATTGTAGAACATGGAAGAATATGTTTTCAGAAACTTATGTTTAGAAAGAAAATTTTAAGGTCTGATGTTGATTTTGAATAAACACACATTATTTAGGAATTGTTGTAATATCATTTTGTTATGATAATATTGGTTAAGTGCAATAATGTATGGAACAAAATGTCAACCAACCGGCCGCCGCGAACTCGGCGTCACACCTTCATCCGGTGGTCCAAACTTTCGATGACTCTGATGCATATCTGAAGTTCCGTTAATGTGGCGAACTATCTAATCTTAAATTGCGCCTGGCCTATTGCCGTACTCTTTTTCTTTAAAATAACCTCAAAGAAAGAAATCAAACGATCTCAAATCATATGACCTGGGCAGCCAATTGACATCACAACTACGTGAGATAACACGACCATTGAATTTGTTTCACAAAAGAGCCATTGTTTCGTTAGCTGTGTGGCAAGTGGCACCGTCCTGTTGAAACCACATATCGTCACATACATATCTTCCAATTCAGGCCATAAAAAGTTCGTTATCATCTCACGATAGCGAACATCCTTCACAGTAACTATCTGACCAGCCTCATTTTGGAAAAAATACGGCCGGATAATGCCGCCAGCCCATAAACCGAACCAAACAGTCACTCTTTGAGGATGCATTGGTTTTTCGACAATCACTCTTGGATTAACATTCGGACAAATGCGGCAATTATGCTTATAGGCGAATCCACTGAAGTGAAAATGTGCCGTCTTCGAAAATTAATCATCCACTGTTACCATTTCTTGCTACCATTCTGACCATTGACTATGCTTGGAATGGTCAAGGGCATTAGTTCTTGAGTCAATTGCACCGTGTAAGCGTGTAAACGTAAGCTTTTAAGCATAATGTTCATCAACAATGAGAGCTGGACGGCTCTTCAGCCACACTATAGCGAACAACAACAATATGTTTTACTGAACGAGCTGTGCGAGTAGGCACTGGTGTTTTCACATCCCCTAAAGACTGGGTTTGCTCAAATGTTTGCACGTTTTTTTCGATTGTACGCACATTTTGATGATTAAATTGACCCAAAAATCACGAAGCGCGCGATATGCATTTTGACTTGTACGTCCATTTTTATAATAGGCCTGAATAACTTTCACGCGTTGTTCGATAGCGTATCTTTGCTTGGTCTAAATTGAAATGGCAAATGAAATTCAAGAAAAACTTGACGTTTAGTGTGGTTCACATTCATCATCGGGCCTTAAAATTTAACCACGCGATATATATGTAAAAACAGTTTACATTTCTTCAAATTAGTCGCAATAGTGCACAGTCATAACTACCGTGATATGGACAAAGTGTATGAAAGTCATAATTTTTATAGATTTAAAAAATTTTTAAACTTCTGTTTTCATGTGAACCAGTAAATGATGAAATGGAAAACCAAAATAAATGGATTTCCAAACTCATCAGTGCTACCGAATTAAACGTGTGCATTTTATTAGTGAGATCAGCATACTTTATTGTAAAATTTAGTAGAGTTTTAGATTGTGTAATCAATTAGTTCTTCAATTAGTTTTCTTTATTTTAACCAAAACTTTGAAGGCCTTTATTTTAAAGGGAAATGATAGAAAGCAACTTATTTTGTTGCGGGTGCAGTTTTTTTACTGTGAAGACACTTTAACCGTTGCTCTTGGCCTCAGTGTATCTGCATATAAAAACCCAACCTCTCGAACACAATATCAATAAATGGTGTTTACGATGCATTAGTTGATGTTATAAGCAAATATTATTAAGTGTCACCCAAAGCAAAAAAAAAAAAGCAAAAAATAGGTGGTGAAAAATTATAAACCATTATTTCATTTACCAAAGAAAAAAAACTTTACGTAGTAAACATGTGGCTTTTCGCAAGGAAAAAATCAGGGGCGGAAAGTGTAGCTAAATTCAATATGTATTATATACAACTAAATGCATGTTTGTGTGTTTTAATAAAATTTATTAAGGCTCATAAGATGGGAAAAGAATGACTTTTTCAGTGTACTCGTAGATTTGTACAGCACATGAGTAGCATGCGAATTTAAGGATCGTAAATATATGAAGATACGAGTATTGTTTTCACTCTTTATTTATTTCATTTCATTCAATATTACTAATGTACTGTAATGGCTGGCAATTACAATTATTTAACGTTGCACTTTTTTCATATCCCCATATTCATCCATTCATTCTTAAAGCCCTTAATTTATTTGTTGTAAGATTTTTGCAAATATGGCAACTGAAACCATTTTAACAAGTTCATTCTTGTGAACAATAAAAAAAGAAACAAACAGATGAATTGAAAATCTTTTAATAAAATTCTGTGATGGTTGGTGGGACTTACAGCCAAATATTTCTGCTTATGCGATTTGTACTTGTACATATTTGTGAACAGCTCGTTTGATTTAAATAAGTGTGTTAAAAACAATTATTAACAAATGTTCAAATATAAAAAATAGCAATATTTTATTATATACGTGAACCTTTCTAATCAATAATTTTGCAAATGCATATTTACAGCTAGTTATCAATCTCGAAAGAAAGTTAGTCCCTCGCATTCCAATTAGATTGGGTTTAGCTATTCTCATTGTTATTCGCTGGTATGCAGGTAAAGGGTGGTGAAGTTTTAAGGGCCGCTGCTGATTTTGAATAAAACACAAATTATTTAGGAATTATTGTAATTTCTTTTTATTATGATAATATTGCTAAGGCTTAATGGAACAAAATATCGGTCAGCTAGTCACAGCGACCTCGGCAGCACACCACCAACCGATAGTCCAAATTTTCGATGACGCTAAGGCATAATTGACGTTCTATATCGTTAATGTGCCGAATTATCTTATCTTAATTATTGCATTTTATTTCAAATAACCCTAAAGAAAGAAGTCCGACGGTGTGAAATCACTTGATCTCTACTGCCAATTGACATAGCCATGACGTGATATAATACGGGCATTGAATTTGTCGCGCAAAACAGCCATTGCTTCGTTAGCTCGGTGGTAAGTGATACCGTCCTGTTGAAACTACATATTGTCCACATCAATATCCTCCAATTCGGTCCATAAAAAGTTCGTTCGTTCTCATCTCATGATAGCGAAAACCATTCACAGTAACTGCCTGTCTGGCCTCATTTTGGATAAAATAAGGCCCGATGATGCCGCCAGCCCTTAAACTACACTAAACAGTTATTTTTTGTGATTGGCTTTTCGATATTCTTTATTGGAATATTTTTAATTAGATTTTTATTTTTTGTACATTAGTAACTATATCGGGTTTTATTTCATGATTTTCCTTCTTTTTTTAGAAGAAGTTTTTACAATACAAATTTGCTGTATATTAGTTCAATAATTTTTTATTAAGGAAGGCAAGAAAACTAATAATCAAACCTTTAGCTGAGGGGCAACTAGCTGTTGTATAGTCGCTACACTACTCATCAGCATCCATTTTCGGATTTGAACTCGGGTTAAGACGCATCAAGAACGGCTGCCTTAACCACTTATCCACCGATCCATTGAATAATTCTCTGGCCATATTCATCTGATATTGAGTCACATTCATTTTTTAATTGGATTATCATTTGCCCAAATGCGGAAATTCTACTTATTAAAGAATCTACCGAGGATCACTGAAGATGATTTTGAACGCGAATTTTCATGGTTCAAATTGAATTAGTCTGAGGTAGAGATATGTGAAATGAAATGCAGAATAAACTTCACGTTTAGATTTAGTTCACATTCAACATTGGCCCCTTAAAATTTAATAATCATTTTTCATATCGATACGGTGATACTAGCGAATATATTTTTTTGTGAAATAGACTGATAGCTAAAACTTTGTCCATAAGTTTTGGCATATCATTTAGCTAAACAAGTCCTCTCTTATTATATATTCTATATTCCCACATTTAGATAAAGGAAAAATTAACGATTTTTTCCATCCGGGAAGTGAATAATTTAGTTCAATAGATACTGTAAAGTTAACCATAAATAGATGACGCAAACATTTTTTGCGAATACCGATTTTCTATCCGAACACAGTGGTAAGAAGGTCATAGTGTAATTAAGTTTTTTGTTAATGTTTTAATGTTTCAGTGTTTTAAACAATTTATTCTGGCATAAAATATAAAACCATTCGCCAAAAAATTTACGAAGCGTCGAGTGCAACAATACATAAAAATTGTTTTTAATTATTAAAGAATATTACGAGTATAAGCTAAACCAGTAATAGAACAAACACGTAATTTATTTATTTTATTTTGTTCATAGTGGTCTCTTTGTAAAAATTGCAATATAGCAATATAGTGCTATGGAATTCGTTAAAGGGCATCGCCTCAACATCTAACATTGAAAATATTCAAAGGCGACAAAACCAAATTGGCAGAGTTGCTTAAAAAATTATGTGGAGACAGTTTCTTTGCCCGATGTCCAAAATATATTTTATTGGCATTTTATTTAGAAGCCCTCTCAAAAGAAAAGATGGACTCATAAACTGCGGAAATTAAATAAAATTTTTTTTTGAAAGATTATTTTGCCACTTTTGTGGAGTAACTTTCAGAATTAAAATTATTCTATAATCAAAATCCGTTCAGCGGTTTAGGTGTGGAAAGGTAACAGACAGACAGAGATACTTCTGCATTTATAATATTAGTAAGGAATAATTTTGTTGTTAGCATAGGATTATATTTTGTAAGGTAGGCATGAGGGTAATTTTGTTTTACTTTTTCGTAAGATCTGTTAATTTCGAAGCTGTGCGATTCAAATTTACTTTATTAAAATCTTTGATAGATAGATCCATTTATAAATACTAAACGTTCGCATGATTATGCTTAAAAGAAATTTGAATATATTCATTTGATTTTTGAATAAATAAACCTTCGTACCGTATACAATTGAATAAGAAGTGACTCATATTCTATTTTAATAACAATGAATACATTTATAATGATAATAACTCAATTAGTGGAGAAACAAATGCAACCACATTCACATAAAACAAATACAAGGAAAAAAAAGTTTCAAATATACTATCATTCGAATGAACATAAGTAGCATTCGAAAGTATTCATAGTTTTATACATATCTGTTAGTAATTTAATTACCAATTTTTTATGTTTGATATTTTGAAAAGCAAGTACATATGCATACACTTCTGTATGTCTATATTTGCAGTCATTTATCAAAAGAAATAAGAATAAATTGGTTAGAAATTTAAAATTACATGCGTATTTCATATACTAACAAAGCTTTTTTGTCAACTTCACCTTAACTTTTTTATTTTAGAGGCAAATCTCTTTTCAACAGAATTTTATAATGAATGTAATGTTCATTCGAATATTATTCATTTTATTCATTTGATATTACAAATTGAATAAATGAATATTCGAATTAAAACGGATACATGAAAGAATCTATTAATTACGATAAACTTAAAAACTCAATTCATTTTCTTTTCTGTTTTCACACGTTTTACTCTGTACTCAATGTTTGCATCCTCAATATTTGAGTGTGAATATTATATTTCTAGTGTATATATAAATAAATGAATATATTCATGTAACCTACTAATATATACTTATATATGCATAACGTTTTGCGCGCAATTCAATGTTTTTGGACTCAATAACATATAACAATTTATTGACAAAATTTTTTACATATTCAAGTAGATCAAAAGAATGTGGTTGCTGAAAAAAATATAATTCTCAGCGTTTCCATAAAGCAATGACTTTATTGCGACCTAAAAACTCGCAAAAGCATTCGGAATAAGACTTCTACCTGCTGATTCGTTAAGATCGGTTTTGATATAAAGGAAAATGTATGTAGATATTCAAGGCTATAATAAATTTTTGCGCAATTCATTGTTTTTTGGGCTAAATAACATATAAGAAATTTGATTGTTTAAAAGTTTAACTCTAAGAAACACAATTTTTCACTGAACTAAAGGTATTTTTGTTCTCTATGAAATCTTAGGAAAGAGAATTGTGACGTGAGAACCGCTGTTTTTTCCAATTTACGGATCACAATGTTATATATACATACATATGTAACCTTAAAAACGAGAACACACTGCAAGTAAAGTAAATCATTTTTATTTTCAAAACTAAAGATGTAAAATTTCACTCACTTTTTGCGCCCAATTCAAGCTAAACTTTTAAGGGGTATCCCATTAAAATCAGCGTAACGTCGCTAGATTATGGGATACCTTTATTATATTATATTATATACATTATACCATAAAGGTATGTAAATAATGCCAACATGGTCAAATTCATCCAAACTTTGAGTCTTTATTTCCTGTGTAGTATTTTTTTCAGTGCATTTTTATTTATTTATTTTTATTTTTAGCTGATTAATAACAATCTTTAAAATTAAAAATTCTTAGCTTTTCACGTAGTTTTACAAATTTTCTTGCATCTTATGGGTTTTTGTTTCATTCTAAAGCAATTTGCCTTTGTCTAAAACAAAAAAATTAAAGCTTACAAATTGTTGGTAATTTATTAAAAAAAAGGCAGTGACTTTTTTTTGAGGAGTCTACAAAAATAAAAACCAAAAACATAAAATAATTCCAAAATATTGCAATTGGTTGGTTCCTTTTTGTTCATTTGTCTTCGGGGTGCACCTTCACACGCTGGTTGCCATTTATTATTTTTTGCTTCAATTGCTATTCAAGAAGGGAGCTTTCTTCAGTTTTCTTTTCTTGTCCGGAAAAATAAAATATCATTTTCCACCTAATTGCTTTACAGTGATTAGTAATATTAAAAATTTCTTAGTGCTCCCTTTTTACTTTGGTGATTTCTGATTTTTTTATATTATTTTGTTTCAAGAAAAATTATTCTCTTCTTTTTAATTTTAAGTGCAAACATTAATTTTTGAACAAGAAATATTTTCTTACATTTTTTCCAGATGGAGGGAGCGCTATAATTTTTAAAATGGTGTGTATGATAATTTAAGTAATATGACTTAAAGTATTTTTGTTTTTTATTAATTTATTTATTTATTAAAATGCATATAACAATTTAATAAAATTACCACCCTCAAGGTTTTACAGAGGTGAAAAAAAGCAATGCATTAAAATACACTAATTTCGTTACAAAATATATATCATATCATAAAAATATCGCTAAAAAAGTGGGAAACTAACTGTGCAATCTAAACTACCACGTCAAGCGTAATTTATCTGTCAAAAGTCCTCATGTACACACAAAATGTAAAAGACCAACGCAAATAGCGCGGCGTCAACGCTTTGTGCCTGGTCACACACAGCAACTATAGTTGGGAAATTCTTGACTTTATAGAAGCTTTCGGTGAGGGGAATAAGAAGGGAAAAAGAATTGCCGGTACTCGGCAATTCTCAGCAATTCCTTACTTTTCGCTCATGTATGTATGTGTATGTGCATATACAATCTAGATTGCATGAAACAAAAGGTAGAGAATTGCTCAAGAATTGCCGAAAAAAGTTTTTGTGTGTGGACAAGAAAGCAATTCCAAAAGAAAATTGCTAAAAAGTTCGGCAATTAAAATCGCTGTGTCTGACCTTAAACTTTGTAATTGGAAAATTCAATTTTGACAGAGCGTAATAGAGAAAGCTTTACTATCTCTCAGTAAAACTCGCTTCATAACAAATGTTACTCAATTTTGGCGGCCATTAGTAATCACACTTTGGGTGCTTTCAGACTAATTTAGCGACTTTATTACCTTTTATTATGTCTATTCAGTGATTTTTATTAAACAAGTTAGTGAACCATACCGTTCATAACACAATTTTAACGCTTTTATTTAAGTTATTTATTAAAGTGTAAAATCAAGGCGCTAAACTGCGTTGCTCTTTACGCCCTAATTTAGAAAAATTCTGTTTTTTTCTTTTTTTAACTTTTTTTACAACTGCGAATAAACGCAACCAGTACATTATTTAAATTAAAAATATCTTTTATTAACAATTCTCACGAATATGCAAGTGTAAAAATCGTCCACTGTAAATAAATATTACGTTTTTTTTCAGTCGTGCACAATACTTACAATATTAACACACGAACAGCTGATATTGCCGAGCAACTTTTATTATTAATAGCGTTGTCAACTTTGAAATTTGAAAACGCACCAAAATGGTTTTACCCCATTTTATTTCAACAAAAACACAACCAATTTGGAATTTTTCTTTTCATATTCAAAACCAAGTTTTGTATTATATGAAATATAATATTTTTATATTAAAAGCATAGTAATAAAACAGCATTTCTAGTACCGGTAATAGCATGCCAGCAAATTCATTCCATAGCTGGAATTCGTGTTTGACAAACCTTATAAAATTTTTTATTGAAACTTTAGCAAATTTATTATTCAGCAATATTACTTAGTTGTATTCGCAGTCGAACGAAATCAGCTGTTATTTTTTCTGGTACACAAAACTACAGCTGCTTACTGTCGTTAAAATTATAATGCAGGAGCATACAACCGTTACTGCAACGGATGAAATATGCCGACAAAATTTACTATTATCGGATCATTAAAAGTTATAGAATCGCACTACAAGCCTTCAAACTCGATTTATGGAAATTCTATCACACACAGCGTAACTTTCTTTTGTGTTTTCGTAAGCAAACAATGAAAAGCAGTTGACAAGAGTGGGTGTCTTTAAAAAAATTTATTGAAATATACGAATGTTCGGCAGAATTATACCAACTAAAAGATGAAGTTTACTATAATCAATATTTAATGCAAAAATTAATAATAATTACTAATTTGGTAAACGTAATGAATTCACCCGCAATCCAGTGTCTACATTTATTGTAATATTGACAAACTTGGCTAGATCGTTTAATAGCAAAACATTACTTCAAAATCAGTAAACTTTATAAAATGAAATGTTTCTTTTTTTTCGAAAATTTTTATAATATACAACACCAAGATTTTTTTAGTTTGTGCATATAATAGGTTTCACATTATCACTCCTTATTCTGATTGTGCTGTGCAAAATAAAACGCAAAAATTTTGGATACTGGAATAAACTTTTTCTTAAATTAAAACCAAAAGTTGAATTGAATTAGATTTGTTTCCAACGAAATTTTAAAACCTCAACGAAAATAAAAAAAAGCGCACCACTCACCGACTAAAGTATTTTCCGCACAAATAATTGCAAAAGCACTGAAAACGGTGCGAAAGGCATCAAATTGAGAGCGCTGATTATTAATAGATTGATCAAATAACTTTCAGCAATTTTTACGTAATATTTTATATCAATTTTTATTAACGAAACTCATTTTTAACACAACTTGTTCAACGGTGTTATGTATGACGATCAGCTGTTAGGTATGAAAAAATTAAAAACAAAAAGATCAGCACAAAATACCACAAATGCATTTGATTTGGTGTGTCTTGATGCGTCGTTACTTGATTCAAGCATCGCCTTAGCGATGCTTGTATCTAAGATTGCAAGAGTCAGATAGAAATAATCAATGTTAAAAAGAGACAGTTATATAAGTTACAACAAAATAACTTATGTACAAATAATTTTGACATTTGTAAAAAAACCATAATAAAATGCAATTTTGTTTACAAATTAATGAAAAATTATTATTAAAAAACCATGTAAGGGCAAAATACTTCTTTTCTATAAATTTTAACTTATAGTTTGGCAAACACATTTAAATTGTGTTGTTGCTCTTGTTGATATTGTTCAATAACTCGCAACAATTGTAAAATATTTTGTTTTTGCGTTAAGTCTTTATTTTAAAACATTCAGAGTGGTGCATCATCATTATGTGCATAAAAAGTGATTAAGGCAGCTATTCATGATACGTCATGGCCCGAGATCAAATCCGAAAATGGGTGCTTATGAGTAGTGTAGCGACTACGAAACAGCTAGTTGTCCCCCAGCTAAAGGTTTGATTATTATTTTTCTTGCGTTGCTTAATCAAAAATTATTAATCGCAAATATGCAAATATGTATTGTAAAAAATCCTTCTTAAGAAAACTTGAGAAAGGAAAAACTTGAATTAAAACCCGGTGTAGAAATGTACAAAAACCAAAACTATAATTTAAAAATCGTCTAGGTGAGCAAAAACTATTTCTACAGACAGGTATAAAACTTAAAAGTTAACAGCACAGGTGCATTTTAAGCTTCATACGCCACATTTAAGTAAATATTTTTTGGTTTTTTTTTGACACTTCCCACTTTGTATCAATAAAATATTTAAAAATTTTGACGTTTTTAGACTCATTTCAATATAGCTGAACTCCTTGCTCTTAATGATAATTTCAATAATATCTCCAAATTCTTAAAAAGACAGAAAGCTTAATTAATTTTTATATAAGTACTAAGAGAAAGCAGGCAGCGTCAGTTGAGAAAGCAGGCAGCATTTTGTTGTAATAATGTAAAAAAATACTACTTTTTTGTGAAAAACAAATTTTTAAAACAATCGTTTTTCTTTTTTATTTAACAGAAAATCCTGAATCAAAAATACAAGATTGCTGCGCTTTCGTTTTCAAAATAATCAACTGCTCCCGTTTTTGTAAAAAGTGGAAGAGAGTTTTGCACAGGACTTTTTTTGCTTGCAGTTTCTTTGACTTCCAGTGTTATCATACCGTAAAATTTATCTATTTTTGCCGGTTTTTTTGGGATGCTGAAAAGACTTATATATTTATATTAAAAAGTTTTTTTTTACAAATTTGTTCAGCTTACCTTTGAATAAAACAAAACCAAAAATACACACAAAATTTTTTTTCAGAAAGTAAAAGACAAAAAAGAAATATATTACAACACTGATGCCTCTCAAACAAATTCTAGGCGTAATCTACGTTATTAAAGAAACAGTCCAAATTAGTCCAAAGTTGCCCAAAAGTGTAATACGTAAAATTTTTTGTACAATTTTGAGGGAAATGAAAGAGAACATTTTTTAAATTTCCTGTAAAAATTTACCATAACTTTTTCTTTGTGTATTATTATTATTTGGATGGGATGTGGCACTCATCGGCCACTTGCACTGCGACCATTGTCGATGTATCGTGCGTCCCCTTCATTAGGAGTGATAGCAAATCACATTCACCTAAAGTATGTGCTTGTACCTCCTGTGTTCCTAATCTTCACAGTGAGTGATCAAATGCTCTATTGACTCCTCTACCTCATCACTGAATCTGCAAATGTCTGTATTGGAAATGCCAGGTGCTTAAGGCAGGTATAATGTCCTGTAAGTGCACTTGTAAGTGTTCTGAGGCTCTTCCTATTTCTTGGAATGTTCGATACCAACTGTCCCGTTTCAACGGTGGACTTCGTCGATTTCTTCATCTTCTCATTGAGGGGGCTCTTCTTGAAGTCAATTGTTGGAGTTGGGCCAATAAAAGTCCCCTCTGCTCCTTTTTTTTAGATTTCAGCCATTTCTTTGTCAAATTTCCTCATCTCCTGGCACCCAGAGCAGAGCAATCTAGTTCTGGCTTGCAAGTTTATTTAGCCTGTTGTGGAATTCCAGTCACGCAAAGACACAACTGCCAAGGGCCTTTACTGCTGATTGGTTATCAGAGAATATTTTGATAAGCACTCCCTTGTGTTCATTATCAGACAGCATTTCCACCACTTCCCTTATTGCGTATAGTTCTGTTTGGCGCGCTCTTGGTTCCATTATTTACTTTGGATCCATCCGTGAACCACTTTTGTGATCCATCTCGTTGCCACCTTGGGCTTGTGCTCTATTCTTCTCTTGTTGTGAAGATAACCAACAAGGTTTCCTGCCTTTATCTACCTTTTGTAGATAAAGATCGCCTGAACAGCCGCCTCTTTTTGAACAAACACGTTTAGCGGTGTTAGGTTCAAAAGAACTTTCATGCCGGCCGTTCGGGTGGTTTGCATCACCCCTGTGATACATAGGCATGCAAGTATTTGATCCTTTCGACATCATGATATGACTGTTTGTTTGGTCATACTAGAGCCTCGTATAGTATAGTTGGTCCTATCATTTGAGTGTATAACCAGCATGCCATCTTAGGACTTAGGCACCAGGATCGTAGTAGGATAGTAGTCCAGAGGCTTATTATTGCCTTATGACTGATTCAAGATGCGCTTCCTATATGAGTTTTCTATCCAGGATTATGCCCAGATGTTTTATCTCTATATGGTGAGCTACCTCAATACCGTTTATCATTAGAGTAGGAATGTCCACTTCCCTTTTCCTGGTAAATGGTACAATTTTCATCTTTCTAGTGTTTATTGGAAGCCCTTCCGTTCTGCACTATTCCTATGTTGTGACTAATGCATCTTGGATTAACACTCCCATCGTGTTAGGACGATCGTCCCTAATGCATATAAAATCCCTTCCGGTTAAGAGGCCTGAGTAGATCGTCAGGAAGTAGTGATTTAAATAAGAGCAATTACTTAAGACTGAAAAACTGAACTTGCATTTAAATACAACTTAAATTTAAATGAAAATTAAAAATCCTTCTTAAGAAAAAACTTAAGAAAGGAAAAACTTGAACTAAAACCCGATGTACATATGTACAACCCAAAAAATTTTTAATTTAAAAAATTATAAAAGTACAACAAAAATTTAACAAATTAATATTTACATCTCTGGGTAAGGAGAATAATATTAAAATACAAAAATATGTATGTTAATAAAAGAAAAAATAAAATACCGCTGGTTCTGAGACAGCATACGCTGTACAAGCAATGCGGGCAATTAACAAAAATGCATATGTGATTCAATATGAGTGGTTAAAGCAGCAGATCATGATACGTCATGACCCGAGTTCAAATCCCAGTGGGTGCTGATGAGTAGTGTAGCGACTACGAAACAGATAGTTGTCCCCCAGCTAAAAATTTGATTATTATTTTTCTTGTCTTCTTATTGATCACAGCAGATTTGTATTGTAAAAAAATCCATCTTAAGAAAAAACTTAAGAAAGGAAAAACTTGAACTAACACCCGATGTACATATGTATGTACAAACCAAAAAATTTTTAATTTAAAAAATTATAAATTTTGTATTTAAATACGAAATCAAAAACTTTTCCTAATTTTACTGTTTTTTTTTTTTTTTTTAATGTGGAGTTTCTTGGCATCAGTTTATAGGGAAATTTTTGCCTCAATTCTGTCTTTTCTTCTATGTCACAAGTTGCCCCATCTTGTTGAAACCAAACAGTATTGAAAGAGATTCTCTTTCGGCGTAATTCTTGACAGAAAAACTCCTTCAACATCTTTAAGTAACGGTCTCCACTGGCCATAACAGTAAGAACATTTTCATCGAAAAATTAAATGCCGAAGTTGAACCTTGAAGAAACTGCACACCACACTGTGATGCAAACATTTGTTGTGATAACATTTGATGGAGCATCTGTGGGTTGGAATTACTCCATATTCGACAATTTTGTTTGTTAACATTGCCGTTTAAATCAAAATGTGCCCCGTCAGATATAAAAATACAGGTCAAGACTTTTTCATCCCCTGACACCATTTGAATGATCTTCTCAAAAAGTTCCAAGTGAATCGGGAAGTCTCTATAGCTCGTGGTAAAATTTGTACTTAATTTAAAGCATTTTAGTTTTTCTTCTTTGCATCTTTCTTTAAAAATTTAACCTTTATTTTTGTCACAAAACAATTCTGTAAATTCTTTTCGAGATATTGATTGTATAAGCAGTAGGATGTTGGCGTTGGTGGCCAACGTGTTTAATTGCATTTCGCTGGCGCTTAAAACCAGATTTCTAAAACTTTTTAGTAAAATATTGCTCGTATACTGATGGTCTATGATAGGTACAAACAATAGCGAGCTAGCTGTATCATAATTTTATTCGAACCTGCTCTTCAGGTTTAGTGATTGACGATTCTGTTGGAATGTTGAACTTGTTTACTTTTTATGAACTGAATTCGTAGACGATAAAAGTTATTTAAAAATCAGCTGTTTTATATCCACTGAATGAAAAAAAACGAAATATTACTTAAATATACTATTATCATTATTTTCAGGTTACTCCTCGTACTCCTCGGAAGTACCCTATAACTTTTTATAGCTCTTTCCAATATTTTTTTACTTGTTTATTTTATTTTCTTCATTTTCTGCTACGTTTTTCATGAAAATTTAATATTTCAACTCGTTTTAGAATTTGAGCCATAATGAAATGTGAAAAAATTCTTTTAACTTGCAATTACAAGGATTGATTACTTTTAGAAATACTTTTGAAAGTAACAGAAAGTAAAAAAGGAAAAAAATGATGTAAAAAATTTGTAACAAAGTTGAAAAAATTTACTAATTTAAGTGAAGGTATGACATTTTTCAAATTCAAAGCAAAAAAGATGAATCCTTCAAAACTAAAGACAAAAGCAAATGAAAGAGTATGGGGGAGAAGTGAGGGTGAAAGAACTACGAATGAATAATCACTATAGTTTAAATAAAGAAAATTTTATTTAACACTTGAATAAATAACGTCGAAATATTCAGTTACTTTTTCTTTATTTAAATAAACCATGAAATCTTCCCAAAAATATTTCCACTCAAAAACCACCACCATAAATTAATTAGAAATCATCTTATAACAAAAGTAAGGACGGTCGCCTCATTTCATTTTGTGTTTTTGGTTTCTGGATTGATATGTTATTTTTAATTTTTTTTATTCGAAATGTTTTTTATAAAAAAAGCCGTCAGACATGCATGTGTTAAAAATTAATATTAATTTGTTGGCTCAATGAAATCTTTTATCAAACAGAAGCGGAGCAGTGTGTTTGCAATCACATGTTTGAATAAATGATTTGGAACTTAAAAAAAGCGAATTATTGAAATCAAATCATCATTTACATATTACTGAAAGAAAATCGTAAATGTAATAACAGAAGGTTTCTAAACATCGCTATGTTCTAAGAAAGAGTGAAGGTATAATTATATAGAAAGCAGATATAATTTGTTTGGAAATTGTTTCCCAATTTTGTCAACTAATTAAAATTTTTATTTTTTTGAAATTCAGACTTCTTGAAAATAAGCATTTATATATTTATTTCTATTACCTTGAGAACCCCTGAGGATATTGATAAGTCACTGAAGACCTTAAATTAGCCGAACAACATGTTACCACTAACCATACAAGTTTTAGAAATGCGAACGATAGAACATATTCGTCTCAAATTGAACAACTTCTGACAGAAAATAAAAGAGTTAGAAGAGAGTGGCAGCCTCGCAGGTCTCCCCAACTTAAAAACAGACTACGGGAATGCATAACTTAATTAGGAAATCTGTTTAAAATCCAAAGAATGGCTTCCTTTAAAAATTATCTGAAATGTCTTGATGGTACCCCTTAATCTTTAGAAATACTATGGAAAGCGACAAAAGGTCTGAAAGGATCCGTAATAGGTAAGCCACCTTGGCGAACTTCAACTCGAGATTGGGCACGAAGCAATTCTGAAAAGGGGATGGTGTATGTTAATCTCATGAAAAACGTTTTTATTAGAATCTTTTTTAGGCGTTTGTTATTTATTAAATCTTCAAAATGAACTCACAATAAGTATTCAAATCTTAATACTAAATATAATAATACAAAAAGAAATAATCGTAAAAAAATGAAAAATGCTGGACAAAAAATTTTATTATACGGGAACTGATGGTGGCAACGGTATCCCTTCTTCTCAACCGAGTGGAGCCGCCAAAATTAAGCATATTGCGCGTAAGAGGATTTGGATAAAGTTCAGGAAATTTCTCTTTTACCAGCGAAACACTCAGATCTTTATGAATTCGTGAATTCTTTACGTACCATGGAGCTACAGTAATCGTTCGAAGAATTTTTTTTATTTAATTTTTTTATTTTGGACCAGTACTCAGGGGATGACACCTACATATGCAGTGCAGAACTGGGAAAATAGGTTTTGATGAGGGGGAAAGAGGGAGTTGAGTTTGTGAACATTTGACTTGAACTTTCCAACGTTATAACAGAAAGGAAACACGTCTGCAGGCAATTTACTCCACAGACAAAGCGTGCGGCTGAAAAACGAATTCCCTCTGTAATGAGTTGTACGATTCCCCGGGCAATCGACCACAAATGGGTGAGCTCTAGACGATGAACGCGTCCTTTGTAAAAATGTGCGGGTTTCGGGAACAAGATCCCTAATCTCGTCAGAGCAAAATCTATTGTAGTAACGATAGAAAAGAGTAACGCACCCCACACTGCGTCGATGCTCCAGTAAGTCAATAGAGTTGGATACCTTACTGTCACCGATAAGTTTCTTCGCCCTTTCCTGTAACGCACCCCACACTGCGTCGATGCTCCAGTAAGTCAATAGAGTTGGATACCTTACTGTCACCGATAAGTTTCTTCGCCCTTTCCTGTACACGGTCAAGTAACCCCAAATAGGCTTTGAGGCACCGGCCCAAACATGAGAATTGTATTCCATTTTCGGTCGGATGTAGGTGTTATAAATAGTAAGGAGGTCGGATGGAGTTAAGTACATCTTATACCGTTTCAAAAAACCTAGGCATTTGAATGCTTCTTTAGAGATATGAAAAATGTGTTCAGTCCAGCGAACATCACACTGTATCTTCATTCCAAGATCATCAAGAGCATCCGATTCCTCAATATTTATACCATCCATGAGTACAGATGAAGCAGCATTTTCGGTCGTTTGTTTGTGCATTAATAAGCAACATTGGGTCTTACGAGCGTTAAAGGTGACCCTGTTTTTACGACCCCATTCGGAGATTAATAGAAGATCACTATTTAGTGAATCGTTCATATTTAGCTTCTTGGCAGCGATGGCAAATGCTACTGTTATCTGCGAAAGAGTGGATAGGGTTTTGTCGACTTTGAATTTTTTCAATGTTTAACGCTGAGTCAATGCCCCATAATTGAATTCCGAAGTACCATATAGGCTTTAGAATTGCATTGTATACCAAAAGTTTGCAATCCAACTTCAATGCTGAGTTTCTATCCATGAGCCAATTTAGTTGTGCTGCTATTAGTTTCAACTGAGTGAATTTGTTGGTATATATCGATTTGATTCAATGTGAGTCTTCCATGTGATTCAATGTGAGAATACCAAAGTTGTTAATTTGGACAGCCGAACAGGTTCGTTTATGCAGTGTGAATGTAAGGTGAGTACATTTTTGTTCATTACATTCGATTTTCCAAAGTTTTAAGCATTTCTCTAATATTGAAATATAATCTTTCAAATTTCGTGAAGCTAATTGATGATTGCATGTACGCTGTAGAATGCAGTGTGATCTGTGAAAAGTTGAAGTGTCTCGATTGGCTGAGGTGGGCTTATAAAGCCGCCTTCTTTGATAACAAGTTTCCGGCCGCATAAGTAGCTTTCCAGAAGCTTGTGAGTGTTTACAGCTTAATAGATATTGATGACCCATTTGTCACTGATCGCTTAAAGTGAATATAGACAGGGCAATCACTGTAATTTGCAGTATAGTTACCTCCAAAGTTACTGCATTTTTAAGGCTCGAGTTAGTCTTCGATTTCTTTCGCTGTGATGTACCATGAAGTTCGCTACACATAACACAAACTGTGGGCAGTTTACAACAAAGCTTAGTGTGGCCAAACCCTTGATAGTTTAGGCACTGAACGGAACCTAAACGCTCATGTAGCTCTTCACTTGGGACCCTATGATGTAAGAAAAATTTAAGGCTATAAATTGGAGGAATTTCATTCTTTTTTTTTTTTTTTTTTTGGTATACAATATCCTCTGGTTCTAGTTCAACTCTAACAATGGGTTGAGGGATCTTTTCACGACTCCATACGTTCACTAGTTTCAAATTATCAACAGTCAAGACCTAATGCAATCAAAAGGTTCTTACTGCTCCCATGAGCAGTTTATTCGTTAAGGAACAGTGCTTGTCTAACAATTCCAACTGTTTTAAAGAATGACCAAGTATTTACCGACCCGATTGACAAGGCTAACCTGCTGTTTGGCATTTTTGCAAGCAATTCTAATTACCAGCATTCTAGCACTGGTCTTCAAGCAGTGCTTTTCTCCTCTTGAGTACCCAGTAGCACGCCATTTTAGTATATATCATCATATTGGTAATTTGCTATTGTGCTGGAAGCTTGCTTATAAAACGCCAGTCCCAAAAAGAGTGATGCAAATAACTGTGAAAATTGCCGCCCAGTGGCAATTTGCTTTGCGCCTTCCAAAGTAATGCAAAATATAATTAACTACTATCTGGTAAAGTATGTAGGGTCGCATAAATTATTTTGTGACCGTCTATATCGATTTCATAGGGGTGAAAGTAAACTAGTGGTTCTAGATATCTCCAAGGCTTTTGATAGAGTATGGAATGGTGTATTATTACAAGCTCGCTGCTTTTGGTATTGATGCTGATTTTTGTTGGTAAATATCGATCATTCTAGACCGCACTATACTAGTTGTTTTAGATGGAGTCTCATGAAACGAGTTAAAGATTAATTAGAACGAAATAATATACTTCTTTATTTAGTTATTGGCTCAGCCTAGCCAAGATCGGTGCATGAGGCAGAATATGAATGACTCACTAAGTAATGAGCTTTTAATCACAGGGTTATCTTGAATACCCGTAAGACTTTGTGTTTTTCATTAATGCACAAGTCATGAGCGTAAATGCTGCTTCATCTGTACTCATGGATGATATAGTATAAGGAATGGGGTGCTCTTTGTATTCTTAGAATGAAAATACAGTGTTATGTTCGCTGGACTTAAGACAATTTTCATGTCTCCAAAAAAGCATTCAAGTGTCTCAGTTTTTTTAAATGTAAGATTTCACTCTTATCTTTTTTTATCTTGTACCAGTACTCAGGGGATAACCCCTACATATGCAGTGCATTGTACTGGAACTAGGAACTTGGGTTATAATGAGAAGGAAAGAGGGTGTAGTGTTCGTTAACAATAACAACACGAAAGACTACAACAAACTCTGATTTCATTTGATGCATTTAAAATGTTGGAATTAAATTAGTTAAAACTGATCAGTGCCCAGTGTATATACCTTCGACACTGCTCAGATTAGCAAAATTTAGTCCAACACTTTCCACACCACAAGGTAATGAAATACATTCAAAATATATTATGAATGAACACATAAAGAAAACACGGAATTCGGTGAAAAATGAGAAGAAAAAAAAACAAGAAATTGTTTTCTACCTATTCCGGTGCAATTTGGTTTCATACGAAGTTAATAGTGAACATATATAGAAAATAAGGACAACAGTGAAAAAAGAGACAAAAAAATAAAATAAAAACACGTGTACACAGTTTGACACCTATTCCGTTGCAATATATAGAAAACGGACAGCAGTAACAAAAGACGTCTGTACAGGATGGAAGACAAAACATTACTCCTGATCATCTTACTACCTATATCCAACATAAAAGGGAATAAAACACTCATATTTTGGCCGGTGCGTCAAAGTCTATTTTGGAATTACTCAACCAAGAGAGAGCGAAGAAGCTCATCGGGAATCCACTTCTATTGACTCACTGTATGCAGTATGCCGCAGTATGGAATGAGTTATTTTTATCGTTACTATAACGGATTTTTCTCTGACTAAATTCGGAATCTTGTTCCTGTAAGCCACATATTTTTATGCAAGATGCCTTCATCATCCAGAGCTCATCCATCTATGGTCGATTGCTCAGCGAATCGCGTTTTCTAACTGAACGGTTTGTCTCTAGAACAAGTTGCTTGCAGACGTGTTTCCTGTCACATATAAAGTACGAAGTTTTAAGTCGAATGTCCACAAACAACACTACACCTTTCCACTTCGTCCTTCTCATAACGTATTTCCTTAGTTCCAATACAATGCAGTGCACTGCACTTAAGTTCTGATCCAACATCGTGTCAATGGTAGTCGTGAACATGTTCACTCGAAATTTTGTCCACCGTGAGGATCGGTACTCACGTAAATCAAGCTGTATGCTGATGCTCTCCATCATGAAGTTGGTCAAACAATACTTTGAAAGTTTATGCGTATGTTACTAGTGTAAAGAAAACCAACAAATTCTTTCTAAACGAAAACAATCTAAAACTAATACAGTTAAATTATGGCTAAAGATGCAAGGGGCAAAAAGGGATATTTTACATTGTTTCATTAATAACAACACAGTTTGCATTAATAATAAAAGATAATATTGTTATTGTAACAGCGTCTGAAAGTAACACTTGAAATCCATTTAAAATTTGATTTGTTTATTTCGTTCTACATTGAAGTACAACAAACTGAGTGTCCTTTAATCGCGCGCACCCAGCAAGTCAGCCATAAAAGGGTGCAAATTAAATGTATCATCATTCTTCCTGGCAAAATCAGTTTTTCAGCTATACACAGGCTTTATAACCCTGATCTATTCACTGGCGCTCAGTCATATTTTTAGGTTTGGTCACGTGTCAGTTAAACTACAATTTTTTTTTCGCATTTAATAATTCTTATGTTTTTCACCACTTAAGTTTCATGTACACAAAAAAAAAATCAGACAGTCCATATATTTCTCATCAGCATGCTCGTAAAGGTGTCCTTTCCGTTTCGGGCTTTTCGTTTAGTAGTTGTGAATGAGTTTTTTTTTCCGTAAAAGTTTGTTTACGTTTTTAAGGTTTGTTAATGATTTCATTAATACACATCCCCGATGTATGCAGCAATAAGTGTTTACTCTGAAATATAAGAAATATCTACGTACTTGTATATGTGTGAAATTTTTTATCCTGTTAGTTGTTGTATTTGTTTGTGCATTTGACGCTGTAAAGGTCTCTAGAGATCTTTCGATTTCCGTTTAGATTTATTGTGTGAAGAGGTGTGCGTACGTGTGAAGTTGTTGTATGAGAGACACGCTGTCTGCAAGTGTCAGTTTGTTGTTTTTCTCCTTGAATTTAATGTATTTTTATTATAAATATTATTTTTTGCCGTTAATGAATTTTCCACAATACACTTTTTCTTGATTTAATTTTATTATTTTTTCATAGTGTCATTAATTAAATCTTTTTCAGAGATGTGAGAAACAAATATATATTTTGTTCAGTTGTGGGAGATACTGTTGCTGTTTTACGTCAAACGTATATTTTTAGGCTAAACACACAAAAAAATTCAGTACCATAATTTAAATTGCTTCCTCCTTTTTTTCGAAACTCGGAGCTTTATTGTAAAAAACTGCTTATACATTTATGATTCAAAGTATTGTTCATCATTGGCCACTACTTTCTCTCATCTTTTGGGCAGCGTACGAATCCCGCGTTGAAGAAACTGGTCATCTTTTAAAGCGATGAAATGTTTTACGTATTCATAAGACCGGAAATGCTGTTCAGACAGGCCGTGTGCCTTTGATCGACACAAGTGGCAGCCTGAGGGTGCAACGTCTGGAGAATACGGTGAGTGGGGAAAGACTTCCCATTTCAAGTATGTCTTGCCCATTTTTGTAATATGGAGTCGAGCATTGTTCTGCTGTAAAATCACTTTATGATGTCTCTCGTTGTGGTGCGGCCGTTTGTCTTTGCAGGCTCGGCTGAAACGCATTAATTGCATTCGTTGACGACCGCCTGTGATTGCTTCATTCGGTTTTAAAGGCTCATAATACCCTGCGACGAGCTGGTTCTACCAAATACTGAGCATGAAACGTGAATATTCGGTTAGGCAGTCGATGTGGAAACAGAACCAGTATATACCCATGAGTTGCTGCAATAGCAATTATCGTACTGCAACCATTTTTCGTCCGCATTCACAATACCACGCCTTGCGTCTTCGCCTTGTTCAGAAGCAAACAAACGCTATTCAATATCTTTCGACTTCAACTCGTATGTCATCCAAATTCCCTGTTTCTGATTCATTCCCATGTCTTTCAGGCATTTTGAAATGGCATATTGCATCACTCGCAATAATCACCGTTATTGAAAAGTTGAAACCACTCTCGGCGTTTTATTTTACTAATAGCGGCCACATCATAGGTATTTTAGAGCATTCCATGAGCCTCAGCCGTAGATTTCTTCATATTAAAGCAGAAAATTTAAACCTTCCACAAATGAGCAATTTGCTCGTAAGCTGGCATATTTAATTGAGGCTAACTTTGTGATGCAGATATAAATCGACTAATATTTCGATGGCGTTAGGTTTACAAATACTTAAGCTTATTGTATGAAATCTATGATCAATTTATTTTGACTACCACTTACCGCTACAGCCATATACTCATATTGCAAAACAGCGGAAGCAAATTTGTACGCCTAATAGTTTGAAATCACATCAATTTGGAGCTTTCAGAGTTTGCCTTGGCGTATTTCAAACCAAGGCACTCTGTTTTTCGGGTAAAGAGGGGAAGGAGCCCTCGTTTGCTTTAGCAAATTAAACTCTAGAAAGACGCATGACTTATGTTGTGTTGGCTTCCGAAATCCTTACCAAGGGTATAAATTGCCAGAATGGGTATCACCGCGGCTTGCGGCTAGTTCTGCGTGCGCTTCAACCCGGGCTGATCATGGTTGAGTAGACTAACTTGGTTGGAACGTTTTGGCTGCGGTTTACACCTAAAGACGCAGGGAGGGGGAGTTAGTATCCCTGTAATTGCGAGATGTATGGATTTTTTCGAGGGCTAGCAACCACCCGAGGTGCTGTTGCTTTGCAACAGATAATTGTACTGTAAGGAACCAGTGGTGATGGTAAGGTAAGGTGGGTGAGTTGGTTTAAAGGGTGATGCTGCTAGTGGCCTTTGGCCTACCAGCTCATTAAGCCTTGTCTTTCATTGATTTCTGGGAAACTACATACAGTAGGGATTGGAAGGGCAGAGCTCCTGAACAAGGGGTTGCCTATATGGCTACAAACATATGGCAAAAATTGCTACCTGTGTGTTCCTAGTAAGCTACACTTACATACCTACAATTGGTATAAAACCGTGAAGGCGGCTACTGTCATCTATTGCAAAACAGCGGAAGCAAAGGTCTACACCTAATAAATTGGGAACAGTACAGCTGAAGATTTTATATTACATTAACGTTTCTTTAGTTTTAAGGACATTTAATTTCAATGTCCTGTTTCTTGGAATAAAGTTATTCTCAGCTATATATTTGATTTTCAATAATAATAGTGAAAAAATAATATACGATATTAACGCAGCTAAGTTAGTTCTACAAATATGCATTTTTCCGCATTGTCAGAATATAATTTCATGTCAGTGTTTGTGGCCACAATATTATAACATATTGAATTGCAACACTGTACATATTAATGTGTTTTTGTTTATTTGAGTAACCCTGTTCTTTTTTGTCAGTTGAGTTTAACGAGAAGTAAGAGAAAGGCGGAAACATTTTTGCTTTGTAATAACTACGTTAATAAATGAATTGAATGAAAAAAAGGATTAAGTTTTTTCTTAATTATACAGTCCATTTTTTTTTTTTTTTTGTAACTATACAGTCAGTGTCATAAAGAAATATTTATTTTGATATGAATAGTTTTAGCTCAAGGAGAACAACAAACAATGAATCAAATATTCTTAAAAAAAATTAATATAATAAGTTCAAACTGAAATCATACGAAAACATAACAAAACGAAACATATATTGCTCCTTTATTGCAACATAGTCATATCCCAAAAAAATTAGCTTTTCGAGTTAACAATGTAGAATTGTTAACAGTTTTACCTTTTATATTGTGCCCCAAATTTATTCAAATTACTTTTAAACTGTTTACTTTAAGAGGTATTTTCTAAAAAATTATCTATGTCTTGTATGGGAAGTAAAAATTTGAAGAGCGTTTTTCGCAAAACAAGCTTTTTTTGGTTATGACTATGTTGCAATAAAGGAGCGATATGTCCATTAAGCTTGTTCCATTATCTTGAACGTAAACGTTTTGGAAACAGCAAGGTAACATATTTGTAATTCAAAAATATAATCTCTTGTGATGCACAGGTATATGTTTGCTACGTTGTCTTACTATGTCCACTTATGGAATTGCGTCTATTTGTTGACCAATGATTTATTAGCAATTTCCCAATTCAACAAAATTTTTTAAAATCATTTCTAAAAATTTCAAACTTTATAAAGAACAAATCAGTCAAACCTCTCCAGCCGTTCACATACATAACACATTTCATTTTTATATATTGTACATAATTAAATTTCAATATAACATCAGTATGTTTGAGATCCTTTTGGTTTTTTTTTATATATCCATAACATTAATTACGATTAGTCGAACTGTATTATAAACTAGCTGTTCCCGTAGTGTTCCCCGTCCGGTATTCATTTTTGTTCAAATATAAGACTAAAGATATTCTACATATTTTTTGTTTAATTAATTTTAATTCTAATTTGTAAACAATTAAGTTGTATTTGCTATATTAGCTTCTAACAGTGATAGCAATCAAAAACGTATAAACAGATTGTTTTCTGTGTTCCCCAGTCGTCTATCTGTCGACATTTCATAGGAGCTACACTAATCATCAGTAGACTTTCGAAAGTTTACAAATCGTAGTAACCAACGGTTGTTCATGTGTTTGAAAGGTGTAATGAAATGTTAGAGACGCTCCTATGATTAGAGTAGCTCCTAAAAAATGTCGATATATAGACAGCTTGGGAAACATATTAAACAAGCTGTTTATAATATTTTGAATTATAATTTGTTTTAATGATTAACCAAAGAAGAAATTCAAATTTATATGTAATTATATGGCAAGACGTGCGTTCATACATACAATTGTTGGTATGATGTAAAATGTTTATTTTGTATACAAATAAGTATACATACATATGTATTTACGTGATCAAAATATAACCAGTGTACATGGTAAGCAATGTTCGATTCCACGTAAGTTTATGTAAAAAATATGTATATTGATTGCTTGCATTGCTGCTACGTAATAAATCAACTCACGTACATATGTATATTTGCTACTAAAGAAAAAGTTTGTTCCTGGGAGTTATTAATAGACATTAAAAATTACGTTTATATTAGAGTAATTTGGATTCTGGGAATATCTGCAATATAACCGGGAATGTTTGTGGCCACAATTAAATTTCATCGTAGCTTCTGGACTTGTATTTCTTAAAAGATCATGTGGTAGCTATCAAAAACGATAAAGCTAGATCAAATTTTTTAATAGATTATGGAGTACATTCACGACACAGCAAATAGTAGCCATTGACTTACATATATATCCTAAAATGGTCAAGAATTTTTTTCATAGCTAAATTGTAATATCGGACTATTTCGGTTTTATGCGACACTATTGCCCTTGAGCTCAACTAATTAAAACCTCTATCAGGCAGATTTTGTAAGCAGTAATATATTGCGTATAAAATATGTTGTACATTGTGAAATCTTGCAACCACTGTTTCACTTAAAACAATCTCAATCGGGTAAGAGTTTACATACTCCTAACGTTGAAGAAATTATAACGCCGCCGAATGTCAGCAGCTGTTGTTAGTCATTGTGCACACCTGTTTATTCGTAAGCTGAGTCTCTGACTAAAAACTCTATAAGGAGAAGGTAAGAGGGGGAATTGATATTGAAGCTACCTATTGCTAGATGGCAGCACACACCAAACATGTTTTAACAGAGATCTTTCAAATGTTATAGTACGTTTCCATATAAAGGGTGTTTTTTTAAGCTAGATAGAACTTTAAATTGTAAAAAGTAACACAAAACATTAAATTTTGATGAAACATTTTTTTTATTTGTTTCAGTATACTCTGACAAATCATCATGAATAGACTCACGCTTGAACAACGCTACGAAATTATCCAAATTCTAGGGCTCTAGAGCAGTTGGCAACTGACCCGTTGTTTTATCGCAAAATTGTGTTCAGCGATGAGGCGCATTTTTGGCTTAACGGGTTTGTTAATAAGCAAAATTGCCGCATATGGAGTGAGACCAATCCACAAGAGACCCTACAGACTCCATTACATCCAGAAAAATGCACTGTTTGGTGCGGTTTTCATGCTGGTGGCATCATCGGACCTTATTTCTTCAAAAATGAGGCCGGAGCTCGCGTTACGGTCAATGGAGATCGTTACCGCACCATGATCAATGATTTTTTGTTTGAAAATATGGATGACATTGATCCGGAGGAGATGTGGTTTCAACAGGATGGCGCTACGTGCCATACGGCGAACGCAACCATCGACTTACTGAAATCAAAATTTGGCGATAAGTTGATTTCGAGAAATGGACCTGTCAATTGGCCTCCAAGGTCGTGCGATTTGACACCTCTCGATTATTTCCTGTGGGGCTACGTGAAGTCACTGGTTTATGCTGATAAACCAGCAACAATTGACGCCTTGGAGGCCAGCATTGTTCGTGTTGTTCGTGACATACGGCCAGCAGTGCTCGAAAAAGTGGCCCAAAATTGGACGTCCAGAATGCGCTTCGTCAAGAACAGCCGCGGTGCCCATATGCCCGAAATCATTTTCAAATGTTAATGTCACGTATTGATCTTTCGAATAAAAAAAAATTTTGATTACAATTTAATTTTTTGTGTTATTTTTTACAATTTCAAGTTCTATCGGGCTTAAAAAAACACCCTATACGTGATTTGGGCCAAATAATTTCATTTGCCCAAATTAAGTAATATGCGACATGATTTCCCATACATTTTTCAGAACACCATATTATCTCAAATGACTTAATTTGTTTCAAATTAAGTCGAATTTTGTCTTTGCAACACTGCGCGGCTCTTATTTTTATAAATGCAGCCTTTATACATCCATTATTGGTGAGTTACAACCCGAAAAAGTGACATTTAAATACGAATCAAAATGGCTGATTTTACAGATTTTTGTCATAAAATCGTTGTTGAGTTGAATATAATTCAACAAAAGCTCAATGTTGTTTGCTATTGTAATAGGTCCTTTTGTTATTTTGTTATATTAAATGTTTTTTTGTATGAAAACCATTTTATTTTCACTTATACAAAAAAAATATGGTATAAAGCTTAACCCTGTACCAATAAAGAAAATAAAGAAGACGAAACTATTTTAATTGCTTGCAGATTAGACTCTTCAAAGCATTGGCATCTACAGCAAACTTACGAAGTCCGTCCGAGAACTTGGCAGTAGCCATCCATCCCAGCGGCTTCATCGAGGGCAACTTTTTCCAATTTAAGATTTGGTGCTGGATCTTAATTTGATTGGGGCGTATTCTCAACGGCATAATTTTCGATTGCTGTAGAGATAGTCCAATTTTAAGCAAACCACGGCTGGCTAGTATTTTCTCAAATATTTCAATAGGACATAAGCAGTCTGATATCCAAATTTCGCATAGTATTTGTAAATTTTTTTTACGAATAAAACTCTTGAATCTTCTTAAAATTCATATTTCTGTTTATCAGTATTTGCATCAGAGTAAACAGAATGCGGCCCGCAAATGGACAAATCATTTGCTTCAGCGCAAGCGACGGTTTGTGTAAATGAAGATAATAAAGTCAAGTTACATTTTACTTTATGTTTGGATTCCAGAATCTTTTAGGTTTGAATGCCATCCCATGTTGTAGCCAATTGAATAAGAATGAAATCAGGCTTTTTTACCCTTGTCTCGGTATCAAAAGAAAGTCGGGCATCAACCTCCGTTGAAACGCGTCCTGGCATAATTTTCAATATCTCACCACATCATAACTAATCCAGAGCATCATTAAGTTTCTCATTAGTGTTTAACCCCGTTTTATTTCCAAATACCACATCTTCTTGCACAATGTTTATTGAACAACATTTTTGCTTTTTCTATGCTAAAATATAATTAAACGATACAAACTGATTTCGGAAGTTCGAAAAGAAAATTATTTAAAACATAATAGAAACACTTCGAAATAATTTGTTGAAATCAACTTAATTTGCTTATAATGGAAACGTACTATTAGCTGTTAGAATTTGACCCAAATTCATTGATTATTTTATTTGTTGGAATCGTTCGAAGTACGAGTAGGCAACTTTTGTGTTTCTTGAAAAATTAAAAAAGCGAATTTCGTGTAGTGATTAAACAATACGAGTATTATTTGAAAGGAAAAACGGTGAAAGAGACAAAAGAAAAACTCGATAAACATTACGGTCAGTCTGCTCCGTCAGAAAGCCTAAAGGAGGTGGTTACTGAAGAAAATAGTAAGAAACTCCTCGATATCGTCGTCATGAATGGTCGCTGAGTTAAGTTACGCAAGATTGTTGAAATGGTAAACATACCATATGAACATTTTGCATGAACGTTTGCATATGCTATCGGCAAGATGAGTGGCGCATTTGTTCAGCGCCGAGCAAAACCGAACTCCACAGACCACTTCACAGCGGTATTTGGACAAGATAAACCGTAATCCTGTTGATTTTTGGCGTCGAATAATAACTGTTGATGAAACATGAAACCAAAAATCAATCGAGACAGTGGGTAGAAGCTGGTGAAAGCTCCGAAAAAGGCAAAGGCAGTGAAATCAGCTGGCAAGGTTATGACCTCTTTATTTTGAAATGTACACGGAATATTGCTTATCGATTATCATGAAAAAGGATCCACACAGGATAGTATTATCGGGCATTATTGGATCAATTGATTGAAGCTATCAAGATAAAACGACCACATTTAAAGAAGAACAAAGTACTCTATCTCCAAAACAGTGCACCGGTTCACACAGCATTAGATACGGTGATACGGTTACGTGAAATACTCTTCGAATTGGTTGATCATCCACCTTATATTCCAGATTTAGCTCCTAGTGACTTTTTCCTGTTTCCTAACTTGAAAAATGTCATATCAAATGAAGAAGTGATTATCGAAACTAACGCGTATTTTGAGGGCTCCCAAAATCGTATTATTCATTTGCAATATCGTCTTGCTAAGTGTATTCAGCTGAACAGAGGCTATGTTGAGATATAAATGATTTTTGAAAAATTGCGTTCAATATGTAGCTTCAATATCAATTCGCCCTCGTATTTGCAACATATGAGCGCGAAACTAAGTATTGTTGTTAAAGATGTAGAATACCCTCCGCCGGGAAGGTATACTAATTTGTTTATAATTTTTGAATAAATGAAAGAGAATGGATCTTATACTATATGCACAAATGTTTTATGCACAAATGCAAGTCCTTTTGAGCACATTTTTCATTACATTCTCACACATTTCAAGAGGTATTGAATTAATTTCATGACGAATATTTTGTTTGAGTTGTTCAGGCGTTTCTGATTTGTTTGCATAAACCTTGCTTTTCAGATATATCAATCAATCAACATGACCATTTTTTGACACAACTTGTTGTGGAAAGAGGTCTCGCATTATTTCCATTGTAATCCTGGCTGTGTGCCATGTGGCGCCGTCTTGTTGATACCATATGTTAATCATTAAAAAATGTTTGATCATGATAAATAAGTAATCTTTGTACAGTTACTTAAGCCGTTTAGTCACCGGTCTTTTGTATTTACTTTTCTCTCTTTATATATCTTACATAGAAGATATCTCACATATAATTGCTGCTATCCTTTAATTTTATACCTGAATGTGGTTTGTTTTTTATTTTCCTACATTTTAGTAATTAACAGGAAAACAGGATTTGTATTCGTAATTACCTCTTTCTAACACTCAACCTAGAAAATAAAGTGGGTGTCATTACGGCCAATAAAATTATTTTTACGCTTAAGTTGAAATAATTTAGGCTGAACCGGTAAATAACATCTTATGATTGCCGGTATTGCTTATCCATCCTGGATTAATTATGCCAAACACATTTGTTATAAATTTCTTCTCAATAATCGATTGCACTAGTAACATACTCCTACATATGCCGATTGTTTTACAAGTATTAAGTTTTCTTCTGGATATACTTATGTATGCATTAGGTATTTTTTAGGTTTGCTGTTTTTCTTTTTATATATTTTTGGAATACATTTTTTACGTCTTGTAATGTAGTTAGTTAAAACTTTCTAGCATTTACCACATGACCGACCCCCTTCTTTGACTCTTTCAAGTATGTACTTAAAAACTAAATGTTAAAAACAAACATAAATGTTTAACATATAAAACTATAGCATAAAATAAATACTTAAATTATATTTGACATTTACGATTGAAATAATAAAAGTAATATTGTATCTACTTAAGAAACGAAACCATGGAAATAAACTCCATTCGAACAACACATATGATTTTTACGATAATTTTCATTTGTATTATGGGTTCATAACAAGACATTTGAAAACTTAACAGCAACCAATTTGAAACATTTAAAGAAAAACTGCCACTCATTCTCTGATGGCTGGCTTACATGCAACCCTACCGCCCCAATTCAAACCATACTCGTAAATAAAAAATGTCCCATCGTAAAATAATGACCGTAGAATTGTTGTAACTAAAACAAGTGAAACGAACTAGAACACATTTTCAATGCGATTGATTGGGTACAAAAAAAAAGTAGAGAAAAAATGAAATAAAAACCTCCAGTATTAAAAATTGGATAATTGAACAAAACTTGGAAGAAAAAAATCAAGTGTGATCGTAAAATTAAGCTAAAAGAATGAAAACCCGCTAAAAAAAAAAATGAAAAATACTTTCAACACTTTTAACGAGCACTTGGCGGCTGGTTGAAGGCATTGTAATGAAAAACAGCCATTGAAAAACTCGTACCATTTGTTACTTGGAACGAACAAGGAATAACAGCAACGCACAGTGTACGGGGATGGGGGAATGCGAGAGAAAAAGTGTTTATTTTTCTATTCGATTTAATTTGTATGTGCATTTTTAATTAATTGACTTTTTATTTTTATGGTTTCATTAATTACTGCCAGATAAGATGGAGAAGCAACAACTAAAAACTAGAAAGACACATCATTGTGACCGCACGATTTTTCCTTCAAGGATTCGAAATCAAAAATGAAAATAAACATTTGCAGTTCCATGAGACACTAAAGCAATTGACGTCAACCTTTTTATACGTTTGTTTCTATATTAAGAATTGGTACAGTCAATGGTCAAATAAATAGTTTTGTGATATTTTTTCACAAAATTTAATGAGCTCCAAGTTCCAAAATTTGAAGAATAACCAAATAGCTTTGATATTAGACATTAATAAACAGATAAGCTGAAAAGGTACTGCTTCATGAAAACAAACACTATTTTCTTAATTCTGTTGTCTAACGAGATAAACACACAAACGACGGATTGATTTACGTCAATACCCGCCTCACGGTTAATAATAAAGCCACAGCTGAACTTCCAGTGGCTCATGTAGCTTGCAAGACACACACAAGTGAAAATTTCTTGTACATTGTACGAGTACGTATGCAAGAATAATAGAAATACAGATTACGCCATGCGCATGATTTCCCGTTGGATGACGTCGTTTAACCCATGCAAGGGTTGCCTATTCTATATATTTACAAATTATTTAGGGCTCTATTTGTATTGAACATTTTTATTGTTATGATCTAAAAAGAATATATCCAAAATGATGATCCAAAATGAATATATTTTACATTTGGATGTTGAATATGAATATCATCATATCTGTAATTTGTCGACTTTCAAGGAACTATGTACGAGTATATACATATGTATGTATGTAGTTATAATGGATAGAAAAAATCGCAATCAATGGAAAATATATTAAACTTTTAGGAATTATTTTACCAGATATAAAACTTGTAATGTATTTATGCAGCCCAGAAATTTTTGTTGCACTCCCTTAGATCAAAAACAAAATAATGCAAATATCTTCCTTTGTATGTAATTGCCCTATGCGAAATCCATACCATCGAAATGAGCTATTAAATACTTTTTATATTATCATATATAGTAAAAATAGATAAAAACTAAGCACTTTGATTATGGCTTTTTTATTAAAATAATGTAATTGTGAAAATTTTCTCCTATAAAATAATTATACAAGGTGGTTAGATACATAGTTGTGTCGTGTTTTAATTACTTTTGTAGAAAACTATATTGAAACCAATATGGACCTATGGTATAATCTTATCCTAAGGCAGATGTGCCCAAGCCCTATGCGCTTGGTGCTCATTTGTTATTGCAAAACCACTTAGCTATAGACTGTGCGCTTTAATATACGCATGTGTGTGTACACTCACAAGTGCAAATCAACAACACTTTCGTATGCTTTACTTTTTAAATCAAATTACTTCTTCCTTACATGTATTGGTGTTTGCTCTTTCATATAGAACTTTTGGGCACCCCTGCTCTAAACTGTATATAATTCAAAAGTAAATCCCAAGATATAACCGTTAAAATCTATTGGAAACAATATATTTGTTGTGTGCTGCTCGCTATCATATTATATTTTACATGTATTTTACAAGTGTTGTAAATGTACCTTGTTGTTTCTGTACACTGTGACTGCTACATGCTACCACACCATTTTGAAAAAAAAAAACACTTACAAAACAGGATACAGATGTCAGACATCGCTGGCATGCTGGCGTACAGCTCCGGCTAGGGCTCGCCGTCTTGGGGTGGTTTTTGTCCTTCATCCGATGCTTCCGTGGTTACCACAACAACAAAAAAATCATGGCAGCTAAAACGTATTGCGACGGACAAACAAATAAAATTTATGAGGTCCGAAAGTGAGAATGTGTACATCCGCTGAAAAATTTAAATTACATCAAAACAATCATTTTTACCTGTTGGACGGCTATTCACCCCCCCCCCCCCCCCCCCCTGTTCAACACCACAAAGTCCCTACCTGGTGTTTAGTAGTTCGGCGGCCCTCCCTCTGTGAAACTCACGATGGTTTGTGGCCGAGTTATCATGTTTAAACCATCCCCTAAACCCGTTTAAGTGACTTACCTTTCGCCTTCTGTTACCCACTCATAATTAGCTTAATTTAATCCATCATAAGACTAGAACGCACGCTTAAAAATTCTTTTCATATTACAGTGTAAAGGTTTTATTAAAATTATAGATCTTATTTTAATAGCTAAAACTATTACTAACGAAAACGTTAATTAATACAAATATTATAGCTAATAATTAAGCTAATGGTAATGTAATTCACTGACTTTATTATTTACAACTTGGAATCAAGTAACAAAAATAGATATCACCAAAACTGACGTGCCTTAGAGTTTCCATCAGATCACGGGAACGATAAGGCTACAATCCTTGGTAGACTCTCTTTAAGAATTATAAAAGGTTAATGCCAAATAAAGTAACGTGGCTCGTCCGAGATTATAGGAAAAACAAATAGCGGTCCTTCAACCTTTGATCAAATTAATTACCTTCCGTACGCATATATGTATATTTTTTTTGTATGGGAATACGGTAACCTCAACTAACAGGGCAAATACCCTCAACACTCTACTATTGCGCCTAAAAGTGAGCTCAGTTTTAAGGCCTAATCGCGCTTAAGAATTATGCGCCCGAATAAAAATGAAAGAGGTATATTTCTAAACACAAATATGGAAAATATAAATATATGTTAGAAGTATATTGTCCGTGTTTGGTCAGTCTTTCTTGTTTTAAGTCTTGGCAAAATACCTGAGGACCTTATTGATGACGATGTGAATTTCCAGTCTGCTCCCGTCTAAGACACGTTGCCTCCGGCTGGTGGTTGGGCTGGGTTGTAGGCTGTTTGTTGCGTGGTTGCTTTGGCGTTTGGTAGGCCAGTAGTCTCTTTGCAAATTGCAGCTCCTCCTTTGTTTTGACCGTGAATCTTGATGAGGCTTGGTACTGGATGAAAACGGTGATATTCGTTGACAACGGTGTATTTTGTTGAAATTTGTATTCTTGTGTCGAAATTGGTATTTTGTTGAAATTTGTATTGGTTTGAAATTTGCCACTTTTGTTGAAAATGTTTTAGTTTGTTGAAAATTTTTACTTGTTAGGAACCTTTTTGTTGGAATTCGTATTTTTTTGAACTTTTGTCACTTTGGTTGAAAATGTTTTTGCTTGTTGAAAATTTTTGTTGGTTAGGAACTCTTCGTTGAAAATGTTTTAATTTGTTGAAAATTGTACTTTGTTAAAAGTGGTATATCGTTAAAGTTTGTATTTTTTTTTTTTTTTTTTTTTGAGATTTGTTTGTTGAAACTGTTTTCATCAGTGGAACATTTGTATTTTTTTTTTCTCTTTGAAACGTGTCGCATATTGGTTGACAAAGCCCCATTTGTTGAAATTTTTTTGTTGTTGGACCGTCTGAAAGTTTATTCTTTGTTGCACTCGATCACGTTTTATTGATAGTTAACTCGACCACTTATTATAGATATTTTTCTTTTTCTCTTTAAAAAAAAAATCCACACAAACTTTGGTAAAACTCAAGTACACACCACTTATTACCTCCACGTTCAAACCGGAAAGAAGGTCATTTTGTTTTTTTTTTTCGCTTTTGTATCAAGCTTCTCGGCGCCGGTTATCTTCCATCTTTTTTTCTTGCTAGTTTGACATAAATTCTAGCAGAATATTTCTCGAAACTTCTATTTTACCGCACTTTTTCTTCTTCTTTCGTATCACTCATTCCGCACTAATAGCCTACGTCTTATCTGCCTTGCCAGATCGCCACTTAATCCTAACAGGGTACACACGACATATTACCTCTTCAAGACCATTTGCTTCCAGTAATGCATGGAATGGTGTTCTAATATATGCCAAAGATATTTAACGATTAAAAACCCCAAAAATGTAGACAAATTATATACATTTGGAATTAAAAAAATTATCGTATTCTTTTTTTAGGTGTTAAAGTACCAAAGTTGTTGGCGTTTAACAAACTTTAAACTACTTAATGTAACTCCAGTATAGAAATGTAGCTCAAATTTAATTTAATTTATAAATATGTAAATAATATTAATAAACATTTACGGCCTTATTCATAAAAAATATTTTATGTTTATTAAACTGTTATTTGACAAATTTCTATGGGAAATTTGTCAAATAACTGTTTAATAAACATACAATATTTTTTATGAATAAGGCCATTATTTTTCAGAAATGATATTACAAAGCATATATTGTAGCTTTTAGAAATGCTTAAAATAAGCAATCTATGCCAACAGAAAGTAAATAGCTCATTGAGAGCAAAACTAAGTATTAGTGTAGCGCAACTGGTAGCGGTTCCTTTCTTTTTATAGCTTACAAAATTGCTTCCAGTTGGTACTATTTTTACTGGTTTCTAAGTTAAGGGTTCTGATGAAATAATTCTCTGTTTCGTGAACTTAGGTCAGAGAAGTTAATATATTCTAAAATAAATCCTAACTTTTTACCCGGATTAGTTTATATGCTATGTAAGATCGGCAACAAATCAAAAATTAATTGATTATACGTATTTCGTTATAGATCAATAACTTTGAAATTTATAAAACATTGTATAAAAAAATTATTATTATTATAAAAGCCCTATGTGAAGTGTATTTAATGTCTTAAAGTGCAAAAAAAAAAAAATTGTTTAAAAACTCGAAGTAAACGGCCAATGCAAACAAATCGATAGGTAAAAAACCAAGTGAGTGTTCGTGTTTTTAAGAAATCTTACTTTAGCTTTTACAAACGTAGTGAATAGCAAAAAAAGCGCGTTGGATAATTCGCTCATTATATTTTAAATAGAAAGATTAGAAAGAAGTTCTTTGGTTTATGTAGTTCTTTATGTATTAATTACGCATGCATAGGATTTAGTAATAGAGCAACCTTTAAATTGATACCGGGAGCAGTCCCGACTACAGATGTCAGTGCAGTTTGCAATTTTACAAAACAAATTTAGAAGTCGACAAGTAGCTTGCTACAAAATAATAAAGAAAAACATTTAGTTGAAGCAAAAAAGAACGTAAAAGTGAAGAAAAAAATTAATATCAATCAAAAAATTATAAAAAGCTTCTTTTCTATGTTTCCGAGCTGGTTATATGTCGACGCTTCATAGGAGTTATCCTAATCATCAATAGACTTTTAAAATTTTTGAAAGATATTCTCAAACTTTATATCCCAACGATCTAAATAATTAATTGAGAATTTAAAAAACAAACTGTTTTAGTTTTATCTGTCAAAATACAAAAAAAAAAAACAATCTAGGAGCAGAGATATTTTCAAAAACCAGTCGCGGCAACCAACGATTGTTCATTTGTTTGAAAGGTGTGAAGAAAGGTAGAGATGTGTATAAATGAAAAAATGCGTATAAACGAAAAAATCGACTGGCACACTAAGAATATTTCATCAGGAAGAATAATCAACTACTATTCAACCCAACCCAAGTCACAAATTATCAATACAGCCAAAAATTTAGTAAACAAGGTATTGGAAATAAGTGATGAGAAATTTCATAACAAGAATATAAAGAAAATTTCGGAAATACTAACCAATAATAGTTTTCCGCCATATCTAATCAAAAATATCACAAATACTCGAAATCATCCAAAAGGCAATAGAAATGGCAACCCTAACAATGAATGTAAGCAATGTTTCAGCATCAAATATATATGTATCTGTGGCTGTGTTCTGCAACTTTGGCGAGAAGTTCTCGCGTCGAAAACTTGTGAAACAAATTATTCCATCGTTTCTCGAAAAGTGAGAAAATACTGCGTCTGTAACTCATGTCGAAAACTACCCAAAGCGATTACGTTGTTACGTTAGAAATGTCTTAAAATATAAAACGATGCCGACATGTAATTTTAAAAATGAAAGCGCCAGCAACAATTAGTACCACCGCCGATCAAAAATTACTAAAGCTAAGAAATTTTGTTCGACGGCGTCATATTATAACCGCCGGCTGTTCTAGAAAATGTATGGTATGGCTCTAACGTTTACATTTTATTTACAAATACATACATACATACTTATGCACAAAATTTTGTAGCATTAAAAAACAATTGCAATTTGTGAATTCTGAAAAAAGCATTATAAAAGTATTACAGTATAATGTTGGGTCGGAAATTAAAATTGTAGAAATTACAAGCTTATATAAGTATTGCCTTAAAACTTGTTGTGTGAAGGGTATAAAAATTAAATAAAAAGTTAAAAAAAAAAAATCATTCTAAAATGTGTAAATATACATGTGGAACTTAATTTAACTGCAAAATACTTATTTTTTCAGCATTATTATTCATTTAATGATGATTATTGTTATTTGAAATACTATCTCACAGCCTTTTTATTTGCGAGAAATAATGACAGTTGAAAGCGGGTAATTTTTTCGCAAAAGTTTTACAGACACAGTTTTTCTGTAAAATGGCGAGTAATTTCATTACGTGACGGCTATTACTCACCAAGAAAAGTTATAGCTACAGTTTAGTGAGAAAATCAGCTGTTTGTTTCAACTTTGTTTCAATTCACACGTTTCAGTCGAAAAGTTTCTCGTGGCGAGAGTTATAGAACACAGGCACTGGACTAACAGACAACCACAATGTAAAATGTGCAATAAGCAACAACAACACAACATTGGCTTTTAAACCAAATAGAATTTTAAGCACAATATTTACAAAACCAAAAACTCCTGTCGACAAAGTACAACAAAACAACGTTGTCTATCAAATTCCATGTAAAGGTGATGATTATAACAGCTGTGATCTCGTTTACATTGGTACAACAAAAAGAAGTTTAGCAGTTAGAATAAATGAACATAAGACAGATATTAATTAATAAGAAAAAAGAGAGCACTGCTTTATCGCAACATACTGTACAAACCAAACATACACCTGACTTTAACAATATAAAAATACTGGACAAGGAAAACAATGTTAAAAAACGTTACACAACAAAAAGCTTAAGACTTCAACAGAAAATAAATAAAACAATGAACAAAAAAGAAGATACTGACAACTTAAGCGCCATTTATAATGTTATTATAAAAAAAAAACAGCGCAAAACAAAATTAGTGTCTGTGTTTTATTTATAAGCTATTAATATAATTTAATATATTGGTTTTTAATATTGTAATCACGAAAATGTAAGTTTCACAAAAGTTGTTTTCTACTCAATATCTTCATGTAATTTGATAAAAAAAAAATTTCTTTATAAAAAAGACGCATGCCCTGAAGAAGTGAACATAAAATTCACGAAACGTTGGGAAAATATGTAATAAAAATTCTGCATTTTTATTGACATAAAGAACGTTAGGCCTTACCAGCTAAGTATATACAAAAATCAAATGAAAAAATCTTGTTTTTTTGTGTTTTGACAGGTATTATTAAAACATTTTTTTTTTTCAAAATTCTCAATTAATTAATTCTCTTAGCTCGCCCTTAAACTTTTGGCTTGGATCGTTGATTGTCAGCTGTTGATTTGCAATTAACTTGTGCATAAGCAGAGCAAATAAAAACAAAAGGTTTTAAGTATTACATGCCTTCGTATAGGAAGTTGCCGCGTGGTTAATACCGAAATACCTCAAACAAACTATAAACTAATACCGCAAGTTGAGGTAGACAGTTAACAAATGAGAGTGATACGCAAAACTATCGAAGGCCAAACAACAACGACAAGCCTGACCGCACTTAAGAAATAATTACGATGACGCGAGGGCTCTTCCTCTGTCCAGAGCTGCTTTACGACTGAAATACTATGATATTGAAAGTTCTTGCTACGCACTAGAACATACGTAAACTAAAGAAAGTATTACGGTTGTAGATTATTATTACTTCTTCGGAAGTTTTATTAATCTCACTATTCTGCAGTACACATTTTATTGGTTGTCCTTTAAATAAAAGTATGTGGACTATATGAATTTTGACGCCTTTCTCACTCTACATTTCCTCTATCTCGAAGAAAATTTTTTTTTACATGACTTGGCTAGGCGAAAAATTCTCTTCTAAGAAGGGGAAATAGCAAGATAATGTTGATCGGTATTACATTTTACACTTCTAACAATAAGGGCAGCAGTGAAGCTCTTATACATTTTCCAACTTTTCCTCAATGATTTAGTAAAAATAAATTTTACTTGTACATAATTTAGTCTTCTTTGTTTTGTTGCTCAACACTTATGGGCATATTCATAAAAATTTAAATGAATTTGAAATGTGTTTTAATTCAAAAATTCAATGCAAAATTTCACTAAAATTAATTTCAAATACATTTTAATTTTTTATGAATATGCACATAAAACTATAAAAAAAGTTCTTATTTTTGTATTATTAGTATGAAAATATTACGCATTTTGTACAAAATGGGTTTTAAAAATTGTATGTAATAAGAAATCACGCTTTTTCCCTCTATTTTCGTGCGTTTTAAAATTTCAATGTTGACAACGCTGTTTAGAATATTATTAATATTCAATTCACTCTGTGTTACAATATAAAATTAGCTTAATTTTCCAGGTTGGTGTAAATAATACGAACAATTATTAAATACTTCAATTCTCACCTCCTTTTGTTATTAAAAACAAAGTTTTGAAACAAAGCGTCGAAAATAACATTTTTTAGTTAAAAAAAATAAATAAATAAAAACTTCACAATAATGACTTCAGATCAAGAAAGCCAGTAAAATCTTGTACTAACGTTTGTCCTTATTTTAATGACTGCGAGTGTAAGAGTAGATTTTATTTTAAAAGTTTGTTACTTATGTAAAAGTATAATAAATTATTAAATTGAAAAAAGAAAACTATAAACTCTATTATGAAATCTATTAAAAAACATTAAACATTTATTAACGAAATATTAACATAATACTCATAAAAATAACATATTCATTCGCTCAGCAGTACTTGAGCTCATTTATGTGTAGCACTTGTGACACATACGCAGCTAAATTTAATCATGTCAAACACATTTACTTCTCATGACGAAAGCAGAAAAAAGAAAAACAAAGTATTTTGACTTCACGGCACTGTAATATTTAGATTTACGATTGATGAACAAACACAACTCTTGACGTCTGTCATTGCTGAAATGTCTATGTCATAAAATATTAATAATAATCTTTATATTTATTTTCAACTACAACTTGCGTTCATAATTGTTATGATTTTGATTTTTACGAGCACCAACCAATCAAGCATTTTCATGAAAATTGCCGATGTATCCTTTTTTCATACACTTTTCCACTATTAATGGCCCATTTCAAGTAGATTGATGCCCTTGCCCCAATCCCTTAAAAATCATGTTTAATAAATTCAAAGCCATTTTAATTACAACAACAAACCGCCAAGTCTTATATACGATTATTTCAGAAAATCGTAAAATTGTATTTGTTTTTCTATTTTGTTTTATTTTTATTTTGAATAATCTGTGTTTTTAGTGCATTTTAACTATTTATCTCATATTGGGCATATGCCTGCATTACGCACTCATATGTATTTACATTTATATGCATTTTTATACACGCTCTCATATAAACGCTTGTAAGAATATTTAGTATTTTACGATTATTGATAAGTGTCATGTGGCGTATTTTTAAGAAAACTATAAAAATTGATCGTAAATATTACAAAATAATTAAATATAATGACTTTCATGACGTACGACTGCAAGTTTAGTATTTTTGTTTATTAAAAATACAAATGCAGTTTTATTGCTTTTTCCCACTTTACTGATCTTTTGCGTAAATTCAAATTGAAAGAATTTAAGGAAGATTGAGTCATTCATTGAGAAGCACGATTAAGCAGTAAATGATTTTAAATTTGATGGTGTTAGATGAAAATCGAGTGCTTAGTGAAAATATTTTAATTATAAAAATTTTGTTTTAAAAGTTATTACAGTTATACAGTCTTAATTTTATTTAAAATTTAGTTATCATTTAATAATTTTGAATGAGACACAAACTTGGCATCTGAAATATCGTAATATAAAAATAAAAAGAAAAGTAAAGAAATTTGGTGGGCATAACTTATGGTAAACTAATTGTTTCTAATTCGTGGTAAATTATTATAACTACGATCACAAGAGTTCAAGAAGACTCTACTAACTCGATTACTAAATGTGTAGCTAGCAGAAACTACCAAAAATATACTTTTAAGTACTTTTTAACTATTTATAGCCAAACATGTAGTAATACGCTGTCGGCAACTCACTGATCTTAAAATGAATATTAAACTAATTTTTTTACAACTAATGGTGACTGACGCTTAAATTTTTCAACGGAGCTATCTAACTTATGTTGGGCTCTGCATTACCTTTTAACTAACAGCATCCTCACACTATGGCTTATATTCGACTTCCCCTCTCTCATTTATTACTCGCAGCCCAATCTTTATTGAACCATCATGATCAGTGTTGCGCTCAAAAATTTGCATAGAATGACTCAAAAAAGGTATTTCGGAAAAAAAAACTGTCTCAAAAAGGGCATTTCTTATAATAAAAAGGGCGAAGGTTTCATGTTGGTGAGTTCCCATCGTTATTTAAGGTTGCTAGTGTAATGCCAATTCCCAAAAAGTGTGGTTCAAACAATCCTGGAAATTACCGGTCTAATTGAAATTCGCTTTGAGCTTTCCAAAGTTCAGGAAAGTATGGTTAAGTACCACCTTGTGAGGTATGTAGAGTGGCATAAATTACTTTGTGATCGTTAGATTTCGTAAAGGTCGCTCTTCTGGCGATCTTTTAGCATACCTCTCCGAGAAATTTTGTCACTAAATCCATCATTTCTGTGTAAGTAAAGCGTTCTGAATATTGGCATTTGGCAAAGTTTACTTACTTACATTGATGACTTCTCTCGATTTACGTCGAGCTTACTTACAAACATATGACAAACATTTCTACCTGTGTGACCCTTGTAAGCCACACGGGGGCGCTAGTGAATCGTGAATAATTCACTCCGTAACGGCAGGTGCTGACGTAAATTTTTTTCACAACTGATCGAACTGATCAGTTCAAGACATATGACAAACATTTCTACCTGTGTGACCCTTGTAAGCCACACGGGGGCGCTAGTGAATCGTGAATAATTCACTCCGTAACGGCAGGTGCTGACGTAAATTTTTTTCACAACTGATCGAACTGATCAGTTCAAGACTAACAGGTGTACCGCAAGGCTCCGTCCTTGCGGTACACCTGTTTGCTCTACCAATAAACCGAAATAATTTTTCACCTCTTGGAATAATTGCGGACGTAGAGCAGTGTATACAAAAGATAAGTGAAAACAATTTTGACAACAAAGAAAAAGAAGTGGCCAGAGCTGAGATAGCAAACAAATTAACGTTTTTCAACAGACGAATGAAGAACACTTCAAGGGAAAAATTTATACTTGCGGTTTTCGGAAAAACTAACAAATTTTTGAAAAGACATAAGAATATAATAATTACACAATCTGACAAAGGAAACAAAACGGTTGCAATATACAAAAATCAATACGAGGAGAAAATGAATGAACTACTTCAGGATAAAAACACATATAAGATAACAAGAACAGATCCCACCCAAAAATTGATGAAACTAAACAATAATATTGTGAATGAGCTACATAAAAAGGAATACATAGACTACAATCAAAAACGGAAACTTACATGCTCCGCTGCAAATGCAAAAGGAAAAATCTCCTATCTAGACACCACACTTTATAGACAAGATGACAAAATATATTTCGACTGGCATACCAAAAGCCAGTCGAATAATCAACCAGGAAGAATAATCAACTATTATTCAACCCAACCCAAATCACAAATAATCAACACAGCCAAAAATTTAGTAAACAAGGTATTAGAAATAAGTGATGAAAAATTTCATAACAAGAATATAAAGAAAATTTCGGAAATACTAACCAAAAATAGTTTTCCGCCATATCTTAACAAAAATATCATAAATACACCAAATCATCCAAAAAGCAATAGAAATGGCAACCCTAACAATGAAAGCAAACAATATTACAGCATCAAATATATACCTGGATTAACAGACAACCGCAATATAAAATGTGCAATAAACAATAACAACATAACATTGGCTTTTAAACCAAATAAGACTTTAAGCACAATATTCACAACAACAAAAACACCTATAGACAAACTACAACAAAACAACGTTGTCTATCAAATTCCATGTAAAGGTGATGATAACAACAGCTGTGATCTCGTTTACATAGGCACAACAAAAAGAAGTTTAGCAGTTAGAATAAATGAACATAAGACAGACATTAATAAGAAAAAAGAAAGCACTGCTTTATCGCAACATACTGTACAAACCAAATATAGGGTGTTTTTTTAAGCCCGATAGAACTTGAAATTGTAAAAAATAACAAAAAAAATTAAATTGTAATCAAAATTCTTTTTTATTCGAAAGATCAATACGTGACATTAACATTGGAAAATGATTTCGGGCATATGGGCACCGCGGCTGTTCTTGACGAAGCGCATTCTGGACGTCCAATTTTGGGCCACTTTTTCGAGCACTGCTGGCCGTATGTCACGAACAATGCTGGCCTCCAAGGCGTCAATTGTTGCTGGTTTATCAGCATAAACCAGTGACTTCACGTAGCCCCACAGGAAATAATCGAGAGGTGTCAAATCGCACGACCTTGGAGGCCAATTGACAGGTCCATTTCTCGAAATCAACTTATCGCCAAATTTTGATTTCAGTAAGTCGATGGTTGCGTTCGCCGTATGGCACGTAGCGCCATCCTGTTGAAACCACATCTCCTCCGGATCAATGTCATCCATATTTTCAAACAAAAAATCATTGATCATGGTGCGGTAACGATCTCCATTGACCGTAACGCGAGCTCCGGCCTCATTTTTGAAGAAATAAGGTCCGATGATGCCACCAGCATGAAAACCGCACCAAACAGTGCATTTTTCTGGATGTAATGGAGTCTGTAGGGTCTCTTGTGGATTGGTCTCACTCCATATGCGGCAATTTTGCTTATTAACAAACCCGTTAAGCCAAAAATGCGCCTAATCGCTGAACACAACTTTGCGATAAAACAACGGGTCTGATTTTCAAAGTAAATTTGGATAATTTCGTAGCGTTGTTCAAGCGTGAGTCTATTCATGATGATTTGTCAGAGTATACTGAAACAAATAAAAAAAATGTTTCATCAAAATTTAATTTTTTGTGTTACTTTTTCAATTTAAAGTTCTATCTAGCTTAAAAAAACACCCTATATATACCCGACTTTAACAACATCAAAATACTGGACAAGGAAAATAATGTTAAAAAACGTTACACAACAGAAAGCTTAAGAATACAGCAAAAAATAAACAGAACAATGAACAAAAAAGAAGATACTGACAACTTAAGCGCCATTTATAATATTATTATAAAAAATAGTGCTTAAGAAAATTAGTGTTTAAATGTTGTTTTACTTGATTATTAATATAATTTCAATAATTTTGTGTTTAATGTTGTAAAATCATAAAAATGTAAGTTTCTCAAATATTGTTTTCTACTTAAGATATTAATGTAATTTCATAAAAAACTTTCTTTTTAAAATAGACAAAATCCCCTGAAGAAGTGAACATTAAATTCACGAAACGTTGGGAATAATATGTAATAAAGATTTTGCATTTTTATTGACATAAAAAAAGTTAGGCCTCACCAGCTAAGTATGTATATACTAAAAACAAATAACTAAATACGTTGGCCAAAAATATTATTACTACAAATATGGTATTTGATTGCTGTTTTGAAAATTCATGTGTCAAAAAATTGAACAGAAAGTGTACATATACTCGTTTGTAGATATGTTCAGCTAAAACTTCGGTAACTTTTGACAGTTGATGCTCTTATAGTGAAGAAAATAAAAACAGAATGCATGTGTTCGCAGTATCCCCCAGTAGAAATAAACTAGTCTTGATTTGAGGGAAATGAAATTGAATATGAATTTCTTGAGAACTACTTCCTATTTACCAGCTTTGTGGTACTAAAATCAAAATTGTCTACATCTTATTGTGCCCCAACCAAATACTAGACCAAAAGTTTATTTCTTCTTACTAAAAGGTAATTTTTATTCCGAATCTATCATTCAGTTAATAGTTTGATTAAATTTTATTAAAGAAAATTTTACTAAAATTTATTTTCGTATAATTATAAATTAAACTATAATAAACATTGATTTTAAACTTAATAAAAATAAACTAATATTTGTACGCCCAATTTTATTTGACAGCTCGCACACGTCAATTTGGCGTATTTAATATTTTCTGTGCGCCTTTTACAGTAAAGTAATAAAGTAGATGCACTGTTTAATAAGTTGACCGCAAAAGTTTATTGGTTTAATTATTTAAATATTGATTTGATTATTGCGACCATAATGTAAAGCCGATAAAGATGTGCAAATAAAACCCAAAAAGAGGGGGAAAACAGTTTTATGCAACAATTCTACAGTTAACAATTTCTGCAGTTTACTGACTGAAGAGCGCATGCGTACACTATTACAACCTGCGCCTGTACTACGCTTCCCAAATGTGTAAAAGGGCACAAAAAGGCTTGCCTTTGATCTCAATTTTCATAAGAGAATTTTATTTAGCGAAGAATCTCATTTTTGTTTGAATGGATATGTCAATATACAAAACTGCGTATAAAGAGTGATGATAATCCTCAAGTGTATGCTACGATACCGTTAAAGAAAAACTGACTGTTGCTTGGACTTTATGAGCTGGCGGAGTCATTGGTCCGTACTTTTTTAAAACCGATTTTGGTCAGACCGTTCAATCTTTATTACTGACACACTGGTCGATAATAATGTAGAATTACTTATATCAGTTCATGTTAATTACTCAGGTGAAGTTAGTACTAGTATTTCCGAAATTTCTGACATTATTAAATCATTAAGAAATAAAAGGGCACCTGGTAATGATGGAATTAATAATAGATGTTAGAAAGCGGCCCTTCTTAAGGCCCAATCAGACTATTATACAAGTATAAATACTTTCATTAGATTTTGTGAGATAAAAGTCTAAACACATTTCTTGCGACTGTCAAAAAGTGTAACGTAAACTAGATTTTGCATTCACACCATCACACTTGATATAAACCAACACAGATGTGCCATCATAAAACTTTTCACGGCGGCAGGTGCGCTATTCGTAGTAGGCGATAGACGTGCCGGCGCGCAAAATTCTTCAACAGTTAAAATAATAATTATGTATAACACATCCAAATTCAATAGCACAAACATATTTTATGTTCTAAATATAGCATGAGCAAAATACATTTATAAATGACAGCTAAATTCCAAATTTCGAGTTCTTTTATAACGACAGAAAATACTATCAGTGACGGCACCCCATAGGCTACGAAATAGCCGACTACTCAATTTTTAATTAGCTAGTTTGCTAAAAAACACAACCCTGATCCAATGTAAAGTATTATCGTTTTGAAACGTTTCAAAATACAACAAAGTCGTCGGGATGTCAAATTTTTATCGTATTATTTTTCGTATGTATGACGGATTACATCCAGATTATCAGACTTGCACGTATTATTTGAATTTTGGACAGGTATTTATACAAAGTATAATAGTCTGAACTGGGCTTTAGTGGCATAAAGTTCCTAACAATTCTTGTCTCAAATTTTCGTACTTTCCGTTAGAATCTCAAAATATTCCAATAATAAAATGCGGTAAAAATCCTAGTAGCTCGCTATCATATCGTCCCATCAATTGTCGTCGGTGAGAAAAATTCTCGTAAAGGTTATTAAGAGTAAATTAATAGATTTTATCGAAAACTACTGTATACAGTATACAAGTTCGATGCTGTCGTCTCTTTCGACAAAGCGCAGTGTCGCATTCTCATTTAAGATATGAGCTGAACTTATTAAAGTAATTTAATCTGTTGGAAAATTTAGCACTTTATAAACACAAAAACTTTTTAAAAGAGGTGTAATTTTAATAAAACCACTGAAAAATATAATAAATGAGTCATAGTGTAGGTGTAAGCGAGTAAGTGTCAGACGAATATTTTGCTCTATCACTTTACTTCTTAATTTTATTTTACACTCTGATAAACGAAAAGAAGTGATACTCTTCGTAATAATTCTTGGGACTTACACACAGTGGAAAAGGAGGCACCAGAATGGCTCTAAATAAGTTCATATATAAGTTGCAATATAAAAAAGTGAAAGGAATCAAATAAAAGAAATAATCAATTCACACAAAAGTACAACATGCTTAATTGGTCTCCGTATAATGCAATTAACTGAATTCTGAACAACCATCGTGTATTACGTAAAAATACTCGCGTTTTCAGGAACAAGATCTCATCAGAGCGCAAACCGCGTAACGCACTCTACACAGCGGTGGTATTCTAGGGAGTCACCGATGAGTTTCTTCTCCCCCTCTTGTGCACGGTGGAGGAACAGCAACTTTGAAGCTCCGCCCTGAACGGGAAAGTTAATTTCTATCATCGGTGGGAAATTATCACGTATTTCCTATAAGGAGATCGAACGAAGTGATATATGTCCTGTTTCACTACAGAAAACTAAGATAAATGCTACTTTTGAAACAAGAAAAAGCGAACATTACACTAAATTATCATTCCAAGAATATCATGAGAGTTCCATTCATCAATATACCACCTATCAGTAGAGCTAAAGTAGCATCTGTGATTGTGGGTCTATGCGTAAGCAGACAACAACTAAAATTGAAATTGATCTTTGTACTAATCTCAAATAGCTTAGACATACAACTAAATGCAACTAAATATCGAACCCGCAAAAGAGTGGATAGGGTTGAAAGTGTGACTTAAAAGAAGAAATTAAGAAAGAAAATTTTGAACTTTTCGGATGAGTTAACATCTATTTGTTAAAATTCAGATTTGGTATGGACGCTAGAGAGACTTATTTAAGATAAGCAGCAGTTGCAAAATTCTTCATCAATGTTTACCAGGCGTGTAATAATTCTAAAAGAAACTATTGAGCCTCTTCGAGGCAACTCCTAAACTATTATTTTTTTGTTCTCAGTTAAATTTTAAGAGCCGATGTTTAATGTGAACCACACCTAAACGTAAAGTTTTTTTTTTTTTTTTTGTATTTCATTTGAAATCATCTTCAGTGATGAGACACATTTTCTACTCAGTGGATTTGTCAATAAGCAGAATTGCTGCATCCAATAGTGAGTGGTGGAAAACCAATTCACCCACAAAGAATGACTGTTTGGTGCGGTTTATGGGCTGGCGAAATCATACGGTCATATATATTTATACCCTTCACAAAAATGTTAAGGGTATACATATTAAAGTTTGTGATTCCGTTTTTAATTTCTACAATTTTCATTTGCGACCCTATAAAGTATATATATTCTGAATCAGAATTAATGGAATGAATTAATGGTCTGACCAACTGTCCTTTTGTCCGCCGCTGAAATACCATTTCTGAGAAAACCATTAGACTTAGAAACTTTTTTCTTTCACCATTCTATTACTCCATCGATTCATGGGTTTGCTATAGAAATTCAGTAAAATATAGCAGAGATACTTATATCCAAAATTCCGAAAAAAAAACATTTTTTTGCAATTTTGTATGAAAATTTTTGAAAAAAAAATTGTTTGTTTTGTTTCAAACTTCACACACTTATTAAACATGGTCACTAAAAGACAAAAACATTTTTTTCAGATATCGGTCCATATATACTCGAGATATAGCCCAAATCGGGTTTTTCATGAAAATGTCGCGTAAGCGAACTTAAATAACTTTTTTTTTTTTGTTTAAAGGCAGTTCTGGTAATAAAATGAGGTTATATAAATATGGAAAATGAAAATTTCCGTTATTGGTCTATATATACCTGACCATTTTTTTACCATTAACTTTTTTTTGCTGAAAAGTAATTCTGGTTTAAAAGAAGGGTACTGAAATACAGAAAATAGAAAATTCCGATATCGGTTCATATATAACCGAGATATAGCTTAAACTAAATTTGCCATGAATATATTCATGAAAGATTTCTTTTTTGGAATAATGATTATAAGGCAAAAATATTTATTCCCCGATAGCGGTCCACATATATCCGAGATTATTTAGTTCAATTTTGTAATATATACTATACATATACATGACTATCATGAAGGGTATTTTAGATTCGGCCCAGCCGAATATATCACACTCTTGTTTTTTTTTCAAAATGAGGCTGGTCAGGTAGTTACTGTGAATGGTGTTCGCTATCGTGAGATGATAACGAACCTGTTATGGCCCGAATTAGAAAATATCGATGTGACGATATGTAGTTTCAACAGGACGGTGCCATTGCCACACAACTAATGAAACAGTGGCTCTTTTGCCGTGTTATCTTACGTGGTGGCGATGTCAGTTGGCCGCCAATCATGGTCATGTGAGTTGACGCCGTTGAACTTCTTTCCTTGGGATTATTTGAAAAAAAGGGCGTTCGTCGATAAGCCTGCAACAACTAAAGAGCTAAAGGAGAAAGAGCACATTAACGGCATAGAACCTCAATTACGCCTCAGCGTCATCGGATGGAAGGTCGCGGCGACCATTGGTCGATATTTTGTTCAATACATAATTGAACCATACCAATATTATAATAAGAAAAAGAAATGAAAATAATTTCTGTTTTATTTAATATCAACATCGGCGTTATTATTTAACCACCGTTTACACCCAGAATTTAACGTCAACCCGAAACAGGGTGACAATATTGGTTGTAATCATCAAGAGAAAAATGAGAAAAAGATTCTAAAAAAAACATTTTACCCAGTTCAAATATTTTTTTTTATATTTTACTCATGATGGTTTCAAACAATTTTGTCACCCTGTTTCGGCTTCAAGTTTAGTTCTGGGACACCCTGTATAAAAATGTGGTTCATATCTTTATTTGTAGGAAAAAATTGCAAAGATATGAAAACCTTGAAAGGTTGGAGATGGAATACGAGTAATTAGAACTGGTGCTATAACGTAGATTTGTTCAAAGTATTATTCGGTTCATACACTTCCCCCTGGGAAGGGAGATATACAAAGATTTTTGCTTCGATGAGGAACAATGGGCACTCCTCAATTTTGGGCTACTACAATTTTTAAATCTTACATAGATAGATTTAGACGTCTTGTATGTCTCATGGTTTGTTTAGATACTTGATATTTGCGTGGCTAGGTTGTATGGTTTCCCACTGTGTAACGTTGAAAACAAAATAAATATTTGAGCCATTCGCAAAATATTATTAAAAAAAACTCAATATTTGTATTCCAAACAAAATTTAATATAAATATTTTTACGGAAATGCCTGATACACATATTGAACGTAACAGCAAAAAATCTATTTTGATTAAAATATAAAAGAGGATATAGAAGTAGGCTAGAAAACAACCTAGACAATTTACAAATTTTTAAGGCTGTTTTTCTTCTATAATAAAAACTTTCAAAATATTTTGCTTGAACTCAATAAGCATGTAGTAGAAAAAAAATTAAGTATGCAAAAGAAAAACCATTTAATTGAAAGTTTATCCGTTGCGAAATTATAAATTAAATTGATTTGAAAATCATTTAAAAGCTGAGCGGTGTGTTGCATTTTAGCGTTACAGTGAATGAAATGAAAATTTAGACGCCATTTATCCGCCGCCGGCACGTTTTTGCTTTTGTTGCGTTTGCCAACGTAGCCGTTTCTGTTGCAGTGGGTGCAGCAGTTGTTGGAGCTGCCGTAAATTCCGTCAAGAACATTTGCAGTATTTAATGCCTGCCAACACAAATTGAAAAGTAAAGCATAACATTTCAAAAAAGACGCCACCAAGACGTAGTGGGCATGGCCCTAAACATACCAGCCACTTAACGCACAGATTATCGCTCTTCAATGTTTAAAATATTGGCGACTACGGCAGACATAAAATCTGCTGTGTGAAGGCACGAGAGCATGTCTTAGAAAAATTTCAAGTGGCACCTCTCGCGAGGTGAGAATTTTTAACACACACCTCTACAAATGTGTGCAGACGTTTGTTGCTTGCATATTGCAACATTATACGCAATATTGCCAATCTTTATTTATCGTGTGTGAGAGGAAGTATTTTTTTTTTATTCTTTGGTGTTTAGCCGAATTAAAATTTGGTTTACGTTTATTTTAAATTTAGGTTGACGCCATACGAAAATTTTTGTTGTTTAATTTTCGCGTTTAAGTTTTGTACTTTTGCATTCTATTGTTCTCCCGCCAGTGCGGCTGTGGCAAATGGCAAAAGTATATAAGGCGGAGCACCTTGCAACTTATTTTACGGCATTAGTGCTGTCGTTTCACTGTCATTGCAGTTATGCAGACATCATGTCGGCATGCATTTTTCAAATTTTTCAGTGATTTTTTTAAATTTGCCTAAAAATTTTTTGCATGCTTTTGTTTTATAGGTAGTCTTTTTCGAGTGTCTTTTTTTCTTGGGATATGTTCAATCAGTCGAAAAATTAAAATTACACTGTACGACACAAACAACAGCATACGTTTTAGCTCTCTCATTATTCGCACTAAATATTGGATTATTTTTTAAGTTTTATGATATTTCCGGCCAACACGAAATCACCTGTGAAAAAGTTTATTCACGTATTTTAAATTACGCCGATACCAATGTATAATTGACCTTAGCCATACTATTAGCAGAAACACATCAATATTTGGGAGTAGCCAAATTTTTGTGGATTTTCTTTTGTAGCATCGCAAGGTGTAATTACCACCTACACCGTTGACTTGATGAATTTGCCTTTTTAACAAAAATACTAAGTTTTATTGGATTCAATAAAAATACACGAGGCGTTAAACATATGTAGCTAAATTCTCCTTGAAAGACAACCTTTTTCTCTGATACTTCAGTTAAGTGAGGTTTTACAGGCTGGTAGCTATTGAAAAAGCTAGTCCAGTTATATAAGACGATATATAGCTTAGCAAATTACCATATCCACGCAATAACATCTATCCTGTGCACTTCCTAAACGTTGACGATGTATTTGGTTTTTGCAGTCCCCACCATTTCGTCAATGTCCCCTTGCCGTAAGCAGACTCCGATCTTTGCCATTTTGTCCGCTACAATATTTCTGAGTACTTAATTGTGCAGCTGCCCAGAAAAACCTCGTATTTGATTGTACCACTATCTAACTAAGAGATTTTCGACACTTACAAACTATCTTGAGTGTCCTGTTGGTGCATTTAATACGTAACCTTACCATGAGTATTCGTGCAGTCGCCCTGTACATCCTACAGCAATCCAACTAGTTAGCTGCCTTCATTATAGCTCTGATAGCAGCCAGCGTCGCGATATACTTATTACACTATCCCAATAGCCTCCTTCGTGACTGGGGGATAATCTCTTATATATGGTTTCTCTTAATTTTGCATTATTTGAATAATAATTATATACTTAAATGACTTGCCATCTCAAATAACACATTGCAAAATTCATATGTATGCTGGTGATGCTCAACTGCACATTAGTTGTCTACAAACTGACATCAATACTTGCATACAAAAACTGAACCATGATCTGGGTAATATACATGAATGGGCCACAGCTAATGGTCTTCTTTTAAACGCAAAAAAATCAAAAGCATTTTTGATTGAAAAAATAAGTCACCAAAAAAAAAAAATACGTTGCCACCATTGCTTGCTGGCAACACAAGCTTAGAAATTGTGCAAAAGGCCAAAAATCTTGTATTGCAATCAATGATCAACTTAACTGGGCAAACCATATTAACGTTATTTGTGGAAAAACATACGGAATACTTAGAAATTTATAGAAAACACAATATTTTACGCCACTCGTACTTTGTTGGCAAAAACGTACTTGAACTCTATCTCGGACTAGACTCTGTGAGCAGTCAGAAAATCAATGCCACTTATAACATCGCGAGGTATATGTATATATGGACGCAATAGATATGGCAGGATTTCACATCTCTGAATACAAATTTACAATGTGCCATTGGGCAATTTGATACAATGCCGAACTCTCATAATTTTACATAAGATTATTTATACTAAACAGCCAACCTATCTTTGCAATAGATTAAAATTGTCGATTTCAAATAGAGGATGCAAAATAAACTCGATTGGATACCAAAAACGAATATCTGAGCGGCATTTTTATATTAACGCTATTCGTTTATGGAACCAACTTCTATCCAAAATTCAATTAATAAGCAATGCAAAGCAATTTAAATATTAAATTTTTTCACACATGTCATAAATTAACATCTTTGTTAAATAATTAAAAACTTATTAATAATTTGTTATATTATAAATTTCGCATTTTTATACCTTTCACAAAAGTGTAAAGGGTATATATAAGTTTGTGATTCCGTTTGTAATTTCTAAAGTTTTTATTTGCGAAAGTCTATATATTCTAAATCAGAATTAATAAAAAAGTCGATTAAGCGATGTCCGTCAGTCCGTCTGTCCGCTGTTGAAATACCGTTTCTGAGAATACCATTAGACTTCGAATTTTGTTCTTTCACCATGCTTTTGCTATTGAAATTCAGTAATCAGTATTAAAAATTCCGAAAAAAACCATTTTTTTGCAATTTTGTATGGAAATGTTTGAAAACAAAAATTATTTGTTTTGCTTCAAACTTCAGACACTCGTTAAGCATCGTGACCAAAAGATATCGGTCCATATATACCGCAGATATAGAAGAAATCGGGTTTTTCATGAAAATGTCGCGTAAGCGAACTGAAACAACTTTTTTTGCTCAAAAGCGGTTTGGTTATGAAATAAGGTTATATAAATATGGAAAATGAAAATTTCTGATATCGGTCCATATATACCCGAGATATAGCCTAAACCGGGTTTTTCATGAAAATGTCACGTAAGCGAACTTAAACAACTTTTTTGTGCTCAAAAGCAGTTCTTGTAATAAAATCAGGTAAAATAATAACGAAAAATGAAAATTTCTGCTATCGGTCCATATATATCCGAGATATAGGCACCGGGTTTTTCATGAAAATGCTTAAACAACTTTTTTGTGCTCAAAAGCACTTTTGGTAATGAAATAATTTTATATAATAATGGAAAATTAAAATTTCCGATATCGGTCCGAGATATAGCCTAGACCGGGTTTTTCATTAAAATGCGGCGTCAGCGAACGTAAACAACTCTTTTTGAACAAAACAGTTTTGGTAATGAAATAAGGTTATATAAATATGGGAAATGAAAATTTCCGATATCTTTACATATATACCTGAGATTGCATAACATTTGATGGGAAACAATATCGTTAGTAACGTATGCCATCTAATTGTCTTAAAAATTCAATCACTGTCTTAAAGTAAACTGCAACAGCAACGAGTAAACGACATCTCTCAACACTCCCCCCTGATTGTTATCCTCTACAAAACTTCATGAAGTCCTCTTACAATCTGATGGCGTTGTCTACTATCACACTTCAAATGTGACAACATAACTGATACTTTCTGCCATGACTTTTTCCATTATATTACAAGTCAACCAGTAATTTCGTCGGTGGAGGTACAGAAGATACGCAAGTTCTAAGTTTCATTTTTTAGCAAATATTTCTGGAAAATTTTTGAGCAAAGTTTGCTAAACGGATCTGTTTGCGGTTTCTATGTTTTTGATTATTCGTAAGCATAAAGAATGAAAGTATAATTTTAAAAATTTCGTAGGCGGAGTGAAGTTTTTATGAAGGCTACAATGTTTTGCACACACTCAATCAATACTAATGGGGACACAACAAAATCATATGGCAAATACAGAGTTAACATATCTAAATATATATAAATTAAAGGTAACTGACTGACTGACATAATGATGTACCAACGCACATCCCAGACCACTGGACTGATTGGGCTGAAATTTGGCATGCAGGTAGATGTTATGATGCAGGCTTCTGCTAAGAAAGGATTTTGTTAATTTTACGACAAAGGAGATAAAGTTGGGATTGAAAGTTTGTATGAAACTTTGTTGGCGAGCAAAGCAGCGGGCAAAGTCTAGTAAGTTATAAAATACAACTTTTTTATATACACGGAAAACATTTTTTCATGTCCAATAACGATTTCGCCAATTAATAAATAATTTGAAAGGCTTTCGTGGATTCAAACAAAATTATGTAATTGTAATTATTGATCAAAATCAACCATTTTTTTTTTCAACAACAGCAAATAACCATTTTTCGGTTATTGTAGTTAATTTGTATTATTATTTGTATTTTGTTCATTTAGACTTTGGAACCGTAAACCTAAATAATGTTTCTAGAACCACAATCAAAAATAATGACACAAGTGCCCTAAGTTTTCTAAAAATTTTCGACCCGGTAGGACTCTCGGGCATAAAATACTTTATATTGTGATTTAGTTCATATTTCGAAGGCTATAATGTCAACAATGACTTTAAGGTGATGAATCTGTCCGCATCAATAGGTATGCGTAGGTATATTTTACAAGTTGTAGGTACAATGTATTTCTCTATAAAAATCGAAATAAAAAAGGTGAATAGTGACATAGTTATAAATTAAAGCTGTGTTTTTCTTCTCGAGAATGTTTTAAAATAAGGCAAAATTTATAACAATCAGGACTGGGCAAAATACGTATTTCAAATACAAGATACAAAATACTTTCCAGTAGTGTATTTCAAATACAAGATACAAAATACTTTCAAGTTGTGTATTTTAAATACAAAATACACATACATTTGTGTAATTCGGTCTCAGAAAAACTGGCTTTAGATACATATTTTATTTTACATATGCACTTAAAATAAGTAGTATATTGTCACCTAAAACCCAAAACGGTTTAACTGGCAAGATATTGAAGGCCTATTAAAATTTATGGATAGTTTTATTATTGATAACCTCATTGAATAATAATTTTGGACTAGAAAATTTTTGACAGCTACACTCAAAAGTTTTAGGCGACAGTATATATGTTCATATTTACAACTGCATATTTATCTATGTCTTCAAATATTAGAAATAAAGCTGTCTAATATTATATAAAAATTTTCTATATATTCATTATATACATTTAATATATATACATACATTTTACATATATACGCGTACGGTATACATATGTATATTCATATGAATAATCATATGAATATACATATGTATACCGTATGTATAAAACTTGCTAGGAAATTAAAGAAACAAACCTAATGTTTAGCTTTGATGGATAGTATATACAAGATTCATTCGGCAAAACAAGTATTTCCTTTACTAAGAACTAGATATTTCAATGAGTCATCCGACAAACAATAATCTTTTTACAGGTTCTGAGGAGCACAAGCTGCTGTCAAATTGTATAAAAAATTTTTGATATTTGGATAATTTTCCAGAATGGCAAGCTTCTTGCTTTTATCATTTAGAAAACTAATCAACTCAAGTTCCAAATTTGATTTACAAGGTTGATTACTGTGTTGTCAAAAACAACCATAAAATCGTCATCATCTTTACCTCAACTACAACTGTATATATATGTATATATATGTATATATATATATATATATATATATATATATATATATATATATATATATATATATATATATATATATATATATATATATATATATATATATATATATATATATATATATATATATATATATGTATGTATATATATATGTATATATATATATATATATATATATATATATATATATATATATATATATATATATATATATATATATATATATATATATATATATATATATAACGTAATAAAAATGTTCTTATATGTACGATATCATATGTTTTAGAATTAAATTGACTTCCTGATACTCGTATTTATTCAAAATTACACCAATCACCTTCATCTACTTCCTAAGTAAAATAAATAAAACCAACGGTGTTTTTCACTCGCTAAGACAATTTACAAAAGTTTTGCCTTTATGAATACGTATGTATATGCATATCTGTACGTAGACATACATACGTACCATAAATATTTATATTAACTACAAATGATGTCAACCATCTGGATTTGAAAAAAAAGAATAACAATGAAGACGACAAACACTTGACTAGAAAAATGTTCCATTAAGAACTGCAAGAATTAAAAAAAAAAAAACTTTTTTTACTTGTACAAAACTATACAATTTGATTTCACTCCGCAGCTTTTTCGACAATTTGAAACGAATTAATAATCAAATATAAATAAAAATATATATAAAACTTACATATGGAAGAAAGACGAATTATAACACATGTTTCAACATAAAGTGACGTAATTGTTACGACACGCTACTTTATGCAAAATACGAGTACATACAGGGCTGGGCAAAATACACTCCTTATGTTTCAAATACTTACAAGATACAAAATACCTCCCAGATGTGTATTTCAAATACGAAATACTTTCAAATTGTTTATTTCAAATACAAAATACAGATAAAAAGAACAAATACTATTTTGTATTTCGATCACATAAGCATATAGCTCTCTAGTTTTAGACATATATTTTATTTTACATAAGCTCTTAAACAAAGTTCTATATGGGCATCTAAAACTTAAAAGTGCGTATCTGACAAAATATTGAAAGCCTATTAAAGTTTGTGGGTAGTTGTATTATTGCTAATAACTTCTTATTCAATAAAAATTACGGATTAGAAAATTTTTGTCAGTTACGCTCTTTTGCGTTTTAGACGATAAACTGTATATTCATACTTACAACTGCATATAACTTATCTATGTATCAAATACTAGATATAAAGTTGCGTAATATTATATTAAAAAATGTTTTATTTTGTATTTATATTATAAACATTTAATATTACATTGATTTGACGAGTACATATATACACGTATGGCATACGTATGTATACATTTTTGCAACATAGTCATATATCAAAAAATGAGCTTTCCGAGCAGATTTGTTAACAGTACTACCTTTTAGAGTGTGCCAAAAATTTATTCAAATTACTTTTTTTTTTATATTATTAACTATCAACATTACAAATAAAAAATTACAAAATTTACAATAAATACATTTTTCGGGATCGTATTTAAATAAGTATTGCAACAAATATAGACTAACTGCCGTATTCATAAAAAATATTGTATGTTTATTAAACACTTATTTGACATATTTTCTATAGACATTTGTCAAATAATAGTATAATAAACATATAATACTTTTTATGAATGAGGCAATAAATTTGTTGTTTAATAATAAAAATATCTATAGTTTAGAATTTACATTAATGCAAAGTTAGGAAAAAAAGATAGAGGAAAACCTAGTGAAGATTTAAAGAAATTCTCAATTAATCCTTCTATCAGTTTCATCACTGAAGTTAAATAAGAAATTAAAATTACAAATTCCTTATTATATCATAATTTGAAGCTCTATTTCGAACTTCAAATCTTTGTGTTAAATTAGATATTACTGATTTAAACAAATATTCTTGAAAATTTTGATGCAAACTACGTGTTAAGTATCTTCTAGGTAATTTAAAAATGACTTTAACATTGTTATTCTGGATTATTTGCAGCTTCTTTAGATAGATTTTGGCACATCTATTTGACCAAATTTGACATCCATATGTATATCATAATAGGCCGTATGCGCATTTCGTACAATAAGATCTTATTTTTATTATTCAACGTTGATTTTCGATTTAATAATGGGAAAAGGGCTCTTCCACATTTAATTGCCTTTTGACAGGTTTTTAGAACATAATGTCTGAAAGTCAGTTTTTTGTCCAACTCAATTCCAAGATATTTAATGGTATCCTGAAGAGGACTTTCAGCTCCTTCTACAGATAGTGGTATTGAAGGTATCCTTTTCGGAGATTTATTGAAAGGAAATATTATTGCTTACGTTTTATTTTCGTTGATTTTTATTTTCCATTTTTATTTTTTTTAAATATTTTTGAGCATGTCAAAGACTTTTTTTCATCCTTTTGACTATTCAAATTACTTTTAAACTGTTTCCTTTAGGAGATATTTTCTAATAAAATTATCTAAGATTTGTATGAAAACTAAAAATTTTAAATGCGTTTTTCTCGAAACGAGCTTTTTTTAGTTATGATTATGTCGCAATAAAGGAGCGATATGATTATTCTAAGCTCGCAAGCTGAGAAATTAAAGGAACAAAGCTAATATTTAGGTTTGGATAGATAGGAAATAAAAGATACATTCGGTAAAACAAGAATTTCCTTTCATAAAAACAAGATATTTTAATGAGTCACCCGACAAACAACCTCTTGTAGAAGAGTGAATAAATCCTACAGATCCTTAGGAACATAAGCTGTTGCCAAATTCTATAAATGCATAAAAATAATAAAATCCTCATCATCCTTACTGCAAATGCTACTTCTTCTGCTGCACCCATGTTTGGTTTCACGTTTTTTGTAATTTTTCTCCAAGATATCTATTGCAAGGTTTTGAATTCGTTGCCTCCCTTTTAATGAGATGCTTTCTGGTAACCAGCGCATTTTGAAACTAGGTTGGAAACATGATGCCAATGTCACGTATTTTTTAAAATACGACTGAAATACTACATACTTTCAGGTCGTGTATTTGAAAGACAGATACAAAATACGTATCTGTTTTTCAAATAAGTATTTAAAATACTGCCCAGCCCTGAGTACATATGAGTAGGTAACACACGATTGTTTGAGTAACACATGTTTGTTTGAGTATTTTGAAAAAATTGTTTCAAAAATTTTTAAACAATAACAAATATTATTGCCCTGAAGAAGCTATCCGAAGGAAAGCGAAATATTGGCAGAAATATTAAAATAAATAAGCAAAAAGGACCTTAAACTCAACGAAATACTACTTATTTTCTAAAATAATAAAAAGCATTGACAATGTCAGCAAATTTTAAAAATCGTCTGTAAAAATCAAACATTAAAAAACAGACGTAAAAACATATCGTCTGTGGGTGCCTTAAATAAAAGTCTGTAGGCTTTAACAACGTGTTAATAGGTGAAAAATTGTACTTGATTTTAAAACATTGTGAAAATAAAATTGTCGAGCAAAAAAGAGAAATATATAGTTGTCCGAGTTTTGCTGTTTCACACACCAAACGCCAGAAGAAGATAAATAATGTTATAGTTGTACTTAAATTCGGGCGGTGTTTGCACATCAGCAATTAGCATGTACATTTACATCTTATTACTCAAGCCATAACAATGCAACGTCAACGCTGTGTAATTAGATAATTCGACAATGACAGCGCACTTGAAACTGAAGCTAGCTGCCGAAAAACTTATTATAAATTATAACACAGGCTGTATACGAGGACTAATTGATATTAAAGCTGTCTAGCGCTAGATAGCATCACATATACAACTGCTGTTAAAATTTCACCCAGAAACATCGATTAGTTCATTTGTTGTAGTCGTTCGTTGTGTTTCTTGAAAAATGGAAAAAATGGATTTCGTGCGGTGATTAAACACTGTTATTTGAAAGGAAAAACGGCGAAAGATACAAAAGAAAAGCTCGATAAACATCACGGTGAGTCTGCTCCGTCAGATTACATGGTAAAATATTGAATTGATGAGCTGAAAAGCGGTCGAACAAGCACTGCAACAATGCCATCAGAAAGACTAAAGGAGGTCGTTACTGAAGAAAATATCAAGAAAATCATCGATATCGTATTGAATAATCTCCTGTAACTTGAGATTATTGATATGGTAAATATATCATATGGACGTGTATTCAACATTTTGCATGATCATTTACATATGAAAAAGCTATCGGCTTTATGGGTGCCGCGTTTGCTCAGTGTTGAACAAAAACGAGTCGAGAGACCACTGCACAGCGGTGTTTGTACATGATAAAGTGTAATCGTGTTGATGCTTGGTGTCGATTAATAACTGTTGATGGAGCATGAGTCCACCACTACACATTTGAAACCAAACCTCAGTCGAAGCAATGGGTTGAAGCTGGTGGAAGTGCTCCGAAGAAGGCAGTGAAATCGGCTGGCAAGGTATTGTAGGATGCACACGGAATATTGCTGATCGATTATTTTGAAAAAGGATCCACAATCACAGGAAAGTATTATCGTGTATTATTGGATCAAGTGATTGATGCAATCAAGAAAAAACCAACACATTTAAAGAAGAAAAAAGTGTGCTCACAAAATCGTAATATTCAGATGGTATAAAAAAGTTGGAGTATCGTCTTACTAAGTGTATTGAGCTTAAATGAGGCTATGTTGAGAAATAAATGATTTTTGAAAAAAAAAAATGTTTTTTCCCACTTAGGTAGCTTCTATATCCAGTCGCCCTGTTAGAAATCGAACACTGTTATTTAGGGTATGATCCTTATTTCCTTATCCTTATTTGCTGCATAAATCTTTCCTCGACAACTTCGTTCCATGATTTTTGCACGTTCGTATTCTGCTATCATACCTTGCATTTGTAATAGTAATTGAGATTCTGGATTATCGCTAATTTGATAATTTAAAAAAATGACTTCCACTCCTAATTTCTTAAACTCTTCAAGTAATATCATCTGATATGCATACTCACGAGATAAATGATCAGGAGAATGAATATAAATCCCCAACCTCAGAAAATACATCTTATTAAAACAATAGTTTTAGAAAGAAAAATAGGAAAAGAAAACTTAATTAACGTGGGTAAGCTGGGCACTCTCAAACGCACGTAGCTGTTTGTAAGTCTTACCACGTGCGATAGTCAACCTATGCATTTGTTACGCTTTATCAGCTAAACGGCTGAGCCGGTATTTATGACATGCGAAACATGGGCAGATTTGCGTGCAAAGACTTTCCACAGTTATATATTTTAGCGGACACCATACTTATTGGCCGTCAGACCGACGAAAGATCCCAGATGTTATAGATTTTGGAGTTACATAAAATCTCCCTTTAGAGTGAGCCTTCACTAAACTTGTCATCAAATCACTCACCCACTATAATCTCTGTCTTGTTTCCCCAAGACATTGGCTTCCCGTTTAGTGTCTTAGCATTGACCGTCACTAGAGTTAATTTGCTAAAATATTTGAGTGCACAGTGTACAGAAAATATCGCCTTGAGAACGCATGAGGATATTGATATGTCAATTAACGATTTTTCCGAAAACCTCAAACTGAACGTACAGCATGATACCACTGGTCATATAAGATCCAGAAATGAATACAATAGAACTTATTCCTCTGAAATTGAGCAATTTGTGTCAGAAAAAAGAAGAGTTAAAAAAGAATGGGAATTTCGCAGGTCTTCCTAGCTTAAAACTAGGCTACGGGAGTGCATAACTCAGTTAAGTAACCTGCTTGAATTCCAGAAACTGGCTTCCCTTAAGACATATTTAGAAAGCCTGGATGATATTCCTCAATCTGCCTATTCTCTGTGGAAAGCAACAAAAGGTCTGAAAAGACCTGTAATAGGTAAGCCACCTATGTGAACTTCAACTGTTGAAATTTTTTGGCGGCGAGCCTCAATAATGCCCGAGTGGTGCTGAGGCGATTATTTGATTGTTATATGAAATATATTTTTAGTAAATTATAAAAAAAAACTAATTTGTTTATATTTGTAGCAATAAAGGAGTGGTATATACTATGTGTATGGAAATGAAAGATTTGCATATGAAGAAATACCAAACGAAAATCTCAACTTTGTGAGAAAATCTGAGTTTTTATAGATTGTCATCTAACTCAAAACTAATTTATTTTCGTTCCAATTTTATCGCTCAATTTGCAATTAAGCGTTTACCTCAAGTTTTTCAAACAAAATTTATAAAGTCAACAACTAAAAATAACGTATTGAAATTTATCTCCCGTTTATATGATTTCATACACTCAAGTAATCTAATTAATCAAAATATTTTACAAAATTGTTAGTGTTATGTGTTATTACATTTGTTAGTTTTCATTGATTTTTCAAATAAACAAATTTCATCAAAAGTCTAGCGCTCACCTTCTATTGCGTTTTGATACACATATAATGCCAAGAATAATAATTTCAAACGTGTAAATAAATCAAAAAGTCAATAAAAAAATTATAGCTTTAATTTTGCACATGAACTGAGCCATTGGCCGGCCGGTCGATCGTTGTGGCCCAGACACACCAAAAGTAAATCTCTATTTGCCGAATAAAGTTTTTGATGATGAAAGGAACGAAGAAATAATTTGCTTGTTTTCAAAACAACTTTTCGTTGAAAAACAACAAGAACAACTTTAATAATAAGAAATATTTATTGGAGAAAAGCAAACAACTCATATACATATAGATAAATGTACATACATACTTCTTTTGAAAACTAGATGGGTGGTATTTAGCGTTTTTGTATTTCAACTTTTTTTTTTTGTTGTTTTTATAAATAAACTTAATGTGTTTCCAAATGTACTGCTGAATTTGGATCTAAAAAAATTCGAAATATGTTTAAAATTTTGTTAATATCCAAAAAATGCTTAATTCAATTATATTTTGCTACAAGATTGCAGACTTTGGTCAAAACTATTGGGGGAGTTTCCGTTCAAGCAATAACAAAACAAGATGTTGGTCTATATTCGGCAGCATCGGATCTTATATTCCCTTCTCCTCTTTGAATAATATGTATTATATAATAAATTTTTTATCCATGTACAAGTACTGAGTGCATCAAGTAAGACTTACTATTGTGAATAGTCGTTGCAACAGTGTTGCACAACTTGAATATTGTATGGAGTGTTGAACGCTGACGAGTGGAGACAGCTTTCATGATGCTTTCATTGTGGTTATTTCGATTAGCACGAGATAACGTATGGAAATGAAACGAACACTTTTATTGGTTGATTAATAATAATGACAATTTTATTTACTTCAACTATTTATAGCATTTAATTGCAATTTACTTAATTTTACTAATTCCAAGAATTATTTAGGGAAATAAACTAATAAATGATTACTTATATTTATTTATTAATGACCAAATTGAGTTTTACCAATTCCAAGAATAACTTCAGGAAATATATTAATGAAAATACAAATGCAATAAACTAATAAAATGCTTACTACTATTTATTTATGTGTGACCCAAATTGTTGATGTAGGTTGATGACTGCGGCTTTGGTTATTGTTGTTGTTGATATATTAATTGTTTTTGTTGTAGAGATCGTGTAGTTATTACTGTGGGTGTAGTTGTTGCTGCTGGTATTGGTTTGATTGGTGACCGTAGGTAACTCACGTCTTCCACGACGGATGATAGCTACGCTTGATACTAGTAAATGCCTAATCAAGTAAAAGCTGATCATGAATTCAAATATAGACGATATCTCGAAGCAATTATTTTAACGTAGTATTGTGTACTGCAAGCGTCTGCGAAAGAAAAGCGTTTATACCTATATATTACAAAATAGAAAGTTGTTAGGTCTTATTTGTGCCAAAATTGTGAAGTTGAAAAAAATTTTTTTTTAACGTAACAATCAATGAAAATACTTTCTCATTTTCATTTCTAATTATTTTCAACTTCAAAAACACAATAAGATGGCGGTATATTCGGCTGGGTCGAATCTAATCAATAGGCACGTAAAATTTGTACTATAAATGGACCGATATCGCGGAAAAAAATTTTTTGCCTTATAATCGCAATGCCAGAAAGGTAATCTTTCATGCAAATTTTCTTTTAAGAATCGATTTAGGGTATATCTGGGGTATAGGTGGACTCATATCACGTATACATGGACCGATCAGAAATGTTCATTTCCTATATTTAAGAAACCTCCTTTTATTACCAGAACTGATTTTAAGGAAAAAAAAATTTTTTAAGTTCGCTAACGCGACATTTTCATGAAAAACCTATAAAAAAAACTTTAAAAAATCATGGAAAATCGGTTTAGGCATTATCTGGGGTATATATGCCAATGAGATCCGAAATCCACAATTCTCCTTTTATAGATTTTTTTTTTTTTAACTTCATTATTTTATTTATTGAATCTACATAAAAAAAATGTAATGACAATAAGTATTCAAATCTTAATACTAAAAAAAAAAAATTATGATTAAAAGTCCTGCCAGTGCTGGACGAAAATTTATTTTTATGCGAATATTATTTCAGAATTCAGTCATCTGTTTAGAGCTCTAATGGTAGCCAAAGTATCCCTCCTTCTCAGACGGGTATGACCACCAAAATTAAGAATATTAGCTGCAAGAGGATTTGGATGGAATTCAAGTTTGTTAATATACCTTGTAGCGTACTTCACAAATTCAGATTTCACAAAAGGTACGTTCAGATCTGCGTGGATTCGTGAGTTTATAACGTACCATGGAGCATCTGTAATTCTACGGAGAATTCTATTTTGACTTCTTTTATAGATGACACAGCATTCTGCAGCGTTCATGAAGGCCATCAATTAGCTTCAAGAAGTTTACAGGAAGTTCAATATTAGAGAAATTGCTAAATTATTAGAGAAATAGCTAAAACCTTGGAAAATCAAAGTTAATGAACAAAGATGTACTCATGTTGCATTCACACTGTGTAAACAAATATGTTAGCCCATCAAAAGTAACAACTTACCTATTCCGCACAAAATGAAGTCAAGTACTTTGGCATCCACCTCTACCTAACGTAGAACTTTCTCATTGATGCGAAAGTCATTCAGTTGAAATTAAAAGCAGAGCAATTATATTGGCTTATAGGCAGAAATTCTACATTAAAATTGGATTGTAAGCTTTTGTTTTACAACGCAATCCCAAAACCTATATGGTGCTATGAAAATCAATTATGGGGCGCCGCCTCAGCATTAAACATTGAAAAAGTTCAAAAACGACAAAACCAAATTTTTCGAACGATGACTGGTGCGTAAGAAACTCACGATTTCACAAGGATCTGTGTGTTCCGCTGGTAAAAGCCGAATTCTCTAAGTATGCGACAAGGTATATCAGTAAAGTGGAACTTCACCCAAACCCTATTGAACGCAATGTAGTTTATTTTGACGGCCAATCGCGGTTGAGAAGAAGGAATACCCATCAGAACGTTAAATATCGCGCAAAGTAAAATTTTTATGTCAAGGATTGGCTGGACTTAAATAACTTTTTATATTTAGTATTAAGATTTGAACACTTATTGTTAGTTCAGATTTTGAAGATTCAATAAATAAATGAAAGAAAAAAAAATTATAAACAATTAAGTTTTTTATTCACTATTTTTAGCTTCTACCATTTATACCAATAAAAATTATAAATAGCTTGTTTTCTATAGATAGCTGGGAAACATAGAAAACAAGCTATTTATAATTTTTATTGAAAAAAAAATTATTTTAGCCAAGTAACTCTGGAAGTCACTAAACGGATAGCCAACCTCTTGGGCGAACAAAACAGAGTTTATAGTGGGTGAGTGATCCAATGACAAATCGAATGAAGGCTCCACTTGCATCCACTCTGAAGGAAAGTTTTTGCAACTAAAAAATCCATAACATCTGGAATCTTTTGTTGGTCTGACGGCTAATAAGTGAAGCGTCCGCTTGAAATCACATCTAAGCCCGTTCTGGCACACAGCCTTTCGGGGAAATTAAACGTGATCCCCAAAAATCGTGATGGTGAGTAAATCGAGGATATAATAATTTTTTCATGAAAATAATCAATGAATATACTTGTAGCTTGGAGATATTCATCACGTGTCTCGTTCATTATATAGTGCTTAATTCTAGTTTTTATTAAAATTGCGGAACCGCCGCAAGAACTTCTACGGGGTCATATAGTGTGTAGCCATTAATTTTGAAATAACTGTTGGTTATCAAATGGGTTTCAGCAACCATTTTTCATTATATCAATTTGCTTTTCCATAAGGAAGTGCTCAAGTTCAATTTTGTGTTGGCGGATGCCGTTTGCGTTCCAGAAACATATTTTAAACCAACTCAATTGTTTAAAATTGCCTGAAAAATAGTGGATTGCATTTTCTGCATTTCCTGCATCACGTTTGTCATGGAAGCCGTAAATGTGTTTATAGGTTGAACAAGAGTCTGCAGAGTTGCCTAAAGATTGCTAAAATTTCGATAGCAGTGAAAACTAGCATTTAATATTACGAAGTAATAAAATAATTTTAATTTATTTAATATTAATATAATAGCAATGACATGATTCGTATATAAGAGGACTGAAATTTATTTATTTTCTTTGTTATTGTTTATTTCTCAAACAGCTGATTAGGTAATTACATGCCCAAACTAATCCAAAGAAAAAGTACGGACTGCTGTCTTAAAATCGGTGCCCAATTTTAAGCACTGGAACGTATTTCGTAAAGGGAAGTAATGAAACACAAGTATTATGTAGGTTGATTTTTTATATTCGTAAAATATAATATTTGTGTTATATAATATACATATACGGCCGTATGCATAAAAGTTATAAACAACTTAATAAACCAATAATACCAAAATGAATACATTAAAACCATTCTGCAAATGAACAATGATACTTCTTCGCAATTTTCAGCCAAGCTTTCTTTTTTAAGTGGTTGGTGTTTGTGTCCGTATATTTATTTTCAATATTATTTACACTTTTTATTATTTTCACTATTATGCTCTTTTTTTACCAGATCCTTTAACAGCTCCTGCAAAACAGATTAGTGTTGTAGTTTAAAATCATAAATCATAGTCTTGGCTTATCCACCTCACTCCAATTTTCACATCGTGACCTTTTCAAATTGACCTTTTTTGCATTCTATGGAAACAAAAATTATGTTAGACCCAAATTAGTATTGAGTTCATCTCAGTGCCACCTCATGGATAACGAAGCAGTGTGTTCATTCGCACAATGTTTGTTTTTGTTTTGCTACGTGGGCTGAAAAATCCCGGGCCTAATACATAGATGGCGCTTGTTTTATTGCAGTCACCTTATTCGCCAGAGGCAAAAGATAAATCGTGGTATTGAAATGTTAGAGTGGCGCCGGAATGATTACGTTGCTCTTGGTGGAGATTACGTTGATGAATAAGGCTAATTTTGAACCAATAAAACTATGTTTTCTTCGTTAGGCCCTGAACTTTTCAGCCCATGTTAAATAATTAAACTTAAACAAATTTAATAGTGATGAGTATAAAATGTATACAAGCTCTGTATTCGAATAAGTTTTTCATTTAGCGTTGCAAAAATATGTTTGTTCATTAATTTTTTTTGTCTAAACTTGCATATTTTTCAAATTATTTATAAAAACTTTTGTAAGGATATTAAAAATCATTATTTTATGCATAAACTTAATATCAAAAATCACATTTTCTTCTCTTCCGGGTTCATTGAATAGTGGTTTTAAGCATCACTAACAATTGAAAATGAAAAGTATTGCCATACAAGAGAATAAAATAAAGTAAAACACTGTATAACTATATTAGGTTTGTTGAGTGTTTATGAATACAAAATTTTATTATCAGTTTATTTGACAATAAGTCTATAATAAGTAATATATTTTTTATTCCTAAAATTAGATTTTTTATGAATACGGCTGATAATATATAACTGATGTCTATTTTTCTTTTAAAACTTAGTTACACAACAAGAACCATATCCAAATAAAATTCTTACTTGAGTTTTAACGCATACGTTGGTTACCAAACATATTAACACTACCATACATTTTTGTTAAAAAAGTTTATGCAAAAACAGTACGTTAACGTTTAAATGTAGTAAGGAATTTAATTGATTTACTCTGACAATGCCGTTATGTTCTGCTGTAATTTTTTGAATAGTGATGCATGAAAACTAATATTCGAAAACCGAAAAACAAATTACAAACAAAAAAAAGGTATAAAATAACACTTTTTTGACAACTATATCCTGCATTTAATTTTTTAATAAATGACGAATGTATAATATTTGGTATATTAATAAAATTGACAATAATTAACAGGATATAACATTTCTATTATTCGAATAACGTTTTTCGTCGTATTCGTTTGACTGAAAGTGCATCAGTAACATATTTCTTATATATATTTCTCTTTCAAAATTATTATTTTCAATTCATATAAAATGTAACATTCTAATTTACTTATCTAATAAGCACAATCCATTGATTTTGTTAATATTTTCCATATAATTGTGAATTCGAAGAAAAGTCAAAGTCACCAAATCAAATGTCATTTTAACGTACAGTTAAAGTGGCTCACTTTAACTTTGAACGTATGGTAAGCTAACACTTGTTTTTGGATACAACGTTAGGCAATTTTTCTTAACAATTGCTTACCAAGCTTTGTTAAGTTTTTTTGCATACGGCCGTAAATGTTTTGTTTTTGAAATTAACATACATCTTACATATGACTACAAAGTTGCTTCGGATTTTGTATTAAATCTCTAAGCATACGAGTACATGCATAAGAAACACAGCACTTAAAACTTTTAGCTCAATGTAAACATTAACAAAACCAACAATATATTAAAAATGCAACTCAAAAGCCTAGAAATGCGGGGCAATTAATAAAATCTTAATATCAATGTAAAGAAATGTTTATAACAAATTATTTAACGATCCTCTAGCAAGTGAAGAATTTACGATAAATCGTAAAATTCAATTGCCTCGCGAAAACTAATGAGGCATTTGATGCAAACAAATAGTCTCTAACGTCTGTCAACTGAATGTCTTGTGACTAGGGTTAGAGTTTCTGTTTCTCGGAAATCCACAAAAAAAAATTAAATACCCAGAAACTCCTAGAATATAAAAAGCCATAACTGATTAATGAACAAATCATTTATTATCAACGAGTACAGATTTTCTACGCCGACTTACGTGAATTAAAAATGTGTAAAAGAAAGAATCTGAAACGTGTTCCAAAAACACATTGCAGACGTTGACTGTCGAAAAGCAAATTATCCTCCGAGTACTCTAAAAGGAATCTGTCATGTTATTCTTCCAATTTCAAAAACTTTCAGTTTGCAAATGCGACACGCTATTCTAATAAATGCTTATTATATTTTTATTTAATATTTCTTATTAATAGTAATAAGAATTTAGTACAAAACACAGTTAAATTAAAAATTAGATTATATTTGTGTTAAGCCAAAAAACTACTATTAGCATCGAAAATTTTTTTTAATCTTGTTGCACAGAGATATACCGATATATCCTAGTTCATTGGAATAGATTTGATGGGTCTGAGAGTAAGTAATATAACTGCTCTAATCGGGGCTCCAATTACAATGTAGAATAATGGTAAGACGAGACAAGAGCAGTACACATATACCTCTGCACATCTCTTTCATCTTTTTGTATTTTCTACATTAGAATAATAACACAAAAGATAAATAAAACGATTGTTCATTTGTTTGAAAGGTGTAAAGAAATGTTAGAGACGTTTATAAATAAAAAAGATTGTTTTGGTGTTTTGACAGATATTATTAGAGAATTTTTCTTTTTAAATTCTCAACAATTTATTTAGAGTGTTGGGATATAAAGTTATATGTTTGAGAATATCTTTCTAAAATTTACAAAGTTTTCTGATAATTAGGGGATCTCCTATGAAATGTGGACATATAGATAGCTGGGAAACATAGAAAACAAGCTGTTTATAATTTTTTATTGGCTAAAATAGTGAATAAAAAACTCAATTGTTTTAATACAATATAATCTTAATTTATACACAAATTTACAGAAAACATATTAGCTTTGGTTTTGTTTACATGCATATTAGTGTAGAACGTGCAACACGAGTATAACTGTTCTAAGCGCATGATCGGTTACACTCATATGTTACAAACTTTCAAAATCTCAGCTAAATGTGTATTTGTTTGTAAGTTTTTCAATGTTCCTCATCCGAATTATTACTGCTAGTTTTTTTATGCTTATATACATTGGATGTCAGTAAATAAAAGGGGTAATGAGTCTAACATATATGTTTCAAGTACTTTTACTATTACTGATTATGAGTTGTACTTTGGCAAAAAAATATTGGAGAAGTACTCGTACATGAGTACGAGTATATGCATGTGTGTATACATCTACTTATAACATGATATTCACAAACAATTGTGACTTTATCTGCTATTTTCAAATCACTAAAAAGTTGAAAATCGCCTGGAATCTATGGACTCAATAACATATGCGAAAGCTTTGCCAAAAAGAGGCTTACAATTTTTTTCTACTAATTATAAATGCATGTATTAAGCAATGTTACTTCCCCAATGTATATAAACATGCTAATATTATTCCTAGTAGGAAACCGAAAAACACCTGACTGCCTCTCTTCATACCGTTCTATAAGTTTACGCGTTAGGTGAAATTTTAGAAAAAGTGATTAAAGAAAGATTAATAAATTTTATGAACGTAAATAACATAATTCACCCCCATCAATTTGGTTTTCGGCATGAACATAGTACTTCCCAATCTTTTAAGAAATCTAATAAATTCGAATTTCAGCCACCAGGCTGCTTTTTATTCGGTATGGCATGATGGGCTCATCTTTAAAATGATTAATTTACACTTCCCTACATATCTTATAAGAATTATAAACTCCTTTCTTGTACAACGCTCATTCAAAGTCCATATTGGTTCATTCTGGTCCGACGTTTTTTCAGTTCCAGCAGGCTGTCCACAAGGCTCCTGTTTGTCACCCAGTCTTTACAACTTATATACTTACAATTTTCTGCAATTAAATTATTGTACCGTTTCAATTTTTGCTGATGACACAGCGGTTATCTGTTCGTGTTATCCACCCACATAATAGTCAATCTTGAGCGAGCCTTAACGGAACTCCAACATTATTTCAATAAATGGAAAATAAAGTTAAACTCGAGTAAAACACAAGCCACTTATTTTTCAAAAAAAACGAAAGACTTGTTTCTTACCGAAATGTAGTGTGTCATTTAACAATTACCCTATTCAGTGGGAATATAAAGTAAAATATCTAGGAGTTATATTCGACCCTAAAAAAAAATTCCACGAACATATAGGGTGTTTTTTTAAGCCCGATAGAACTTGAAATTGTAAAAAATAACACAAAAAATTAAATTGTAATCAAAATTTTTTTTTTATTCGAAAGATCAATACGTGACATTAACATTTGAAAATGATTTCGGGCATATGGGCACCGCGGCTGTTCTTGACGAAGCGCATTCTGGAGGTCCAATTTTGGGCCACTTTTTCGAGCACTGCTGGCCGTATGTCACGAACAACACGAACAATGCTGGCCTCCAAGGCGTCAACTGTTGCTGGTTTATCAGCATAAACCAGTGACTTCACGTAGCCCCACAGGAAATAATCGAGAGGTGTCAAATCGCACGACCTTGGAGGCCAATTGACAGGTCCATTTCTCGAAATCAACTTATCGCCAAATTTTGATTTCAGTAAGTCGATGGTTGCGTTCGCCGTATGGCACGTAGCGCCATCCTGTTGAAACCACATCTCCTCCGGATCAATGTCATCCATATTTTCAAACAAAAAATCATTGATCATGGTGCGGTAACGATCTCCATTGACCGTAACGCGAGCTCCGGCCTCATTTTTGAATAAATAAGGTCCGATGATGCCACCAGCATGAAAACCGCACTAAACAGTGCATTTTTCTGGATGTAATGGAGTCTGTAGGGTCTCTTGTGGATTGGTCTCACTCCATATGCGGCAATTTTGCTTATTAACAAACCCGTTAAGCCAAAAATGCGCCTCATCGCTGAACACAATTTTGCGATAAAACAACGGGTCTGATTTTCAAAGTAAATTTGGATAATTTCGTAGCGTTGTTCAAGCGTGAGTCTATTCATGATGATTTGTCAGAGTATACTGAAACAAATAAAAAAAATGTTTCATCAAAATTTAATTTTTTGTGTTACTTTTTACAATTTAAAGTTCTATCTAGCTTAAAAAAACACCCTATATATCCTACGTTGTTAATAAAGTAAATATACTTACAAGAGTTCTTTAGCCATTTCTAAAGAAGAATTCCTCCCTAAGCTTACTAAGTCAATAAAAAAATAATACTGAAATCAGTAGTTTATTATGCAGCCCCTGTGTGGTCGATTACTCGTAGTGCCAATTTTCATTGAAAAAATTGCAAATAACACAAAACAAGTTGTTAAAACTAATCTATAACCTTCCATGGTTTTATTCAACTGCGAGGCTTCACTTGCTTGCAGATATAGAATTAGTCACAGATAAAATTGTCAGACTTAATGACAATTGATAAAATTGTCAGACTTAATGACAATTTTAGTATCAGATGCCAGAACTCAGAGTTTGAACATACCAATGAGCTACCTCATCTTACGCAGTGTAGTAGTTTTCTAGGATAAGCCTTTTTATTAAAAAAACTAAAACGTTCAAATAGGTTTTTGAAAATTTTTACCTTCAAATAAATAAAAATTTTGTATACTCTTATACTGAATTATTTATTAATATTGTAACGCAAATAACCTAATACAGTACACCCCGTTTAATTACCCAACGCTTAAATGCCTTTTTCGTTTATTCACTATTTATATTTAATCCCGGTTTTTTTTCTCACTTATTTTCATACAAAAATACACGGTTAATTAACTTTCTTTTAATTACCCATTTTGGGTAATTATCCAAAATATTGTATCCCAAATCCAAAAAGTCTCTAAAAATCCCTTCATTTATTCACCCAACACTGCCTACCAATTCACTCTACTCTGTGGACAAATTTGTAACTTGTTAAACATAAAGTGTAAATTTTTGTGATTTCAGCCAATATGTTTTTTATCGTTCTGATACGCTTTTATTATATACATGTGCATACATGCATGTACTCCTGTTATTTTTTTCTATATATGTACATATACATATGTATGTATAATTCTTGTTATATGAAATTGTTTTTATTGAATAAAATATGTTATTTTGAAAACTTCTTTAGGGTTTACATTTTAGTTTGACGTATGTGACTTTAATTTAATATAAGTCCGTTTGGATAAATTCCTTTGTAGAGGTTCCTAAGCGTCTTCGCATAATTACCTCTATTAGGTAATTAAACGTCTCCGCTTTAATACCTTAATCGCTCAATTACCCAAAAATACCAGCAAGTTGAGTGAGGTAATTAAGCGGGGTTTACTGTAACTAAGAAGAAAAAGATAATTATCTTGAACTCTTTATTGTAAATCATTTATACGAAAATGTAATATTATGGAAATAAAGTAAATTTGAATTTAATAAATTTTTTAATTTGATTAGTTGAGTTTGTTAGTAAAAGTAAAGTCAAACATCATAACATATATCATAATTTTCTCATTTGCAAAAAATAAAGCGGAGTATCATGGTTAAACAGTTTTCGCGATATTTTTTTGCTACCCTGTTGCACGTCTTTAATCTGTACTTAATGTACAAGACATGTGCCTCTGTCAGCTGAATTTAACCCTTTTCAAGTCCCTTGATTTCTTTTCTACTACATGCAAAAATTTTTAGCTATATTCCTTTCATTCCCCTTATATCCACTAAAATTGCATTTCGGTTTCTCCAAATCAATTATTCTGCAAATACATAAAGCTTTCTTTCTGCTATATTTAGATGTCAATCAATGTCCAATATCTAATTTTATTTGTAGTTGTCTGCTCGGTTTCAATTTTTTCCTTTTCTCGGGTTCGGTTTCTTGTTCATAAATACTATTAAGTAAACCACTCTATTTCACATGTAACGAAAATTGGATGTTTGGCTGGATGGTTTTAAAGAACTTACATTTTCCGTTCGTGTAATTCCTGTTTCCATTAGTTGATGCCCTTAATATGGACATCAATTCCTAGCAATTGTAAAACTGTGAATATTGCGAAAATGTCAGCTCTATATTTACACTTAAATAATTACTGACACTATATTTTCACCATATGTTATTAGTGCTATTTCTTCTTGTAGCTGCCATTTCTTACAATTCCGATGAATGGTCGTATGACGGCCTCTACTTTTTGTGGTTTAGATTTGCGACACATATTACTCCATCGACTGCCAGAATTTTCCCAACGGGAAACCCTAGTTGCGCAACTAACAAAGTATAATACACGCGTGTTTTGCTTTAAAATAAAATAAACGTTTGCATAGATTGTATATAGAGACAGTTTTCTAGTTTTTTACTAAGCTATTCACCTCGATTATTCATTGAATTAATGCATTTTGACAGTTTCAAAGGCTTAGTTTTAAGTGTTTTTCTTAGCGCCGGTGGCACCAAGAGAGAAATGATATCTCTCCTTTTACAAACTAAAATTAATAAAAATAAATAAAAAGCTTCGCAAAAATTTCTTACATTAATTGTGGCAATAAAATTTCACTGTTTTTGAAGCAGTGTTTTTTGTTCTAAAGACAAGAATTAGATTATTATCAAATTACTAATTAAATAAGGCAGAAGAAATTTACATAAATCTTTTCTTTGAAAACATCTACTTTTTATCTTGGATCAGTACTTAGGGGATGACCCTTAAATTGTACCAGAACTAGCAAAACAGGTTGAGCGGAGGGGGAAAGAGGGAGTAGTGTTTGTGCACATTTGACTTGAAATTTCCAACGTTATAAAGACAGGAAACACGTCTGCAGGCAACTTATTCTACCAGCAAAAAGCACTGCTGAAAAACGAGTTCTCTCCGTAATATGTAGTACGATTCCCCCGGCAATTAACCACAAATGGATGAGCTCTGGATAATGAACACGTGCGAGTTTCGGGAAGAAGATTCCTAATATCGTTAGAGCAAAATCCATTGTGGTAACAATAGAACAAAGGAATGCACCCCATACTGCGGCGATGCTCCAGTGAGTCAATAGAGTATGATACCCTACTGGCACCGATAAGCTTCTTCGGCTCTTCAAGCCAGTCTGATTATGATAAAACATTTCATTATCCGTTTTTTTGTAAAATCTGGCTAAAATTTTGCTATGAGTGGAAATCGATGGAAAAATCCACCTACTGTAAAATCGTAGAAATGTAATGCGGACTTATGCTTTGATGATGACTGGTGCTTGTGGGACCTACATGTATTGCTCATTTTCTTATCGTTTAATTAGTTTGTTTTGCAACTATTGTATAACTTTAAATAGTTATATACTCAGATTGCATCAATGTAAACTTAAAATTACAGCTCTGGTGTAATGAGAGTACAACAATTTGTGCCAGTTTACTGACATCAAGTTTGACTCACCAAGTCTTTCTTTACTGCCATCCCTAAATAGGAGCGGCAAGCGAAACGTTTCGTTCCACCGAGCTTTAATGCTGAAACGCCATCGCTAAGCAAAAGCCGCAACGTTATGTCAAAACGATAAAAACAAACAAATAAATAAATCAACCCTGACGTTATTGTTGTTTATGTTATGTTATTGTTTTTTTATTAAATTAAAACAAAATAACTAAAGTTTTAAAAAAGAGTTATTTAGGTGATTGGAAGATTACTACATCATATTGAAAATATTTCTTACATTCATTTTCTAATAAGAAATACAAACACTTTATATTTGCTTATTTATTTCATTTCTTTATAGTTTTCTATTCATTTTGTTTTATTTGCAATTGTTTTCTTTTGCAACTTACTTCAGTGTGAAACGTATTGTCAAAATTGGGGTTTCCATTACCCAAGCGTTGCCGCCGCGTTATGTATTATCGCGTTATATATAAAAATCGTTTGCCACTCTTGTTTAGGGGTGGTTATTAGTTCAGTTTCTTTCATTTGAGAAAATAGTGAGAAGAGAATGGAAAGTAATACAGAGTTGGTGGTACAGAGAAATTTAAAATTAAATGTTAAAAAATATGAAAAGTTGAAAGCAAAAAACTTAACCTTAATGAATAAAAATGTTCGTGTATGAGCATAAATGCGTGCTCAAAAGAAGACTTAGGCATATCTGATGAAGGTATATCAGCAAATTGGAACTTCACCCAAACCCTCTTGCCCGAAACATACTTACTTTTAGCGGTCACACTCGGTTGAGAAGAAAGGATACCGTTGCCACCATCAGAGCGTTAAGTAGGTGATTTTACCGATATAATATGCGCATAATAAAACTTTTGCTAGAGCATTGGCTGGACTTAATTAATTTAATTTATTTAGCATTAAGATTTGAATACTTATTGTTAGTTTACATTGTGAAGATTTAATAAATAAACAAAAGCAAAAAAAAAAAATCTGATGAAGTAAAACTGCTATGTGCAATCCAGTACTTTCTTAATCGTTCGTATCCACCATTTCTCCGGTTTTGCATTCTGACTTTTCTTCATCTGAATACATGCAGCTCGATAGCAAATGAAAATTCCATGGGAGATTTGCCAGTTTTTCTTTTCCTCCAAAAACAACTAAAAATTAAGTATGCTAGTTTTAATTTTCTGAAAAAAGAGACATCAACTCGTCAATTACCATAGCAACGATGAAGTCTTTACCTTAAATTTGAAGATTTTGCATGCAAAATACTATTTGAAGAATTTTCTTTCCAAATTAAGATTTTTCAAATTCAATAGATTTTACAAAGGAACAAAGAAAAGCATCGTAGCTGCAATAAATTGATTATTTCATGCACATTATGGCATATGACGGTATCTTGCTGAAACCACATATTGTTCACATGCATGCCATCCAGTTGATGATATGCTTCTGTAATCTTCAAAAAAGGTGAATCACAATCATACCGTCTAACCAAAATACGGAATAAACAGTTACTCTTTGAGGATGTATTTGTTTCGCATAAATTACATATGTTAAGTATTTTCTGCGCACCAAATGTGATCATTTATATAATAATGTAATCACAAAGCCATACCGATGGAAACGTGCTTTATGAAAGATTACTTTTTTCTCAGCATTACTTTACAAAAATTTTGTAATAAGTTTTCACAAGTATTACTCATTATTCTTTTGCAAAGCACTTCTTCTGTAATAACAAGAACAAACATTTGTGGAAACTACCAAACTTTAGAGGTTCGGCTTGCAAAAGAAGAAATTATTACACAATGGTGTTGTACTTTCTGATAAAAAAAATTATGCCTTTTTTCGATTACCATGACCCCGGGAAACAGGTTTTGCCTTCGCATTTTCCATAACAGGGCATTTTCGGGTAAAGAGGGGAAGGAGTCCCTCGTTCGTTGCAGCAAATAAAACTCTAGAAAGCTGCATGACTTATATTGTGTTGGCTTCCGAAACCCTTACCAACGGTATAAATCGGCAGAACGGTGATCACCATACCCCAGGATAGTTCTGCTTGTAGTTCAACCTGGGCTGATCATTGTTTAGGTACCTACCTTGGCTCAAACGTTCTGTCTGGGGCTTAAACCTAAAATACAGGAAGGGGCAGTTTGTATCCCTGATAATTGTTTGTTGCGTGAATTTTTTCGGGAACTAACAACCTCCCGAGGGTCTGCTGCCTTTACAACGGATACCTGTACTGTAAGGGCTGGTGCTCTTCATTGGCCTCACTAAGCCTTGTCTTTCATTGATTGCTGGGAAATTGCATACAGAAGTGATAAGAAGGCCCAAACACCTTAACAAGAACTTGCTCATATGGCTACAAACATATTGCAAAGACTGCCTGTGTGGGACTGGTCAGCCACACGCGGGTGCTGGTGAATCGTGAATAATTCACTCCGTGGAATTGGTCCATTATCAGATAAGGCCGTAAAGGCAGGTGCTGATGTAAATCTTTTTCAATACCATTCCCCTTAAATAGTGGTGTATTTGTTATTAACACAAAAGAACAAAAAATACTAACAACATGTCGTTTAATAATAATGTATACTTAGAGTTTCAAATACATCATGATTACTTTTAACGAACGAACGTTTTAGTCACTATTTTTATCAAATAAAAGCTGTCAGCAGCAGCACCGTTTACTGATCTACAATACCAGAGGAACCACATATTTTCGTAAACACGTATGAAACAAAGAAGTAGTGTAGGACATGCTTCATTTTTAGCCAATTTTATGAGCAATATGTTTTGAAAAGAACATGATACCCTTAAATAGTGTATCAAATTTTTTAGAAAAGATCGTGTTGAATTACTATATGTTGTATGAGTGTAACATATTCGTCAGAAAAGAAAACTGAGATACCCTAAATTTGTATTTTTTGTTTTATGTTTTTGTTCAAGGTAATCATCTCTTAATAATAATTAACTATTGGGCGTCAAAAGTACAAAAAAAAAAAAAACGCATTTGAAAAATGTTTATCTTGAATTAAGACTTTTTTTAAAGTGAGAATCTTTCTAAAGAGGGGTTGCATTTTCAGAGCCGATATTGATTTTGAATGAAACACAAGTTATTTAGGAATTGCTGTCATTTATTTTTATTATAATAATAGTGGTATGGTTCAATTATGAATGGAACAAAGTAATGGACAAATAGCCGCCGCCATCTCGGCGGCACCCCATCGAATTATTGTGCCGTTAATGTGCTGAATTATCTCATCCGTTAGCTCTTGAAGTGCTGCTGGCTTATCGACGTACACCTTTTCTATCAAAAAATCCCAATGAAAGAGGTCCAACGGTGTTAAATCACATGATATTGGTCGCCAATTGCCATCGCTACCACGTGAGATAACCCGGCCATTGAACGTCTCGCTCAAAAGAGCTCGTGTTAGCTATGTGGCAAGTGACACGGTCCTGTTGACGCCACATATCGTCCACACCTATATCTTCCAATTCGAGCCATAACAGGTTCGTTATCATCTCACGATAACGAATACCATTCACAGTGACTGCCTGACCAGCCTTATTTTGGAATAAATGCGGCCCGATGATGCCACCAGCTCGTTAACTGCACACACACTTTATGGCTGCATTGATTTTTCGACATTCACTCTTGGATTATCATTCGCCTAAATGCGGCAATTCTGTTTATTGACGAATCCACTGAGGTGAAAATATGCCTTATCACTGAAGATGATTTTCTTCGAAAATTTATCATCCACTGTTGCCATTTCTTCATATCATTCGGAACATTGACGGCACTTGGAATGATCAAGAGGCTTTAGTTCTTGAGTCAATTGCACCTTGTAAGCCTTTAAATGACAGTTTTTATGCATAATGTGAGAGGTGCAATTGTTGGGCACGAGTAGAGGTGATCGGCTCTTCAGCCACACTATCGCGAACAGCAGCAATATTTTCTGCAGAACGAGCTGTACGATTATGAGCTGGTGTTTTCAGATTTGAGATTTTCCTACAGACCCAGTTTGCTCAAGTTTTGGCTCAATTTTTCCGATTGTACGCACATTTCGACGATTAAATTGACAAAAAATAAATAAATTCACGAAGTGCACGATATGCATTTTGGTTTGAACGTCCATTTTCATAATAAGCCTGAATAACTTGAACGCGCTGCTCGATTGTGTATCTTTCCATTATTCAAGCTGAATTAGTTGAGAAATGTTAAATGAAATGCAAAAAAAAAAAAACTAGACGTTTAGGTTTGGTTTACCTTAAAATTTAACGACCCGATACAAAAATTTTTTGGCACCAATGTCTCATAGTCAAGTTAACAAAATTGTGCTTCTCTCTTTAATTTGTGAGAATATTCATACTTGGATCGACTTTGTTTCTGTATCATACGATTTTCAGTGCCAGCAGATTGCAGTACAGACAACAGGGATTATAACAAATTGCATATGTGACCAATAAGCGCAAAAATAGACGAAGAAGAGTTAAAGAGCCCGATGGCGGAGTTCGTTGAGTGGCCGAATGAAAAAAAAATACTTCAGGTTTTCATGATACGGAGTTATAGTCCCAGTGGGTGTTGATGGTAGTATAATGACTACGAATCAGCTAGTTGTCCCCCAGTTTAATGTATTAATTTATTTTTCCTAGTTTGTTTTGTCAAGAGTTATTGATTGCGGCAATTATTGTTATAATTAAAAATAAAAAATTTCTTGGTTGAAGACTGATTAGAACTTGAACCAAAAAAATAACAACAGGTTTCTTCCAAATTTATGGTAGATGGAAGCACTAGTTAACGTACCTTTAGGGATCTTTGACTGAAACCTTTAGTGATCATTAATTGGAACCATTAAAATGTTTATGTATATATTTTGGGCTATTTAACATTTAGGAGATTAGTATGTAAAAACAAGCGGTTAAAGACCCGAGCAGATCTATTAAATTTTTTTAAAGTTATTACGTACGTGATGGAGTATGCTTTCGTATCGAACACAATTTCGTGACGTATCGAATGTACTGATTATTTTATTCGAAAGCTCGGGTATCGGAATTGTCTAAGGTTACGTTATATATATATATATATATATATATATATATATATATATATATATATATATATATATATATATATATATATATATATATATATATATATATATATATATATATATATATATATATATATATATATATATATATATATATATATATATATATATATATATATATAAATACAATATTTGATAAGCTTTCTCGTTGCCCTCAAAAAGTAATAAATCCAAGCACAATAAGAAATAACAGCATTATTTTATATGTAAAAACTTAAAAAACATACGAGGTCGGATTGATATTGAAGCTGCTTAAGTAGGAAAAAAAACTCTTTTTTTTAACCATTTATTTCTCAATATGGTCTCCTTTTAGCTCAATACTTTTAGTAAGACGATATTCCAACTTTTTATACCATCTGAATAATATTATTTTGGGAACCCCTCAAAATACACGTTAGTTTCGGAAATCACTTCTTCGTTTGAAATCAATCTATTTCTTGCGAGCCATTTTTTCTAGTTTTGAAACAGGTAAAAGTCACTAGGACCTAAATCTAGACTATAAGGTGAATGATCAGCCAATTCAAAGTGTATTTCACGTATTTTAAGCATCGTATCTAATGCCGTATGAACCGGTGCGTTATGTAAAAAAAAGTACACTTTGTTCGTCTTTAAATGTGGTCGTTTTTTCTTGATTGCAAATGAGCATGCAAAATGTTGAACACACGTACGTATGGTATGTTTACCATTTCAACAATCACACGTAACTTAAATCGGCGATCATTCATAATGATATCGAGGATTTCCTTAATGTTTTCTTCAGTAACCGCCTCTTTTAGCCTTACTGTTGATGTTATTGTTGTGGTGCTTGTTTGGTCGCGTTTAAATTCAGCAATCTAATATTTTGCTATGTAATCTGACGGAACAGACTCACCGTGATGTTTATCGAGCGTTTCTTTTGTGTCTTTCACCGTTTTTTCTTTCAAATTATAGTGTTTATCACTGCATGAAATTCACTTTTTTTATTTGTCAAGAAACACGAAAACGGCTTACTGCAAACGACTACTACAAATAAACTAATCGATGAGTCTGGTGGAAATTTTAACAACTGACGTTTGACAGATGGGAATTTAGTCATTTAGTGCTAGGTAGCTTCAATATCAATATGCCACCGTAAATATTACTGTGCTTGTCGTCTCACGATGATTCTAATACCGTTTGCATTAGAAAGCAAGTGCGTTTTAAAAGAGGCTACTGCGTAAGTAAATTCCACCATCCGATTCCACTAGTATGAGTAATTAACAATGCGGTTTATGCTTTCAATGGACGCATTCTTTTTTCTGCTTTGTAAACTGAGTTTTGCGTACAGCTTTACCTGCTAAGCAGCAACTGGCAGAACCTCTACTGCTTTTAGAAGTTTTCAGCAGACGTTTAATGTGATGGGTTATGTCAAAGCGCTGTAAATGTTTGGTTAACCATAAACGTGGCATTGCATACTTTTGCTTTTTGTTATTATATCTTCTACAAATATATTATTTATACTTTTTATATGCACTTAATTTTAAATATGCTCTCATATTTTTTAACTTTGGTGCACTTTAACAAAAAAAAAAAACTTCTTCGCTGTAGCGCTAACGAGTGCAGTTTAAACAGTTGATACTCGAATACACACTCGCTATTGTATGCTGTAATCTTAAATTGCGATAGTTTCTGTTCGATAATGACTGAAGCAATCACCATAAAAATATTTGCGAATAGTTTTATTCGATCACGTACTCGTATGCGATAATTCGGTCTTTGGTCTTCTTATTAATTTTGGAACAAAAACCTTGAAATTCATGCAGGATTAGTTGACTGAAGGGAAAATTAATAAACCTATATGCTCTCTAAATTAATTTAAAAATGCGTTTCTAATTTTGCTTATTTTTGCAAATATTGCAAAATTTACGCAACAATAAAAAATTTTGCCGCGGTCGTTTTTTACGAAAACATTTACATACATATGTACATACGTTTGTATAAACACTTTTGAAACATTTGCACTTTTGATTTTATTAAAATTTTCTATTATTTCATTTTTCAACGATTTAAGCAAAAGAAAAAAAAATGTGATTTTTTCGTTTATTTCTTTGGATTTGAGCCAATTTATTAATTAATATTTTTTATACAATTTTACGTTTTGTGCCGTTGTAGCTGTTTTTCTTAGAATTATTAACCATATTTTATTACACATAATTGATATTAGTTTTTAAGTGGGTAAAACGTTTAATTGTTGCGTGCCTCCTCTAGAGATTTGTTTTTGCTGTCCGTTTTGGTTTTTGGCTGGATGTAAAATCAAATCATTTTGCGGGCACCTGCTTTTTTGCATTTAATGGGGCGGAAAGATTTACAATGTTGCAGTAGCAAATGAAATTTAGAGGGAATTTTATGTATAAAGTCGTTAAAAATTTTTGATCGAATGAATTATAATGCGTAATAATGTCTGTTCAGAAAGATCTCAAACTGAAATAATAAAAAATCTGACGCTTCTATTAAGAGACAATTTGGCATTGCATTGAAAAATGAAATTTCTTTTATATGTACAGAGGAAATTAAAATAAAAATTTGACAATTTACAAGAATACGAGCACAATTCAAGTTTTCTGGCGATTTAGTTCATTGAAGAAAACTTACAATGATTTTTAAATGTGTACAATTGACGACGTGTAGTACTATAGTATAAAAAGACTAAATAATAAAATATCTGGCAAATTTTGTCAGGCTCGAAGTGGAATTAACAACATCGGAGTTCTTTAATACAAAATCAAAGTAAAGATAGATTTCCTACAAAATTCAAATCGAAAAATGTCTTGCCTGTATATATATATTTTTTTTTATGAATTTTTTATTTATTGAATCTTCAAAATGAACTAACAATAAGTATTCAAATCCTAATACAAATATAAAAAAAAAAATAAAAATGTGCTTTCTACTTAAGTCCAGCCAATACTAGACAAAAAGTTTTATTATGCGGGAGCTATATCGGTAAAATCACCTATTGATATTCTGATAGTGGCAACGGTATCCCTTCTTCTTAACCGAGTGTGGCCCCCAAAACTAAGAATATTGCGCGCAAGAGGGTTTGGATGAAGTTCCAGTTTACTGGCATACCTTGTCGCGTACTTAGAAAATTCCTTTTTTTACCAGCGGAACACACAGATCCTTGTGAACTCGTGAGTTTCTTACGTACCATGGAGCAGCAGTAATCGTTCGAAGAATTTGGTTTTGTCATCTTTGAATTTTTCAATGTATGACGCTGAGGCGGTGCCCCATAACTGAATCCCGTAACATCATATGGGCTTTAGAATTGCATTGTATAACAGAAGTTTGCAATTCAACTTCAATTTCCAGTTTCTGCCCATAAGCCAATTTAGTTGCGTTGCTTTTAGTTTCAACTGACTTCCACGTTAGCCTACGGTCGAGGTGTATACAAAGGAACTTGACTTCACTGTGCTGCGGAATAGGTGAGTTGTTTATTTGGATAGCGAACATGTTTTCTTTTTTCCCAGCGTGAATGTAACATGAGTACATTTTTGTTCATTAGCTTTGATTTTCTAAAGTTTTAGCCATTTATCTAATATTGAAATGTATTCCTATAAATTTCGTAAAGCTGGTTGGTGGTTTTCATGAACACTCAAAAACGCTGTGTCAATTGCAAAGGTAGAATTGTGGTTGTCGTTGGCATGTAAGAGGCGTAAATCAAATATTAAGTAGGCCCCAGTATGCTGCCTTGGGGAACTCCTGCCTCGATTGGCTGAGTTGGGCTTATAAAGTCGCCTTCTCTGATAACAAATTTCCGCCCATATAAGTAGCTTTCCAGAAGCTTGTGTGTATTTGCAGGTAAGTTCAAATTTATTTTGTGCATCAAGCCGTCGTGCTACACTTTATCAAAAGCTTGAGAAATGTCAATGAATAGAGCTGAGCAATACTTCTTCTCCTCAAAGGTCTGTCTTATGACATTGACTAGTCTGTGCGTTTTTTCTAAGGTGCTGTGCTTAGTACGAAAATCAAATTGATGATCAGGAATGGTTCCCACATTGTTCAATATTGGACTCAACTTCACTATTAACAATTTTTCGAATAGTTTTGAAATTGTTGGTAGTAGACTTATTGGTCTTTATGATTCTACCTTATTCAGATCCTTTCCTGGCTTGGGTATCATAGTAATCATAGAGACCTTCCAATCTGGAGGATAATACTCATGGCCTAAAATAGCGTTAAAAATAAAAAGTAGAATTCTTTTAGCTACACGAGGTAACTGTTCAAGCATTTTGCCAGTAATTTGATCAATACCTGGAGCTTTCCTGAGGTTTAGTTTACGTCTTGAAATATGAATCGCAAAGACACAGGCGGTCTAACTGCATCATTTGTTATATCATCCCCACCATCCCCTTTTCAGAATAGCTTGGTATCCAGTCGCCTGTTGAAGTTCGTAAAGGTGGCTTACCTATTACGGATCTCTTCAGACCTTTTGTCGCTTTCCACAAAGAACAATCAGATTAAGAAGTACCATCAAGGCTTTCCAGATATGTTTTAAGGGAAGCCATTCTGTGGATTTCAAGCAGATTTCTTAACAGAGTTATGCATTTCCGTTGCCTAGTTTTAATATGGGGAGACCTGCAAAGTTGCCACTCTCTTCTAACTCTTCTTTTTTCTGACAGACGTTGCTAAATTTTGGACGAATAAGTTCTATTGTTCTCATTTCTGGATCTTATATGACTAGTGGTAGCATGCTGTACGGCCAGTTTGAGGTTTTCAGAGAAATCGTCAATTGACATATTAATATCCTCAGACGTTTTCATGGCGATATTTTCAGTAGAATGTGAACTTAATTTTTGTTTCGTATTTTAGCCAATTCACTCTACTGACGGTCAACGGAGAGCCAATCTCTTGGGGGAACGAAACATGCTCGTATATTATAGTGGGTGAGTGATCTGATGACAAATCTAATGAAGGCTCCGCTTGCATCCACTCTAAAGGAAAATTTTTCGCAACTCCAAAATCTATAACGTCTGGGATCTTTCGTCGGCCTGACGGCCAATTAGTGAGGTGTCCGCTTGAAACCACATCTAAGCCCATTTGCAAACGGTGTTAAAAAGCACACGGCCTTCGAGGTTATTAAATGTGATCCCCAAAAAGTGTGTTTAGCGTTATAGCCGCAAACCATTAAAATTCGAGGTCGAAGTTATTTGCAAAAATGTGAGTACTGATTTTCTGTTACTGAAAATCGGGGTGGTGAATAAATCGAGGAAATAAGAAGTTTATCATGAAAATGTTCAATACATATGTTTGTTGCTTGGAGATACTACTCACTATTTGCTAAACTCTCGTTTAGCAAATAGTGCTGAATTCTTGTTTTTATAATTGCTGCGCCTCCGCAAGATCTGCCACGGAGCCATTAATTTGAAATAACTTGTAAGTGTCAAGTGTGTTTCAGCAATTAGCATTATGGCCATCTGCTTTTCCATACGAAAGTGCTCAAGTTCATTTTTGTGTTGGCGGATGCCGTTTGCGTTCCAGAAACATATTTTTAACCAACTCATTTTTTTTAAATTGCTGCAAAATAGTGGATTGCATTTTCAGCATTTCCTGCATCATGTTAGTTATAGAAACCGTAAATGTGTTTATAGATTGAACAAGGGTCTGCAAAGTTGCATCACGATTGTTAAAATTTGGATCGGGGTTTGGTTTAAAATTTGGATTCCTAATTCAAGTTTTGTGTATCAGATTTAACAACATTAGCATAAGAAACATGTTTGGACTTGTTGCGCTTAGTAGTGTTTGGCTGAATCTGAAATTTTTAGAACAATGAAACAAAATTTATGTAGCAAACTTTACGAATTTATTTTTCCAGTTAGCTTTAAAAAACTTTGTATTAACTCGTTGGCGTTTAAACTCAGATTACTGTTTATAATGTACATTTATGATATACATACTTTTTTTCTGTTCATCGCTATTAAATAAAAATGCAGTAAGTAATTTAAAATAACTTAACACTTACATATGTGTTAGTGATGAATTTCTACATAAGTACATATGTGCATATAATAATAAAATGTGATGGAAAATTTGATCATTTTTATGATCGTATATAAGTCAGTGGCGGCGACAGGACTTTTACATGATTATGTGGCTGGTTCAGTATACTTTTGATTTTAAAACCTTTGTCCTCCAAACCAATCTTAACATCATCCGTGGCCACAAATTGGTTAATACATTATATAATGACCTAAATACCTTTAGCACTTTTAAGCTGATAAGTGTAGAAAGATCTTTCTTCTTTTTCCAAAACGTCAGATAATTTTCGGTAAACAAGCTGTTTATAATTTTTTTTATTGGTATCAATATTAGAAGCTAATATAGTGAATATAAGTTGCATGCTTGAGTATACCTTGTTAGCTGTTTATAAATTTTAGATATTAAAAAAAGATATTGGAGTGGAGCTTTTTTATAATTTTGGACGAGTTCTTAGAGGATAGCACCTACATATATAGTGCGTTGTACCAGAACAAGAAAAATAGGTTGTGAGGAGGGGGAAAGAGAGAACATTTGACCTGAACTTTTCAATGTTATAACAGACAGGAAACACATCTGCAGGCAACTTATTCCGTAGGCGAAATGTACAGCTGAAAAACGAGTTTTCTCTGTAATGCATTGTACGATTTCCCGGCCAATCGAGCACAAATGGATGAGCTCTGAACGATGAACGCGTGTTACACATAAAAGTGCGAGTTTCGGGAACAAGATCCCTAATCTCGGCAGAGCAAAATCCATCGTAGTAACGATAGAACAGAGTAACACGCCCTACATTGCGTCGATGCTCCAGTGAGTCAATAGAGTTGGATACCCTACTGTCCCAAAATATATTATGAGGCACCGGCCCAAACATGAGAGTTGTATTCCATTTTCGGCCGGATATAAGTGGTATAAATAGTAAGAAGATCGGACGAAGTGTTAGTTGGCCTTGGAGAGTTTTGTGTCTCACTGTCACTAGTTGACTGCTTGTCTCAACTAACTGTATTAGTTTACATTTTTTTGAAGCATTTTTTTGTTAACCAACATCTTATGTTAATAAATAATAATAATAAATTAATATTAAGCATACAAAGAAAACACCGACGAAAGAAAAAAAACACACGTGTACTCGTACACATGGAATAATAAACAAAACGTTGCTTATTCCTGCTTACTACCTATTTCGCGTGATTTTAATTTTTTTTTAATCAATCACATAGCAAGAATATTCAATAGGAATTTGTAATGAACATACATACGTATGCATATATAGAACTCATGGACTACAGCAAACAAAACACGTTTGCACAGGACGGAAGCCAAAACATTTTTTTGCTATAATTTTCTAGCCATATACACAAACCCCTTGCCGACGAGATCGCGCCTACTTATACCGCGTGTATGCAATTTCATAACAGTCAGTAGAAGACAAGACTTAATGAGTTGGTAGGTCGAAGTCTATTAAGAACATTACCCCTTAACCAATTCACTCGTCTAACCATGCCCCGTGGTTCTTTACTGTGCATGTATCTGTGGCAAGATAATAGCATCTCGGGGGATTATTAGCCCCCGAAAATAAGCACTGACGTTATCAGGGAAATTTGTTCCCCTTCCTACGATTTCATGTTTACCACAGCCAGAACTTTTCAAAGGAAGTAGGTTAAGAATATTGTATGTGGAAAGAAATAGAACGAGACTAAATACAATTCGCAGTTCACACATGATACAGTTTTTTATTTGCTAATATCAATACAATGCTCCAAATGCAATACATGTTTCCAAATGCAAATTACTGTTAGAGATATTTTGTCAAAAGCATTTCAAAAGCTCGCAAAATTCAAAAATACCATAAAAATCTAGCTTAAAAATTGATTTATTTTTAAAAATATCACAACCTTTTTTGTATTCAACAGTCACATCTGTTCGACAGCTTCATAACTTCTCTTAATGTTTTTGCCAACATTCTTGAACAAACATTACCTTTCAATAAATGGTCAATAAATATGAAAATTTAATAAACTCAACAAACAGAGAAAGAAAAAATCTGAACTCGTACGTACGCATACATATGCAGAGTTTCAAACACACACGTAAACTTAATAAAAAAGTCATATATTTTCCGTTATTAATTCAAAATTCAAACCCATAACGATTGTGCGGCACAAAAACTCTCAAAGGTGCCAAATGTGTTTTTGCCAAAAAATAAAATATCTATAGAAAAAATATATATTGCATATTAAAAAAAAACTCCTCAGGAATAGCAGCTTCTCAAGTAACCTGAATGAGTAATATTAAAACCTTAGGGGCAAATGTTCTTTTGAGTTCCTTGTTGTTTTTATAACGAGCTCCCAGGAGTGACACATAAATATAAATGTTTCATATAACAAAGCATACACTTTGTAGCGGTTTTCTTACGTGATATTCATATGAGAATTATTGTTGTCTTGTGTATGATGATACCAGGCATATGGTTTCCTTGTTGTGATATTTAATAAAGTTACTTGTATGTTTTGGCAATTTTATACCTATTCCTTTAAAGACTTTGCATCTTCTTAAACATTTTCAGACAATTTAATTGAAACGTTTTTTTTTAGCTGGTTAACAAATTATTGTTTCTAATTTTTTGCTTTCGCTGAAAAAATAGAAATTCGAATAACTGGTTGTTAGATGAAGCATTTTTTTTCTAAAGCTTATACTCATAAGGAAAAAAATTCATTTTTTGTTCTGAATTCAAGTGCGAACTCTTAAAATTTGAAGGGTTCTTTAAGTGCAATTTTTGTTAAAAAATGCACGAAAATTGCATTCCACCAAAAAGAAAAAACTAGAATGCAATGTTCGTAAAAATATAACATATGCAAATATTCCACTACATAAGTGAGATTGTAAAGAACAGTGTTGGTCACTATGCTACATCAAATATGTTAGAAGTTATTATCATTAAGTGATTGTTTGCTACAAATACTTTTCAAAAGCAATTTTTTTGTAAACCAAATCAAAAACTGAATCAACTTTGAGAACACCTTTACACAGTTAGTCCGGAGAGCAACAACTGTAACTGTAAAACATTCATTGCTAAAAAAAACTTAAAGACAATCCATCATCATGGTGAAAGTAAGGTGGTGGCTCTGGATATTTCCAAAGCGTTTGACAGAGTGTGGCATGGTGCACTACTGGCAAAACTTACTGCTTTTGGTGTCGGTGATGACTTTTCTCGGTTTATATCGAGCTTTATCAGAGACCGCACTATACGAGTTGTTATAGATGGGGTCTCATCAAACGAGTTCAAGATTAATTCAGGGGTATCGCAAGGCTCCGTTCTTTCTTCTACCCTATTTCTTATTTTCCTCAACGACCTTCTCTATCAAACTTCCAACCCTATCCACTCTTTCGCGGATGACAGCAGTACTTGTCACTCGTACTCTTTTAGGGGCTAAATATGAATGATTCACTGAACAGTGATCTTCTATTTATTTCCAAATGGGATCGTAAAAACAGGGTCATCTCTAACGCTCGTAAGACCCAATGTTGCTTATTAACACACAAACAAACGACCGCAAATGCTGCTTAATCTGTACTTATGGATGGTATAAATTTTGAGGAATCGGATGCTCTTGATTTTCTTGAAATGAAGATACAGTGTGATATTCGCTGGACTGAACACATTTTTCATGTCTCTAAAGAAGCATTCAAGTGCCTAGGTTTTTTGAAACGGTGTAAGATGTACTTCACTCCATCCGACCTCCTTACTATTTATACCACCTACATCCGACCGAAAATGGAATACAACTCTCATGTTTGGGCCGGTGCCTCAAAATCTGTTTAGGGTTACTCGACCGTGTGCAGGAGAGGGCGGTGACAGTAAGGCATCGAACTCTATTAACTTACTGTAGCATTGACGCAGTATGGGGTGCGTTACTCTATTATATCGTTACTACAATGGATTTTGCTCTGACGAGATTAGGGATCTTGTTCCCGAAACTCGCACATTTTTTGCGTAGCACGCGTTCATCGTCCAGAGCTCATCCATTTGTGGTCGACTGCCCGGAAAATCGTACTATGCATTACAGAGAGAATTAGTTTTTCAGCCGTACGCTTCGTCTTTGAAATAAGTTGCCTGCAGACGTGTTTCCTGACTGTTATAACGTTGGAAGGTCCAAGTCAAATGTTCACAAACACTACTCCATTTTCCTCCTCCTCACAACCTATTTTCCTAGTTCTGGTACAATGCTCTGCATATGTACCTGAGTACTGGTCTAAGATAAAAAAAAAATAAATTATTAAAAGTTACGAGTAACAAGCACTTTTATCGTAGGCTACACTGAATTACGTTTCACAATATATGATTAAAGAGAAAGAAATAAACATGAATAGAAAGGAAGGATACTACTTGTAGTAATTCCATTGTAATCCTGGCTATATGCGATGCAGCACCGTCTTGTTGATACCACACGTTAATCAAGCCCAAATCATGCAGTTGTGGCGTTAAAAAGTTTTCAATCATATCAGGATATCGCTCCCCATTGACAGTTACCGTTACTCCGTTTTCATTCTCAAAGAAGTAAGGTCCAATGATTCCTCCCCACCAAATTGCACACTAGACTGTCACTTTTAGTGGATGCAAACGTAACTGATGAATAATTTTATGGTTTTCATTGCTTAGAACCGACTATTCTGCTTATGCACATATTCATTTTTTTATCATATCTGGGACCAGTACTTAGGGGATGACCTCTACATATACAATGCATTGTACTGGAACTAGGAAAGCAGATTATGATGAGGTAGGAAAGAGGGAGTAGTGTTTGTGAACATTTTACTATTTATTGACGTTTCCAAATCTTTTGATAAAGTGTGGCACAAAGGCTTAACCCATAAAATAAAATTAAACTTGCCTGCAAACACGCACAAGCTGTTAGAGGGCTACTTATATGACCGGAAATTCGTCGTTAAGGAAGGTGATTTCAAAAGCTCGGCTCAACCAATCGAAGCTGGAGTTCTCCAGGGTAGCATATTGGGTCCAACTTTATATTTGATTTATGCTTCAGACATGCCAACGAGTTGCAAAATTCACACTTCAACCTTTGCAGATGATACAGCACTCATCAGTGTCCATGAAGACTATAAATTAGCATCACAAAATTTGCAAGAACATATTCTTATATTGGAGAAATGGCTGAAACTTTGGAAAATCAAAGTAAATGAACAAAAATGTACCCATGTTACATTCACACTACGTAGAAAAACTTGTGCGGCTATTAAAATCAACAACTACATTGTTCCGCAGCACACTGAAGTCAAATACCTTGGTATTCACCTCGACCGTAGGCTAACGTGGAAGTCTCACATTGACGCTAAAGTCACCCAGATGAAATTAAAAGCGGTGCAACTAAATTGACTCATCGGCAGAAATTCTATCTTGAAGTTATATTGCAAACTTTTGTTGTATAACGCAATCCTAAAGCCAATATGGAGCTATGGAATTCAATTGTGGGGTACCGCCTCTGCATCTAACATTGAGAAAATTCAAAAGCGCCAGAAGACAATTCTCCGTATAATTACTGCAGCTCCATGGTATGTTAAAAACTCTCGAATTCACAAAGATCTAGGTGTACCCTCAGTGAAAGATGAATTTTCAAAACACGCGATAAGGTACATTAACAGACTGGAGTCTCACCCGAATCCTCTCGCACGTAGCATCCTTAACTTTGGCGGCCACACTCGACTGAGAAGAATGGACACCCCTGCAACCATCAGAGCGTTGGAAAGGTGATTTACCAACAAAATACACTCAAGAAACAACTTTTCGTCTAGCATTGGTTGGACCTAAGTAAATAAAATTTTTCAATATTAATTAATTTTTTTTTATATTAATTAATGAATTTTTAGTTTTAAGATTTGCATACTTATTGTTAGTTCTTTTAGAAGATACAATAAATAATTGAATTATAAAAAAAAAAAAAAAAAAAAAAAAAAAAGTTTCATTACAAACACTAGCGTGTGAAGTTTCACTCTCGAATCATAAATTCTTTAATATTAATTATAAAAAGTAGCCCAAAAACTCAATAGTGCTTCACCCCAGAAAACACTTTGTCAAACCCTTGAAGTAACATTACTATGATATGATACCAAGAGCATTTTTCAAAGCATAGACGAGGTATGAGTTTATTACTTGATTGGAGTTGATAACGATTTGTGCTTTTTTAAAATAACATTAGAGAGCAAGTCGAGAATAAAGTAATCTTTCAAATTGAGAATTTCCCATTTTTGTTGAGAACGAAATTTTTTTGAAATTATTCTCAAACCAAATTTAAAGGTTGGAATAAGATATCAAACAATATAAAATTTTTTAATTTAACCACAACTATAGCTGTTTTGTCAAGTTCAATATATAAGGAAAATTCACAAAAAATATAAATAAACAAGAGTTAAATTTTATTTTAATTTTTCTACAGTAGAAGTAGGGTGCACAGTTTTTTGCTTTGCTTTATTTCGACTTGATTTTTTAAGGACATTTATGCAGCAATATTGCAATTGTCACGCATGCAGTATTTTTGATTTTTTTTTTTTTTTTTTTGGTATTTTATGGGATTTTAAAATTTTGTTTTTTGAAACGTGCATCGTCTACATGCAGACAAGTTACATTTGAATTCGTAAAGTTAAAAAAAGAGATGAAAATCACAAAAATTAAACATTTTATCAACACAATTAAACATGACCAATTCACACCTTTAATGATTCCACAGTCCACTACGAAAACCACTTACGAGTACATTCAATTTTTTGAAATCTTCTCAGACGGGGAAATTCGTGGAAATTTTGCAATTCAATTTTAATGAATGCAACATTTTTAGAGTGTTGTTGTTTTGTTTTCCGTTTTTGCATATAAAAGAACATAAAACATTTGGCAGTTGTCGTAATTGTTGTTTTCTTTTATCAGCAAAAAATGCACCTCTTCAACTCAACTCAAACTGAATTATTTATTTTAGCACATTGTCATGTAACAAAAAGTTTTTGCATTCATTTTTAAGAACTAAACAAAAAAAAAAAAAAAAAAAACTGCAAAAAAATAATTAAAACACACGTCATTTCCAATTTCTAACGTCAAATTAACATTTCATCGTGTCTGCCTGATATTAATCAAAATGTTTGCTGTCCCTTTTTTCTCCGTTTTGGTTACGTCACAATTGCAAGAAATTTCGCATTTGTTACGAAGACACCGAAATTAAGACAATTTTATTTACATGTGAATACAAGCATGGTGGGGTATCCTAATCATTAAAGATCATGTGTTGACACATGATTATTTACTCGCACACAGAATAACAACTAAAATGAAAATAAAACATTTCAGAGCTGAAAAAGGTATGTTTTTAATTTTCTGCATGCACTTTTGCATTTTCTAATTCTCATTATAAAGAAAATTTTGTCATGTCGTTGAAGAGAAATCAGTAAAATTTATTGTCAACACTGTGATTCTCATGTTTGTTTTTACATGATCATTTTTATGGCTGTGAAAACACTTTTTTGTGGACTACGAGTCTGCAGTGGCTGTTCAAGTTGACGGTAGAATGAAATATGAACTATTTAAACGCCTACTTAATTTATTTGTTTCCCTTATTGCCGGCCAGACTATAAATAATAAATTTCATTTAATTGCACATGAAATGTTTCCACCAATTTTTCTATTTTCTTTTTCTTCATAACTGGACGTTTTTATTGTCTATCAGCCGTTTATTGTTGTGGTAAAGTATTTGCATTAATTAGTTTTAATCAAGTTAAATACACAATTAAAATTTCAAAACTTGTAAGACAATGATCATTGTTTTGTCACCTAATCACACAGTAAATTATTAAACTTATGCAGGAACTAAAAGAATGCATTTATATATAAAATGTAATTGAAGAAAATCATAGTATTTGCTGACCAGAGCATAATGGCAATGAAATGTTCGGCAAATTCTGATGTGATAAGCAGAAGTAAAAACTACACCAAAAATAATTTATATTGTTTTTATCAATTAATTTTTTTATTCGCTATTTTAGCTTCTAACATTTATACCAATAAAAAATTATAAATAGCTTGGTTTCTTTTTAAATTCTCAGCAATTTATTTAGATTGTTGGGATATAAAGTTGAATGTTTGAGAATATCTTTCAAACATTTCCAAAGTCTACTGATGATTAGGGTAGTTCCTATGAAATGTCAACATATAGATAGCTGGGAAACACAGGAAACAAGCTATTTATAATTTTTTATTGGTATTATTGTTTTTATCTTTAAAAACGCTTTTGCGAGTTTTCCAATTGCAAATTAAACAGTAACTCACACACTTTTTTGTTGCGCAGTACTTAAAAATTCAATAACTTTATTTACACTCAACAACAATGTGTATTAGCACATTAGACTTGCTTGCTTTTCTGACTTAGCACTGGCGTGCACAACGTCTGAAACTAAACGGTGACTCTGCCAAACATCTGATTCCTATCGTATAATTCTCCAGACTCAAGTTTACAAATACAATTCTTACTAATATTTCTAACATTATATGATGATGGGTTGGTTTGTATATTAGCATCTTACTAATATACAAACACGAAAAACTAAAAACGCAACAATAATAAAAATAACATCGCAATAATAAGAGCAACATAATAAGAAGGCAACTACAAAACTAAAATAGTTTTAGGTTGATTTACTTGGAAGTTTGCATTCTTTAAATCATGTATGTTTGCTTGTTTGTGTGTTATATTTTTTTGCTTTATGTTATTTGGGTGGATATGCGTGTTCATTTATAACAAGTAGATGAACGCCTCGTACAAAAAATTAGAATAAATCTATTTTATTTTTTTCGAGCTTAAGTTAAATTTTTCGTAATAAAAACATAATTAATTTCGAAATTCTGGTGCTTTAGACCACCAGATATGTGCAATGTCAAATTTTAACTAAGCTCGCAAGAACCTTTTGAATTGTCGTCTTTTGGAGGCCAAAGCTTAACTCTGATATCTCTTGTGCGTTTCACCTGTTAACACCATTGTTAGTTTACCGAGAGTGGACCGAAAGAAAGTATGGAGTAGGGCTTAAAAACTTGAATAGTTAATTTGTTTACATATTTTTTTCATGTTATCTATATACAGGGTGGCTGAGCAATTTTGCTATATTAAGAAATTCAAATAACTTTTTGTAAAGTTTACGAGTATGTAATTTATTTTTTAGAAATTAATTTGAAAAATTATAAATTTTTTTTAAAGTAATTCATAAAGTTTTTAAAATAATTGAATTCAATAGGCATCCATCCTCGGTGATACATGTGCGACATCTTATCAAAAAGTTATTCATTTCTGCATGGAGTGTTGCAGCGGGAATTGTCTCAGTTACCGTTCGAATGGATTGCTTTATATCATCAAAATTTGTTAAAAATCGGTCTTAATATAAGAACAAGTATACACATCGCTTCTTAATTGCAACAAATTTATACCTTAAAAATGGAGGTTTCGGGTTAACAGTACAGTATTGTTAACAGTACTATTTTTATATTGTGCAAAAAATTCAATGAAATTACTTTTAAAGTGCCTGCTTTAGGATATATGTATTTTGTATGGAAAATACGAATTTAAAATGTGGTTTTTCGAAACAAGTTTTTTAAGTTATGATGTTGTTGAAATAAAGGACCTATACGAGTATGTATAACAAACAAAAACGATAATAATTATTTACAAAACTAAAATACATTTGTTTAGTGGGCCGCGTAAATACCGGAAGCGTGAGTTGATTTCTTTGACATAATTACGATTATGGGATCCAGAAACTTTTTACAAAGCAATCGCTATTTTGCAGAATTTCAAAAACATTCAATAAAAATATTTACTTATCCCACAAACAATGTTTTATTTCTACGTGGAACACCAGCTTACTAGGGAATTTCCACCTAAGTCAAATCTAGAGATTTTCCACACAAAACGAAACCTGGGGCCGAATTACCGCAGACGTGATCGAGTATGCTTTCGTATCGAATACAATTTCGTGACGAATTGAATACACTGATTCCTTCATTCGGTAGCTCAGGCTTTGAAATTACTAAAATTATGTAAGAGGTTTTTATTTGATTTGTAATATAGCAAACATATATTTTAGTAAAAGTATCATACGTATGTTTGTAAGCACAAGAAGAAATAAATCTGCGGCGCTTATTTTCAAAAACTTCAAATTAGTTAAATATAATAAAAATGATTATAATGGCCACATTAATCCCAGTGAAATTTTTGTCGCATAAATCTTCGATCTAAGACCATGGACAATATAAGCGTGAATCATCCGAAGTCTGTATACAATTCCTACTTACATTTACACAGCGATGGCCTAGGCCGTAAGATGCATCCAACACTATATACATTGTAAGCGAAGATTGGATAAGTTCAACACTATATTATTAGCATTTATTTTCTTCTTTGCTTCTTATGTACATTCAATTTAACAAAATGAGTAGAAAAAGACTATTTTGAATCGGATGCTTTGCAAATTGTAATAACTTGTGGACTGCTGGGATATTACTGTGCTTATTGCCTGAAGATGATTCTCATACTATATGCATTAGAAAACAAGTGCGTTACAAATATGATCCATTGTCATTGTCGAATGCTACGAAAAACAATCCATCATCTGATTCCATTAATGCGAGTAATTAGCAATTATCATATTGAAGAATTATTAAACGGTTCATGCTTTCAATGAAAGCTTTCTATTTTCTGCTTTGTGAACTGAGTTTTGCGTACATCATTACCTGCAAAGCTGTAACTGGCATCAACTTAACCACTTCTAGAAGTTTTCAGCAGACGCTTGAAAGTTACTATGTGATGGGGTTATTTTAAAGCGCTATAAATTTTTGGTCAAGTTAGGAAGTTCAACCATAGATTGTGACATTGTATCCTTTTGCTTTTCGTTAATATAGCTTCTACAAATATTTTCTTTATACTAATTATATAATCATAAATTTAAATATGCACTTACATTTTTTAACGTTAGTCGCTGTTAAGCCAACGAGTGCAATTTAAGCAATTGATACTCGATTACAGACTCGTTATCGTATGCTATAATCTCAAATCGCGATAGTATGGCTGCAGTAATCCTAATAAATCAATCGATCGGCCTCTGCTTTGCGATTAAATTTTGACAAAATCTATTAGATATTTGCAAGTATAGTACTCATTTCCACATTTGTGATTGTGTTCACAACAGTACTTGATAATACGACGCTGCAAAAAAGAAAAAACTACTCTCTTACAATATGAATGCACTGCTGTAAAAGCCTTTACAAAAATAAATTTTTTGAAGATTTTCATTCAAATCTATTAGATTTTGCTTTGCTGTAAATGCACTATAAGCTTTTGTTCAATTTATTCTTCACATTCACACAAAACTTTTTCTGACTAAGGATATAATTTGCCAAAATTTTATATATGTAAAAAAAAGTTGTCAATCCTGAACAACTCACGATTTTTGTTGTTATTAGAGTTCCAAGGTTTCCCTCAAAAATTTTGCTGTTTAGCCAATATCTTCGTTTTTACAGTTTTGTGGAAAACTGAAGTATTTCTATACAAACATCTGATAATATAACACGAACAAACTTGTTCAATTCTGCATTAAATAAAAATTGGAAGAGATCTGTATATCTTTCTATACAAGAAACCAAAACAGGTATGCCAAATAACACGAAAACAAAATCTGTTTGTTCAAATATAAGATTTTACTCCTCTTAATTAAATTGAGTGATCACTTTTCCTTAAGTTTAAAGCGTCATATAGAAGAGAAATTTTTGTATGGCAACTGAGAATATAACTGAAATTCCTTTAAAAGCTTTAATTTTTTTAATATTTTCTGCTTCCTTAAGATTTTATTCAAACACCAGGTAAACCTTTTTGCACAGCACTTTTCACAACGACTTGAAGAGGTAAGAGTACCATATGATTTGGCACGTGATTTGAACCAATGACCACTTCAGATTTTTACTACTTCAAGATTTTACTTTTTCCTTTTTTCAAGTATTTATATTCGTTAATTCAAACATTTAGTTACGTGTCATATGTGGCAGACATAAAGAAAACATTAATCTATTTTTGGGTTAAATTGGCCAAACTATTGCCTGTCGCTTTTAATAGTGATTGTGAATTTTCTAAATTTGCAACAGAAAGTGGTTTGTTTTACTTTTTTAAGATTCATAGCAGATGTTTCATATTGTTAATGATATAAAATTAACGTAATTTTAAAGACTAAACAAGAAAATTGCACACGTTTGCAGAAGGTAAATGAATAATTTTTAAATTAACGCACGTGCGCTGAATTCCAGAATTTTAAAAATGTTTGTATAAATCAATAAAGATATGGGACAAATCAAAATAAACCAGGCATGGATAAATTTCTCATTATTTTCTTTTTGTATTGATTAAGAAACGTTACTCTGTTTTATAGCTCGATCAAAAAATTTAATATGTTCAATAACGCATTTGTTATTCGAATGGTTTTCACCATTTCATATTACAAAATTATTTTATCTTTGATTTGTTTAATTTTTTAATATCTGATCAAAAAACAACTGTTATTTTCAAATTTCGTAAGTTACGTATGTTCGATTTTTGCTTTTTTTTCTTTTATGTTGGAACACATATCGGTTATATATGTTGGTAATATCAGCCATTTCGGATTGTCAGTTTGTTTTTGACGATCAAAAGATTAGTCGTGTTTTGATGTGTTCTTCGATTTGTTACTAAATTTACTAAATTTTGAGCAAAAACAACGTTGCATGGACATCGCTCAGGAGCTGTTGAACATCGATCCAGATTTCCTCAAAAAGATCATAACTGGTGACGAATTATGGGTGTATGGGTCTATGACACTGAAACCAAAACCCAATCATTCCAATGTAAGCGTCTAGAAGAGCCAAGACTGAAAAAAGCACGTTAAGTTCGGTCAAATATAAAGGTTTTGCTCACTGTTTTCTTCGACTGCAATGGCGTGGTGTATCATGAATTCTTGCTACAAGGTCGTACTGTCAATAAGGAATACTATCTTGGAAGTTATGCGCCGTTTGCGCGAAGCAATTTGTCAGAAGCGCACAGAATTGTGGAAAAAACAATCATGGATTTTGCACCATGATATCGCACCAGCTCACACATCGATGCTTGTGCGTGAGTTTTTGACCAGAAACAAAACCCTATTCACCGGACTTGGCCCCAGTTGACTTTATCCTCTTGCCAAAACTGAAGTCACCGATGAAAGAAAAGTATTTTGCTACGATTGAAGAGATAAAAGTAAATCGAAACAGGAGCTGTTGGCGATACCAAAAAGCGCGTTTTAGAAGTGTTTTGAGGATTGGAAGTCCACGGTCAATCGCGGGGTTTTGCTTCTCATTCGTGTCATAGATATTTAATATCTCTTAAACACAAATTCAGAACCTGCCTAAGTTCGTACCTAATTCCACTTGTTTCCAATCAGATACAGGAAAGAAAAAAGGAAGCTTGCAGTTTTACTTTATCTAAAGTATATTTCAGCTTACTCGTATGTATGTATAATAGGGTTGATCACTTACGTATGGGAAAAAATAAAAGTGAATTAATAAAGTTCTAATAGTAATATTTTGCGGTCTGAGGCATAAAAAGGTAATACTTGAAAAAAAAAATATTCAATTAAGTGATATCTTTAGCCTGCGCATGCAGCTTAAAGTTTCTGCAATTTTCATAAAAGCAGTTTTTTAAACTTTATTATTTTGTTATTAAAAATTAATACATTTTCACAACAAATTGCTACGTTACAGTTTTATATGAGAAAAATATTACGCTTTAAATGTAATTTAATTATTTTTTGACCATAAAGTCTCTGTTGCTCTCGACTCTGGGCATAATTTTTCTTGATTAAAGTTCTGTTTGTATCAAGCCCTCTCTTGATTTCCTGTCACATAATTACATGGATGCTTCTGTTACTATTTTTACAGTGCGTTTTAAAGCTTGCGTATGACAGGTAGTTTTAAAAAAGTTATGTTTTTCCCATCTACAGTTTTAATAAATACGTTTAACTTTTCATTAGTGGCATTCCGAAGATCTGGAGGATCAAAAAACGTTTGCTGCCAGTTTATTAGGTCAGTATAGTTATTCGAATTAAAATCTATTTTCGGAACTTGAAATACACATGATTGCTTTCCAGTACATGAAGAGTTTCGAGCTTCTAGAATTTTCTTTGTTGCGAGCTCTCTCACTTTTTTATTTTCGTCCGACAACATTGACAGGAGCAAATTTTCTGAATGGGCAAAATGTGTTGAATTACGGGGTCTATTATTTGCTTATACTCTACTAATAGATATCGAGAACTTTTAACCAATTTCCAAAAATTTTTAGACCCATCTTTGCAAGTTCGACTGATTTTTATTTTGAACCAGACTTGGCCGTAAATTTTAACGCAATATTCAGCAAATACTTTTAGATTATTCGATGGGTTTGATTTGGAAATTCTGTTTGCTTTTGCAAACCATTTTACGTGGGACATTTTTCCTGGGGATCTGTTAGCTAAATAATTGGGACATTATCCAGTAACAACGGATATAGTTATTTCAAACTAATATTTTTGATCTGAACTTAGGTCTTCCATCTTTACTTTTGAAAGTTCACTTTGTATCTTTTCATATTTTACGATTGGAAAGTCTTTGCAATTTCCTAATAAATTACCAAATGGGCCTGTAGCAGCTCCATCCAGTTTTTTAAAAAGATGCCTTAGAGGTGGTAGTTCATTTAAGCGAAGCATGCAAATAACCCACTACAAGGGGCGCTGAAGACTTTCTTCGCAAAGTTTAATTACGCCACTAAATTTTCCAGTGTTGACGACATTACCATCACAACCAATAGCCATCAAATTATCAAGTTTAATGTCCTTTGACAAAAGCAGGTCAAAAATCACTTTTTCAATACTTTTAGAGTGCCTTTCAGAGGTACTGCGTAATCAATGTAAAGTGAATTTGTGTTTAAGTCCTAGGATACAGTTATTATTATGCTGCCTCTACACCATCTGCAATGAAAACACACAGAAAAAAGTCTTTACAGTACAAGCAATGAGTGGACTAATGTCTTAAACTTTGGGGTCAATGCGCGGGCTGTTACGCTAAAAATAATTATGCAATATTTTACAGATTTGTTATTGACGAAGTAAGACAGCTTTTTTTTTTGCTATTAGAAGTTGATTTGAAGAAAAAAAATTTTAGACCCAGCCTAATGTATAACCTATTATTTTCTTTGTATTAAATAATCATGTATTGTAACATAACGTCGTTTAAATGCTCACTTCTGGTTATTAAGGTCTCACGTGTCCGGTTATGTTGCCTTTAAAGACATTGGTCGATTTGAGCTCATTGGAATACAGAGGGTTGTTGAGATGTAGTAGTGATCTTGGTGAACAATTCACTTCATCGCTTTGAATGATAACAATGCCATCAAAAGGCGAAAGCATAATTTCCATGATGGTAGGTGCTACACGGATTACAGCGCCACTCCCCTGTGCTCTTAATCCTGCAATTTTGGTCAAAAGAAACTGGTTGATATCATACCGTAGCCGTTAACGTTAAATCGAAAGTCGCAAAGAGGAGTTGTAAGTTGTTCCTGATAACTATGGTAAATGACTGTTTTAAAGTAGTTTATTGTAGTCCCCGAAGTGCTGTTTTTTTTTTGTCATATAATAAACCATTAGTGATGGTTAGATGGGTGATTTAGTTAAAGACATTGTAAGAGCTTTATGAGCTTCGGCGTATCAACTCATGTCCTCAATTTATTGTCTGGGAAATCGCATACCAGAGGGATTGGGATGCCCGTACTTTTCAGCAAGGGGTCCATTCATATGGCTTCAAAAGCACGACAAGGAGGTGCGACCTGTGTCAGCTTTGCCATCCTTAACGGGTGCTAGTGAACCGTTAATTACTTCTCCGACTGGAATTGGCCCACCGTCGGCTAAGATCGTCAATGCAGGTGCTGACGCAAATCAGCCACCAACAAGAGAAAAAAAATAATACATCTTAGAAGATGGCTTGGCCATCATTCATAAGGATATCGAGGATTTTCTTGATGTTGTCTTCAGTAACCACCTCTTTTGACGTTCCTGTTGATGTTATTGTTGCAGTACCTGCTCGGCCACGCTTAAATTCAGTAATGCAATATCTTACCATGTAATCTTATGGAGCAGACTTTCCATAATGTTTATCGAATCTTTCTGTTGTTAGTTTCACCGTTTTCTCCATCAAATAATAGTGTCTATTCCCTGCACGAAATCCACTTTTTCCATTTTTCAAGAAACACAAAAGTTGCTTACTTCAAACAACTACAAGAAATAAACTAATCGATGAATTTGGGTGAAATTTTAACAGCTGACGTTTGACAGATCGCAATTTAAAAAAAATTTTGTTTGTGCTGTTATCTAGCGCTAGGTAGCTTCATACATATACTATATTTATCGCATAATTGCTAAAATGCATAAGACTTTTGTGGAACAAATACAATCGTGTCTCCAGCTGTTATAAAATATTTGCCAATAAAGTTTTAATTTTTTATTGGACATCATTAATTGTACAAGCGATTTATGTAAAAAGTATTTATATATGAATTCCATGAAGAAGAAAATCTTATGGCAGGATTTTAAACAATATTCAAAATAAAATAAAAAATAAACAAAACTGTAGAGTGCTCATTTTGTAAAGTTTGGATTACCCCACATGTATTCATAATTTTACTTCTGTTTACCTTAAAGATTTTTGTTGAAATTATTTTAGCATAAATATTGTCGTTTATAAGGATAAACTTTTTTTTTGCTTTTGCCCATATGTTGTCACGTATTTACAACAATGTCCTTTTTATAGCCCCACCACTCTTATCTTCGTTTTATCCCTAAGGACAAAGCCTTACCTATAATAAACTAGAATAATAATAGACTTATAGCCCACTTTTCGCAAAAAATGTTATACTCAATACACAAAGTTCTTTGGCATTCAAGTTCGGTCTACCTTAGGTTAGAGCAGCCGGGGGCTTCTTTAATAAAAACTGAAAGCATTTACAAAAATCTTGTTTTTATTTTAATATAAAAAATTTGTTTGTATGTTGATGTGAGTATGTGGCAAAAACGACAGGAAACAAAGAGTACATATGTATATTACCACCAAAGGCATTTTGCTAGGACATTTTAGACAAACGTTCACATACTCTTAACTACACATACATGCACACATGTTTTATTTACAAATGATTTCAGTTCGTCACATTTCATAAGTGTACTTTTTTGCACTATTCATCCACCCACCATCTCCCCACACTCACCTTCTTCTTTTTTTGGCCACAAACCAACCTTTCTCTTGTCTTTTCTTTTCTAAGGATGTTAAAAGTCCTTGTTATGAACACCTTATCGTTTATGAAATTCATAATTTGATTCCAGGGTATAAGTGGACAATGGATTACGTTTTATTATGGAAACAAGCCATGTAACAGAATGTGAATTTTCCTTAAGATGTTTGTGACGAGAATGAGATGACAATGATGACAGAATACATAACCGAACTTAATTTCACAGCGTGGACAGTGGTTAAACATACATTCAATACTTTTCAAACTTTTTTTTTTAAATTAGTAAACTTCAGAGTTTGCGATAGAAGTTATCGATAACTTTATTATAACATATAACAAGTAAAAGTGTAGTATATTCGGCTGGGCCGTATCTAAAATACCCTTCGCAATAGTCACATATATTTATAGAATATATTACAAATTTGCACTAAATATGTTCGAAAATATATATGTACCGATATCGCGGAAAAAAGTCTTTTTTCTCGGGTATATTGGATATTGGAAAATTTCATTTTGTTACTAGAATGGTTTTTAAGCAAAATAAACTGCTTCATGAAAAAATCGGTTTTGGCTATATCTCGGGTATACATGTTCCGATATCGAAAATTTTAATTTTCTGTATTTTAGTAACCCCGTTTTATAACCAGAAATCGTTTAATGGCTTTTGTAAGTCACGTTCCACCACTACTAACATTTTGGAGTTTGCTGCTACCGTAAATGATGGATTTGTAAATAGCAAGCAAACGGATGTAATTTACACGGATTTTAGTAAAGCATTTGACAAAGTAAACCACGACCTGTTGTTACACAAGCTTTCGTTAATGGGATTTAGCATTACAACCCTTAAAGGTTTTAGAAATGTTTTATCGATAAATTTGGATGTGCCTTCTGGTGTTCCCTATGGAAGCCATCTTGGTCCGTTGTTATTTACCCTTTTTATTAATGATCTGTCCTCTGCTGTCTTGCACTCAAGAATTTTAATGTATGCTGATGATGTTAAACTATTTAAACACCTAAATGACCCCAAAAGATCAACTTCTACTTCAAGCCGATATCAATAAACTTGAGGAATGGTACAAAGTTAATCTTATGTACCTTAACATAAAAAAATGCAAAAAATGTCGTTTTATCGAAACAACTATTCAAATTATTGTTATCACATTAATAGAATAATGTTTGAAAAAGTTAACACTATTACCGACTTGGGATTCATTCTTGATCATAAACTTGATTTTCGAGATCATATTGCGATAACTGTTAATAAGGCTTGTGGAGTTCTTGGATTTATGAAACGATGGTCTAAAGAATTTTCAGACCCTTACATTACAAAGCAACTTTATATTTCCTTGTTTCGCCCTATTCTTTAATATGGATCAATTATATGGATCCTTACTTCAACATCCACATAAATAGTATTGAATCTATCCAAAAACAATTTCTTATTTTCTGTCTACGGGGTCTTGGATGGAACTCGTATGTGCTGCCATCATATGAAAGTAGGCTTGGACTCATTAAATTACCAACTTTGAAAAGTCGTCGAATCATGCTTAGTATCTTTTTCCTCCTTGGATTGTTTCGCGGTGAAGTTGATTCAAAGTTTCTGCAGAGCAAAATAAACTTCTGTGTACCAACAAGAGCAACCCGTAACTATCAATTACTAAGTCAACATTATCACAGGACCGTCTATGCTAACAATGATCCCTTTCGTCGTATATGTGAAATATTTAACAAATTTTATCATATTATAGATATCTCTGAATCTAATGATGTTCTAAAACGAAAAATAGTTTTGTACTTAAATACGTAATTGTACTCCTTTATATATTTTCTTTAGTCTTTAAGGACTTATAGTCTATAGACTTAAATAAACAAATAAATAAATAAGACTATATTTCGGTTATATATGGACCGATATCGGGAATTTCTATTTTCTGTATTTAAGTTACAACTTACTTCCAGAATTGCTTTTAAGAAAAACATTTTTTAATGGAAAATTAAGTCTCTCCTGCATATATAGACCGCTATCGGAAATGTTCATTACTGTATATTAGTAAAAACCAAACCATAAATCGTCAAATCGTAAACTGCTATTTGCAGCACTCAAAACCGTCAAAATTACGATAAATCGTCAAATATGGCAGCCGTTATGAGAATAAACAGAATAGTCGCTTCTGGGAAATGGAAAATCCGCAAAAATCAGGAAAAATCATTAGCTTACTTCTTTGACAATAAAAACGGCGTAACGGTAACTGCGAATGGGGAGCGATATTGTAATATGATTGAAAACTTTTTAACGCCACAGCTGAATGCCTTGGACTTGATTAACATGTAGTATCAACAAGATTGTGCAACATTGCATACAATCTACATTACAATGGAATTACTGTGAGACCTCTCTCTACAAGTTATTTCCGGAAATGGTAACATTTATATATGACATTTATACGTACATGGTGTATGCATATATATTTTTTACAGTATTTTGTAAGGCGTTACATTCTATAAATATTTTTTTGTTTACGATTAACATTTTAGGATCGAAAATGCAAAGGAAACATTTGATCTGCAAATCGCAAAGAAAAATCCAAAATTCGTTATTTTATTTTTCTACGATATCGAATGCCACAATAGTAGAACAAACATTTTCTATCTAACTGAAACTGTTAATTAGACCCTGATCTTGTCATTTTTAAAATTTTGTTTCTAGTTCCTCCCCCAAATTCTGTACCATCTTTAAGCAACTCTCCTATGAATGTAATAATATTTAATATATTTTTCATCTCATATTCTGTCGAATAGCACACTGTTTCCTTAAATCCATTCAAGATTTTACTTCACGATATTATTCCTTAAATACAAAAACCGACAATCCCATATGCAGCAAGTTGGAAAACATTTGGTCAGCATAAAATATTTGATTTCATACCTTTTTTCTATTCATTTTTCATGGCGCATAAAATTTTTGCCAATTCATAAGATTCAATCTCATATAAAAGAAAACAAAATATGGAAATCTATATTTTCTATTGTTATTCTTAAATACAATATTTTGCTTGAAAACATATTTTTATTTATTTAGGTTCATTTCACTCACACCCGCTGCAAAAAGGACAGTTTTCTGTTTAAGAAAACTAAATTGTCTCGCAATAAACTATATTCTATATTAAAGGTATTTTTGGTCAAAGAGTTGGAGTTGGAGTACTTTGTACTCGTATGAACACAGCTGCAATTTATTATAAAAGGTAAGATTTGTTTATTATTTTTAATGGACTTTGGGGGAGGGAAAGTTTGAGAAGCTGACGCTCTATTTAAAGAAAAAATTAATAATGTTTGTATTTAGTTAAATTGTTGTAGTTTATGATGCTTTAAATAATAGTAACAGAAGGTGCTGTTGCTTACTTTTTTTGTGGAATATAATTTTTTACAAAATTTTTTTTTTCTTTCGTAAATTTTGCGATGAATATAGAAATAGTTGCGAAACGACTTTTTTTATTCGACATTTATTCGAACATTTTTAGAAATTTTTTTACTTTAACGGAAATGTTCCCAAATAGCGCAAGTTCTACGACAGACGGAAAGCCGAACGGCTTGAAATTACAATTTGATAATCTGCAAAAATTTTTTTATAAATTTTATTTTTTTTATAAACTATAATTTATTTTTTACTAATGCAGCTGTAACCAACAATTTAATTGGAGCAATGCAGTTCGCCGGACTATCTCGTTCAACTAATAATGTATCTCGTTCAACTAATAATGTAATGTAAGCAGAGTTATCCATGTTTTTTTTTGTATTTTGTTATATTCCCCCAGAGAGCAGATTTTGCTTCGTCCTTTGTTTATTGGAGCAAACAAAACTCTAGAAAGCCGCATGGCTTATATTGTGTTAGACTTCCGAAACCCGTACCAAGGGGTATGATTAGAAATTCTCTTTTGCAGATGGTTGAGTTGCCTGCCGTGGCTGAAACGTTCTGGCTACGGTTTAAATCTAAAATCGAACGATGTGGAAGTAGTTTCCCTGATAACTTTGGTGCATTAAGAAACCGGGAAACGTGACCGATTTAGTATTACAGTTGGTGTTGTTTTTAATTTGAAATGAAATATATTAGCAGAGTGAAAATGTTTAAAAAAAGTGAAAAAAGTCATTTAAAACTTAATATTTATGGCGCTAATTTCACCTAGAGTTTTATGTTAAAGCTTTATCAAGCTTTATCAGCGATAATGAATTCTGTGAATCATAATTATAAAAAAATATAAAAAAAAAACTTCGGACAAACAGGAGTTTCCGCACAACTGCAGCAATCATATTTTTATGAAACATTTGCTGCAAAACATTTCTAAATTCTCTTTTGAAACTGCATTCGTGTCCACACTGAAGTTTTTCATTGCCGTTTGTATTGTTTGCATTAGCTTCCATCCTTCTTCTTCTATTTAGTTTTTGACAGTTTTGGGCAGTTGGAAAATATTTCTTTGTTTGAAATTAAATGCATTAATTATATTTTTTCGCATTAAATTGTTGATTTTTTTGTGTAACTATTTGATTTTTAATATTAATAATATTAGAAAAGTGTTTCTCTATGTAATTTGTATATGTAATTGGCGCAAATAAAGAAATTAAATAAAAACAAGTAAGAGTGTGGTATATTCGGCTACGCCGAATCTAAAATATCTAACACGATAGTCACGTATACGTATAGTATATATTACAAATTTGAACTAAATATGCTCGGATATATATGGACCCATATCGGGGGAAAAATATTTTTGCCTTGTAATCACAATTCCAATTACACAAGTTTGTGTAAGCTATATCTCGGTTATATATGCACCGATATCGGAAATTTCTATTTTCTGTATTTTAGTAAAATCCTTTTATAAGGAGAATTGCTTTTCAGCAAAAAAAAAAAAAAATAAAAATAAAAAAAAATTAAAAAAAAAAAAATGTTAATGGAAAAATCGGTTCAGGCTATATCTCGGGTATATATAGACCAATATCGGAAATTTTCATTTTCCATAATTATAGAACCTTATTTCCGTGTTGGAGTCGTCGTACTCCCATCGGACGCGTCCCCAGGTGGCGGATAGGGGAGGACAGGAGCATTCACATATACGACCATGACACAAACTTGGGTTATATGTGAATATCCCACGTAATGGGCTTGAGGGGAACATAGGGCAGAGGAATACACCAATCCGCTGTCATGTGCAAACCTCGGGTCAGGTGACATACACCCTGAATACCACGAGGTGTATGAGACCCGCGGACCAAAATGTCCCACTGAAGGCCAAGGTTGTAGAAGCTGCGCCGAGGCTAGTCAGTGGATAAAAAAGACTAGTTGCGAGTAGTTTCTCCTCCGGTCTAGGACACGGACCGGTTGTAATTAGTAGTAGCCTATTCCATACACACCGTCACTGTATGGATGGTCATTTCTTTACTGGCCTACTCGTGGGAACAAAATGAACGAATATAATAATAATAATAAAAATAAAAATAAAACAAACACAAAACAAAACACGACAGTCCATCAGGCTGGCAAACCCAAGCTGATGGACTGCCGTCAAACACCGGTAAACCCCTCACCGGAGACCGGAAATAGCAGCAGGCAGATGTACAAAGCCGAAAGGCCTAGTACATCGGTCAATGCAAAGCGAAAAACACAAGCTGAAAACACAGCACCTAATCGGGGGGTGTGCCTAACAAGACAAAAAACACCCTGCAGACAACTCGGACGTGCCAGGGCAAAGCCAACAACATGCAGAAAAAACCCGAATGTGCTAGCCAGCAGAGAGCGAACTGGAAAATCCACGTCCAATGCAAACACAAAAGGTGGAGCGGGAGCAAAACACCAGGTCCCGCAAAACCACGTTAAAAATTAGAGCAGCTCGACGATATGTCGAAAAGCTCGGAAATGTAGCCGAAGAATCCATGTCAAGCAATGACAAACAGTTCTTGGCATGGGCTAAGGCGTATATAGCTGAAAACCCAGATCCGGATGTCGCTACTACCGTCGAGGCAGCATTCAAAAGACAACGGTCCGCGGAAGAAACACCCAATCCGAGCAAAAAGCCGAGGAAGGGGTCCATGGTCATCAACAGACCTTACAGTGAGGTTGCAAAAAACCCACTCAATAGGGCTGTTGTTGATCGAAGCAACTCTGACGGAGCAATCACCCGCGAAAAGTGGGGGTTGATCAGCCAGAGATTGCTGGACAACAATGTAGCACCGGTCCTCCACCACAGTTCTCTGATGCAGGGTGGATTCAGGGCCGAGTTAAAAGGTTATAGCATCATTAGGGGAAGTGTGGCCCGGAGCACAGCTGGAGTTGATCTTGGTCACCGACATCCCTTGTCGGCCAAGAGTGGCTGCAGTTGTTCCTGCGGAGCCACATGAACCTGATGCGATTCTTCGGATCTTTCAGGCCGCGAACCCTGACCTCCCCGCACAAGACTGAAAGGTAGTCAGTGTCGCGGATGCTAAAGGATCCAGTAGAAAGGTGGTTGTGGTCCTTAATAAGGAGTCTCTGCCGTTACTCCGAGACAGACAGGGTATGGTATTCTATGGATACCAGGGAATCAGGCTTTGTCTGTATCGCGGTGATGACAAGATAGACCACAACTCCGACAAAAAAGCCAAAGAGCCCACAGAAGTGCAGGATGTGAAGGTCGAGGTGGATTCCAATTCAACACAGAGCTCACAATCAAACTCTAGTTTGGTTGGAGGGTTCTTTGGAGGATTGGAAAACGCCCCAGTTGATGATAAGGACAGTCTTCTGGATTCCGATCCGGAGAATGCCATCATCATCAACTTCGACCTCAACACCATATAAACGAAGAAGGTTACACAAATTAACCTTTATTACAGTAAAGCAGCGTCAGCTAGCCTTGTGTATCGTCTCGCCAAGCGAGACGTTGATACTGCGCTGGTTCCATGGACACACAATAGCAAGATCCTTGGACTGGGCGTGAAGGTTATAAATTAATATATGCAGCAAATTCAGGTAATGGGTATATAACCATAAGATCCTGTATCATAGTCAAAAAGCACATCTTCATTTTATCTGATTACAGTGATGAAGATACCGTAATTGCCACGACGGATGTAGGGGGATCCAACATATGGATCTTATCATGCTACATGGCTCATAGCAAGGATAAGTTACCACCATGCAAGCTGGTAGAGACGCGAAAACCAAAGGCATACCGTGCATTATAGGCGCGGATGCGAATGCACACCACCTGATCTGGGGAAGCTCAGACACAAACAAAAGAGGTGAGAGTTTAGTAGAATTTATTCTAGATAATGATTTAGTAATTCTAAATCAAGGGAACAAACCCACTTTCGTGACTTCGAACAGGCAAGAGGTGTTAAATATTACGCTTGCCAGTTCGAATATCGCAGATCAAATACAGGAATGGAGAGTGTCAGAGGACTGCTTCTTTTCCTATCACTGCTATTTAGATTTCAAAATAAGCAAACAACATAACATTCTATCGTAACAGGCGGAGAACGGACTGGGGAAAACAGGGAGAATATCCTGAATAGAGACCTAGCCCAATACCCCACCACAACCAATGTCATGGTCATGGAAAGATCAGTGGAGAAACTCAAGAACCGCACAAGATGATCTTGTAGACTGTCTGTAATAAGGGAAAATAATAGAACCAAATGGTGGTCAGGAGAACCGTCGAAGACATAACAGAAATATCGTAGACTCTTCAGCGAAGCAAAAAGAACAAGGATGTTTATAAAGCTTCAGTGAACAACAAATACAATAATCTCATCAGAAACTCGAAGCAACAATCCTTGAGGGAATTTTGTAGTAATGTAAATAGTACCTATGATACATGCCGACTTCGGAGAATACTTTTTATACAACCGACAATCCCAAGTCTTATACAAAAGGCAGATGGATGTTGGACCACAAATTGCGAGGAATCGCTAAAAGAATTAATGAACACTCATTTTCCGGGTAATCAGACATTGAGGGCGGACGAGAGTTCTCCCATGCCACATGCCCAGAATGCAGTATATCTGGTTATAACAAAAGAGATGCTGCATTGGGCAATCAAGAGTTTTCAACCGTTCAAATCACCAGGACCGGATGGAATCATTCCTGCAGATCTCCAGAATAATCTGGATCTGATCACACACTGGCTCCTCGAAATATATACATTCCAACAGAATGGACCGAAAGTAACGTGATCTTCATCCCAAAGGGAGGGAAAACGTCACATACTAAAGCAAAGGAGTATAGGCCAATTAGCCTGACATCCTTTCTTTTAAAAACGCTAGAGAGGATAATAGACATACACATAAGGTCCAATATTAGCAAAAACCAGTTGTCGCCATCTCAGCATGCCTACACAAAGGGCAGATCAGTTGAAACGGCGCTACATAGTTTGTTCAGTCATATTGAACGGTCCAACCAATTGTAAAAACCACCAAACTATACCTTAGTGGCCTTCATGGATATTGAAGGTGTTTTTAATAATGTCGAGACACAGGCGGTCATAGATGCACTCGACGGTCTGAAAGTTGATCGACCTACAATCATGCTCATTACGAGCATACTAAAGCGCAGAACTATAACTGCAACAATGGGGAATTCCAGAATTACGAGATAAGTATACAAGGGTACACCCCAGGAGGGGTACTATCCCCCCTCTTGTGGAACGTTGTAGTGAATACTCTGCTTAAAGACCTAGATAATAATAAGATAAAGACTGTAGCCTACGCCGATGACATAGCGATTGCGGTCTCTGGAACCCTTTTAAGCACCATAACAGACCCTTTTAAACACCATACAGAGAGTACACCCCAGGGAGGGGTACTATCCCCTCTCTTGTGGAATGTTGTAGTGAATACTCTGCTTAAAGATCTAGATAATAATAAGATAAAGACTGTAGCCTACGCCGATGACATAGCGATTGCGGTCTCTGGAACCCTTTTAAACACCATAACAGAGCAGTTGGAATACGCTCTGAAGATGGTAAGTCAGTGTAGTGCGGACTAAAGACAAATCCAGCGAAAACGGAAATCGTACTTTTTAGTAAGAAGTATAAAATTCCACATTTCACACCTCCAAAAATGGATGGTACCGCACTTATCCTATCGAATAGGGCAAAATACCTAGGCGTCATTCTTGACATGGAAAGAGAACATACAGGCTAGAGTAACCAAGGCTACAATAGCCATCTATCTATGTAAAAAAGCAATAGGCTCAACATGGAAAAGTCAGTCGAATCATGGCAATACTGACCACAGGGGCCATGAGGACAACTCCAACCAAAGCACTTCTTGCAATTATGAGCTGGATGCCATGTGACTTAGAAGCGAGGCAGATAGCACTAAAACCGCGATCAGGTTGAACGCGACAGGAGTATGGACCCACAGACCGTGGGGACATGCCAATATACTGGAAATTGGAAGGGACCTAATCCCCGATCTAATTGACTACTGCATCCCAAAACCATTCCTCTCAAGGAATTTTGGCTACCAAATTGAGGAATCCCCACTAGAATCTGGATACTTCTATGTTTATACGGATGGGTCCGGAAGGGGGGAAAGGGTTGGGGGTGGCGTTTACATAGAAGAATTTAACACTAAAATATCCTTCAGATTATCAGATGGATTCAGTGTTCTTCAGGCTGAAATATCGGCTATAAATAAAGCGGACAGATGGCTGACATTTTACAAGATATTCGGTAGGGATATCATGATAGTAACGGACAGCAAAGCCGCCATCAACTCCCTGATTGGAATATACACTAATTCTAGTCTAGTCTAGGAATGAAGATGGCGAGACATTCTATCATAACCCTAAAATGGGTACGTGGACATGGGTCCAACAATGGCAACAACATCGCCGACGACTTAGCCAAAAATGGGACAGCCTTGCGGACAACCATTAACAGCGTGCTGGAAAAGAATAAAGCTCTACGCACTGGAACCTGCACAAGAAAAGTGGCTCACAGAGCCCACATGCCTTATATCAAGGAACCTGTCGCCGCATATTAACTCTAAGAGAACGTGGGAGATATTAAAGCTGCCCAGATCTCAACTAAGAGTGACTGTAGCAGTCATCACTGGCCATTGCCTGTTTGGGAACCATGCCAGGAGACCAGGACTACCCTATAACGACTTCTGTAGAAGTTGCCAAGACGAGGAGGATGAGGAGACGATCCTTCACCTCCTCGGCACATGCCCGGCATTGGAGCATCATCGTCTAAGACACTTAGGCGAGCGGAGCTTCAATAACCTATCTTATCTGGCCTCGATCAAACCGGCCGCGCTAGCCTCTTTCATAAGAAGCAGCGGATGGGGTAATATGGGGTAAATACGCTTGCATCTGCAATAGCGGATGACTGATAATCTTGCAGCCTCTATATCAGGTTCTGGCTGTTGATACTACTGTCGGTCATGAGGCTTAGACGAGTATGTAGTTGAAAACAGCCCACACTGTAGAGGATCGCTCCGAAAGCCCTTTTATCACTACACTACAAATACACGATGTCCACCTCTTAGCGAGATTATTTTATTAGATTTTCCCCAGTAGACCAAAATAACTTGGCCTAGCAATCTAATGTCACCAATTTAATGTAAATAGTTGTCTTTAACACACACTAGGCTTTAACTTCAACACTCTCAAAAAAAAAAAAAAATGACAGAATTTTCCCGAGGCATTTTGCTTTTTATGCTGTTCGAGTGTTGGAAATTAAACCGTTCATTTATCGCGTGTTTTATTTCCCAAAAAAAATGTAACCATTCAGTCACTACTTTTTCTTTTGTTTTTTGTGGCCGAGATTTTAACAACGTTTAATAAAACTGCTTTACCTACCGAGGTTAGTACGATAATCCGTTAAATACATCAGGTGAATTTCAGGTAAAATTTAAATTTTCTTAGGGAGAGGAATATCTGTGCACACATATATGTATATATACAGATATGTGCGTATATATACACATACATACATACATACATATATATATATATATATATATATATATATATATATATATATATATATATATATATATATATATATACATATATATATATATATATATATATATATATATATATATATATATATATATATATATATATATATATATAGGTACGTATACACATATACACATACATATGTAATCACATATTTACATACACATGCATATACGCAGATACATAACCGCATATACGTGAAAACAAGTGTGCAGGCAATACCTGGCATATGAGGATCCTTTGAAGTAAATGAAAATTATGTTCCAAGAGTATACAATTATTGGAAAAAAATAATTAACTACTTATTTGCTACAAGCGCTCTACATATTTGAGTGCTGAATGAGCGACGGCAACTAAGCGGTGATTACGAACTAATTGGCTTGGATCGCAGATTGTCAGCTGTCGATTTGCAACTAACTTGTGCATAAGCAGAGCAAATAAAAACAATAGGTTTTAAGTATGGCATATAAACATAAGACTAGCAAGTGCATTGCTGTGTATTTTGTTAGTGTAGAGTAAAAATATGCTAAACCTTTTTGCAATTGCAATGATGCAATACAATTTGCACGAGACTGTGAATAGAGCTATTTGTGTTTGTGATGCCATCTACCGCTAGGTAGTTTCAATATCACGCATAGTTTTTGAAATTTTTTTATTTTTAACAATTCTAAATTCAATTACATATGTACTTGAGCTTTTACGAGTAATTTACGCCTACGATTATTTAAAGTATTTTTTTTTTAGAAAATATATATATATACACAGAAAAAAATAGATGAGATTTTTTTTCAATCAAGTTATGTTATTAATAACAAACCATCAATTTAATAAAATTTGCGTTGACTTAAATAAATTATTATTAATAATGAATTTTTGGAAATATCTCTTAATAAAATGCAATTAATAAAAAGTTTTCCGAATTATTGATTGTTATTCAATAAATAAATTTAAAAGGTTGTCATATAACAGTGAAGAGTTGTTGTTTCTTTAAAATTTTTTTTTGTTAAGGATATTTTACATTTTAACAAAAAATTTTTTCAACTCAATAATTTTTGCTTTTAAGTGAAAAAGCTATTTCTACTTTATAATTTGAATTATCAATCCGGCAAAAAATCTTTTTCACAGAAAATTTGATAAAAATAGTGCAATTTTTTTTATCAATATGGCATCTATTTTTTTCTGTGTAGTGCTCTCAAGACCTATACTCACTTTTTGCATAAATAGTTTCCTGATTAACTGCAAAAACAGTTCAATGAATCGCAGCCTAATGTATAAATCTTGCTTTCTCATAGTTAAGTTAGTAAATTAAAAACAAAAATTACGCAAAATGTACAAAGCAAAGTATCCACCGTGTATTAAGTAATTCCAAAGCTAATTTTTTGTTGGGGTTTTATAGAACTCAAATAACACTAAGAAAGCTGATATCAAATGAAAAACTAAAGTAAACTTTATCATTTCATGGCCGTACAAAGAAATCATCAACCTACGTAAATCATTTTTATAACTTTTTATGGCGTTGGTGTGGAAAATATTTAAGAAAATAAATGAACAGAATTATAATTTTATTCTTTGCCAAAATCTAAACTATTAATCAAAAGAGAATATATTTTAAAAATCTTATTTTTTTTCAAAGAAATATCTCTTCAGACGACAACAAGTACGAGTACAAGTAATGAACTTAAAAACTGCACTTTACTACAAAGAAAGGCAGAAAAGACAAGAAATAAAGAAAACAAATAAATATTTTACGAAACAAATAATATGCTTTTTGTAAAATAAATCATAATAATTACAAAACTAAACAAATAAATAATAAAATTATATTATTGCAATATGATTTCACAGAGAACTTCTGAAAAAGGATAATCAAAGACACTCTTAAATAGAACTTAAAAAATATTACAAGAAAAATACTATTATAGTTCCTCTGTTTGCTTCAGAAGCCATTTATCCTCAAAGCAACTTCCAATTTGTAATTTTGTAAAATTTTTTGCTTCAGAATTGTACTCCTCATGAAACACAAAAGATATATGAGCAAAAACGACGAATTTATAAAACAGCTTAGCAGTTATAAACAATTTATTTATTTTTAATGTAAAAAATTTAAATAAGAAATGAACAAACATTTAATTTGACTTTTTTCCTCTTTAGATTTTAACTCATTCATTTGTTTTAAGTGAATTTTTTTTTTAAATCTTTCACAGAATTCAGCTAATGCCCAGTTATTAGATTTGTATACTTTTAATTTGAATTCATAACATCCTTAAGCCATTTCCTTAGACATGTTTTTGAAAAGAAAGAAATGGAAGAAACAAGCAGCCAAGTCTCAAATGAGACCTAAAAGTGGCCATCTCTTGATGTGCAAGTGGTCGTAGAGGGGCGAACTTACATACCCTTTCTTTAGACATGAACATCTCCACTCAAAATGATTTTGATGGGTTTTATTTTTTCTTTTGCTTTATTATTTTAGAAAATTTAAGTTTTTTTCTTTGAAAGTAACTCGTCATGTTTTATCTCAAGAAAAACAAAAAATAATAATTTTATAAGATTTTTTTCTTGAGAAGTTTTCGCTAAAGAAAAATACGGACTTTTTCTCATTAAATTCTTTTCAGCTTTAATCTCTAGCGGGTAATGCAGAATTTAGAGGGCCTAGAAATTGTAAATTGTACATCAGCTGTGCAATTGGTTAATAAGGAAGAGTAAGGCAATTAAATTATCATGCAAGTTCTGAGAAACGCAAATCGCTTATATTTAGCGTTTTCGATTTGATAACGCCAAATAGGTGTTCTAAGAAACGTATAACGCAAGAAATATGGTTTTGCGATTTGAAATCGCCAAATAGGTGCTCTGGAAAACGCATATCGCTTAAAATTGGCGACTTCAACTCGCATGTATATACTGAAGTGAACTGATTGAATTTGCTAAAACTGAACTTGCAAAAGGCAATAAAATTATTTACAATTAAAATTTAATATGTTTTCTTATTATTTCAACAAAAAATTTAAAGAATTTTACACATTTTCATTAAGAAAACTAAATTGAAAAATTTTTCTATTTACTGTCAAATATTTTTTCGTTTTATATTACTACCACATACTTATATATGTATGTAAAACACATGTTGTATTTTTTCGGAAAAAACTCCTAAACGCCAGTAAAACGCGCGTTCTTCAGAACACCTAAAAATCAATTAAGCGTTTTTCAAAACGCATTGCGGTTTCAGAACGCGCGTTCTCGGAACATGGCTGTATAGCTCAAATAAATTTCGTGATAAAAAAATTATAAAAAGAACACAAAATGAGAAGACTATATAATATAATAAAAAAAATTATGAAAAAGGTTTTCATCTAGTCGTTTAAATTTACTATTAATGCAATTGGGCAACTGATGGAAGCTCATTTTATGCTGTGGTGCCAGACATTTTTGTGGAAAAATGTTCGCATGTCAGAAAAAAAATCTTATCTTTAGAAAAGTAATCTTAAAATATATTTTATTTGAGTTTTTTTGACACCAAACGAGCTACAGGCTTTTTAAACTGATTGTAAACTCTTTAAAATTAAGGTAAAATCTTCATTATGGCACAACTGGTTTTTTTTGTGCATTCTTTTTATTTATTGAATCTTCCAAATGAATTAACAATAAGTATTCAAAAATCTTAAAACTAAAACAATTAAAAAATATGTATGTGCTTTTTTACTTAAGTCCGGCCAGTGTTTTATTTTGCGCGAATTATATCGGTAAAATCACCAACTTAATGCTCTGATGGTGGCAAAAGTATCTCCTCTCCTCAACCGGGTATGTTACGTGCTAGAGGATTTTGCTGAAGTTCCAGTTTACCGATATACTATGTCGCGTTCTTAGAAAATTCGTCTTTTACCAGTGAATTCGTTAGTTTTTGACGTAACATGGAGCTGCAGTAACCGCTCGAAGAAATTTGTTTTGTTGCTTTTGAATTTTTACAATTTTTGATGTCGAGGTGGTGCCCCATAATTGAAATCCATAGCACCATATATGGCTTTATGAAACCCTTTTTAAGTTCCTAATCTAAATTATACGTACTAATTAAAATATTTCTTAAAGCAGATACCCCATCTAGGTTCAAAACTTCAATGCTCATCCCGTTACTAAAAAATGCTGACCCAAACCGTCCTTCAAATAACCGTGGCTTATCTTTAATGGATACTATGTGCAAAATTTTTAATAATGTACTTTTGAGTCCCATTACCACTTGGAGCCATGTTAAAAATGTTTTGAATGAATATAAGGCTGGATTTAGAAAACATTCCTCAATCGTAGACAATGTTTTTAATCTGATTAATGTGATTCACTTAAACAAGTAACACCTGTGACTTCTTTGTTGATTTCGCTTGCGCATTTAACGCGATATCAAGGAACTCCTTGTTTTATAAGTTTAACAGTTATCTAAAAACTCATATAGCAGGACACTCATATAGCGGAACACTCAAATAGCAGAATATTATATGGCAACTTCGTTTCTGATTCTTTTAATGTAAATCCTGGCATAAAGCAGGGTTGTATATTAAGTCCAATTCTGTTTGCTTTGTACATGAAAGAATTGGCTGAGGCTCTCCCTGGTGGTATAACTTTTGATAACTCTACTGTAAAAGTTTGTCTTTACGCTGACGATATTGTTCTTGTATCTGATTCACTACGCAGTCTTCAAAGTATGATTCTCTTTTTATGTATTGTAATTTATTATGGATACTTCAATCGATATATCCGGTCGTGAGTTGTTGGAAATATACAATAGACATCCAATTGCTTTTCTGTACAAATTATTATGGTGCAACAAAGTTTCGCTAGAACCCTCTTTCAAATACCCTGGGTCCATTGGGAATGTCAGAATTCGTAGCGTTAACTACTCCAAATTCAACCACAACTTTATTAATGTAACTTTCTTGTGATAGATAAAATATTCCTTCTCGACTGCGGTATATCTCTAAACCCAAATAAAGTTTCAGATCTTCCAAGCTTGTTATTTCAAAATGACTCCCTAAGTTTTCTATTTCATTTTCTATTAACTTCTTGTTTTTGCTTGCTATTATAATATCATCTACATAAATTAATATAAAGACTTTCAAGTTTTTGACATTCTTTACCTAAAGACACGGCTCTGCTTTTCCCCTTCTGAATCCAGAATTTATCAACACATCATTGATTCGTATATTCCAACAACGAGCCGATTGCTTTAATCCATAGATGCTTCGTTTTAGGTTACATACTATCTTCTCCCTACCAGTTTCAATAAATCGTTTAGGCTGGCGTACATAAATTTCAGTATCTATGTCACCATTGAGAAATGCTGTTTTTACGTCTATGTGTTTTACTTCCATATTCTCGAAATTAGCTATTGCTAACAACACCCTTAAGTTCGACTGCTTAACAACCGGTGCAAAGATTTGATCGGAAGATTTTGAAAGAAAGATTTTGAGAAAACCCTTTAGCTGCGAACCTTGCTTTGCACTTCTGGTTACTATCTATAGATTTTTTCGTTTTTGATGTTATAATTTCCTGAGCTGATTCACAGCCTTTCAAGTCATCGGAAATTGGCAATTCGCCAAGCTCTGTGTCCGAAAGTTCATCTTCTTCACTCTTATTTTCCATAGGAAAATTTACCATATTCTCAGAGAACTGTTTATTCCCAATCTGCTTTGATTTTAGCAAGGTTTCACTAAATTCAACAAATTCTACATCTCTGCTAATGGTAATTTTATTAGAACTGTTATTGAGTAAACGAAATGCCTTTGACTCTCCACAGTAACCCACTAATTGACATTTATATGCAACATCATCTAGCTTTCTTCTTTTTTGTTCACTAATATGTACATATGCAGTTGAACCAAACACTTTTATATGCTTTAAATTAGGTTGCTTCTGGAACATCATTTCATATGGGGTAACGGCAACAGCAGAAGAAACTATACGATTTTGAATATAATTAGCAGTATTTACTGCTTCTGTCCAGGATTTTTTTATCAATCGCATTATCGTTCAGCATACATCTTGCCATTTCCATCAGACTCCGATGTTTTCTTTCTGCAACTCCATTTTATTCAGGTGTATAAGGAGCAGTAAGCTGGTGACTGAAGCCTTTATCTTTACAATAGCTTTTTGTCCTCTTATTGCAAAACTCTCCACCACGATCCGACCTTAAAACTTTGATTCGTTTTTCAAATGTATTTTCCATTAGTTCAACGTATTCTTTTATTTTTTCAAAAACAACATCCTTTGTTTTGACAAAATAAATATAAAAATAGCGACTAAAATCAGCAATCGTTGTTAAGAAATAACAATTTCCTCCGCGAGTTTCGTTTTGCATTGGGCCACATAAATCTGCATGCATCAAATCCAGAATTCCGTCAGCTCTAGATGTTGAAACTTTTGGAAATGGTTTTCTTGTCAGTTTGGACTTGAGGCATATCTCGCACTTCAAATCATAATTGCCTTCTTTAATTTTTATATCCAATAGAAGGCCTCTGTTAATACTTGACTGAATAGCTCTTATATTTCTATGCCCTAAGCGGAGATGCCACACATACATGCACTCTGATGAACTTTCAGAAACTTTATATGTCTTATTAGATTGTTTAAGAACATACAAGTTATTTTTCAAAAGTGCGGTAGCTTTCATTTGTCCTTTCATTGTAATTAAACAACAATACGCATCAAAAGATACATGAAAAACATCTGATGCCAATTTTATTACTGATTACAAGCTACCTTCCAATTCCGGTACGAACAAAACACCACGAACTTGAAACTTTTTATTCTCACATACTAATTTGCACTCACCAGTTCCACTTGATTTTATCTCAGTACCATCGGCCAAAAAAATTGTGTCATTTGGTTGCCGATCCAACTGTATAAAACAGCTTTCGTCACAACACATATGGCATGTTGCTGCAGAATCTACATACCAATCTACTATTGCTTTTGTTGATGTAACACCAAAACAAAAATTTTGTTTTTCCACCTTCCTTGCAATTTTTGCTCGATTATAACCGCTTGATTTCATTTTTGGGCAATTCCTTTTGATATGACCAGGCTTACCACAATTGTAACACTTCGGAATGAACTACTTTTTCTGTATTATGAACGCAACTTCAGCATCTTGCTCATTTCCACACCTCCGTTTGAATTCTTGAATTCATTTTTCTTTTACAAAATCAATTGTTAATTCTTTTTCTGGACGCATTTCCAAAGATGAAATTAATGTATTATAGTTCTCCGGCAAACTACCCAATAAAAATGCCACAACTTTATTTACTATTATCTCATCTAAGTCATTCAATCGATCCACAATATTTAAATATTCCACTATGTGTTCTTTCATCAATTGACCAGTACTCATCTTTTTAGTTGATAACTGACGAAAAAGACTTACTTTGTTTGTGAGATTTGACTTTTCATGTTGTTTCTTCAGAACATTCCAGTAATCTTTAGGAATTTCCAGTCTCTTGATATGCAAATTTTGGGATTCTTCTCTTAGGTTTTATACAAATAGACTATATTCGAATTAAATGCACAGTTTATAATAAAACGTTATAATTGTATTTAAAGTTTTCTGAGTACTAAGAAAATATTTTCAATAATTTTTCAAACGATAAAACAAAAGGCTGTTATGATCCTTACAAAATATTTCGATATAAAGTATGTACAATGTTTGTTATAAATTGATCATTAACATTTATGTCATTTGATAGACAACCTCGAAAAGCCCAAGCCATTAGTTTTTAGTAAAGAGCCCAGAGTACCCATTAACTTAAAGTGATTATATGCTGAAAATATAATTGAGGTTGTTAACTCGTACAAGTACAGATCTATGTTCATCTAATAAGCATTTAGATAACAGAATAACAACTTCAAAAATTGCGATTTCTTCTGTATGGTAAAAATATATAAATAACCCTAAATAAGCTTCATAAATAATAAATCGTCAAAGCTGCATTCCGGTTTATCATGTTTTATGGTGCCCAAAAATGGGGATACAAAAAGTACGATTACAACGCTTTTTCGTAAAAAACTGCTGATGTTGCCAAATAACACACTAGACTACATGCTGTATTTATGAGTCTACATTATAACACGTCGGTGCATCTTTGGATGAAAATATTCCTAATAAATTAGCATATATTGTGTTGTTATGCACACTCACGTATATTCGTAGCTTTTCAATATTTCCTACTCAACAAAAAAAAAAACCTGCTAACAAAGTTATTTAATTTTTGGAGAGTTTTGAATTTTTTATTTCTCCTGCATTTACCTCTTATAAACTCACCTTGATATAATCAAAATTTAAAAAGAAATATGTTTATTCTAATAACACGTTGCAAACACAAAACAAAAAAAAAGTTTTTTCCTCTAACGTAAAACTCGGTTGTATAAAACAAGATTTTGACAAGGCCCCAAGGTAAGCAGCTCATATTATGGACTTGCCTTCACAAGCAAAGAGAAAACCAATTTGGCTGTCTTATCGGACACAGAATGACTTTTATCTTACGCCGTTTATCATTAAATACAACTCAAAGTTGGAAAAAAAAGAGTTCCAGCAAATTTAAATAAAAGTTATAAGCAAAAGAGTTTGCATTGCTTTTCGGCAAAAAAAGGGTGGTCTTTGATAGAAAGAAAAGAAAAAAAACGCACATTAGGAAAAGAACAAGACATTGAATATAAAGAAATTAACAATGGAATAATAAGAAAAAAAAATCATAACTTAATAGAATGTAAACAATTTGGCGAAATTAAAGAATAATAAAATCATATTTGAATTTATTGTTTGGAGAATGAATAGACAAAACAATACTCATGCTTAAAATATTTTTTCCGCCACCCTTCTTCGTATGTACATAAGTTTGCATTGAAATATAAATGACTCTTAGGAGTAAGAAGTGGCAAGTTCTCGTGATTTTCCTATTTAAAAAAAAAATGATATTGATACGTTTTTATTTTAACAACTGTAACCAATAAATCTATTAAGGACAAATATTTTCCGAAAAAAAAAATATTCTCACAGGTCATTACGAACGTTTGCAATGATGTTCAATTTGTAATGGGTTGCGATATCTAAGACAAAAACAAAAATCTAAAAGTTTTGACAGAATTACGATTTAAAATCATAACAAAAACTTTGTTGAAGACACATTTCATATTCTGTAATAAAACTACGATGGCAACTTACACACCCTTATTTAACTTAAAATACTTCCAAAGCATCCATCCCTAAACTGCAACTGGAAACACTTTGTTGGACTCATAATTTATACACAAAAGAACAAATCAAAACAACAATTGAGTTCTATTGAGATTTTCCACTTTGACTAATCGTCAATATTCAATACCATCTCAATATTTTCCTAGTATGGATTTTTTATGGCATAATTTTCGCACGTGCCAGACTTTTTTCTAAGTTTTCTATTGAATTGTATCTGTTTCATTTAACGGAAACTGTCAAACGGTTGTAATAAGAAAGATTCCGCAGAGAGTGAGCATTGAAGAGAAAGTGGGAGAATAAGCAGTAGCTAATGACAGATAAAAATCATTTACGGTTGCAATTCTTGCCAATTGTTTCATTTTAATTGCTGTATGAAATATTACTCTTGTTTTCATTGTTTTTTATCTTTTTGGACATCGCTGTTGCTGTCCTTAATATTGTTGTCAAAACGGCAGTAGTTGTAATGCTATATCATTATAGCATCCGTTTTAGCAATTTGATTGCACGAATTGTGAGCAAGATTCAGTGTAACGTGTAAATTTCCGTTATTATGTCATTAAATGATTTGTGTTACAAAAATATTTATGGGAAAATATAAACTGCACACTCTTACATATGTATGAACATATATATCTATTTTTGTTATTGCCAAAAATAGCTAAAATATACAGCAATGTAGAGATAAAAATGTATTTCGTGAGAAGGTAAAGAAAACAGATACTTTTTGCGTTGCTGATTTTAATCATTTTTGCGCGGAAGATGTGTAAAGGAAATGACACACTTTTACTTTGACTCAATAAAGTATGATTTAGTAATGGTTGGATTTTTACAAAGAAATATCATTCTCAGCTATAGATTCTCATCAATAGATTATTGCAGAAAGTGAATTTACAAAAAAAAAAAAAAAAAATATATATATATATATATATATATATATATATATATATATATATATATATATATATATATATATATATATATATATATATATATATATATATATATATATATATATATATATATATATATATATATATATATATATATATATATATATATATATATATATATATATATATATATATATATATATATATATATATATATATATATATATATATATATATATATGTTCTTTGATTTTGTCAGAAATTGGAAAAAGAAACTTGATACGTTTTTATTTTTTAAATAAACCCCATAAGGTGGCATCGTCGTCACATGAAGTCGACTCAAACATTTTTTTATTTATTTACTTGTTGCCAAAAACAATTGAATGTTGTTGACAGCTTCTATCTATCGCTTAGGGCTAGGAAATATCGAAGGTCTATCAATGAATAATTGCTGTTGAAGACGAATGTGCCACCGTGTGGTTTTTGATGTCGTCTTGATGTAATGACAATGACGCCTCTTGGAATATGGGGGAATGAAAAATTAAAGATAATAAGCACAACGTAAAATAATCTTGCGTTTGTAGATTATTTGCGTAAGTAAATATTTAATTTTTTTAAATTTGCTATCCGTTTTAGCTTTTAACAGTTAACACATAGAGTTAGTTGGGGTACTATGGGGTAGTTGGTTATTTCGTAAACTAAGAGCCTAGCATCAATGGTACCAAGCTTAAAAGATAAATGTTTCCAGCAAACCAGGAGTGCGTAACAGTATTTATGTTTTTATTCGCTTTGTAACGAATATATGGAAATCTGAAGCATGGTTGTGTGGTTGATTTTTTTCGGTTTGTAGCCAAATTTTATTTTTTTAGTAAAACACTTGCTTTAAATATTAATATTCGAATTAAAAAGTAAAATGTGAGTACTCTCTTTATTAAAAAAGCTTACAGCTAAACCGTATGTTCTAGAAATATATTAAAATTAATTATTATTTTAATTAAGGCACCTTTACATGGTAATAAAAGTATTAGATCTGACAAAAATTTGTGTAGAACATGCCAAATTTTACCACGTAAAAACAATATGTATTCAGTACGAGAGAAACCCAAATGCAAGAAGTGACAAGCGGTCTTTAGATCTTCATTTTCTAAAAAAAACTCTGTGTTCTCAGGACATCAGAGGTGTTTTTTCTTAATTTTGCATTGGGAGCACTTCAAGTATTTACTGAAGGTGGTACAACATTTACAGACTCAAACAATTGTTTTTGTAAATATTGTAGAATTGTAACCATCAGTAAATTTATTAGGCTTTGGTAATATTTATTTCATAAGTGTAAACGAAAAAAATACTTACAACACATTTTTGTTTAAGTACGGAGAAAATTTCGTCATATTTTGCTCCCACAAAATCTAAGTACAGGGTGGCTGATGAAAGCTGCAAAACAAAAGCGTAATAACCTATTTTCTGTGTAGCTAACCAGTTCCATTTTTGTTGTGTTTTTTAGACTGGTCTTTAAATTTAACTAAAATGGAGAATTGGGACAATGAAACAAGAATTTGGATAGTGCAACGCTTTCACGTTTTACAGTCCGTTGTTCTCGTCCAAAAAGGATATAGGCGCACGTTTGGCGGCACTCCTCCTAGCAGATGAGGTATAATGAGGCTCGTAAAGAATTTCGCCGAGCGTGGCATAATCGCAAGAAGGCCTTATCATCGAGATCACTCTGTTAGGACCCAGGAAACTATCGCTGCTGTAGCTGCTGCAATACAAACCAATTATTGAGTTTCGACAAGGTGCTTATCTGCTCAAATGGGTGTCAGCTTACAGTCACTGCAGACAATTTTGCACCAAGATTTAAACTTATTCCCATATGAGATTCAATTAATAAACAAACTGAATCCTAGAAGAATTTTTAACGATTCGCTTGGAATTTTTTGCGAAGACCATTCAAATGGTGTCAGAGGATAAAAACGTATTGAACTGTATTTTTATGTCTGACGAAGCACATTTTGATTTAAATCTTAACAAACAAAATTGTCGAATATGGAGTAATTCTAACTCACAGAGACTACATCAGATGCAATTACAACCACTTCGCATCACAATGTGGTGTGCAGTTTCTCCAAGGTCTTTATCGGGTCTTACTGTTACGATCATTGGAGACCGTTACTTAAATATATTGAAAGATTTTTTTCTTTCCAGAATTGCGCCGAAAGAGATTCCCTTTCAAAACTGTCTGGTTTCAACAAGATGGGGCAACTTGTCACATAGCCACGCCTGTTATGACAGAATTGAGGCAAACAATTTCCCAATAAACTGATTTCAAGAAACTCCACATTCCGTTGGGCTCGCAGATCTCTTGACCTTACTGTACCTGATTTTTTTTGTGGGATTATTGCAAACAAGAAGTTTACCAGAAAAAACCCAACAAATTTGGATGATTTGAAGCAATCCCTTCGAACGGTGAACAGTTTCTGACAACCCTTGTAGCAATGAAATTTTCCCGTCGCTTTAGCGACTTTATCTCTTTTAATTATTCTTATTCAGTGAATTTTGCCAAGCAGAAATTTATTTGCTACTTGCGCCAATTTGTATCATGCTATTCTGTTCTTTTATAATCATTCCAGTCGGTTTTGCTTACTTAAATTTTATATACATAAATAGGACAACGGCAATTTTTAATCGGGAGAAAAAAAAAAGAACTGTTCTTGGTACTCATACCAAAAAGAATTTTTAAATATAGAGTTAATTAATGTAATTGAATTGAAAAGTTTGAAATAAAGTTTGAAAATTTTAATTTTAACTCTGTGTTTACAATCTAAAGTGGATGCCAGGAACCTGGTCATATCTCCCGCCATCAATGACGGCGAGCACAATTCAGAAAATGATCTGCTGTTAATCGTACAGACAACATTTTCTGTTATATTCACCTATTAAGTACGTTTAGCTTCTATATCAATGTACAGAGGAATCAATCTTTCAGTACTATCCACATATATTTTTTACGTTTTTTATACATTTAACGCAAAAATTGATTTACTAAAGAGTTTTTCAGCCGTTGTTACTTTTTAAATTACTTTGCTTTTGTTCAAATGTTGCTTTAATCATCAAAATCAAATATTATTTCATATGTATATGTATGAATTAATGTTAAATAGTCGAACTTTATTTTTAATATTTCTAGCTCGAGTTCAATCCTGGTTAAAGCCAAGAAATATTTTTATTTATAATTATAACAATAATTGCCGCGATCATTAACTCTTGATCAAAGAAGACAGGAAAAAATAATTGAATACACTAAAGCTGGGGGACAACTCATATATGTTAAAAAACCCTGATCCAGTTTTTCCTTTACTGACCCCTGTGTTTTTTAAATAGCCGCTATTCCAGGTATACGAAAACCGGTTTTAGAAAAAAATCGAACAATCGATCATTCTAATGTAAACCCAGGGTACGAATAATGCTCGAATTAAATTCGTTCGCGAACGAATGTAATACGAACGAGTTTAATTTTTCATATTTCAAAGAATTATTCTGTTTAGTTCGCGAATTTAAAAAGCAAAGAAGCGAATTTAAAAGTAAAATTCGGGAGAGAACTGTTTAATTCGTGAGAGAATTAAATAATTAAATTCGCGAATTATTTTTTTATTCAAGAAACTTCATCGTAATAAGTCTGTTTGCTTTTCAACAAAATATTAATTTTTAATTAAATTAAAATCATAGTTTATATAAATAAAAAATCATCAATTGAGAAAAAATTATCAAATCACATTTTGGTTCGAAAATCATCAAAAATGTGTTGAAATTATCATTTTGGCAACCTTCAAAGCAATTTTAATGAATTTTTCTTTCTTTGTTCTTCTTGTTTGTAAAGTTATGCTGACGAATTTTATTTTTAAATTCGCGAGCACAATTTTATTTTAAATTCGGGAATTTTTTCATTCTGCTCGCAAACGAATTTAATCAGTTTTTATTTATTTTTTTCGTTTGCGAAAACAATAAAAAAAATTCGCGAATTTAAAATTAAATTCTTTTCGCGAATTTTATTTTTAAATTCGGGAATACAAATTTAAAAACGAGCGAATTAAATAAAATTTATTTCGCGAGCACAAATTTTTCCTACCCTGTGTAGACCTGATAAGCCCATTTTTAAAATTTTTGCCGGCATAATGAAAAAGTACTCTTTTTTTTTCTTTAAAATGAACAAAACTTAATTTTTTTCTGCCATCTATGAAGGTTTGTAAAGATTGAGGAATGAAATTTTTAACATATTGACTCAATTCATGACCGCCGAAAGTGGGAATACTGATTTTCTAATGAGGGTTTATGAAAAAGTACTGCAGCGGCATTGTTAAAAAAATATATGTTTATCTACTTACGAAAACAGAGTTCTCAGTTCAAGAATAGAAATTATATGCAAAGTACTATATAATACATAATCTTGAATCTAATTTATTTGATTTTTTTTTTCTTAAAAACTTTTCTACTGTTATTATCAGCGTTGTCAACTTTGAAATATCAAAACGCACCAAAATGGGTGAAAAACGCGTTATCCCCGCGTTTATTAATTTTATACGTTTTTCACAATATTGGTAAAAATCGGTAATATTTTCATTAAACTAACTTATTAAAAGCATAGAAATTTCCTTTTTACTTAATGTGGTGTTTACAGAACACAGGTGTACAACTCGTCTACAAAATTTGCTTGGAAAGTAATCTGAAAAAAATATTTTGAAACAAATTTTCTAGATGTGTTGTTACTGCTTTCACATACAGAAAGTTTACTTTGCAAAGAGAGTGACTTTTTTCCCTTGCTAGCACTTAGTTTAAGACAAGCGTTGCCAAAACGAAGATTTTGCCTTAATTTTGAAAATTTTATAAGTAAAATAAGATTTGAAGATATATTTTCCAAAATTAAGATTAAGAAAAATGTTACTCAGCTGTTTACTAGTTCCAAACTTTTTGTACGATACATATACACAAATCTATATACCTAATTACATTTATAGTGTAATTGACGAATAGTGATATACGACAAAATATAATAACTTATTGCTATTATTTAAAGACGCTGGATGAGGTTTTTATTCAGAGCTCCACCGAATCCGCATCCATTTTAACTGACACATAGTCAGATCGGTTATAGTGGAGCTTGAATGGAAACTCCCAGCTACACTTTCCACAGACTCCTCAGGTCAGCTGACCTGATTTCACTACATGTTTTTAGCGTTATGTCAAGCAAGAGCTATAAAAAATAAAACTAAGGAACTTGACCCAGTCCATTAAACAACAAATCAGGTATTCCCGGCCGCAATAAATAAGATTCTTATCAGGTATCACGATCATGGGTGCCATTTATCATGTCACAGTCTATCATCTTATCATATATTATCACTTTCCCAAAAAATACATATGATGAAAAAGCTTGTTTATATTTCTTTCTACAGCTTTGTACTATTCGTACGAGTACTAATTTTGAAACGATGTTTTATTAAATTGAGATTTAGCTTAATATTTTCACTTTGATCTCATTGTAATGTTAAAATAATCATCGTTTTGTAATAATTAACAAACGTTACTTTCTGAGTTTGGCATAAGAAAAATCAAAAGAAACCCCTTTTAAATATTTTTTCCTCAAAATTAAGATTTTTTTTTCGGCAAATGAAGAGTTTCCGATACAAATATCTGGCACCATTACTCAAGATATTACAAAGTTAACTTTCCGTGTGTGTAATTGTACGCTGTTGTTGATGAAATCTGCAACTTTTGCATACTTGTATAAAATTTTATTACATATAATTTTATTGAATGTGCAAAAAGTTGTTTCTTATACTAGAACCGAAAGTTATGTTGAAATTGATATGGTGCCACCGAAAATTAAAAAGCGCACCAAAAATTGGAAATAAGCGCACCGGATAAGGATTTTTTTCGCACAAAAAATTTGAAAAAACAACAAAAACGGTGCGAAACGCACCGAGTTGACAACGCTGGTTATTATTTGCAAAATCAAAGTTGTTTTTTTATAAAAGAATTTAACAAACAGTCTTACATGCGACAAATATTTGCTTCATTTAGAGCCTAGGAAGTTCACACACAGCGTCTCCTTATAATGAAGAAAAATCATATAATGATAATGAAACTATGGACTATTAACACCCGTTCGTTTCGTTGAGCCACTGTGTAGATGCTACCAGTTTAGATCGAAATTCTTAATTTTATAACAAATATAATACATGAAGTAGTAAAAAACATTATAAATTTTGTTGTTAAAATTTGATTTCGTTTATTTTCATAATAGCATTATACATTAATACATATGTAACAAGTGCTTACATGTAAATAAAAGCCCAATGGATGTAATATTTTACTACAGGGATGATTTGTCTTTTAGTTAGTAAAATTGCTTTCAGTCTCATAAAAAATAAAGGAAAAACATAAAGCCATTAAAGAATATTTAGCAAAATTACAATGAGTGAAAAGAAACCTTACCCAAATAGAAAGCAATAAGTGATAAAAAAAAATTGCAATCAAGCGCGACGAATAGAACCTTATGTATTGAAACAAGAGCAAGTAAAGCTTAGAACATTAGATGATGGCATAACAACACCACCGAGACAAACTAATAAGCAACAAAAGAAAAAAAATGTACCTTTACGGATAACGAACTAAAACAGTGCAAAAGATTTGATCTAAAATTGTTTATCGCTAAAAAAGTTTCTGCATAAACAATTCAAATGATTGGCAAACTGCAAAACGGAAGTTCTTTCAATCGAAAACAAAAAATTTGTTACACTTAAAAACATCAAAAATGCAAATTAACGCAGGAGCAAAGAAAATTTGTTTTTATTTTTTGCACAAAGAGAATGCTTATCTAAATTTCTTCAGGGGTATTATTACAGAACATACAGACATACACATACATATGCGAGGTCTGAACAAATATTACGGGTATAGTACATAACAGAAAAAAGATGATTATAAGAATGTATTGGGAAGAGTCCATGTGTGTTTCTCAGTAAGAGACTTGAAAACAAATTCATAAGAAGTCAAACTAAATTTCTTTCTCATATAAAAGCTTTCCATACTACATGTATGTTCATGTAAGTTCATTTATTTATTTATATTTCTACGCTGCATATCTTCTACACGCATATCCTTGCTAAAGCTAAACCCAAGTTGGTTAATTGTGCCTACTACGAGGTCGGATTTATATTAAAGCTAACCACGTACGAAAAACGCATTTTTTCAAAAACCATTTATTTCTCAATATAGTCTCCTCTTAGCTCAATACACTTAGTAAGACGATATTCCAAATTTTCTTAACACGATTTTGGGATCCCCTCAAAGTACGCGTTAGTTTCGGTAATCACTTCTTCGTTTGAGATGAATCTTTTTCCTGCGAGTCACTTTTCAGGTTTAGAAACAGGAAAATGTCACTAGGAGCTAAATCGGTACTACAAGGTGGACGATAAACCACTTCGAAGTGTATTTCACTCAATTTTAGCATTGTATCTCATGTTGTGTGAACCGGTGCGTTGTAGTGGTGAGTAGTAGTGGACCCACGTTTCATCAACAGTTATTAATCGACGCCAAATACTCAACAGGATTACGCTTTATCATATCCAAACACCGCTGTGAAGTGGTCTGTTGAACTCGCATTTGTTCGACACTGAGCAAACGCGGCACCCATCTCGCCGATAGCTTTTTTATATGCAAATGTTCATGCAAAATGCTGAACACACGTTCATATGATATGTTTACAATTTAAGCATTCTCACGTAACTTGGCTCGGCGATCATTCATAACAATATCGAGGATTTTCTTGATATTTTCTTCTCTTTTGACCTTGCTGTTGATGGTATTGTTGCAGTGCTTGTTCGGCCGCATTTAAAGTCAGCATCCAATATTTTACCATCTAATTTGACGGAGCAGACTCACCGTAATGTTTGCCGAGCTTTTCTTTTGTCTGTTTTGTCGTTTTTCCTTTCAAATAATAGTGTTTAATCACTACATGAATTGTCATCTAGCGCTAGGTAGCTTCAATATCAATTCGTCTTCATACTTTTCTATAGCTGGCAACTTGTAATATCTTTTGCTAATACTAATATACAGACATACATATTATTCTTATTACATACCAGCTGACAGTCCTGGATTCGCTAGCGAGATTTTTACTATTGCTTTTAAGAAAAAGCTTAGACAAGGAATTTCAGTGACAGTAACATATGACATAACACAATACTTTAGCTACAGCACTCATAGATGATGTGGAGAATGTGGATTTTCATAAGGCCTGATACATTCATAGTAATTTAGGGGTTTAATATCTCCATTATTCGATGTAATCATTGCAACAAGCATCTCTTGGTTAACTAGAACGTGCTTGTAGGTCTCAACTTTTTTATCATCTTTCAACTGCCTGCAGAAGTTTTGTAGTGTGCTTGCCAGGAATGATAAATTGGCATTTATATCAGTCCTTTATTTCAACATAGTCATATCTCAAAAAATGAGCTTTCCGAGTTAACAATGCAGAATTGTAAACCGTACTGCCTTTTATATTGTGCCAAAATTTTATTCAAATTACTTTTAAACTGTTCCTTTAGGAGATATCTTCTAAAAAATTGTCTAAGACTTGTATGGAAACTAAAAATTTTAGATGCGTTTTTCTCGAAACGAGGTTTTTTTAGTTATGACTATGTTGCATGAAAGGAGCGATATAAACACGTGTTTCTGTATCGTGATCACAAACTTCAGACACCTTGTGTGACTTCTTTTTATAATAGCTAGACATTACTAGATTTCGTTTCACAAATTGGGCTAATTTTACTAAAATTGCTTTGTTTTTTTATATACATTATGTTTAATCCTCCAGAGACTATAATAGCAGCACGATTCAAGCGATACTAAGTTAGATGGCTCTGTAGTTCAAGATTATAAAACTTCGACTTATACTACTGTGTTATTGTTCTCAATTTGCGTTTTACATCATTCCAATTCTTTTCTAAATTCTTTCTTGTTCGACAGGTCAGCTCTGATTTCAGTTGCAACAGAATCAACCTTAGATTTAATTTTTTCTTGATCAACCTCTAACGCATTAACAGAGCTTTTGAGAGACGCGAACTCTTTACGAAGTTCTTTTCTAAATGCTGCATCGGAGTTATCCGAAAGATTCTTCATACTCGTACATCCTCCCCAGGTGTACTTAAAATTTCTGTTTTTTCCAACATGGAGAACACCATTTTTTTGATTTCCTCACAATCCTTGTGAAAGAAATGTCACAAGAAATATACTGAATACATAACGTATCAGAGGTGTTCAATTTACAGACATCACATACGAGTAAGTCCACCATTTTAAATACCCTTGTTAGCTTTGAATACGATACCAACTGAACTTGAATTTCCTGACATATAACAATTTAACTCCGCTAATAACAGTTTTAAAGTTCCTCAATAATATCAATTATCTGCACCAGATGAAAAAAATGTCGATTGTCTCCTTTTTCTTTGGACAAATGTTATTCAAATAGCAAAATAAAAAATAATAACACGTTCTGCTCCGATTGCACAAATTTAACTTTGAAGGAACTTTTCTCTTGAATGATTTTATTGTAATTTCCTACAGCAAGACGAAAAACGCGCTTATTACACACTGTTGACAAAAATAATTTTTAATAAATAAAATAAATAAATAACTAATGAGTTTATTCAGTTTATTAGCTTCTAATATTGCAAGGCAGCTTTATTAGGTAGTGGCAGAATTACAATAAATACAACACCAACAAACATCAACATGTATTTTGTTGGTAGAATTTACGAACAGTTGTCAAAGATTTTTTTTTTTGAAAAAGCAAGGAAGTCTATAGCTACGTACACACGGTTGTAAGATCTTACAATATTGCCAGTAAAATTGTCTGAAAATGTATTACAATCGTGTGAACTGTCAGTTTTTAACTTACAACGTTGTCAGAAAAACCATTGTCAATCAATGATGTTGTCAGGCATCTGACAATCGTCAGAACACTCTTCGTCGGCATTGCCATATAATTGGCTGGTATTGTAAGCTCAGTTGTAATTGTCAGATGTATAAAATGAATAGACCTGACAATGGCATCATTGTCAGAAAAAAGTATGATACATAAGTGGCAATGCCTTACAAAATGTCTGGCAATTTTCTTCATCTAACAATCTGACAACCGTGTGAACTGACAATTTTTGTTGTCAGATGAATTATTTGTCAGGCCATAGTCTGACAATGAAATTGTAAGATTTGCTTACGATCGTCTGAACACACAACTTACTTCTGCGGGACAATTTTTCATTGTCACTACATTGTCAGCATGTTGCCAGATCTTACAATATTGTAACACCTGACAACCGTGTGTACATAGCTTATGTGTTTTTGACAAATTTACGAAAAGGAAACGAAAGACAGCTGTGCTTATACTACTACCGTATTAAAGCTGCCTTGTAATATTGATACCAATAAAATAATTATAAACAAATTGTAGTAACCAACGGTTGTTCATTTGTTTGTAAGGTGTTAAGAAAAATAGAGACGTGTGCAAAAGAAAAAACTTGCTGTTTAGTTTTTACACCATTAAAGCATTTTTCTTTTTAAATTCTCAATAATTTATTTAGAATATCTCTCAATAAATCTACTGATGATTAATAGAGCCGCAAAACTATCGATAGTCGACGTATTCGATAGTTTTGATAGTATATTTTAAAACTATTGATGGTAATGAATTCTAACATATAAAATGTACTGGGTGGCCCAGAAAGACCGAAGTGGTGTGAATTCCTTATAACTTTTTTATTATAATTTTTTTTTTTCTTTTCAGTATTTTGTAAAGAAGACTTGGATAATTTATAATGGAGCAATACACAATTGAACAACGTGCCCAAATTGTTGAAATTTACTTTTCAAATCAACGGTCCATTGTGTTGACTCAGCGTGCATACCGTCGTCAATTTAATGTGCGGGTTGCACCCTCTCAGTCAACAATAAACCGTCTGGTTGCAAATTTTCGAGAACAAGGAGCAGTAAGGAACCCGGCAGACACCGAACTGTCCACACGGCTGACAATATTCAAGTGGTACAGGAGAGTATTCGGGAGGATCCAGAAACATCAACCAGGAGACGTTCGTCACAACTGGGCCTCTCCAGGACGTCGCTGCAGCGAATTTTGCACACCATAGGATTGTTTCCATACAAAATTCAACTTGTCCATACAAAATTCAACTTGTGGCGAGGGCCACAATGACTCTTTTACGCGACATCTTTGGTGAAAGAATAATTTCTCGTAACAGCAATTTTAATTGGCCTCCGCGTTCCCCGGATTTAACCGCTCCAGACTGTTTTCTTTGGGGCTATTTAAAAGGAAAAGTTTATGTTAATAAGCCTAGGACTATTGAGGAGTTAAAAACCAATATTCGAGAAGAAATTAACAACATACCACCGGAAGTTTTGCGAAAGGTCATGGAAAATGTGTTGGAAAGAGCACATTTGTGCGAAGCAGAATATGGCCACCACTTGCGGGATATCATTTTTAATAACTAATCCAAAAATATTCCCCATAAATTTAATGTATTTAAAAAAAAAAAAAATTAAAAAAATATCTCTTAAATAAAAAGTTATAAGCAATTCACACCACTTCGGTCTTTCTGGGCCACCCTGTATATGCTGAAAGTAACACAGCATTATTTTCAATTTTATTTTCAAGTGTGGTCCGTGAAAACTTACCGAGCATCAATACATTTCACAAACTCATGAAAATCTCAATACTGCACTATGCTGATACATCGCTATTAGAGCGATATTAAAAATTTTTCTGTGTCTGAGCCGCAGGTTTCGAATGTTTGAAACAATGAGTCTATTTATGAAACAGGTGTTTTTAAATAAGTAGGATGAGCCCGTTTTAGATGGTGGAATATATTTGACATGTTACCGCTTGCTTTATAAACTTTACCACATGAATCGCATTTAGTATAGTTTCATTACCATTGAGTCTTGCAGAAACTTCTGTATAAATGTAAAACAAGTTTATCAGAACCGTAAACTTTTAATAGTAATCAGCAGCTTAAAAAAATTATTTCGAAAGATATACAATTTTTGATAAAAATTTATGAAGACCGAATGACCAGTAATTTGTTAAAGGCAATCAAAGAAAATAGTATATTATCAAGTTTTAGCCGACAATAAAGCCTTTGGATTTTAAGGTGATTATTTTGCTATACATATTTTTTAGTAATGAAAAAAATCATGCTTAATGTTTATAAAATTAAACATATTTAACTTATTTTTCAATTTAATTTATAAAAATATTCAAGCTGTTGAGTATTTAATCAACTTTGCTTTTGCTTTTTTCTCGCCGATAGTATCACTATCGGATAAAAAATATCGATAGTGGACCAAAAACAAAACTATCGATAGTTTTGCAGCTCTAATGATTAAGCCAGCTCCCATGAAATTTACAAAATTTTTAGCTTTCCTACCAGGGGATAAAAGTAGTACGTTGTACAAGTTACCGACTCTCGAGCACGCTTTAATCCAGACGATTTTAACAATGACTAATTGGAAAGTGAACGTATTTTAACTTAATTGGTAAATAGTTGATATCAAGGAATAAGAACTTCTTCGTTCGCCCTTAAATTTTCCTATCTGTATTTGCTTTAATAGAGTTTCTCATCAGTATTTTAACAACCACTACGAGTATAGTACTGTTGCTGAGTGTCGGCTGATTCATGTTATGTAACAAAACAATTACTGATCTAGCCTTAAGCTACCACATTTGCAGTAAGTCCAAAGAGTTCATGAACTCTATCGGATAGTTAACAATATCTCCAAAGCCTTTCATCGAATGCTCCAACTTATACGAACGCAAGTTGCTATTAACAAAAATTTAGATTATTATGGTTTTATGTGATGATTTCTATTCTGTCAAGTCCTTCAGACCAAACTCAAAACATTTGGCTTTGATCATTCTCTAATACCGCCTATGTTTGACAGATGGTTTGTATTGATTGCCAGGTTATTCGTACTAAATTTAAAAACTTTAGTATTAAACATTCTCAAGATATAAAAAATCGATTTACACTTTGTATGGCAGGAACCAGTAGTGCGATTCTGTAACTTTAAACAACAATAGACATTGTTATGTTGTCAATGTAAAAAGTTGTTTGCAGTAACGGTTTTGTTATTCTGTAACTAACAATTAACAACATTGAAAAAAATTTAAGTCAAGTGGCATCCCTGTAAAAATATATGTTAAAAAGCGAAAATAATAAAAGAAAACAAAACAAAAACATTCCGCCGAAATAAGAACAAAATTTTCTTCAAATTTAGAGACAAGTGTTGTTTATTTAACAAGAACTGCTTTTACTCAAACAATAACAAGTATTGTCAAAAGCAGTGCAGAGTAGCAAAATCGCTAAATCGCTGGTTTAATTTTTTAACAATAAAAACTTTTGTTATAAAACGATAGAGAATAGCACTGATGGTACTAATTCCATCCCGCCTCAATTTTGGCTGATTATTTATGTTGATCGTCAAGTCGTTCGTACTAAGCATTTTAGCCTAAACGGTTCTCAAGAACCGTTTAGGCTAAATTACGTACTTTCTATGGGAAGCACAATAGTCACTTGATCAATCACGTCCGCTTTATGAGTGATGATTTGTATTCGCAATTATTGAAAAAACATTATATTTAACCGTTATTAACATCACAAAAATCAACATTTAACATCACAAAAATCAATATTTACGATATTAGGAAAGTGGGCATGGTTCCTCAATGCCCACTTTCCCAATATCGTTCACTCTTCGAATGATGACTTCTGTCCAAATTTAGCAACTTTAGCTGTCAGCATTTCCTTTATAAGCGAGGTACCACACCATTTTATCGGATTCCGCCTCCTTTTTGATACTTTCTTTTGGCTTTTAAGCAATTGGCGGCAAATCAGAAAACTTTACTGTTACCGTGCTCAAGATACTGATTTTGCCGTTCTCAAGTTATGTATGGTGCATTGTGCATTTCATTTTTATATATGTACAGTTGAATGAAGATAATTTATTATATCCGTATAGTGTATGAAATAAAGCTCTTATTAAAAATAATAGTATTAACCACTAGCCTGCAAAAAATTTTATTAAAAGATAAGCATTTACTTACATCTGATATGCACAAATAAGCTAACAAACATAATAAGCTGTAGGTGTCAGAAAATGCTGGATTTTACTTTACGAGCCGACAATCGTAACTTTTCTACATATTTCACCGCTTGCAACGCGATAAGAGGTAGCAAAAGCAATAGCTCATATTGGTAGACAGCGAATATCGATTAAAAAATTTTACTGAATAGCAAATTCTATAGAACATCCGTATAATTATTTAAACGAAAAAATTATCGTAATAAAAGTTATAGAATCGCACTACTTTATTATCTGAAGATTATTTACTGATCTAAATTCTTCTTTCGCTTCATTATTTATTGATATTAGATAAAAATATCATCCATCCAGTCCATTCAATAATCAATAATCCTTGTTCAATTAACGTTGCAGATACTTAGCGGCCGTTTCACGATATCAAACGTTATAGTTAGCAAACGTCTAAAACACAAAGAAAAGGATTAGAGGCGCAAATATTGGAATTTTGTAATTGCTTGCAAATGTTAACACTTGCGATCGTGAAACAAGCAGTCAATTTTATGTAGCAACCCTCGCGTTTAAAAATCTGTACTACGATTTAGTTGTTTTGTTATGTGTTTTAATAATCAAATTGTATCACCAATTAGAGTTTAATTTTTTTTAGCAGTCTGTTTTAGTGCTAAAAACACAAAAATAATTTAGCCCCAAGTTTTCAAACTCAATTTTAAATTTAAATAACGTCTTTAGTTAAAATCTATTTGTACCTTCACTCTAATTAGTTTGTTTAATTTATATTTAAAATGTTTTTGTTGCTTTAATTAATTGCCAATCAATCATTTTGAGTGCGAGAATAGAGGCTTAACATAAATTTTCGTGTTGTTTTGCTACAAATAAAGGTCTTGAATAGTGTCATGTCTCATTAATACCTTTTATGTTTCAGTTTTCCTCCTTTTGTTTTTCCATGAACAAAATTTGCCGCTTTCAAATGAAGAATAAAGCCGAATATTAGAAAAGGATTATTGAAGGAACAATAATGGAGTAACGAAAAAGAAACAATTAAAATAGGCTGTTTATTTCAGTGCTTGGAATTTTACTGCTTAAGATATATTAGTTATAATAATTATTAATATTCTGCTCTCTGGATAGCTGAATGCGGTAATGAATGTGATTTCAAGTGAACACTCCCTGTTTAGTGACTTAGCCTTGACCGTCACTAGACTTCCTTGGCTAAAATATAAAAAGTATTTGAGTACACATTATACTGAAAATATTGTCTGATATTGATGTGTCGATTACAGCGTTGCCAATAAAAACCAAAAGTGCCGTGACCTTATTTAAAAAGCGCTAAAAACCACCATATTATACATATTCAAACTATACATATGCATAAACATATTTTTTTAAATACATACATATACATATATGTAAGTTATTTGATATTTTTGTAAAAACAATTCAGCAGTCATCAATATGTGGCAAACATTAACGTAAGAATAATTGAAGAGCTCGGTGGCTGAGTTGTTTAAGCGGCCCTATTAAAAATACATCATGTTCGCCCCAGGGATATAAAGTTGAATGTTTGAGAATATCTTTCAAAAATTTCCAAAGTCTAATGATGATTAGGGTAGCTCCTATGAAATGTCGTCATATAGATATCTGGGAAACATGGAAGACAAGCTATTTATAAGTTTTTTATTAATTACATTTTATGTTATAATAAAATACGTATAAAAATTTAATAAAAATGTTAAAAAAAGAACAATTTAAAACGGTGAAATTCAAAACAATAGGTAAGGATTTTAGCGGATTTCTCGTAAATTATAAAATAGGAGATAAATAATAAGGTTAAATATCTCTTAAACTGTAAGAGACTTAAATACTAGTATATAGTGAGCCAGTTTTTTCTTAACCTTTTCAAGTAGTTTTCAAAAATTCAAAATTATTTTTAATTGGAAAGTTATACGGACCAATAGATTTTACATACCCGATTGTCAACTTTGTTCCACTGTACACAATATACACAAGTACTGAAACATCGCTTTGAAAGTCTAACATCTCTTCTGCTGAGTCTCCAAATTTCGTCCGTTCAGTAGTTTAGAAGTTAATGAATTCATACCAAGAAGAAAACCTTTCCTTTTGAAAAGAAAGAAAGCCTGTGACTTGTTGTAGTTACGTCTTTTTGTTTAAAAAAAGTGGAAAGTCAAAAGAACGCAACTAACATAAAAACTTACATGTTCGAAAAAAATTAAAAATATCTTCACCAATAAATAAATCCCCACAATCTATGTACAATTTAGAAAAATTGCAAAGAAAACCTATTAGCTGATTTTAGAAGGTTTTTTGCTTCTCTTGTAAAAAATGAAAAGTGTAGTTACGTCCGTTTGCATTGAATATGACGATATAAGTGCACCGGAATAGGTAGCCGTGTGTGTGCGCATGTTTCTTTTTTTTGTCTGTTTTCATCGTTGTCCGTGTTTTCTTTATATGTTCAATATTGATATTATTTTCAACGCATTTCTTTACCATGTAGTGTGGAGGGTGTTGGACTGGATTTTGCTAGTCTGAGCGATGTTGAAGGTATATATACTGGGCACTGATCATTTTAACTAATTTGATTCCAACATTTTAAATGCTGCAATAGAGTTTGTTTTAGTCTTTCGTGTTGTTGTTAGCGCTCCGCGAACACTACTCCCTCTTTCTTCCTCATCATAACCTATCTTCCTAGTTTCAGTACAATGCGCTACATATGTAGGCGTCATCCCTTGAGTGCTGGTCCCAGATAAAAAAAACACCAATTTCAAAACTCTTCGAAAAATTATTGATGACGAAGTTCATTCCAATATTAAATGCTGTGGGATGTATCCCTAATCATCAATTTGGCTTTCGGGCTAAACATAGCACTATAAATGTCAAAAGAAATATTTTCGAAGACAAAAAGTATTGTTCAGCTCAATTCACTGCTGAACAGCATTCTGCAGCGTTCACGAAAGTCATTATTTACCTTTACGAAATTTACTGGAATATATGTCAATATTAGAAAACTTTGGAAAATCAAAGATATTGAACAAAAACGAACTCATGTTACATTCTCACTGTATAAACAAATCTATTAAAACTAACAACCTACCACATTCGCCTCGACCGTAGGCTAACATGGAAATCTTACGTTGATGCGAAAGTCACTCAGTTGAAATTAAAAAAGCCTATTTGGGCTTATGGAATTCAATTATAGGGCACTCCCTCAGCAGTAAACATTGAAAAATTCAAAGGCAACAAAATCGAATTCTTCGAACAATTACTGCAGTTCTATGGTACGTAAAAAATTCAGATCTGTGTGTGTAAAAAGGGTATTTTAAAAGTACACGGCAAGGTATATCAGTAAGCTGGAACTTCATCCAAACCCTCTGGCAGGAAACATACTTAATTTTGGTGGCCACAAACGGTCGATGCCTTTGCCACTATCAGGGCGTTAAATAGGTGATTTTACCAATTTCCGCAAAATTAAAATTTTCGTCTAGTATTGGCCGGATTTAAGTGAATAGTACATATTTTTTATTTTTGCATACTTATCGCTAGTTCATTTTGAAGATTTATTAAATAAGAAAATGCTATGGATAAAAGTATGAAAAAATCTTTTAATCTTGATAAGCTTATTAATACCTACTAAACTTGAAAACTCTAAAACTTTGTCTTTTTAATCGGAAAACTTTAATTAAAAAATGTATAAAATATTTTTTTATAGAAAACCTTTTAAATTGGAAAATGTCTTTTAAAGAATTTTCATAAAAACTTTCGTGAAGAAAGATTTTAATTTCATGTCTAAACAATTTTATACAAAATTTTCAATGCATAATTTCTCATGACGACGATCTCTCTATATAAAATTTGTAATGGCGTAAAATTTTCCGAATACAATTTTTTATGACGAAAAACTTCTCGTGTTGACAAATTTTCTATAGAACATTTTTGATTTCTGTTAAATCTTTTTTGTATAAAATTTTTGCGACGAATCTTATGTAAGCAATTTTTTATATTTGCAATTTTATTTAAAAAATGTATACTCACAAATATTCTATATTATTATTATCTACACTCAGAATATTTTTACAGTAACTGACTGTAGTTTATTGAGGAAGTAGTCCGTGCAGTTATTTTTAAATGAATAATCTTTCAAAATAAAAAGAAATTTTAGTTTTAACTGATTCGCCCATTTATTTAAAAAAATAACTGCACAGAACTACTGATTTTCAGTTACATTTAAAATTGTCAGTTGTTTAATAATATGTATGTATATGAATAAAGCAATCATTTCTTTACGAAACCAAGTGTTTTTTTGTTTAAATTTAAAAGTAGTCAACGTTGTTTAAAACGTCAGTTGTATAAAAAAAAAGTTGGTGAATAGTGTGGTAACAAATCAGAAAAACCCGTTTTTTTTTTCAAAATATTTAGAAGCAATTAAAATAATAAAATAATAAAAAAAGTGTAAGAGGTGAGTGAATTTAAAATTAAAAACAAAAAAGTATTTAAATTTAAATATATACATATGTGCATACGTTTCTTTTTTTAGTTTAAAATACATACTTGTAGATATATTTGTGTATGTTCTTTAATATATTAAAATAAGGCAGAATGTTTTGTGTGCAAAAAGTTGTTCAAGTGTCACAAGGAATTTTTCAATCATTTAAAAATTCACTATATTTCAAAGTTTAGCTATTTTACTTGTGTAAAATGCCAAAATAAGTCTTTTCAATCTTTAGAAGCTTTTAGAAGGCACATGAAAAATGCCCACTTCAATAGTGAAAAAATCAGTGTGTGTTTAAACACCCCTTCTACCTCCCCAAAAAAAGTAGATAGAACTGCAACTCCATACAAAGATTTTTTTAATGTTACGGAAAGTAAAAATACAGATTCGTGCAGCACTTCAGCAAATAATTTTGCTAATTTGAATGATTCTGCACTTAAATTTGTATTGTCTTTGTTTTCTAAAAATAATATTAATAGAAAAGATGTGTTTGAAATTATAGATTCAACTAAAGAGTTCATACTGCTTGAAATCGTAAGTGTCATTAAATCTGTTATATTACCATTCATAGAAACTAAATCTCAAATAACTTTACTTGATCTTTTGTTTCATATAACTAATATGTTTAAAAACTATGACAGTGAATATAAATTGATAAATGCGCTACACTCATTAAATTTATTAACACCAGTGGAGAAAGTTAGATTCTCAAGTGAAGTATAGCCTGTCCATAAACAAGGCGAAATATGTCTTAACGAATCGGTAAAGGAAGGTATTGTTTTCCCTATAGATTTTTATATTGAGCAGTTTTTTAAAAATCACAATTTAGATCAACTAATTTATAAAATAGATACGGTAGCAGCGGCTTTAGCCTTATGTTTTAAAATTCACCAAATTTTCAACTTAGAATATAATACTAAATGTAAAAATTTTTGGTTATTTGTTCAAAAAACTCTGTTTAATATTAATTTAAAAGGCGACAATGCAGGTAATTCATTGCGTGGGTTATCACTATATTTCGACTCGCAAAAATGAATATAATTTTGTTAATTTATAAATAGAAAGTACATATTACTATAACATATAAATACATATACCTTAAATAGTACTCTTTAATAACAAAACTTATTTAATTTCATTTTAATTAAAACATGTGTTGCAAATATATTTTTAAGAAATACATATGTTTAACTCTCTGAATTAAAAATTATTTAATTTTATGTTTAATAAATATGAATTTATTATTTTTTGTTATTATACATAAATACGATTATTATTATATATATTTGTAAGTATGTATGTATATAAAAGTACTTTTAAATAAAAGAAAAAATCATACCGTTTTACAAAATCTGTGTTTAATTTTAAAGGGTTAAAGGGAAAGTAAAATTAGGAAAAATAAAGGAAAAATCTCTTGCTTTTTACGGAATCTGCATTTAAAAATTCAATGATAGAATTCGGAGAAATAAGGGAAAAATCATTTGATTTTACGGAAATTCTATTTAAATATGTGATAGTAAAACTAAAACAGTAAATAAAGGAAAATCTTTTTGTTTTTACGGAATCTGCATTTAAATTTCGGAAAGTTAAAATAAAATAATCAGTCTATTGTTTCTACAGAATCTGCAGTTAAATAAATTACAGTATGTGTCAGAGAAATAAAGGAAAAAAGCTTTTTTTTTATGGGATATGTAAATTGTTTTTTTGATAGTTAAATCAACCATTATAAAAGAAAAAATCCGTATTTTTTACGGTTTTAAATCAGTTATATTTTTACTGTTAAAAATTAAATGAATCTGCATTTAAATTTAAATGAAATGTTAGTAGACCGGTTTTTAACTGAACTTTCATTTCTTTTAAAATGCAATTTCAGTTAATTTTACGTACATACTTTTCTGAGTGTATATTCAATATTATTATTATCTATATTCAATATTATTAAAATTCTTACAGGAAACATTAATCGTAATCCATACAACAAAAATTTTTTCCCTTTAATGCCTTTTTTTGGTCTCATTAAATTAACAACATAAGACAATACACCTCTTTTGCAGTATGTGTTTGATGAAATTTTTCCGCACTCAATTTTGTCCATGAATGATATACTTACGTGTACATTCATTGCCAGAGTTAGAGCTGCTGTTTAGCTACTACTTAATGTCGCATAATGGGGCTTTTTTAACTATTTACAGAAGAGGTACGAATGTTTTTATATTGGCAAAGTTACGAGGTATTTATGGGACACGAATGAGGGATTTGTCTAGAGAATTTGTACTCGTATGAGATACACTCAAACTATTGAGTATGTTTCACAATTTTTTTTAGAGATATCACTCATTCGTGTCCCATAAACATGAGATTAGTAAAAGGTTTAGAAAAATCTTTAGATGGAATATTAAAGCTGGAGGATCTCACTTTTTTTCTCAAACTGTCTTGTAAAATACATAGATTAATTAACAAGCGATTGTTATATGGGCTTAAAAAATAAAAATTGGCATTAAAAGAGCAAATTTTATTATTCAAGGTATTATTATATCACAATTTTAGCATTAAGTAAATAAATGCTGCCTTCGGAAGATTGGTCAGAACACAATTCGGTCTTAAGTGCCACTCTATTTTAAAAATATCGTTTAATAAATTACTTAAAGAGCTTGGGTTCTTTGCTGATTGTTCATACAAGCGGAAGCTTAAAAATTCTGACCACTTTTCTGTGATAAAAGCCCCATTGTACGAGTAGTTCTTTGACAAGTAAAGACATTATTTTGTCATCTTGTTTGTCGCCGTTGGTTTAAAACCGTTTTTTGTCTAACATTTCACATTTTTTCTTGCCCTTACAAGATTGATTATAAAATGAACAAAAGAAAAAGGCCTTAGGTTTTGTTTTTCTTTTCTCGTCTTTTTCTTCAAAATAAAAGGATCAACTTGTAAAGCCCTGGCATCAGCATATTAACTGACGTGGCTGTGTGGAGTGAAGTCGAATTTTCCCCACTACAAGTGCAATTTGTCACTCTTGTGCTAATATGTTGAAACACCTGCTTAAGTGCTCACGGTTATTAAATGTGCTTCAGATGCAAATTTCTTAAGCTGTACAGTTTTTTTTATATAATTTAATTTGTATAAACAAAACGCCACGGCGTTAAGTCTTCACTTTTTTACACCTTAAGTGATTTAAAGGATTTTGTTGGAAAATTAATGTTTACTTATTGGTTGTCAGACGTTCACTTCAGGAATTGAAATAAGTTTTTATAATAGACTGTTCTTTAAAAATTATTATTTTTTATTTGTCTTTAAATAGTGTGGGTTTTCTATCCACATATATAATAAAATAAAATAATACATAAAATAAATTATAAAAATAAAATGAATTTTACATAATTATATATATTTTTTTATTATATTATTATATATTAGCTTCCAATGAAAAAATTATAAACAGCTTGTTTTCTATGTTTCCCAGGTGTCTCTATGTCGACATTTCATAGGAGCTACTATAATCATCAGTAACCTTTGGAAATTTTTGGAGAGGAGAGGGCGAAGAAGCTCAACGGTGACAGTAGGGGATCCAACTTTATTACCCCGTTCCATCGTTACTACAATGGGCTTTGCTCTGACGATATTAGAGATGTTGTTCCCGAAAAGCTCACGTTTTTACGTTGCACGCGTTCATCGTCCACAGATCATTTATTTGTGGTTGATTGCCCGAGGAATCGTATTACGCATTCGTTTTTTGTACGCCGTACGCTTAGCCTGTAGAATAAGTCTTGCCTACAGACGTGTTTCCTGTCTGTTTTAACGTTGGAAAGTCAATCAAAATTGAGAATTTTAAAATAAAAATGTTTTAATAATACCTGTTAAAACACAAAAAACAAGTTTTTGCTGTTTATATTAATATTTGTAAGGTGAATAAGAATATGTTTTTTTACGTTTTTGCCTTATTATTTATGCCTATGGAGAATAACTCCTTACTAGCAGATACTATATATGTACACTCATATGAGCTTAAAACAATTTTTATCAATTTTTTTTAACAAAAATTGATAAAAAAAAAAATAGAGAAAATAACTAATTACTGGATTTACAGAAAATGTATAAACAATAGAAAAAATTGTTAATTACTGGATTTTAATTCTAAGATTATACTACGCTTAACAAAATTTATGTTCATCGAAAAATAAATAACGTGGTACAGTTCATTAAAACAACAACATAATCTACGGAAGGGATCTGCATTCGCATAGTTCTGACGGTAATAAAGCACTGACAAAGGTTGATATTGGTGAAGACTACGCTGGGGAACATCAAAATTTAGTTTGGAGACAAGATACTCCGAGCAGATATCGCCGTTAATCCATTTGAGGACAAAAAATGGCATTTAACAATTTTCTGCGACTTGTCTGTAATTGTTTATAAGTAGACACGGTTGTTTTAACTACAGGATATATTAATAATAATGTGTTCGTTAGATTTATCATATTATTTGATCCAAAATAATTTTATAAATAGCTGAACATATTATTGTAGAACAACATTATAATACTCCTTAAAAATTTCTTATAGCTTAAGTTACAATGTTATTACCACAACTCGCAATGACATATAATTCTCTAGATCAGCCATGTCATGTTCAATCATATTGTTGTTGGGTTGAATCATTTTGTATATGACAAGCTATATATAATTGTTGGCATCAAACACATATACGAGTCCTGAAAGAAATAACCGTTATTTTTTTCAATAACTATCTTGTCCCCTTTAAAGTTATCCTCCTCAAATATAATACACTTACGCCAACAGCTCCGGTTTCGATGTTTCTTTTATCTTTTTAAATAACTTTGGGAAAACGAGCCGGTTTCACTGTAGAGAATACAAACGCAGAGAATTCGGTACTTAAACAGTTTATTATATACTTTAATGGTATTAGTAATTTAATTAATACTATTATTAGTAACTTATATTTAAATTCAATGATAATTCACATTAATTTGAATTTACGTCCATGCTGCTCGTTGTCTCGTGGATAACTAACTAACTAATTGCTCGTTTATTTCATTTATGTCTGCGTCTCTTCTTTGCGTATTTGCTTAACATTCTGAGTTAACCCTTACATTGCCCTTGTTGGGAAATAAGTTCCCACAATCGGCCCTTCTGACCTACATTCGTCCCGAATGTGGTTCCCATCTTTTCATGTACTCCGATACGGTCGTTGTCTTATTAGACCCCTCCCAGTTCCCTATTTTTGTAATCTCGTATCTGTCGTGATTGAGTATTTTTGTTACCCTGTAAGGACCCAGGTACTTCGGTCTCAACTTTCGATTTACTTTTATTTGCTTTCATCGCTGTCTTCAGCGTTTAGACAAATTCCTTACACTACTACTTTAATATTTGAATACAGTAAATGATATAACATTGCGTTTAATGATATTAATGTTAAGAGAAAAATCAATAAAGTAATACATTTCATTGAAACAGCACCATAATTTCCTAACTGGATCCAACATAAAGTGGATTAAAATAACGTAACGAACGTCGAGTTACGTTACTCAATAAAAACTCAGATTGGATGTTACCATTTAAAAGATTCGCCATAAAAGAAACATTAAGCATAGTTCTTCGGCTTTTTAAAGTTGGTAAATTAATTTCAGCTGGTCTTGTTGAACATGATCAAGTAATATGTCAAGTAACCTCTATAAACGTTTCTTAGGCAGAAAATAAGAAAATGTTTTTGAACAGACTCGATACGATTATTGTGAATGTTATATATCGGGTCCCAAAAAAACCGTATTTTAAAATTCGTCTAACAAGCGAGATGAAGACTTTTTCTGATAAAAGGATCATTAAATTCCTTTGCCCATCTTTTAATAGAAGCGAGTACACTGCGAGATTTGTTTACAGCAATCGTTATATGTTGAACAAAATTAAGTTTCGCGTCTAACAATATTCCTAAATCCATTACAGAGTCTACAGATCTTAAATTTCATCTATCGAGTACGTAGGAGTAAGCGTATTGATTTACTCTTGAGAATTTCATATATTTACATTTGCTTAAATTCAATTCCATCAAATTAAAATGGCACCATATATAAAAACTGTTCAGATAATCTTGTAAATGTTACTGATTGATAGGATTTTTAATATCGAACCAATGTGGCTATTCTGCGGGACGTCAGATGTAACATTAATTTTATTTGAAACGCCAGCGTTAAATTTTACAGATTTAGTTCTACCAAACAGATAAGACTTAATCCAACCCAAGAAATTACAGTTGAAACCCATTACATCTAATTTTTTTAGTAATAGCGCATGACTAACTTTGTCAAATGCCTTGCTGAAATCGGTGTATATAACATCAGTATGCTGTCCGTCAGCAAACGCTTTATTAACTAACGTTGTTAAGTGTATTCTATACTATATAGTAGTAGTAGAAAACCGTTTCCGAAAGACATATTGAACTAGTGACAATAACGCAGAGGCTCGATGAGTAAGAAAGTCCATTATACATTTTTCAAACAGTTTAGGAATATCGCTTAATTTAGCTATACCTCTGTAATTACATACAAGTGATTTATTTCCGGACTTAAACAACGGGATAATGTAAGAGTCTTTTCAAAGTTTTGGAAAGTAGTCAAAATTAAAAATGATGGACAAAGTTGTTGCCAAAGCAGCTGCGTAGTTTATCAAAACACAACTTGTATGCAATTTGCAGCCGTATTCTGTAAACCGCTAAAGCTAAATTTCCATCGCTAAAAATCTACAAAGATGATTTAGCGATTTTTGGCCACAAATGCAATTCTGTAACGTACATAGCTAAAATTGGCAATGACAAAAAACTTGAATTCGCCGCAATTTTAGCGATTAGTGGCATCGCTAGAATGTTTAAATTTTGTTCTCTAACGCCAAATAAATAGTTGTTGTGGCTAAAACGCTAAAATATTAGCTACGCGAATTTTTAAGTGCTAAAATGTAAGTAAATTACAAATCTTTTCTTTTTTCTATTGTTTCTTGTTAAAAACAATATTATCACAATATAATGGAAGAAACAACAAAAAGAATTACATAGGAGTAAAAATATATGCTTATTCAGTACTTGGAGGAGCACAAACAATTTGCCCATGATAGGTAAAAAATTAATTTTAATTTAAAGTGAAGCAAAACACAAAAATTCGTTTTTTTAAGATTTGTGAATTCCACAAATGTTTCTGGTTCACATTTAGCTTATTGCATTCACTACGAGTAATTGCACTTAATCGGCCATGTCACAGAATTCACTTCCGTTCGGAAATGGAATTGAATCGGTTTTTAATTCTCAAAAAACGAAAATCTAAAAGTTATTTCGGAATGAAATCTATGCTATAAGATAATACTAGTCTTACTCTTGCAATTAAAAATGATTTCATTCCCAAAAACTTTCAGTTTCTTTAAAGAAGTAAAAAAATAATTCAATTCCGTTTCTGAACGGAATTAAACTGAGTTCATTATATTAGGACGCCGATAAAACTGCTCATTTTCACTTTTTTAAATATTTATTATAATAAAATGCAGAAAATTTTTTCTAAACTTTATGAACTTTTTTTGTTTATTTAAAATGTAAATAAACAAATACTTTTTTGTGATGCCGTATTTTGAAAATTTTCCCATAAATTCTACATTTGGTAGTATCATGAAAAAATATTGCTTATATTTATCGACTTAAGTGCTGTTTAAGTAATATTTGTCAAAAACAAAATAAATTTTGAATGGATCTTTCACAATAACTATTTAAAATCTTTATTTCAAAACATATTTTCCAACGTTATTGAAGAGAAGTTTTAAGAATATTTACGGAAAGCACAATATAAAGTAAGGTAACACTATAATGAATTGCCAAAAATTATTACATTATGTTTATCTCTTTTTAACAGAAGTTCATTCAAGTAGAAAGAAAGAAACAGTATACAGTTAGCAAATTAGCTGCGGCGAAAATATAAAAATTTAGCTAGGCAATTTAGCTTACAGAATACAGATTTAGCGACATCGCTAAAATATTTGGCCTAATTTTTTTTTAGCATTTTAGCGATCGAGTTTTAGCTTTAGCTAAGCGAGTTACAGAATACGGCTGCTGGACCACTAAATGACGATGACTTAGCATTTTTTAGGCAGTTTAACATATGAGATGTGCTGATAATGGATGAATGTATATTTTGATTAAAAGTTATATTATAAACCACATTAGTTTTCGTTAAGTTATGTTCATTTAAAATCGTTAAAAGTTAGAGAGTCCCACTGCACTACTGGCACCACTAGCAGCATACTTCGTATATTTTGCTATTATGTGATACATTTTGGGGTTGTTTGCATATTTTTTGAGTTTAAGTAAAAGTATAATAAAAAACAAATTAGACTGATAAGTCCAATGACATATTTTATTTTACAAATCTAGGTATATAATGCATACAAGGCAGACGCATGAAAGATACAGACGTATTACCTACTTGAGTTGGTAATTTTACATAGTAATGTAATCTATTCTAGATCTTTTGTTAAACTATAAAAGTGTAAACAACTCAAATTTCCAAAAAAAAAAAAAAAAATTAAAAAAGAAAATCTTTTCAGCATCGCAAAGAGCAGAAAATAGTATATAAATATTAATATTTTCTTTTTGTCGTTAGCAATAAATACTTTTCTGAGAAAGTACAAAATATGTTAGTAATCACCCTAATGTGAACAGAAATGACTTGGGAAAAAATTTTATATGTACGAGTGTTATAATTGCAAGGTAATTGAAATCCGTTCAATCATTTCACAAACTGCTAGCTATATTTCACATTTTGCTTCGTCTACGTATTCACTTACAGTTTGGCAATACAAAATGTTACAAATTTATGCTGTCAAGTTGCGTTCTAATGATGTGCGCATCGAAAAACACACTTTTGGCGTAGTTGGATAACACAATTTCCACACTAAACTCAATTTAAAAATTTGGCACTATTTTTCATTAAAAATATAAGAGACTAAAATGATGATGAAATGATGTGCAAATTTAAAAGGTAAATGTATTTGCGTCTGCCAAATAAAAAGAAATGAAACAAACAAAAATCTATGAGCGCCAGACAAAACGCATCATTAAGTCACCTGAACGTTAAGTAAACCAAAACAATTAAAAAGAAAACAAGAGCCAACAACATGATGAGAAAAATGTTTAATATTAATTGCGTTAAAAATCAGAGCGCGCCAAGTCCAACGTTAAAATTAAAAGCACACAGAACATCAACTACACTTGTAAAAAATTTTTCTCGCTACTTTTGAATGAGGTGTCAAAAGTTGAACTACAATAGTTTCCTTACATTTAATACTAATTCAACTCGGTTTCATTCATTCATTTCTTTATTGCTTATTAATCGAGGCCATATGAGATTAATTATAGATTAAATATAATTTGTAATAATTTGATAATAAATTTATAATGTACAAATGTTTAATTATAAGATAATGAAAAATGCAAAACGTTTCAAAATAGATGTTTTTACTTTTAACCTGTTTGATAACTATAACTACATTCATATAATTAAACATATGTTATAGAAATTTTATAAGAAAATTTGGGCAAATTTCAATTTGATCATTAAGAATTACGAAATATTACATCTACCTAGCGAAAACTTGGTTATGTGTTGCAGTTACCTGAGAACATACTTATCATTAGCATAGTATTTACCGCCTGCATTGCTAAGAAGTAGTTAAGTAATGATTTGTTTAATTATACGTTATCTGTTGTACATATACGTATGTAAGTAGTTGTTATTAGCAAATATAAGTACATGCACAATATTTTCTATGAGAATTTAATAAAAGAATTTGAGTAACAGGCCTGTTCTAAAAACCACATGATTGCAAAGCACATGCCGTTTCAAAAGCACAAATGTGATTTGTGCCTGTTCTGCAAATCACAATTTTTTGTGACTTTCCATGTGATTTCTACTCTTCTGAACACAAAAAACAGCTGTTTTTTGCTTCAATTTATTGGTATTCTTATTTTCAGGTTGAATTTTTTTATTCGTGGTATTATTTGCAAAATAAGTTTAATTTCTTCTAACGAGTATAGAAGTTAAAATAAAATAAACCAATAAACCAAATCACAAAATAATACAACAAATCTTGCAACAAAATAAGCGTACCTAGTTTTTTCTTAATTTAGTGAATTATTTCGCATAAAATAAATGATTTTACTTAAATAATCAATAGAAAACACATTAAGTTATTCATTAATGTAATAAATTATAAAAGTCATAATAAAGTACGTGCAAAAACTGGGATGTGATTTCAAATTGATTGCAAGTTAGCTAACCGATTTAAAATCACAAAAATCAAAAATATTTTGTGTGCAGAACACCTTTTTTGTGATTTCAAATCACTTTCACAAAAAGTGATTTTCAGAACAGCCCTGTAATACTAGGATTTGCTAAAACCTAAAGATACAAAATGAAAAATGTAGCAAATCAACATTTGCTGTTATAAAATTTTGTTGATCTATTCGTTTTACTGTTCGTGTCGTTTGTGTTGTTTTCATTACGACTTATAGTTGTTAAAGACATGCTTTAGCCATGGGCTAAAGCTCACATTTCATAAAAAAATGTGAGTACAATTTAAAGTCACAAAATGGGTGTGCTGAAGTCGCTATCACAAAAAAATGAAGTGAACACTAAGTGAACTTGCTTATGAAAACAGATGATCAACCAGTGAAACTGGAAGCGACTATATATCATTTAACTAGTTTTAATGTATTTTTATTAAAAAAAATTATAATTTTCATCTATTTTAATAAAAAAAAATTCAATTAAAAATACACATTTCTTATACGATTGCGATGTTGTATTTGTTTACTTAAAAAATGACGACTTCAGATATCACTAGTTTTTTCAGACCAAATTTTACACATATTTTTTCTCAAACAAAACGCATGAAATTAAGCACACAAAAAATGAGATTTGCGATTTTGACTTAATAAGTGATTTAAAAGCAATTTCTTATACACCACATGCGCTGTCAGGCACCTTCAAATGTATTAATTATAAATTTCTAAAATTATAAATCAGTTTAATGGAAAAATTTTTTAAGAAAAATACTGAAAATAAGTGGGACTTTCATAAAAACAATCCTTTTGAAAAGGCACATGCACAGAAAAAGGATTTTTTCAAGAGGTATTGTTTGTAAAAATGCATTTATAAAGGTGACACTTATATAATAATTTAAAGTCATGTATTTTCTTATATTACTCGTATTTAAATTTATCCAATCCATTTTATACATTTATGCAAAACATCTTCAGTCATTTTGATCGTTTTTAGCAGCAGCAACTTGTACATCAATGACTTATAATTAAATAGCTTTTTCAATTACTTTTTTGTAGTGACATTGCCGCGTTAAAATAATGACTTAAAATGCCAAAGTGGAAGTAGTCAAGTCAATGTTTATTAACATTTAACATTACTTTGCAATAGAAATTTTCGCTAGGCATGAGTTGATTTAATGTAATTAAAATATGAATTTTAACAAAAACACCAAAGGAGCTATTTAAGAACTGAATACCGAAACGTGACGAAATTTTGAGCCCATAAAAATTAATAAGCAATACCGTATGAGGCATGAGAATAGTATGAACTAATTGCTTCCTAGTGCTTAAAGGTAAGTAAATATTAGAGGCGTATAAAGATTTTAATTGGAAGCTGATTCTAGCACCTATATTACGATCAACAGATAACTCTTAATAAAGAATTATCTATTGATCGCAATATACGTGAATCAAGCCTAGGCAGCTAATATGATAAACAAACGATGTATTAACTGAAACAATCGCTATGCTCATAGCATTTTTTACGAAGCTTCGATTACCATTCCATCCATCCATTGTCCATTTTAGTTAAATTTAAAGATTAATCTATAAAGCACAACAAAAATGGAACAGGTTAGTTATACAGAAAATAAGTTATTACATGTTTTTTTTTGGTAGCAGCTGTCGTCAGCCACTTATAAAGTGTGAATGTAGCATGAGTACATTTTTTGGGCATTAAATTTAGTTTTCCAAAGCTTTAGCCATTTCTCCAAAATCTAAATATATTTCTGCAAATTTCGTGAAGAATTGGTGCTTTTCATAAACACTGCAGAATGCTGTCTCATCTGCAAAAGTTGAAATGTGAATTCCGAATCTCGCTGGCATATCAGAGGCATAAATCAAATATACAGTAGATCCTAGGATTCTATTTGGAGAAATACCTGCTTATTGGCTGTGAGAGGTTTATAAATTCACCTTCTCTGATAACAAAAAAGTAGCTTTCCAGAAGCTTGTGAGTATTTGCAGGCAAGTTTTATCTTGTGCATTAAACCGGCGTGCCACACTTTATCAAAAGCTTAGAAAACGTCAATAAATAGAGCTGAGCAATACTTTTTGTCCTCGAAATTCTTTTTTATAACATTAACTAGTCTATGTGTTTGTTCTATGGTGCTGTGTTTAGACCGAAAGCCAAATTGATGATTAGGGATACATTCTACATCATTCAGTATTGGAGTCAACTTCGCCATTAACAATTTTTCGAACAGTTTTGAAATTGTTGCCAGTAGACTTATTGGTCTATATGACTCTACCTTAGTCCGATTCTTCCCTGGCTTAGGTATCAAAGTAATCATAGACACTTTCCACTCTGCAGGATAATACTCTAGACGTAAAATAGCGTTAAAAATAAAAAAAAAGAATTCTAGCAACACTAAGTAACTGTACAAGCATCTTGCCAGTAATTGTATCAAAACCTGGAGCTTTTTTAGAGTTTACTTTATTTATAACGTTTTCGAAATCTCAAAGGCACAGGCGGCCTAACAGCATATGGCGGCAATTCAGATGCATCGTCCGCTGTATCATTTGTAATAAAAACATTTCTCAAATGATGTATGCTAATCATCGATGGCATTCTCAGAATCGGTTCTTGCCCAATTGCCAGTTGAAGTACGCAATGGTAGCTTACCTGTTACGGGTCAACCTTTTATCGCTTTCCACAGGGAATAGTCAGATTAAGGAGTACCATCAAGACCTTCTAGATATATTTTAAGAAAAGCCATTCTCTGGATTTCAAGCAGATTCCTTAATTGAGTAACGCATTCCCGTAGCCTAGTTTAAGCTGGGGGACAAAAGTAGCTCAATTGCAGACAAATAAGTTCTATTGTTCTCATTTCCGAAACTTGTATGGGTAGTGGTAGCATGCTGTATGGCCAGGTTAAGGTCTTCAGAAAATTCTTTAATTGATATATCAACATCCTCAGGGGTTCTCAAGGCAATATTCTCTGTACAATAAGTACTCAAATATTTCTTATATTTTAGACAATTAACTGTAGTGATGGCGATCGACAAGTCACTAAACGGGGAGCCAATCTCCTGGAGGAACGAAACGGAGATTATAGTGGGTGAGTGATCTGATGACAAATCTAATAAAGGCTCCACTTGCATCCACTCTAGAGGAAAATTTTTTGTAACTCCAAAATCTATAACATCTGGGATCTTTCGTCGGTCTGACGGCCAATAAGTGGGATGTCCGCTTGAAACCACATCTAAGCCCATTTGGGAAACGGTATCAAAAAGCACAGGGCCTTTCGGGGTAATTAAACGTGATCCGCAAAAAGTGTGTTTAGCGTTATAGTCGCCAGCCGCTAAAAATCGAGGCCCAAGTGTTTGGAAAATATGTGAATACTGATTTTCTGTTATTGAAAATCGTGGTGTTGAGTAAATCGAGGATATACCAATTTGTTCATGAAGATAATCAATGCAACTGTAGCTTGGAGATATTCCTCACGTGTCTCGTTCATTAGATAGTGCTTAATTCTGGTCTTTATCAAAATTGCCGAAAAGCCATTAATTTTGAAATAACTGGTGGTTGTAAAATGGGTTTCAGCAATGATCATTAAATCAATCTGCTTTTCCATAAGGAAGTGCTCAAGTTCATTTTTGTGTTGGCGAATGCCGTTTGCGTTCCAGAAACATATTTTTAACCAATTCATTTGTTTAAAATTGCCTGCAAAATAGTGGATTGCACTTTCAGCATTTCCTGCATCATGGTTGTCATGGAAAAGGTTAAAGTGTTTATGGACTGAACAATATTAGATTTGTCATCAGATCACTCACCCACAATAATCTCTGTTTCGTTCCCCCAAGAGATTGGCTCCCCGTTGGCCGTCAATAGAGTTAATTGGTTAAAATACAAAAAAAATTTGAGTACACATTGTTCTGAAAATATCGCCTTGAGAACGCCTGAGGATATTGCTGTGTCAATTAACGATTTTTCTAAAAACCTTAAACTGGTCGTACAGCATGCTACCGCTATTCATATAACATCCAGAAATGGGAACAATAGAACTTATTCGTCTTAAATTGAGCAACTTCTGTCAGAAAAAAGAAGAATTAGAAGAGAGTGGCAAATCCGCATGTCTCCTCAGCTTAAAACTAGGCTACGGGAATGCGTAACTCGACTAAGAAATATGCTTGAAGTCCAGAGAATATCTTCCCTCAAAACATATTTGGAAAGCCTGGATGGTACTCCGCAATCTGACTATTTTTGTGGAAAGCGACAAAAGATCTGAAAAGACCCGTAATAGGTAAGCCACCTTTGCGAACTTCAACTGGCGACTGGGCACGAAGCGATTCTGAAAAGGGGATGGTGTATGTTAATCATTTGCGAAATGTTTTTACGACAAATGATTCAGCTGATGCTGCAGCAGAATTTCCGCCATATGCCTGTGTCTTTGAGACTTAGCTTTCAAGAAGTCGAAAACGTTATCAATAACATAAACCCAGGAAAGCTCCCGGTATTGATCAAATTACTGGTAAAATGCTTGAACAGTTACCTCGTGTAGCTAGAAGAGTTCTACTTTTACTTTTTATTTATAACTATGATACCAACGCAAGATCCCAGACGTTATAGACTTTGGAGTTACAAAAAATTTTCCCTCAGAATGGATGCAAGTGGAGCCTTCATTGGACTTGTCCTCAGATCACTCACCAACTATAGTTTCTGTTTCGTTCCCCCAGGGGGTTGGTTCCCCGTTTTGTGACTTGGCGTTGACCGTTACTCGAATTAATTGGATAAAGTATAAGAAATATTTGAGTACACATTTTACGGAAAACATTGCCTTGAGAACGCCTGAGGATATTGATGTGTCGATTAACGAATTTTCTGAACACCTTAATCTAGCCGTACAACATGCCACCACTAGCCATATAAGATCCAGAAATGTGAGCAACAGAACATATTCGTTTGAAATTGAACAACTTCTAACAGAAAAAAGAAGAGTTAGAAGACAGTGGCAACTTCGCAGGTCTCCCCAGCTTAAAAGCAGGCTACGAGAGTGCATAGCTCAGTTAAGAAATCTGCTTGAAATCCAAAGAATGGCTTCCCTTAAAAATTATCTGGAAGGTCTTGATGGTACCCCTCAAACCGACTATTCTCTATGGAAAGCGACAAAGGTCTGAAAGTTAAGAAATCTGCTCGAAATCCAAAGAATGGCTTCCCTTAAAAATTATCTGGAAGGTCTTGATGGTACCCCTCAAACCGACTATTCTCTATGGAAAGCGACAAAAGGTCTGAAAAGACCCGTAGTAGGTAAGCCACCTCTGCGAACTTCAACTGGAGATTGGGCAAGAAGCGATTCTGAAAAAGGGATGGTGTATGTTAATCATTTGAAAAACGTTTTTACTGCAAATGATACAGTGTATGATGTTGCTGAATTTCCGCCATATGCTGTTAGACCGCCTGTGCCTTTGAGACTTAGTTTTCAAGATGTTGAAAATGTTATTCGTAACACAAACCCCAGGAAAGCTCCAGGTATTGATCAAATTACTGGCAAAATGCTTGAGCAGCTACCTCGTGTAGCTCGTAGAATTCTTCTTTTTATTTTTAACGCTATTTTACATCTCGAGTATTATCCTGCAGAGTGGAAGGTGTCCATGATTACTATGATACCCAAACCAGGGAAGGATCCCACTAAAGTAGAATCATACAGACCAATAAGTCTACTGCCAACAATTTCAAAACTGTTCGAAAAATTGTTAATGGCAAAGTTGAGTCCAATGTTGAACACTGTGGGATGCATCCCTGATCATCAATTTGGCTTTCGGGCTAAACACAGCACAATAGAACAAACGCACAGACTAGTCAATGTCATAAGACAGACCTTTGAGGAGAAGAAGTATTGCTCAGCTCTATTCATTGACATTTCTCAAGCTTTTGATAAAGTGTGGCACGAGGGCTTGATACATAAAATAAAGTTGAACTTGCCTACAAATACACACAAGCTTCTGGAAAGCTACTTATGTGGGCGGAAGTTTGTTATCAGAGAAGGCGACTTCACAAGCCCAACTCAGCCAATCGAGGCAGGAGTTCCCCAAGGCAGCATACTGGGGCCTACTTTATATTTGATTTACGCCTCTGACATGCCAACGACACCTGGAATCCACACTTCAACTTTTGCAGACGATACAGCATTCTGCAGCGTACATGAAAGCCATCAAGTAGCTTCGCGAAATTTGCAGGAGTATATTTCAATATTAGAGATGTGGTTAAAACTTTGGAAAATTAAAGTTAATGAACATTCACGCTGCGTAAACAAACATGTTCAGCCATCTCAAAATAAAGTTGAACTTGCCTGCAAACACTCACAAGCTTCCGGAAAGCTATTTATGCGACCGGAAATTTGTTATCAAAGAAGGTGACTTTACAAGTATCTCACAGTCAATCGGAGCAGGAGTTCCCCAAGGTAGCATTCTTGGGCCCACTCTATATTTGATTTACGCATCTGACATGCCAACGAGATGCGGAATCCATACTTCAACTTTTGCAGATGACACAGCTTTTTTTAGCGTTCATGTAAACCATCAAGAAGCTTCACGAAATTTGCAACAGTATATTTCAATATTAGAGAAATGGTTGAAACTTTGGAAAATAAATGTTAATGAACAAAAATGTACTCACGTTACATTCACACTGCGTAAACAAGCATGCTCAGCTATCCAAAATAATAATTCACCTATTCCGCAGCATAATGAAGTTAAATACCTTGGTATTCACCTGGACCGTAGGCTAACGTGGAAGCCACACGTTGATGCGAAAGTCACTCAGTTGAAATTAAAAGCAGCGGAACTAAATTAGCTTATGGGCAGAAATTCGACATTGAAGTTGGATTGCAAACTTTTGTTATATAACGCAATTTTAAAGCCTATATGGTGCTACGGAGTTCAATTATGGGGAACCGCCTCAACATCTAATATTGAAAAAATTCAAAAACGACAAAACCAAATTCTTCGTACGATTACTGCAGCTCCATGGTACATAAAAAACTCCCGAATCCACAAGGATCTGTGTGTTCCGCTGGTAAAAGACGAGTTTTCTAAGTATGCCACAAGGTATATCAGTAAACTGGAACTTCACCCAAATCCTCTTGCATGCAACATACTTAATTTTGGCGGCCACTCTCGGTTGAGAAGAAGGGATACCCTTGCCACCATCAGAACGTTAAATAGGTGATTCTACCGTTATTATTCGCGCAAAATGAAACTTTTTTTCTAGCAGTGGCTGGACTTAAATAACTTTTATATTTAGTATTAAGATTTGAATACTTATTGTTAGTTCATATTTTGAAAATTCAATAAATAAATGAATGAAAAAAAAAATTAGTATAGATAGGACAGCCCCTGTAATTTGCAGTGTGGTTACCTCCACCGTTGCCGCACTTTTTAACGCTCGAGTCAGTATTTGACTTCTTGCACTGTAATGTGCCGTGCAGTTCTCTACATACAACACAAACTGCGGGCAGTTTACAATAGGCCTTAGTATGGCCAAATTCTTGGCAGTTTAGGCCCTGAACGGACCCTAAACGCTTGTGCGGCTCATCAACGGTAACGATGCGATGAAGAATAAGTTTAAGGTTATAAATTGGGTAAGTTTTATTCTTTTTGAAAATAAGAAGTTCAGCCCTAAACATGTCTTGAAGAATCTTTTCACGGTTCCGCATATTTACCACACTTTTTACTCTATCTAGCAATCCAGTCTACATAAGGGTGTCTACATAAGGGTCAATACCTTTTATAACAACCTGAAGACCTTAAACCTTTTGAGTTGATAAGTGTAGAAAGATCTTTTCTCTTTTTCCAGAACGTCAGAAAGTTTTCGGTAATAATTTTCGCAGTTGACTTGAATTTTTGTTTCGCTTATGTGTCCGTGCTTCACTGATATTACGTAATAAGTGCCGTAATAAGTGCTTTTACCAGCTCACTAGAAGTAGGCTCTCTCAAATATATCGGTGGCGGTTAAATGTGTTTTTTTTATGTAGTTGGCTCATCAGTCTGAAGGATAGCAAATCTATTGCTCTCCGTTGCCGTTGTGATAGTATCATCTTTAGATAATTTCGATTGTGATGATATTTGAGCGGACTTGGGGCTTCGCTGACGTTTAACCACGGTTACATTACTGTCCATGCCTACTTGTGCTTTCGGCTTATTTGCTGAAAGTAAACTGGAAGATGGTTTGTCTCCAGTTGTAACAACTATATGTGGTGGACACGAACGCGTGCGGTTTCTTTCTCTTAGCGACAGTAGATTGTCCAATGATTTTTTCAAAGATTCCTCTTCGAAAATCCAAAGTTTTTTCTAGCGGAGCTAAGCTCTTTCTCAGAATTACATCTGCTAGGAACACTCATGCAGTTTTTTTTTCTTTTTTTAGTTCATTTGCACTCTAAAAATATTTTTAAAAAATGTCACAAAGTTTTTCTATTATATAAAATCACTCTACACTTATTCCGGTTTTCTACTTATTCCGGTTTTATTTTTTAACTCTCCGATCAAAAACAACACTACCGAAGCTAGACTGCGAGTCCCAAGATTCAAGTGATAAACAAATTAAACCCTAGAGACTTCGTGATTCGTTTGGAATTATGTGAGATGATCATTCAAATGGTGTCACAGGATGAAAATATCTTGAACTGGATTTTTATGTCTGACTAGGCATATTTTGATTTAAACTGCAATGTTAACTAACAAAATTGTCGAATATGGAGTAATTCTAACCCACAGATGCTCCGTCAGATGCAATCACATTCACTTCGCATCACAGTGTGGTGTGCAGTTTCCTCAAAGTTCATTGTCGGGCCTTACTTTTTCGTTTTTAGAAAACGGTCTTACTGTTACGATCAATGGAGACCGTTACTTAAAGATATTAAAACAGTTTTTCTTTCCAGAATTGCGCCGAAAGAGAATCCCTTGCAACTCCAAATTATTTTCGGTATTTAGAAAAATAATATTTAGGAAAAGTTTTTTCTTCGTGTATTTGGGGATTAATTAATGAATAAACAAAGGTGCTTTAAAAACTAATTGCTATAATAAAGTGAAATTTGAAATAAACATTGCACAACAACAACTTTTAGGAGGTGAAATTGCTTTAGCCAGACAACAAACAAATACGAGTATGTATATAATCAGAGATACATATATTGTGCGTTTTTAAATGCGTTTTTTTAAACAAAGATGTCATGCGGTGTCAACACAAACCAATTGTCCACTTAAAAATAAAAAAATAAAAGCACACAGCTACAAAAATGATTTATTTTGCGAATGTTGACAATAAAACTGCTTGCTTTAATATAATACACAGCACTGGGCAAAATAAGAGAAGTCAAGTGAGAATTATTTGGCAGCATTCATTTATATAAAATTGTAAATTGATACATATTCATTTGTTTACATACACACTGAAATCACAATCTTATTTTAAATATTGAGTATTCATATGTTGAGCACAGCGTAAAAGCACACTGAAAACAAGACAGAGAATTGATTACGTTTTAAAATTGATCGTGACAAATATAGTCTTTCATGTTCTCTTTTTAATTCGAATTTTCATTTATTCAATTTGTAAATGTAAAAGCACTCAAATACACGATTACAGTTTGACTGAGTACAAAAAATATCAAACAAATGATTGAGTAAAAGGAATAATATTCGAATTTACATTACATTCATTATACTACAGAGTAAAATATTCGGTTAAAATGAGTTTTGCTTTTAAAGGCAAACAATGTTAAATTGAAGTTAAACTTTGTTTCCGCCATTCTTTTCCGAAATTCGAAGCATTGTTGTAAAAAACTGCATCCTGGAAAAACTTCTCTCTTCCACCGCTACGCTGGACCTCGATGTCAAAATCACCTTTTTGGAAGAATTTCCACAGCTCACGGCACGTTCCTTCACTAATAGCGAAGGAACGCGCAGTGGTCTTTGAGAGTATTCGATGAGCGTCAGCCGTAGATTTCTTCATATTACAGCAGAAAATGACGAGAAATTGGCTCTACTCATAAAGCTGACATGCTTAATATAAACGTATTTGCATTCCCAAAATTCCTAAAATTGGTAAAGAAAAAAATCAGAGATTCGTAATAGGGACTTAAAATGAATAAAATTGTAAAATTCCTTTTAATTAAAAAGCCTTTGAGAGAACACAGGCGGGCGACACGTCTAGAAAATGTTTATGCAAAGTTTTAAAAATATTACTATTTTTTCACAAAATTTCTGAACAAGCCGCTGGTATGCGCTCTGTGGACAGCACATAAATATAAACGAGTAAGAGTGAAGTATATTATATACCGGAAAATTTCCTATATTGGTCCATATATATCCGGGATATAGCCTAAACCGATTTTTTTAAATGTCGCGTAAGCGAACTTAAAGCAGTTGTGGTACTAAAAAGAGGCTGCTAAAATACAGAAATTGAAAATTTCCGATATCGATCCATATATGTCATTAAGTTCAAAGTTCTAATATATACTACATATTTACATGATTATCATGAAGTGTATTTTAGATTCAACCTAGCTGAATATACCACACTCTTACTTGTTTGTAATATACTTTAAAAGTACCTAATGTGTGATTACTACGAAAAACTAGTAACAGTGAAGCCAACTTCTCTGAGATGGAGTAAACGTGCTGTCAATAATCTAGTTGTAAGCGTTTTGGGTTCCTCGCATATATTTTTTATGGGTATGAGAATTTTTTACTAATAAATTTCCCTTGCGAATAAATAAATCTCATGTGTTCTGTCCTACTGCACTCTATCTCTGATGTAAGCCTTACATAGTGTTTAAAACAATGTGAAAAGTTTTGAATTTTATACGGCACTGCTATATATTTGCCCGTCATTATCTTTTTTACTCGAACAACACATATTCTTCAGTATGTATAGTTATTTGTGTTTAATAGAACAATGAAAATTTACGATATACTTTCTTTCTGTAGACATTTTCAATATGTTTTTTTTTCTTTTGCTATTTTACTTGAATTCTGAACAATTTTATGCATTTTAGTGACATTGATTTCTAAAAGTAGACAGTGCATGTATGTATGGTAGTATACAAACAGCGGCAGGCACATGCATGCACATGAAAGGGATCGGCTCTTAGAGTGTGCATTTATGTGCGTGTATGTTTTTATGGCAGCACGCTTTTTACTGGATCACTTCCAAAAATAAACTTAAGTTTCCGGTCAAATAAATTTGGCAAAAGGTACGAGTTGCACATAAAACCGGCATACAAGCACTCTAACTTATTTTCGCTATCATTCTTTATTCTGGAAGAATTAAGCTCTTCCTTTGGAATTGTTGAGACTATGTGTATAAAGGTAAAATTTTACTTGTATGGTATTTTGGTTCAACTCATAATCTAACAATAAGTGCCAAACTACTTGCCAAAAATTAAAAAGAAAACAAAATATCTCATGTGGTTGTTAAAGTAATGGAAAGATAAATACTGTGCTATTGTCAAAAACAAGTACTTTTGCAACGACATACTAGTATAACTTCCAAGCAAAATCATTTAAAAAGGTAAAATTTGAGCACAAAATTTGCTTCGATTTACAGTTTCTTCACTGACACATTTCGTCTACATCATTGTCCTTGTTGCCCTCCCGTCCATAGAAATCAAAATATTTCGCCCTGTCACCTGTTTTTTTTGTTTTCAGTATCAACTCCCGCCCAAATTTCCTTTCACTTCATTAAATCTAATTTTATGAGCTTGTAGTGTTGGTTTGGTAGCATGTTGAGCGCATATTTGTGCCTCCAGGGAGGTTAAAAAATTCAAATGTTTAGCCACCTCAATATTACTAAAAGTAGTAAAAATCCATTGAAAACATGTTACTGCTATCATAAAAATTGCTTTGTCAACTGCACTAAAAGACATTCTTTATGGTTTTGGCGGCTTCTTGTTGCTTTTTTTTTTTTGACAAGTCGTAAAAATGTGCAATTCTTGTTTTAATTCACGTAAAACCCATAAACAATCCAATTCTAGCCAAGACCTGGCATACACATTGTGATGTAATATTTGAAAAAGTTTTAACGTTCGTTAATGGGAACTTTATTGCCTTTAGGCTTTGCCAAAATTATGGTACAATAAATTTTTTGATTTTCCTTGTCATATGTATGCACGAGGGCGGCTTGATATTGAAGCTACCTAAGTACGAAAAAACATTTTTTTGTTAAAAACCATTTATTTTTCAACATAGTCTCCTTTTAGCTCAATACACTCAGTAATAGACTATTTACACCAAAGCGAAATCTGCTCACTCCAGATTTCAAGCCAAATCTAGTAGATTTTGAGAAGATTTCGACGAAATCTCCTGAAATCTACTCAGTACCAAGTGATGCAACCGTAATTTTATTCAAAATGTACTTAAAAATACTGCGCTGCAAGAAAAATTACACTTTAATATGATGGGTGTATGCAGTCTCTGGGCACCAAAATATACAATGTAATGTTGATGTATTCAGTGTCTGATAAAATTGTTTTGTCACACCCGATTGCATGAATTAGTTTTGTGAAAATGAAATCTTGCTAGATGTCAAAAAATAGTGGTGTAAACGATATGGATTTCATTGTAGATTTTAATTCAAATCAACTAGATTTTGAGTTTATACGACGATATTTTGAGTATAAGACGATATTCCCTTTTTCCACCATCTTCACCGATATTGCCTATTTTCCACCATCTGAATAATATGATTTTGGTAACCCATCAAAAAGCGGATTTTTCGGTAAGCACTTCTTCGTTTGAGATGAATCCTTTTCCTGCAAGCCATTTTTTCAAGTTTGGAAACAGAAAAAAGTCACTAGCAGCTAAATCTGGACTACAAAGTGTATGATGAACCAATTCGAAGTGTATTTATTGTATTGAAGAAAGAACACTTTTTTCTTCTTTAAATGTGCTAGTTTTTTCTTGATTACATCAATCAATCGGTCCAATAATGCACGATAATACTTTGCTGTGATTTTGAATCCTTTTTTAAGATAATAGAATAGTAATATTTCGTGTGCATCATACAAAATGCAGTGACCATAACCTTGCCAGCAGATTTCACTATCTTCCCCTTCTTCGGAGCACTTCCATCAGTTTCCAACCATTGTTTCGTGGTACCAAACAACAACATTATTACGGTTTATCATGTCCAAACACCGTTGTGAAGTGGTCTGCCGAACTCGTTTTTGTTCTACACTGAGCAAATGCGCACCCAGTTGCCAACAGCTTTCTCATATGCAAATGTTCATGCAAAAGTTTGAACCCACGTTCATATTATATATGTATATATAGCATTTCAACAATCTCACGTAACTTGACTAGGCAATCATTCATATCGAGGATTTTCTTGATATTTTCTTCAGTAACCCCTCGTCCAGATTAGCAGAAAATATCTTCGCAATGAAGCAATAACAAATAAAATTACATACTTGCTTTGCGTATGTCAAAGGTATGGGAAGACGTATTTATGTCAAGTCATAATTACAAAAAAAAAAAAAACCGAATAGGAAAGTTCAACGCAAAAAGCAAAATTTTATTGCAAAGAAATGTGCCAAATTAGAAGCAAAATAACTTAAAATTCTATTTTATCTACTTTTAAAAATTATCATATATTTGATGCATCAGCCCATGCATTTTTTTCTATCCAATCTCCTGTACCCTGGACTTTAAAGTCCTAAAGACAAGAATACTGTTTATACAGCGTGATTACTTTGAAAACACCCTCAATGCACCAATCTATTTAAAGTATACACTTCATTTTAATTTAAAGTATACACTATAACTTTTGCAAAAGAGAAATTTACTAAAATTATTCGCAAGCAGAATATATCAAAAATTCTGTAATGCTAAACTCAAATGACAATAAATTTTGACGTTTTGTGTCTGCAATAACTGTTAACGAAAATTAATTGAATATTTTATTGCAACCACTAGCAATAAGCTGTCTTCACTGGCAATAACACAAATTTGACGTTTGCGTTTGCTAATCTAGACGGGGGGTAAATACGTCTTTTGGTCTTCGTGTTGATGATATTGGCCGCATTTAAATTCAGCAATCCAATATTTTACCATCTAATCTGGCGGAACAGACTCACCGTAATCTTTATCGAGCTTTTCTTTGGCACCTCTCGCCGTTTTCTCCTTCAAATAATAGTGTTTAATCACTGCACGAAATTCACTTTTTTCAATTTTTCAAGAAATACAAAAGTTGCTTACTTCAAACGACCACAACAAATAAACTAACTAATTAATTTGGGTGAGATTTTAACAGGTGACGTTTGACAGATTGTAATTAAAAAAAAAAATCATCCCATCTAGTGCTAGGTAGCTTCAATATCAAGCCGCCCTCGTATATGGACATGTCCTTATTATAACGAATGGGGTTCGAAAGATTGCGTAGCATCTAAAATAAATGCGTGTGTAATTTCTTGCACTTTTGTTTTTAGTTTTCTAAAGAAAATAATAAATATAACACTAGGATGGGTCAGTACGTCTGTGTCTTGAATTTTTCATCTCTTAATTGAAATGCCAAATATGCTCTTGTCAACGACAAAGTGTCAGTTGACTCCTGTCTAAGTTTGAACAAGCTGTGCCATTTGGTTTGGGTTTGGCAGGTGTTGACAGTAGACTACCGTTCGTATGGCGAAGAAAATGGAAAAAAGTATTTCGTGTGCTGATTAAGCTTTCTTTTCGAAAAACACCGTCAGCTAGACCAAGCTGGATAAATTTTACTGGGACCCTACACCATCCATTTCGATTATAAAATTGGAGTTTACGGATTTCGTTGTTGCAGAACAAGTTTTTAGCCGAACGGAGATTATGCAAGCCATAGGCATCTCACTTGGCGCTGCGGTTTCAATTTGGAATGATCAGTTTGGTATGAAAAATCTTTCCGCGAAATAAGTACCTCGTTTGCTGATAGTCGACCACAAGCGCTACCGTGTTTTAATTTCGCAGAAATGTTTGACATTGTTCATCCGCAATTTATCGAATTTTTGCGTCCCATTACGTAGCCGCCGATTAGGGTAGTTCCTATGAAATGTCGATATATAGATTGCTGGGAAACATAGAAAACAAGCTATTTATAATTTTTTATTAAGCAATATAATTAATAAATATATTTATAAATTAAATTAATTAGTTTATTCTTTATCAAAATTTTAGGGACTCTAATTTTATACTTAAGCGCGCAGGAAAAGTTTTTTACTCTATATACTAAGATGGATTAATAGATATTTATCAATATATAAATATATATTCTCGGTGTATGATTAGTTTGAGCAGCCATACAAAGACATAATGTTTACTAATGATTTCGAGACATTGTGGGTGCTAATGAGTATCGTAGTGGTTACGTTAGTTTTTACCTACTTAAAAGTCGGCTATTTACTTTTCTTGTATTTTAAATTTAATTAGTTATAATAAAAAATTGTTCTTAATTTAAGGAAGGAAAAAACAAACTCAAGCTCGTTTACATAATTATAACATAATCAGTATTTAACTTTATGTTTATTCATCTTACAAGGTGAGTTGATTTCTACTAGATGTAACTAAAACTACAATAAGTACAGTTAGCCAGAAATCTTTTGCACTGTGGTTTAAAGCGAAAAATATTTTCTTATCAAACTTTAAAAAATCAGAAACTATAGAAACCAAATGCATCTTAAAATCTGTAGATCGAAGTTTAACATAAAAAAGTTTTAAGGAAATCGAAGAGTATAAACAGTGAAATAAATTTATTTAAATTATAAAACTCTGAAAATTGCATCCAAGCCCACTGTGCACTTTTTTGTTATTTTTAGTGGATAACATAACATAAACATCACAGGTATCACCGTTTTGGCTTTTATAATTATTATATTGATTGATATATGATAAAGATAAAATGTCGACAAATAGACAGCTAGGAAGCACATAAAACAAGTTGTGTATATACATATACTGATATACTGAGGTTGCTGTAACTGATTTTTCTTTGTCTGTACGTACAATATTTCTACTTTTAAAGCTCAAAGTTTCAGTAAATACTGTGTCGTTCGATTACATTTTGAATAGCTTTATAAATAGTCAAATCTTGAGGAATTTCAATAAATATCTATTTCAAATATCTAGCAAATTCTTTAACGTACAAATGCATGAACTTATAAAGTTGTTTTGAAACTCACTGAACGAATTGTGTTTATATGTACAAATGTACTTCTTTGCCGTCTTTTCCGAAAACGTTTTTATCACCAATGACAATAAAAATGAAAATCGTTTAAATTTCTAGAAGAAAATGGGTGGTCACTTTAATAGTCCATCAAACTAAACAGTTTATGTAAGTTTCCACTAACAATTAAAAATACACAATTAAGACCGAATAACAAAACAACATGCAGAGCAAAACACAAATAAATTATGTTGAAAAGAAACTTTTACGTTGCCGCAGCATCATCCAATACGGCAGTGATGAAGAAAATTTCTGCACATTAATGGATTTTATTATAAAAAACATAAAGCTGTTTATTATTAAAATGATTTTTAAGTGGAAAAAAATAGCGGAGAAAAAATTACGATTTATTAATACACACCTCATTTGCGAGCAGTGTTGCCATTTTATAATTTTTTCCCCGTTATTCAACTTTGCATATAGCATTTAGCTTTGTGAATTTTTTCCTTGAGGTTAATCAGAAATTTTTGTTACTCAGCACTTTTAGTCAATTCGTTTTATATCAGCAATGTGAAATGATGCAATGTCAAAAATGAAAATACCCCGCAGTATTATTAAACTTTAACATTTTTAAATGTTTTATTATAGTTCTGAAGGAACTTAAAAGAATTGATTTAGTTATATCTTTAATGCCCATTTTTTGAGTTGGTATTTAAATGTCATTTAGCTTAGAGTTCCATTAAATACGAAAATCAACTTTTCATCACATATATAAATCAAATTTAAATACCCAATCTTCTTCATTTAAGTTTAGCTAATATAATTAGCACATGGGTTTTGTATGATCACTTTTGTATTAGTATAAAAAAAAGGTAAACAAATATTGCCAGTAGAAGATATTTTAAAATTAGTTGGTTGATAAATTAATGAAAAATATTTTTGATGTTTTTTTATTTAGAGCAAAAAAAAAAACGTTAAATTCTCAATATCTTTTCGGGCCTGTGTTGAACATAAAGCGTGATTAAATCCACATAATATTATGCAAAATATTGTAAGATACATTTTCATATCCAAATGCTGTGTTTTCTAATAGATGGTGAGATGCAGCATATTTGAGTAGAGCCTTGATATTTGAAAGCACAATTCTTAAAGCTTACCTTTTGCAAATGAAATTTAGGTTATTCCGTAAATCTTCTTATAACACTGCAAACAGTTGAATTTCTTTTTTGAAACTTCATCATTTTTTTATGATGGCTGATAAAAATATCTAAGACTTTTAAAAACACATATATACGTATGTATATAATATTAACACATTTAATATATAGCTATATTAAAATAAACCAATATAATTGTCTGTATGCAGTTATAAACGTTATACAGATAAATAAAATGTTTTGTTAAACAATTAAATATTATTTTTACTATATTTAATGATCATTAATTTATTCATTAGGTTGTAAATTATCAAAACTGTTTGTGATGTAGTAAAATTACCCATTTCTCTATACAAAACTGTCCAATAAAAGGTCACTTTTTTTGTATTCAATTTTGTTCGCGCATCACATCAAACAATATGATTTCATTGAGTGACTTTTGTGTAGCTGATTTCCTTCTAAATTCTATTTTGGACTTAAAATCCTATGTAGAAAATTAAAAAAATATTCATTACAATTTTTGTGTAATTTCATTTCTATTATATTCTATGGCGTTTTATTTTACAGCATATACATATTTACAAACACCCTTAAAGTAACGGTTGGTTACACGATATTCAAAACAGTATGTTGACGTGGTGTACAATTGTCTCCAGGGGGCTAATTCTGTCATTCGCTTACGAGCGAGTTTTTACTCGAATTTGCGAGTTTTTGTACTTTTGGGATTATCTCATCGAGGTAAAAGGTATCGCAATTTCTAATGATGGCATTAAAAGTGTAGCTGCCAGTTGATTTTTTTGGTGGAACTGCGATGGAAAGTTGTGCCTCAAAATTTAATTGGCCCAACAAATAGTTAAACGCTTACTTTGTGAGTCTAAACCGTCTCTTGAAAGTCTGAAATATACATTCTTTGTGGTATGGATGTATATGAACAATAAATGCAGTCAAATTTACTCGTTGTTTGGCAAACTTAAAGGATCTGCACTTTCCCTAATTTTTTCTTTATTGTATTAAGGGTAACCGCTTCGTCGGACGATGATGCATATTATAATAATATTGGGTTCATTTCTTTTGCGTTTTTATTTTTATTGAATTAAATTTTAACTTGTTTTGCCAAAACATATGATTTTTGATGACAATTTTCGGCAGTGTTATAAAACACATTTTGTCAGTATTTTGCAACACTGAAGTGATAACTCGACTTATTACGTAACGAGTCACATCATTAGAAATTTACACGATAGCAAAATTATTTTCTACTCGATAGTAAATTCGACGACGAATGACGGAATTCGCCCCCAGCAAACTAATACTCATTACGATTAAAATCGGCGAAAGTTACGTATTGTGAAAAATAGAGTACAGTCTATTTTTATGCGAAAAATCTTCGATTGCAAAGCACAGAAAATAAATTCATTAATATTTTCTATACATTATCTTATCACCACAATGTTTAGAAATATTCGTATACGCTAAAAATAATAGATATATATTATTTAGGGAGGGCTTTATCTACGATGAAATTCTTAAATAAGTCAAATATAATATTTAATTATTATATATGGTTTATACACGATGTTTCTGTTTACATGTAAAATTTTTCGTAATATAATGTAAAATGATATTTAGTCCAAATTAGTGCATAATAAGTGTGTGTTGTTATTTTGTCTGGTTCGAGTTCGTTTCCACCTTCAGAGTAGAAGGGTTTCTTTTATTATAAAAAAAGTTACCGTGATAAATAACTCCGTTCAAAAATGTCCAGTTATTAATACATTTTCCACTAAAAGTTTGTGTTGAATCGGATATTTTAATACTTTTAAAAGTAAAAAAATTTTGTGACTTCAGAGTAAGCATTCGTTTCGATATTTTTTGGTCACCAATTGAAGCAAGAAACGACACCAATTTCTGAATAAATATAGATTACATTTACAGTGAGATACAAAGTCATATCTAAAAGGTATATCTTTCTCTTTGCAATATTTTTGCTTTGCTCGCTTTGAATAATAGTTATAATTCCCAAAAAGTGTTAATATATTTCTGCATCATAATGATAATTTGAAGAAACGACCATTGCAGACGAGAAATGCCTTAAAGTTTATCGTATAAACCGAAAAAATGAATTACATTGGATAATATATATACACATAATATGTAGTGATAAAACGTATCATCTAGAAGTCTATAGCTTATAGATTTCAACGTTATCTTCCACTTCCCCGGAAGCAGTACGGCAACTCCAAATTTCGTACTGAAGCCACAATACTGTATAATACCTGCATATGTAGTGTTGCAAACAAACAAACATACAAGTGAAACTAATATATAAAAAAAGTTTTTATTATTAATTCATGCACATACATATATGTATCTTTAAGGTTTATGTTATTTCACATATAGAGTAGTACAATTTTAATTCAATACATTTCTGTATAGAACTTGTAGTGTTTTATACTCGTTTGTAAAGACGTAAAGATTTTGTAAAAACTTGGCTCTCTTGTATTGGAATTGAAAACTGGATGGGATTATTTCTCCTTTGCCACATAATTGTTCTTAAAATACTCTGCCTCAAATGTATAATTTGCAACTGTGTGGCATTAGAGACTATTTGTGGAGTAAGGGTTGTCATTAATAGGACGGGAACACAAATTTCAGTCTTATAATACATGACGGTAACTCTGGTGGTTCTAAGGAGTTGAGAATATCAGTAGGATACCATGTCACTTTTTTTAGTATTCATGAAATTGAGCGCAAAATAAAACTTTGTGTCTAGCATTGGCTGGACTTAATTAATTTTTTATATTTAGTATTAAGATTTGAATGCTTATTGTTAGTTCACTTTGTGAAGATCTAAAAAAAAAAACAAAAGTTTAAAAAAAAATGAAATTGGGCACAGGCAGATAACTGCAACCCTTGCCGTGGATATCGAACAATATTTGCCGCTTTATCCGCCCTAATTTCATTAGTCGGCTCCAAAATTATTTTTTGTCATATCCATGTTCTGTTTTTTATATTATTGAAGTCGGGATAAATATTGAGTTTTAACTACCTGAGGCTTGTACAATATTACAGAATTCACTTCATAATAATCATATTGTAGTTGTCAGTTCGAAAACAAACTGCGCAGATTTATAGAAGGGCAATAGCATAATGCCTCGTTAGAACATCATGTGAAGTCGCACTTTCATCATTCAGAGTGTAGCTTTGATAGTGAACGGACGTATTTGTTTTTTGATCGGCGTGTTACAAAAAAAAAAAGATAACGGTATAAGTAAAAAACCGCAATAAGTGAAGTGTGAATTAATACAAAATAAAAACTTTGTGACAATTATATTTATATACTTTTAAAGCAACAAAAATATAAATAAACAAAAAATTGCATGAGTGTACCCAGTAGGTGCAATTCTGAAAGAGAGCTTAGCTCCACTAAAAAAAACCTCTGGATTTCTGAAGAGGAATCATTGAAAAAATCATTGGACAATCTCCTGTCTCTAAGAGATAAAAAACGCACGCGTTCGTGCTCGCCAAACATTGTTGTTACAACAGACGACAAACCATCTTCCAGTCCAGCTATTGTTGATAAACCGAAAACGCAAGTGGGTATGGATAGGTATGTAACCGTAGTTAAACGGCAGCGAAGCCCCAAATCCGCTCAAATGTCATCTCAGTCCAAAATACCCAAAGATGATAAGACCACCACGACAATGGATAGTAATAGGTTTGCTATCCTTCAGACCGATGAACCAGCAATACCCAAAAAAACTTTTAAGCCGCCACCAATATATTTGCGAGAGCCTACCTCTAGTGAGTTGGTAAAACAACTTATTACGGCAATCGGCAAAGACACTTTTAATGTAACATCGGTTAAGCACGGCAGCATCAATGCAACCAAAATCCAGGTAAACAGTGAAACTGAATACCGAAAGTTGTCTGATGTCCTGGAGAAGGAGAAAAGATCGTTTTACACATATCAGCTTAAAAGTGCCAAAGGTATTCAGGTCGTTATAAAGGGGATTGACCCTTTTGTGGATACGAATGATGTCAAAACCGGCCTAGAGGACAATGGCTTCAAAATTAAAAATGTGGTTAATATTAGGAACCGTGAAAACATTCCTCAACCCATGTTTAGGGTTGAATTGGAACCTAGAGATATTGCCTTAAAAAAGAATGAAGTGCATCCCATTTATAACCTCAAGTATCTTTTGCATCGTAAGGTTACCGTTGAGGAGCCTCATAAGCGTTTAGGGCCCGTTCAATGCCTAAACTGCCAAGAATTTGGCCATACTAAGGCCTATTGTAAGTTGCCCGCAGTTTGCGTTGTGTGTGGTGAACTTCACGGTACATCGCAGTGCAAAAAACCTAAGACTGACTCGAGCGTTAAAAATTGCAGTAATTGTGGAGGTAACCATACAGCAAACTACAGGGGTTGCCCTGTCTACACTCACTTCAAGAGGTCGATGACAAATAGGTCACCAATTTTAAATATGCCACCTCAGCAGATAACCAGCATTTCTACAAGCAATTTTCCCCAGGTACACCAGTCAACCAGCCATATAAATGTGCAAAACCCCCAAAAAATTTCTTATGCGAATGTTGTAAAATCCGATAATCCAAACTTGAATCAAGAGTCCAAGCCTCAAAACTCCGACCAAAATTTTAGCAATCTCGAGGCAACTCTGCAGACTCTTGTTCAATCTATAAATACATTTACGGTTTCCATGACGAACATGATGCAGGAAATGCTGAAAATGCAATCCACTATTTTGCAGGCAATATTAAAAAAATGAACTGGTTAAAAATATGTTTCTGGAACGCAAACGGCATCCGCCAACACAAAAATGAACTTGAGCACTTCCTTATGGAAAAGCAAATCGACATAATGCTGATTGCTGAAACTCACTTAACAAGCAACAGCTATTTCAAAATTAATGGTTACAGACTATATGATACTAAAGATCCCCGTGGCAGATCTTGCGAAAGCTCAGCAATTTTGATAAAAACTAGAATTAAGCACTATTTGCTAAACGAGACATGTGAGGAGTATCTTCAAGCAACAAACATATGTATTGAACATTTTCATCATAAAATTGTTATTTCATCGATTTATTCCCCACCCCGGTTTTCAGTAACAGAAAATCAATATACAAATTTTTTCAATTCACTTGGGCCTCGATTTTTAGCGGCTGGCGACTATAACGCTAAACACACTTTTTGGGGTTCACGTTTAATTACCTCGAAAGGCCGTGTGCTTTTTGATACCGTTTCCAAAATGGGCTTAGATGTGGTTTCAAGCGGACACCCCACTTATTGGCCGTCAGACCGACGAAAGATCCCTGATGTTATAGATTTTGGAGTTACAAAAAATTTTCCTTTAGAGTGGATGCAAGTGGAGCCTTCATTAGATTTGTCATCAGATCACTCACCCACTATAATCTCCGTTTCGTTTCCTCAAGAGATTTGCTCCCCGTTGACCGTCAATAGAGTTAATTGGCTAAAATACAAAAAATTTCTGAGTACACATTGTACTGAAAATATCGCCCTGAGAACGCCTGAGGATATTGATGGGTCAATTAACGATTTTTCTGAAAACCTCAAACTGGCCGTACAGCATGCTACCACTAGTCATTTAAGATCTAGAAATGCGAACAATAGAACTTATTCATCTGAAATTGAGCAACTTCTGTCAGAAAAAAGAAGAGTCAGAAGAGAGTGGCAACTTCGCAGGTCGCCCCAGCTTAAAACTAGGCTACGGGAATGCATAACTCAGCTAAGAAATCTGCTTGAAGTCCATAGAATGGCTTCCCTTAAAACATATTTGGAAAGCCTTGATGGTACCCCTCAATCTGATTATTCCTTGTGGAAAGCGACAAAAGGTCTGAAAAGACCCGTAATAGGTAAGCCACCTTTGCGAACTTCAACTGGCGACTGGGCACGAAGCGATTCCGAAAAGGGGATGGTGTACGTTGATCATTTGAGAAATGTTTTTACGACAAATGATTCAGCGGATGCTGCAGCAGAGTTTCCGCCGTATGCTGTTAGACAGCCTGTGTCTTTGAGACTTAACTTTCAAGATGTCGAAAACGTTATCAATAACATAAACCCCAGGAAAGCTCCCGGTATTGATCAAATTACTGGTAAAATGCTTGAACAGTTACCTCGTGTAGCTAGAAGGGTTCTACTTTTTATTTTTAACGCCATTTTACGCCTTGAGTATTATCCTGCAGAGTGGAAGGTCTCAATGATTACTATGATACCCAAGCCAGGGAAGGATCTGACTAAGGTAGAATCATATAGACCAATAAGTCTTTTACCAACAATTTCAAAACTATTCGAAAAATTGCTAATGGCAAAGTTAAGTCCAATGTTGAACACTGTGGGATGCATCCCTGATCATCAATTTGGCTTTCGGGCTAAGCATAGCACCATAGAACAAACGCACAGACTAGTCAATGTCTTAAGACAAACCCTTGAGGAGAAGAAGTATTGCTCAGCTCTTTTCATTGATATTTCTCAAGCTTTTGATAAAGTGTGCACAAAATAAAGCTAAACTTGCCTGCAAATACACACAAGCTTCTGGAAAGCTACTTATACGGGCGGAAGTTTGTTATCAGAGAAGGCGACTTTATAAGCCCAACTCAGCCAATCAAGGCAGGAGTTCCCCAAGGCAGCATACTGGGGCCTACTTTATATTTGATTTACGCGTCTGACATGCCAACGACATCCGGAATCCACACTTCTACCTTTGCAGATGACACAGCGTTTTTGAGTGTTCATGAAAACCACCAATTAGCATCACGAAATTTACAGGAATATACTTCAATATTAGAGAAATGGCTAAAACTTTGGAAAATCAAAGTTAATGAACAGAAATGTACTCATGTTACATTCACACTGTGTAGGCAAACATGTCCGCCTATCCAAATTAACAACTCATCTATTCCGCAGCACAACGAAGTAAAGTACCTTGGTATTCACCTGGACCGTAGGCTAACTTGAAAGTCTCACATTGAAGCAAAGGTCACTCAGTTAAAACTAAAAGCAGCGCAGCTAAATTGGCTTATGGGCAGAAATTCGACACTGAAATTAGATTGCAAACTTTTGTTATACAACGCAATACTAAAGCCTATATGGTGCTACGAAATTCAGTTATGGGGCACCGCCTCAGCGTCAAACATTGAAAAAATCCAAAGGCGACAAAACAAAATTCTTCGAACGATTACTGCAGCTCCATGGTATGTAAAAAATTCCTGAATTCATAAAGATCTGAGTGTTCCGCTGGTAAAAGAGGAGTTTTCTAAGTACGCGACAAGGTATGTCAGTAAACTGGAACTTCATCCAAACCCTCCTGCGCGCAATATACTTAATTTTGGCGGCCACACTCGGCTTAAAAGAAGGGACACCGCTGCCACCATCAGATTGCTCAATAGGTGATTTTACCGAAATAGCTCCCGCATAATAAAACTTTTTGTCTAGCATTGGCCGGACTTAAGAATCACATTTTTAATTTTTAAATTTAGTATTAAGATTTGAATACTTATTGTTAGTTCATTTTGAAGATTCAATAAATAAAAAAATGCTTAAAAAAAAAAAAAAAATCATTGAGATAAGAGAAAATTTTCAGGCATGCATTTGTTTTCACCTGCTTGTTTGCCTCTAGTGATAACTTATTGAAACAGAGAATTGAAATCTCCCACACATAACGAGAATTTGGCTCGTCTGACATGTTTAATCGAGAATATTGTATGACATCTACCATCTACTTATTTCGACTTCTACAACAATTTATTGCAATACGGCGGAAGAAAAGTTGTGCTAATAATCTTGTTAAATGTCTTAATAAAATATTAGCAAATGGCGTTGATTTCCAGAGCCAAATGAGTTTAGAATATGCTGGAAGCTCTTGGAAATTAATAGTTACGATAGAAAATAATGATAAAATTTGACATTAGTGTGATATAGTAAATATAGTTTAACAGTCAATTCATAGAACACGAGCTCACGTCCAACAAGTCGATTTGTAGACGACTATGTAAAGAAATGGGTTTATGTGATGTGGCTGTGGCGAGTCGTGCAGGTTACCTTAATTCGTTTATACTCGTATGTCAAATAGTTTAAAAATGTTATCATTATATGATAAAAATACTATTTGTTTGCATTTTTCCATATACAAATTTTCATGCGGTCCACTTAATTATACGCACTAAAAATTCAATATTCCTGTATCTTTTGCAATTTTTAAAAAATAGAAGTGTAACCTAGACATCTTGAGTTATTTAAATTTTTGCAGCTTAAGATCCTGTATTGTTTTTTTTTTTATAAAAAGTAACGGATTTTTAATTTTTATTTCGATATTTCGCTAACAGTTTGTTAGCATCATTAGGAAAATTAAAATTAAATAATTTAACATAAAAGAAGATCAAATAATATTAGGATAAAACTAGAGACCATGAGATATAAAAAAATTATACCAATAGTGGTGTCTTAACTAAACAAATTTTTCTGAGCACTTTACAAAAAAATTCCAAAAATGTGCTATTTCTTTGGTTCACTTGAATAAAGGAACCTTAACTAATTTTAATGAGAAACAGTTTTTCCTGTTTTTTATTACTTGTTCTTTATTATTACTTTATTTAAGAACGATTAGTAGAGCGTAGAACCCTCATTGTTTTTAATAACTTCAAATATACGAGTTTTCATTGACAGATAAAGAGAATTAATTCAGTAATCCAACGAACTTTGACTCCGAGCATTCTTAATAGCCAGAATTAGTGACTGCTTGTCATCAAATTGTCTACCTGCTTCATAGACCTTACGACATAATCCATCCCAGACATTTTCGATAATGTTTAGATCTGGCGAATAGGATGAAGAGTCAAGAATATCAACAATTTAGCTTGCAAGCAACTCCTTTACTACCCTGTCGTTTTGTATAGGGGCATTATCCTGCTGTAATATCCAAGATATGGGACTAAATAGTTTGTTGAACTTCGGAAAAGATAATTCCAATAACATTTTATAGCTTGCACCAGGCATTTTTGCACTTAAAGATCGATGGTGCCATAGTACGCAATAAAATAATGCCTACCTCTCGGCTGTGATGTCGGTTCAAATATCGCTTTTCTTTGCACAAATCATGGAAATAGTAGTTATAGCTGTCAGGTCCATCCAAATTAAACTTTTTCTCGTATATACGTTTCTCCAGTCATTTACATGACCTCTTTGCTGCACACCCAATGCCACATACTAGTCTTTTGTGGATTGAATCCGCTTTTCCTGACGAGAAGCATTAAGTGGCGGAAGTTTTTTTTTTCTAATATCCGATATTTAAGATACACACAGCTTTTGATTACTCTGCGTACTGATGACTTGCTTGCTAAGGCAGAATTAGAAGCAATTCTGATGATTTTTCTTTTCTCATGCGTAGATAAAGACGATAAAACCCTTCCTTTAAAATTGTTTCCATATCCCTCGTGATCCTTGGTGTAATTGTCGACAACGGTTGGGCTTCGTCCAATTTTTTAGCTTTTGATCGACTAGAATATCCTTCAGGATGGGAGGATAGACTTAAAGTTTTTTGTTTTGCCATTTTGACTTGTAAATTGATTAAGATGTAATAAATTGTTATAAACAATCGCTCCGTACAAAAAAAAATCATCGATTACTTTAAAAATAACAAAAACAGAATAAAATGCCTTTATAAATTGCTCAAAAAAGTTCTTTAGTTAAGAAACCATTTTTGTCATGATTTTTTTATGCCCTAAGAGCTTCCGTTTCTATTTTAAAGTTCTACAATTGGTAAAAATTGCAGAAGACACCGGGTGCTGAATATAGAATTCTTAGTGCCTTTAAATCAGTGAACCGGAGTGTACGTAAATAAATAAAACAAAAAAAAGTTTAAAAATTTAAATACAATTTTTTGTGAATTGGTTAAATGAAACTTAAATAAATTATGTTGCAAAATACTCGGAAATTTGTTTTTATTTTAAATATGAAATCTCGCTACTTAAAAAATTTTTTTTTTTTGAGAAACTTTGCTCGAGGGGTAAAAATTTATTATCCATATTACCACATAACTAACCGTGTAACTTGTTCCGAGTTTTTGTTTTTTTGCAACTCCTATAATTGACTTCAGTAATAGCAAAAATCCCCCACTTCCCCGGACACAATATCACAACTTCCATTTTCGCACTAAATCGAATGACCGTTTATTGTTCAAATTTCCACAAAATTCCACAGCAAAAACGCAAACCGAATATGAAAAACCGGTTAGCGAAGTAATTCTAAATTTTTTAGGAATTCCCAAAATCAGCTTCGTGAATCCCTAAAATACCTCTACTTCCCCAGAAGTAATACGACTCCAATTTCCGTACTAGAGCAGCAACACTATATATACAATTTTATATACCTACATATGTAATAATCTCTCATAGAGCATGAGTTTCAAGATTTATAAATATAAAAACATACAAGGGAAGCTAATATGCATGTAAAGAAATTTTATACTTAACATAAAATTGTATTAACTACTCGTATATGTTACAAAATACATAAATCTAAAGGGTGTTTAAATTTTAAGGGCCGATGTTGATTTTTTATTATGATAATATTGGTATGGTTCGATTACGTATGGAACAAAATATCGTTAAGACCTCTGCGGCACACCTAATTCCGATGGTCCAAATTTCTGATAACTTTGAGACACAATTGAGGTTCTATGCAGTTAACGTGCCGAATTAATTCTTGAATTGTTGTTGGCTTATTGCCAACAACAAATAACCCTAAAGAAAGAAGTCTTTCAGTTCGGGTCATTAAAAATTCTTTATCATCTCACGATAGCGAACACCATTCAGATTAACTGCTTGACTGGCCTCGTTTTGTAAAAAATGCGGCCCAATGATGCCGCCAAACCATAAACCGCACCAAACAATCACTATTTGTATGTGCATTAGTTTTTCTACAATCACTCTTGGATTATCATTCGCCCAAATGCTGCAATTCTACTTATTGACGAATCCACTGAGGTGAAAGTATGCCTCATCACTGAAGATGATTTTCTTCGAAAACTGATCTTCCACTGTTGACATTTCTTGCCACCATCCTTTTTTTTTACTCGATTGCGTATCTTTTCATAGTTAAAATTGAGTTAAACTGAAATTGAGAAATTTCAAATGAAATACAGGAAAAAACGACGTTTAGTTTAGATTCACATTCAGCATTAGGCCTTAACATTTAACCACCCGATATCCATTGAAAAATTGACAAATCATATAATAGTGCATCAGCCAAACTTTTGCTATGTTGCTACATATATGTAACACCTTGCTTCGCATGCTCATACTATCTAATATTCGAAAATACTTTTCATTACGAGTACAATAATGTTAAAAATTATATTTTAAGTTATAAGGGGAATTTGAAAATCTTATGAGAATAGATATGAGGTCTGATCAGAAAATAACCGTTATTTTAAATTATTTCAAAAAGTATTTATTTACTCATCAATAACTATCTTGTCCCCTTTAAAGTAATCCCCCTCAGATATAATACACTCATGCCAGCATTTTGTCCAATCCTCGAAACACTTCTGAAATGCGCTTTTTGGTATGGCCAACATCTTCTGTTTCGATTTAAGTTTGTCTCCTCAATCGAAGCAAAACCCGTTCCTTTCAGCGGTGTCTTCAGTTGGCGAAAGAGGAAAAAGTCAGCGTGGGCCAAGTCCGTTGAATACGGTAGTTGAGGCATGATAAGGATTTTGTTTTTGGCCAATAAATAAATAAATAAAAGAAAATACTCTTTAGATATTAAAAACAAAGGGAACAAGTAAGAGTGTAGTATATTCGGCTGGGCCGAATCTAAAATACCCTTCACGATAGTCACGAATATGTATAGTATATTAAAAATGTGACCTAAATATGCTCGGTTATATATGAACCGATATCGGAGTTTTCTATTTTCTGTATTTTAGTAACCTTCTTTTATAACGAGAATTGCTTTTCAGCAAAAAAAAAAATAATTTTTAATGGAAAAATCGGTTCAGGCTATATCTCGGGTATATATGGACCGATATGGAACATTTTAATTTCCCATATTTATATAACCTTATTTCATTACCAGAACTGCTTTTAAGCACAACAAATTGTTTAAGTTCGCTTACGCGGCATTTTCATGAAAACCACGGTTTAGGCTGTATCTCTGGTATATATGGACCGATATCGGAAATTTTCATTTTCCATATTTATATAACCTCATCTTATTACCAGAACTGTTTTTAAGCAAAAAAAGTTGTTTAAGTTCGCTTACGCGACATTTTCATGAAAAACCCGGTTTGGGCTATATCTCGGGTATATATAGACCGATATCGAAAATTTTCATTTTCCATTCTTATATAACCTTATTTTATTACCAGAACTGCTTTTAAGCAAAAAAAAAGTTGTTTAAGTTCGCTTACGCTGCATTTTCCTGAAAACCCCGTTCCAGGCTATATCTGCGGTATATATGGACCGATATCGGAAATTTTCATTTTTCATATTTATATAACTTTATTTCATTACCAGAACTGTTTTTAAGCAAGAAAAGATGTTTAAGTTCACTTACGCGACATTTTCATTAAAACCGCTGTTTAGGCTATATCTCGGGTATATATGGACCGATATCAAAAATTTTCATTTTCCATATTTATGTAACCTTATTTCATTACCAGAACTGCTTTCGAGCAAAAAAAAAGTTGTTTAAGTTCGCTTACGCGACATTTTCATTAAAAATCTGATTTGGGCTATATCTCGGGTATATATGGACCGATATCTGAAAAAAAAAATTTTTTGCCTTTAAATCACCATGCTTAATAAGTGTGTGAAGTTTGAAGCAAAACGAACAACTTTTGTTTTCAAAAATTTTCATAGAAAACTGCAAAAAAAATGTTTTTTTTCGGAATTTTGAATATATCTCAGCTATACGTGGACCGATATTACTGAATTTCAATAGCAAACCCATGAATCGATGGGGTAAAAAAATGGTAAAAGAAAAAAGTTTCTAAGTCTAATGGTTTTTATCAGAAACGGTATTTCAACAGCGGACAGACGGACAGACGGACAGACGGACATCGCTTAATCGACTTTTCCATTAATTCTGATTCAGAATATATATACTTTATAGGGTCGCAAAAAAAAACTGTAGAAATTACAAACGGAATCACAAACTTATATATACCCTTTACATTTTTGTGAAGGATATAAAAATTTGATGCTTGTGGTTTAAAAATATATTAAAAATTATTTCTACTAGAATGACCCAGGATGCAGCGACAAAACTAATGCACGTAACCTTGAATATTCTTCATTACTGACAATAAGAAAAACGTACTTCCAAAAGAAGTCATTATTTGTCTAAATATCAAAGTAAGCAAGTGCAGCGAAAATTTGCCTATAGTTTTCTGTCATTTCCGTGCCTTCAAACTTGTTCTGGACGTCACTTTAAGAAATGGCGCGATATAACTATTCAGTGCATTTAAAAAAAAATAGTAGCTGATTTTAAAAACGGCCAATCAGTGACCACAATTGCAAAAAAATTTGACATTCACCACTGCGTTATATCAAGAATTATAAGCCGTTTTTATTGTTCGGGTACTTTGGTAACAGAACATAAAGACGTGATGGCCAGGCAATAATATGTTTGATAAAAAAAGACCAATCCGTGTCGTCAAGAACCATCGCTACACAATTGTTATTAAACGTTACCCCCAGAAGGATTCAAAGGCAGGCTGCAGACGGCGGACTAAAAGCATACCATACAAAAGCCAGGTGGGTATTTGCAAGGGAACACATTAATTTGACCACCACACAAATGAATTCCATACTATTCTTCGATGAGTCCAAATTTAATTTAAAAGGTTCCGATAAATTAAAACTGATTAGATGATCGAAAAGCCAACGACTTAGTCCACGTTATACTAAAGGCACATTTAAACATGGTGTCAGTAGAATTTTAGTCTGGGGATGTTTTTCAGGCCATTTTTATATATTTTAGATTTATGTATGTATTTAATTTAAAAATTTTTATTTATCTTTGTTAGAAGTCACAATTTTATTGGCCAATTGGCCAATGATAAGGATTTTGTTTTTGCTCAAAATTTAGTAAAAACGTAAAAAAGTGAAAAATAAACTGATAATCTGAAATGGCTGATATTGCCAACTTATATAACAGACAAGTGTACCAACATAACAGAAAAAAAGCGAAAATATAACATATGTAACTCACGAAATTTGAAAATAACGGTTATTTTTTGTTTATCAGACCATGTATGCTTAATACGTCGGTTATCATATGATTGCTTGGTTTATTGGGATATGTTTCATAAATTAATACTTCATGACTCGTTTTGTTTTATTACTAAAAGTGAAAACAAAATGTGAATTATTGTACATTTTTATACCTCATCACTTATTATATTTATCATCTTGTATTGTGTATGGTCGGAATTTTCATATTCATTTGTTATAGTGTGAGTTCAAATGGATGCAGCAATATTGTATGGCTGACTAGCAACACCACACAGCGCTGACTAGGTTCTCAACATTTAACTTTAAGGCTGAGAACACTGCCCGACAGCAAAATTGGCCTCCCTCGAGTTTTGTTGAGTAATGTATATACTACAACCGATTACTTTATAGCGTAATATTTCTACGTAATAAAGAAGAACCGAAAACAGATTAAAACTTAAGCGCACCGCATACTTTTATTCAAAGGCCTGCCAAAAAACTATTTTTTAACGGAGCGGTATCGTCAGTAAGAAGTTCATGCGGTGTATTCTGACTTTTTATACCCTTCACAAACATGTAAAGGTTCGTGATTCCGTTTGTTATTTCTACAATTTTCATTTCCGACCATATAAAGTATACATATTCATAATCAGAATTGATAGAAAATTCGATTAAGCGATGTCCGTCTGTCCGCCGTTGAAATACCGTTTCTGAGGAAACCATTAGACTTAGAAACTTTTTTCTTTCATCATTCTATTACCCCATAGTCATGGGTCTGCTATTAAGATTCAGTAATATCGGTTCACGTATAGCTGAGATATATTAAAAATTCCGAAAAAATCAATTTTTTTCTGCAATTTTGTATGAAAATGTTTGAAAAAAAAGTTGTATGTTTTGCTTCAAACTTTACACGATTATTAAACATGGCGACTAAAAGGCAAACAGAATGTCCAGATATCGGTCCATATACACCCGAGATATAGCCTAAACCGATTTTTTAATGAAAATGTCCCGTAAGTGAACTTAAAAAACTTTTTTTTTTGCTTAAAAGCAGTTCTGGTAATAAAATGAGGATATATAAAAATGGAAAATGAAAATTTCCGATATCGGTCCATATATACCCGACATGTAGTCTAAACCGATTTTTCAAATAGTAAAATACAGAAAATTAAAATATTTCAAATCGGTCCATATACTCGTATTCCCAGGAGCCTGAAATTTTTTTTGCTTCTTCTGATTGAAACAAGGTTATTAAAATACAGATAATGAAAATTAACGATATCGTTCCATATATACCCGAGATATAGCCTAAATCGATTTTAACATAAAATTTTTTATTTTATTTTATTTTTTGCTGAAAAACAATTTTCGTTACTAAAATACAGCAAATAGAACATTTCGATATCGGATACCAAGATATATCTTAAACAAATTTTTCAATGATGATGATGATGTCCATGAAAGATTTCTTTATTGGAATGGTGATTAGGTACGTGATTATCGTGAAGGGTATTTTAGATTCGGTCCAGCCGAATATACAACACTCTAACTTGTTTATTAATTTTCAAAAGTTAAGGCATCATATTCTGGTGCATATTTCTTACGTACACAAATTAAAAATATTCCTAGTTTGAATATATCAATAACTTTAATTTGGGAGGTTTGAAACCACTCGAATTAAAGAATATACATATATCTTGCATAACTTCCGCTTTCTTATATACTTTGATTCGCATATTCTTTTACCAGTTCAATTTTTTAGAATCCGTTAGCAGATTTTCTGTATTATGCCAAAGTTAGATTTTGTTGTACAGTATAGTTCTGCTTTATGTTAAATTATTTATGTTTATTTTGGTAAGTATTCCGCTTTTTATTTCCACATTTTTTATTTGGCCATATATTCATTTTGTGACTTTTATTAACACATTAAAACTGCCAGAAAATTTATAACAAAAGATGAAGAATTAATAAAAGCATACAGAAACACACACTCTATTAATATTTCACTTATTTACTTAATTTATACATACTGATTTATTTGAATACAATAAAGAAGTATGTGAAGTATATTCATATTTACAATATCATTTTGCCATCATATGATAAATAGATGAATATTTATTAGTGGTTAATGAAAACAGGAGGGAACAATCAGTTTTTTGCTTTAGAAAATTTTAAATGAATTATAATAAAGATTTAAGAATTTTAACAAAGCTTTGCACAAAACTGAACTTTTAAGCGAATTTTTTTGATTTAAATTTTGATAATAAATTTCTTCTGACATAAATTTGAGTTTAGTGTGCTAAAATTGATTGCCGCATGACGAATTTTTGAGACATTGAAAGATTAAGCGAAAGCCTTTGATCTGCTTAAAAGAAATCTTATCTGAAGCCCTAACAACGTTAATGAGTAGTACGAAACCTGATATCATAGCGGAAAAACATGCACATGCATGGTTTTAAATCTCTTTCAGGATATGGTTGTCATATGAAAAAAGAGAAACAAAGCATGTGCATAAATGAAAATACGTATATACAGGGTGGCGCAAAATAACCCACCGATGTTTTTTGGCTGTAAGTTAAAAAAATGAAAAACTTTGATTCTTCTTGTGGATTATTTTTATTTGGTCTTTTAATTTTTTTACATCAAGGAGAGAATATGATGTCATGCAAATGGCCCTTTTTATAGAATTTTCCATCACATTGGCCAAAACTTCCAGCGACATGTCCTCACATTCTTAACGGATATTGTCTTAAATTAGCATATTAAGAAATCTGTTATTATGTTAATAACATTATGTTAAAAATCGTTTTTGTGTATTTTAATTTTTTGTGACACTTTATGTAGAATGTATTTATGTATGTATATTAATATTATTTTCATTTCCTTTCAAATAATATATAAACAAAAATCAAAAAAATTTTTAAATTTGCAATACAAAATTGTTTCTATCGTGAAAAATTTATATATAAGTTTTTAATATAAAAATCAAAATATTATAAATAGCTTGTTTTTTGTTGTCTAGCTGTCTATATGTCGACATTTCATAGGAGCTATCCGAATTATCAGAAGACTAGGAAAATTTTGAAAGATATTCTCAAAGATTTAACTTTATATCCGAATAATCTATATAAACTATTGAGAATTTAAAAACAAATATGACTTAACCATACTCCTCAATATACAAAAAACAAGCTTTTTGTTATTCACCTTTCAGCTAGGAAACAAAAAACAAGCTATTTATAATTTTTTTATTTGTATCAATTTTAGATAAACTCAGTTGTTTTAATATAAAAAATATTATGCTTTTTATAAAAATACTCGTATTTATGTGCTGTTCATGGAGCGCAAACGAGCGAATTGCCTAAGAAATTTGTATGAAAAGCACTAAGCCTTTTGTACGCTTTCTACACAAATTTGCTAGCCATGTTGCTCCGTAACAGCCCATTAAGCAAAAGGGAAAACTAAGCCTTTATTAATTTGTCGTTGTTACCAATATTAGGTGTGTTCTACGAGATCTCGGGCTAGTTTGGACTAATAAGAGTAAAAAGCAAAGTACTCTCTAAATTTGCAAACTTTACCCAAAACTGCTGGAACGCAAAATACCACAATTGTACATCTTGCAATACTAGTGCTGCTTACTTTTTAGATTAAAGTGATTTTAGACGCTTAAAACGCATAGCAAAAGATTTGCATTATTGGCAACAGCTATAAAATAAAAAGCAATCTAAAAATTTCAGTACATTTTTATAGCACATATTTATTAAATGAACAGCCAAATAACTATTGCATGTTCTCCTTACAACTTCACAAGATTATTTTTAGCTTGGGCAACCTTCCATTTTGCTTTTAACTAATTTTTAATCAAAAACTTTTTTCCAATTTGCAAATTTTCTGATTACATTTTCAGTTTCATATGTATGTAAACATAAAACAGCTGATTATTAAATTCTAGTCCGAATTTACCAAAAGAAAAAGTTCGGTCTAATTTGTACAGGAAATGAAAAATATTACTCTCTCATTTTCTCCCAAAATTGCACAAAAATTGTTACTGGGAACGCTTTTGGACTAGTTTGAACTTTTTCGCTATTCACGTGGAACACAGCTATTGTATTTTGTATTTTTTTTTTAGCAATTTTGTGAAAAACTTATTAAATTACAATAATAAAAAACATTTGGTGCGTTTTTCCGGGTATAACGAGTTTTTTCTCTTATTTTGCAATTTAAAGTAGACAACGCTGATTACTATGTGTCACCACTATCACCCTTGTGCGATCTGACAATTTTTTGGCCATTCGTAATTTATTTCCATTATCTCAAGAACATATAGTAATATATATTTAAATTAATTTATTAATATTTTAGTTGTGTAGTTTATTTATTTGTTATACTTTAACGGCTGTACTCCTAAAAAATATTGTATGTTTATTAAGTCCTTATTTGACAAATTTTCTATAGAAATACTTTTTATGAATAAGGCCATAATTATTTATTTCTGTACAATAGATAGCTTGTGGTGCTGGAAAAATTTATACAAACATAAAAACTGGAAATATGGCCTTAGAACATTTTTGAATTCAAAATATTGATAATTGAACTGATGTTGAAAATTATTTCGATACATAATAACCCGTTGCTACAACACGTTGGCTTGCCGAGTTGTGTGTTTTGCGCACAAACTGTGCGACATTAACTCATAATTTCATATATTAAAAAATGCTGTTGAGTATAGATCACTGCAGGTGCAACAATTATATATAAAAATAAGAGCAAATCGAAATAAAGTTGTACAACATGCTCCTAAATTTTACAACCAGTCGATACAACTACCCAAAAAATCTAAACTTTTTAATCTTTCGTACAAGCGAGACACAACTTCATACGACAGTTTACAATCTAATCACCAACATTGTCATGTTGTACAACTAGTCGCATAGTCTGTGGCTTGCTTTATACTTTTTATGGAGTGGCAAAAGTTGTTTCCGGTGTACTCACGTACGTAGGTATTTGCAACTAAAGTGATCATGTGTGTGTATGCATGTACAAACTCTATACCAAACATGCCCAGGCCTATGCGCTTGATACTCAATTGTTTTTGTAAATGCGCTTACCCTGCATTTACACATACGAGTAATCTCATGCGAGTGCTGAATATGTATTATCAACATAAATTTCTTCGAAAAACTCGAATTTCTTGCAACTTTCATTTCTGTCTACACATGCGAGTGAGAGTTCATTTTAAATTTGTCGTCAGCACGTGAACTTCAAACAATTTGTTTTATTCATATATTTTGTTTCTTTGGCTGTCTTTATAAACTGGAGTTGCCGTGTTCTTCACTTGAGAATATTTTTAGAAAATAGTTGGCATTAATTTGTATTATCATTATATTATTGATATTAACACTTTATAATTTAAGCATTTCTATCTATAGTATTAGTTTTAATAAATTAACATACAAACTAGCTAAAACTCAGGTTTTAATTTTATAATGATCCAGTTGATTTGTTTAAAATTATTTACACGGTAACACTGTTTGTTTGACATTTGATTGCATGGAAGTGCCAAAAAATCACTCGCATGCAAATTTAGCTGCGAGTGCGAAAAATGTGAATGTGGTAGTAAAAAAATGTGAGTGTATTGAGTTTATCGAACTCTTACTCGTATGTCGAAACACCCCAGCGGCGAACACTGCCTACCACATTACTTCTCTTCAATGATGTGTGCAACACTTTGTAATCGATGACTGCTAACTTACAAAGTGTATGACAGTTGTATATGGAGCTCCCAAAAATGAATTACGTTCATCTTTTGTAAAACATTTATATATATGTATTTTATTTTTTAGTTGTAAATCTAACGTGTGCCGTGTTTGTCGGACAACGTAAGTCGGACAACATAAGTTTTACTTAACAAAATCAGTGCTAAAGGTAAGAGTGCCTAGAAAACATTATAAAAAAGGTAAAAGAAATATAAAACATCTAATGAAAAACAAAATAATGCAGTAAACAAAACACAGAACAAATTTATTTAATGGAACATTCCTAAAAAACTGAAATGCGCAGTAGTTACGAGCTGCCTACTGCCGGCTTACAATGTATGCGAGATTGTATCCGAACTGCCTACTTCCGACTTACAAAGTATGCGAGATTGTATTCGAGCTGCCTACTGATAGCTTACAATGTATGTTAGGAAGTAATGAGCTTTTGTTGGATGAACACCACACTAGCCCGCTTACTTTGTGTACAGGTGGTAGGCGTTCACTCTACAAATGCGGCAATGAGTATGAAAATGTATACTAGGTTCGTATATGAGATGGTGTGCATTACTGACTTACAAGTGTGCATCGGATCATCGCTTCTGTAAGCGAAACTTTGGCCGCTGGGACTGGGTTAGCTATAGGGCTGTGCTCTTTCATACACATATACTGGGCTCAGCATTAGCAATGAAAAATACACAAACAAATTCGTCTTTTATATTTTTTTTTCGTTCTTCACCGCACACACACAAACCAAAGCAAAAACACTTTCGCATGCTTTGTTGGTAAACATTGACGACAGCGATTATCAGTGTGAAGTTTGTTTTTGTAAAATATTATATAAAAGTAGTTTTTGCTTAAATGTATTCCATGTAGAACTTTTGGGCAACACTGCTCTATACATATTTATGACTCATGAATCGCTTAAGCAACATTAACTGCCTGGCCCACGATTTCACTCGACATCGCTCGCTCCCATCATGTATTTTGTAACCAAAAACTACATTTTAAAATTTGTTTTTGTTTCAAACGTATTTATGCGAGCAAGCGATGTCGAATGTTATCGTGGGCCAGGCAGTAAAACACCATGTTGTTTTTTTATTGTTGTACTTATTATAATTCCAGTTTCAGAATTTGAATTTACTTTGAATTTATCTATAATTTTTTTCAGAAACATATCCCATTTTAAGTTATATACAGGCATGTTCTGAGAAACGCAAATCGCTTAAATTTAACGTTTTCGATTTGAAAACGCCAAATAGGTGTTCTGAGAAACGTATAACGCAAGAAGTATGGTTTTGCATTTTGATAGCGCGAAATAGGTGTTCTAGAAAACGCATATCGCTTATAATTGGCGACTTGTGTATGTGGCTCGCATGTGTATATTGAAGTGAACTGGTTGAATTTGCTAAAACTGAACTTGCGAAAGGCAACAAAATTATTCACAATTAAAATTTAATATGTCTTCTTTGTATTTCAGTAAAAAGTTTAAAGAATTTTACACATTTGTAATTAAAAAAACTAAATTAAAAATTTTGTCTATTTGTTGTCAATTTTATTTTATTTATATAGCTACCACATATGTATGTACGTATGTAAAACACATGTAGTATTTTTTCAGAAAAAACTCTGAAACGCCAGTAAAACGCTCGTTCCGTAGAACACCAAGAAATCAATTAAGTGTTTTTCAGAACGCTTTGCGGTTTCAGAACGCGTGTTTCTCGGAACATGGCTGATAGTAAATTAAACAGAAATCTATTCACAACTGTCAACTTTTGCTGGAAAGTTGATGAGTAGAATTGCGTAGAATAATTGCCGTAATATTCGTGATCTGCTTAAGTAAGCAAATTTCCAAAAATGTAACTAGCGAAATATTATCGGATACGTTTGTAAACGCATAAAAACTGTGCATTACTGCTGGAGTGATGCTGGTTTATATAAGACAATGCAATATATTTTATGTCATGCCAAAAAGTTTCCCCACCACTGGCATTTGGTTGAACAAATTAAAGCCATATACTGATAGATAACTAGAAGGTCGTATCAGCTGAAAAATAAAACAGAGCCGTAATTCATGGTCATATAAACGAGGAGAAAACAAAAAAGAAAAAGTAAAATTAATATTTTTCTATGTGAATATAAAAATTACGTATAAACGAAGAATAAATTGGCTATAACTCAAGAAACACTTATTATGTTGTAGTCTGCAGTATACAAATCTATGAGCAATTAATAATATTATATTTACATCGGCGATAAATTCTGTACACAGTCTTAAAACAGAAACGAAAATATAAAAAATTATAATATTTTATGCCAATATTGTTCTTTAGAATGTCCAAAAACTACGCTAAAATTACGAATAGTGGTCGATATGCTTAAACAGTGATGGCCATACACACACATTCATTGCTATACGCTGTATTTTATAAGTAGCACCAAAAACGATTGAGTGGTTTTTGGAAAACTAAGTAGGGAGATCAAAGTACACAGAGATGAAAAATTCATTTTTGCTCCTTACGCTTTAAACTTTTATTCATAAGCAACGAGTTTTGTAATTTAAAAAGCATACGTAAGTAGGAGATAGAAACAGCACATATTTGCTGGTTCTCTTCTGACATTTCTTCGAAAATTCCAAAACCTGATTTTAGTTTAATAAACCGTTTCTTACCTCTGTATACTTTGCGGTCGTACTTCATTAGAGTGTAATAAGATACTAATTTGATGATTGGTTAAATGTAAGATGATTTTGGTACGAAGATTTTTCTAGTATACATCTGAGCACAATGCAGCAGTAGATTTTTGTGTATTATTCTCGCGACCATAGGAAATTCTAATTGTATATACAAGGTGGACCAAAAGTTACTATTTGGTTTAAAACTTTAATAACTTTTTCGTTTATATATTTTTTAATTTTTTCAAATTATATAAATAACTCTTGGAGAATAAATAATAAACAACTGAACAAACAACTAGAATAATAAAATTTTATTATTTAAATCAGAGATCAATTATTTTAACGCAAATAGCATATCGTCGACATTTTAACGTCAGAAGCTTAGTTGATCATCATCACCAACATGGCACCGTAATAAATTTGCCTCAAACCGGTAGTCCACGTTTAAGTCACACTACAGAAAATATTGAACGAGTACAGCAAATTATTAACGAGACGCCCGAAACATCTGCATAAGGCGTTTTGCTTGGCTAGAAATGTCTCGTACGTCACTACGCCGCTTTTTAAAATAAGATTTACAATTATACCCATATAAGGTGCAATTGGTGCAAGAATTAAAAATCGCAGATTATCGGCAACGTGTAAATTTTGCAGTTAAGTTTCAAAGTGTTGGCCAGAAATGAAATCAACTTTGTTGAAATTTGATTATGAGTGATGATGTTCATTTTCATTTGAATGTCTTCGTTGGTAAGCAGAACTGTAGCTTCTGGTGTTCTGAAAATCCAAGAGCCATTCATCAACGCCAATTGCATCCCAATTAGGTTAAAATGTGGTGTGGGATCACATCTGAAAATATCATTGGGCTTTATTTCTTCGAAAATGAAATATAAGTGCTGATATGATAGAAAACTTTTTACGTCCTGCTTTTGAAAACAGACCTGGTACCAATATGGTTTCGTCACGATGGAGCCTCTGCCCATACTGCCCAAGGACCATGTCACATTTAAGCCAAATTTTTGGATAGCGAACAATATCCTGAATTTCGGAAATTTTTTGGCGAGCACTATTGCCAGATTTGACAGCACTCGACCACTTTCTTTGGGGTTATTTGAAAAGCGAGTATATGTGAACAAGCCAGAAACAATTCTGGAACTCAGGACAAACATTGTTGCAGAAATTCGAACGCTACAGCCTCAAATTTTGGAAGATGTTAGGAAACGCTCTAAAAAGAGCCCCTCAGTCATTTAACAGACATTATTTTTCAAACTAAGGGCCATTAGAACGGATGAAGAATAGTTAACATTAGGATTATATCTTATAGATAATATTTTTTTGGTTATTACAACTTAACATTAACCTGATATTAACTGATAACTTAACAGCAGGTTTATCCTCATGGAAAATTTCAAAGTTAAATTTATGCATTTGAGGCTGTCATGTTTTCTGCTGAAAAAATTTTAACTTAAGTTGTTGGAATTTGAAAAATTTATTGGTAACTTTATCGTTCACGTTAACTAATGTTAAGGTTAACTATCAAGAACTTTATCGATAGGTTGTAAAAATGTCCCTTAGTGCAACAAAATTTCCATTTTGCATATTACTAAAATATAATCTAAGAAAAAAAAATTAATAACCAAAAAAATTATTAAATTTATAAACTCCATTGTAACTTCTGGCCCAATCTACATATCGCTCCTTTATTGCAACATAGTCATATCTCAAAAAATTAGCTTTTCAAAAATTTATTTAAATTACTTTTAAACTATTTCTTTTAGAAGATATTTTCTAAAAAATTTTTCTAAGACTTGTATGGAAGCTAAAAATTTGAAATGTGTTTTTCTCGAAACAAGCTTTTTTAATTATGACTTTCTTTTTTTTTTTTGTTAAGCGTTTTTATTTATTGAATCTTCAAAATGAACTAGCAATAAGTATTCAAATCTTAATACTAAATATAAAAATAAAAGAATTAATAAAAAAAAAATAAAATGTGCTTTTTACTTACGTCCAGCCAATGCTAGACAAAAAGTTCTATTATGCGGGAGCAATATCGGTAGAATCACCTATTGAACGTTCTGATGGTGGCAACGGTATCCCTTCTTCTCAACCGACTGTGGCCGCCAAAATTAAGTATATTACGCGAAAGAGGGTTTGGATGAAGATCCAGTTTACTGACATACCTTGTCGCGTACTTAGAAAACTCCTCTTTTACCAGCGGAACACTCAGATCTTTATGAATTCAGGAATTTTTTACATACCATGGAGCTGCAGTAATCGTTCGAAGAATTTTGTTTTGTCGCCTTTGGATTTTTTCAATGTTTGACGCTGAGGCGGTGCCCCACAACTGAATTCCGTAGCACCATATAGGCTTTAGTATTGCGTTGTATAACAAAAGTTTGCAATCTAATTTCAGTGTAGAATTTCTGCCGATAAGCCAATTTAGTTGCGCTGCTTTTAGTTTTAACTGAGTGACCTTTGCTTCAATGTGAGACTTCCACGTTAGCCTACGGTCCAGGTGAATACCAAGGTACTTGACTTCATTGTGCTGCGGGATAGGTGAGTTGTTAACTTGGATATGCGCACATGTTTGTTTGCACAGTGTGAATGTGACATGAGTACATTTCTGTTCATTAACCTTGATTTTCCAAAGCTTCAGCCATTTTTCCAATACTGAAATAAATTCCTGTAAATTTTGTGAAGCTAATTGGTGGTTTTCATGAACGCTCAAAAACGCTGTGTCGTCTGCAAAAGTTGAACTGTGGATTGCAGATGTCGTTGGCATGTCAGAGGCGTAAATCAAATATAAACTAGGCCCTAGTATGCTACCGGGGGGAACTGCTGCCTCGATAGGTTGAGCTGGGCTTATAAAATCACCTTCTCTGATAACAAATTTCCGCACATATAAGTAGCTTTCCAGAACTTTGTGAGTATTTGCAGGCAAGTTCAACTTTATTTTGTGCATCAAGTCGTCGTGCCACACTTTATCAAAAGCTTGAGAAATGTCAATGAATAGAGCTGAGCAATACTTCTTCTCCTCAAAGGTCTGTCTTATGACATTGACTAGTCTGTGCGTTTGTTCTATTGTGCTGTGTTTAGCCCGAAAACCAAATTGATGATCAGGGATGCATCCCACATTGTTCAATATTGGAAACAACTTAACCATTAACAATTTTTCGAATAGTTTTGAAATTGTTGGTAGTAGACTTATTGGTCTATATGATTCTACCTTAGTCGGATCCTTCCCTAGCTTGGGTATCATAGTAATCATAGAGACCTTTTACTCTGCAGGATAATACTCAAGGCGTAAAATAGCGTTAAAAATAAAAAGTAGAATTCCTTTAGCTACACGAGGTGACTGTTCAAGCATTTTGCCAGTAATTTGATCAATACCTGGATCTTTCCTGGGGTTTATGTTACTGATACCATGCTCTACATCTTGAAATATGAATAGCAACGACACAGGCGGTCTAACTGCATATGGTGGTAATTCAGATGCATCATTTGCTATATCATGTGTAATAAATTTCTGAATCGCTTCTTGCCCGGTTAAAGTTCGCAAAGGTGGCTTACCTATTACGGGTCTTTTTAGACCTTTTGTCGCTTTCCCCAGAGAATAGTCAGATTGCGGAGTACCATCCAGGCTTTCCAAATATGTTTTAAGGGAAGCCATTCTATGGATTTCAAGCAGATTTATTAGCTGAGTTAAGCATTCCCGTAGCCTAGTCTTAAGCTGGGGAGACCTGCGAAGCTGCCACTCTCTTCTGACTCTTCTTTTTTCTGACAGAAGTTGCTCAATTTCAGACGAATAAGTTCTATTGTTCTGGATCTTATATGACTAGTGGTAGCATGCTATACGGCCAGTTTGAGGTGTTCAGAAAAATCGTTAATTGACACAATTGACTTTTAAACTGTTTCTTTTAGAAGATATTTTCTAAAAATTTTGTCTAAGTCTTGTATGGAAGCTAAAAATTTGAAATGTGTTTTTCTCGAAACAGACTTTTTTGAATTATGACTATGTTGCAATAAGGAGCGATATATAATAACATATGGGCATATATGTATGTATGGTGTTGCATATCTTGCCAGCATACGATACATACGTTAGACAATTATATGTAATATTTAGCTCTTAGAAGGGTCTTCTCATGATTATTTGCCGAGTGGCATTAACAAAAACATATGTATTTTTTACACATTTGCTGATATGCTAGTCTCTTCATCTTGGACTGCTTAATACACGTTGATTAAAAGTTTTTTTATTTTACTTTGCATATATGTATGTACATCTAATTTATTATTATAATAAAAAGAAACAAACCGGCTTTGTTTTGTAAAATTCAAGTAAAAAACTGTAATGGCTAAATATTTTTGTTTAAAAATAATATTAAAATTGCTTCTAATATTAGTACCAAGAAAAAAATCTTAGTGGTCTGAAGTAGGAAAATAGGTCGTGAGGAGTATGAAAGGGAGAGTAGTGTTTGTGAACATATGACCTGAACTTTCCATCTTTATAACAGACGGGAAATACGTCTGCAGACAACTTATTCCACAGACGAAGCGCATGGCTGAAAAACAAATTATCTCTATATTGCGAGTTTCAGAAACTAGATCCTTAATCTCGTCAGAGCAAAATCCATTGTTGTAACAATAGAACACAGTAACGCACTGCGTCAATGCTCCAGTAAGTCATTAGTGTTGGATACTCTACTGTCACCTAAAAGCCTCTTCGCTCCCTTTTGTACATGATCGAGAAACCCCAAAATAGACTTTGAAGCGCCAGCCTAAACGTTAGAATTAGATAACTATTCAGTGAGTCATTTATATTTTGCCTCTTGGCAATGATCTTCGATGGACTGAGCCAATAACTGAGTGAGTGCGAGTGGTAAATACTGTTGTTACCCGCGAAAGAGAGAAAAGAGTTGCAGGTTTGACGTAGAAGGTTATTGAGGAAATAAAGAAGGGTAGAAGAAGAAAGAAGAACTGAGCCTTGCGGTAACCCTGAATAAATCTTGAACTCGTTGGATTAGAGGTCTCTGAGGAAGTTTGATATAAGCCGAGAAAAGTCATCACCGACACCAAAAGTTTTGCCAATAATGCATCACGCCATATTCTGTTAAACGCTTTGATAGTACCCAGAGCCACCACTTTATTTTCACCAAAATGATGGATTGAGTGGCACCATTTCTCCGAGAGATATACCAAAAGATCACCAGTAGAGCGAACCTTATGAAATCCATATTAGCGTTCACAAAGTAATTTATGCAAGTCTAGATACCTCACAAGGTGGTAGTTAAGCTCACCGAGATTATGGATTGACTGGCACCATTTCTCTGAGAGTAATGTCATAAGATCGCCAATAGAACGACCCTTACGAAATAAAATTTGACGATCACAAATTAATTTATGGGACTCTAGATACTTGATAAGGTGATAGTAGTTTTCAGTGTGATTTATATCACTCTTTTTGTTAATTGACGTTACATTAGCAACCTTCCAGCACGATGGAAACTCACCAACATGGTAAAGTATGCTGAAGATGAGTGCTAATGGACGCGCAAGCGTTAAAGAACACTGCTTCAAGACCAGTGCTCGAATGCCATCCGGTCCTGGAGTCTTATTTTTGTCGAGATCAGCCAGAACTCTTAACTACTCGAACCCGAAAAAATATATTTGTCCTAGTTACAGATAATCTTTCGAGTTCGGTAAGTGGCTGACTGCTTTCCGGCTTTTAGTAGGAATTGCAAAAATTTCAGTCAGGTCAGTGAATGCTTGGTAATTTTTTAAGAGGGTTGAATTTAATGAGAATGTTGACAATTAAATCATACATCACAGTGAAATAAATCATCTTAAGTCAATATTAAATTCAACTCCGATGCTTGTTTAATGGGTTAAATGCAAATTGATTGTTTTTTCTCGCATTGCTTATGATTTTTTCTACTCTCCGGTTGCCGTTCTGTGGTTAAGTGAGGTTAGGTTTTACAGGCTGCCAGCTATTGTAAAGCCAGCCCACTTGAGTTCAGTCTGGCCCCATTGTGTTGCCTGGACGTGATACGTATCTTAGTAGATTTACATATAACTTGTTTAGAACCAACCCGAGGATCGGATAAAGGAGTCCAATCCAATTACATCGCATTTCGATACCTCCGTCAAATCCTGCCTAGGTGCAATGCCCTTATATAAGACAGAGCTAGACGCTGACAGAGGAAGTGCTCAACGCTCTCTACATCCTCATCGTCTCTGCAACTACTACAGAAGTCATTAAATGGAAGATTTAACCTCCTCGCCGGCGTCCCTATGTGGAAATATCCCGTCAGGTCCGCCACAGCAGAACGCAACCTCCGTCGGGACAAGCCCCTAAGGATGATAGTCCTCCTGTTATCATATTCTGTGGTTACCACAGCTATAAACATATGCATATTCGTACATATGCTTTTTCATAATTAATTGTAAAGCGTTATTGAAATATCATATATTATATTAATTTTAAAATGTTTAATTGCTAAGTTTCTTCCTTTTGGCGAATTCCTTCCATCCATACAGACATTACGTGTTGCAAGCACATGCATGCATGCATTCATAATTTTGTACATTTCTATATTAATACGTAGCAATAAATATATTACAAATATCAGTATTGTTTTATTTACTAAATACGAGTATGTGTATTCATAAAGTTTATATTTATCATTTTTGCGTACAATTAGTTGTTATTGCCCTGTCTTTCCACGTTGTACAAAATAATTGTACTGACTTCACTGACTTGACCAAAAACCAATAACCGTTAAAATTGTGAAAATATGCTGAATGTGGCAATTGCTTGTTTTCTGTTTATTGTCAATATACCAAATTATTTTCTAATTTTCCATTTCATAAACAAATATATTTATTATATATATTTTTTTGCGAACAATACCCTACACAAGGAAACCAAACAACTATGAAAAATTAAGCACAAACCATGTTGAATTCATACTTCTTTAGAACACTTTTTGCCAAGTTTGAATTTTTAGATTACCTAGTTAATATTGTTTGTGCAAAATTATAGAAAAAACATGTTAATTTAATATGATGTCATTTAACAGTTTGTATGTGCTAGTGTGTGCCAAAAAGAACAATGTCAAATGAAATAATCTTTAATTAAATTTACACACTGGAATTGAAAACTAAAAATAAAATTAATTAAACGCCTGCAAAAGAATGTGAAAACACATTGCAGTCCTTTTCTGCATATACTATACACTATACAAATTTTTAAATAAGTCCTCCGGAAACCTGGAATAAAATTAACGGTTTTTTTTGTATTATCGACCATTAGAAAAAACTGTTTTAGTTACCACAGTGCTACAAATATACTCGGAAAGCATGAAGTCCACAGTTAAGAATTATAATGTATATAAATAATATTAATGATTTGTTTCCATCAGTGCAATATTTTTAGTTATAATATTTCCAAAAAATAAATGGTATAACAAGCAGTAGCTGTGTGGATCCAGTCGTAGCTTTTGGAGCTAGGAAAAAGTTTGGATGAATGAAACAAACCTAAAAAGTTTTCTTTTGGAAAATCACTTATTAGTAAAAATAAAAAATATAATTATATATAATATAATATAATAATATAATATAAATATAATTTTAGTACTGCGAGGAGGAAGAAGAAAAATATACTTTTTCATCTCCCCCCAAAAACCACGCCTGCCAAGATGTTTAATCATAATGTTGTTATGACAAATAGAGAGTTATAAATTTGCAAACAGCTTGCTTTCTGTGTTTCCCAGATGTAGACGTTTCATAGGAGCTACCCCAATCATCAGCATACTATGGAAGTTTTTGAAAGATATTCTCAAACATTCAACTTTATATCCCAACGATCTAAATAAATTATTGAGAATTTAAAAAGAAAAATGTTTTATTAATACCAGTCAAAACACAAAAAACAAGCATTTTCATATTTTTTTTCTTTTTAAATCCTCAATAATTTATTTAGATTGTTGAATGTCTTTTAACAATTTCCAAATTCTACTGAGGATGAGGGTAGCTCCTATATGTCGATATGTCGACATATAGTGGAACTAGAAAAATAGGTTATGGGAAGGAGGAAATAGAGAGTATTGTTTGTGGATGTTTGGCTTAAACCAGCCAATAATAACAGGGAAAGACCAAAACAAATGTTATCACGACATGTAAAATATTAGATTTGAAATAGTTAAAACCGATCAGTGCCCAGTGTATATAATTTCAACACTGTTCAGAATAAAAAATATTAGTCCTATACTTCTAACACTGCAAGGCAATGATTTAAGGTAGGATCACACTCATATTAATACCCCAATATTGTTCTTATTTTTACCAACCAAAAACAGTCGTGATTTCTCTGACTGCTTGATATGCAGTCATGCAGAATGCCACAAATATTTATTGTGTACTCAAGCCATGTCTCATCACTGTTTGGTTTAAGTTCCTAAAAGTAATACTTCTTTTTTGAAATGTCTTTTTGTTCTTTGTTTGGATGGCGCTAAATCCCTTTTTTGGGAAAAGATTTTTACTATACAACAAATTAAAACCTAGTGCAAGAAGTGGTTCGTAGTATTGCGGGAATTTAGAACCACCATGTGACTGATATGTGGCAATTATTGCAACAAAATAGTTTTTCACAAATAGGAAAACCAAATGATTGCATAACTATTCGCCTCAAATAAAATTGGTTCAGATTGGTGTATTTGCGACAATCGTATGATCCTACCTTTACGTTGAAAAGAAATTAATAATGAATGTATAAAGAAAATATGAATGACAGTGGAAAAACCACGTGTTCACTAGATGGAAGACAAAAAATGACTTATGAAATTCTTCAAAAAGCGAGAAATTACTCATGCTTAACATCTATTATTTTAAGAATCATGCTCATACTTGGGTGGCTGATTTCGGAGCTCTTCAGTAGAACAAGCGAATTATATTTGCTTTAAAATTATTAGTGTTGGCGATGGTACAGGTTTCACAAATATATAAAAAGAAGTCAGCAGAAAATTTACTTTTTTAACTTAAAAATCGCTAAAGGTAGCAGCACAAAAAAATATAGTTTGATAAAAACATTAGCAAAAAATGTCCAACTTGCAGATATTCTTTGTAGTTATAAAATCAGTCTTTTCATATGTTGCCGGAAAAAATGGGGGGGTTCTTCGCTTCTTAAACCAATCAGCGTAAAATTTTAAATTATTTACTGCGCATCTGCATTAGACCTGAAATGCTGCCAAGACATGCTATTAATAGCTCGATTATTAAATGATGGAGTACACGAATGTCATTATTTTTTAAACAACGCCAGTTTTTGTGTTGTATTAAAAAACAATTTTTATTGCAAAATTTACAAGCTATAAAAAGTATTTGAATTTCTTTTAGTTTTCAACTACGAGTATTTTATTGAAACTACACAAAATATAGGCTGTCAAATCAAAACGCAATTTTCTGTTTAGACAAACGTATTTGTTACTTATTTAGTTTTTATTGAAACTTCATAATTTTTCATATAACAGGAAATACCACCATAATTTTTAGAATACTTAAAACTATAAAGTATTATTTTGATTACCATAATACATAAATTTTTTTGAGAATATGCATCTTGCTTATCAGTTTTAAGAAACAATAATTTTACAAAATAAATTAATATTAGTTTTAAGAAAAACAAAGCTTGCTCCCAGCTTTTACCCTATTAGAAAAGCTGCTAAGACAGACGTTTTAACAGCCAAATAAAAACGGTAAGAAAACAATAATATTTGCATTATACGTCTCTCAATAACAGATTTTTTATTTTTTATGTCACGACGCACTTTAAAAGCCGAACTCAAATTTGTTTACAATTTCTAGTAATGGAAAAAAATTATTTCTTGCGCCTAAAAATATGCAGGTATTTACGAGTACTTGTACAGATATACATATAAGCCATTAAAAATCCTTTCCCATTGCTCTCAAATACTGGTAAAAAAAATTTATGCGATCAGATCACGACGGCAGGGTAAATGGCTTTTGCATCTTTGATTACTTACAAAAGCTGGCAACACTGCATATGTTTTGAGGTCTAAACGCACAACTATAACATACTTTGCGCAAAAAAAAAACATCAGAAGCGAACAGATATTATATTTGTTATATATTTTTTAAGTTCACCAAAATGGAATATGAAAGAAAAAACTGCTAAAAATATTTTTAAACTATTTTGACAACTTATGCAAGATAGTACATATGCACTGTCTAATAAACTAACATAAATTAACGTGCAAACGGCAACGTAATTTTACCTTGACATGGATAACTTGACTGACGTGTAACAAAAATCTAATAGTAAAAATAATAAAGTGAGCTTAAGCCGCCAAATTGATCTAAAAATAGCTAAAGTGTGGTTACTGATTAAAATATGTAACAGTTGTTTTGGAGCCAACTTTAATGAGAGGTATTGTAATTTACTCTCTTACGCGCTATCGCAAATGGAATTTCTAATTGCAAAGTGTTAACGCCGCGTTATACGGATTGCTCAATTAGATTTTGTACAGCGCAGCTGATAACTTTTTTTAATTTTAATCTGTTTCCAGGATCATACCGGGCTTGAGCGCCAGGTATTGTTCAGAATCCTCCCCAAAACTGTCCATTTCACCTTTGCAATCTCTATGATCTGAGGCTTTGATTTTCACGAAATAATTAAATTTTCACGAAAAAATTAAAAGTTTTTATTTTTTTATTATATAATTTTTAAATTCCTTTTTATGTTTATAATTTTCCCTTGACATTTGAAAAAGGGTTTTTTTCGTAGTATTGTATTTATTGCTCTTGCATTTACCTGGTATGAACTCGCCTTGCAACATGTGATATAATTCTTTTTGCTGTCCAATTTGACGTTTTGTTAAAAAAAATATTTGATTTTCTATCAGTCGCAATATTGAAACATCTTCAAAGTGAGAATAATTAGTAGCCACTTTTATTTACTTATTGTAATTATTTAAAATTTCCGATGAGCTATTCTATAATTTTCCTTGTTAAATATTTTAAATCCTGCCAATACTTCTCATAAAGCTGATATAAGTAGATATACGAGTACATATGCACTAAAGGTTCAGAAATTCATGGTTTTTGGATTACGTCAACTGCATAAATAAATACATACGTAAGTTCAGCTTAAAATTAGTTTTTTTCTATCATGTTCTTGATCTTCATAATTTTCTTTCTATGAAAGTGCTCATTAGTTATTGCAGGTACCTTTGTAGCAAAATTTCTAACAGTTTTACGATTATAGTTCCCATATTACCATTACCATCTCTTCTAATTACATTGTGTTCGAATTTGATACTTTTTTTGTAGCAAGCTGGACACCTAACTGGTGAAGCTAATTCGAGTATGCTGAAGTCAATGGCATTAGCCGTTAGCGCTCGTATTCGTGATATAAAATTTGTACGCTAAAGTATTATATTTTTTAAATTTAAATGTAGAAATTTTGTTTAAATATGCACATCAATAAATAGAAAATTTTAGTAAAATTCTTTTTTTGCGAGTTTTTTACGCGATTTTTTTTTTTTTGGCAAATTCGAAAACCGGCTAATGCTATTGAATTCTGCGTACTCGAATTAGCTTTACCAGCAATGTACCCAGCTTACTAAAATTTGCGATTAGCACAGTGTTATCATTATATCTGAAAATGGAAACGTTATATCATACTCCTTCTCTATAGTAAACTTAATATTAGAATTAAAATTATTCTTTATGAACATATCAGTAGCTAAATTCATATTTTGTCATTATTGTTAGTTTTACAGTTTAACTCTCTGTAGAGCTGTGCAATAACTTTTCCACTATTATATCCGTAATAATTGGGGAAGCCAAGGATCTCATTGGGAGTCAACTTTTTCCGTAAACTAAGATATTTGCGTAAAACCAAACCAGTACTAAACGGTATGCTAACATATATACAGCAAAATAAATTAGTTTTTCACCGTTGTCTATATTTTGACCTTTCACTCCATGCTTTAAATGCACAGAGTTCTATATATTTTAATTAAAATTATCACTAATTTTCGTAAAAATATGTCATATATTTTTCCAATGATCGTAAGATGGTGAATAAGTAAGCAAACAAATTGGTTCTTAATACTCTTTTTCATATTACTAGTCAAACTTCCTTTTCAAAATAATTTGTCAACCAAACTGTTATTTATATTCTGAAGTTTACCAGTAGGATCGTTATTTATTGACTGATATCTAGAAACACCTTCAAAAGTATTATTTTTTACTACACAGCGTGTAAAAATCAAAATGCACCGCAAGCAATTTTCAGAGAAGTATTTAATATTTTTTTTATTATTATAGAAGGATATGTGACAATTATGAGGGAAATAAAATATCGATCAAATACTCTCCACGCGCTCCGTGGCTTTTCTCTCCGATGTAATTGAGGTTCAAAGTCCTCTGCATGGTGAATTTGTCAACTTAAGTTGGGCAAGAAACTTGGGTTTAAGGTGTGTGTCACAACTAACATCGTTCATAATCGTTGGACCACTCTTTATCATAGTCTTTCATATATATAGCTGCTATAGGGTTATCTCTAGCTACCTTAGACGAGAAAGCAGATGAAGATAAAATTTATTTTATTATCATGGGTATCTCCATTAAACTTCAATAGGAATATAAATAATTGCTGTTTTTTTTAAAAACTCTTAAGCAGTTTTTGTGTTGCTCTGAGAATTTCTTTTAACTCAATGACAATTTTCTGGTTATTTGTTTTAATAAATAGGAATAAACTGGAATAAACTAAAGGCAACTCAAAATTTTAAAATATAATAAAACCTTTGTACGAGATTAACTAGTTGTGAGTTCGAGTCCAACTTCAGTCAAGAAGAAGCATTATTTTTAACTATAACAATAATTGCTGTGAAACAATAAGACCAAAGAAGAACAGAAAAAATAATTACCATTAGCTGGGCGACAACTAGCTGTTTCGTAGTCGCTACACTACCCATCAGCACCCACTGGGATTCGAACTCGGGATCATGTGAACATGATGTATTTTTAATACGGCCGCTTTAACCACTTCAGCTACCGAGCTCTTTAATTATTCTTACGTTAATGTTTGCCACATATTGATCACATATATGCAATTGTTATAACCCCAGTTGTTTGTTCAGGATTTGCTCGGTGGCGTAGTAGTACATATGTTGTAGCTAGGTTGTCTTCTGGCATTCCGTCTACTATGATGTCAACAAGTTCCCTTTCTTCAATGTCGGTCTGTGAAGCAATGCCTTGCATCGCAATAAAATAACTTACGCAGGACTCGTTGGGGTTAAGTCTACGTGCACATAGCTGTCGGTATACATCCTGCCGTGAAACACTGCACTTGAACATTTTAATCAGACATAGCTTTAGCAGATCGTATTCAAGTAGGCCTATGTTCATAGCATGTTTTTTAGCTGTCCCCTCTAGCCTACGGCGGACCCCTATACACTTTTCCTTATTGGAATAATTGCAAGTTTCAGCATAATCTTCAAACTGCGCGAACCACTTAGTTATGTCATAGTGGTCGTCGCCAGTGAACGGAGGTACAGCTGCATCCAGTTTAGTCAAGTCGAGTGCGAAACTCATTGTGAACATTACGCTCAAGTGCATCGATTTTTCGCTGAAGTGTCAACGTTTCTAGACGAAGTTTTAAACTCTGCATTTCTTCCTCCAAGCTAGCATTGACAGTCTTAATATGCAAGCAGCCGAATGGGGCTCAGATTATATATAGCTTCGGCATAATTTGGTTTGTTCTGTGCACCAACATCAGCAGAGGATCTATTGGGTATTGCGGAAACGTCAACAGCGACGTTATTGAAATCTACGGTGGCGGCAACTGAATCGGCCATAGCGGCAATAACCTCAACAGCAGCATCAGTTTTATTGATAACGGCATCACATGTTTCTGTGTTGGCTTCAGATATTCCCTCTTTATTAAATATGGAGTCAACTTCAGCGGGGTCTGCTGCTGCAGTGGCCCATTTATTTCCATTCTCCTCTTTGGTTTTAAACGACTCACATAACGATCTCAGTTGTGACACCGAAGCTGATTCCGGGAAATTAACCCCGGCTGCGTTCAACGCTGACATCAATGATTGGCGTATAACTCTCGGTCGTAAGTCCATTTATAATTTAAGTTTCAGTAACTGTATCGCAATATTGTGCGGGCACTCAGATTAGAATTTGAATTCTGTTAAATGTTTTCCTTTTTTTTAAATTATGAAGTTTGTTTGAAAGGTGTAAAGAAATGTTAGATACGTTTATAAATAGAAAAGCTTGTTTTTGTGTTTTGACGGATATTATTAGAGCATTTTTCTTTTTAAATTCTCAGCAATTTATTTGGATTGTTGGGATATAAAGTTGAATGTTTTAGAACATCTTTCAAAAATTTCCAAAGTCTACTGGTGATTAGGATAGTTCCTATGAAATGTCGACATATAGATAGCTGGGAAACATAGAAAACAAGATATTTATAAATTTGTTAAATTTTTGTTGAACTTTTATAATTTTTTAAATTAAAAATTGTTTGGTTTGTACATATGTACAACAGGTTTTTAGTTCAAGTTTTTCCTTTCTTAATTTTTTCTTAAGAAGGATTTTTTACAATACAAATTTGCTGTGATCAATAATTATTGATTGAAGAAGACAAGAAAAATAATAATCAAATCTTTAGCTGGGGGACAACTAGCTGATATTTATAATTTTTTACTGGTATAAATGTTAGAAGCTTAAATGGCGAATAAAAAACTTAATTGTTTGTAATTTGAATGAAGTTTTAGCACAATATAAAAAGTAGCACTGGTAACAGATATGACTATGTTGCAATTAAGGAGCGATATGTATATTATCTTCAAAGATCTTTACCCTAGCATATCACCTTGCCAGGTGCAACTACCTTATCACATAATTGTCACTAATATATAGCTAAGGTTCCGATGCTTATAAGTTAAGCTACAAATTCGAGCTTTTTATATTGTTCATTGAATATTATTGGATAAACCATCTTATTTCTCGCATGTAAAGATTTAATAAATTGAACTTAGAAATCATTGCATGGGTTTCAATGGAAATTTGAAGACCGTCCCTCAGGATAAAAGCACAAATTACTACTGTGATACATGTGTTAAGTATCAGTAAATTCAGGGCAAAATAATCCATTTTGGCTTTGTCAAACAAAATGTATAATATGCAATTTAATTGCCACAATAATTTTTAAACCCCGAAGTAGCTCATTTGACGGTCTGCTAATCCTTAAATTATTATAATTACAATTTTAGCTGTTGTTTTTTCTTCTTAATAAACATTTCGAAAGGAACAAATAACCGAAGTGTGTCATTTGTTTATAGAACGTGTACACATTTTTATTATGGTCATTTTAATATTGTTTTGTTTGTTTTGTCGCATTCATCGTAATTGGAATCCAATACGTTAAATATTGGGTATAAAAATATTTATGAATTATTTTATTATCATATATTTTTCTCATTGCTGTTTAATAAACGCATAAAAGAGGTCATTAGTTATATAAGAGTACATATATAAAATGCTTGATCATTTACAACGAAACGTATTTACTTATATGAAGTTCGAAAAAATAAATGCACTGAGTCCATGACGAACAGGAGTATATTTTATACATATATTCCACAGGTTATTGATTTTAATTTTAATTTTGTATAAAAAATTTAACAAAAGTTCTTAAACTCACGTATCAATTTTACACATTTTGTTTTCTTTGCCAAAATCCTACTTGTTTTGCACTAGTGGCAACGAAACTGTGCCTGCCAGCTTGAAAGTGAAAGACGACAAATTCTCGCTTACCAAGATACTTTTCAATGCCCAAGCGATGCAACTGTGATATTGTTCAAAAAGTACTCAAAACTACTACGCTGCAACAAAAATATACACTTTAATGTGGTGTATTCAGTCTCTGATAAAATTGTTTTGTCCAACCTCCATGCATAAATTATGTTTGTGAAAATGAAATCTTGCTAGATGTCAAAAAAAACGGAGTTGTAAATGATATAGATTTCGCAGTAGATTTTAATCCAAATCTACTAGATTTTGAGTTGGAGTAAATGCGCTATTAACCAAATTGGAATTAAGGAAATAGATTTATATATATATATATATATATATATATATATATATATATATATATATATATATATATATATATATATATATATATATATATATATATATATATATATATATATATATATATATATATATATATATATATATATATATATATATATATATATATATATATATATATATATACATATATATATATACATATAATTTTTTCTTATTTTATATACCATAAATATTTGTTAATATATTATTATACTAATAAGCACTAATATACTGTAATATAGGGTGTTTTTTTAAGCCCGATAGAACTTGAAATTGTAAAAAATAACACAAAAAATTAAATTGTAATCAAAATTTTTTTTTATTCGAAAGATCAATACGTGACATTAACATTTGAAAATGATTTCGGGCATATGGGCACCGCGGCTGTTCTTGACGAAGCGCATTCTGGACGTCCAATTTTGGGCCACTTTTTCGAGCACTGCTGGCCGTATGTCACGAACAACACGAACAATGCTGGCCTCCAAGGCGTCAATTGTTGCTGGTTTATCAGCATAAACCAGTGACTTCACGTAGCCCCACAGGAAATAATCGAGAGGTGTCAAATCGCACGACCTTGGAGGCCAATTGACAGGTCCATTTCTCGAAATCAACTTATCGCCAAATTTTGATTTCAGTAAGTCGATGGTTGCGTTCGCCGTATGGTACGTAGCGCCATCCTGTTGAAACCACATCTCCTCCGGATCAATGTCATCCATATTTTCAAACAAAAAATCATTGATCATGGTGCGGTAACGATCTCCATTGACCTTAACGCGAGCTCCGGCCTCATTTTTGAAGAAATAAGGTCCGATGGTGCCACCAGCATGAAAACCGCACCAAACAGTGCATTTTTCTGGATGTAATGGAGTCTGTAGGGTCTCTTGTGGATTGGTCTCACTCCATATGCGGCAATTTTGCTTATTAACAAACCCGTTAAGCCAAAAATGCGCCTCATCGCTGAACACAATTTTGCGATAAAACAACGGGTCTGATTTTCAAAGTAAATTTGGATAATTTCGTAGCGTTGTTCAAGCGTGAGTCTATTCATGATGATTTGTCAGAGTATACTGAAACAAATAAAAAAAATGTTTCATCAAAATTTAATTTTTTGTGTTACTTTTTAAGGTCCTTTTAGTTTTGTGTGTAGAATTGTAATAATAAAATAAAATACATCAACATCGGCCCTTAGTTGAATGTAGACCACAGTTAAACGTCAAGCTTTTTTTGCATTTGATTTCACATTTCTCAATTTTAGACGAACTCAAAAATCATGGAGAGATACACAATCGAATGAACGCGTTTAAGTTATTCAGGTCAATTTAACCGTCCAAATGTGCGTACAATCGGAAAAATCGTGCAAACATTTAGACAAACTAGGTCTGTAAACGATGTCAGTGCATGCTCGTACAGCTCGTTCTGCAGAAAATATTGCTGCTGTTCGCAATAGTGTGGCTAAAGAGCCGTCAGCCTCAGCTCATTGTAGTACCCAACAATTGCATCTCTCACGCACGTCGTTGATAAACATTATGCATTAAGACAGGCACTTACACCCTTACAAGATGCGGTTGACTCAAGAACTAAAGCCTCTTGACTATTACCAGCATCGTCAATGGTCAGAATGGTGGCAAGAAATCACAACAGTGGATGAGAAATTTTCGAAGAAAATCATCTTCGAAGATGGGGCACATTTTCAACTCAGTGGATCCGTCAATAAGCAGAATTGTCGCATTTGGGCGAATGATAGTAGTGTAGTCAGTAGTGTTTTGTCTTTCGTTCCGTACACACATGTTTTTCATTGTCGTCCGTGTTTTCTATACTACACATATGTTTATTATTAATTTGTAATACGCGAAATTTTACCGTAATAGGTAGAGTTTTGCATCATGTGTGCACGTGGTTTTTTATTATATTATTTTTTTACTGTCATTTGTTTTTTCTCTATTTGTTATTATTGAATTCTGTTTTCTGTTCCTCCTATGTATTTTATTATCCTACGGTGTTGAATTAATTTTTGTTGATCTGAGCAGTATCGAAGGTACACTGGGCACTGATCAGTTTTAACTATTTAACTTCAACATTTTAAATGCTGTGATAATGTTTGTTTTGGTCGTTCCTTATGTTAAGTTAACAAACATTACTCCCCCTTTCCTCCTTCTCATGCTCTATTTTTCCAGTACAATGCACTGCATATGTAGGGGCTATACCCTGAGTACTGGTCCAAGATACAAAAAAAAAAAAATAAAAAAAATGATATTCCAAGATTCCAAGTGATTGTCGAAAAACCAAAGCAAAGAGTGACTGTTTGGTGTCGTTTATGGATTGGAGGCTTCATTGAAACGGGTTTTTCCAAAATAAGGCCGAGGTAAAGGTAATTGTGAATTGTATTCGCTATCGCGGGACGATAACGAGGATATGGATGTGGTCGACATGCTATTTGCCACACAGCTAACGAAACAGTGGCTCTTTTGCACGACAAATTTAATGGTTATGTTACCGCACTTAGTGGCGATGTCAATTGGCCGCCATGATCATGTAATTTGATACCTTTGGACTTCTTTCTTTGGGGCTATTGGAAAGAAAATTTTACGTCGACATTAATGGCGTAGAATCTCATGGAGCTGTGCCGTCGAGATCGGGGTGGCTATTTGGCTGATATTTTGTTCCATACGTAATTGAACCATACCAATATTATCATAATAAAAAGAAATGACAATAGTTCATAAATAATTTGTGTTTTATTCAAAATCAATATCGGCCTTTGAGATTTAATCACCCTTTAGTTAAACTAAGGACAAAAACTGAATGAAGTTCCGTAATACATCTAGAGGTGTTCATTTTTGTCAAGTTTGTTTTATTTTACCATCCTCTTAACACACAATATATGTATGTATGAATATGAATGACATGAACTTTACTGAAACTACTGTAAAAAGCAAACAATAAAGTGTGCCTGGAAAGGAACACTTTAAGTGACCAGTATTTGTGCTGCAAAAATGTTCTCTACAAACAATCCCTAAGGTGAAAATTTATTTAAAAAATCCCTAATAAAAAAACTTGCAGCCACGGATGCTATTACAGTAGTATTTCTCTAAAACTCATCTGCACATAATTCTTGTTAAGAGTATTTTATAACATTTCGTCTTCTCACTTCCTATTTTCTTATAAAAAAAAATTAACTCATGGCACGTTAGTCTACTTTGAAATCCTAATAGGAATGGCAGCCATCTTAAACAAGTTTGTAGTGGCTTTGGAAATGAAAACCTTATTCACATTTTATGGCTGGTGAATTTTCTCTACTTTTTACTTACATCATAATGAGATTTATCAATTTATGTTGCCTTTAGTTTGTATTTCTTTTAACATCTTTTTATTTTGTTTCCTTTTCTCTTTTCAGCGAAACGTGAATACAATTGTCTTTAGCACGCCAGTTTTTTACGGGATTTGGTTAGTTAGTCTTACCATAAATTTGAATTATAAGCCAATTTTATAACTTGCAACTGATTTGCATGCAACACGAAGACCCATTGCATTTTAACTTTCTTCTTCTGTGTTGTATATTCGCTCGTTTTTGCTGGTGTTTCAAGGGGTGCTTAGTTGTCTTCTTACCGTTGAGCAGGGAATTTGAGTGGGTCTTAAAAGATTTAGTTTAATTGACATTTTATGGTTTATTTGTTATTTATGTGAAACATGATTTTCTTCTTAAGTTGTTGCTAATATTGTTGTTTTTCTTTAATTTTCATTTTAGCTTCTCTTGCTAAAATAAGTGGTAAGTGTTGAACTTTAATATAAAAAAATATATAACATGTTTGAAATAGGCGTAACACTGAAATTGAAACAATAGATCCTTAAGTTATGAAAGTATTAAATTCAGTAAGATTAAAGTTTATCCGGCATGTTCCAGAAAAGTAGTGGAATGAAAATAAACAAGTAAGAGTGTAGTATATTCGGCTAAGCCGAATCTAAAATACCCTTCACGATAGTCACGAATATGTATAGTATATTAAAAATGTGACCTAAATATGCTCGGTTATATATGAACCGATATCGGAATTTTCTATTTTCTGTATTTTAGTAACCTTCTTTTATAACGAGAATTGCTTTTCAGCAAAAAAAAAAAAAAAAATTTTTTAATGGAAAAATCGGTTCAGGCTATATCTCGGCTATATGTGGACCGATATCGAAAATTTTAATTTTCCATATTTATATAACCTTATATCATTACCAGAACTACTTTTGAGCACAACAAATTGTTTAAGTTCGCTTACGCGATATTTTCATGAAAAACCCGATTTAGGCTATATCTCGGGTATATATGGACCGATATCAGAAATTTTTATTTTCTCTATTTTCGTAACCATCTTTTATAACAAGAACTGCTTTTCAACAAAAAAAAAAATGTTATTGGAAAAATCGGTTCAGGCTATATCTCGAGTATATATGGACCGATATCAGTTATTTTCTTTTTCCAAATTTATATAACCTTATTTCATTACCAGAACTACTTTTGAGCACAAAAAAGTTGTTTACTCGGCATTTTCATCAAAAAACCTGTTAGGCTATATATCGGGTATATATGAACCGATATCGGAAATTTTAATTTTCCATATTTATATAACCATATTTTATTACCAGAACTGCTTTAAGGTGAAAAAAGTTGTTTAAGTTCACTTACGCGACATTTTCATGAAAAACCCGGTTTGGGCTATATCTCGGTTATATATGCACCGATATCGGAAATTTTCATTTTCCATATTTATATAACATTATTTAATTACCAGAACTGCTTTAAGGTGAAAAAAGTTGTTTAAGTTCGCTTACGCGGCATTTTCATGAAAACCACGGTTTAGGCTATATCTCTGGTATATATGGACCGATATCGAAAATTTTCATTTTCCATATTTATATAACCTCATCTTATTACCAGAACTGTTTTTAAGCAACAAAAGTTGTTTAAGTTCGCTTACGCGACATTTTCATGAAAAACCCGATTTGGGCTATATCTCGGGTATATATGGACCGATATCGGAAATTTTCATTTTTCATATTTATGTAACCTAATTTCATTACCAGAACTGCTTTTGAGCACAAAAAAGTTGTTTAAGTTCGCTTACGCGGCATTTTCATGAAAACCCCGGTCTAGGCTATATCTCGGGTATATATGGACCGATATCGGAAATTTTTATTTTCCATATTTATGTAACCTAATTTCATTACCAGAATTGCTTTTGAGCACAAAAAAGTTGTTTAAGTTCGCTTACGCGGCATTTTCATGAAAACCCCGGTCTAGGCTATATCTCGGGTATATATGGACCGATATCGGAAATTTTCATTTTCCATATTTATGTAACCTAATTTCATTACCAGAACTGCTTTTGAGCACAAAAAAGTTGTTTAAGTTCGCTTACGCGACATTTTCATGAAAAACCCGATTTGGGCTATATCTCGGGTATATATGGACTGATATCTGAAAAAAAAATTTTTTGTCTTTTAGTCACCATGCTTAATAAGTGTATGAAGTTTGAGGCAAAACGAACAACTTTTGTTTTCAAAAATTTTCATACAAAACTGCAAAAAAAAATGGCTTTTTTCGGAATTTTGAATATATCTCAGCTATACGTGGACCGATATTACTGAATTTCAATAGCAAACCCATGAATCGATGGGGTAAAAGAATGGTGAAAGAAAAAAGTTTCTTAGTCTAATGGTTTTCTCAGAAACGGTATTTCAACAGCGGACAGACGGACAGACAGACAGACGGACAGACGAACAATGTTTAATCGACTTTTCCATTAATTCTGATTCAGAATATATATACTTTATAGGGTCGCAAAAAAAAACTGTAGAAATTACAAACGGAATCACAAACTTATATATACCCTTTACATTTTTGTGAAGGGTATAAAAAAGTTGTTAAAGTTCGCTTAGGCGACATTTTCATGAAAAACCCGGTTTGGGCTATATCTCGGGTATATATAGACCGATATCGAAAATTTTCATTTTCCATACGTATACAACCTTATTTTATTACCAGAACTACTTTTAAGCAAAAAAAGTTGTTTAAGTTCGCTTACGCGGCAATTTCATGAAAACCCCGTTCCAGGCTATATCTGCGGTATATATGAACCGATATCGGAAATTTTCATTTTTCATATTTATATAACCTTATTTTGTTACCAGAACCGCTTTTAAGCAAAAAAAGTTGTTTAATTTCGCTGACGCGGCATTTTCATGAAAAACCCGTTCTAGGCTATATCTCGGGTATATATGGACTGATATCGAAAATTTTCATTTTTCATATATATGTCACCTAATTTCATTACCAGAACTGCTTTTGAGCACAAAAAAGTTGTTTAAGTTCGCTTACGCGGCATTTTCATGAAAAACCTGGTTTGGGCTATATCTCGGGTATATATGGACCGATATCGAAAATTTTAATTTTTCATATTTATATGACCCTATTTTATTACCAGAACTGCTTTTGAGCACAAAAAAATTGTTTAAGTTCGCTTACGCGGCATTTTCATGAAAACCCCGGTCTAGGCTATATCTCGGGTATATATGGACCGATATCGAAAATTTTCATTTTTCATATTTATATGTCCCTATTTCATTACCAGAACTGCTTTTGAGCACAAAAAAGTTGTTTAAGTTCGCTTACGCGACATTTTCATGAAAAACCCGGTCTAGGCTATATCTCGGGTATTTATGGACCGATATCGGAAATTTTAATTTTCCATATTTATGTAACCTAATTTCATTACCAGAACTGCTTTTGAGCACAAAAAAATTGTTTAAGTTCGCTTACGCGGCATTTTCATGAAAACCCCGGTCTAGGCTATATCTCGGGTATATATGGACCGATATCGAAAATGTTCATTTTTCATATTTATATGACCCTATTTTATTACCAGAACTGCTTTTGAGCACAAAAAAGTTGTTTAAGTTCGCTTACGCGACATTTTCATGAAAAACCCGGATTTGGGCTATATCTCTGGTATATATGGACCGATATCGGAAATTTTCATTTTCCATATTTATGTAACCTAATTTTATTACCAGAACTGTTTTTGAGCAAAAGAAAGTTATTTAGCTTCGCCTATGCGACATTTTCATTAAAAATCCGATTTGGGCTATATCTCGGGTATATATGGACCGATATCTTTTAGTCACCATGCTTAATAAGTGTGTGAAGTTTGAAGCAAAACGAACAACTTTTGTTTTCAAAAATTTTCATACAAAACTGCAAAAAAAAATGGCTTTTTTCGGAATTTTGAATATATCTCAGCTATACGTGGACCGATATTACTGAATTTCAATAGCAAACCCATGAATCGATGGGGTAAAAGAATGGTGAAAGAAAAAAGTTTCTAAGTCTAATGGTTTTCTCAGAAACGGTATTTCAACAGCGGACAGACGGACAGACGGACATCGCTTAATCGACTTTTCCATTAATTCTGATTCAGAATATATGTATATACTTTATAGGGTCGCAAAAAAAAACTGTAGAAATTACAAACGGAATCACAAACTTATATATACCCTTTACATTTTTGTGAAGGGTATAAAAATGATTTGAAAAGTTAACTTTTCATTTTTGTTGTTCTGAAAAAGTAGTAGTTTGTGTGTATCATTCTTTCATTCGAACTGAACTTCGAAAATAAAACCTGGATAAATTTTGAAATAACTAGTACTGACACGAACCATGTTATCAATTTTATTTTATTTTTATATAAACCAGTACTGAAATGCATCATACGAGTATTTTTATTTTATTTTTCGCGATATGCCTTTTGACAAAAAACCACGTGCATAATTTTTAATCGATCGCTTGTTATTGTATAAGAGCCAAATTTAGTAGGTTTTTTAAATTCTCCGTGAACAACGATAATCGTAATTTTTTAAGTGTCATTTTATGCAAAAATTTGATATAGCCGGTGGCAGTAAATCCAAGACATAGAAGTGATGACGATGATTCAGATGAGTTAGTGTAATAAGAGATGATATCGCCAATCGACTTTATTTAACAAAATTACAAATATTAGTTATTTATGTAATATCTTCCTTATTTTCCCTATAAACATATGCACATTTTATCTCAAATAAACATTTCGTCATCTTACCCTTTTATTTCAATGGAATTGTGATTATACTCAGTATTTCTGTAAAAGTTTTAAATTTCACAATTAAATTTAAAAGTGTTTTCAAACTACTACTTTTTGTGTAAAAGTAGTTTCAAGAGCCAAACAATTCACTACGAATTTATGTTCGAAAACAAAACATAAATGAAAAGTATAGAGTAGAATGTAGAACACCAAAGCTTGAAATTGAAGTGATTTCAAACTATTTTCACTTCAAAGTAGAATCAAGAACATACCCGTATATTTTTTTAATAAAAATTTGACTTCTGTAGAAAATTTAAGAATAAAAAACGTCTACACTTAAATAAAAATACTAAGACAGAATATAATAATGCTGTTTGCGGTGACCACCATATATTAACCTTATCAGTGTTTCTGTTTATAAATTAATATCTCTAAGGGCCCCTATTACACCTGGCAAATAGTTAACAGTAGGATTATATCTTACAGATAATTATTTTTTTTATTTAATTATTACAAGTTAACTTTAACTAAAACGTTGCTGATAACTTCAGCAGGTTTATCCTCATAGTAAATTTCAAAATAAAATTCAAGCAATTGAAGCTTCCATATTTTCTGTTGAAAATATCGTAACTTCAGTTGCAAAAATGGGAAAATTTTAATAGTGGCTTTGTCGTTCACGTTAAATAACGTGAAGGTTAACTATCGGGAACCTTATCGTTAGGTTGTAATAATGGCCATAAATATCAAGTACACAACAGAATATATAATTACGTGAACAGACTTATTGAATAACAGAAAACTGAAGGATTGAAAGAACATATTTCTTCACTAATTAAATACTGTCATACCACTTGTACTTTAAATCAAAATACAAGTATTATGAAATCAAACTAAAGCGTCGAATTAATGCATGGTGTGATAAGGAGAGCAAATAAATTGTTGAAGTTGATTTAAGTGTAGAGTTTTCCGAGTGAAAAAAATAATATTCATATAATATAAACCCTGTTCAACATTCATAACGCAATTTTAAAACCCGCTTTTGTATGTAAAAGGTAAGACGGTAAAGTGATAGTTTATTTATATTAAATGCACGGAATACAAAAGTCTGGAGAACATGAAGGCCATTTAAAAATATATATTTTTGGTTAGGAAAGAAAGACTTGGCCTCGCGGCTTACATGAATCGGTGCATTATCTTGCAAGTAAGTAAAATTGTTTTCATGATGAGCACTCAAAACTTGGATAAACCTTTTTTCCAATGTAAGCATGTAGTCGCTGCGCCTTCAAAATTTCCGGCTTTACTATTTCCATCTGGCGCATTGTTTGCACAGCATTTGCTGATTATAAACAAGCGGTATTTCTTTTTTTTTAGTTATTAAAATACATAGATACCAATAAAAAATTATAAATAGCTTGTTTTCTATGTTTCCCAGCTATCTATGTATATGTTGACATTTCATAGAAGCTACCCTAATCATCAGTAGACTTTGGAAATTTTTTAAAAGATAATCTCAAACATTCAGCTTTATATCCCAACAATCTAAATAAATTGTTGAGAATTTAAAAAGAAAAATGCTCTAATAATATCTGTCAAAACACAAATAACAAGCTTTTTCATTTATACACGTCTCTAATATTTCTTTACACCTTTCAAACAAATGAGCAACCGTTGGTTGCTACGATTTGTTTTTTGAAAGTATCGAAAAGAAGAGAACAAAAATTCAAACAATAAAGTTTTTTATTCGCTATTTTAGCTTCTAACATTGATACCAATACGTATTATTACGTATATTATTTTGGTGTCCTCTACCGGAGTCAATAGTATAAACCTTGTAATTTTGGGATATAAAATTTGAAATTGTTGTAAGGTGTTATACTAAACAAAAAAAAATCGCTTTTGTTTTCAAAAGACAGATAATTCATTCGAAAAATTATTATTTGAAAAGACTCTCGATATTATTAAAAAAAAAATCAGCTCCTTATAATTTGTAAAAGTGTGTACTTTTTTTAACCACATAACCTTACTATAGCAAAACTTCGATCATCAGTACTCATGGATGCTATAAATATTGATGACCTTGGAAAGAAAGGGCAGTGTGATGTTTGCTGGAATGAATACATTTTTCATGTCTATAAAGAAGCATTTAAATGCCCCAATTTTTGAAATGTTGTAAGATGTACTTTGCTCCATCCTATTTCCTTATAATTTATACCACCTCTCTGGTTTGGGGGCTGGAGCTTCAAAGTCTATTTTGGTGTTTCTCGACCATGTCCAACAGAGAAGAAGAAGCTTATCGTAGACAGTAGGGCATCTAGCTCTATTGACTAACTTTGGCATATTATAAACCAGGGCACTCTGTTTTTCGGGTAAAGAAGGGAAGCAGTTCCTCATTTGTTGTAGCAAATAAAACTTTAGGAAACTACATGACTTATGTTGGCTTCCGAAACCCTTACCAAGGGTACAAATTGGCAGAATGGAGATCAGCATGCCCCTAGATGGTTCTGCTTGCAGTTCCACTCGGATTAATCGTAGTTGAGATGCCTACCTTGGCAGGAATGTTCCAGCTGTGGTTTCAACCTAAAGACGCAGGAAGGGCGAGTTAGTATCCCTGATGGTTGTTAGTGCTTGGCTTTTTTAGGGGACTAACAACCTACCGATGATTTGCTGCCTTACAACAGATACCTGTACTGTAAGGAACCAGTCGGATTGGGTGACGGGTGAGTTGGTTTAAGGGCTGATGCTCTTAGTGGACTTCAGCCCACCAGCTCATTAAGCCTTGTCTTTCATTGATTGCTGGGAAATTGCATACTGGTGGGATTAGAACGCTTGAACTCCTCAACAAGGTGTATATGGCTACAAACATATGGCAATAATTGCTACTTGTTTGAGCCTGGTAAGTCACACGGGGGCTCGGCTGAATAGTGAATAATTCACTCCGTGGAATTGGTCCATCATCAGATAAGAACGTAAAACCAGGTGTTGATGTAAATCTTTTTCACTTTCTATTGACTCACTGGAGCATCAATGCAATGTAGGGTGCTGTTCTATCCTTACACACAATGTAATTTGCTCTGACAAGATTAGGGATCTAGTTCCCGAAACTTCTACGTAACACGCGTTCATCATCCAAAGCTCTTCCATTTGTGATCGTTTGCACAAGGAATCGCACAACGTAATACAAAGAGAATTCGTTTTTCAGCCATGCGCATCATCTGTGGAGTTAGTAGTCTGCAGACGTGTTTACCGTCTGTTATAATGTTGATAAGTTCAAGTCAAATGTTACCAAACACTACTTCCCTTTCCTCACAACCTATTTTCTTAGTACTGGTAGGGGTTACCAGCTGATTCCTAAAAATATAGCAGGTGTGCTACACAAAACTCAATACAACGAATGTGTTATTGGGTTCCTTCGAATGCTTCTCATACAAAAACACACTAATATCAAACACAATTTTTTTTTTTATAAAAAAAAGGCTCCATTTACCGAAGTATGAAACCTTTAATACATCAATATTAGAATAAAGCAGAAATAAGAAAAAATTGCCACGTTTTCAAGACGACAAAGTCTAAATGTGTTTGCAAGTTTATGTATAAAGTCCCAATATACTCGTAGATAAAACTTATATTTTACGTTTTTTCACACAAAGAACTGCAGGAAGTACTGGTCATATGGATGTTGAAGCCGTCAGCGATTTTGAATGTAGTGCAGAAATATTGCAATTGTTTGAAAATTTACCCCACCTCCTTTCTTTCTTCAATATCCGGTTCCAACAAAAGAATCTAAAATTATCTAGAAAATATAAAAAATTACACAAACGACCAATGGTCAAACTAAGTAACTTAAAGTAGAGGAACATGCTGCATCCTGTTGCGAAAAACAAATTTATTCAAACAAGATTTCTTATAATCAATACAAAAAAAGTTAACAATTTACTTTCACTGCCGTAACTTCCTTCATATAAGACTGGAGAAAACTGCTTTTTGTTACGCATAATTAAGTCATGCCCGTAAAGCAAAAAAACATAATTTAAATACATACATATGTAAACAATAACAAACATGAATATGTACATATCATCTCCAAAAACATCCCCAATTAAAATAGCCTAAGGCAAAAAATTATTCCTTTATTTATTGAAGAAAAGCAAACAAACAAAAGCCTGAAATATTTCAACTTTCCCAGCGAACACTTCAACTACAATACTAAATAAAGCATTTTATGGTGAGAAAATATTATAAGAAGTTCATATACGTCTACTTGAACCATTACTTATGTTTATTTACTAGATCTAAGAGAAACCTAACGGAACCAAAAGGACCCAAGTGGACTGGTTTCATGAAACTGGCGGCCTGTGCAACCTAACTTAACCTAATAAAAAGTTATAAGCAAAAAAAAAATTAGTACTTGCAAAAGTATAAAAATTAATCCTTGCAAATTTATTTCCAAAAGAGCAAAGTAAATCAAATTTCGCAGAATTTCTGTTCTGAATCGGGACTAGTTTAGTGCAGTTTAGATCTCTTACGGATGCAATGCGACCACACAGGCAATCTGTGTTATCTTATTACTAGCAATAACGTCGGCAGATTTACGTCTTCAAATTGCTAAAGTTCAAGGCTGCACTTTTAGTTGGCGAACATATAAATATCTTAAAACATAATTTGATATATTTTGGCAAAGAAGGTTGCGTGTGTTTTAATTAATTGCAGTTGCTATATTCTTCTTATTCTTTTAAAAAGGAGTGCTTTAAATGCATCAATCTCCGAGCACTCCATTTTTTTTATGAATTCAAAAATGTAAATAATTAATTTTTTTTTGCTGATAAAATCACTTTTTATAATAATTTGTACATTTCTTTATATATTGATGCGTATTTTTGTATGTATGTTCATAAACATCAGTAATGATATGTGAATTTTGCCAGCTTATGTTCAAAGATAATTGAGCAATATTTTCTAGCAATAATTGCTGAACATGTGTTTGAACACATATTCGTGCGGTTCACATGCAAATATCTTATGTCGGCAATAGATTTTGGCAGTTGCCACGGCAATAATTGCCAATCGATTGCCCGTGTGGACGGGTAGTTAAGTGAGTGGTCATGAACATCAAATATATTAAAAATTGTTTTGTATTATTTTTAAGTACAAGCATTCGATACCCAGTAGACAAATGATGTTATATTGTGGTAAATATTATCAATATTAAAAATGTTTTACGTGTTTCGGGTCTGTGGCTGAAACCTTTAAATATTTAACCAAAATTTTCGGGGTTAAATCTTAAAATAGTAACTTACGAAATAATTTCTAAGCACTTTATAATAATATTTTATACTACATGACACTTTCTTTAATAGACGATAAGTAATGAAGAAAGCGGCAAATAATAGCTAACTAAAGAAATGTTCGCTGGGTGGCTTATAACGATTTACTGCAAGGTGAAAACTATAATTTACTTGTTGTAAAAATCAATACATTGGCGTTTATCTTTATAGACTTTTACTAATTATGATTTACGGATAGAAAAAAACATGTATTAATATATTCTCTTTTTATTTTGTATTTAGATGAAATTGTGCAAAAGATATTAAATCGAGAATTGACTTTCAAGAATTAGAAAATGGTTTCTGAGCGAAGCTCTTCATGCTTCAAGAAAACAACTTAACCTTCATAATGACACAGACTTTCGTCAGGGCTAATCCGATTATTTGGGGATTTGAATGGGCATTAAGGGCTTACTGTAAACTTCCCTCCCCAAGTTTTATCTACATAGCTTGAAATATAGTTCCTTTGTTACTGGTTTCACTAATCTCCTCATCATTGCCTTTCCTAGCGCTGAACCCAACATTTTCAATTCATCAACAATCTCACTATCCTTTCCAGCATTTTCAAGTATTAAAAGCTTTCATTATACTGCTAAAAGTGTTGTCATCCAGCAGTTTCGAGCTTAAAATTTCAATTTCTTCAACTCAAAGAAGAATATACCAAATATACAAAATATATTACCAGGTGTTCGAATTCACTTGCTATTCTAAAAGAAATCCGAAATTAAGTCTGACTAAATATTTAATTTCATATCGTGTTTAAATACTCGTGCCGCGGCTCAACTTTTTATTATAGAATGACTGTATCGCAGACAAACTGCAAGTGTATTTAATAATAATATGAGTCTTAAGAGCCTAATAAACTACACAAACTGCTTGGCAAACATGCAAAAACAATTTAAGTTGGTTGCTTGTTTGCATAAATATTTGAGGCATACTTGCACGAAAATCGAAAATGTTTCATTTTCCTGCAAACATGTTAATGCTTGTCAATCCGCTTGCTTAGCACTAAATTTTGTTGTGTTGTTGGAATTTATAGAATTATATAAACGACACCTTTATGGAAAATAAAAATCAAAGACTATAGCAACAGAATTCCGGGAAATAGAGGCTAGAACAATTTTGCAGAAAAGTTAAAAGAGATATGAAGAATAAAAATTATAAATGAGAATAAAAACAATTTATATTTTGCGGACTTCATATGGCGAGCAAATTTCCGCAACATAATCTCATAGAAAACAAAAAACAAAGCAATAAATTTGTGTTTGTATGAACTATGTTTGCGTCTTTTGTTTGCAAACGGAAAGCGTCTGTTTGGAAAAGGGTTTGCGTGGTGTATTTGGTCCTTTAGTACGTATTGTAAGTTTGTTGCCCAACGTAGACTTCTATGTAGTTTACTTAAGAAGTGCTTACACAATTTTAATAAAAGTATACGGCAACAATAAACTTACCAACTCCGCATCCTCTACGCTGCTCATCAGCACTTAACTTTGCTTTTATTTATATAGCGCGTTACGATAGAACTTCGTTTACTTTGCCAACTTTGTTTAACTAGCCTTGTGGATTTGGCTGGCTATATAAAGTCTGGCTTGTTTCATTGCCATTAACGTACAAAAATCTATCACAAATTCTTTTGCGAAACAAAATGTTTTTTAATGATTTTTAATTCAGCGAAATTTCTCTGAACAAGGAAAATATTTTACTAAAAACATTTAAAATATTTGACCACGACTGAAAAATTTAATATACAAAAAGTCTACAATAAGGAATAAATTTCCCACAATCTTTCTATTGATGACCAAATGAGTGCTTACTATGGCCAATATTAATGCAAAATTATTATAAAGGGCAAACCAATCCGTTCTGACTACAAATAAACGTGTTTGAATTTGCACCCAGCCCAAGGATAAATCTTACGAACTGACAACAATATTCAAATAAAAGTCAAAAGAAAGTACACTTAACTTTTCTTTAACTTCCGAACTTATTAAAAGTTGAAGTCGGTCAAACGAAAAACTGTTCAAACATGTCGACTGTTTCTAACTTAACTGCAACTGTTTGCATGTTTGGAATCAGAAGTCGAAGCAAATGCGAAAGCAATTACACATATCCGCAATTTTTAAACGTTGGAATAAACAGAATAGTCAGTTCTGGGCAATGAAAAGCCCTCAAATTATGCATCAGTTACCTTTTCATCCATTAAAAATTACATTCTGGTGTGCAATTTGCTCAGGAGGAATCATTACCTTACTATTTTGAAAATGAAAACGGCATAATGGTAAACGTGAATGGGAAGCGATATCATGATATGATTGAAAACATGTGGTGACGGTGCCAGATTACAACGGAATTACTGGATGAATTACTGCCAGGATTACAATTAGGCTTGCCACCGGTAATAACAAGACGGTGCCAGGTCGCATACGAGTACAGCCAGGATTACAATAGAATTACTGTTGGACCTATTTTCACAATAAATTATTTAAAGAAATGGCGATGTTAACTGGCTTCTTTCTACGCTCGCCTGATTTGACTGCTTCGGACTTCTTTTTATGGGGATATCTGAGTTTTATGCAAACAAGCCAGTAACACTTGAGCAACTTAAATCAAATATTCGTGATGAAATGAATGAAATACGGCGTATAATGTTTAAGAAAGTAGCAAAAAATGCGCTGAAAAGGGTTCACATTTGTGAGGTTAACAGAGGCTGGCAGTTATCTTATATTGTATTCCATATATAATTGCCGACATTAAACAAGACATTTATCAATATAGGACAAACGTACACCCTTTACATACGAATTATTTTTTGAGACGAAAATTTTATCTTGACTATAATTTTGCTGTGTAATCTGTTCAGGTTACGCTTGCGTATATACGTGTACTTCTCCCATATTACAGTCGACATAGTCGTCCTCCCTACGGAACTAGGCGGTATGTGGTGGCCAAATTTAATCCTACTAGTTTAGTTATCATTGATGACAGGTCACTGAGATCATCGATTTGACCCCACTGGACTGTTTTCTTGAATCGCAAATCCAGCCCGATATATGCGCCAGAGTCGTGAAAGCTAGTCAATTCACCATGGGTCTTTCAAATGATTAAAAATTACGATGACATACTGCAAATACTAAGACCCTGACCCACGATGTCGATTTCTCGACGACAAATCACTCATTATCGCTGTCATAAACGCCCCACTAACTATCGACTTGTCGGGTGTCAGGTTTTATGTTTTTAACGTGGAGTATTTATTCATTGTTAAATGTCTATATTCTCAAATTAAAACATCTAAGTCAGTGATGCCCAAAAGTTCTATATGGAAGAGTAAACACCAATACATTTAAAGAAAATCTACTTTTTTTAAATATTTTTGTTGTAAAAAGCAAAACAATTTACGAAAACAAAATTTACACTGATAATCGCTGTCGTCAATGTTTACCAGCAAAACTTGCGAAAGTGTTTTTGCTTTGCTCTTGCGCAGTGAAGAATGACAAAAAAAAGTATAAGAAAGTTGTTTGTGTATTATTCATTGCTAGTGCTAAGCGCAGTATGTGTGTATTAAAGAGCACAGCCATATAGCTAAGCGCTTTTACAAAAACAATTGAGCATCAAGCGCATAGGTCTGGGCATATCTGATCTAAATAAAGCAGTTAACACATGTAAATTAAGCAGTAAAAGTGCAACTCTATGCTAGTTGATCTTACTAAAAATAACAACAAAAAGCAGAAGAAGACATATCTCCACAAATAAATTTTGTAAAAACATTTTAACAAAATTAAAATTTTTTTGTGGTTGTGTTTTAAAAAATATTACTGCACAAACGTTTAGTGTTCACAGTGTTGATTTGATTACCAAATATTTTTCAAAGATCCAAGGAAAAAAGGAATAATAGAAATGACTTTTACGAGGGCGGATTGATATTGAAGATACTTAAGTAGGAAAACATTTTTTTTTCTTCAAACACCAATTATTTCTCAACACTCCAACTTTTTTATACCATCCGAATAAAACGATTTTGAGACCCCCTCGAAATACGCGATCGTTTCGGTAATCACTTCTTCGTTTGAAATGAATCTTTTTCCTGCTAGTCATTTTTTCAAATTTTGAAAACAAGAAAAAGCCACTAGGAGATAAATATGGACTATAAGGTAGATGATCAACCATGGTAGTTTTTTTCTTCTTTGCATCAGTCCATTGATCCGATAATGCACGATAATACCTTCCTGTGTTTGTGGAACCTTTTTCAATATAATCAATATTCCGTGTGCATCCCAAAATAGTTGCCGTAACCTTCCCAGCCCATTTCACTGTCTTCGTCTTCTTCGGACCGTTTCCACCAGCTTCCTTCCACTCATTGTGTCGATTGCTTTTTGGTTTCAGGTATGTAGTGGTGGACCCACTTTTCATCAACAGTTATTAGTCGACGCCAAAAATCAACAGTCTGCCGAACTGGTTTCTGTGCGACACTGAGCAAACGTGGCACCCATCTTGCCGATAACTTTTTCATATGCAAATGTTCATGCAAAATGTTGAACACATGTTTACAATTTCAACAATCTCACGTAATTTGACTCGGCGATCATTCTTAACGATATCAAGGATTTCTTGATATTTTCTTCAGTAACCACTTCTTTTGGTTTTCCTGTTGATGGCATTGTTGCAGTGCTTGTTCGGCCGTGTTTAAATTCAGCAATACATTATGTTACCATCTAATCTGACGGACCAGACTCACCGTAATGTTTATCGAGCTTTTCTTTTGTGTCTCTCGCTGTTTTCCCTTTCAAATAGTAGTGTTTAATCATTGCACAAAATTCACTTTTTTCCATTTTGCAAAACTTGATTACTTCAAACAACTACAAAAAATAAACTAATCGATGGATTTTAACAGCTGACGTTTGACAGATTGCAATTTAAAAAAAAATGTGTTTGTGCTGCCATCTAGCGCTAACTAGTTTTGAACAAATCAGTAGCAGGTTGCTAAAGTTTGCGCTAAAATAACTTTATTTAGAATGGGCTCTAAATAAAGTTATTCACATATATTACACAGATTGAGTATTATATATGTAGGAGTTGGAGAAAAAATCAAACTGGATAAGTATTTGTTTTAACTTAGGGATTTTTTTATTAATTGCGTTACCTTTTTCACAAATTGACAATTGCAGGTAAGTATAAAATTTTATGTTGGTAAATACAAATTTGGGTTGCTACGATTTGACTCACACTGGTATTCGATCAGAAGTAAAAAACATTAAAAAATTCATTTTGCCAAAAGTCAATGTGAAAAGTTCGGCCTTTGGAAAACCGAACTTAAAACAATGAATTTTCCACTTGTCAATGTGAGGAACATTTAGTACAGTGGTGACTAAATTATATGTTAAATACCAACATTTCAGGTAAGTAAAAGAGTGAACAGGTAAGTATAGTATAATATATAACAAATTTAAAAGTATAAATAGGTTAAATAAGTAGAAATTCATTTGGAATTCACACAATAATTCATTGAAAATAAGGAGTTAATTCTAAGAATTCATGTTTGCAACATTATAAAAATTTAATTTAATTTAAAATAATTCAACAACTAAAATGTATTGTCCAAATTAGTTTGAACATGCCGCCAGCCTCGGCTTGAGGCAATTGATGCCGGATCATTGCTGGGACAGAGAATGTTGGCCAATGATTTTATCGCCTCTAAAATCGCAGTAATTGGAATACCAGTGGATACAGATGGAACTGGTGGTTGTGGCGATTGTTGTTGCATTGAAGGTTGCGGCTGCTTCTCTCCTTGCCTTTTTGTGCGGTCTTTCTTTGGCTTTTTCGGTGAAGGATGCAGTAATGTATGGTGAAACTTATCACACTTGCGACACGTATCCAGCGATGCACATGCCCTTAAGTCATGACTTCTGGCGAGGCAGTTCACACAACACCGATATCTGACGACAACTTCTTCCCGTTTCTTTACCGACATAGCCAAAAATTTGCGGCAAAACCGTAAGCCATGATACGTGTTACACAAAGCACATTGGTGTACATCGGGATCTCGCCTTCGTACATACTTCCTGGTGCGAACTTCTATTGGCCTAGTAACAATTAATCGGCGGTTCGGTCTAATATGGAAGAAAAACAAATAAGTAGTAAGGTATAAGCGAAGGCTGTGGAAAGCAGTGAAATGTTCAACAGCAAATTTTATAACGAGCTTCAACAAGAGTTGTGGAAAAAGAAATTGAAGTTAAGGAAAGTTATGGGACTGGTGAAGAACTTCTGGTTTCCAAGTAAGGAAAGAAACACAACTTCACTACTGGGCGCGTAATGACTCCAGAGGCGGTTCGTACGTCGACTGTTCGCACATTTCCATCTGAAATGTCCTGTGGTGGTAGTAAATCATATTTTACTACCACTAGATCACCCTTTTGAATATTTGAGGCTGAATTTTTCCATTTATAGCGCTTGTGAAGTGCTCTAAAGCCTTCACTTTCTCCCATCTATTGATGACAGACATCTGTTGGCCTTTTGGCTCCGGGAATGCTATTATAGGAGAACCTCGCAAAAAATGGCTAGGAGTTAGTGCTGTCAAATCAGAAGGATCTTCAGAGAGTGCAGAAATCGGGTGGAAATTGAGAATTCCTTCTATTTGAGCTAGGATGGTAGAAAATTCTTCGAAGTTGAATTTTTGAGTTCCAGCAAGTTCAATCCGGCTTCGTACGTACATACAATACTCATTACGAATTAAGTCTGCTGATTAGCTTTAAAATAATGTATAACTACAGGATGATTTTGGCAAGTTTTATTCAAAATAGAAAGAATAAAATATTTTTACATTAGTAATCCTGCAGTTTGCAATTATGCTGCAGCGTATTTTGCGAATAACATCATTATTTCATACTTACTTGGTTTAGAAAACCAATATTTTTTGGTTATTTTTACATTATTAATAGAAAAGAGTCTAAAGATTACAACAAATAAATTCCAAAACAAGCGCCCACAATATAATCAATAGCAGGAGTTTTTATCAAATATTACATTCAACCAGATATAGTGGCACATTTGATTTTAGATTTTGTACAAAACATACAAAAATTATTAAATGAGCGTGTTTTTAATAAATCTGCAACGATGGACAATAATTTTAAATGGACAAAACGTAAATTTTCGGAAAGTTAAACAGCATTGATTTGTTACCAGTGAAACAACACCATTTCCGCTAAATATTTGTTCAGTTTTAAACAGCATATGTACGTACGAGTACTCGTATGCCTGTATGCCTGTAGGTATGTGTGTAAATATGGAATAATATTCGAATAGCAATCGCGCTTTAACTTGTGTTGTGTGATTAGAAAATTATGCGCATATTTTAGCAATAAAAGTACAAATTGTTTAGAATCAACTGGCAACCAAATAGAAAAACGACAAGAAATTCCTGACCAAACAAAAAGTTTTAACTTTTAATGGTATTTATTTTAAAATTTACAACTGTAATTCAACGACTATCAAGTAAACACTTCGGAACTTTTATTTTATGCCACAAGCCAACTTTAACACCCTTTCTTGTTTCAAACGGTGGTGGCCATAAATGAATTTTTTTTGAGTTTTTTTGTTTTGCTTTGAATTGGTCATAAATATCATGTGGAATAAACATTTGCAAAAAATAAAGAAAAAACTTTCACACACACACACACAGCTAACATGAAAAGGACAATTTGTTTTAAGTTTAAAATAAAATAATCATAAAATCCAAAAACTTACGGGAAGGGTGAACAAACAGCAATATCCTTACGTTTCATAAAATTAGGTTAAAGTTTTTAATAAAAAAAAAAAAAAACAACTTAAACTGTAAGAAAACTATAATTCAACTGAAATATATTTTTTTTTTTTTTTTCAATTGAAAATGAGCTCAAGAGTGCGTTACCGATTGGATATTCCTGTTTTCAAACTTGCTAGAAATTTACCATCGCAAATAATTTTGAGCTGTAGAAGGGGTGTGTCGCTTTGATTTAGTTGGAGTAAAAGGATTTTATGGGATATTTTCTTACATCCAAACGTTGCTGTCTTAAATGAAATGAAAATCTTAACATGTTTAATGGTGCTGTGTGTCGTCTGAATATGTATGTGTCCGCTTGTTTGCTTGTTGGTTGTCCAATTTATTAAACCAAGAGAACATTGAAATACTTATGCTTCATTGACATATTAACGCAAAAAGCTAACAAGGCCAAAAAGAAAAAAGTAATGCATATGTAACTTTATGTAGCATTTCACAGTGGTTAAAAGATATAAAAATTGCTAATCTTTTAGCGGAGCCAGATCAAATTTGATACTGTAGTTTTTAACATATATCTGCTAAATAAAAATTGTTGTTTATTCGGTAAATTACTATTTAATAATTTAGAATATAGAAATATTTTTATTGTCAAATATATTGACACTAATATTTTGCCAATATTAAAATTGTTTAATATTCTTTCTGAATTAAAATTTTATAAATAAATATTAAGATTGTCCAAAGAATAACTCCTAATATTTATAACATTTCCGTTTATTAATTGGATATTTAAGTTTTTTTTTTCAATTTCTGTACGAGTATATATTCAGAAAGAAAATGTTTTAAGTTCCTACTTTTATTCATACTAGTGGGAATAAGCGGTCAACGCAATCGGCCACATATTTTAAACTCTATTAAATAATAAACTCTCATATAAAATCTAATATTGAAACCAATAAAATCGTGAAATCCCACAAATGTATATACATATATACGTACAAATATGTTCCTTATATGTACATACAAATATAGTTCCAGCGAAATCTGCTCATTCGAGGTTTCAAGCCAAATCTAGTAGATTTTGAGAAGGTTTCCCTTACAAAATGGAATCTACTTTATGAGTAGATTTCGACGAAATCTCTTAAAAGCTACTCAGTACCAAGTGATGCAACCGTGAAAATACTACGCTGCACCAAAAATTACACTTTAATGTGGTGTATGCAGTCCCTGGGCAACTAAAATATACACTTTAATGTTGGTGTATTCAGTCTCTGATAAAATTGTGTTACAAACCCGCATGCATAAATTATTTTTGTGAAATGAAATCTTGCTAGATGTGAAAAAATTGTTGTGTAAACGATATGGATTTCGTTGTAGATTTTAATTCAAATCTACTAGATTTTCAGTTGGTGTAAATGTAGTATTACTCATATTGGGCCACACTGTTTTACTTGCTGTGAAGTCAAACACATACACATATTTTGTTTGTTAGTGTTAGCAATAATTTGATAGCCGTATTACTTCTAATGTACTGAATGGAACTGATTGTGATTATCCGTCCAAAAAAGCTGTGATGTAATACGGCCAAAAAAGAGATTTTAAAACACGAATTTGCCTACTAATTAAATAGATGTTTATACGCATTCATATGTTTGCAAACACCACTTATTATAACATGTTTTCAAAAATATAAATGACATTGACACAAATAATACAACTGAACATACGCAGAGAGCTACGAGATAAGTCATGGACTTAAGCTGGATTCACCCACTGTTTTAGAAAAAAAATTTTACTCCGGAACAAAAAATTAAATCAAACTAATTCGAGCTGAAATTGTTTCGAGCAAACTTGACTTTCTTTTGTTTTTCTTTCTCTCTCTCTCTCTCTCTCTCTCTCTCAAAAAGAGAAACGTCAAACGATATATAAAAGAATAATTAGGAACATGTGTTGTTCTGAAACCGTGGGGTGAATCCGGCTTTAACAGTAATAAAATCTGTTGAATACAAGAGCTATCTCAGCTTGAAGAAATTTCTGTTAAACAGTATTAAGTTTGATCTCGCTTATTAACTATAATTTTAAGAATTTATTTCACATGTTATACATTCGAGTATAATAAAAACATTTTTGCCTTCTTTTTACAATTTTTTGCTTGATAAGCTATAGATGCAGCACAAATTAAGGCGTAAACACAAAAATGCTGTAGGGAGATAAAAAAGCTGGTTAAAATTTAACATTGAATTATGTCTGTTGGACAAAAATTCGTTATAGAAAAGTCCAACTGTACTTCCTACCAAGGATGATAGAATACATGGTTACGACAACTCTTACAAAAAAACTGAAATCTTCTGAGCATGCTGGTCAAATGACGTCACGAAACAACACAACCACAGCACTAGATGATTTACATCCTTGATGAATTACATCCTCGTGCATAGGTTAAACTACGTCATCTAACGGGGAACCATGCGTATGGCGTAATCTTTAGTTTTATCGTTCTTGATATAACTGGATTTATTTAATTTTTTCATTTATTTATATACAAAAAGACTTGAAGTCTTATAATTAAAGTATAGGATTCACAAATCGTACCAATTTCACTTTTGTCATGCAATTAAATTTAGTATTAAAAGAATTTAAATCAAACTATATAAAAAATATGAAATCTATTACAATATATGCTGTTAAAAAAGTTATATGAATAAGTTTTTTATTTAAAATTTTTAATATTTAAAAAGACATTTTCTAAACTGCGTTGCATTCTAATGAATCGCAATTATGCTGGTATTGAGCTTCATAGTCGTATATGACGTTTCGTATAGTGTGGACAATAAATTTGCATATAGATATATGCAATATATCTATACAAAATTCAATAAATTTTCATTCAGATACAAGCTTCCTCGTTTTTGTTTCTCCTGTTCTGCGTAATGTTCGAAATATGAATAATTTTACCTAAAAGAAGAAGGCAACGAATATTTAATAAGTCACAAAATTAAAGTTATATGCGTATCGGAAACGTAGTTTTCAGAATCAACACCTCATAGCTTAATATGTCCATTCGGCTATAAAGTTTTTAGATGCAATAGAGTAAGTCATGGTGGTGGTGTTGCCATATTCATAAAAAATTCTATTTCATGTATGATACGCCAAACATCATCTATTGTTCCCAATTCGACTGAGTTTGAAATTGAATTTTTTATTATTGAAATTTTGTCATTTGGCAAACAACATTTAGCGGGCTGTGTATATAGATCTAATAAAAGCATTCAATTTTTGCCTTTGTATCCCACGCTGGAAACTTTTGTTTTTCAATACGACGATATAGTTGCTACAGGCGACTTTAATCCAAATATATTAATGGAGACGAATATCAGTGATAACTTGCTGTCATTTGGACTATTTCCCGTTAATGTTGTCACCCCAACACATTATACATCCCCAGCAAGTACTCTGCTTGATCTGTTCTTTGTGTCCAATATTGCGAATATAAATTTATATGATCAGATATCTGCGTCATATTTTTCCAGTCATGATCTTATTTTTCTGAATTATAACTTATTAATATTTATGTTTAAATCCCTAAATAATATTGGCCACAATACGATGAGTTTCTCAAGGAATCAAACATTTTTTGCTACACGAAAGAACTCTAATTTAAGAACAGCAAGGTGCAGACTCGAAATAACAAAGCAACGAATTGAATACATTGGTTGTTTAGAATACAATAATCTACTTCCAAGCTTGAAAAGTATTAACTCAATTTCGTTATTCAAGACAAACTTAAAAGATTACTTATTAAAAAATTTTGAAATGCTTCTAACGTAGTTAATATAATTTTATTTTTATTATTTTATTACTATTTTTTATGTTTTATCTTATTTAATATATTTCTTTTTTCTTAATATATATGCCAACTTGCCTCAATAATGTCATATGACGCTGAGGCACCTTTCAATTGCAATATGTAATTTTGTAAATAAATCGATTATTAAATAAAAAAAAAAAAAAAAAAAAAAAAAAAAAAAAAAAAAAAAAAAAAAAAAAAACTTCCAAGTTCATGATGCTAAGCTGAGTTTCAGTTATCGCGATTTTAACAGTTTAAACTTTACTCGCTTGTGTGAATATTCATCAAATATTGCCTGTATAAAATTTTTTTAATGTCTACCGTCGATAAGCAATAAAAATTTTTCGAACACAATCATCTTTTTGATTTAACAGTACCAGTCAAACACGACAGGATAACACATAAACAAAAGCCAATGGTTTTCAAACGTTATAAAACAAGGTACACAGCAAAGAGATTTAGCATACGCTAGGTTCAGCCTGGAGTACTAAATTACAGTATTCAACTGCCAGGAAAAATGTTAGAGTAGATAAAACTTGCCAAAATTGAATATTACTTTTCGCGTTTCAGAACTGCAACTAACTCAGGTCAAACCTGCAGTACTATTCGGGAAATCTATGTTAGTAAGCAGGCCAATAACGTGGAATTAAATGCGGGTGCAAATTTGTCAAAACTTTCACTAATACTCTTCCAACTCAAACAAACTATCCTTTTTATAATTTTTCCTATTTCAAGTCGAATTCAGATAAAAGTGTAATTGGTAATTATTTTCGACATTTCCGTTAAACTGGAAACATGCTAGAATTATTACTTTACCCAAAGCAAATGGTGAGCTTAGGCCAATAGCCATCCTGTGTTTGTTTTCAGAAATTCTGGAAAAAATCTTGTATAAGCAAATAGTTATATACATTAATGCTAACAACATGCTGTCAAGTAAACAATCTGGCTTTCGTGAAAGCGATAGTTGTGTTACGCCTCTTGTCGAAGTGAGTGAAATACGACAAGGACTGGAGAACGGAAATTTAAATTTCTTAGTGCTACTTGATTACTCCAACGCATTCGACACAGTAGACAACGACATGTTACTTTTTCAGATTTTCGCATACCTCCACTAAACTTATTTCTGCGTATATTTTAAATCGAACACAGTCGCTTTTTTAACAATACATGGTCCGATAAATTGTCGCTTTTTAAGGGTGTGCCTCAGGGTTCCATCATAGGACCGCTTTTATTTTCATTATATACAAATGTCTTGCCAAAAATTCTTTCACTATGCAATATTCACCTGTACGCTGATGATATTCAACTTACTATAAGTATCGCACCTGAAAACCGGTATATCAAATTTATATTATGAATTGAGAAAAAATTATGTTTGGGCTAGTGCAAATGGACTCTGCTTGAACCCGAAAAAGTCAAAATGTATTATAATCACCAAAACAAAGTATAGTTTCATTTGAGAGTCTGTATATTGTGTTAAATGGCAAAGAAATTGAAATTGTTAACAGGGCAAAAAATGTTGGGAATATTTTTAACAACCATTTAACCTGGACAGATCGTGTAAACTCAATGGTCGGCCAAACGTATTGCAAGTTACAAGCTCTCTGGTTTACACAATACGAATTTTGCTTGCCAAGACTTACCTAGTTCTTTCCCTTTTGTAAGGAAGTGAATTAAACTGCGACTCGGTTTATAATACCTCGATATCAATATCTAGAGTCCGCATCGCAATTTTATATATATGCTGTCCAACTGTGGAATAATCTACCACTATGTCCAATAGTCGAACAGAAATGCTAATAGTTTCAAAAAATTTTATTAATTTTTTTTTTGTATGGTCACATAAATTGTATTCTTTTATAGTTATTTTTATAATATTTACATTTCATTATGTCTCTAGATTTCGTATAGACCGTTTCTGTACAGAAAATAGACAAATAAATAAAATAAATGAAAATTCGTACACCATGTAGTTTAGTCTCATTGGATCTTGTATGAGAAAAAGGTTCCCAATTTAGACATATCTAAGAATATCCCTATAAGCAGAAATTAATTTTTTGTCGATAGGATTTAGCTAAAAGCATAGGTAAGTTAGTCGGTGTTGCGTGCTGTTGTTGCGTTGTTTATCTGATAACACAATGATAATGAAGAATTTGTGGAGAAGCTTCTCGTCTTGCTGAACATTTCAATTTATTGTGAGTTTAAAGTTATATTGCGCTCGGTAGTTACAATGTTTGTGTAGAGTATCTGGGAATCACAAAGCACTTAGATTTAAGCGGATGTAAACATTAGCCATTAGATGCAGACTAAGCTTCAACTTTAGATAGATCCGTATTCAATTTTAACAGGTTCACTACAATTATAAATTTGAAGATCATTGATTGGCACATACATGAATGTTACAGTGTGATTACTGTGGTAAATCATTATATTGGATATTGCCACATATTCTTGTTTTAAGATCTTGCGTTGATTTAAACACAAAGGTTCAATAAAAAAATATTACTGTAGAATCATGGAAAAAACGTCCAAATAAATTACTCAAAACTTAATAAAAACTTTGTTTTAATTTGAGAGTAAGGAGTTTGGTATTTCTACATATAATTAGTAACGATCAGGTAACAACAGCTTTTTTCAATAGAAAATAGTTCCGCCGCTCGTATTATAATAGGGGAGCATATCGAAAAATTACATCTATCAATTACGGTTACGCAGTGCATGAAATTCCATTTAAGTTTTCAAGTGTGTTGTGATATATCTGTAGTGTCGGGAAAAATTTCATTAATTTTTGAAGACTTGGAATCTCAATGAAAGGGACTTAAAAACACTACCTTAAAAGAAAATAATTATAAATTTTAAGTAGTTCAATTAACTACAATAAATATTTGTTATTATATCTTAAGGTTAACAAAATTTTGCTCTGACTCTTCAAATATATGCCTTTGTTTGGGTATTTTTCAAGCTATTTTTGTATGCGAGTTGATTCCACTGTACGAGATTTTTTTCAAAAGTAGTTGCTGCTATCTACATTTGTGCTCATGTGTGTGTATGTGTGGAAAAGTGTCCTGTATATTGAAATTTAAAGGAAATGAAAAATATTTATTGAAATTGATATTGACTTTTTTATTGCCATAGACATGAGGCCGCTATTTTAAAATAAGACCTTTTTCCATTTCAATTTTTATTCTCAACCCCTTCTTCATGAAGTTACTTTTCAAATGTGAAAAAGAAAAAAAAAACAAAGTAAAAGAAAAAAACATAAAACTAAACAGCAATTGTCGTTTAAAGTTGACCTTAGTTTTATAAGAATGTGATACGATTAATTTTCTTGCTTGCTGTGTTTTTTACAGTTTTACGCTTAAATTTTAAAAGTGTGTCTATTTGTTTGTCTCTTCAAGTGTTCTAACGTCGCTTTGTCTGTCTCAAGATTTCAACGCGTGTTTTAAATTTTATTCACTTTGACACCCCTTTTCCCTTAAATTTAGCATTATCTTTTTAAGAGATTTTTATTTAAGATTCTTTTTCGAAACTCTGTGCTGAGATGTTTGTATGTGTGTTTTTATTTGTATGAGGGGTTTCTTTTTTGGTATTTTATTATCTTGACCCAACGTTTGCACCTCAATTTGTCTTAATAAATGTGAAATATGTGGAAATTAGTTGATTCCTTAGCGTTGAAGTCGTTTTTTGTTAATTTTTTTTTTTTTTTTGCAGCCAGGACTTTTTGTGGTTGAATAAAATAAACATTAAGATTTCGCTTTTCATCAATCACTTGAAACGTGTCACTCCTATCACTGATTCCAAGTTTGTTCCCTTTTTTATTTTTGGACTTTTTACAAAAGGATTTTGAAGAATGAGCGTTTATATTTACATATCTCGAAAAAGTCTTCTGGTGTCATTTGCCAAAACTGTGTGACGAATTTTAGGAAAGAATCTGTATATTTTTATGTTATATAAATTCGAAGTACTTATAAACACTAAGACTGCTTTTAATTTGAGCGAAAAGAACTCAAATTAGGAGCGTCTTCTCTGGGTGGACACAAATTTCTATGGCTTTACACAGAGAAAAACTATACTGTTTTTATTAAAAAAAACCTTAACATTTCGCGCAAAAAAAAGGTTATAAAATCGCAAAATATGGTAAACGGCTTGCCAACCACTTGTGATCTGTTATACTCGAGAATAAGTTTTGTTCTATCCCATGAAGCACGAGACTACTCATATTTTTTTAAATTAGCTTATTGCAGTAATTGTTCGGATAATTGTATTCTGACGCCTTTGACTTTTTCCAAGTTTAATGCCGTAGAGGTACCAGAGCATGACACATTCGCCACAGCAGACTACACAAATACATGTGGCTACACAAATGTAACCCTGCAACCAGCTACTTAATTTTTTTGAAGGCAGAAGCAACATAATAGACAGCTGATATCGTTTCTTTTTCATTAAATACAATTGGACGAATCCATAATTGAATTTTTTTTTAGCTTAGTCCAGCCCAGTGTGACCGCTAAAATTAAGTATGTTGCGCGCAAGAGGGTTTGGATAAAGTTCCAGTTTACTTATATACCTTTTCGCATACTTTGAAAATTCGCCTTTTACTAACGGAACACAGAGATCATTGTGAATTCGAGAGTTTTTTATGTGCTATGGAGCTGCAATAATCGTGCAAAGAATTTGGTTTTGTCTTCTTTAAATTTGTTTAATCTAAGACGCTGTGGCGGCGCCCCATAATTGAATTCCATAGCACGATATAGACTTTAGAATTACGTTGTATAACAAAAGTTCGCAATCTAACTTCAAGGTAGAATTTCTACCTATAAGCTGTTTTCAATTTCAACTGAGACTTCTACGACAGCCTATAGTCGAGGTGAATACCAAGATATTGGACTTCATTATGAATATAATGCGAGTACACGTTTGTTCAGTAACTTTAATTTTCCAACGTTTTAACCATTTCTCTTATATTGAAATATACTCCTGCAAACTTCGAGAAGCTAATTGATGGTTTTCATGAACGCTGATGAATGGTGTGCCATCTGCAAAAGTTGAAGTGTGATTACTAGATCTAGTTGGCATGCCAGAGGCATAAATCAAATGTAAAGTAGATCCCAGTATTCTATGTTGGGGAGCTCATGCCTCAATTATAATCGCCTTCTCTGATATAAAATTTTCGGCCGCATAAATAGCTTTCCAGAAACTTGTGAGTGTTTGTAGGCAAGTTAAACTTTATTTGTGTATTAATCCCTCGCGCCACGCTTTATCAAAAGTCGGAGAAATATCAATGCATAGACCTGAACAATATTTTTTGTCCTCAAAAATCCATCATGTCATAAACATTTACGCGTGTGTTTGTATTCAATTTTGGAGTCAACTTCGCCATTAACAAATTTTCGAACAGTTTTGAAATTGTTGGCAGTAGATTTTACTTTAGTGGGATCCTTCCTTGGCAGGATAAAACTCCAAGTGTTAAATGGCGTTAAAAATAAAAAGAAGAATATTTTTAACCACGCGAGGCAGCTGTACAAGCATTTTACCAGTGATTTCATCAATACCTGGAGATTTCCTGGAGTTTATTTTATTTATGACATTTTCGACAATTCGAAAACTAAGTCTCAAAGGCACAGGCGGCCTAACAGCTTTTGGCGGATATTCTACGGATGTAAAACACATTTTTATTGCGTAGTGCATTCCCGTAGCCTGCTTTTAAACTGTGGAGACCTGTGAAGTTGCCAGTCTCTTCTAGCTCTCCTTTTTTCTGACAGAAGGTGGGCAATTTCTGACGAATAAGTCCTATCGCTCGTATTTCTGAAACTTATCTGGTTAGTGGTAGCATGTTGTATGTCTAGTTTAAGGTCTTTAGAAAAATCGTTAATCAATATCCTCAGAGGTTCTCAAGGTAATATTTTCAGTAGAATGAGTACTCAAATATTTCTTATATTTTAGCCACTAAACGGGGAGCCCACCTCCTGGCGGTACGAAACGGAGATTATAGTGGGTGAGTTATCCGATGACGAAACTAATCAAGTCTCGACTTGCACCCATTCTAAAGGAAATTTTTTTACTACTCCAAAATCTATAACATTTGGTCCCAATGACCCAATTAAAAGGTTCATGTTTTGATCAGCTCACAGTGATGATAGCAAATGGATGGTACAATAACTGCAAATTTTTCGTCAAAATGGAAATATCTGACAAATAAACTACATTAACATCACTACAATAGGTTTAAGATGATCCTAATCATTTAAAAAGATTTGCGAGTATCCACGATACAACATCACAAATTATTACTCTTATAGTTTGCCCCACACCTGTTTGATGTATAAAAGGAAATAACGTTAAACAAATTTAAATATTATTTACATTGATTTACATATTGTATACATGTGTTTATGTACATATGTTCTAAAGTAAGCCAACCTTTCAAGAAATATGCCACAATATTCTTAAAAATAAACAATATCAAAATAATTTACGATAAAACGTGCTACAAAGAATTATTGAGCAAAAAAGAAACATATGAAACATGTTATAGCCAGCAACCTCATAAACAACAAAATTATTACGAATAAATGCAACAGAGCAGCAGCACACGAAAAAAAATAATATTTACACCGTGCAAACATCAATACATTTAGTGAAGTGTAAAGAAAATGCATTTTGGAAGTAAAAAATAGAATTATGAAAACAATCTTACAAACAAATCACTTGGGGGAAAAACAAATAAAGTATTTCATACCTTGTGTTTGCATACGGCTGTGCAGAAGTGCAACAACACTCACTCACTTCAAAGTTTGTAAACATGTGCACTGGAATTCACTCAGCGACACGTTTAATCCTTTTGATCAACATTTTGCGCAAACTATTTTTAAAACACACTAACACACACTTTCCGGCACACTTGCACTCAGCAAACTCCCTGCTTGTATTTTTGTTACGATTGAAAGCTAATTTCTTGGGAATTATAACACGAAAAAATAAAAAAATTTAAAAACACTTTTCAAAATCAAAGACCCAACAGGAGGGTCTTCTAAACTCATCATAGTCACCAGCAAAATTACGAGCACTCAGAACAACATTTTAATATTTTTCTTTGTAACAACGTGATCCATTTGTGCGTTTTAAACGTATTTACACACATCTGTCTGTATACTTTCAATATTCGGACGTTTGGATTTTAAACAAAATCACCAGCATCATCAAAACAACAAAACACAAGTCAGCGTCAATATTTTAAAGTTTCAATATAATCTATATTAATATAGACTTACGAGGTCTGATAAATTTTTTCAAAAATTATTTATTTATTTATCAATGACTATCTTGTCCCCATCAAAATAATCCTCCTCAGATATGCCATCGTTTTTTCCAATCCTCGAAACTCTTCTGAAACGCGCATTTTGGTATCGCCAACAGCTTTTGTTTCGATTTTTCTTTTATCTCCTCAAAAGTAGCAAAACGCTTTCCTTTCATCGGTGTCTTCAATTTTGGAAAGAGGAAAACGTCAAGACTGGTGAATATGGTGGTTCAGGTACGGTTATGTTTTTGACCAAAAACTCACGCACAAACATCGATGTGTGAGCTAATGCGTTATCATGGTGCAAAATCTATGATTGTTTCTTTCACAAGTCTGTGTGATTCTGATGAATTGCTTCGCGGAAACAGCGCATAACTTCATGGTAGTATTCCTTATTGACCGTGCGACCTTGTGGCAAGAATTCATGATGTATCACGCCATTGCAGTCGAAGAAAACAATGAGCAAAACTTTTACGAATTTTACTAGATATTTTTGTATTGGCTCTTCTGAACGCTTCCATTGGAATGATTGAGCTTTGGTTTCAATGTCATAGCCATACACCCATGATTTGTCACCAGCTATGTGCCAGCTATGACCTCTTTGAAGAAATCTGGAGCGTCGTTGACGATGTTCAACAGCTTTTGAGCGATGTCCATGCTATGCTGTTTTTGCTCACTTTGGGACAATCTTCGATGCCGCACTTTTCGTATCTAAAACATACGTAAAAATTGATTGGCATGGGCTGAACGATATGCCAACGTCATCAGCTTGCTCTCTGATAGTGATTGGACGATTATCCAAAATCATTTTCTTCACTGCTTCAATGTTTTCATCGGTTGTTGACGTGCTCGGGCGACCAGGACGAGCATCGTCAATGACATTTTCTTGGCCTTCCTTAAAGCGGTCATACCACAATTGAACTTGTGTTCCGCTCTTCATATGTCCTTGCGTATGTAATTTCATTTTTTACACAAGACTTAATACAGTTTCCTTGATCCATTTTTTCGAATCGTAAAAAATCGAAGAGCACACCAAAACACGCCTAACCTTTTTATCTGTCAAAAACAAACTGACAATCCAAAATGGTTGATATTGCCAGCATACATATATACAGACATGTGTACCAACATAACAGAAAAAAATGCGAAAACTGAACATTCGTAACTCATGAAATTTGAAAATAACGGTTATTTTTCATCAGACCTCGTATGTATAGGGTGTTTTTTTAAGCCCGATAGAACTTGAAATTGTAAAAAATAATACAAAAAATTAAATTGTAATCAAAATTTTTTTTTATTCGAAAGATCAATACGTGACATTAACATTTGAAAATGATTTCGGGCATATGGGCACCGCGGCTGTTCTTGACGAAGCGCATTCTGGACGTCCAATTTTGGGCCACTTTTTCGAGCACTGCTGGCCGTATGTCACGAACAACACGAACAATGCTGGCCTCCAAGGCGTCAATTGTTGCTGGTTTATCAGCATAAACCAGTGACTTCACGTAGCCCCACAGGAAATAATCGAGAGGTGTCAAATCGCACGACCTTGGAGGCCAATTGACAGGTCCATTTCTCGAAATCAACTTATCGCCAAATTTTGATTTCAGTAAGTCGATGGTTGCGTTCGCCGTATGGCACGTAGCGCCATCCTGTTGAAACCACATCTCCTCCGGATCAATGTCATCCATATTTTCAAAAAAAAAATCATTGATCATGGTGCGGTAACGATCTCCATTGACCGTAACGCGAGCTCCGGCCTCATTTTTGAAGAAATAAGGTCCGATGATGCCACCAGCATGAAAACCGCACCAAACAGTGCATTTTTCTGGATGTAATGGAGTCTGTAGGGTCTCTTGTGGATTGGTCTCACTCCATATGCGGCAATTTTGCTTATTAACAAACCCGTTAAGCCAAAAATGCGCCTCATCGCTGAACACAATTTTGCGATAAAACAACGGCGCGAATCGACGACTGATTTTCAAAGTAAATTTGGATAATTTCGTAGCGTTGTTCAAGCGTGAGTCTATTCATGATGATTTGTCAGAGTATACTGAAACAAATAAAAAAAATGTTTCATCAAAATTTAATTTTTTGTGTTACTTTTTACAATTTAAAGTTCTATCTAGCTTAAAAAAACACCCTATATAAAGGTACTTGTACGTCCATATAGGTGAAATATTTGTTTCAAATCGCGTCAAGCAAAAATGTATTTTAAGTCTTAATTTATTGAATTTTTGTTAAACTTTACAATTTTTAAATTAGATTTTTGTTCATATGTAAATCGGGTTTTAGTTCAAGTTTTTCCTTTTTTAAGTTTCTTAAGAATGATTTTTACAATACAAGTTTGCTGTGAACAATAATTTTTGATTGAAAAAGACCAGAAAAAGCTTACGCTACAATACATATCAGCACCCATTTTCGATTTGAACTCGGGTCATGACGCATCATGAACGGCCGCCTTGACCACTCAGCCACCGTGCCATTGAATTATTCTCTATCTATATTCATCTCATATTGAGTCACGTATGCATTTTGTTAATTGCCTACAATGTTTGTACAGCGTTTGCTGTCTCTGAACATATTTTTGTATTTTAATAATTCTTTGTACCCAGAGATGTAATTGTAAAGATTAATTTATTTTTTTGTGTTGAACTTTACAATTTTTAAATTGAATTTTTGGTTTTTGTACATTTGTACATCGGGTTTTTCCTTTCTTAAATTTCTTACGAAAGATTTTTACAAATTTACTGTAATCAATTCTTGATTGATGTGTAAAAACCAAAAATTATAAAGTTCAACAAAAATCAATAAATTAATATTTAAGTAATAAACTCATAGACGACAGCAGACTTCACGACAGCAAATGCTGCAACCGGCAATTGAAGTCTGTAGGTGACTACAGAAATATTTTGACCACGGCAACAACATAAATTCATTTACATAAAACAGGATAGAATCGCTAATGGATTTTTTTGGTTGTATTCCTTGTTTTCGGAGAACGTGACACTGGCTACTTTCCATCGGGTGACAGAAACGTGGATAGCCTTATGCCCACATTTGTGTATGCTTGGTTGACCAAATTACGAGTACGTCCGATAAAATAGATGAAATTATTTCAGCAGAAATACTTGATATTAACATTGATCCATACTTACACTAAGTTGTGAATAAAAACATGCTGCATGGTACATGTGTAAGTATTAATACAAATCCACCATGCATGGTGGATGGAAAATGTACAAAAAGGTATCCCAGAGTTGCTTCCAGAGAAAATCGCTGGTCTTAATGGCTGCCCGCTTTATCGGTTATATTAATGTCGAGTATTGCAATTCCGTTAAATCAATTAAGTATATTTGCAAATACGTAACCACTGGATCAGATATGACAGTATTTTCATTTTAAAATCACACAATATCAATTGAACCGATAAATCAGCAGCTGTTTGTCGAATTTTAGGATTTCCAATTCATGACCGTCATCCAACGTTTGTGCATTTATCTACTCACCTCGAAAATATATTTTTTTTGTTTAGTATTAAGTTTGTTAACTTTTCAACAAATATATAAATGCTCAAAAAAAAAACATCGAACATGGACGGCTCGTTTATTTTACAACAGTTAATGTACAACCAAGAGCTGCAATGACACCACGTATAACGTAAACTTCGTTTTTCGATATATGCACCAAAGATTATTTTGCTCGGCTGTATGCTCAAATTCCAACATACAAATTCATTGGAAAACTTGCGTAACGTTAATAGACAAATGTCTACAACTTATCGAGATCAGTGCCAAAAGCTAAATTTAGTAGAAAACGATTCAAATTGAAATTGAAAACTAGCAGATGCATCAATATCTAATCGTCCAAACCAGATAAGAGCATTGTTTGCTATCATATTGCCAACTTGCCTTCCATGCGAACTAAATCAAATTTTGAATACATTTAAAGCACGTATGAATGAAAGAAAGAGAAATACCTGCAACGACGTAACAATTGAATTTTCAGATGAAATTTACAATAAGGCGTTGATAGAAGACAGGTGTTTGCAAATAAAGAACAGGACACACTTGATATGATTTGTCCTAATCAATCAGGCAATGATGTATCTGACCAAGATCTTCAATGAGAAAGCAAGTTAGAATTATTTATGGCTGCAAATCTACTACACTTAAAGCTTGGTGCCACTCTCGGCATACAACATTTTAAAGTGAGCACTTACTAATGAATATGGTAGATTGGACAGGAAAAACGTTTATGGTTTCGTGAATATTGGCTTAAGTTTGATCGCAAAATAATATTTGACTAGCCATTGCATCGTCCGGCATAGTAAGAACAGGAGATTTATTTTTAGAATTTAAAAGTGTTTATTTATTTTAAAATTTAATGGTGACGAGCAACCCGATTGTTGCTCTAGTCAGTGAAAATTATAATTGTTCTTAAAACGAAAATTATGTCTACTTATATACTACTTATGAGAAGTTCTAGACGACTCATAATATTATAATTAATGTTTGGGAAATCAATTTGGTTCCCACGGCTTAGAGGTGTGCTGATCAGACTTTACCTATGCATACATAAATTGTCATTTTGGAATGTACATGTGTGGCGCGATTCAAGTGTTTTGATTTAATTGTAACAGTGCAACACACATGCATACGTACTGTCATAAACCATATTATTCGTAGCTCAAGTGTATCTTCAAATGATTGCACCTAGTAGGCACACTGTCGCGACAACGGCCAGTGACAGAAAAGGTTAAAAGTAACTTAATATTCTTTTAGTTATTTCTTTAATAGAATGCAGTCATGTTATGGCTAAAAGAATGAATTTATGTCGTGATCATGCTACAATAGCTGCTGCACTTTTGTATTGTAGTAGAATAGGCCTTTCGGCACTTAAATTGCCTTGTGGCGGCACAGGATTGTGGTGCCGGTGTTGTATGAAAAAAAAATATTGCTCATTTATGTTTAACACAGCTGTTGAGCACAGCTAAAACTTAGGCGTTCTAAAGAATGGCAAAAGATTGAAACTTAAGAAAGAAAATAAAGGCAGATGTTGCCGAATTATCTTTACAATAAAAAAGTCTAATTTTATTGAACATAATCCTAGTCTTATATACATACTACTTATGAAAAGCGTTCCTAGCCTTTCTAACTTACTCTAGCTTATCTGTTTTACATTTCTTTTTCGTTCGATGCCATGAAGTTGGTATTCAACAACCAATGACAAATCAATCCATTTCAATGCACTCATTTTCATATGATATTGACTCATAATCAATTGCATTGAAATGCCCTAAATTTGGTTCAGTCACACATGCTGAATGCACATACTAATGTTACAATATTTTCATACAGTGTGTGGCCAATGTATTTGTTACTGTTTTGAGTGATTGTTGATGTGGTACACTACAGCCTCTAAAGCCACAGTTCTAAGATACGCACATATACAATATAAAAAAAAACAGTTCTCAATGGGTAAAGTTCTAAAATGTTTTTAATCGCAAGATTTTAGAAACAAAAAAAGGTTATTTAGAGGAGTACTAATTGTGTTAACCGGTAATTTCCGCCAAACATTGACTACAGTTCCACTGATGATAAGCTTAATGCGTATCTTAAATCATATATTCTTCTTTGGCAGCACGTTTGCGTATTGAAATTAACACTAAATATTCGAGCTGCACCATGATGCGTAGGCTATCCGATTGCTAAAACAGTTATTAGCATTTTAAAAGTGGAAAAATACCAACGGATCTAGCAAAAAAGTGCCATGTTTTTTCATCTAACTTTTGTAATCAGACACAAAGCATTGAAGAACTCAATTTCAAAAATTAGCTATGCTTACGTGAGCGAGCATTACATCCTGCCAAAAAGGCAGATGTCAACTCAAGAATACATTTCTACATAAAATCTGCGAATCTACAGTTATATACAATTCCATCGATACCGTAATAGATAGATAGCGGGAGAATGCTGTCAATTATCCTTTTGAGTTTTTAAACTCACTTGATGTTCCAGGACTTCCACCATATATGCTGCAACTCAAAATTGGGGCTACCAATTAGTCTATTGCGCATCATCGATCCACTACGTCCTTGCATGTCATTCGGCTTGCAGTAAAAAAGCTGCGAAATTAAGTGGCCATTAAAACGAGCATATATAAAGGTACAAATGTGCAGTTTCCACGAATTCCAATGAGTCTAAGTCACTTGATTTCAAAAGATTGTATTTTTCTCTTCGATTAGCGTTTGCAATGGCAATTAATTCTAGGTTAATCCCTGCAAGTTTTGTGGCTTAAATTTTTCAAACCCATGTTTCATAAGGTTGCATACTCTCGTGTTGGAAAAACTAAGGACTTATTTGTTTATGCTCCATATAGACATATTGTATATCAAAGAGCATTATAATGGTTAACAAAGTCATATATAGGCCATAAAATATTTTCTAAATTATATAAATACTTTTCATTTCATAATTATGGGGTAGCAAAGCAAAGCATACCAGGTTAAGCTCAACATTTTACATGAATATTTGCACGTGAAAAAGCCGGGTTTGATCAGTGACAAACAACATAGAGTTTGAGAGACCGGTTCACAGTGGTGTTTGAACACGAGAATGCGCAATACTGTAAATTTTTGGCATCGATTAATAACTGTTGATGAAACATGGGTCCACCACTACACACCTGAAACCAAAATCATTCGAATTGAAGTCGAAGACAGTGAAATCGGCTGGCATGGTTATGGGCACTTTATTTTAGTATACACACGGAGTATTGCTCATCGATTATCGTGAAAAAGGATCCGCAGCCACAGAAAATTATTGTCGTGAATCAATTGTTTGAGGCAATCAATTAAAAACGACCACAGTTAAAGAGGAAAAAGTGCCCCTTCTACAAGACAACGCACCGGTTCACACAGCGATGCAGCAACATCGAGGGTCTGTGGCAGGAGGTTGAACCTGCGACCTCGAGACTGCTGGTCGAGTACTCTACCAAATCAGCCATCGATGCACTCACCTTATAGTCTAGAGTTAGGTCCAAGTGAATTTTTCCTATAAGAAAATGGCTCGCAAGAAACAAATTCATCTCAAACCAAGAAGTGATTACCGAAACTACCGCGTATTTTGAGGGGTTCCCAATCGTTTTATTCAGATGGTATAAAAAAGTTGGAATATCGGCTTACTGAGTAAATGGTAAAAAAAAAGTTTTTTTTTTATTTAGGTAGTCAATTAATCTGTTGGTATATTAATAAAATGAAGCATCTCTTGGAAATATATCTTTTTGCAAATTTTTCTTTTTGCTGTGTCAAGTTATTGCACAATAGGCCGCAGGTGCAGTCATTTGTGCTTTTAAATCGTCCATTATGTCTATTTTTGTTTTCATGTTGCTGAATGATTTTCCTGTTGTGCTTTTTGTTCTTATTGCAAGTATATACTCTTCTTTATGTCTGAGCATTTTAGTCCTTCTAATAATCCTGGAACATAGATAAACGACTTATAAGCTTTACGTTTTGAAACGTTGTCCTTTTGTTGCATTCTCTTTTCTCCCACCTGTTTCATCAATTTGTTTACTACTCTAACTGGGAAATCATTTTATTTTTTGTATTATGGACTCGATTTTCACTTTATTGCGTTCATGAAATTCTGTATTGCTTATATCTAGAACTCTGTTTATTAAGTTTCTCGAATGTTTAGAATGGAAGTTAATTAATCTTCCAGACACCATAGGTTTCTGATACCAGTGTAATATCAATTTATTTATATCTCTTATAACTAATAAGTCCAAATACGGAAGTCTATTGTCCATTTCTTATTCCATAGTGAAGTGTATACGTCTATTAAAACCGTTTAGAGCTTTTAGTGTATTCTCTAATTGACTAGATTTTACAATTGCAAAAAGGTCATCAAGATATTATGTTACAATATTGGGTGTGATTTCCATTTGAGCAATTGTTGTATTTAGTAGTTTTTCCATTACCCTGTCTGCTACTGCTGGAGATGCAAGAGTTTCCATAGGCATTCCCTTGTTTTGTATGTAATATACGTTCTTGTATTTAAAATATCAGCATTCTCGTATGCAAAATATTTATGGTTCCATAACAAGTTTTTGGGTATCTTTGCATAATTTGAAGTCTGTCCCAGTTTTTTTTCTACTGTGTCAATAGCAAAATTTATAGGAATACTGGGAAATAATGAAATTACATCAAATGAAACCAGTACTTCATCGTCATCTATTTGAATATTGTCAATTCGTGGTTTAAATTCTATTGCATCTTTTACGTTGTATATCAAGCCCTTCGTAAATTTTTTTTTAAATTATGAGCCACGTATTTTGAAAGCTGATGCAATGGAGAATAAACCGATGAACAAATTGGTCTTAAAGGCATGTTTCCTTTGTATACTTTTAGCAAATCATAATTCCTTACAGCAATTTGTACTTCGTTTGTAAAACGATCAGATTTGATGTCAATAGTTTGTTCTTATTCCGCAAGCGTAATGAAGAGTCTTCCTTAGTGCGTCTAAAAGTGGTGCACATATCGCTCCTTTATTGCAACATAGTATTAAATACAAAAAGCTTGTTTCGAGGAAAACACATTTAAAATTTTTAGTTTCCATACAAGTTTCTTTTAGAAAATATCTCCTAAAGAAAACAGTTTAAGAGTAATTTGAATGAATTTTTGGCACAATATAAAAGGTAGTACTGTTAATACTTCTGCAGTCTTAACTCGAAAAGCTCATTTTTTGAGATATGACTATGTCGCAATAAAGGAGCGATATCTGTTCATATATTTTTCATTTTTTGACGATAGAAGTTGTTGTTGCTTTTGTCCGAATTAAGTATGATTATATCTGGATTCACAAAACAAAAACACAAGTTTGCATTAAGAAAAATAATTAAATAAACCAACTGAAACTACAACAATTGCTGTAGTCAAAAATTGTAAAAAAAAAACATTTTATATCTAATATTATATGATGATGGGTTGGTATTATTCGTCTAGCTCGAGTTCAATCCTGGCTAAAGCCAAGAAATATTTTTATTTATAATTATAACAATAATTGCCGCGATCAATAACTCTTGACCAAAGAAGACAGGAAAAAATAATTGAATACACTAAAGCTGGGGGATAACTAGCTGTTACACAGTTGCTACACTGTTCATCAGCAACCACTAGGATTGAACTTGAGCTAGACGAATGATACCAACCCATCATCATATAGTATTAGAAATATTAAAAATAAAGTTCGACTATTTAACATTAATACATACAAAAACATTTTATATCTAAGGAAAATTATTTGTATACCACAATTTGTCTTTTGCGTACATATGTATGTACACACATTTTCTTTTCCAAACTGCACACCTTAATAAAACACTCATTATGTCCATTAACTTTAAATTCATTTTCTTCGTTTGCATGTGTGGAGCCAGAAAAATTTATACCCAGTGATTTCAATTCGAGGAAATGGCTTTTCAAACACATCAGACTCTGTCATGAAAATGCGAGGTATTATTTTATCTTGTTGTTAAATGTCACTGCAGACAATTTGTCTTATTGCATATTTACTTTTTATGCAACTTTCCTCGTGCGGCATCACAGGTAATTATGAAGGAAAAAATGTTTGTGTGTTTTTCTTTTAGTTTGATTAATTAGTCTTGATGTCATGTAAGTGTTATGCAGATTTCTGTTTTGCATAAGATGGTGTTTTTGATCTATTCGCCAAGATTTGTTAAAAGATTTTCACATTTAAAGTGTGAACATTAATCACTAAGCAAATAAAATATTACAATTTTATCTGACGATGGTCCAGAAAAAAGTGATATCGTCTTTTAATAGAACATTTTACAGTGACGCTTAAACCAAATCTCAATATATGCCCCCGCAAAAAAACTTTCTTTAGACGATTGCTTCAGTGTAGTGAAATGACTTAAATATTTAGAAATGCTGCCAAGGATACTGCAACGTTCAAAATGGTCAACCTATAGGCATAACATCAACCATTATTAAAATCAATGCTGTTCTTTGATTTCTATTATTAATGTTAAATTTTTCCTCAATTTTTAGACCACATTTCTGTTACAGTATCCTTGTAAAGTTTGAACTAAAATAAAAAATGGCATAAAAATATCTTTTAAATATAAAATTCAATATATGTCTAAAACGGCTGCTTCCGGTGACAGATGACATGTGTAACCACAGCAAAAACACAAATTTTCTAGTCAATATTCTTCTTCTTTTGATACACTCAGTGGTTAAGCGTTTATGGCTTTACAATATGTTCTTTTTTGCACAAAATATTTTCTATGTTTACATATATACATACATACATATGTATATATATGCTGTAGCTCTGTCAAATATTTTTGCTATCTCCAATAATTCTTGTTTTATTTTTTACATGTTTGCAAATACTCTGCGGAGTGTGAATTTAGTTTTTGGCATCAGCAACGTTTTTCTTTGAAACACCTTAAATTTATTTTTCTTATCTGAATATATGAACATACATACATACGTAACTACATTTTAAAGAAAAGCCAGAAGAGTTTTCGTGCGCGAAAATGACAGTGCATGCGTTTAATTAACACAACATTTCCTTAAGAACACACGTGAAGTTTTAATGTGTCTCCTCTATCACTTCTAAATTTAGTTGGCGTTTTTTGATGCTTTGAATTTATGCAGCAGCTGCCTCATATATATTTTTGTTTTTTTTTTTTTTTTTTGTTCTCGAAAATATGTTTTAATTAATTAAGTTGTTAATTTTGCCATTTGTTTTAATAAAACTGTTTCGTTTTTGTATGATGTTGTAAGGTGTCCAAGTAGAAAACATACAGACGGCAATTCGGTTGTGTTTTAGACAGATTTCGGAACTTGTTGACGCTGTATAGTAAAATGAGCTTATGCTATAGTTCGACGGTAGGGAAAACTTTGGGTTGAGGAAATTACTCAACATAGGTAGGATATAAGTTCTCATTGAGACATATTGCAGCAAAAAGCAAAATACGAGTTCTGATCAAAAAATAACCGCTATATTAATTTCTCAAGCCGATAGCCCCAGTTGCTAGTGCCTTACTCTCTATAGTTTATTGTGATTTAAATTATAATAAATTTGTAAATAAATAAAATAAATAAATAAATAATTTTTTTCTAAAAGTATTTATTTATTCATCAATAACTATCTTGTCCCCTTCAAAGTAATCCTCCTCAGATATAATTCACTTAAAAACAAGCTTTTTCATTTATACACGTTTGAAAGGCGTAAGGAAATGTTAGAGACGTGTATAAAAGGAAAATCTTGTTTCTTGTGTTTTGACAGGTATTATTAGAGCATTTTTCTGTTTAAATTCTCAATAATTTATTAAAATTGTTGGGATATAAAGTTGAATGTTTGAGAACATGTGTCCTATTGTCAGAAAACAATAAATTATAATTCTTATTCTTTTCAATTTTCTTTATTTGTTCGTCGCTTCCTTTTTTCCGTATTAACTTTACAATGGATTTTTTCACAATGACACAACTTATACATAAAATACTTAACCATATAATTCTTGGCATTCTCAGACTTAAATTAAGCACCCTATCACATATCTAGGGTTACCTACGCCTACAGTTCGGCCATCCTGACTTCAAATCGTCCCGATTTCATCCGAAGTATGTTGGACCTGTGACCCCTTAAACCATCTTTTTAAATTGGCTGCCTCCCATATCTCCTCATATGGTGTTTCTGTCAATTGAACTCCTTCCACATCATTTACTACATATCTATCGTTTTCTAGCACTTTGCTAACCCTATATGGCCCCTTAAATTTCGGCGCCATTTTCCTGCAGACGCCCGGAGTGCTTATGTAATTCTTCACCATCACGTAATCCCCTACCCTATATTCGAACGGAATCCTATTCCGATCCTTCAACCTACTATTGTATGCCTGATTTCTGGCAAGCCAACCAAAACCTACTCCGAACAAAAATCAATCTCTTCCAATTTTTCCCTAAGAAAATCTACAACCATTCCTCTTTGATGCACTCCAAACAAAAGTTCACTCGGCGTCGTGCCCGTACTCTTATGCTTCATATTATTCATCGCGAATTCGACATCAGGGAGCACTTTATCCAAACCTGATTCCCTACCAGCGGCCGTCAACTTGGCGATCATAGGACCCAAACTTCGATTCACCCGTTCTACCTGGCCATTCCGAACCGAACCCGTTGCGATCTTCACATGCTGTATGTTATTATCATTAAGAAAATCACTGAACATTGCCGAAGTAAATGCACTGCCACGATCAGAAACTATCACTCTCGGATGACTATAAGAGTTAAAATATTGTCTCATACACCTAAGCACCTCCCCCGTGCCCGTTGAGCAAACCGCGTATAGCTTAACAAACTTCGTAAACGCGTCAATAACCAAAAATATGTACCTCTTTTTACCCTTTCGAAGCGAAACTGGCCCAAAATGATCTATGTGTGTTCTCCTCAAGAACCAAAATGCTCGACAGTCTACTCAATGCATCCACATGCCGCATCTTCGCCCCTGCCCTGTGCTCCAAGCTATAGTCCTAAAGCCCACCTGGCTATTCTAAGGTTAATCTCCCTCTTATTCAAAGTTAAAGTTAACGAGTTGCAATCAGTTGCAATCAGTTACTATCTTAAATCTTATTCCCTCCAAGTAAATTCTAAACCTCCTAAGGGCGTAAACAATGGCAAGAGTCTCGAGTTCGAAACTGTGATATTTTGACTCACAATCCGTCGTCCGTTTCGAAAAATAAAAAACTGGATGAAAAATATCATCACTTATTGGATGAAAAATATCATCACAATATTGTTTTTTTTTCCTTTTAATTTTCTTTGAAAAATGTTTACTACACCTTATCGCTGTGTATGGTGTGACACAATGAATAATTTATGAGAAATTAAATAGTTATTATAATTTATGAGAAATTAAACAGTTAATGGAGAAGAGGAACGAATAAAAATGCAAACTTCTCGACCCTATTACAACGAAATGAAATTTAGTTTTATCGTTTCAATGAAAAACAACAAATCATTGAAAACACTTTTTTTAGTTTTCAAAACAGACAACACAAATGAGATCAAATCTGTGCATTTATTAAAATATAAAAGCAGTTAAAGTACGTTTAACTCAAGATATTATTGCAAAATATGCAAACTTTTGAGCGCAAGCGCGTAACAGCGGATGTTTTGTGTCAAGCAGTCCTCAATTTTGAAGCGCTACAATTTTAAACGGAAAAACTCGTGTAATACATGAGTATAAACGGCAGTCTGAAAAAACCGCACGATGTTATCTAGTAGTATAAACAAGAAATTACCCTGAGAATTATCTTAATACTCTGTATTATGGTAAAAGAATCTGTGTGAAACATAATATCGGCGTACGTCCGCTGATGGTTCATATTTTAAATGTCTCTAAAACATAATTGAAGTTCAATCACGTTAATGTGTCAAATTATGGCATCATTTAGGCCTTAAATTATTCTTGGTTTATTGACGTACTCATTTTCTTTTAAATATCACCAAATATATCAATAACGTGATGATAACATGGACACGACGTAAAATAACACAGTCATTGAATTTCTCGCGCCAATCAACCATCCTGTCGGAATCACATATCTTCCGGTCAATATCCTCAATTCCTGGCCAAGAGAAGTCCATTATCATCTCTTAGGATGATGAGAACACACTGGGGGAGCATGTGCAGGCATTTTCGTATATCCTACATACCAGGTTTACTGAAATATGCCAACTATTTCCCGATAGTGGACATTTTGGACTGCCCTTTATATGAGTAAACATTAATGTAGCATTTACCTATTGTTACGGCTGATTTATACGGTGATTTAAAACCATGTATTTTTTTATAATACTCTTTTAAAGCTTCTACCAAAATCACGTTACATTTTTACTATGATTTTTAAGACATGTCGTTTTTTCAATTGTTGTCGTTAAAAAATCGTTTGTCTCTTTTTACCCTTTTGGTAGTATCGATGTGGTTACCTTGGCGGTCGAACGAAAATAAAAACAATTTAAAAAATAACAAATGAGTCAAAAAAAAATTAGAGAAAACAAGTAAAAGTGTAGTATATTCGGCTGGGCCGAATCTAAAATACCCTTCACGATAGTCACGAATGTGTATAGTATATTAAAAATGTAACCTAAATTTGCTCGGTTATATATGAACCGATATCGGAATTTTCTATTTTCTGTATTTTAGTAACCTTCTTTTATAACGAGAATTGCTTTTCAGCACAAAAAAAAAAAAAATTTTAATGGAAAAATCGGTTCAGGCTATATCTCGGGTATATATGGACCGATATCGAAAATTTTAATTTTCCATATTTATATAACCTTATATCATTACCAGAACTGCTTTTGAGCACAACAAATTGTTTAAGTTCGCTTACGCGGCATTTTCATGAAAACCACGGTTTAGGCTATATCTCGGGTATATATAGACCGATATCGGAAATTTTTATCTTCCATATTTATATAAACTCATCTTATTACCATTACTGTTTTTAATCAAAAAAAAGTTGTTAAAGTTCGCTTACGCGACATTTTCATGAAAAACCCAGTTTGGGTTATATCTCGGGTATATATAGACCGATATCAAAAATTTTCATTTTCCATACTTATATAACCTTATTTTATTACCAGAATCGCTTTTAAGCAAAAAAAGTTGTTTAATTTCGCTGACGCGGCATTTTCATGAATAACCCGTTCTAGGCTATATCTCGGGTATATATGGACCGATATTGGAAATTTTCATTTTTCATATTTATATAACTTTATTTCATTACTAGAACTGCTTTTGAGCACAAAAATGTTGTTCTAGTTTGCTTACGCGACACTTTTATGTAAAACCCGGTCTAGGCTATATCTCGGGTATATATGGACCGATATCGAAAATTTTTATTTTTCATATTTATATGACCCTATTTCATTACCAGAACTGTTTTTAAGCAAAAAAAGATGTTTAAGTTCACTTACGCGACATTTTCATTAAAACCGCAGTTTAGGCTATATCTCGGGTATATATGGACCGATATCGGAAATTTTCATTTTCCATATTTATGTAATCTTATTTCATTACCAGAACTACTTTTGAGCAAAAAAAATTTGTTTAAGTTCGCTTACGCGACATTTTCATTAAAACCGCAGCTTAGGCTATATTTCGGGTATATATGGACCGATATCGGAAATTTTCATTTTCCATATTTATGTAATCTTATTTCATTACCAGAACTGCTTTTGAGCAAAAAAAAGTTGTTTAAGTTCGCTTACGCGACATTTTCATGACAAACCCGATTTGGGCTACATATGGACCGGGTACATATGGACCGATATCGGAAATTTTTATTTTCCATATTTATGTAACCTAATTTCATTACCAGAACTGCTTTTGAGCACAAAAAAGTTGTTTAAGTTCGCTTACGCGGCATTTTCATGAAAACCCCGGTCTAGGCTATATCTCGGGTATATATGGCCCGATATAGAAAATTTTTATTTTTCATATTTATATGACCCTATTTCATTACCAGAACTGATTTTGAGCACAAAAAAGTTCGCTTACGCGACATTTTCATGAAAAACCCGATTTGGGCTATATCTCGGGTATATATGGACCGACGTCGAAAATTTTCACTGTTCAAATTTATTTGACCCTATTTCATTACCAGAACTGTTTTTGAGCAGAACAAAGTTGTTTAAGTTCGCTTACGCGACATTTTCATGAAAAACCCAGTTTGGGCTATATCTCGGGTATACCTATATGGACCGATATCGGAAATTTTCATTTTCCATATATATGTAGCCTAATTTTATTACCAGAACTGCTTTTGAGCAAAAAAAAGTTATTTAGCTTCGCCTATGCGACATTTTCATTAAAAATCCCATTTGGGCTATATCTCGGGTATATATGGACCGATATCTGAAAAAATTTTTTTGTCTTTTAGTCACCATGCTTAATAAGTGTGTGAAGTTTGAAGCAAAACGAATAACTTTTGTTTTCAAAAATTTTCATACAAAACTGCAAAAAAATGTTTTTTTTCGGAATTTTGAATATATCTCAGCTATACGTGGACCGATATTACCGAATTTCAATAGCCAACCCATGAATCGATTGGGTAAAAGAATGGCGAAAGAAAAAAGTTTCTAAGTCTAATGGTTTTCTCAGAAACGGTATTTCAACAGCGGACAGACGGACATCGCTTAATCGACTTTTCCATTAATTCTGATTCAGAATATATATACTTTATAGGGTCGCAAAAAAAAAAAACTGTAGAAATTACAAACGGAATCACAAACTTATAAATACCCTTTACATTTTTGTGAAGGGTATAAAAACTTGAAAAACAGAAAACATGGTTTTTTTAATTTTCAAAAATTTTCAGCACAAAAGAAAAAACATGCCTTTTAGACATGGCTTTAAATCGTCGTGAAAATTGGCTCTTAAAGTGGTTTAAAGAGTTCTTTCTGTTAATTAAAAATTCTGGCTTTACTAAGAATTACAGCGAAAACGGAAATCGTACTTTTTAGCAAAAAGTATAAAATACCGAAATACTTAGGCGTCATTCTAGACAGCAAGCTATCATGGAAAGAGAACATACAGGCTAGAGTAACCAAGGCTACAACAGCCATCTATCTATGTAAAAAAGCAATAGGCACAACATGGGGCATACAACCAAAAGGAGTTGTATCGCTTTATGAAATGGTTATAAAAACTATAATTTTCTACGGAGTATCAGTATGGTGGAAATCACTGGACTCCGCAGCTAACAGACTTCAAATTGATAAAGTCAGTAGAACCATGGCAATACTGATCACAGGGGCCATGAGGACAACACCAAGCAAAGCACTTTTTGCACTCATGAGCTGGATGCCATGCGATTTAGAGGCCAGGCAGATAGCACTGAAAGCCGCGATTAGGTTGAACGCGGCAGGAGCATGGACCCAAAGACCGTGGGGACACACTAATAGTTATATTAGAGATTCAAGGAGACCATGTCCCCGATTTTATTGACTACTGCACCCCAAAACCATTCCTCACAAGGAGCTTCGGCTACATAATTGAGGAATCTCCCATAGAACCTGGATACTTCTATGTTTACACTGATGTTTCCAGAAGGGGAGAAAGGGTTGGGGGTGGCGTTTACATAGAGGAATTTAACACTAAAATTTCCTTCAGACTAGCAGACGGATGCACTGTACTTCAGGCCGAAATATCTGCTATAAATAAAGCGGCCAGATGTCTGATGTACCACAAGATATTCGGAAGGTATATCATGATAGTTACGGACAGCAAGGCCACCATCAACTCCCTGACTGGAATATACACTAATTCTAGTCTTGTCCAAGAATGCCGGATATCTTTAAATAAGATAACGAGACATTCTGACCTAACCCCAAAATGGGTACGTGGACATGGGTCCAATAATGGCAACAACAGTGCTGATGAATTAGCCAAAAAAGGGACAGCCCTAGAGGATAGGGATATATACCCCTTTTGCGGACAACCCTTATCAGCGTGTTGGAAACGAATAAAACTCCACACGCTAGAATATGCCCAAGAAAGGTGGCACACAGAGCCCACATGCCTTATATCAAGAAACCTGTGGCCGCACATTAACTCTAAAAGAACAGGGGACCTACTAAAACTTCCTAGATCTCTCCTAAGAATGACGGTAGCAGTCATCACTGGACATTGCCCGTTCGGAAACCATGCCAGGAGACTGGGTCTACCATATAATGACTTCTGTAGAAGGAATTTTTTTCCTTTATTAACTTTTTCAGGCAATCACAAAGGGAACGACCTAAAGGACCCAAGTGAGCTGGAGTTTCCGGGTACTTGCTGGAAATCCAGCGCCCTGCTTACCTAACCTAACCTAAGAATATGTGGTTTCTATCTGAGAATTTAAATATATATTTATCTTCACACAGATATCTTAAATATTGTAATAGTACATATGTAAGTCGAATCAGAAATACAATTATACTAATTAATTTCAAAAGACGAGTTTGTCGATTCATTATAGTGCTTTGTTCACAATCCAGATGTTAATAATGTTTCCATATTAAATCTTTACATGCATGCATAAATGATAGAAATACAGATTACGCCATGCACCTGATTTCCCGTTAGATGACGTAGTTTAACCCATGCAAGGATAGCCTATTCTATATACGTCCAAATCAGGCAAAACTGTGTTCGTATTGAAAAGTTTATTTGTTTGTTGAATATTGATGATCCAAAATGAGTATGTTTTACAATTGGAAGATGAATATAAATGTCATAATGTAGGTATAGTGGACAGAAATAATTTGCAGCCAATCGACAATATATTAAAATCCTAGATTAATTATTTTCGTCAGAACTTGAAACGCCATTGCCCCGTCAAAGTCCCAGCGGTCATACAAAAGTATAACTCCTTCATGGGAGGAGTAGATTGGAGTATTACAGGATCAAAATGAAGACAAAAAAAATGGAACGGTAAAGATTTCTTTCACTTAATTGCCCTTGCTATTTTTAATTCATGGACGGAATAAAGATTTGATTGTAATCATTCCGGAGTATCAAGAACAAAAGTAAAATTATTTTTAACTTTTAAAATGGAATTAGGGACTGTGTTTGCAGCTTCATTTGAATCTCCTATGCAAGTGGAAATATTTGAGCTTTCTAATGATTTTCATGGAACAAAATATCGCCTAATAACACTTCAGATGATGTAAGGTACGACCGTTTTTACCACTGGCCTATATTTTCCGATGAGCCTCCAAGAATGTGCCGAAACAATTATGGAAATCGTTCGAGAGGTCGATGCCAAAAGTGTAAAGTTACCTTTTGTTTGGCTTAGAACAAAGATTGTTTTAAAAAATATTACAATAAATAAAAGTGTATATAATAACTCTAATAACAAATAGTTATTAATATATCTTATTTTTTAAAGTTTTTATTACAAATTTATTTAACTTTTTAAGAAATGAAGTACCTGCGTTTTGTAATATACATATTTTTGTTTTTAAGTTTTTTTTTCACATAATGATTTAATTTTTTATTAATGAAGTACCTGAATATTTTACTTTAATAAACTTTAAAAAAAAAACTGTAAACAAAATCTTATCAATTCAAAGTTATTATGCAAATTATATAAATGCGAGGGCGGTTCGGAAACTTCTTATCCTATCAATGAAAGAGAATAGTTAGTTTTTCAAAAAATATATATTTTTTCAATATAATCTCCGGAAATTTCAGTACACATAGTCCAACGCTAATTCTATCCCTTGAGTAAAATAGTTTTCCTCAAGGTCTCCAAAATAGTGGTTTACAACTGTAATTGCATCTTTATTTGAGGTAAAACGCTTTCAGGTAAAAGTCACTGGGAGCTAAATCAGGAGAATAAGGTGGGTGGTCAAGCAACTGGTACTTTAATTCGTTGATTTTAGCCATTGTTAAAACACTCTTGTTGTTTAGATGAAAAATTATTTTTTTTGCGTTTAAAGCCAGGACGTTTTTTTCGAATTTGTACGTTTAATTGATCCAAAAGGTTGCAATAGTACTCTGAATTGATTGTTTTACCCTTTTTCAGATAGTGAATCAATAAAATACCTTTGAAGTCCCAAAAAAAAGTTGATATAACCTTACCAGCCGATTGAATTATTTTTGCCTTTTATGGAGCACTTCCTCCAGCTTCAGTCTATTGTTTGGATTGTTCTTTTGTCTCTGGAGTATAGTGGTGGATCCATGTTTCATCAATAGTTATTAAACGACGCTTAAAATCCATTTAATTTTGCTTAAAACGATCCAAACAGGCTTGAGAAATGTTCATTCAAATGCGGCACCCAACTTGCAGAAAGCTTTTTCATCTGTAGTTTCTCATGCAAAATTAAATGGACTCGATCATTAGAGATGCCCATGATATTAGTTATTTCACGCACTTTTATTCGTCGATCATTTAATACCATATCATGAACTTTGGCTACAATTTCTGTTGTTGTTGCTGCTTGTGGACGTCCACTACGTGATTCATCTTCAATGCTTGTACGACCACGTTTAAATTCAGCAACCCAATTTTTTACTGTTGTGTATAAAGGAGCACTTTCAGCTAACACATTCACCATATCATTATGAATTTCTTGTCCCAATAAACCTTTTTTGTGTAAATATTTAATGATACCACGCATTTCTAATTTTTCCATTGTAAAAAAATCGCGGATGTGTCTTTTGTGAACACTTATTTCTATATGAAGGAGTTACCAGATCGAAACAAAATTTAACATGTGTTCAAGAAATGGAAGTTTCCAAAACACTAACTTTTTTCTGTTTATACCGCGCTTTTTGTGCTAGGCTAAAAAGTTTCCGAACTGCTCTTATTGCCCTTTATTTTTAAAAATTAATTTTACTGCTTATATCCTAAACAGCACAACTGGGCGATGTGCTGATTCTTAAAAAGGACATTGCAGTTGTGTTTATCGGCTTAAATTATGAAGTAATGGAAAAGTTTTTTCTGAATTTCGTTGATTTTGAGGTAGACTCTGGGTCTGAAAGGCTTAAGTAATGCACATTCACACAAAATCTAATGTTGAAACCAATAAAACTGTGAAAACACACAAATATGTTCTTTACTCATATTTGGTTACACTGATCATGTGTTTCTTGGATTTACATCAAACACATACACATACGAGTATTTTGTTTGTTAGTGCTAGTGACAAATTACCGATCAAAATTAATTAAACTCGTTCACTTCAGTACAGAGAGAGCTTTAAAACGATATATAATTTTTCTAAATCGGTGCAGGACGTCTTTACCTATTTCTCTTATAATAGTATCATGAAAAGTGATTAGATAGTTAGTTCGTCGTTTTTTAATTACTTTTTTAGAAAACTATATTGAAATCAATATGGACCTATGGTATACAAAAATGGGAAACTGCCTCCTACTCTAAAATGTACAAAATTCAAAAGTAAATCACAATATAGAACCAATAATATCTGTTCGGGGCAATACACTGCCTCTTCAAGCCCATTTGCTTCTAGGAATGCATCGAATGGTGCTCTGATATACTTATGACAAATATGTAAGATAGAAAACTCCAAAAACGCAGACAAAATATATTCATTTGGTACTGTAAAAATTGCGGTACTCTTTTTCATGAGTTATGTAGTTCAACAAACTTTAAACTACTTAATATTTAGTTAAGCTTAAAATAACCAGTCTGTGCCAGCAGAAAGTAAAAAATCCAGAGCAAAAATAAGTATTAATGTAGCGCAACTGGTAGTGATTCCTTCTTTTACCTTAGAGAAATGCTTCCAGCCATTACTGTTTTTCAATGGGCTCTAAGTTGAGGATCCCGACGAGAAATTTCTCTGTTTCTTCAACGCAAATTCATCATCGGTAAAAACATTTTACAAATTCCCGAGAAGTCAATATATTTTAAAATAATTCCTAATTACAGCCGTATTCATAAAAATTTACATTGGACTTATTAACTGTTTATAAGCAAAATTCACTAAAGTTGTATTCATAAATGATTAATAACCTTATAAACGTGTTATTAAGCATCCATAAGATAAGAAATTTTATTGTTATATTTAACTTTCTTTAAGTTTACAACAAAGTGACAACCTGACATTTTGTGTGTAATATTTTTATAAGTTGTGAAAGCAAAACTGATTAAATTCGATTGATAGGTAAGTGTAGTCAATAACAATGTGAACAAATTAATAATTCCAAATACTTTCAGATACTTTAGTGCTGCTCTCAAATAATCGGCAACCTAAAGTATACAAGCAAAAGCAATAAAATTAACAACCAAAAAATAAATTGAACTGTATATGAAATGTATACCTTATCACCCTCAGTCCAATTTTCGGATCGCTGCCTTTTATATTGCCTTTTGATTTGCTGGAAATAGGAAAAATGTTATTCACATATGTACATATGTATACATGTTTTGTAAAAGTAGTGCACTTTGTGTACTTATACAATACTTATGTATGATTAGGGTACCTCCTGTGAAATGTCGACATATAGACAGCTGGGAAGCATAGAAAACAAAAATAGAAATAGCAATGGCGTGGTGCATCACGACTTCTTGCCACAAGGTCGTACACGTAAAGAAAAGACAGTTTAAAATATGATTACAGCATCATTAGTATACACGCCATAAGATTGTGTATTATTGTTACAAACAGCCGATTATCGATTTAATAATAGTTTGTTTCCCCATAAATATGTTTTCGTGTGCATTTCTGCAAATCTATTATTACCACCTACTAGTTTCCGAATATGGTTGCATGAAATGTTAGTATTGTATGTAATTTTTTAAAAAGCACAATAGCTTCTATCACATCCAACACTAATATTTCAGGTTTGATCATATGTATGATACGGTTTTTCGCATGTAACAAATATTAGTTTACAAAATTAACTTACTATTGTCAGTATTAATGACTTTTTATATTAGTCGTTGACATATAATTTTCTTTTAGTTTTATGAAAAAAGTTGTGTTATGGAATTGAAAAAAAAAAAAATTATCTACATAAGAAGAAAAAAGACTTAAACCTAAATTTGTGCCAAAACTACATATAGAACGTTTGCCCAAATCAAAAGGTACGCCAGAATATTAAGATGTTGATATTTGTATGTGAGTCGTAATCCACAATGCTATGGCAAAGTTAACCATATTGTCGGCCAACCATATTATGGTTGTACCTAACCATACTTTTGTCCCAACCACAATAATTTTTATGACGAAGCATACTATTGTTGTGAACAACCATATAATGTTACATTCAACCATATTAATATGGTTACACATATGAATTTTATACATATAATTATCGACGACATACATAATCAATTCTTTTTATTTCAGCTCCTAAATACTAGGAACCCATTGAACCCGACTATATTTAGCTGATTATTTTTAATTTTTTTATTTAATAAAAATGTATTGTACCTAATATTTAATTATTTATAATTATTAATATTGAAAAAGATTTTTTTATCCAAAGACGGCCTCTTTTTAATTAATATTGTGAGTAATAACAAATATATGGTTGTATGCCAATAAAGCAGTTTATGAAATTTATACGGATGTTTAATGAAAGTAATATGATTGTTTGCCATAATAACATGGTTACATTATCATTGTAACTTTTATTAATACTGTGGTTGCTTACAATTATAACAATGTTGAAGCAGATTTTTCTTACAAAACTATGTTAAGGCATATCAATGAAAGGCGTTCAAATATAACAATATAATATTTTCCCTACCAACCATATAATTCAACAATAGTATATTGTCCTTAGAATATTGTCATATCAACCATATATTTTTTTCTACGTGTATGATCTTCCTTACTATCTTGAAGTTACGCGCCGTTTGCGCAATGCAATTCGTCAGAAACGCACAGAATTGTGTAAAAACAATCATTGATTTTGAACCATGATAACGCACCAGTTCACACATCAATGCTTGTGCGTGAGTTTTTCTCCAAAAACAAAATCCTAATCATTCCTCAACCACCGCATTCACCGGACTTGGCACCCGCTGACTTTTTCCTCTTCCCAAAATTGAAGACACCGATGAAACGAAAGCGTTTTGCCACGATTGAGGAGATAAAAGAAAAATCGAAACAGGAGCTCGTTTCAGAAGTGTTTAAAGGATTGGAAAAAACGCTGGCATACTCGTAAGTGTATTATATCAGAGGGGGATTACTTTAAAGGGGACAATATAGTTAGTGACGAATAAATAAATACTTTTTGAAAAAAGTTAAAATAGCGGTTATTTTTTGATCAGCCCTCGTATGTATGTGTATTGCTATAACTTGTGATGATCTGTAATAGATGCAGATGGAAGATTACGAATACATCGGTACCATTTTTCGGCTTGTGAGAAAATCGTGTACTTATAAACATATTACATGAATGAATAGGTGTTAAAAGGATGCTGAAGGCATTTGCGAATGAACTTCTGACTGCAATTCAGTATTTTTTAAATCGCTGTAACCAAGAACTTTACAATTTTTTAAAAATTTTCTAGAAAATATAAGAACGATTTGCTATGAACATGTTATATGTACAGTTAATACAATGTAAAAAGTGGATTTGTGTTTTGCGCAGACCTTTCTATATACTGGTGTTTCAATTTATTTCAGCTTGCACCAAAGTTCGATTCATATATTTATTTTATTTTGTTTTATTTTTTTTCGTTAGCTTACAATTAGTTTCATTTACAAATATCATATTATTACAATAAAATTATTCAAATTTTCTATTATATTGTCATATTTCCCTTGTGAAAATTTTATTGGAAGTTAAACGCCAAAACTTCTAAAGCATCCTAAATACTCGTACAACGAAGTCTTCATCAATGGAGGAATTACCATTGATTTATATTCGCTACAAAACAATTACAAATATTTATTCAAATTATGATACATTTTATTCCGTTTTACAACCTAAACAATTCCGTTGTTAAAATCAATGAAATGCGTTGAGTTTGGTGCAAATTGAACAAAAAAACATTCTTGCAGTTTCAATGGATTTACAAAAAGCAATTTAAATCATATTCTAATGAAGAAAATCAAATTTAATCAATTTTGTTTCTAAATAATAAAATTGTTATTATATTCAATACACAAATATTTTTTAATAAATCTTTTATGTATTAACAAAACGTAAACGATGTATTTTTATTTCCATGGAAAGAATAAACCTGTCAATTCAGTACTCATTTGTTTTTCGCCGACGGTGAAGGCCACGCTAAGAAAAATGGGCGTAAAATCTACACACTTCAAAATGTCGATTTTTTATGTGTGTGAAAACCTTCACCCACAAGTGTTTTATTGCATTTTATTTAAAGATTTTATTGTTTGTATATTTTTTTCCAATCAAGTGTTCATTTTCACTTTTGTTTTGATTTGATTTGGCTGCTGTTCTTTGTTGCTTAAAAAAAGCGAATGTCGACATCTGTTTCATATAACACCATCTTAATTATTTTTTTTTTTTTAATTAATTTGAATTATTTTTATGTCGAAAAAAAAAGACATTATTCGGTTTTGCAATCTTTTTGAGATATTTTACCTAGTTATGCCGTGTACATAAACTTTTCGGAAAAATCATATAAACTTACAATCTAATAAACTTGCTGTCGGTTTATTTTTATTTTATGCACGAGGACAGTTTCATAATTTCGTCACTTTATATTTCCCATGTAAGAAATTTAAATTTGTCATCTTTATTATTAACAGTTATTTGCCACTAGACTACTATCAAAGGAACATTCAGCTTTTAATCAGCCTATGAGTTACACAACTTCACGCGGAAACAGGACTGACTACCTTAGAAATCAAAAGACTACAATAGACATCAAAGCAAGACTTAATAAATGCTTAAGTGAGTGAATAGTTTTGTGGTTAGATTCAAATATATGATCTAAATGATCACCAAACTGGAATAACGCTACTCGTAGCGAAGGAAAGTGGATTGGGAATAATCCAATTTAATTGAACTTACTTGCAGGAGGGGATTCCTGATAATAAAAAGATAATTTATCACTTACATTAAATTTAATATAATTATTAACGGGATGTAATTAGCTGGAACACCTCTGAAGAAGCTGCTGGTGTCGATCAGTTCTGGTTGAGCGTTCAAAAACAATCACCGTCATAAATTCAAAAGTCATCATCGAACCAGCAGTTTCGTTCAGTTACGTTTTCGTTCAAAAATAATAAATGCATTCACAATATGTACTTATGTATATAAGATTGGGGCACACTATTTCCGTTAATGACAACCAAATTCAAGATCTACAATGAACCGTATCATTTATGTTTGCCTATACACAGTGTTACCAGAATTAAGATTTTATATTATATTTAAAGATTGTGTACTACAAATAAGATTTAAAGATCTTTCTTTCAAAATTAAAATATTTGAGATTCTTGTAAATGTGTCAATTATTTTCAAATATCCAATGAATTTCGACTTCTTTCATAACATGAATTTTGAAATAATTTATAAAAGTTGATGGAAAATAATACATAAGCAATTCTCTTACAAACACATGCAGAGCGCGGCAGCGTTGCCATTATAGTTTTTCAATGACCACTTTTTGAACTCACAAAAATGTAAAGTTTGTGATTCCGTTTGAAATTTTAAAAATGTTTATATGTGACCCTATAAAGTATATATATTCTTAATCAGAATTAATGGAAAAGCCGACTTAGCGATGTCCGTTTGTTGGTCGTTGAAATACCGTTTCTAAGAAAACTATTAGACTTAGAAACTTTTTTCTTTACCCATTCCATTACCCCATCAACTCATGGATTTGCTATTGAAACTCAGTAAAATAGGTTCACCTACAGCTGAGATATATGATATGTCCAAAATTCCGAAAAAGCCATTAATTTTATATGAAAGTTTTTGAAAAAAAAAATGTTTGTTTTGCTTCAAACTTCACACACTTATAAATCATGGCAATTAAAAGCCAAGAAGATTTTCCCGTTATCGGTTCATATATATCGTCCATATCTACCCGAGACTATAGCTCTGAAATCAGTTCTGATTATAAACGAGGTAATTAATTAAAATACAGAAAACGGAAAATTTCCGATATCGGATCATATTTAACCGAGATATAGCCTAAACCGATTTTTGCATGAAAATTTCGATGACATTTTCTTTTTGGAATGGTGATTACAAGGCAAACATTTTTTTTCCCCGATGTCGGTCCATATACATATATCCGAGCATATTTAGCTCAAATTTGTAATATATACCATATATATATAGGTGACTATCGTGAATGGCATTTAGAATATACTACGCTCTAACTTGTTTTTTAATAAGCTTTATACAACTTAATTTTAAGTTGAGGGGTTATTATGGAATTTCGGGGCTTTTTTCGAAGGAAAAATTTGTTAACACAAAGTGTCCATAATGGCAGCAAGACAAAGACAACTATATATTATAATGTGTTAAATTTTAAATTCCAACATTTCGAATGCCATTTCAAAATTTTGTAATCTCCCGGCCAGGAAAACCATTCAAAAAAATTTGAGAGAATTGGAAATTGTTTTAAAAAAATTTTTTTCCTTTAAATTTTTCAGCTAAAAATCTTGAGCTTTTTCTGTTTTTTATAAAAAAGGTTGAACAGTATTTTATTTTCGATAAGAGATTGTTATCACCCTGATGATGATAACAAATTGCTATCGAAATATCGAAAATAAAATACTGTTATTTTAGAGGGATCTAGCACATTATAGATTTGCTTTGAAGCTTACTCCATAAACGGTCAATGCGAAAATTAAATTATGAACCGATTTTCAAATTTTTTTTATTGTTTGATTGATATTGCATCAATCATTTCAGCTAAAAAATTAGTTTTTGAATAATTCTTTACCGTCGTAAGCAGATCATATCGCTGCTTTATTGCAACATAATCATAACTAAAAAAACGCTCGTTTCGAGAAAAACGCATTTCAAATTTTTAGTTTCCATACAAGTCTTAGACAATTTTGTAGAAAATATCTCTCTCGTAAAGGAAACAGTTTTAAAGTAATTTGAATAAATTTTTGGCACAATATAAAAGGTAGTACTGTTAAGAATTCTGCATTGTTAACTCGAAAAGCTCAGTTTTTTGCGATATGACTAAGTTAGAATAAAGAAGCGATATATCCTAAAATAGTTTAGGTAGGAAAGCTCACAATTGTGGTGTCTGATCAGCTTTGGAGTCAATCACTTTAACTGCATTATTTTTAAACATTTCAATTGAACAAAACCATAATTAAATAGTTTTGAGTACAAATGAATAACAAAGTTAATAATAATATAAAAAAAGTTATTTTTTTAATAAAGAAGTTAATAAAAAAATACATGCATTATAGATGTATTCATCCATCTTCGAAGGCTAAAAATTGTTGAAACTCCTCTTATGTCAACACAAATATTTTTTTAGGTATAAAACAACTGAAAATCTAACCACACCCAATGATTGAAAAACTATAATAAACAATAGATTTTCAATCATTGCGAAAAAAGACAACATTTAAAATCTGTTTGTTCATTTATCACTTTCTCACAATAAGTTACATCCTCAGAGATTCAACCGCCCATCTTATTCCTATTATAGAGAAAAAAGGCTTTTGCATATTCTCATACACAATTTTCTAATTTTGTTAGATACTAACAATTTAGAAAAAGATATGGTGGAAGGTTCCTTAAAAGCAACAGAGAATTCCACATTGTTAACATTGCACATATGCTTTTGAAAAATTTAACTTTAAATGAAAAATAAATGTTCTAGAAAATTACCAACTTAAGTAATCTTAGTTGGCATCATTTATCAACTGGACATTTAGTAATTTTTCTTAGTTTTCTACGTTACGTTTGCATTGTCAATGTCATCGTTCATCAAAAAGTCAGACCGGTAAACGTACACACATGGCTACATTCCCACCAACAAAATTCCATACACGAATGTACGTAGTATTCTTCTAAGGATCATGAGTATAAAGTAGGCTTTCATTTAAATGGTTCTTTGGTTTGCTTAATGTTACCGGAAGCTGTCACTTCATTTGGCAATTGTGGATGAGTGAATTTGTCATTTTGCACTTCGAAGGTAATTTCTGTAGTCTTCACAAAATGGTTTAATCATCGTCATCAGGCCTGATGAAAAATAATTGAAATGTTCTTGTTGATAATAGATTTTGATAATAGTTGTGGTAATTTCTGTTCATCCTCTGTCAGGTTGTCCTTAAAGGTCAGCAAGAAAAATGGGCTTTTATTTATTTGACATACATTCTGAACAACATTATTTTTTGAATTATTTATGTATATACATATGTATATTTTTTGGAATATATACAATAATTTCTTAAATTTAAACGTCTTAAGGGGCTCGCCATAATATATGAGAAAATTTTGTAGCTCATGATTTAAGAAATAAGACCTTCCCAAAAAATAGAAAAACGCAAAAATGGTTATAAAAATAACTACATTTTTATAACATTTAATTCGAAATATTTTTAACCAAGAATATTTAAAATTGGCGCAACTTAAGACAAGTAATTGAAAAATGGTTGAGCTAAACATCCCTAGAAAAAATTCATTTCACCATTCAAAACCCATAGTAAAAATAACCCAAAAGAGGGAAAAATTATATTGCCGAAGCTTTACAAAATGTTCAAAGGTCCAAACTTTATTTATTTATTATTATTGGATGGGATATAGCCCTCTTCGGCCATTTGCACTGCGACTAATGTTGATCTATTGTGCGTCCTTTTGCCCCATTATGGGTTGAGTATGTCAAGAAAACGGACAAGCTGCTTCATTGGGAGTGATATTAAGTCACATTGACTTAACATATAAGCTTGGAGTAGCCTATATCTTCTGTGTCCCAGTGCTCCACAGTGGGTGATTAGTGCTCAATTGACTCCTCTTCATAACCGCAGAATCTGCAAATGTCGGTGTTGGAAATGCCCATCCTGTGCAGGTGCTTGTAGCAGTTATAATGACCTGTAAGTGCACCTGTCAATGTTCGGAGACTTTTCCTGTCCAGTTTTAGAACACTTTCGGAAATTTCTTGGAGTGTTCAAGACCAGCTATCTCACTCCAATGTTGTTCATTTCTTTATCTCCTCATTCAGGAGACCCTTATAGAAGCCAAAAGTTGGAGTGGGTCCAATAAAAGTCCCCTCTGCTCCTTTCTCTGCATAATTGTCAGCCATTTTATTGCCGTGATGCCCTTCATGTCCCGGCATCCAGATCAGGGTAACCTGGTTCTGGCTTGCAAGTTCGTTTAGCCTGTTGTGACGTTCTAGTTCTAACTTGGGCGAAGGTCCAACCTTTGTACTATACTCATACATATATACCCATACGTGAAAATAGAATTAAAACTATATATATCAACTATATATATCAAACTAAAATAAAACTATATATATCAAACAATAAATAAAAAGTAGTAACGAAAAAGGTGTCTGATGTCAATGCCACTTTTTGCTGCAATTTTATGATTCAAGAACGGGCTCACCTAACCGAACCAATTGTATAGGCTTTGCTCGGACTATTCGGTAGATGGTTTATGTGAAGTTTGCAGAAAATCCGTGGAGCGGTTTACGGGTAAAAAAAGGGTAAAAGCGGTAACTCATTATCTCAGGGCTTAATAAAGATATCACAAAAATTCACAGAGGACCAAAGATCTACTTTGGAAACCTTGAGTTTTAAGGGGATAAAACAGTTAAAAACTGAAATACTACTATTAAAGGGTGCCTAAGGCCTCGTAACCATGGCCTGATATACTATTATTGTAATTATTCACTAATATTTTATATAAATAAATTAAATAAATACTATTAAAGGAAATATAATAATAAAAACTTTCTTAATGCGAATAAATGTTTATTCCTAGAATACCAATTGATTTACCACGATAACGATTAATAAAACTCAAAGGCAACCGTTGAGAATGTATAGGACAAAATCGTAATATTTTTCTCTCGGCCTAGGATAATGTCACTTAGTTGAAATTGAAGGCAGCGCAACTAAATTGGCTTATGGGCAGAAATTCAACATTAAAGGTGGATTGCAAACTTTCGTTATATAACGCAATTCTAAAGTCTATATGGTGCTTTGGAATTCAATTATGGGGCACTGCCTCAACATTGAAATTCAGAGGCGATAAACCCAGATTTTGCGCAAAATTACTGCAGCACTATGTTATTTAAAAAACCCACTAATTCACAAGGATCTGTGTGTTTCACTGGTAAAAAACGAATTTTCAAAGTAGGCGACAAGGTATATCAGTAAACTGGATCTTCACCCAAAACCTCTCGATTAGGTTTCTCCTTCAACAAATATAAACTCTTACTCTGTTGAGATTGTTCTAAGTGAGACATTAGGTTGAATAGTTTACAATTCCTACAAGTATCCATAAATTGTTTCCAAAAAAATACGATTCCAAATTAATTTCTTTTTTTGGCTAACGATTAAAACAAATTATTCTGAAGTCCTTCAAAAAATAAGTGTACTGCTCACCTAGGGACCCAGCTATTATGTATATATTCGAAAATAAAGCAAAGTGACAGCATTTTGGGTGTTAGCCCGATTCTAATTACCTTAAGCGATTTTTGCTCAAATAAGCTACTTGTATGTAGCTACATGTAATTTTCAATTTTGTTAAAAAATTTTTTACTTTCGGCATTATTAAAAAAATGTTGCACATATTTTGTATACGAGTATTTATAAGCCAAATGAAGAAAAACCTTTTAACCTAATCACTTATGTCGACGATTTTTTTGATAGTGGGTTCAACAATAATAATCCTGAAAAATATCAAAAATTCTGAAAATTATTTTTCAAATATTTTAAAGAAAAAATAACTTATTTATTAAATTGTAAAACCAAACACTTTATTAGGGGGGTTTAGAACAAATATTGTATAACTACCGATAGAAACATTAGTTATTTGTTGCTTATAGAAGGTGTTTTTTAGAGTTAAATAAGTTTTAATGATAATAAAACAAAGAAATATATTTTTAATAACTTTAGTAATAATGAAACGGGCTTTATTAGATAAAATGTTCATGCGGAGCAGAACCATTATTTTGCCTAATATATTCAAGAAATTGAAAGCGTTGCTCGGGTGTAAGTCTCTTCACAATGATATGTCAAGCCATTTAAACAAAATGCAACTATCAGCTGTCAAATAAAGCAGTTTAGTCACTCAAAATATGGATATATGTAAATAATTAAAGTGAAACCAACACAAAGCTGTGAACCTCTAAAAAACAGGCTTTGAGTATTACAGTTATTTCAAGGCATACAAAAAATTAATCTCTTAAAAACAGTGCTTCGAAGAGAGGTAGCTTCTTAATACATTATTCATTCATTCTATTGTGTATTCAGGTTGAGCTTTATTTCGAGAGTGGGCTGAGTCTAAGATTTACATTTCAGTTTATCACTAGTGAAGGGTATATTCAATGAATACTATACTCATTAAAGGGCGCTTCAGACTATCATACAAATCTTAAGATTTTGATTGGATTTTATGATCCAAAAATATAATGATATTTGCTGCGACTGTCAAAAAATCTAACGTATCATTACATTTGTTTTTCACACCATCACACCTGAAGTAAAAGAAGAAATATGATTTAAAAATATACAGTCAATTTACTTAACGTCTGGTTTAAATATTTTTATTATTTGCTTTTGCAAAAAATGCAACCCTGATCCATTGAAAAATCTTATCGTTTAAACAAATTTCTAAAAATGGTGAAGTGTTATGGGGTGTCAAATCTCTTACCGTATTGTTTCTCATTTTCATAACGCTTAACATTCACACTATCACACTTGCACGTATTATTTGCATTTTTGACAAGTCTTAATACAAAGTGTGATAGTCTGAAGTGCCCTTAAGTATTATTATAAAACTTATTAGACAGGGATGGAAATTTGCATACACTTACAATATACCACAATACCCCCATCATAATTTGGGTATGTTAGTTATCCAATTAAATAAAAATTAATCTGAATTAAATTGTGTTTTAGCTTAACATTTTGATACAAAATTTTTAACCGAATCTAATTTTTTTTTACATTTATATACTTCATTTTTTCTTGGGTCTTAAGTTATACGCATTAATTGCATCATTATTTGATGAATTATTATTCTGGTTGTTTTCAGTATCATTATTCATGTTTAGTTTTTGTATTGGATCTAAAAGAACACTAGGTAAAGTTTGATTAGCAGCGTTTTTACACAGAACAATTTGGTTTGCATGCCGTTTCCATATTTTGTTATTTATGGTAAGCACCATATGTCGCTCCTTTATTGTAACATAGTCATATCTCAAAAAACGCGCTTTTCGATCTAACAATGCAGAATTGTTAACAGTACAACCTTTTATATTGTGCCAAAAATTGATTCAAATTAATTTTAAACTGTTTTCTTTAGGAGATATTTTGTAAAAGAAACTTGTATGGAAACTAAAAATTTTAAATGTGTTTTTCTCGAAACAAGCTTTTTATATATAATACTATGTTGCAATAAAAAAATTCTAAAAATATTTTCTAAGACTTGTATGGAGACTAAAAACTTAAAATGCGTTTTTCTTTTTTTAATTATGACTATGCTTTTTTTTAGTTATGACTATGTTGCAATAAAGGAGCGATATGTTTGCCTCCCAATTTTTTTTTTTTTCATTTTAGCTTTTATCCAAGATACTTTTCCAGCAACAGAATAATCTTTCACCATTACAATATCACCTGCACTAAAACTATTTTTCTTGGTGCCTTTATAATAAGTTTTTTGATTATTTAGATTTTTTACTACGTTTTTTTTCAATTTCTTTTTTGTTTTTAAATTCAATGGCCCGTTTTGGATTTATCAGATCTAATCGAGTTCTTAATTTTCGTGTATTAAACATCAAAAAAGCTGGCGATACTCCAGTACAAGCATGTTTTGTATTTCTATAATCTAATAAGAACCTATTTAAGACGTCGTTGAAAGCTGCCAATGGCGCACTACAAAGGTTTCGTTTTAAAGCATTTTTTCATAATTTTGAATGTGCTTTCGGCTTGTCCGTTTGTGGCGGGATTGTCGACAGCAGTTTTAATTAGCTCAATACCGTTGCATTTAGCAAATTCTTTAAAATCGTGCGACACAAAAGCAGTACCATTATCAGAAACAATACACTTTGATGGTCTAAAGCGTGCGAACAAGTCTTTTAAAACCGATATCACCGCCCGGCTGATGGTGTTTTTTGACATGTCTATACATTCAAGCCATATGCTACAGCTAGCTACTACTACAAGACACCAATGATTAAATAAAGGGCCAAAAAAATCGATGTGTATTCTAGACCATACTTCTCGTGGTCTTTCTCACAGTATTAATTCCTGAAGGGGCTGCTTTGTTATGTTTTCTATATCATTAGTTTGGCCTGGCCACCAATAGCTTTCCCTTGCCATACTTTTCATTTTAACTATTCCTATATGTGATTGATGTAAAAATTCTAACACTTCACGTTGAAGTTTCTTATGAACGACAATTCTGTAGCCCCAGAATAAAGATCCCGATTCTTCAGATAATTCATTTCTTTTCTGGAAGAATGGGGTTAAATTTTCATCGACACAAGTTCGTAGCCAACCTTTTTTTACCATATTAATTACTGTTGCTAAAAGTCTGTCATTTTTAGTCTCTGATAAGGTTGCCTCAAAATTATATTTGTATTCTTTTGAACATAATTTAAATAAACGTCGGTTGGAAACTCAGTACTATCGTTATTACTTTCCGTCGGCACTCTGGAAAAGTAATCTGCTACACTACGACTGGATTTTACATGTTCCACTTCAAACTGGTATCCTGACAAAACTAATGCTATGCGCTGTAACCTAGCAGAAGCCATAGCAGGAATTCCCTTTTTTGGACCAAAAATATGTTGAAGTGGTTTATTGTCTGTTACCAGAACAAAATGCCGCCCGTACAAATATTGGTGAAACTTTTTCACCCCAAACAGAATCTCAACAGCTTCCCGATCCAGTTGCGAATATTTTTTTTCTGCGACTGATATTGTTCTCGAGGCAAACTCAACCGGTTTTGCTATACCTTTGTGATCTATCTGCGATAAAACCGCACCGACCCCCACGGGGCTAGCATCGACTGTCAATTTTGTTAAAAAGACTGAGTTAAAATGTGCCAAGCAACAATCAGAAGCTAGCAATCATTTGAGCTCAGTTACGGCATGACTGCATTCAGTAGACCAAACAATTTTTACACCAGCCTTCAACAAACAGTGAAGGGGATGAAGCAATGTGGATACATCTGGTAAAAAAAAAAGCCTATAAAAGTTGACAACGCCTAAAAATGCCTGAAGCTCCTTTACCGAACTGGGCTATGGAATTCTTTCGATTTCCTGCAACTTGGCTGGATCCACATGAAAGCCATCCTTATCGATGATATGCCCTAGATACTTAATTCGCTTTGCAAAAAATTCGTATTTTTCTATTTGGAGCACTTATAAGAATGTCGTCGAGAAATACAACCACCCCATCTAAACCCGCTAATAGGGAGTCAATTAATTTTTGAAAAATGGCAGGCGCTGAAGCCAAACTGTAAATTAAACGTGTATACTGGAAAAGCCCTCTTATGGTTGAGATAGTTGTATATTTGCGTGAATTAATATCCAGTTCTATCTATTGATAAGCCATACTAAGGTCTAGTTTCGAAAACTCTTCACCGCAATAAAGTTTTGAAAAAATCTCCTCAATTCGCGGTAATGGATATTTTTTTACTTGCAGAAATTTGTTAAGGGTGACCTTGAAATCACCGCAGATGCGAATGATTCCATCTTTTTTCAATATTGGAACAATTGGTGTACCCCAATTACTATAATCAATTGGTTCCAGTACTCCCATTGACACTAACCTATCTAATTGTACTTCAAAATTTTCCCGAATCGCTATAGGAACTGGGCGGGGCCTACAAAAAACTTGTGTGGCCCCCCCCGTAACCAATAACCTGGCCTGACTTTTTTTAAATATCCCTAGGCTACCAACTAAAAGTGCAGTAAATTTGCATAAAACGCTTGTCACATCTTTAACACATCTTTGTGAAATTTTCCAAATTCAATTTGAAAGACTTTTAAAAAATTTCGTCCAAGTGGACCGCCAATTTCAATGACTAAAAGTGTAATTTGTTTCTGTTGTTCATCATATACAACATTAATTTCTAACGCCCTTACTGGGAAAATTGCGGCACCATTGTAAGCCTTCAATAACACTTGAGTATTTTTAAATCATAATTTTTGAAATATCTTTCATATGTATACTCCGAATCCGTATCTAATATCATTTGAAATACCTTATTATCTATACTTATTTTTACCTTAATCGGGCCATCAATTTTACTTAGCATTGACAAAAGATTAAGACTATCTCCCTCCAAAAAATTCACATTTCTCGCTCCACACATCTTCTTAAGGTGACCCTGTTGTTGACACAGATAACACTTATATAATCTGTACCTGCATTGCTCTCTTAGATGACCCATTAACCCGCATGCTGCACATATCAGTCCTTTTTTGCTTTGTTGTTCTTGTTTTTGAAAACCCTTTTATTGCTGCGATCTCCTCGATTGTCTACGAAAATTTTGTTACCACACTACCCTTCCGTTGTTTTTACGTATGTAATTTACATCGCTTTCGGATTTAACCTCAACTTCATGCTGATTTTTTATGTATTCTGCATTATTCGCAATTTCCACAGCTTTTTCAAATGTGAGCAACAGTGATTCTAAGAAAATTTTGGCTCAAGCTGGACCTGGCTTCAATCCCATTATAAATACATCTCTGACAACTGTACTCAATATAGATCCAAATTCACACTGTGCGGCCAACATGCGTACTTTCACTACCCATTCATTGGTTGTTTCATTGGGCGATTTGCTTGCTTTATAAAATTTAAAACGATCTGCAAATCCACATGATGGTGGTTTGAAATGTTTCGTCACTGTCTCTACACAGTTAACATAAGTGGTCGTTGTCGCATCAAGTTAAGCTGGCCTCAACGAATTTTCCAACAGAACATAGGAATCTTCAGAAAGAGAGGTTAATAAAATTGCTTTCTTTTTTGCTTCTTTCACGTCACCCGCAATGAAAAAGTGTTCCAATTTAAATTGATACACACTCCATGTATTTATTAAATAATCAAACCTTGATATCTTTAGTTCATTTATTTTTAATAATTTAATAAAAATCCTTTGATCCTCGTCGCCACTATTGTGTTTCAGGTTGAGCTTTATTTCGAGAGTGGGCTGAGTCTAAGATTTAAATTTTAGTTTATCACTAGTGAGGGGTATATCCAGTGAATACTATAGTCATTAAGTATTATCATAAAACTTATTATACAAGGATGGAAATTTGCATACACTTACAATATACCACACATTCATTAAAAATTGACAACATTGGACAGCATTATCTGCCAAAGTAGATTTTACGATTGCCCATATCCAGGAATTTCTTTTCAAAATACATGTTCAGTTTGGTCATTCTGCAGCTCGACATGCACGAAGTACCGAATGTACGTCATGGCAATTGATAATGTCATTTCAAAGACATGGTTCGTTTACAATTCGTAATTACTGATATGACATTAAGTGGCAGATTGTGAAGTGGCAATCTTGATAATTCTTGGCTTTATAGTTGACATCATATTAGGAAGTAAATGGAGCCATCGAATTTGACATCACCAATTCGCAAGCAATTTCAATTTGAATCCGAAAATTCAGATCGCCGAAATCACATTCGCTCAACAAGTAATGATTTTTGTAATGATTTTGCAAAATGTTTGATAGAACTTGCTTGATTTGGTTTCACAATTATTTGTTGCCATTGTTGGTCTTTTCCGACCAACTTTAGTCGGATATTATTCGTGTTTTCGTTCTTTTTTAGAAAATTCAACTGTTTCAATTTTAAAAATTTCCAACCTTGTTGATTGTGACCCTGATATCATTATTTTTGCGCTTAACAGAAATGAATCTTTCCACAGATTTAAATATTGATTTTTTTTTTTGGACCAAACCAATTCTATTGAAAACGGACTAAATCAGCTTTACTGCGGAGGTCTTGCTAACTTTATATTTAATTTTTATACCCTTCACAAAAATGTAAAGGGTATTTATAAGTTTGTGATTCCGTTTGTAATTTCTACAGTTTTTTTTTGCGACCCTATAAAGTATATATATTCTGAATCAGAATTAATGGAAAAGTCGATTAAGCGATGTCCGTCTGTCCGCTGTTGAAATACCGTTTCTGAGAAAACTATTAGACTTAGAAACTTTTTTCTTTCCATTCTTTTACCCCATCGATTCATGGGTTGGCTATTGAAATTCAGTAATATCGGTCCACGTATAGCTGAGATATATTCAAAATTCCGAAAAAATCCATTTTTTTTGCAGTTTTGTATGAAAATTTTTGAAAACAAAAGTTGTTCGTTTTGCTTCAAACTTCACACACTTATTAAGCATGGTGACTAAAAGACAAAAAATTTTTTTTTCAGATATCGGTCCATATATACCCGAGATATAGCCCAAATCGGATTTTTAATGAAAATGTCGCATAGGCGAAGCTAAATAACTTTTTTTTTGCTCAAAAGCAGTTCTGGTAATAAAATTATTGATATTCACTCTGTGATTCTTCAACCGCACGGTCGTGTTTTTAATAAAGTGAACCAAAAAAAAAAAAAAAACAAACCAAATAATCATTGTGCTTACATATTTTTAAACTTACATACAAAAACAATAATATATTATATTAAATTGTAAAAACAAGAACAAATTATTTTAAAAAACAACGGGAAAATAAATTCCTCACATTTCAGTAAATAAGCAATAAAATCAATTTCAATAAAACAAGTGCGGTGGCAGTGCATTGTTATTGTTGTTATTGTGCGTGAAGATTACCTACCCACTTGGAAAAAACTATACATTAAAGTTTTGTTTTCTGTATGAGTGATCCCATCAGAAATATTTTTGAAAAAGAGCCTAGCTCCACCAGCAAAAGTATATGGACTTCTGAAGAAGAGTCTATAAAGCAATCATTGGACAATTTTCTTTCTACAAGAGATAAAATCCGCTCCCGTTCCGGCTCGCCTAACATAGATGTTACTACAGAAGATAAAAGATATTCTACTCTAATTAATGCCAATAAACCAAAAACGCAATTAGGCATGGATAGGTATATCACCATCACTAAACGTCAGCGAAGCCCTAAATCTGCTTAAATTGCATCCAAATCAAAAATTTCTAAAGATGCCGAAACCGCTAGACCAACAGATCAAAACAGATTTTCCATTCTTCAAACGGGTGAGCCAACAGCATCGTCAAAAAAAATCGTTTAAACCACCACCAATTTATTTAAGAGAATCTGCCTCAAATGAACTGGTAAGAAAAATTGTTTCAGCAATCGGAGCAAATACATTTAACGTTACCTCCATCAAGCACGGCAATATTAACGAAACTAAAATTTAGGTTAACCATGCGTACACTAAAGCGTACTGCAAGTTGCCTACAGTTTGTGTTGTGTGTGGAGAACTCCATGGTACAGCACAATGCAATAAGCCGAAATTCGACCCAAAAATAAAAAAATGCAGTAATTGCGGTGAAAACCATACAGCTAATTATAGAGGTTGCTCCGTCTACACCCACCTCAAGCGCTCAATGAACAACAAACCAATAATTGCTTCTAAGCCACCACAGCAGACTCAAACTTTTTCTAATAACTCTTTTCCTCCGACACGACAGTCAACCGCAGACATAACCGTTCAAAAACAAAAACAAATTTCTTATGCTAATGTAGTTAAGTCTACATTCGCAAACCCGAATCAGGAATCTAGATCTCAACCGCCCGATCAAAATTTTAGTAACCTTGAGGCAACAATACAGACCCTAATTCAAACTATAAACACTTTTACGTCGTCTATGATGACGATGATGCAGGAAATCGTGAAAATGCAATCCACCATTTTGCAGGTTATTTCGAAAAAATGATTTGGTTAAAAATATGTTTCTGGAACGCGAACGGCATCCGCCAACACAAAAATGAACTCGAATACTTCCTGATGGATAAGCAGATCGATATAATGATGATTGCAGAAACTCACTTGACGTCAACAAGCTTCTTCAAAATCAACGGCTACGTACTATACGATACTAAAGACCCCCGTGGAAGAGCTTGTGGGGGTTCCGCAATCTTGATAAAATCTAGGATAAAGCATTATTTGCTGAACGACACATGTGAGGACTATCTTCAAGCAACTAATATCTGTGTGGAAAATTTTCATTACAAATTGGTTATCTCATCGATTTATTCGCCGCCTCGATTCTCAGTGACAGAATCACAATATTCAAGTTTTTTCACCTCATTAGGACCTCGTTTTATAGCAGCTGGAGATTACAACGCAAAACACACTTTTTGGGGCTCACGTTTAATCACCCCGAAGGGTCGGGTGCTTTTTGATACAATTTCTAAAATGGGCTTAAACGTAATATCAAGCGGACATCCCACTTACTGGCCAACAGACCGACGAAAGATTCCTGATGTGATTGATTTTGGAGTGGTAAAGGGGTTCCCTGTGGAATGGATGCAAGCTGAGCCTTCGTTAGACTTGTCATCGGATCATTCATCTACTATTATTTCAGTACGCTTTCCCCAGGAGACTTGGTCCCCGATTAACAATTTGCATAGGACTGTAACCCGAGTGAATTGGCTAAAATATAAAAAATTTTTGAGTACCCATTGCACATCGTGTAGCTAAAAGAATTGTTCTTTTTATTTTTAATGCTATTTTACGGCTTGAGTATTACCCTGCAGAGTGGAAGGTGTCCATGATAACAATGGTTCCTAAGCCAGGGAAGGATCACACGAAAGTAGAATCATACCGTCCAATAAGTCTACTGTCAACAATATCAAAACTTTTCGAAAAATTGCTAAAGGCGAAGTTGGATCCAATGCTTCATAAGGTTGAATGTATTCCTGATCACCAATTTGGTTTTAGAGCGAAACATGGCACCATTGAGCAAACACACAGGTTAGTTAACGCCATAAGAAAGGCATTTGAAGATAAAAAATATTGCTCTGCCTTATTCATAGACGTCTCACAGGCTTTTGATAAAGTGTGGCACGATGGACTAATGCATAAAATAAAGTTTAACTTACCTGCAAACATACATAACCTTTTGAAAAGCTATTTATATTGTCGCCAATTTATAATAAAAGAAGGCGAATTCATAAGCCACGCCCAGCCTATTGAAGCTGGAGTTCCCCAAGGCAGCATATTAGGGCCTATCTTATATTTGATCTACGCATCTGACATGCCGATAAGCACCAACATTCACACTTCAACATTTGCAGATGATACAGCATTCCTTAGCATACATAGTAACCACCAGCAAGCATCAATAAACTTACAGGAACATATCGACAAACAGACGCACATCGAGGCAAAAGTAACGCAAATGAAATTGAAAGCAGTGCAAATTAACTGGCTAATAGACAGAAATTCGACTTTGAAGCTTGATTGTAAACTTTTGCTGTACAACTCGATTCTAAAGCCAATATGGTGCTATGGGATTCAATTATGGGGCACAGTCTCGGCATCTAACATTGAAAAAATTCAAAGAAGTCAAAATAGAATTCTCCGTAGAGTTACAAATTTTCCATGGTACGTTAAAAACTCACGAATCCACGCAGATCTGAACGTACCTTTTGTGAAATCTGAATTTGTGAAGTACGCGACAAGATATATTCACAAACTTGAATTCCATCCAAATCCTCTTGCAGTTAATATTCTTAACTTTGGTGGTCATACCCGTCTGAGAAGGAGGGATACTTTGGCTACCATTAGAGCTCTAAACAGATGACTGAATTCTGAAATAATATTCGCATAAAAATAAATTTTTGTCCAGCACTGGTAGGACTTTAATTAAAATTTTTTTAGTATTAAGATTTGAATACTTATTGTCATTACATTTTTTATGTAGATTCAATAAATAAAATAATAAAGTTAAACAAAAAAAAAAAAATAATAAATATGGATAATGAAAATTTTCGATATCGGTCCATATATACCCGAGATATAGCCTAAACCAGGGTTTTCATGAAAATGTCGCGTAAGCGAACTTAAACAACTTTTTTGTGCGCAAAAACAGTTCTGGTAATGAAATAGGGTCATATAAATATGAAAAATGAAAATTTTCGATGTCGGTCCTTATATACCCGAGATATAGCCCAAATCGGGTTTTTCATGAAAATGTCGCGTAAGCGAACTTAAACAACTTTTTTGTGCTCAAAAGCAGTTCTGGTAATGAAATATGGTTATATAAATTTGGAAAAAGAAAATATCCGATATCGGTCCATATATACTCGAGATATAGCCTGAGCCGATTTTTCCAATAACATTTTTTTTTTGCTGAAAAGCAGTTCTTGTTATAAAAGAAGGTTACGAAAATAGAGAAAATAAAAATTTCTGATATCGGTCCATATATACCCGAGATATAGCCTAAATCGGGTTTTTCATGAAAATATCGCGTAACCGAACTTAAACAATTTGTTGTGCTCAAAAGCAGTTCTGGTAATGATATAAGGTTATATAAATATGGAAAATTAAAATTTTCGATATCGGTCCATATATAGCCGAGATATAGCCTGAACCGATTTTTCCATTAAAAAAATTTTTTTTTTTTTTTTTTTTGCTGAAAAGCAATTCTCGTTATAAAAGAAGGTTACTAAAATACAGAAAATAGAAAATTCCGATATCGGTTCATATATAACCGAGCATATTTAGGTCACATTTTTAATATACTATACATATTCGTGACTATCGTGAAGGGTATTTTAGATTCGGCCCAGCCGAATATACTACATTCTTACTTGTTTCTTTTATTCTTGGACCAGTACTCAGGGGATAACCCCTACATATGCAGTGCATTGTGACAGAACTAGGCAAATAAGTTGTGAGAAGGGGGAAAGAGGGAGTAGTGTTTGTTAACATTTGACTTGAATTTTCCAATGATATAACAGACAGTAAACACGTCTCTATGCAACTTATTCCACATGCAAAGCGTACGGTTGAAAAACGAATTTTCTCTGTAATGTGTTGTACGATTCCTTGCGCAGTCAACCACAAATGGATGAGCTCTGTATATGAACGCGTGTTACATCTAAACAAGATCCCTAATCTCGTCAGAGCAAAATCCATTGTAGTAACGATAGAACAGAGTAACGCATCCTACACTGCGTTGATAATCCAGTGAGTCAATAGAATTGGATCACGGTCGAGTAACTCCAAAATATATTTTAAGGCACCGGCCCAAAACATGAGAGTTGTATTCCGTTTTCGGTCGGATATAGGTGCTATAAATAGTAAGGACATCGGATGGAGTGAAGTACATCTTACACCGTTTCAAAAAACCGAGGCACTTGAATGTTTCTTTAGAGACATGAAAAATGTGTTTACTCCAGCGAACATTCACTGTATTTTTATTCCAAGAGCATCGAGAGCATCCGATTCCTTAATATTTATACCATACTAGGTTTTAGATCCAAGTTTGGTTGGATTGAAAACCTTTGAGTGGCAACCCTGCCGTTTCTTTTACGCGTTGACGACACCTATATATGCAGAGCTTTGTACTGGACCTAGGAAAATAAGTTACGAGGAGGAGGAAAGAGGGAGTAGTGTCTGTGGACGTTTAACTCACAACAAAGAAATACTAAAACAAACGTTATCACGGAATTTAAGATGTTGGAATTGAATTAGGTAAACCTGATCACGGGGCATATATCTTAGACACTGGTCAGACTAACAAAATTTAGTCGAACACCTCCACACTGCAAGGTAACGGAGTACATTTATAAGAAATTAATAATGAACATATAAAGAATATAAGGACGAGAGTAAAAAATGTGAAGGTTGGAAGACAAAACACACCAGTTTTCAACTTCTTGCACTATGGTGTGCCGTGAAGCAATAAGATATAGTAGTTTGGCCAACCTCTCGGCGGTTAGGGCACTGAAGAGGCCCTATATGGTAATTTTAAGGTACAATAGATCAACCTTTTTTAGAATAACATTCTCCGGTTCTGTTTCATCGCTAGACATGGGTTTCTCTCGGCTGCTGATGTTCATTGCATTCTTAATTGTAAATCCTTTTCCATCAACATCATGTCTGAAAATCATCAGTGCCTACAAAAAGACCAATCAATACATTTTTTTTATAACTTCAGGGACATAGGGCTCTTTAGATGAATGGTATAAACATATATTTTAATTTCTTGGATAATTTTTAAATTTACATTAAAGGAGCTTTAAACGTAATAAGTGTTCTTACCAGCTAGATGTAGCAAGTGGTAGTTTAAATATTTTTTTTGAGATTGTTGTCTCGCCTGTTTGTAGGATAGCAAAGCTATTGCTATCGGTTGGATTTCTTGTATCATTAACCTTAGACATTATAAGCTTTGATGAGATTTTAGCCACTTTAGGGATTCGTTGCCATTTCAAAACAGTGATGTACATACATATTCATGGAAACATGAACGCTAATGATTTTTATGTCATATTATCAAAACAGTTTCCAACGATTTTTTATGAATCGTTTTTCGAAATCAAAATTCTCTTTAATTAGATCACTCATACAGTTTTTTAATGTATGCATATAAATAAAAGAATAACAACAAAAATTGGTGCAAAGTCAAATTAATTTTTATTCAACTTTTTTCACTTAATTAGATTTTTTACTTTTTACGGTTTCTTTCTGGTACTAAGCAACCAAATTCAAACATATCCGTTTACGTTCGATGATAGACACTGCTTAAGAAAAAACATCAAGCCCTTTTGGGCTTAAAAAAATTGCAGTAGTGGACGATATTTCACGTCCCCAAGTCGGGGTATTGACTAAAGTTTTCAACTAGCAATTATCGCACCTTGTCTCTATGCAAAGCTTTAGTGAACAATTGATAAAACCAAGCCTTGTTAAGTTTATTTGCCTACGGCTGTTAGAGTTTTTAAAATTTTTAATACAAATTGAGTCCCCCTAATATTTTATGAACAACTTATGCAAACAAAGATATTAAACAATTACTTAAGCCTTGTGTTTGAAGCAAGATATAATACGTGCTTGGCGTAAATTTCTTCTCTTGCTATCACTATTAGTTTACCGAAAAGCAAGATAAATTGTCATGTATGTCAACAGTTCATCGAGGCGTCAATTATTTTGCATAGAAGCCACTGTTTACTGGTTTCATGTGGATGGCAGCGGCTTCGGAGCTGAGAAAAACGAAAGTAAAAGAAATATTTTTATTAGAGCTAAACAAACTAATACAACTAATGAATTTAAACAAGTATATTCATACATAAGCATATATTTATAAGAACTTTAAATGGATGACTCTGGCTACGGCACTATATTCTTGGCTTATTTGTCACACATGAAGTAAAAAAATAAATGAAACATAGTTAATAGAAACGTGCATGTATGACTTAATCTCTATGAAAGATACTTAGATTTTCGCTCACTACAAATTGTGCGTACTATTAAGAAATGGCTTTAAATTAAATGGAAAGCATGTAGTGGCAGAAAGAAAGTATAATAGAAAAAGAAAAATACTCGTAATAGCAAGTTAAGGAATACACACACGCATATGTATGTGTTTGTTTTGAGGCCTCTTCTGATATTATCCGTTTATTTATGGCACTCGTTAACATATCTTACAACAATAACGGAAATGAAAACAACAAAAAGTTATCTTGAACGCACTGTAAACTTGAAACGCACATTAAATCACACAATTATATGAACATATGTATGTATGTATGTATGTGTTATATGTTAATAATGTATATGGTAAAGATAATTCAGTTTTCTTTCCAACAAATGCACACATGTGGAATAAGAAAATGAAATTAATAGTGTTACTTAAAGCAACCACTTTCTTGGTTTTAATTTATACTCGTATGTAAGTATATCGTTATCATCTTTTTAAGCTCTGGACAATTGTTTAGTTTTTGCACGATTACTAATTTTCTTAAATGCACATTGTTTAGCAAACAAGCAAATTTGTAAAAACATTATTTTTATTAAGCAATACAACATTTAGATATACTTCTTTCTGAATAAAGTAATTGGTGTAAAATATTAAAATCTAAGAAATCGAGACACGTTACAAAGGCTGGTGGGATGAACAAATGATGGCGGGCTATTGTTGGTTCCTCATTCGCAAAGATCCATCTGAAAAAAGCCGCAAAAACGTCCAAGCTGCTCGTCATTTTAATAAACATTTTTTTGATTTTACACCGAATATAGTGTGTGAGCAATGAAAATGAAAATATTGTCGTTCCGCAAAATCATTAATAAAAAGTTTATTTTTCATCCGTTTTTTTTCAAATTACACTTAGAATGTTGGTAATTAAATAAACTATTTGGTAAAAAAAAATAAAACATTCCAGATCTTTACTACAACATAGAAAAAAAACGAAATAAAAATGAAAATTTTTGAAACAAGCGTAAACAATAGGCAAATTTTGAACTTTGAGGTGTCATAACTCAGCCATTTCAGCATTATGTCGACGGAAAAGACATTCAATTTAACTCGATCGGACTTTTTGGTTGGGCTCCACAAGGGTTTGAGTGGGATTATACACTGAAAAACACAAAAGTACCGTTATATAAAACGGTACTTAGAAAAACAATTACAGCGTTTTTCGTGTGCAGGAGGTTCGAATTAACTTATCTAGGCATGTGGCGTTCTTGGCATTTTTTGGCTGTAAACCAGTGTAATTTTTGATTAAAGAAGACAAGAAAAATAATAATCAAATATTTAGCTGCGGGACAAACTAGCTGTTTCGTAGTCGCTACACTACTCATCAGCACCAAATTGGATTGGAACACAGGTTATGATGTATCATGATCTGCTGCTTGAACCACTCAGCCACCGAGAATTTTAATTATTCTCTATCTATATTCATCTCATATTGAATCACATACGAATTTTGTTAATTGGCCACATTGTTTGCTCAGCGTTTGCTGTATCTGAACTAGCGATATTTCTTTATTACTGCCACTTTCTCTATTTCGAATAACTATTTTCATTCGCATAAATACATTTAAAACAAAAACAAATTTTCAAATTTTGTTTTTGTTTCAATTGTTTTTATGCGAATGAAAATTATTATTCGAAATAGTGGAAGTAGCAGTTAGTTATTAACATAAATATTTTTGTATTTTAATAATTCTCCGTACCCAGAGATGTAAATATTATTTTTTGAATTTTTGTTGAACTTTTTACAATTTTTAAATTAGATTTTTGGTTTGTACTATAACCCGTTGTACAAATGTGCAAACCAAAAATTTAATTTAAAAATTATAAAAGTTCAACAAAACTTCAATAAATTTATATTTTCATCTTTGGGGACGGAGAATTGTTAAAATACAAAAACATGTACATTGGGTTTTAGTTCAAGTTTTTCCTTTCTTAAGTTTTTTCTTAAGTGGGATTTTTTTACAATACAAATTTGCTGTGATTAATAATTATTGATTGAAGAAGACAAGAAAAATTATAATCAAATCTTTAGCTGGGCGACAACTGGCTGTTTCGTAGTCGCTACACTACTCATCAGCACCCAATGGGATTTGAACTCGGGTCCTGATGTATCATGATCTGCAGCTTTAACCACTCAGCCACCGAGCATTTAATTATTCTCTATCCATATTCATCTCATATTGAATCACATATGCATTTTTGTTAATTGCCCGCATTGTTTGTACAGCGTATGCTGTCTTTTATTTATTAACATACATATTTTTGTATTTTAAATTAAGCTTGTTTTTTATTTTCTGAAAAAAATTATTGTATATTACTTTTTAAATTTTCAATAATTTATTTCGAATATTGGGATATCTTTTAAAGATTTCTACTGCTCATTAGGGTAGTCCCTATGAAGCTTCGACACATAGAAAGCTAGGAAACATAAAAATAAGCTGCTTGCACAGTGTCAATCTTAAATAAAAAACGTAATAATTGACACAAACTTTTATTAACAACATGGAACAGTAGCATGGAAAAGCGTATATTAATTTTTAAAGAGTACGTCATCCAGATGTCTTCCGTCAAGTTAAACACACTGTTCAAAGCGGAGTTTTGTGTTCTTCGCTACACTCTGCAGTAAACTTGGTTATATTGAGCTGATTTCTCAACGAATGTTTTCCTTTAAAGCCAGGATATTGGTTATTGTCATTATAAACACAATCTTTTAGGTAGCGCCATAAAAAAATCCATGGGGGCTAGATCGGGCGAACTCGTTGGACGTGGGATGTTCCCAAAAAGACTGATGAGTTTTTGCGGGAATATTTCCTGAAGCAAATTAAACGAAACTCTGGCTTTGTTAATGAGTTCGCACGTTTAGCAAAAAGAATTCCGTAATCATAGGTCGATAATTTTCACCGTTTACATTTGTGTCCCGGTCTCGAGAATTTAAAAAAAAAAAGGTCCAATTATCTTATGTATAGATAAGGCACACCAAACAGTTAGCTTAGGGCAATGCAATGATTTTGATGGATCGTAGATTGCGTGTTCTTGGAAACGACAGTTTTGCTTGTTGACGTTTAAGTGAAAATGATTCTCATCACTCTAAAAAAATTGGACTTACGGTGCGAACACGCTCCAACAACGTTCCACACAAATTTCTGGGTAAATCAAAATCACATTCATGACTTGAGTTCAAATCCGAGTGGGTGTTGATGAGTAGTGTAGCGACTACGAAACAGCTAGTTGTCCCCCAGCTAAAAATTATTGATCACAGTAAATTTGTATTTGTAAAAAAAATCCTTCTTAAGAAAAAACTTAAGAAAGGAAAAACTTGAACTAATAAAACCCGATGTACAAATCTACAAACCAAAAATCTAAATCAAAATCACTTTCTTTCAGCTCTTGAACGATTTGAATTTTAAAAGGATGGAACTTCAGATCCTTTTTTAAATTTTCATGAATAATCGCTCTTGGGAGTCAGTGGGCAGTGAGGCTGATCTTTTCTGTATTGAAAGTTGCAGATTTTCAAGTAAACGGCTTTATACTAGTTCAGTGCTTTCCGAAGTCCTTTAAGATCGACTGGGTTTTCGCCGGATCTTTGGAACCTGGAACGAATTAAATTTACCTACCACGTATTCGCCGAATACCGAATTTTGAACAAAATTGGTGACGAGTAATTTCGTAAGCATCATTACTCTTAAAAAAAAAGGCCCGACAGTGAACGCACAATGGTGTGTGACTGACAAATCCGGACAATCGATAATTCCAGCGGCGCCAACCTTCACCTACACCGTTTATACTTTTTGAAATAATCGTATTTAAATATATATATTTGCTACCAGACACCCTGTGTGTTTTGATAGTTTTATTAACATAGTTTTCCTTTACCAGTACCACCAGTGTAAATATACAAAACATACATAACATCCTTTTGTCCTGTTGTTTTATGTTTCTACAAAATCTAAACACTTTTTAAATCATATAAACGTACCTTTAAAAGTGCATAAATGTATTTAACCCTTTTTCGGTTTTCAAAAGTGCACAATGAAAATCAAATATTTAATAAACATAAAAGTCTGACATTTTCCTAAAATAAAGATTATTATTATTGCGCAAAAACTGGGAAATTATTTACGCAATTTTGTAAAAAAAAAAAGAATTTACCTTTCAGACAATGAACGTCCTATTCAAATAACGCACTTCCATATCCATACATAAGTGCGTTCGTGTAAGAGGCAAAAATAAAACAGGGAAAGGCATTAAAAAAAAACGTAAAACGAACACTGAAAACACCCGCTGTTTGAACAATGATGTTTAAATCAACGCATTATTATAATCCATTTTCAATACAATGCGAGCTACAAAACATCAATAAAAACGATAATTTTCATGCGAAAACACAAACACATTCATTCATTGCGAAAAGTGTGCAGGAAGGTAACAATTTCCACCTTTTTTACACAGTCAGCCCCTGGGTGGTGACCATAAAAAGCTTTAAAATGAACACAGTTCAGTGACTAACAGTATCAAAGGCAAACTGCTTGACTGACTGTCTGACTAATACATACAAAACAATTTAATTTGGAAACGTTAAAATACTATAGAACTAATCGCATGACATGAATGTTTTAATTTTCAATGGGCATCCATTCCGTCCAATGGTTCTGTTACACCGCAGAAGGTAGGCAAAGTCTAAAAATGAAAGGGGTTTCAAATGATTTGTGGTAGAAAAAGAAACTGTGAATTTTTTGGTTTTTGTGTTAAACTTGAGATAAGCGACACATATACGTTCATACACACCCATATTCATATATTGTCATCTGAAATGCCAAAATCTGTAGGTTGAAAATATTATATTAGAATAGAATAAGCTAAATAAAATATATTCGCAAGTTAAGATGTTTTGCTGCGCAGATAACAAAAACAGGGAAAGTACTCCTACCTAGAATATACATTTGCTTATCAAATGTTGTATGTGTAAATAGCTTCTTCTAAAAATTATTTGGCTAACAAATATTATGTAAATTAGGTTACAATTGAAACCAGTTGAGTTGATATTGAAATAAGTTAACTTTAAAATAACTTAACTGAGTTTTGGGGTTAATTATTACAGCTAAACTCAGGTAAATTTGGAAGTCAACTACGTCATCATAAAAAATGCTGAATAAAGAAACAGCTGCGACTAGAAAATGGCTTTGCGGTATGTTGATGCTAGGCATGAGGGCGCAAATAACGATAGTTTATATTTAACATTAGTAATTTGATGCTACATTTGCACAGAAACCTATACATAGATTAATTCCTGAATCTTAGGTAACAATCTCCCATTTCGTCGTTGGTTGTCCAACGATTGCTGCTTCCTTATTTCAACTTGCCTCCAAAGGTTCCGTGAGCTCCTTGCGCAGGACTTCCAGCAGTTGCAAGATAATTAATTGCTTTGGTTGTTCGCAAATTTTAAATTACTTCCAAGATATATAAAATATTATTTCGCTTTTATTGCATTTTTCTAACTTTTAGGTTACCTGCCAGTCCTCACTCATGCGCTATTTTAAATAATGGATCTAAACTACTTAGGACTATTGGTACAACTAACAAATAGTTCTATTTTACAAATAATTTTTTTATGTACGCGTATAAAAAATTATATGGTTGGGATAACAATATTTTATTGGCAACATACTATCGTTGAATTATATAGTTGAAAACAACTAAATAACGTGGTTTCAGTCTGAAATGTTCTTTTCTAAACCAAGTACATCCAAGAACCATATTATATTATCATTGCCATCTCTATTATTTGATGGTTTATGGCCACAGAATTAAATACAAAATATACAATTTTTACTATAAAACATAATTTATTATAAAAATGCTTGACTAAATATACAAAAGGCAATAAGATTTGGGCAACTTCGTGGTATCTTGGATAAATTATTGGGTTGCAGATCCGTAAAATAATAATTTATTATCAGCATGCATACATTTCTAAAAATAACAAGTAAGAGTGTAGTATATTCGGCTGGGCCGAATCTATAATACCCTTCACGATAGTCACGAATATACTATACATATTAAAAATGTGACCTGAATATACTCGGTTATACATATATGAACCGATATCGGAAATTTCTATTTTCTGTATTTTAGTAACCTTCTTTTATAACGAGAATTGCTTTTCAGCAAAAAAAAAAAAAAAATTTAATGGAAAAATCGGTTCAGGCTATATCTTGGGTATATATGGACCGATATCGAAAATTTTAATTTTCCATATTTATATAACCTTATTTCATTACCAGAACTGCTTTTGAACACAACAAATTGTTTAAGTTCGCTTACGCGACATTTTCATGAAATCCCCGATTTAGGCTATATCTCGGGAATATATGAACCGATATCGGAAATTTTTATCTTACATATTTATATAACTTTATTTCATTACCAAACTGCTTTTGAGCATAAAAAAGTTGTTTAAATTCGCTTACTTGGCATTTTCATCAAAAAACTGGTTAGGTTATATATTGGGTATATATGGGCCGATATCGGAAATTTTAATTTTCCATATTTATATAACCTTCTTTTATTACCAGAACTGCTTTTAATCAAAAAAAGTTGTTTAAGTTCGCTTACGCCGCGTGTTCAGGAAAAACCCGATTTGGGCTATATCTCGGGTATATATGGACCGATATCGAAAACTTTCATTTTCCATATTTATATCACCTTATTTTATTTCCGGAACTGCTTTTAGGCGAAACAATTGTGTAAGTTCGCTTACGCGGCATTTTCATGAAAAACCCAGTTTGGGCTATATCTCGGGTATATATGGACCGATATCGGAAATTTTCATTTTCCATATTTATGTAACCTTATTTCATTACCAGAACTGCTTTTGAGCACAAAAAAGTTGTTAAAGTTCGCTTACGCGGCATTTTCATAAAAACCCTGGTCTAGGCTATATCTCGGGTATATAAGGACCGATATCGGAAATTTTCATTTTCGACATTTATATAACCTTATTTTATTACCAGAACTGCTTTTGAGCACAAAAAAGTTGTTTAAGTTCGCTTACGCGACATTTTCATTTTATTACCAGAACCGCTTTTAAGGAAAAAAAGTTGTTTCAGTTCGCTTACGCGACATTTTTATGAAAAACCCGATTTGGGCTATATCTCGGGTATATATGAACCGATATCTAAAAAAACAATTTTTTGCCTTTTAGTCACCTTGCTTAATGAGTGTGTGAAGTTTGAAGCAAAACAAACAACTTTTTTTGTCAAAAATTTCCATACAAAATTTCAAAAATTCATGGCTTTTTTCGGAATTTTGAATATATCTCAGCTATACGTGGACCGATATTACTGAATTTTAATAGCAAATACATGGCAATATGGAGTAATAGAATGGTGAAAGAAAAATTTTCTATGTCTAATGGTTTTCTCAGAAACGGTATTTCAACGACCGACAGACGGACAGACGGACATCGCTTAATCGACTTTTCCATTAATTCTGAATCAGAATATATATATACTTTATAGGGTCGCAAAAAAAACTGTAGAAATTACAAACGGAATCACAAACTTATATATACCCTTTACATTTTTGTGAAGGGTATAAAAATGCTAATACAAACGTCTTTGTTTTCATATATTATTGTTTATTTATGGAGATGTTTTTACAAAATTCTCCTTGACCGGCTTATTTATTTATTTTACCAAATATTATAATATTATATATATAAAATATTATATATATAAAAACTTTTTTTTCTATTTATCAATAATAAAGCACACAAAAAAATTTGCTGCTTGACAAGACAAAAAATAAAATAAAACTGAAATAAAATTACATGTCAATGTCTTAAAAAAAACCAACAATAGTAAGTTTAATCTGTAAACATACATGTGTTGCCAGTTAGTAAGTCTAACATACATATGTTTAAAATAAAAAGCTTTTATATACATATAACAATAGCTATTATCGTATACAAACTATATAGTTTAAATACTATTATAACATCCAACCATATTTAAAATGAATAGAATCGTAATAATAGATACTGTAAAATTTTTCCAATAATATATTTATAACCATTTAAAGTAAGTTAAAAACTATAATACGCATTTTGTGGCAACAATACAAAATGCTATAGAGTACATACTAATGTTCGCATAACAATATGAAGAAATGTGTTTTCTCTGCGTGTATACTAATGACAAACTGTTGGACTTATTGAATATTTATAATATTATATTGCGGAGGCGCAGAACAAAACGTGCCTTTTTGATTATTTGAAAATGTTGGAAAATCAAAGATTACTTTTTTCACCCGAATATTTTATAGCATGAATCCTGAATATCAAACAAGTTCATTTCCTATTTTAAAGTGCATCGGATAGCAATAATCTACCCCACTAAATGTTAACGTTGTACAAAATTAAAGGGCTTTTAATCTGCAAATATCTTGTTTTGTTAAAATAAACAAAAAAAAAAAAATACGTTTTGTTTAAAATAAAATGAAAAAACAACATTTTGATATGCATATTTTTGATACGTAAATATTTTTTTTTTTTATATATAGGTATGTATATATATGAAACTTATTTTGTTACTTGTGCTTTAATGCACTCGTAAGAGAAATTTCTCTTATTCAAATTGAACCATATATATTTTTGAGCTAAACTAAACTTTTTAATAAAAATATTAATTAGACTCAAATTAATATTTTTTTTGTATTAAGTATAAGGTAGTTTAATTTGATAGCCTGGCTTCCGATGTCGTTTCATAATTCATAATTTCATAATTTTTAAGATCAAAAACCTATTCCGATGCTGTTTATAAGATTTATTTTTACCTAATCTTGTATAATTTTCCTTGTTTACCTCCGACATATCCATAGTTGAATAATAGTTCACTATAAGGCATTTATTTTTAATATAAAACATTAGTGAATGTCGCAATAAAACCAATTTCGTTACTCTTAAAAAAAAATTTTTTTTTAACTTCTATTCCAATATCTTCTTTAATGCAACTGCATTCGATATCTCCCTCTCTACTGTATTACTATTATAATTATAGAGGTGCGCGCGTGTCTGTATGTGTTGTTACATCGTGACCAAGAAAAGAAAATCACAACAAAAATAAATTTTTATAAAAAACTACGTTTTCTTAAAATTAAAAAAAGAAGCACGTTTTGTTCTGCATCAATTTTTTAAAGAGACAATTTTTCTTTAAGGGAAAAAATGTTATGCAAATAAGATTTGTTTCCAGTAGAACTTAGCCAAATTAATGCAAAAGGATTTTCTATAAAAATGCTAAAAAGCACATTTTGTTCTCCGACTCCGCATATGATGGTAGGTTTCTGGCTCAAATTCAAATTCGGATTTCATCCAGAATTATTTTTAATTATAACAATAATTGCCGCGATCAATAACTCTTGATCAAAAAAGACAGCAGGAAAAAATAGTTGAATACACTAAGCTGGGGGACAACTAGTTGTTTCGTAGTTGCTACACTACCCATCAGTACCCAGTAGGATTCGAACTCGTTTTCATGTAAACATGATGTATTTTAATACGGGCGCTTAACCAACTCAACTACCGAACTTTTATTTATTTTTTCGTCTATATTTATCTCATATTGATCACATATGCAATTTGTTATAATCCTAGTTGTTTGTGCTGCATTCTGCTGTCACTGAACAACCATTTATTTTTATTTATTTATCAACGTTCGAGTTTCCGAGTTCGCTTGCTAGTGGATGCTGATGAGTAGTGTAGCGGCTATATTGCCACCTTTATGCATTTTTTTGCCATAATCATACGAGCAGCAACCAAATTAATTTTTTTTCTGCCGTAGCCGTAATCAGCTGGTATACTGAGTGTTGCTTTTTTGTTCTATAGTGTTGCTCATTAAAGTTTTTCCATCAGAAAAGAAATGCTTGCAACCAAGGCGTATTCATTACTAGATGAACTTAACAGTGCAGGTGATTATTTTTTGCTTCTCGCGTTTTTTCCCATGAGACTGTCAAATTTTTTTTCTTTACAAACAAACAAACTTACAAACTTTCTTGCGCCCTTTTAACCTGAAGATTTTTGTATAATTTAGTGCAATTTTAAGAAATTTGTGTGAATATAAAAGTGAAAAACTAATATAATCTGTGATTTTAATTACAAACAATTATAAAAGTTTATATTTAACGTTTATATAAAGTTTTTTTTCCCAGCTGAACAATCTTAGGCGAATTTAGATTTTGACATTCACGATATGTTTTACAATATCAAAATACATAGGACTGAATTCGCCTTTCAGCTTGCATGCACCTATATAGATTCGCCTTGCTTGCAACCTTGAAGCTTTTTAAAAATATTTTTTAAAGGAGGGAAATTCGCCAGAATTAAAGCTACTGATATTATTTAAATATAAACACGTTTATTAGTTACTCAACAAACGCGAAATCAAACCTTTGAAATAAAATGAATTGATCGTATGATATCAAACATAACTTTCAAGCCTTTTACAATGGTTTAATTCTAAGATTTTAATTTAAATTGAGAATCATTTGAATATAAACATTAAATGCTTAATGTTTTATCTATTATTTTTTACCAAGTTTAAAATAAATGTGTCAACACTTAATAAAAAAAATTTAAAGAATTTACAGTTGTTCTCTAGCTCAAAAAGTTTAACAATTTTTTCTGGTCTTCTTCAATAAAAAATTATTGATCGTAGTAAATTTGTATCGTAAAAAATCTTTCTTAAAAAACTTAAGAAAAGGAAAAAATTGAACCAAAATCCGATGTACAAAAACGAAAAATCTATAAATTTATATTTATGCTGAGAATACTATGTTTTTTAATTTGATTTCAAATCAGTATCAAAAGTTCGCCCTTTGAGAAAAGGTTTGATATCAAATCACTATCAATTTGAAATCAAACCTTAGAGTTTGTTGGATGTTTATGGTTATGGCAGCAGTAATCGACTTCAAAATATTACTATCGCTATGTTTATGGTTATGGCAATGACATGGCTTAGCCACGTTTAACTTACCCTTTAACATTAACCTGAAAAGTTGCTGATAATCTAACAGCAGGTTTATTCTCATGGTAAATTTTATTGTGAACTTTAAGCATTTGAATAAATTCTGCTGAAAATATGGTAGCTTGAGCTGTAAAAATGTGAAAATTTTAATGATAACTTTATCATTCACTTTAACTTATGTTTGGTTTAACTATCAAAACCTTTATCGTTAGATTGAAATACTAGATTTACAGATTAGTAAATAAAGAAGTTAGTTAATGACCATTAGTTTTATTATAAATTACCCCTAGGATTCCTTATTTTTATTTTTACTGCATCCAAATTGCTTCTTCTTCCACTTTTTGGATACTATCGGATGGTTAAATTTTAATGGTTAAACGCCAAGTTTTTTTCCGAATTTTATTTGACATTTCTCTATGTCAGACTTACTCAATTTGAACCATGGAGAGATACACAATCCAACAACGTGTTAATGTTATCCAGACTTATTATGAAAATGATGATCAATTTTCGAAGAAAATCATCTTCAGTGATGAGGCACATTTTCACCTCAGTGGATTCGTCAATAAACAGAATTGCCGCATTTGGGCGAATGAGAATCCAGGAGTGACTGTCGAAAAACCAATGCACCCACAAAGAATGACTGTTTGGTGCGGTTTATGTGCTGGCGGCATCATCCGGCCGTATTTTTTCCAAAATGAGGCCGGTCAGCCAGTTACTGTGAATGGTGTTCGCTATCGTGAGATGATAATGAACTTTTTATGGCCCGAATTGGAAGATATGGATGTAGGCGATATGTGGTTTCAGCAGGACGGTGCCACTTGCCACACATCTAACGAAACAATTGCTCTTTTGCGCAACAAATTCAATGGCCGTGTTATCTCACGTAATAGCGATGTCAATTGGCCGCCAAGATCATGTGATTTGACACCGTTGGACTTTCTTCTTTGGGGTTATTTGAAAAAAAAGGTGTACGTCGATAAGCCAGCAACAATACAACAGCTAAAGGATGAGAAAACTCGGCGCATTAACGGCATAGAACCTCCATTATGCCTCAGGGTCATCGAAAATTTGGACCATCGGATGGAGGTGTGCCGCCGTGGTCGCGGCGCCCATTTGGCCGATATTTTGTTCCAAGCATAATTGAATAATACCAATATATCATAATAAAATAAAATTACAATAATTTCCTAAATAGTTTGTGTTTTATTCAAAATCAACATCGGCCCTTGAAATTTAACCATCCGATATAAATAAGGTCGAGGTCGTTAATAAATTAATTTAAGGCAATTAACAACAATTTACTTACAGCTTTAATATTCTTGGCAGTTTACGTTTTAATCGGTAATGCCAAACTAAGAAATTTCAACTGAAGTATAGTTGGGTTGCAAACCATAATAGCGTCATCGCAGTAGTTTAAGTGTTGTCAAGTTTGCTGTTGTTGTGCCGCCACTGGCTATTGGAAAGGTTATTCGAATGGTTTTATCAGGTTTTTTGGTTTAACCCGTTTTTATAAAAAGGATATGTTTTGTTCGAATATACCGAATTTTTAACGGGAATTTCGATCTTTATATGTTTACTCGTATTGCTTACCTATGCTGAATTAAAAAAAAAAATAAGTTCTTTATTTTGTTCTTTTTGTGCATTATTATTTTTTTTTTTGTTCAAATATTATTTTACTAACGAATTAGTTTTTTATTAAAGAACTCGGTTAATCGGCTTTTTCTTTATATTTTAATAGAAATTCGAGGGTTTCTTAATTACCTAAATTTGAGCTATTCGAAGACAGGCGTTAGAAAAAAGTTAAATAATCTATCACCTATTGACCACTAATTGCCATTATTACAGCCTGACGATAAAATTGCTGATAGTTAACATAAAAGATAAAGTCGCTATTAAGTTACCATATTTTCAGTAGAAAATATGGAAGCTTCAATTGCTTGAAGTTCACTTTGAAATTTACTATGACCTGCTTTTAAGTTATCTGTAACTTTTCAGTTTAATGTTGACTTGTAAAATCTAATTTTAACTATTTGTCAGTTTTAAGAATGGCCTTAAGAGTTTTGCGCCTTGCTCTCTCTGTTTGATTAATTTGCTTCAACTAAATGTATTATTTGAAGGTTTTTCTCCTTCCTTGAAACGTACTGCTTGCAATTGGGACCCCATTATATTTTTTTGAGCAAAATACATGTCGGAAAAATAAGCTTTTAAACAGCTCCGCCATTTACGAACCGATTTTTGAAAGTGTTTGTTACCGGATTGAAAGTGCAACAGTACCTTTGTTAACGGGGCAAACCACGCTGAAACTCTTATGTAGGGACATAAGTCACTATAGTTAGTCATAGCGATATTATCAATATACTGTTAATAGGGTACACGGTGTTCATTCGCCCGCCCATGCTAGACCATCGCAGTTTGTAAGCTTACTTTGTAAGTATATAATATAAAAAAATGAAAACGATTTATACATATACCACTCAACCCCAAATGTTCATAACTTTTTCCAGTGTATTGAGTGTACGAGTAGCAGAATTTTGCACGGTTCGATTAACTACTTTTATTATAATTAAGGCTGTTTTAAAAACTTGACTCTTTGCTACTTCTACAAAACGTGAAAGGTGTTGTTCTACCATTTGGTATTTTTGGTGGCGATACATTTCTACTAACAGAATTTTGCTGTTGTTTTTTGAATTAATACTAAATGAAAGAAGCCACCCTTCGGATGATTATTCTTTTTTTTCAATATTAAACTTTTGTATTCGTATTATCACTGTCTAGCGTCATGTGTTATTTGTGTTGTTTTTTTCGGGTTGGTTTGACATTCGTATACAATTTTCTGTAGAAATCATGTGGATTAGTTACACCTTGTGATTTTTTATGTGTTCTGTGACAAAAGAAATTACACTAAAGAAATAGAGTTTGAAAAAAAGATTTTTTGACTTTATGATATTTATAGCAAAAGTTACATTATTACGAAAACAAATATATCACACTATTACTATGTTTTTTCCTTCAGAGAAAAAAAAACGTTATAAGTAAATTATTCTTTTATGATCAAGTTCAAATCAGTTTTTTGTAATAAAAATTAAACTGGCGCAAAGAAATCTGATTTCCTGTCATATCCTCACTAATATAATAGTTAAAGTAACTTTATCTGTCTAATACCTTTTCACGCCTAAACCGCTGAACCGATTTAGAGATATTCAGTCATTATGATATGAGAAATTAGCATCAAATAGTTTTTAGTCTGAAAGTTACCCGATACGATGGAGAAAGGTCTCCGAAAATTACGAACCGAATTTAACAGCTTTTTTCTTTTTTTGATAGGGATTCTCAGCCGCCTAAAATGAGACTGAATGTTGGCGTTCCAGTCATATTAAACAGAACTCTATTTGCAACAAAACTCTGTAATGGCCTATGGTTGCAATTTAAGCATTTGGGGCGGAGTATCGTGAGGGCAATTTTTATGTCTGGAATAGAACGGTGGGAAGATGCATTAATCTCAGTATTCTAATAATCCCAATAGATGGGGAGACCTGCGAAGTTGCCACTCTCTTCTGACTCTTCTTTTTTCTGACAGAAGTTGTTCAATTTATATTGTTTTCATTTCTGGATCTTTTCAGAAAAATCTTTAATTGACACATCAGTATCCTCAGGCGTTCTCAAGACGATGTCTTCAGTGCAATGTCTACTCAAAAATATTTCGTATTTTAGCCAATTAACTCTATTTACAGTTAACTGGGAACCAATCTCTTGGGGAAACAAAACAGAGATTATAGTGGGTGAGTGATCTGATGACTAATCTAATGAAGGCTCCACTTGCATCCACTCTAAAGGAAAATTTTTCGCAACTCTCAAATCTATAACGTCTGGGATCTTACGTCGGTCTGACGGCCAATAAGTGGGGTGTCCGCTTGAAACCACATCTAAGCCCATTTTGGAAACGGTGTCAAAAAGCAAACGGCCTTTCGAGGTAATTAAACGTGATCCCCAAAAAGTGTGCTTACCGTTATAGTCGCCAGCCGCTAAAAACCGAAGCCCAAGTAATATGAAAGTAAATATTGGTTTTCTGCTATGAAAATCGTGGTGATGAGTAAATCGAGGATATAACAATTTTTTCATGAAAATAATCAATATATAGGTTTGGAGATATTCCTCACGTGTCCCGTTCATTAAATAGTGCTTAATTCTGCTTTTTATCCAAATTGCCGATCCTCCGCAAGATCTTCGACGGGGATCTTTAGTATCATATAGTGTGTAGCCATTAATTTTAAAATAGCTGTTAGTTGTCAAATGGGTTTCAGCAATCAACATTATGTCGATTTGCTTTTCCATAAGGAACTGCTCAAGTTCATTTTTGTGTTGGCGAATGCCGTTTGCGTTCCAGAAACATATTTTTAACCAACTAATTTTTTTTTAAATTGCCTGCAAAATAGTTGACTGCATTTTCAGCATTTCCTGCATCATGGTCGTCATGGAAACCATAAATGTATTTATATATCGAACAAGAATCTGCAGAGTTGCCTCAAGATTGCTAAAATGTTGGTCGGAGTTTTGAGGCTTGGGCTCCTGATTCAAGTTTGGTTTATCGGATTTTAGCACATTCGCATAAGAAATTTGTTTGAGGTTTTACACGTTTATATGGCTGGCTGACTGACTCATCTGGGGAAAATTACTTGTAGAAATGGTGTTTGTGTTCTGGGGTGGCATATTTAAAATTGATGGCCTATTTGTCAGTGACCTCTTGAAGTGAGTATACACAGGGCAACCTCTGTAGTTTGCAGTATGGTTACCTCCACAGTTACTGCATTTTTTAACGCTCGAGTCAGTTTTAGGTTTTTTGCACTGTGATGTACCGTGAAGTTCGCCACACACAACGCAAACTGCGGGCAACTTACAATAGGCCTTCGTATGGCCAAATTCTTGGCAGTTTAGGCATTGAACGGGCCCTAATCACTTATGAGGTAACCTTACGATGCAAAAGATATTTAAGGTTATAAATTGGATGCACTTCATTCTTTTTTAAGACAACATCTCTTGGTTTCAATTCAACCCTAAACATGGGTTGAGGAATTTTTTCACGGTTTCTAATGTTTACTATATTTTTAATTTTAAAGCCATTGTCTTCTAATCCGATTTTGACATCATTCATATCTACAAATAAGTCAATCCCTTTGGCACTTTTAAGCTGATATGTGTAAAACCACCGTTTCTCCTTCTCCAGAACGTCAGACAATTTTCGGTATTCATTCTCGTGGTTGACCTGGATTTTCGTTTCATTGATGCTGCCGTGCTTAACCGATGTTACGTTGAAAGCGTCTTTGCCGATTGCCGTAATAAGTTGTTTTACCAGGTAGAGGTAGGCTTTCGCAAATATATTGGGCGGCTTAAAAGTTTTTTTAGATATTTTTGGCTCATCAGTGTGAAGGATAGCAAACCTATTACTATCCATTGTCGTGGTGGCCTTATCATCTTTAGGTATTTTGAACTGAGATGACATTTGCACGGACTTAGGGCTTCGCTAACGTTTAACCACGGTTATGTACCTGTCCATGCCTACTTGTGTTTTCGGCTTATCAGCAATATTTAAATTTGAAGATGTTTTGTCTTCAGTTGTAACAACAATATTTGGCGAGCACGTTTCCTATCTCCTAGAGACAGGAGATTTTCCAATGATTTTTTCAGGGATTCATCCTCAGAAATCCAAAAGTTTTTTCTACCGGTGCTAAGGTCTTTTTCAGAGTTACATCTGATAGGTACACTCATGCAATTAATTGTTTCTATTTTTGTATTTAAAATTTAAAACGGTATTAAAAAAAAAGTCACAAAGTTTTTCTTATAAATAAATTCACTCTGTTCACCTATTACAGTTTTTACTTATTCCTGTTTTATTTTTTTACTTTCCGACCAAAAACAAATACGTCCGTTTACTATCGAAGCTAAACAACGACTCCATGTTGAAGTTGAAATGAATTCTATCGATCGTACCCTAAGCTTTTTAATTAATTTTTAAATAGTCTTTGTTTGTCAGGATCTTTCGTTGTATATTTTGCTGAAACATTATGTAAAATCGGTAACCTACGAATATAAACCGCACTTTCGCACACAGAAGTATGCTTTGAAAAGTCTGGAATTTGTTGGTGGCAGGGAAAAAGAAAGTGTCTCTCTCACACTCTTTATCTTCCCTTTACCACAACACTCAAGACTTTGCAAAGTAAAGTTTTGTGTTTGGTATGTGTGAAAGCTGTAAACCATTCCTCCTTAGTATAGATTAACATAGTGCTTTTTAGTTGGACCAGCCTGTAAAACTTCAATACGTCGTTTTTCTATTTTGTGAGTGTGTATTTCATAATGTGAAGAAATATAGCGTTAAAAAATTAAGGCTTAAGACCAGCATCCAGCTTTCACGAAGTTTCAGATTCCCATATGGAAAAAAATAACTGAATTGCAGTTAAAAGATTCTTAATGTAAATTTTCGTTTTCTTGGATGCATGAAAATTGTGCTTATGTTTTCTTAATCACAAGGACATTAAAATATCCAAGGGTGATTAAATGTTAAGGGCCGAATTATTGTAACTTCTGTTTATTAACATGGGTAATATCGGTATGGTCCTGTTCAAACCACATGCCGTCCAAATCAATATCTTCCCATTTTGGCTATAAAAAGTTCGTTATCATCTCATGATAGCGAATACCATTCACAGTAACGGCCTGGTCGGCTTCATTTTGGAAAAGAAAAAGCTAGATGAAGCCGCCAGCCCATAAACCGCACCAAACAGTCGCTCTTTGTGTTTGCATTTTTTTCGAAAATCACCATAATCATTCGCCCCAATCCTGCAGTTCTGCTTATTGACGAATCCATTGAGGTGAAAATGTGTCTTTTCACTGAAAATATTTTTCTTCGAAAATCTATCATCCACTGTTGCCATTTCTTGCCACCATTCTGATAATTGCTCGATTGCGTATTTTTCCATGGATCAAATAGAATTAGTCGGAAATTGAGAAATGCCAAATGAAATGCAGAAAAAAACTTGACGTTTAGGTGAGGTTCACATTCAACATCGGCCCTTAAAATTTAACCACCTGATATGTAGAGTTTTTATCCTCCGGTACAAGTGAACATCAATGTACTGATTATTGTTTCGCAAAGGAATGTATGAAATTTGTGTTCTTTTCTGGTAGCTACGAGTGTTAATAAGGTAATAAAGTAAGAGAACAAATTCAAGATATGTTTACTTGCCAATGCCGATCAACACAATTATTTTTCCGTATGGAAATACATAAATAGCGAAACTGAAACCTGAATTATCGTAAAAGTTGCATACGGGACTTTAAACTAAAAAAATATACTTATAATGACAATTTCAGTGTGTGTGTGTGTGTGTGTGTGTGTGTGTGCACGCATGTGTTTGTTTTTACTTTTGAGAGATAAATACGGTTACATTTTCAACAATAATGGATATTTCATGACTGACTTCCTTGCGACGCTACGCTACAAATTGCTTTTCAATGGGTTTCGCTTCTTCTTCTTTTTGCATTTCTGAACCACAAAAACCCGTGACAAGGTGATGTCACTTTTATATTTGATTTTTAGCAGACATCAGTAAAGCGAACGAAGGCCAAATATCAAAACAAAATAATAAAGATGCTGCTTGTGCCGAAAATCAGGAAATTGCAATAAAATGCTTTAAAAAATCTGTATCATGTGGTAGATTAATTGATTTTTAATGGCCACCTAAACAAAACTGATGAGATTGCCATTTTTGTTTTGCTCTTAATTTTTTGGGAAAATAAACCAATATTTAATGTTAGACATTTGACCATTTTGTTTTAATTTGGGACAGAAGCATATGAATGGATTTTCATCCGTTGGGGCAAAAATGAAAACCGTTTTGTTAATAAATTCTTTGTTTTATGGTCAACAATTTTATTATCAAATATTCACTCAAAATGTTTACCACCACTTAAATGCAACGCAAATAATTGCATCGAATACTCAGCGTCAATTATTGTACATTAAAACGACTCACCTTGTACAATTCCATGTAGTTTGAAATATTTTTTCCAGTCATTGTTAAGAATGAAGATATTTTAGTTCAGATTTTTATGCTAGAAAGCTAAAAAGAAGCCAAATAAGAGTTATACCACTTTTAAAGAATTACCTTACACTGCATAGTTTTCAAAACTATCCCAAGAGTCACGAACAATCTCTGATCTATATCGTAAGTTCTTAAATGTCAAGCATAGATTTTTTATGGCTTTTATTTAGATTTATGAATTGAAGGCCTAAATTAAATATTTCCAATATTACATTACCTTATTTTTCTGGTTAGAGTTCATATCCGGCAAAGATAAGCAATAATTGAATGCACTAAGCTGGGGGACAACTAGTTGTTCCATAGCCGCTACATTACTTATCAGCACGCAGTAGGAGTATTAATTAAATATAAAGCAAAGAGCTTCAATTAACACAACATTTTTCTCTGGCACCTAAGAACTTTCAAGGAACTAAGAAAAGGTAAACTTCAAACGCTTATACAAAAAGAGCACAAAACTACGTAGCTTAAGAAGTGGAAAACTTCTTTTTATGTACATATATCGCTCCTTTATTGCAACATAGTCATATCTCAAAAATAAGATTTAAGAGTTAACAATGGAGAATTGTTAACAGTACTATCATTTATATTGGGCCAAAAATTTATTCAAATTACTTTTAAACTTTTTACTTTAGGAGATATTTTCTAAAAAATTTTCTTAAGACTTGTATGGAAGCTAAAAATTTTAAATGCGTTTTTCTCGAAACAAGCTTTTTCGAGTTATGACTATGTTGCAATAAAGGAGCGATATGTATGTTTAAGGCATGATATATGACCAAGAGTTAGTGATCGCGGCAATTATTGTTATAATTAAAAAATAAAAATATTTCTTGGCTTTACTCATGATTGAACTTAAGCCAGACGAATAAAATAAGTGCGACTTTTTATCATTAATACATACGATAATAAAAAACTATAATAGCAGGCTGGTCTACGTTGTGCAAAACAGCCATAAGTCGTAAAAGGAAACCTAGTGTTTTAATACACTTTGGTACTAAGTGTAAATAAAGTTGTGAATTATTTAAGAATCCGCAAAAGCGTTTTTAAAGACAAAAACGTAACAGCATTTAGTATATTGAGTTTTGAGGCGTATGCCTAGAGTTCAAGTCATAGCTGGACCAGCGCCAATATTAAGGGCACGAGGGTGGATTGATATTGCGACTACATAAGTAGGAATTTTTTTTTCAAAACCATTTATTTTCAAAACCATTTATTTATTCCAACTTTATTATACCATCTGAATAAAATAACTTTGGAACCCTTCAAAATATGCGTTAGTTGCGGCAGTCATTTCTTCGTTTGAGATGAATCTTTTTCCTGCGAACCATTTTTTCCAGTTTGGAACTAGGAAAAAGTCGCTAAGAGCTAAATCTGGACTATAAGGTAGATAATCAACCCTCTGTGGATCTTACCCTTAATTGTAAGGTCAATGAAGGATACATTCCAAAACCGATGGAACCTGTGGTTGACTCCCTGGTATGAAGATTTTGTTTCGATACAACTGCCAATATAAAATGGGACTTGTGAAAATATGTTAAAATTCATATTGTTCTGAATATGTACGATACCGAATGATAGTTAAAATATTGATCACTAAATGGAATTTATCTGTGTTGAAAATTATACTTATATGATTCAAAAGAGTGAAGTTGCTCTGAGTCTTCCGTGGTTTTCAATTATTATATCCAAAAAAGTTCGATGTGATACGACGGGTCTGTTTTGATCCCATTTTGTAATTTTTTTTTATCTTGGACCAGCACTCAGAGGATGACCCTTACATATACAGTGCATTGTACCGGAACTAGGAAAATAGGTTATGAGGAGGAGGAGGAAAGAGGGAGTAGTGTTTGTGAACCTTTGACTTGAACTTTCCAACATTAAAACAGACAGGAAACATGTTTGCAGGCAATTTATTCCGCAGGCGAAGCGGACGGCTGAAAAACGAATTCTCTCCGTATTGCGTAGTACGATTCCTAGGCAATCAACCACAAATGAGTGAGCTCTGGACGATGAACGCGTGCTACGTAAAAATGTGCGAGTTGCGGGAACAAGATCCCTAGTCTCGTCAAAGCAAAATCCATTGTAGTAACGAGAGAACAGAGTAACGCACCCCACACTGCGTCAATGCTCCAGTGAGTCAATAGAGTTGAATCCCCTACTGTCACCGATAAGCTTCTTCGCCCTCTCCTGCACACGTTCGAGTAACCCCAAGATATACTTTGAGTCACCGGCCCAAACATGAGAGTTGCATTCCATTTTCGGTCGAATGTAGACGATATAAATAGTAAGGAGGTCGGATGGAGTGAAGTACATGTTACACCGTTTGCTTGAAGCAGACGTTTGTCATATGAAAAACATTTAATAAAATGTATTGGTAACTTGCTTGTTATGCTCAAAAAGGTATATTTCTTCAAAATTACCGGTTGTGTTAACCACTAGGCAATAAAACTAATTCTAATTTTATTACCGGTAAGGATTTTTCATGTTAAGCGTTTAATTTTGAGAGAGATTGCTGAAAAGCGCAGCAGTTTCACCAGCTGACGAAGGGCTATTAAATATAATCTGTGTAAGTCATAAAAATATTTCCTTTCGATGAGTCCTACTACTATACATTAGCTGCTTTACTTTTGCCTTAGAAAACCATATGTGGGTGTGTGTGCAAATCATTTGTGTATATGTTTGATGGGAAGATTTAAATATTCTGACGTTTAATGCTTTTTTTTTTTTTTGCTTTAGAAAAAATTTATTAATGCACAACATTCTGTGACAAAATATTGTTTGTAATCCATTAAACATTTTCATTTTTGTTACGGTTTTATTTAACCCCATTGGATTTTAAAATCTTTATGTGAGTTGCTTTCTCATGCTGATTTTTCTAATTTTGGCCATAGAGGTAATAAAACTTTTTTAGCTTTTAGTGTGGCAAGTGATTCTTGCAACATTTTAACATTAATCTGCCCATAAAAAGACAGCCATCTCTGCCTTTACTTCGTACATCATCATTCTTTTTCACATAAAAAATAAAAATTTCGAACATAATTTTTTGCAAAAGATTTAATTTTTATGATTAGAAAGTTTTGTTGCTTTTGTGGATAAATGTTGCTGCAAAAGATCATGAGGATCAATGTGTTGCTACATGGCATGTAATGTATTTACACAAATGGCGAAGAGAATAATTAAAGTGGCATAAACTTTGCAAAATGTAGGAAAATTAAAGGGCTCATTAATTCGGAAAAATTTTTAATTCACAAATTTGTTGTTGTTGTAACATGTGGCAAAAATAAAAGCACAACTTAAATGGAAATATATGATTGTAATGGATCCACGATAATTCGAGTTCTCTTCCGACTAAAATGCTGCAGACATCTTAACACCTATACAATTTGGAAAGAGTAAGAAATATTACTTATTAAACTTGCAATATCCCGGTGCCGACCGTCATAAGGGCTCATAGCGAAAAACGCTAACCATGTTAAATCATAAAAGAGAGATGCTGAATTTTCCTTTGGGTCATGCATGAAGTTTTTAACGAATTGTCCAAAATTTCCTACATGATCCGTATTGATTTTGTTCGTTAAGCATCCGCGTATTTGTTAATCCTAGCCGGCTACATCATTGAAATTCATAGGTGAATTTTTATGGTATTCCTTGGCAACGCACAGATTCGTAGCAAACAAAATCACTTTGACTTTTTCATGAATTTTTCATTTACGTGGGTTTCTACTAAAGACAACAAGAGGAGTTTTTATGTAATAAGTTGACATCCTGTGTGATCTTAGCAAACTCATAGTAGGTAATACTACAATGTTTTTATGCTCTGAGAAACAAGAAACAAACATATATTTAATAGTGCGTTATATGTTCCATTCAACGGCTGACGAAGAATTGTAGCAGACAAACTCCAGCTGAGTTCAGCTTTACGAGAACGATTTGATATTGACATAAGTAGGAAAATCAAATTTTTTTTCAAAAACCATTTATTTCTCATCATCGGTTACTTTTAGCTCAGTACACTTACTAAGACGATACTGCAACTTTTTTATACCAATTGAATAATACGATTTTGGGAAGCCTTCAAAGTACGCGTTAGTTTGGGCAATCATTTCTTCGTTTGAGATGAATCATTTTTCCGCAAGCCATTTGTTCATGTTTGAAAATAGAAAAAAGGCAATTGGAGCTAAATCTGGATACTAAGGTGGACGATCAACCAATTTGAAGTGTATTTCACGTAATTTAAGCATCGCATCTAATGCTGTGTGAACCGGTGCATTGTCGTTTTATCTCGATTGCATCATTTAATTTATCTAATAATGCACGATAATACTTTCCTGTGATTGCGAATCCGTTTGCAAAATAATTTATGAGCAATATTCCGTGTACATCCCAAAATACAATGGCGATAATCTTGCCGATTTCACTATCTTCGTCTTCTCCGGAACACTTCCACCAGCTTCCTTCTACTCATTGTGTGGATTGATTTTTGGTTTCAGGTGTGCATTAATGGACTCATGTTTCATCAACAAATTATTAATCGACGCCAAAAATCAGCAGACTGTCGAACTGGTTTTTGTGCGACACTGAGCAAACCGGCCACCTATCTTACCGATAGTTTTTTTATATATAAATATTCATGCAAAATGTTGAACACACGTTCTCATGATATGTTTACAATTTCAACAATCTCACGTAACTTGAATCGGCGATCATCGCGGATTTACTAGATATTTTCTTCAGTAACCACCTCTTTTGGTCTTCATGTTGATGACATTGTTGCAATACTTGTTCGCCCGTGTTTAAATTCAGCAATCCAATAGTTTACTGTATAATCTGACGGAACAGACTCGCCGTAATAATTATTGAGCTTTTCTTTTGTTTTTTCGCCGTTTTTCTTTTCAATTAATAGGGTTAATCACTGCACGAAGTTCACTTTTTTTATTTTTCAAGAAACACAAAAGTTGCTTACTTTAACGACTACAACAAATAAACTAATCGATGAGTTTGGGTAAAATGTTAACAGCTGACGTTTGACATATCGCAATTAAAAAAAATGTGTTTGTACTACCATCTAGCGCTTCGTAGCTTCAATATTAATCTGCCCTCGTATGTTGACTCTTAACAGACATTTTTCATTACTTTTATCTTTTTTCTTTATGGGGATTCTTTACTAAAACTGTTTGCATATCTTTTTTTTTTTTTTTTTTTTTTTTTTTAACTTGGACCAGTACTCAGGGGATGACCTGAACTTGTACCAGAACTAGGAAAATAGGTAGTGAGGAGGGGGAAAGCGGGAGTAGTGTTTGTGAACATTTGACTTGAATTTTCCAACGTTATAACAGACAGGAAACCCTTCTGCAGGCAACTTGGTCGGGAACAAGATCCCTAATCTCGTCAGAGCAAAATCCATTGTAGTAACGATAGAACAGAGTAACGCACCCCACACTGCGTCGATGCTCCAGTGAATTAATAGAGTTGGATACCCTATTGTCACTGATGAGCTTCTTCGCCCTCTCTTGCACACGGTCGTGTAACCCCAAAATATACTTTGAGGCACCGACCCAAACATGAGAGTTGTATTCCATTTTCAGTCGGATGTAGGTGGTATAAATAGTAAGGAGATTGGATTGAGTGAAGTACATCTTACACCGTTTCAAAAAACCGAGACACTTGAATGCTTCTTTAGACATGAAAAATGTGGTTAGTCCAGCGAACATCACACTGTATCTTCACTCCAAGAACATCAAGAGCATCCGATTCCTCAATATTTATACCATCCATGAGTACAGATGAAGCAGCATTTGCGGTCGCTTGTTTGTGCGTTAATAAGCCACATTGGGTCTTACGAGCGTTAAAGGCCTATTTTTACGACCCCATTCGGAGATTAATAGAAGATCACTATTCAGTGAATCGTTCATATTTAGCCTCTTGGCAGTGATCTCTGATAGCCAGGCCTATGACCATAAGAGTACGAGTGACAAATGCTGCTGTCATCTGCGAAAGAGTGGATAGGGTTGGAAGTTTGGTAGAGAAGGTCGTTGAGGAAAATAAGAAATAGAGTAGGAGAAAGAACGGAGCCTTGTGGTACCCCTGAATTAATCTTGAACTCGGTTGATGAGACCCCATATATAACAACTCGTATAGCGCGGTCACTGAAAAAGCTCGATATAAACCGAGAGAAATTGTTACCGACACCAAAAGCAGTAAATTTTGCCAGCAGTGTAGCATGCCACACTCTGTCAAACGCTTTGGAAATATCTAGAGCCACTACCTTGCTTTCACCGAAATGATGGATTGAGTGGCACCATTTCTTCGAAAGATATGCCATAAGATCGCCAGTAGAGTGACCCTTACGAAATCCATATTGGCGATCACAAAGTAATTTGTGCTACTCTAGATACCGCAAGGTGGTAGTTAACCATACTTTCCATTACTTTGGAAAGCGCAGAGCTGATTGCAATTAGGCGATAACTTTCAGGGTTATTTTGGGGATTGGTGTTACATTAGCGACCTCCCAGCTCGATGGAAACTCACCACCATGATAAATTATGCTGAATAGGTGTGCTAATGGACGCGCAAGCGTAGAAGAACACTGCTTCAAGACCAGTGCTGGAATGCCATCCGGTCCAGGAGTCTTGTGTATGTCGAGGTCTGCTAAAAGCCTTTTAACTGCTCGCGCCCGGAAGAATATATTCGGCATAGTTACAGATACTCTTTCGAGCTCGGGAAATGGTTGACTGCTTTCCGGCAAGCAGGAATTGCTTGCAAAAATTTCAGCCAACAGGTTAGCTTTGTCAACCGGGTCGGTGAATGCTTGGTCATTCTTTAAGAGAGTTGGAATTGATGAACTGGCACTGTTCTTTACTCTCTTAACGAAATACCAAAAGGTCTTACTGCCGCGGGGAGCTGCAAGGACCTTGGCACGAAGGCGCTGTTCGTGAAGAAACTTTTCACGCCTAAGTACCTTGGCACACGAAGATCTTCCTTTTTGCGTAGCAAATCAGTGTCTGGGGTTTTGTTTAAACGCCAGTTACTGAATGCTTCCTCTCTGGATCTGACTGCATTTTTGCAAGTCTGATTAAACCACGATTTTGCTTTGGGTTGAATCGAAATCTGCTTGGAGGGGTGAATGATTCCATTCCTAGCAATATCATGTTCTCGACCATTTTTGCTGAAGCATTTATGTCATTGTATAGAAAGCAGAGTTTCCAATTAAAATGCTCATAAAATTGGTTAAGCTCAGCCCAACGCGCCTTTTCGTAGATAAATATTGAACGTTTCGTAGCTGATTTCGAAACGTTACGAAGTTCACAGATCGAAAAGGAGGCAGAAATGGTGCAATGATCCGAATTGCCGAGAGGTGCACTAACTTTGACTTCATACTTTTCAGGGTGTGAAGTCAGAAATAGGTCAAGTGTGTTTGAATGGTGTCCTTACCTGTGCAAATGTTATAGCCATTTTCATAGAAATCTCCCTTTGAAACCTACTCTTAAAAGACGACTTATAGATGGAAATATCGATATGAAAATTTCTCTCAAAAAACGCCACCAGGTTTATATGAGAGGTTTGATGGTATTGCATTTCGATTTTTATACATTATATATTTTTCGCGATTATGAAAATATGTGTTTTACTATTTCCCTTTGAACCTTCTTCAGCTCTATAAACGGTGCGTTAGCTATTTTCCATGGCTTTATTCGCAAATAACTTTTAAGTATAAACGAGACAACAGTAAACGTATGATACGTTTCTTCCTTTTTGAGTTATTTTTTATCATTATTTATTTTTTATTTATTTAATTTTTGTTTGTCTCTTTTGTTTTTATTATAATTTTTAGTTTATAAACCTAGTTTAAGTTAGTGACGTAGGTTTAGGTTTAAGTTTTTTTTTGTTCTAGCTTTAAGAGTATTTTCTGTAAACATGGCGTTACAAGTACTGTCAAGTGCCAGGAGCAAGCATTGTAATCTACACTAATTTTAAAATTGCAAAATTTTTGTTTTAATCTTTTAATTTTAATAAGCATGTCGCATATTCATACCGAGTGTTACTAAAACAATACATAATAGTTTTAAGTCTTCACTAAATGTATGTTGGTTTTTCCTGTTTTACGAAAAAAATAAAAAAAAATAAAACCTAACTTATTTTTTATAAATTTTTTTCTGCCCAGCCTAACATTTTATTTCTTTGTAAACTGACAGCAATCAAAATAGGAAAAAACAAACTTTAAAAATCAGCACAAAAGCTTTGCAGCCATGAAGTCGTAGGTTCTTTTTTATATGAAATTGAAGTTGAAATTAACATTTATACTGTCTTACTTATAGCCATCAGTCTGTTAATCAGTTGGAAAAGAAAAGTCTTAAATCAGTGAAGTCTAAGTTAATGTTCCAACCAAGCACCATTGTAATAGAAGGTAATCAAATATATATTTTTTAATATCCGAAAAAATATGATTTCCATAACAACAGCTGCCGTACGTAGAAAAACGCCACCGAAGTACTTTAGCCCAGCAGTTGAGTATGATGAACTATTGTCAAAATTTCAAGAAGACTTTTTTAAACTATGGGACAATCAAAAAGTTTCGGCAGAAAATGGTTTGGAGGGATATGATGAGTTGGCGACATTGGGAGCCGGCTCTTTTGGACGGGTGGTAGATTTTTTCAAGCTATGACTATTTCAAGAATAAAAACTAATTTTTATATAGATTCTTGTCAAACAACGTGTTATGCCTAAATATTATGCAGTCAAAATACTTGCCAAAGACCAAATTGTTAAAACCAAACAGGTTACTCATGTTCACAACGAAAAACGCGTTTTGGCTGCTATAAGCTTTCCCTTTCTTATCAGCTTAGAGTTTTCCGCCAAAGATTTTGACAACTTGTATTTGGGTTTGCCTTTCGTCAATGGTGGTGAGTTATTTACATATCATCGCAAGTAAGTGAAGCATTTCCTTACAATGTATGGTTACATATATCAAATATATAATTTTACTATTTACGTATCTTTGTCACATATTAAGGGTACGCAGATTTAATGAAAAACAAGCACGCTTTTATGCTGCACAAGTGTTTATGGGCTTGGAGTATTTGCATCAAATGCATTTGCTGTATCGAGACTTAAAACCTGAAAATATATTGATTGATAAATATGGCTATTTGCGAATTACTGATTTTGGTTTTGCTAAGGTAAACTATTTAATCAAAGTTAACAATTAAAGGCTAGTGCATTTCTTGATAACATTAATATAATCTAAACGTTGACGCTAGCTGTATTTCGAAGTTAGGATTCTTAGAGATAACATATATTGAGATATGTATGTGCTTAAGTAAAAAAAGTTGTCTTAAAACAAAACTCAGCAAATACGATAAAATGATAATATATTGGTTATGCTACGAGCATAATTAGTTTCCCGCAAACAGCTCTTTGCAGAAGAGAGTTTAAATTTTTTTCTGACCAATCTTTAAGTGAATTATAAATTAATTAAGAATTTTTAAACAATGAAGGGATTTCGAGCTTTTACAAGAAATTATTGCTAATAGCCCGCTGAAGATAAGTTTCAACAGGTACTTTGATTTTGGTGGTCTATGATGACACGAACCTTGAATATGTTATATCCGAGAGCTAACTTCGCCCCATTGGAACCAGCATAATCGTATTAACGTTTTTAAAGTTTTTAGTGTGGTGCTTAGCATGTAAGGGAAGAAGTTCTAAAGCTATGTGCACACGGTTGTCAGATGTTGCAATATTGTAAGATCTGGCAACATGCTGACAATGTAGTGACAATGAAAAATTGTTCCGCAGAAGTAAATTGTGTGCTCAGACGATCGTAAGAAAGCTGAGCTTACAATACCAGCCAATTATCTGGCAATGCCGGCGAAGAGTGTTCTTACGATTGTCAGATGCCTGACAACATTGTCGTCTTACAATTGATTGACAATGGTTTTTCTGACAACGTTGTAAGTTAAAAATTGGCAGTTCACACGATTGTAATACATTTGCAGACATTTTTACTGGCAATGTTGTAAGATCTGACAACCGTGTGTATGTAGCCTAAGTACGGTGCTTAGCAGCTATGTGAGGGAAATGTAATTTAAACACCAACCGTTTTAAAATAAAGGGAAACAACCGAGTTATTCACTTTATTACATTCTAATATTGGTACCAACCAAACAATTATAAACAGACTTTGGAAAACGTAAAAATCTCATTGACATTTCTACTAGCTTTATTCAATTTCCCCACGCTTTCTCATATATTTTATCGAATCAAAATCTGAGCTCGTTCGTAATGTGCTCTCAAACATTTCACAAAATTGCAAAAAAGAATTAAGGGATCGTGATGTCAACAATCTGAACTTACGGAATCAAAGCGAAATTACTAACGAATTGTTGATGCAAAAATCATAGGCTGTCTTTACTTTTCAATGATGCCGTAAATTATACAACCCGGTTTTTAAACTCGCGGGAATTACCCGGATCGCCATGTCGCAATTTACAGCCATGTTCTGATCTGAAATGCGCATTTTACTGGCGTTTAGGAGTTTTATACAACAAAAACACATGTGTTTTACATACGTACATATATATGTGATAGTTATATAAAACGAAAAATATTTTACAAAAAATAGAGAAATTTTTTAATTTAGTTTTTTAATTGAATTAACAACAAAACATATAATTTTAATTGTGAATAATTTTATTTCCTTTTGCAAGTTTAGTTTTAGCAATTTCAATCAGTTCACTTCACATGCGAACTGAAGTCGCCAATTTTAAGCGATATGCGTTTTCTAGAACACCTATTTGACGATTTCAAATCGCAAAACCATACTTCTTGCATTATACGTTTGTCAGAACACCTATTTGGCGTTTTAAAATCAAAAACGCTAAATTTAATCGATGTGCGTTGCTTAGAACATTAAAGGCAGATTGATAATCATAATATGACGAGGTATAAACCAACCATATGTTTGTAATGGCACTTGGCTTGCGGGGAAAAAAACTGATGAACAACGTTATCAAAACAAAAATACTTAAAAGAAAGCATAAAGGAAAGACGTGTTAACACCAGGAGTCCTCATGGTTCTGAGAGGCATCCCATTTTAAGCATTGGTTATCAGAACGGTTTGCATTCGTTTGCATTGAAAACCCATGTTTTAGCCATATTTTTTTCTCATTTAATCTACATATATTAATGTAATTGAAATTTGAAGGCAAAACAGCTTTTGCCAGGTCAGCTAGCAATATTTGAAAATTTCCAGCTTGTCATTTTTCTCTAATTTAAAGATTTTCGCCTATTTTACAGTATTTTGTTTTCAAAAGCAATTGTTGTAAAACTATACTCAAACGTTTTCAAAATATTTATTAATAATCTTTCATTACAACTTATTAAAAGCGATTACTTTTTTAATCAAAACAGAAAGTCGAAACTCGTACTCTTACTTTGTGTGGTACTCCTGAATACCTGGCTCCTGAGATTATACAGACTAAACCTTATGGCACCAGTGTGGACTGGTGGTCATTTGGTATCTTAATTTATGAACTTGTTGCGGGAAATTCTCCATTTGCACCTCACAATCGCGATGTTATGAAGATGTATACCAAAATATGTGAAGGCGTTTATAAGATGCCCTCCTTTTTTAGTGATTCACTCAAAAATTTAATAGAGAATTTGCTGCAGCCAGATTTATCAAAACGGTATATCTCTTTCAGTTCTTGTTTTCTGTTTTGTTATTTCTTCTTTTTAAAAGATATGGAAATTTAATCAATGGCAACAAAGATATTAAGAATCATGCTTGGTTTAAGAATGTGGACTGGTATTCTCTATTAAATCAAGAGGTGGAAGCTCCTTACATACCCAACATCACACACGAAGAAGATTGTTCAAATTTCGATAAGTTTACAGATTCAAAAGGTGCCACAAAATCTAAAGTGAATCGCCATGCTGATTTGTTTATTGGTTTTTAAATGTAGCAAAATATGTCTTCTTTTAGTTAAATAAATTATAAATAAATTTTTTTTTTTTATATATTATAGAAAGTATTCCACAGAACAGCTGTTTGTTATTGAAGGAATAGAAAAATACTTAAAAAAATATTAAATTTATCAACGGCACAGATAAACTTAATAATTGTATTTCATGTGATTTTATTTTATTAATTAAATATCATTTTGTGATTTTCTACAGGCAACAGCACATACATATGTGTGTTTTGTTTACATTTGTTCCACCAACACAAAAGCAAGCACGCAAAATTATATGATAAATGAAATAAACTTAAACTCAACTTAAGTGAAGAATATTGGGCATTTAAGTTTGATTCAAGTTTATAGTGAAAAAAGTTTTCGTATTTAAATCGAACTTAAAGCTAAATGACATTTATATGTATACGAACTCAAAAACTGCGCTGTAAAAACTTTTTTGGAATAGAGTTCAGACTTAATAACAATAAAACAAATCACATTTATACATATTTGCAATCTTGGTATAAATTATTCGACTATTTTGTTTTCAGATAGTCTAGATCAAACATTCCCAGGCCTATGCGCTTGGTACTCAATTGTTTTTGTAAATGCGCTTAGCTATAGGGCTGTGCTCTTTAATACACAAATACTGCGCTCAGCATACATACATACTTACTTTTTAGAAATAACGATTTCATTATCAAATATATGTTAATATACATATGTATACCTACACAAGAGCAGTTTAATATAAAACCCTGCACAAATATGAATGAAAACTCAAAAACAAAAAGTTCAATGTTTGCAAAAAGGGTATTAGGAAGTGTCATAAAAAGTCTCATAGACATCAAAAAGGGTCAAAGGACACTCTAGTATCATACAAGGCAACGCTGCCGATAAAGCTTTCCTACGATGCCACTATGACATTTCATTGACGAAATAATTGTCATAATATTCGCTAATGATAATTAAAGCAACTGATGTAAAGGTTGACATCACAGCGATGAAAAGTGTCATAGGGTCAAATCTGCGGACATTTCGCATTGCATTGATGACAGAGTTTCTATGAATGTAAATATATAGAAAAATCGAAATGCCGTATCTCCAAAACCTAGCATGTAGCCTGCTAAGCCTTGTAGGTTGTTAAATGGTTTTTGTAGGAAATTTATATAATTTAGTTTTTGAACGTTCCCTTTGTGATTGCCTGAAAAGTTAAGGTATAAGAGAAGAAAAAATAAAAGTTATAAGGATATGGAAGCAGTGACGAAGAGAGAATGGAAAGGAAAGGTGGGAACTGCTTAATGTGGCATTAATTGCTGATTTACTAGCCATCCGCTACTTCTTATGGAAGAAGCTATAGCAGTCGGTTTGTCCAAAGCCACCTTAGACGGTACCAATGCTGCACATATACCAAGGAGATGAAGGATCGTCTCCTCTTCCTCGTCTTGGCAACTCCTACAGAAGTCGTTATAGGGCCTGCCTAGTCTTCTGGCATGGTTCCCAAACGGGCGATGTCCAGTGATGACCGCTACCGTCATTCTTAGGAGAGATCTGGGAAGTTTTAATAGCTTCTCCAATCTCTTAGAGTTATTGTGCGGCCACAGGTTCCTTGATATAAGGCATGTGGGCTCTATAAGCCATTTTTCTTGGGGTTGTTCCAGCGTGTGGAGTTTTATTCTTTTCCAACACGCTGATATGGGTTGTGCACAAAAAGGATCTATATCCCTATCCTCTAGGGCTGTCCCTTTTTTGGCAAATTTGTCGGCGATGTTGTTGCTCATTTTAGGGTTATGTTAGAATGTCTCGCCATCTTATTTAAAGCTGTCCGGCATTCCTGGACTAGACTGGAATTGGTGTACACTCCAATCAGGGAATTGATGGCGGCCTTGATGTCCGTTACTATCATGATATCCTTTCAGAATATCTTGTGATACGTCAGCCATCTGGCCGTTTTATTTATGGCCGATATTTCAGCCTGAAGTACACTACATCCGTCTGATAGTCTGAAGGATATTTTAATGTTAAATTCCTCTACACGCAAAGAAAATACAGTTCGAAATATGATTACAGCAACACTAGTATATATGCCATAATATTGTGCATTATTGTTAAAAACAGCTTATTATCGATTTGATAATAGTTTGTTTTCACATAAATACGTGTTTGTTTGCATTTCAGTAAATCTATTATTACCATCTATTAATTTCTAAACATGGTTGTATACAATATTAGTATTGTATGTAATTTTTTTTAAACAACAATAGCTATTATTACACCCAATATTGAAATATTTATTTTTATCATATGTATACAAAGTATATTCACATGTAACAAATATAAGTTTCCAGTAGTGCGATTCACTATGCTTTTTAAGCCCCAATTATTTCGGTTAAAATTATTAATCACAAAATTAACCTTTTTTCTATTCACAAGTACTTTAAACACCATATGCTGGGGTTTAAAGTCAGCTGTTTGAGGCAGCTGTTATGTTTAACCACTTAAATATATGTTAATTAGCACCCCAATTTTTTGAGGGTTTAAAAAAGAGTTGATTTATATTGTTTACATATTAATTTCATTTAATTTATGTAATAAACTATTTGTCTATTAAAAAAATAATAAAAGTTAGTAAACAACAAAAATAAATCTTGAAAATAATATTTTTATATAAAACAATAATTAAAAATTTTTTATTCAATATGTATTTCGTTTTCCTTTAGAAAACTTCTGAAGGAAAGTATTTGTTGATCGCTTATAAAACCAAAAATGTTTTGATAGGCAATAAATAACATTCTTTTTATGTTAAATGTAATTATCTATTTAAGTCTGTATTAAATCTCTTCATGTTATTTTATTTCCTATCACAAAAATGTTTTTGATTTTATAATTAATCAACAAATAGGTACATTCCTTAAGAAGTTTTCTAAAGCAAAACGAAATATTCAATAAAAAACGTTTAATTTATTGTATTACATAGAAAGGACCTCGAGCTCATAAATTATTTTTAAGATTTTTATGCGGATGTATGTATATAAAAAGGTCAAAGTTACAAAAGATGAAGAAAACGTATAAACAAAAAGAGATTCAGTACAATAGCTAATAAAAATGAAATGGAGAGTTGCCACGTTATATCAATTTGAACGTGAAAAAATAAAACCCTTTGGTGGTGGCTAAATATAGTTAGTGAATAACATAGGGGTTAGTGCAAACAACAAAATGTGTGGTTAAATTTAACACTTCTAAAGGCCCATTTAGCCGACTGTAGAAAATGTAAATGTAACGTAAATGTAAATGTAACGTAAATGTAGTAGCACTTATAGAACACGTAAAACCGTATCATGTGTTTTTGATACAAAAAAAAAAAAAACGAAAGTGCATGTGAAGAAAAAGTGTTCACTTATTAATGATTTACAGAAAAAGTGCTCTGTTTTTCATTTTTATATTATTGTATGTTAAAAAAATAATTAATTTTTCATCACACATATCTTTATATCAGATAATTTACAAAAATAAAATAAAAGCAATACAGCTGTTCATAGCAGTGATGAGAGTTCATAGTATTCAGTACATAAACAAAAAGTACGAAAATTGTTCAAATGGTACCTAAAATTTCTAATATTTCTTTTTCTGTCTATATGTCAACATTTCATATGAGCTACAGCTGGGAAACATAAAAAACAAGCTGTTTATAATTTTTTTATTAGTACCAATGTTGGAAGCTAATATAGCGAATAAATCTCAAATGTTTGAATTTTTGTTCTCTGCTCTTTGGTACTTCTAAAAAAATAAATTCAACTTTTTATAATATATAATAATATTAATATATAACAGGAGCGTAGTACATTCGGCTGGGCCCAATCTAAAATACCCTTTTAGATAGTCACCTATATACATATATATATATACTATATATATTAAAAATTTTAACTAAATATGCTCAGTTAAATATGAACCGATAACGGAATTTTCAATTTTCTGTATTTTACGAGTAATTACCTCGTTTTATAATCGGAGGTGATTTCAAGCAAAAGAAATTTTTCACAAAAAAATCGGTTTAGACTATATCTCGAGTATATATGGACCGATATCGGAAATTTTCATTTTCTGTATGTGGTAACCTCCTTATATTATCAGAACTTCTTTTAAACAAAAAAAAAAAAACATTTATGGAAAAATCGGTTTAGGGTATATCTTGGGTGTACGAGTATATGGACCGATATCGGAATTTTTCTTTTTCTGTATTTTAGTAACCTCCTTTTATTACTATAATAAGTGTGTGAAGTTTGAAGCAAAACAATATTTTTTTCAAAAATTTTCATACAAAATTGCAAAAAATAATGGCCTTTTTCGGAATTTTGAACATATCTCAGCTATATGTGAAGCGATGTTGCTGAATTTCAATAGGTAATAGAATGGTGAAAGAAAAACGTTTCTAAGTCTAATGGCTTTCTCTAAAATGTTAGTTATATATAATTATTAGCTTATTATACTTAAAAAAAATATTAAACATTTTTTATTATTACATTTTCATTTCACCACAGATCTAAATTTATACTTTATTCTTACATTTATTTCAGCATAACTCTATATTGTAAACCAATTTTTAAAATTCATTTTATCGTTGGAAGATTGTACTTAATAAATATATTTTTCGAAATCGGGCGAATAAATGTTGTGATTACATATAATACGACAGTTGCAAAAATTGTGCGCTGTGTATAAATTATGTTACCATGTCTATCCATTTTGCGTATTTCACAGAAAAGTCTTAAATTTATTAAAATATATTATGTGTGTATACAAATATAACTATTTAAATATTGCAATTATCAAATAAACAAAAAGTACGAAAACAGAGTTTTTGGGCCATCCTGCCATTCACAATAATGTATACCATCACTGACTACATTTGTCACGTAAACACGTAATGAAATTCTATTTTCTACAGGTTGAGACGTTACGGTTACATTTCATTACAGTCAGATAAGCGTTTTCATGGTTTCTCGTATAACAAAAACGATCAGCTGTTACGACTACATTTACATTTCTACATTTACGGTCGGCTAAATGGGCCTTAATTGGGGTGTAAAGTTAGTGAATTGCACTACAGAATAAACTTAATATTGTCAGCATTTTTCATTTTAGTTTTTGGCACATAATTTTCTTTTAGTTTTATTTTTTTATAAAGAAAAATGTGTTTTGGTTTTTATTAAAAAAAAAAGTAAAAGACTGCAAATTAAAAATTTGTAAAATGTATATACAAAGTATTGCAGAAATCAAAAGGTACGTTTGAATATTAAGATGTTGATATTTTTATGCATATTGTAATCAACAATACTATGACAAAATTAAGAGTATTGTTGGCCAACCATATTATTTATTTATACATTATTGACAAATTACTTAATAAATTCTTTTTATTTCAGTTAATAGACGCTAAGACCTATTGGTATCGAAGTCATTTGCAATTATGGGACCCAACTATTTTTCAGATTCATTTTAATTATTTTATTTTATCCAAATGTATCAAATGTTTATATTTTAATTTTTTTATGTATGTATTATGAATAAGTAGTTGTAAATAAACAAAGTAGTATTGTCTTTTCTAAAACGCGGGTTATGGCCTAAATATGGTTATATGCCAATATGACATTAGTGTGTTTGTTTAATGAAAGTAATATGATTGGTTGGCATAATAACATGGTTAGGTATGATATTAATATGATAAATTTAATTAATTTTTATTTGATTTCAATTATAACAATTTTGCTTACAAAACTATGGTGACGCAAATCAATGGCATTAAAATATAACAATGTAATATTTTCAGAACCAACCATATAATTCAACAATAGTATGTTGCCCTTAGAATATTGTCATTTCAACCATATATTTTTTTTTACGTGTATGTAAACGATTCTAGGGGAGATTCCTCAATTTGGTAGCCGAAGCTCCTTGTGAAGAATGGTTTTGGGGTGCAGTAGTCAACAAGATCGAAGACTCGGTCCCCTCCAATGTACTTTTTTACAATTTATATTCACGAAGAATTACTTGACTATCAACAATTATTTAACTATTTATTTTATTTATATGTACATTTGTAATTAACTTTAATTTTCAAGTCTTCTTGCTAGATTATCGATAGCCAACCGGACTTTAGTTGTCCCCAGTTTAAATTCGCAAAATTGGTTTACCGCTAATGAGTCTTTTCATTCCTTTTCTCGCTTTCAACAAGGAATAGTCAGATTGCCGAATACCACCAAGGGTTTCCAAATACTCGTTCGTTTTAAGAGAGTCTTTTCTTTCGATTTCAAGCAGATTTCTCAATTGGCTTGCGCATACCCGTAACCTAATCTTAAGCTGGGGAGACCTGCGGAGTTGCCACTTTCTTCTGACTCTTCTTTTCTCTGACAGAAGTTGCTCGATTTCAAATTAATAAGTGCTATTGTTCCCATTTCTGGATCTTATATAGCTAGTGGTAGTATGTTATACGGCCAGTCTTAGATTTTAAGAGAAATCATTAATGTCGTCAGGCGTTCCCAAAACAATATTTTCCGAACAATGAGTTCGCAAATATTTTTTTATATTTTGGCTAATCGACTCTAGTGACGGTGAATACTAAGTCTCTAAATGGGGTGGCTCCGAAACGAATCAGAAAATATAGTGGGATCCGATGATAAATTTAATGAAAGCTCCACTTGCATCCGCTCACGACGTTTCGGGGAAATTAAACAGGATCCCAAAAAAGTGTTTTAGCATTATAGTCGCCAACTGCTAAAAAACGAGGACCAAGTGATTTTAAAAAATGTGAATATTGAAAATTGAATATTTACTGAAAATCGGGACGGTGAATAAATTAAGGAAATAAACATTTTTTCACGTAAATGTTCAATTCATATATCTTCAGATATTCCTTACGTGTCTTGACCGCTTAAAGTGAATACAAACAGGGCAACCCCTGTAATTTTTAGTATGGTTACCTCTACAGTTACTGCATGTTTTAACGCTCGAGTCAAACTTCGACTTCTTGCACTTTTATCTGCCGTTAAGTGCGCTACACACAACGCAAACTGTCGGCAACTTACAATAGGCCTTAGAAAGTTTATGCATCATTACGATGCAAAAGAAATTTGAGGTTATATTTTTTTTGGACAACATCCCTGTTCTAGTTCAACTCCAAACACCGGTTGAAGGATGTTTTCACGGTTCCTAATAATAACTACTTTTTTTATTTCAAATCATTTTTCTTCCAATCCAGCCTTAATATCATCCGGATCTATGTATACAAGGAGACTAACTTCAATAGTGAGCTACATATTTGTTTTTGATCGGAAAGTAATAAAGTAAAACCAGAATAAGTAGAAAACTGGAATAAAGCTTTAAACACATAGACGACAGCAGACAGCAAGCAGCAGTCTGTCAAAAATAAAATACATGTGTTTAAATGCACACGATTATTTTAACGACATCACAGCAACACGACTTCACAACAGCATTTGCTGCTGCTGCCAACTTAGACTAATTTCTATTTTCGTAAGCAGCAAAAAGTAAAAGCAGTGCTGCCACTATAAATATAAATTGACAGCAATAATAATTAAAATTTGTTCGAAATATTTAATAGAAATAAACGTCATATAAATAAAATAAACAAATAAATTGATGAGTTTTTACAACTTTACGTGATATTATTACGTTTTCAGTCAGTAATTTAAATTTTATTCATGTAAAATATATATGTGGCACCTCTAAAATTTGCATTGTTTACATACACTTAGTGCTGCTGCTGTCTTGAAAATAATTATGTTGCTGACGAGACGGCAGCATTTGAAGCTAACTTCATTTGTAGCCGTGAAGTTATGAAGTCTGCTGTCGTCTAATGGTCTTATTTATAAAATTTTTTTCATGTTTATTAAGCTGTTATTGTACAAATTTTGTATAGAAATCAATGCAATAACAACTTAATAAACTTGAAAAATTTTTTATAAATAAGGCAGTAAGTGTTTAGAGCTTAAGTAAAAAGAGTGATCTTTTATAAAAAAAACTTTGTGACATTTTTTAACACATTTTTACATTGTAAAAAAACTGCACGAATGTACCTAGCAGATGTAGTTCTGAGAAAGAGCTTAGCTCCACCAGAGAAAACCTTTGGATTTCTGAGGAAGAGTCCATGAAAAAATCATTGGAAAATCTCTTGTCCTTAAAACACAGGAAACGCCCGCGTTCGTGGTCGCCAAATATTGTTACTACAATAGAAGACAAAACATCTTCCAGTTTAATTATTCCAGATAAGCCGAAAACACAAGTAGCCATGGAAAGAGATGTAACCGTATTTAAACGTTAGCGAAGCCCCAAATACGCTAAAATATCATCTGAATCGATAATATCTAAAGATGATAATACTTCCAGTCCTTCAGACTGACGAGGAGCCTACAACGTCCAATAATCATTTAAACCGCCACTAGTGACTTTCTCCAAATGCTCGAACAACGTGGATACTCTTGTATTGTATTCTACAATACAAGAGTGTCCAACTGTTGATTAATAGTGATTTTAGCCAGATAAGCTTTTTTTATTCACTTTGTGAATTTTAATATAATTTACTCATTTATTTTTCAGTCTAATTCGTATTCAAAAATTTTACAGCAACTAAAACTTTGTAGTTGCAAAAGCTATTTCTAAACGGCAACTTTGTTTGCCAGATTTAGTTGTCAGTTGTCGCGTGTAGTGCCTTTTGATCAACAGGAAACGCAACTAAAGTTCGGTTGTTAACGATAATCGAGCAATAGATGTTAAAGTGCTTTCACATTCTGAAACCATATTTCCACATTTAAAGTAACAATTGAATTATATTTTTTTAACACCACGTCGACATAAAATTATCTGCTATAATTGTTATCGCACCAAAATAGGTAATTTGCAATGTCATATGCATTGTTATATCTGAGCCAAAACTTGTTTGGTCGTTCGTGACGTTCGAAAAGCACAGGTTTCACTTGGAAATTTGACTGTCAATCCTACGATACATTCATGTAGACTGTAATCAATCTTAACTAAGTGCTGCACATTTCATGCTCAACATGACGTGCAAGTCGTGCCAATCGTCACTATGCTCTATATCTTTGATTTGGATTTGCTGATGTCTTTTGAGATTGAGCGTCGCGGTGCATTTGGTTTTTAGAAGATCGTTGGTCTTCAGTTTGTGATCTCCTCTGAAGTAATCTATTATTGGTGCGGCGTGCACACCGACTTAAGTTCTATCGAGCAGCTCGTGGCATTATATAAGGCATTAGAATACATTGTTTGGTAACTTTTCCAGTGACAGTCGAAAATCATAATATGGGAAATGGAAGGCATTTTGTTGATATTTATATGGGAATATATAGAAAAACAAAATGCCTTATCTCCGAAGCCAATAAATCTATTTCGTGCAAACTTCACATAAACTGTCTATAGACCATCCCAATGTACCCTGCAATTTTGGTTACGCAGTTAGGGGTTACATCAAAGTCGCGGTGCAATTGATCGTTGGGCTTCAGTTTGTGATCTCCTCTGAAGTAATCTATTATTGGTGCGGCGTGCACACCGACTTAAGTTTTATCGAGCAGCTCGTGGCATTATATAAGGCATTAGAATACATTGTTTGGTAACTTTTCCAGTGACAGTCGAAAATCATAATATGGGAAATGGAAGGCATTTTGTTGATAAATATATGGCAAACCAATAAATCGATTTCAAGCGAACTTGAAATCGTCTACAGACCATCCCCAACGTACCCTGCAATTGTGGTTACGCGGTTAGCACTTCTTTTTATATTTAGATACTCGTAGATAAAAGATATATTGATATAGATTGTAAAAATGAAAAATTGTTAACAGTCAGTTTATTGCCCACTTCTGCTGATGGTAACTTTAACTAACGCCAAATTCACCGCCAAGTTGTAATAATGGCCGTAAGATGTGAACATTAGCTTATTTGCTTAAGATCGATAGTTGTTGTCTTTAAAAGGCCCATTGCTTAAAATTAAAAATTAGAATCTTAGTTTTATATATATGTAACAATGTTTTGTAAAAAAAAGCGCAAAATTTTAATGCGAACATTTTTGCTACACACAAAAATTCTTAAATACATAAAATTAAACAACATTACGTTAAAGTACAACAAATATATATGAACTTTCTTTTACATTTCATACCCACACCGCCTTAATGTTTATGTACAAAAGAAAATGAAATTCCTTTTTGTATTAAAACAGGGAGCAAAGATGTATGAAAAAAAGATGTACAAAGCACAACGTAGAGATTGGCGCCTGTCAGACGGGCGCCACAAAACAGAGGTAAAATCAGGAGTAACTGCAAAACTATGATTATGGTGATGACGATTACACAAACAAAAACATTCAACTTCCCAACACACTCATATGTACGACATGTTTAAGTGTTTAAACAAAACAACAACAAGCATAAAGGACATCCGAATTGTCGAACAGCAGTAGTTTTCATACCGCACATTTTCATCATGTTGCTGGGATTTTTGAGGGTCTGGAAAACAAAAGAAACAACTACATAGAAGAAAGTTATAATAAAACGATACTGATGATGTTTCATCTTTTCCACATGAAAACTCACGTAACATAAAATTATGATAATCATAATTTCTGTTTCTCTAGTCTTTTTGCGCAAAATTTTTGTGAAATACGTTTTAGCATTTGGTCCTTGTTCATCAATGGTTATTGCAAGTCTTATTAAGCGTTTGTGTTTGTAAACTCTTGTATTATAAACAAGGTACACGTTTATTTTTCAAATATGAATGGATTACTCCCGCGAAAAAGAAATTGGTAAAAATTTTATTTTTAAAACGTACGACGTAAAAATATAGTTTGCTATAATATGTATGATGTTATTTGTTTGGTTAAATTTCAAATCTGACTTCAACCCAGAAGACTTTTTTAGTTTTAATTATAACCATCATTGCCGTGATAAATAACTCTTGATCAAGAAAACAGAAACAAATAATTTACTACGCTAAGCTGGAGGAAACTAGCTGCTTTGTAGCCGCTATAGTACCAGGCTGGATTAATACTGAAGCTACCTAAGTAGGAGAAAAACTTTTCTTTTTAACCATTTATTATTCAACATAGTCTCCTTTTAGCTAAACTCCCACTTTTTATATCATCTGAATAATACGATTCCAAATACGCGTTAGTTTCCGTAATCACTTCTTTGTTTGAGATGAATCTATTTCCTGCGAGCCATTTTTTCAACTTTGGAAACTGGAAAGAGCCACTAGGAGCTAAATCTGGTCTATAAGGTGGATGATTAACCAATTCAAAGTGCAATTCACGTAATTTTAGCATCGTATCTAATACTGTGTGAACCGGTGCGTTGTCCTTAATAAAGAATACTTTTTTCCTTTGTGTCGTTTTTTCTTGACTGCATCAATCAATTGATCCTGTGAGTGATTACAAAATATGTTGGTATATCAAATTGTAAATAAGTGTCTGGGGAAGTGGGAGACGTTGGGTGTTTTAGGAATTTACAAAAAGTACCCCGGAACCGCTGCGCGATTTTGCCGTGGAACGTGTATCTGAACTATTAACAGCTATTTGCTTTGGTACAAAAATTAAAGCTGATGTATTGCTTCCAAGACAGTGAGGAGAATTTGGCGATTCTCGAAGCAGAATAGCCAGATTGCGGAGTACCATCTAGGATTTTCAAGTATGTTGTAAGGGAAGTCATTCCCTGGATTTGAAGCAGATTTCTTAATTCAGTTGCGCACTCCCGTAAAATAAAATGGTAAACCAAACTAAACATAAATCAATCACTAAACTAAACCAAAAATCTTTTATGTTGTAATACTGATATTATAAACTGTTTATTTTGTTTTACGATCACATACAGTAATTTAAAAGATTTATTTCTTGTTGTATGTGATATCCACTTTTAATAAATAAATAAATAAATAAATAAAATAAATATAGCCCAAATCGGGGTTTTCATGAAAATGTCGCGTAAGCGAACTTAAACAACTTTTTTGTGCTCAAAAGCAGTTCTGGTAATGAAATAGGGTCATATAAATAAGAAAAATGAAAATTTTCGATATCGGTCCATATATACCCGAGATATAGCCCAAACACGGTTTTTCATGAAAATGCCGCGTAAGCGAACTTAAACAACTTTTTTGTGCTCAAAAGCAGTTCTGGTAATGAAATTAGGTTACATATATATGAAAAATGAAAATTTCCGATATCGGTCCATATATACCCGAGATATAGCCTAGAACGGGGTTTTCATGAAAATGCCGCGTCAGCGAAATTAAACAACTTTTTTTTGCTTAAAAGCGGTTCTGGTAACAAAATAAGGTTATATAAATATGAAAAATGAAAATTTCCGATATCGGTTCATATATACCGCAGATATAGCCTGGAACGGGGTTTTCATGAAATTGCCGCGTTAGCGAACTTAAACAACTTTTTTTGCTTAAAAGTAGTTTTGGTAATAAAATAAGGTTGTATAAGTATGGAAAATGAAAATTTTCGATATCGGTCTATATATACCCGAGATATAGCCCAAATCGGGTTTTTCATGAAAATGTCGCGTAAGCGACTTTAACAACTTTTTTTTGATTAAAAATAGTTCTGGTAATAAGATCAGTTTAAACAAATATGGAAGATAAAAATTTCCGATATCGGTCCATATATACCCGAGATATAGCCTAAACCGGGGTTTTCATGAAAATGCCGCGTAAGCGAACTTAAACAATTTTTTCGCCTTAAAGCAGTTCTGGTAATTAAATAAGGTTATATAATAATGGAAAACGAAAATTTCCGATATCGGTCCATATATACCCGAGATATAGCCCAAACCGGGTTTTTCATGAAAATGTCGCGTAAGCGAACTTAAACAACTTTTTTCACCTTAAAGCAGTTCTGGTAATGAAATAAGATTATATAGGTATGAAAAATGAAAATTTCCGATATCGGTCCATATATACCCGAGATATAGCGCAAACCGGGTTTTTCATGAAAATGTCGCGTAAGCGAACTTAAACAACTTTTTTTTGCTTAAAACAGTTCTGGTAATAAGATGAGGTTATATAAATATGGAAAATGAAAATTTCTGATATCGGTCCATATATACTAGAGATATAGCCTAAACCGTGGTTTTCATGAAAATGCCGCGTAAGCGAACTTAAACAACTTTTTTCACCTTAAAGCAGTTCTGGTAATAAAATAAGGTTATATAAATATGGAAAATTAAAATTTCCGATATCGGTTCATATATACCCGATATATAGCTTAACAGGTTTTTTGATGAAAATGCCGAGTAAACAACTTTTTTGTGCTCAAAAGCAGTTCTGGTAATGAAATAAGGTTATATAAATATGGAAAAAGAAAAAATCCGATATCGGTCCATATATACTCGAGATATAGCCTGAACCGATTTTTCCAATAACATTTTTTTTTTTACTGAAAAGCAGTTCTTGTTATAAAAGAAGGTTACGAAAATAGAGAAAATTAAAATTTCTGATATCGGTCCATATATACCCTAGATATAGCCTAAATCCGGTTTTTCATGAAAATATCGCGTAAGCGAACTTAAACAATCTGTTGTGCTCAAAAGCAGTTCTGGTAATGATATAAGGTTATATAAATATGGAAAATTAAAATTTTCGATATCGGTCCATATATACCCAAGATATAGCCCAAACCGGGTTTTTCATTAAAAATTTTTTTTTTTTTTTTTTGCTGGAAAGCAATTCTCGTTATAAAAGAAGGTTACTAAAATACAGAAAATAGAAAAATCCGATATCGGTTCATATATAACCGAGCATATTTAGGTCACATTTTTAATATACTATACATATTCGTGACTATCGTGAAGGGTATTTTAGATTCGGCCCAGCGGAATATACTATACTCTTACTTGTTTTATTTCAATTATTTATTGTATCTTCTCTAAAAAAAAACTAACAATAATTATGCAAATCTTAAAACTAAAAATTAATTAATTACTATAGAAAGAAAATTAATTAATATTGAAATATATTATTTACTTAGGTCCAGCCAATACTAGACGAAAAGTTGCTTTTTGCGTGTATTGTATTGGCAAATCACCTTTTTAGTGCTCTGATGTTTCCAAGGTTATCCATGCTTCTCAGTCGAGTGTAGCCGTCAAAGTTAAGGATACCACGTGCTAGAGGATTCGGGTGAAAGTCAAGTCTGTTCATGTATCTTGTCGCGTATTTTGAAAATTCTTCTTTCACCTAGATCTTTGTGAATTCGTGAGAATTTTATTCTGGCACCTTTGAATTTTCTGAAAGTTAGATGCAGTGACGGTACTCCACAATTGAATTTCTCAGCTCAATATTGGCTTTATACTTGACTCAATATTGGCTTCATAGTGCAGTCCGCATTATACAACAAAAGTTATATAGAGATATACCAAAGTATTTGACTTCACTGTGTTGCGGAACACCTTGGTTGTTGATTTTGATAGCCGAACATGTTTTTCTATGCAGGGTGAATGTAACATGAGTACATTTTTGTTCATTTACTTTGGTTTTCCGAAGTTTCAGCGATTTCTCCAATATAGAAATATATTCTTGCAAATTTCGTGATGGTAATTTATAGTCACTGTTCTTGTTCTCGAAACCCGTATATTTTTACTTAGTAGTTGGTCATCGTCCAGACCTTATCCATTTGTGGTCGATTGCCTAGGAAATCGTACAATGCCCTATATAGAGATTTCGCTTTACAGTCGTACCCTTCGTCTGTGGAACAAGTGTTTCCTATATGTTATAATATTGGTAAGTCTAAGTCAAGAGTCCAAAAAGACTACTCCATTTTGCCTCCTCCTCACAAATTGCTTTCCTTGTTCTAGTGCAATGTACTGCATACGACTACTGACCCAAAATAAAAAAAAAATCACAAGAAGAAAAGGCTTAAAGTGTGCATAATTATTGTTAGTTTTTTTTTAGAGAAGATACAATAAATAATTTCTGAAATAAATTATAAAGATTTATTATAAACAGCTTTTTTTGTCTATATGTGTCGGTATTTCATAGGAGCTACCCCAGTCATCATTAGTCTTGGACACCTTTGAAATATATTCTCAGTCATTCAACTTTATATCCTAATATTCCAGATAAATTATGGAGAATTTAAAAAGCAAAATGTTTTAAAAATAACTTTCAAAACAAAAAATCAAGCTGTTCATAATTTTTAATTAGTATCAATATTAGAAGCTAATAAAGGTGTGTTCCATGTGGAAACAGTCTCGTAGTCCAAAAGCGTTCGATGTAACAATTTTTGTGCAATTTGGAGAGAAAATGAGAGCGTACTTTTTTTTCATTTCCTATACAAATTTGCCTGAACTTTTACTTCGGGTAAGTTCGGACTATAATTAAATGATTAGCTGCTTCTTATTATAGCCATGAAACTAAAACAGGTTTTGTTTAATTCAAAGCAAAATGGAGGGTTATGCAACCTAAACATTATATTTTATAACTACCTATTACCTATTACCATTGCCTTTAATTTTAATGCAATTGCCAATAATGCAAATGCTTTGTTTTATTGACGTTATGCGTTTTAAGCGTCTAAAATCAATAAAATATTCTTTAAACTAAAAAGTAAGCAGCACTAGTATTATAAAATGTGCGAGTACAGTTGCATTTTTTTGTTTTTGCGTTTCAGCAGTTTTAGGTAAAAGGGCTAATTTAGAGAGTAATTTTTTTTTACTCTCATTGGTCCACAATAGTCAGATCTCGGACGTTCAATACGATTAGATGTACCTACATGATAGGGATTCCAGATAATAGAACAATATTCCAAAATACTGCGGACCAAAGAAATGTATAAAGATTTCAGGGTATATGCATCCTTAAAATCTTTAGAATTTCTTCGTATGAAACCAAGCATACAATAGGCTTTAGAAACAACGTAATCAATATGCATAGAAAAACTCAATTTACTATCAAAAAATACGCCTAAATCCTTTACTTCAGCTATACGTTTAATTGAGAGGCCATTAATAGAATAATCGAACTTAAATGGGCTTAAGATATGAGTATAGGACATCGAAGAACATTTTGATATATTAATATATATATCATTTTCAGACCACCAGTTAGATAATTTTTCAAGATCAGCTTGTAATTTATAGCAGTCTCCCAGACTGGAGATACAAGAGTACAATTTTAAATCATCAGCGAATAACAAACATCTAGAAAACTTAAAAGTTGATGGTAAATCATTGATGAAAAGTATAAAAAGTAATGGCCCAATATGTGTTCCCTGCGGAATACCAAAATAAGCATCTATTAAAAATGACGAGGAAGTGTTTCCGATTTTAACTATAAGTTTTCTGTTAATAAGGAAACTTTCATTATTACTATTTTGTTGTATCAAGTAAAATATACAAAAACGAGGAACTGAATTTGCTGCAAATCATTTTGTAATGTCAGTTTTTTTTTAAGTAGGTATACGTGTAAGTAGAACACATATGCATACATTTGTAAATGAATGTTTTACTAAGATTTTCTCAACGAGTGTATCGCCTCAATATTTTCGTCATTCTCTAGTTGGACATAAACTCTGTATACAATTTTCCAAATGAAAGATATTTTAACCCGTGTGTAAAAAATTGTTCTAAACTTACATATTAAAAAAACTTATACGAGTACTAAATGAGGGGTGGCGAGATGGTTGATGAAGTAAAAATACGGATATTTTATCCAAACAACCGTAAAAGGTATGTTAAAGTGAGCAAAGATATTGCCGGACAGCGCTTAAAAAAAACGACAAATATTCATTTAAAATACAACCGTTAACACAAAGATAAATAAATAAACGGTTGTATCAGAGCATTGAAAAAATAATAAAATTTGAAAAAATATACTCATAAATCATAGAGTTGATATGAAAAGGTATTAAAGATTTATTTGTTTTACAAAAATTTATACGTTTTGCTTTTTTCGTATGACTTTCTATTTTCATACAAAAGAAATATTAAATCTTGTCTCACAATGATTCTTGTTTTCATTTTAAGGTATTCATTTACTGTTGCCGGTGCTGTCTTTTTCAAGGATTAATGTAGGTTGTTTTGCAAATAATTTATTTATGCATTTTTGCCCAAAGCTATTTTCAACAAATAATCGCCTTTTACAACAAGTGCCGCAATTTAATTTGGCTTCTAACATGTATGTTCAAAATTTCCCCCTGTTTTCTATTTTAGCTTTTAAAAACTTGCTGTTTTTGCTCTTATCTGTGTTTACTAAAAATTGAAAGAATTTTTTTTTTGCGGAAGATTGTTTTAGGTGTCTGCAGGTTTACAATTAGTTGAATTGAATAAACGGTGTTGTTTTTGTCTATATATTCCTGTTTTTTTTTCTAGCAAAAAGGAATGAGAACTTTTGAGAAATGTCTTTGGATACAAATTAATAGCCTAGCCCACGGTATCGAATGAAAGTGAAAGATAATGAGTCGTTCACTTTTAATCAATATTTATTTTAATAATGTTACCCAATGTGCGGGTCTGCTGATCTGCCTGCTTTAAATTTACACACACATCCAACCAAACAACATAAAACTAAAACATAATACACAATCGAGCAAACATACATGATTTAAAGAACGCAAAATTCCAAGAAAATCAACAAGCAATGATTTTATTGTTATCGCTGCGTTCTGGGTATTCCGCTCTTATTGTTTGTAGTTGCGTTCTTATTGTTTCGCGAGCGTGTGTGTGGGTGTATATGTGCTTAAGAGTTATGTTTGATTCTGGAATTATCAATAACTACAAAGTTCATGATGATTGTAGAAGGTAATAGCATAATAGCAGGCAGATATTCTGCTGAGGCACAGTTTAATTTTACACATTGTGCAAGGCAGTCTAATGTTAAAAGAGCAAGCAAGTCTACTTATAAATACTCTAAAAAAGTGGTAAATTATTTAAAACCTGTGTAATGAAAAATTTTTGAGAGATAAATTACACTTGTCGGGCTAATTTAGATTGCACTGTTAGGCGTAAGAAGGTAACACACCGGTTGACAGAACTATTACCTTGTATATTGGGAGTCCTGTTGAAGGCTCACAACTTTCAGTTATCACCACCGCTTCTGATAGTTGTTTTTTGTTAGACATTTCATTATGTATAGATTTAAGTTAGAGCAACGCTTGTGAGTAGGCTGAAACACAAACTAACACTAATTTTCATACCAAAATGTATACTCCGATGAATTCCCTTTTTGGATGAAGTACTTAAATAAGCAGAATTTTCGCTATTGAAGAGAGAATAAATCATAAGCGTCACAGGAAATTACTGTTTGGTGCCCTTAAAAACCTGTCGGAATCATTGGTCTATATATCTTCAGAAACGATGATGGCCAGAACGTTACTGTAAATTTTGTTTATATTTATCTTGGACCAGTACTCAGGGGTTGACCCCTAAATATGGAGTGCATTGTACTGGAACTAGGAAAGTAGGTTATGATGAGGAGAAAAAAGGGAGTTGTGTTTGTTGGAGATTTAACATTAACAACTCGAAATACTAAAACAAACTCTATTACAGCATTTAAGATGTTGGAATTAAATTAGTTAAAACTGATCAGTGCCTAGTGTATATACCTTCGGCACTGCTCAGAATAGCAAAATTTAATCCAACACCATCCACACTGCAAGGTAATGAAATGGTAAAAATTTCCGATTACGTGTTTTAAGCGCCAGCCAAAAGACCAAGTTCATATTTAAACATTAAAGTCATAAAAAGTTCTACCCTATAAAATCCGTTTTTGATGTTAAAAACGTATTTCTTTCTTGTATTATAATTTCTACTTATTTAAAAATGTCGAATAATCATGATTTATTTTTCATGTTCGACTTGGAATCGATTCAAATGTTACTCAGTCGCAGTAAAACCAGTGACTTAATTTTTATAAAAGACAAAGTAACATATAAGTATACAACAGTTGTACGTAGTTTTAACAGAAATATAATAAAAATGACACGTGCCCTACATCACATGAAAGATAAATTTGAAACACTCTGAAAAAGAAATTTCTAACAATTTCCGTTAAAAGATCAAATCATTAACAGGATTAAAGATCATGCAATTCCTGCATAAACAAAATGTTCGTATTCATCATCAGTGTTTGTATGCCATGAGCAGCAAAAAAGCTTTTGGTATACAAAGGAAGACAACATATAAACGCTTTAAAGTAACAGAAATATCTGTAAAATTAAAAATTTTGAAGCGTTGAAGAAAAAAAATTAAAAAAAAACGTGTTTTCATCATTGAATATGCCAACTAAACAACCCCTTTGAAGAAGTTTATTTAGTTCTTTCTGATACTGGCAAAGACTTTTTTTTACATTGTCTGCTTGATGATAAATTTGTTATTCCAGCCAATTGATTTTTGAAGAGGGGGTTGTTAATAGTTTTAAATTTTCTACAATATAAACTCGGAACGAAATTAATTGTTTAACTGATTGTTTTGATTGCTACAAATTATTTTCTATACTAAAGACAGCTCAATTGTCTCTGTATCATGGGAACTCGTGCCATTAACAGTTCCCAAAATCAAGTACCTTTAACAAAAGATTCGAAGTACGTACACACAAACATATACATATAATTTTTATTTATTATTAAGAAATAAATTTTGTTACACTTATTTACTATACTATTTTATAAAAATGCCGTTAATTTTTAAACATTTTTCAAGTCTTGCGAAATTTGTTTTTGCTTAAAAATCTATGATTTCTCAAATTCCACCTCAATGCCTACCGGCAAATCTTCCAGCACTTCGGGCGCGTGCACCTTACCCGACACCAACACAAAATCTTGTTTGCAGTCCATAACAAAATATGCAAATGGATGAGTTATCTCTAATTTCTCGTATAATTCATTATCTCTACTTTGAGTATCCGAGGCAGAGAGAGCAATATTTGAATTGCCTCCTTCATCGACTCTAACATTTACGAATTGCACAATTTCATCAACGTGTAAGTCACGGTCTTCAGACAGCAGGCTAAAGTCGGCTTCGTTACGTGAGAAAAGTTTTATCAAACCCAAACCTTTGAGCATTGATTCGGAACGAGAAGTTTCTTCGATTTGGAATTTGGGTAAAACGATGTGTAAATTTTGTTCTTTCATTTCCCTCTTGGCCATTTTCAAATCACTTGGCTCCAGTTTTGAAATAACGGAATGAAGCCCCTCAAGTTCATTCGGCAAAATGATCATTAGACTGTACCTTTCGTTCTGAAATTAAAAATTTTAATTAATCTAAGAATTCGTATTTGTTTATCAAGTGAAAATTATTTGTTGGACGATTTAAAATCTATCGCTGATGTTATTTTCAATCCCTTTATAGGGCAATTGAATCCAAAAAATCGGCTGTAATTCTTCTGCGCAGAAACAGAATCTTTTATTTGTTGATTAAAACAATGATTTTACAACAATGAAAAAAGTAAAAAATGTGCTAACATTTTTTAAAGTCAGTCTATGAGAATATGTTTCTGGAACGCAAACGGCATTCGCCAACAAAAAAATGAACTTGAGCACTTCCTTATGGAAAAGCAAATCGATATAATGTTGATTGCTGAAACCCATTTGACAACCAACAGTTATTTCAAAATTAATGGGTACGCATTATATGACACTAAAGATCCCCGCGGAAGATCTTGCGGAGGATCGGCAATTCTAATAAAATCCAGAATTAAGCACTATTTAATGAACGAGACACGTGAGGAGTATATCCAAGCAACTAATATATGCATTGAATATTTTCATGAAAAAATCGTTATTTCCTCGATTTACTCACCGCCCCGATTTTCAATAACAGAAAGCCAATATTCAAATTTTTTCAAATCACTTGGGCCTCGATTTTTAGCGGCTGGCGACTATAACGCAAAACACACTTTTTGGGGATCACGCTTAATTACCTCGAAAGGCCGTGTGCTTTTTGATACCGTTTCCAAAATGGGCTTAGATGTGGTTTCAAGCGGACACCCCACTTATTGGCCGACAGACCGACGAAAGATCCCAGACGTTATAGATTTTGGAGTTGCGAAAAATTTTCCTTTAGAGTGGATGCAAGTGGAGCCTTCATTAGATTTGTCATCAGATCACTCTCCCACTATAATCTCTGTTTCGTTCCCCCAAGAGATTGGCTCACCGTTGACTGTCAATAGAGTTAATTGGTTAAAGTACAAAAAATTTTTGAGCACACATTGTACTGAAAATATCGCCTTGAGAACGCCTGAGGATATTGATGTGTCAATTAACAATTTTTCTGAAAACCTCAAACTGGCCGTACAGCATGCTACCACTAGTCATTTAAGACCTAGAAATGAGAGCAATAGAACTTATTCATCTGAAATTGAGCAACTTCTGTCAGAAAAAAGAAGAGTCAGAAGAGAGTGGCAACTTCGCAGGTCGCCCCAGCTTAAAGCTAGGCTACGGGAATGCATAACTCAGCTAAGAAATCTGCTTGAAGTCCATAGAATGGCTTCCCTTAAAACATATTTGGAAAGCCTTGATGGTACCCCTCAATTTCATTATTCCTTGTGGAAAGCGACAAAAGGTTTAAAAAGACCCGTAATAGGTAAGCCACCTTTGAGAAATTCAACTGGCGACTGGGCAAGAAGCGATTCTGAAAAGGGAATGTTATATGTCGATCATTTGCGAAACGTTTTTATCACAAATGATTCAGAGAATAATACAGCGGAATTACCACCATATGTTGTTAGACCTCCTGTGTCTTTGAGATTTAATTTTCAAGATGTCGAAAACGTTATCGGTAATACAAACCCCAGGAAAGCTCCAGGTCAAATTACTGGTAAAATGCTTGAACAGTTACCTCGTGTAGCTAGAAGAGTTCTACTTTTTATTTTTAACGCCATTTTACGCCTTGAGTATTATCCTGCAGAGTGGAAGCTCTCAATGATTACTATGATACCCAAGCCAGGGAAGGATCTGACTAAGGTAGAATCATATAGACCAATAAGTCTTTTACCAACAATTTCAAAACTATTCGAAAAATTGTTAATGGCGAAGTTGAGTCCAATATTGAACAATGTGGGATGCATCCCTGATCATCAATTTGGCTTTCGGGCTAAGCATAGCACCATAGAACAAACGCACAGACTAGTCAATGTCATAAGACAAACCTTTGAGGCGAAGAAGTACTGCTCAGCTCTTTTCATTGATATTTCTCAAGCGTTTGATAAAGTGTGGCACGACGGCTTAATGCACAAAATAAAGCTAAATTTGCCTGCAAATACACACAAGCTTCTGGAAAGCTACTTATACGGGCGGAAGTTTGTTATCAGAGAAGGCGACTTTATTAGCCCAACTCAGCCAATCAAGGCAGGAGTTCCCCAAGGCAGCATACTGGGGCCTACTTTATATTTGATTTACGCCTCTGACATGCCAACGACATCTGGAATCCACACTTCTACCTTTGCAGATGACACAGCGTTTTTGAGTGTTCATGAAAACCACCATTTAGCATCACGAAATTTACAGGAATATACTTCAATATTAGAGAAATGGCTAAAACTTTGGAAAATCAAAGTTAATGAACAGAAATGTACTCATGTTACATTCACACTGTGCAGGCAAACATGTCCGCCTATCCAAATTAACAACTCACCTATTCCGCAGCACAACGAAGTCAAGTACCTTGGTATTCACCTGGACCGTAGGCTAACATGGAAGTCTCACATTGAAGCAAAGGTCACTCAGTTAAAACTAAAAGCAGCGCAGCTAAATTGGCTTATGGGCAGAAATTCGACACTGAAATTAGATTGCAAACTTTTGTTATACAACTCAATACTAAAGCCTATATGGTGCTACGGAATTCAGTTATGGGGCACCGCCTCAGCGTCAAACATTGAAAAAATCCAAAGGCGACAAAACAAAATTCTACGAACGATTACTGCAGCTCCATGGTACGTAAAAAATTCACGAATTCATAACGATCTGAGTGTTCCGCTGGTAAAAGAGGAATTTTCTAAGTACGCGACAAGGTATATCAGTAAACTGGAACTTCATCCAAACCCTCTTGCTCGCAATATACTTAATTTTGGCGGCCACACTCGGCTTAAAAGAAGGGATACCGCTGCCACCATCAGATTGCTCAATAGGTGATTTTACCGAAATAGCTTTCGCATAATAAAACTTTTTTGTCTAGCATTGGCCGGACTTAAGAATTACATTTTTTAATTTTAAATTTAGTATTAAGATTTGAATACTTATTGTTAGTTCATTTTGAAGATTCAATAAATAAAAAAATGCTTAAAAAAAAAAAAAAAAAAAAAAGTCTATGAGAATAAAAATAATCTACACGCTTTCAAAAAATAAAAGTTTAACCTGAGTATGTATATCTATGAGGTAGTGGCGGTACCACAATAAATACAACACCATAGACTATCGCACGTATTTTGTTCGTAGAATGTAGTCTCAACATTTGTCGTATGTACTCGTATGTCTATGAGTTTTCTCAGAGTTATATAGCATATAAAACGAATTTTTTACATATTTCTGATAAGATGTCGCTTGTTATAAATAATCGACAATAACGAAAGAACTATCGAAGAAGTTAGGAAGTATGACTGTCTTTATAATATCCAGTCGGGATGTTAAAAAAACTTCTAGTATAAAGAAGATTTGTGATGCAAATTGGCAAAGATGTTGGCGTACCAGTTAAGTGAATTTTTTTCAGTTATCTTCGTGCTTCGAGTGAGCTTACTCGTGTCCCATAAATAAACTGTTAGTAAAGTCTATTTTTAGTGAGACGTAAAACGGGTATTTCTGGTGATTTGCCTACACATCTCTCATAGCTGCAAAATTGTGACTATATTTGAAAATATAATTTTTTCTACGGAGACACACGCCTCTTTGTTTTTTCAACCATATATATGCTTACATTTGGTGCATCAGACATTCCTGTACTCGTAATTCTTTCTGATATATACTTCACCATGTTTAAATTTTTAAACACCGCTCAACAAAAATAAATGTGGGTGTTATAATAAAAGGTTTTACCTTTTTTTTGAACGTTTTTTAAGACCTTTCGTAAATCTAAGTTGCTTCCTTTGAAAAACGCAAAAAAAAACTTATAGCGGCCATACTGAAATACAACAAACAGCTTTTTATATATTCAAGATTGCATTTCAATTATGAACTTGTCTAATTGTGCTTTGCAAGTTTTTAATTTTGTTTATGCATATTATTGCTAAATTTTAAATAAAAGATATGGATAGTGACAAAAGGCTGATAGAGTGCACAACCGTGCAATTTTGTATAAGCTGAGTCAGAAAATTAAAAAGAGAAAAAATATAAAATGTGTACGATGCCGCTCTCAAAATAATTAAGTAGCTGACTACAGGGTTAGAATTGCAGCCAGCCGCATTTGCAGTCAAGTGTTCGTGTAGCCTGCTGTGACGAATGTGTTTAATGCATAAATGTCATAGAAAAGAGTAGTAAAAGCTTAAAGCTTGCTCACCTCATATGGTAGGCATACAATTTTTGCATTCAAACTTTCCAGCTCTGCCATATAAAATTTGCCACGGCTGTGTATCATTGGGGTTTTCATTGCATCTTCTGAAGTCATGAAAAAGAATTCATCCACATTTCGTTCCTCTCTAAATTCATGTGCCCAGTTGCCTCTAAAGTACAGACCATTGAAAAGTAACATTTTTGTTTTGGAATTGATGTCACGCCCAGTAATGGAGTTTGCACTTAAAGCCGAAGTGATGTCATCTCTGCGGAAAAGGCTGCGACCACCAAAAGCCTAATAAAATAAAAATTTTACTTTACGTTTGCACTTGAGTCAATAAAGCTGAACGAAAATAATTTTAATTTTATGTAAACTTGTTTGTCCAACTTGTAATTTCAACTTACACTTCTTGCTGAACTAATATGTGTTTCTAAAGCCAACATGATCTCTGCTGGCGAACCCTTAGATGCTTCATCTAAAACAGTTTCCAGTTTTTGCAATGGCAATGTAACCTTCTCAGGTTCATTGGACTCTAATACTTCTTGTATGGGTATCACTATTTTACTTTTTGCCTCAGCTTCTACTTCTGTTGCTTCTTCATCTTTATAATTTTTCAATACTTTTTCATTTTCTTGTACAGTTTCATTTTCTTCTAAATTCAAATCGTCTTCACGTTTGGTTTGATCCTGAGCATCAAGAGCAGCAACATCATCATATTTATTGCTGCTGGCAGTATCGGCAACAGGTTTTTCATCCAGATTTTCTAGTTTTTCAGCTAACTCAAATGCTGCTTGTTGGGTTGCATCGTCTTGTTGTGATGAACTGATGGTGGCCTTTACAATATTCTCTGTTTTTGTTTCTTCTTGCTGTTGCTGGGATTTTTTAATTTCTTCAATTATTTGTGGTTTTTCCACATATTGCTTATCATCTACAAAGCGATCAAATTTAGATGTTTCTTTTTCTATCAACTCCTCTCCGTAATTATCAGTATATGAACTGGCTGTTGTAAAGTCATGATCGTCATCATCATCATCGTCGTCGTCAACTTTTAAACGTTTTAATGTTTCAAAGCCAATAACGTCTTTGCTGTTGTTGGTGGTGCCATCCAATTCTAAAAATGCATCTGGCTCACTGTTCTCAAACTCATCACGACTTATGTCCTTAACATCTACAAAATAATTTTCTTTGACAATTTGTTTAAACTCATCTCTGGCAGTAAAATTGCGATAAATGTAAAGCCAAGTTTGGAAGGAAGGTTCGTCTCCCAATATTTTAGTTTGATATTTGGATAATATAGATCTAAATGAGTCCTTTAAAGTGCCACGTTCCTTTGGATAACCCAAAACTTTATAGAATTCGTCATATGTATCACCTTGTGTTGCTTCGGCCAAAATCGCCAACATTGTGGTAACACCCAAAGGTGAATGTACTTGATTGCCATCGATATCATTGTAGGATTTTAGTAGATTTGTGGCGATAATCTGCGAAGCCTTACTGGCATAAGATAAAGATGTTTCATCAGATTTGGTAGGCAAAGCTGTCACAAAGGCTAGGCCAATTAAAATTAGCGCTGCGGAAAAAAAAAACAAAATGAGATTTTACCAATAATAGAAGCTGGAACGGGTAAGCAAAAAAAATTATGAATCTTGGCCTGATAGAGTTTTAGTTCACTCTGATTTAAATCGTCGAATCCTAAAGTAAAGAGCTAGTACAGCGTGAAGTTTTCTTGTTTCTATGCTTTGAATATAAATAAGATTGTCCCTATAGTATAGTTATTCTTAGTAGCTAATTACACATATTGTGTGAATTTAAGATGCTTGCTACCACAGCTGATTGAAGCCGAATTAAATAACACACGACACGTCTTTCTTGTTCAATAGTTAATTTTATACTTACTACTACATACATATTGTAATACATTTCCTTGGTTATATTATTATTAGGATAATTTATTATAATCCAAAGTTTTTGTTTTTTCATTGTATTCTGATCTGCATTACATTGTGTTCTTAGACGATCAGTAAATCTATGTATAAATCTGGAAGGTTAGGTCGCACGGAGCTTTCAAATTTTTTTTCCATTTTAGAAATTTGAAATATTAAAAGTTTTGTTAGTGGGTTTAAAGCTACTTCACTTTATTGAATCCATTTCTTTTTACTTAAAAACTGACCTTATGTACTATTGTTATATTCTTATATTCTATTGACAGGTGTCATAAATACATGCAATACAAATAATATCTAATATCAACCTAATGCATTGCCTCATACAGTGTCCAATTATCTCTGTTGATTAAATGTTTTTCAAGTGGCCTAAATATGCACTGGTCTAAAGTGTCTGTGACATTGATACCGTTGTCCTAAATAGTCGGCAATTCTTTTACTTTTATGATACATGCAAGTTTGTGTTTATGACACATACATTCACGACACCTCCCTTTTTCGAAAGAATGATTTTAGAACTGTTTGTATAATTTTATGATCATTCCTAATTAATTTAAATCAACGGACAATTTTTGCATTTTTTTCTTTTTGCATTTTAGTCTCAATTTTAGACTAACTCAATTTGAAACATGGATTGCTCGATTGTGTGTCTAATCGAGCAATACGCTGAAATTATTCAGGCTTATTATGAAAATGGGCGTTCAAATCAAAATTCATATCGTGAACTTCGTGATTTTTTCGGTCAATTTAGTCGTCCAAATAGTGCAAAAATTTGGGCAAACTTGGTCTGTGAAAACATCAAGGCATGTTTGTGCAGCTCGTTTTGCAGAAAATATTGCTGCTGTTTGCAAAAATGTGGTTGACGAACCGTCCACCTCAACTCGTCGTCGTGCCTAATATTGCTCCTCTCACGGTCGTCGTTGATGAACATTATGCACAAAGCTTTGCATTTACACGCTTACAAGGTACAACTGACTCAAGAACTAAAGCCTCTTGACCATTCAATCGTCAATTGTCATAAATTTTCAAAGAAAAACATCTTCAGTGATGAGACACATTCTCACATCAGTGGATTGGTCAATAATTGCAAAATCGCAAAATTGCTCTTTTGCGAGACAAATTCAACGGCCGTGTTATCTCACGTGGTAGCGATATCAATTGGCCGCCAAGATCATGTGATTTGACACCGTTTGACTTCTTTCTTTGAGGTTATTTGAAAAATAACGTGTACGTCGATAAGCTAGTAATAACTCAAGAGCTAAAGGATGAGATAATTCGGCACATTAATGCCAGAAAACCTCAATCGTTTAGAGGTGTGCCAACAAGATCGCGGCGGCCATTTGGTCGACATTTTGTTTCATGCATAATTGAACTATAACACTATTATCATAATAAAACGAAATGGCAATATGTAGTTCCTAAATAGTTTATGTTTTATTCAAGATCAACATCGGCCCTTAAAATAGAATCACCCTTTATTTGTAGTTGTTTGCGAAAAAAAATAAATTGAAATATGCCGTAAGAAAATGACTCCAGCGAAAACTACTATTGCAAAGCAACGTGTTAAAATTTAAAAAAAAACATACTCTTTACTACTTCCACTTTGGCATTTTTGGTCATTATTTTAACATGACGATGTCATTGGAGGTAAGTACTTACTGTTCGCGCTAACTAGTTCAAAATGTTATTACAAAAAAGTCTTTAGCAAGCAAAATGCCTATAGGTCCTTCATTTACAAGTTGGTGTCGATAAAAACTATCAACATGAATGAATCTGTTTTGTATAAATGTATAAAATGCAATGGATAACTGTGTATAATATAAAAAAGATTATGGTATAAATGTTACTTTTGTAAATGAATTCTTACAAACAATATTTGTGTGTATCTTTTACAAAGTTTTTTGGATAAAAGTACCACTTATATTCAAAGTTTTCTTCAAACCTTTTCCATAAAAGTTAATTTTTAATATAATAGAATTAATTACAGAACTGTTTTTTATCATTTTAAAAATTTATAGCTAATACATTTGAACGAGCCTGTCAGTGCGTATGTAATGTTAACCGGGTATTCATAACCTGTCGTAGTAACAGCAAAACAAACGGTACAAATAGTAAGATTGCCAGAGCCGTAAAATTTATAAAAGCAGATACTGATTGTAAAATGTAAATGTACTACATTGTACATTTTATAAACATTAAAACTCGGTGATAGAACCTTACCCGCTTTTTTCGTTTTTCCTTTGAAATATTGTAGATGTACATATGTATATTTGCCAAGAACGACTTACGAACAGATACAACAGATATTAAGCAAGTCATTACTTAACTAAATGTAAGTAATGCAGGTTGCAAATACTATGATACTGAAAAGTATGTTTTTAGGTAAGTGAAACACACTAAAATTTTTTGGCTGGGTATGTACTCATATGGAAACACTCGAAAAATGGTGGAAAAATATGTATACAATACAACCATAAATATTATTAATGACTACATACCCAGCGAAATGTTGCTAATATGTTGCACTTGCCTAAGAACACTCTTTTCAATATCATAGTATTTACCGCCTCCATTACTAAGAAGTAGTTAAGTATTCACTTGCTTAAAATCTGTTGTTTGTGTACATATGTAAGCTATTCTTCTTTGCAAACATACATCATATTTGCAATGAAAATTGAATAAAAAATTTGAGTAGTACTTGGATTTGCTAAAACCTAAAGATAAGGTGATAGGAACGAGCTTAAAAATGTTTACAAAATGGAAAATGTAGTAAATCAATATATGCTTTTATAAAATGGTTCTGTTCTAGCAATTTTACTATTCGTGTTCTTTGTTTCGTTGTAATTACCACTTACAGGTGTAAAATTGATGACGAAATTACATATGCTCTGCTAGGCACATTCAAATACGAGTATATTCACTAAACATTTTTAAAAGTATAAGTCTAAAAACTAGTTTCGTACTTAATTCCATGACGTTAAAAAATAATTTTTATGAAAAAGGTTTTTAAGAAAAATATCAAAAAGAGCTTTTTGAAAAGGCACATAAACTTTTGTAAGGCCTTTTTCAAGAGATATAGTTTGTAAGAATGCATTTATAAAAGTTGCATTTATACCATCATATAAAGTCATGTCTTTTTTTATATTATATAAAGCTATCCATTACACTTTATCCGCTTGTAGAAAACATCTTTAGCCATTTTAATAGTTTTCATCGGCACCAATTTGTACATCCAGGATTTATAAGCAATTAGCTTTTTAATGAATATTTGGTAATAACATTTTTAAATAGTTATTCGCAAATTAACTCACGAGCACATTTTAAAGAAAACCAACCAACCCAATTGTCCAAAATGTAGGAACCAGCTAACCCTAAAATAGACTTTGGTTGGCTGGCCCAAATATGAAAGTTGTATTCCATTTTCAGTCGGATGTAGATGGCATAAATAGTATGGAGATCGGATGCAGTGAAGTACATCTTACACCGTTTCAAAAACCCTAGGCACTTGAATGCTTCTTTATAGACATAAAAAATGTATTCAGTCCAGCGAACATCACACTGTATCTTCATGCCACCACTTCACTTTCACCGAAATGATGGATTGAGTTGCACCACTTCTCCAAGAGAGATATGCCAAAAGATCGTCAGTAGAGCGATCCTTACGAACTCCATATTGACGATGACAAAGTAATTTATGCGACTCTAGATACCTCACAAGGTAGTAGTTAAATTGATTTCATAATCAAGTCACTTCATAATTTAATTACACTATTCAATGTAAAAATTTACGCAAAAAATGTGTGTGTTCTTCGTAGTCAACCGAAATCTTAGTAATTGGTTATGTCTCACATTTCATGTAGAAAGAATCGTAATTTTCAGATCAACGGTATAAGTTGGTAGTGGCCGGATCGAATAAAATCTCGCTTACTTTGTAAGCAGGTCGAAGACATATTGCACACCTATCTGATATTCTGTTTCAACAACCGGCGATTCCAAAAGGTCTATTAGAATCCATTAAAACAGCAAATTTTGAGAACATAAAAAAACACGTTGCAGCAGAAATTCTTAGAAAATTATAAAATTTGTTTAATTTAAAAAAAAAAAGTATTTAACTCTTAATTATTATTATTTTTAAGACAGGGCGAAGGCCTCTGCAGTAATATTAATTGCGCAAATTTATTTGCCATTAATATAAAATAAAAAATTAAAATAATAGTTATTCGTAAGCGAGAATGGTAAGTACTTACCCTCAATTTTTTTTTTTTTTTTTTTGTTAAGCGTTTTTATTTATTGAATCTTCAAAATGAACTAACAATAAGTATTCAAATCTTAATACTAAATATTAAAAAAAAAAATAAAATAAAATGTGCTTTTTACTTACGTCCAGCCAATGCTAGACAAAAAGTTCTATTATGCGGAAGCAATATCGGTAGAATCACCTATTAAACGTTCTGATGGTGGCAACGGTATCCCTTCTTCTCAACCGACTGTGGCCGCCAAAATTAAGTATATTACGCGCAAGAGGGTCTGGATGAAGTTCCAGTTTACTGATATACCTTGTCGCGTACTTAGAAAATTCCTCTTTTACCAGCGGAACACTCAGATCTTTATGAATTCGTGAATTTTTTACGTACCATGGAGCTGCAGTAATCGTTCGAAGAATTTGATTTTGTCGCCTTTGAATTTTTTTAATATTTGACGCTGAGGCTTACCCTCAATGACATCGCCATGTTAAAATAATGACTTAAAATGTCAAAGTGGAAGTAGTCAAGAGTATTTTTATTAACATTTTAACACAGTCGTATATTTTATTCACACAAGTATACATATGTAATACAATAGTGTCAGAGTAATAACTTTTTATAAGTTCGCTATAACTATCTTACAGAACTTTTCAAGAGAGTGAGACAACAGATTTTTCATTGTAAGGTATTATAGAGTTTCTGTATCTGCCTGCACCAAGGTAGTGTGTGTTCTAGAAGAATAACCACCTTAAAAGTTTTTATCCAAATATGTATAATGTTGTGTAGAATTTCCATAATAAAAACTTCAAATTCGATTTGATTTCTCGACCACGACTTACCGAAATAATGATAAAGCTGAATGACAAAAATATGTATGTATCTAAAAGCAGTCATTCCTAACAGAGCATATGCTTTAAGGCTTATTGCTTAATGAAGGTATTTAAAAGTCTTGCGATTAAAATTTTTTGTTTTCAGTACAAAACTCAGTGGATTTCATCTTGTCGTATGGTTGTACCTGATAATATCATATTGTTATAATTGAAATCCAATTGATATGACTCAACATAGTAAAAAGAATAGTATAAGTAAACATACTATATTTTGTTTCAACATTGTTTTAACAGCAAGTAATCATAGAAGTAACTAAAGTCACCGTAATGCTGTCTGGCTAACTATATTATTATGCTAGCAAACAATATCTTTGTCATGTATAACCATATCACTTTCATTAAACAAACACACTAGTATCGTAAAGGGCTTTAATTTAATAGAATGATATTTTTTGTCATAATTAACTTAATATAAATACATAGCATAATAAACTAAAGCCAAAGTATAGAATATGACATATTTTTATGATATAAAATAATTAGTAAAAATAATTGGGATACATCACAATCAAAGTATAAATTTCCTCTTTGTCGTTGAAGAATCTATAAACTGCAATAAAACAAATATATGTGTTAAGTATTTCTTCTGCTATTACAGTTTTAAGAGTAATATATAACCATATTAATGTGGTAAAATGTAACCTAGTATGGTATCAATGGATGTGACAATAATATGGTTGGCCAAAAATATGATTGACTACGTCATAGTATTCTTCTGTTGTTTATGCATTGGCGTATTATACATATTATAAAACAAATATTTTAATATTGGGTGTGATAAAAGTTATTGTTTGTTTTAAAATGTTATTATTGCATGCAACCATATTTTGAAATTGGAAATACAGAAATGCAAACAAATACATATTTATGGAGGAATAAACTATAGTTAAGTCGACATTAGATCACATTCATGGCATTATATCGCATTAGTATATTCGCTGCAACATTATATATAGTTTTTACAAACAGTCTATAATAGATTTAGTTATAGTTTTAAACAATATGTTTTAAATTGCATTTTTGTATATATTTTGTTGCCATCAATTTTAAAATATGGCTACATAAATTACCAATATTGTGTGAAATTATTATTACTACGAGAACAATAAATGGTATTACCTCATTACCAAAATATTTGTTTTATTAAATGTCTGGTAAGCTAATTCATATGCAACAAATATAATTTTACATTACAAACATTAAAATTTTTTAGTTTAGTCGTTGAAATACAATTTTTTATTAGTTTTATTTTTTGTTTAATGAAAAGAAGGTGCTTTAAACGATTTAATTAAACAAAATAATATTTATTTGTTGAACTAAAAACAAAAAAGTGTACAACTATGCAAAAAATATATACAGAGTTATTGCCGAAATCAAGAGGTATGTAAAAATATTAAGATGTTAATATTTGTAAGATGTAAACTATATTTTCGGGCCAATTACACTATGGTTGAGCTGAACCATGCTAAAATTAAAGCCATAAAAAAATTTAACCACTAACCTTACTATTGTTGAGAAGAATCCTACTATACCACAACATTCGACCATATGATTTTTAGTTATGCAATTATTGATGAAATAATTATTAATTCTTTTTATTTTAGTTATATTAGAATATATTTTCAGTATTTTATTTTATATATTTTATTGCTAGAGTTAGAACTAAACAAAACGATTGAAATTCTGCATATGGGCAAATCCAGAAAAAGGTACACCGGAGCGAAAAGATTAAAAGTTATTAAAAATAACTTTTTTTTTCTAAAATAAATTGTTTTTACGATAGCATAATACAAAAATACTGAAATTTTATTAATTAAATCAATTTAGTCATACTTTTTTCAAATCAGTTCAATAATCAGACTTATGTGCTGCACAAAACAATTTCTCATTTCTGACAATAGTTTTTTGCAAATTTTTGTTTATATTACTAAAATTCTGGGTTTCCAAAAGCTGCACTCATGCACTTTCCCATGATGGGAATAAAATATAGCATTTTCAGTTTAAATTAAACCTTTTTCAAAATAAGTGAAACTTTTTTAAAAATGAACGAAAACTTTTTCAGATTAAACGAAACTCATTTTAAATTAAACTTCAAAATAAATAAAATTCTTTTCAGAGTAAATTAAACTTTATTCAAATGCAAGTAAACATTTTTCAAATTAAATTAAACCAGTTGTAGAATATAATAGAAAACAAAAGAAAAAAAATAAAACATATTAAACATATTAATTTTTATAAAATACTTGTTAAAATTAATGAAGAACTTTTCCACTGACCGCCTTAGAAATTATCATGATCATATCCAGAACATAGTTCGCACAATCATTTTGATTAATTTGTGTGACACTTTCCTCAATTACACTTACTATGTTATGCTCTGTGGTAATGTCACGTAATAATGATCGGGCGTGGAATTTTATCTTAGAATATGCTTTCTCTATCGGGTTCAACATAGGAGAACAATCACTATTATCGACCAACAACAATAGGTCATTTACAGTCATCGATTAGCAAAAAGTGGAAATAAAAAAAAAAAAAAAAAAACAAAGAAATACAACAAAATATGATAAAGCTAAAACTGCATATTCAGCGAGAACTGCATATTCACAAAAGAAAACATTATACTTTAAGTATATGGATAATATCTATTTTTTTAAGAATAAATTTGGTGAAAATATAGTAATATTTCGAATTATTGTGGAAAAAATGTCACGTTCGACATGGCACGTATCGACTGAAAATACAGGTAAGCAAAGTATACAAACTCTAGCCTTTTTAGTCAAACCTGAACATTTTAAAGTAACATTATTATGTTATGTAAAACTCCAAATTAATTGCAAGTCGAAATTGCGTAAGGTTTCGCTGAAATACTCATTTTTAAGTGTGGACGCGAAAACTGCTCCCACTTTTGTCACGGTCGAATTACTACTTATTTGAAACTTTTTTGCTTTATTCAAGACTCTATTTGCTATTAACTTTAATATAAATTACAGTGTTCGCTATTAGCTACAAATTAAGTTTAAGTCGAATCTGACAATACTTTTAATTATTTTGCTTTTTGCTTTCAACACATACGAATGTCACGTTCAAAACCACGGATTTACCCACATTCATAAGGATTTACCCTAAATGAGCTATCTTTCGTATTATATAATACATTATTACTTACAAATCATATTTATACATTATATACATACAAATCTAATATGAGTTGTATATAAAATACATATTTGTAAAGGGTGTTTTTTAAGCTAGATAGAACTTTAAATTGTAAAAAGTAACACAAAAAATTAAATTTTGATGAAACATTTTTTTTATTTGTTTCAGTATACTCTGACAAATCATCATGAATAGACTCACGCTTGAACAACGCTACGAAATTATCCAAATTTACTTTGAAAATCAGTCGTCGATTCGCGCAACTAATAGACGCAAAATTGTGTTCAGCGATGAGGCGCATTTTTGGCTTAACGGGTTTGTTAATAAGCAAAATTGCCGCATATGGAGTGAGACCAATCCACAAGAGACCCTACAGACTCCATTACATCCAGAAAAATGCACTGTTTGGTGCGGTTTTCATGCTGGTGGCATCATCGGACCTTATTTCTTCAAAAATGAGGCCGGAGCTCGCGTTACGGTCAATGGAGATCGTTACCGCACCATGATCAATGATTTTTTGTTTGAAAATATGGATGACATTGATCCGGAGGAGATGTGGTTTCAACAGGATGGCGCTACGTACCATACGGCGAACGCAACCATCGACTTACTGAAATCAAAATTTGGCGATAAGTTGATTTCGAGAAATGGACCTGTCAATTGGCCTCCAAGGTCGTGCGATTTGACACCTCTCGATTATTTCCTGTGGGGCTACGTGAAGTCACTGGTTTATGCTGATAAACCAGCAACAATTGACGCCTTGGAGGCCAGCATTGTTCGTGTTGTTCGTGACATACGGCCAGCAGTGCTCGAAAAAGTGGCCCAAAATTGGACGTCCAGAATGCGCTTCGTCAAGAACAGCCGCGGTGCCCATATGCCCGAAATCATTTTCAAATGTTAATGTCACGTATTGATCTTTCGAATAAAAAAAAATTTTGATTACAATTTAATTTTTTGTGTTATTTTTTACAATTTCAAGTTCTATCGGGCTTAAAAAAACACCGTATATTATTATCTGTAAAACGAAAAATTGAAATTTAAAGAACAATTATGGAAAAAACATTACGACTTTTTTCATTTAGTTAAGATACAAAGTCAAAGAAGTAAAAAAAAAGAAACTTTAGTTCTTAACTAAGCCACCTGTACTTATTAAAATTCAAGTTTGGAAAGATATGTTTAGCCCCACGAAACTAACATTTATTTTCGGTTGTTATTTGGTTGAAAAAATATGGGGACACCTGTTTCGTCTAGTATACGAGTATAAACGTTTTTGTCTAGCTAAACAAAAGCTTCAAGTGTTACATAGCTCGTTTGTAATCCGTGAGATATATAATTTTCATTCACATAATATGGAGCCATTATAAAGTTATTTTCGTAGCAGTAAAACATTCTCTTATATGATTGCTGATTTGTTGTAAAATGAGGTTATCAATTCCACGTATTTTAGTTGATTGTAAAGTTTCAGATTACTTATGAATTTTGTGTAATTACCCGTAGTGTTTACTGATCTGAACAGTGAAGTATACGACCTTAGATAGTTTCTTTGGAACTTTCGTAGCTTTTCCATGTAAAATGGTATAATATTATACCAAATTTGGACCACGTGTTAAAATTCGCCTTATTAAAGTTTGATACAAGAGAATCATGATCATGATTTAACATGTTTAAAAAAAAGTTGCTTATTAATAAAGTATAGCACTCATTAATATCAAAATCAATTATCAAAAGCAATTTTTTAAACCGACTATTTTCTGTAAACTATTTTTAATTGCTTTATTTCATAAACATGTGTTATTATAAATGTTTATATAACAGTTTGTTTTATACGTATGTATATTATGTGGCATAATTATTACTAAATGTATGAAATGGTATTATTTATCTTGATATGTCTTATTATTAAGTTGGTGAATTATGACCAGAATAAGATGTTATGTCAATAAAGTTGTTTAAAACATAAATATGATTATCTAACGATAGAAATATAATTATCAATGAAATAAGTATGGTTGGTATGACAATAATGTGGCAACTTTTTAACTGGCGTTGCTTACAATTTCAACTATGTTGAACGAGAATATAATGTTATTTTGACAAAACTAAAGTAACAACAGTATGTTGCTCTTAGAATATTGTTATGTCAGCCATATATATATATATATATATATATATATATATATATATATATATATATATATATATATATATATATATATATATATATATATATATATATATATATATATATATATATATATATATATATATATATATATATATATATATATATATATTTATATATATACATATATATATATATATATATATATATATATATATATATATATTTTTTTTTTTTTTTTTTTTTTTCTATGTGTATTTATTAATTGATTTGTATAGGTGTTTCCTTTTCAACCCGGTGCTATTATGGCAATTTTTCATTTAACTTGGAATCTTACTCTCTTTCAAATTAGAAATAGAGAAGTTCACCACCTATTATTTTACAGTTCGAACGCCTAAATAAGGCTATAATGGCCTTATTCATAAAAAATATTGTATGTTTATTAAACAGTTATTTGACAAATTTCCCATAGAAATTTGTCAAATAACAGTTTAATAAACATAAAATATTTTTTATGAATAAGGCCGTAAATATTTATTTTTATGAATTGTCAAAAGACAATGTTTGTTGTGAGCCAGTTTTAGTGGTTGTTTGAGCCGTATAAAAAACTAGCTTTAAGGCCAATGACAATATTTTAGAAACTCTATTCATTGTATAAATTTTTTTTAACAAATAAGAAATTATAATATAATGTAATTAATGTTTTATTTATATTTAATACCATTCATCACAAGTTCGTATGTAAAAAGTAGTACAAATAGTAAATTGTTTTTGTTAAATATTATTATAAAATTAAATGACGCCTCAAAAAATCCAAAGCAATCAATGTATATCTTCGACATAGTACTAATATTTATATCTTGGCTTAAAATAGAATTTTGATTTCTAAAAACTGATTTTTGAAATCATATATTTTATTCCATTGCACTTCGCAGTTCGCTGTTTCTAAATATATTCCAATTTTGAAGCACACAATTAACGAATTATTTCACTAGTAATGTCAAGCCAAAAAATTTCACTTCTTTCACAAACGTATTAAAAATTCACTTACACGCTTGTAATAATTTCATTGTTGAAAAAATATATTTTCTGGTTTTTCACAAAATTGTTATTTTTTTGAGAGTAATTTAAAGTTTTTAGAATTATTTTTCATTCACTTGAGTTTACGTTTCCACGTCTCAAACTTAAATGAAGTGTACAAAAGTAAATCGAAGATTTTTATGAAAATTCTTTAAGTGGCCTCAGAAACGAACTGAGTAAGTGTATTTAATTCGCTCTTGTAAAAGAAAGAATGACGAAACCAGAAATTGAGCTTAGCTTCTGCTGCTACTTGCTACGTTCTTTGCCTTACAATCAAAACCACAAACAACTTTAATGCTTGTTATAAATAGAATTTTAATGCCAAAGCCAAGGTAACTGGCCGGCTACAATATAGAGAAATGAAGAAAGAGAGTTATGAAAATTTGTATGATTACAAAAGAGCGTAAGAATAAGAAATGAAATTCACCTTGTCTTTCACTTAATAATCATGCAAGCAAATAATTGTATACAAACTCTTGGTGGCATTCTTCAAGTTTTAATTAAGTCACCTGAATTTGTTGGAAGCACAGTGGTGACAGCGGTAATTGTGCTTAAGCATAAACATATTTTTATTTAAAATATTTATTTAAATAAAAAAAACCGGATTATTAATATTTCAGTATTTATTACAATTTCAGTATTTGACAGTGAGCTAATATCAGTATATTAAACAAATATAGGTTTTTCAATAATATTTTAGGGAATTTTGCTTAATAACGATAAGTAAACGTTTAGGAAGTTTTGTTGAATAATGCTGTAAATGCCTATAATTCTAAGCTAAACTAAAATGAATTATTTTTCTGTTGGTACGGAAATTATCTGAAAAATCTGACAAAATATAACGTTTTTTATAACTATTTCTTATGTTTAATATGGAAATATTATAAAAACACGGAAAGCCTGGTTGAAATCACTACATTGTATCGATAAAGCTGTCTTTTGTGGCGAATTAATATTTCTGATCTGACTTATGTCTTGCCATTCTAGTCTTTAATTTATTCTTTGTTGTTTCGACATAAACCTTATCACATTGTTCGCTGTTATTACAACAAAAGGTATTTTGCAGAGATCTGCAACCGGTGCCTTTTTGAATGATTGTCTTAAATCGAGCTATGGTGTGGTTAGCCACCGCATATCATTTGCACAAGTATGTCACCTACTCGTTAGAGCGTGCGTCTGTAAACTAGAGTATACTCGTATAACATATCCAATTAAGTTTGCGTCTGCTTGATTTGGTTCCTCAATTATTTTTTCCACATTCTTCAATGCAGCAGTGTAGTCAACTCTGTGCGTTTCGCACTAATTTTAGTGCTTTTTAAAATTTTTTGTGCGAAAAATTCTTTAGTCGGTGCGCTGTTTCGCTTTTTTTTTTTAATTTTCGGTGGGCTTTCTACATTTTGGTGGCACCAAATGAAATTATTATTCTATGCAATTATTATTTAAAATTTTTACTTTCAAACAATTGGGTTTTATTCAATATATTAGCTCCTAACATTGATACTAATAAAAAAAAAAAATTATAAACAGCTTGTTTTTATATTTCCCAGCTGTCTATATGTCGACATTTCATAGGAGTTATCATAATCATCAGTAGACTTTGGAAATTATTGAAACATTCAAGATTATATCCAACAATCTAAATAAATTATTGAGAATTTAAAAAAAATGCTCAAAACACAAAAAACAAGCTTTTTCATCTATACACGTCTCCAACATTTCATTACACCTTTCAAACAAATGAACAACCATTGGTTGCTATGATGTGTGTTTTTTGAAAGTATCGAAAAGCAGAGAACAAAAATTCAAACAACAAAACTCATGTGCCTGAATTTTTGTTCTCTGCTTTTCGATACTTTCTATAATTTCTGGAAGTAACTTTGATTATCAACTTTATTACACCACTAAACCTTAGAACGAGTTCCACAAATAATTTGTCGGAACAATAAAGGTACACAATGGAATAAATGGTATTTGATTTGAATTAAAAATAGGATTCTTGATAGATTTCCGAAATTACTCCATTGCGTGTTCTGAATATAATATTTCAAACAAATTAGCATACAATAACAATTTAGCTCGCATGAGATTACAGTTGAAAATTAACCCTAAATTATTTCATAAGCTTATTAACTCAAAACGCTGTTCTTGTGACTATCAGAAATATTTGAAATATGGTTTTAAATTTTAAATTAGCAATAATAGGTTTTTAAATTTCTTAGCAACATCATACTGCAAGAGCACAACCGATTACAATTCTACTTATCAATTTAATTTAGAACATTTATCTGGAATAACTTTTTCTTCCATTCACAGCGAAACTGTTCTTTCAAACTTAAGATCTCTTAAATTTTTTTATTATCCCTGTCCGGATAGAATTTTACAGTCTAATTCATAAATACATTATAACACGGTGATATCCAACTTATAAGGAAAAATCAAAAAAAGTGTATTCATAAATGAGTGATAGCTTATTATACTGCTTATAATATCTTTGACATTCAAAATTTTTATTGTGGCTTCAACCCAACTATAAGCGTTTGATAAATTGACACTTGTTGAATAGACGAACGTTTGCTTACAAAAAAATTTATTGATTGTGTGAGTATTTTTTTTATTTTCTATTACAAATTATATAAAAAAAGTGAAAATGGCAAATATAACTTTGCATACGATAAATTTAATTTCAAGGATTCGTGAGTGTACTTATGTAATTAAAATGTAGTTTTTACAAAAGTGATTATTTTAGAGTCCATCGCAGAATATGCCAGCGCTATACGACCTAAAACTTTTAAACGGAGAAGCGACCCATTTGAAATGCCAGAAGTGTAGTTTTAAGCAAGGTACAGGTTCAACAAATCGAGCAAACAGAAAATTGTTTCAATGATTAAACCAGAAATCGAACTTGACAGAAGAGGCTGTGGTACGCCAGTCGATCCGCAGGTTTTGGTAGCATTGAGATATTGGGGGCGAAGAGAAATAAGTATAATTTCCAAAAGTGTCAATTTATATACATATGCACATTGCAAAGCACATGTGAAATGGTAGTCAATAAAATAATTAAACACTTTTAGGTTCAAGATGATTCAGCCGATCTTCATGGTTTGTCTCAAGCAACAGTCTGCCGAATTTCTGCCAGAGAGTAGCTCGTGCTTTAGCTCGTTGGAGCGATAGAAAAATAAAAATGCCTGCATCTCTGATAGAGGAAGAGCACATAATGAGGGAGTTCAAAGCAATTAAAAAATTCCCTGGCGTTATTGGAGCCATTGATGGTACGCACATACGTATAAAAAAAAAAACTGGCGGAGAAACAGAAAGCGATACTATTCTTTGAATGTCAAGGTTATTTCTAATGTTTTAAAAATAGTGAATAAATTCCACATTTTTTAAATTTTTACAGGTTGTATGCGATAACAAATTGATAATTGGTGACATTGTTGGAAAATGGAGGGGGAGTACGCATAATTCCCGTATTTTCAATGAATCAGCTATTAAACAGCGGTTTGAAAGCGGGGAGTTCAGAGGCCGTTTAGGTGACTCAGGCTATAAACTGCAAACTTATTTATTTACCCCCTTATCCAAACCCAAAAATGAAAAAGAGACTAAGTACAATTCTGCCCAAATTTGCACTGCCTTCATTCTGAGCGGACAAACTCATTCCTTTTGTTTAATGTGGAAGCAAGTTTGACATACCAATCTACATAGAAATTGCTCAACTAAATGCTATTCCAAAACTTCTGGACAAAATTTTGACTAAATGTCTATCTCGCCATATATCTTCACATCGCTTTTGTAATAAACATTTTAGAATGTGTTATTTAAAAATCCATCATTTATATAATCATCAGTAGACTTTGGAAATTTTTTTAAAGCATTTTTCTTTTTAAATTCTTAATAATTTATTTAGATTAGAGAAAACAAGCTGTTTATAATTTTTTGATTGGTATCAATGTTAAAAGCTAATATAGTGAACAAAACTCAATTGTATAGATATATCAAATAACAATAACAATATTCATTTAATACTGAGTGAATATCACCTTCTAAATTATTAAAATTCACTACAGACTTTTGAAGCTATGCTAAAAGTAAGTGTATCATTATAGCGGATTTTAGAAAAAAGTCCCTCAGGCAAAATACGGCGTTTAGGGCACTGAAAAGCGCTAAAGCTAGCGCGAAAGACGCTAAATTGGCAAACGTGCTTGAAACTGTCTTCGCTATGTATGCATTTCGATGCCAACGGCATCTGGTATCCACACTTCAACTTTCGCAGACGACACAGCGTTTTTGAGTGTTCATGAAAACCACCAATTAGCTTCACGAAATTTACAGGAATATATTTCAACATTGGAAAAATGGCTGAAGGTTTGGAAAATCAGGGTTAATGATCAGAAATGTAATCATGTCACATTCACACTATGTAAGCGCCTATCCAAATTAAGAACTCACCTATTTCTCAGTACAATGAAGTCAAGTACCTTGGTATTCACCTGGACCGTAGGCGAACGTGGAAGTCTCACATTGAACCAAAGGTCACTCAGTTGAAGATAAAAGCAGCACAACTAAATTGCCTTATGGGCAGAAACTCGACATTGAAATTGGATCGCAAACTTCTGATATACAATGCAATTCTAAAGCCTATATGGTTATGGGGCACCGCCTCAACGTCAAATATTGAAAAAATTCAAAGGTGACAAAGCCAAATTCTTCGAACGATTACTGCAGCTCCATGGTACGTAAAAAATTCACGAATTCATAAAGACCTGAGTGTTCCACTGGTAAAATACGAGTTCTCTAAGTATGCGACAAGGTATGTCCGTAAACTGGAACTTCATCCAAATCCTCTTGCGCGTAATATACTTAACTTTGGCGGCCACATTTGGTTGAGAAGAGAGGATACGCTTGCCTCCATCAGAACGTTCAGTAGGTGATTTTATCGATATTGCTCCCGCATAATAAAACTTTTTGTCTAGCATTGGACTTAAGTATAAAGCACATTTTTTTTTTGTATTTCTTTATTTTAATATTTAGCATTAAGATTTGAATACTTATAGTTCGTTCATAAGATTCAGTAAATAAAAAACCCAAAAAAAAAATGAGAGTGAACTGCGCGGTGATATACAATCGAGCCATCCGAGCAACCGGGGAAGATTGTGTGCGAATAGACAATATTGAATTCTAAAACATTATCTAAATTTTAGATAGTTTAAAAAACAATATTTATCCCGACCCCAAAAATAGTATATATAACATCAGCAAATATTATTAGATGTTGATGGCGAAATTGTCGCATATCTATAGGCAATTTCATGAACATGAAAAAGTGACATCGTATCATATGTAGTTTTTCAAGTTTTTAGAACTCCTAGAGTTACCTATGCATAATATGTAACTGAAAGCTATCGTTCCAGTTCTATTAATGAGAACCCTTATTGCACCAAGAGTCTGTAATGACACAAATTTAAGACGGAATATTGCGAAAAAAATTTTAAGGGAATCCAATTTTATACAAATTCTTTAGGGTTTTGAAAAGAATTACAAAACAATAAACGTTGTATACCGAAATATACTGAATTTTAATGGTACTACTCTAATGGTTATTATTACAACCTAGTTTAATAAACCATATTTCTTTTAGTTTTGGGCTTGTGTGGAAACAGGATACTAAAGTAATTGTTCTCTACAAACCAAGCCGCGGGTAAAAGCTAGTAATATTTTTTTTCCTCTGTAAAAAACTTCTTATGCCCTAGCAAAAATATAAAAAAATCGAGTTTTGCGCTTAGCACCAGATTTGGCTAAGCATTTTTATTTATATATTTTTATTACATTAATAGTGGTACTTTCAGGGACTGATTGCATTTGTTTTCAGTTTGACGCAAACACAGCGCAATCTAAATTAAATTAATAGATGTTAACACAATTGAAGCTATCGAAGAAGAGAACTAGAACTGGAGTTACTTGCAAAGTGGATACTTTATAGAGTTTGATATATATATTTTTGGCAACACTGAAATAAAGAAGGCTGACAATTATAAATAGAGCTTATTACGGTTCCCGAAATCCTCGAGAGTTCATTATAGGTTAAATGAAATTCGGATAATTTCTTTTTAGTCCATCTCGAATATAACTTAATTTTTATTTTGCTTAAATAATTAGATATTTTTTTTAATATTGCATCATCAAGTCAGCAAATAGAATAAATGTTTGTAAGAAATTCGGTTAATATTTACGTAATAGTTATTATTTCAAGTAAAAATATGTATATAATTTCATATTGTAAATTTTCTTATTATTTAATATAATTTGCTCCACTGTGCATAATAATACATATGATATGGTTTGTTGTTTTATTTGTTTGTGTTTTAATGTCATCATGACTAGAAAGTAATTTACGTATTTCGTATTCAGATCCCTCAATAATTATAATAGATATTAACATATAAATCTATTTAATTAAAACAAATGAAAGTGATGCGTTTGAATTTTTCTATTTAATTCTTAAGTCGGGAATAATGATATTCTGCTAAAGGTTTACACCAATTGGTTACAAAGAAATTTGTAGGTGTGTTTTGTGTTCGTAAAACCAAATATAGGTCACGTTTTTTACACTTTGTGGTTTTTAAATATGCGCTTGTGTGTTCTTTAAGCTGTTGATTTAATGAAATATTTGTTGGCCAAGAACACAAAAATAAATACAAGTTACTAAATTTTGTACACACTCGCTTAAGTCAATGTACGCTAAATAATAAACTGGTTTTCACTCTTTGTAGCATGACCATTTTTAAGTTTAGCTTCTTGACAGTCATTCTTTTTCTTATGTTTGTACTGTGTACATGGCAATTGTCTTACATATAACACAAGCTGTTTGCAACTTTGTGTAACTGATTTCTTCGTTTGATTAATTTGGTTCTAAGAACGATTTTGCAAGTCATTTTTAATAGATTTATTTGCAGTTAAGCAAAAACATTATTTATATTCTTATATTCCAAGAATAAGTTAGTTAAAACGAAGTATTTGACATCATTATGACATTACTGACATGATTAAATTGCCATAGAAATATATAAAAAACTCCACTTATCATTTTATTTGCAGAAAACAGTTTTTATGATGTAAAACAAAGATTTTGAAAAAAGATTGTAAAGTATGGGAGAGGTAAGAACTTTTTAACACTTTGGCCCTACAAATTGTCTGTTTTTGTAATTTGTTTAATTTTTAATGCAAAGTAACATTACATTATTGTTGACTTATAACATCCACTATTTGAGCAAAACATATTTATTTTTAAAATGAATGTAAATTATTAGGTTACCAGCTTTGGCGAAATCCCCAACTAAGATATAAATGAACTGGCTTCAACCATCTTAAGTGACTCGCAATATACATCATCAAATGTATACAACCATAATGTACAGGATGTCTGGTAGCAGATTTATATTTTCATACTTGAATAAAAACGTAGTAATTGACACAAAGTTTTATTAATTTTATTTTTGAAGGAGTATGTCGAGTTGACCACACTATTCAAAACGGAGCCTTGTGTTCTGCGCCACACGCTGCAGTAAACTTGGTTCAATTGAGCCGATTTCTGGACGAATATTTTCCTTTGAAGCTACAATAGATAATGATGTGGCATATGCCGATGATATTGCTGTGGCGGTGTCGGGTAAATATCCGGACACCCTCTCACAGTGTTTGAATTCCGCACTGAGGATCATAGATGGGTGGAGCCCCCATAAATATAAAATAAAGTACAAGACTCCTCCTTTCGATCTGCCAACCCTAAAGGGCGTTGAGCTTAGTTTGGCAGATAGTGCCAAATACCTGGGAATCCATCTTGATTCAAAACTGTCTTGGAAGAAGAATGTCCAATTTAGAGCGGACAAGGCGGCTGTTGCCTTGTACCTGTGTCGTAAGGCCATTGGGAAGACCTGGGGTATAAATCCTTGGAATTCTTGCTGGCTATTTAACATGGTAATAAAGCCCATATTAATGTATGGGGCGCTTTTTTGGTGGACGGCTTTAGAGAAAACCACCTATTGCAGATTCATAGAAAGGATACTGCGGTCATCTGCTTTGATGGTAACTGGTGCTTCTTGTACTACGCCAACTAAAGCACTAATTACGATGATGCATTGGCTGCCAGCTGATCTCATGGCGAAGGAAGTGGCCATGTGCTCGGCAATTAGGCTAAAAGCCAGTGAGATGTGGAAAGAAGCGACAGAAGGTCATGCTTCGATAATAGAAAGAATAACGGACCTCCCGGAGTATATTGATTACTGTGCACCAGCTCTAATGCCCGACAAGAGATTTGACGTGATCTCATCAAGGACGGCCTCGGCAGCGAACCAAATGGGTCGCCAAGAGGACGTGCTTGAAGTTTTCACAGATGGATCCAAGTCGGACATGGGAGTTGGTGGTGGTATCTTTATGCCCCAGTATCAGAGGAGGATCAGTTTTAAGCTATACGATGAGTGTATCGTAATGCAGGCTGAAATTACAGCTATTTTGAGAGCTAATGAGTTGGTAAAAGCACTTATTTCGGCAATTGGTAAAGACACCTTCAACGTAACATCAGTGAAGCACGGACAAATAAGTGAAACAAAAATCCAAGTCAACTGCGAAAATGATTACCGAAAACTTTCTGCCGCTCTGGAAAAAGAAAAAAGATCTTTTTATACTTATCAACTTAAAAGTGCTAAAGGCCTTCAGGTTGTTATTAAAGGTATTGACCATTGCGTAGATATTGATGACGTTAAAACCGGATTGGAAGATAAAGGTTTTAAAATAAAAACCGTAGTAAATATCAGGAACCGTGAAAAGATCCCTCAACCCATGTTTAGGGTTGAACTAGAACCCAGGGATGTTGTCCTGAAAAAAGGTGAAATTCACCCTATTTATAACCTTAAATTTCTTCTGCATCGTAAGGTTACCGTTGAGGAGCCACATAAGCGTTCAGGACCCGTTCAGTGCCTAAACTGCCAAGAATTTGGCCACACAAAGGCTTACTGTAAGTTGCCCGCTGTTTGTGTTGTATGTGGCGAACTTCACGGCACAACTCAGTGCAATAAGCCAAAGGCCGACGCAAGTGTTAAAAAATGCAGTAACTGTGGAGGTAACCACACTGCAAATTATAGAGGTTGCCCTGTCTATACTCATTTTAAGCGGTCAATGACAAATAAGCCATTGATTTTAAATATGCCACCCCAGCAGTCAAACACCATTTCAACAACCAATTTTCCCCAGGTACGCCAGCCAACCAGCCATATACACGTGCAAAACCCCCAACAAATTTCTTATGCGAATGTGGTAAAATCCGATAAACCAAATTTGAATCAGGAGCCCAAGCCTCAAAACTCCGACCAACATTTTAGCAATCTTGAGGCAACTCTGCAGACTCTTGTTCAATCTATAAATACATTTACGGTGTCCATGACAAACATGATGCAGGAAATGCTGAAAATGCAATCCACCATTTTGCAGGCAATTTTAACAAAATGAATTGGTTAAAAATATGTTTCTGGAACGCAAACGGCATTCGCCAACATAAAAATGAACTTGAGCACTTCCTTATGGAAAAGCAGATCGATATAATGATGATTGCTGAAACCCATTTGACAACCAACAGTTATTTCAAAATTAATGGCTACACATTATATGACACAAAAGATCCCCGTGGAAGATCTTGCGGCGGTTCGGCAATTTTGATAAAGACCAGAATTAAGCATTATCTAATGAACGGGACACGTGAGGAATATCTCCAAGCTACAAATATATGCCTTGATTATTTTCATGAAAAAATCGTTATATCCTCGATTTACTCACCACCACGATTTTCAATAACAGAAAGCCAATATTCAAATTTTTTCAAATCGCTTGGTTCTCGATTTTTAGCGGCCGGCGACTATAACGCTAAACACACTTTTTGGGGATCACGTTTAATTACCTCGAAAGGCCGTGTGCTTTTTGATACCGTTTCCAAAATGGGCTTAGATGTGGTTTCAAGCGGACACCCCACTTATTGGCCGTCAGACCGACGAAAGATCCCTGATGTTATAGATTTTGGAGTTGCGAAAAATTTTCCTTCAGAGTGGATGCAAGTGGAGCCTTCATTGGATTTGTCATCAGATCACTCACCCACTATAATCTCTGTTTCGTTCCCCCAAGAGATTGGCTCCCCGTTGACCGTCAATAGAGTTAATTGGCTAAAATACAAAAAATTTTTGAGTACACATTGTAGTGAAAATATCGCCTTGAGAACACCTGAGGATATTGATGCGTCAATTAACGATTTTTCTGAAAACCTCAAACTGGCCGTACAGCATGCTACCACTAGTCATATAAGACACAGAAATGAGAACAATAGAACTTATTCGGCTGAAATTGAACAACTTCTGTCAGAAAAAAGAAGAGTTAGAAGAGAGTGGCAAACTCGCAGGTCTCCCCAGCTTAAAACTAGGCTACGGGAATGCGTAACTCGACTAAGAAATCTGCTTGAAATCCAGAGAATATCTTCCCTTAAAACATATTTGGAAAGCTTGGATGGTACCCCGCAATCTGACTATTCTCTGTGGAAAGCGACAAAAGGTCTGAAAAGACCCGTAATAGGTAAGCCACCTTTGCGAACTTCAACTGGCGACTGGGCACGAAGCGATTCCGAAAAGGGGATGGTGTACGTTGATCATTTGAGAAATGTTTTTACGACAAATGATTCAGCGGATGCTGCAGTAGAATTTCCGCCGTATGCTGTTAGACAGCCTGTGTCTTTGAGACTTAACTTTCAAGATGTCGAAAACGTTATCAATAACATAAACCCCAGGAAAGCTCCAGGTATAGATCAAATTACTGGTAAAATGCTTGAACAGTTACCTCGTGTAGCTAGAAGAGTTCTACTTTTTATTTTTAACGCTATTTTACGCCTTGAGTATTATCCTGCAGAGTGGAAGGTCTCTTTGATTACTATGATACCCAAGCCAGGGAAGGATCCGACTAAAGTAGAGTCATATAGACCAATAAGTCTACTACCAACAATTTCAAAACTGTTCGAAAAATTGTTAATGGCGAAGTTGTTTCCATTACTTAATGATGTGGGATGTATCCCTGATCATCAATTTGGCTTTCGGGCTAAACATAACACCATAGAACAAACACATAGGCTAGTCAATGTCATAAGACAGACTTTTGAAGACAAAAAGTACTGTTCAGCTCTATTCATCGACATTTCCCAAGCGTTTGATAAAGTGTGGCACGACGGACTGATGCACAAAATAAAGTTGAACTTGCCGGCAAACACTCACAAGCTTCTGGAAAGCTACTTATACGAGCGGAAATTTGTTATCAAAGAAGGTGACTTTACAAGTCTCTCACAGTCAATCGGAGCAGGAGTTCCCCAAGGTAGCATCCTAGGACCCACTCTATATTTGATTTACTCATCTGACATGCCAACGAGATCCGAAATCCATACTTCAACTTTTGCAGATGACACAGCTTTTCTTAGCGTTCATGTAAACCATCAAGAAGCTTCACGAAATTTGCAGCAGTATATTTCAATATTAGAGAAATGGTTGAAACTTTGGAAAATAAAAGTTAATGAACAAAAATGTACACACGTTACATTCACACTGCGTAAGCAAACATGTTCGGCTCTCCAAATTAACAATACACCTATTCCGCAGCATAATGAAGTTAAATACCTTGGTATTTACCTCGACCGTAGGCTAACGTGGAAGCCTCACATTGATGCAAAAGTCACTCAGTTGAAATTAAAAGCAGCGCAACTAAATTGGCTTATGGGCAGAAATTCGACATTGAAGTTGGACTGCAAACTTTTGTTATATAACGCAATTTTAAAGCCTATATGGTGCTATGGAGTTCAATTATGGGGAACCGCCTCAACATCTAACATTGAAAAAATTCAAAGACGACAAAACCAAATTCTTCGTACGATTACTGCAGCTCCATGGTACGTAAGAAACTCACGAATTCACAACGATCTGTGTGTTCCGCTGGTAACTGACGAGTTCTCTAAGTATGCCACAAGGTATATCAGTAAACTGGAACTTCACCCAAATCCTCTTGCACGCAACATACTTAATTTTGGCGGCCACTCTCGGTTGAGAAGAAGGGATACCCTGGCCACCATCAGAACGTTAAATAGGTGATTCTACCGATATTATTCGCGCGAAATGAAACTATTTTGTCTAGCAGTGGCTGGACTTAAATAACTTTTGTATTTAGTATTAAGATTTGAATACTTATTGTTAGTTCATATTTTGAAGATTCAATAAATAAATGAATGACAAAAAAAAAAAAAAAAAAAAAAAAAAAAAAAATTTTGAGAGCAGCTAACTGGCTGAGGTACTATAGGGTATACGGGGTGAATATCCGAATCTGTACTGATAGTAAGGCTGCGTTAAATGCGCTTGTGGGTGTCTATACGACGTCCAGGTTGGTTCAGGAATGCCGGATATCTCTTAATGAGATAGCGAGACATTCGAGCCTGGAGCTTTTCTGGGTACCGGGGCACAGTGGAGTGCCCAGAAATATTGTGGCGGATGAGCTGGCGAAAGCCGGAGCTCGTCTACAGAGAGGGGACATTGATACGATGGTTGGAGTCCCGCTTAACAGCTGTAAAAACCAAGTGCAGCGTCAACTTGTAGGGACTGCGCAGGACAGATGGTCTGGTGAGGTCACCTGCCGAGTAGCAAGGCTGACATGGCCTGCGTATGATCGTAGTAGAACTGCGGTCTTAAAGGGGTTTCCCCGTCAAAGGTTGCGTACCTTGGTGGCAGTTCTGACAGGACATTGTCTCATAGGGACGCATGCTAGGAGGTTAAATCTTCCATTTAATGATTTCTGCAGAAGTTGCGGGGATGAGGACGAGGAGGAAAGTGTTGAGCATTTCCTCTGTCGATGCCCGGCTCTCAGTTCTATGAGAGCGCTGTACTTAGGCGGACCGATGCTGCACGGGTTAGCAGATATATCGGAATGCCGAGTGAACGGACTGGATTCCTTTATCCAGTTTTCGGGTTGGTTTGAATCTGAACCGTCGGGGGAAGTGTAAGTCTCGCGGGCTGCACTTCTCCCTCAGGCAACACAACGGGACCAAAAGGACCCAAGTGGGCTGGTTTCATGAAACTGGCGGCCTGTACAACCTAACCTAACCTACAATAGATAAGGGATTGTTATTATAAACCCTCTCTTTGAGATGACCCAATAAAAAACTGCATGGAAATTAGATCAAACGGTTATTTATTTATTAAAAGTGGATATCACATACAACAAGAAATAAATCTTTTAAATTACTGTATGTGATCTTATAACGATACAATACAATATTGTTTTATATATAAAAAACAAAATAAACAGTTTATAATATCAGTATTACAACATAAAAGATACAAAAAAGTGCAAAAATGCAAAAGTAAAATAAGAGAAAAGGAAAATTAACATTTATTTCAAAAAAATTGTATTAAAAAAATGGATTTCAAATAGATTTCAATTTCTATAGCAAACAAGTAAAAAAAAAAATAGTAATAAAAAATGGTAATACGGGAAGTCTAAAGTATACTTAAAAACTTGAAAACAATTTCTTTTTAAAGCGTACAACGTCGCCTGTGTTTTGCATAGAATTAGGAAGTGAGTTCAACAGTCGTATTGTATTTGTAAAAAATTGCCATTCAGAGATTAATGTTTGATATCTAAAATTAATAGTGTATTTACCTCTATTAGACTGTGCAAATTGAAGACGTTCAAATAAATAAATTGGTTCTTTCGTGTAAATAATTTTATGTAGCAATATTAAAGACTTAATCTTCAGCAGATCCAAGAGCTCAACTCCATATAAAGATTTTGAATACTGTGTAGTACCTTCATATCTCTTGATACAGTATACGTATCGCAAAATTGCGTTATAGGCTACAACTAATCTGCTCTTGCTATATGAATCACAATACGCAAAAATTTCACAGCCATATAACAACATGGGCATTAAATACGATTTCGCAAGAAGCACGCTTATGCAAGTCGGTGTAAACTGTTGTGAAGAGTATAACACTCGAAGCATTGAAAATATTTTTCCAGAGATAGAGTTTATGTGTGTATCCCATTGAAGTGTTTTGTTAAAAATAATTCCAAGATTGTTAGCGGAGTCGACGATAGCAATGTCTTTATTCCCTATAAATATCGGAGTATCTATGGTTATGCTCTGATTTCTTTGGGCTATAATGAGACATCTAGATTTTTTAGGATTTAAGTATAGCCCATTAGATGATGCCCATAAAAATATGTTATTTAGGTCAACGTTAAGCTTGGCAATACATTCTTCTATCAAATTTTTCTTACAACTTATATATATATTTGTACATCATCTGCATCCATGTGGATTCTGCTATATAATAGTTGCTTAGGTAAATCATTAATATAGAGAGTGAACAAAAGTGGCCCCAAAATAGAACCCTGCGGTACTCCTTTAGAAACATGTAAAGCAGAAGATATTGAATCACCAGCACATACAGATTGGTAACGATCGGCAAGATAACTTGCAATGAGTGAAGTGGAAGTTGGAGAAAATTTGAATGTACTGTACATCTTACTACAAAGAATTTCATGACCAACAGAATCAAATGCTTTGGAGTGATCCAAGAGCATATGGGAAGTCCCCAAAGCGACTGATAAGTTTTTGGGGGAAAATTTCCTAAAGCAAATTCATCGAAGTTTTGGCTGTGTATGCAGTTGCCCCATGATGTTGCAACCACGTATGTGAAGAGTACTTGGTTAGTAAAAAAGAATTCCGTAATCATGCGTCAATAATTTTCACCGTTGATATTCATCGCCTGGTCTCGAAAATTTTGGAAAAAATGGTCCAATTTTCTCATGCGTGGATAAGGCACACAAAACAGTTACCCTTAGGCAATGCAATGATTTTTGTTTTTTCACTCGAGAGTTGCGGGTTCTTGGTGGGTACTTAGTTTTGCTTGTTGCCATCGCCGTTTAAGTGAAAATGAGCCTCATCGTCTAAAAAATGTAATTTACGGTCTACGATGGCCGATTGATATTGAAGCTACGTAAGTGGGAAAAAACATTTTTTTTTCCAAAACCATTTATTTCTCAACATTTTTTACTTCAATACAATACAATATGTATAATTAATGTTATTATAGCTTTTTTAACAAATCTTTAATTTTCTAGAAAAAAAATTGTTAGACCAAACAAAATTTTTTTGTGTCTGTTTTTGGTTGCATTTTATTCAAAATACGCGTATAAAAAAGTAAGATTTTTTTTTATCTTGGACCAGTACTCAGGGGATAGCCCCTACATATGCCGTGCATTGTACTGGAACTAGGAAAATAGATTATGAGAAGGAGGAAAGGGAGAGTAATGTTTGTGAACTTAACACATGGAACGACCAAAACAAACGTTATCACACCTTCGACACTGCTCAAAATAACAAAAATTAGTTCAATACCGCGCACACCGTAAAGTAATAAATACATAGGAGGAACATAAAAAAGAAATTAATAATAACAAATAGAGAAGAAACAAACGGCAGTAAAAACATAAAATAATAAGAAAAACACGTGCACACATGATGCAAAACAAAACTCTACCTATTACGGTATAAATTCGGTTTTTAGAAATTAATAATAAACATAAGTATAGAAAACACGGACGACAATGAAAAACACGTGTGTACAGAACGAAAGACAAAACACTACTCTGATGCACATTTCCAAAAAAATTTCTTTCCTAGAAAAAGATTTTTAAATAATCTTTTCAGCATCCCAAAAATCAGACAAAATGAGATAAACTTTACGATCTGACAACACTGACGGTAATGCAAGTTAGGAGGGCGGATTGATATTAAAGCTACCTATCGATATGGGAGAAAAACATTTTTTCCTTATAGCTCAATCCATTTAGTAAGACGAAATTCAACTTTTCTATACCATCTGAATAATACGATTTTCGAAACCCCTCAAAAGACGTGTTAGTTTCGGTAATCACTTCTTCGTTTGAGATGAATCTCTTTCCTGACAACCATCTTTTCAACTTTGGAAACTGAAAAAGTCACTAGGAGCTAAATGTGGACTATAAGGTTTCATTTCACGTAATTTCAGCATCGTATCTAATACTGTGTGAACCGATGCCTTGTCTTGAAAAAATAGCATTTCTTCTTCTTCTTCTTCAAATATGGTCGTTTTTTTCTTTTTCTTGATTTCAACAATCAGTTGATCCAATAATGCACGATAATACTTTCCTGTGATTGTGGATATTTTTCAAGATAATCGATGAGCATCCCAAAACACAGTGGCCATAACCTTTCCAGCCGATTTCAGTGTCTTCGCATTCTTCGGAGCATTTCCACCAGCTCCGCCCATTGTTTCGATTGATTTCTGTTTGCACATGTAAAATGGTGAGCCCACATTTCATCAGCAGTTATTAATCGACGTCAAAAATCAACAGAACTACGCTCTATCACGTTGAAACACCATTGTGAAGTGGTCTGTGGAACTCGTATTTGTTCGACACTGAGCAAACGCGGCAGACATCTTACCGCAAGCTTTTTCATATGCAAATGTTCATGCAAAATGTTGAACATACGTTAATATGATATGTTCACTATCTCAACAGTATCACGTAACTTGACTTGGTGATCATTTATAATAATATCGATGATTTTCTTCAGTAACAACCTCTTTTGGCCTTCCTGTTGATGGTATTGTTGGTGTTCATGTTCGGCTGCGTTTAAATTCTGCAACCTATTATTTTACCATGTAGCCTAAAGGAGCAGGCTTACTGTAATGTTTATCGAGCTTTTCTTTTGTCGCTTTCGACGTTTTCCCTTTTCAATAATAGAATTTAATCAATGCACGAAATTCACTTTTTTCCATTTTTCAAGAAATACAAAAGTTGCTTTCTTCACACGGCTACAAGAAATAAACTAATCGATTAATTTTGATGAAATTTTAATAGCTGACGTTTAACAGATCGCAATTAGTAGCCATCTCGCGCTTAGTAGCTTTAACATCAGTCCGCCCTCGTAACATCTCTCTAACATCTTTGGACAAAATTTTTTGTGCAAATCAAAATAACTTTATTTCTATTCTTGAACGAGCTCAATTCTCAAAGGATGGAACTTCAGATCGTTTTTTAAAATTTCATTAATAATCGCTCTTGGCGACTTGGACAGCCAGCCAGGCTACTCTTTTCCAATTTAGAGCGCTTTGTTTCTTTATAAAGAGGAACTCTATTCTTTATTTTAATTTATAAAAAACTCTTAGTAAACTAAATTAAATTTAATCTATAACTAGATTAAATAATATATTTTTTTACGTTCGCTGATAGTGTGCAGACCGAGAGACGAAATTTGCTGATTTTCATGTAAACTTTCGGGTCGTTGGGCATTCATAGCCGAAGCAGTGGGTACAGAGATTACGCGCAATCTCTGTACCCACGATCGAATTAAATTTACTCTCGGTCCATCATGTATTCGCTGAATACTGAACTTTGAACAAAATTGTCGACGACTAATTGCGAAACAATCAATATTCTTAAAAAATGTCTCCACAGTGAATGCACAGAGCTCACTTGACCACTGCGACATCTTGGCTGACTAAACCGTACATTCGATAATTCCAAAGGTGGCACCGTTTATTACTTTTTGAAATAAACGTGTTTAAAATATAAATATGCCACCAGACTGCCTGCACCTTGTGTAGTGTTTTTTGTGACTCCGAGAAATAGGTTTTGCTTTGGCGTAGACCAAACTAGACATAGGGGAAAGTATTCCCTCGTTTGTTGTAGCAAACAAAACTCTAAGAAGCCGCATGACTTATGTTGTGTTGGACTCCCGAAAGGGTTTATTACCTGAACGGGGATTAGTAAAGCCCCCAGGAGATTCTGCTTGTAGACCATCTCAGTGCTGATCATGGTAGAGATGCTACAATTGTCTGGCTGTGGTTTAAACTTAAAATCGCTGGAATTGAAATTAGTTTCTCTGATAATTATGTTGCAATGCCGAATTTCGGGGGCTAATAACCGCCCAAGTTGCTGTTGTCTTGCAACAGATACATGTGTTGTAAGAAACCAGAAGTAGTGGTGAGTTGGTCAAGGGTTGATGTTCTTAATAGACTTTGGCCTACCAACTCAGTAAGCCTTGCTTGCGTTCCCTTGACTGTTGGGAAATTGCAAGTAGGAGGGATTAAAAGGCCCGAAAACTTAAGCAAGGGGTTCTTCTATTTGGCTACAAACTTATAGCAAATAGGTGCGACCTGTGTGAACCTAGCAAACTACACGGGAACGATAATGAATCGTGAATAATTTACCCCATTGAGTTTATCTATTATTAGATTAGGCCGTATACGCATGTCTTGATTTTTCTTTTTACCTTTTATTTATTTATTAAATCTTCTCACTGTGAACTAACAATAAGTATTCAAATCTTAATATTAAATACAAAAAATTAAATTAAATGCTAAACAAAAAGTTTTAGTTTGCGACAATTGTATCGGTAAATCACCTATTTAACGTTCTGATGGTTGCAAGGGCATCCCTTCTTCTCAACCGAGTGTGACCGCTAAAATTAAGCATATTGTGTGTAAGAGGGTTTGGGTTAAATTCCAGTTTGCTGATATACCTTGTCGTATACTTTGAAAGTTTGTCGTGAGTGTTTTACGTTCCATGGAGCTGCAGTAATCGGTCAAAGAATTTTGTTTTGTCTTCCATCCAGCGTATTCGTGTTTTTTGTTTACTGTCCTCTGTGTTCTCTTTATGTATTCATTACTAATTTCTCTTGATTGTTCTTACTATGCTATTAGTTACCTGTCAGTGTATCAGGTTTGGACTAAGTTTTGTTAGCTTGAGCCATAACGAAAGTACGATATTTAAAATTGTTTCAAATTTTTATTTATTCATCAATAATTTATTTATTCATCAATAACAATTAATTTATTCATCAATAACTATATTGTTCCCTTCAAAGTAATCCCCCTCAGTTGTAATGCGTTTTTTACAGTCCACGAAACACTTGAAACGCGCTTTTGGTATTGCCAACAGCTCCTGTTGCGATTTTTCTTTTATCATAACAAAACCCTTTCCTTTCATCAATGTATTCAGTTTTGGAAAGAGGAAACATTCAGCGGGAGCTAGTGAATTCGGTGGTTGAGGTATGTTAACGGTTTTATTTTTGCCCAAAAACTCACGTACAAACATCAATGTGTGAGCTGGTGCGTTATCATGGTGCAAAATCCATAATTGGTTCTTCCACAATTCTATGCGTTTCTGACGAATTGCTTTGCGCAAAGGACGCATAACTTCAAGGTAGTATTCCTTGTTAACCGTACAACCTTGTAGCAAGAATTCATGATGCACTACGCCTTTGCAGTCGAAGACAACAGTGAGCAAAACCTTCACATTAGACCGAGCTTGATGTGCTTTTTTCGGTCTTGGCTCTTCTGGACGCTTCCTTTGGGATGATTGGGCTTTAATTTCATGATTTGTCACCAATTATGGCCTTTTTGAGGAAATCTGGATCGCCGTTGACGATGTTCAACAGCTCCTGAGCGATGTCCATGCGACGTTGTTTTTGCTCAAAATTTAGTAAAAACGTAAAAAAGTCAAAAACAAACTGATAATCTGAAATGGCTGATATTGCCAACTTATATAACAGACAAGTGTACCAACATAACAGAAAAATGTGAAATGTGAAAAGAAATGAACATACGTGGCTGACGAAATTTAAAATAACGGTTCTTTTATGAACAGACCAGACTTAGTGCACAGTATTAACTAACTTAATCCCATTTTCAACTAAATTAATTCCAACCTTGTGCTATGTTGTGGTAAGATTGGTTTTGGTCTTTCCGTCTTGTTCAAGTCAAACGTCCACAAATACTACTGTCTCTTTCTTCCTCCTATTTTCCTAGTTCGAGTACAATTCATTGCATATGGAAGTTGTCCTCTGAATAGTGGTCCAAGTTAAAAAAAAATTAACTTTTTTGTTAAGTTTCGTCAATTTTCCGTTTGGAATTATCTGTTTGTTTGTAATGATTTTAACACAGTACAAATGATATCAGTTATCGGCCCAGGCTATCTGAAATCCGAGTGGAGTCTTAAAAACAGGGTCGACTTCAACGTTCATAAGAGCCAAAGCTGCTTCATCTGAACGAACAGATAGTAGTTATAAATATTAAGGAATCGAATGCCCTTGATGTTCTTGGATTGAAAGAGCAATCAAGTTTCCCTGTGTTTTGAAACGGTGTAAGATACATTATATAGCATCCGATCTGCTCACTATTCATACCACATATATCCGACCCAGGAGCGGATAAAACTCTCTTGTTTGGGACGGTGGAAATAACATCTTGTAATTGTGCACAACCACTTTTAAGACGATTTTTATTTTAATGCTATTACTGTGATATATTTTAAAAAATTAAATTTAATTTACCTTTTTTATTTAATATTAAAAAATGTTCGTGCTCAAATATCTAACAAAGGAAATTCCACAGATTGAAAATCAAGATTAGCATATTTTAACAATACTTGTGCCATAAAATATCTTTGATTTTCTCAAATGTCTGGCGAGACACAATCAGATAGCCAACCTTTAGCGAACTTGAAATAATTTGTAGAGGATATAAACCAAGTGGCTAATTTTAAATAGAAAAGTAAGACATTTTTCTCAAGACTTGTTACCAAGAAATAAAAGCAAGAAATAAAAATAAATACCTACGGCTACATTTCATTTTGTTCTGGAGAAAGAAAACCAACCAGGACACAACTTTAGCAAAGATATAATCATTATATAAATACATACCTACATTTTATATACATAAGCATTTCTACGAGAAAGAGATTTCAAAATTAGCTGTTTCCTTGAACTGCGTTAAAAGAAAAGTTATTTAAAAGAAAAAAAAACACAATTTTCAAAATTACGAAGTTTTAAAATTGAAATACACAGACCGTTGAGGACTTCTCTACTTTGCAATCAGCAATCTACTTGGAAAGAAATGAACATTTTATTACTGCTGAAGGTACAAACAGGAATTAGTAGTATTTTGTAGGTAAATTACACAAGAGTTCTTCTTGTATTTATTTGCAACTTGCCGCCTGTTGTTGTAAAGTGGCTTTTGATATTTGATTGCGCAATTGGGAGCAGGAAACTTTTCTTAACGTTTTTTTGCTTATTATTTTGGCCTTTATGGTGTTGAGTATGATTATTATTGCCGTTGTTGTTTTTATTGTTTAGGTAGTTCAAAGTAAATTGAATATTGGGTTGGGAATAATTTCAATTAAGACATATTGCGATATTTTTAGTAAACGTTTGAGCCATGCCGGCGTTTTACTTAAAGGAGCAATCGATTTGTGTTTTCCCCTTCCAAACACTTAAAGTTATACAACATTATACAAGATTTGATTTGTATTAAAACTAAAATTTTTTCTTTGCAAACAAATTTGAAGAAGTAAATAGTATCATGAGTAGCAGGAAATAAAACTATTACCTTCGAAATTAACAACGAAAATTGTATATTAGGTTTTTGATTTTTGCACATTTTTACATCAGGTTTTAGATCAAGTTTTCAATATGAGCTGAATATAGACAGAGCTATGGCTCGGTGGCAGAGTGGCTAAGGCAGCCATCCATGATGCGTCATGACCGGAGTTCAAATCCGAAAATGGGTGCTAATAAGTGGTGTAGCGGCTACGAAACAGCCAGTTGTCTCCCATCTAAAAGGGCTTGATTAATTTTCTGATCTCCTTCAATCAAAAATTATTCATCACAGCAAATTTGTATTGTAAAAATCCTTGAACTAAAGCCCGATGTACAAAACGAAACATCTAATTTAAAAATTATAAAGTTCAAGAAACATGAATAAATTAATATATGAAAATTATTTATGGAATTTATTTCTAAATAATTTTTCACTGAAATCTGAACTATATGAATTATCTATGTATACTTCTAATCCTTATCCTTACCAATTTGATAAATATGAAATCAGCTTTGTCTATATTGATTCTCAGTGGCTGAGTTGGTTAAGCAGCCGTATTAAAAATACATCATGTTTACATGGTACTGAGTTCGAATCCTAGTGGGTGCTGATGAGCAGTGTAGCGACTGTGAAACAGCTAGTTATCCCCCAGCTTTAGTGTATTCAATTATTTTTTCCTGTCTTCTTTGATCAAGAGTTATTGATCGCGGCAATTATTGTTATAATTATAAATAAAAATATATCTTGCCTTAAGCCAGAATTGAACTCGAGCTAGACGAATGATACCAACGCATCATCATATAATATGAGAAATATTAAAATAAAGTTTGACTATTTTACATTAATACATACATATAGTCAAAGATAATAATCTAATTAAAATAATCAACAGGCTTTTAAGTCCTCAGCATTGGAAAGACATTTGATACCGTTTATCACAACGTTCTAGAGTACAAATTTCTTCAAACTAATATACAAAGATATTTGTGTATGCTTGTTGGAGATTTTCTTTATTAAAAGACAAGGCCTTCCCCAAAAATTATAACAACTGGTCTACCTTAGAGCTCAATTTTAACCCCTCGACTCTACTTCATTTATACTAGAAGCATTTTCAAACAAAATGGAAAACGGATTCGTTACCTGCACAAAACTAAAAAGAACCCTAATAAAACGCAATCCATAATATTTCTTTACAACAATTCTCCAATTCCACCGTCTACTAAGTCTTAAAAACGAGATAATTACAGTTCAAAATTTAAAAATGAGGTCAAATATTTAGGTATGTGGCTGAACAGAAAACTTCATTTCTCTAAGGACATCGAAGAAAGCGGCAATAAAACGTTAAATACTACCAGAACCCTCTAGACTTTATTGAACAAGCGCTCTTCACTTAGCCTACAAAACAAAATCTAATATACAAAATTGTGATAAATAATAAAGCAGCAGAACCAAAATTTGAAGAAGCTTAAAATTATCCAAAATAAATGCCTTAAAATCATAAACACCATACACTGAAAATACTCTACACAGCTTCTTTCTTCATAACCAAACTCAATATGAACGAAAAGAAGACTTCATAAAAAAACTCAACAATAAATATCACGAAAAAATAGAAAATTCCTCTTATCAGCTGATAAGAGAATGTAGTGACATGGCTTAAAATTGCTTTAAACAAAAATCACTAAACTGAAAATGATATGTGTGTAATGCATTGTTACTTTTGATAACGTAATTATGTACACATCGCTCCCTTATTGCAACATAGTCATATCTCAGAATTGTTAACAGTACTACCTTTTACATTGTGCCAAAAATTTATTCAAATTACTTTTAAACTGTTTCTTTTAGAAGATATTTTCTAAAAAAATTTTCTAAGACTTATATGGAAGCTAAAATTTTGAATGTGTTTTTCTCGAAACAAGCTTTTTTGAATTATGACAATATTGCAATAAAGGAGCAATATATGTATATTTTCGAATTATAGTTGAATTTTTCTTTCGTCATAGAAAGGTTAACATAACGCCATCGAAATATTAGTCGATTTGTGTCTGCACACGAGCCAAATTCCTGTCGTTTACGGGAGGTCTTTATTTTCTGCTTTAAAATGTTGACGTCTGAGACTGAGGCTCATGGAATGCTCGCAATTATCTGTGGTGAAGCTATTAGTAAAAGAAAGTTCCGAAAATTGTTTCAGAACTTCAAGAATGGTAATTTTGACGTCGAAGACCAAATTAGAATATTGCTGATTCGTTTGTTATCCCATTTATATTGTACATAAAAATAGAATTGAAAGAATTCAAAGGAAATTTGGTAAATTTGCTCTACGTATCGATCAGTCTTTGCTAATGCCGACTTCATATAATGCTCGTTGCTGTTTGTGTTAGTCGAACTATTCAATCGTGCTCTATAATATTTAATTTGATTAATGGTTTTGATTGTGTATACTTGTTGAGTTTGATGAAAATTAGTGTACCTATTAAAAATCTTTGATACAGTAACTGGTTTTATGCTGCAAACCATAGTACAATTATATAGGATGTTTTTTTAAGCCCGATAGAACTTGAAATTGTAAAAAATAACACAAAAAATTAAATTGTAATCAACATTTTTTTTTATTCGAAAGATCAATACGTGACATTAACATTTGAAAATGATTTCGGGCATATGGGCACCGTGGCTGTTTTTGACGAAGCGCATTCTGGACGTCCAATTTTGGGCCACTTTTTCGAACACTGCTGGCCGTATGTCACGAACATACATGGTTTATCAGCATAAACCAGTGACTTCACGTAGCCCCACAGGAAATAATCGAGAGGTGTCAAATCGCACAACCTTGGAGGCCAATTGACAGGTCCATTTCTCGAAATCAACTTATCGCCAAATTTTGATTTCAGTAAGTCGATGGTTGCGTTCGCCGTATGGCACGTAGCGCCATCCTGTTGAAACCACATCTCCTCCGGATCAATGTCATCCATATTTTCAAACAAAAAATCATTGATCATGGTGCGGTAACGATCTCCATTGACCGTAACGCGAGCTCCGGCCTCATTTTTGAAGAAATAAGGTCCGATGATGCCACCAGCATGAAAACCGCACCAAACAGTGCATTTTTCTGGATGTAATGGAGTCTGTAGGGTCTCTTGTGGATTGGTCTCACTCCATATGCGGCAATTTTGCTTATTAACAAACCCGTTAAGCCAAAAATGCGCCTCATCGCTGAACACAATTTTGCGATAAAACAACGCGCGAATCGACGACTGATTTTCAAAGTAAATTTGGATAATTTCGTAGCGTTGTTCAAGCGTGAGTCTATTCATGATGATTTGTCAGAGTATACTGAAACAAATAAAAAAAATGTTTCATCAAAATTTAATTTTTTGTGTTACTTTTTACAATTTAAAGTTCTATCTAGCTTAAAAAAACACCCTATACTATGCGTGAGCCATTGCTGCGAGCTTTTTGTACATGGAATAATGTGAATAATATTGTCAGTATTGGTTTTTCGCTTTCTGTTAATGCCTTCAAGTTACTTTTGGATAATAAGGATTTATTTCATGTATTATTTGGTTAATTTGTTATTGGGCTGAAATGATATTGTATTTTCATAGCCAAATTATGTAGATAAATAAATAAAGACTAGTAGTGCGATTCTCTAACTTTTAACGATTCGATAATAGCAACTTTTGTCATCAAATTTCATCGCTTGCACTAACGATTGAGTGATTCTGTAACTTATTTCTAACGATGTAAACAGCTGTATTTTTCTGTTTATTCATATAAACATCAAGTGGCATCTTTGCCAGAATAAAGCGAAAACTACGAAGAAGAAAAGAAAAAATAAATTTTTGCATAACAATATGTATACATATTGATTTTTATTTGTTGTGATTTTAGTTTTTAAGTGACAATAAATATTATTTATTTTGTAATAAGGTAAGTAATATAAAATATGTGTCCATATGTTTCATTTATTTGTTTATATGTACTAATTTCTATATGTTCAGAATGACTACAAATAAGACTGGTGATAATCAATATAACTTTTTAAATTCATTAACTGTCAACTCAAAGGAATTGTCCAACTCCTGATAAACACACTGATTATCCCTTGAAGCGTTCAAACTTGTTTCACACACACAAAACACACTTTACCGGTTAAAATATTATACTGAAATTTTTGATTTTGAAAATGTATTTAATAAATATTTTATGTATTTAATGTATAATAAATATTTATATGTCTTAAAAATCAGATTGTAAGCACTTTGTTTCATGGATGCACAATTTAAAAAAATACACTAACGATTAAATAAACAGCAAGAAAATTTTTGTCTTTAAGAAATCGACAATCGGCAGTAAAATTAACAGATGATTTTGATTGACTACGAATATCGTTAAGAATATGTTACGGAATAGCAAATTCGATAAAATATCGTTATAATTATTTTAATGATTTGATTATCGCTATATAAGTTACAGAATCGCACTACAGGTGGAAGAGAGAAGACTTTCGAAGATGAAGAATTTGAAGCATTATTTGATCAAGACTCATGCAAACGCAACAAAACTTGGCAGGTTCATTGCGAGTGATGCAATAAGCCTGAAAAATATGGGAATAATTCAGAAACAAAGAAATTTTGGTGTCGAGCGATGTTGAACGGAGTTTGTTCGCTATTGACCAGCTGCTTGCAACGCAAAGACGGAAGGGATTTATTCATCTCATTTTGAACTGGAAACTGCATTCATTACGTTAATCCCAAGCACCAAGAATCATGGCGGTATCCCGGCCATGCTTCCATGTCGACGGCCAAACCGAATATTCACGGTTCCAAAATCATGATAAGTTATTTTACATGATAAAGTAAGTCATACGGCCATGTCACAGAATTCACTTCCGTTCGGAAATTAAATTGAATCGGGTTTTTAATTCTTTAAAAAATGAAAATTTAAAACTTTTTCGGAATGAAATCAATTCTATAAAGTAATACTTTTTTCATTCTTGCAATTAGAAATGATTTCATTACGAAATGTTTTTTAGTTTTTGGTTTTTTGAAGAAGTAAATAAAGAATTGAATTCCGTTTCCGAATGGAATTAAGCTCTGTGACATGGCTGATAATAAAGTGATTTTACAGCAAGACTATACTCGACCTCATGTTGTAAAGGTGGTCAAAACATACTTGGAAATGTTGAAATGGGAAGTCCTATCCCACATACCATATTCTCTAGATGTTGCTTCCTCGGACTATCACTTGTTTCGAATAGATGCCTGAAAGATGCAGAAAGTAGTGGCCAGATAAACAATACTTCGAATCATGAATGTATAACAAATTTTTTACAATTTTGAAAAAAAACGGTGGAAGCAAAGTTGTACATTTATGTATTTTTTTTTTTAGTTTTGAGCAAAAACTATAAAACTATTAAGTCAAACCAGAATTGGACACAGGTAGTATTACTTATTGTTGCCATTTGCTATTACTTTATGAGTTATTATTTTAAAAAGTATGGCAAGCAATTTAAACCTAGTTAGTTTTATTTAAAATAGTTTAGGTTTTTAAAGTATTTTTCTACTTGACAAAAATGTTTTGCTACTTTGGCAAGCATCGATGTGTTTTTGAAAATAAAAAACAGCTGATAACTGGAAAGTAAATGCAAATCACGAAAGTAAATGTCAAATCACAAAAGCAAATAACAATATAACTTACTGTAGAAAGTGTGTCCAATTTTTTTTTAAATTGTTTTTTATAAAATCTAAATTAATAAAGTGATTTCAAATTGGCGAGCACTAATCTGACCGGTTTCAAAACACAAAAATCCACAAAATCTTATACGCAGCACAACTTTTTTTTGTGATTGGAATTAACTTTCAAAAAACGCGATTTGCAGAACATGCCTGGTAGTCAATATATTAGTAACTCAAAATTTTTAGTGGAAAGTTGCAACGACTAATATGCTGGCGTTTTCCCGATCACCTTTTCTGTGTGCAGAAGTACTTACGAGTATTTTGTCTTATTAACTTTCTTAGCTGCATGGAACATGTTATGGTTGTTGGGGCGTTTTTGGACAGAAAACGAGGAAAACTTGTTTATGGCCGCTAACAAAACAAAAAGATCAAAAGCTGAGTTCGTTGCACTCAAAGCTTATTTAATTGCCTTTGTTGTTGGCTTTCTTTGTCTTGTTTTTATTTATTATTTTTATTTATTTCTGTTTTAAATTTACATTAAATCTTGGTCACATTTATTTATGATTTTATTGTATGCTTCTTATACCTAAGAAAGCTTGTACTCGTATGCTTTTTTGTTGTCAATTAAAGCTGAATTTAAATTATTATTATATTTGAAAATGAATCTAATTATACTATTATAGTACTTTTAATTGAGACAATCACCCATATTCTGCTTGTCGGCGGAAACACCGTCGGCAATATTATGTCAACATCAATTTAAGACGACATCAATATTAATCTGACATTCCCTAACAGTTTTGTATTGATGTTGCAGGTTTATCGATAATGTTAATAAAATCCAACACACATTTCTAACGTATGTGTCGGTTGCTTAGTTTTGTTTACCTTTTGATTTAGAACAAAATTTTATGCAAAATAAGAAAGTTTGTGGAAAAAGAAATTTGAGGAAGCTTTTAAATACAAAATGTTTTTCCATCCATATTCAGATTTCAGTGACGAAGAAAACAAAACAAACTTAATAGTGGAAAGAAGACTGCTTAGACAGAAGCCGTGCATTTAAAATTTTGAACTTTATAAAAAAATTTTAAGATTTGAACGTTATTTTCGCTTGAATAAACCGTCTTTCAAGCATTTGTTAGAAGCAATAGAGCCTCGTTTAAAGAAAGGGATCAGATCGACGTTTATTCCAAACACCATAAAATTAGCGACGACATTGCAATTTTTTGCTCAGGGATCATGCCAGCTCAATATTGGAAATGATTTTGACCTTGTACTATCACAACCCGTTGTGTCAAAGATTTTATGCGAGACTGGATGTTATAGCGAATAAAGTATGCCCACAATGGATAAAATTTGACATGACTGATGCTGAAAAATTAAGTTAAATTGTAATTTTTTGGAAAAAAAAAACGCACACACGGACACATCAAAATCTTAGCCCTAAAATAGAAGACCAGCATCTGTATTTCAACAGAAAATTATATTTTAGCTTAAATGCCATGATTGTTAGTTTTTCATTTTATAGGTATTTATTTTTGTATGTATTAATGTTAAATAGTCGAACTTTTATTTTTAATATTTCTAATATTATATGATGATGGTTAAGTTGGTTAAGCAGCCGTATTAAAAATACATCATGTTTACATGGTACTAAGTTGGAATCCTAATGGGTGCTAATGAACAGTGTAGCGACTGTGAAACAGCTAGTTGTCCCCCAGCTTTAGTGTATTCAATTATTTTTTCCTGTCTTCTTTGATCAAGAGTTATTGATCGCGGCAATTATTGTTATAATTATAAATAAAAATATTTCTTGGCTTTAGCCAGGATTGAACTCGAGCTAGACGAATGATACCCACCCATCATCATATAATATTAGAGGTATTTATTTTTCTATATTTTGTATTTAAATTTGATTGTGTTATATTACAGATTTGCGATCACAAAATCCGAATTCGATTTGTGGATGCCTGATACCAAGGGTCTAGCCACGATTCGCTTACTTGGAATGTGAGTCATGCAAAACAAATTTTGCAAACACGTTATGATGCAAATGATTGTAATTCGTGGCTGTCTAATTTTAATATTTTTGATTGAATATCTTTAATATCCCTAATGTTCCGCTTCGTAGACAAAATTGAGTTGGAAATTTCTTTGTGAAAGTTCGGATTCAATTTGTGGGACACCTTGAAACAAATTTAGCTATTTCTGAAACAGCAGTAAGTTTGAAACAGCTTCCTTCAGTGGGAGCAAAACTACCTGCTTGTTCACATCACCACCAGTAACTCTGGACTTTGCTTTGTTCATTTTTATTTTTTTTTTTTAACTTTAAATTTCAAGTCCCTCCTAATCTGTAAAAACATTCCCTAAGACAACGTTTTATAATCATGACAAATCTTACTTTTTGCCAACCGTCACTTGTTCTTGCTGGTGGACCAAGAGAATTTAGTGCAGTTGTAATTCGTTCCCATTACGAAATTGAAATCATTGGGAACAGTGCTCTTGCAAAATCCTCTGGCCAGTTATGGGCTCTTTTCCAGCTCCTCTAATTTTTGAAACTGGCCGGAGTCCGTAATTTTATTTTTTTTTTTATTTTATACCAATTTTTCTAATATTAATTTTCTTTATTAATTTTGTTCATGTTTTTGTTTGAACTCGACGCTAAAAACTATGACGACAAAATAAATATTGCCGCCATTTTCTCATGTAGAATATCAAATATGTGTCGGCAGTTATCGATACATGGCAATATTGACAACTAGAAAGCCGATTCCCCGCAAAATTTAAAATTCGGCGTCGTCTTGTATTACCACCGACAAGCAGAATTTTGGTGAATATTTGGTTTATTAGCAAAATTGTTTTGCTGTTCATATAAACAAAATTTACGTCATTTGAGCGTCGTACGGCGCTCACTTTTTCTGTCAACTTTGCTGTCAAGTGTTACTCTCATTTTTTATCAATCCAAATTTTTTAACCTGAAGAGAACTTGCTTCTTTTCCAGGACAAGAGCTCAAATTACGTGCAAGAAAACAGCTGGCTTAGAACTTTCAAGGAAGCAATAATTTTGATTTGTATTTTTGATGGCATCTTGATATAAAGAATCGCTTTAAAATTGAATACAGTCTACGTCAGAGCTTTTACTTGTTGTAATCTTTAAAACATAATTGAAAAGATACTTGATTATTTCACTGCAGAGTTACTTAATTAGCGTTTGGCATTTGAAATAATATATTTATTTTGGTCGTGAAAATTTGAACTAGTAAATTTATGAAAATAATAAATCCTCTTTCAGTAGGAGTTTGCTGCCGTATATATATATTTATATTTGTTTAGTAACTATACAGTTGCAAAATAAATTTGCTAAGTATAGGATGCACAGTATGGGCGGGGTGAAAAAGACTATAATGTCCAAGATGGTATTAACAGTACTTTTGTAGCGTCGCTGTGACTAACTATAACGACCTATGCCTTCTCATAGGAAGTTTCCACGTGGTTAACAATGAATAACCTCTAAAAAAATCTGTAAACCAATACAGTTCGTTGAGGCAAACCGTTAACCAGTGCAAGTGAAACGCAAAACTCTCGAAGACCGAACAACAAACACAAGCCTGACCGCACTTAAGAAATAATTACGAGGACGCGAGAGCTGTTCTTCAGCCCAGAGCTGCTTTACGGCTGCTGCTACCGTATATATAACAGAAACATCGAGGCCTTGTAGTTAGTGTGATCGTATTTGGTTTCAAAGTAACTTCAGATAAAAAACCAAAACAAGATTTTTTTTAATTGAGTTTTTGTTAAACTTTATAATTTTTAAATTAGATTTTTGATTCGTATATTTGTACGTCGTGTTTTAGTTCAAGTTTTTCCTTTCTTAAGTTTTTTCTTAAGAAGGAGTTTTTACAATACAAATTTGCTGTGATCAATAATTTGTCATTGAAGAAGACAAGAAAAATAATAATCAGATCTTTAGCTGAGGCACAACTATTTTTTTTTTAATCTTGGACCAGTACTCATATGTAGGGTATGACCCCTACATATGTTGTGCATTGTACCGGAACTAGGAAAATAGGTTGTCAGGAGGGGGAAAGTGGGAGTAGTGTTTGTTCATGAATCAAAAATAATAGATTACGCTTTGCGCAGGTCCGTTATGTTATTTAAATCAGTCAGCTGTTGAGTGTGACGTAGAGCGTGAAAACACACAAATATTATTGTGGAGTGAAGAAGCAACAAAATTATTAAAAATTAAATAAATTTGGGTATTAAAATGATGTGCGATATAAAAAAATAGCCAGAATAATTAAAAAACAAACGCAAATTAAGTTATTTTACTTTTCAACAGATTATTTAGGAACTTGATGCAGCACCTGCTTTGCTTAATGGTAATATGTCAAAATTTGTAAAATGTACAGAATTCAATATTAATTTTGTAATTAGTTTTAGAAGTGAAACTTTAGTGCATTCTAAAGAAAGTGAAGACCTCGTTGCAAAGTTGAGTTATGAACAGGACAAAGAAAACATTGCAAACTGTGGTAATAACAATGAAATCCAGGACTTAAGAAACTAAATGTACGTATATGTATATGTCAGAACAAGCTAAATAAAATTATAAATTGATTATTTTTTGCTTTATTTCGACCCTTTGTTTCTTAGTATTATATAATGTCTTATGCTTAAGGTATCTTAATAAATATTATTTGGCCTAAAGAAACTATCCAATGGAGAGCGAAAAAATGCTAGATAATAAAATAATAAAAACAAGAAATTGTATAATATTATAAATTGATTAAAAATTTACAAAACATAAAAATTTATACATACACATATGTATCTATACGGTAATTCTCATATACATAGCACTTTTACCCGTAATAGAAATCAAACTTGTATATTTATGTGTCACTATCTGCCAACACAATAAGTATTAACAATTAATTTAACAAAAGGAAGTAAATTTATTAATTTGCCTTCTAGTTATAGAAGTTATAGTCTCTTAAGGCAAATCGAAAGGAATTGGCTGATGTAAACAAATAACAATAGACCTCCGTGACGTCATGCGCAGTACAAAATTATTTTGTCAAGTTTTCGGCGTCATCTTAGTTATTTGCTTCATGGTGTTTATTAACATTTGACTTGAACTTTCCAACGTTTTAACAGATAAAAGAAACACGCGTACGGCAAAAAACGATTCTCTCTGTAATGCGCAGTATAATTCCCCGGACAATCGACAACAAATGGATGAGCTCTGGACTGCCTTAATTATAAAATATTATAGACCAATAATCTGAACATAAGTTTTGTGAACTCAGCTAAAAATCTTGGTGTCATTTTTAATAAAAACTGGTCAGACTATGTTAAGACAAGCTGCTGTAAAACGTTTGCTATGCATTGAAATCGTTGGGCATCGAAATGTTTAACGCCGCTACACATTCTTATGTTATTAGCTAAAAGTTATTTACTTCCAACTCTTTTGTATAGGTGTGAGCTCTTTGCCAGTTGTAATGCTGTAGGTAAAAGAAGACTAAATGTTGCTTACAATAATATTGCCAGGTATGTCTTTGGTATGAGAAGAAATTACAGTGTTCCAATATCGAAAATTTTTTTATTAATTCGATCCATCTCTGGAACCAATTACCCCCTCATATACAAACTATAGACAATGCAAGCCATTTTCAAATTTCTTAATTTAAGTACTTTTTATAGTGATTTCCTTAATAAATGAGTTACTTACAATTTTTTATGGTAAACGTAAACTCTGATTTTATACGCTCTAAAGTTGGTAGGTCAATGGAGTATACAATGCGGACTAAGCACAAATCCAGCGAAAACGGAAATCGTACTTTTTAGCAAAAAGTATAAAATCTCAAACTTCCCACCTCCGAAAATGGACAGCACACGCTTATCCTATCGGATAAAGCGAAATACTTAGGCGTCGTTCTAGACAGCAAGCTATCATGGAAAGAAACCATACAGGCTAGAGCAAGTCTGCCCAGGCCTATGCGCTTGATACTCAATTGTTTTTGTAAATGCGCTTAGCTTTAGGGCTGTGCTCTTTAATACACAAATACTGCGCTCAGCATTAACAATGAAAAATACACAAACAACTTCCTGTTTTATATTTTTTTTCATTCTTCACCGCAAAGCAGCAACACTTTCGCATGCTTTGTTGGTAAACATTGACGACAGCGATTATCAGTGTGAACTTTGTTTTTGTGAATGTTTTGCTTTTTACAACAAAAAATATTAAATAAAAATATTAAACGAAAATGGGTTTTCCTTTAATGAATTGGTGTTTACTCTTCCATATAGAACTTGTGGGCACCACTGGGCTAGAGTAACCAAGGCTACAACAGCCATCTATCTATGTAAAAAAGCAATAGGCACAACATGGGGCATACAACCAAATTGAGTTGTATGGCTTCATGAAATGGTTATAAAACCTATAATTTTCTACGGAGTATCAGTATGGTGGAAATCACTGGACTCCGCAGCTAACAGACTTCTAATTGATAAAGTCAGTCGAACCATGGCAATACTGATCACAGAGGCCTTGAGGACAACACTAACCAAAGCACTTTTTGCACTCATGAGCTGGATGCCATGCGACTTAGAAGCCAGGCAGATAGCACTGAAAGCCGCGATCAGGTTGAACGCGGCAGGAGCATGGACGCAAAGACCGTGGGGACACACTAATATATTAGAGATTGAAGGAGACGTAGTCCCCGATCTTATTGACTACTGCACCCCAAAACCATTCCTCACAAAAGGCTTCGGCTACCAAATTGAGGAATCTCCCCTAGAATCTGGATACTTCTATGTTTACATGGATGGGTCCAGAAGGGGAGAAAGGGTTGGGAAGGGCGTTTACATAGAGGAATTTAACACTAAAATTTCCTTCAGACTAGCAGACGGATGCAATGTACTTCAGGCCAAAATATCGGCTATAAACAAAGCGGCCAGATGTCTGATGTACCACAAGATATTCGGAAGGTATATCATGATAGTTACGGACAGCAAGGCCACCATCAACTCCCTGACTGGAATATACACTAATTCTAGTCTTGTCCAAGAATGCCGGATATCTTTAAATAAGATAACGAGACATTCTGACCTAACCCCAAAATGGGTACGTGGACATGGGTCGAATAATGGCAACAACATTGCTGACGAATTAGCCAAAAAAGGGACAGCCCTAGAGGACAGGGATATATACCCCTTTTGCGGACAACCCTTATCAGCGTGTTGGAAACGAATAAAACTCCACACGCTAGAATATGCCCAAGAAAGGTGGCACACAGAGCCCACATGCCGTATATCAAGAAGCCTGTGGCCGCACATTAACTCTAAGATAACAGCAGAGCTACTAAAACTTCCTAGATCTCTCGTAAGAATGACGGTAGCAGTCATCACTGGACATTGCCCGTCCGGAAACCATGCCAGAAGAATGGGTCTACCATATAATGACTTCTGTAGAAGTTGCCAAGACGAGGAAGAAGAGGAGACAATCCTTCATCTCCTCGGTACATGCCCGGCATTGGAGCATCATCGTCTAAGATACTTAGGCGAGCAGAGTTTCAAAAGCCTTTCATGTCTGGCCTCGGTCAAACCGACTGCGTTAGCTTCTTTCATTAGAAGCAGCGGATGGCTAGTAAATCAGCAAATAATGCCACACTAATAGTTTCCCACCTCCTTTCCCTCTTCCTCACTCCTTCTATACCCCTATAACTTTTATTTATTTTTTCCCTTTATTAACTTTTTCAGGTAATCACAAAAGGAAAGACCTACAGGACCCAAGTGAGCTGGAGTTTCCGGGTACTTGCTGGAGAATCCAGCGGCCTGCATACCTAACCTAACCTACATTCTGCTTTCTTTTTTATATAATTTTTTTTTATTTTTATACCCTTCACAAAAATGTAAAGGGTATATATAAGTTTGTGATTCCGTTTGTAATTTTTACAGTTTTTTTTTGCGACCCTATGAAGTATATATATTCTGAATCAGAATTAATGGAAAAGTCGATTAAGCGATGTCCGTCTGTCCGTCTGTCCGCTGTTGAAATACCGTTTCTGAGAAAACCATTAGACTTAGAAACTTTTTTCTTTTACCCCATCGATTCATGGGTTTGCTATTGAAATTCAGTAATATCGGTCCACGTATAGCTGAGATATATTCAAAATTCCGAAAAAAGCCATTTTTTTTGCAGTTTTGTATGAAAATTTTTGAAAACAAAAGTTGTTCGTTTTGCTTCAAACTTCACACACCTATTAAGCATGGTGACTTAAAGACAAAATTTTTTTTTTTCCGATATCGGTCCATATATACCCGAGATATAGCCCAAATCGGATTTTTAATGAAGATGTCGTATAGGCGAAGCTAAACGACTTTTTTTTTTGCTTCAAAGTAGTTTTGGTAATAAAATTAGGTTATATAAATATGGAATATGAAAATTTCCGATATTGGTCCATATATACCCGAGATATAGTTTAAAACGGGTTTTTCATGAAAATGTCGCGTAAGCAAACTTAAACAACTTTTTTTGCTTAAAAACAGTTCTGATAATAAAATAAGGTTAGATAAATATGGAAAATGAAAATGCCCGATATCGGTGCATATATACCCGAGATATAGCCTAAACCGGGGTTTTCAAGAAAATGCCGCGTAAGCGAACTTAAACAACGTTTTTTCATTAAAAGCAGTTCTGGTAATAATATAAGGTTAGATAAATATGGAAAATGAAAATGCCCGATATCGGTCCATATATACCCGAGATATAGCCTAAACCGGGGTTTTCATGAAAATGCCGCATAAGCGAATTTATACAACGTTTTTTCATTAAAAGCAGTTCTGGTTATAAAATAAGGTTAGATAAATATGTGAAATGAAAAAGCCCGATATCGGTCCATATATACCCGAGATATAGCCTAAAACGGGTGTTTCATAGCAATGTCCCGTAAGTAAACTTAAACAATTTTTTTTTGCTCAAAGGCAGTTCCGGTAATAAAGTAAGGCTATATAAATATCGAAAATGAAAATTTCCGATAGCGGTCCATATATACCCGAGATATAGCCTAAACGGGTTTTTCATGAAAATGTCCCGTTAGTAAACTTAAACAACCTTTTTTGCTCAAAGGCAGTTCCGGTAATTAAGTTAGGTTATACAAATATGGAAAATAAAAATTTCCGATATCGGTCCATATATACCCCAGATATAGCCTAAACCGCGGTTTTCATGAAAATGTCGCGTAAGTGAACTTAAAAAACTTTTTTTTGCTTAAAAACAGTTCTGGTAACGAAATAAGGTTATATAAATGGAAGTTTCCGATATCGGTACATATATACCGGAGATATAGCCTAAACCGCGTTGTTATACGTGACTATTGTGAAGGGTATTTTAGATTCGGCCCAGCCGAATTTACCACGCTCTTACTTGTTTATTATAATAATGTTTTCATTGTTGTTACCATAGATAGTGCTCCCAATTTGTTTGAAGTTTATCAATACACTATTGTGACTAGTCAATTTAATAACTACATTTCATAGCCGGAATTGTAATTTCGAGTTCACTCAAAAGTTGGACCATGATTTTATGTATTTCTTAGTTCTTAAAAATTGTTGAAAACTAATCATGTGAAATTACGAGTATATTTAGTTACGTAAATTCTAAACAATACTGTTATATAATACTAGATCTTCTTGTATTGAATTGACTAAATAAATGATAATAATAATTGAAGATATTATTATTATAACATAATGTTGATATAATATTATATTATAAAGTTGTTATTTTTAAAATAGAGAGATAAACATTTGTGAAGACGTGTGTGCCCTACCAAGATCCATTAGAAACTAAATTTTTGAGTTTTATGGATCTTATGCGCTTTTAAATTTCATGTAACGTCATGTATTTCCAAATAACAGTAAGAAAAATGTTGTTATTGATATGTCAATATCCAATCTTGACTAAAACCTAGAAAAGTAACTGAGTTGCAGTGTCTTTTTCAAATGCTATGATATCGCCTTAAGCTCAAACGAACATTTTGAGTTTAATCATGTGTATTTTTATTCTGAAAATGCTTTATAACTAATTTAATTAAAATTAATATGTTGTTACTTTTATTCAACATATTTAAATTTAAATATTAAACGCACCACAAAATAGGTATTATTAGTTGATCATCACGCAATACCCTCAAGGGTAATCCCGCTTATACATTTACATAATGAGTGTTCTCAATTTGGGTATCACTGGTCTAAACGAATTACGATATTTTCCTTATTGTCGGATCAATTTTTTTAAAAATATAATTTGTGTTCTTCTTTTAATTTGTGTTTTTTTTTTAGTGTACTCGTGCACAAAATTGTTTAAACTTCAAAATCTGTTAAATAAAGAAGTTAATCATTTTGAATAAAAACTTTCTCAAGGATGTTGAATAAAACTAGAAAAAATAAAAATAAATTGCAACAAATAAGTTAATACCTTAAATACCATTAAACAAATATAAACTCTTAACAACACACCCAAAACAAAGAAGAAAAAAAAAACTTATTATTCAAGATACGCATAAATCCCAAGTTACGAGTTGATTCCCTGTTTACTTTTTGGCAAAAGACAAATAAATACCCAGGCCACTAAAATATACGCGCAGTCAACATGATTCATTCTCCTTTTATCGTGTGTCTTAAACAACAAATACAAGTGAACACTCTTAACACTAAAGGCAGCGACAATCGTTCCATTCTTCCTGGCTTCCTCTTTAGAATGCTGCGTGTAAAACACTTTAATTGATTTATGACATCAAAGACATATTTTTCGCAATGTTGCGTGTGTCGTGCGTGACAGTTTTTGCGTATTTTTTAATTTTTTTTTTCTTCTTTTATCAAAGTGACGACTTACTGTGGGTTCATTTAAGAAGGTTTGTTGTAACAACGCAATTGTATCTCTATCTCGTACTCGAGTCTAATGCTCTGTGACCGTTTCAACTAAAAAGAAAGAAAGTCAACAAAATATGAAAAGTGTTTCTAGTTGTTTGCAGCATATGTATTTGTTGTGTTTGTTTTCGGTAATCCATCTTTGAAAAAACATGATGAGGATTCGTATGATGACTTTGACGTTGCTGACTATGAAGGCAGTTTCGTGGTTATCTAACATGTGCGTGAAGTTTTTGTTTAAGACACAACAGAATTGATTCAGCAGGAGGATTTTTTGAATCAAATCAGGAGCCGTTGAGACTCATATACAGGCGACAAACATAATTCTTGCTAATGCTTAGGCTTGTTGATAATTTTGACTTATGGCAGCAAGTGTTTGTTGTATGTTAGATGAATATAAAGATGTGTTTTTTTCTTTCGACTCCTACTAACAAACACAAAATATGTAACAAATTTTCTGGTGGGCATATATCAAAAGTTTTCGTTGGATATACACAAAGAGGAAATTTCAATCCATACGCTCTGACAGCAATCCCAAGCGATATCAAAAGTACGGTGAATACGGATTTTCTTAAATCAGGTAAGGATTATTCAAGTACTAAGTCCTTAATTTTAGACACTCTTAATCTCTGAATCCGTATTTGCAAGAAGCCGAAACTAACATTGATTTGAGGTAAACTGATATTAAACCAATCTGGAAATCCGATTGATTCAAGAATTTTAAGGTTGATTTAATCTAGAAGCTGAATAAGAGATTTAATACCACTCAAATAATATTCTTAAGTCTACAATTATTTACTTTATTAGCTACAAATATTTACACCAATAAAAACATATATACGGCTTATTTTTTGCGTTACATAGGTAATCGTCAGTAGGCTTGGAAACATTTGAAAAGTAATTTCCAACATTTAACTATATATACCAATTTTTTAAATAAATTAATGAGAATTGAAAAATAATTTTTTAAGCATTTAATTATTTATTTAATCTTCAAAATTAACTAATAATAAGTGTTCAAATCTTAATACTAAACACAAAAAAATTACTAAAAATATATGCTTAAGTCCGGCCAATGCTAGGTAAAAAGTTTTATTTTGAGCGCTCCATATCGGTAAAATCTCCTTTTTAATGCTCTGATGGCACGGATCCCTTCTTCTAAGTCGAGTATGGCCGCCAAAACTAGGTATGTTGCGTGCAAAAGGATTTGGGTGAAGTTCCAGTTTACTGATATGCCTTGGCGTATTTAGAAACATAGGGCCGTATCCAAAAAAAAATTCTTACTTGAGTTTTAACGCATACGTTAGTTACCAAACACATTAACCCTACCATACATTTGTTAAAAAAGTTTATGCAAAAACAGTACGTTAACTTTTATATGTAGTAAGGAATTTAGTTGTTTTATTCTGGCAATGCCGTTATGTTCAGTTGTAATTTCTTGAATAGTGATGTATGAAAACTAATGTTCGAAAATCGAAAAATAAATTTAAAAAATAAAAAAATTTTATTATTACTTAAAATAACACATTTTTGGCAAACATTTCCTGGATTTACCTTTTTAATAAATACTGAATATATAATATGTAGTATATTACTGAAATTGAGAAAAATTAATAGGATTACTTACTAGAAATATTTTTATTATTCGAATAAAGTTTTTCATTGTAATCGTTTGATTAAAAGTGCATCACTAGCATAATTGTAATTTATATTATTCTTTCAAAATTAATAATTTGAGAATGTAATGTTTTTATTTCTATATATAATGAAAGTAATATATAGTATTATTTTTTAATTTTCGCAAAATTTCAATTTTTAAGCAAAATAACAATCGGCAAGTCAACTGTCATTTTAACGTAAAGTTAAAGTGTACCCAACTCAACTTTAAGGTCAAGGTAAGCTAACAATTGTTTTTGCATAAAACATTAGGTAATTTTTCTTAACAATTGCTTACCAAGCGTTGTTAAGTTTTTTTGCATACGGCCGATAGTCTTTTATCAGTGGAACACTCAGTTCCTTAATCGTATTCATTCGTAGAATCGCCTTTGAATTTTTTCAATGTTTGTCGCTGTGGCGGTGCCCCATAATTGAATTCCGTAACACCATATAGGCTTTAGAATTGTGTTGTATAACAAATGTTGGCAATTCAACTTCAAGGTAGAATTTCTACCCATAAGACAATTTAGTTGCGCCAACACTTTCTACACCACAAGGTAATGAAGTACTTGCTAAATGGTGGCATATGCTTTGAGAATCCATATCAAAGTGAATCTAAGTTTTTTGAAAAGTATTCATAAACAAATTTTTTCTAATTCAGATCAACTTCATCATTTAAAACGTTTTTTCTGCTTTTGAGCGGGGAAAACAGGTGCGGACTTTGGGGAGGGGAATAGATAATTTTCTTTATTTCGCCGGTAAACAATTTTGAATTTTTTAGTTCGATGCATAATTAACCGACAGAGTTGTACCTATCGCCAAAGACAGGGCAGTTTACGTTTGGATGGACTTCAATTTATTCCACTCACATTGTATATGTATGCCATTTGTGATTTTGAAAAATTTTTAATTAAAATAAGATTTTAAGATCTTTTTCTCAAAATTAAGATTTTTGAGGCTTAGTATTTCAATAAAAATGTAAATTATTTTTCCAATAAAGTTTGGCTTTTTTCATAAAATGACACTTAAAATAATTTTTTATCTCTACACACATAACACTATACTACACACATAATATGCAAACCGTTTGGCAAACACAGACTTTCCGTTTACACTCAAACGACGCAAATATAATTCATACAAATGCAAACAGTCACTTTTTTGGTTTTCAATGACAGTAAACGGCTATTGTGATGCGGCAATTTTGTGATTTATTTGTTGGCTTAAAGATATTTCTCTTTTAACTTCTCGGTAAAAATGTTTTCGACATCCTGTAACTATAAACTTTGCTTTTAATTTGTCCACAAAGAAGGCAAACTTTTTGATAATTCTATAAATTCTTATAAGACAACATTTTCCTAGTATATTTTGGGTACTTCTTCCTCTACTTCTTTACTATGCAAAATTTTCACTGAAATGACAAGTAATAGCGCTAAACAACACAAGTGGTTTGACAAACTTCAATATGCTTGCGCGAAAATCAGCAATATTTGCTTTTCGTGCAAACATACTTCAAATACTTGTGAAAACGGGCAAGCACTCCCATAAACAACGCAAAATGGTTGTATAAATGTAACATTATGGCATATTTGCCAAGTAGTTTATGTAGTTCAGTTCGCTCTTTAAGGAAGGAAATTTGATTGAATTTAATTTACACTTTTGATTTCATATTTTGTTACAGTTGCCATCTTTTTGTAATAACAAACAAACACAATTTTTGAGTTTAGATATTTTAAGATTTTTGCCCTAAAATTAAGATTGTATATTTGACAAATAAAGATTTTTCGTTAAAAGTTTCTGGCACCACTGGTGTATATTAGAATGAAAGCGTACTTAATTGAATTTATCTCACTATCTGGGTTTTTTTATCTTCTAATACATTTACCCTCGCATATCATAAGCTCTTGTACAAACCGACACATTTTTGCAAAAATGTATAGAATATAAAAAAGAAGCGGCGAAATATTTTTGCAGAAAGTTAAGCTCCCTTTTAGACACATCTTCGTGATTTATGGAACAAGTGGTTTGATGTTGTGAATGATTTAGTATAAGAAGTCATAAAAACGTAACATGTAAACCAACCACTGCGACATTTCACTGTTTTGTTTCAGGAAAAAAGTGCAAAAACACCATTCTTCAGCAGCACATTTAGCGAAGTAATTAAAAAAAATCAATTTATGATAAAACAAATTTTAACATAATTTTATTACTAACAAGAACATTTTTCGTTCCAATCTGTTTGTTTTTCATTAAAAAAGTGAATTCATTTCATTATTAAGTCAATATGTTCTGCAGAGTTTGAATTCTTCGCTGCTGTTGCGGCCAACAACCGTTCTTAAGTAATTCCGTTCATTTTAATCCTTTAGGTTATTCTTGTTGTTGTTATTGTATGGAAGGTATTATTATTATTATTTTCCTTAATTTATTCAATTAAACGCTTCATAAATTTTTTCTTTACCATTCCCTTAATTTCTTAGCCTGTTGTGAGTCGGTTCGTTCATTTCACTGGCTTGTGATTTAATAGAAAAACTTTATCAACTTTTTTATACTCCACATCTCAGATACGAATTTTGCTTCAGTTCAGAAGTTTCCTTATACCAACAAAGATGAAACAGGAAAACAAATGCTTGTCTTGTGCTTTTTTTTTATCATCTTTTAATTTTTTGGCATTACGCAACATTCGTTCGGTTGCATTATGATGGGGAACGAAACTGAACGTTGAGGAGGACGATGATACTCGTACAACCATTGGCGAGAGTTAATTAATAGCTAAATTCTTCTCTCAGGCATCGGTGGTAATGCTACCACTAATTGTTTCTTCTGTTTTAAAATTTGAGTATCAATGATTCTCCGCATTCTCAGCGAACTTTTTTCAGTACTTTGAATACTTTTTTATTGTTTGTAGTAAAATTCTTAAATATTGTTTCTTGGCGTTTAGAATTGTTGAACTTTGCTATGAGCAAGAAGTAAGTTTTTTTATGATTACGTGACAAGTCGTTTATTATTATTTTCAGAATTAAAAGCAACATTTCTGTGTGCAATCACAAGAATTCAATCGGTATTTATTAACTTATTTTGATTTCGTTAATGTGTTTACAATATTTTTTTAGAGAATAATTTATATATTGTTGGCTTTATTACGCGTTTCTTTAACACAAATCTTTGTATATTTATTTATATTGTTTGCTCCTAAAACTTTTTCTGATTTTAGAATTAGTACTTATGAAGCAATATTAATACATCAACCGAATTTCAATGGGACCTTACTGCATGAGAAAAGGACGATAGAAAGTACATTTTTGTAATGGATTTACCCAACAGAACCTCCTAACTAAAATTAATCATTTTTTGACCAAGATATACCAATTTCTTACTTCGATGAAACTCTTTATATTGATATTTTCTGCATACGTAGAAAAAAATATGGTTCATATGACAATACTCTAAAGGCAAAATACTAATACATAATATGGTTTTAATCTGAAATTTGTGTACAAAACCAAGTACAGACAAGAGCCAAACTTTTCTCATATAACAATATAATTGGTAAAAGTTGTAATAATTGTATCATGACTAAAACTGTTATTGTAAAAATTTAAATTTTATTGTCAAGTCCAGCTACATAATATAATCACTGACAGCCATATATTTAAATATTTTAAATTCTATTGTCACGCCCAATCGTATTAGAGTTGAAGTTTATAACATTATATGATTGCATAATAAATACACATAAATACACACTTCTATAATTAAAACCACATTTGTTAAATACATTTAATACATTATTCAATCAATATTTTGATATAAAATGGAGTACCATTAATAGAATTTTGTGAAACTATGTTGTCTTAGAAACATTGATACATTTATTTTTGATCTGGCTCATAAATGGATCTGTAAACAGAACACATACGTACATTTATTTGTTCATATAAATTCCTTTTAGCTTTAAAATATTTATTTTTCTGATGTTCGTATTTCCACGAAATAATAAGTATTTATACATGTACGAGGGTGGTTTGGAAAGTTCTTAGCCTAGCACAAAAAACGCGATATAAACAGAAAAAAGTTGGGTGTTTTAGAAACTTCCATCTCTGCTATGAGCACATGTTAAATTTTGTTTCGATCCGGTAACTCCTTCATATAGAAACAGGTGTTCACAAAAGACGCATCCGATTTTTTTTTTAAATGGAAAAATTAGTAACGCGTGGTGTCATTAAATATTTACATAAAAAAGGTTTATCGGGACAAGAAATTCATAATGATATGGTGAATGTGTTAGGTGAAAGTGCTCCTTCATATGCAACAGTAAAAAATTGGATTGCTGAATTTAACTTGGTCGTACAAGCATTGAAGATGAACCACGTAGTGGACGTACAAAAATAGCAACAACAACAGAAATTGTAGCCAAAGTGGATGATATGGTATTAAATGATCGACATATAAAAGTGCGTGAAATAGTTAAATATCATGGGCATCCCAAATGATCGAGTCCATTTAATTTTGCATGAAGAACTACAGATGAAAAAGCTTTCTGCAAGATGGGTGTCGCATTTGTTAACAGTCAACCAAAAACTCATGAGAATGAACATATCTCAAGCTTGTTTGGATCGTTTTAAGCGATAACTGTTGATGACACATGGATCCACCACTATACTTCAGAGACAAAAGAACAATCCAAACAATGGACTGAAGCTGGAGGAAGTGCCCCAAAGAAGGCAAAAACAATTAAGACAATGCACCAGCGCACAAGAGTGTTTTAACAATTGCTAAAATCAACGAATTAAAGCACAAGTTGCTTGACCACCCACCTTATTCTCTTGATTTAGCACCCAGTGAATTTTACCTGTTCCCAAATTCCCTGCTGGCAAGCGTTTTACTTCAAATGAAGATGCAATTACAGTTGTAAACCACTATTTTGAAGACCATGAGGGAAAATATTTTAATCAAGGCATAGAATTGCTAGAAAACCGTTGGACTAAGTGTTTTGAAGTTTCAGGAGATTATATTGAAAAATGAAAATATTTTTGAAAAACTAACTATTCTCTTTCATTGATAGGCTAAGAAGTTTCCGAACAGCTCTTGTATATGTACAATTAAAATTTTAATAATACAAAGCCACCAAGAAATTGAAGTAAAACTATACATGTATATAAATAAATCTCAACGTGTACAACACTAACAATAGCTAATTTGTTCTGTAAACAAACATTTGTTGCAGATAAAATCATTAACTATACGTATGTTTGAAATAATTGGTTTATTATTGTACATAACAAAAGGTTTAGCTAAGTCCAAACTTTTTTTTTTAGCATTATTATTGCATTCAATAATTTTTTAAAACGATAGAAATATAACATTAGGAATATGAAAATTTCAACACTCATATAACTATAGTGTATTAAACTATACTAAGAACTATAATACACTATTACTACTGCAACAGTACAAATTGTGACAGAGTAAATGTTAATGTTGGCATAACAGTATTTCAAATTGCCTTTTCTTTTCGTGTACTTAGTATCACACTTATATATAAAGCATATGAATATTTTTCTGTTGAAAAACAGACAAAAGCAAATGAATTTTGACAGAATGAGATCTATCGCGGTTGTTAGTATCCAGAAAACAGAAGTCATAATATTTTTTTCCTTACGAAGCATTTTTTGTAACAATATCAATTAGCTGTGAACAATAATTTCATTGAAGAAGACCAGAAAAATTACCAAATTTTTTTTAGCTGGTGGACAACTAGCCATTTCGTAGTCGTAACACTACTCATCAGCACCCATTTTGAATTTGCACCTGGGTATGATACATCATGAATAAAAATTCTAAAGTTCGGCGAAAATCATTTAATCAATACATATTTAGAAATCATAATATTTTTATAGAGTTTTCGTTTGAATTTTAAGACATAAATATATTAACAATATTATCATATAAACATCCTAAGCTTGAATCATCATGCGGTTTGATTTATAAGGCAAAAGAAAGTACATAAAATTAAAAGTGAACCTAAAATTTTTACTATCGGTTAAAAGATCGGGTTATATGCTAGTTATGGCTACGTAGTGTTTGCTTCCAAAGCGTCAATCGTAGTTGACTTATTCTTGAAAATCTTGGACTCTAAATATCCTCAGCTCGATATAGGTGACCAATATACCGTAGCAAAAGTGCTCACCAAAATAATTTCATAACAAGTCCATTGTTTCACGTGCAGTATGGGTCATAGCGCCGCCTGGTTGAAACCAGAGTTCATGGCGACCATGCACTTGAACTCCAGAAAGCACAAAGTTCAATTACATGGTGCGATAACGGTAACCATTGACAGTAATATTAGGATTTGCTTAATTTTTTAAGAAGTATGAATTAATGATCCTACCAGCTCAAACCGCACCATACCGTTATTTCAATGCATACAATGGTAGATCTTGGTACTATTTAGTTTGCTCATCAGCCCAAATACGGCAATTTTTTACAAGTATTCTAAGTTCTTCGAACTGCACAAATATAGTTTTTCACAGAACGCTCTTTAATACACCTGAACAATCTGAAGACGCTGTTCTGGTGCGAGTCTTTCTATGATGACTCGCCAAATGGTACTGAAAAAGATATTACAATGCAGTTGGATAACAGCCATGAATGATTTTAGGAAAAAACTGAGTAAAAATAAAGCTTTGCGGTTTTTACGTTAGTTAAGCTGAAATGATATGTATATTGTAATCCTTGCCCACCGTGTTATGGTTGTACGCGAACATAATATGGTTGGTTTTATTATGGCAAACCCCAAATAAACTTAATAAATAACACTTCTAAACACATTAATATCACAGGAAAACATATCGCTCTTTTATTGCAACATAGTCATTTCTCAAAAAATAAGCTTTTCGAGTTAACAAAGCAGAATTGTTAACAGTACTACCTTTAATATTGTGCCAAAAATTTATTCAAATTACTTTTAAACTGCTTCCTTTAGGAGACATTTTCTAAAAAATTTGTCTAAGACTTGTATGAAAGCTAAAAATTTGAAATGCGTTTTTTCGAAACCAGCTTTTTTGAGTTATGACTACGTTCCAATAAAGGGGCGATATGTGATTTTTCCTAATCTAATCATATACAAAATAATAAATAAATATCGCAGTATTGTTAACATAGTTTCAGTTATATAATTTATTCTTTTATATGTTCATACCAATAAAAAAATTCTAAACAGCTTGTTTTCTACCAATAAAAAAATTCTAAACAGCTTGTTTTCCATGTTTCCCAGCTATCTATATGTCGACATTTCATAGGAGCCACCCTAATCAGCAGTAGACTTTAGAAATTTTTGAAAGATATTCTCAAACATTCAACTTTATATCCCAACAATCCAAATAAATTGCTGAGAATTTAAAAAGAAAAATGCTCTAATAATATCCGTCAAAACACAAAAAAACAAGCTTTTCTATTTATAAACGTCTCTAACATTTCTTTACACCTTTCAAACAAATGAACAACCGTTCGTTGCTACGATTTGTTTTTTGAAAGTATCGAAAAGCAGAGAACAAAAATTCAAATAATTGAGTTTTTATTCGCTATTTTAGCTTCTAACATTGATACCAATAAAAAATTATAAACAGCTTGAAATGTCGACATATAGATAGCTGGGAAACATAGAAAACAAGCTGTTTATAATTATACCCTTCACAAAAATGTTAAGGGTATATATAAGTTTGTGATTCCGTTTGTAATTTCTACAGTTTTTTTTTTGTGACCCTATAAAGTATATATATTCTGAATCAGAATTAATGGAAAAGTCGATTAAGCGATGTCCGTCTGTCCGTCTGTCCGCTGTTGAAATACCGTTTCTGAGAAAACCATTAGACTTAGAAACTTTTTTCTTTCACCATTCTTTTACCCCATCGATTCATGGGTTTGCTATTGAAATTCAGTAATATCGGTCCACGTATAGCTGACATATATTCAAAATTCCGAAAAAAGCCATTTTTTTTTGCAGTTTTGTATGAAAATTTTTGAAAACAAAAGTTGTTCGTTTTGCTTCAAACTTCACACACTTATTAGGCATGGTGATTAAAAGACAAAAAATTTTTTTTTCAGATATCGGTCCATATATACCCGAGATATAGCCCAAATCGAATTTTTAATGAAAATGTCGCATAGGCGAAGCTAAATAACTTTTTTTTGCTCAAAAGCAGTTCTGGTAATAAAATTAGGTTACATAAATATGGAAAATGAAAATTTCCGATATCGGTCCATATATACCCGAGATATAGCCCAATCCGGGTTTTTCATGAAAATGTCGCGTAAGCGAACTTAAACAACTTTTTTGTGCTCAAAAGCAGTTTTGGTAATAAAATAGGGTCATATAAATATGAAAAATGAACATGTTCGATATCGGTCCATATATACCCGAGATATAGCCTAGACCGGGGTTTTCATGAAAATGCCGCGTAAGCGAACTTAAACAATTTTTTTGTGCTCAAAAGCAGTTCTGGTAATGAAATTAGGTTACATAAATATGGAAAATGAAAATTTCCGATATCGGTCCATATATACCCGAGATATAGCCTAGACCGGGTTTTTTATGAAAATGTCGCGTAAGCGAACTTAAACAACTTTTTTGTGCTCAAAAGCAGTTCTGGTAATGAAATAGGGTCATATAAATATGAAAAATGAAAATTTTCGATATCGGTCCATATATACCCGAGATATAGCCCAAATCGGGGTTTTCATGAAAATGTCGCGTAAGCGAACTTAAACAACTTTTTTGTGCTCAAAAGCAGTTCTGGTAATGAAATAGGGTCATATAAATATGAAAAATGAAAATTTTCGATATCGGTCCATATATACCCGAGATATAGCCCAAACCAGGTTTTTCATGAAAATGCCGCGTAAGCGAACTTAAACAACTTTTTTGTGCTCAAAAGCAGTTCTGGTAATGAAATTAGGTTACATATATATGAAAAATGAAAATTTTCGATATCGGTCCATATATACCCGAGATATAGCCTAGAACGGGTTTTTCATGAAAATGCCGCGTCAGCGAAATTAAACAACTTTTTTTGCTTAAAAGCGGTTCTGGTAACAAAATAAGATTATATAAATATGAAAAATGAAAATTTACGATATCGGTTCATATATACCGCAGATATAGCCTGGAACGGGGTTTTCATGAAATTGCCGCGTAAGCGAACTTAAACAACTTTTTTTGCTTAAAAGTAGTTTTGGTAATAAAATAAGGTTGTATAAGTATGGAAAATGAAAATTTTCGATATCGGTCTATATATACCCGAGATATAGCCCAAACCGGGGTTTTCATGAAAATGTCGCGTAAGCGAACTTAAACAACTTTTTTCACCTTAAAGCAGTTCTGGTAATGAAATAAGGTTATATAGGTATGAAAAATGAAAATTTCCGATATCGGTCCATATATACCCGAGATATAGCGCAAACCGGGTTTTTCATGAAAATATCGCGTAAGCGAACTTAAACAACTTTTTTCACCTTAAAGCAGTTCTTATAATGAAATAAGGTTATATAGGTATGAAAAATGAAAATTTCCGATATCGGTCCATATATACCCGAGATATAGCGCAAACCGGGTTTTTCATGAAAATGTCGCGTAAGCGAACTTAAACAACTTTTTTTTGCTTAAAACAGTTCTGGTAATAAGATGAGGTTATATAAATATGGAAAATGAAAATTTCCGATATCGGTCCATATATACCAGAGATATAGCCTTAACCGTGGTTTTCACGAAAATGCCGCGTAAGCGAACTTAAACAACTTTTTCCACCTTAAAGCAGTTCTGGTAATAAAATAAGGTTATATAAATATGGAAAATTAAAATTTCCGATATCGGTTCATATATACCCGATATATAGCTTAACAGGTTTTTTGATGAAAATGCCGAGTAAACAACTTTTTTGTGCTCAAAAGCAGTTCTGGTAATGAAATAAGATTATATAAATATGGAAAAAGAAAAAATCCGATATCGGTCCATATATACTCGAGATATAGCCTGAACCGATTTTTCCAATAACATTTTTTTTTACTGAAAAGCAGTTCTTGTTATAAAAGAAGGTTACGAAAATAGAGAAAATTAAAATTTCTGATATCGGTCCATATATACCCGAGATATAGCCTAAATCGGGTTTTTCATGAAAATATCGCGTAAGCGAATTTAAACAATTTGTTGTGCTCAAAAGCAGGTCTGGTAATGATATAAGGTTATATAAATATGGAAAATTAAAATGTTCGATATCGGTCCATATATACCCGAGATATAGCCTGAACCGATTTTTCCATAAAAAATTTTTTTTTTTTTTTGCTGAAAAGCAATTCTCGTTATAAAAGAAGGTTACTAAAATACAGAAAATAGAAAATTCCGATATCGGTTCATATATAACCGAGCATATTTAGGTCACATTTTTAATATACTATACATATTCGTGACTATCGTGAAGGGTATTTTAGATTCGGCCCAGCCGAATATACTACACTCTTACTTGTTTTTTATTGGTATCAATGTTAGAAGCTGAAATAGCGAATAAAAGCTCAATTACTGTTCTTATAACATGCCATTATAAAACATTTTATATCATATTATTAAAAAAAAAAAAAAGATAACATGCTTTTTCTTATTGAAAAGTATTATTAGGACAGTTTTTTTAATTTTCTTGAAGATAATTCAATAAATTCTTGAAGATAATTTAACAATTTGTTTTTCTAGGTATTCAAGTCTACTGATGATTAGGGTAGCATCTAAGACACTTTGCAGATATATTGCAATAAGGTCCCCTCCAAAGTTTCAGCAAGGTCGTTTAATTTATTGCCTGTTAAATGTTTGATTGCAGGTTTTAAACAAATAAAAACATAAAAATTGCACTTTTTAGCTGATTGCGAAAATTTTTATTTTTAAGTAATATCATTTGAAAAATTTTCATTTCTTAAACAGTTTTTAAAGTAGATATATTACTTTTGACAGAGCATTTATGTCCTGGTTTAAGTATTATAATTAACAGACATTAACGGCTGCAGCATGGGTATGCCTGTTCTAGAATGACTTTCAGAAGTCACAATTTTGAGAGTATATACTGAAGTTTATTGACTATTTAAAGCTTCCGGATTTTTAACAACTGGCGACTATAATAGTAAACATACATTTTGGGTTCATGCTTAATCTCTCCAAAAATTCGAGTGCTAGCGGACACATACTTAATGGCCGTTATACCGCCGAAGGATTCCAAATATTATAGATTTTTGAATTGTAAAAAATTTTCCTTTAGACCGGATGCAAGTTGATCCTTCATTGAAATTGTCCTTGGAGTACTTTCAATTTGGCGAAAAGGGATGGTATATTAATAATTTCCAAAAGGTTTTTATCGAGTGCTGTTAAACCGTTTGTGCCATTGGAGTTTGATTTTTAAGATCGCGAAAAAATTATTTGTAACATAAACCCCAAGGAAGCTCAATATATTGGTAGAATTTTAGGTTAATGCTTGAGCAGTTGCCTCGTGTACTCATAGCTAGAAGAAATCTGCTCTTTATTTTTAACATGATCACTATGATGCCCAAGCCTGGAAGGGATCCCACCAAGTAGAATCATTGCCAATAAATGGCAACCATTTCAAAACTGTTCGAAAAATTGGTAAAGAAAAAGCTTACTGCAATACTGCATGTATACCTAATCATAAATTCACAAACACACTGGCTAGTAAATGTTGTGAGGAAGGCATTTGAAGACAAAAGATATTGCTCTGGTATTTTTATTGACGTTTCCTAAGCGTTCGACAAACAGTGGCACGCTATTTATATAGCCGCAAATTCGTTATCAAATACTACAAGTACTGATCAGCCAATCGAAACGGGAATTCTCCAAATCACCACATTGGGTCCCATTCTATACTTGATATAGGTTTCTGACACGCCAGCGAGCTTCGAAACATTCATAAACACCATAAACTAGCCTCAAGAAATTTGTAGGAATATATTTCAATGTTAGAGAAAGGGCTAAAACTTTAGAAAATCTAATTTAATGTTCTGCTGTTATATTCGTACTGCGTAGAATTTCACCTGTCGTACGTAAAATCTGTGGTGACTACGCTCCATTGAGAAGAAGGAAGGCCCTTACTTTAAATAAACTATTTTACCAATATAGTTTCTGCAAAACATAACTTGTTGTCAAGCTTTGGCTGGAAAAAGAAACTTATAAGTAGAAGTGTGAGAATGCTGCATTCATTCTCTGACGTTCTTTTTTTGTATTTGTATTGTATATCAGCGTGGCATCTATATGAGGAATCTACATAATAGCCATGTTAAAGAAAAAGGTTGTGCAATGGCCGATTGAAATACTAAATTCCGTTTTAAGTTTGTAAACATACTCGTACATGCCTATATTTTACGCGGTATTTTTTCCTCAAAACATAGTGTAAAAAGTCGAAATATTCTCTTCACTCGTGTTTTTGTTTTTTATTTTTCTTTTGTAGTTTTTTTGTAGTAATACAGGGTTTTCATAATTAAAACTTTCCCATTAAGATTTATGTGTTATTTCTGGTACCAAAGATAAATCTACAAATTCTTATAACACATTAAAAGTTGTTAATTTTTACCTCGAGGGTGACATTAGATACCATTAAGGTAGTTTTCTTAGTAAAACTTTAATTTATTTTTGCAAAGTTGATAAAAAGTTTTGTATGCTTAAACTACGAGTTTTAGCTAACAAAAATCCGATGCAAAAGGGTTGGCGCAAAAAGTTTTAATATATAAATTCTCCACTAAAAGGGCATAAATACATGAAAAGTTTAATAAACATGCTTAACTTTTTGAGAGTAGATAAATACGTTTTTCATATTTGGTTTTTGTTTTTCTTTTCTTGCAGGTTTTCAAAAGAGTGTTATCATATAGAAACAATGATAGTAACATTAAATAGAACAAAACTTACTTAATAATATTTATGAGATTCTCACTTGAACCAAATATTTTAGAACTTGAAGTCCTAAGTCTCAATTTACACACATCAGGTTTTCTTGATCAATTCTGCATCAATTTTCTTTTGAACTTGCATTCACGTTCACACACAAAAGTTTTGTATCGTCAAGTTTAAGTTTTTTTGCCTTAAAGTTTTCATATTTTCTGGCATTCCGTTTTAGACTTGACGGTACCGTCAAGTCTGCACCCTTTTCCACTCTCTTCTCCCCGTTCTCCCAAAAACTCAAGACTTGACGAGTCAAACTTGATGTGTGTAAACTGGCACTAACTTCGAGTGAACTGTTAATATTTTTTTCTACTAAGCCATTGTGATCTACTAAGCCAGGGTGATCAACATTCGTTTCAAATATGTATCAGGCAACGCAAGTCAAATCGGACAGTTCGGAGAAAAAGTTTTTTGATTTGTTTCTGTTTTTTATTGTATTGATGTTCATTTTAAACCGCACATTTTACCATATTTTCAAATTTGTTTGGCTTATGGTTTCAGACATATCGAGTTTTAAAAGAACTGAATTGTAAGAAAAATATGTCCGAATAAATAGTCATAACTTTTCTAATATTAGTTCAAACAGAATAATTTTTTTGCATTGTTTTTTTATGTCTGCTATCTAACAAAACTAGAAAAAATTCGAATAGTGGGCTTAGATGTGATGTTCGGGATTTAATAGTTTCAAAAAATTTTTCAACTGTTTGTACTCTTAGATTTCCTTTAAAATTTTTTTGTATTCAACTCAAATAATTTTTCGTGTTAAGCCACAGTTCAAAAATTTTCAAAAGCTTCGTAGGATATATTTCTTCATGATCATTCTGAGTCTCTAAATCATTCTGCATCGCAGTTTCAGTGAAAAATAGAAAGTAGAAATTGTGAAATTATCGGTAGAAAGGAAAATTACTCGTAAACAGTAAAAGTAAAAAATACCCTTGGAAATATTTTTCTTGCGTAAAATGTTTCCCGTAAAGTGCCGTATTGGCCGATCTTTAATGTCCTGATTTTGCTTATTTTATAAAAGGGATAAGGAAAGCAAAATGTAGTATGAACCTTATCCCGTGCTTTGCGTTCCAAACATCTGTAAGGATAGACATTTTGATGTAAGGTTTAATTTTTTTTTATTGGCTTCCATTCAATTTTATTGACTTGAAAGGCTTCATTTATGGAAGCTTGCTATATACACAGTTTGAACACTAGAAGATTTCAAATAAATCTGAAAAAACTTAGTTGTTATTAAATTGAGAATAAACTCATTTAATCATAAAATTTATTTACGTAAAAAAATGTGGTGAAGGATTTCATCATTCAAGACTTCAAGTATCCATTCAGATCCAAAAGATTCAAACATACTAGAAGCTATCTATTACAGAGCACTCGCGGTAATATGAACTAATTGAACAACAAGTTAAATTTTGCAATATTTTTCATTTTTCTCATAAAATAAGTTTGTTAAGGTATGTACACACGGTTGCCAGATGTTACAATATTGTAAGATCTGGCAACATGCTGATAATGTAGTGAGAATAAAAATTGTCCCGCAGAAGTAAATTGTGTGTTCAGTCGATCGTAAGAAAATCATACAATTTCATTGTCAGATTATGGTCTGACAAATATTGTCAGCAAAAATTGTCAGTTCACACGGTTGTCAGATTGTTAGATGAAAAAAATTGCCAGACATGTTGTAAGGCATTGCCATTTATGTATATCAATAACTATCCGTTTGGCAGTGTTGCCCATCAAACTTTTTTCTGACAATGATGCCATTGTCAGGTGCATTAATTTTATATAGGGTGTTTTTTTAAGCTAGTTAGAAATTTAAATTGTAAAAAGTAACACGAAAAATTAAATTTTGATGAAACATTTTTTTTATTTGTTTCAGTATACTCTGACAAATCATCATGAATAGACTCACGCTTGAACAACGCTACGAAATTATCCAAATTTACTTTGAAAATCAGTCGTCAATTCGCGCGTTGTTTTATCGCAAAATTGTGTTCAGCGATGAGGCGCATTTTTGGCTTAACGGGTTTGTTAATAAGCAAAATTGCCGCATATGGAGTGAGACCAATCCACAAGAGACCCTACAGACTCCATTACATCCAGAAAAATGCACTGTTTGGTGCGGTTTTCATGCTGGTGGCATCATCGGACCTTATTTCTTCAAAAATGAGGCCGGAGCTCGCGTTACGGTCAATGGAGATCGTTACCGCACCATGATCAATGATTTTTTGTTTGAAAATATGGATGACATTGATCCGGAGGAGATGTGGTTTCAACAGGATGGCGCTACGTGCCATACGGCGAACGCAACCATCGACTTACTGAAATCAAAATTTGGCGATAAGTTGATTTCGAGAAATGGACCTGTCAATTGGCCTCCAAGGTCGTGCGATTTGACACCTCTCGATTATTTCCTGTGGGGTTACGTGAAGTCACTGGTTTATGCTGATAAACCAGCAACAATTGACGCCTTGGAGGCCAGCATTGTTCGTGTTGTTCGTGACATACGGCCAGCAGTGCTCGAAAAAGTGGCCCAAAATTGGACGTCCAGAATGCGCTTCGTCAAGAACAGCCGCGGTGCCCATATGCCCGAAATCATTTTCAAATGTTAATGTCACGTATTGATCTTTCGAATAAAAAAAAATTTTGATTACAATTTAATTTTTTGTGTTATTTTTTACAATTTCAAGTTCTATCGGGCTTAAAAAAACACTCTATACATCTGACAATTAAAACTGAGCTTACAATACCAGCCAACTATCTGGCAATGCCAACGAAGAGTGTTCTCACGATTATCAGATGCCTACCAACATTGTCGTCTTACAATTGATTGACAATGGTTTTTCTGACAACGTTGTAAGTTAAAAATTGGCAGTTAGCACGATTGTAATACATTTTCAGAAAATTTTACTGGCAATATTGTAAGATCTGACGACTTGATTGATTGGATTGTTATTGGATTTAAAAAAACAACACTTAACTTTGAAAAAAGAAAAATTCTGTGACTGTCTTTTGCCGCTTCTTCCGTTCAGTCACCCTTAAAACGGCCCACTTCCTTGACTGTCTCAATACATTTTTTGTATGCATATTTAGGAACTATTCATGTCAAGTTTATATTAAAAAATTTAATATGTAATGCTGAATGTGAGTGCAAACTAAAACACATGTGTAAGAAATTTTGACTCATAGGTGAAAATAATTAAAGATTACACAACTAGGAAAATACCCAAATTATTGTTTTATTTATTTATTTTGACACCATTTAGGAACGGCTGGCTTCCGCTGATTTTCCCCGATTTTGGGCTTTGTTGAAAAAACGGGTTGTAAATTTATGACTCAACGTATTTTCCATCGCTGGCTACTACTTCCTCCCATCTTTCGGGTAGCTTGCGAATTTCGCATTCAAAAAACTGGTCACTTTTGAAACGGTCCACAAATCGATCTAATTTTTTACTTCTTCATAAGACCGGAAGTGCTGGTCAGCCGAGCCGCGTGCCGTTGAAAGTGTTAGTCCGAGGAAGCAACGTCTGGAGTTTTCGAGTATATCTTGACCATTTCCGCAACATGGAGCCGAGCATTCTCATGCTGTAAAATCATTTTATCATGTCTCTTGTTATACTGCGGAAGTTTGTCTTGCAATGTTCGGCTCAAACTCACTAATTGTGTTCGATGACAATAGCCTATATTGTTTCAGTCTGTTTGAACAACTCATAATATACTATACTACACTACACTACACTACGCCGAGATGGTCTAAGCATGACTGGATACTAAGCATGACCTTGGAACCCTTAATATTAGGTTTGGCCGACTATTGCTATGAATTTCTGCGCTTGGGCTTATCATAATGAAACCAGTTTTCGTACATAGTCATAACGCGATGCAGACGAGTTGACTTCAACTGGTTCGGCAGCCTATTTCCTTATTTCTGAATCATTCCTCTGACTTTGAGGCATTTTGAAATAGCTTGTGACGCCACTCCCAATCATCTTGCCAATTCATGTTGCATATGACACGAGTCTTGATCAAGTAATACCTCCAATTCTGCATCTTCGAAAACCGTTTCTCTTCCACCGCCATGCAGGTCTTCGTCGTCAAAACGACCGTTCCTGAAGCGTTAAAACCACTATCCACATAAGTATCTGAGAGCATTCGATGAGCCATGATGGCGTTATGTTTACAAATACCTAATTTTATTTTATGACAATTACGATCTATTTGTTTCGACTATCACTTATCGCTACGGCCATCTATTGCAAAACGGCAAAAGCAAATTTGTACACCTAAAATGGCTCAAAAACCTAAAATCCGTCAAAAACTGAAATAAGCTGTTCATATTTTAAAACTTCTGCTCTAAGTTCATATATTAGAGTAGTCACTGAAAAAAAGTCTTAATATTTTTGGATGTCCATATTATCGCGAGTCCACTGTATTATAAATTTAGATAATTACTCAAATTCAACAAATTTTCACAAAAAAAAGTTTTCAACACAATATAAATTATATTTTCAACTAAAACATATATGACAAATATTTCTTCATGTTTGCACACACACTCGTACACACATTCATTGTGCTCTCAACGGCAAATAAATTATTTTAAGGACATTTTAAGCAATTTCTTGAAGAAGGTAAAATTAAAGATTATTAGACCTTTGGGTAACATTTAAAAGATGAAAATGTGTTTCTTGTGGTCACTATTTTGAATACGGAAACTAACAAACACAAAACAGCAAGAAGTTAGCAAGAAGCTGTGTGACTAATTGTATGATTTATATATTCCTTGAAAAGGTTAAAGTTTACTACCAAATTTAATTTGAAAAATTAAAAACTTTCTCTGTTAACTTCAGATCTTGATTATAATTGTGTTCTAACAGTAACTTGTCATCTACTCGTATAATAATTTAAAATTTTTTATACCGTCATGTAAGAATTTTTGGAAGACTTAAGCCAGAACATACATACAAGTGCATGTATATGCACAATTATTTATAGTTAACCCTAAAAATTTATTTACTTTTTTTATTACTGGAAAGTATGAAAGTAGGATAAGCAATAACTTATACGTTTGTATATAACAATTCATGTATGAAGCTACAAATGACATTTGAGTTGTTGGCTTTAAATAAGTTTGCGTGTAAGTTAATTTCTATCTTGTTATTAGTTAAACCCTTAAAGTTGCCTCATACACATACATATTCCCGATTAAAGACGCTGTTAATGTTTAAGAACAAATTAAAATCTGCAGAAAGTCCTTGATTGTTCGATTAATTGATTGCACAACCCCATAACAGAATTTCGAGATAACCAGGTAAAGTTTAAACAAAATTTTTTCAGCTAAACTTTATTTTAAGACAATATTTTTACTTAGTCTTATTTTCAAAAAGCATGGTCCAATTATACCTCTACCCACACATCCACACCAAACACTATAGTAATGTGAATGATGCTAGATATCGAATTTTTATGAAAAACTACTCTGCTAAAGAAGACGGCAAGCAGTTTAAAAAGAAATAAAAGGCTTTGACTCCAACTCTATACCACCAGCTGGATATCCTGAACTCAAAAAAAATTTTTACGAATTTCGTAAATTCCGTGTGGCTTAACGCTACGGATCCATTATGTGTAAATCTTCAGCCTGAGAACTACGGTTGGTTCTTACAGCCTGTTTATAGGACACCAGTTAGCTCACTCGCGACGAGCCAATTTATAGACGAGTACGTAAGAAATTGGGTTCATAAAACGCGACTTGATTGTGTCGTGCAACTTACGTAAATTCGCGTATGTGTCAAACATTTATGATATTTGTTTGTTGCCATCATGCAAAAAAATAGTATCTGTTTACATTTTTCATACCAAAAAATTTTTTTTCAAGCTAAAAAGCGGCATTCCTATTCTAGGCACAGTTGGCACACATACATACATACGCATGTATGCGTAAGTAAATAAATAAAACAAAATATTTTTTGGAAAGGCTAATTGAAAAAAAAACGAATAAGCAAACAAAAATTGTATATTTTAACTGCAAGTTTTATATTGGGTATGTGTATGTTTTATTATGTCTGTAAATATGTCTACAAAACATTTATATGCAACGAAAAAACAGTTTCAATTCATGTCTCCAGAAATTTGAGATACTCTTAAAACGTTCTGTTGCAATTTTCATTACTAGTTTTCTTCTTATTTATTACCACTTATAAATTATTTTTATCATATTTCTTATTATTTATAACAATTTCTACACATTTTCTATTGACGAGCATGTTTCTTCATTCGCCGATTTTGACGACTCGCGTCTTACGAACCAAAATAAATTGACAGATGTTACGTTTTTTAATACTAATCGTCAATAGTCGCGGTTTGTAAACCAAAATCAGAAAAAACTTGCAAAGTTAGCGCTTTTTATCGACGAGTCGTGTCTTATAAACAGGCTGTTAGATGAATATTTAAAACCAGTAGGATTCATTGGGGATCATATTTTAAGAATAGATGACATTGTCGAAATAACTGTAACGATGACAAAGAACATTCAAAAGTTAGAGATAACAATTTTATGTCCAATGACTCGGAACCTGAATAATTTAAAAAATAAAAAAATTTAGATTAAACTGAAGTATGTTTTTAATTTTTGTTTTTTATTTTGTCTTCTAATAACAAAAATAAAATTTGCAAAATTAGTATTATATATGTATTATTATTGAATACTTGTGATGTCTTTACTTTCTGTTTTTGATGTAGGACACCCAACTGACCATACACGAGATAGATAAAAAGCGGAATATTTAGGTTTTTATTCAATCCAATTTTAATTTAATCCAATAATGTTAATGAATAGACAATAAATTCATTGTATGTTAAAGTAAAAAAAAAATTATAATAAGGTAAAAACGATGTTCGTAGTGGCTTCTGTTTCAAAGTAATAATAAATTAAAATATTGTTTTAAAAGTTACGGCAACCTTAGCTACGAAGCAGCGACACCAATTCGCTGTGTGTTTTAAACTACATTTTTGTTTTATTTTATTTTTAACCAGAATTAGGGATACCATGTTCACGACATATATTTGTTCAACTTTAGGTTGAACAATTATAACCTTCTTATTTACTAAAGATGTATGTTTATTAATTAATTAAAAATAAAATTAAAAAACTATTTATCTATTTTAATAATAAAGTACTCCAAAATCGTATTCAACATATAAAAGAGTCTATCGCACTTCCTTTCTTTAAATGATCAGACTTTATATATACTATGTCCTCTTCAATCGCATTAAATAATTGGATGGGACCTCTCAGTTGCTCATATTCACTCGCAGCAGTATTACACTTTTCAAAATTCGAAAACCAGAATTCGGGACTGGTTTATCGCAGCCAACCCTATAACATCGTGTTCATAATGAAATAATCTTTATTTTAATTTAAATTTAATTCAATAATCAGACCGGTACAGAATGCTAGTATCGATGCACCTGTTTACACCAGGCAACCTGAGAGTTATGACTGGATAATAATAGGCAACCTAACGTTTGCATATTCTATAGGTTTCTTACGTTTGATTGGTAATAATCGAACCGGTGAAATGTTAAAAAAAATTTTTTTTTTAAAGAATTAATTAACGATATACTGGACTGAAATTGGTTAGATAACCCATATTTATTTATATATAAAATATGTTTCATCAAATAAACATCTCGGTGAAGGTCGTTTTGTATAGGGATCTTAGACTAATAACAATACCATAATATCGTTTGTATTGTTATTAGTCTATTGTGTAAAAAATATTTACTAAGTCTAACCTATATTGACTTTTATGTACATATTTTGCAAAAGCTTTGACATAAGTAATTTGTAAACAATGTGTAAATAATTACGACAGTATGAAAAAAAAAAAATTCTAACGTTGTATGCAAAAACAACTATCAGCTCACCATTCGTTTTTAACTTGCACTTTAACTGCAAGTTAAAACGACATTTGATTCGTTGATTTTGATTTTTCTTGAAATTCACAATTTTGTGGAAAATGTTAAGAAAAGCAATATGGGTCATTCTACGTTAAGAGGTTACCTGGTATTAGCAACGGCAGCATGGTACAAATATTTAAAATAATAACTTTTTTCCATATAATCGCAAGTAGTTTGAATGCATTTTTAATAATGGTCAGTCAAGTAATCTACTTTTGCTAATATTTTAAGTCTTTACACAATGTAGATTACATTGTGTAAAGACGTGAAGGCCAGGACAGGATACCTTGCATCGTTAGCACGATTTTTTATAAGTCCTAAATGTCAAAACGACGAAGCAAAAAACTGAACTACCTTCTATTATTGTATAATGCTACATATGTATGTTTGTAGTATAAAACTAGCTTGAAACAAAATTCATATTGAAGAATGCATACATATTATTTTAAAGCGATCAAACGCGTATTAGTTATATCGTAGAAATAAATGTGTTGGTTTAACGTAAAATGCTATACGTGAAATACTAAGAAAGAAGTAATATCTCACTTTCTTATCTACGCAAAATCTCTAGCCTGGAATCTGAAGTAGCAGAGAAAATTCGGCTGGGGAGTGATGTTTTCATTAAAAAAGTGAGTTACGTCTGTTCGATTTTCGCATTTTTTTCTGTTATGTGTACCAATGTCTGTTATAACTATGTTGGCAATATAAGCAATTTTGGATTGTCAGTTTGTATTTGACAGATAAAAAGGTTAGTAGTGTTTTGGTGTGCTCTTCGATTTTTTACTATTCGAAAAAATGGATCAAAGACACTATATTAAGTTTTGTGTAAAAAAATGAAATTAAATGGGCAAGGACATTTGAAATATTGACTATGGCATTTGGCCAGTCTACTATGAGCAGTACAGAAGTTTAATGGTGGTGTATCCGGTTTAAGGAAGGCCCACAATATGCCAATGAAGATGCTCGTCCTGGTCGCCCAAGCACTTCAACAGCCGATGAAAACATTGAAGCTGTGAAGAATAAAAAAAGACAAACCAAACGCAAAAACAAACACAACAAAAAATATTTCACAATTTAAATGTGTTTGCCAAATTATAAATTAAAAATTATAGACGACACCATTGTTTCACTTCAATAATTAAAAAGAGGCTTTTGCTCTTACTCCTTTGGCTTTTTTTAAAATAATTTTTCACTAATTTATTTCAATAAATTACACGAAAAACTTTATATTTGAATAAATTTGCATGTTACTATCGTTTTGTTTACAAATATCGTATTTATGTGTACATAAGTTATTTTGTTATAACTTTTATAATCGTCTCTTTCTATTATTGACTATTTCACTCTTTCAATCTTAGATTAAGAAAAGTTGAAAATAATTAAGTGTCATTACGGCTTTACAAATACTTAAGCTTATTGAATGACATTTACGATCTCATTCGACTACTACTTACCGCTACAGCTATCTATTGCAAAACAGTGGAAGCAAAGCTGTACACCTAATAGCATTAATTAAATTTGCAATTGATGTTGTATTCATTTCCTCCCAGATTATATAGGAATTTATTACGAGTACCTGCTGTAAAATTCAACGAAGTGAACCATCTTTGGAGTTTCATATTTTGTTAAACAGATTACTTCGCTAATGTGTGTGTACTCTGGAATACAAAATTGATGTCAATCCGAATTATAGAATATGGACTGCAATGAAAAATAATTATTGAATATCCGGATTATTGAAAAATCCGGATAAGGGAAGGATTTACTGAATTTTTAAACATATATATAATCATATATGTCACTAGACTATTATGTTTAGGAACTATTAAAGTTTTATTTATATTATTGCAATTTCGTATTCTTCTTGCGACTTACTTCTGATAGCTTATAAAAAACTAAAGACCTCGAGCTTGATGATCATCATAAGGCAATATTTCTTATCGACGTACATTAACATTTTATGCACAGCATACCTGAGAGAGACGGTGATAGGGTATTGCCCCACCAGAATATCGTCAAAATTAGGTTAGCTTAGGTAGGCAGGCCGCTGGATTCTCCAGAAAGTACCCGGATACTCCAGCCCACTTGGTTCCTGAAGATCATTCCCTTTGTGTTTGCCTGAAAAAATTAGGTTATGATAGAGGAAAAATAAAAGGTTATAGGGATATAGAAGGAGTGAGGAAGAGGGAAAGGAGAGGTGGGAAACTGCTTAGTGTAGCATTACTTGCTGATTTACTAGCCATCCGCTACTTCTTATGAAAGAAAATAACGCAGTCGGTTTGACTGAGGCCAGACATGATAGGCTATTGAAGCTCCGCTCGCCTAAGCATCTTAGACGATGATGCTCTAATGCCGGGCAAGTACCGAGGAGATGAAGGATCATCTACTCCTCCTCCTCGTCTTGGCAACTTCTACAGAAGTCGTTATGGGGTAGGCCTAGCCTCCTGGCATGGTTCCCAAACATGCAATGTCCAGTGGTGACTGCTACCGTCATTCTTAGGTGCGATCTTGGAAGTTTTAATAGCTCCCCTGTTCTCTTGGAGTTAATGTGCGGCCACAGATTCCTTCATATAAGGCATGTGGGCCATCGTCAATATTGCCTAATATTTGTTTTCTTCATACAAAACTTCTCTATCCAAAGTCATTAGATTGATTGTTCAGTATCTGTTCATAAATACAAACGAGTATGTGTGCATTTTATTTATTATATGTATATCTTCGGCAAACGGTATTGTTTTTTATTTGTACATCTTACGTTGAGTGGTATGCCTGTGGCTTAATGAATTTTTCTGCTCTTTGTCATCCTTATGTTGTATAGTTACACACTTACATACATATGTGTGTACATACATACAAATATATGTACATTCTTTATTTTAAGAAAGAAATTAATATTTGAAAGATACTCATTTATTCATTTGCCAAAAACTATTGCACACGTGATCTTTTCCTATTGTTTCTTAATTATTTATTTGTGACATTGTTAAACAAATAAAACACATGCCGCTTTATATCTTCCTCTTATCAAGGTTGATGCTTTCAAATCAACTTCATTTGGATTATCAACAATAATAATGAGTTTTGCTTCTTCTCAAACATATTTTGTCTTTCCTTTTCCGTCTATTTTACTTTTTGTTTTGTCATATTTGTGTATGATGTGTAAATAATTATTTTCATCTTCCTTAAGGGAAAACACAAACACATCAACAGAACACACTCTAATAAAGAGCAACATATGTATGTGTATGTATTATTGTAGAAAGGGGTAATTATTTGACGGGATATGTTGGAAAGCTGGTATACATATATTGGCAAAAGCATTGTTAAGTTCAGAGATGCGCATGAAAATAATGAGGAGTGGTTCACTTTCTTATCGTGGCATGTTTGTTATGAATTTATTGACTTATGGCTTATGACAAGTTAATTTTTAACTGAAGTTATAAGAAGAGAAATGTTTTTTATTATTAATTAAGGAGCAAGCAGCAATGTTGAGAAAAACTTAAAAAGTCTTCATAACCAGTATTATTATTGAATATTACTGCTGAATATACTTTTTTTTAAGCATTTTTTATTTATTGAATCTTCAAAATGAACTAACAATAAGTATTCAAATCTTAATACTAAATTTAAAATTAAAAAATGTGATTCTTAAGTCCGGCCAACGCTAGACAAAAAGTTTTATTATGCGGGAGCTATTTCGGTAAAATCACCTATTGAGCAATCTGATGGTGGCAGCGGTATCCCTTCTTTTAAGGCGAGTATGGCCGCCAAAATCAAGTATATTGCGCGCAAGAGGGTTTGGATGAAGTTCCAGTTTACTGACATACCTTGTCGCGTACTCAGAAAATTCCTCTTTTACCAGCGGAACACTCAGATCTTTATGAATTCGTGAATTTTTTACATACCATGGAGCTGCAGTAATCGTTCGAAGAATTTTGTTTTGTCGCCTTTGAATTTTTTCAATGTTTGACGCTGAGGCGGTGCCCCATAACTGAATTCCGGAACACCATATAGGCTTTAGTATTGCGTTGTATAACAAAAGTTTGCAATCTAATTTCAGTCTCGAATTTCTGCCCATAAGTTAATTTAGCTGCGCTGCTTTTAGTTTTAACTGAGTGACTTTTGCTTCAACGTGAGACTTCCACGTTAGCCTACGGTCCAGGTGAATACCAAGGTACTTGCTGAATATACTAAAATTCAATTTTTCCAAAATTGTAGAACGGGAATCAGCAAAGCCGCCGGGAGGTTTTGCCTTGCAGATCTCTCGGTGCTGATCATGGTTGAGGTGCCTGCCGTGGATAAAACGTTTTAGCTGTGGTTCAAACCTAAACCCACAGGAAGTGCAAATAGTTTCGCTAAAAACTTTGGTGCATGTCGGTTTTCGGAGCTCCAGCTTCCGGATGTCCAGCTTACGTTAGTTCTTATCCGTTCCTTTGCGTTTGCTTGAAAATTAAAGAAGTAGGAGAGGAAGCGGGAGATAGTAAATTGATATAGTAAATTGGGGATATAATGGTCGTGGGGGTGGGAAACTGCTTGGTGTGGCGTTTTTCTTTTTTTGCCATTATACTAGTTATCTGCTCCCTATGAAACAAGCCAGTGCGGTCAGATTAACTGAGGCTACAAATCGCCTAGATATCTGAGGCGTTCATATTTCAATGCTTGGCATGTTCCGCGGAGGTGAAGAACCGTCACTTCATCCTTTTCATCTGGGCAGTTTCTGCAAAAGCCATTTTAAGATAGACCAAGTCTCCTAGCATGGTTCCCAAACGGGCCGTGTCTAGTGATTACTGATACAATGGCTCTCAGGTGAGATCTGAGTAGTTTTAAGAGCTCTTCCGTTCTCTTGAACGCTGATAGGTGTTATTGAACCCATGCCCACGTTTTTAGACTGGAATTAGTGTATATGCCAATCAGGATATTGACGGCGGATTTGCTGTCCATTATTATCATGATATCTCTGCCGAATATCTTGTTAGACGTCAGCCATCTGGCCGCTTTATTTATGGCCGATATTTCAGCATGAAGAACACTACATCCGTCTGGTAGTCGGAAGTGATGGTTGGACGGGTGAAGTGGTTAAGGGCCAACTCATTATGCCTTAGCTTCCATTGACTGTTCATGAATTGCATACAGGAGGGATTGAAGGCCTAGCAAGCGACACAGGGGCGCTAGTGAATAGTGAATAATTCAATCATCAGATGTGCTGATGCAAATCAATTTCAGAACTGTCATGAATTTTGGTATCTACATTCAGTAATTTACTAAAATAACTTGAACATTTTTTTTCAAATTTTTAGTCCCGTGATCCCCTTTTAGGTGGTTACAGAATACAAATTTAATGAGCTAGAGTTTCAAAACATAAGAGTAACTTAGTGCTTCCATATGTCCAAGCTCGTTAAAAAAAGGAAAAGATACACTTTTTTTGAATTACCGTGGACTTTTTCTCATAATCATAAATAACTCGTTTCCAGTTAATAAAAAATTCAAAATGCACGAACAGTTTTTCTTTTATACTAGACTACCGCTGCCTTTTTATTAAAAAAAAACTTTTGATATTGTTAGCAAACATAAATTATTTCCTTTCAATATATGTAAGAATAGCAAAAAAGAGAAGAGGATATTAAAGTATTTTTAAATGCTAGTTTGCATTTACTTGTTTAAAGTATTTTTTGCAGTTATGAATCTGAAGATTGTTTATTTACGTTCTAATTAGTAAATCAGAACCAATTGCAAAATAAGTACCATTTTGCGACTCTTGCTGTAATATTCATTCAGAAAAATTCTTTATGATAAACGAATTTTTTTTATCACGCGTATATAATAAGTATATCATAGCGTATATAATAAGAATATCATTGCCATGAACAGGCAATATAAAAATAACGAAGGGAGAGCAATAATTTTCAAGGATACTGCTGCAAACACCCAATGACTTTCCTAGAAATGGCATGTCGGGTAGCACCATTGGGATTCCTAGTATCAAAACATGAAAGCCTTCCTTTAAAATTTTTTCCATACTATTGGGCTTCGTCCAGTTTTTTTAGCTGTTGCGTGATTAGATTAAAATTTTTTTATTTTGCAGTTTTGACTCAATTTATTACATCTTTGATTAAGATGTAATAAATTGTAATAAACAATCGCTCCGTAGAAAAAACATCATCGCATACTCAATAATAAAAAAAATAATAAAATGCATTTATCAAAAAAAGAAAGACATTTTTGGACTTATTTTTATAAATTGCTCTCAAGATGTCTGGCTTCCATTTCCATTTGAAAATTCTGCAATCGGCTATTAAAAGTTGCAAAAGATACAGCCTTCTGAATATGGAATGTTTAGTGCTTTTAAATAAGTGAACTGGAGTGTAGTTTATTACTATTACACTTTAGTTTAAAAAAAATTAGTGGATTTTTCCATATGCAAACATATGCAAAAACACTAGGGCAATTTGCCCTATTGTTTTTTCTCTCATCCTGTGCACACGTCTTTTATTACTTCTGTCCGTATTTTTTACATATGTATATATTTCATTTATTAAATATATTTCATAAATTAAATAAATAGTAAGTCGTGTACACAGCTTGCTACCTATTCCGTTTCTGTTTTCTTCTTCTTTTTTTCACGGTATTTTCTATATTTCGTATAAAACTAAGTTTCGTATAAAACCAAAGTTGAAGGTATATACACTGGGAACTGCTCAGTTTTAACTAATTTAATTCCAACATCTTAAAGAGTTTTTTTAGTCTTTTGTGTTGTTATTGATAAAGTTAAACCTCCGCAAACACTACTCCCTCTTTCCTTCTCATATTAACCTATTTTCCTAGCTCCAGTACAACGCACTGCATGTATAGAAGTCATCCTCTGATCAGTCCAAGATAAAAAAGGCTATTTCGTACTAAATTACAAAAAAAAGGTAAACAGTTTGGGTGGTTTTTCATACGCAAAAAGAGTTTTGAAAATGGTTCCACAAATCAATTTTTACGTAGTATAGCAGCCAAAATTGTAGACTAAAGAACTTATCAAGACGGTGCAATTACGAAATGTAGTGGGGTCTTAGAGCACGATCAGGATTTTGGTAGGATGGGTGTTTCTGCACGAGATGTGTTAATGAAAATAAGTTTAGAAGTACGTAGCAGAGGTAACCTTTCATTGCAAATATTTGCAAAACGAAGCTACGTGGCGACTGTGCGGTGTAAAAATTTATTCTTCGATTTCACTTCATATGGATGCTTGTTCACACGAAAGCCGCCGTTCTCTGGCTAAAATTCGCGCTGCTACTTAAAACTTCATATTGATTCTCTTACGCAAACTTAGGTTTTAATAAACAAATGAGTCGTGCTTGCTGGAAATCCTGATTTATTTATAAAAATCTTTAAAAATTTAATCAGTGATTTTAAATAAGACCCCACATGTGATTGCCAAAAAACAAATGCGTTCACAATCTGCCACTGTTTAGAGTGGAGTTTATGCTGAAGGCATAATTGGACCATACTTCTTTGTATCAACGGAATTAAGTCACTCTTATGCAAAATGGTAATGGAAAATTTCCACTAGCGGGTGTGTATGTGCATGCAAAAGCATTTGAGGACAATTGTCAGATGTGCTATTTTATAAATAATTCCATCCATTCAATAAAAAATTATAATCAAAAGACTTAAAATTGTATTTTCTAATTCATTTAAATTTGGCGTTAGGATTTTTTCTGAGTCTCTAAAAAACGAAAAACTGTCGTGGCAAAATACCATTTGGAAATATATCTACATATGTATAAAGAAAATTAAAATACTGAATTTAACAGGAGATGAAGCGGATGAAAAATTTTTATATGTGTCTGATCCAAATACAGATAAAAATAAGAGGGACTTGCTCAAGATGGGAAATATGAGCATTCACGAACTTTAAACGAACCTTTTAGGAATGATTTAAACTAACATTGAAATTTTATTTTATTAAATTAGCTGTTGATTTAAAATTATATAAAATAAAATAAAATAAAATAAAATAAAATAAAATAAAATAAAATAAAATAAAATAAAATAAAATAAAATAAAATAAAATAAAATAAAATAAAATAAAATAAAATAAAATAAAATAAAATAAAATAAAATAAAATAAAATAAAATAAAATAAAATAAAATAAAATAAAATAAAATAAAATAAAATAAAATAAAATAAAATAAAATAAAATAAAATAAAATAAAATAAAATAAAATAAAATAAAATAAAATAAAATAAAATAAAATAAAATAAAATAAAATAAAATAAAATAAAATAAAATAAAATAAAATAAAATAAAATAAAATAAAATAAAATAAAATAAAATACTACAATCATTTGCCTTTAACATTCCTTTCTATAGGCTCGCAAAATTTTTTCAAAAGGGTAAGTTTATTCCTTGTGGGTGCAAGAACGTTTAACCCTTCGTTGCATGAATTAATTCCCTCCAGAATAAAATTTTTTTGGTATGTTATATTTGTTACATGTACAGTTATGATGACAAAAACGGAGTTTTGGTCAATTCCAATATCTCAAGAAAAAGTTAATATGCCTATCATATATGCAAGTTCATGCAGCAAATCAACTATTTGAACGTATTAATACTTATATTATATGTTTTGTAATTTTTTAAATTTTGTGTATTTACAAATATATATGAAAAAGCTTTAAATTTAAAATAATTTTTTTCGAATTATACAATATTCTATGCTTTTTGTTTTGTTTGAAAATACATACGTATCTATGTATGCGTTTATTATTATTATTCAGAATGAAATTTTTCCTTGATTTGTTGAAACACAAACTTGTATCACACTTTACATACGCGTATATGCGTTACAAGCAGGCAATTTGCATGTTAATCGATATTCTAACCATACCGGCCAGTGATCTATCATCATCATCAAGTCGAACTTCGTTTTATGGAATAGCAAACTTCTTTGATGCTTTCTCTGTAATATTTTATTGAAACAATTTAATCTTATAAATATGTATTGTACATATGCGCAAATAAAAAACACTAAAATTATTTGGCCTTATTCATAAAAAATATTTTATGTTTATTAAACTGTTATTTGACAAATTTCTATGGGAAATTTGTCAAATAACTGTTTAATAAACATACAATATTTTTTATGAATACGGCCGATTACCTTTATAGCAAGATTTCTTGTTACTTCAGAAGGTCTTCCTCGTGGTGTTGATACTTGCCCCATTTTGCAGACAGTTTCGCCCACCTTTAATCGAAAATCTGCTGGACGTTCTTTGACCAGGTTGCTTTTTTGCATTTCGGAGCGTTTATATAAAATCCAAGAGTTGTCTAAAGATGTGTAAACCAAGTAGTAAACAAGTAAGAGTGTGGTATATTCGGCTGGTCCGAATCTAAAATACCCTTCACGGTAGTCTCGTATATGTATAGTATATTTAAAAATTTGAACTAAATATGCTCAGTTATATATCAACCGATATCGCAATTTTCTATTTACTGTATTTTTGTAACCTTCTTTTATAACGAGAATTGCTTTTCAGAAAAAAAAATGTTAATGGAAAAATCGATTCATTACCAGAACTGCTTTTAAGCACTGTTTTTAAGGAAAAAAAGTTGTTTAAGTTCGCTTACGCGGCATTTTTATGAAAACCCCCATTTAGGTTATATCTTGGGTATATTTGGAAGGATATCGGAAATTTCCATTTTCCATATTTATATAACCTTATTTAATTACCAGAACTGCTTCTAAGCGAAAAAAAGTTGTTTAAGTTCGCTTATGTGGCGTTTTCAGGAAAACCCCGTTCTAGGCTATATCTTGGGTATACATGAACCGATATCGGAAATGTTTATTTTCCATATTTATATAACCTCATCTTATTACCAAAACGACTTTTAAGCAAAAAAAGTTGTTTAAGTTTGCTTACGTGACATTATCATGAAAAACCCGGTTTGAGCTATATCTCGGGTATATATGGACCGATATCGGCAATTTTCATTTTCCATATTTATATAGCCTTATTTTATTACCGGAACTGCTTTTGTGCGCAAAAAAGTTGTTTAAGTTCGCTTACGCGGCATTTTCATGAAAACCCTGGTTTGGGCTATATCTCGTGCATATATGGACGGATATCGGAAATTTTCATTTTTTATATTTATATAACCTTATTTCATTACCAGAACTGCTTTACGCAAAAAAAATGTTTAAGTTCGCGTACGCGGCATTTTCATGAAAACCCCGTTCTAGGCTATATCTGCGGTATATATGGACCGATATCGGAAATTTTCATTTTCCATATTTATTTAACCTTATATCATTAGTAAAACTGCTTTTAAGCAAAAAAAAAGTTGTTTAAGTTCGCTTACGCGGCATTTTCATGAAAACCCCAGTTTAGGCTATATCTCGGGTGTATATGGACCGATATCGGGCATTTTCCATATTTATCTAACCTTGTTTTATTACCAGAATTGCTTTTAAGCAAAAAAAAATTTTTTTATTAAAAACCCGGTTTAAGCTATATCTCGGGTATATATGCACCGATATCGGGTATATATGGACCGATATCGGAAATTTCCATTTTCCTTATTTATATATATCTTATTTATATTTATATATATCTTATTACCAGAACTGTTTATAAGCAAAAAAAGTTGTTTCAGTTCACTTACGCGATATTTTTATGAAAACCCCGATTGGGCTATATCTCGGGTATATATGGACCGATATCGAAAATTTTTATTTTTCATATTTATATAACCTTATTTCATTACCAAAACTGCTTTTGAGCAAAAAAAGTTGTTTCAGTTCACTTACGCGACATTTTTATGAAAAACCCGATTTGGGTTATATCTCGGGTATATATGGACCGATCTCTGAAATTTTTTTTTTTTTAGTTTTATTTTCAATTTTGTTTTTTCTTTTAGTCACCATGCTTAATGAGTGTGTGAAGTTTGAAGCAAAACCAACAATTTTTTTTTTTCAAAAATTTCAATACAAAATTGCATAAATTCATGGCTTTTTTTGCGGAATTTTGAAGATATCTCTGCTATACGTGAACCGATATTACTGAATTTCAATAGCAAACATATGGCAATATATTAATAAAATGGCGAAAGAAAAAAGTTTCTATCTCTAATGGTTTTCTCAGAAACGGTATTTCAACGACCGACAGACGGACAGACGGACGTCGCTTAATCGACTTTTCCATTAAATCTGAATCAGAATATATATACTTTATAGGGTCGCAAAAAAAAAACTGTAGAAATTACAAACGGAATCACAAACTTATATATACCCTTAACATTTTTGTGAAGGGTATAAAAATGCGTAAATATCGATCCGCTATTAGCTAGTGTTATCATTAAAGGTATTGATGTGTGAAAATTGTCAAAAAAAACTTTGAAATTTTTTTGAGATGTTACATTTTGCAATAGTCTTATTACGATATCTGAACTAGAGCCCAAGTCTAGTTCTTCAAGATGTCTATGTCTTTAGGATGTCTATGATATTCTTGTTTTGACCTCTATTTCAGTTCAACTCAATATTAATATCAAAATAATCATCTTCACTTTCTTTCCAACTCACTAAGTGCCCTGTTAGAAGTATACGTGGATTTAATGCATAGAATAGCATATATGTAATTATACAACAGATGTGCAATAAGAGTTCACATGGACTAAAACGCATGAGTTTGCATAGTTGATATAATTCATCATAGCACATAAACAAATATTGGCTTGTTAAGAATTATGATCAGAAGCCAAAGAAAATAAAGTTATTTCAAATTTGTATCTTGATCCTAGTTTTTTGACCTTTTTTTATAAACAGCTATTATACAGCTATATTTAAGTTACTAGCATTTACCCGCGACTTTGTCCGCGGAAAACCGGTGTTTTCAGTAGCCTGTTTTGAAGCGAAACCAGAATTAAAAAAATTACTTTATTACTAAGTTATGACTTCACAGTATGTGTTTTCAAATATGGATTAGTACTATTTACATTTAATAAATCTAGGTATGCAACGTTTTTCGTTTTATATTGCAATTCTTTTGAAAAACCTTGAAGAATTTATAGAATATGGGGTTTATGACTGGATTTGAAAATCTGATTCAACTATTCCTCTATTTCCCTATAGTTTTACGCACAATACTTCGCCCCAAAAGTATAATTTGCAACCGTGTGACGTTGCAGTCTTAGAGTGATAGAGGTTAGCGAGGGTAAAATTGAAACGCCAACTTTCAGTCTCAATTTATAGGAATGTAGCCCTGTGAGCCCTTGAGAGTTGAATAGCACAACAGGATATGATGTTACTTTAGTGTCTATGAAATTGACTACAGACATTTATTCGCCAGCACCGAATGACCCAGAATTTCGTCAATCAATGCAAATAGTTCTTTCTTATCTGTTGAAATCATATTTGTAGTAAAAAGGATTTTTTTCCAGGAAAACATCTATTTCCGCTGCTTGAGTATTTTTAGCGATAGGTAGAGTCTGCCTGAATTCATCACCCAAAGGTATCACCGTCCGCTATCTTAAATATAGTACAATCTAAAGTTTCAACGACTCTTTTGTAGGCAATTCATCCAAAACTTACATCGCAGTAGCATTCGCCCATTTATTATTCTGGTTAATATTAAAGACCAGTGTTTGCTTACACACGAAAAATGAAATTATATCATCGCATACATTAATAACTGCATAGTTTGAACGAACACTATGTTTGTCCGATTTCGAATAGAAAAAATAATTTTCAAGTTATTGAGTCCTATGTCCAATTCTTTTTGTATTTTCAGCCAGTTCATAAACTATTTCAAAATTTAAACAATGTATTGGTTTTTCGCACGGATATTTTCTTAGAAAATATGTAATCGGAAGTTTTGAACAGACATTTGTCTGTGCGATGTCCAATTTTTTTTTATTTCTTTGATATAAAGAATGAAAATTATTGAAAATCTGTTCATTTTAGCGGAGTGTTTTATCTAACTTAATTAATTTATTTATTTTGTTTATATATCCATTTTATATATCCAAAAACATTTTCCGGTCGTTGACAATCTCTTAAGATAAGAAAAAATATTGAAAATTATTTTATAAATAACAAGCTATATCAACCATTTATTTTTCGGTTTCGTGAGGCCGATGTCCAAAAACTATTTTTTTGCCGGACATTATACTAATCCGCTATCCGCATTCATCGGTCCAAATGTTTATAAATTTTCAGCCCATTATCAAACATCTTTCCAAAAAAAACACAAGTTCGTAAATAGCGATTTTTTTTAAATTATCTTTTAAACGGTGATTTTGCACCCTTTTTTTCGCTTCTGTGGCTGAAGTTTCAGAATAAAAACTATACTATGTTGATTTTCGGTCTTAAAAACCGTGCTTCATTTAAATTAGCTTTAGGCGTGAGAAGCTAAAAATATGTTCATACTCCGTACTCAAAAATTTATTTTTCGGACAGTTTTTCTGTCCGATGTAGAAAATTTTTTTTGTTAGCAGTTTCTTTAGAAACACTCTCAAAAGAAAAGATCGGTTTATCAATTGCGAAAATATTAAGGAAAAAATTTTTTGGACGGTCATTTTGCCCCCTTTTGACCACATTGTGCTTCAAATTTCAAAATAAAAACTATCCTATAACGACTCTCGGACTTCAAGGTATCCGCATAGCGAATTTCATCTAAATCGGTTCAGCGGTTTAGGCGTGAAAAGGTAATAGACAGACAGACAGACAGAGTTACTTTCACATTTATAATATTAGTAAGGACTTCTTTAATTAATGCTTACATTTTGTAAAAAGCAAATAGTTTTTAGCAATATTAACAGATATAAAAAAACTTTTATCACTTACTGAAAGCACTATATCGCTTTTTTACGCAAATTTCATATGACACCATCAAAAATATGCAGCAAGTTGAATTCCTTGAATTTATAGAGTCAGCTCAAAAAGACGTAACGGTAAAATTAACAACAGAGTAGATGCCAGATGAACCAGAAGTTAACATTACACATATGAAATGTCATGCAACGAAGGGTTAAATCCACAGCCTTATCTTCCGATTCTTAAAAAAAAAAAAAAAATTGTACTGGCTTAATCCAAAATCTATAAAAACAACACCACCTAGAACATCTTCAGCTTTCGACCCTAATGTTTCAGGTCAATGAAAATATTTGCAGTGGTAAAATCGCCTAGTATTATATTGTTAGTATGGATTTAGTCTGTGAAATTAACAGGACTTTCAAAACAATTGGTCATACTATGTATTCTTTTGCTGTTATGGTTTTGTCGAAATATTTCATGTACATTTTCGTATTCTCCAAATTTAAGTATTCTTTCGTATCGTTATATCGGCTGTTTGGCGTCTACATGCTGCTTTTACTTCATTTATCGTTTGGTGATTTGATTGTCCAATTCATGATGGCGTTATTGGTAACAAATCTTGTCTTCACTCTTGCATTCTCTTATATGTAAACGATCTGCTGTTTTTTGTTTTAAAATTAGTTCGTTGTATAATTAATGATCAACCTTTATTCCGCTAAGAAAATTGATTTATTTCAAAGAATCCTGATTAAAGTTTGTTTTTTCATCGGAAATTTACTTATAAAATATTTCTGTTGTTTGTTTACATTTCTATGTCAACTGTGTGAAGAGTAGAATTACCGATTTTTTTACTTGAAAAAAAATTTTCATATGAAAAAATTTAATTTTCATATGAAATTTTCGCATATTGGTCACAATCAGCTTTGTCAACTTGGAGCGTTACGCACCGTTTTTGGCGCTTTTTAAAATTTTTGGTGCGAAAAATTCCTTTGCCGGTGCGCGGTGTGCTTTTTCCCAAATTTCGGTGCGTTTTTTAATTTCCGGTGGCACCGAACCGAATTCAACACAACTTTATGTTCCAGTATAAGAAAATACTTTTCGTACTATATATCAGCAATGTAATCAATACCATTTCATCAAGTGTGCAAAATTTGTATATTCGATCTTACAGAGCACAATACTCGTAAGAGTACATGGAGTAATGATGTATAAAGTGCACCAAATCATATACACAAACTAATATATATGATCTTTTTTTTTTTTTTTTTTATATTGGACCAGTACTCAGGGGATAACCCCTACATATGAGTTCCTTGTACCAGAACTAGGAAAATAGGTTGTGAGGAGAGGGAAAGAGGGAGTAGTGTTTGTAAACATTTGACTTGAACTTTCCAACGTTATAACAGACAGGAAACACGTCTGCAGGCAACTTATTCCACAGACGAAGCGTACGGCTGAAAAACGAATTCTCTCTGTAATGCGTAGTGCGATTCCCCGGGCAATCGACCACAAATGGATGAGCTCTAGACGATGAGCGCGTGCTACGTAAAAATGTGCGAGTTTCGGGAACAAGATCCCTAATCTCGTCAGAGCAAAATCCATTGTAGTAACGATAGAACAGAGTAACGCACCCCACACTGCGACGATGCTCCAGTGAGTCAATATTGTTGGATACCCTACTGTCACCGATAAGCTTCTTCGCCCTCTCCTGCACACGGTCGAGTAACCCCAAAATAGACTTTGAGGCACCGGCCCAAACATGAGAGTTGTATTCCATTTTCGGTCGGATGTAGGTGGTATAAATAGTAAGGAGGTAGGATGAAGTGAAGTACATCTTACACCGTTTCAAAAAACCAAGGCACTTGAATGCTTCTTTGGAGACATGAAAAATGTGTTCAGTCCAGCGAACATCACACTGTATCTTCATTCCAAGAACATCAAGAGCATCCGATTCCTCAATATTTATACCATCCATGAGTACAGATGAAGCAGCATTGGCGGTCGTTTGTTTGTGTGTTAATAGGCAACATTGGGTTTTACGAGCGTTAAAGGTGACCCTGTTTTTACGACCCCATTCGGAGATTAATAGGAGATCACTATTCAGTGAATCATTCATATTTAGCCTCTTGGCAGCGATCTCTGATAGGCTGGGCCTATAACTAAAAGAGTACGAGTGACAAATGCTGCTGTCATCCGCGAAAGAATGGCCTATCCTATCCTATCATGGAAGTTTGATAGAGAAGGTCGTTGAGGAAAATAAGAAATAGAGTAGGAGAAAGAACGGAGCCTTGCGGTACCCCTGAATTAATCTTGAACTCGTTTGATGAAACCCCATCTATAACAACTCGTATAGTGCGGTCTCTGAGAAAGCTCGATATAAATCGAGAGAAGTCATCACCGACACCAAAAGCAGTAAGTTTTGCCAGTAGCGCACCATGCCACACTCTGTCAAACGCTTTGGAAATATCCAGAGCCACCACCTTACTTTCGCCAAAATGATGGATTGAGTGGCACCATTTCTCTGACAGATATGCCATAAGATCGCCAGTAGAACGACCCTTGCGAAATCCATATTGGCGGTCACAAAGTAATTTATGTGGCTCTAGATATTTCATAAGGTGATAGTTGACCATACTTTCCATCACTTTGGAAAGCGCAGAGCAAATTGCGATTGGGCGGTAATTTTCGGGGTTATTAGTTTCACCCTTTTTGGGGATTGGCGTTACATTAGCAACCTTCCAGCACGATGGAAACTCACCAACATGGTAAAGTTTGCTGAAGAGGTGTGCTAACGGACGCGCAAGCGTAGAAGAGCACTGCTTCAAGACCAGTGCTGTGATGCCATCCGGTCCAGGAGTCTTATTTATGTCGAGGTCGGCCATAACCCTTTTAACTGCTCAAGCCCGGAAAAATATCTTTGGCATAGTTGCAGATACTCTTTCGAGCTCAGGAAATGATTGACTGCTTTCCGGCAAGTAAGAATTGCTTGCAAAAATTTCAGCCAGCAGGTTAGCCTTGTCAACCGGGTCGGTGAATGCTTGGTCATTCTTTAAGAGAGTTGGAATTGACGAACTAGTATTGTTCTTTACCCTCTTAGCGAATGACCAAAAGGTCTTACTGCCCCGGGGAGCTGTAAGGACCTTGGCACGAAGACGCTGTTCGTGAAGAAACTTTTCGCGCCTAAGTACCTTGGCACACGAAGATCTTGCCTTTTTGCGTAGCAAATCAGTCTCTGGGTTTTTGTTTAAACGCCAATTACTGAATGCTTCCTCTCTGGATCTGAGTGCGTTTTTGCACGTCTGATTAAACCAGGATTTCACTCTTGGTTTAACCGAAATCTGCTTGGATGGGATGAATGATTTCATCCCTAGCAATATCATGTTCTCGACCATTTTTGCTGAAGCATTTATGTCGTTATCTAGAAAGCAAAGTTTCCAATTAAAATGATCATAAAATTTATTGAGCTCGGCCCAACGCGCCTTTTCGTAAATAAATATTGAACGTTTCGTAGCTGATTTCGAAACGTTACGAAGTTCAGAGATCGAAAAGGAGGCAGAAATGGTGCAATGATCCGAATTGCCGAGAGGTGCACTAACTTTGACTTCATACTTTTCAGGGTGTGAAGTCAGGAATAGGTCAAGTGTGTTTGAATGGTGCCCTTCAACACATGGAATATGCGTTGGCTTATTCACTAATTGCGCTAGGTGGTTGTGCGCAGCGAATAACTCAACATATTGGCCTTCTGGAGTTGTATGACTCGAATGGCGAAGCCAAGATGAGTTGTGAACATTGAAATCGCCAGCAACAACGATATCACTGCTCGGACAATCCTCCAGGATTTTCGATATGGAGTCAGAGAGGGTATAGAAACCAGAAATGGTAGTATCCCGCCCCGTATTTGGACTTCTATATAGAAACCCGAAATGCAAAAAGTGTGACCTGATTTTGAATTTAACCCAAAGACAGGTAAATTCGGCATCATGCATGCCTAATGGTTGCTGGCATTGGAACACAACTTCATTGCGAACGTAAATTACAAGGCCCCGATGGAAATTAAATAGGGATAGGAGATGATACCCAGGTATATGAAAATCCTGTGGATCAGCATTCTCAGATACAGGGCGAAAACATCCGGCAGATGGAGACAAGTGTGAGCATATGCAGAGAAAAAATTTGTTCTCAGCCCACGTATGTTGCAATATTCTACTTTAAAGCTGCATGTCATCACGGTGGAAGACCAAAAAAACAAATGTGTCCCCGCTGTGAAGGTGAAACCGAAAATTAATCGTTGCTGGGTTGATCATATAGTATCCAGTGTACAGACCTTCGATACTATAATGACCAACAACGATTAACCCGGCATCACCAACATTGCGAAGTACTTTCTATATTAGGAGTGTATTCGGGAAATGGCAACAGTGCCTGTAAAAGGGTCATAAAAGCCCTGATCTGGCCATGTAATTATACATAAAAAAAAATGCTTATTGTTTAATTTTTTTATTTTGTTTCGTTTCGTTTTGTTTTATTTATTTATTTAATTTTTTTATATTATTTTTGTTATTTTTCTTTATGTTTATTAATTTATTTTATTTTATTTTTTTATGGGTGTTTTGGTTTTTTATCTGTCATAGTAAGGTTTGTTGGGTTGTAATATTTATATATTTATATGTTTATTGTATGCTGTGTTGTTGTTGTTGCCATTTGCTGTATTGCAATTATTGTTGCTATTGTTGCTATTTGATGTAATGCTGTTGTTTTTTTTTCTTCTTATTTTTGAACTGTATATTTTATTGTTTTAGGTTTAATTTAGATTTGTAATTTTTTTAAATAATTTCACAAAAAAAAAAAAAAAAACACCACACAGAAAATAAAACAAAACTTTTAGAAAAGGAATAACCCGAGCCGCGGATAACAAATTAAATGAAAACATTTGCACTTGACTACATAAAAAAAAAACGAAAAACACGGACGATAGTAAAAAAACGTGTGCACAGACTGGAACACAGAACACTACTCTAAAGAAAAACGATCTAAAGAAAAACGAATATTTAATTTTTAAAATTCGCTGCTCCTTTTAGTTTTTTTACAGTACAAAAACAGCTGTTTTTCAGATATGATTGCTTTTAAATTGGATAATAGTGGCCATTCAAAATTTTTTTTAACAAATTTTTTATCTCAACGTTTTGTCGGTTTTTTCCCCACTTCCTCAGGAGAATTTTTATTGTCAATATTTTAGTTTTCTTTACATCACTCAGCACTTATATAATAAACGAAAATGGATATCTTGAAGCATTTATTTTGTAATTTGAAAAATAGCCAAAGGAAAATATCACAGTTTAACCTAAAACTAATATCACAGAACTTGTCTTGTCAACTTCAAGTTATCTGAATAATAAAAATTTGGTCATAAAACAAAAATATAATTATGTAAATCATTAATGAGTGAACTTTTTTAGTTATATACATATGTACGAGATTAACTAGTTGTGAGTTCGAGTCCAACTTCAGTCAAGAAGAAGGATTATTTTTAGTTATAACAATAATTGCTGTGTTCTTCTTTGGTCTTGTTGTTTCACAGCAATTATTGTTATAATTAAAAATAATCCTTCTTCTTGACTGAAGTTGGACTCGAACTCACAACTAGTTAATCTCGTACGAAAATATAATTGTTTTTATCGTGTTTTTATATAAGTTGCCTAGAAAATTTGGTCAGTTTTTTAATGATTTTCATACAAATTTTTAAACGTGTCGTTCGTCGTGTGTTCTAGAAACAGCACATTAAGCAAAAGGGCGAATTCTAGGCTTTTATTAATAATACTCGTATATGGAAATTTTTTAGCAAATTTGTGAACAACTTATAAAATTAAGAAAAAAAAATTTTTAGTGCGTTTTCTTTTTCGAAACACTCGTTTTTCTCGCATTTTGGTGCGTTTTGAAATTTGAAAGTTGACAACGCTGGTAACAATATGACTTCATATATGTATATTTGACATATAGGCGAGGTAACATAAGTGGCACGACACAGTCAAGTCGCGTTATACAAACGCTTTTCATTACGTGCTGGTCCATCAATTGGCTTATCACGAGTGAACTTTGTCGTGCTCTATAAACAGGCTGTAAAACATAAATAATAAATTTTTAACAAACTTGTGTTTAATTCATTTTACTATGATCCAGTTTAGCACGTTGCTTTAATAACATCTCGTTAAAGTAGAAAACTTTCATTTCACATTTCCAAGCTTTTCTATAATATCCTCATCAATTCAATCTAATTTTTCTTTCGTAATTACAGGCATTTATACCATTTTAAGGAAAAACACTTTTCGCTAATGAGCAATGAAAACAACGTGTTGTCTGTCAATTATTCCTGCAACTGATACAAATAGAAAAGGGTGTTGCCGCTACTAGAGAAATATAATATAAAAAAATATCAACACCCAATTGCCATCAAGTTTAATTAGCCATCATCAGTAATGAAGGTATGTAATAATTTCACAATAAAATCTTCTTGTCTCCCGCGAGAGACCTTTAAAAAATTCGAGTATATTGCTAAAAACTTTCAGTTGGTTTTATACAATTTTTTAAGAATATTACAAAGGGTTGCTAAAAATTCTTTACTGAAAAAGAAGCTGTTAATGCTCTTTTACTTATAAAACTAAGGATTTTTTTATTCTCACGTCAAAACTGTCTATTTAAACAGCAAACGTCAATTACAAAATCACTTCTAATCCCACCAACTTTTTTTCATTTTATTTCTTTTAAAAAGAAATAATTACTAAAGGGTTGGTGTTTGATTTTTGTCAGGTTGGTTGTAAAAAAAACAAAGATTTTAAATACTTTCCTTTTTTTTGCTTAAAAACTTTTAAAAATATTTTTTACATCTTTTTGTTGACTTTTTGGCAGAAGGTGATTTAATTTTGCCTGTTTATTTTTGTTTTCTTTACAATTTTCATTATTTTACGAACAACCATAGCGAATTAAATTTAATTGCAAATGGCAGCATTTGGCCGTTTTTAAACGTTAAAAAAAGATTAGTTTCATTAAAAGGATTATATCGAATTCATTAAGGACTTAAACGCAAAAATATTCTTGAGGGTATTTTCCACCTAGTTAAAACTTTTGATGGGTTTTCAAGCACATTTTCTTTTTAAAAATATCATCAGCGATTTTTTTTTTGCGGATATTGTTTTACTTTAAAAATACATAAGTTTTAAATTTGTTCTAAAATCGGTAATAAAACACAAATCAGCAATTCGGTAATAAAACACAATCTAATAGTGAAAGGCCAATGTAAGCGGTATGCGGCAGCGGCCGTCAACAATGTGACCCATTTAAAAAAAATTGGTTTTTTATAAAAATATTCATACAAAAATTTTAGCTTATTGAGTTTAATTTCATCTGGCAGTGCCGTTAAATACGGCCGAGCGGAAATGTTGAATTCAGTTTAACTTTTTGTTTTGCCGCTTTAATTTGTCAAACAAAAAAGTAAACGAATAAAATATGAAAAAAAATTGATGACGAAAAAATTATTTTTGAAATAAAAAAACAAAATTTATATGAAAAGGGCCCGCCAGTGTACAGGACCAAATTTAGAAGAGAAAAGGATAAGGCTGAAATGAGTGCTACAATGGGGATTAACGGTAAGCTCTCATATCAAAAATTGATTTGTATAATATTATTTACATTCGTATCTTGATCCTAGTTGTTCGACCTTTTTTTAATTATAATTGTTGTTTACTTGAGCTTGAGGTCACTTGTTACAAAATTATTCGTTTTATTAATGTTTCGATATTTCGACACCCCTTTGTGTGTCTTCTTCAGGAAAATTTCAAAAAATGAAAAATTTCCGATATCGGTCCATATATACCCGAGATATAGCCCAAACCGGGTTTTTTATGTAAATGTCGCGTAAGCGAACTTAAACAACTTTTTTTGCTTAGAAACAGTTCTGGTAATAAGATGAGGTTATATAAATATGGAAAATGAAAATTTCTGATATCGGTCCATATATACCAGAGATATAGCTTAAACCGTGGTTTTCATGAAAATGCCGCATAAGCGAACTTAAACAACTTTTTTCACCTTAAAGCAGTTCTGGATATTAAATAAGGTTATATAAATATGGAAAATGAAAATTTCCGATATCGGTCCATATATACCCGAGATATAGCCCAAACCGGGTTTTTCATGAAAATGTCGCGTAAGCGAACTTAAACAACTTGTTTGTGCTCAAAAGCAGTTCTGGTAATGAAATAGGGTCATATAAATATGAAAAATGAAAATTTTCGATGTCGGTCCATATATACCCGAGATATAGCCCAAATCGGGTTTTTCATGAAAATGTCGCGTAAGCGCACTTAAACAACTTTTTTGTTCTCAAAAGCAGTTCTGGTAATGAAATAGGGTCATATAAATATGAAAAATAAAAATTTTCGATATCGGGCCATATATACCCGAGATATAGCCTAGACCGGGGTTTTCATGAAAATGCCGCGTAAGCGAACTTAACTTCAAAAGCAAATCTAGTAATGAAATAAAGTTATATAAATATGAAAAATGAAAATTTCCAATATCGGTCCATATATACCCGAGATATAGCCCAAACCGGGTTTTTCATGAAAATGCCGCGTAAGCGAACTTAAACAACTTTTTTTGCTTAAAAGCAGTTCTGGTAATAAAATAAGGTTATATAAGTATGGAAAATGAAAATTGTCGATATCGGTCTATATATACCTGAAATATAGCCCAAACCGGGTTTTTCATGAAAATGTCGCGTAAGCGAACTTAAACAACATTTTTTTTTTGATGAAAAACAGTTCTGGTAATAAGATGAGTTTATATAAATATGGAAGATAAAAATTTCCGATATCGGTCCATATATACCCGAGATATAGCCCAAACCGGGTTTTTCATGAAAATGTCGCGTAAGCGAACTTAAACAACTTTTTTCACCTTAAAGCAGTTCTGGTAATAAAATAAGGTTATATAAATATGGAAAATTATAATTTCCGATATCGGTTCATATATACCATCGGGTATATATGAACCGATATAGCCTAACAGGTTTTTTGATGAAAATGCCGAGTAAACAACTTTTTTGTGCTCAAAAGCAGTTCTGGTAATGAAATAAGGTTATATAAATATGGAAAAAGAAAATATCCGATATCGGTCCATATATACTCGAGATATAGCCTGAACCGATTTTTCCAATAACATTTTTTTTTGCTGAAAAGCAGTTCTTGTTATAAAAGAAGGTTGCGGAAATAGAGAAAATTAAAATTTCTGATATCGGTTTATATATACCCGAGATATAGCCTAAATCGGGTTTTTCATGAAAATATCGCGTAAGCGAACTTAAACAATTTGTTGTGCTCAAAAGCAGTTCTGGTAATGATATAAGGTTATATAAATATGGAAAATTAAAATTTTCGATTTCGGTCCATATATAGCCGAGATATAGCCTGAACCGATTTTTCCATTAAAAATTTTTTTTTTTTTTGCTGAAAAGCAATTCTCGTTATAAAAGAAGGTTACTAAAATACAGAAAATAGAAAATTCCGATATCGGTTCATATATAACCAAGCTTATTTAGATCACATTTTTAATATACTATACATATTCGTGACTATCGTGAAGGGTATTTTAGATTCGGCCCAGCCGAATATACTACACTCTTACTTGTTTTTCCTGCTATTTTCAATAAAATTTATATGTATTAAAGGTATACCATTTAAATTAATTTCAATTTAAACCAAGAAATAAGAAGTTGTGAAATTGTATTATTACCGGCACAACCTCAGTTTCCGCAGCAGTATTTTAACATTCCTCTTCAAAAAAATAATTTTTAGTGTAGTAATTGTTGGTTGCTGATATTATTGTTATAAAAGAAAAAACCACAATTTTTAAACATACACAATTATATTTTATTATCCCACGAATGATCTTTTAAATTGCCTCGTAATGTAAATATCGATCGCATACTATTATTTGAAGATACACGACTAATATTTGATAATGGATTAGTTTCTTGTCTCCAAGACCCTTTTATTATGACATTTTAACCTCATGGTCGAAATACTCAGCAAGAGTAGTTCAATTTTCAATACACAAATTTTTACTTCAATTAGCCGCGTTCATTTGCCTACAAGAAATAAATTCAAGCGGCAAGTAGAACAGCTGATTACCGCCCGTTACCGCATGCCGCTTACATTGACTTTTCACTATAAGTAACTAAAAATTGTCACGCTTAATTAAGACATCAAAGAAAAGTTTGTCAAATTATTTTTATTATATTTTTCCTTTAATTCTTCTTTTTTATTTAAAAATTGTTAGTAACCATAAACCCTGCGACACAGCAGGACTGCGTATGTAACACATAAATTATGTTAAAGTAAAATGTACTTCTTTAAATTTTTGGACATTAACACTCACTAGGGCATTTCCATGTTCCAAGTTCGGTTCTACCAAAATATGTAAACTCGATATTGCATTTTTTAAGATACATTAAAAACCAACAACTAAGTTATGCTCCAGATACTATGGTGAATCACACCCTATTTCGATTACAAATTCATCGATGCCAACTTAGTTCTTTTCGCGCTAGATTTACCTGACGATAAAGTGCATATTTATATATTAGCATCTTTTTTTAAAGCGTTAAATTGGCGCTTTTATGGTTGTATACATAGCGCTTTTTATGTACAATAATATAACATAAGGTAATCGAGAATACATTTTTTTGCAATTGATATTTTAAGCAACACATTCACCAAGGTAAATTTAATAGCAAGGATATAATACCATGGTATTAAATCCTGCAGGTACTGGCACAATCTGACTTTTGTTTTCATGCAGGAAGATTGTCAAAACTTTATTTGCGAGCTACATAGCACAAAAACATTCTTCTGATATTCTTCTATTTATAAAAGAGTTTACGAAAAGTAGTCTTCAAATCAGAGAGTATGAAAAATGTCTTGTAAATTTAAAACCTCGTAGGGGGAAAAATATACATAAAAGTACATCATAATGAAGTACATAGTTATAAAAATGCAGCAAGCGAAATCCAATTTTTCAAACTATTAAGTTTCGTAATTGATTTCACTCCCTTATTGCAACATAGTCATAACTAAAAAAATCTTGTTTCGAAAAAAAACGCATATAAAATTTTTTGTTTGCATACAAGCCTTAGGAATTTTTTTTAGAAAATATCTCCTAAAGGAAACAGTTTAAAAGTAATTTGAATAAATTTTTGGCACAATATAAAAGGTAGTACTGTTAAAACAATTCTGCGTTGTTAACTGGAAAAGCCCATTTTTTGAGATATGACTATGTTGCAATAAAGGAATGATATATTGACCTTTTTTTTCATAGTCAAATGCTCTAGTCGAGAGAAGTTTTAGTGCAATGAATGTTTTTTAAAGTAATATATCCTTCTAGAATGTCTACAAATACAGAAAATTTGTTAACACACAACAAATATGGATTAAAGTAAGCAAATCCATAATATTAATTCTTTACAAACGTATAAAAAATCATAATTTAATAAATATAGCGATATAGCGATACAGATCAACAATAGTCTGATATTTGCATTTGAAAGTAAAATTATTTGATTATGTTCATATATTTTATGTATATTGTTGAAATAAATACATAAGTGTACCATGTATGTATAATACATTTGATTATCTTGATATATGTAGTGTTTTAAAATCTGACTTATGCAAAAGAAATAAATTTAATATACATATGTAGTACATACACTCCGGTTCACTTACCTAAAGGCACAGTAGTGTTTTGTCTTTCGTTCCGTACAAACATGTTTTTCATTTTCGTCTGTGTTTTCTATACCTACACATATGTTTATTATTAATTTGTAATAAGCGAAATTGTACCGTGATAGTTAGAGTTTCGCATCATGTGTGCACGTGGTTTTTTATTATATTATTTTTTTACTGTCATTTGTTTTTTCTCTATTTGTTATTATTAAATTCTGTTTTATGTTTTTCCTATGTATTTTATTATCCTACGGTGTTGAATTAATTTTTGTTGATCTGAGCAGTGTCGAAGGTATGTACACTGGGCACTGATCAGTTTTAACTAATTTAATTTCAACATTTTAAATGCTGTGATAATGTTTGTTTTGGTCGTTCCGTATGTTAAGTTAACAAACATTACTCCCCCTTTCCTCCTTCCCATACTCTATTTTTCTAGTTCCAGTACAATGCACTGCATATGTAGGGGCTATCCCCTGAGTACTGGTCTAAGATAAAAAAAAAATCCATTTTCAGAAGCCCGTATCTGTTGCAATTTTTAACCGATTGTAGAATTAGATAATAGAAATGAAAGCTAGACATCTTGAGGTGTAAAAAAATCATAACAATAGTGATTCTTAGCTTAATAGTTTTTTGAGCTATTTATAGAAATAAGTCCAAAAATGATGATTTTTTGTACGGAGCAATTGTTTATTACAATTTATTATATCTTAATATATTATAGCTTAATATCAATATTATATCTTAATATCAAAATCGCAAAACAAAAAATTTTTAATTTATCGGAAATAACTAAAATCGATGTTTAACGCTCTGAAGGAGCGTTCAGTAGCTAAAAAAAATTTGACGAAGCCTAACAGTTGTCGACAATTACATCAAGGATTCCAAAGGATATGGAAAAAATTTTAAAGGAAGGGTTTCTTCATCAGAATTGCTTCTAATTTTGCCTTATCCTTGTGAAAAATAAGAGCTCAAGCTGGAATGCAAACAAGCAAGTCATCGGCACGCAGAGTGAATTAGAGTTGTGAGTATCTTAGATACCGGAAATTACAGAAAAAGCTGCCACTTAATGCTCCTCGTAAGCAAAAGTGGCTTCGATTCGCAAAAGACTACATGTCATTGGATGTTCAGCAAAAAGGTCATGTAAATGATTGAAGAATCGTTGTGTTTATGGATGCAAAGAACTTTAATTTGGATGGACCTGATCGCTATAACTATTATTTTTATTATTTGCGTAAAGAAAAGCGATTTTGAACCGACGTCACAGCCGAGAAGGAGGCGTTATGATATGGGATGCTATTATGTACTATGACACGATCGATCTTGAATTTCAAAGTGCAAAAATGACTGGTGCACACTATAAAATATTATTGGAATCAGCTTTTCTGAAGTTCAATAAACTGGTTGGTCCTATATATTGGATATTGCAACAGGATAATGCCGCTATACACAACGTCAGAGTAGTAAAGGAGTTCATTGCAAGCCAAATTGTTGACATTCCTGACTGGCTGCCCTTATCGCCAGATATAAGAATTATCGAAAATATCTGTAGTTGGTTATCTCGTAAGTTCTATGAAGGAGGTAGACAATTGGATGACAAACATTTGCTAGTTCAAGCTATTACGGATGCACAATTACAATTTAAATAAATTGTTGAGAATTTAAAAAGAAAAATGCTCTAGTAATACCTGTCAAAACACAAAAAACAAGCTTTTCTATTTATAAACTTCTCTAACATTTCTTTACACCTTTCAAACAAATGAGCACCCGTTGGTTGCTACGATTTGTTTTTTGAAAGTATCGAAAAGCAGAGAACAAAAATTCAAACAATTGAGTTTTTATGCGCTATTTTAGCTTCTAACATTGATACCAATAAAAAATTATAACTAGCTTGTCTTCTATGTTTCCCAGCTATCTTCATGTCGACATTTCATAGGAGCCACCCTAATCAAAGTCTACTGATGATTAGGGTGGCTGCTATGAAATGTCGACATATGTAGGTAGGTAGGCACGCCGCTGGATACCCGGAATAATCTAGGTTGTCCAGCTCACTTGGGTCCTGTAGTCGGTTCCTTTGTGATTGCCTGAAAAGATAAAATAGTGGAGTGAAGAGGAAAAGTTATAGGAAAATGATAGTGAGTGGAAAGGATGGGCGGGGATGGAAAGGAGATGCGGGAACCTTTTAGTGTAGCGTTACATGCTGCTATACTAGCCATCCGCTTCTTCTTATGAAAGAGGCTAGCGCGGTCGGTTTGATCGAGGTCAGACAAGATAGGCTATTGAAGCTCCACTCGCCTAAGTGTCTTAGACGATGATACTCCAATGCCGGGCATGTATCGAGGGGATGAAGGATCGGCTCCTCCTCCTCCTCGTCTTGGCAGCTTCTACAGAAGTCATTATAGGGTAGTCCTAGTCTCCTGGCATGGTTGCCAAACGGGCAATGGCCAGTGAAGACTGCTACAATGTCGACATATAAAAAGACAAGCTATTTGTAATTTTTTATTGATATCTTATTAAAATTAGTTAAGGTGTCTTTATTCAAGTGCACCAAAAAAATAGCACATTTTTGGCCTTTTTTTTATAAATTGTTTAGAAAAAGTTGTTTAGTGAAGACACCACTATTGTCATGACTTTTTTTATATCTCAAGATGTCTAGCTTCTAGTTAAGTATAAATAAAGTTGTGAAATATTTAGGAACTTTGTAACGAAAAATGTTAGGTCATTATTACATTTGTAATTACAAAATCCGCCAATCGCTATTAAAGGCAAAAACCTAACTGTTGAATAATAGTTTTTACTCAAGATGCAAGAAGGATTTGTTCCAAACTGGAGTTTTATCTAAGTATATGTTTTAAATGCAAATAGTTGATGGTTCAATTGATACAATACTTAATTTTTATTTAAGGAAATTTATAAGTAAAATTTGCTCATTAACTCTACTTTCACAAAATTATAATAAATTTAACGAAAGTTAGTAAACTGTTGAAAAAATTACTTATAATTAAACGATATAGAAATTGATGTTTAAATTAATATTTTAGATAATAAAAATTGAGTTCACGAAATTCAATAAGATATGTACATATATATTATTAATTTAGTTCAGAACGAACACTAACGATATTTAAATCACTACTTTTTTCTTTGTTTAAACTAGTGATGCGCAAAGAGAAAACTATAGTTATGCTCTGAGTGAAAATAAATTTGCACTGGGAGAAAAAGTACACAGTTCGAAAAAATCGTTTTACTCACAAATTGAAGTAAAAGTACGATTTTATGTATTTTTAATAAATTTTATATGAAAAACAGGAAGAAATGCGCAAAATACAGAAAAAAACAAGAATAAATTGATGCATGCAACGCGCATGTTCATTCGTATCTGTATCATTGACGACTAAAGTGATGAGCGTAAGAATTTGTTTACCACTTAAATACCATGGGAGGGCATTGCTAGTTTAAACCATCGAAGTTTTGTTTTTTTAATAATTAGCTCTTTTTAGCGCTTTTCGAGTACTTGTAATTTAGCGCTTTTTTGATATATAAAACTTTGCAATTTTTCGGCTTCGAAAGTCACTTTTTACTTTGAAAATGTTGGTATCGCTGTACCAATAACATGGCACTATATTATATTAAAATTAAGCAATATTTTAAAAGTAATACATGTCCTTTTGTTCAAATTGTATTTTATTATCTGGTTTTTTGTTAATCTCCAAACAGCAATTACTGGAAATTTAAAAATACATCATACAATAAAGAATATATGTAATTTGTTTTAAATTTCAATACACAGATGGGGTATTTCATAGCAGTCTACTTTAATGAGAGGAAGACGTTTCTTTCTTTAAGCTCTGTGTAGGTGTGGAATTAGTTTCTAAACTACAGGTTGAGTTTTTTTACATTTCTTTTTACACATCTATTGTAGTAAAAAATTTGTTTGTTAAAAAATTAAAATACCGCTTCAGATTTACGAATTTACTTATATTAGAGATAAAACTGGTCTTAAGTTTAATGAATGAATATCCTCCTACACGCAAAGAAAAATCTGTGTGGAATAATGTTGTCAACATTAGTATTTAAGCCGTCATAGTTTGTTTTGTTGCCACTGGCAGTATATTATCGTTTTTAATGTAATTTACAGGATGTACAAATATATCAGCGTTAAAATTTCCACATTTAATTTATTGTATTTTTATCATTATAAAACATGGTTGAATACAAAAACAATGTTTAAAAAAATTATTTAAACACAACAATAGTTTTAGTAATGTACAATAATACACTGTTTTTTAAACGTGCGTATGACTGCGTTAGACTAACTATTGTTTTTAAACATGTGCTTTAAGGGCGAATTGGTGATATATGGAAAATCTTATTTTGTGGGGTCTGGTAAAAAACTGGGATGATAGAACAGTGGTAAATGGTTTCATATAGGGGTAGAATTTACGGAAAACCCACAAAAAGCTTCATAGCTGTCTCTGGCTCGATGTTCGGGATAAAATGTAAGAACGAATCTCACAAACATTTCTCCCTCTACATTTCCTGTGAACATAACAACTTTCTCCTTAAGTTGGCTCCCATACAAAATATCAGTTTTTAACATTTCAAGGTCAACCGCCCTATCTAGCCCCAGAGAGCTTCTAAAATATCAAATGTAGGACAGACTTCCAATATTTTCGGAAATCCAGCATTTTTGTGGAACATACCTAGCTTCTTTTATTCACCCTAAAAAAACTTTACTGAAAAAAAGAAGAAAAAATTTTAAATTGAATACTTTATATATTAATTGATTTACTTTATTTCATCTACAGAATTATATTCTTACAGATTACTGAACAATTTAATTAAGATATTTTAATAACATAAATTTGAGCGTATTAAAACTAACATTAAAATTTAACAAAGGGGATAAGTTGTTACGTAAATGTAAGCATCTTGCAATAGGTTCATTATTCGATAATTAGTCCTTACAGAGCTCTCCTCAAACAAACGATTATTATAAGGTAAAATAATTTTTTAGTGCTAGGCAATCAATATTGTTAGATAAAATATTATAGGACAGCAATAGCGAGGAACAAGTTCAGCGATCATTTAGTGATTGCAAGCCTAATAACTCTCTCCTTACCTCATAAGAAAACAGTTCATAAAGCCATATTATTTTTAAAGTGATCTTAGTAAAAATTTTCTGAACACGTTTAATACGATCAGATGTAACTACATGATAGGGATTCCAGATATCAGAACAATATTCCAAAGTACTGTGGACTAAAGAATTGTATAAAGATTTCAGGGTATATGCTTCCTTAAAATATATCGCACTCATTTTCTACTTCACTTTTTTCGGTTATGCTGTTCGGTTTGTGCTGTTTTGCCCTGTCTTTGATTCCAATGCGATGCCTTTTACCCCCATATTACCCTCCTAATTTTTTGGCTCATGCATTTTTTACCAAACCCTACGAAATTTCTAGCAAATCGAAAGCAAAAAATCGGGCACTAATTCACCCCTAATGTTCTTACATATGTATCTACGAGTAAGCATGTTCTTTTCATTTTTTTTGTCAGTCGACAAACAAATATGATTAAATAAATAACGAGTGTCCGTCGGAAAGGCATACTACTAGTAGTAATTCTATTATAATATTGGCTGTATGCGATGTGTTGATACCACATGTTAATCAAGCATGTAGATGTGGCGTTAAAAATTTTTCAATTATACCACGGTATCGCTCCCGATTCACAGTTACCGCAGTCAAGACTAATATTTGCCAACTTGGTGGCAAAACAAAGTAGTACATCTTCCCGGCGGATACACAATTCACTTAAATATCGTTACCATTATTTCTACAAAATTTTCCATAGTTTAAATAATATATACCAAATCGGAATATTTGTCTTATTATTATTATTTATTAATAGATTTAGAAAGTATCTACATATTTTATAATTCATTTACAATGTGATTAGCAACTAAATCTATAAATGGCATAACTTATTAGTTGTAAGCTAGATTGGCGCAATTTTTAACAAAATTATTTTAAATACTTGGATAGAAAAAGAAAAGAAAACAAGATATGTCTGTAAGTTTATTTTATCACAGAAAAGTTTAAGGTACAAATTCATTTAAAATAAGTTTTCTATACTTTAAGCAGACTTCAATGTATTTATAAAGAGAAACAAAATTTAAGCCATTTAGTATACATATAACTTCATTTTCATTTAGTATGCATTTACTAAAATATTACACTCTGAATTCTTTGTATGCTGGACAAACACCTATGAAGTGAGCCGTATTTTCAGAAGCATCTAAATTACATAAAGTACAAATACCAACAGTATTGTTGCTGAAGGATTTTGCATTAAGGTTTAATAATCCACCTCTAGCTTTTATTATAAAACTGCCTACACGAGGTGAAAAGTTTGAAGAGTAAAGTGATAAAATATTGTAATCTAATTTAGCATATAGGTCGTGAAATTGCGAACTTTTAGCATTTTGCACACAAGTATTTCGTTCTTGAGTTTTTAGAAGATTTAATAAAGGTTTCCAATTTCTACATAGCATAGTGTTACCGGGAGAAAACTGTATGTGTTGACAAATCTTTTCCCATTCTTTAGCCCAATATATGTTTTGTTCTATAATTTTTAATGCTAAAACACGTGGTAATCTATGTGGCTTCATATCTATTACGTTATTAATGTAACAGAGATGAAGCTTTAAGGTCGATGCATAAAGCGAGTCAAGATTTCTTTCAATACACAGCATATAATTAGGTGTTGCGCTAGGCAAACACAGCATCTTTTTTATAAAAAATCTGAAAAGTTTTTCAACCTCATCGAACTTTTCAAAGCCCGATACTTGAGCCGCATAAAACATAATCGACCTGGAGGCAGCCTGGAATATTTTTAGTTTGTTGTTTTGCGATATCTGCGGATTGCTTATATAATGCAACCAAGTAGAGTTAATCGCTAATTTTGAGGTTGATAATTTATTAGTCAAATGTTTTTTAAAAGAGAGATTGTAAGTAATAACGACTCCAAGATACTTATAACTATTAGCTATTTCAATGTTAACGCTACCATAGTTCCAGTTTAAATGTGCAGAAATTCTTGTACCAGATCGAAATACTACTACTTTAGATTTATCGAGATTTGCTTTCAAGCCCCACATTGCACAGTAATTATATAAGCAGTTAATCATATTTTGCAATTCTGTTGGATTGGCTGATAAAATACTTTTACATTGCAGTCAGCAACATTAACACCCCCAGGTAGCACGTCAACTAAATCATTAATGTATAAGGAAAATAATATTGGGCTTAATATACAACCCTGTTTTACAACTATATCGACAGCGAAGGAACCGGAATACAAATTTCCATCCCAGATACAACTTTCATTATTTTGATACATAAGCTGCAGCAATCTTATTATTTTAGTTGACAGACCAAGACAAGAAAGCTTGTAAAACAAGTTATTACGAGGAATTGTGTCAAAAGCGCACGAAAAATCAACAAAGAAAGCATACGTGTTCTTGTTGTTGACTTTATTGAGATACACAATGTTAACTAGGCTAAAAACGTTGTCAACAGTTGAGTAATTCTTTCTAAATCTGGCTTGAAACTCATTTCAAATCTTATTATGTTCAATCCAATCCTCTAAACGATTTAGTATGATGGTGTTAAATATTTTGCACAGAGTGTTAATCAGCGATAACCCACGATAATTAGATGGACAATTAGAATCACCTTTTTTGAAAAGTGGTATTGATTTTCGGAAACTAGAAGGAATTTTTTCATGAAGAAATATTTTGTTAAACACAGATAAAATTTCAAAAATAAAGGAATTAGGAGCATTTTTGTAAAATTCGTAAGGTATACCATCTTGACCAGGCGTTTTTCCATCTTTGAGCCCTTTAACAACGTATAATATTTCATACATTTCAAAGGGAGAGTCAAGAAATATTTGTCTTTATATGATTCTAAAGGGTTTTAATCACTGTACATAAAGGCTTCTTGGTGTATTCAAACATATGCGGAAAACAGAACCGGTTCATATCCCGGGCTTTTCCTGGGTAATAACTGCTGCGATCAATAACACTTGATCAAAGAACACAGGAAAAACATAATTGAATACATTAAGCTGGGGGACAACTACCTGTTTCATAGCTACTACACTACTTAAGGCACGTTGCATTGGTAATACAAGATATTTAGTTTTTGTGAGAGCAAAATATTAAAAAATTCTCTCCGTACTAAATTAAGTAAATGTGTTGTAAGTATTTTTTTACGTTTACACTAATGGGATAAGTATAATCAAAGTATTATTATGAAAGTCTAATAAATTTACCGATGGTTACAATTCTACAACATTTACAAACAAAAACAACATGCAATATTCGTGAACTGCAATTATTTGGGTTTGAAATGTTGTACCATCTTGATTAAATACTCGAAGTGCTGCCAATGCAAATTTAAAAATACACCTCTGATGTGATGAGAATACAGAGTTTTCTGAAATGGTTTAGAAAATAAAGATTTACCGACTATTTGTAAATTTTTGCATTTGGATTTCCGCTCTATTGAATATATTTTGTTTTTACACGGTAATATTTCTTTTATTCTACACAGATTTTTGACAGATCTAAATAAAGGTGCCTTTATCAGCCCATTGCATTCGAACTCGTGATAAAGTTGCGATATTATCTCTTACTGTAGTTCAAGAAGATTAAAAAATTAACTCTCTGGCTCATTAAAGCAAACAAAATGACTTTCATTAATCTCTTGCTAAGTCGTAGTAGGAATTTGGCATATTCCGCAATATGGTTTATGAATTATGAAGCCCGAAAATGTTCAACGACTCTTAGACCCCATTTATTACTTTATTATTTTGGCACGCATATTAGATATGAAACAATAATTCAAATACACTTGTGCAGATCCATATACATACGTACATGTACATATGTATCACATGCGCAATTAAAGGTAAAGTTTTATATATATCAATGCTATGAAACTTCCCACATAATATGTTTTTCGTTTTCCAAAGAAAACAGCACATAAGCGCTTGTATTGAACACATTCCTGCAAAAAATGGACATGTTGTAGGAATAGACGTTAGCTGTATGTTATAATGTTTACAAAAACTACAACAATTATAAAGCCATCAACAACCGTAACAGTAAAATGTGCTGCAAGAAAAAATACTCGTATTGACCAAATGGATAAACACTCCCTCTTCAGCATAAAAAATCACAAAAAAAGCAATTGATACTCGAAATTAAGTTGAAGCAAATTTATCTTACAACACACGTGAGACTTCTTTCTACATCATCAATATAAAATAAACGTAAAATGAAAGAAAAACGAAATAACTCAGATGAAAAGTTAATATGGGATGTTACCAAAAACAAGAATTAAGTGTTACTGAAACAAGGTTTTCATATCAAAACATATAAAGAAAACACACACGCACATGCCAAGTCCAAGTGAGTGTAATCCTATACAATCAGCAATCAAAACTTAACTATTTAAGAAAAACATTCCACCTCTCCAAAGATTTTGAAGTTTTCGTTTCGTGCATTAAACATGAGAGCACGGGGGGGGGGGAAAAAGAAATTTTCTGTAGGATAAGCACGAGTGATATTTAGATGTGTCGGTACGTCGTAATAGCTGCTTGTCTTTCGAAGGCATTAAAAGGTAAAGGACTAATAAGGATTAAATGTATGTCGAAAAGGCAATTAGATGATATTGAACTGCATATGGTGGTATGCCAACGTAAGTATGTTTTACCCAAATAAAGATACTCGTATAGAATTAAAGTGAGAAGGGAATAAGGAAAAACATTTTTTTTATCACAAATTGATTTTAAATTGCTAGTTATTCATTTTTGTTTGCGAGTATGTGGGTTGCTTAACACTTAATAAAAACAATTTGGAAAATAAGTTTTTTCAATTGATTTAAAACTTTGAGAGCTGGGTTTTTAAGACGGAAATAGTATCGAGAAACTGTTGAACGGTAAACTCAAAAATTACAGTCTAAATTTGTTGTTTTATTAATAATTCAAAGTACATATAAATAAAATATTTCATTTAGTAACAGTCCCAGAGCCGTTATTGGAGTAAATTTGCAGCCTTGTTAACTTGAGGGTACAAATTTAAACGCCTAAAATTGCATATTATTCCGTAAAATAAATAATAATTACTACAAAAAGGAGAATAAACTTGAAATTTTTTGCAATCAAAGTGTTTACACAATATGTAACGTTCCCAGAAGTGTTTTACGCAGAAAAAAGGCGCCTTGAAATATGGTTCCAACAACACTACTATATATTCTATAATTTTATGTATTATTGTTAAAAACGTTGTATTATCAATAGTTTGTTTCTCTATAAATATTTTACTGTTTACATTTCTATAATTCTATTGTTAACATCTTTATATTTTAAGATATAGTCACATACAAAAATAACAATTGTGAAAATTTCTTAAAAGCAACGATAGCTTTTATTATGCTCAATACCATAATAATTGTTATTATCGTATGTATCAGGATATAAAAAATGCAAGGTAGTTTCATTCTGTTTTTATTATTTGTAATAAGGATTTTTGAAGTTTATTTTTAGAGAGAAATATAAAAAGGCGTTGCCACACAATTGAATAAGGGAATTTACTCCTAGAATGGATTTTTTCTGAAATGTGTAGTGCATTGTTCATATTAGGAAAAGCTAGAAATAATAAGCTGATGTAAGTAGATATCTGAGGTCGTTTTGAAACCCAGGTTAGGTTAGGTTTAACAGGCTGCCAGCTATTGTAAAGCCAGCCCACTTGGGTCCAATTTGGTCCCAAAAACTAAGAGCACGGACTTCTGCTTATAAGTAAACTTTACGATAGCATTCAAACGAATGCCTATTTTAAAGAAAATATTATGACATTTGAACGAAAATACTCTTTAGATATTAAAAACGAATTATAAATTTTATGTATATACCTGTAGTGCGATTCTGTAACTTATATAACGATAATCGAATCACTAAAATAATTATAACGATATTTTATCGTATTAGCTATTCTGTAACATTTTCTTAACGATATTCGTAGTCGATCAAAATCAGCTGTTAATTTTACTGCCGATTGTCGATTTCTTAAAGACAAAAATTTTCTTGCTGTTTATTCAATCGTTAAAATGTATTTTTTTAAATTGTGCATCCATGAAATAAAGTGCTTACAATCAGATTTTCAAGACATAAAAATATTTATTATATATTAAATACGTAAATAAATACATAAAATATTTAATAAATACATTTTCAAAAACAAAAATTTCAGTATAATTTTTTAACCGGTAAAGTATATTTTGTGTTGAAATAGCTATTGAACGTTTGTCATTTGGACTTGCAAGGGATGAAACAAGTTTGAACGCTTCAAAGGATAATCATTGTGTTTATTGGGAGTTGGACAATTCCTTTGAGTTGACAGTTAACGAATTTAAAAAGTTATATTGATTATCACCAGTCTTAGTTGTGGTCATTCTGAACATATAGAAATGTGTACATATAAACAAATAAATGAAACATATGGACACATATTTTATATTACTTACCTTATTACAAATTAAATAATATAAAATCACCTATTTAACGCTCTCATGGTGGCAAGGGTATCCCTTCTTCTCAACCGAGAGTAGCCGCCAAAATTAAGTATGTTGCGTACAAGTGGATTTGGTGAAGTTCAAGTTTGCTGATACACCTTGTCGCATACTTTGAAAATTCATCTTTAACCAGTGGAACACACAGATACTTGTGAATTCAGGAGTTTTTTTTATGTACTATGGAGCTGCAGTAATTGTTCTAAGAATTTGGTTTTGTCGCCTTTGAATTTTGTCAATGTTTGACGCTGAGGCATGGCTTTAAATCACCGTATAAATCAGCCCTAATTCATTTGAAAAAGTATATATTTTTATTAAAGTAATTCATCAAGTTTTGAAATAATTTAGTTCCAATGGCCTTCATTCTCGGTGACACATGTGCGATATCTGATCAAAAAGTTGTTCATTATTGCCTGGAGTGCTGCAGCGAGAACTGCGTCAATTACCATTCGAATGGATTGCTTTAAATCATCCAAATTTGTTGGGTTTCTTTTTCAAACTTCTAGTTTGCAATAACTCCACAAAAAAAATGGGGTGCAGTAAGATTGGTCAGGAGACCTGGGACGCTAACGGAATGTGAAGTTTCTCGAAATCAGTTTATTGGGAACATTTTTGCCTTAATTATGTTATAACAAGTGTGGCTATGTGACAAGTTGCCCCATCTTGTTGAAACCAAACGGAGTTGAAAGGGATGCTCTTTCGGCGTAATTCTGGAAAAAAAAACTATTTCAACATCTTTAAGTAACAGTCTCCATTGATCGTAACAGTAAGACCGTTTTCTTCGAAAATGAAAGGCTCGTAAATGTAATGAACCTTGAAGAAACTGCACACCACACTGTGATACGAAGTGGACGTAATTACATCTGACTGAGTATCAGTGGGTCGCCGTCGAGGCAAAATGAGCCGCGTCAGACATAAAAATATAGTTCAAGACGTTTTGATCCTCTGACAACATATGAATGATCTTCTCACAAAGTTCCAAGCGAATCGGGAAGTCTGTAGGGTCCAGTTTGTTTGTCAATTTTATTTTATATGGAAATAAGTTTAAGTCTTGGTGCAAAATTGGCTGCAGTGACTGTCTGCTGACACCAATTTGAGCAGATAAGCTCTTTGTCGAAACTGGATTGGATTATGTAGCAGTAGCTACAGCAGCGATAGTTTCCTGGGTCCGAACTGAGGGATCTCGATGATAAGGTCTTCTTGCGATTGTGCCACGATCGGAAAAATTCTTCACGAGCCTTATCTGCTAGGAGGAGTGTCGCTAAACGTGCGCCTATATTCTATTTGTAGGGAAACAGCGGAGTCTAAAGCATGAAAGTCTTACACTATCCAAATTCTTGTTTCTTTATCCCAATTCTCCATTTTAGTTTAATTTAAAGATTAATCTATAAAATACATTTAAAATGGAACAGGTTAGTTATACAGAAAATAAGTTATCACGTTTTTATTTTGGTAGCAGCTTTCTTCAGCCACCCTGTATTTGATAAAAATTTTGCATTAATTTTGAAATACGCTTGCTAATACTCTATTCACAGCCAACTCACAAACAGTTTCGAGTTTCTTACAGAGCAACCTAAATTAGTAGGTAAAACCATATTTATCTGTTAAAACCCGTCATGCACAAGTAAAATAAATAGTCAAGGTTTTGCAATTGAAGAACCCTTTTTTGACAGCGTGTACGAGAAAATGTCTCCCAAAAAAACTGTTACTCTTTGTTATGGTAACTAGTCACACATTAAGTGCTTCCAGGTGAATTTACCGGCTTTAACCCTTTTTATTATACTTATTGACTTGTGTCAAACAAAATTTGTCAACATTACCGTTCACGACATGATGTTATAGCTCCTATTTAAATTACTCACTTCAGCGTAAGACTAAACCACTAAATTACGCTGCGGTTGCTCTGTTCCTTATTCGTTGCAAAATGTCAACGCATTTTCTACTTTCTTTTGTAAAAGCTGTTAATGTAGAAGATATAACTTGGACTACTACAGGAGAGCATCTGTATATACAAAGCTGTGTCGTTTTCACGGAAAGCCTTGTGCAAACTGTTCTATAAACCCAATTTTCATATACGAGTATATAAGTATATGAATGATAAAACCGCAGAAAAATTAAAATTGTGTGACAATTATTGTGTTGTTTTCACAGAAAATTTGTTTTAAAAGTTTGTTGCAGTATATTAATTAACTGCTAACATACATATTTTAATAATTAAAAAACAGTCATTATAACCGAAACACACAAATGAAAACCGGTTGAACATGTACAATAATTGTTATAACACATAATTACTCTGTGTACATTGATACTTATGCAAAATATGGCTGTCAGGCATATGTTCACAAAAGCGATATTAAGCTTAACAGAGATATTAAAAACCAATACAAATAAAAATGTTTATTTACTTTTAATAATTGTGCGAACACACACATGGTTAAACATTGGCAATAAAAGTGAAAGAGTTACTTTCATTTTATACGTAATATGGGAAAAGAATCTATAAAATTATATAATACAGCTAACTCCGCCTTATAATCTTTCTTTGAAACCGCTGTGAATTTTTCTCCATTCTTTTATAGCTAATATCTTATATTATCTTGATACTAATTTTTAAAAATTTTTTTATAACATGGAATTGAAATTCTGTTCAAGATTGATATCTGTTGTGTTGAAACAACTGAGCTTCATTCACTATATCAGCTTCCAACATTGATACCATTAAAAAAATTATAAACTGCTTGTTTTCTATGTTTCCTAGCTGTCTGTCCTCGTATGTCAATATTTCATAGAAGCTACCGTAATCGTCAGTAAACTTTGGAAATTTTTGAAAGATATTCTTTTTTACTTCTTAATAATTTATTTAGATTGTTGGGATATAAAGTTTAATTTAAAAATATCTTTCAAAAATTTCCAAAGTCTACTGATGTTTAGGGTAGCTTCTATAAAATATCGACATATAGACAGCTGGGAAACATAGAAAACAAGCTGTTTATAATTTTATGATTTAGACACAAATCGACACAAATTAGACAAAAATAGCGAAGGTAATTACTGATGGTTTCAACATATTATCAACACAGGTTAAGTTTATTGAAATGCGTTAACTTGCTTGTTGTCAACTTGTGGCAATGACACGTGTAATATATCAGAACAGAGAATTTTTTTTCTCAATAAGGAGGAAAGTCAAGTTTAAACTTAAATTGTAAATCAGCTAGTTTATTCAAGGAATAAACTCTTGTTCGTCCATACAATTTTCCTCTTGTTTGCTTTAATAATATTTTCCGTCAGCGTTTTAAAAGCCATTTTACTGATCCAAACTTAAACTGCAAGTCACGCGATGGCATTTCCAGTAAGTCAAAAGAGATCAGGAACTCTATCAAATAATTAGCAATATCACCAGGGTATATAAACAAATCGATTTGCTTATAAGAGAGCAATTCACTTTTAATGAAGTTTTGGATTTTTAAGTTTATGTCATCAAAGTCCTTATTTTATGCTGCTAAGATGACTCTTTCACTTAGCCAAACATAATTACTTGATTTTAAAACAATATTTGGAAATACTTTTGTGGTTAATTCTTCTTTAGACATTGCAAATTGACAAAAATTCAGTGCATATAACATCTGACTTGGGCTAGCAACAGTATGAATTTTTTCACTGCCAATATTTAAAATGCTTGGTGATGGTAAGTGAAAAGAGAGTGGCTATCCTACGCTCTTCATTTTTCCACCGAACTCAAGACTTTGCAAACTAAACTTTCCGTGTGTGAAAGTTGGGTTGGAAAAGAAATATACCGATTGGTACTCGAATTTTTTGTTTCGAGAGTTTTGACATAAAGGTAATGACTTTAAACAGGGATTTATTTCACCCGCAGGTGTTAACCATGGAATGATTGGTATAGTTGGCCAGAGAACCATCATCTCCCCAAATATTTTTGATTATTTCTCAAGTGTCTTAATAATTGCTACATCAAGTGCCTCTAACAGTTTTAAAGTAGTTTTGTCACTTATGATTGCTTTGAAATATCATATGTAGGCTCGGAAGTTTAAAGGTAGTTTTAAGGCAAAAGGAGCTGTTATTCCTCCTTCTAACAGGGTGACAGTAATTCCACTTGAGGCTATTGCAAGGAAAATTTGGTTGTATGAGCAAGCGGAATCTAAAACTAGAGGAATCAAAAACGTTTTCTTTGGTCCATCAGGTGCATCGAGGAAACCGCTTGCTCCATAACCTGTACTGACAGCTATGATATGAGAGTATCGAGTGAGTTTTGCTCCACTTTATCAATGCCGCTCACTTTTTGTCTGAGGACTTCTATTGACTTTGAAAAAATTCCAAACTTATAAACCTTAGACTCAGAATAGTTTTACATTAGCTGACTGTAGTTTATTGAGGAAATAGTCGGTTCAGTTATTTTTATATGAATAATCTTTTAAAATACAAATAAATTTTAATTTTAACTGATGAAAAAACAGGAATACTTTTTCAGTTATATTTAAAATTGTCAGTTGTTTAATAATATGTATGTATGTTGCAGTCTTTTTTTTTAACGTCAGTCTTATAAAAACCTCAATATAAAAACCGTCAAAGTAAACTATTTTTGTAGTAATAATATTTTTGGCCAACGTATTTAGTTATTTGTTTTTAGTATATACATACTTAGCTGGTGAGGCCTAACTTTTTTTATGTCAATAAAAATGCAAAAACTTTTATTACATATTATTCCCAACGTTTCGTGACTTTTATGTTCACTTCTTCAGGGGATTTTGTATTTTTGTGATTTATAACATTAAACACAAAATTATTGAAATTATATTTATAATCAAGTAATACAACATTTTTACACACATTTTCTTAAGCACTATTTTTTATAATAATATTATACTAACTATTTTTGTTTTTTTTTTTTTCAAAATATAATATTAATGAAAGATTTTTCGATCTTTTTAATTGTTAAATAAAAATGTGAGGAATTTTTGGAAAAATTTACCTCAAGCTCGAAAAATTCCTCACATTTTTATTTTTTCAAAATATTAATTAGCAATTAAAGTTTTTTTTTTTTTAACTTTATTATTTTATTTATTGAATCTACATAAAAAATGTAATGACAATAAGTATTCAAATCTTAATACTAAAAAAAATTGTAATTAAAGTCCTGCCAGTGCTGGACAAAAATTTATTTTTATGCGAATATTATTTCAGAATTCAGTCATCTGTTTAGAGCTCTAATGGTAGCCAAAGTATCCCTCCTTCTCAGCCGGGTATGACCACCAAAGTTAAGGATATTAACTGCAAGTGGATTTGGATGGATTTCAAGTTTGTTAATATATCTTGTCGCGTACTTCACAAATTCAGATTTCACAAAAGGTACGTTCAGATCTGCGTGGATTCGTGAGTTTTTAACGTACCATGGAGCATTTGTAATTCTACGGAGAATTCTATTTTGACTTCTTTGAATTTTTTCAATGTTAGATGCAGAGGCTGTGCCCCATAATTGAATCCCATAGCACCATATTGGCTTTAGAATCGAGTTGTACAGCAAAAGTTTACAATCAAGCTTCAAAGTCGAATTTCTGTCTATTAGCTTTCAATTTCATTTGCGTTACTTTTGCCTCGATGTGCGTCTTCCATGTTAGTTAAAGTAATAAAGAAACAATATTGAAGTGTAAGAGGTAAGTGACTATAAAATTATTAAAAACTATAAAGTACTTCAAAATAAATGTATACATACGTTTCTTTTTTTAATTTTAAAGTAATATATGCATACATATTTATATATGTGTGTATGTTCTTTATAATATTAAAATATGACAGAATGTTTTACGTGCAAAAAAGTGTTCAGGTGTCACAAGAAATTTTTCAATCATTTAAAAGTTCACTATATTTTAAAGTTAAGTTATTTTTCTTGTGTAGAATGCTAAAATAACTAACTGGCTCACGATGGCGTTTCGTAAACATTTGATGTATTCCAATGCCTTTTAAGCTTTATTTTTCCTTGATCTTGTATCATATTCTTTGTTTACCTCCGACATAACCATTAGTTGAATAATAGTTGAATATAAGTCACTTATTTTTAATATAAAACATTAGCAACGCTTTTCATGCGATAAGTTTTTTTTGTGTTTGAATTAGTTTTTTAATAAAAACATTTGTTTTACACAAAAACATAAAGTAACAATCCACGACACAAATATTTTTGGCGTTAACTTCGACAAAATAAAATGAATTGTGATCTGCGGCTATTAAAAACAACTGACAGTTTTTATAACGCTTGTGACGCGTGCAAAAGTAGAAAGTAAACCTACTTTTGGCGTCGCTTTGTGCTGTTAACCTCTCACATAAAATTACATTGTTTCTACTTTTTTGACATACGCTTAAAACGCGTTGCCGCGTAAAACGCGTGTTATGGACTTTCAGCTTAAGAACAAAAGAAACATTTGAAAAAAATCATCGTGAGAATTGGGTAGACTTTTGGATTAAGATTACTATTTTGAATATTCTCAAATTAAATAATGCTTAAAGATACGATATATACAATTGAAAAATGCTAACTGCTAAATGGAAAATTTGCAAAATTTGTCTGATATAAAAATGCTAAATTTGGATGCAAAAATGTCAAAATGGTCACACTGATTTACTTGTCTATACCTGTCTTAAATCTTCAATGTATGTAAATCTTAAATGTCTGTAAAAATTTAAAATCTATTTGAACAATGTGAAATAAAAATAATAGTATTATAATTATACGTACATTGAGTTCGGGGACACCCTGTGATTGGATTTTTACCAGAGAACTTTGAACAACTTTTTGGGTGATAATTATTTAATTTAAAGAAATTATTAGTTGTTGATAAATATCTGAAAGCTTGCACTCTAATAATATTTTTGGTGCACTTCGTAGATGATCATAAAAATCATTTTGTCTTTAGTGCGACTGTAAGAAAATGCTTTTCATATAAAGAAATTCTATTAAGTATGTTTCTTATTTGGCTTTCAAAGCACTTAACTCAATTTTTACACGTAGTATGTCTGTCATTGGAGATTTAGTGCATTTGGCACACACGTTGAAAAAAAAATAATAGAAGAAACAAATACATTTTCTTTTTAACTGAAAGTGTAACTGCAAGTGTTATTACCAAAGACATCTATTCTTGGCTTGAGCTAAACATGAAAAATCATAATTTTGCTTTTTAGAAATTATACTCCATTTCACCATAAACCATGATGCCCATACATACAAACTATCGTCGCACACAACGAAACAAATGCATTGAGAATTATTTATATAGGAATAGAAACGTTGATATAAATTTCTTAAAAACATTATATCGCTTTTACCGTTGACTTTGAACTTTTTTTTTGTTCTTCTTTATTATTATTTTTTTTGTTGGTAGTTGATTCATGTGTTTAAATGTGATTTTGTCATGTGGCGCGTATACGCAATGTCTACAACGTGGGGAAACTTAAACTCAAACACACATTTGGGCATACAGCGCTTGCCAGTGTTTCGCCACTTAACGAATGCAACGAATGAATTTGTGAGAAGGGAAAAAGCAAACAATTGCTTCTGTTAATGCAATAATTCTCACCATCTCCATAAAAGTGTGCCCTCTTTCTATGGCTTTTCTTTTTATGGCCTAAAACACAAGGTACTTTCGCAACTCTAGAGCAACTTAAACATAATATTTTTTCGTTCATGCAGAAGGTAAAATATTTTTTGTGATTTTCAAGCCAAAAAATTATTATTTTTATTATGTGTACTATTTTACTGCAATGATATTCGAACGCATGCCATCTTCACATTGAGTTGGATTTTAAATACAGCATTATTGTTGTAATTGTTGTACGGCGGATGTAACCCTATAGTGTTTATTACCAATTCCAAAAATATGAAAAAAAACAAGTTGGAAATTTTTGTCTTAAAATTTATTTACAAATTCACCATGTTGTACGGAAAAAAGACAGTCTTGTTGACGCTGTGCTGTATTTTACACTATGACTTTAACGTCTATTGTGCTCTGTGCATTTTGATATGGAGGTTAAGTAAAATAAAGTGTAGTTCTCTGCAAAATCAGATATGTGAGTGTGTGCATGTATATCTTGTTGTAGCTTCATAGTTTTCATATGGCCAATAATTTATTTTAGTAAGTTGTAAAATCTTCGGTGCAGTTGAACAACAGATTCATAACACATTTTCTAATGCTGATGTTTATTTTAATGTAAAAAGACAGTTAAAGGACATGAAGTTGCTTCAAAACAGGGAGAATATCTTAGAAGTAAATTACATGCAAATATTGTTGGACTTTTTATTTAGTGCAAAATTTCTATTTAAATAAGCGCTTATTAAATGCAATTAAAAATCTTTGATTTTTAGTAATATTTAATTGTCTTCAGATAATTATTAATATAAATTTTTAAAAAGAATTCCGTGTTCTTGAAACTAATAAGAAACAATTCTGTTATTGGTGTGATTATCGTTCGGCTTTTGGGTATTACACCAGATTCAAAAGGGACTCTGTTTATTTTTATTTTCTGCACAGAAAAATGGGTACGATATGATAATCCAGAACTTTAATGTTCTCGGCGTTACAACAATAAATACTTAAATCGGAGCAAGGATGAAAACTGTAATAAGTTTCTGTTTAAAAGAACTCTCTCCTTCAAATAGTTACAGATTTTTCAGTTTAGCTCGAAAGATGCGACATCAGATTTATACAGTTGTGAAAAGATTTACATCAGCACCTGCCTTGCGGCCTAATCTGATGATGGACCAATTCCACGGAGTGAATTATTCACGATTCACCAGCGCTCCCGTGTGGCTTACGAGGCTCACACAGGTAGCAGTTCTTGCCATATGATTGCGGTCATATGAGCAACTTCTTGTTGAGGAGTTCGGGCCTTCTAATCCCTCCTGTAGGCAATTTCCCAGCAATCAATGGAGGACAAGGCTTAATGAGTTGGTAGGCCGAAGCCCAATAAGAGCATCAGCCCTTAAACCATCACCACTGGAGGGATCTCTTCCCCTCTTTTTCCCGAAAAACAGAGTGCCCAAGTTAGAATACGCCAAGACAAAACCTGCTCACCGGGGGGAATCAGATTTACACAAGAGGCTGTATTTTAAAAATAATTCCTAGTGTAAATTCTGTCAAGTCTAAATGGATAAAATAGGTGAGGTTAGGTTGTACAGGCCGCCAGCTTCATGAAACCAGCCCACTTGGGTTCCCTTGTGTTGCCTGAGGGAGAAGTGCAGCCCATGAGACTTACACTTTCCCCGGCGGTTCAGATCCAAACCAACCCGAAAAGATAAAGGAATCCAGATCGTTCAATTGGCATTCCGATATGTCTGCCAACCCGTGTAGCATCGGTCCGCCTAGATACAGCGCTCTTATAGAACGGAGAGCTGTGCACCGACAGAAGAAGTGCTCAACACTTTCCTCTTCGTCCTCATCCCCGCAACTTCTACAGAAATCATTAAATGGAAGATTTAACCTCCTAGCATGAGACAATGTCCTGTCAGAACTGCCACCAAGGTACGCAACCTTTGACAGCGAAACCCATTTAGGACCTCAGCTCTTCTACGATCATACGCAGGCCATGTTAGCCTTGTTACTCGGCAGGTGACCTCACCAGACCATCTGTCAGTCTGCCGCCACCAACTCTAATGTCCGACTTGGATCCATCTGTGATTCAATTTCAAGCACGTCCTCTTGGCAATTTTTTTAGTGTTGTCAACATGATTATATAAAAAGCACTTAATAGCACAATTAATTCCATTACCTCATAACTTTAGTTTTTAAAGTTGTATTTAGTATGATAGAAATTAAATACATTAAGCAATGCCAATGCAATTAAGGGTAGTGAGCATGCATTTTTCACGGTCATGTGTTTACATGAGTAACTAATATTCATATACACTCATGTTAAATATTTTGTAATCGTGTTGCCTACGTGATACAAATTAAGGAAATCAGCTTTTATTTTAAAATCTAATTTTATTTCTCCAACTGAATCTACAGACGCAAAGCAGCTTTAATACGGTAGTGGTATAAGCACAGCTGTCTTTCGTTTCTTTTGCGTAAATTTGTCGAAAGCACATAGACTTCCTTGCTTTTTCAAAAAAAGTTTTGACAACTGTTCGTAAATTCTACCAAAACAAATACATGTTGATATTTTTTGATGTTGCATTTATTGTAATTCTGCCACTACCTGTTTAAAGCTGCCTTGTACAGACTCGATTAAAAAAAAATTATTTTATTTTATTGTTAAAATTTTCATATGTTTATCATTTTTTTAATTCATTAATTTTTGTGCATAATCAGCACAAAAAATATTATTCGGTGGTCGAATAAATTTCGGTGGTCGAATAAATTTACTTCATTCATATTGGTTATATTTGTGAGCGTGGTACGCGTAATGACTAGAGCGAAGCCCATTTATGATTGAAATACATATATTTCACATGTGTGAAATTGAAAAATAATATGATAAAATTAAAAACCAAAAACAAAAAGGACTTTGACGTGAAAGAATTTGTTGCAAATATCAGATTAATAATTGATTATAATCCATGCATTTTAAAAATAGTATATTCTACATATGTATGTATATATAAACTATTAAGGCTAAATCAATGTATTCTAAATACATAAACAAAATGGCCTACATAAATCGCTTAAACGTAATTATTTACGCTTCAGTAACAACACTATTCAAACGTTTTTTTTACGTATACATTTTGTCGATTTTCTCTTTCACGAAATCGAACATTTGATATAAAATGACTATCATATGATATCAACCATAATTTTTAAATCTTTTTCAATGGTTTGATTTTAAGATTCGAGTTTAAATTAACTGGCTACTAGGCAGAAATTCGACCTTAAAGCTTGATTGTAAACTTTTGCTGTACAACTCGTTTCTAAAGCCAATATGGTGCTATGGGATTCAATTATGGGGCACAGCCTCGGCATCCAACATTGAAAAAATTCAAAGAAGTCAAAATAGAATACTCCGTAGAATTACAGATGCTCCATGGTACGTTAAAAACACACGAATCCACGCAGATCTGAACGTACCTTTTGTGAAATCTGAATTTGTGAAGTACGCGACAAAATATATTAACAAACTTGAATTCCATCCAAATCCTCTTGCAGCTAATATTCTTAATTTTGGTGGTCATACCCGTCTGAGAAGGAGGGATACTTTGGCTACCATTAGAGCTCTAAACAGATGACTAAATTCTGAAATAATATTCGCATAAAAATAAATTTTTGTCCAGCACTGGCAGGACTTTAATCACAATTTTTTTTTTTTTTTTTAGTATTAAGAATTGAATACTTATTGTCATTACATTACTTATGTAGATTCAATAAATAATATAATAAAGTTAAAAAAAAAAAAAAAAAAATTAAAAATCATTTGAATATAAACATTTGATACTCAATGTTTTATTAATTTGATATTGAGTGTAGCTACAAATCATAAAACAAATGTGTCTCCAATTACTGAAAAAATATCAACATTTTAAATTCATTAACAAAAAAAAAAAAATTTAGAATTAGGGAAAAGATTAATATATAAATGTGATTTGTTTGTGAGTAATATGCAATTAAATGTGAGCAAATTTTTTTTAATAAGTAAAAACGCATGAAGGAACACATAAAGAAGCAAAATAATTAGATATAAATAGAGTACCCGATTTCAGCGAGCTTCAGAATCAAGAAGAACCAATTACTTCGGCCTTTCGAGAATTTCAAGACTAAGGAAAAAAATAATAATAATAGCAAATTGAAATTAAAAGAAAAATGATTTGTAAAGCAAAAAATAGTTTTTATATACATTACACATCACAATCCACATTTGAAAAACATTCGAGAATTACATTTGGAATAAATGAATTTCCAAATTTGAAAATAATTTCGCCTTTTGGTTGACAGTACTAGGTTTTTTTAATTTGAAATCAAATCAGTATTAAACGTTTGTCGTTTGAGAAAACGTTTGATTTCAAATCATTCTCAATTAGTGTTTGCTGGGTAGGATGTATGTACCTACATATGTACATAAATGCATTTTTATATTCATAAACCCAAATTTGTTTTAATAAACTTTTACATAAAGTATTTGAATTAAAGTTTATTTAAAATTCATTTTTATTTTTGCGTACATGCCCATAAATCTTTTATTGGTAGTTAAATTTTTTCCAAAAAAATATGTTGTTTTTAGGTTCTATAATCGCACTTACGTCTTAAGTTTACTTTACGTTACTACCACATTTCATTTTCCTACATTCCAGTTGGCTAACTGAGCCTTAAAGCATTTTATTTGATAAGAATATGTTGGTGTAAAATAGAATGAGAAGAAGTTATTTTGCGTAGAAAATGCCCTTAATCAAATATCATAACCAGATATACGATATATTGTACAAATTCGAATGCTTTGCAAGAAGGTAAAAATTAGAAAATTATATTTTATGTACGAGTACGCGTATGGCTATAGAAACAGCGCAGTGCTAAACTTTCGTAGCCAAACGGCATCGCGAGCAGCAGTTATTATACCAATTTTATGCTAAATTAAACATCAGAACAATAGTTGAGGTGTCATCGCCCTTGCACATTAAAAGACTAGCAAGCAGAAACACGTGAATGTTTTGCTCTTTGTACAATACGTTTTCAAGTTTAATTCGTGCTTTCCTTCAACAACTTTTTGCATTCAATTTTAAATTGTACAACCAACATACCTTGCGGGTGTTTCTTATTTTTTTACTTATGGAAGACACATTCTTGTCCGCATTTTACTCATTGTTTTCAGTTTTCCTATTTCCACTTTTTCATTCGGTTTCTTACTTCTACTGCAGCTAGAATAAAGTGGGGGGGCTTACAACAGGGCCTTTAAAGAGTTGTATACTTGTAATATTCTAGAAGCTTTTTACTTCAGCACATAATTTTATTTCATTAAATTTTTATTTCTTAATCTTAATTAATAAAAAGCTTTTTTTTGAAAATTGAAGTTGCTGATTTTTGCAACACGACTTTTGGTTTAATATACTAGTAATAGATTTTTAGAGATAAAATTTCTAAAAGCAAAGGTGGCCAGAACTTTTTTTAAATTCAAATAAAAAAGTTTTTTATAAAGCCTTACTTGAACTTTTACAGAAGTTTTTCAAAGAAGCTTTTAACAGATGTTGGCAGCGCTTCAAAAAAAAGTCTCTACTTAAAAGCATATGTTAGTTGTAGTTAAAACTTAAGCCATTTACTCACGGTTGTCAGATGTTACAATATTGTAAGATCTGGCAACTTGCTGACAATGTAGTGACAATGAAAAATTGTCCCGCAGAAGTAAATTGTGTGTTCAGTCGATCGTAAGAAAACCTTATAATTTCATTGTCAGATTATGGTCTGTATGTAATGTCAGCAAAAATTGTCAGTTCACACGGTTGTCAGATTGTTAGATGAAAAAAATCACCAGACATGTTGTAAGGCATTGCCACTTATGTATATCAACAACCATCCGTTTGGCAGTGTTGCCCATCACAATTTTTTCTGGTAATGATGCCATTGTCAGGTGCACTAATTTTATACATCTGACTAAAAAAAAAACTGAGCTTACAATACCAGCCAACTATCTGGCAATGCCGACGAAGAGTGTTCTCACGATTGTCAGATGCCTACCAACTTTGTCGTCTTACAATTGATTGACAATGGTTTTTCTGACAACGTTGTAAGCTAAAAATTAGTAGTTCACACGATTGTAATACATTTTCAGACAATTTTACTGGCAATATTGTAAGATCTGACAACCGTGTCTACATAGCTTAAGTTCATTACACTTTTCGTTGTTTTCCTTTTAACTTTGGGTTACATAATCAATTTTCTTTCCATTTCTATTTCAAGTTCTTTTTGTGCACATATTGCTTGTTAAAATTTACAAAAATTGAAAGCTATGACGTAGACCGCATTCAATTAAGAAAAGATGTCATCTGGAAAACAACAATTCAAAACTATTGCTTCCTTGAAAGTCATTTTCCTGATCGTAATTTGGAACACTCGTCTTGTAAAAAAAATTGAAAGCAAAATTTCTTCAATTTTTAAAAGTTTGTTTGTATTGGCAAAAACATGAAACAGAGTTATAATTAGAAAGCCAAAGTTAGAAAAATAACTCAAATTTTATTTGCCTATCAATGCAATCAATGAGAGTTTTATCCAAAAATCCAAGACTTTAAGCATTCAAATTTCCAATCCATCTACGATTAATATTAATTCCAAGCAAAAAATTTATAAACAACTTGTTTTCTGTGTTTCCCAGCTGTCTATATTTTGACATTTCATAGGAGCTACCCTAATCATCAGTATACTTTTGTAAGGGTTTCGGTAGCCGACACAACATAAGTCATGCGGCTACCTAGAGTTTTATTTGCTACAACAAACGAGGAATTCCATCCCTTTTTTACCCGAAGAACAGAATGCCCTGGTTAGGAATATGGCAAGGCAAAACCTGTTCCCCGTGGGACTTTGGTGGAACATTTGGAATTGCCGCATTGCTTCTGAAGAAGTAGGAATACAGGTAGCCGGTTTTGGGAATTAAACAAAAACCAGCAATACTTCGCTAACCGATTAGGAACTCGTTTTTCATATTCGGTGTGCGTTTTTGCCGCAGAACATGCATCTGAACTATAAACGGTCATTCGCTTTCGTGCGAAAATTGTAGTTGCCGTGTTGTCTCTGAAAAAGTGGAGGCATTTTGACGTTTCCTGAAGCCGACTGCGAACTCCTGGGAACCGATTCGCCAACCTAATCGGAACGATTTTTCATATTAGGTGCGCGTTATATGAATAATTATCTGGATAATTTACTCAGAACGCATTATCTGGTTATTTGAATAATTAGTTTTATATCGAAGCATCTTTTTCTTTATATCAGGGCTGTTTTGCAAATCACTCTTTATCAAAGTGATTTCAAATCACGCAAGAGGTGTTTTGCACACAAAAAATATTAAAATCACGTGATTTTAAACCAGTCAGCCAAATGGCTGGCTCTTTAATATCACTTGGTTATTTTCTCTGTGTTTTTCATTACAAATTTAATCAAATAAATACATAAAAATATATTTAAAATGATGTCTAGTTTGTTAATTTTTGTAATAAAATTAAGTTTTATTCACACAGAAACATAAATATTAATTATAGACACTGCTTGCTAAGTGAGAAATTATTTTTCATTGTTTTTACTAATGGTCGTGATTTACATTTTCTCTTTAGTAATTAACGGATTTATTTTTTTTTAACTTAATTTTCACTTTTTATTGTAGTTAAGAATATAAAACTATAAACAAACAAAGCAAAAATGTAAATAAACAGCTGTTTTCTCGTACTTTCGAAAAATAAAAAGAACGTTCGAAAACCGTAAAATCACGTGATTCGCAGAACAGCTTCAAAATGTTTGCTTTCTTTCAAAACTATTCGTGATTTGAAAGCACACCGTTTTCGGAACAGGCCAGTATATTAATTACTAATTCTTTTTAAATTTAATTCGTTACCTTGCAGAATAAAAGGTGTTGGACTAATTTTTTTCTGAGCAGCTTCGGAGGTATATACTGATCAGTTTTAACTGATTTATTTCCAACATTTTAAATGCTGTAATCAGGCTTGTTTCATGTTTTTATTGATAGGTGCAAATTTTAAATCCACAAACGTTATTCCCTTTCTCCTCCCCCTTACCATCTATTTTCCTAATTCCAGTGCAGTGCACTGCATATAGAGGGGTTATCCCCTGAGCACTGGTCCAAGATATTAAAACAACAACACTAATAACGCAAGAACAAACATAATTAAAATCATTAAGAAAATTTAATTGAATTCATTGTAAAACGTTAAATAATTTACAACCAATTATAAATATATGAAACAGAATGTTTACATATGTATGTATATTAATTTTAGTTCAACATTTTAAAGGAGCTAAAGAATGTTGTTTCTTTAGCTCCTGTACCAATACGATTTGAATTACGAGATATACAAAAATTAGTTGCTGAACTGAACCCAAAGAAAGCTCCAGGCATTGACGGTATCAGCAACAAGATGCTGATGGAGTTGCCATGTATAGGAAAAAGAATTATACTCTTTATTTTTAACGCCATATTGCGACTGGAATATTTTCCTCTAAGCTGGAAGGTTGCCCTAGTGAAAATGATACCAAAGCCTGGCAAAGACCTCACCAAAGTTGATTCATATAGGCCTATAAGCCTATTACCAACAATGTCAAAGCTTTATCCAATACTTGCAGAAGGTAGATGTATCCCAGACCACCAATTTGGGTTTAGAAGACAGCATAGTACCATTGAACAAACCCATAGATTGATCCAGGTCATAAGAAGCGCCTTTGAGGAAAAAAAGTATTGTTCAGCATTATTCTTGGATGTTTCCCAGGCTTTCGACAAAGTTTGGCATGAAGGCCTAATGCTGAAGTTAAAAGCATGTTTGCCGATGAACATTCAAAAGCTTTTGGAAAGTTATATTACCTCCCGTAAATTTTTAGTTAAAGAGGGGGATTATATAAGTTTATCCGAATCTATATCTTCTGGTGTGCCACAGGGCAGTATACTTGGACCAGTTTTATACCTGATATATACTTCCGATATGCCTATTAGTAGTAATATCCATACTTCCACATTTGCCGATGATACAGCCTGTCTCAGTACGCATAAAAGCCCTCATGAAGCATCCCGATATCTTCAAGAATATATTGCCGAACTGGAACAATGGTTGAACCTTTGGAGAATAAAAGTTAACGAACAAAAATGTGCTCACGTAACATTTACCTTACGAAGGGATACATGCCCTCATATTCGTATAAACAATCATATAATCCCTCAATACATACACGTGAGATATCTTGGTATACATCTTGACCAACGACTTACCTGGAAATTCCATATTGAAGCAAAGCTAACACAAATGAAACTTAAATTAATACAAATATATTGGCTGATTGGTAGAAATTCATCTTTAAGTTTAGATTGTAAGCTTCTAATATACAAGTCGCTTTTGAAACCGATATGGTGCTACGGAATTCAGCTATGGGGTACTGCTTCTGCTTCTAACGTAGAAAAAATCCAAAGAAGGCAAAATAAAATTTTAAGATTGATAACATCAGCTCCATGGTACATTAGAAATTCAAATTTACATCGCGATTTAAATATGCCATTAGTAACTACAGAAATTGCTAAATATGCAGGCAAATATCTAACAAAACTTGAGTCACATCCTAATCCTCTTGCACGCAATATTTTAAATTATCGTGGTCACGAACGTTTAAAAAAAAGAGATACTGCAGCCTTAATTCTCAATTCTACAAACAATATTGCTTAAGAATATATTATATGTATAATATATGTGCATGTATGTGTATGCGTATGTATGTATGTATGTATGTATGTATGTATGTATGTATGTATGTATGTATGTATGTATGTATGTATGTATGTATATTTTTTTTTTTTTTTTTTTTTTTTTTTTTTTTTTTTTTTTTTTTTTTATTCGCGGGGTGAAAAACCATCGAAAGGCACTGGCAGTGATGGTGGTTGCCAGTAGTGCGAGACTTTAACTCGCTAAAAAACACCCCTTCGCACTGACCCAGATGCTCCCCGAGGGACTGCCGCAAGGCTTTACGTCTCGGGGTGGGAAAGGTGATACACCCTACATCTAAACTAAACTACATTGATTCTGCTGCGAATCTGTTCTAACCTACGAAGTTCCAACAGAACCAATTTTACAAAACTACAGACGTACGTCCAGTTGCACAAAGATTCCAACATGATTGGAACGATACTGCTCGGACTGATGCTACGTCCTAGGACTGTTTCTAAATATTCCCTATCACTATTAAACCGTGGACAGATGAAGAACACATGCTCAGCATCTTCCAAGACATTACCATCACAACTCGGACAGAACGGAGTACTGTCATGTCCAAAACGGTACAAGTACGACCTAAAACAACCATGCCCAGTTAGAAACTGTGTAATATAGTAGTTCAAATCGCCATGCTTTCTTGATAGCCATGCTCTGATGTCTGGTATCAGTAAGTAGGTCCATCTTCCCTTGTCAGCTGTCGCCCATCTTTCTTGCCATTTTCGCAGACACGATTCTCTCAACCCAACCGAGATGTCCGAAGCGGCCTCTAGCTCGATCGGTATCATGCCGGCAATGACAAAAGCGGCCAGGTCCGATACAGTTCGGAATGCGCTACATACACGCAAGGCGATCAGCCTATACACAGGAGATATCAGGTTCACATAAGTAGGATATCTAAGTGAGCCTGACCATATAGGCGATGCATATAAGATAATGCTTCTTACTACACTAGAGAGTAATTTCCTCTGCAGATATTTTGGACCTCTTGTATTCGGCATGATCCGGCATAGCGCTGTGCATGTTTTTGATGCTTTACTGCCTATGTACTTCAAGTGCTCTTGAAAAGACAGACGAGTGTCAATCATGACCCCAAGGTATTTTAAACATTCCTTAGATTCTATGCTACACGTGCCAATATTTAGCCTGACAGTTTCCCTAACTTTCCTACTACTAATCAGAACCGCTTCCGTTTTATGGTCAGCTAGAGTTAGGCCCATTGATCTTAGCCAAGATCTTACGATCTGAATACTGGCGTTTGCAATGGTTTCCACCTCTAGTAACTCTTTCCCTTCACACACTAACGCTATATCGTCTGCGAATCCAACTATCTTCACCTTTTCCGGTAGATCCAATCTTAATACTCCGTCGTACATGACGTTCCACAATAGTGGGCCAAGAACTGAACCTTGAGGCACCCCACCAATGATCTTGCGCCTCTTAGTACCTTTATCGGTATCATAAACTAGCTCTCTATCCCGGAAATAGTCCCGTACAATTGCTAGTAGATACCCTGGGATGTCTATACGGACCAAAGCATTAACTATATGCTCCCAGTTTGCCGTATTGAAGGCGTTTTTTACATCTAGGGTTATAACCACACAATACCCTTTTGTTCCATTCCTCCACCTCTTCCCTTGGATAGCTTGAGCAGCGGTTTCTACTACAACTTTGATAGCGTCCACCGCTGACTTTGCTTTCCTGAAGCCAAATTGGTTATCTGATAAACCTAGGTTAGCTTGTACGCAATCTTCCAATCTTCTGCAGATTATACTCTCCAGAAGTTTTCCACTTGTATCTATCATACAGAGCGGACGATAGGAGGAAGGGTCGTCTAGCGGCTTGTTATCCTTAGGTAACAACACCAATTTCTGCCTCTTCCAGATTGTTGGAAAAGTTCCCTGAATCAAGCATGCGCTTATTACTTTCAGGAAATAATCAGGATGGAGCTTAACAGCCTCCTTCAGTACCATATTTGGGATGCAATCTAAGCCTGGTGCCTTCTTGTCTTTGAATTTTGAGACAGCACCTTCTATCTCGACGACCGTAACCGGAGGAATGTCGAATAATTCAGCTGGATAGCTGTGTTGCCATGTCGGAGCTTCCTGTTGAGGAAAAAGATGGTCTACAATTCCGTTGAGGATATTCTCTTCTCTTGGCGGTGATGGGCCAAGACATTTAAGTTTCCTGGTTACTAGCTTATATGCTAAGCCCCAAGGATTACTATCTATTTCATCACAAGCATCCAGGAAACACCTACGCTTGCTCCTACGAATTGCAATCTTCAATGCCTTTCTTTTATCCCTATACAACTGGTGCTGCACGTTATTCTCTAACCGACCCCTCGTTCGTGTATACCGCCTTCGGGCGCTAATACACTCTGAACGCAAGCTAGCAATTTCATCATTCCACCAATACACTGGAGGCTTATTTGGCGATCTTTTTCGCCTTATCATAGCTACATTGCAGGCACTAGTGATATTGCGCACTAATTGCACTGCCATGTCTTCTGCTAAACCAGCCATTTCCATGTTCTCCATGCAGGCTGCGAAGCTATCCTTATCAAAGGTATTTACCTTCCATCCTGTCAAGACACGTGCTTGTACAATAGCACGGGGCTGTGCGTCTTGCACATCTATTATTATAGCGCTATGATCGCTATGTGTATAGATGTCAGATATTCTCCAGTTCACTTGGGTTGCGATACTGGCACTGACGAATGTAATGTCAATTACTGAGCCAGCATCACCCCTTCTGAAGGTGTGTTCAACTCCATTATTGATGAGTACAACACCCAGTACAGAAAAGGCTTCCAAGAGTATTCTTCCTCTTGCGTTTGCTGAGGGACAGCCCCATTCAACAGCCCACGCATTGAAATCACCTGCTATTATTACGGGGGTTCTTCCAACTGCATCCGTTACAATACTGTCAACTATTACCCGAAAGTCTTCTATAGAATACCTAGGGGGTATATAACAGCTGTAAATAGTGATGCCAGATATAACCGCTCGAGCATATCCACATTGCGTTGTTATTCTATCGCGTATGGTTAGCGTGCTGGTGTTCCATATTGCCGATGTACCCGTGTTATCGGAAACCCAGTTTACAGATGCCATGGTCCGATATGGCTCACTTAGAATAGCGACATCTACACTTATATCTCGAACGCTTTGCTTAAGAAGCTCCTGGGCTGCCTGGCAATGGTTGAGATTTAACTGTAATATACGCATTTTGGTGACTTAGGTTCTACTCTACTCCCTAAGTTTCTGTAGAGCTCTTTTATAAAACGGGCAAACTGCACCTCCGGTGACATGGTCACTAACGGTGTCTGCTCCCTTCTTGCAGAGCAAGCAGGATGGTTTATTGGAACAGGTTCCAATTTTGTGGCCCGTTTTGCCACACCGTAGGCAATTCCCTGAAAGGTCTTGCCCCTTACAGTTCCCTGCTACGTGTCCATAATCCAGACATTTAAAGCATCTTTTTGGTGCTACCTTTTCGCGTATTCGGCAAACCACCCAGCCAATACGTATCTTTGCCATCTCTATAAGGCGGCGAGCTATCAGTGCACTCACGCCAATTGTGGCGGTCTGTGTCCCACCGTATGCTCTCCTTAGCGACTTAACTGCCGTAGGGTGCAAAGCTTTAAATTCGTCAGATATTTTGACGAGAGCTTCATAAATATCCTCCTTAGAGGTTACTTCGTCTATATCCCTAATCTCAAGCCTGACCTCATGAGAAAGTGATCTAACCTTAGCAGCATCACCTAGCACCTCTTCTATAGCCGACCTAAATTCGCCCGTATTCTGGTGCGCGGGTCTATTCAGCTCAAACAACAGTTCACCCTTCCCTGTCTTCCTAATGCTCTTCACATTTTGACCCAGGTTGTTTAGCTTAGGGTCCCTCTTCACCTGTCTGAGAATATCCGCATAGGAAGTATCTCCACAGGTTTTAATCACTATAGCATCTGGTTTAACGGACGCTTTCTTTGTTTTAGCCCTTGGGCCAACCTTAACCCAGCCAGGATCTTTAGCACTTAGATCCGGTTTGCCAGCCAAGTTTGAGTTTATAGCCTTGGGTATAGTGTGTCCACCTACCCTGACTACTTTATTAGGGGTTGTTCCCCTATTCTTTTTAGCTCTGTTACCTTTTGGGCTTAAGTCCTCCCTTCTACGCTTTGGAGTTCCGCCCATCACAGGATTGAGCCTTGGTGGTTCGTCTGTTTGAGTATGCGTACTAGTATGTGCTTTCTTTGTACTACTAGCACTTCCACTACTCAATTCATCTGAGACCTGCATGTACAATGCCTGTATCTCACGTGACATTGTCACTATTTCCTTATGCACGTTTGAACGTGCCTTTAGGAAAGCTACGAGCTTTGAGATCTTCTCTCCTAGCCTCTGGACGTTATTTTGTCCATTTTCACTATTTTCAACGGTGCCTGGCACCGGAACGATCCTACTCACCGCTGTAGGAGGTGATCTGGTTATCACCGATTTCTTAGCAAAAGGGTTTACAATTTCACCCATGCTCAACTCATTTATACTCTCATTATTATTATTTTTATTCATTTTTTCAGTTGGGTCCCCGCTTAAAGCTGTAGTCTCCGTTTGCCGCACACTCAATAAAAAGTTTTTTCTTTGTCCAAAACATTCCCGCATTTTCCGGGTTAAGTTAATTTTATTAAAATTTAGTTCACTTTTTGTTGAGTGAATGTGCAGTTACCCTTGTAGTGACCCCGAGGGTGGCTATGCAAGCAGTGAGTTCCTCGCGAGGATTGACACAAGGCCTTATGAGACTTGTGTACAGAGCCAGGTCGGGAGCTGATTAGGAGTCATCTCAACTAACCCTGCACAGCCAAAAACTATTGGCTACAAACTTTGATCATACTTTAAGCCCCTGCCAGGGTTTTACCGGGACGGAGGTAGCTTCCACATTAGCCCGTGAGCCATTTCAGCCCGATGTCACTCGTGCTTAATCAGGTCACGGAATACGTCAGCTCCCAGCCCATAATCGTCTGCGTCAGGTCGTCATCCAATCCATTATCGCTGTCACACAGTTAGTTCATTCTCAACTTTTGAGAACTATTCAGTAGCGCCACGAGAAGGCCGTGTGACAACTTGGTTTGAGCAGGGACAAGGATCCCTGGGATGTATGTATGTATATATATATATGTATATGTATATATATTTTATATATATTTGTGTGCATGTGTATATAAATATATCATTAACAAACGTTAAAACTAATTTTAAGTCCGACGTTGGTCGGTCTTAATAAAATATAATTTAGAATTAAGATTTGAAAACTTATTGTTAGTTCTGTAATGAAGATACAATAAATAATGTTTTATATAAAAAAAAAAAAAAAAAAAAAACATTTTAAAAATTGTATAATTGTTATTGTATTAATATAATTATATTTAAAGGTAGAACTATTCCCGACCTGCAATCATGTTTAAAGTCTATTTGTGCTTACAATAATATTACTTCCCCGCGAAAACATCTATTGTAAAGTAATGTGCTAAAATCTTAGCAACTCTTAACTACTTCCACTTTTTGGTTTTTAAGTCATTATTTTAACATACATGGAGGCAAGTTCTTACCATTTCGCTTAGGAATAACTATTTCAAAATGTCATTACAAAGTAGGCATTAAAAAATCTAATCGCTTATAAGTTCTTGATTTACGAGCTGGTGTCGAAGAAGCATATAAATGCATAATACGTAATGGATAAATTTATATAATATAAAAAAGATATGACTTTAAATAAATGTTACCTTTATAAATGCATTCTTACAAACAATATCTTTTGAAAAATGCCTTACAAAAGTATGTGTGCCTTTCAAAAAGCTTTTTTGGATAAAAATAACATTTATATTCAATATTTTCCTTTTGCATAAAAATAAATTTTTAACTTCATGGAACTGGATCTTAGCACTGTGATTTATCAATTCAGCCTTTTAAAAATTTATAGTTAATACATTTGAATGAGCCTGCCAGCGCATACATTTCATAACCTGTAACTTGTAATGACAGCAATATGAATAATAAATTTGCCAGAACAACAAAATTTATAGAAGCAAATACTAATTTACTACATTTTTCATTTTGTAAATATTTGTAAACTCGTTTCTATCGCCTTACCCGCTTTTATCACCTTATCTTTAAGTTTTTAAGCAAATCCAAGTATTACTCCAATTCTTTTATTCAATTTTCATTGGAAATTTTGTACACATATGTATATTTGCCAAGAACAACTACGTGCTTATGAACATCTACAACAGATATTAAGTCATTACTTGACTAATTACGAACATATATAACAGATATTAAGCAAGTCATTACTTGACTAATTATAGGTAATGCAGTGGCTGTGTTCTGTAACTTTGGCGAGAAGCTCTCGCGTCGAAAACTTGTGAAACAAATTATTCCATCGTTTCTCGAAAAGTGAGAAAAAAACTGCGTCTGTAACTCATGTCGAAAACTATCCAAAGAGATTACGTCGTTACGTTAGAAATGTCTGAAAATATAAAACGATGCCGATATGCAATTTTAAAAATGAAAGCGTCAGCCACAATTAGTACCGCCGCCGACCAAAAATTACTACAGTTAAGAAATTTTTTTCGACGGCGTCATATTATAACCGCCGGCTATTCTAGAAAATATATGGTATGGGTCTAACGTTTTCATTTGAGTTACAAATACATACTTCTGCACAAAATTTTGTAAAATTAAAAAACAATTGCAATTTGCGAATTCTGCAAAAAAACATTATAAAATTATTACAATATTTTTTTTTTTAAATTAAAATTGTAGAAATTACAAACTTAAATATTCCCTTAAAACTTGTTGTGTGAAGGGTATAAAAATTAATTAAAAAGTTAAAATAAAGAAAAAACAATTATTCTAAACTGTGTAAATATATATATTAAACTTAATTTAACAGCAAAATACTTATTTTTTCAGTATTATTATTCATTCAATGATGATTATTGTTATTTGAAATACTATCTAACAGCCTTTTCATTTTCGAGAAATAATGTAAGTTGAAAGCGGGAAATTTTTTCGCTAAAGTTTTACAAAAGCAGTTTTTCTGTAAAATGGCGAGTAATTTCCTTACGTGACAGCTATTACTCACCAAAAAAAGTTATAGCTACAGTTTAGTGAGGAAAGCATCTGTTTGTTTCAACTTTGTTTCATTTCACACGTTTCAGTCGAAAAGTTTCTCGTGGCGAGAGTTACAGAACACAGCCACAGGTTGTAAATACTACCAAGTTTTTGCTGGGTTTGTATGCTTAATATCAAATAATTCATAAAAAATAATGGATTGTCTAAAAAAAAAAAAAACTTTTCAGAAACAATATATTCTTATTAGATTTTTGCGGAAGATCATTCTTTCAAAGCCCTGCTTGAAGTTTCCAAAACTGTAAAAAGAAAAGAAAAAAAGATAAAATAAATAAAGTAAAATGCACCTCAGGCTTATTGCAGCAGTCTCACCTATTGGACGTGTCTGGCATAATTTAAATTGTGGTAAAAAAAATCTATCACACAAAAAAAAAAAACACAAATGACAAGAACAACTAGAAAGGTAGGGGAGGACTATTCAGCAGTGGTTTTCCACTTTTATAAATTTATGATTCTTGGCTTACAATTTCTAGAATATATTATTGTTATTGTAAATATGTACGAGTATATTGTTATGAGTGTTTGCCAAGATTATTAGAAATAACAGTGAAAATAAATCTACAAGTTTGCCATTCTTGTATTGTTTGACTGCAGTTTTAATTTCTCTTTTCGTTTGCTGTTGTCATTGTTGGTTGGTGGCGTGTTTTTTTTCAATTTAAATTTATGACACTTGCAAACAATAGCTGTTGATGCGTTAGAAAGGTAGGAAATTATATGCCATTCTAAAATACTGTCACTGTCATGTTTGAGTTTTTGAACAATAAAGAAAAAGAAATCAATATTAAAATAAACATTAAAAATAATAAATTAAGACTTAAATTACACATACATACATGTAAATATTTACATTCATATACAGGGTGGCCCAGAAAGACCGAAGTGGTGTGAATTGCTTATAACTTTTTATTTAAGAGATATTTTTTTAATTTTTTTTTTTTTTAAATACATTAAATTTATGGGGAATATTTTTGGATTAGTTATTAAAAATGATATCCCGCAAGTGGTGGCCATATTCTGCTTCGCACAAATGTGCTCTTTCCAACACATTTTCCATGACCTTTCGCAAAACTTCCGGTGGTATGTTGTTAATTTCTTCTCGAATATTGGTTTTTAACTCCTCAATAGTCCTAGGCTTATTAACATAAACTTTTCCTTTTAAATAGCCCCAAAGAAAACAGTCTGGAGCGGTTAAATCCGGGGAACGCGGAGGCCAATTAAAATTGCTGTTACGAGAAATTATTCTTTCACCAAAGATGTCGCGTAAAAGAGTCATTGTGGCCCTCGCAGTGTGCGCTGTGGCTCCATCCTGTTGGAACCATATTTGCGGATGGTTTTCCACGGCTGGCCTTACAAAATTTTGCAACATGGCCCGATATCGATCACCATTGACGGAAATGGCGACACCTTGTTCATTTTCAAAAAAAAAATGGGCCAATGATCCTTTCTGAAGAAACACCGCACCAAACGGTACACTTAACTGGGTGCAATTGTCGTTGATGAAGTACTCTCGGGTTTTCCGTAGCCCATATCCTACAGTTTTGCTTGTTAACGAACCCATTTAATTGAAAATGGGCTTCGTCACTCATTATTAAGTTATGAATAAAATTTGGATTCTCTTGTGCTTTTTGCTGGAAATAAATTGCATAGTCAAGTCGTTGCTGGTAATCTGTTGGTTTCAATTCTTGGACAAGTTGAATTTTGTATGGAAACAATCCTATGGTGTGCAAAATTCGCTGCAGCGAATTTGAGAGGCCCAGTTGTGACGAACGTCTCCTGGTTGATGTTTCTGGATCCTCCCGAATACTCTCCTGTACCACTTGAATATTGTCAGCCGTGTGGACAGTTCGGTGTCTGCCGGGACCAGGAAGGTTCCTTACTGCTCCTTGTTCTCGAAAATTTGCAACCAGACGGTTTATTGTTGACTGAGAGGGTGCAACCCGCACATTAAATTGACGACGGTATGCACGCTGAGTCAACACAATGGACCGTTGATTTGAAAAGTAAATTTCAACAATTTGCGCACGTTGTTCAATTGTGTATTGCTCCATTATAAATTATCCAAGTCTTCTTTACAAAATACTGAAAAGAAAAGAAAAAAAAAATTATAATAAAAAAGTTATAAGGAATTCACACCACTTCGGTCTTTCTGGGCCACCCAGTATATTTACATACACGTAGTAAATATATCATGCTCTTAATAACAACGCACAGTGGTTCAGGATCAATATATATTGGCCAAAACCTATATTTTTATTTGACATATATTTTCAAAATTTTTACGCCATCAGTAACAAAACATATAAAAACCAAAGGTAGCTAAAAAATTTTGTCAAAATATTTGCAGTAATGGACGTGGGTGGTATACTGCTAAAAGCAAATAATTTTTGTTATTAAAAAAGAGTATTTTATCTGATATAAACTATAATTTTTAATTTGCGCTCTATGCTTCTATCTCGCCACCATGCCCACGAAGTGCTTAATATTTAGATTGGTGTTTAGTAGACGACAGATTATACATATATTTACAATAAAGAAAGCGACACTATAAATTGGCTAAGGCGTTAGACTATGCCAACGATCACTGTGCTCTTCAAATAAATACAAGTAGCAAAGAAATCGAGAATGGCGTATTTTCAGTTTCTGAATTTAGATTCTGTGCGTTTTTTATACGCTTCACAAAAATGTAAAGGGTATATATAAGTTTGTGACTCCGTTTGTAATTTCTACAATTTTCATTTGCGACCCTATAAAGTCTATATATTCTGAATCAGAATTAATAAAAAATTCGATTAAGCGATGTCCATCAGTCCGTCTGTCCGCTGTTGAAATACCGTTTCTGAGAAAACCATTAGACTTAGAAATTTTTTTCTTTCAACATTGTTTTACCCCATCGATTCATGGGTTTGCTATTGAACTTCAGTAATATCGGTTCACGTATAGCTGAGATATATTCAAAATTCCGAAAAAATCCATTTGTTTTTGCAATTTTGTATGAAAATTAAAAAAAAATTGTTTGTTCTGCTTCAATCTTCACACTTATTAAGCATGGTGGCTAAAAGGCAAAAAATAAATTTTCCAGATATCGGTCCATATATACCTGGGATATAGCCCAGGTATATATTATGAAAATTCCTCGTAAGCGAACTTATCAACTTTTTATTGCTTAAAAGCAGTTATGGTAATAATATTAGGCTATATAAATATGGAAAATGAAAATTTCCGATATCGGTCCATATATACCCGAGATATAGCGTGACCCGGTTTTTCCATTAACATTTTTTTTTTGTTATGCTGAAAAACAATTCTTGTTATAAAATACTGTTGCTAAAATATAGAAAATAAAAAATTCCGTTATCGGTTCATATATAACCGAGATATAGCTTAAACAAATTTTTCCATGAAAAAAAGATTTCTTTTTTGGAATGGTGATTACAAGGCAAAAATATTACTTCCAAGATATCGGCCCATATACATATATCCAAGCATACTTAGTTGAAATTTGTAATATATACTATACATATACCTGACTATCGTGAAGGGTATTTTAGACTCGGCTCAGCCGAATATACTACACTCTTACTTGTTTAATTATAGAAAAACAAAATAGAACAAATTTTTGAATTAGTTACTGATGTATTTACTCTTATTTTCCCCCGGGGAACAGGTTTTGCCTTAGCGTATTCTTAACCAGGGCACTCTGTTTTTCGGGTAAAGAGGGGAAGGGTTCCCTCATTTGTTGCAGCAAATAAAACTCTAGGATGCCGCGTGACTTACGTTGTGTTGACTTCCGAAATCATTACCAAGGGTTTAAATTTGCAGAACGGAAATCAGGTGGTTCTGCCTGCAGTTCAACCCGGGCTGATAATGATTGAGGTGCTTCTAAAGATGTCGTCAGATATTTAGGTATTTACCTGGATACATTTTTATACTTCAGCATGTCAATAAACAATTAGAGAAACCATGAAAAGCTTTCTTTTGCTATAAACCACTATTTTATCCTAAAAATATGCCAAAAAAAAATAAATCTCTTTCATAACATATAGATGCGCCCAATTTGGTTTAATGTCTCTCCTCCTTATTTGGAAGAAATTAGAAAATTCGAGATGTTTAAGGATATGTTCCTCACTGCACAGATCTTCTCATATCAACTACATAAAATTTGTTTGTGAGAAAAAATTGTATAACGATGCCAACATAAGTCGAATTGACAATGCTATGATTAAGGTAATTAGAAGTCATATATTACATATAACAACCTTATTCTACTGTGTTGATGACCAATATATATTAAATATATTAATGCCGTAATATGCTCCTCCTGAGGCATTCATATATATATATATATATATATATATATATATATATATATATATATATATATATATATATATATATATATATATATATATATATATATATATATATATATATATATATATATATATATATATATATATATATATACCTATATATATATATATATATATATATATATATATATATATATATATATATATATATATATATATATATATATATATTAGCAATGATCGTCTTGTCTTTCAAAAACGAAATTTATTATAATGAAATATCGGGAGAACATATTTTTTAAATTTATTTTCAAATTTAAAATAAAGTTTAATTCATAAATTTTTCTCAAAATTTTTTACTTATAATGTAACGTCTATTGAGTTTTTTTTAATAAAGCTGTAAGTTTTTAGCCAAATAAACAAAAAATTTAATTCGAAGTTAAAAAAATTTAATTTGAAACACAAAAAATTTAATTTGAAATAAAAATATTTTAATTTGAAATAGAAAAAATTTAATATGAAATGCAAAGAATTTAATTTGAAGTGCAAGAAATTGAATTTGTGTTGCAAAATATTGTGTTTGACTTGTAAAAAATTGAATTTGATTACAAAAATCGTTAATTTGAAAGTAAAAACCTATATATATATATATATATATATATATATATATATATATATATATATATATATATATATATATATATATATATATATATATATATATATATATATATATATATATATATATATATATATATATATATATATATATATATATATATATATATATATATATATATATATATATATACGTATTTCAACATATTTTTTTAATTTATTTTCAAACTTAAAATAAAGTTTGTTTCATAAACTCTTCTCAAAATTCTTTACTTGTAATGTGTAGTGAGATTATTTGAATAAGGCTGTAAGTCTTTAGCTAAATAAACAAAAATTTGAATTTGAAGTTAACAAAACTTAATTTGAAATACAAAAAACCTATATATATATATATATATATATATATATATATATATATATATATATATATATATATATATATATATATATATATATATATATATATATATATATATATATATATATATTCATCGCCAACAGCTCCAGTTTCGATTGGCTGTTTTGGATGCTTAAATTGAGATGAATGGGCTTTGGTTTCAATCTCATAGCCATACACCATGATTCGTACCAGTTATGACATTTTTGTGAAAATCTGGGTCGTCGTTGACGATGTTCAACAGGTCCTGAGCGATGTCCATGCGACGTCGTTTTTGTTCAATATTTAGTAATTTTGGAACAATCTTAGCCACCGCACGTTTTATGCCTAAAACATCCTTAAAAATTGCTTGGCATGAGGCGAACGATATGCGAACATCATCGGATACCTCTCTCATAGTGATTTGACTATTATCCAAAATCATTTTCTTCCCTGATGCAACATTTTCATCGGTTGTTTAAGTGCTGAGGCGACCAGGACGAATATCGTGCTTAAACCGGTTATAAAAAATTTAACTTGTGTTCTGCTCATAGTAGACGCGCCAAACATTACAATTTTTCAAATGCGCATTTAATTTCATTTTTTACACAAAACTTAATAGAGTTTCTTTGATCCATTTTTTCGAATAGTAATCTAAATCTAACAGCCAGTTCGCCGATGACGAAAGGATAAGTTCATTCGCATTCTAGGCGAAAGAAAATTGATTTGAATTTTTTCTAACTTTATTCTATGCGATCGATGTGTCAAAATTCAATTAAAATACATAATTACATGCGAACGAATAATAGTGACATAGACAAACCCAAATTGATTCGAATGTGAGTGACTAACTTTCTTTGTCATACTTTTTCATTCGATATCGTCGAACAGGCTGTAAGAGTAGGGTGCACACGTTTAACCTTTCTATCTGTCAAAAACAAACTGACAATCCAAAATGGCTGACATTGCCTGTGGTGTGTAGATATGTGTACCAAAATAACAGAAAAAAATGCGAAAATCGTACATTCGTAACTCACGAAATTGGAAATTAAGGTTACTTTTTAATCAAATCTCGTATACAAAATTGTTCCAATTATCTATCATTTATATAGAAGAGCTAATGATAAATCATTTAATATACATAGATAGACCTCCTGATCAAGAATTTATATATGATCCTACTATTCCTAAAACAGACAATAAGGAGTTGAATATCTAACATATACATACATATATAAAATTTAAAAACATATTGACATTTAATTATAAGAATACTAGAGTGTTCGACAAGAGACTAGTGTATGTTTATTTGTAGAGAATATGCTATGGAATATAATAATAAATACGAGTAACGGAAAAAAATAAATTATGATTTCTCTAAAACTATTGTCGATAATGGGCCCTTTTTTTTTTTTGTTATATTGGATGAACTGTATTTGGTATTTGCGCTCCCTGTACAATTTGTAGTTAGGGTGATGTGTAATAAATTTGAGACCAGCGTGAATTCGTAAAAATTACTTTCAAACTTTTGAAGCTTAAAATGGGTAAAAAAATCGATTCAATTCAAAGAAAGCAAAAGTGTCATCTTTAAGCCTTTATATACTTGTGCACCCGAACACTTTTCTGTATTTAAATGAAAATGTTCAGAGTTTATAATAAAAAATCTACCAAAATTGCAATTGTAAATGTCATTTTACATCGGCAAATTAAAATAATTTTATAAACTTATTTTTAAATAACTCTTGTACGTTTTACAAAAAGTGGTAGTAATATTTCCAAATAAAGAATCATAAGCACAAATCACAGGTAGCAAAGCGTAGAGAGAGAGAAAGAGAATGAATGAGAAAGAGAGGGAAGGAGCAAGCCGAGAATTTAATTTTAGACCAAAATTGAGAGTTTAATTTTAGACCAAAATTGAGAATTTAAGTAGGTAGCCTAAATTTTGATATTGAGTATATAAAGACAAAAATTTCGATATGAAATTTTTTCAAACTATTCGTTTTGAAAAGTTTGATAAATTTTTGGGATTTTTACTCTATAGCCGAATAATACCATGTTCAGACGGTAATATGAATCACTTGGTTCATTCTCTGAAGCACAATTGTAAAACTGGCGGCCTTATCTATAATCAAGATCCTTATGCTAACTAACTAGCTGCTAAGTTTTTTGTATGTATATTCCCATAAGGGAAAGATAGCAGCTAGTTAGTGAGCACAAGGTTTTTTATTATACATAAGGCCGTAGATGTTCAGACGGTCGTTTTTTTTTTAAACTGATGTTTGCATATTTTGTGCAAACGTTTCACTACTTCTTTTTTTTTTTTCTTTTTGCTGTTTGTATCTATATGTATTTACGTGCATACTTGTTTGTATTTTTGTACATGGGCTTGTCGAAAGTAGGGCCCAATAGGAAAGTAGTGGTTACGTGTTTTTGTTCAAATATTTAAACAATGTGAACGTACTTTAAGCCATATGGTTGTAAACCCGACAAGCCGTTCTAATAAAAATTTTAACAACACTGTTGTTAACATAAACACCACAAAAATAGTTAGTGTTTAGTTAACGCTAATCAGTCATGTTATAAAAACGGCTGATTTAAAACGGAGGCAAATAATGTTAAAAAGTGTGACAGAACTGCGAAAACGCCAATATTAGTGTTAATTTCTGTAAACGAATTTTTTTTAGCGTTAAAACTGGTTAGTGAATCATAAGCACACACTACTGGTGTGCTTATTTTCTTGTATTGCAATTCACATATTCTACACCAAAACATCTGGGGTCCAATAACCGTATACGATATCGAATTAACTATCGTATCTTAAAACATTACGATACATCTAGATTATGGCAAACGATACATATCGGATCGTAGCTTAAACAAAATGTATTAGATTGAAGATGATATGTTTTCTAAAAGTACGAATACAAAAAAAACTGTAACATTTTATATTATATCAATACAATTTATTTGATATCGTATGCCATGATACCAAAATGAAAAATTTCGAAATATTGCTCGATATCGGATGCTGTGATTTGGTCCCTGGTTTCATGCTAAATTTTTTTTTTTTTGCTACAATTTCGTTTGTTATTGTAATATTTTTTTTACTGGGGAAGAAATAGCTGCGGAGAAGTAATTGAAATGCAGAATAATCATCTTATATCAATAATCATATCTTATAATAACTTCGAATACAGTCATCTCTATGCTCTATTGGTCTGAATAACGCTTTAATGTAATATCTTAAGGATATAACATTAAAATGTGACACTTGAATTAAAGTCCCTTAAAAACCTGTAACAGTGCAACCTAAATTAAGGCGTAAAGCGCAACGTAATTTAGCACTTTGATTTTACGCCGTATTAAATAAATTAAATAAAAGCGTTAAACTTGTGCCATGAACAGTATTGTTCACTAACCTTGTTTAACAAAAATCACTGAATAGAAATAATAATAAGTGATAAAGTCGCTAAATTAGTCTGAAAGCACCTAAAATGTGCTTACTAATGGCCGCAAAAATTGAGTAACATTTGTTTAGAAGCGAACTTTACTGAGAGACATTAAAACTTTCTCTCTTACGCTTTGGCAAAATTGGATTTTCCATTTGCAAAGCGTTGACGCCGCGCTATTTGGGTTGGTCTTACATTTTTTTTTTTTTTTATATTTTTATATATTTTTTTTATATATTTTATTTTTTTTTTATTATTTTTTTATATGTCCCCTACATATGCAGTGCATTGTACCAGAACTAGGAAAATAGGTTGTGTGGAGGGGGAAAGAGGGAGTAGTGTTTGTGAACATTTGACTTGAACCTCCCAACGTTATAACAGACAGGAAACACGTCTGCAGGCAAATTATTCCACAGACGAAGCGTTCGACTGAAAAACGAATTCTCTCTGTAATGCGATAGACCACAAATGGATGAGCTCTGGACGATGAGCGCGTGCTACGTGAAAATGTGCGAGTTTCGGGAACAAGATCCCTAATCTCGTCCGAGCAAAATCCATTGTAGTAACGATAGAACAGAGTAACGCATCCCACACTGCGTCGATGCTCCAGTGAGTCAATAGAGTTGGATACCCTATTGTCACCGATGAGCTTCTTCGCCCTCTCCTGCACACGGTCGAGTAACCCCAAAATAGACTTTGAGGCACCGGCCCAAACATGAGAGTTGTATTCCATTTTCGGTCGGATGTAGGTGGTATAAATAGTAAGGAGGTCGGATGGAGTGAAGTACATCTTACACCGTTTCAAAAAACCAAGGCACTTGAATGCTTCTTTGGAGACATGAAAAATGTGTTCAGTTCTGCGAACATCACACTGTATCTTCACTCCAAGAACATCAAGAGCATCCGATTCCTCAATATTTATACCATCCATGAGTACAGATGAAGCAGCATTTGCGGTGGTTTGCTTGTGTGTTAATAAGCAACATTGGATCTTACGAGCGTTGAAGGCGACTCTGTTTTTACGACCCCATTCCGAGATTAATAGAAGGTCACTATTCAGTGAATCATTCATATTTAGCCTCTTGGCAGCGATCTCGGATAGGCTGGGCCTATAGCTAAAAGAGTACGAGTGACAAATGCTGCTGTCATCTGCGAAAGAGTGGATAGGGTTGGAAGTTTGATAGAGAAGATCATTTAGAAAAATAAGGAATAGGGTAGGAGAAAGAACGGAGCCTTGTGGAACCTCTGAATTAATCTTGAACTCGTTTGATGAGACCCCATCTATAGCAACTCGTATAGTGCGGTCTCTGAGAAAACGCGATATAAGCCGAGAGAAGTCATCACCGACACCAAAAGCAGTAAGTTTTGCCAGTAGTGCACCATGCCACATTCTGTCAAACGCTTTTGAAATATCCAGAGCCACCACCCTACTTTCACCGAAATGATGGATTGAGTGGCACCATTTCTCTGAAAGATATGCCATAAGATCGCCAGTAGAACGACCCTTACGAAATCCATATTGACGATCACCAAGTAGTTTATGCGACTCTAGATACCTCATAAGGTGATAGTTGACCATGCTTTCCATTACTTTGGAAAGTGTAGAGCAAATTGCAATTGGGCGGTAATTATCAGGGTTATTTGCCTCACCCTTTTTGGGTATTGGTGTTACATTAGCAACCTTCCAGCTTGATGAAAACTCACCAAAATGGTAAAGTAAGCTGAAGAGGCGTGCTAATGGACGTATGTACATGAGAATTTTTGACAGATAAATTACGCTTGTCGCAGTAATTTAGGTTGCACAGTAAGACTGCAAACATCACAACTATACCTGCTTTAAATTTGTGTCTGATATTGCACATGGTGGAATAAGATTAAACCAAAACAACTCTTACAGCTGAAATATGGTCAAATTATAAATATTTTCCAATTAAACACCAGTTTTTCATGTACGTGGGTTTGCAGTAAAAATAAGTTCAAAATATTAATCGTCATATAAAACAGAAACAAGTTACTCGCCTTTTCTTACTTTAATTTAATACAAAGGACAAATTAGCGGACAACATACAGCTTGCACATCGTTGGCCGCAGATAGAAAGGCCCTAACTCGCATATATCACGAAATTGATTTCTAATACAGTTAAAACCAATACTCCTCTTCATAAAAATTTGATGGAATAGTTTCATAAATCACAACCAATAGTACAAAAAATCTGCATACTGATTAATACAGCTTTCATTATGATTATCCCGTATCCTGCAAAGTTGCAATTATATTAGTTAAGACCTTTCTTTATAAGACCAACGACATATAAATTTTAACACAAAGATGATTATAATAAATACAAATAAACATAAAGCAAAAATTCTGTTTTTCTCACACTTTTAAGGATTATTATTACATTACTAATAAAAGCTTAACTCCCGTTTTGTGTTTTCCCTATTTATCTTTACAGCGTGTTATTACTTGCATACAAGTGTGGTTTTAATTTATTTTGTTCCGTGGCATTTCTTGACTACAATTCGCGGCTTTGATAATGTTTTCTACGTTTTCCGTAAGTTTTAAATTACTTTCATGTTGCCATTTTTTGCACCGTTTTTGTTGTTGGCTGTTTTTCTACGTTCAGTGGTTTTAGCAAACTGAACAGGACTCGACACCAAATGTCATGTTTCCAGTCATAAAGAAGAATTATGTTTTTTGTAAAACCAAACGGTTTCATACTTTTTCTTTTAAAAAAGTTAAAATATTTTTTTCTTCCTTCTTATGCCATAACTCTTCTGCATGCACCTTCCGTTTTAATATATTTTCATGATTTTCTTTTATCTTCGTTCATGTAAAAGATGGTCAACGTTATCCTGCATGAGGTCGAACAAAAAGGAATGTAAGCCGCGAAGTATTCTAATTACGTGTCCGCCATGTCGCGTTTCGTTAATTTTTTTTGTTTTTTATTCTATTTTATTGCCGTCTGATGTTTGTTGGGCTGCATAATTATTATTTGCATGCTGTTATTCAAAAATTTTATTGACATAAAAATGGGTTTTAACGTCGTTAAGAATAAACATAAACCAACTCCGAGGTGTATAAATGGGTAAATGTATAGACAAAAATTATTGTAATTACTTACTGCTATATTAGTAAAAAAAAAATATTTTATTTTTTAAAGTAAAGGCAAGTTTTTTTTTACAGAAATACTCGCAAGCCTGTAATCAAGGCAGCTTTATTAGTTAATGGTGTATTTTGTTTCCGTTCCATAAATTTGTCAAAGTTTTGTTTACAAGCTACACAATTCTGAAAAAAATACGGACAATATTTTAACAATTTTACGTATGTGCTACTAACAAAATATATCTGATGTTTTGTGGTATTGTATTTAGTGTAATTCTAACACTATCTGGTAAAGCTGTCTTGCCTGTAAGAAAAACAAAATATTTACGTTATTCGTTTTTTTACATTTGGAAACAGTTCATATTTGAAATAGAAAAACATTTTGGAGCCAAAGTATTTTTGGTCCAAAATTCAACACATTTTTTCAAAATTCGCAGTTTTAAGTGTAAATGTTCCTTTTAAGCATGCTGCAGAGCAGACACTCGCAAGTTAGATCCACTTTGTACCTCGGGTAAATGTAGTTTTCAAAATGTTTTAAATTTCTAGGATTTTTTTTTCCATTATTACAACTGAAGAAAAGTAAACATTAGGATTTATCTTTCAGATATATTTTTTTTTGGTTATTACATTCTAATATTAACTTGAAAAGTTACTGGTATGTCAACATCAGGCTCATTCTCATGGTAAATTTTAAAGTTAACTTCAAGCATTTGAAGGTACCATACTGTCTGCTTAAAATATTGTAACTACAGTTCTAGAAATGGGGAATATTTAATGGTGACTTTATCGTTCACTTGAACTAATGCTAAGATTAACAATCCAGAGCTTTATCGATACGAGTAGGTTGTAATAATGGCTCTAAGTGACAAGAAAATAATTTATATTGAATTTAATATAATATTTTTTTATATAATTTTATTTAAAGCCTGGTGATATTTTATGCAAAATTTTTATTAAATGGTTTATTGAGTTTTTTATTCGCTATTTCAGCTCCTAACATTGATACCAATAAAAAATTATAAATAGCTTGTTTGAATTTTTGTTCTCTGCTTTTCGATACTTTCAAAAAACAACGGTTGTTCAATTGTTTCAAAGGTGTAAAGAAATGTTAGAGACGTGTATAAATGAAAAAGCTTATTTTTTGTGTTTTGACAGGTATTATTAGAGCATTTTTCTCTTAAATTCTCAACAATTTATTTAGATTGTTGGGATATAAAGTTAAATGTTTGAGAATATCTTTCAAAAATTTCCAAAGTCTACTGATGATTAGGGTAGTTCCTATGAAATGTCGACATATATATATAGCTAGGAAACATAGAAAACAAGCTATTTATAATTGTTTAAATTGTTTATCATATAATTTGTGGAAAGAAGTATTATAATCTACTATTTTTGAAACTTATATTCCAAATGTTTTAAACTTAAATTAATTAGTGTTGATTTACCTTTTAATTTTATTTAAATTCGATACAAGGTTACGAATATCCAAAATATTAAGTGCCAAATTCACGATAACGAAGCGGTTCGTTCGTTCGCACAATTATATTTAAAACAAAAATAACATTCAAAATTTTGTTATTGTTTTAAATGTAATTGTGCGAACGAACGAACAGCTTCGTTATCGGGAAATTGACACTAAATATTGGTTTTTACTTTTTGCCTTTTCATGTGTGTCTCAAAGTAAAAAAACCGCGGACTTGTTTATATCAAGAGACAATGAATTTTTTATGTTTATTCGGCAACGTCACAAAACTTTATATCAAAAGTTCAATCAATTTGTTTTTACCACACATGATTCAGCGGTTGCTGCAGCAGAATTTCCGCCTATGCTGTGAGACCGCCGGTGTCTTTGAGACTTAACTTTCAAGATGTCGAAAACATTATCAATAATACAAACCCTAGTAAAGCTCCACGAATTGATCAAATTACTGGTAAAATGCTTGAGCAGTTACCTCGTGTAGCTAGAAGAATTCTTCTAGAAGTATTATCCTGCAGAGTGGAAAGTGTCTATGATTACCATGATACCCAATCCAGGCAAGGATACCACTAAAGTAGACTCATATAGACCAATAAGTTTACTGCCAACAATTTCAACACTGTTCGAAAAATTGTTCATGGCGAAGTTGACTCCAATATTGAATGATGTGGGATGTACCCCTAATTATCAATTTGGCTTTCGGGCTAAACATAGCACCATAGAACAAATACACAGACTAGTCAATATCATAAGACAGACTTTTGAAGACAAAAAGTATTGTTCAGCTTTATTCATTGACATTCCCCAAGCTTTTGAGAGAGTGTGGCACGTCGCACTGATGCACAAAATAATATTTAACTTGCCTGCAAACACTCACTAGCTTCTGGAAAGCTACTTGTGCGGCCGGAAATTCGTTATCAAAGAATGTGAGTTCCCCAAGGTAACATATCTGATTTACGCCCCTGACATGCCAACGACATCCGGAATCCACACCTCAACCTTTGCAGATGACACAGCGTTTTTGGGTTTTCATGAAAACCATCAAGAAGCTTTACGAAATTTACAGGAATACATTTCAATATTAGAGAAATGGTTGAAACTTTGGGAAATAAAAGTTAATGAACAACAAGTAAGAGTGTAGTATATTCGGCTGGGCCGAATCTAAAATATCCTTCACGATAGTCACGAATATGTATAGTATATTAAAAATGTGACCTAAATATGCTCGGTTATATATAAACCGATAGCGGAATTTTCTATGTTCTGTATGTTAGTAACCGTCTTTTATAACGAGAATTGCTTTTCAGCAAAAAAAAAAAAAATTTTTTAATGGAAAAATCGGTTCAGGCTATATCCCGGGTATATATGGACCGATATCGAAAATTTTAATTTCCCATATTTATATAACCTTATATCATTACCAGAACTGCTTTTGAGCACAACAAATTGTTTAAGTTCGCTTACGCGACATTTTCATGAAAAACCCGGTTTGGGCTATATCTCGGGTATATATGGACCGATATCAGAAATTTTCATTTTCCATATTTATGTAACCCAATTTTATTACCAGAACTGCTTTTGAGCAAAAAAAAGTTATTTAGCTTCACTTATGCGACATTTTCATTAAAAATCCGATTTGGGCTATATCTCGGGTATATATAGACCGATATCTGATATTTTTTGTCTTTTAGTCACCATGCTTAATAAGTGTGTGAAGTTTGAAGCAAAACGAACAACTTTTGTTTTCAAAAATTTTCATACAAAACTGCAACAAAAAATGGCTTTTTTCGGAATTTTGAATATATCTCAGCTATACGTGGACCGATATTACTGAATTTCAATAGCAAACCCATGAACCGATGGGGTAAAAGAATGGTAAAAGAAAAAAGTTTCTAAGTCTAATGGTTTTCTCAGAAACGGTATTTCAACAGCGGACAGACGGACATCGCTTAGTCGACTTTTCCATTAATTCTGATTCAGAATATATATACTTTATAGGGTCGCAAAAAAAAACTGTAGAAATTACAAACGGAATCACAAACTTATAAATACCCTTTACATTTTTGTGAAGGGTATAAAAATGTACTCACGTAACATTCACACTGCGTAAGCAAACATGTTCGGCTATTCAAATTAACAACTCACCTATTCCACAGCATAATGAAGTTAAATACCTTGGTATTTACCTCGACCGTAGGCTAACATGGAAGCCTCACATTGATGCGAAAGTCACTCAGTTGAAATTAAAAGCAGCGCAACTAAATTGGCTTATAGGCAGAAAAGAAAGACATTGAAGCTGGATTGCAAACTTTTGTTATATAACGCTATTCTAAAGCCTATATGGTGCTACGGAGTTCAATTATGGGGAACCGCCTCAACATCTAACATTGAAAAAATTCAAAGACGACAAAACCAAATTCTTCGTACGATTACTGCAGCTCCATGGTACGTAAGAAACTCACGAATTCACAAGGATCTGTGTGTTCCGCTGGTAACTGACGAGTTCTCTAAGTATGCCACAAGGTATATCAGTAAACTGGAACTTCATCCAGTTTACTGACACACTCGACTAAGAAGATGAACTTTTTGTCTAGCATTGGCCAGACTTAAGTATAAAGCACATTTTTTTAATTTTAAATTTGGTATTAAAATTTGAATTCTTATTGTTAGTTCATTTTGAAGATTCAATAAATAAACAAAATGCTAAAAAAATTGAGGTAAAACGCTTCCCAGCAAGGATTTTTTTTAGATTTGGGAACAGGTAAAATTCACTGGGAGCTAGAATAAGGTGGGTGGTCAATCAACTCGTACTTTAATTCGTTGATTTTAGCCATTATTAAAACACTCTTGTGCGCTGGTGCGTTGTCCAGGTCGTTTTTCTCGAATTTGTACATTTAATTGATCCAAAAGTTTGCAATAGTACTGTGAATTTATTGTTTTACCCTTTTGCAGATAGTCAAAAAGCTGTTGCCATAACCTTACCAGCCGATTGAATTGTTTTTGCCTTCTTTGGGGCACTTCCGCCAGCTTCAGTCCACTGTTTGGATTGTTCTTCTATCTCTAGCGTATAGTGATGGATCCACGTCTCATCAACAGTTATGAAACGACGCTTAAAAAATCCATTTTATTTCGCTTAAAACGATCCAAACAAGCTTTAGAAATGTTCATCCATATGCGTTTTTGGTCGACTGTTAACAAATGCGGCACCCATCTTGGAGAAAGCTTTCTGTAGCTCTTCATGCAAAATTAAATGGACTCGATCATTTGAGATGGCCATAATATTAGCTATTTCACGCACTTTTATTCGTTGATCATTTAATACCATATCATGCACTTTCTGTTGTTGTTGCTGTTTTTGGACGTCCACTACGTGGTTCATCTTCAATTCTTGTACGACCACGTTTAAATTTAGCAACCCAATTTTTTACTGTTGCATATGAAGGAGCACTTTCACCTAACGCATTCACCATATCATTATGAATTTCTTGTCCCGATAAACCTTTTTTATGTAAGTATTTAATGACACCACGCATTTCTAATTTTTCCATTGTAAAAAAATATGAAGGAGTTACCAGGTCGAAACATAATTTAACATATGTTCATAGCAGAGGTGGAAGTTGGCAAAACACTTAACTTTTTTCTGCGTACACCGCGCTTTTTGTGCTAGGTTAAGAAGTTTCCGAACCGCCCTCGTATCATGCTGTCGTATCATGCTGTATTGCACGGTGATTAGCATACAGTTAACATCGCTGCATATAACTACGACTGTATGTGTGATGTCCGTCACTGGTCTAACAAAATTTCTCCATCGAATTTGATCTCTAATACGTTATGGAGAAGTTCTCCTGCAATGTACATATAATTTACATATGAAGATTATACTTTATTAATGAAAAGAAATCTTTACAATGTTTTAACACTGTTGATTACGAAATGCTAACTATTTAAAAAAGAAATAAAAAAAATATATAAAACACAAACTAACCAAAAGCAATTTTCCTTTATTTTATCAATTACTTAAATTCAAATCAAATAACTTTCGATCGAATATTTTACAAGAAGTGCACATGAAAAACTAATAAAACCAAAAGATTTTTGTGTTTAACCACACAACAAGTTGTTGTACATTTGCCAACAAATGTTGAAAATTGTACTTTTGTACAAATTTTCGAAATGAACAATATTACAAAACCATACAAGGAAAGTTTCTTGTGAGATTCTAGCATTAAATGTAATCCAATGCAAAACCAGTATCGGCAACATGCACTACAAGCCGCAGCATCTAGAGCTCAACAATTAAAAGAACATGTACGAGTACGAGTATGAGGTATTTAATGCAAGAAGTTCTTGAAAAGTGAAAATTAAAATAAAATAAGCGCACACTCGTGATGGAAGTGAATAAAGCGGATTTCTTACTATACTTCTACTTGCATATCAAAGGTAGTTCTTAAATTATGCTATAGTTTTATTAGATTGCTTTTTTGTTTTTTTTTGTCTAAAATTTTTCGAGTTTTATATTTGTGCTTTATAACTTTTAAGACGATTTGAATTTGTAGCTGAAAAATAACTTAAAAGAAAACTTTTCCAATTAAAAGAACTATTCACAAGCAAAACATCCGCATTTCAAAATATATGAATGCGTATTTTCATCAATTTACAAACACACAAATGCGCTTTTGGGGATGTGTAACTAAAACCGATTTTATGTAACATTTTAAAACTTTTGTTATTTAAACTTCTACTTTGAGCTGAATATTTATTGAATTGCCATAGATTGTTTCCAATGAGAATTTCATGAAAATTAAACTTGCAAGAAATACTGAAACTGTTTGCTAAAAAGAAACTTTCAAAAGCAATTGACAAATATTTGCCAAAAACAAATAGTAACGTATAATTTTTGTACAAACAAAACAGAAAAAAACTCTTCCAAGCGAAACACGCCTTAAATTTGTTTAAATAAATAAAACTAAATTAGTTTTTCTTTTTTTTTCAAAGTTCATAATATGAACAAACTCAAGCACACCACAAGAAAAATTCACAGAATTGTTGACAAAAAGTAAGTCATTGTCATTACACGAGTAATGAATGAAGTGAAGATGACTTTAAAGTGGCGCCAGTTTTGAAAATATGTGGTTTGTATGTTGATGTTGCTGTTGTTGTTTACTTATACAGTGAAGTCGCAGTAAAGCATGCTAAAAAATTGCTGGTTTTTAATTTTACCCCTTTGCGTATATCTCACTTTTATACAAAACTATCGAGTTAATATTTGTTAATTTGAAACGCCAACGCGGCTAGACTACACCTGGCGCTTACTTACAATAGAGAGTTTTTATAACATATTTATATGATAATCAGAATTTTTAAGATCTTGAAACTGCTTTTAACGAATAAAATTTTGAAATTCCAATTGGCAAAACACTTGGTGTTATCTTATGTTCTTTTTAGCTATATTAATTATCAGCTATACTCTAGTATCCCTTATCCATTCCCGTCGTGGCCTTGTGAACGTACATTCGCAATGAAATTTTGGTCCAATGACAGCAACCATTAGGAATGCACGGTGCTGAATTTGTCTGTCAAATCACACAGAGTAAGTGAATTTCAGATGGACTATACTACTATATTATACTATAACCTATTCAAAAATTTAATAAAGACCAATAAATATTTGTAAATAATATTATAAAAACTTGAGTTGGTTTGGCTTTGCTAAAAAATTTTACATTTTATTAACACGTAGTGCTACCAAGTTAATTTTTCACATAATTCAAACATCCGAATGTTTCTTCAGTTTTTAATATACTGCTTCACTTTTAATTCTTAATATGATATAGCATTAAGTCCTAAAAATATTATAAAACCCTGCCAGTTGTATTTCAAACATTTGTGGTTAATTAGCATAATGTGTATAAGTCAAAGAGAAGCAAAATTAATCATCGAACTTCTTTTAAGGATAACTTTTTTATTTTATAAAAATTATTCGGAGTAGTGAAAATCTTTACTAGAACCTGTAAATTTTTTCTCATAAACGTACTATCAGCTAGTAGCTGTCGCTAGCATTGATGCGCATTTGTGCTCGTTTTATTGGATTTTCCATAACTTTCCGAAATATTTCTGGTGTTAACCATTAGTATTCTGTCGAATATTATTTTTAAGAGTTAAGATTGCCTGGGGCTTGTTGGTATAAGCCCGTGGTTTCAATTAGCCCAAAGAAAGAAGTCTGCATTCGCATTTTTTTTTTTGTTCTCAAAAGTCTAGGCTGTGTGTTTGGCCTATTGTACTGCGTTTAGCCCGAACCCCGAATTGATGACTAGGGCTACATCCTACACCGTTCAGTATTGGAGTCAACTTTGCCATTAACAATTTTTCGAACAATTTTGAAATTGTTGCCAGTAGACTTATTGGTCTACATGGCGCTACTTTAAAGGGATCCTTCCGTGGGTTGAGTATTATTGTAATCGTAGACACCTTCAACTCTGCAGGATAATACTCTAGACGCAAAATAGCATTCAAAACAAATAGGAGAAATCCACAGCCACATGAGGAAACACCTCAAACATATTACCAGTGATTTTATCAATATGTGGAGCTTTCCTGGTGTTTATTTTAGTCATAACGTTGTCGACATCTTAAAAACGAAGTCTCAAATGCACAGTCTGTCTAATAGCATATGACGGTATTTCAGCTGCATCACTTGCCGTATGATTAGTAATAAAAACATTTCTCAAATGGTTAACATACACCAACTCCTTTTAAGAATCGGTTCTTGTCTGCGAAGTTGCTACTCTCTGCTAATTCTAATTTTTTCTTACAAAAGTTTTTCAATTTCTGATGAATAATTTCTATCGTACGCATTTCCGAAACTTATATGGTCAGTGATAGAATTGGCTAATTTAAGGTCTTCAGAAAAATCGTTAATTTACAATATCTTCAGGCGTTCTCAAGTTAATATTTTCTGTGCAATAAGTACTCATATACATAGTTCTTATATTTTTGCCAATTTACTCAGCCAATTAACTAAACTAAAAGGGGAATCAATTTTGTGGGGGGAACGAAATATAGATTATTATGGGTGAGTGGTCTGATGACAAATCTAATGAAGGCTCCACTTGCATATATTCTAAAGTAAAATTTTTTGTAACTCCAAAATCATAACATCCCCCAGTACGATGGGTGCTTGAAATCACATTTAAACCCATTTTGTGTCAAAAAGCACTCGGACTTTCAGGAAAATTAAACGTAATACCCAAAATATGTCCTGGAGTTATAGTCGCCAGTCGCTAAAAATCGACGCCCAAGTGATTTGAACAAATGTGGTGGTAAATAATTTGACGAAATAACAATTTTGCCTTGATAATATTCAATACAAGGCCATTATAAGCGACTTCTTACTTCAAGAACTACATTGGATATTGTGAAACATTTCTTGGTCGCATAATCTCTCCTTTTGGCGATTTGCCGAATCCATCAAAATCACCAGACTTCTTTATTTGGGGCTACTTGAAATCGCGGGCTTATACCAACAAGTCCCAGATAATCTTAGCAACATTTAAGGAGAATATTAGATAGGAATACACCGGAAAGTTATTTAAAGTTAAGGAAAATGCGACAAAACAGACAGAAATGCATATCAAGACTGGCGGGCAGCCGCTTGACGGATATCATGATTTCCAATCAACAGAAAATATTGTACCGAATAAAGATTTTCAACACTCAAAATAATTTTATTATTAAGTAAAAGAGTTATACAAAAATGAACTTGGATGATTAATTTTGCTCAACCTTGGATTATTTTTTGAGATATAAAAACATGTGCAGTACAATCACTACTAAGCTGGGTTTTGCGTGCGGGTCATTAAGTATTTAATTAACGAGCGGTTTGTATACTAGAAAAGAAGAAAGATTATCAATCATTTGTGTGGTGGTGAATAAACGTAGTTGAGGTTTACGTAAGTAAAAATAGTACACTTCTACTCGGTCTACCACAATCGAAATGTTCTATTTGATGTCATACACTAGATCAATCTTTGAAAAGATTATGTATTGAATAAAGTAAACGTAACTTTAAGATACTTCTGAAAATATGTGCAGGACCGTTAATGCTGCTGTTTGGAGGATAGTCGAAATAATTAGTTATGAAATCGTTTGATTACATCGCGTTACACACATTCTGTCCTTTTCATGTACTCGTCAGAATTTTTTTGTATAAAGCTTTAAACACATAGACGACAGCAGACAGCAAGCAGCAATTTGTCAAAAATAAAATACATGTGTTAAAATGCATACGATTATTTTAACGACGTCACTACAGCACGATTAAGCAGCAAAAAGGAAAGTAGTGCTTCCACTATGAGTATAAACATAAATTGGCAGCAATAAGAACTAAAATTTGTTTGAAATATTTAATAGACATAAACATCACATAAATGAAATAAACAAATAAATTGATTAGTTTTTACAGTTTAACATGATTGTAGTGTGCACATACTATAAGGTATTAATAAGTCGACGTATACCTACTTTGTTTAGTATTATTATAAGTACCGTATTATTATATGTAGTTTTTACAAATATTAAATTGGAAATATTCCTGATTCATTTTTGTAGTTGCAGGAATATTGTTTCCAATTTTTTTGTAGTTTGTAGCATAGAAAAAGGATATATAAACACATAAGTTTGTAAATAAAGATCAATTATTATTCTGCCTTCAAATCGGCATTTTTAATTTATTTTGGCATTCATCTGCCTTAATCAAACACCGGCATATAAAACTGCCTGTGCAACTTATCATTGAGGCCCGTGGCGTTAATGAGCGCCGGCCAACTAAATTAGATAAGAAATCACAGAGCCTCCACAACAGCAAACTCTCCCTCACATTATATGGCGATCCTGCCAAACACTGCTACGTTTTCAGGGGGTAATTTTAATTTTATTCATCTAAAATATATATGTGGCACCTCTGAAATTTTCATTGTTTAAATACACATAGAGCTGCTGCTGTCTTGAAAATAATTATGTTGCTACACTATCATACACGATCGTGCGATCTACTAAATAAAGCATGTGTGCTTAAAAAGTACTAAAAATTCAACCGTGCGACAGAGTTTTTGACAAATCGTGCGATTTGAAAAATTTTATGAAACTTTTCAAAACATTATGGCTTCTGTGCGATCAGTGTTGTATATATTGTGAAAAATATGAAAATATTGTTGGTGCCTCGAGGAAATAATTTAAGTAATGTAAAATTATATGTTAAAAAAAGTTTTTAATTGTTTTATTGTGTATAAATTTTAATAATACTTGTATAATAGTGTGGCCTACAACGCCATTTTGAAACGATTTTTTCAAGTCGGCCAGACTTTTGAAACAGTTTCCTGTGAATGAATCATACGATCGTGTAGGATAGTGAATCAGGGCCTTAAGTTGTGAAATCTGCTGTCGTCTAAGTGTTTAGAGCTTAAAATATAAAGCTCGTAGTGACCGTGTGTCTGCCTATGTGAAAGGCTTTGGATACGTTTTTAACCCTTTTTCCGTGATCCAATCGAGCTGAATTTTTGCAGGCAGAATCGCGGAAATATTTGTATTACGTCAAATTTAAAAAAAAATAGGTTTTTATCAATTTTCACATTTTCCTGAATTTTGTTTTTCGAAAAATTCCTTAAAAACAGATTTTTCTTTATTAATTTTGTTAAATTAACATTGAAAATTATTACATTAAACAGTTTAATGCTATTAAAGAAACTTCCCCTTTTATTCTTGCGTTTGTAATCATTTGTGTCACCATCGCAACAAATAGACCAACAGTATTCGCCAATCATGTGTCTCGTCCTTTAAAGCTCTTTTCAATAGCCGCAATCATCAGAGAAAAAATCGAAATGATTGTGAAGGAAATGTATCTTTAGAGACATTAATATGCCCATTTCGCCATATGCCGAAATCATGTCTGCGACAATATTTTTATAACTGGCAGCTCATTTGTTGCCAAGAATTTGTTCTATAACGGCAACTGTGCCTTTCCATGTACGTTGTTCGATAGCAACAAGTAAGGAACATAAGCAGTCTATTTTCATAAGATTTCTCAAATTTCAAAAAAAAAAAATTATGACGTTTACTTGAAAATCGCTGATACACGTGTATTTTTATTTTGTCTCCCCTTCCCGAAAAAGTATATTTGGTTCATGGGACAGAAAATAAGTTAGTTTTTGTAACGCGGTGTTATAGTATAAAAATTCATGATTTTTTGACAGAAAAGCGAACATACATATATGTATTCTGTAGAAAATTATACTGGGTGGCCCAGAAAGACCGAAGTGGTGTGAATTCCTTATAACTTTTTTATTATAATTTTTTTTTTCTTTTCTTTTCAGTATTTTGTAAAGAAGACTTGGATAATTTATAATGGAGCAATACACAATTGAACAACGTGCCCAAATTGTTGAAATTTACTTTTCAAATCAACGGTCCATTGTGTTGACTCAGCGTGCATACCGTCGTCAATTTAATGTGCGGGTTGCACCCTCTCAGTCAACAATAAACCGTCTGGTTGCAAATTTTCGAGAAGAAGGAGCAGTAAGGAACCTTCCTGGTCCCGGCAGACACCGAACTGTCCACACGGCTGACAATATTCAAGTGGTACAGGAGAGTATTCGGGAGGATCCAGAAACATCAACCAGGAGACGTTCGTCACAACTGGGTCTCTCAAGGACGTCGCTGCAGCGAATTTTGCACACCATAGGATTGTTTCCATACAAAATTCAACTTGTCCAAGAATTGAAACCAACAGATTACCAGCAACGACTTGACATCTTTGGTGAAAGAATAATTTCTCGTAACAGCAATTTTAATTGGCCTCCGCGTTCCCCGGATTTAACCGCTCCAGACTGTTTTCTTTGGGGCTATTTAAAAGGAAAGGTTTATGTTAATAAGCCTAGGACTATTGAGGAGTTAAAAACCAATATTCGAGAAGAAATTAACAACATACCACCGGAAGTTTTGCGAAAGGTCATGGAAAATGTGTTGGAAAGAGCACATTTGTGCGAAGCAGAATATGGCCACCACTTGCGGGATATCATTTTTAATAACTAATCTAAAAATATTCCCCATAAATTTAATGTATTTAAAAAAAAAAAAAATTAAAAAAATATCTCTTAAATAAAAAGTTATAAGCAATTCACACCACTTCGGTCTTTCTGGGCCACCCTGTACTTATATCATCTGAGCTAAGTATGAAACCCCGAATACTTCATAATAGTTAACTAAAAATATCTATGCATGAAAATAATTTTTATGCTTTTTTTCTAAAATTTTTTTACAGATATATATGCGAAACCTGGTATCTACCAGTAAACAGCCCTGAGCTGAAGAACAGAACCTTTTTAAGAGCCTGCCGGACACGTGCAAATAGCAAGTGCAAAGATAATGAAAATACAAGCTCGAATCACAATCTTGTGCATTTGAGGTAGCATAATTCTACGATTGCAAAAGCGACATTTTTGAGTGTATTTTGTTAGTGTAAAGTAAAAATTTACTCTACTATTTTGCAAATGCAATGATGCAAGGCCATTTGCACAAGATTGTGAATAGGGCTACAGTGAAAGTGTACAAGATGTGCAATTGTTCATAAAGAACAAGTAAATACGACTTATAAAGCAAGCCATATGTATTTATTTTAGATATAAGTCACCTGCTTCGAAGTTTTGCGCTTGCCAATCGAAATTATCTTGAAATGCGAAACTTAGTTATTGGTTTTTGACTGTGGTATATTACGAGACTGCAAAAAGAAAAAAATTATGAGAACAAATAAAGAAAGTCTGCACCGCGACATGTATAAATTCAAATGAAATAGTTACTACCACTTTGATATTTATCTATTCTTGAAGTTTGTTCGCATTACTGAGAGCTTGCTGTCTCAAACATTCATTTTAAAGTTTTTACATGAATTGTTTTGCTTTTTTCTTAGTTGGTTAAATGACTGACTGACAAAATGACTCTCAATAAATGAATGAAAAGAACATAACGTATATTTACATGGAATGCCAAAAAATATGAATTTATTCCCTTATTTTAAGTTATGTAAGTGTACTTTTATAAAAAATATTTTGCCGCAACCACTAAAGTATTCCTGGTATTTTGCGTACCGGTGTCTATATATTTTAAAATGACACTGAGGATGTCACCACTAAGCAAAACAAAAGAAATAATCACACAAAAATGTGTAAAGACTACATCCTACATCAAGCAGTTGTGATATTAAGAATCAAGGGAAGGAGAAGCAATAATACCTTTTGACACATGAAGAGAATAAAGGAGTTAAGACTTAATGAATAGGGTTTCTGAGTTGAGAACTCATAAAGTTTTTCTGAATGTAACTTTATAGAAAGTTTTCATTTGAAAAATCACGTTTTTAAGTATTTTCTTTAGAGACTTTTGAGTAAAAAACGCGCTTAAAATCATTCGCTATTTCAAGTTGTATTTCGAAATCTGCGATTTTAAATGTCCGTTTGTAAAATCATATGTCATAGTGAGCATTCTCCTATCCGAAAGATGAAGTTTTATCCGAACATGGCCTCTACTTAAAAATAAGTATAAACAAGTTTTAGAAACAAAAGAAAATATTTTTTTGCAAGGATCCTGTTTTTTTCGAATCGCAATGTAGTAGGATATGTAGTCGTCCCACAGCTGCCAATAAACCATGTACTAAAAAAAGAACAATATCAGATAGCAGAGTGTAACTGCTATTACAACGTACATACATACAGGCTGCATATACCGTGAGCTTCAAAATGAAGAGTACAAAAACTTTTTCTTCAAAATAGTACTTTTTTAATTTTTTATGATATGACTAAATATATAATTTTAAAGGCTTTAACATTAGTACACTATTCTCTAATTTGTTATAAAAAACAATTCAGAAATTTCTTACAATTACATCGCAAAAACAAATTCGAATGCATATTTTACGCGTCAAAATAAAGTGTAATTGTTGCATGTGCATCATTTCAGCGGTATGGTACTGTAAAAGAATTCCGGTATATTTAGCTATTTGCCTTATTTTAACATTCTATTGACACATTTTTATTGTTTTATAATAAATGGTTGTTATCGGCAGAGTAAGAACTCCTGGTGTTAAGTAAATTTTTATTTGGTTTGGAATGGGTAAACGAACTTCTAGTGATACTGGAGAATTAGTAATAAAACCTCCGAATGAAGGAAAAACTTTCAGAGAAATTGGCCCTATTGTAAACAGAAGCCACAATACTGCAAAAAAAAAAAATATTGCTAAATACGAAAAATACGGCAAAATAGAAAATCTTTCAGGGCCAGTCTAGCGAAAACTTTTGAAAAAGGCTGAAATATGGTCTATAGTGCGTGATGTAAAAAACAATCCTTTTAAAAGTGCCCTTGTGTCGATGTCGTTTCGTACACGTTCATCAGTATTTTTAAGGTCAAAAAACCTATTCCGATGCTGTTTGTAAGCTTTATTTTTTCTTGACCTTGAATAATTTGTATAGCATACCTTCGATATATCTGTTAGTTGTATAATAGTTGACTATAAGTCACTTATTTTTTATATAAAACATTAGCGGGCGTTAACGAATCGACATCGCAAGCCAGGCAGATATACAATACAATAGAAATAATCATGGGTATCATTTATATATGTTTACTTTATTGAAAAAACTAGGGTTCAACACTGAGAACTTTTTGCGGCTTAAAGTCCGCAAATACCTATATTCAAACAAGTTATCTAACTATTTCAGCGAATTCCGGTGTTGAATGTGAAAAAAATATTTTCTGTATGTACTAGTAGCTGAAATCAAAATTCCACTCTTACTGTCAAATTTTAAAATTTTTGCGTTTGTTTATACAAATTTGTATTTGGTATTTCCTAAGACTATTTGCTTTTTCAGATAATTTTAACTACTACTTCAACTAGCAATTTGACATAAAAAACGTACTCATTCGCAAAGAAATTTAAACAACAGCATTGACAACGAAACCAACAACAACAAACAACATTGAGAATGTTGCTTTCGTTATTTGAATACAAATTGCTTTATTTTCTTACTCCCGCCCTGACAGACGGACGTACTTGTCAAAAGTAGAGTTTTTATTTCAAACATCCCCATTTTGCAACCACGAAAATTATGTAAATTTCAACATTTTTGCATGCCAACTTAAAAATAAAGAAGATTTTTTTTTTGTTGCAAATAATAAACAGTTGACAAAATATTTCTGATGTATGAGTACGCAAAACAATTTAAATCTTTTAAACATAAGTACGAGTATGTACATATGTACTAACACACAGTTTTGATGGTTTCGTTCTTGTTGTTGTACGGTTTTGTTGGCAAATACGTCATATATTTTTTATAAATTATTCCCAAGAGTATGGAAAAAAAATTAAATCTTTGAAAATATTTGATTTCCGAAAAAATTACCTTTGAAAATTTTACGAAAATAAAACTGTTTACAATTCCATCGTGTCACTTGTCAGTAATTAAATCACTGCTCAGATAACATGACATCCGAAGTTAATTTTTTTGTTTTATTTAACATATGCACATACATATTTTTCTGTAACGTCAGTTTTATTCACAGACCTAAAAGATGAAAATATAAATATCTTTCAATATTATAGAATCACGCACAAAAATAGTATAAAAGTAAATAAACGAACTTAAAAAAAATATATAATAATAATAAATACTTAGGAGTATGTTAATACCCTTGGTACCAGCAGAGCATTAAATGGGTTATGTTACTGACACAATTGGCGCAAAATAAAACTTTTCGTCTAGTATTGGCTGACCTTGGTAATTGTTTGTATTTAGTATTAAAATTTGAATACTTATCGTTAGCTCACATTGTGTAGTGTCAATAAATATTCATCCATATTCTGCTTGTCGGCGGCAATACAAGACGACGACGATTTTTAAATTTTGCCCGCGAATCAGCATTAGTGTTGTCATGTATCGATAGCTGCGGACAAATATTTGATATACTATAAGAAAACATGGCGGCAATATTTTCTTTAATTGCCGGTAATTATCAAATAAAAACATAAAAAAATACTAAAGAATTAAAATTTCAAAAATTAGTAGAGGAGGTGGAAAAAAGCCCTTTAATGGCCAGAATTAAAAATGCATGACTTCAGTTTGTTTTGTTTATTTCGTCACTGGAGTTTGAATACGGCTGGAAGGACTTTTGTATTGAAAACTTCATCAATTATTTTTCCACAAACTTTCTTATTTTGCACAAAATTTTGTTCTAAATCAAAAGGTAACCAAAACGAAGCAACTGACAAATACGTTTGTCATGTGTGTTGGGTTTTATTAACATTATCGATAAAACGGCAACATCAATACAAAACTACAAGAATAGTGCTTAAGGAAAGTAGTGCTTAAAAATTGTATTGCTTGATTTTAAAAATAACTCAATATATTTGTGTTTAATATTGTCAAACCACAAAAATGTAAGGTTCTCACATATTGTTTCTACTTAATATATTCATGTAATTTGATAAAAAAAACTTTCTTTATAAAATAGACAAATCCCCTGAAGAAATGAACATAAAATTCACGAAACGTTTGGAAAATATATAATAAAGATTTTGCATTTTTATTGACATAAAAAAAGTTAGGCCTCGCCAGCTAAGTATGTATATACTAAAAACAAATAACTAAATACGTTGGCCAAAAATATAATTACTACAATCAGTACAAAAGTCTTAGGGAATGTGAGATTAATATTTATGTCGTCTAAAATTGATGTTGAAATAATATTGTCGACGGTGTTGCCGCCGACAAGAAGAATAAGGGTGGTTAATTTGTTGAATTTTTGTTGAACTTTACAATTTTTAAATTAGATTCTTCATTTTTGAGCATTTGTGCATCGGGTTTTAGTTCCTTTCCTAAGATTTCTTAAGAAGAAGACTTTTACAATACAAATTTGCTGTGCACAAAAACGATAAACCTAATTTAAAAATTATAAAGTTTAACAAAAATTCTAACAACCGAGTTTACTAGCACCTAAAATTGATACAAATCAAAACATGATAAATAGCTTCCCTTTTGTTTCCTAGCTGTCTATATGTCGACATTTCATAGGAGCTAATCATCAGCAGACTTTCGAAATTTTTTAAAGATATTCTCAACTTTATATCCCAACAATCTAAATAAATTTTTGAGAATTAAAAAAAAATGCTTTAATAATACTTGTCAAAACACAAAAAACAAGCTCTTTCATTATACACGTCTCCAATATTTCTTAAAACCTTTCAAAAAAATGAACAACCGTCGGTTGCTACGATATTGAAAAACAGAGAACTAAAATTCTAACAATTGAGTTTTATTCACCATATTAGCTTTTAACATTGATACCAATAAAAAAATTATAAACAGCTTGTTTTCTATGTTTCCCAACTATCTATACGTCGATATTTGATAGGAGCAACCTAATCTTAAGTAGATTTTGGAAATTTCTAATATAATATGGTGAACAAATCTCAATTGTTTGATATTGTGAAACATTCAACTTTATATCCCAATAACCTAAATAAATTACTAAAAATTTAAAAAGAAAAATTGTTTAACTATGCCGGTCAAAATTTTAATTTTTAAGAAATTGAAAATATAAATATATGCGTCTAAAACGAAACGCTGTTTTTAATTTGTTTAAACCTAGTACAAATATTGTTCAAGGAGACATTTATTTACTCTCGTGATCTGGACAATCAAAAGTAGATATAAATAGGTTTGTTTGAAAGAATACATTTTTTTTTTTTTTTTGAAAGTAGAGTCGAGTGGATGGTTGAATTAATTTCGGAAACTATTGAACCAATTTTGATGAAACTTCAAATTATCTTAATTTACGTCTAAAAAGGCACACACATATTTTAAGGCAACCTCATACAGGATATTTAGTTTTTATTGAATTTTCGTCAATTGGATGGCATTTTTCAAAATAAAAATTTTCTGCCATACACACTACAGAATTTTAATAACTTAGACAGTTGTAAGGAACCCAACTTACCCGAATTTGACTCGCAAATTTTTTAAACTGTGTAATTAATAGTTTTTCATCATAAAGATAGCAAATGAAAGTAATACTTAAAAAACAATTAATTTATTGAATTTTTGTTGAACTTTTTTATATAATTTTTAAAATAGATTTTTGGTTTCTACATATGTTCATCGGGTTTCAGTTCAAGGTTTTCCTTTCTTAAGTTTTTTCCTATGAAGGATTTTTTACAATACAATTTTGCTGTGATCAATATTTTTTTATTGAAGAAGACCAGAAATATAATACTCAAAATTTTAGTTGGGGGACAACTAGCTATTTCATAGTTGCTACACTACTCATCAGCACCCAAAAAAAAAAACAACTATTTTGGTTTAATTATTAATCACATTTTAACTGGTTTCAGACCAATTTAGGGACTTTATATTCGTTATTTTTTTTAGTGAGTTTTATCAAACAAAGTTAGTAAACATTACTGTGCACAGGACAATGCTAACTTTCCTATTTATGTTACTAATTCCAATTCTGCAATGTGCTGCAAAAAAGTTAATTATACAAATAAAAATATAAAAATCAAATCCGTTTTTTCCTTCTCCTCATAGAGGCAATGATGCGTAACAAAACGCTTCGTGATTCAACTAGTGAATAATAAAAAAAAGTTTTAAAACCACATGAAATGTGTGGCGCTGACAGATTGATTCTAAGCTTTAAACAATAGAAGGACAACAGCAACAAAAAGGGCAATCAAAAGCCACACATCAATAGAGAGGCTCGTATGAATATAGGTTTTTGATATATAATACTTGCATATATGTATATTTAAATATCTATGTATGAATGAATAAACTCTTTTGTTATATTTCGTCCTTTTTCCTTTTTTGTTTTGCCACATTTAACCGTGTGTTTTTGTATATTATATTTGCTCAGTATTCATTTTTATTGTCAACGTTATGATGACTCTCATGAAGGTATCCCGTACAATGGATTTTACAAAACAATTGTTGGAATGTTACATACATTGAGCCATTGGTACGCTATATGACATTGCAGTAAAATTAGATTTATTATAAGTTTGTAACATGCATGTTATTATTGTTATTTTTGAATGGTAAATAAGTATTTAATAGTTTGTAAACAGGCTCTAATTTTAGGGGAAATGTGCTTTTTCTACCGCCTATATTTCAATAGCTTGGTATTTTATCGCCTTTTTCATTTGATCTTACATCACAAACTAAGATGGAATGATCTTCAAGCGTGAGGTCTTTTTTATAAAATTTTTTTAAAAAATGTGTTTATTTATTTCAATATTTCGTCTTCCTTCGGAAGACTTCTTCAGGAAAATTTTTTTTGATTTTTTTTTTTTTTGTTTATAAATTATTTGAAAGGAAATGAAAATAATATTAACATACATACATAAATACATTCAACATAAAGTGTCACAAAAAATTAAAATACACAAAAACCATTTTTAATATAATGTAATTAACATAATAATAGATTTCTTAATATGCTAATTTATTACTTTATTTTTATAAATTAGATGCCTATAATTCTCTTCTAAAATTAATTCTATTTGCTAATGGTTCATTAATTATCTGCAGCATCTCAAACATATAACGTTTCCTATAATTATTTTCTGTATTCAATATGGAAACACTATTAAAATCTGGGTTATGATTTAAATCCCGACAATGAATAGACAAAGCAGTCTTCTGAGACGAATTAATATTTCTATATTTCTGATCTGTCTTATGTCCTGCTAATCTAGTCTTCAATTTATTCTTCGTTGTTCCTATATATACCTTGTCACATTGTTCACTATCATTACCGCTACAAGGTATTTTGTACACTAAATTCGACTTATCTAGCTTACTAATTCTATCTTTTGTTTTACTAAATAATCCTCCAACTGTTTTATAAATCTTGTGTGCCATTTTATATCTTCTTTTATCAAATATACTAGAATTCTGTAACCTTTCAAACATTCCAGGTACATACGCTAACGATTTATAAATTTTTATTTCTACACTAACATCTGATCTATTTCTGCTATCATATTGTCTAATTAATTTGCAAACAAGGTCCTTAGGAAAACTGTTTTCAATTAATATATTTTTGAGTACTTCTTCATTCTTCCTATGGAATCTAATATCACTAATATTAAATACTCTGTCTATAAGATTTTTTGCGGTATTTATTATTACTCTCTTTGGATGTTTTTTCAAATAATTTATAAACAAAAAAAAAAAAAAAATCAAAAAAAAAAATTTCTTGAAGAAGTCTTCCGAAGGAAGACGAAATATTGAAATAAATAAACACATTTTTTAAAAAAATTTTATAAAAAAGACCGCACGCTTGAAGATCATTCCATCTTAATTTAAGAAAAAGGTCGAAAAATTAGGATAAAGAAAACTTACATCACAAACAAAATATATATATAAATAAGAATTTAGTAGAAACAACAGGTTGGTCTTCACAGGTTGCACGTCATTGTAAAAGCCAGCCATTTCAACTTCTATTTGGTACCGTTGTCTTGCCTAATGATATTACAAATTGGAGTCGAGGATCGAAGCAACGAGTCCAATTTCTAAACATTACATTCCGATATTTCTGTCGATACATGCAGCACCGTTCTGCCTAGATACAAAGGCCTTGTATAAGAAAAAGTTGGACAAAGACAGAGGAAGTGCTCGAGCCTCTCTTCCCTATTAGTTCTACAAATTATACCTTGTGTGCATGTATTTTTTACTTTGTCCGTGTTTCTATATGTTCATTACTAATTTCTTTTGAATATAATACATTATCTTGCGATGTGGGCAGTGTCGAAGGTATATAGACTTGGCACTGATCAATTTTAACTAATTTAATCTCAACGCTTTTAATGCTGTCATAACGTTTGTTTTTCTCTTTCGGTGATGTTATAACAAGTGATTTTTTTGCTATTATCTTTTTGGCAACACTAGTTTTGACAGCTCACGCACGTTTTGTATCTTGTGTCACTGTCAAACATCTTCAGTTTAGTCTATAATTTAATCATGAATCGTCTTACAAACGAACAACGCTTGCAAATTATTAAATTTTAATACCAAAATGCGTGCTCTGTTAAGAAAGTTCATCGCGCGCTTCTTCCATTTTATGGTCAGTTTAATCGACCTACTGAGGCTTCTATTCGGGCTATTGTAAAAAAATTTCGCACCAAATTTACATTGTTGGACATTAAACCACCAACACGCTTACGTAGAGTGCGAAATGAAGAAAATATCGCAGCGGTATCGGCCAGTGTTGGTGATGACCGTGAATTATCGATTCGGCGCCGTTCGCAGCAATTGGGCCTCTGTTACTCCACTACGTGGAAAATTTTGCGGAAGGATTTGGGTGTGAAGCCTTATAAGATACAGCTGGTGCAAGAATTGAAGCCAAACGACCTACCACAACGCCAAATTTTTGGCGAATGGGCTCTTGAAAAGTTAGATGAAGATCCACATTTTATCGAAGAATTGTGTTCAGCGACCAGGCTCATTTCTGGTTGAATGGATACGTGAACAAGCAAAACTGCCGTATTTGGAGTGAAGAGCAGCCAGAAGCATTGCAAGAGCTACCAATGCATCCACAAAAAACAACCGTTTGGTGCGGATTATGGGCTGGCGGCATCATTGGGCCGTATTTCTTCAAAGATGATGCAAATCACTGTGAATGGTGAGCGCTACCGTGCGATTTTTTTGCCCAAAATGGAAGAGCTTGACTTGCATGACATGTGGTTTCAACAAGACGGTGCCACATGCCACACAGCACGCGAAACAATGGACCAATTGAGAGGCGAGTTCGGTGAACAGTTTATTTCACGCTTGGGACCAGTCAATTGGCCGCCCAGATCGTGCGATTTAACGCCTCTAGACTATTTTTTGTGGGGCTATGTTAAGGCTAATGTCTATAGCGACAAGCCCGCTTCGATTGACGCACTGGAAGCCAACATTGCCAACATTATTCGTGAGATACCGGCCGAAATGTTGGAAAGAGTATGCCAAAATTGGACCAAGCGGATGGACCATTTGAGGCGCAGCCGCGGCCAACATTTGCATGAAATAATCTTCAAACATTAAATTATATCGACCCAACTATCGATCCAAATAAATATTTCATGCATTTTGCTGAAATTTGTGTTTTTTTTTAAATTTCCGATAGTTCTTATAAAATCACCCATTATATAGGTTCAAGTACAACATCCACAAACACTACTCCCTCTTTCCTCCTCCACATAATTGTTTATCCTACTACCAGTACAATGCGCTGCATATATGGGGGTCATTCCCTGAGTAGTGGTTTAAGATAAAAAAAATATTTAGTCTTCCCTATTAGACAATGTCCTATCAGCACCGCACAGTACTACATGACCTCCATCGAGGCAGATCCCTAAAGATAATAGTCCTAATATCATAATGGGTCTCGATATTCGACCGGTAATCCCCATATAATATCTGTCCTGTGAAGTCCCTAAGCGTTCACGCTGTGGCTGGTTTTTATAACTCTTGAGCTGGATCCCTACCATTCCATATATATTCCCTTACTGTACTCGTAAACGAACCACGGCATTTGTCAGTTTGTCCGATTACACATTACCGGACACTTCACTTGCCCTTGTTGCCAGAAAAGCTCCAAGTCGGAATATTTCACTATCGTAATGGATGTCGTATAGACCCCTGCTGTACCTCAATTAGTTAGCTGCCTTCATTATATCAATAATTTTTATCTGCTTTACGCTACACATCCTCCTAGTCCTTCTGTCATACATAAAGATACCTCCACTAATTCACAAGTTCGCTTTGGATCCATTTATAAAGACCTAAAGCACATTCTTGCGACGATCTATACCGAACATATGCGAGACCGTGCCTGACAAAATTACATCAAATATCTTGTCGGGTAGTGGAGTCTGTGCACAGTAATCAAGAGACTTGGGAAGATTTTCTCATAATTGAGGCATAACCGTGTTTTTTTATTTATACTAAGCCAGTGCTCAGGGACTGAATCCTATATGCAGTGCATTGTTTAGAACTAGGAAAATAGATTATGAGGTGCTGAAAAGAGGGAGTAGTGTTTATGGACGTTTGACTTGCACCTACCAATTACTACAGGGAGAGACCAAAACAAATGTTATCACTGCATTTAAAGTATTCGAATTATATTAGTTAACCATTTTCTTCACCATGAGATCCACCACCAGTTAGTTCAGCACTGTGAAAATTGCTTTCACTAGCGTGGCGCAGGAAACGTGTAAGAAACAAGTTTCTCACTTACAGGCGTTGATATTTTTCAAAAATTTTTTTCTCTGATTTAAATATCTTACTGAAATTCAAGTTAAATCAAAGAAAACATATTTTGACATATTAATATTTACCTCATAATACTCAAACACCAATCATTTTTCTAAACTTAATTTTTTTTTTCACTATAAAAAAAAAAAAATTGCACGTTTCAAAATACCGCTCAATTTTAGTACAATGATTGCATCCCTTCATCGGTTTGTGTAGACACAAGCGGACCGTAAAGTTCTTCAATTAACTGAAGTGTAGAAATTCGGAGTTTGAGTTTTTCACTCCAGCGTTTGAAAATTCTATTCAGAAGAGCTAAGCAATTGAGCAGCGCGTTATTGAAGCCTTTTACGAAAATGGGCATTCACATTAGAATGCATTTCGCGATATTTTTGGTTACCGTAGTCGACCAAATGTGTCCCGAATCGGGAGAATTGTGTGTAATTTTTACCAAATTTTCTGAAAAAAATATATGAACAGCAAGAAATATATGAACAGGTTTATGGGCTGGCACTGTCATCGGGCAGTACCGTAAGTTAAGGATATATACCCAGGCAATATTATCTTTGGGGATATTAAAAAAACACTAGTGCACATCAATAAGCCAAGATCAATTCAGGCAAAGAATGATATAATTCGGCACATTAACGATATTGAACTTCAACTATGTCTGATAGACATTGAAAATATGAACCATCTGATGGAGGTATGCTTCCAAAGCCGTGGAGAGCCTTTGGCCGATGTTTTGTTCGACACATAATTGCTATGGACCCTTCTATCATAATAGAATATATAAGATAATTCTCTGAAAACTTTTCGTTTTATTTAAAGTTAATATAGTGTGTTTTAATTGGAAAATTACAACCAAAAAATTTAAATATTTATCGTATTTAATAAAAATTTACAAATGAAATTTACTTCTTCGGGATTCATGCAAAAAGAAAATGTAAACTTTCTGTTTTGAAATGACTTTAATAGCTGGAAATTACAAAATTAGATTATTTTACGGTTGTGGAATTTTGGTTAATATTTTCAGAGATTTACAGTCTAATTCATAAAAATATCATATTTCTGCTTATAAGCTGGTAATAGTTATCGTACACTCACTGTGTTATAAGCAACTAATAAAAAGTTTGATTCATAAACACATAATACCAAGGAAGTAATAATTCAGCACTTTTATTACTTTTGTACTTTAGTGTTGGCAATACCATGTTTAATGTCATTTGGTACTTAGTGATGCATACAACAAAAACTGATTATTTAGGTAACTTCGAAAAATACAATAAATTTATGAATTATATTACATAATTTTGCTGGAATATAAAATAACTTAAAGTTTTATAACTTTATATTAAGAAAAATATGTATACAAAACTTTGAATTGTGAAAAATTTTGTTTGTAAACACTTTCGTTTATCGGCGGGTACAAAAAAGTAGTCGACTACTTACTTCAAAGCAATCGTTTGTGCAACACTATTAACATCTGTTCCCTCATTATGAGCTCTTCTTCTATTTTCTATCGCTCCAACGAGCTAAAGCACGAGCTACTCTCTGGCGGAAATTCGGCAGACCGTTACTTGAGACAAACCATAAAGATCGGCTGAATCATAGTGCACCTAAAAGTGTTTAATTATTTGATTGACTACCATTTCACATTTGCTTTGGAATGTGCATATTTAAATCGACACTTTTAGAAATTATGCTTACTTCTTTCTCTCCGCCCCCAATATCTCAATGTTACCAAGATCTGCAGATCGCCTGGCGTACAGCAGCCTCTTCTGTCAAGTTCAATTTCTGGCTTTATCATTGAAATAATTTTCTGTTCGCTCGATTTTTCTTCTTCTGGCCTTCTGGCCTTTCACATGGATCGCTTGCACATTCTGCGACGGACTCTAAAATAATCACTTTTGTAAAAATTATATTTTAATTACATAAATCTGTGCACTCACGAATTCGGGAAATTAAATTTATCATATGCTAAGTTATATTCGCCATTTTCACTTTTTTATATGTAATTTGTGGTAGAAAAGAAAAATATATAAAAAAATGTTCAATTCAACAAGTGTCACTTTGTTAAACGCTTATAGTTGGGTAGAGGCCGCAATAAAAATCTTGAATGTCAAGGAGGGTTATAAGCAGAATCATAAGCTATCACTCATTTATGAATACACTTTTTTCGTTTTCTCCTTATAAGGTGTATATCACACTGTTATAATGTATTTATGAATTAGACCGTTATTCTTTTATTTTATATGTATTACATTATTATAAATATAAAAAAAGCTAATAATAACAATAATTATTTGTGCGATATTAACTAACTAGTTGTGAGATCGAGTCAAACTTCAGTCAAGAAGAAGGATTATTTTTAATTATACCAATAATTGCTGTGAAACAATAATATGTGATCCATATGTGGCAAACATTAACGAAATAAAAATTAAAGAGCTGATGCGGTTCAGCGGCATTAAAAATACATCATGTTCACATGATCCCGAGTTTGAATCCCAGTGGGTGCTGGTGAGTAGTGTAGCGATTACGAAACAGCTAGTTGTCCGCCAGCTATATGGTATTCATTTACTTTTTCTGTTCTTCTTTGGTCTTATTATTTCACAGCAATTATTGTTATAATTAAAAATAATCCTTCTTCTTGACTGAAGTTGGACTCGAACTCACAACTAATTAGTTAATATCGTACATTTGTATATAACTAAAAAAGTTCACTGATTAATGATTCACACAATAATAATTATTATTAGCTTTTAACCGAGGCTTGCACAAACCAAATTTGCAGTGGTCTTCAGTTTTTTTTCAAAGTCAAATTTGATTTGTTTTTTTAACTTTGTAGTGTTTTGAGCTGTCGAACTATTTGGTTGCAAAATTTTAATATTGTGTTAAGCAATTTAAAGGGTAAAATGTATAGAATCTAGAGAGCAGATAGCATTTGAGTTTTATAAATATTTAAAAGCTTTGAAAATGAAATTTTTTGTTAAAATGGTCTTATTATTTTGTTTAACAATAAACGTCATTTATGTGTATGAATTGATAACAAAAAGTTGTAGAATTTAAAAAAATAATGTAAAGAAATATAATGACAAAACACGTTTGTAATAGATTAAAAACGTTTTTATGAAAAAGTGTAAACTTTTCATAAAATTTATTATGAAGAAGCGTCCGTGTTTTCTGTATACTCGTTTGTATGTTCAAAATTATTATTTTAAGTTTTTAGTCAGTTTTCTTTGTATATTCATTGTTAATTTCTTTTCAATGTAATTCTTTACTTTGTAGTGTAAGACGTGTTGGATTAATTTTTGTCAGTCTGATCAGTGTCGAAGGAATATATACACTACGCCCACATCAGTTTTTACTAATTTATTTCCAGCACTGATAACATTTGCTTTGGTCTCAAACGTCCGCAATTACTACTCCCTCTTCCTCATGGTCTATTTTCCCAGTTCCGGTGCAATATACTGCCAATGTAGAGAGCATCCCCTGAGTACTGATCCAAGAAAAAAAACAAATACTACTCCAAAATATAGTTTGACATCTTAGGCTTTAAGAAATTTTTTTTTTTATCTTGGACCAGTACTTAGGGCACGACCCTTACATATGCAGTGCATTGTACCAGAACTAGCAAAATAGGTTGTGACGAGAAGGAAAGAGGGAGTAGAGTTTGTGAACATTTGACTAGAACTTTCCAACGTTATAACAGACAGGACATTTATTCCACAGACGAAGCGTACGGCTGAAAAACGAATTCTCTCTGTAATGCGTAGTACGATTCACCGGGCAATCGACCACAAATGGATGAGCTCTCGACGATGAACGTGTGCTACGTAAAAATGTGCGAGTTTCGGGAACAACATCCCTAATCTCGTCTGAGCAAAATCCATTGTAGTAACGATATAACAGAGTAACGCACCCCATACTGCGTCAATGCTCCAGTGAGTCAATAGAGTTCGATACCCTTCTGTCGCCGATGAGCTTCTTCGCCCTCTCCTGCACACGGTCGAGTAACCCCAAAATAGATTTTGAGGCACCGGCCCAAACATGAGAGTTGTATTCCATTTGCGGTCGAATGTAGGTGGTATAAATAGTAAGGAAATCAGATGAAGTGAAGTACATCTTACACCGTTTCAAAAAACCAAGCCAGTTGAATGCTTCTTTAGAAACATGAAAAATGTTTTCAGTCCAGCGAACGTCACACTGTATTTTCATTCCCAGAACATCCGATTCCTTAATATTTATACCATCCCTGAGCACAGATGAAGCAGCATTTTCGGTCGTTTTTTTGTGTGTTAATAAACAACACTGGGTCTTACCAGCGTTAAAGGCGACCCTTTTTTTACGACCCCACTCGGAGATTGATATAAGATCCCTATTCAGTGAATCATTCATATTTAGCCTCTTAGCAGCGACCTCTGATAAGCTGGGTCTATAACTAAAAGAGTACAAGTGGCAAATGCTGCTGTCATCCGCGAAAGAGTGGATAGGGTTGGAAGTTTGATAGAGAAGGTCATTGAGGAAAATAAGAAATAGGGTAGGAGAAAGAACGGAGCCTTGCGGTACTCCTGAATTAATCATGAGACCCCATCTATAGAAACTCGTATAGTGCGGTCTATGAAAAAGCTCGATATAAACCGAGAAAAGTCATCACCGACACCAAAAGCAGTAAGTTTTGCCAGTATACCACACTCTGTCACGCGCTTTGGAGATATCCAGAGCTATCACTTTGCTTTCACCAAAATGATGAATTGATTGGCACCATTTCTCAGAGAGATATGCATAAGACAAAATTGTATTATTTACTCCTGTATGACTAAAGGAGTGTAGGTATGTTCTAAAGTTGTTAAAGTATTCGAAGATTAGTTGAAAGGTTGTAGGCGTGATTTAAGGCAAAAGGCTTTTGTTGTTTGTTATTAAAAAGGCATAAGAATTAAAACATGTTACAGAACGCAGGGAGTTTCTTGCAGTTACCCTTCTGGTGGAAGCCGAAATATTGGAATGCATTTCAGATCTGAATATCAAATTCTTATTAATTGAACGTAAGTCAATAACACTGAATACTAACTGCCTTATTCATAAACAAATTTTCATGCTTATTTAGCTGTCATTGGTTGATTGTCATTGATTTCTATACAAAATTTGTGTAATAAGAACTTGATAAACATGAAAATTTTTTATAAATAAGGCCGTAAGTATTTAGTCATGGTTGCTAGTATTAAGTAGAAAACATTTTTATTCCACTAAAATTTATAATGTGTAAAATTTAATAGAGCAAAGCAACCTAAACGAAATTACGTATACGTGTAGAAATAAAGAAAGAAGAAGGAATTCATTCTAAAGAACTTTTATCAATTAATATGTTTACTGGGAATTCTCTCATATAAAATTACTCGTAAAACAAAGATTCATCAATCATTTTGAGTGACTGCCTGTATATTTAACTGTCTGTTTCTGGCTGTCTTGTCTGTGTATGTGTTTGCATTGTTGTTCCTGTTCTAATGTTATTGAGGCACTTCACATACACACCTTAGACTGTTATCTGTCACTTTGTTAGCACAAGGTTCGAATTGAATAAAACAAAGAAAATCTTTATATTAATTCTAGGCAAATGTCTTCCCATACATTTTCATACACATACATATTTTGAAGCATTTTTATGATTAATAACCAAATTTTGACTGCATAAATTAAAGTATAGTTAATTTAACATTTAATAAAGTTTACGTAGTTTTATATATTTCAAAAATAATAATATTACGAGTAGATTTTGCTTTATATCAACAACGGTTTGATTCTTTTTACGAGTATAACTCATCAAATTATCTTTTGCAAACAAATTAACTAAAATTGCATGATATAGAGATTTAGTTTAGGGATTACATTAAAACACTTTTCAATAATGTACCTTTTTCCAAAATATAAAAAAAACACAAAATGAATAAAAGACAACACAGTGGGCTGGTTATATTATTTACGATCTAAGAATTTAAATTTGAAACTAAGTGACCAAAAACAACAAATAGCACCGAAATAAAATATACCGTCATATTTTGAGGTAGCAACTTGTGCTGTGTGTGTACAAAGTGTTTGTGTATAAATTGCGATTTTTTTTTTAGCTTTTATTTATTTATTGCATCTTCACAATGTGAACTAACAATAAGTATTCAAATCTTAATACTAAATACAAAAATAACTAAGTCTAGTCAATGCTAGATAAAAAGTTTCATTTTGCGGCAAATATGTCAGTGAAATCACCTATATAACGTTCTGATGATGGCAAGGGTTCTTCTTCAAAGAGTGTGACCACTAAAATTATGTTTCATGCCAGAGGGTTTGTGTGAAGTTCCAGTTTGCTGATATCCCTTTTCGCGTACTTTGAAAATTCGTGTTTTACCAGTGGAAGACACAGATCCTTATGAACTCGGGAGTTTTTTACATACCATGGAGCTGCAGTAATCGTTCGAAGAATTTCATTTTGTCGTCTTTGAATTTTTTCACTGTGTGAAATTTCGATAGGTCTCTAAACTTTACAACTGTTTAGTGAGAATTTAGTGTGAATTTTGCCATTACTCTTGAAGATTGATGAATACGCATAATAATATACAGAGATTACTGAGTATTATATTAAAACAACTTGTGGAACTTTTAGTCATATGTGCAGCACCATGAACTACAGCTGAAAATATCAAGAGTGGCTAGTGGTATTTTTTACGATATATTGAACGTCGCTGGTACAGAAGCATTTTTTCTTATCTTCAATAACAAAACTTGCTGAATAAATTAATAACTTGTTTGAGAATATACTTATTATTTTTTAATTTTGGCCCTTTTTTTTCTTCTTACGGTCATTTTCACGAAGTCTGATTAAATTATAATTGGGACTTTAACCACCAGATAAGCAAAAATGTATTTCACAATGTGTAATTAACTCTTAACCGTCATTATTTAATGATTAAAAATTTATCGATTAAAATGTTAATCAGAACTATAAGGCAGGAAAATACATGTAAACGAAAAGAAAAAACAACAAAATTTACAGCCTGGCTCACGATGTCGTTTCGTAAACGTTCTTCATCATTTTTAAGATCAAAAAACCTATTCCGACGCTATATACATATAAGCTTTATTTTTCCCTGACCTTGTTTCATTTAACTGTATAATAGTTGACTATAAGTCACTTATTTTTAATATAAAACTTTAGCGAACGTTAACTAAACGACATCGTGAGCCAGGCAGTTAATAAAATGGACGAAAACGCAAATCAAAATTTGTATTCTTCCAATATTTTTAATTATAGAATTAAAGCAATATTTGAAATGATATATACTTACGAGATGACGAATTTTCATGGATGATCCATACTACAGCGACTGCCAAAAATTTCTTCTTCCAAGGAGTCTAGAATACAATACGAGTATGTACGTAGTATATACAAATCTATATCTACATATGTACGATGCTTGCTGAAAATCTCGTTATTAAATTTTACAAATTGATATTTTATTTATTGTTAATTTTTGTGTAATAAATTATTTTTTATTATTTTTTGTCTGTCGTTACAATATTTTCGTAAACATATACAAAATAACATTGCCACACTTTTTAACATATAATTATAACTGTATAGTAACTGAAATTTAGTGAAATGCGAATCAGTAATCATTAGTTAAATAGTGTCTGTAAAGCAAATCGGCAGTTAAGTAATAATTTTTTAATGGTAACTTAATTTTATATTGGGTAAATGACTCTTAATATTGTTTAATATTTTGAGTTTAAGGTCTCTTCGGATTTAGGAGTTTTTTTTTAGTTTATGGCCTGAAGAAGGCAAAATATTACCCTACAATAATAAACAAAAACCTAAAAACTCCTATATCCACAGAGGCCTTAATGATAATAATAATAACAATGCTCTAAAAAAACAAATGGTAGCAACCAACGTTTGTTTATTTGCTTGAAAGGTGTAAAGAAATGTTAGAGACGTGTATAAATGAAAAGCTTGTTTTTTGTGTTTTGACAGATATTATTAGAGCATTTTTCTTTTTAAATTCTCAACAATTTATTTAGATTATTGGGATATAAAGTTGAATGTTTGAGAATGTCTTTCAAAAATTTCCAAAGCTCATGAAATGTCGACATATGGACAGCTAGGAACCATAGAAAACAAGCTATTTATAATTTTTTATTAATTATTAATTAAATTAAAAATTATAAAATAACATATCAATATATATTCGCCTTCAGCCAAGTTTATTTTTTTAGTTTAAATTTGCATGTACATACATATATGTATGTAAATCATCATTTCATACAAAAATGTTATTCTTTTATTATTTAAATAGTTTTTTGTGTAAAAAAATCATGTAAATCTGATTCCCACAAGGAGTAGTACGAAACTTGTTCAGGAAAATTATGAATGAAACTCAGAACTCTGCTGAGACAGACAGCGTTATCTTCATACTTATTATAGAATAGGATTAAGCTTATTGAGCAACCACTGGGCATTTCTGAGCTAAAGAGGATCATATGCTTTATACATATGCCCATAAAAAAAGGAAGAATGTCAAGGTTACTTGTACATTGCAAGCACTGCAGACTACCAAGTGCGTTGCCTTGTTTAGTGCGACGACGATAAATAAATTTAATATAATTAATTTGAATATAAAAATATAAATAAGCAATAAATAGTTAAAGTTAGTAGGAAATTAATATACTTGCTTTCGACGGCATGTTGGCTATACAGAAAATTGTCGCAAATAGAGCCCAAAATAACAATTCTGCAAAATGAGTGATTATAGTGTTTTAAACCTCATTTTACAAAATAATCCAAGAATAAAGCCGAGTGTACCTATTACACTGCTTTACAAATTTTAAATTTGGAAAAATACCAAAAACCCCACATGCCTATATAAATTAATTTGGACCTCCTGAACACGAAAAACGCTGTTATTTTTTGTCTAAGTAGCGTTTTTTAGATAACGGTACTTTTGTGTTTTTCGGTGTAAGGTACCACTCAAACCCTTGTAGAGCCCAGCCAAAAAGTCCGATCGAGATTGCGCATCGTTGGAAAAGTATTTGAACGCCTTTTCTGTCGTATAATGAGAATTTCTACTTGACAAGAAATGGATGAGTTAGGTCTCCTCAAAGTTCAAAATTTGCCTATTTTTTTCGTTTGTTGAAACAAATTTTAGTTTAATCTGGAATGTTCTTCTAGGAGTTTTACTCGAGCTTCCCGGTTAAACATCAGAGCTAAAATATAAAAAAATATGGATATTGATGTGTCAATTAACGATTTTAATGAAAATTAGCCGTACAATATGCTACCACCAACCACATAAGTAAGATACAGAAATGAAAACAATAGAATATATTTGTCAGAAATTGATCAATTTCTCCTAGAAAAAAAAGAGTTAGATAGGAGTGGCAATTAAGAAACTAACACTGGAATTTTGGCAAGAAGCGATTTCGAAAAAGGATTGGTTTGTTCACCACTTGGAATCCGTTTTTATTACAAATGATATAGCAAGTTACGCAGCTTAATTACCGCAATATTTCTTTACTCTGCCTGTATTTTTGAAACTTAATTTGCAAGACGTCGAAAACGTTATCAGTAACACAAACTCCAGGAAAGCTTCATGTATTGATCAAATTATTGGTAAGATATTTCAGCAGTTACCGCATGTAGCTAGAAGAATTCTCTTCCATTTTTTAGCGCTAATTTACAAATTTAATATTATCCTGCAGAGCGAAAGATGTCTATGACTTCTATGACACCTAAACCGGGTAAGGATCCCACTAAAGAATCATATAGACCAATAAGTCTACTATCAAGAATTTCAAGACTATTCGAAAAATTGTCGATAACGAAGTTGACTCCAATATTGAACGATGTAATCACTAATTTGACTTTCGGGCTAAGCACACATAGAGTAGTTAATGTCATAAGAAAGAATTTTGAAGGCAACAAGTATTGTTCAGCTGTATTCAAACACGTTTTCCAAGCTTTCCATAAAGTGTAGCACGACTGTTTGATGCACAATATAAAGTTAAACTTGTCTGCAAACACTCACAAGCTATTGGAAAGCTACTTATGTGGACAGATAATTATCAGAGATAATTTTATAAGCCCCACTCAGCTTATCAAAGCAGGAATTCCCCAAGGCAGCATACTGGGATCTAATTTATATTTGATTAACATCAACTTTTGCAGATGGCGCAGCATTCTTCATCCAGCAACCTTGGTATTCACCTTGGCTTTAAGCAACATGATGAAAAAGTCACTCATTTGAAATTAAATACAGTACAACTAAAAAGCTTTGGGCAGAAATTCTACATTAAAGTTGGATTGCTAACTTCTGTTATACAACACAATTCTAGATCCTATAAGGTACTATGGAATTCAGCTATGCGATATCGTCTCAACATCAAACATTAAAACAAATTCAAAGGCAAGGCGACAGAACCAAATTATTCGAGAGAGTGATTACAGCAGCTCCATGGTACTTAAAAAAACTAATAGTAAATAATTTACAGAACAAAAAGAGTAATTCTTCTGTTTCGAAAGAAACCAAGCATTTTCACATTGACTTAGTAATTTTTTTTATGCCAATGAAATACATTGGCCTTTCAGGCTAACAAAATAATAATTAAATAGTACATTAAACAAAGTCTATTTATCTAAGAGGAATTTAAAATCAATTAGACCCATGTGTCGACAAGTAAAACTTATTAGTGGTCCTAAGAGTTTTAAAAAATACGCTAAATTTAATCAACCTCAACAAATATTCACAATCAATGTAGCTATTAATCAAATCATAGATTATTAACACCGAATGGATAGTTCGTCCAACACAAAGTGGTTTCCTACAAGAAATTGATGACCAAAACTAACCCTCTGATATGTTATTTTCCAACAACCTCTTAAAAATGATATATGTATATAATATTTTTGGGAATGTGTTGGAAGAATCATGAAACGTACATGAAAATTTGTCATTTTTATTTTGCCCTTAAAAAAATTACAGAAACTTCTGATGTGTATTGCCATCAGCACTACCGGTCATATGACTGGTCAAATTACCGTCATTGTTCTTGTAGAGGTTAAGCCCAAAAGAATATAATATTGTAGTTAACATTAATAAAAACTGACAATTGTTAAGCGCATATTTTACAAATTTCTTTTGAATTCTTTCTACTCTATTCGAATTTACATTAAAAATAAGGCTCCAGATAAATGAAGAATATTCTAATTTAGGTTAGGTAGATAGGCCGCTGGATCCTTCAATGTAGCTTAGGTTCTCCAGCTGACTTGGGTCCTGAAATCGTTCCGTTTGTGATAGCCTGAAAAGTGATAGTAGTAAAGGTGGAAAACCGCTTAACTAGCCATCCACTACTCCTTAAAAAAAGGCTAGCGCGGTCAGATTGCCCGAGGCCAGACATGGTAGGCTATTCAAGCTCCTCTCGCCCAGATATCTTAGCCGGTGATGTTCCAATGCCGGGCATGTTCCGAGGAGATGAAGGATTGTATTCTCTTGGCAACTTCTGCAGAATTTGTTATAAGGTAAGCCTACTCTTCTGGCATGGTTCCCAAATGGGTAATGTACATGCTACAGTGATTGCTACAGTGACTCTCAGGTGAGAACTGGTTAGTTTTGATAGCTCCCACGTTCTCTTAGAGTTGATATGCGATCACAGGTGCCTTGATATAAGACATTTGGGCTCTGTGAGCCATTTTTTTTGCGTACGTTTCAGCGTGTGCAGTTTTATTCCTTTCCAGCACGCTGATAAGGGCTGCCTGCAAATATTGTAATTTAGATCGAACAAAAATAATGTACAAAATTTTTAATGTTACGGGATCTAAAAAAGTTTGAGAATTTCTTCTTACAAATAAGGCAGCAGAATAGGCTTTCGGTATAATATAATCCAAGGGAGCAGAACATCAAGCTTACAACCCAGAACAATACCAAGATATAACATTTGGTTGACAACTTTTAAATTATTATCGCATAGTCTTTTGGCATTTTTTTTTATATTTAGAGAAAAATTATTGTTTGTTTGTTAAGCCAGAGGTCACTTATATATTGATTCAAATAAACATCGATCATTTTTATAAGTGACCTCTAACGTAGCAAACGAACAATAATTTAAATATAAATGGTCGAAAAAATAAGCAGCAAGAAATTTAGAGAAAAGTTATTAATATTACACCAACGAGTGAACGAGTACAGTAATTTCCAATGACATTGTTAAAAATTAAAAACAATAACGGACCTAACATGCTACCTTGTGGCACACCAGAGGTAGCAGTGTGTGGCGAAGAAACAAATTTTCTGAATCTTCAGAATATTTTCTATTAGAAAGGTAAGACATCAACTAGGTAAGAAACGAACAATAAAACCAATTTGACTCAGTTTGAGGCACAGTATATTGTGATCAATCTTATCAAATCCTTCACAAAAATCCATAAAAATTGCATCGATTTGATTGTGTTTTTCGGAAGAAGTCCATGCTGTTCATTACAGATATAGCGTTCTATCGCAAAAAATAAATATGTATTTTCCTTAATAACTTCATCGCAGAGGGAACGAACTCAGGAACTAAGTGAGCTGGAGGACCTAAGCTTCATTGAGGGATCCAGCAGCCTGTCTACCTAAATTAGAAAATTCTTCATTTATCTGGAGCCCTTCCAATTCTATATATTTTATAATGTATGATTTGAGAATTGGCTAATAGTTTTTTAATTTGAAGTTATAATATATTTATGTCTTAATATCAAATACAAATTTTTGTTTTATATACTTTATATCCAACACCCTTAGTATGGTTTAGGCTTTGCTTAGCTGAAACAAGTCGGATACAATATGATTTTGCTGAAGGGAATCTGAATAAGTAACATGCGTCCACTGTGTCCCATCAGCTAAATCCCATGTGAAGACAAAACATCCAAATAAATATGTATGTTTGTACGTACTAACACGAAAATGTTACCACTTAAAAATAACATTAAGTAAAAATTTACCAAGCACTTTAGAATTAATATACATACTTAACCACAAACTCTATAAAATCCGACACACGTACCGTATGGTAAGTACCTTGCTTTCTAATGAACATTGTTGAATAAAATAGCACAGCAAAGAGAGAAAAGAAAAAGTTTTGCTGATCCCCCGATAAGTGCTGACATAGGTACGACACTTTATTTTTACTAGATAATAATACCATCAAGTAGTTGGGGGGGGGAATAATCTAAATAAAAGTGGAAAAATTCAATGTGCAAAAAATTACAAGTAGCAAATTCTCTGTGCATTCTCTGTGGCCCAACAGCTAAGCAGAACTTTAGATGAATTTGCGTAATTTCTTTTTTTCCCATTCACAACTTAAATTAAATGTATGTCTGTGTAAGTAAAAGAGGTTGTGATCAACTTTTACCTCTAATTGAAACATTAAATTTCATATCACGTACACGGTGTTAGACAATGAGCCACCATACATAACACAAGGTTCTAGTATTTTTAGAGTTTTTTCTTATTATTTTTTGTGTTCCAGCAACCAACCCACAGACAAACATGACATCATCACTCCAACACTACCAGCAGAAGACAAACACATCGTTCAAGTATCAGTAACAAGAATCAGTATTAAGTACATCCTGGTGAGCAACACAAATAAGGACACACTCGGGTATTGAAAAATGAATAAAGTTGCTTAAACTTCAACACGGCTTAAAGTTTACCTAGCACTTTTTCGTTCCATAAAGACGGTCTATGTGGGGAGGATGAGTAGGAGTTGTAAAAGGTGCCTCAAATGTTTTATAAACGACACGTACCCTATTCTCTTGCAAAGAGTCTGCACATTTTTTTTTAAGCCACATTATCTATTAAATGTTGAATATAAAGTGATTATCTCGACAGTTTTTTATCGTTTTCAATGTGGTATCCTTTTGCTTATTTTTTTGTTTGTAACGAGTATAATAACCTGAAAATGTTAGAAAGGAATGAAATATAAAATTAACTTAACTCTCATTATAATCTTAAATGGATGTTAAGCATTTAAGGAAATTGCAAATTAAGTGCTTCAACAATGAGAACATTTCGTAACACAAAACCTTTTTTCTACAGTACTTTTACGTAAAGTAATTGATAGCGATAAACGGCTAAGGAAACCTAAGTTTACAAATTATAATAATTCAAGTGATAAGCTACTGTGCTAAATTCATATGTACTAAGTCGACGGATTCTTTAATAATGTAATTTTACCTTAATATTCTTAAATATTTTTGCGTTAAATAAATTTCGTTTTTGTAGCTTCAAATCTTATATGGGGTTCTTATAAACAAGTAACAATACTTATTTCCCTATTTTGTTAACAGTTTGCTAACATCGACAGAAAAATTTTAAATGTTTTGAGCGGTTATTTAGATATTGGAAAAATTATGATTTGAAAGAAAATCATACTCAGAAGAAAAATAATATGCATAACAATAATAACTAATTCTGCAACCACCACATACCCTGTCAACACTTACAACATATTGTTCCCCTGCCTTAATCAACCATAGCACATGTTGCCCACAGAATAAGATGAACATAATTTGATAATATGCTGAATAATTATACTAATAAGCAAATTTTTATTTGAAAGTTAATTCGCTGATAAATCCATTACAGTCGGGATTCCGTGAAGCCCATAGCTGTACTACAGCTGTGTTAAAGGTTATGGATGATATTAGAATATGATGATGGCAATGTAACGCTTATGTGCTTTTTAGATTTTTCTAAAGCTTTTGATACAGTGGATCATTCCATCTTATGTTTCAAGCTCAAACACTATTTTGGATTCAGCTGTGCTGCATTAAGACTTTTGGAAAACTGCCTTTTGGGGCGTCTACAGAAAGTTGTTGTTGGTGATAGCGTGTCGAGTACGAGAAGAGCTATATCTGGTGTACCTCAGGAGTCTGTTCTTGGTCCCCTTATGTTCAGCATGTTTGTCAATGATATTTTTAGAGTTGTTAATTATGTAAAAATACGTGCGCATGCTGATGACATTCAGTTGCATATATCTAACCGTGTAGGTCCTCTAGAGTATATCTGTCGTAAATTGATGATGACCTGAATTCTATTTTTGGCTGGGCTAGACCTAATAATGTGATGCTTAATGCAGAAAAGTCATTTGTTTTACCAGTCAGTAGAGCTAAATTAGGCTCCCTAAATTTACGTTAGTGACATGGTGTTCAGGTATGTTGAAAAAGTAAAGTATTTGGGATTCTGTTGTGAGAAATTTTTACCTTACACTGCGTAATTTAAGGATGTTAACTAAACAAAAAAAGGAGTTGTTAACTAAATAAAAAAAGGATTATTATTTATATGTATATTTGTTTCTCTTTGTATCGAAAATGTTATGGGACGACAAAATAATAATATTGGTAATGTTCTTACTTGTGTGATGAAATGAAGTAAAAAATAATAAAATAAATATAATAATATAAGTTTGCAACACTTCTTTATCTGGCGCCCAACTTGTCAGCTGTTAAGTAAATTATGTCCGGTAGTGAAAGAGATTTACATCAGCACCTGCTTCTACGGCCTTATCTAATGATGGACTAATTCCACAGAGTGAGTTATTCGGGATTCTCCAGAACCCTCGTGCTGCTGGCTGTCTAGGCTCACACAGATAGCAATTCTTGTCAATTATTTGTGGCCATATAGTAACTTCTTGTTTAGGAGTTTGGGTCTTCTAATCCGTCCTGTATGTAATTTGCCGGCAATCAATGGAAGGCTCTTTTGTCTATTGCACTTTCGGTCGAATATAGATGGTATACTCTTATGCAAATAGTAATAGGAGTTCGGATGGAGTGAAGTACGCTACGGTTGACTATTTTCTAAGCGGATATGTGAAGTTTTTAGTCTGTGCCGATAAGCTCAAAACTATTCGGGGACAATATTCACTGCATTATTGCTGACGTACGGTCACAAATGTTGAAAAATATCATGAAAAATTGGAGTCACAGACCATATAATATCTGAACCAGGCTTGATGCCTGGTTCAGATGTTATATGCCAGAAGTCATATTTAAACTATAATGCCAGAGCGTTATTTTTCGAATAAAGTAAGTTTCATGTCAATTTTAAAATTTCGCCCTCGTTCGATTCCATTTTGAAGTTCTGCACCTCTGTAAAATCACCCTATACAGTTAAAGTATTAATTTATTGAATAAATAAACATTAATGTGGTGTTTCCACAACACAAGCAAGCGACTTGTCTGAAATATTTGTATAACATTTCTTGACAAGTCGCCCGCTTGTGATGTAGAACCATCACATAAATTTCTTTAAGTAAAAACAACTGATATCTTAAAAAAATCTTATCTCTTTGTATATATAATTGAATAATTATATTCTAAAATTTAAATATTTATATAACGCCAAATTCAAGAAAACCGCTTCGATAAAGAATAAGTCAACACTCGTACGTGCACAAGGACTTGGTCTTTAGCACCCTTCAATTTGGCGAATTTTTCATCAGAACTGGGTCCAAATCAGCACCGCAAAGCTAGTGGCCGTAGACATCATTATTTGTTGGTTGACTGGGCTTTGGAGCGTTTCGAAAGTACCACAGTTTCGGGTGCCAGTTTCGGGTGTCAAGGCGCTGATTTAACGTGCTTTCTTGGTTACGATAATAGAAGTGACTTCATATTGCTCTTAAACATACGTTACATACGTAACAAGCATGTTACACGATCGTACAATGTAAGTAGGCAATAAAATAAATACAATTTTTGATGCTCTAAATAAATATACTAATGTTTAAAAAAATACATAATTAAAGTATATTATTGATGACCTAAAAAGAACAAAAAGTGATGTTAAGAAAACAAGCTTCCATCTGGAAAATTGCCAACAAAAATCTTGCCTTCTTGAAGCGCTTATCGAATCAGAATAGACTCAATACTCTATTGAGAACTCGGGCAGATCGGAGCAATACCTTTTGTTGGTATGAGCGATGGCACTAACCTATGCTAAGCTCACAAACAGTTACTGATGGGTGAGTGTTTCATGCCGGCAGCTTCATTGGTATGTCCTTCTTGAAAGCGATATTGGTGAAGCCACGATAGCCGATTTCTTTTTCCCAACTTAAACGATTTAGACCTCGACGCCATGTAAATTCAGCAGAATGACGCTATGGGCCATGCAAGCCTAAAATGTACGTTTTATTTGATTGATATAAATTATCTCTCGTGAAAATAACGCCAATGAAGATTGTGTGATTCGACCCCACTAGACTTTATTTGGTGAAGTTTTCTGAAATCACAGGTAAATGCTAACAAATATCAATCAACCAATGCCTAACATGGCCGGGGAAGTTGACTCAGTTGAGACGAGTATATGCTGCAGAGTCATTGAAAATTATACCACTCAATTTTTACCCATGTCGAACTTTGAATGATGTTTCATGGATGGGTCTTTTAAATAAAACAGCATTTTGTGTGATGTACATTAATTGTTTTATTACTTTAATGAAAACCCCAATACTTGGAAGTAGTGTTTTGTCTTCCATCGTGTATATACGTCTTTTATTTTCGTTCTATCTTCATTATTAATTCCTTTTCAGTGTATTACATTAACTTGCCGTGTGAGAGGTATTAGACTAATTTTTGTTGGTATAAGCTGTGGACATTGATCAGCTTCAACTAATTAATTTCCAACACTTTAAATGCTGTTATAAGGTGTGTTTTCGTCTTTCCGTGTTGTTATTGATAGGTGTAAGTCAAACGTCCAAAAAGCACTACTCCGTCTTTCCTCCTCCTCATAATATATTTTTCTCGTTCCAGTACGATGCACTGCACTGAGTCCAAGATATAAAAACATACATAGAGGATGTCCGCCGGAAAGGTATACTACTCGCAGTAATTCCATTGTAATCCTGGATGTATGCTATATGGCACCGCCTTGTTGATACCACATGTTAATCAAGCCCAAAGCATGCAGTTGTGGCGTTAAAAAAGTTTCAATCATATCACGATATCGCTTAATACACAGTTAGCGTTACGGATTTTTCATTTTCAAAGAAGTAAGGTAATGATAATGTACTGGTGTGCAATGTTACTTTTAATGGATGCAAAGGTGACTGATGAATAATTTCAGGGTTTTCCATTGACAGAAACCGACTATTCTGTTTATTTAAATATTCATTCAATTGCAAATATTCCTCATCACTCACAATGATTTTTTCATGAAAATCGATAACTTATTTTGATAAAATGTTTTAACAATTAAAACACGTTGGAGTATCAAATATTTTCCCACGTGTCTACTTCACAACTGCCAAATATGAATTGTCAAGAGCAATGTTTGCCAAAATGGCGGCAAAACAAAGTAGTATCCTCTCGCGGCGAACACCTTAATAATATAATTAATGTAAATATAAATAAATAAGTAAATACACGGAAAGAAACAGCTTTAAAATTAATATTATTTGAGTATTTTGGCCTTTTGAATTCTCATTAATTTATTCAAATAATGGAATATATACGAGTAGTTTCGCATTTCAAAATATTTTTTAAAGTTTTCCAAGTATACTGTTGATTAAGATAACTTCAATGAAATATATACAGCTATGAACCAAAAATAGAATCTTTTTATTGGTTTATATAATAATAGCTAATAGAGTAAATAGGCTCAATTGTTCTTATTGTAAGTACGGCGAGAATTATCCGTACTTGGTTTAAGAAAATCCGTACTTACCACACTTTTGATACCGCTTGAAACTGATCTAAGGATGGATTGATTGATTTTTTTTTTCAGTGTACATATGTATGTATTTTTAAAAGAAAAAATGCAATTGAATTTACTTTTTGCTGTTTTACAAGCACAATGATTCACCAGAATATGTGGAATGAAATATAATCGAGCAAACTTGCATTTACAACAGGTTCCTGAAAGATTTCGCACGTTTTTGCTACTTTAGGCTGTTTGCAAACCTTATTGGAAACATTTTGTCTGTAGCTATTTGTACAATTCGCAAAACTTATGCGTTCATCAGACAATAATGTAATATATTTATCTGCAAAAGCAAATTTTCTTATAATCAGTTGAATATTATTTGTATATTGTTCGAGTGTGTACGAGTATGTAGCGTCTAGAGCAGTGTTCACCACGCCATTCCCTCGACCCTAAGCGCACTTATACTTTGACATACTGGGTGTCTCTCTTGTGTGGACCACTAACCTAGAGTCTTAACCATAGTTTTTTTATAGTTATAAAATATAATAATATCTTTCAACAATGTAATATTATTAATTTCTTCAACTGAATCATTTTAAAATCCTGCAAGAAATATTTATATGAAAAAATAGTACAAATTTAAGGTTAAATTTATTTATAATGTTTCTCTACCACATTTTAATTCTATTTACTTTCTTATTATTTACGTTTTCTAAGATCTTCTGAAACAAATGTTCAGCATTAAATATTTACTTGGCCATTATCAAAGGAGGTTTTTAATACATATTTGATAATAATTTTTCTGCTACTCTTCAGAAAGCAAAATTCTTACTCTTGACTTATTGCTATAGACAGCACAAACACACCTACTTAACTTGTTAAATTGAAAAAAAACCAACTGCTATTTAAATAATAATATACCCCTCTGATTTTTGAGGGCCTGTAAGTGAAACCCACAAAATATGAAAAAAGTCAATAGCAGAAAAAGAAAAAATAAAACTAAAGAACGCGACATTTAATTTAATTTCGTGCTTTTTGATTTCTTCATTTTTAAGCAAATAGTCACAGTCCCACACAAACTTCCATATACAATCAAGCAACGGCAGGCAGGCAGTGTAGTAAGTCTAAGGACCTTGTTAAGGATGCCACTAACAGCAGTAATACATCATGGCCATAACTTACGTTAAGACCCAAGGTAACAGACACCACCGCAAGAAGGATGTTTGTAACAAGACAAGCTACTCCATGTTATTGTAAATAATGGTGATGGCGATGATGATGATTCTATCAGCATTGAAAAAAAAATAATAATAATTGAGTTGGTGTTGCTTTCCACTTGTAATTCAAATACTTGCACAGCATCAATGTGCTTCGTTTATTTCCTTTAAGAAAGAAATTGTAAATGACTGAGATTTCTTGCGTGTGCTTTTGCTAGAATTAGTGCATTCCACGGACTACAAATAGTCCAGGAAACACTTAAGCACAGGAAAGAGCGTAAAAACAGCAATATGTTTTATTAAAGGACTTAATGTTTTACTTTCTAGTTTATTTTTTATTTTTTTATGCTTTTCTTATTTTGAGTTTTCTTAACTGTTTTTATTATTGTTATTTTCTTGTGGGTGGGTTAAAAAATTAATTAAAATTTAAATTGTCTTGTCCTGTCTCTAACAATTATCTTTACAAAAAAATACCCACACACACACACTGGTGAGAGAGTGTTTGGCAGTCTCTGGAAACAAGTATATTCGTGGCTGGCCTTGAAAAATTGCTCATATTATAAAAATGTTAACGAAAACTTAAGTAACTTGAATCCAATTAAATAATAAAGCTACTTCAACTATCAATTCTAACTTTTATTCAGAAAAATTAAATTTCTATCCTTGTTGGAAACACCTTGATTATCATTTGTTACCTTCCTAATTCATGGTATCTTTTTCGGTTTAATAATCTCAACATTTATAATAAATAGGTACTGCGAGCTCCGTAGTGTAACACTACATTTACTTTGTCGCTAATAAAAAGTAAAATTAGACCAAAGTTGGCGACAGCGTAAGAAGTGTTTAAACTATTTCATTATTATCACCTTATATACTAATGCTACTAATACATCAAACACATTGAAACCAGCAGACAACCGACTTTATATATAAAATACATGTCTTCAAATGAGAATGTATATTTCGAGAATAGCAAGATGACACAACTGAAGGATGATGTCCAAGCCGCTTTTGTCATAGTCATGTCACAGTCGAATTAAACTAATTTCTTTTTTTGTTAAGCTGGATTCGCCCAATATTTCGCACAATTTCTGAACCAATTTTAGCCTTACGAGAGTTTTTTTTTCTGAAATGACTCGAGCATTTCTTTTGCAAAATCAAAGCTACCATAAGAAATAACTATGCAAACAGGACGTCTTACCGTGACGAAGATCTTTAATATCTGATATAAGCAATCGATGCGTTAAAAATTATAACCAAATGTTTTAAAGTTGTTTACTTTTAAATTTAATTTTTGGTTTGTACATTTGTATAACGGGTTATAGTTCAAGTTTTTTCCTTTCTTAAGTTTTTTTCTTAAGAAGGATTTTTTACAATACAAATTTGCTGTGGTTAATAATTTTTGTTTGAAGAAGACAAGAAAAATAATAATCAAATCTTTAGCTGGGGGACAACTAGCTATTCCGTAGTCGCTACACTACTCATCAGCACCCATTGGGATTTGAACTCGGGTAATGACGTTTCATGACCTGCTGCTTTAACCACTCAGCCACCGAGCATTTTAATAATTCTCTATCTATATTCATCTCATATTGAATCACATATTAAGATCTGATATTAAGAAAAAACTTAAGGAAGGAAAAACTTGAACTAGACCCGATGTACATATATATATATATATATATATATATATATATATATATATATATATATATATATATATATATATATATATATATATATATATATATATATATATATATATATATATATATATATATATATATATATATATATATATATATATATATATATATATATATATATATATATATATATATATATATATATATCGGAATTTTTTATTTTCTGTATTTTAGTAACCTTCTTTTATAACGAGAATTGCTTTTCAGCAAAAAAAAAAATTAATTTTTTTAATGGAAAAATCGGCTCAGGCTATATCTCTGGTATATATGGACCGATATCGAAAATTTTAATTTTCCATATTTATATAACCTTATTTCATTACCAGAACTGCTTTTGAGCACAACAAATGGTTTAAGTTCGCTTACGCGACATTTTCATGAAAAACCCGGTTTAGGCTATATCTTGGAAATATATGGACCGATATCGGAAATTTTTATCTTCCAGATTTATATAACTTTATTTCATAACCAACACTGCTTTTGAGCACAAAAAAGTTGTTTAAATTCGCTTACGCGATATTTTCATGAAAAACCCGGTTTAGGAGGCTATATCTCGGGTATATATGGACCGATATCAGAAATTTTAATTTTCTCTATTTTCGTAACCTTCTTTTATAACAAGAACTGCTTTTCAGCAAAAAAAAAAAAATTGGAAAATCGGTTCAGGCTATACCTCGAGTATATATGGACCGATATCGGATATTTTCTTTTTCCATATTTATATAACCTTATTTCATTACCAGAACTGCTTTTGAGCACAAAAAAGTTGTTTAGATTCGTTTACTCGGCATATTGATCAAAAAACCGGTTAGGCTATATATCGGGTATATATGGGCCGATATCGGAAATTTTAATTTTCCATATTTATATAACCTTATTTCATTACCAGAACTGCTTTAAGGTGAAAAAAGTTGTTTAAGTTCGCTTACGCGACATTTTCATGAAAAACCTGTTTTTTTTTTTTTTTTTTTTTTTTTTTATATTGGACCAGTACTCAGGGGATGACCCCTACATATGCAGTGCATTGTACCAGAACTAGGAAAATAGGTTGTGAGGAGGGGGAAAGAGGGAGTAGTGTTTGTGAACATTTGACTTGAACTTTCCAACGTTATAACAGACAGGAAACACGTCTGCAGGCAACTTGTTCCACAGACGAAGCGTACGGCTGAAAAACGAATTCTCTCTGTAATGCGTAGTACGATTCCCTGGGCAATCAACCACAAATGGATGAGCTCTGGACGATGAACGCGTGCTACGCAAAAATGTGCGAGTTTCGGGAACAAGATCCCTAATCTCGTCAGAGCAAAGTCCATTGTAGTAGCGATAGAACAGAGTAACGCACCCCACACTGCGTCGATGCTCCAGTGAGTCAATAGAGTTGGATACCCTACTGTCACCGATGAGCTTCTTCGCCCTCTCCTGCACACGGTCGAGTAACCCCAAAATAGACTTTGAGGCACCGGCCCAAACATGAGAGTTGTATTCCATTTTCGGTCGAATGTAGGTGGTATAAATAGTAAGGAGATCGGATGGAGTGAAGTATATCTTACACCGTTTCAAAAAACCGAGGCACTTGAATGCTTCTTTAGAGACAGAAAAATATGTTCATTCCAGCGAACGTCACACTGTATCTTCATTCCAAGAATATCAAGAGCATCCGATTCCTCAATATTTATACCATCCATGAGTACAGATGAAGCAGCATCTGCGGTCGTTTGTTTGTGTGTTAATAAGCAACACTGGGTCTTACGAGCGTTAAAAGCGACCCTGTTTTTACGACCCCATTCGGAGATTAACAGAAGATCACTATTCAGTGAATCACTCATATTTAGCCTCTTGGCAGCGATCTCTGATAGACTAGGCCTATAACTAAAAGAGTACGAGTGACAAATGCTGCTGTCATCTGCAAAAGAGTGGATAGGGTTGGAAGTTTGATAGAGAAGGTCGTTAAGGAAAATTAAAAATAGGGTAGGAGAAAGAACGGAGCCTTGCGGTACCCCTGAATTAATCTTGAACTCGTTTGATGAGACCCCATCTATAACAACTCGTATAGTGCGGTCTCTGAGAAAGCTCGATATAAACCGAGAGAAGTCATCACCGACACCAAAAGCAGTAAGTTTTGCCAGTAGTGCAGCATGCCACACTCTGTCAAACGCTTTTGAAATATCTAGAGCCACCACCTTACTTTCACCGAAATGATGGATTGAGTGGCACCATTTCTCCGAAAGATATGCCATAAGATCGCCAGTAGAGCGACCCTTACGAAATCCATATTGGCGATCACAAAGTAAATTGTGCGACTCTAGATATCCCATAAGATGGTAATTAACCATACTTTCCATTACTTTGGAAAGCGCAGAGCAAATTGCAATTGGGCGGTAATTTTCAGGGTTATTGGCCTCACCCTTTTTGGGTATTGGTGTTACATTAGCAACCTTCCAGCACGATGGAAACTCACCAAAATGGTAAAGTATGCTGAAGAGCCGTGCTAATGGACGCGCAAGCGTAGAAGAACACTGCTTCAAGACCAGTGCTGGAATGCCATCCGGTCCAGGAGTTTTGTTTATGTCGAGGTCTGCCAAAACCCTTTTAACTGCTCGTGCCCGGAAGAATATCTTTGGCATAGTTACAGATACTCTTTCGAGCTCGGGAAGTGGTTGACTGCTTTCTGGCAAGCACGAATTGCTTGCAAAAATTTCAGCCAAAAGGTTAGCTTTGTCAACCGGGTCGGTGAATGCTTGGTCATTCTTCAACAGAGTTGGAATTGATGAACTAGCACTGTTCTTTACTCTCTTAACGAAAGACCAAAAGGTCTTACTGCCCCAGGGAGCTGCAAGGACCTTGGCCCGAAGGCGCTGTTCGTGAAGAAGTTTTTCACGCCTAAGTACCTTGGCACACGAAGATCTTGCCTTTTTGCGTAGCAAATCAGTGTCTGGGTTTTTGTTTAAACGCCAATTACTGAATGCTTCCTCTCTGGATCTGACGGCGTTTTTGCACGTCTGATTAAACCAGGATTTCACTCTTGGTTTAACCGAAATCTGCTTGGAGGGGATGAATGATTTTATCCCTAGCAATATCATATTCTCTACCATTTTTGCTGAAGCATTTATGTCGTTATCAAGAAAGCAGAGTTTCCAATTAAAATGCTCATAAAATTGGTTGAGCTCAGCCCAACGCGCCTTTTCGTAAATAAATATTGAACGTTTCGTAGCTGATTTCGAAACGTTACGAAGTTCGGAGGTCGAAAAGGAGGCAGAAATGGTGCAATGGTCCGAATTGCCGAGAGGTGCACTAACTTTGACTTCATACTTTTCAGGGTGTGAAGTCAGAAATAGGTCAAGTGTGTTTGGATGGTGCCTTTCAACACATGGAATATGCGTTGGACCATTCACTAATTGCGCTAGGTGGTTATGCGCAGCGAACAACTCAACATAGTGGCCCTCTGGAGTTGTATGACTCGAATGACGAAGCCAGGATGAGTTGTGAACATTGAAATCACCAGCAACAACGATTTCACTGCTCGGATAATCTTCCAGGATCTTCGATATAGAGTCGGAAAGGGTATCGAAACCAGAGAAGGTGGTATCCCTCCCCGCGTTTGGACTTCTGTAAAGAAACCCGAAGTGCAAGAGGTGTGACCTGATTTTGAATTTAACCCAAAGACAGGTAAATTCGGCATCATACATACTTAATGGTTGCTGGCATTGGAACACAACTTCATTGCGTATGTAAACTACAAGGCCCCGATGGAAATTAAACAGGGATAGAAGTTGATACCCAGGTATATGAAAATCCTGTGGATCAGCATTCTCTGATACCTGGGTTTCACATAAGGCGAAAGTATCCGGCCGATGGAGACACGTGTGAGCATAAACAGAGAAGAAATTCGTTCTCAGCCCACGTATGTTGCAAAAGTCAATTGTAAACCTTCTTCTCATTACGATGGAAAATCAATGTCCAAATGTTAATTGTTACTTTTGCTGTACTGGCGAAGCCGGAATTTATTGTCGCTTAAATGACTTTACAGCACCCAGTGTGTATACCTTCGATACTATAAAGCAAACAACAATTAACCCGACATCCCCAACACAGCAAAAACAATTGTTTTATTTTTTATTTTTAAACTGATGGTGAAGAGGGACGACACAATGACTGAAGGTCATAAAAGCCCTGATCTGGACGTTTATTCATTATTAATTTTATTATTTATTATTATTATTATTATTATTATTTATTTTATTTTTATTATTGTGATTTTGGCTGGTTTGTTTAAGTGTTAAAAAGAACTATTGCTGCCCCGTAATTGCAAACGATTTGTTTGTTGGGTAATCCGTGGTTGTAAATTTTGTTTGTCGTTTTTTTTTTTTTTTTTTTTATATTTATATTTGTGTTTTTTTTTTAAAGAATTTAGTGGCTGTTTTTGTTCGTTATTGAATAGATTATTGTGTTTGTTGTTGTTTATTAATAATTTTGTGCTATATCTCGGGTATATATGAACCGATATCGGAAATTTTTATTTTCCATATTTATATAACCTTATTTCATTACCAGAACTGCTTTAAGGCGAAAAAAAAGTGTTTAAGTTCGCTTACGCGGCATTTTCATGAAAACCACAGTTTAGGCTATATCTCTGGGATATATATAGACCGATATCGGAAATTTTCATTTTCCATATTTATATAACCTAATCTTGTTACTAGAACTGTTTTTAAGCAAAAAAAAGTTGTTTAAGTTCGCTTACGCGACATTTTCATGAAAAACCCGGTTTGGGCTATATCTCGGGTATATATGGACTGATATCGGAAATTTTTATTTTCCATACCTATATAACCTTATTTTATTATTAGAACTGCTTTTAAGCAAAAAAATATTGTTTAAGTTCGCTTACGCAGCATTTTCATGAAAACGACCTTCTTACTATTTATACCACCTACATCCGACCGAAAATGGGATACAACTCTCATGTTTGGGTCGGTGTCTCAAATTCTATTTTAGGGTTACTCGACCGTGTGCAGGAGAGGACGAAGAAGTTCATCGGTGACAGTAGGGTATCCAACTCTATTGAGTCACTGTACTTAACTCCCTCCGACCTCCTTACTATTTATAACACCTACATCCGGGGTTACTCGACCGTGTACAGGAAAGGGCGAAGAAACTTATCGGTGAAAGTAAGGTATCCAACTCTATTGACTTACTGGAGCATCGACGCAGTGTGGGATGCGTTACTCTGTTCTATCGATACTACAATGGATTTTGTTCTGACGAGATTAGGGATCTGGTTCCCAGAATGCTCACATTTTTACGTAGTACGCGTTCATCGTGCAGAGCTCACCCATTTGTGGTCAATTGCCCGGGGAATCGTACTACGCATTACAGAGAGAATTCGCTTTTCAGCCGTACGCTTCGTCTGTGGAATAAGTTGCCTGCAGACGTGTTGTCTGTATGTTATAACGTTGGAAAGTTCAAGTCAAATGTTCACAAACACTACTCCCTCTTTCCCCCTCCTCAAAACCTATTTTCCTAGTTCTGGTACAATGCACTGCATATGTAGGGGTCATCCCCTGAGTACTGGTACAATATAAAAAAAAAATAATATTACTTGACGACCATTTACTGTCCAGAGTATCGCCCAAGCATTTGTGATGATCAACAAAGCTGATTCTATTTAATTCAAGAAAAATTTTTAGATCCATAAAAAAACGAGACGTTGGTCCAAACATCATAGCATTCGATATTGATTATTATAAAAAGTAAAAGTAAACAGCTTTAAAACGCTTTGTCATGAATTTTTAATGCAAATTTTAATGAAGCTTATTTCAGAAATGAAAAAGCTGCCACCTTGTAACAGTAAGACGCCTCGTTTACATACTTATTTCATATGGTCGCTTTGTTTGTCCAGAAGAAATGTTCGAAGTAGGGTGAATCGTTTCAGAACAAACTCTTAAAGAGCTGAAATTAGTTCGGAACAAAAATGTTTTTCCGAAATAATGGGTTAAGTGCTAGGTAATGTAAAATCTCACTTGCGTATCCTTTCATATTTTACTGTTACTAGCACAATGAATGTACGTATGTATATTGTCTTTTTTACAATCGACATTTTCTTAAATTGTATTACAATTATTTTTGTTTTAATTAAATTTGACAAATTTATAAAAATATTTTGGTTTTGCTTCATAATATCAATGAGCATTTGTAAACTTTTTAAATACATTTCCGTTGTGCCAACAAAACATGTCCACCATGATTCCGTTTTAGCCAAGTTTTGAGCATGTTACAGAATTGTATCACATATTTGCTCTTTGTTTAGACAAAAAAAAAGCAACAACAATTGTAATAAAAACGTAAAAGTTTTTATGTTAATTTCGCTTCCGGCCAAAAAGGAAATATTTTCAAGTTTATCCGGTCTATTGTTTTTATGAAAGATTTTCAAATAAAAAAACACCTGAAATTATTCCCACTACTTTCAATAAAAAGTTTTTCTTTTAAACGAATTTATGTATGTAAAAAATGTGTGTTTGGCAAAAATTTGTAACATTTCTTAAACAGTTTGCTTTTGTCGCATAATTTGTTTAAAATACAGCTTCTAAAGTGGATACAATAAAGCAGAACATATAAAAGTTTTCCAGTTTTTCATCAGGTACAATTTCAATTGGATATCCCTGTAGACTAAGAAAAGAAACGTAATGGAAACGTTATATTTCCTTTTTTTATTTAAAACATTTAAAATAATTTCCTTAAACTCCTAAACTTGTGTGAGCGTGGGTGTATTTCTGCAACTTGTTTTACTTAATTTTATACATTTACTTTGCATTGTTTTATTTAAACAGCATTTGCATAAACTTTTATTTTAGCCCGCACTTTGGGATTTGTGTTACTGATTTTTACTGCCCTTGATGGCGATTTTTCTAGTTTTATTATTTTGTTTTTTATTCGTCTTTTATTTCAAATTGCCAAAGAACAAGACTAACGAAACAAAAGTCTACTATTTGCTTCAACTAAAGAAGGTGGGGACAACTTACTATTAAAGCAACCTTCGGATGCTTTGGTCTACGCATTTTCTTTCATGCTTATGTAAGTGATTCCACACAGCTGCTTGAAATTCAATACCTTTTTCCTTTTATATTTTAAATAAATATCATTATACTACACCTTTTCCATTCGAAATTGAGAAAATAAGAATTAGGATTGAAAGTTGTTACTGATATTGAGAACATGGAAACTAATAATAAGAAATCCATACGCGCCCGGCGTACTTATATGAGGACGGTTCTTCATATGCGCACATTATTTCTTTCTACTACTTTATATTTTGTTTACGAACAATTTGTATTGAAAAAGAATATAAATTTAAAATAAAATAGTACCACTTAAGATTATGTGTTTAAATTGTCTAAAATTGCGCCTCAAATTTATTAGTTTTGCGAACTATTTTGTTGACCAAGACTACGTTAACTTTTTTATATTTTTGTGAATAAAATTGTATATTTTTAATCCGGATTTATTCAAATATATCCTCTTTATCAAGTTATTATGAAATAAGAAATAAATAATAATATTTATGATGTCCCAAAATCGAGCATATGAGTAATTTGCTACTATTATTTTTAGTGTTTATTTTATAACAACTAGCTTATGCCTTTGGAGCATCATCGTTTAAGATGCTTAGGCGAGCGGAGCTTCAATAACCTTTCATGTCTGGCCTAGGTCAAACAGAATGCGGTAGCTTCTTTCATAAGAAGCAGCGGATGGCTAGTAAATCAGCAAGTAATTAGCAGTTTCCCACCTTTCTTTTCCCTCTCTCTCTCACTCCTTCTATATCCCTATAACTTTTATTTTGCTGCTATTACATCCTAATTTTTCACGCAATCACAAAATACCCAAGTGAGCTGGAATATACAGGTACCTTTTGGAGAATATAGCGGCCTGCCTACCTAACCTAACCTAGCTTCAGGCAATCACAGAGGACCCAAGTGAACTGGAATATCCAGGTACTTTTTGGAGACATAGCTTCTAGACATATTTGCATCTATAAAATGTATGATGAAAACTGTATTTTATAAAAGTAAAAGAATTTCTGAACAATTACTTTTGCTGATGTATTGAATGTTGTCAAGTCTTAAAAAGTGTGGTTCCCCATTTACTGCATATGTATCGAATATAAAACTTATTGTTTGCACTTCATTCATTTTTGTGAGTACTTCGAAATCGAAAGAACTCAACAATACCGAAGCGCTCATGTAATTCATTAAACATTTCTGAGGACATGAAGAAACTCGTAAGCCTATATTAGTTATTAGTTAGTATCAATACCGCCAGATGGAAACATTCTCATAGATGAGGAAGAATGCATAAATGTGAAGGCTGGTATAAAATCAAAAACTTAAAGAAAAATAAAGTTCAAGATGGAAAGGAAATCTTATACGCGATCTGGAGGTTGCAACACCGATCAGCATTTTTGAGAACTTTTTTTGATGAATATATTTTTGAATTGATTATTCGGAAAACTAAGCTATACTCCTTACAGCACAATTATCATGAATTTCATGAGTGAGTTAAAAATATTTTTTGGATTATTGCTTTTGAGAGGATATCATTCACTAGAAAACTTACATTCAACCAACACATTAGCTTTTGCTCAAGTAAAGCAAGGGGGGTGCTTGGCTTTGTAAAGCGCTGGTCTAAAGAATTTGCTGATTCCACTGTTGTGAAGTAATTGTATACATCTTTAGTCAGGCCAATACTGGAATATGGCTCGATTATATGGGACCCTTTGTACATAGAGATCGAATTGAGTCTATCCAAAAACAATTCCTTCTTTTCATCCTGCGCAATATCTACCCGAACACTGTAGCCAACTTACCATCCTTTGAGTTCAGACTGCAACAAATAAAGCTGCCTTCTTTGACAAGTCGCAGAAAAATGTTAAATGTCATTTTTGTCTTCAAATTGATTAACGGCAATATCTGCTCTGAGTATCTGGTGTCCAAACTAAATTTTGATGTTCCCCAGCGTAGTCTTCGTCAATATCAACCTTTGTCAGTGCTTTACTACCGTCAGAATTATGCGAATGCAGATCCCTTTCGTAGATTATGTTGTTGTTTTAATGAACTGTACCACGTTATTGACTTTTCGATGAACTTAAATTTTGTTAAGCGTAGTATAATCTTAGTATTAAATTCCAGTAATTAACAATTTTTTCTGTTGCTTATAAATTTTTGTGATTCCAGTAATATGTTATTTTTTCTATTTTTTATTTTTATTAATTATTTATTATTTTTTAGGAGTTAGTCTCCATAGGCATAAATTAATAAATATACAAAAAATAAACTTCCTCGAAAACGATTGTGCTATTGGCACCGTGCGGAACAACAGAATTAAAAAATGTCCGCTAGTATCCCAAGGATATGAAAAAGAAAGCTAGGGCAGAATTCGACAAGCAAATTTATTCAGAGAATCTTGTTTGTGCGATGGCTAAGCGATGGTAACAGAGTTTGTACCATGGCTACAAATCACGACTTGTTAATCCTCTGGGCATAGTAAAATGATGGAGCTCTACAGCTGGAAGTAAAGTAGCCGTTAACATTCCTTTACTCTTCCAAAACTATAACAAAATTGAGAAATATTGAGTAGCGATAAGAAGCAAGAGGTGGTGGTATCTTCAGCCTGGTGGTTACATCAATTGGTTAATGAAGATAATATAGGCCAGCTACAGTTTCACCGGAGGACACCTTTTTGAAAGCTCGTTGGCAATGTAAAAAATGATTTAAAACGTTGTGCATAAAAAACGGAGGGTTTGGAAAATTTCACACATAAGCCTATTGATCGCATTTGAGGACGGCGATATTTTCTCAACATGAAGAATTTTTAGATCTTAAAAAGTAATGAACTAAAGTTTCCTATCTAGCATCCTGGCTGGCATTTTCAATCATCGAAGACTCTACTGGGAACCTTATGGAGTGTGTTTTTGATCATAGACGAGCTCATTTTTTAATCACAAACGGTTCCTCGCACGGCAGTAAGTGTTACAAAAGCTGATTCTTCTAAGAGATTTCACTCAACTCAGCAAGACTTTTATGGTAATCATATAGGGAACCGTCTGAGAGTCGACTAGACATTATCTTACAACTCCTCAAGGAATCAGCTATGCAATCCTTGTATGATTCATACAGGATACATAACAAAGCTCATTCTATACCTTCATACTATACAAATATATAATTCGCACCATAATCACCGCACGCACTTTTTATATTCAAAAATTGCTACACAAGAAAGAAAAAACTATTGAACGCTGTGTGTTTATCTAGAATATAGAAATTAATTAAAAATTTAAATAAACAAAAACTTATAAAAAGCTTGTTTTCAACAGTCTAAATAAATTATTGAGAATTTAAAAAAGAGAAATGCTTTAATAATAACTGTCAAAACACAAAAAACAAGTTTTTTTTTTCATTTATACACGTCTCTAACATTTCTTTACACCTTTCAAATAATTTCTTTACATCTTTCAAATAAACTGCAACAATTTGTGTTTTGACAGGTATTATTAGAAAAATTTTCTTTTAAAATTCTCAATAATTTATTTAGATTGTTGGGATATAAAGTTGAATGTTTGAGAATATCTTTAAAAAATTTACAAAGACTACTGATGATTAGGGTAGTTCCTATGAAATGTCGACATATAGTCAGCTGGGAAACATAGAAAACAAGCTGTGTATAATTTTTTCAATGTTAGAAGCTAATATACTGAATAAAACTCTAAAAATAATAAAATTTTTAATCGTTAGTATTTAGCATTATGTCAAAAACCCAAATTATAACATTTATATATTGACACCCCGTATTTACTGCTTACGTTGTTTACGGCTAACGAATTTTTAATAAAAAAGCTTCAAGCAAAACTCTGACACGTATGTGAGAAAATTTCTTTTTGCTTCAGAGAAAATACACTAAATTTACGTTCCTTGAATGCAAGCAATCTTTATTATGTGTAAACATATTTATATAAAGGATAATATGTTTTCCATTTTGAAGATTATCTTTGTTCAGCTAGACGAAGATTGATCTAAATTTTTAATACTAACTATGCGCCGAAAGTCCCGGACCTAACAAAAAAAAACAGGAGGCTTTGGTTCAAAATTAGCTTTATTTATCAACGTTATCTCCATCAAGAGCAACGCAATCATTCCAGCGCAGCTCTAACATTTCAATAACACTTTTGTAGAAAGGTTTATCTTTTGCCTCACAATACGCCTTAGTTTCTGCGTTAACCTTTTCATTCGTGCGAAATTTCTTACCGGCTAGTATTTTTTCTGGTCTGCGAACAGCCAGTAGTCGCTGGGAATACGGTGGATGTGGGAGCAGTTCGAAGTTCAATTCATATAGTTTTGCCATTGGTTTGATTGACGGTGCGTTGTCTTGATGAAACTAAATTTTTTTCTTTGCCATATGCAGTTGTTTCTTTGCAATTTCAAGTTTCAAACGCTCCAACAACGCTTTATAATGTTGGGAAAAGTTATTATCACATCTAACCTAGTGTGCAGCTGTTGATCTGCTTGTTAAAAATGTACAACCCAAACAAGATAAAACTAAAATAACATAATGCACAAACAAACATATATGATTTAAAGTACGTAAAATTTCCATGTAAATCAACTACAAATGATGTTGTTTTCCTTGTATTCTTGGTATCCGTTGTTGTTGTGACTTGCTTATTGTTTGCAATCAAGTGTATGAATGTGTATATGCGAAAGAAATACAATTGTACATTATGAACGAGTAAAAAATTCATGTCGATTGTAGAAACTCATAAAGACATATATATAGCAGGCATGTTGGCAGCAACGAGTCAGGTTATTTTTAAGCTTTCTGTAAGAAAGTCATGAGTAAAAGTAAGCAAATCTAGTGTTTTGGTACACAGTATTATCAAGTGCATATAAAGTTGTGAATTATTTAAGTACTGTATGACGAACAAGTGTGAGTATCATTATTTCATTTACGATTGAAGATTCCGCAGAAGCGTTTTTAGATGCAAAAACGTAGCAATATTCATTGTTAATTGTAATTCCTTTCTCAAGATAGTCGAAGAATTCACGCACATCCCAAAATATCGAAGCCATAACCTTTCCAACCGATTGTTGTTTTTTCGGGCGCTTCGGACGAGGTTCACCAGTTACTGTCCACTCAGATGATGATCGTTTTGATTGCGGAGTGAAGTGAAATGCTCATGCTATATAAAGCCAACACGTTCTTTTGACATCTTTACGATGTCAGCTAACTGTCGCAACTTCACTTTTCGATCATTCAAAACGACTTTGTGAAATTTTTTATGTTTTCTGATGTTAACGCCTCGTTTGAACGCCCACTGCGTTCTGCATCATCGGTGTCTTTACGATCACGTTTGAAGTCAGAAAACCAATATTTGATTATTGTTTTTGATGGATCAGAGTCCCCATAACACTTTTCAAGCCATTGCTTCGCTTGAACGATATTTTTCCCCATCAAGAAGCAGTGTAAAATTAAAACACGAATTTGCTTTTGATATATGTTCTGAAAATAATAAAAGTAGCGTCACTCTTAGCACAATAACTCACAAACTAATGAATAGAATAGCATCAAATTTTAGCAGCTGTCTTTTGAAGGTTAGTATTAACTGAAAAAGAGGTGAACGCAATAAAACTAGTTCCATCTATGTGTTAAACCCAGGACTTTTCAGCCCATGTAGTATTACAGCTGAATCAGGATCAGTTTGATCGTGATGTCACTAATACTTTCATATAAATGGCTTCCAAAATAGAGTTGGTTCCCAAACCCAAACGTATCGTCATTGCTTTTAGTTTTGGTTTCTTTTTCTACTATATACTTTTCTACTAGATAAAGGAAGTTCTGCAGCTAACTCAAGATTTGAATTAAATATTCTATTCTGCTTACTTTTTTTATCGAATCCTAACATAGAATTTATAGCCTAACACATCGTACTCCTTTGAGAAACTTTTCCATCTGCATTTTGAATATTTGTCGTTGAATTTCATTGATACAGCATTGAATCTTCTCTGTTAATGCTCAAGTGATTGCGGTTTTGTTCAAATAGATATAAAGCAAGAGCCCGTGAGAGCCAGACCTTCGTAATTTAATAAAAGCTGAAAGTTATTCTATGTGTGCCCCTAGTACAAGTAAGTATGATCCCCGCCCATGCATCGTGGGTAGTGGTGGCTTTGGCAGGTAACATGTAACGAAGGTGTATAAAATTTCATCACAAATTTATCATAGAATAAAACTCAATTTTTTTATATTTGGTTTGTAACAATATCAAAACTCTCGTTGCTCATTGCCAGACACATAGTATGGTTACAAATCCCTGCCAGACACCCCTAAACTATTATAATTTGTAATTATACTTACGTTATATTATAATAGCTGAATTTTATATATATTTTTTGGGGCACTATTAAACAATGTTTCCTTAATAGCCAGACAGCTTCGACGGTTCTATCATCTTGCCAGACGCATACAAAGTGCACAATTACTGAAAAAGTAAGAGGCTTATGCAGTAACTGGTGCGAGTGAAGCATTGTTTGGCCCATTGCGAATCTTTCTTGCGCATACAATGTTGCTCATTCCAAATTGTCTAGCTATATTTTTTACAAGCAATTTTATTAAACAAAATAGTTACCTTTGGAATAATATATAAAGAATATTTCAAGTTTATTAAGCTCTTATTGTACAAACTTCTCTATAAAATTAGCCTGATAAGAGATAAATAGACATGATAAACACATCTCCAAAGTAAAAAAAAATAGCTGAAGATTTACAGCAACCCTACATACAGGTAACCTACGATCCGGCAAAAGTAGCGTTACAAGCTACGGAAAAACCAACATTTGATCATTTGTTCATTCATTTAGGACCTTTTCATATAATGATGGCCTATTACAAAGCTGTCGGTAAAGTCATTTGTGATTGTGGGCTGACTAATGTAATGGTTGAGAGTAGTTTGCTGGCAAAAGGTTCAGTTAATGGTAAATAATGGTTGGGTTCTGCAGGATGACCAATACTATTTTAAATGGTTTGAAGGAGATCAACTCTCTAATTCTGTCAGTGAATCTTTGAAAACAGAAACAGATGAGGTCGACAATGTTAATGACGATCAATCCGTGGACTGGAGTAGCAGCGACGAGGAAAGTGAAAAAATCGACGAAAACGATAACAATAATGAAAATAGTTTCAATATTTGATTAAACTAGCTTAATTTTTCTGAATTTTTTTATTTATTTTTTAATTGTTCGTTCAGACAATAAATAATATGATTTAATTGAATTGAATTTAATGTCTTTTTAAAATTTTAATCGAATTGAATAAACTAATTTTATAAAAATTAGAAACAACAGGATTGACATATCATTAGAAAAATTCTAGTAAGTATTGATTTAAATATTTACGGTTTTATTTATAAAGAAATATTTCATGTCTATTTATCTCTTATCAAATTTTATTTACATGATAGGAATGACTTTAAATTTTCAAATTGTCATTGCCAGTGCAAGCCGTATATTGACAACTGCAAATGTTTAAAATGGAGTGTTATGCCTTTCGCAACCGTTAGGACTCATGGTATCAAAACGTCCTCATCTCTTAAACTATCCTTAAAGTACTCTTTTTTTTAAACGTTAATTATCAAATATTTCACCGGAAGCCAAATAACATTACAAATGCATAGTTGGTCCATACTTCATAATATTATGTTTACCGATCTGACTTTATCTAATTCTAACGAGTTGAAAAACTGGGTTGTAGAGTTGACGACCTTATCTTGGGAAGTAAAGAGAGCCATCAACTTCTACATCATTTATTCGCAAGCACTTTAACTTTGAATGCGAATATATAAATAGACAACACGTTCGGTCAACTAAACACGATTTTTGTAAAATGTTTGAGAGTATATTGCTGATGAGCTCAGATTTTGATTCGGTAAAATAACAAAAAGGGACGGGTAATTGAATATTGCCAGCGTATTGATGGAATAGACGGCGATATTTCAAGATGTGATTGTCCTTATTTTCAAAAACTGTCAGTCCGATATGAATAATAATAACCTAAACTTACTTTTTTGTTAACTTCAGTATTTAGAACGCCGCGTATATGAAAAGAATGCATCCATTGTTTGTATTGAACATTATGCATTCGCGTTCACAGAAAATAAATTTTACGTCATACTTTAATTTTTCTTTTCTAAGAAAAATTCTCAAGTATCCGCCAGACAAACGGGAAACAGGAAAATGATTTATGGCCTATGAAAGTTACATAAAAATATTCGTCGGCTTATATTTATCTCTCATCTTTGTTATCACCTCGAAGTAAGTCATTTTAAATGTCAAATTGTATGAATATGAACCAAAAATATTTGGAACTTGGTGACGTTCCAAAGCCCAATGAATGGAGTCGATCGGATGGAGATTAAAATTGTAACAATTTCACTTTACGTTAGCACAACACAGGCCAATGGTTCCATCTGGAAATGTGAACATCTCAACGTCATTCTACCGATACATTCATGTACACTGCAACCAATTTCACACTCATAATTAAAAACAGCATATCCCATGTATTGTACAGCACACGGACATGGAAGTCGTGTTAATTAGCCCGATGTCCGATTTTATCCGCAGATGTAGTTTGAAATCGTGCATCGCATTGCAATTGGTTTTGATGTAATCGTTCAGCTTGCCATCTCATGGCGTTGCCTTTGATACAATAATCGTATGTAGCAAGTGAAAAATCGAATGGTCAGCGTAGAAATAAAATGGCGATCGAAACAACGCCTGAAAAGTATCAGCTCAGGAGTCCAAATGTCGTTGTCTAGATAAGATATTACGATACACGGTTTGGTATTTTTTCAAGTGACAATAAAATATCATAATATGAAAAATCAAAGCCATTTTGTTGATATATGTATGGGAATATATAGGAAAATCTTTGTAGAAACTTGACATAAACCATCTACAGTTCATGGCCAACGTACCTTTAAATTTTGGTCGAAATCGGTCGGCCCGTTTGGCCAGTTAGTGGTGACATAAAAGTGTACACTTCTTTTTATATATATAGATTTGTGCAATAAGAGCTTAATAAACTTGAAATATTCTTTATATATTATTCCAAAGGTAACTATTTTGTTTAATAAAATTGCTTGTAAAAAATATAGCTAGACAATTTGGAATGAGCAACATTGTATGCGCAAGAAAGATTCGCAATGGGCCAAACAATGCTTCACTCGCACCAGTTACTGCATAAGCCTCTTACTTTTTCAGTAATTGTGCACTTTGTATGCGTCTGGCAAGATGATAGAACCGTCGAAACTGTCTGGCTATTAAGGAAACATTGTTTAATAGTGCCCCAAAAAATATATATAAAATTCAGATATTATAATATAACGTAAGTATAATTACAAATTATAATAGTTTAGGGGTGTCTGGCAGGGATTTGTAACCATACTATGTGTCTGGCAATGAGCAACGAGAGTTTTGATATTGTTACAAACCAAATATAAAAAAATTGAGTTTTATTCTATGATAAATTTGTGATGAAATTTTATACACTTTCGTTACATGTTACCTGCCAAAGCCGCCACTACCCACGATGCATGGGCGGGGATCATACTTACTTGTACTAGGGGCACACATAGAATAACTTTCAGCTTTTATTAAATTACGAAGGTCTGGACGTCACGGGCTCTTAGACTAATATGTGGTTCCAAATAACCCCACAAAAAAAATCTAATGATATTAAATCACACGATCTAGTAGTCCTATTCTGATCACCGAAACGATCAGAATAGGACTACACGGTCTGAAAATGTCTCATGCCGCCGTTGAATTATTTTACAAGCTGTGAGAGAAATGGCACAGTCTTGATGAGACCACACATTGCCCGTATTAATATCGTACAATTTTGGAAGAAAGAACTGTGTCAATATATTTCAATAATGCTCATCACTAATGGCTGGTGCTTCACCAAACTCATTTGCAAAAAGTATGGCCCAATTACACCTCCATCGCAAATCCATGCTGCGCAGACAGGTTGTGGATGCATTTTTTTTTTCGACAAACACATGACTGTTCCCACAATCCCAGATGAGCTTCCCCAGCGAAAATTGAAGTTACCATATTGTTTCCGGGGAAATGAAGAATTTTGGCTATTCCTAAGGATGGTTTTGGGAGCATCAGAAAAAAAACTCGCAATGCGTTATACCGATAATTATCTGGTTATTAATTCGATATCGAATCGTGTTTTTTAGTTTTTGAAACTATATTTTTGAAATATTCACTAATGAAGACTCGTGTTCCTATGCTTAATTTCTACCAATCCTAAACTGACAGCTGTCGAAATGTTTTTTTTTTTTTTATGGCTGTCACACATTATTGTAAAAGTGGCGACAAATTCAAATTTACCGTTGATTTTTGCGTACCCTTCATATACATTTTTAAAACTTTAAAATTAGTATTTTGCATGGAAGAACCTTCTAATTGTGTTGCTCAAAAGCAAACAGTTAAGTGCACCTGGTAGCAGAAAGTCTGAGGTCCTTAGTTACTTAGTACACCATGATTCAACCGGAAACGCAAAATATAAAAGTTGACATAAAAACAAAATTCTCTTATTTTTTTCTGAGCATTTTCTATATTTTCGCCCAAACATAATTTTAATTTTAAAAAATGAGTTTGTTCTTCCTGAATATCGACTGACTTGCTTTCTATTTCCGCACAGAAAAAAAGTATAGTAAAAATAAATTCAACAAAATTTTTGTCTGAAAAAATAATTTGTATGCATTTACAAAAATATAAAAAAAAATAACCTTGGATATTGTATTTTGTTGTTGTTTAAACAAATTGTTGTTTTCGATCAATAATTAATTTTATTAATCTTTTGTTTGAATCAACGAATTCCTTTACAGGTCCGCATTCAAACAATTTAGTTATTAATTGATTCAACGAATTTCGTTATTGAACACGAAAAAAATTTTTTCTGTGAGTTTAGATTTTTATCTATTCCATATTACATACTTGTGTCTAAATGGTAAAGATTTCTACGCTATACGTTATACGACAATTTTCATAATTTTGAATATTTGTTATATAATGTTTTTTGGAGAGGTATAGAACTTTAAAACTTGAAAAAGCAAAACAAAATTTTTAAATTGATATGAAGTTTTTCTTACACACCAAAAAGTCAATTTTTCTAGATGTAGCGTAGTTTTATACTCTTGAGGATTATAATCACTCCAAATACGGCAGTTTTGTTTATTGCCGTACTCATTCAAACAAAAGTGGGCTTCATCGTTAAGCATCGTAGTGCGTTAAGCGATACGTGTTTCGAACAGAACCATGATTTTAAAATAAATTTCATATTGAATTGACAAACCAAACTGGACATAAATCACTTAAAAGCTGGAAAAAGGCCGCTAGTTAAACAAGTGCTGGCCACTTAAGTTTTATACGAGTAACACTATCAAAACACCCTTTATATTCATTTTGTATATTTCGAAATTTTTCTTGATAATTTTTTTAATTTATACAAAACTAATTTTCCGAATGCTATTTGAACAGGTGTAGTTTTCGTGCGCGTTACGATATCCTTTTTTATGTGGTCTGATTGTTAAATTTTATGCATAGCAGGACATTGTATCCTTGTAAGTAGCAACATTGTTGTGAAATGGCAGAGACGATTTCTTTTTTTTCCCCTTTTTAGCTTTAATTTAAATTTGTTGCAAATTGATTTTGTCTTTGATGATGACAATTGTTTTGCATCGAGATTTTATTGAACCTTATCCACATGAAGGTAAATTTCAGTTAAATAAAAAAAAATTAGAGAAAATATGCACAAAAGGATACGATGCGGAAAGAAAAATTATAATTAGCCTTAAAAATTGGTTTGCAAGAAAGTTTTAGAAGTCATATGAATTTTGATTGCAGACATCAATATCATAAAATTTTGGATCCAGTAATATCCCGCGACATTAAAAAATATATTTTTTATACTTTATTATAATTTATTTTATAATCTAAAGAAAGACCGTATCATATTGCACACAGTTTTTAGTTTACAATTGAACAACAAAAATTAAAGTTAACATTCTCTGATTACATGTTGCGCTAATTGAACTGCAATTGCAGCATTTATATTCGAGCATCTGACATTTGAACACAACACTTTTTCCTGCCCAACATTTACTATTCATTAACCAGAACTATGCTAAGAAACCAGAAGTGATGGTTAGACGTGTGAGTTGATTATGTGTTGATGCTCTTAATAGGCTTCGGCCTACCAAACCATTAAATCTTGTCTTCCATTGACTTTTGGGGAACTGTACAGAAGGGATTAGACGGCCCGAACTTCATAGCAAGGAGCTTGCCCATATGGCTTCAAGCTTGAGGCAGCAGTTGCGTCCTGTGTGAGCCTTGCAAGCCGCACGCGGACGCTGGTGAAAAGTGAATAGTTCACCTTGTCGAATTAGTCCATCATCAGATAAGGTCGAAAAGGCAGGTGTTGATGTAAATCAATTTGCACAATCTGCCTTATCTGACATTGAACTAATTCCATGTGGTGAATTATTTACTGTTCAACTACGGCTTGCAAGGCTCACACAGGACAAATTCCTTGCTGAAGAGCTCGGGCCGTTAATTATTTCCTGTATTCAATTTTCAGATACTCAATGGAAAACAAATCTTATGATCAGGTAGATCGAAACCTGTCTCTAACCAGCTTCACCCGACTAACCATCACTGTTAGTTCCTTACATTACAGCTATCTGTTACAGGATATCAGCACTTCGGAGGCATAGACCTTAGCTATCAGAAAAAACGAATAACCCCTCCCTGCAATTTTATATTTAGACCAGAGCTAGAAAATTTCAGCCAAAATGCAGGTACCTAAACTTTTATCAGCGCTGGGTACAAAACATAACTTCTAGAGGGCTTTGAGGATAACCGCTCTGTTATTAACCCTTGGTGGAACCTTGGAAGTCCAACACAACCTAAGTGAATCTACTTCCTAGAATTTTAGTTGCTATAACAAATAAATGGATTGCTACCCCTCTATGCCCTAGAAAGCAGAGTGATCTATCTTGGAGTTCACCAAGACAAAATCTGCAATGGGTGCGTACATCAAAAAACAGTTCTCTTTCGATGTAATGGTGCTTCGACAAAAGCGTGGGGATCATTCCCACCATTTGGTCATTCAAATGGTCTCCATCGGAGAATAAATTTTAAATGGAAATTCAATATCAATAGACGAGCTTAGCCATTATATTGATTAGCAGTTTCAATAATTTGCAAGTGTTGCTCTGGCGTAAGTCTATCCACAACGAAATGTGAAACTGAACCATGCAAGCAGTAACCATCAGCTGTCAAATATGTTGCCAAATAAATAAAAGATGTTAACTCAACGTTGTGAAACTCTAAAATAATATTAGTTTGTCTATATTTTATTTATTTAGTATTAAGTCTATGGACGATTTCCTTACAGACTAATTAAAGTGCTTCAATAATAAATCTATTTAGTTACAGTTAACATTACGGATTTAAAAATAATATAATATTGCGTTTGATGGTATAAATACTCAGAGAAGAATCAATAAAGTTATACATATTATTGTAACAGCAGCATAATTTCCTTAGAGGATCTGACATAGCAAAGTTAGTGCGGCATGTCCTCACGCATAGAGGGTTAAACGAACGAAGTAAGCGATGAGGAGTATTGAAGGTCACATTGGTTAACAAAAATTCTGAAAGGATGTTTCCGTTTACAAGCCTGACCATGAAGGATACGTTAAGCATAGTTGTCCGGCTTTTTAATGTTGGTAAATTGAAACAATTAAGTTTTTTATTCGCTATTTTTAGCTTCTACCATTTATACCAATAAAAATTATAAATAGCTTGTTTTCTATGTTTCCCAGCTATCTATATGTCGACATTTCATAGGAACTACCCTAATCATCAGTAGACTTTGGAAATTTTTGAAAAATATTCTCAAACATTCAACTTTATATCCCAGCAATATAAATAAATTGTTGAGAATTTAAAAGAAAAATGCTCTAATAATACCTGTCAAAACACAAAAAACAAGCCTTTTCATGTATTCACCTCTCTAACATTTCTTTACACCTTTCAAACAAATGAACAACCGTTGGTTGCTACGATTTGCTTTTTGAAAGTATCGAAAAGCAGAGAACAAAAATTCAAACAATTAAGTTTTTTATTCGCTATTTTTAGCTTCTACCATTTATACCAAGCTATTTATAATTTTTATTGGTATAAATGGTAGAAGCTAAAAATAGCGAATAAAAAACTTAATTGTTTGAATTTTTGTTCTCTGCTTTTCGATACTTTCAAAAAGCAAATCGTAGCAACCAACGGTTGTTCATTTGTTTGAAAGGTGTAAAGAAATGTTAGAGAGGTGAATACATGAAAAGGCTTGTTTTTTGTGTTTTGACAGGTATTATTAGAGCATTTTTCTTTTAAATTCTCAACAATTTATTTATATTGCTGGGATATAAAGTTGAATGTTTGAGAATATTTTTCAAAAATTTCCAAAGTCTACTGATGATTAGGGTAGTTCCTATGAAATGTCGACATATAGATAGCTGGGAAACATAGAAAACAAGCTATTTATAATTTTTGTTGGTAAATTGATTTCAGATAGTCTTATTGGGTAAGATGGTAGAACCAAGCAACCTCTATAAACAGGTCTTAACCAGAAAATAACAAATTGTTTTTGAAGACATTCAATACGATCGTTGTGAATTTTGTAGATTGGGTCCCAAAGGATACAGCCATATTCCAAAATGGGTCTAACCAGTGATGTGTGAAGGTTTTTTTTGATAAAGGGGTCATTAAACTCTTTAGCTCATCTTTTAATAAAAGCAAGAACGCAGCGGGATTTATTTACACTAATCGTTATGTGTTGAACAAAGTTGAGTTTAGCATCCAACAGTATTCCCAAATCCATTATTGCAACAGCATAAGAGTGGGTGAAATTTTTTACTCTTGAAAACTGCATATGTTTGCATTTATTTAAATTCAGTTCCATCAAATTTAATTCACAGCATTTGAAAAAATTATCCAGATCGTGTTGCAAATTAAGTTGATCTAAAGGGTGCTTGACACTCACGAATAACTTTACATCATCAGCATATAACAGTACTTTACAATATTTGATTGCTTCTGGCAAATCATTATTAAAAAGGAGGAATAGAATGGGACCAATGTGACTTCCCTGTGGTACTCCAGAAACTACTAGAGTTGGGTAGTTTGCGAACGAACTAGTGTCACTGAACTATTCACTTCAGGGAGCTAAGTGAGCCGATCATTTCTGGGAGCTCTTTTAGCTCCGTAGTTCATGTTTCTTCCTTTTGTCTTCAAGTTTTCTTTTTCGTTTATGTTTCTTTCTTTCTGGTAGATATGTATACGGAAGTAGTCAAACAGTGCTGCCAGAATTTGACGTAAAAAGTGCATATCTATGTTATATAGAACTATTCAGAATATTAGACAACACAATTTTACTTTGGTTTTTTGTATTATAAAAATAAATGATATGATATGCGACCATAATTGAATATAAAAACACCTGAAAATTTCTAATCTCACCTTTTATTAACCTTACAATAATTGTACTTTTCATTTGTTTACAGCAGTTTTGTTTTGCTTTTCTTTATCATGAAACCTGAACAGAGCCGTTCATTGAAAATATTATTTACGGAGCACTGAACTATTGAACTAAAAGAAAGACATGTTTCAGTAAAAAGAGCTGAACTAAAAAGAGCACTCTCTCAAAAGAGCTCGTGAACTCAACTCTAGAAACTACGTTAATTTTCTTCGAAGCTGCGTCATTAAATTTTACATATTAAGTCCTACATAACAGATATGACTTAAACCAGCTTAAGAATTTGCTGTTAAAACCAATTCCATCTAATTTTTTCAATAATAGTGCATGGTTAACTTTGTCAAATGCCTTGCTGAAATCGGTGTAAATAACGTCAGTATGTTGACCGATAGAAAAAGCTCTATTAACTAATGTTGTGAATTCAAGAATGTTAGTCACAGCAGAAAATCCTCTTCGAAAGCCATGCTGTGGTGGAGACAATAAGGTAGAAACTTGATCAGTAAGGCAATTGATTATACATTTTTCAAAGAATTTTGGTATATCACTTAATTTAGCTATACCTCTGTAATTGCATATATCAGATTTATTTCCAGATTTAAATAGAGGAACGATATATGAAACTTTCCACGCTTTCTGAAAGTAACCACAGTTTAAGGAAGCGTTAAAGATAATGCACAAAGGTGTTGTCAAAGCATTTGCGCAATTTTTTAAAACACAGCCTGGAATGCCATCAGGACAACTAAAAGATGATGTCTAAGTATTTTGTAAACAGTTTAGAATATTAGTGGAAGTGATAGTACCAGTAGATATATCTTGATTAAAATTTAGTTTATACGGGTATACATTATTAGCATTGTACAGAGCTTCAGAATATGTGGTAGCGAAGAAGTCACTAAACATATTACTAATGACCAAATCATTACTAGATTCACGACGTAAATATTTCATGACCTTAGGAAAGCCAGTGGATTTCCTCTTGGAATTAACAAAATTGAAGAACGATTTAGGATCTTGCACAAATAGGTAAATCTTGTACAGTTCTACGCTAAGCAAATTGTATTCCGCACGTGCAACTATATATTTTCCAAAATGAAAAGAAGTGCCGATGTTTTTATACTTCTTGAAGTATTTATTTTTTAGATTTTTCAAAGACGCTAGTTGTTTAGAATTCCAAGGAGGTCCAGATTTTTTACGCGGAATGTGCTTTGGAATACTTTCCTCCATATAAGTGAAAATAGTTTTATAAAAAATGTTGGCCAAGTCATCAATAAAATACGGCAAGCTTTTTGGAGTCGACAGTAATTCAAGCCAGTTAGTGGTAAATAGGCGGTCATTAAGTTCCGTATAATTAGCTCGTCTAAACCAGAAAACTTTTTCATTTTGATCAGAAGTTTTCTTTGCTAGATTATTCGTAAATAAATTGTAGCTGATTTCAATAGTGGGGTGATAACGATCTTCCGGTAGTGTAATCGGGGTAAAACGATTAACAACGCACTCGTTAGGATCATTTACGAATACTAAGTCCAGGAGTTTGCCAAAAGTATTATAAATGTCATTTATTTGGTGCAGGTATAAATCAGGTATGTTATTGAAAACTTCATCTCCAGTGTCATCGTTTTGCATGGGCAAATAATAATTAAGGTCAGCTGAAAATTCCCATTTGATAGCGGGTAAATTAAAATCACCAAATACAAAAATTAGGTCAGTTGGGCTAAGTTACGTCTTTAATTGCTTCTATGTGTTGTTTGTAGATCGTTGTATCGGATTTTTTTTTATAATTCAATTATTTATTGTATCTTCTAAAAGAACTAACAATAAGTATGCAAATCTTAAAACTAAAAATTCATTAATTAATATAGAAAAAAAAATGAATTAATATTGCAAAATTTTATTTACTTAGGTTCAACCAATGCTAGATGAAAAGTTGTTTCTTGCGTGTATTTTGTTGGTAAATCACCTTTCCAACGCTCTGATGGTTGCAAGGGTGTCCATCCTTTTCAGTCGAGTGTGGCCACCAAAGTTAAGGATGCTACGTGCGGGAGGATTCGGGTGAGACTCCAGTCTGCTAATGTACCTTATCGCGTGTTTTGAAAATTCATCTTTCACTAAGGGTACACCTAGATCTTTGTGAATTCGAGAGTTTTTAACATACCATGGAGCTGCAGTAATTATACGGAGAATTTTATTCTGGCGCTTTTGAATTTTCTCAATGTTAGATGCAGAGGCGGTACCCCAAAATTGAATTCCATAGCTCCATATTGGCTTTAGGATTGCGTTATACAATAAAAGTTTGCAATCTAACTTCAAGATAGATTTTCTGCCGATGTGCCAATTTAGTTGCACCGCTTTTAATTGCATCTGGGTGACTTTAGCGTCAATGTGAGACTTCCACGTGAGCCTACGGTCGAGGTGAATACCAAGGTATTTGATTTCACTGTGCTGCGGAACAATGTAGTTGTTGATTTTAATAGCCGAACAAGTTTTTCTATGTAGTGTGAATGCAACATGACTACATTTTTGTTCATTTACTTTTATTTTCCAAAGTTTCAGCCATTTCTCCAATATAAGAATATGTTGTTGCAAATTTTGTGATGCTAATTTATAGTCTTCATGGACACTGATGAATGCTATATCATCTGCAAAAGTTGAAGTGTGAATTTTGCAACTCGTTGGCATGTCTGAAGCATAAATCAAATATAAAGTTGGGCCCAGTATGCTACCCTGGGGAACTCCAGCTTCGATTGGCTGAGCCGAGCTTTTGAAATCACCTTCCTTAACGATGAATTTCCGGTCATATAAGTAGCTCTCTAACAGCTTGTGCGTGTTTGCAGGCAAGTTTAATTTTATTTTATGGGTTAAGCCTTTGTGCCACACTTTGTCAAAAGCTTTGGAAACGTCAATAAATAGAGCTGAGCAATATTGTTTATCTTCGAACGCATTTCTGATAACATTCACCAGCCTGTGTGTCTGTTCTATGGTGGTATGCTTTGCCTTAAAACCGAATTGATGGTTAGGAATACATTCTACTTCATTCAAGATTGGGGTCAACCTCGTCATTAGCAATTTCTCGAACAGTTTTGAAATTGTTGGCAATAGACTTATCGGCCTATATGACTCAACTTTTGTTTCCTGGTTTGGGTATCATAGTAATGACAGACACCTTCCACTCAGTAGGAAAATACTCGAGACGTAAAATAGCATTAAAAATAAAAAGGACGAGTCTTATAGCTACTCGTGGTAACTGCACAAGCATTTTGTTGGTAAGGTAATCAATACCTGGAGCTTTTCTCGGGTTTAAGTTACTAATAGCATTATCGACATCTTGAAAACGAAGTCTAAAAGGTACGGGAGGTCTAACTGCATATGGCGGCATATCAGCTTTATCATTCAGTCCGTCAATGGCAAACACGCTTCTCAAGTGGTTAGGGTACAGCATTCCCTTTTCGGAGTCACTTCTAGCCCAGACTCCAGTTGGAGTACGCAAGGGTGGCTTAGATCTAACAGGTCTCTTTAACCCTCTTGCTGCTTTCCACAAAGAATAATCGGATTGAGGACTACCATCAAGGCTTTCCAAATAGGTTGAGAGGGAAGCCACTCTTTGGACTTCAAGCAAATTTCTTAGTTGACTTACGCATTTTCGAAGCCTAGCTTTAAGCTGAGGAGACCTGCGAAGTTGCCTTTCTCTTCTGATTCTTCTCTTTTCTGAGACAAGGTGTTCGATTTCAGAAGAATAAGTTCTGCTATTCATATTTCTAAAATTTGCAGTGGTAGCATGTTGCACGGCTTTTATAATATTTTGGGAAAAGTCATTAATTGACTCATCAATATCCTCTGGAGTTCTCAAAGATATATTTTCCGTACAATGAGTACTTAAATATTTTTTATGTTTTAGCCAATTCACTCTAGACTGGAATACACCTATGTCGTTAAATGGGGATCCAATGTTCTGGGGGAAACATATAGAGACCATAGTAGGTTAGTGATCGGAGGACAAATCCAATAAAGGCTCCACATGCATCCATTCTAAGGGGACGTTTTATCCGAATGAGGTGGAATGTAGGAACAAGTAATAATGGTTTTGATATTTTTAACCTTTAATGATACTGCCACGAGCCTGATGTTGGAAGGAAGCCTGATTTCTTCCATTGGAAAAACGTTTGAGATCGCAATTAGCACGCCACCACTTGTCGTATTGGTAAATCTATCGCGGCGAAATACGTTAAAGTTATCGCAAAATATTTCTGCGTTCAAAAACGTGTTGTTAAACCAAGTTTTGGTGAAGACAAAAATGTGATGAATAAAATTGAAACTTTGTAAATATAAATTTGTTAGTTTGGTTTTCAGCCCACGAAAATTTTGGTAAATGAAAGTGAGTTGAAAATCAGAAATATTATTTAGTTTTTTGGCAGAGTTGTTACTCGAAGAGACAGACGAGCAATATTGCAATTGTTACCATTCTATTCATATTCACGAACTAGTACATGTAGAGGCCAGAATGACTGATCAACTACTTGACTAAATTAATAATAATATACATATGTATATTATAACTCATGGCATTGCTTGTTCCAGAGAAAGCTATAAGTCTTCTAATTAGGCTTCGCCACGCTTCTTAAAAAATAAAATATTCAAAATATGTATAATTACATTTTTTAATAAAAACCCAAAAAAAAAATTATATTTTACTTAATTAATGTATTAGAAATCAACGTCACAAACACAAAAGTTCATGTTCGAATTCATGTTTCTACACATCTTTCAAGTTTGTTATGATTTTTATAAAAAATATATATGTATATTAAACAATTTGATTTTTTTTCTTACATGTTTTAACAATAAATACGAGTACATTCGATATGCAAAACGCAAGTAATTGTTGCTGAATGTGTGGAAAATATTAAACAATATTTAAACATCCCCCAAAAGTATCCTGTACTAAAAATAAACATTTTTGGTCACTTACCAAATTTTCCACAACATTTAATTACACGTTTTTCATTACGAAGATTGAGAATACAGTCATACGACATCTTGTGCTATTTGGTAATTATGAAATTTATATGCATCTCTTTTTACTATCTCATGTTACAGTATAATGAACAATTTTCATTTTCATATGGTAATTTTATAGTTTTCATATGTTAATTAATGTCCAGTTTATTAACATTAATTGTAGTTCATAACTTAAGGCACCAGAGAAAGAATGTGTTATAAATTAATATTCCACAAGTGTTCTGAGAAGAGATTTCGAAGATCAATCCAGCCCAAACCAGTTGTAACGTTTTCTAGATAATTAAGTGAAACAGAACTCGGGAACGGGCTTGAAAATATGATGATGTCATGCTGGGATATTTATTAATTTTTGCACGAGTTAAAGCGTTCTTTTTTCATTTATAGAATGAATTGAAATAAATGATTTTCACAGATTCGTTCAAATGGTGTTTCAAACACTGAAAGAATAAATAAGCCACATTCTACGGCAAAATGCTCTTTTATTGCATTTTTTTTTATCACTTTAGAATAATTTTATTTCTAAAAAATGTTAAGTAATATATTGCAAATAATGCGCGTGGTGGGATGTCTTTACATATGTATTAAATAAAAGTTATTACTCTCACATACATTTACGAATATATTCTTTTATGAAAACCCAGCTTAAAATTTTTTTTGAATCGGCTCTAAAATTTATAAATACCTGGACTAGCAAAATAATTTCAGTTTGCTAGAGAACCACCCTAATATACACACGTAAACTTCACAATTTTCGTGTGAAAAAAGAAAGCGAGCCAACAAAAAAAGAATAAACTGAAATATGACAAAGAAAAATTGCAAACACGCTGTGTCCTTTAATCTGTAAACTCTTTTCTTTGTCAGTGAAAAAAATTGAAATGACCGAAGCAAAAAGCGCTCGAGTTTCCTGTGGGATATTTTCCGGTTAAGGACAATAACAAACGAAAAAACTCTTTTTGATAGAGCTTTATAAAACCAAGTGAAAAGAAATAATTTGCAATCTTCTCCCATACTATTCCTAATTTTCTACATGTCTATTAGACCAACTCATTGCATATGAAAAAATTGTATTACTTCTGTTCAACTTTTAAGTGTTTTGTTTCATGTTTGTTTCTCAAGCCATTTGGCGGTCAATGACCGGTCTGAATCTTCTTCAAAATCATTTTGTTTTGACATATAAAGTACGAGCTATCCCCGTGCCGTTGCCGGGTCGGTATTAATTTTTGTTTAACTATGAAAGTAAAAGTTAAACAGTCTTATTCAAAAAAAAAAAATTACTTTTGGTTTCATGTACATATTTGTTACCAAATGAGTAAAGCTTAAGAAACTGTTATTAAAAATTTGTATTCAGAAAACACATTTTAATTAACTAATGTGATTTAAGCAATTTTGAAATTCATAAAATTGCCTCTTAAGTTCCAAAAAATTGTGGCTTATTTGCTAATGATGCAAAAAATATGTGCTATATTAATCGGTAACCGACTTTTCGAATCCTTTTTAATTGTAAAATAATAAAAAAAATTTACATACAATAAACATTTCATTGCTTTTATCTTTTAGTATAAAATTTTAATGAATAAAGTTAAAAAATTTATTAAAAAAACCAAATTGAGTAGGTTTTCGAAGGCGAATGAGATGTACTTTTTTCATTACGAATAAAAGAAACTCGATTAACTTTACTATTACTGTTTTTACATCACTCTGGTGTGTGAAATTTTTTGTCATTCAAAAATACAATTTTATTAAAATTTAAATATGAATGAAAGAAGTACATATATACAAACATCCACTCAAATATATTTGGACACATTTTTTCAATTTCTTTTCCAGTTTTAAATAAAGTTTTTATTTCAAAAAATTTTTTCATAAATATGTATGTACATATCTACACACACATGCATGTTCACATTTATATATGACCAAATAGGATTCCGTCCTGAAAAATTATATTGGGGACAAAAACCAATAAGAGAAATTACGACTAAAAGTAGGTTTAAAGATGAGCAGAAGGTTTATTAAAATTTCAGCATTTGACACTGAACTAATATTAGTATTTTAAACAAATATTGGTTTTTGAATAACACTTTAGGAAATTTTGCTAAATAACGATAAGTAAACGTTTAGTAAGTTTTTTTGAATAAGACTGAAAGCCATTACATATATTTTTGGAAGAACTACAAAATGATTTGTTTTAGACATTAATCAAAGAAGAAATTCACATTTACTTGTTGTTATAAGGAAAGCTTTTCATACATACGTCACTAGTGTTTTGTCTTCCATTCAATGCACTCGTCTTCTTTTTTACTTCCGTATTTTTTATATTTATATGCTCATTATTATTATTAGTTTTTGCACCGAAGAAATAGAGACTACGACAAAGTAGTAGTTTGTTGTCTATCCTATAAACAAGTTTTTTTTATGCCCGTGTTTTCTTAATATCTTCATTACTAATTTCAGTGTAGTTCATTGCCTGGCAATGTGGGAGGTGTTGGTCTAATTTCGCTAATTTAAGCACGGTCGAACGTATATACACTCCACACTAATCAGTTTTGACTAATTTAATTCAATCTCTTTAGATATGGTGATAACGTTTGTTTTGAGCTTTCCGGGTTGTTATTGATAAGTGTACGTAAAATGTCAACAAACGCCACTCTCTCTCTCTCTCTCTCTCTCTCTCTTTTGTAGGCGTCATCCCCTGAGTACTGATTCAAAATAAAAAAAAATTGCTTGTATGATGTAAAATTTTGAGTTTGTATATATGTATGCGATGAATATCAAATCAATGAACATGAGGCGTAGAGGTACCTGGTAAGCAATAGTCGAATCCGAGTTATTTTGCGGTAAAAAAAATGTGTATATTGTTTGCTTTGGGTTGTCAGCCCTCGATAAATCAACCTAATTAGAAAAAATCTCTTCCTGGGTCTTTTAAAACGACGTTTATTTTGGAATTATTGGAAATTATCTTTTAGTTCATGGGCCTATATTAAACACCCTGACTTTAAGTAAAGGATCATGTGATGGCAAGCCAAAAAGATTAAGCGAATTACATTTTTTGTAGATGATGGACTGCATCATCGTTACTGCCAACAGTGACTTACTATGTATCTTAAATTGCCCAAGAATATTTTTCAAAACTATACTACTTCGATTGTGAACGACATTATCGCCCTTGAGCATAGCCAATGAAACCCTCATTCAAGCAAATTTTGTAGGCAAGAATATACTGTGTATAACTTGTGTTGTGCATTGTGAATTATTTCACCCACATAAAACAATCTAAATTGGGTTGGATTTTACATACATATGTTCAAAGAAAAATTCCGTCGTCGAATTTGAACAGCTGTTATTCGAAACCATTGCTCACATCAGTTTCTGAATAAAACTGCATAAAGTGGAGGATATAAGACAAGATTTGTTTATCATTTCTGCTTTTACCCTTTTTATTGCCACGAAAATCACTAGCAATCACAAAAGTTACTCCAGCCATAACTTCGCTAGAGTTAATATCCTAATATTCTTTAACATTCGGTCCACAGCTTCGACATAAAAAAATTCATCTAACACTCGTCCAAAACTATCATTACAATGATCTCTACAACTTAGCCACTGGCTATTCTTGCGCATCTAACATACAGATATATGCTATTATTTCATAGCTGATGGAACCTTTTAAAATTATTTAAATTTTATGTTGTTTGCTAACTTTATAATGAAAAAAATACAAATTAATTAGTGCATTTAATTCGCGAGTCAAACTCGCGTAATTTGGGCTCTTTACAAATGTCCAAATTTTTAAAATTCAAAAGTGATTATTTCAACACTATTTTTTATGAATAAGGCCATGAATATCCAGTATGGCGCTAGCCTGAAAATACCTGTATATGTGTGTCTTTTTAAATGTAAATTAAGATAATTCTGTTTTCAAAAAAGTAAGTCTGTCTATTAACCTTTTAATTTCATCAAAGAAGGTTCCGCAGCAAAGAAGAAGGAAGGAGAAACCGTCTCCTCCAAGCCCTTTTAGTCTTATATTTGAAAATATATAGAGCCTAAATATTTTTTAAACGCAATTATATTTATATTTGTTTTTATCTTGGACCAGTACTCAGGGGATAACCTATACGCAGTGCATTGTACCAGAACTAGGAAAATATGTAGGATGTGAGGAGTGTGAAAAAGGGAGTAGTTTTTGTAAGCATTTGACTTAAACTTTTCAACGTTATAACGGACGGAAAACACGCCAGCAGGCAACTTATTCCACAGACGAAGCGTACGGCTGAAAAACTAATTCTCTCTGTAATGCGTTGTACGATTCACCAGGGCAATCTCCCACAAATGGATGAGCCCTGGACGATGAACGCATGTTACGCAGCAATATGCGGGTTTCGGCTACTAAATTTCTAATCTCGTCAGAGCAAAATCCATTGTAGTAACGATTGAACAGAGTAACGCAGCCTACACTGCTTCGATGTCAGTTAATAGTGTTGGATACTCTACTGTCAACGATAAGTTTCTTCTCTCTTTCCTGTACACGATCGAGAAACCCAAAAATAGACTTTGAAGCGCCAGCCCAAGCATGAGAGTTGTATTCCATTCGCAGCCAGACATAGGTGGTATAAATAGTAAGGAGATCGGATAGAGTGAAGTACATCTTACACCGTTTCAAAAAACCCGCGGCACTTGAATGCTTCTTTAGCGACATGAAAAATGTGTTCATTGCAGCGAACATCACACAATATTTTAAATTCAAGGACATCCGATTCTTCATTATTTATTCCATCTACGAGTACAAATGAAACAGCATCAGCGGTCGTGTGTTTGTTTGTTAATAAACAACACTGAGTCTTATGAGCTTTGAAGTCGACCCTGTTTTTGAGACCCCATTCGGAGATTACAGAGTCCTTCATATTTTGCCTAGAGAGTCCTTCATATGTTGCCTCTTGGTAGCGCACTCAGATAGGCTGAGCCTATAACTAAATGAGTATGAATGGCAAATACTGCTGTCATGCGCAAAAGAGTTGATAGGTGTTTTGGGAATCACAACCTCCTACGCATCATATACAACCGTGTACGAAAGTGCCAAAATGAGCATGTTAGTTAGTTAGTTAGCAAATTAGCAAGCTACCAGTTACAGTTAATATGGTGCAACAGGCTACAAGCAAATGTGACGTTCTACAAAAGGTTATCAGAGCACTAAACTCAACCTGGGGAACGAATATTGAAAAGGTTTTAATTCCTTACTACAGACGAAAGGAATCGTTGAGTCTCGTGAAGGATTGTATACTTTATGGAGAGCGTGTGGTCATACCGAAGCCACTTCAAAATCGTGTGCTACATCAATTACACCGTGCGCATCCAGGTAAAGAAAGGATGAAATCGATTGCCAGAAGTCACGTATTTTGGCCAGGGCTAGATGAAGAAATTGCTACCTTCGTACGAAACTGTGAACCATGTGCAATGGCAACAAGAGCACCAGCGAAGGCAGTACCACAGTTATGGTCACCTGCAACCAGGCCTATGGAAAGATAGACATAGCGGGACCATGTGATGGAATTTATTACTTAGTAATGGTAGATGCTTACTCAAAATTCCCGGAAATATTCGACATCAAAAATATATCGTCATCAGCAGTGATTGAAAAAGTAGACGAAACGTTCGCAAGATACGGAAATTGTGACACCATTCTGATAACGGCACGAAATTTATTAGTGGGCAGTTTCAAGAATTTTTAAAAAGGCGTGGGGTAAGTCATGTATGCACAGCCTACTATCATCCACAATCAAATGGGCAAGCGGAAAAGTTTGTGGATACGCTGAAAAGGGCACTGGTAAAACTGAAAAATGAGGGAACGAGTGTTACGAATTTACAAACATTCCTGCAAACATACAGGTCAACGCCGAATCCAAATGTTCAAAATGGTGAAACTCCAGCGGAGGCATTTCTTAAGCGAAGAATAAAAACATCATTAGACTTACTAAGCCCATTGCACCAAGTACAGCAAAATGTCAACACAGAAAATCAAAATAGATATGAAAAAAAACTTAGGAAACTAGAGCCGGGTGATTTGGTCTATGCAAAAGTATATTATCGAAACGAACACCAGTGGGCTGCCGGCACGGTTATTGTAAGAATTGGAAGGGTGAATTACAACATACGGTTAGCTCAAGGTAGAAGACTAATTCGGTCACATATTAACCGAGAAGCGGAGATATGAAAACGAGGGTGACAACGCAACAAGATTTCTATGCGACAGTTTTGATCTCTACAACACATCTCAAAGCCTATCTCAACCAAATTCTATGGCTTCTATGAATCAATCCCGTAGCAGTGAACCAGCATCAATTCCGGAACAAACTGCCGTTACAGACGGTAGCAGTAACAACGAAGATGCGGCACCAACAGAAATGAAAACCAGTCCGCGGCAGCGCCGACTAGTACGGAAACCAGCCTGGATGAGTGACTACGAAATTCGTTAACAGGGAGAGATGTTGTAGGAATCACAACCTCCTACGCATCATATACAACCGTGTACGAAAGTGCCAAAATGAGCATGTGCTAATGTTAACATGATTATTAATTTCTTTTTCTTTTCTATTGTACGCGCCAACGTGGTCAGACATAATTTCTTATATTGTATTGATTTAACCAAAAAAATGAATTTAATAAATGGATTTTAACTTTTTGGATCTATGGAAATAAGCTCTTTTTGAGGATTAGCGTTACATTAGCAACCTTCCAGCACGATGGAAAATTCCCAACATGCAAAAGAATGCTGAAGAGGCGTGCTAATGGAGGCGCAATCGTAGAATAACACTGCTTCAAGAACAGGGCTGGAGTACCATCCGGTCCAGGAGCCTAATTTATGTCGAGGTCTGCCAAAGCCCTTTTAACAGATCGAACCTGGAAAAACATCCTTGGCATTGATGTAGATACTCTTTCGAGTTCAGGAAGTGGTTCAGGAATTGGTGGTAATAAATATTTCTTGATCTTAGGCGGGTTACTATCTCTTGACGCTATACTAAGTACTTTAATAGATTTTTATATAGTCTACGTTTGACAGAAAGTATTATGCTAAATTTTTCTAAAAAATTATTTAAAGTCGAGCCAGTGGTTAAAAAGTTTACCTCTTATATAAAATATAAACTTTTCCTCCTTATAGTATAAGTATAGAAGTATGGATATACATCGCTGCAGCAACTATTTTTTCCGTGCGTTTTGCATAATTCGTTAAAAGTTGAGTTTTTGTATACGCCAATCAGTTTTTCGTGAGTTGGTTTAATAATCACTTATATTTTTTGCTGTTTTTTGAATTTGTATTAAACATGTAAGACTTCTTTGTAAATATTGCAATAAGTACTATCAACATCATACAAACACGGTAATATAAAGAATTATTCTTCTAAACACTAATATGCATCTATATTATGATTACATATGTATATATACAGGGTGTTTTCATAGAGGTATAGAGTTTTGAAATGATAAAACAAATATTAAATTTCTTAGTTAATTTACTATAATATAAAATATAAAATCTGGCATATGACTGATATATGTCTTCTGGTATTTAACTGCCACGGCTGCCTTGCAAGTAATTGGGAGGTACAAATTTTGATCACTTTTTCCAACATTTGTGGCCGTAAATCGGCAATAAAGTGGCGGATGTTGTCCTCTAACTAGTCAAACGGTTCGGTTTTGTCCGAACTGTCTATCGAAGCTAAGCCGTACGATGTTGAACGCCAATTCACGGGTCCAAGCGCTTCCCACATCAATTCCATTGTGGCGCGAATTATGTGAAACTACCGTTCCCGGTTGTTCAATTGCAGACTGATAAGTTCAGTAACCATAGCTCTATAGTGGCCACCGTTAACTATAATATTTTGACCAGCTTTTCTGTTTTAAGTAAGTAAGGACCAATGATTACACCAGCTTATATAATATACCAAACAGTCAGGTTTTCTGGATATAATGATGTCTCAACATATACTTGAGACAATTTTAATTATTGTCGCATTCATCAAACAAAAGTTAGTTTCAACATTAAGCAACGATACGTTTTTCAAACAGAGATTTTATTTTCAAAATAGTCTCTTGTTCATCTTCAGGATATATCCTTATTAAATTTCGATTTGATATACGTTTGTAAAACATTTAATGAAATATTATAACTGCTGCAAAATGAATTTGCCGGCTGTAATCCATACTTAATATGTATGTATTAATGAATTTTCCGCATTTATAAACATTCAATTTCTCATATTACCTTAAAAAAAATTCATTATACTAACAATCCTCTCGACTTCAGCATTTGATTATGAAAAGAAACGGTCAATAATCGTATATCAATTACAAAGCTTGATAGTTTTTAAAATGCGTCTTTGTTTGCTTCATTTTTATAACTACGTACTTCAATCCAAAATAAATCAGTTTTGTATTGATTTTTTCTCTTAAAAAGTTTTTAAAAAACGGAGTTTATTCTTCGCTATACTAGTATCTAAAATTAATTCAAATAAAAAAATTATAAATAGCTTGTTTTTAGTTTTTTCATAGGAGCTACTCTAATCATCAGTAGACTTGGAAACTTTTGAAAGACTTTGTCAACTTTATATCCCAAAAATCTAAATAAATTACTGAGAATTTAAAAAGGAAAATGCTTTAACCATACCCGACAAAACACAAAAGAAAAAAAAACAAGCTTTTTTCACCTCTCTACTTATTTTACACCTTTCGAGCAAATGAACAACCGTTGCTCGTTTATAATTTTTTGATTTGAATAAATTTTAGATGGTAGTATAGCGAATAATAAACTCAGTTGTTTGAATTTCTGTTCTCTACAGATTTGACACTTTCAAAAACCAAATCGTAGCAACCAACGATTGTTCATTTGCTCGAAAAGTGTAAAGAAAAGAAGAGAGGTGAGAAAGGTGAAAAGGTGTATTTTGCCGGGTATGGTCAAAGCATTTTTCTTTTTAAATTTTCAATAATTTATTTAGATTGTTGCGATATAAAGTCTCATGTTTGACTATATCTTTCAAAAGTTTACAAGTCTACTGATGATTGGGGTAACTCCTATGAAATGTCGACATATAGAAAGCTAGGAAACAAAAAACAACCTATTTATAATTTTATGGTTTGAATTAAAAGGTTTTTAATTATTGATTTCATGACTATTTTCGGAAAAACTTTTAAAAAATTTTCTGTGTTATGTAACGTGCAAATAAAGTTTTGACAATCTTCCTGCATGAAAACCAAACACAGTTTGTACAACTACCAGGTAAATTTAACCAGTTAAATTTACCTTGGTGAAACTGTTGTTTAAAATAGCAGTTACAAAAAACTATGGACAATTACCATATGTTACACTATTGTATATAAAAAGCGTTAAATATAGAACGATAGAAGCGCCAGTTTAATGCTAAATCTATTCACCTTGAAATTCTAAACCAAACTAAACATAAATCACTTAACCGTTAACAAAAAGTTGGCAGCTTCAACTTATACCACTATAAAGAGAACACCCTTTACAAACACGAACTTGCACACACGAATTTACGTTAGTGTGTATACCAAATAACCCAGCTGGCAAAATTGCCCTAGACGATACAGTCTTCGACGATGTACGTCCTCTTTTATTAACACTTCAAGTTGTCCAGAAAGTTGTAGCATTTCTTCAAAAAAGATTGGGATTGAAAAGGAGCTTAAGAAAGATGTATAAGGTTTATCCATGGAAGAAAATAGGACGACAATATCTTCAATATAGTCGTGAACTCGTTCATACAAAATCGTTCTGTCATCAGTCGACTGTATAATCGTTGACGATACAGTTCAATTGCTGTTTGTATAATCATGCATGATTTTACATTCATTTGTACTAAAATATCATCAATGATTTGTTTGAGATGTCGCCAATGTGTTCTCCACGATTTTCTGTTGTCTTGTATCCGCCTTTTAGCATGTCGTAAACGCGTGGTCAACTAGGAATGTAGACATCTGTATGCATATTACTTCATGTACGTACATAAGTGTGCATAAAAAGGAAATGTCCCTGTCCCTTTGTATAAATGGGTGAAAAGATAGATGCCTGATGTTGATAACATGCGGCCATAAGGTAATGAAATTTTTATCTGATATAAGTTTTTTTGCTATATTCTTTCAAATAACTGGCATGCTTTGAAACACCGTGCATTCTCGCATAATGTTGTTTCTGTGCTTGTAAAAGGATTTCTCTATTTTTATCCTTTTTATTTTTTTTTCAGTTTGTTCCTTTTTAGGTGTTTGTGGTCAAATTATTGTCCACAAACATGTTTTTGTTAGTATTTGAATTGCATTTTACATTAAAATTGAAAACTAAAGTAAAACATATTGATTTGATGTCATTCTACAAACAGTTGCACAAACAGATTTTCTTGACAAAGCAAAAGGGTTGATGTTAGGAAATATATTGTTATGAAGCTAGTGATAGAATACAACAACTATTCGATCTCTTAAGATTTTAATCAAATTCACTTTAATGGGACACGTTTCACAAAGAAATTTTGAAAATTCCATTTAAATAAAATACCCTTTAGGATAAATAAAAGGAAATGCTCTTTTGATAACTTCGTGACTTTCAGGAGAAAAGTCTGTTGCGAAAAAGTTTTTATTTCGCATACTTTTGTTTAAATTTCATTCATTCTCTACAGCCATTTTCTTCATATATTAAGATTTTTTAATAATCCCAAAAAGGAAATTTTTTTTAATTACAATCTCCCAATGTAGTCTAAGTCTCTGATCATATAGTCAATTTTATGACCTTGACAGTAAATAGAGGCAAGGGACAGTGCACAATTCATGGATTTTTGCTATATTGTGCACACGTGCTAATGAAGCGATACATTGTAAAATGTCTGTCAAGCTCACGATTTAACTGTAGCATGGTCTCACTCATTTCAATAGCAAAAACCTTATTACTTTCGAAAATAAATTACGTTCTACCGATATATGGTTACGTCATTATGTCTCAACTTAGAAAAATTGACTCCATAATCGACTCAGCAATGAGAATTTCTCTGGGAGCATTCCGATCAACACTCAACGGGAAACCGTAACAACAAAACTTTTCCGAATATTTTTGTGCAATACAAATGAATGTCTTACGCAGGTAGCGTTAAAGGTTAAAGGATCTAAGAAAACATATAAGGTTGCTTCCACTATGTACAGGACTGTACAAAAGTGCTATGAATTAGATATACCTTTGCAAAGTAAGACTTTTAAATCGAAACAATATCCGTCTTGGTCTTTTGATACAACGTCAATTAATACCACCCTACATGAATGGTTTAAACATAACACCAGCTCTTCCCAATACAAAATTATATTTGCCATGATTAAAGAGGAATTGAAGAACTACAAATTTTTATTTGCTGACGGATCAAAAAGTCAACAACTTATAGCATTACAACAGAAAATAATATAATAAAAATTTTGAATCGCTTTACTCACAGCTGTATATTTCTGCAGCAGAGCTAATAACCATTTTTGAAGCAATATTATATATAAAAGGAAAAACGGAAAAATTCGTAATTTGTTCCGATTCGCTCTCAGCATTGAGGGCAATTCAGAATATATCAAACAACAATTTTTAGGTGGCATATATTTGAAATATTCTTACGGAAAAGTCTCTAGATTTCAAGCTAGTTTAGGTAAGCGTTCACTATGGAATTACGAGAAATTAATTTGCAGATCTTGCTTCAAAAACGTTACAATGCAACCTTTGTATTCTACACAAAATATCTACCGTGAAGACTTAGATATATGGAGAGAAAATAAGTATTTAGGGGACGCCAGGGAACATATTTTTAATCTAATTTCATCCTGATATCAGAAAATTAATTTTGAACTGAAAACGATGTACGATATAATGGATGATAGTTTAACAGTCCTTAGAAGATTGGACTTCATTATATTTGAATGACTTCGCCTAGGTCACACTAGAGCGACACATCAAGCCTCAATGTTACCACATTTTGCAGTTGTAATATTGCATATCCAATACAACCTTCGCACCTCCTCTGTGCAAGCCAGAAGACTTTTAACGCCCGAAATAATACTTTTCTTGCGGTCTTTACCGATCGATTATATCCACTTTCTCATCCTTCTATACAATATACAAACTTAATAGCCAAATTTCTTAAAAATGCTAACCTGCACAATGTGTTCTAAAAAGTAAGATAAAAGTTTTATGTATATTGAATTGTAAATAATAACACTAAAATTAAAATAAAATAAATATTTCTATTGGATGATGTCGTTTTGCCTTTGAATCAATGCTGAATCCCTCTCGGCTCACTCGATAAAATACATCTAGTATTTTTGTGGGCTTTTTTTGGTTTCAGTGATAGTTTTTTTTTACATAAAGACTTTAAATTAATTAGCTTACGAAACTCCATTTGCCATTTTTATAGGAAAGTGTGAAGTAATGGCAGACCGTGTCGAGCCATTACGTAGATTATGTAAATTTACGTCTGTGTGGAATTCATAGACGTTGCAAATTTAGTGCAGCAGAACTAGAAACGATGTATTTGTATATAAAAGATTATCGATGTATTTGTATTTGCCTGTACCAAAAAAGTTTATAGATAGGGACAAAAATATTCATATTATTAAATTAAATAGATATAATAGTTTAGTTTTCTAAAAAATTATTTATTTACTTGTTAGTTATATAAATATCAATAATATGACAAAATTTTACAAGAATGTTAAATAAAAAAAAATATAAGTATTCGCTTTAAAGCACTAAATGAGGTATAGAGAAGTATTCACACATTATGATTAATTTGCGTAAAAAATCGAATTCAAATCAGTTTAATAATAGAGTATCCATTATACTTTATGACTTCTCTTAATCATTTTTGCATGTAATGCACGACTTTTTTGTGACTTCGCTACCAATATTATTCCATTCTTTCACAAGGATATCCTTAAGCTGAGTTTTGCTCTTTATGTTTCGCTTTTCTACGCGTCTGCCCAATTCATCTCAAAGATGATCAATGGGATTCAAGTCTGAATATTGCCGTAAAAAGGTTAGGATATGATTATCATGATAAGCAATCCACATAAGAACATCAGCAGTACGTTTCGGATCATTGTCCAGTTGAAAATAGAAATTTTCCCTTATACCAAGCTTTTCGACGCTTTGGAGCAAAATTGCTTTTAATACATTTAGGCTTATAAAATCGCCTTCTCTGATAACAAATTTCCGGCCATATCAGTACCTTTCCAGAAGCTTGTGAGTGTTTTCAGGCATGTTTAACTTTATTTTGACCATCAAACTGTCATGTCACTCTTTATAAAAAGCTTGGGAAATGTCAATAAATAGAGCTGAACAATATTTTTTGTTTTTTCTATGGTGCTATGTGTAACCCGAAAGCCAAATTGACTAAGGATACATTCCACACCATTCAATATTGCAGTCAACTTCGGCGTTAACAATTTTTCGAACAGTCTTGAAATTTTTGGCAGTAGACTTATTGGTCTATATGATTCAACTTTAGTGGGATCCTTCCGTGTCTTAGGTATTATAGTAATCATAGACAGCTTTCATTCTTTGGGATTATACTCGAGACGTAAAATAGCGTTAAATATAAAAAGAAGAGTTCTTCTACACGAGATAACTGCTCAAGTATTTTACCAGTAATTTTGTCAATACCTGGAGCTTTACTGAGAGTTGTGTTACAGTTATTGTTTTCGACATCGTGAAAACTAAGTCGCAGAGACATAGGCGGTCTAACAGTATATCGCGGTAGTTCAGCTGAATCATTCGTTGTATCATTTGTGGTAAAAACATTTTGCAAATGGTTGACATACACGATCTCCTTTTCAGAATCGCTTCTTGTCCAGTCTCCAGTTTAAGTTCGCAAAAGTGGTTTACCTATTACGGGTCTTTTCAGACCTTTTGTCGCTTTCCATAGAGAATAGTCAGATTGAGTAGTACCATCAACACCTTCCAAATAATTTTTAAGGGGAACCATTCTTTGGATTTCAAACAGAATTCTTTATTGAGTTATGCACTCCCGTAGTCTGCTTTTAAGCTGGGGAGACCTGCGAAGTTGCACTCTTCTTTTTCTCGTCTTTTTTCTGACAGAAGTTGTTCAATTTGAGGTTTTCAGAACAATGGTTAATTATTTATTATATTATTATTATTTATTTATTTTAAATATCTGCAGAATTAACACATCAAAATTTTTATCTATTGATGTAAGTAGATTAAACGGGAAAATATGCAACTGCGTTAATACTTTTGTCCACCCCAAAAAGCACTTAAAATTAAAATTTGCATTTTTTTAAATAATATAGTTAGCAATCTATTTTTTCTATATATAAATAAGGAAAAAATAAACAAATAAATTTGTTGAAAAATATAGTTGGCTGTTGTATTAATATTTTGTCTGGCTCGGTATAGCTGCTCATATATACATGTTGCATCCAACAATAGTATTACGCAGACAACCATGTTTCAGGATACATATACTACTAGGTTGATCAACCATACAATATTGCATTCAACTATATTAATGACTTTCAAAATGTAATCTTGTTGTTATGTCATATGTATGTAATTGTGTTAATTACTCGTATGTAAAAATATTTTTATTTCAATCAAGCTGTTTATGACATTAGTATGGGTGAAGGTTATATGTAACAAAGTGTGGATGGTTGGTAAAATAATATGGTTAGGTCTATGAAAACAAGGTAGCTCTTACTATTATAATAATGCTGCTGACTGTTTATGACATTAGTATGGGTGAAGGTTATATGTAACAAAGTGTGGATGGTTGGTAAAATAATATGGTTAGGTCTATGAAAACAAGGTAGCTCTTACTATTATAATAATGCTGCTGACCAAAAAAATTTTACAAAAAAAAAAATTTTTTTTTTTTGCTAAAAACTATGAGAAGTCGTATCAATAGCGTCTCAAATATAATATTATCAGCACCAACCATGTAGTTAAAGGATGGTATGTTGCTCTTAGAATATTGTCAACCATATATCTTGCTATATGTGCACCCATGAAACTTGCTGTTTTAGTTTAAGAATAAGTAAATAATTTAAAAAACGTTTCCTGCAATTAGTTGAGAATTGCGGAGGACTTCAGCTGGAAATCAATAAATTTTGATATAGATTTTACTAAAAAGTAAAAGTATTTCTTATTTTTGCAGCTAACGATCGTTTTGATTTTATATAAAAAATTTAACAGTATTTATTTATTGATATTGATAATATTAATATTCTGATTTTAATAATATGAATATTAATTTTCCTGACGATAATAACAAATTTTTATCGAAATATTGAATTATATAGTTTATATGGTTTACATAAAACACAGCTTCTTGTTTATGTCTACAAGGTGCTACACAACATTGGATTTCACACAATTAGATTACAGGTGAGCCAACATAATGTGAACACTAGGCAAAGATCTAATTTACAAGTGGTAAGGTGTCGCCTAGAAAGAACCAAACAAAGAATTGAATACAATGGTAGTTTACAATTCAACGATTTGCCTACGGCTATTAAAAGTTCTAATTTCTACATTTAAAAATTCATTGAAAGAGTATTTGCTTCAAAATATTGATATGCTTTTATTATAATAACTTTAGGAAATTAAAGAATAATATTTCAACATTACCAAATTCTCTTATATAAGTATTGTTAAAAATTTTAATTAATTGATCTCCTGTTTTTTATTAATTTTATTTATTTTCTAATTACTTCGGATTAATGGAAAATTAAAAAAAAATTGTAAATAATTGCTGTCAGATTGCCTCAACAATGCCACCATGGCGTTGAGGCCTTATTGCAAACTTTGATATGTTTATAAATTTCGATAAATAAATAAAAAAGAAAATAAAATAGTGTTAGATTTTTTATATAAAATCAAAACGATCTTTAGCTGCCAAAATAAACATGATCAAATAATTAAATATCAAATAAAAAGTAAAAACTTACGTTAGTAAGCTAAAAAAATAAATTTATAATACATGAACTGTTTTTTATATAAAGAAACTATTTTTTACTGAATAAATAAAATTTCTCTGAATGCCGAACTACTTGTAGATACCAAATAAAAATCTTTTTTTAAACGTTCTAACTTGTAAACTTATATATCCGAAATAAAGACACGTAACGCGCTTTGCTTCATTTAGATATTTAAAATTATTAACGTTGCATAGACATTTGTCCGTTTACTTTGTTTAAAACCTGTACCAGTGCTTAGCATGAATATATTTATCTAAAATTCCGTTTGATAACAAGTGTTGTTGAAATTTCCTAGTTGGTAATTCAAATTTACTTAATATTCCACAGCATTTGTCCATTATGTGAATATTCTTATTTACAATAATTCTTGTTTGCTAACATCAGGACTTCTACTTTATTTTTTATTTTTAAGGAAAATAATATTTTCTCATGATAATAAGGTTGCTTTTCAATTGATATCAATATCAATTTAATTATGTTGTTTGATTTTATGTTTGACATAACTTTTTTCCAAAGTAAAAATATAAAAAGCAGCTGTATTTTACATCTACAACCTCAAAAGAATTCTATTAAATATCCAAAATAATACAAAACAAGAAAAAAAAACAATGAAATGATGTTTCTTTATTTCTATAATCAAATAAAATCTTATTACTTGGACATTTAAATATCCTGCAGCTGAATAATTGAAACTATAGTAGAAAACAAGTGGTCATTATTTACATATTGGCCAAGAAAGTTAAACATGCAATGGAATACGAGTACATATGGAAAACTTTTCTTATTCTTAGTCAAAGCAAGGAAATATATTTTCTTTTTATTTGCAAGCAAGAGTGTGCAGTATACTTTCAATTTGTTACAGATTTCTTAAGATTGTTTCCGTTTAACAATTTAATTAAATTTCTTTGACAAAAAATCTTTCATCAAATTTTAGTTGATAGAGTTTATCAGCACTCAACACTGATTTTGACCACAAATGTAATTTTGCTTTTGGCCATTAAATATTTTTTATTTTGTTTGCACTTATTGGCCTTTTCTAACAACTACTTTTTCTTTATTACTTGTATTCATTTTCTTTTAACTTTTGGTCATCTTTTTATAAAAGATGTGATGCACTTAACAAGAGGTCTTTCTTTATGGTTTTTGCACTTTAGTTTATTACCAAACACGATGTATTATTCACACTTGGTAAAGTCTCCAAACTTTCATGCCAAAGCAAGAGTTGTTTTTGTTCTGTTGCACTTGAGATGATGTGGTTTTCGAAATTTGCTCATATGAATATTTTTAAGATGGCCTTTGCTCCTTATATGTAGTTCTTTGTTTTTTTATTTGGTAGGAGTTTTCTTAGTTGTCGTTTCTTATGTTGTTGAATACTGCTCTTTGAAATGTCCACAAATTGCAAGAAAAGTTTTTTATATAGCATTTGTTACTTTCTTATGGTCTTTGGTTAAGTAAAATTAACATCCTGTTGGTCGGTTTTTCTTTTGTTATTGTTAAAAATCTAAGGGACTTTAATTTTTTGTTTGTTGTTACTCTGGCATTCATATGGAAGTGAGAGCGTTTGTGTGTGTGTGTGTGTGTGTAGCTAGTGCTCCGTCAGTCTATTTACCATTTGAAGTGCCATCACAAAGCAAAAGTTTTTTATCCTTTGGCATTTCAGGAAGTTGTCACAAAATATTGCTTTTAATATTTGACAGACTCAAAAGCTATACGAACATGTACATATGTATGTATCTCGGTAAAAGTTCACATTTATTCACATCATACTTTTATACTAAAGTAATCTATTCTAATTTACATACAGTATTTGCTATTGTTTCGCAATTTAATGTGGACTAAAGGACTAATTTAGTTATAGTTATATTCTTATATTAAATAAGTAACATGAATAGTTCTATGTATAAAACTCATATATAATTTTGGGCTGTCCTTTACACAGAAGTAGATATGTGGGTTATACGGAATTTAAGCACTTAATTCAAATCTGTTTTTTTAGTTTCTCTGCATCAAGTAAGGATTTTTTATAGGCCTATTTAATTTTGCGCTAAAAAGGTATTGACTGCTCTAATTTCGCCATAACTGAAGAACGGCTTCACCGAGTGCAATAAGTAGGATACCCAAAAGATACTTTACAAAATTTTGCAAAAACTAATTCTAAACATGTTTTGCTCTATCTCTTACAGCTTTATAGCTATTCAGCAAATATTCAGTAAAAAATTTTAAAGGCCTATTTCATGATTTCGAACGTTCAGGTTCGCACACTTTCAGTTCGCCGATATCGAAAGGATAAGTTCATTCGCACTCTAGGCGAAAGAAATTTGATTTGGGGTTTTCTAACTTTATTCTATGCGAATGATGTGTCAAAATTCAATTAAAATACATAAGTTCATGCGAACGAATAATAGTGACATAGACAAACCCAAATTGATTCGAAAGTGAGTGACTAGCTTTCTTTCGCATACATTTTCATTCGATATCGTCGAACAGGCTGCAAGTAACACGTTTTTAGCTCAAAAATAAATTTGTTTCTTATAATTTGGATGGATCGGAAATAGGAGTTTTCGCCACTCAAAATGCTTGCGAACGTTACGATTTGAAATCGTGAAACAGGCTCTAAATTTACTTTTTTGTTCTCCAAACGCAATAAAAATTAAAAGGTATATATCGGATGGTTACATTTTAAGGGCCGATGTTGAATGTGATCCAAACCTAAACGTCAAGCTTTTTCTGCAAATCATTTGACGTTTTTCAGTTTCAGATTAATTCAATTTTAACCATTAAAAGACACAGAATCGAGCAACGCATTAAAGTTATTCAGGCAGTGGCAACAGTGAGTGATAAATTCTCGAAGTGGAAGTGGATTCCAAGTTATATTCTTATATTAAATGTGTAATAAATGATTGCCGAGAAACTAAACTGCACCCACAAAGAGTGACTGTTTGGTGCAGTATATGAGCTGGCGGCTTCATTGGGACAATAACGAACTCTTTATGGCCTGAATTGGAAGGTATAGATGTAGACAATATTTTGTTTCCACAGGAATAGTGCCACTTGCCACACAGCTAGCTAGCGAAGCAATGGCTCTTTTGCGGGAGAAATTCAATGACCGTCTTATCTCACGTGGTAGCGATGTCAATTGGCCGTCAAGATCATGGGATTTGACACCGTTGGACATCTCTCTTTGGGGTTATTTCAAAGAAAACGTATACGTTGATATGCCAGCAACAATTTTAAAGCAAAATGATGAGATAATCCGGCACATTAGCAGCACAGAACCCCTATTATGGCTCAACGTCATCAAAAATTGGGATCATCGAATGGAGGTGTGCCGCCAAAGTAGCAACGGCCATTTGGCCCATATTTTGTTCCGTACATAATTGAACCAATATTATAATAATATGAAGAAATGACAATAATTCCTAAATAATTTGTGTTTTATTTAAAACTGAACATCTGGCCTTAAAAATTAACCACCCTTTATATAACATATGTAACAATTTTCTAAAAGCCCCATATCTTTAGAATTAAATAAACTATATAACATTAAGGGGTAAAGGGGGGTCCAATACAAACGAACAATGTTAAACAAATAAATAAAACAAACAGTTTTTAGAGAATTATCTTCTTACTTTTATTAACATTTTTTATTATGATAGAAGGATCTATGACAACTATGACAAATTGTTGGTCAAATACTATCTACGGCCACGATCCATATTAAGCTTCTACTAGCCTCGCAACCCATGCTTTATGAGTGATTATTACATATGTATCTAAGTATATACAGCATTGCCACTTTAGTGCGAAAATTAAAGTTGTCGTATTGCTTTCGGGGAAGTGGTGGGATTTTGGCGATTCTTGAATCCGTCTTTGGGAGTTCCCAAAAAACTCGTAACCACTTTGCTGACATGTTCGGAACCGGTTTTTCATATTCGGTGCGCTTTTTTAAGTGGAATATGTATCTGAACTATTAACGGTCATTTGCTTTAGTGCGAAAATTGAAGTTGTCGTATTGCTTCCGGGATTGTGGCAATTCCTTAAGTAAATTTAGAAATTAGAAAAAAAAACTTGAGAAAGAGAATAGAGTAAAAATAAATATAGTTTAAAATACTAACACATATGAAAAATATGACACAAAGCACCCCACATTTTATTCACAATAATACTAGTATTTTTCATTCACTCATTCTTAAAAGTATTTCTTTCTTTTTAGTTTGATATCGAAGCACACGTTAAAAACTATTGAGGCGTGTTTATTAACTATATTTATTTTCAATGACTCTGAGACTTTATTGAGGGGTCCATGCAATGAATTATATCTCCTCTTAACTTTTGAAATGTTCGGGGGTTATTGACGTGCACCTTTTATTTTAGATACCCCAAAGACATGATAGTGGAGACATCGCCACGTAGAGAGATAATACAGCCATTGAATTTCTCTCGCAAATAAGCTATTGTGGCAAATGGCGAGAACCTGTTGCAATCACATATCACCAAGGTCCATATCCTCAATTTCTGTCGAGATGTTAACGGTACCATTCCCAGTAACTACTTGGCTACTCTGAGTACCATCGTGCGCATTAATAACTGTATTCTGTTAAAAAATTGGCATATTATATAGAAAACTTCCTCAAAGCTTCGCATTCAATTCAAAGTGTTCACTGGAAATATTAAAAAATACCAAAACATTTCACTGCATTTAGTGTCAAAAAATTTGCATTACAAATTTATTTACACATTTCTTCTTTTTTCACCGTTCAATAAACATATTATTGGAACATGAATATTCCTAAATTTCTTTGTAACTTCATATTCAAATAAAATAAGAAAAGTATTTTAATCAACCTCAACCTTAACGTGCAATAATATTTTCTGTGTACATTGAATGAAAGTACCCGAAAATCCGAATGTGTAAATATTTTTTTTTTGTAATATAATTACCAAAACGAAGATAGAGTTGCTTCTATTATACTTGTTAAGTCTTTCTATTTTAATTAATTTATATGGTGTCTCCGTTTTCTGCTTTTTGTGCCACTTTTCAAATCTCTGTTTCCACTACATTTATCAACACATAACACCACCTTCCCCCAGCTATCAACCTAAAAGTAAACGTAACCAAAATAGCTTTTGAAGATGAACGGCACAGCGTTTTCTAAGATTGTTTGAGTTATGTTTTTTAATCTTACTTTTCTTCCTAAAAGAAACAAAAATTACCTAAAAAGAGGTAAAAAGCATTTAAGCGTTCGCATTCCCTTTATCTGGCAATTTTTCTTTTTTGCTTAAACATGTTCTTAAATACCACAAGATTGAGTAGCAAGTTAAATCAACCTTCACAAACAGCACAACAACTTAATACACCGCATCTTTTGCGTCATCTGGAAGCGAGCAATAAAACAATAAATAAAAACTATTTGATTCATAAAAGTCCTTGTTCCTTAAGCATCCCATCTATCAAGTTAATTGATGGTCATCGATTAGTTTAAGACATCTTAAACAAATAGATTTGTATCAATTTCTATACAAACAAGCGAACGAATTTGTGTTAAAATTTGTAGTTACTTGAAATTAAAATGTCAATTATTTAAGTAATTATTTGTTTAAGTATGAAAAACTTGCTCGATTTTAATGAAGTATAAGAACTTCAATGATAACAAAACAACAATCACTTAAACAACAACAGCATTAATTAAAAGTTTCAGAGGATGTTTATGGGTAAGTAATTTATAATATTAAATCTAATAATTAATTAAGATATTTACTCTTCCGAGAGTAAATGTACATAAGAACAGTACCATTTTAAACGTAATTGTAAAAACAGTATTTTAATTTAATTTGACTGAGTTTGAAATATCTAAACAGAAGAATTACAGAAACGGAATATAATTCAAATGATCTGCAAAGAGGAGCATTCGGTGACTACCTAGCTGCAATACTAAAACAACCTCTTTAACTAAGCCTAACATTTTTAACCTAACCTGTTATATCGAGTGGTTAAGTTTTAAGGGCCGATATTGAATGTGAACCGCACCTAGACGTTAAGTTTTTTCTACTTTTCATTTGACATTTCTCAATTTCAGACTAACTCATTTGAACCGTGAACAGATACACGATCAGGCAATGAAAATGGGCGTTCCGATCAAAATGCATATCAATTTTTTCGGTCAATTTAATCCCTATGTGCGTACAATCGGAAAAATCGTGCAAACAGGAGATATTGCAGAAAACATTGCAGCTGTTCGACATAGTGTGGCTGAACAGCAGACCAACTCAACTCGTCGTCGAGCCCAACAATTGCATCTCTAACATTATTCATAAAGACTTGCATTCACACGCTTACGATATGCAATTTGCTCAAGAAATAAAGCCTCTTGGCCATTCCAATTCCAACCAATTCATCGATTGGCAGAATGGTAGCAAGAAATGGCAACAGTGGATGATCAATTTTCGATGAAAATAATCTTCCATTTCAATGAGGTACTAAAGAAAGTCCTGCCAGTGCTGGACAAAAATTTATTTTTATGCGAATATTATTTCAGATTTCAGTCATCTGTTTAGAGCTCGAATGGAAGCCAAAGTATCCCTCCTTCTCAGACGGGTATGACCACCAAAGTTAAGAATATTAACTGCGAGAGGATTTGGGTGGAATTAAAGTTTGTTAATATGTCTTGTCGCGTACTTCACAAATTCAGATTTCACAAAAGGTACGTTCAGATCTGCGTGGATTCCTGAGTTTTTAACGTACCATGGAGCGTCTGTAATTCTACGGAGTATTCTATTTTGATTTCTTTGAATTTTTTCAATGTTGGATACCGAGGCTGTGCCCCATAATAGAATCCTAGTCACCTTTTTGTAGATACACATTCAAAACCTTCAAAACATCAAAAACAATTTTGCGTTTTAATTTTACACTGCCTCTTGATGGGGAAAAACACCGGTCAAGCGAAGCAATGGCTTAAAAAGTGTTATGGGGACTCCGTTCTATCAGAAACAACAATAAAATGTTGGTTTGCTGACTTCAAACATGGTCGTAGAGACACCGATAATACAGAACGTACCGATAATACAGGACGTCCAAATGAGGCGGTAACACCAGAAAAAATGAAAACAATCCACAAAATCGTTTTTAATGATCAAAAAGTCAAGTTGCGTGAATTAGCTGACATCGTAAAGATATCAAAGGAACGTGTTGGCTTTAAATTGCATGAGCATTTTACGATGAGAAAGCTCTGTTCAAAGTGGGTGTTTGGTCATGTTTAGACGTCACAAACTGGAATTTTTGCGTCGATATGTGACAATGGATGAAACATGGATCCATCACTTCACTCCGGAATCGAAACGATCATCATCTGAGTAGAGAGCAACTGGTGAACCTAGTCCAAAGTGCCCGAAAGCATAACAATCGGCTGGAAAGGTTATGTCCTCAGTATTTTGGGACTGACGTGGATTCATCGACTATATTAAGAAAGGAAATACCATTAACAGTGAATATTATATAGTGTTGTTGGAGCATTTGAAGACCGAAATTGCAAAGAAACGACCGCATATGCCAAAGAAAACAATTTTGTTTCATTAGGACAACGCACCGTGTCACAAGTCAATCAAACCAATGGCAAAACTACATGAATTGAACTTTGAATTGCTCCCACATCCACCGTATTCCCTAGATTTGGCTCCCCGCGACTACTGGCTGTTCGCAGACCTGAAAAAAATGCTCGCCGGTAAGAAATCTCGCTTGAATGAAGAGGTTATTGCTGAAACTGAGGCGTATTTTAAGGCCAGAGGTAAATCGTTCTACGAAAAATGGTATTGAAATGTTAGAGCAGCGCTGGAATGATTGCGTTGCTCTTGGTGGATATTTTAATTTAAACCAAAAATAAAAATAGTGTGTCCTTTTTTAGAACGGGACTTTTCAGCCCATGGTTGGGATCGCCGTTTTTTAGGTTGATAAAAAATTTTTTGGTATGAAAAATGTTAACAAATACATTTCTTTGCTTATTGGCAACATAAATATATCATAAAAGTTTGACATATGTATATACGAATTTACGTAATTTGCACGACATGAACCAGTAGCATTTTAATAGCCCAATTCTTTACGTACTCGTCTATGACTTGGCTTCTCGCGAGTGATCTTTCTCGTGTCCTATAAACAGGCTGTTTGTTATATCTAAATATCTACCAATTTAATTTAATAATATATAACATTTATTTAATACAAACTAACCACCATATTACAAAAAAAATACCAGGGCGGATTGATACTGAAGCTACCAACTAGTGAATAAACATTTTTCCTCAAACACTATTTATTTCTCAACGTAGTATACTTTTTTTTCAATACACTTATTAACAATACACTTATTCAACACACTTATATAATACGATTTTTGGAACCCCTCAAAATACGCGCTAGTTTCGGTAATCACTTTTTCGTTTGGGATGAATTTTTTTCTTGCGACCGTTTTTTTCAAGTTTGGAAACAGGAAAATGCAGCTAGGAGCTCAATCTGGACTAAAAGGTGGATGATTAACCAATTCGAAGTATATTTCACGTAATTTCAGCATCGTATCTAATAATGTGTGAACTGGAGCGTTGTCTTGAAGAATTAGCACATTTGTCATCTTTAAATGTGGTCGTTTTTTTTTCGCATAAATCAATTGCTCCAGTAATATATATACGATAATACTTCCTTCTGATTTTGTATCCTTTTTCAAAATAATCTATGAGTAGTGTTTTGTCCTTCATCCCGCGCGCACGTTTTTTTATTATTGTCCGTGTTTTCTATGTTTAAAATGCAAATGGCTTGCTTAGTTATTCTCCGCGTTAAAAAATATTTAATTTTTGTGTGGTGTTTTTTTCTTCTCTTTTCTTGTTTAAAATAAAACTAAAATAAAATTCACATCAAACAAAATAAAACTGCAAACATTTATAAAACCATAAAACAAAGATCATGAAAATAATACAGTTAAAAGATAAAAACAATAATAGCCATTAACGAAACTTTCAACAACAACAAACAGATCTTAACATAAAATTTAAACATGCGTATTTTACAATAACATTACCCAACAAACAATACAATAACCATGTGAAACGCCCATAAAAGAAAAATTAATTTAAAGCCAAAAATAATATAAAAACATAAATATAAATATAAAAAAAAAACAAAAATAGCATAAAAAATCAATAATAAAAATAAATTTTATTAAAAAACAAGTAAGATTGTGATAAATTCGGCTGGGCCGAATCTAAAATACCCTTCACAATAATCACGTATAATAACGCGGTTTAGGCTATATCTCCGGTATATATGTACCGATATCGAAAATTTCCATTTCCCATATTTATATAACGTTATTTCGTTATTAGAACTGTTTTTAAGCAAAAAAAAAAGTTTTTTAAGTTCACTTACGCGACATTTTCATGAAAACCGCGGTTTAGGCTATATTTGGGGTATATATCGACCGATATCGGAAATTTTTATTTTCCATATTTGTATAACCTTACTTTATTACCGGAACTGCCTTTGAGCAAAAAAAAAGTTTATGTGGCATTTTTATGAAAAACCCGTTCTAGGCTATATCTCGGGTATATATGGACCGATATCGAAAATTTTTATTTTCCATATTTATATAACCTAATTTTATTACCAGAACTACTTCTAAGCAAAAAAAGTTGTTAAGCTTCGCCTATCCGACATTTTCATTAAAAATCCGATTTGGGCTATATCTCGGGTATATATGAACCGATATCGGAAATTTTCATTTTCCATACTTATATAACCTTATTTTATTACCATAACTGCTTTTAATGAAAAAACGTTGTTTAAGTTCGCTTACGCGGTATTTTCTTGAAAACCCCGGTTTAGGCTATATCTCGGGTATATATAGACCGATATCGAATATTTTTATTTTCCATATTTATATAAACTAATTTTATTACCAGAACTACTTCTAAGCAAAAAAAGTTGTTAAGCTTCACCTATCCGACATTTTCATTAAAAATCCGATTTGGGCTATATCTCGGGTATATATGAACCGATATCGGAAATTTTCATTTTCCATATTTGTATAACCTTACTTTATTACCAGAACTGCCTTTGAGAAAAAAAAAAGGTTTTTTAAGTTCGCTTATGTGGCATTTTTATGAAAAACCCGTTCTAGGCTATATCTCGGGTATATATGGACCGATATCGAAAATTTTTATTTTCCATATTTATATAACCTAATTTTATTACCAGAACTACTTCTAAGCAAAAAAAGTTGTTAAGCTTCGCCTATCCGACATTTTCATTAAAAATCCGATTTGGGCTATATCTCGGGTATATATGAACCGATATAGGAAATTTTCATTTTCCATATTTTTATAACCTTACTTTATTACCGGAAAAAAGTTTTTAAGTTTTCATGAAAAACCCGTTCTAGGCTATATCTCGGGTATATATGGACCGATATCGGGGATTTTCATTTTCCATATTTATCTAACCTTATATTATTACCAGAACTGCTTTTAATGAAAAACCTTGTTTAAGTTCGCTTACGCGGCATTTTCTTAAAAACCTCGGTTTAGGCTATATCCCGGGTATATATGGACCGATATCGGGCATTTTCATTTTCCATATTTATCTAACCTTATTTCATTACCAGAACTGCTTCTAAGCAAAAAAAAAATTGTTTAAGTTCGCTTACGCGGCATTTTCATGAAAAACCCGGTTTAGGCTATATCTCGGGTATATATGGACCAATATCGGAAATTTTCATTTGCCATATTTTTATAACCTTACTTTATTACCGGCACTGTCTTTGAGCAAAAAAAATTTTTTAAGTTTGCTTATGTGGCATTTTTATGAAAAACCCGTTCTAGCCTATATCTCGGGTATATATGGACCGATATGGGAAGTTTTTATTTTCCAGATTTTTATAACCTAAGTTTATTACCAGAACTGCTTTTAAGCAAAAAAAAAGTTGTTTGGCTTCGCCAATGCGTCATTTTCATTAAAAGTCCGATTTGGGCTATATCTCGGGTATATATAGACCGATATCGGAAATTTTCATTTTCCATATTTATATAACCTAATGTTATTACCAGAACTACTTTTAAGCAAAAAAAATTGTTTAAGTTTGCTTACGCCGCATGTTCCGGAAAAACCCGGTTTAGGCTATATCTCGGGTATATATGGACCGATATCGGGAATTTTCATTTTTCACATTAAGATAACTTTATTTTATTACCAGAACTACTTTTAAGCAAAAAAAGTTGTTTGAGTTCGCTTACGCGACATTTTCATGAAAAACCCGGTTTAGGCTATGTATCGGGTATATATAGACCGATATCGAAAATTTTCATTTTCCATATTTATATAACCTTATTTTATTACCAGAACTACTTTTAAGCAAAAAAAAGTTGTTTAGCTTCGCCTATGCGACATTTTCATTAAAAATCCGATTTGGGCTATATATCGGGTATATATGGACCGATATCTGAAAAAAAAAAATTTTGTCTTTTTATCACCATGCTTAATAAGTGTGTGAAGTTTGAAGCAAAACGAACGACTTTTGTTTTTAAAATTTTTCATACAAAACTGCAAAAAAAATGGCTTTTTTCGGAATTTTGAATATATCTCAGCTATACGTGGACCGATATTACTGAATTTCAATAGCAAACCCATGAATCGATGGGGTAAAAGAATGGTGAAAGAAAAAAGTTTCTAAGTCTAATGGTTTTCTGAGAAACGGTATTTCAACAGCGGAGAGACGGACATCGCTTAATCGACTTTTCCATTAATTCTGATTCAGAATATATATACTTTATAGGGTCGAAAAAAAAAACTGTAGAAATTACAAACGGAATCACAAACTTATATATACCCTTTTCATTTTTGTGAAGGGTATAAAAAAACCCCATGGCCAGACCAGGGCTTTTATGGCCCTTATACAGGTATTTATATCATTCCCTTTCACGTTTATTATACCCTTCACAAAAATGTAAAGGGTATATATAAGTTTGTGATTCCGTTTGTTATTTCTACAGCTTTTTTTTGCGACCCTATAAAGTATATATATTCTGAATCAGAATTAATGGAAAAGTCGATTAAGCGATGTCCGTCTGTCCGTCTGTCCGCCTGTCCGCTGTTGAAATACCGTTTCTGAGAAAACCATTAGACTTAGAAACTCTTTTCTTTCACCATTCTTTTACCCCATCGATTCATGGGTTTGCTATTGAAATTCAGTAATATCGGTCCACGTATAGCTGAGATATATTCACAATTCCGAAAAAAGCCATGAATTTTTGAAATTTTGTATGGAAACTTTTGACAAAAAAATTTGTTTGTTTTGCTTCAAACTTCACACACTCATTGAGCAAGGTGACTAAATGGCAAAAAAAAATTTTTTTTAGATGTCGGTCCATATATACCCGAGATATAGCCCAAATCGGGTTTTTCATAAAAATGTCGCGTAAGCGAACTGAAACAACTTTTTTGGCTTAAAAGTAGTTCTGGTAATAAAATGAGGTTATATAAACTTCGAAAATGAAAATTTCCGATAGCGGTCCATATATACCCGAAATATAGCCCAAATCGGGTTTTTAATGAAAATGTCGCGTAAGTGAACTTAAAACACTTTTTTGTGCTCAAAACCAGTTCTGCTAATGAAATAAGGTAACATAATAATGGAAAATGAAAATTTCCGATATCGGTCCATATATACCCGAGATATAGCCTAGACCGGGGTTTTCATGAAAATGCCGCGTAAGCGAACTTAAACAACTTTTTTGTGTTCAAAAGCAGTTCTGGTAATGAAATTAGGTTACATAAATATGGAAAATGAAAATTTTCGATATCGGTCCATATATACCCGAGATATAGCCCAAATCGGGTTCTTCATGAAAATGTCGCGTAAGCGAACTTAACAACTTTTTTGTGCTCAAAAGCAGTTCTGGTAATGAAATAAGGTTACATAAATATGGAAAATGAAAATTTCCGATATCGGTCCATATATACCCGAGATATAGCCTAAACCGCGATTTTAATGAAAATGTCGCGTAAGTGAACTTAAACATCTCTTTTTGCTTAAAAACAGTTCTGGTAATGAAATAAGGTTATATAAATATGAAAAAATAAAATTTTCGATGTCGGTCCATATACACTCGAGATATAGCCTAGACCGGGTTTTACATAAAAGTGTCGCGTAAGCAAACTTAAACAACATTTTTGTGCTCAAATGCAGTTCTGGTAATGAAATAAAGTTATATAAATATGGAAAATGAAAATTTCCGATATCGGTCCATATAAACCCGAGATACAGCCTAAACCGGGGTTTTCATAAAAATGTCGTGTAAGCGAACTTAAACAACATTTTTCACCTTAAAGCAGTTCTGATAATAAAATAAGGTTACATAAATATGGAAAATTAAAATTTCCGATATCGGCCCATATATACCCGATATATAACCTAACCGGTTTTTTGATGAAAATGCCGAGTAAGCGAATTAAAACAACTTTTTTGTGCTTAAAAGCAGTTCTGTAGTGCAATTCACTAACTTTTCACCCCAATTAGAAGTGTTAACTTTAGCCACACATTTTGTGGTTTGCACTAACCCCTGCGTTATTCACTAACTATATTTAGCCACCGTAAAGGGGTTTATTTTTCTAACCGTTCAGATTGTTAAAACGTGGCAACTCTCCATTTAATTGTTATTAGCTATTGTTCTGAATCTCCTTTTGTTTATATGTTTTCTTCATATTTTGTAACGTTGACCATTTTATATACATACATATATATAAAAATCTTAAAAATAATATACATATGAGCTCGAGGTTCTTTCTATAAAAAAAAAAACAATAATTGAAAGCTTTTTATTCAATATTTTGTTTTTCTTTAAAAATTTCTTTAGAAAACTTCTTAAGGAATGATTTGTTGATTAATTGTAAAATCGAAAAAATTCTTGTGAAAAAAAATTATAAGCGTTAATATATATACATACACACATAATTACATTTATCATAAAAATAATGTTATTTTATTTCCTATCAAAACATGTTTGATTTTATAATCAATCAACAAATACTTTCCTTAAGAAGTTTTCTAAAGGAAAATAAAATACATATTGAATAAAAAACCTTTTATTTATTGTTTTATATAAAAATATTATTTTCCAGATTTGTTTTTAGTGTTTTTATTAGTTAAATTAGTGTTTTTATTAGTTAAATTTAATGACACAACATCAATCAACACCTCTTTTTAGCTAAACCTACAAAAAATGCGGGTGTTAATTAACACCTATTTATGAGGTTAAATATAACAGCTGCATGAAACAGCTGATTTTAAACACCAGAATATGGTGTTTAAAGTAATTGTGAATAGCAAAAAGGTTAATTTTGGTGTTAAAAATTTTAATCCAAACTATTGGGGCTAAAAAAGCATAGTGAATCGCACTACTGGTAATGAAATAAGGTTATATAAATATGGAAAAAGAAAATATCCGATATCGGTCCATATATACTCGAGGTATAGCCTGAACCGATTTTTTCAATAACATTTTTTTTGCTGAAAAGCAGTTTTTGTTATAAAAGAAGGTTACGCAAATAGGAAAATTAAAATTTCTGATATCGGTCCATATATACCCGAGATATAGCCTAAAGCGGGTTTTTCATAAAAATATTGCGTAAGCGAATTTAAACAACTTTTTTGTGCTCAAAAGCAGTTTTGGTAATAAAATAAAATTATATAAATATGGAAGATAAAAATTTCCGATATCGGTCCATATATTCCCGAGATATAGCCTAAACCGGGTTTTTCATGAAAATGTCGCGTAAGCGAACTTAAACAATTTGTTGTGCTCAAAAGTAGTTCTGGTAATGAAATAAGGTTATATAAATATGGAAAATTAAAATTGTCGATATCGGTCCATATATACCCGAGATATAGCCTGAACCGATTTTTCCATTAAAATTTTTTTTTTTTTGCTGAAAAGCAATTCTCGTTATAAAAAAAGGTTACTAAAATACAGAAAATAGAAAATTCCGATATCGGTTCATATATAACCGAACATATTCAGGTTACATTTTTAATATACTACACATATTCGTGACTATCGTGAAGGGTATTATAGATTCGGCCCAGCCGAATATACTACACTCTTACTTGTTAATAGTAATTACTTTGCAATGTCGGGGATGCCGGGTTAATTTATGTTGATTATTATAGCATCGAAGGTATAACACTGGGTTCTATATGGTCAACCTAGCAACAATTGATTCCGGCCTCCCTTGCATAGCAGAGTCAACATTTCTTTTGTTCCGGCGTAATGACAGGCAACTTTAAACTTGACTTTTGTAATATTCATGGGCTGAGAACGATTTCTTCTCTGTTTATGCCCACACCTGTCTTCATCGGCCAGATATTTTCGCCTTGTGTGAGACCCAAGTGTCTGAGAATGCTGATTCACAGGATTTTCACATACCTGGGTATCAACTTCTATCACTTTTTAATTTCAATCGGGGCCTTGTAATTTATGTTCGCAATAAAGTTGTGTTCCAATGCCAGCAATCATTGGGCAAGAATGATGCCGAATTTATCTGTCTTTGGGTTAAATTCAAGATCAGGTCACACATTTTGCATTTCGGGTTTCTATACAGAAGTCCAAACGCGAAGAGAAACCTTTGCTGGTTTTGATGCCCTCTCCGATTCCATATCGAAAATCCTGGAGAGTTGTCCGAGCAGTGAAATTGTTGTTGCTGGTGATTTCAATGTTCACAACTCTTCCTGGCTTCGCCATTCGAGTCATACAACTCCAGAAGGCCAATATGATGAGTTATTCGCTGCGCACAACCACCTAGCGCAATTATTGAATGAGCCAACGCATATTGCATGTGTTGAAGGGCACCATTCAAACACACTTGACCTATTTCTGACTTCACACCCTGAAAAGTATGAAGTCAAAGTTAGTGCACCTCTCGGCAATTCGGATCATTGCACCATTTCTGCCTCTTTTTCGATCTCTGGACTTCGTAACGTTTCAAAATCAGCTACGAAACGTTCAATATTTATTTACGAAAAGGCGCGTTGGGCTGAGCTCAACCAATTTTATGAGCATTTTAATTGGAAACTTTGCTTTCTAGATAATGACATAAATGCTTCTACAAAAATGATCGAGAATATGATATTGCTAGGGATGAAAACATTCATCCCCTTCAAGCAAATTTCGATTAAACCAAGAGAGAAGTCTTGGTTTAATCAGACGTGCAAAAACGCAGTCATATACAGAGAGGAAGCATTCAGTATCTGGCAAAAAGGCAAGATCTTCGTGTGCCAAGGTACTTAGGCGTGAAAAGTTTCTCCACGAACAGCGCTTTCGTGCCAAGGTCCTTGCAGCTCCCCGGGGCAGTAAGACCTTTCGGTCTTTTGTTAAGAGAGTAAAGAACAGTGCTAGTTCATCAATACCAACTCTGTTAAAGAATGACCAAGCATTCACCGACCCGGTTGACAAAGCTAACCTGTTGGCTGAAATTTTTGCAAGCAATTCCTGCTTGCCGGAAAGCAGTCAACCACTTCCCGAGCTCGAAAGAGTATCTGTAACTATGCCAAATATATTCTTCCGGGCGCGAGCATTTAAAAGGGTTTTGGCTGACCTCGACATAAACAAGACTCCTGGACCGGATGTCATTCCAGCACTGGTCTTGAAGCAGTGTTCTTCTACGCTTGCGCTTCCATTAGCACGCCTCTTCAGCATACTTTACCATTTTGGTGAGTTTCCATCGTGCTGGAAGCCTGCTAATGTAACACCAATACCCAAAAAGGGTGAGCAAATAACCCCGAAAGTTGCTGCCCAATTGCAATTTGTTCTGCGCTTTCCAAAGTAATGGAAGGTATGGTTAATTACCATCTTATGGGATATCTAGAGTCGCACAAATTACTTTGTGATCGCCAAAATGAATTTCGTAAGGGTCACTCTACTAGCGATCTTATGGCATATCTTTCGGAGAAATGGTGCCATCCAATCCATCATTTCGGTGAAAGTAAGGTGGTGGCTCTACATATTTCCAAAGCGTTTGACAGAGTGTGGCATGCTGCACTACTGGCAAAACTTACTGCTTTGGTGTCGGTGATGACTTTTCTCGGTTTATATCGAGCTTTCTCAGAGACCGCACTATACAAGTTGTTATAGATGGGGTCTCATCAAACGAATTCAAGATAATTTCAGGGGTACGAAAAGGTGATCTTCTATTAATCTCCGAATGGGGTCGTAAAAACAGGGTTGCCTTCAACGCTCGTAAGACCGAGTGTTGTTTATTAACACACAACCAAACGACCGCAAACGCTGCTTCACCTGTACTCATGGATGGTATAAATATTGAGGAATCGGATGCCCTTGGAGTTCTTGGAATGCAGATACAGTGAGACGTTCGCTGGACTGAACACATTTTTCATGTCTCTAAAGAAGCATTCAAGTGCCTCGGTTTTTTGAAACGGTGTAAGATGTACTTCACTCCATCCGACCTTCTTACTATTTATACCACCTACATCCCAACGAAAATTGAATACAACTCTCATGTTTGGGCCGGTGCCTCAAAGTCTATTTTGGGGTTACTCGACCGTGTGCAGGAAAGTGCGAAGAAGATTATCGGTGACAGTAGGGTATCCAACTCTATTGACTCACTGGAGCATCGACGCAATGTGGGGTGCGTTACTCTGTTCTATCGTTAATTATAATGGATTTTGCTCTGACGAGATTAGGGATCTTGTTCTCAGAACGCTCACATTTTTACGTAGTACGCGTTCATCGTCTAGAGCTCACCCATTTGTGGTCAATTGCCCGGGGAATCGTACTACGCATTACAGAGAGAATTCGTTTTTCAGCCGTACGCTTCGTCTGTGGAACAAGTTGCCTGCAGACGTGTTTCCTGTCTGTTATAACGTTGGAGGGTTCAAGTCAAATGTTCACAAACATTACTCCCTCCCCTCCTCATAACCTATTTTCCTAGTTCTGGTACAATGCACTGCATATGTAGGGGTCATCCCCTGAGTACTGGTCCAAGCTAAAAAAAAAAAATATACGCGGCACCCATTTTGCCGACAGCTTTTTCATATGAAAATGTTCATGAAACATATTGAACAGACGTTCATATGATATGTTTACGATTTCAGCAATCTCACGTAACTTAACTCGGCGATCATTCACCTCTTCTGGCCTTCCTGTTGATGGTATTGTTGCAGTGCTAGTACAGCCACGTTTAAATTCAGCAATCTAATATTTTACCATGTAATCTGACAAAGCAGACTTGCCTCAAGTTTTATCTAATTTTTGTTTTGTCTCTTTTGCCATTTTTCCTTTCTAATAATAATCTTTAATCACTGCACGAAATTCACTTTCTCCATTTTTCAAGAAACACAAAAGTTGCTTACTTCTGGCGACTACAAAAACTAAACTAATCGATTAGTTTGGGTGAAATTTTAACAGCTGACGTTTGGCACATCGGAATTGAAAAAAATTGTGTTTGTGCTGCCATCTAGCGATAGGTAGCTTCAATATAAATCCGCCCTGGTAAAATGGTTTATCATAATAATAACATGGTTCTGTAATATATTATTATTATTTTTTTAACTTGGACCAGTACTCAGGGGATGACCCCTACATATGCATGACCCCTACTACGGCAATGAGTTGGCTGACATCTACGCCAAAAAAGGAGCATAGAAGACTTTTATTGGCCCAACTCTAACATTTGGAAGCAGTGAACGTAGTCGAGCGTTGAGCAACATTGGAACGAGACAGCTGGTCTTGTACATTCCAAGAAATTTCTAAACTTTGATACAAAGAGGGCCGAGTGTGCTCTAAAACTGGACAGAAAAAGCCTCAGAACACTGGCAGGTGCACTTAGAGGTCAGGAGTCAATGGAGCACTTGATCACCCACTGTGGAGCATTGGGACACAGGTGATATAGGCTGCTACAAGCTCACATATTAAGTGAATGTGATTTAGTATCACTCCCAATTAAAGAGGTTATCCGTTTTTTTGACATACTTAACCCATAATAGCCCAAGGGGACGTACAGTAGATCAACACTGTTCGCAGTGCAGGTGGCCGATGAGGGTCACACACCAATCAATATTATAAAATGCATTACAGAGAGAATTCGATTTTCTGCTGGACGATTCGCCTGTGGAATAAGTGGCTGTTATAACGTTGGAAAGTTCAAATCAAATACTACTCCCTTTTTTCCCTTCCTCACAACCTATTTTCCTAGTTCCGGTACAATGCGCTTTATATGTAGGGGTTATCCCCTAAGTATTGGTCCAAGATAAACAAATCGGGAGAGGTGTGTACAACCCGAGTCTGTAGGAAATGTGAAAAACCCTTCTCGCCCAGTTTGTTCTCCGTATAATATTGCTGTTTTTTGCGATGCTATTTTTTGCGATGTAGTAAAAGAGGTGTCAACATCGATACATTAAGCCAAGCTAAAACTTCAGAGCGATTTTTTTTTGTGGTATTTCTTTCCATAATTTAACCCTATCTGCGACTCAAATTGCAACAAGAATGGTGAAATGTGTTAATTTAAGCACTGGCCGTTTTGTCTTGGTCGTCTACTAAACCTCATAGTTTTTTAGCTTCTTAAATTTACACAATACATGGCATGTAAACAGCTGATAAGCACATACAATATTTCTAAGTTTCTTACTGACTAAGAGCATTTAATTTTACACTCACCACCCATCCACTATTTTCGTTTTACCAACTATTGTATATGAAACGCAAAAATAATTCTTGTGACCAAAAAGATGCGACATGTACCTTTTTGGCAGGGGCAATAATAAGACGACCTATTCTAAAAGAAGTTTAATTTGATTTATTTAGCCTCCGCTCACAAATATAATTTTCCTTATTTCCGTTCATAAGCAACCCATTTTTGTAACCCTTTATTACACAGCAACAATGTAAAATAAACCAACTCCAATTTCAACTCTTTGACACCTATTCATAAAAATATACTATGAAAGATGTCCTGTCAATAAATATTAAATTGCCAATACACACAATCCTTTTATGGTTTTCATATTAAACATACAAAATGCCATTCAAATGAAAAGCGCTGTGTGGTTGGTTGTGAAAGGAAACAGGAAGCAAAAAAGGTAAGAAACATATTTTTATTCGTTTTTTTTTACATGTCCAAACCACAAAATTGCAGAAAATTTATTTTAGTTATAACAATTGTGGGCTGCATATGTCCAGACCAATAATTTTTATAAATTACAATGTTCGTTTTATTTAAGATAAACTGAGAAATGTGTAAGGTACAGCTTAAAGGATCTCTACTGCGACTTTTATATATTTCCACGTCAGCTACGCATGAAATATTTATGATTTCTGTATGTAAGTATGTATGAAGAATTATTTTTGTGCATAATGTTTAAATATGATAAAAAATATTTTACAAGGGTTGCTTTACTATTTTTAAACCCCAAATCAATATGTTGTTTTTAAAGATACGTGCACATAAGTAACTCACCAAACATTTCGATGATTGACTGAAAAAGAAAGCAAAGTGTTTTTATTCGGTAAAATAAATGTTTAAAAATTTTATCACATTTTCCATCGTTACAAAGATTTTGGAAAATACACAATCTGTCAATAAAATGTATATATACACAAAAAAATTGTAGAAAAAAAAAATTCAACAAAATGTATGATTGTAAAACACTTTATGTTCAAATAATATTTATGCTGAACCAACAAGTTATCTTGTTTTTCATTATAATCTTGTATTAATGTTTCTGGACTTTCGTAAAATTTCGTAAAAATTTTTTTTTAACTTCCATGTTACGCTTACAGTGATATACTCGTACATACAGCTAGAGAAAATAATATGGTTGATATAACAATATTCGAAGAGTAACATACTAATGTTGCATTATATAGTTGAAAACAACGTTTCCGTCTGAAATGTTATTTGACGAACTAAGTAAATCCAAGAACCACCAAATTATATCATGTAATATATTTGGTAGTAGTTAGAGTCATTTCGGTTATAATTAATCATATAATATTGTACTTCCCACCCATATTATTAAAAAACTCTATAACACTATTCTCATGATTAATTGAACTAATGTTGAACCACCATATATTATATGGTAAAATATTATTTATTTTAAAAATTATCTATTCTTATTTCAAACATGTAAAAACTGAATCAGAGTGACTAATTTCAGGGGGTTTAAATAAACTTCTGTGGAGATAAACATATAATTAACATATATTAATATGTTATATACACATAGTTTTATATATAAAATTACTAATATATACAAACCTTCTTCTTTTCATTTCAATACTCTTACGGACTTCATTATAGCCAAGGTTTATAAAATTAAAATAAATTAAAATATTCAACTGGAATGCTTCAAAAGAAAAAACCACGAAGAAAATTATATGTCAATGGCATGAATGAAAACCACAACAGAAGGTTTACGATTCTAACATACTTGTCCTAACGTTATGTGTATATGATTGCATGGACTGTATTAGATTGAATAAAAAAAATAAACTAAAGTCACTGGTTGCAATCTTCGTTAATATTTTATTAAGCGATCTTGTGTTTGAAATAAACATTTATTACTCTATGTCACAAAAGATATCGTTGTAATCAAACATTTATTTAAAACATTATTATTACATCCAACAATGTTTTAAAATTATAGAAATATTACAATTACTTAGGCGTGAAAAGTCTCTTCACGAACAGCGCCTTCGTGCCAAGGTCCTTGCAGCTCCTCGGGGCAGTAAGACCTTTTGGTCTTTCGTTAAGAGAGTAAAGAACAGTGCTAGTTCATCAATTCCAACTCTTTTAAAGAATGACCAAGCATTCACAGACCCGGTTGACAAAGCTAACCTGTTGGCTGAAATCTTTGCAAGCAATTCCTGCTTGCCGGAAAGCAGTCAGCCACTTCCCGAGCTCGAAAGAGTATCTGTAACTATGCCGAAGATATTCTTCCGGGCGCGAGCAGTTAAAAGGGTTTTGGAAGACCTCGATATAAACAAAACTCCTGGACCGGATGGCATTCCAGCACTGGTCTTGAAGCAGTGCTCTTCTACGCTTGCACGTCCATTAGCACGCCTTTTCAGCATACTTTACCATACTGGTGAGTTTCCATCGTGCTGGAAGGTTGCTAATGTAACACCAATACCCAAAAAGGGTATGGCAAATAACCCCGAAAATTACCGCCCAATTGCAATTTGCTCTACACTCTCCAAAGTAATGGAAAACATGGTTAACCATCACCTTATGAGGTATCTGGAGTCGCATAAACTACTTTGTGATCGTCAATATGGATTTCGTAAGGGTCGTTCAACTGGCGATCTTATGGCATATCTCTCAGAGAAATGGTGCCACTCAATCCATCATTTCGGTGAAAGTAGGGTGGTGGCTCTTGATATTTCAAAAGCGTTTGACAGAGTGTGGCATGGTGCACTATTGGCAAAACTTACTGCTTTTGGTGTCGGTGATGACTTCTCTCGGTTTATATCGAGCTTTCTCAGAGACCGCTCTATACGAGTTGTTATAGATGGGGTCTCATCAAACGAGTTCAAGATTAATTCAGGGGTACCGCAAGGCTCCGTTCTTTCTCCTACCCTATTTCTTATTTTCCTCAACGACCTTCTCTACCAAACTTCCAATCCTATCCACTCTTTCGCGGATGACAGCAGCATTTGTCACTCGTACTCTTTTAGATATAGGCCCAGCCTATCAGAGATCGCTGCCAAGAGACTAAATATGAATGATTCACTGAATAGTGATCTTCTATTGGTCTCTGAATGGGGTCGTAAAAACAGGGTCGCCTTTAATGCTCGTAAGACCCAGTGTTGCTTATTGACGCACAAACAAACGACCGCTAATGCTGCTTCATCTGTACTCATGGATGGTATAAATATTGAAGAATCGGATGCTCTTGATGTTCTTGGAATGAAGATACAGTGTGACGTTCGCTGGAATGAACACATTTTTCATATCTCTAAAGAAGCATTCAAGTGCCTCGGTTTTTTGAAACGGTGTAAGATGTACTTCACTCCATCCGACCTCCTTACTATTTATACCACCTACATCCGACCGAAAATGGAATACAACTCTCATGTTTGGGCCGGTGCCTCAAAGTCTGTTTTGGGGTTACTCGACCGTGTGCAGGAGAGGGCGAAGAAGCTCATCGGTGACAGTAGGGTATCCAACTCTATTGACTCACTGGAGCATCGACGCAGTGTGGGATGCGTTACTCTGTTCTATCGATACTACAATGGATTTTGCTCTGACGAGATTAGGGATCTTGTTCCCGAAACGCGCACATTTTTACGTAGCACGCGTTCATCGTCTAGAGCTCACCCATTTGTGGTCGATTGCCCGGGGAATCGTACTACGCATTACAGAGAGAATTCGTTTTTCAGCCGCACGCTTCGTCTGTGGAACAAGTTGCCTGCAGAAGTGTTTCCTGTCTGTTATAACGTTGGAGGATTCAAGTCAAATGTTCACAAACACTACTCCCGCTTTCCCCCTCCTCACAACCTATTTTCCTAGTTCTGGTACAATGCACTGCATATGTAGGGGTCATCCCCTGAGTACTGGTCCAATATAAAAAAAAAAAAAAAAAAAAAAAAATTAAAATATTTCAACTTTAAGACTAATACATATATTAGTGGTTAACTAAACTGTATTAAAATCGAAAATTCGCTGGTTACGTCAGCAATACAAATTATTACAGAGTGCGCACTAATGTTGCCACAATTATATTCCAAATTGCTTTTTAAAATACCTATAATAAATGATATTCTGCATAAATAAATGGTCAAACGAATTCAGGAAATCTCTTTGATTTTAGGATATTTCCAAATAAAAAACTAAAATATTCTTTCCATATTGAGACATTTTTATCTGAAAATGAGAACTTCTTCAGGTATTTTCATAACGAGCACATCTTAGTTCGCACCACATACATATATAAGAACACAACAAGTCGACGTGTTGGGAGAAATTTCTAGTTCGTCCCTGTTGAGTTCCTAGCATTATCCGACTTTATTTGAATCATGTTTGGTTTTTCTGTATCTGTATAACACTGGGTACTAGTCCAAGTTAAAAAAAAAAAAAAAAAAAAAAAAAAAAAAAAAAAAAAAAAAAAAATACCAAGAACGCCACATGCCTAGATAAGTTAATTGAGACCTCCTGAACACGAAAAATTATGTATTTTTTTTGTCTTAAGTACGGTTTTTTAGATAACGGTACTTTAGTTTTTTTCAGTGTATGGTCCCACCCAAACCCTTGTGGAGCCCAACCAAAAAGTCTGATCGAAATAAATGTCATATCGTTGAAAGGTAATACCTTTTCCGTCCATATAATTTCTGTCTGATAAGAAATGACTGAGTTATGGCACCTCAAAATTTGCCTATTTATTTAAACATTTTTCATTTTTATTTCCTTTTTTTCTACGTTGTTGTAAATATCTGGAATGTTTTATTTTTTTACCAAATAGTTTATTTAAATACCAACATTTTAAGCCTAATTTGAAAAAAAAAACGGACGAAAAATAAAGTTTTTATTAAGGATATCATGGAATGACAATATTTTCATTTTCATTGCTCACACACAATCAACGCAGCTTTACAATAGGTAGTGGCAGAATTACAATAAATACAACACCAAAAAACATTAACATGTATTTTGTTGGTAGAATTTACGTATAGTTGTCAAATTTGTTTTGAAAAAGCAAGGAAGTCTATGTGTTTTTGACAAATTTACGCAAAGGAAACGAAAGACAGCTGTGCTTATACCACTACTGTGTTAAAGCTGCCTTGCACACTATATTTGGTGTAAATCAAAAAATTTAAATTTTTAAACTAGATTTTTGGTTTGTACATTTGTACATCCAAGTACATTTGTTTGTATAAATTGTACAAACCAAAAATCTAATTTAAAATGTTTATATTATCAAAATCAATCATCGATTTTCATGAAAACACCATAATGAGTGACGAAGGGATACGTGAATAAAAAGATTAGTCGGTTATCGACAATGGAATATCCTCAAATTATTCACCTTTACATCCAATAAAATTGACAGTCTGGTGTGAATTTGGTCAGAAACAGTGGCAGCGTTAGGTCTCGCGCTTGAGAGGCTCCTCATACAATTGCGTGAGTGAAGAGAGTGATTAGTAATTTAAGGGTGTTATCGAGACTCGCCTGGCAAAGCTATGGAAACTAAACAACTTAGTACGCAAGACGGGGAATCCCCGTGTGGTTTACTCGTCAAAATCTGTATTTCTTTCGTGAGCATAACATAAATAATTATTCCTTTTGTGAATACATCACTCGAAGACTAGAGCCGCATGGACAAAATTTTTTTTATTGTGTTGTAAAGTGCGTCAGTTTTCCGGTGGCATTATAGTGAATAGGTTAGGTTAGGTAGGCAGGACGCTGGATTCTCCAAAGAGTATCTGGAGAATCCAGCTCAGTTGGGTCCTGAAGGTGATTGCCTGAAAATTTAGGGTATAATAGAAGAAAAAATAAAAGTTGTAATATAGAAGGAGCGCGGAAGAGGGAAAGGAAAGGTGGGCAACTGCTTAATGTGGCATTACTTGCTGATTTACTAGCCATCCGCTACTTCTTATAAAAGAAGCTATAGCAGTCAGTTAGACCAAGGCCAGAGATGATAGGCTATTGAAGCTCATTTCGCCTAAGCATCTTAGACGATGGTGCTCCAAAGTATGTTCTATTATGCATCAAAATTTGTAACAATTATCTTATTGTCACCGAAGTCTTCTTTTAATATACATCTAGCTATTATATACGACAATGCTTTTTATGGAAAATGGAAATAGATTGTTGCGCTTAGATCTAGATTATTTTGTGTTGAAAGGATACTGCAATGTTTTTTCAGTAAAAAAAAAATTCATTCAATTTTCCATTGCATTGGTATATAGAGTTATTTATCATGGCTGCGACTCTGCTACAAAATAACCGAACTATAACAAATCGGTAGATCTCGTATCGCATTATTGTTAACTCTGGCGCTACTAGGCCTATTTTCTTGACGGGGACAAAAGAAGGCCCCGCGAACGCTACGACGACGTCCACGCGTGGTCTAGCATCGGCACTGATAATGAGGAATCATTACTTTACTTCTTTGAAAATGAAAACGGAGTAACGGTAACTATGAAAGTTTAGCAAAACGATATGGTCATATAACTGACAACTTTTTAACACCACAACTGCATGCTTTGGGTTTGATCAACATGTGGTATCAGCAAGACGGTGCCACATCGCAAACATCCAGGATTACAATAGAATTACTGCAAGGAGTTGGGCAAATAAACTACGCAAACCGTTTGGCAAACATTTAATTTGCACTCAAACGATACAAAAATAATTCATACAAACATAATTTACTTAATTTTTTTTTCAAGGTCAGTACACGGTGATTGTGTTGCGAAAATTTTGCTCACCATATGATTTTCGCAAAACATAAATTGATTTTGTATGTAAATCATTAATGAGTGAACTTTTTTAGTTATATACATATGTACGAGATTAACTAGTTGTGAGTTCGAGTCCAACTTCAGTCAAGAAGAAGGATTATTTTTAATTATAACAATAATTAATTTGTTAAATTTTTGTTGAACTTTTTATAATTTTTTAAATTAAAAATTGTGTGGTTTGTACATATGCCTGCCATAGAGCAAATTTTTACAATTCTATAAATTGTAACCAGGATACTTTTTCTTGTTTGCTTCTTTTTTTACTTCACTCTACAAGACCGCACAAGCGGTTTGACAAACATAAACATGTGTGCGCGAAAGTCAATAATTTCTGCTTTTCGTGCAAACATGTTACAAATATTTGTTCAAACAGAGAAACACTCCCATAAAATATGCAAAATTTTTACAAAAACGTGGCATCTTTGGCAGGCATTTTGTTATTTTATTTCGCCCTTTATATACGTTAATAATTTTAAGAAAGAAAATTTTATTGAAGTGAATTTTTACCTTAAATGTTTGTTTTTATATTTTGTTGGAATAGCCACGCTTTTGCAATAATTAACAAATAAAATTTTTGCATTTTGTGATAAAAAAAAAAACATTTAAGGTATTTTCCTAAAATTAACATTTTATATTTGGCAAATGAAGACTTTTCGACAAAAATTTCTGGCACCACTGACCTATTATCTAAGGGTTAGTTTTAATGATGTTTGCTAAATAAGTCAGTTTTGTGCTTCCTCTTTTCTTGTTACTCGTCTTTCTTTAGCTAAATTGATTTTTAGATTGGCTTCATCAATATGGCTCAACTATTATTCCATTCCATTCAACTATTATTCCATTGGGAAAATAGTTTATACGGGGGAGGAAAGAGGGAGTAGTGTTTATGGATATTAGACTTCAACTTTCCAACATTATAACAGACAGGAAACACGTCGGCAGGCAACTTGTTCCATAGAATAAGTGTACGGCTGAAAAACAAATTCTCTCTGTATTGCATTTTACCATTCCCTGGGCAATCGAATACAAAAGGATGAGCTTCGGACGTTGCACGGGTATTAGGTAAAAATGCGGATTTCGGGTACTAGATGCCTAATCTCGGCAGAGCAAAATCCATTGTAGTAATGATAGAACTGTGGCGATACTTCAGTGAGTGAATAGAGTTGGATGCCCTACTGTCTACGATGAAGTTTTTCGCTCTCTCTTGCATGCGGTCGAGTAACCCTAAAATAAATTTTAAGGCACCTGCCCAAACATTAGAGTTGTATTCCATTCTAAAAAGTGAGGAGATCGGATGGAGTGAAGTATTTTTTACACCGTTTTAAACAACCGAGAGACTTGAATACTTCTTTAGAGATATGAAAAGTGTGTTCAGTTCAGCAAAGATCTCACTGTATTTTCATTCCAAGAACATCAAGAGCATCCGATTTCTCAAAATTTATACAATCACCAAGGAGAGATGAAGCAATATTTACGGCCTTTTTGTATTTAGTTTAAAGTTTTTTTTTGAGGTTATACAAACTTGAGACTTTACTTTAATAGGGCGGATAAATACGCGTAGCAATCTGCTGCCTCATATTTTGTTGTTTATTTACTACCACAAGAATGGAATTAATATTTTACTCTAGATTATTTACAAGCTATATGACAAAATCCAATATGGGCTAAAAAAAAACAAATCGACTAGAAAAGCCAGAAGCTGCCTAAAGCAAATGATACCAATTCTGGAATGGAGATATATTGCCAAGCGAAGGCAATATTTAATTAAGCTAAAACACATCCTTGAGAGCAGCTTTTGCAGCAATGACATTTTACTTGTTTGGGAAGAGAGGACCACGGATTCCCCAACTGTCTTGACATTAACACCACAAGATGTAATGCAATGTCACTTATTGTGCAGCAGCTAACCGAAATTTTTACCAAATCTCATTGAATAGAAGAAGATTTAGCGCGACATCAGGATGTCTGGTTGACAAAACATCTTGGGCTAATCATAGTTAGAATGTCTACCATGACTGAAGCATTCTGTAAGCCTAAAATCACGTAAAGCAAACGTTGGAAGCTCCTGCTGATAATCGAATAAGTGCTTGTTTTTGGACGCCAAATGTCTATAGTATGGTTTAGTACACATTGTCCTATAAGAGGTAGCTGTTTTAACAAGGAACTTATTAATGAAATTGGGTTTAGGACCAATGTTCGTTTGGATATATGTCCTGGATTCTGCTCTATCTGTTCTATTTATCTAAGATATTGACAAGTTTACTTCTGGGCTCGCCATCATCATTAATAGGTAGTGATGTAAATTAATATATGCGATATACTTTTTCTCTAAAAAACAAAATTCGAACCTCTTAAACAGCCAAATGTAATATAATGAAAGTTTTAGATCGTTAATTTGTTTTCTTTGTCCTTTTAAATGTTTTACTATAATAGTTTGTGTAATTCACGAACAAAAACGGTAAATGTTCATCAAAGCTTTTAATATAATAAACAATAATATATAATATTTGGAAATGATGGAGCATTCCAAGATCAGATGGTATTAAAAAGTTTTAATTTCATGAAATATGAAAGATTTTTAAATAATATAATTTTTCAGAGTCAAATGAACTATTTCGAACTATTTAAAAATCAATGGATGCTTGATTCAAGGTGCAGAATATATTTAAACCCTTTTTCTCTTCTCATGTCAATATTTTTTTACTTTTTATTAGGAAGAAATACGTTTGCCTAACGTACTTTTGCGGCCGAGGAAGGAAATATGATTTGGATGCTTAAAATTCAGTTTAACAAAAAGAAACTATGCGTATACGAGTACATATACATACATATGTTCTGAAAGTATTATAAACTGACACTGTGATTATGTTTGACCACATTTTTCATGTAATATCAATGAATGAATGTAATTTAACTTGAACGAAGCGGAATGAGGGAAAAAGTTTAAGGAAATGTGCAATAGCCTACAAAAAAAAGCAATCAAAAGGGTAAAATAAAAAAATATACGTATGTATTGTATACGAGTATAAATCTGAAAGAAACTGAACACCGTAAAATAATAAAAAAAAAAGAAATGAAAGCAATCATAAACCATTGATGGGTTAAAAGGAAATTGAGTTTTCTTTATGGTCATGTGTAGATGCCAAAAATTACTGAATATGAACAACAAAGAAATCAAACATGCAAGAAAGGAAAATTTGAACGTGTGTATTAAATTTATACACTTTGTAAGGAAATCAAACTTAGAAGAATAATTTTTTTTCACAAATTTATGCGTTTACTCAACTGTGCAATTTCCTCTATGACAGGGTCATCATTTTAAAACAGAAAGCTCTTTACAAACAAAAGACAAAAATCAATAAAAACAATAAAAGCTTCTACAATCCTCGAAAAAGATGCATGAAATTTAACAGAAATTTTATTAAATTTTAAATAAATGAAACTAAACTCATATTATCTTTAAAAAACTATTTGTAACAATTTATCACTTTCACCTTAAAAACTGAATGTTTTCTTTGTTCTGTGAACGCCCACTTACTTGTGAAACTGTGGCATTTAAAATTTCGATGAATAAAAAGTAGAAGCACGAAATCCAATTGCTTCCTTTTCATGTTTTGCAATCTTATTAGAGAGCATTAATAAAAAAATCACCATTAAATAAAAGAAACAAATCTTTTAAAAGGTTCCGCATTCTAAAAAATTATTAAAGATATCGGCTCAAATCAATTTTTCGAAACAACCGAAGTTTAAATTTAGCAATTGAAGTATCAGAGAAAATGTTTCAAGCATTTATAGCATTATTAATGATTGATAGAAGGACGAAGCTGAGCTTTCAGCTAAGTGTTTAAGTCTACATTAGAGATTCTTCAATATTTGAGTCTGTTTAATAGTTGTTGACGAATAAGGCAACAATAAAATTTGAAACCCACAATATTTCTATGGTATATGTAGGTAGATGCAATCGAAAAGTATACTACTTTAAGTAACAATATGGAAATTTTACGAAAGCTCAGAAATTCATCATTACCAAACTTTATCCGTAATAATGCCTTCGATTAACACAACTCAGGGGGAAATATTTTCAATGCTATTTGGATAGTATAAAGGGGGAGCTAAGGCCATGACCAAGCGATGGTCTCAGGACCTTGGCTTTTACGCTCATACAACTCAATTTGTACAATAATCCAATCCGATAATTTTGAAATTATGATTCCATTTCCGTCCAAGTTCTAAGCCGCACAGACACATATTCAGTAAAAAGTGTACATTAATTAACATTTCTTTTGATATGTATTTTTTAATTATGCTCACCTCGAAAAAAGTTCATTGTAATATTTCGTCTGAGAATTTTTTTTTGCAGAATGACGGCCCTTCAACCATTTACTTTCCTAAAAATTTTGAGACTACCTGTGAAAGAGAGAGCGTTTCAAAAACTTGAAGACCAAAACATTATTATTTTTGAAAATCAAGTGCGAAAGACAACCAACAGTTATTTCCAAATTAATGGCACACTATATGTCACTAAAGATCATGTGGATGCTCAGCAATTCGAATAAAAACCAGAATCAAGCACTATTTACTGAATGCAGCACGTGGGAGGTATCTCCAAGCAACAAATATATGCATTGAACATTTTCATGAAAAAAATTATTATTTTCTCAATTTATTCTCCGTTTCTACTTTCAGTAAATGAATATCAATATTCACATTTTTTGTTTAATCACTTGGTCCTCGTTTTTTAGCAGCTGGTAAACACATTTTTTGGGGATCACGTTTAATTTCCCGAATGGCCACGTGCATTTTGACACTATCTCCAAAATGGGCTTAGATGTGGTTTCAAGCGTACACCCCACTTATTTGCCGCCAGACCGACGAAAGATTCCATTATAATCTCTGTTTTGTTTCCCCAACAGATTGGCTTCCGGTTCAGTGCTTTAGCATTGACCGTCACTTGAGTTAATTGGTTAAAATATAAAAAAACTTTGAGTACTCATTGTACGGAAAATATTGCCTTGAGAACCCCTGAAGATATTGCTGTGTCAATTAATGAATTTTCTGAAAACCTTAAACTAGCCGTACAACATGCTACCACAAGCCATATAAGATTCAGAAATGTAAACAATGGAACTTAAGGCCCATTTAGCCGACTGTAGAAATTGTAACTGTAACGTAAATGTAAATGTAACGTAAATGTAAATGTAGTAGCACTTATAGAACACTTAAAACCGTATCATGTGTTTTTGATACAAAAAAAAAAAAAACAAAAGTGCATGTGAAGAAAAAGTGTTCACTTATTAATGATTTACAGAAAAAGTGTTCTGTTTTTCATTTTTATATCATTGTATGTTAAAGAAAATAATTTTTCATTGCTCATATCTTTATATCAAATAATTTACAAAAATAAAATAAAAGCAATACAGCTGTTCATAGCAGTGATGAGAGTTCATAATATTCAGTGCATATACAAAAGGTACGAAAATTGATTAAATGGTACCTAAAATTTCTAATATTTCTTTTTCTGTCTATTGTCGACATTTCATATGAGTTACAGGTGGGAAATATAAAAAACAAGCTGTTTATAATTTTTTGGTTAGTACCAATGTTGGAAGCTAATATAGCGAATAAATCTCAAATGTTTGAATTTTTGTTCTCTGCTCATTGGTACTTCTAAAAAAACAAATTCAATTGCTTATAATATATAATAATATTAATATATAACAGGAGCGTAGTACATTCGGCTGGGCCGAATCTAAAATACCCTTCACGATAGTCACCTATATACATATATATATAGTATATATTAAGAATTTGAACTAAATATGCTCGGATATATGTATATGAACCGACATCGGGGAAAAATAAGTTTGTCTTGTAATCACCATTCCAAAAAGAAATCTTTCATGGAAATTATCATGCAAAAATTGGTTTGGGCTATAATCGGTTAAATATGAACCGATAACGCAATTTTCCATTTTCTGTATTTTACGAGTAATTAACTCGTTTTATAATCAGAAATGATTTCAAGCCAAATAAATTTTTCACTAAAAATTCGGTTTAGATTATATTTCGGATATATATGGACCGATATCGGAAATTTTCATTTTTTCTATTTCTCAGAACTTCTTTTAAGCAAAAAAATGTTTAAGTTCGCTTACCCGACATTTTCATTAAAAAATCGTTGTAGGCTATATCTCGGGTATATATGGACCAATATCGAAAATATTTATTTTCCGTAGTTTGGTAACCTCCTTTTATAATCAGAAATGCTTTGAAACAAAAAAAACATTTATGGAAAAATCGGTTTAGGCTATATCTTGGGTATACGAGTATATGGACCGATATCGGAATTTCTTTTTTTCTGTATTTTAGTAACCTAATTTTATTACTATAATAAGTGTGTGAAGTTTGAAGCATAACGAACAATTTTTTTTTTCCAAAATTTTCATACAAAATTGCAAAAAATAATAGCTTTTTTCGGAATTTTGAACATCTCTCAGCTATATGTGAAGCGATATTACTGAATTTCAATAGCAATCCCATGACACGATGGGGGGTTTTCTCAAAAACGGTATTTCAACGACCGACGAACAGACAGACGGACATCGCTTTATTGAGTTTTCTATTAATTCTGATTCAGAATATATATACTTTATACGGTCGCAAATAAAAATTATAGAAATAACAAACGGTATCACAAACTTATATATAACTCCACCATTTTTGTGTATAATAATACTAAAATACTAGTAATATATATTACTAGTATTTTAGTAATATATATTATTATACTTAAAAAATATTAAAAATTTTTTATTATTAGATTTTCATTTCATCACAGATCTAAATTTATACTGTATTGCTTTCTTACATTTATATCAGCATAAGTCTATATTATAAACCAATTTTTAAAATTCATTTTATCGTTGGAAGATTGTGCTTGAAAAATATATTTTTAGAAATCGGGCGAATAAATGTTGTGGTTACATATAATGTGACAGTTGCAAAAATTGTGCGCAGTGTATAAATTATGCTACCAATGTATGTATATCCATTTTGCGTATTTTACAGAAAAATCTTAAATTTATTAAAACATATTATGTGTGTATACAAATATAACTACTTAAACAGTTCAATTATCAAATAAACAAAAAGTACGAAAACAGGGTTTTTGTGCCGTCCTGCCATTCACAATAATATATACCATCACTGACTACATTTGTCACGTAAACACGTAATGAAATTCTATTTTCTACAGGTTGAGACGTTACGGTTACATTTTATTACAGTCAGATAAGCGTTTTCATTGTTGCTCGTATAACAAAAACGATCAGCTGTTACGACTACATTTACATTTCTACATTTACGGTCGGCTAAATGGGCCTTTATTCCTCTGAAATTGAGCAACTTCTGTCAGAAAAAAGAAGTGTCAGAAGAGAGTGCCAACTTTGCAGGTCTCGCCAGCTTAAAAATAGGCTACGGAAATGCATAATTCAGTTAAGAAATCTGCTTGAAATTGAGAGTGGCTTCCCTTAAAACCTATTTGGATGGTACTCCTCAGTCTGAATATTCCTTGTGAAAAGCAACAAAAGGCCTGAAAAACCCGTTAGAGGTAAGCCACCCCTGAAAAATGTTTTTACGACAAATGATTCAGCGAATAATGCAGCAGAATTACCATCATTTGCTGTTAGACTGCCTGTATCTTTGAGACTTAGTTTTCAAGATGTCGAAAACGTTATCGGTAATACAAACCCCATGAAAGCTCCCGGCATTGATCAAACTACTGGTAAAATGCTTAAACAGTTTCCTCGTGTAGCAAGAATGGTTCTACTTTTTATTCTTAACGCTATTTTACGCCTTGAATATTATCCTGCAGAGTGGAAGGTCTCAATGATTACTATGATACTCAAGCTAGGAAAGGATTTGACTAAGGTAGAATCATATAGACCAATAATTATGTTACCAACAATTTCAAAACTGTTCGAAAAATTATTAATGGCGAAGTTGAGTCCAGTATTAAACAGCACCATAGAACAAACACACAGACTAATCAGTGTCATAAGACAGACTTGGAAACAAGAAGCATTGTTCAGCTGTATTCATTAACACTTCCCAAGCCTTTGATAAAGTGTAGCACGATGGCTTGATGCACAAGATAAACTTAAACTTGCCTGCGAATACTCACGTGTATAAATGAAAAAGCTTGTTTTTTGTGGTTTGACAGGTATTATTAAAGCATTTTTCTTTTTAAATTCTCAACAATTTATTTAGATTATTGGGATATAAAGTTGAATGTTTGAAAATATCTTTCAAAAATGTCCAAAGCCTACTGATGATTAGGGTAGCTCTTCTGAAATTTCGACAGCTAGGAATCTTAGAAAACAAGAGGTTTATAAATTTTTTATTAATTCGAGTATAATATATATTTTTGAATCATTAGAACACAAGCCACAATTTTGTGGAACTCAAGGGGCAGAAAATCCACAAACAGCTTCATAACTCTCTCTGAGTGGCTTTTAGGCGAGTAAAATGAATAAATGTAAGAAGAACCCCCGCTAATATTTCTCCCTCTATATTTCCAGTGAGCTACCCACTAACTGCCCTGCTTAAAGCTGCATCCACACAAAATATTAGTTTCTGCTATTTTAGGTTCAACCAATCTAACTAGCCGCAGAGGGCTCCTAAAAATACCGAATGTACGACCAACTTCCAATATTTTTGTGAATCCACCATTTTTGTAGAATGTATCTAGCTTCTATCTTCAATCATTAGGGGATCGCCATACAAAATCTTAATATTAAAAAAAAATATTTTTAATTGTATACAATCTGACGGGATTTATTTTTTTTTATAGTTTTCAGGCTATGTCCAATAAATATTTTGTTATTTGTTAATCAGCTGGTATTATTGGAATAATAGCCAATAAGTGCTTATAAGAAAGAACTATGAAAAATCGTGTTTATAGATAAGTTAACCAAAATAACAAAAATATAATTCAACTAATATTTTAGCATTATTTTTTGGCAGTTTGAGATTATTTTTCGCTTTTTTAGCATTATTTTTAAGCCGATTTAGCTGTCAAATATATTTGGGTATGGCCACACTGGTAATCAGTTCAAAAGTGTATAAATCACTTATCAGTTATTATGCGTTTTAAGAATACAAATTTTTAATAAAATTTTTTTTGAATAAAGACCTCATTAGTTTTTACTTTCTGTTGCCGTTCTGTGACGTTCATTTCCGTAGCAAACATTTTACAATTAGTTTCTCCGTGAAAATATTCAGCTGTTTTTACAGTAGAGCATAAATAAAAGGAAAACATTGGAATGAAGAATAAAACATATACATATCTTGTGTGAAAAAACAAAAAAGGAAACAAATCAATAATTTAAATAAAAATAGTGATCAAACAGTCCACTTCTTTCGCACAATCTGCAGAGTTATGACACTTCTTATACAAAATTTAATTTTTTCTTCGCTAAAATAATATTCTTTTGATCATCCATAGTTGCTTAATTATTTAAAATGTATTAACTTTTAAAAATCTTTAGTTGAAACGAATTTTTTTAGCTTTCGCCAAAAAAAAATTATATACATTTTAATAAAAAATTAATGTTTCCATACCTGAATTAAGTAACACACACACATATCTGGCCGTCACTTAACGTTGAATTCTATTTTCAACAGATTAGTCCGTAACAGAACAGAACGTGAGAGCGAAAACAAACCATGTACATATAGTTTATATTGAACAGAAACAAAACAGCTGATCCAGAACGGAAAAGAACCTACAAACTAATTCTGCCTTAAGGCTGTTATTGAAGTTTTAAAAATATATACTCGTATAAAGGTTTTCCAAAATTAACGCAAGTGTGGCAGTCATAGAAAAATATTTCGATAACTGTCGGGTAAAAATTAGGTAGTCGTGAAGCAGCTCTGGGCTGAAGAACAGCTCTCGCGTATAGTAATTATTTCTTAAGTGCTGTCAGGCTTGTGTTTTGTTGTTCGGTCTTCGATAGTTTTGCGTCGCACTTGCACTGGTTAACGATTTGCCTCAACTGACTGTATTGCTTTACAGTTTTTTTAGAGGTTATTCATTGTTAGCCACGTTGGAACTTCCTATGTGAAGGCATAGGCCGTTATAGTTAGTCACAGCGACGCTACAAACGTACTGTACCATCTTGGGCATTATGGTCTTTGTCACCCCGCCCATACTGTGCATTCTATACTTTACAACTGTATAGTTTCTAAATAATAAAAAAAATAAGTATTGTATGATGGAAACACGAGTCTTATTAGTGAAGAACACTTCAAAAATATTTATATAAAGTTTCAAAAACTAAAAACACTAATAACCAGTTAATTTTCCGTATAACGCGTTGAGAGTTTTTTTAACTCCCAAAGTTGCCTTCAGAAATCGCCGAAATCCTCAGTATGACAACTTGAATTTTCTCACTAAATCGAATGACCGTTAACCGTTCAAATACACAATTCACGGCAAAAACGCGCGCCGAATATGGAAACCTGGTTCCGATTCAGTTAGCGAAGCGGTCAGATTGGCACACACTTTATGCTTTAGAGAACTTTCCGCAATTAAATGGCATTCCTTTAATTTTCTGGTTTTAACTATATACAACCAGCCATGCAAGCACACATGCTTGTTTTGATTTGTTTTCATAACGTCAATAATGTGTCATCAATCATTTTTGTTGCCGTTAAAGCTGCTGTTAAACTGCCTCGATGTTCTAGGAAAAATCATGATTGTCCCTTTTTAATGTTCAAGTCATCTTTTAAAATGAAATCAGTAAACATGTCACCAAACAAGACTCACACAAACACAAGAGCACACTCACACACGTTGAAGAAAATCTTCATCCTTCAAACCTCATAATGATATATTTAACCTTTAACGATAAAAACCTCAATGAAGCGTCAACAAAAACATGTATTTTTTCGAAAGTATTTTGTTGCAGTTAATGTTTTTTGTTTTTTGACTGACGTTTGTAGGTGGCAGTCAAGTGCAGATTTTTATACTTAAATATCAAAGTTAATGTTTTTTCCTGTTATATGTACATATATACTCGTACATATGTAAGTATGTTCTATTTATAAAAGAACAACAAATATTTATGTGTTTAACTAAAACAACAGCAAAATGACTGACTAAGCATTTGCACAGAGCAGAGGCTTCATCAATGTGTATTGTAGAAAGAAAACACGCTAAAGTTAATGGTTTTGAACGTACATAATTACCTTTCATCGTTTTAGGACATTAAAAAAAGTTATGGAAGAAAATAAAGAATAAGAATCTGTCATCTGCAATATCGATTTCATTGTGACTGCTTTGCACACCCCTACGTTAATTTTGGTTAGCAGGGAAAGTGACACTGACATGACAGTGATTAAATATCACGTGTTGGTCTCTTTCTGATACGAAAAATGCTTTCCGAAAAGCAAAAAAAAAGTGTTTTTGGGAATATATATACTAGTGGGATATTGATTTTGTTTCGAATTACGAAGTAACCATCATTTTATTTAAAGTCAGATTAATGAATAACTAAGTTCATTATAGAAAAATTCAATTGCTATTTATCTAAAGAAAAAAGAAAACAATTTTTTGCTTAGATCAGCCGGTATACCTTTGCAAAAAACCAGAAACCTGTAGAACCATTCGTTAGGTCAATTGCGTTGTGAAAGACTTCCACATATCAAATTAGAACTACTTTGTTCCTAGGGTGGCTCTAAATTTCAAATTGTTCTAATTTCTGGAATTTTTTGTTTGTTTCTTCCCTTTTCATATTCGTTTAAAAAAGAATTAGTTTAATCGTTGATTTTACCACAATATACTTTTTATTAATGTTCATCATCACTATTCGACGTTTTAATATTTATTTTATTTGATCTTGTTTATGTAAAAAAGTCTAATTTTTGCAGCTAAAGATGTTTTTATTTTCCCGAAGATGCTAACAAATTGTTAGCGAAATATTGAAAATAAATGTTGAACTTTTTATATAAAACCAATAAAGATCTTTAGCTGCAAAAATAGGAATCGTTTAAATTAGGCACCGACATCATGTCGAATGTACAAAAATTTAAACATATTTGTGTTCCCCTCTGGACATACATAGTTCTGCATTAGGGTGACTAATTATTCAATTTTTTTTCTAAAACCGGGTTTCGAATAATGCCAATTAAAACAAACGGTAAATAAAAAATAATCCGGTTAACCCGGATTTTTCCAGCACAATAATTAAACAAATTTATTAGTAAAATAATAATTGAATAAAAAAGTAAATCGCAGTTTTAATTTAATTCACGCTTTTGACACTCACCAAGTTTTCATGCTGTCAGTAAATGTTCTTACGATTTTCCAAATGGGTTAGTTTCTAAAAACGGAAAATACAAACATTTTATTTCGTATTATATAGAGTTTTGTTGCAACGCTTACATCTGGAAATTTACCAGCCGTAGATACGCTTCATGTCAAGAAAACAGGTGCAGTGGGTCTTGCGTGTAAACACATACACGAATTCGCCGTGTTTATAAGTTGGCCGCGCATGCACTGATAACGCCGGCAAAATGACTCGCGTTGGACCACGACTTATTTTTCTTATTCTATTCTTTGACGAACACAAGTAGTTAACAGTGCCGAGGCTGTAAAATCAAATTTCCTAATAAAAAGGAAGGCCCAGCAAATACCCTAGTATTTTATTATAAGAACCCTTGAGAGCTGGCGGGTGAAACAACGCTGGTAATTTACACTTCAAATAAGTGCTTAGTGTATCGACGAACCGCAGTACTCATATGTATATGCCACACTACTCGTACCAGAGACGAGCGGTTTAAGCATTAATTATTCTGCCATAAAAAGTTCGTTATTCTCTCATCCGATGAAGCCGCGTACCCATAAATCCTTTTTGGAATGGTGATTACTAGACAAAAATATGTTTTCCCCGATATTAGTCCATATATATTTGAGCATATTTAGTTCAAATTTGTAATATATACTATTTGTGATTATCGTAAAGGGTATTTTAGATTCGGCCCAGCGGTATACACTGCACTCTTACTTGTTCATATTCAAAATGTCAACCAAAATATGACTTAGACGCTTGATTAAGATGAGTTCAACTGTTCCTAGAAAAATTTCAAATTTATCGCTTAGTATAAAATATTTTTTGCATAAGTTTTTGTAATATATGAATATGGCATTTTTTTACCACTAATATTAAATATGTAGACAAAAGAAACATTTTCAGTAGTGCGTAGTGAATAACATATACGAGTATTAAGGCAAAATGATATTGTATCTTATTTTCAGTTCTGAAGCTGTTTTGTTTCTATTCAATTGAAAGCCTGTACCCCTGCAAATAATATTGAACTCCGGTATTCAATTTAGCTGGAAAAACTGGTAACGAGAGCGGATTGATTTTGAAGCCACCTAGTATGTAGGAAAAAAACAAATTTTTTTCAAAAGCCATTTATTTCTCAGCATAGTCTCCTTTTAGCTCAATACACTTAGTAAGACGATATTGCAACTTTGTTATAACATCTGAATAATACGCGTTAATTTCGGTAATCACTTCTTCGATTGAGATGATCTTTTTCCTGCGAGCCTTTTTTTCAAGTATGGAAACAGGTAAAAGTCAATAGGAGCTAAATCTGGACTATAAGATGTTTGATCCACTAATTCTAAATATATTTCAAGTAATTTTATAATTGTATATAGTATTTATTGTGGGTCTTTTCTGAAGAAAATCGATGAGCAATATTCCGTATGCATCACAAAATACAGTGATCATAACCTTGCCAGCGATGTAGTGGTGGACTCACGTTTCATGAATAGTTATTAATCGATGCCAAAAATTAACAGGATTACGCTTTATCATGTCCAAAAATTGCTGTGAAGTGGTCTGTCTGAACTCAGCAAACGCGGCACCTATATTACCGATAGCTTTTCCATATGCAAAAGCTGGTGCATATAGAACATATTTCTCCTAAATTCGTGGAGTTTTTTGATACATCTTTTCAGGGATTTATAAAACTAAGGAGTTTACTTTCTTTTAAGAAAACTTTAAAAAGATTTTCTGTAACATAAACATATATCTTTCGCATTTCCTTTATAACTGTTGTTAAATGGTTTATTTTTCTTCTTTAAACCCTCATATCATTTATTAATAAATAATTTTTTTTCGAATTTTTGTAATATAAATACATAGAATTATGTATTTTTATCTTTATAGGTAGCCTATTCGGAAATAAAAACTATTTGCAAATAACTAACTCGCTGTTTGTGCGCCAATTTGTTCATGAAAAAACTGGATTTTGTTCAAAATCTAGATAATTGGTGGCACTGCTAATGTAAATGGCATTTTGTTTACTAAAATAATAAAATTAAATTATAACAAATAAGAGTCTACTCGTAGCATATTCGGCTGGGCCGAATCTAAAATACCCTTCACGACAGTCACGTAAATATATAGTATATATTACAAATTTGAACTAAATATGCTCGGATATACATATGTATATATATATGGACCGACTTCGAGGAAAAATATTTTTGCCTTGTAATCACCACTTTAAAAAAGAAATCTTTCATGGAAATGTTCATGGGCAAATTGGTTTAGGCTATATCTTGGTTATTTTCCATTTTCTGTATTTTAGTAGCCTTTGTAACTATATAACGAGAACTGCTTTTAAGCAAAAAAAAATGTTCATGGAAAAACCGATTATCTGTATTTTAATTACCTCTTTTAATAATCAGAACTAATTTTAAGCAAAAAAAAATTGTTTATGGAAAAATCAGTTTAGGCTATATGTTTAATGGTTTTCTCAGAAACGGTATTTCAACGACCGACAGACGGACATCGCTTAATCGATTTTCTATTAATTCCCATTCAAAGTATATATACTTTATAGGGTCGCAAATGAAAATTGTAGAAATTACAAACTTATATATTCCCTTTACATTTTTGTGAAGGGTATAAAAATTTCAGGTTTTTTATAATTCAATTCAGACATATAATAGCCAAAATAAGAAATTTGTAATATTTGTTTCTGCTCGCAATTTTTGTCATAATTCGTGTGTGCCACAACGACGAAATTGTGAAGCAATGTGGCAACTTTTTATGTCTTATTTGCAAATAAGTTTTTAATTGGTAATTGCTTTTGAATTTTTAAATTCGATTTTCAGTTTTTGTACATTTGTACATCGGGCAAAGTTTTTCCTTTCAAATTTGTATTGTAAAAAATACTTCTTAAAGGCAGAATTAGTTTGTACGTTCTTTTCCGTTCTGCCTCAGCTGTTTTGTTTCTGTTCAATATAAACTATATCCCTGCAGAAATCGAGACTACTCCTTACACGCGTGTAAGGAGTACTTCACAAGGGGCCAGGGCTAGTCCAAAAGTAATCCAAATTAATGGGGAAAACATGCTCCATTTTACATTACAATGTCCTAGTAGAGGACCATGTAATCCAAAAAAACATTACGTCAGAGTAGTTCAAAAACTAGTCCAAGTAACTACTCCGCAAATTATTAACACAGGGTTAGTCTTGAAATTACTTAATGTCACTAATCCATGGATTACCACAGAAAACTAGTTTGGAAACCATTTTACACTATTACCCCGTGGAATATAAACAAAGGACTAATTTTCAAATTACTCTGATGTGAATACTCCATGGAACACCACAAGAGACTAGTTTGAAAACTATCCTTTGGTAATATTTCTTGGAGCACCCCAAAAAATTTTTTGCAAAAAAAAAAAAATCAAAAGAAATGTAATCACAAAATTTTTCATATACAATTATTCTTCATTTATTAAAAAACTATAATAAACAAAAACAAGTAATAATAAACAAATTAAACGCATATGAAGGTTTTTTATAAACAAAAAATAAATAAATAATTGCAAACATAAATGTATTCATAGAATATACCTGCCTTCTTCAACCCTGCATAAAAAGTATAAACCCTGATTTCGAATATTTAATCTATTTTTGGTACACTTAGATTCCAAAAAACCAATTAATTTCATACATTGGTCATAGGAGTTTTATATATAGTTTATTCTAAAATTTGTACAGATTTTATGGGACGTCGTTCATTTACCCAAAAGTCTATATACATATAAAAAATGAAATTCAGTAATATCTATACTATCCAACAAAAACATTTGAGTACTAATAATAATAATAAACATTTAAATATGTATACTTAGTGTATACTAATAAGACAGTGGATATTATTTATTAATTATGTTTTCTTAAAACTTAAGCAAAGAACTTGAATTGATTTGCTGAGTTGACTTCTTTTTTGCACAAATGAACCGGAAGTGTCGTTTCTTTACGACTTGAAGTGCACTCCTCATTTCTTTATCTGCATTGGTAGAATATGAGTTAATTGCATCTGAAAACAATATTACTTGTTGATATTACACCGTGTTGTTTATACAACAAATACATACCTATAACAGTTTTATAGAAGTTTTTATAACCGCGTAAACTTCTCTTCCCACATATTCCATCAGTATTATACATAACGCACAATTCTCTGGATAATATACGTTCGAGATTTTTGATAGCACTTCCGCATAATACGTCTTTTATTGCTGTTATCTATGTATAAATTTTTAAAAATGAGCCAATATGTATTCGTTACACTTTTTAAAAGCTCAATATTTTGTAATAATTACATATTTGTCCTCATTAGCTTCGTTTATATCTGCTTCTATCTTCTGGAGATCTTCTTCAGTTTTTATTGGAAATTTTTGGATTAGGGCGTTTATACTTTGGCGCACTTTTTGTAGACCTTGTAGCTGTAGTTTTTGATCACTCAGCATTTCGACTATTATTTTCTTTTGGTCAACCGTCGTTACTACAAATATTAAAGTAAACTTATTAAGATAAAAATAGTAAGTTTATAAACTAATAAAACCTTGTAGTTTTGACACCTGTTAGGTTTTTGTGATCGTCTCTCATTTCCATAATGATTTTGTTTTGTTGGTCTATCATTTCTGAAACATAAATTAACAATGTAATTGCACTAATAAAAAACTATGATAAACATTTTTGAAACCGGATTTTACTAAGACTGAAATATTATTTTTTATTTTGTTTTTTTTTTTATTAGATCAAAAGTTGTGAATTTGACATGTTAGAAACGTACCTTTAAATTGTATACAATCACAACATGGGGTTTTTTTGGCACGATCTAAACAGAAACAGAATATATACGACAGTGGTAATATTTTATACTTACAATTTAAGAGTTCGCTGCAGGCATTAAGTCTTAACAGGTTTGAGTGTTTTCTTTCCATTTTAACAGTATATTATTTTATTATTTTTAATTTATTGTAAATATTAATTTCGTTATTATTAAGTGCAGCTATGTAAGATTGGTATTAAAAGCAGTTTATTTTCAAAGGGCAATGACAGAAGTTTGCAATGAATAGTATTTAAATTAAATATACTTTCTTCTTCTTCCACCAAGTTATCAGCAGAGCATATGCCTAATGCCGACAGTGAATTTATTGGTTCCTCAAAAAATGGCTGAATATTTTTAAAACGTTTTTCCACTACTAAAGTTTTATTGTTTTGTCCAATTTTGAAGCAAGAGATTTTAAAAGGCTCATAAGGAAGTACAAGGCATACATTATTTGGAGCTTTTATACTTAAGTCATAATCTTCGGATGAATAACTATAAATAACACCATTTTTCTCTTTTAATCCACAATTCTTTTGTATTTTTAGTATAGATGTATGATAATTTCTTTTAAACAATTGCTCCAAGATGCAAGTGGGCTTGCGAACGTTTTTTTTTAATCATCTGCAAATGATTTTCAAAGTCGTATGCCGAGAAATTGTATAGCAAACCGTGTTGCCTGACGGCATATATGAAGCATACTGTGTACATTGTATGTTACACCTTGGGGGCCAAAAACGATACTAAAGTTTTCATGGAATACTCGTAATAAATTTTCTGCAGATCCGATATTATTTGTAAAATTTTTTGGGCACGACAATAACCTTACAGCACAATGTAACTGGAGAAATATGTAATAAAAATCAGCGCTGACATTATTTTTTAAAGCTACAATTCCGGTGTATAAAAGGAATTGACGAAATTCGGTCGCTTTCCAATTGGCAACTTCGTCTAAACGTCGTGGCAATCTGGTAAAATCATTCGTCATATTTTTCTTTAGAGAAACCAATAAAGTTGATATGTTTACCTTTTCAAATTTGAACTACCTTCAATTAATTTATTTTGCATAAGTTTTTTCAGCATTTTTCTAGGAACGCCCAAATCAATAACGTGCATAGGATCAAGGGGAATTTGGCTGACCATATTTAAACCTATCTTCTCCAAGGGCGTTTTAGTATTAAGAAACTTTAATTGGTGTTGATTTTTATATTTTTTGTTAGCAAAGTCCTCATCACTAATAACTTCCGCAATTTCTGTGCTATAAGATAAAATGTTGCATATTTTTTTCACAGTTTGTGTACACTTTGAGCATCCACTAGATAACGAGTGATAAGCAATGCCACAAACAAATGACTTTGCGGGTGCATCACAAATTACAGTCCGTACTTTAAAAACTATTTCTTTTGTGCCAATTTTTAAATTATTTTTCTGAAAATCAGAAATTTCTTCTATAAATTTTTCCAAAAATTCGTTTACATCATATGGCTTTTGTTTTCCAAAATAAATGCCATCTGCAAACACTTCTATATTTTTGATATTAATTACTTTAATTAGTATTGGCCAAAGTTGTGCATTTGAACTTTTAAAAACTGGTAAACCGTCTACGTTAATATCACATATTATTTCGTCATATATTTCAAATAAATGTGCTACTTTCATTAGATTAATTTTAATACCAAAATGCACATATTGCCCAGGTTGCACTGTCACTATATCTATTTGCGAGTCCACTCGTTTGAATAGAGCAGCTGCAGAAATCGGCACATTAATTCCATTGTTTTTCAATATACACAACAGATCTCTCATGTGTTTACGGGAAGTTCTGCCGTTCATCTGCCATTGCCCTAAATTACTAATTAAATTACTTTGGTAGTTTACGTCATTTAATTCTACAGGTGGATCCTCTAAATCAAAAGAATCGTCTCCCCCTGTAGATTCTATTTTGATAGAATCTAATTCTTCATTTTTGCACTCATTGAACGAATTTGCGTTCTTTTTTAACAAGCCTTCTTCGATGACGAGCACTGCACTTCATTTTATTTTATTGTTATCAAACTTTTTATTAATTATTTAATTTTTACCTACAGCAGAAGAAACTTTTTCACTTTTAAGCATTCGGCTTGTCAGAAAACAAAAAATGGCGTAATAGTGTTACCATAGTTGTATTATTTTTTTAATAATGTGTTGCGAGTGTTACCAAATATACTTTTTTTAGTCATCATGGTCCTTGTTTGCATTACATCGGACTATGTTGAAACTACTCCTTTTTACTTAAAACGGATCATGTAGTCCAATAATTTCTGCAGGGATGTGCATGGTTTGTTTTTACTTTTTCGTTCTGTTCTGTTGCGGACTAATCTGTTGAAAATAGAATTCAACGTTAAGTGACGGCCAGACATGTGTGTGTGTTACTTTTTTCAGGTATGGAAACATTAATTTTTTATTCGAGTGTATATAATTTTTTTTGTAGAAAGCTAAAAAATTTTTTTTCAATTAAAGATTTTTAAGTTAATACATTATTATGAATTATTAAACATTATTATGAATTAAGCAACTATGGATGGTGAAAATAATATTATTTTACCGAGGAATAAATTATATTTTGTATAAGAAGTGTCATAAACTTCTGTAAGAAAGAAGTGGGTAGTTTGATTATTATTTCTAAATTATTAATATGTTCTTTTTTGTGTGTTTTCACACAAGATAATATTTATGTACATATTTTATTCTTCATACCAATGTTTTTCTTTTATTTGTGCTCTACTGTAAAAAACAGCTGAATATTTTCACGGCAAAAGTAATTGTGAAATATTGGCCTCAGAAATGAATGTCACAGAACAGCAACAGAAAGTAAAAACTAATGAGGCCTTAAGAAAAACTTATGAGCTAAAGCCCGATGTACAAAAACCAAAAATCTAATTGCGTTTGAGTTATCTAGTTGCAAATAAAAATATATGTCGACATTTCATAGGCGCTACAAAACACAAGCTGTTTATAATTTTTTGATTTGTATCAATTATAAATGCTAGTAAAGTGAATAAAAAACTCAGTTGTTTAAAAAGGAAGACTTTGATGAAAATTTTTTATTCTTAATTCAAATGATATTCTTTTGATTATGCTTACTTTAAAAAACAGCTAAACATTTTCATAGAAAAAGTAATTGTAAAACATAAGCCACAGAAGAAAACGTCAAAGAGTAGCAACTTTTTTTTTATTCTGTATAAATTTTATTTCACAGGACAATTCAATTACAATAGGTTGCCTCAGCGCCTAGAAGGTATTGTTGAGGCGAGTTGGCAAGATTTTAGTTTCCTTTAAATTTATACAATGTAATAATAATTAGAAAGAAAAATAAAAAAAAACGACAATAATATATTGTATGATATGACAGTAAAAAATTCGATTTTGAAGCCATTATAAAAGTTCACTTATATGCTGCAAAATGTGTTGTTTTAAAAGTCTTTTGAATACTGAAATTCTACTTTCTTTTTTCAAAATTTGAGGCAAGTTATTATACTCACGACTACGCATAAACTCTATTCGTTGTTTAGTTGTTTCCAGCCTACAAAAGGCTACTAGTAAATTTCAAATACTTCTGGCATTTATTGCATGATTATTCCTCATGAAATGGATCGTGTGATGTCCAATATTGCGTAAACACTTGAATACATGCAATAATAGTTGCATTTTGTAGATACCAAATTAGGCAAAATTGTTTGGCAATGATCAACATACAAGGATATGGTTGAATATTTAACCGGAAGGTTGTATACGACTTTTAAGGGTTTGTTTTGCATTCTTTGAAGTGCTTTAAAGTCATTAGTTTTCTTATAACCATATAAAATTGCTAAATAGTTTAACTGGCTTTGTATTAAAGCATTATAATTGAGAGCTTAGTATCCTTATCACATTTATTTTTAAATTTATATAAAATTCCGACAGCTTGTGCAATTTTGCCTTTTAGGGATCGTATATGTTCATTCCAAGCGAGATTGTTTTGTAAAATTATGCCCAAGTACTTTATAAAGCTGTGCTCAAAAACTTCCGCACATTCAACAAATACCGAAAAGTCATTCGTTTTATTTGCATTTAAAACAAGTTTGTTTACCCGAGCAAAACTCTCAAAGCTGCATTGCGCTGTATATAGGCTTTGACGACTGTTTCATGTTTATATGAATAAAATAAACAGATATCATCTGCATACATGAATATTTTCCCAGTATGGTAAAGGTTGTGTGAATCATTTAGAAAAATAGAAAACAGCAAAGTCCCTAGAACACTGCCCTGAGGTACTCCGCATAAAGCCGCACGTAATGACCTTTTGGTACCGCCAATCTGTACAAATTGTTTTCGTTCAGTTAGATAACTTTTTAGTAAGGACAATTCATTTCCACATATACCATAGAAGTTTAGCTTTTGCAGCAGTAGATCATTATCTATGAGGTCAAAGGCTTTACTAAAATCGTAAAAAATTCCAGCTACGCCACTCTGTTCTTCACCCAAACCTTTGCAAATGGAATTTATAACATTGAGAACTGCTTCCTCAGTTCCACAGCCTTCTTCGAAGCCATATTGGAATTTATTGAGCAATTTGTTTCTATTCATGTACGACGAAATTTGGTTATGTAGGACTCGCTTAAATACATTATCAATAATGGAGAGAACTGCAATAGGCCTATACATATTAGCTGTTACTGGAGTTTTACCCTTGGGAATAGGAGAAACTTTATAAATTTTCAAGATACTCGGCAAACTGGCAGTATTTATAATATTATTGAAAATTTGTACAAGGTGAGGTGTTATTTCATTTACACACTTCAACAATATTCTTGGAGTAATGTTGTCGTGACCACAGCTTTTGCCCGGTGTCAAGTCTAGTATAATATTTATCACTTCATCTGGCTTAGTGAAATTAAAATTAAATCTTGTTCCGCATTGAATTAGCGTTCTAAGGGAGTTGATAGAATCTGTTGGCAGAAATTGAGGTTGTGACCTTAAATTTGTTACAGATTGAATAAAATATTTATTTAGTAACTCAGCTTTTTGTAAATCATTGCAAATTTCATTACCATTAGCATCTTGAATTGTGGCACATTGTCGTGAATTCCTATTAAGGGATTTATTAATAAACTTCCAGCTTTTTCTTGGGTCGTGTTTTACTTTTTCTAAACTGTGTATATAAAAGTTGTTCAAAGACTGTCTACATGCCTTTTTTATTACATTACTAATTCGTTTCAATTTGCTCGTAACACCTTCATTATCTGGAGTTCTTCTTCTTATCCTCAACAATTTATTTTTATATGTTATTAATTTTTCAAGATTTCCGTTAATCCAAGGTGTAATGTTGTATTTATTATTCCTTTTTATGTTTTTCTCAGTCGTAGAGATCTGCACAGCACTTTCCAGGCACGATATAAAAGAATTCGTATCAATAGATGGATCACCGGTTCACAATTCACTTTGAATGTAATATTTTGCGAGAACTAAATCACAAAATAAACGTTTTTCATTAGCAAAATGAGGGCTACAGGTTTCTATTTCAATTCGGCAGGAAATCATATTATGATCGGTCATTTTACATTTTTGTTTATTCTACATACATGTCACTGTAATTATTGCTGTAAACGTGGTCAATACACGTACCACTTCCAGGGCGTGTTATCATTTTATGGTAATTCATAAAGTCATACGTTGTAAGCAAATTTACTAGCTTTTCTGAAATTGGAATATTCAAAGCATCAATGTTGGAATCACCAACAAAAATACATGGACAACGCCCATATTTCCTAAGCATATGTTCCAAGTATACTAGGAAACTATTTGACTCACATTTTTGTGATCTATAAAATGTGAAAAATTTTATTTCTTTACAATTTAACTTAATTTCCTCCAATGATAAAAGAACAGCATCAATAAAATCTTTGCTCTCACAAACTTCAACTTTATACTTTAAATTATTTTTGATAAATACAGAGGTACCACCATAGCCATCAGATCTGCAACAATGTATAGAATTATAACCAGCGATGTTTTATAATTGCACCAAATCTTTCTTTATCCAAGTTTCTTGAACGGCAATGATATTAATTCCTGTAAATTAGCTATTAATTCTTTAAATTTATTGAATTTCATAATTGTTGAAATACTACGAATATTAATTGAAACAACAGTAAATAATGAACTAGAGTTATCTAAATAATTATTTAAAGTTGATAAATTATTAAAATATTGAGTTTTAATCATAAATAAATTTTTACAAAAACAATAGTTTAACAAATATATGTATACCTTGTATTGAAATTAACATTCATCATCACCATCATGAACCACAGGAGCAGCAGCTCGATATCTCAGAGTTCTTGGCTCTGTTAAAACTAACGAGGCCTTTTTAAAAATAGTTTCTAAGCCGAGAAAATAAGAAGATTGTGTACTTTCGATGGATGTCATACTGACGCATAAAAAATTTATGTCGATATCAAAAATTACGTAATATGAACGGGCTACTATTGGAAAATTCGATTTTGTCAGCGGGCTAGAAAATTATGTTGAAAACTTAAACTTACAATCTTTTAAAAGCAGTACCAGTTTAGCAATTTGCTCTCTAGATGGAATATATACGATTCAAAATTCTAAAGCAGCTTTTTTTAACGAAGACTATGGTTGACAATAAAAGCTCACGGAATTACCAAACTGGTCAAGTAAGAGTTTTTCTATGCTCTTAAATCCACTGCTTAATATTGCGTGTAAAAGCAAGTAAAAGTATTCTCAAAAAAAGTTACTAACAAGCAAAGAAGATCCGAATTTTCTAATAAGACATATTTGAAAGTTTCTGCTACCGCTTAATTTTTTTCTCTCTAAAAATTTGGTTTAATGACACCTTATTTGTTAAAGAGATTTATTTTACCTTTTATTTCACTTTATTGTGTCGATTTAGTCATTATCTATTGATAGCTTTTGAAAATAAATATAAATCTTAAATGCTATTAATAGCCCCCAATTAGTTTTACGCTTATATTGTATTTATGACCTCACATTAACAAAGTCTTTAACGGTTATTGTCACACCTGAAACTATGATAAAATTTACCCGGTCGAAATGTGACTTGAAGCAGGAAACGTAACTCAATCAACTTGCTTCTTTATCAATTGTTCTGTTTTAGCCCGAAACATAATGGGCCAAATGAAGAAATACAAACAAACAAGCAAAACCAATAAACTTCAATCGTTACAAGTAATAAATTTAACACTGATGATTGAGCTTCCAAATCCAATTGATGCCCTCAAAAAACCAAATAACTGCTGTTTTTTTTTCCTTCGTTCAGAGTCATGACTGAAATACACACAAAAATTACAATTTATTGGTTGGATTCTACGATTTCGTTTGTTTATTTTGAACTTGGAAAAGGAAAACGAAACAAAAAATAATAATAACCAACGAAAAGAAATAAATGAAAATACTTGAAAACAAAGTAAAAATGACAATAGATGTCCTTTTCACAATGTTTATACTCGGAACTTTTGCCACGGGCTGGCTGGTGGTAATAAAAACTAAAAATAAAGAAAAGCTATCACAAGCTGACCATTCTAAGCACACACGTTAACCGAAGAGATTTATTACCTAAATAACAAAAGGGATTGGCGTATATGTATTGTATGTATGTATTTGTCGTTTAATTTATTGCCGTTTTTAGCCGGCTTGCATATACTCACTCGTAGACCTTTATGGGCAGAGAAGCATCATGTGTATGGGTTTGTTTTTTATTCGTTAACTTAATGTCAGACCGTTTAGTGATGTATTTGACTTTTTATGCAGTTAATACCTGTAAAATTAAGTTCAAATGTGTTTCGGCACAGAGAATATATTGTTAAGCCAAAGCGGCAAATTGTCAGCAAATATTTTAAGATCGTTAATAAAATGCTGGAGATATTTGTTGTTTAATAGGACCTTGGAGTGTTATTAAACAGAAAATAGTTTTGGCAAAAAATAATATGCTGAATGATATCGCTTCTAAAAACAACCGAAATGGTTTTTTATTTAAGGTGCAAGGTTTTATTTATTATTAAAGACGAGCAACTCGATTATTGCTTAAGTCTGTGAAAATTATAATTAATTTTTAAAACTAAAATTACGTCTACTTATATACTACTTATGAGAAGTTCCAGACGACTCATACTAATGTTATTATTAATGTTTGGGAAACCAATGTGGTTCCCACGGCTTAGAGGTAAGCTGATCAGACTTTACATACGTATATGGTTCAAGGCCATAAATTGTGTCTTTGGTATGTACATACATATGTGTATATGTGGTGCGATTCAAGTGTTTAGATTTAATTGTAACAGTGCCACACACATGCATACGTACTTTCATAAACCCATATCATTCGCACCTCAAGTGTATTTTCAAATTGCTGCACTTATTAGGCGCACTGTCGCGACAACGGTCAGTGATAGCAAAAGGTGTCAAGTGACGAGGGCTATGAATTTATAAAATGTAACCTGATATTCTTTTAGTTATTTCTTATACATGCCTTTAACAGGATGCATTCATGTTATGACTAAAAGAGTGTCGTGATCATGCTACACTTCATTCGTTTATTGGGTTAGTATACTACGATCGAATAATAAGACCTATAATATATTTTATTACTTTAAAACAACAATAGTTGTTATTCCAATTAATAATTCAATTGAAATATGTTCTTGCGGATATAAAATTAAGAACCTTTTATATTTAGGACAGTTTTCTGGCTAGGCACTTTTTATATCCACTCCTTAATATAAACAAATACGGTGACCCAATATGAAAGTGGGACACTGTGGTAAAATTTGGTTAACTCTAAAATTTAAAGTTTTTTAGTTACATAAACTATATTTTTTAAAAGCTTAATGAAGAGCATTTCATTTATCAACTACTTCTGGCATGCAAACGCTCTTATATTAAACTTTTAAACTTGGCTGGTTGTAAAGAAAAACAATCTCTAAGTTTATATTGTAATATTTTTTCAAATAAAAAAACTAAATAAATAAATAAAACTTAAGAAAACAAATAATTCGTCTTTAAATTAATAAAATTAATTTTTATGTCATCCACTTTCAACTCTACTAACGAGTGTCAGCATGTAAAATTTACATATAACAGCAGCTATATTTTCATTTAAAATTTGGTTTAGAAAAAAAATTAGCAAAAATCAAAAATATAAATACATTAGATCTATTCACAAATTTGTGATTGCAAATTTATGCAATTGCAAATATATGCTATCAATTGTGAACTACCTTTGTTGGTTTAGTTTGTACTACTTTTTGCAAAGCAAGAAATTCACAGCTGATTGATAATTAGAGTAGAATATAATTTTCTAAAATTTTAGTCAAAAATAAATATGCCGAAAAAAAGCTTTAAGAAGCAGTTAGTGGATTTTTTTTAATAGAAAAAGCGATTTTAAGGTAGATAAAGACACCGATTGGTGTTTTTTGAATGCCGGATGAGCGACGGCAACTAAGCGGCGATTACGAACTAATTGGCTTGGATCCCTGATTGTCAGCTACCGATTTGCAATTAACTTGTGCATAAACAAAGCAAATAAAAACTATAAGTTTTAAGTATTGCACATAAGACTAGCAAATGTATGCCTGTGTATTTTGTTAGTATAGAGTAAAAATATGCTAAACCTTTTTGCAAATGCAATGATGCAATACCATTTGCACGAGACTGTGAATAGAGCTATGATGCTACAGCCCAGCTTATAAAAAGGTTTGATTTTAAATTAAGAGTGAATTGAAATCAAATGTATTCTCAAACTGATACACAGAAAAAAATTTTGTTCGTGTTCAATAACGAAATTCGTTGAATCAAATAAAAAATTGTTTGAATGCGGGCCTGTAAAGGAATTCGTAGATTCAAACAAAAGTTAAGTAAAAATAATTATTGATCGAAAACAACTATTTTTTACACAATAATCGAATACGATATCCAAGGTTATTTTTTGATTTTTATATGCATACAAATTATTTTTTCAGACAATAATTTTGTTGATTTTTTTTTACTATAATTTTTTCTGTGTACTGATCTGAAATCAAATTGAAAAGCGTGGCATTATCAAAAAAATGGAGATTATTTTCAATTTGAAAAACTCATTTATTATAGTTTTGTTTTCAAATGATATTTCCAAACGTTTTCTAAATGTGGAATACAAATCAAAGCTAATTTTTGCTCTACAAATTCATATTTCCTTCGTTTTATTTTTGGTTAAATTTCTATTCAAACAATTGAGTTTATGTATCTAATTAGGTTCTAATATTGATACCAATAAAAAAATACAAACAGCTTGTTTTCAATGTTTCCTAGCTATCTATACATCGATATTTTAAAGGGATATAATATTGAATGTTTGGGAATATCTTTCCATGGTTTTCAAGTCAATTAATAAACATGGAAAACAAGCTCATTATAATTTTTAGATTGGTATTAATATTAGAAGCTAAGAAAGTGAATAAACTCAGATGTCTGAACTACTTCTATTTCCACAAAATTATCTTTAAATATTTAATTCAGAATGGTAAGCAATAGATTTTACGTTCAGTGCTCATGATATTACCAGTAGTGAAAAACAGCCACATGACACATGCACTGGCACCGAAGACGTAACCGCACCTTGATATATCGCAGCTACCACACACGCAAAGTTTATTTTGGAAAATCTTGAGTTTGGTGGTAGCCAGGGTAAATAAAAAATGTTTCGTTGCCACCACCAAACTCAAAGTAAATTTTCCGTGTGCGAAATCAGTGTATTCTTTGCGAGTTTTGATAATGGCACCATATTTTTGTTTCTGTTATGCGCTAAATTTCATTGCACAACAGAATCATTTAAAATGATTTAATTAAGGTAATAATTTTGTCAATTTCAAAAAAAAAAAAAAAAAATCTGATATTATTGAAAAATGATCAAAGAAGTACAAAAACGTAAAGTTTACGGCCTGTTCGACGATATCAAATAAAAATGTATGCGAAACAAAGTTATTCACTCACATTCGAATCAATTTGGGTTTGTCTATGTCACCATTATTCGTTCGCATGTACTTATGTATTTTAATTGAATTTTGACTCATCGTTCGCATAGAATGAAGTTAGAAAAAACCGAAATCAATTTTCTTCTGAACTTATCCTTTCGACATCGGCGAACGCGCTGTTAATTTCAATTATGGGCCTGTTTTCTGTGATAGCTGTTCTATTTCATCATTAATAAGTTAATAAGACGTAAACATATATTAAAGTATCACAGCAACAAATAGTTTTTTGAATCAAAGACAGTTTAAATTTTGTTAAAGTTTCCAAATTTCCTGCTATTGTACAAACTGGTTTAAAACATGCTGCCATGCCAAAATTTTTTAAAATATATTATGTGTGTATACAAATTTAACCACTTAAACAGTTCAATTATCAAATAAACAAAAAGTACTAAAACAGGGTTTTTGTGCCGTCCTGCCATTCACAATAATATATACCATCACTGACAACATTTGTCACGTAAACACGTAATGAAATTCTATTTTCTACGGGTTCAGACGTTACGGTTACATTTCATTACAGTCAGATAAGCATTTTCATTGTTTCTCGTATAACAAAAACGATCAGCTGTTCCGACTATATTTACATTTCTACATTTACGGTCGGCTAAATGGGCCTTTAGGCTTAATCACGAAAATGTTGATAGAACATGTAACGTTTCTATTTCAATTTTACTGCTTATGTTTCCGCAGATGCAAATACTTCAGGTGCAAACTTGATCAGAAAAAGGAAAGAACAAAAATTTCAATTTAACTTTATGTCTGTGCAGCGTTGCCTTTCAAAAAGTGGCACAAAAAGGGTACTTTGAAGGTGTCACAAAAAGGTTATTTTTAAGCAAAAAAGTGCCACGTTTTTAAACAACAATAAAAGCTAAAAAAATTTCTTCTAATATATGTATGTGTTAATATATACTAATATTAATTTTACACAGATCCAGTTTTTGACTTCATGTTTATGTACTGAATTTGTTAATTTTCATTTAAAGTTAAGTTATATTTAAAGGCAAATTAAATTTTTTGAGTCTTAAGTAAGTCCTCGTATAAATATAAATGCAATGAAAGTGTGACAGCTTCACTTAAATTCCCAAGATTATGGAAAGTATTCCATAGAGCAGCTATTTGTTATTGAAAGGATAGAAAAATACTTAAAGAAAAATATTAAATTTATCAACAGCACAGAAAAACCTAATAACTGTATTTCATATGATGTTATTTTAAATTAAATAAAGATATATGTTAATATACATATACCTACATAAGAGCAGTTTAATAAAAAACCTTGCTCATATATAAATGCGAACTGAGTATTTATACTCTTAAATACTTAAGCTGTTCGATCGTTCTCAACAAAAAGTTCCATGTTTGCAAAATGGGTTAAAAAGGATATTTTAAAAAAAGTGTCATGAAAAGTCTCATAGACATCAAAAAAGGGGTCTAATTGACACTTTAGTATCATTAAAGGCAACGCTGTGTCTGTGCAAGGTAATGGTTTCCTCTCAGAGAAGTAACTTGATCGTTATTTTTATTTATCGATTTTCGGTGTTGCTAACTTTACGAGTTCCTCTGTTTTTTTTTTGTCATTCATTTATTTATTGAATCTTCAAAATATGAACTAACAATAAGTATTCAAATCTTAATACTAAATATAAAAGTTATTTAAGTCCAGCCACTGCTAGACAAAAGAGTTCCATTTCGCGCCAATAATATCGGTAGAATCACCTATTTAACGTTCTGATGGTGGCCAGGGTATCCCTTCTTCTCAACCGAGAGTGGCCGCCAAAATTAAGTATGTTGCGTGCAAGAGGATTTGGGTGAAGTTCCAGTTTACTGATATACTTTGTGGCATACTTAGAGAACTCGTCAGTTACCAGTTGAGGCGGTTCCCCATAATTGAACTCCGTAGCGCCATATAGGCTTTAAAATTGCGTTATATAACAAAAGTTTGCTGTCCAACTTCAATGTCGAATTTCTGCCCATAAGCCAATTTAGTTGCGCTGCTTTTAATTTCAACTGAGTGACTTTCGCATCAATGTGAGGCTTCCACGTTAGCCTACGGTCGAGGTAAATACCAAGGTATTTAACTTCATTATGCTGCGGAATAGGTGTACTGTTAATTTGGATAGCCGAACATGTTTGCTTACGCAGTGTGAATGTGACATGAGTACATTTTTGTTCATTAACTTTTATTTTCCAAAGTTTCAACCATTTCTCTAATATTGAAATATACTGCTGCAAATTTCGTGAAGCTTCTTGATGGTTTACATGAACGCTAAAAAAAGCTGTGTCATCTGCAAAAGTTGAAGTATGGATTCCGGATCTCGTTGGCATGTCAGATGCGTAAATCAAATATAGAGTGGGTCCTAGAATGCTACCTTGGGGAAGTCCTGCTCCGATTGACTGTGAGACACTTGTAAAGTCACCTTCTTTGATAACAAATTTTCGGTCGTATAAGTAGCTTTCCAGAAGCTTGTGAGTATTTGCAGGCAAGTTCAACTTTATTTTGTGCATCAGTCCGTCGTGCCACACTTTATCAAAAGCATGGGAAATGTCGATGAATAGAGCTGAACAGTACTTTTTGTCTTCAAAAGTCTGTCTTATGACATTGACCAGCCTATGCGTTTGTTCTATGGTGTTATGTTTAGCCCGAAAGCCAAATTGATGATCAGGGATACATCCCACATCATTAAGTATTGGAGACAACTTCGCCATTAACAATTTTTCGAACAGTTTTGAAATTGTTGGTAGCAGACTTATTGGTCTATATGACTCTACTTTAGTCCGATCCTTCCCTGGCTTGGGTATCATAGTAATCATAGAGACCTTCCACTCTGCAGGATAATACTCAAGGCGTAAAATAGCGTTAAAAATAAAAAGTAGAACTCTTCTAGCTACACGAGGTAACTGTTCAAGCATTTTACCAGTAATTTGATCTATACCTGGAGCTTTCCTGGGGTTTATGTTATTGATAACGTTTTCGACATCTTGAAAGTTAAGTCTCAAAGACACAGGCTGTCTAACAGCATACGGCGGAAATTCTGCTGCAGCATCCGCTGAATCATTTGTCGTAAAAACATTTCTCAAATGATCAACGTACACCTCTGTTTTAAAGCGAACATTATAGACGTATATCTTGTGCTCTAATTATAAACATAAACATTACCGAGTTCAACATGAAAACTCATAACATGGAAATATATAAATAAATATATATAATAAAACTTTTTGTCTAGCATTGGCTGGACTTAGTTAATTTATTGTATTTAGTAATAAGATTTGAATACTTATTGTTAGTTCACATTGTGAAGATTCAATAAATAAAAAAAAAGCTAAAAAAAGAAAAAAAATTGAAATATATAAGCCCGATTCGCAATCTTGTGCATTTGAAGTTGCATATTTCTGCAATTCCAAAGGTGACAATTTTAGATGTATTTTCTTAGTGTAAAGTAAAGATTTACTCCACTATTTTACAAATGCAATGATGCAAGGCCATTTGCACAATACTATGAATAGGACTATAATGTTTAATTTTGAGTGCAATCATGATCAGTTAGATTTGATTTTGAATGAAAATGCATTAGTGACTCATATTTTACATGTGTTGTAACTTACATAAAAACTTTTTGTGCGGGACATAAAAATCTGCAACACGTTCCAGTCAATGGTGAACGCTATAAAGTCACGATTAATGACTTTTGAAAACAAGAAAGGTAATTCTGCAAATCGTTTGCTAATAAAAAATGGAAACTTCTAGCAGTAATCGCACAAAAATGTTATTGCATTCTAATATTAATAATTACATCCGACCGAAAATGGAATAAAACTCTTATGTTTGGGCCGGTGCCTAAAAGTCTATTTTGGGGTTACTCGACCGTGTGCATGAGAGGGCGAAGAAGATTATCGGTGACAGTAGGGTATCCAACTCTATTGATTCACTGGAGCATCAACGTAGTGTGGGGTGCTTTACTCTGTTCTATCCTTTTTACAATGAATCTTGTTCCCGAAACTCGCACGTTTTTACGTAGCACGCGCTCATCATCCAGAGCTCATCCATTTGTGGTCGATTGCCCGGGGAATCGTACTACGCATTACAGAGAAAAATCGCTTTTTCAGCCGTACTCTTCGTCTGTGGAATAAGTTACCTGCAGACGTGTTTCCTGTCTCTTATAACTTTGAAAAGTTCAAGTCAAATGTTCACAAACACTACTCCCTCTTTCCTCCTCCTCACAACCTATTTTCCTAATTCTGGTACAATGCACTGTATATGTAGTTGTCATCCCTGAGTACTGGTCCAAGATAAAAAAAATGTACAGAATTGATCTATTAACCCAAATTTATTATGATTTTAGATCATAACAATTTTACAAAGGCGAAATTCTTCAGTCTTGGACATTGGCTTCTAAAAATTTCCTTTTATTCATTTATTAATAAAATAAAACTAATCGGTGAGAGTATTTTTTTTAATTCATGATGTTGGTGCTTAAAAATAAAATATTTTAGATTTACGTTTAAGAAATATTGCCAATTCATCTATATACATTTATGTATATAGATGAACAATTATTATTTATACGAGAATTTTTTATTCGCCCAACTTATTATAATTAATTGAATGATCATAGCAATTGAAATTTTTTCTAATGCGAAAGAAAAACTAATCAAGGATTTCAGCAACAAAAGCACACATTCGGTTGGCGGGTGGAAAATGATTTTTTTTTTCTAAAATCTTTCAATGTTAATATTTGTATTTGTTCGAAGCGTGTGCTGTTATATGCATCAAATACAATGTTTGTGTAAAAATTTAATTTATTTATTAAACAAAAGTAAAGCTGCCTTTATCACAACAAGTGTTCGTGTGTATTCAAATTTTCAAAGGTATATGCAACATTTAAAAGAAATCTGTCTAAAGTGAATATAAATTTTAATTTGGCTCGATGCCCAAATGAAAAATATTAAAAAAAAAACAAAATTGTTCATATTTTTCTCTGTTTAGTTAGTCTCTACTATCAAATGCTTTAAATCCTCAATGTTTCTTACACAATTTTCTAATGCTTTGCTTTATTTTAAAAGAACACTTTTACACCAACAAACACTTTATGATTTGCATGATGCTTTAAATTTCTTACAAACAGAAGAATGTTGTGTGTTGGTATTAAATGAAAAATCTGAAATAAATGATCTTAAAGAAATCGATACAATGTTGTTGCGAAATTTAATGGTTTCGCACTAATGACACCTTTAATGTAAGTGCGCGTGTTATTTTATTTGTTAAAGAAATTTTTTTTATTATTTTTCCACGAACAAGTCAAAAAGCATAATTAAGTGTTTGGTTGCTCGTGCTGCCTGCTGTTGCTGGCGCAGCTTCTTCTGATAGTGTTTGCAAAGCAAAAGTAACAATCTCTAAATTTAATGAATAGACACGTACGTGTTGTAAGTTGTTAAAGTGAGCAAAAAAAAAAACTTTTTCTTTCATCCTTAAGCAAAGAACGAAGTTCTTTTAAGTGAAACACAAGAAGAAAAATATGTGGAAGTTGAATTAAAACCACAAAATATCAGCTAATTAACGTTAATTTATTAAATCAACTTAAATGTAAGAGATACAACTTATAAACACTTATTATCCAAATTCACATACATACACATGCATACATCTTACTCTTATAAAACAGTTTACACTGAACAAAAAGAGTACGCAAACTTTAAATGATTTTGATAATAACATATGTACTACCTATACAGAATATTTATAAAGAGGAAACGTTTGTATGTTTGTAAGAGGTAATCTCCGGAACCGCTGGTCCGATTTTCCAATTTGTTTTCAGCAAAATGTAGAACGAAACCTTCTGATGGACATTGGCTATCTGTCGAAGTGCTTAGCCTAGGGTCGAGAAATGGTAAACCCCTTAAACTCAGCAAATATTTCTTAAAGTTTTTTTTTTTTTTTTTGTACTTCTGTATTTCGGGTTTTTTAGTTCAAGTTAATCTTTGCTTACGTATCTTAAGAAAGATTTTTCTACAACACAAATTTACTGTGATCAATCAAGACCAGACAAATAATCAAACTTCTTTAGTTGGAGGACAACCAGCTGTTTCGTAGCCGCTACACTACTTTTAAAGTGTAGCTAAACCAATTATTTTATGGGGAAAAAAATAAAAATGAAACCAATCAACAAGAGTAGGTCTGTGCGTTTGTTAAGCTTTATCGGCTAAGCCGATATTTATCAAATTTGGAACATGGATGGAGTTGCGTACAAACGAATGAAACATCTTAATATTGTTCATATTATTGTAAAGTTATAATCAATTGAAGTCAGCGGTGATTTTTTCGTCTGCAAAACTATCTAATTCATTTTATGAAATTCAAATTATAAATATACAAAGTTAATTGGATTGTGTCCCAGGTTAAAGGTTTGATTGTTATTTTTCTTGTCTTCTTCAATAAAAATTATTGATTACAGCAAATTTGTATTGCAAAAAATCCTTCTTACAAAATCCTTAAGAAGAGAAAAACTTGAACTAAAACCCGATGTACAAATGTGCAAAATAAAAAAAATAAAAGAAATATTTTTATTGGAATTATATTACAAACAATTAAGTTTTTTATTCGCTATTTTTAGCTTCTACCATTTATACCAATAAAAATTATAAATAGCTTGTTTTCTATGTTTCCCAGCTATCTATATGTCGACATTTCATAGGAACTACCCTAATCATCAGTAGACTTTGGAAATTTTTGAAAGATATTCTCAAACATTCAACTTTATATCCCAGCAACATAAACAAATTGCTGAGAATTTAAAAGAAAAATGCTCTAATAATACCTGTCAAAACACAAAAAACAAGCCTTTTCATTTATTCACCTCTCTAACATTTCTTTACACCTTTCAAACAAATGAACAACCGTTGGTTGCTACGATTTGCTTTTTGAAAGTATCGAAAAGCAGAGAACAAAAATTCAAACAATTAAGTTTTTTATTCGCTATTTTTAGCTTCTACCATTTATACCAATAAAAATTATAAATAGCTTGTTTTCTATGTTTCCCAGCTATCTATATGTCGACATTTCATAGGAACTACCCTAATCATCAGTAGACTTTGGAAATTTTTGAAAGATATTCAAATAAAGTTGAATGTTTGAGAATATCTTTCAAAAATTTCCAAAGTCTACTGATGATTAGGGTAGTTCCTATGAAATGTCGACATATAGATAGCTGGGAAACATAGAAAACAAGCTATTTATAATTTTTATTGGTATAAATGGTAGAAGCTAAAAATAGCGAATAAAAAACTTAATTGTTTGAATTTTTGTTCTCTGCTTTTCGATACTTTCAAAAAGCAAATCGTAGCAACCAACGGTTGTTCATTTGTTTGAAAGGTGTAAAGAAATGTTAGAGAGGTGAATAAATGAAAAGGCTTGTTTTTTGTGTTTTGACAGGTATTATTAGAGCATTTTTCTTTTAAATTCTCAGCAATTTGTTTATGTTGCTGGGATATAAAGTTGAATGTTTGAGAATATCTTTCAAAAATTTCCAAAGTCTACTGATGATTAGGGTAGTTCCTATGAAATGTCGACATATAGATAGCTGGGAAACATAGAAAACAAGCTATTTATAATTTTTATTGGAATTATATTACATTATTTTCAATCCTGGCGAGTGACGGAATTCATTTTTTTTCGATGCACTTAAAGGACCAATCCAATTAACTTTGACGATTCTTATAAAGTTGTCCTAAAATGTTTGTTTTTACTCGTATAATTTGAATTTCATAAAATGAATTAGATAGTTTTGCAGACGACAAGCTGTTTCGTAGTCGTTACACTACTCATCAGCACCAATTACAATTTGAACTCGAGTCATGACGTATCATGAACTTCTGCCTTAACCACTCAGCCACCGGGCTATTGAATTATTCTCTGTCTATATTCATCCCATATTGAATCACATATGCATTTTGTTAATTGTCCGCATTGTTTGTACAGCGTTTGCTGTCTCTGAAGCAGCGGTATTTCTTTTTTAGTTATTAACATATGTACATATTTTTGTATTTTAATAATCCGCCGTACCCAGAGATGTAAATATTAATTTATTGAATTTTCGTTGAACTTTATAATTTTTTAAATGATTAAGGCCTTATGTATAAGGAAAAACCTTATGCTAGCTAACTAGCTGCTATCTTTCCCTTATGGGAATTTACACATAAAAAACTTAGCAGCTAGTTAGTTAGCACACGGATTTTGATTATACATAAGGCCGTTAAATTTTAAACTTGAACTAAAGCCCGATGTGCAAATGTGCACATGTACAAAAAATCAATATATTACAAATATTTCTATTTTTTTAACCACGCCTACAAATATTGCCCTTTTAGTATTTTGTTCACTATGTCGCACTTTTCAGGCCGATCAAAACACTTTATATATACGGACATTTATGGCTCTATCAGGGCCACATTTCTGTTTTGAATAGCTTTTCACTACTACGTCAAACTCTAGTCATGACTTTTAAAAACTCGGTTCGTACAAAGTTCTATGAACAAAAATAAAGCCCTATTATTTTGATAAAACTTTCGCGTTAAAACTATTTATTTTTATTCATAAACAAAAATGTTATAGGAGCTTAAAAAAATACTTAACGTATTATGGGATAATGGTAACACTTTTGAGAAAATTTAAGTTTTCTTGTATTTAACACTTTGAATTAAGGAAATGCTTCAAAATTTAATACTAGTACGAATATTATGGTGTTTTGTTTTCTAATAAAAAGTGCTGCTCTTTAAATTTTTATAATTTTTTTCCGGCTACCACCAACCTTAAAAAGTTTTACATTTGTTATTAACACAAAAGAAGTTTACTCATCTAAAAATGTTTACTCGTAAAAACGTATGAAACAAAGATGTAAAAAAAAGCAGTATCTCTACCTTAGTTTAGGTTAGGTAGGCAAGCAGCTGACTTCTCCAAAAATAGAAGTTAGAGGGATATAGTGGGAGCATCTCCACCGTACTCATAGTACAGTGTAGGACATGCTATATTTTTAGCCAGTTTTATGTGCAACATTTTTTCAAAAGAACATGATGTACTTCATTAGTGTATCAAATTTTTTTTTAGAAAAGAACGTGTTGTACCGCTATATAGGTGTAACATTTAAAAGGAAAAAAATTGGAACCAAATAATTTGTGAAATTACTATAAAAAAAAGATTAAACTTTTGTGTTGCGATGGCACAACTAGTTACTTCCGCTTCACTCGCACGACTCTCAGTCTCTTTGCTTTGTTTCTCCTTCGTTCCTCAACATTTTTGTCAGAAAAGAGAACACCATTAAACACAAAAAACAACAAATCAAAACAAACAGAAATTTATAGCTGGAAAAGTGTTGATCATTTTTGTTGCGAATCAAATTTCTAGCTCCCGCACGTATACCCTGCAGGAAATGTCAATGGTAAAACTATAGTGATTACCTATTGACAATGTCACCACGTACGTCGATAAGCTAGAAACAATTCAATATCTAAAGGATGAGGTAATTCGGCACATTAACGGCATAGAACATCAGTTATGCCTTAGCGTCATCGAAAGTTTGGACTATCAGGTGCGCCGCCTCATACCAATATGAATTGAATCATACCAATACTATCATAATAAAAAGAAATGACAATAATTCCTAAATAGTTTGCGTTTTATTCATATTCAACATCGGCCCTTAAAATTTAACCACTCTTTACTATCTAGTTGTTACTTGTAATATATTCGTATATCCAGTTTTTTAGATCCATTATTACAACTTTCCGGTAAGGTCGGCGTAGTTAAAGGTACCTCTAGTTTTACTTGACTGTAAAATTAAATTTATATTTTTCAAATTAAGCACTACTCTTAGGAAGTAAACCTTGGAGTGTCAACTAAACTTCACTTTGATTATATTTCATTGAGTAAAAAATATGGTAGCATGTGCAAATATGACAACTTCAAATATAAAACCCCTGGATGAAAATTAAAGGTAATATTGTCTTCCCGGTAACTTATCGCTTACTTTTAGGCTAAAAAGGAAGATGTAATACGATGAAGCCAGCCGTGAAAATCCTGCCTTTAGCTAACGCCGAGTTGTAATAACGGGCCTTAGAGCATAAAACCACATGTATTATTTATTTGGTTTTATATTATACACAATTATACTGTTTTAATAAGATTTTATAATAGTATAAAAAGATTGGTAAATTAAAAATTTTATTAATTTAAATTAAAAATTTAATTATTATCTATCGATATAAAAAAGTTATAGGTCTGTTCGTAGAACACAGACGAGTGACTCGTCTGGAGATTTTTTATCGAAATCAACCAAAAAATTTTGTAATTTGCATACACATTTTCTATGCGAGTTGTTCGTCTATGAACAGACCAATAACTTTTTTTACTGGGGAGTCCTTCAAAATTAATAATTGTTTTGTACAAACCAAAAATTGAATTTAAAAACTATAAAAAGTTCAACAAAAATTCAATAAATCAATAATTATTTGTTTATTGATATTTTTAAAATTTTTGAACATATTTGTTTATATTTTCTTTAAGTGCATTTTCCATCTCAGCTTATTTATCCTTTTCCAAAAGACGCCTTCAACATAGAGGATATAGGGAATGTGATGTAAGTTATTACCAGGCGAGAAAGTCTTAATTCTACTTTTCTTCATTCAATTTTTATATTTTTTTTACGTACGAGTATGTATAATACAATATTGCTTTAATTATTTTTATTTCTTAAGTAATCTGTATGTTTTTAGCTGGAAAATCCTGAAAACCGCACGCAGTAGTTATTAATTGAATTATTTTAGTGTAAACATTATTTAATACCTACAATACGGAATTCTTTCACTCGAAAAAAATATCAAGGATTCATTTTAGAAATATCAGAAAATAAGAAATTAAATTAAGTTCTACTATATTAAATTTCCAACGAAACCAAATTAAAAGATGAAACTAACGCAACGAAAAAAGTGTGAATTTACAGTAATTTCACAAGAAATCAAATAATTTTTTCACGACTGCAATATTTACGAATCTATAGCAGGTTTCACTAAAATTTGGCTTTTTTGTTTAACTAATTGTTTGAAAATTAAGATAAATCTTCTGTTAAAGTATATTCCTAAAATTTAAATTTTTATACAGGGTGTCTGGTGTCAAATTCATATTTCTAAATACGATAATTTCAGAAAGTAATAAATGATGCTAGCAGAGGGTAGCGACGTTAGAATTATCGAATATGCTAATTTGTCGGTCATGATGTCGGAGTGGTAGAGTGAGCATCGCGCGTTTGCTGTCGAGACAATTTTGTTCAAAGTTTGGTATTCGGCGAATCCGAGTGTAAATTTAATTTGTTTGTTGGTACAGAGACTCCGCGCAACTGCTTCCGCTTTGAAAGTACCACGGTTTGTTTATATTTCACTTACATATATATATATATATATATATATATATATATATATATATATATATATATATATATATATATATATATATATATATATATATATATATATATATATATATATATATATATATATATATATATATATATATATATATATATATATATATATATATATATATATATATATATATATATATATATATATATATATATATATATATATATATATATATATATATATATATATGTATATATGTAACTTAAGCTACGTAAGTAGTAAGACGTGCTATAAACGTTGCCATCCGACCTCATTATTATTTATACCACCTACATCCGACCGAAAATGGAATTCAACTCTGATGTTTGGGCCGGTACCTCAAAGTCTATTTTGGGCTTACTCGACCGTGTGCAGGAGAGGGCGAAAAAGCTCATCGGTGACAGCAGGGTATCCAACTCTATTGACTCACTGAAGCATCGACGCAGTGTAGGGTGCGTTACTCTGTTCCATCGTTACTACAATGGATTTTGCTCTGACGAGATTAAGGATCTTGTTCCCCTTCACATTTATGCGTACCACACGTTCATCGTCCAGAGCTCATCCCTTTGTGGTCGATTGCCCGGTGAATCGTAGAACGCATTACAGAGGGAATTCGTTTTTCAGCCGTACGCTTCGTCTGTGGAATAAGTTGCCTGCTGACGTGTTGTCTGTCTGTTATAACGTTGGAAAGTTCAAGTCAAATGTTCACAAACACTAATCCCTCTTTCCTCCCCCTCACAACATATATTCTTAGTTCTGGTACAATGCACCGCATAAGTAGGGGTCATCCCCTGAGTACTGGTCCAAGATAAAAAAAAATGTGCCAATTTAACTGCTTTTTGCAGTTTTTTAAGATGCAGAACAGACTTGCAGATTTCAACTCCGAAAAACAGATTTTTCAGTCAATTTTCAAAATAGGCCAAATAGAATTTGTCTGTTTACAGATTTGCAATTATTATTTGATTATAAACCCCGAAAAATGTTGCACACTTCACAGACGCGTTGGCTTTCGCTAGAATCAACAGTTAACATCGTATAGATGCTCTTAACTTATTTTTCTTGCATGAAAAATGCGAAACATGGAATTATAAGCTACTTACAAAAGCCGGAACTTGAGCTCTATTTATTATTTTCGAAACTCATATTAAATGATATAAACAAGCTGAACCGTGTATCCCGAAGCGAAGCACCTCAAATTCCCTTGTTAAATAGTAAAATAAAGCCGTTTGTATCTCAAAATATTTGAATATATTGTGAAAGATCATTTTTTTAGTACAGAAATTTAAAAAAAAAATTAAACAAACAATATGCATTAAAAAAACTTCAAACATATTTATTTAGGAGTTGAGCTGTCAACCGCATTAAAGTCCACATATAATATATCTGAGGGTCGCGAAAATGATTTTAGAGCACACTGTTACAAGTTTTACATGTCACAATGTAAACAATAATTTGTTAGGGGCCTCGATGACTGATTTGGTAGAGGACTCGACAAACAGTCTCGAGGTCTCAGGTTCGATTCCTGCCTGCCTCAGACCCTGGGTGTTACTGCAGACAAGCAAAAAAACTTCGCAATTTTTGTGTTTGTTTCTAAAAATAAATAATAATAAAAAAATAGAAGAAACAAGCATTTTGAACACTTTTGGCAGGTAATATTTAGTACAAAAATTTGTCATGGTTCAGAACCATTTCCGATTTTAAAGAAAATAGTTAACGTACTTTTGTCTTCCAGTGTCGACTGTTAATGTCGAGAGGATATTCTCTCAAATTAATTTAAATAAAACAAAAAATAGATTAGAAACGGCCACTCTATGTGGAATTTTACGAAGAAAAGACATTTTAAATAAAAATAATTTCAATAATACATATTTTTACAAACAAAAGAAATGGGAATTAAATTTAATAAAAATATGTACACATAATATTTCATATTAAATAATTTATTATTATTTCTATATTGATGCATGAGAAAGATTTTCATGAAAAAATAGTTATTTCCTCGATTTATTCACCGCCACGATTTTCAGAAACAGAAATTATGTATTCAAATTTTTTCAAATCACTTGGGCATGGACTTTTAGCGGCTGGCGACTAAAAAATTTTCCCTCAGAAGGGATGCAAGTGGAGCCTTCATTAGATTTGTAATCAGATCACTCACCCACTATAATCTCTGTTTCGTTCCCTCACTAGAGATAACTGGTAAAAATATAAAAATATTTGAGTACTCGTTATACAGAAAATATTACCTTGAGAACCTCTAAGGATATTGATGTGCCAATTAACGAATTTTCTAGAAACTTTAAACTAGCCGTACAACATGCTACCACTAGCCATATAAGATTCAAAAATGTGAACAAGAAAACTCATTCGTCTGAAGTTGTACAACTTCTGTCAGAAAAAAGAAGAGTTAGAAGAGAGTGGCAACTTCGCAGGTCTCCCCAGCTTAAAATTAGGATACGGTAATGCATAACTCAATTCAGAAATCTGCTTGAAAGCCAAAGAATGTCTTCTCTTACAAATTATCTGGAAGGTCGTGATGGCACTCCTTAATCCGACTATTCTCTATGGAAAGTGACAAAAAGTCTGAAAAGACCCGTAATAGCTAAGCCACCCTTGCGAACTTCAACTGGAGATTGGGCAAGAAGCGATTCTGAAAAGGGGATGGTGTATATCAACCAATTGAGAAAGGTTTTTAACACAAATGATGCACCGAATGATTCAGTTGACCTACCGCCATATGCTGTTGGATCGCCTATGCCTTTGAGACTTAGTTTTGAAAATATCGAAAACATTATTTATAACATGAACCCCAGAAAAGCTCCATGTATTGATAATATTATTCATAAAATGCTTGAGCAGTTACCTCGTGTAGCTAGAAGAATTCCTCATTTAATTATTAACGCTATTTTACGTCTCGAGTATTATCCTGCAGAGTGGAAGGTATCTATGATTACAATGATTCCCAAGCCAGGGAATCGAGGGATCGGCTTTCAACTTATACCGGTTTTATTTTATTACTTTCCGACCAAAAACAAACCATCAATTCGCTTCACGAAATTTGCAAGAATATATTTCAATATTAGAGAAAGAATAAAAACTTTGGAAAATTAAAGTTAATGAACAAAAATGTACTCATGTTACATTCACACCGTGTTAAAAAACATGTTCGACTATCTTAATTAACAACTCACCTATTCCGTAGCACAATGAAGCTAAGTTCCTTGGTATTCACCTCGGCTAACGGGGAAGTCTCACATTGATGCGAAAGTCCAGTCTAAATTAAAAGCAGTACAACTAAATTGGCTTATAAGCAAAAATTCTACATTGAAGTTATATTGCAAATTTAAATTTAAATGCAATTTTAAAGCCTATATGGTGCTATAGAATTCAACAATGGTGCACCGACAATGAACCAAAATTCTTCGAACGATGATTGCAGATCCATGGTTCATAAAAAAGTCACGAATTCACAAGAATCTGTGTGTTCCGTTGGTAAAAGATGAATTTTCAAAGTATGCGGCAGGGTATATCAGCAAACTGGCAGTTTACCCATCTTTTTGCAACATACTTAATTTTGGCGGACACACGCGGTTGGGAGAAGATATACCCTTGCCATCATCAGAGTGGAAAGATTCAATAAATAAAAACTAAAAAAGATATATTTAAGCTATGTTTAAAGGCTGTCCAATAATTAATGCACGATTAGAATTTGCCTCCATGTGTGCAGTAAAGTGTTGCCAGCCCTAATTAACAATTCATGTAGTGAATGTAATGAATAACAAATGAACGCTGATTTTGCGAGCAAAATCATGCTAAGCAAGGAACCAAATTTTCACCTTGATCGCTCATTTTTGAAGCATTTTGGGTTGCTGAGAACCAACATGTGATTGTCGGAAAACAAATTCATCTACAGCCTGTCACTGTTTGGTGTGGATTTTAGGCTAAGTGTAATTGAACCCTAATTTTTGAAAATGAAACTGATCAAGCACTGACTGTTGTTTTACTGGTGCCTGTTATGACGACACAGTTTTTTCAGCAAAAACTTGAATTAAATGATATTGATGTGCCCAATGTATGCTTTCGTCAGCAAGGTTCCACATGACGTACAGCCCGTAAAATTATTCAATTTTACATTAGACATTTCCATAGTAACTAGAACTGGACTTTCTAGATGGTGTGATTTAACCCCATTAGATTTCTTTTGTCGGATTATTTGAAATCATAAGTATTTGTCAACCAGCCTTGCATTAAAGGAAATTGAACCACATTTTTGCAAAATGGTGCATGTAAAGCCGTAAAGGCCATTTGCCCGATGTGTTGTTCCATAAATAACCTTTTATCATTAATTTATGATTCAATAAAAAAAATTACAATAAACAGACTGTGTTTCCTATTTGATTCAAGCGATGGGTTAATTTTTGGGACTTCCTTTAAAAAAAGGGTAGGTAGGGGAGCACTCCTTACCAACAGCAGATAAGTCTACCAACTTAAATGTTCAATAGTAAACTATTGAACTATGCAAACATCCTAGCTATTTGATTTTTTTTCATTTTCAAGGTATTAAAAAAGTTGTCATTAAGTCATAAGTCTTAAAATATTAGTTTTAAAAAATATGAATATTGTGAGCATTCTGACATAAATTATTTTAAATTTCAGTCAGCTGAGATGTTCACGGTTTAGTTACGGCGAACTCCATCTAAACGTCTTACTACGAGTATTTTCTGACTTTTTTGCTCGAATCATAATATAAAATATTATGACAGTATGCGTGATATAATACCGTTTGAATCCCCCAATTGTCTCTTCGTTTACAGCTTGCAATTTTTGCTCCTATTGTCTGGATAATCATTTGCGACCACAAGGTGACAAGGCGTTCATTTCTCTATTTCGCTGTTGTTTACCTTGTGTTTGATGAATAAGAAGTGAAGACTACGTTCAAATCAGTTTTTTCTTGGTCAGATTTTTTTTTAGTTCACAGGGAAAACAAAAATATTTCAATTAATCATATTGATTATTCTGCCAAATTAACCAAAAACGAATATAAAATATTGTTTTATTGAATCTTTTTGTTGAACTTTTTATAATTTTTTAAATTAGATTTTTGTATATTTGTTCATCGGGGTTTTAGTTCAAGTTTTGCGTTTCTTAAGTTTTTACAAATTTGCTGTGATCAATAGTTTTTGATTGATGAAAGCAAGAAAAATAATAATCAAATCTTTAGCTGAGGGGCAATTAGCTGTTTCGTTGTCGCTACACTACTCATCAGCACCAATTCCAATTTGAACTCGAGTCATGACGTATCATGAACTGCTGCCTTAACCACTCAGTCACCTAGCAATTTAATTATTCTCTGTCTATATTCATTGACGGGTGAGTTGTTTTACGGGCTGATGCTCCTAGTGGGTTTCGGCCTACCAACTCATTAAGCCTTGTGATCCATTGATTGCTGGGAATTTTCATACAGGAGGGACAAGAAGTTGCTCATATGGCTACAAACATATGGACAAAATTGCTACCTGTGTGAGCCCAGTCAGCCACACGGTGGCGCTGGTGAATCGTGAATAATTCACTCTTTGGAACTGGTCCATCATCAGATAAAGCCGCAAGGTAGTTGCTGATGTAAATCTTTTTCTTTTTTTTTTTATCAGTAGTCTGTTTTGAAGTGAAACCATAACCCTTTTAAACTATCTGAGTCTTGGACAATATTACAGACTTCATGTGGTATGAATTCTCCGATTTATATAAGAGTAGGCCCGAATATGCATCACAGCGCAGTTGAAATCATATTTGTAGTAATAAGTATTTTGTTCACGCATTTACAGCAAAAACGCTTCCAGGAAAACATCTATTTCCGCTGCTTGAGTATGTGTAGCGATGGGTAGAGTCTGCCTGAAATCACCACCGTCCGTTATCTTATATAGTCCAGTCTAAAGTTTCAACGACTCTTTTGTAGGCAATTCATCCCAAACTTTCATCGCTGTAGCATTCGCCCATTTAGTATTCTGACTGCATAGTTTGAACGAACACAATGTTTGTCTGATTTCCAACAGAAAAAGATTTTTTAAGTTATTGCGTCCCATGTCCAATTCTTTTTGTATTTTCAGCCAGTTCATAAACTATTTCAAAATGAAAACAATGTATTGGTTTTCGCACGGATATTTTCTTAAAACATATGTAATCGGAAGGTTTGAAAACCAGAGTTATTCAAAAATTAATTTTCTGGACAGACATTTGTTTGTGTGCTGTCCAATTTTTTTTTTTATGTCTTTGATATAAGGAATAAAAATTATTGAAAATCTGTTCATTATAGCGGAGTTATATTATGATATATTTAATTTAATTAAATAATTTATTTTGGTTTTAGACGCACAGTTTATATATCCAAAAACTTTTTCATTTTCCGGTCGTTGACAGTCTCTTAAAAGAAAGAGTATTGAAAATTGGTTTATAAATAGTATATCAACAATTTATTTTTCGGTTTCGTCAGTCCGATGTCCAAAAACTATTTTCTGGCCAGACATTATACTAATCCGCTATCCAATATAGCTCTTTTATTTTCAGACCTTTGGCTTATCCTATCAAAAGAAGTTAAAAAGTGTTAAGAAAATCGGTTCATATATTGCGGAGTTTCTTAAAATCTTTTTCAGATGGACATTTTGTCTGCCCGATGTCTAACAACTTTTTTTCAGTGCGTTTACAAACTCTTTTAAAGGAAGAATAATATTGAAAATCGGTTCATAAATACTGGAGTAAATAAAAAATTAATTTTCCGGACGGACATTTCATCTGTCCGGTGTCCAAATTTTTATAAATTTTCAGCCCATTATCAAACATCTTTCCAAACAAAACATCAGTTCGTAAACAGCGAGCTTCTTTTTAATTATCTTTTAAACGGTCATTTTGCACCCCTTTTCTCACTTCTGTGGCTGAAGTTTCAGAATAAAAACTATACTATGCTAACCGAGTTTCATTTAAATTAGCTTAACGATTTCGGCGTGAGAAGCTAAAAATATATTCACACTCCGTACTCAAAAATTTATTTTTCAGACACTTTTTCTGTCCGATGTCCAAAAAATTTTTAGTTAGCAGATTCTTTAGAAATCCTCCGAAAAGAAAATATCGGTTCATGAATTGCGGAAAAAAAATTTTTGAACGGTAATTTTGGCCCCTTTTGATCACCTTGTGGCTCAAACTTCAAAATAAAAACTATCCCGAAACGACTCTCGGACCTCAATGTATCTGCATACCGAATTTCATCAAAATCGGTTCAGCGGCTTAGGCGTGAAAAGGTAACAGACAGACAGACAGACAGAGTTACTTTCACATTTATAATATTAGTAAGGATAAGGATTGCATTTGATGAATTTTTTTTAAAAGAAATTCCAATCATTGTTTAAATTTTTATATTATATTGTATTATGAACATTTAAAGTTATTAAAGACAACATTTTTTAACATCACTTTTAGACTACGTAAAAACAACCAATCAACCTTTAACACATTTATATACAAGGTCTTTTAAAGTGGTTGTATATACATACATATATATAGCTTTAAAATTTAATTCCTGAATTTTATCAAGCAATTAAATTAATTGCTTAAACAATTCTACACATGAAAGCATTGAAATTGTAAATTAATAATTTATAACGATTTTCATTAAATCTCAGTATAACGATAATCAACATCAAGAGTTAGAGGTAAAACTTAACAGACACATTTAAAGACACTTATTTATGATTGCGTACAAATACGAGTATATATATGTAAAAGTACGAGTGAAATATGATTTGGAATCAAATAATCATTCATACGTAAAATGAACAAAATTGATTTGTTACAAACATAAATACCCCACAGTCCACAATCGCAGAAGCAAACCGACATACAAACTATGGAGTAAACCCCATAAACAGTTGATGTATCCTTTGTAAAATCAACTACATCAACATTGTTTGAAACTATAAACTGCCAGACAAATACAATACAAAACGATAAAAGCAACAATTGTATAGGAACAGCCACTTGCACACACACACACACATATATTCATTACGAACATGTACCAGTAGCTTTTGGTGCATATGTATATGCGGAGTCTACCTAGAAGTCCAATCCTCAACGCACTCGTGTAAAAGTATGCTCTAAACCAAAATTAGATTCCACTTGAATTTCTTCAAATTCCGTTTTTGATCTTTGTTGTTTAAGAAATATATCCTACGTAGATGACCACTAAAGCCAAGTATTGAGATTGAATGTGCGAAAAATTTTCATCAACATTACTTACTTCGTACGAAAAAATTTAGATGTATTCAATGTTGCCTATTTGTTTTCTTATTCACTTTTTTTTTTAATTATGACTGTGTATATTTCGTGCGAAAAAAGCTTTACTTATGTTATTTCGCAGCTGTAAAAACATATAATCCCAGAAACAATTTTAATTAAAACATGTTGCGGATACATTTTGCGTGTTTTTCACTTAAATCACTTTTGTATGCAATTTGACAGAATTTCGCACTAAATTTTGAACTCAATATCATCCTTAAGGAATCAGAGGATAAAAAATGCTAAAATACAAATATTTTGGGTTAGCCAAAAATAATACTGCTCCTACTCGTCCAAGAAATTCATGCCTTTAAGGGAAGAATTTAGGCGGCAGGTATAAAAAAGGAGGGAAAAATACATGTGTAAATGAGGGAAGGTCTTACAACTAACGTATCTGGAAAGAAATAAGTAGTAGTTGTCCAGCTATTCAGGTTTTTTTTCTGATTTAGCCCCATTTTTAACACATATGAAAGAACCTTTTCCCCAGCCTACTCCTCCCTATCAAAAATTAAAAAAAAAAATAGTTCTTGCGTATCCCATTCAGTACAAACTTAATATGGGAACCGTGTGCGTTAGGTCTTCACTGATTTGAAGTTAAACGTTAATTTTGCTTTGTCCATTACAGGAATAACAACTAAAACAACAGTTTTACATGTTACATCACACTGAAGGTTCTATCCTGTGTAAAAGCGTAAGAAGAAATAACGACTGATTGGTCATTTTACTGACCGAAACTGTTTTAACCGATTAGATAAGACATATGAGAAAACAGGTGGCAGCAAAAGTTATGAAACACTAAAAATTAAGTTTTATAAAATTACAGCACAAAGGCAATCAATCAAATTTTCAGGTAAGAAAGCATCAAGTACTTATCAGATTTCTGAGATCATAATATATGCGTTAATAGGCAGGGTAATCCAGTCACTATGAGGCTTAAAATTTGAATGACTTTTTCCAGATTATATAAATAACATCTGAAAAGGTAATAATAGAGAGATTCACAACTGAACAAAGAACCACAATAATACAATAGAATTTTATAAAAATCCATAAACTCGGAAACTAATTGCCCAGATTATTTGCTGGACTATTTTCTTTAGACTTATTTAAAGGATCGAGTATGGAACAAGCCCGAGACAAGCAAGCCTTAAGTCCAAGACCAACATTGTTACAGACATTTGAGCGCCATCGGCATAAGTTTTGATAAATGTTGTGGAAAATGCTTTAAAACGAACCCATTATTATGAAAAAATCTTTTGGAAGAAATATTAAAAAAATATATTTAGAAATGAAAAAATTATTAAAGTTTTAAGCTCATGTAAAAAATCCACCATTTTGGTTCACCCTGTACATGTATGCATACTTTAAGAAAATTTATAATGTCAAAACACTTTGTGAGGTTAAACTGGCAGTAAACCTAAAATCTATTATTATATAGCGGAATTAAGATTCAATAAAATGAATTAAAAATTTTTTCATAAATCGAAATTAAAATGAATTTAAAAAATATATTTTTTCAGTCACTTAAAAACTGACGGATGAATGACATTTCACACAGATACAGCAAATAATTGCTTTTAAACCCAAAAACAGCTTTGACATACTAATTTTGGAACCAACACAAAGGGAAAATATATTAAACTACTAAAAAGTGAATGTGCATTTTAGTTGAAGGTGCAGGACGAGTATTTTAGACGAAAAGACAAATTCATTTTGTGTCTATAATTGGATCTGTGCCTTTACTGCTGGTACTTTACTATATGCTTTATTACTAAGTAGTCACAAGTAATAACAGCATAAGCCGAAAATCACACTTTTCTCTGTTCTAAAGTTTTTTAAGGATTTATGAGTATGAGTACGATGTCGGCGTCTCATATAGCGATCCCACATAGCGATGGGAGAAAAATAGAAAGATTAGTCCCAGAGTACTGATATTTGGTAGATTGCTACAAAATACTTCAATTAAGAAAACTTTTATTTTCTGTAAAAATAGGGCAAAGAACACGCCTACCTACTGCGCCAGGTAAGAACAACATTTTTAATGTTGGCTACATATCTGTACAGAAAGTCGCTAAAATCCCTAGATCTTTTACATAGCGTGCTATTAACTTGTGAGGTAATTGTTATCAATGCAAGGACTCCAGGTCATTTACCTTTTAAAAAAAACCACAACTTTTAATATATTTATGCGATTCTCATTAAATTTAGTGTGATATATATTTTATACATAAATAATCGTATACTAAACAAATGGTTATGCCAAATCAAGTTAAAATGTATTTATTATAAAAAAAACTCGGCAAAAAATAAATCATAATATTTTGACAAACAATTTAGCGTCAAAAACACAAAATTTTATTTTTGCTTATATTTTTAATTTATATTGTTAATTTATCATATTCAACAGTATCTATTTTGATTCATATCTCATGTACGAGTATATTGCTTGACACTAATTAAGGCTATGGATATTTTAGGAAAAATTTCGCAAATAGCAATTTTTCTAAATATACTTTTTATCAAGTTGTGGTAAAAATGTTTAATTTGTTTTCTTGTAGTAATTAGAAAGTACAGTACATTGTACATTTTTGAAAGTAGACAAAAAGCCATAACATGTATTTTGCTTTCTCTCTTCATATACCATCAACAAGAAAAATACATATTAAGGATGTGTTTCTACTTATTTATTATACACGTAGAAAAAAATATATGGTTGAAGGCAACCAAGTATAATGGTTTCAGACTGAAATGTTCTTTGCTAAGCTAAGTAGATCCAAGAACCATATTATATAATGTAACCATATGTTCGGTAAAAGTTTTAATAATAGTTATTAGCATGACAACCACATTATATTATCGCCCTCATCTATATGATTGTGGAAGCTTAAACTACTATTGTCACGCCCAGTTATACTGTTGATGGCGACATCGTTAAATAAATCTATACATACAATAAAATATACTGCCACTTCCTCTATTTCGAATAAATATTTTCATTCGCATAAATACATTTAAAACAAAAACAAATTTTAAAATTTTGTTTTTGTTTCAAATGCTTTTATGCGAATGAAAATATTTATTCGAAATAGAGAAAGTGGCAGTTAATATATTTTAAAAATATTGTATAAAGATAAACTATTCTAATTTATATACAAGAAAACAATAAGATTTGGGCGGCTTCCTGGTATCTTTGGTAAATTATTGGGCCAACGATCTGTAAAATAAGCATGTAACTAACTTATTATCCACAAACGTTTGTAAATATAAAAATTCTAATACAAACCTCTTTGTTTTCATACATTATTGTTCATTTTACAAAATTCTCCTTGACTAGCTTATTTATTTATTTATTTAGTTTACTAAAAATTTATATTATTAAAACTTTTTCTTTTTTTATTTGTTAATAATTAAACACACAAAAAATTTGGCTACTTGGCATGGCAAAATAAAGCAAACCTGAAGTAATATTACTCGTATACATATGTCAATGTTTTGAACAAAACCAACAATAATAAGTTTATTCTGTAAACATACAAGTGTTGCCAATGAATAAGTCTAACACGCATATGTTTAAAACGAAAAGCTTTTAAATACATATAACAACAGCTAAAATATTATTATTCTATCCAACCACATTTAAAAACAAGAGAGTCAGAATTTTTTTATTGCTATCAATGTTAAAAGCTAATAGTTATAACGAATAAAAAACTCAATTGTTTGCGTATATTTTTTCTTTTATTTTAATAAAAGGTAGTGTTTTCATAACAACTTCAAGAATTCGCATATACGGCAAATAATATAGTATGTTTACTTTAATTTAGAAAATGTTACTATTATTTTATTCTTGATTTTTATAAATGATCTCCCCAGTGCCATAAAATTCAGTAATATTCTGATATATGCTGAAGATGTAAAGCTTTTTTCAAGCTTTGCAAAACTAAATGATGCAACTTGTCTTCAGGCTGACTTAAACAATTTTTTCGATTGGTGTTCCGTAAACCTTATGGCATTAAATCTAAATAAATGTAAACTCATGATTTTTACTAGATATTCGCCGTTTTCGACCAAATATTTTATTAATGGTACTAAGCTAATAGCTGTTGACTCATGTGTTAATCTTGGGATTTATGTCGACAAGAAACTTAATTTCAAGTTACACGTTACGTTCGCTGTGAATAAGGCGAATAGTGTATTATGTTTCACAAAACGATGGGCTAAAAAATTTAATGACCCCTATGTGACGAAGAATCTATTCACATCGTTAGTAAGACCCATTCTTGAATATGGTGCTGTAATATGGGATCCACAGTACAACTTATATATTAAAAATATAGAATCAGTTCAGAAACAATTTCTGTTATTTTGTCTCCGTCCTCTTCCATGGAATCCAGCTGAACATCTTCCGCCTATCGTAGTCGATTGTCACTTATAAAACTCCCAACATTGAAAAGCAGAAGGATTGTATCCAACATCGCATTCTTCATAAACTTATTTCAAGGAAAAATTAACTCCATCTTTCTTCTCAGTAAAATAAACATAAACATTTCCAGCAGACAACTCAGATCATATGAGTTCCTACATCTAAATTTTAATAGAATGAATTTCCAAAACTTCGACCCAATTCGTAGAGTTTGTTCGGAGATTAATAAATTTTATTATCTTATAGAGTTATCTGATCATGTTAATATTTCTAAGGCAATACTTTTAAACTATATAAATTCATATGATTATATGTATAATTGTTTATAATTGTTTTAACGAGTCGAATTCTCTATGTATTTATTTTTGTTCTTTCTGAGCTGAAATATTTTATAGCTGTACAAATAATTAAATAGATAAATTATATTTTCAGTAATACGACATAGAGTTTTTAGTCGTATTGGAAGATATTGTTACGAATTTGTATAATTTTTAACCCATTGTGCAGCCGTTGATCTTCTTGTTATAAATATAAAAGCACATCAACACAAACAACATAAAACCAATAATATAATACACAAACAAACACATACATGATTTAAAGAACGCAGTTTCAAGAAATCAACCAGCCAGGTTGTTGTTGCGATCTTATTATTTGGCAAACATGTATAAGCAATAATTTAAGCCCAAAAATAATTCGTTAAACAGTTTCTTTCAAAATTAATTCATGTCTTTATTTTGGTCAATTATTACTTAAATAAATTCAACATTATGTTTCTGTTTATGTCAATATGTTCACGTACGCGTTGGCAAAACTTGCTCTTTCGGCTTTACTTCAACAACTGCCAAGTCTCGTTGCTTTCATTCAGCTTTGTTCCTCACACATGTGTGTGAGTGTTTATGTGTATGTTCAAAGAAGATAGGCAAAATATACAGAGAAGATTTTTTTAACCCAATTGCTAAGTAACAGCAAAATATTATTTTTAATTAAAAATAACATACGTATAACATACAATTGTTAATTTTTTTTATGATGGTAATAAATTTAATGATTTTCTTTAAAAATTTGTCTATTTTTTCAATAACTAACAGCTGTTCTATGAAACACTTTCCACAATATTTGGAATTTACATAAAGCTGTCACACTTTCGTCGCATTTAAATAAGAACAATAATTTAAGACTAAAAACTGATCTTACACTGAACTGCAACTTAAACTTAAGTGAAAATTAACTAATTTTTTAATTAAATACGAAGTTAAACACTAGACTTTATTATCATTACTCGTATGTCATTTGCAATAAAAGAATCTTTAAAAAAGATTGAAACTAGTACAAAAGTTCTTTGATAAAAGCCCTTTGATAAATTTGTTTTATTTTAACGAAACGTGCCTATTAAATTTGCATATCATTAATATTCATTGTGGTGGCTTATTGTCGTCCGAAGAATTTTATAATAAGGAAGGAACTTGTTATATATTGTGGGCTCGTGCTATAAAATAACCGGGCGAAAAAAATAATCTTGATAATCTTGGAACGTTTTGAAATTATTCACGTTTTATTCTTTGATTCCTCAAATATTGAGTTCTTACTTAACATAAATATTATAGGAGTAAGACGATATACGAGTAAATTAAAGCCGCTTGGCTTCCCTTGTGCTGGATTCTGAAATAAATCAATTTTAGAAACCAATGTGTTGACAAGAAAAAAGGAACTGATAAAAGTGGACTTGCTTATTGTGCAAGTACCTTTAGTGATATTTCAGTTTGCGTCCAGCCTCTCGGCATACTTTTCTTAATGACTGTCTTTTAAGACACTTTCTTGCCCAACACTTACGCACATGAATTCACATTTTCATAGATATTGGCTTGAAATGCTTAATGTTATAGAAATCCTGCTTGTACAACCAAGTGATTTACAACTCTAACTCCTAATCAAATAGACGAAAACATCAACATCAGCCAGTGTATGATAATAACAAAAAAATAAAAAAATAAAAAAAGCAATTGAAACATCGAATCCAACAAACAACATTACATTGACATCAGTAATGTTGAATTTGTAAAATTTCAAATTACAGCTTTAATACAATACACATACTCGTACTCTAACAGGCATGGGATTTATGCGTCCAGTGTACATATACATATGTACTCAATTGTATAGAGGGTAAAATTTCTATGTCGTCGTTCCTTTTCGCATTTGTGTGTGCAAATATTGCATGTCCTTGTTATCTGAACATACATACATTTGTGTATTTCAATGTAAAATTATGTAAATGCACTTACATGCAGTTTAGTCCACTCTTTTGGCATTTTATAGTTTTGATTTGATATGAAATTTTGAAAATTTTGTATTGTTTGGTACGAGTTAAATATTGATTGTTAACAAATTGAAACAGAATGGATTGAATTTTATGCAATGAGTGGATGGATAATGCTTCGATTTACTTTCGTATGCTGTTGAAGTTGTACACAAATATCGAAATAAAGCAGGAGAGTGACTGTTGCTGCAGTTAAATGAATTATGTTTAATGACATTTTCTACAACTCTATGTGAGTTATAATTTCAATCTAATTTTATTGGACAATTTTGATTTGATTTGATAGTTCTCATAAGGTGGGCGAATTGAAAGAGTTATGGGTTATGTGAGAGACGCATTCGTTTAAATATTTCAAAAATATAAATAAGTTTATTTAAGGTCTCATTTTAAATCAATAAATAGCTGATTTTTTTTTTTCTTACGATTGAAATTTTTTATTTATTTGGAACACATTTTTTAAGCTAAATACGTATACCAATTATAACACAAATCCAGACAATTCTATTCTCCATGAATTTTCTTGCTAATTCGAACAGTATTCCATTTAAGTATTTGTCATTCTCGTCAGATTCTATTTCGCTAGCAGTTTGAACAATATATTTCATCAAATAGTTAAAAAAAATTAGGTCATACGTACAGTAAAATCTTGGTAACCCTTGGTAAATCATACGCAATTCAGATTATAAAGTTTCATGAAATCGATGTCCGGCATAGCGAACAATTCGGGTGAGCGAGATACAGAGTTTCAATATTTTGCAAACTAACGGCGTAAAGAAACACTACAGAAGAAATTCAAAGCCATATATATATATGAACTACTTTTTTTACAGTCAAAATTAGAAAAAAATATCTACCTTTAATTTTATTTCACTAGCATAAATTAACAAATTGCAGTTAAAACGAATGCACTTGACAAAATTGGCTGAAACAAATGTATACACCGTGTAGACTTAGAACAACTATTTGGCTTTTGGAAAAGCTAAATATTTTTTTTTATTTCGTTTAACTTGATTTCGGAAGTGTTTAATATTAATTGTTTGTAAGTTAATTAATTAATTTCAAATACATAACCTTGCAACTCTTCTAAGACTAAATTAGTTTTTAGAAGTAAGAGCTACACTCAGAAAAAAAACACTTTAAACTCACTTTAAATCCAGTACAAGGGACTTTAAAATTAAACATTTTCATGTATGAAAACCAGCCCTATTGAAAAATATTTAATTTAAAAGTTTAAACTTTAAAATGTAAATGATTAATGTTAGCACTTTGAATATTAAAATTGAAACTTTACATTTTAATATGCGCATTTTCGAATACAATTTAAATACTTTTGATTCTAAAGTTCACACTTTTAACCCAATTTAAAAATATTTGTATTTAAATTAAAAGTTAACACATTCAGTCTCAAATTAAAAGCGTTAGCTTTTATTTTAAGAGTGAACAGGTTCAAATGTAATTTAAAAGTGTTCACTATAAACTTTAAAGGAAACAGATTATTTTAATTGTTTTTAATGCACATTTTTTTATTCAAACATATATAAATTAATTTTATATTTATGAAATAACTTATTTATAACTCATTATTAATTCATTATTAATATTTATGAAATAACTTCTTTACTCGTATAACTCATTAATAATTCAATAATATTAGGACATTTAAGATTAAAGATGTGCAAGATTGTAAAGCATATGTCCAAACTTTCAATAAATGAATTTAGTTTTTACAAAGTTTTACACAGAGTCTCCTGCCACAATTGTAAATAGCACAGTCAATTTATTTTAATAGTATTTACCGATATGTTCTTGATTAATCGCTAATTGTTGTTAACTTAATGTTGTTAATTAAATATTGTTAACATCTTTAATGGTGGATTTCTTTTTTGTATTCCATCTGCACTAAATCTTGCTGAAGGTAGCAGAACTGAATTGAGAAGAATTGTAAAAATGTAGTCTTGACAATCTTGAAAAAAAAATTATATAGTGTTATTTTATTAATTTAACATAATGCCCATAATTGTTACTCACCAATTTTTTTCGTCGTTTGTGCTTGGTTAAGAATAAGAAGATCTATGGATTGTTGATTCCGTATGTTGACATCGAAGTAGTTCACTATCTTAGTTTTAAAATTATCCCACTTATTGAATTGTTTGAAGAACAAAGTGACGGGTGTTTTCTAGCCAATCAACAACCTTTCAAGTCTGGCTCAACGTTTCGAATAGTTATTCCATCATCTAAGGAACATTAATAATATTGCATACTTGTTAATATTGCCTTACTTTAATATTGCACTACTTTTACTTACTTGTTTGGTCACCAAAAAGTGTTTCCAGATCAAACTCCTTTGGTAGATTAAAGATATCCGCATCTTCCTTTCAAGAATTCGCAGCAAGTCCCTTTCTTGTATAATTTTACCCTGACTAGTCATTCCTGTATCTAGTTAGCACTTCTAAATTGATTTTACTATAACGAAATCACAAAAATGCTGCTAACGGTACAATTTAAAGTTGTACTTTAAAACAAAAAAGGTGTAAAGAAATGATAGAGACGTGTATGAATGAAAAAGCTTGTTTTTTGTGTTTTGACAGGTATTATTAGAGCATTTTTCTTTTAAATTCTCAACAATTTATTTATATTGTTGGGATATAAAGTTGAATGTTTGAGAATATCTTTCAAAAATTTCCAAAGTCTACTGATGATTAGGGTAGTACCTATGAAATGTCGACATATAGATAGCTGGGGAACATAGAAAACAAGCTATTTATAATTTTTATTGGTATAAGTTGTACTTTAAAAATAAACTTAAATACTTAAATAAAAATTTTTACGTTGCGCTTTAAAGTGTTCACGTTTAGTTCCAACAAGGGAACTTTGAGTATAAAAGTTAACACTTTTAGTACTTTAAATGTCAAAGTGAACACTTTTCTTCAAATTGATCAGATTACATTTTAAAGTCAACACTTTCAAAATAAACGTTTTAATTTTATTTTTAAAAATTTAAAAATTTTTAATTAAATGGATTCACTCTTAATACAATTTTAAAAGTGATTACTTTAGAAATTATATTTTACTTTAAAATATAAAGTTTGTCATTATAAAATAAAGTCAACATTTTTAAATTTAAGACTTTTACATTAAAAACAAAAATGTTAACTTTTAAATTAAGATTAAACACTTTAAAAACTTAAAATTAACACTTTTAGAAAATATTTATTTTTGTGCCCCCCATAAGAACCCATAGACTGAGGCACTTTAAATAAAATTTGAAAGTGTTCACATTTAATTTTAAAGCGCACTTTTTTTCTGAGTGTACTAGACGCTGAAATAGGATTAAACGAGCCATGTCTATAGTATCAAAGAAATATATTTTTATTTGAAATTTCTCATGCATAATATAATATAAGGAATAAAAGTATCCGAGAACTTAACGTCAAGCCGACAGGATTGAATCAGTAACAAAATCTCTCCTATGCAGTTTCATAGGAGAGATTTTCTTAAATGGGCATTTAAGAAAACGCAGAAAGGTGCGTAGTAGACGAGTGAGCCTTTAGCTTTGTGTGGAGACTGTATCATTGCGTGGCTTTACTATCTGTCTCGCTCACTCATGGCAAACATGTCCACTATCGATCTCCCTCCACATTTTGCCATAAAATTAAAAACCTACCAAGAGCTTGTGCGAATAAAAAACATTTGAACTGAGTAAAATCGGTACTAAAGTTATTTTTACTCGCTTTTTTTTAACTAACAAGTATTGTACCATTTTGCACTCCTGATTAAATGAGCGAACTTTTAGTGGCGCTTACCAATTCACTTTAGTACATTTTTTTAAAGAAGCGCTTTTCAAAGACGATAAATTTTAAGAAATTTAAATTCCTAGTTCAAAAATTATTCTTAGTTTAAGAAAATTTGGGGCAATAGTGTCTTTATTTTTGACTGGAGTTATAGAAATTTTATTTAGGTTTAAATAAACAGAAATGATAAAGATTTACCATAATAACCGAAATATGGTTAGAGTTTGACAAAATTTTTAGGTATTTCTAAAGTGCCCATAATTTTCAAACTGCATGGGATAGACATTTTTTCCAACTTTTCTCATGATGGTTACAATCAATCCTGTCACCCCATGTCGGCTTGAAGTCAAGTTCTGGAGTACCCTATATAATAACTTACTGTAATTCTCAATTACTGTGTTACACAGATTCGTTGAGTTAGAGGAATGACATCGGTTTTTTCCAATGAACAACATCTAACATCTACCATCAGTTTTTGAAGATGATAACATCTTCCCATAAGAAATACATTGTATAAAAGTCAACATTTTTCAACATCTTTATAAAATGTTCCTATCTCATATTATTCAATTCAACATCTTTCGATTATTTCAGTTTCATCACTTTCATTTCATTTTCACCACTAGAAAAGTGGCAATAATGGCGATTATTCTTGTGGCATCACTGAAAAAACGTAATTTGTTTTTAACAAAATCATAATTTATTTATCATGTGTCAATTGTTTGCGTGTGTGTTTTCTTCCTTAATTTTTTATTTTTTTTTTTTATACTTTTTCTTTGTTGTTGCCAAATTTTTTATGTGCCTCCTACATTTTGTTTATAGACAGACAGACATACGTATATTTTATAATTAATCCTCTTTTGTCTTTCAAATTAATTTTTTTTGAAAATTGAAATATTAATATTTTTGATTGATAGTAGATGTTAGATGTGAGCAATGTAAACAGTGTTTCACATTTTCAACATCTTCCACGCGTTCCATGAAGATGTTGATCAGTGTAAAAAGCCTATTACGCTGACTTTAAGGTCGACTGCGGATTATTGTCATGTACCAAAAACTTCACAAGAAAAGTTCTACTAGAATCAAATCTCATGGACTTGGCAGCTAATCCTCGTTATTTATACGAAAGATTACCATGTCCTCAAATCGTCCATGCAGGATATACTTATATTATGTAGTTACGTCCACTGTTTGGTAGATTTTGTTGGTTCCTACCTACGTTTATATTGCTCATCTTGGACATATTGTGAAATTAATTTATATCAGCACCTGACTTGTCGGCCTAATTTAATGATGGGCCAACTTAACGGGGTGAATTATTCACTATTAGCTAGCACCCCCGTATGGTTTTCTAGACTTATACATGTCGTAACTTTTTGTCATAAGTTTGTAGCCATAGAGACAAACCCCTAGTTTAGAAGTTCGGACCGTCTAATCTCTCTTGTATGTAATTTCTCAACAGTTAATGGAAAACAAGAATTAATGAGCCGGTAGGCCGGAATCTATTAAGAATATCAGCCCTTAACCAACTCACCCACCTAGGCATCACCCCTGGTTCCTTACAGTACAGTCTCAGGTTGGACAGTTTACCGTTCCGTTAATGTCTGTGTTCCCACCAATCTCGTTTTTAATGACGCCGGCAAAAAGTCTGAACTTTGCGATATATTCTAGTTGATAATTTGTCATTTTATGAACCGTATATGACAACTTTTATTATTAACATTCATTCATCAAGGTACCTAGTCGCTGAATATGATTTTTCGGTCAAAACAAGCGTTCTTACCTAAATGCTGAAGGCTAGTTAGCGAATAAATGATACTGTCTATGGTGCTTTGGGCTGCGCGGTCAACTAGGTCGTGAGCAGTTTCAGTCCCGATGTCAAATTCAATTCTTTGAGAGCGCAATATTTTGTGCGTGATCGACTATCTTGAGCTATCCTGCAATTATGCAGATTGTAAAATATTTTCGACTAACATAAAGTTCCTTTGAAGCCCACTTATTGTTTTCGGGAAACTTTAAAGGAAAATCATGACTATTAGATTAGTTGCCAATCAATACTCTGCAAAGAGAAGTCGAAAAATATGACTTTTAACACATTTGAACATATAATTGTGTGAATTGAATTGAATAACAACTCCATGTATTAATTTGTTTAATTTTTGTTGAACTTTATAATTTTTAAATTAGATTTGTGGTTTGTACATTTGTATATCGGGGTTTAGTTCAAGTTTTTTCCTTTCTTAAGTTTTTTCTTAAGAAAGATTTTTACAACCCAAATTTTCTGTGATCAATAATTTTTGATTGAAGAAGACAAAAAAATAATAATCAAATCTTTAGCTGGGGTACAACTAGCTGTTTCGTAGTCGCTACGCTACTCATCAGCATCCATTAGGATTTGAACTCGAGTCATGACTTATTATGATTTGCTGCTCTAACCGCTCAGACACTGAGCCATTGAATTATTCTCTGTCTAAATCATCTAATGTTGAATCACACATGCATTTAGTTAATTGTCCGCTTTGTTTGTACAGCGTTTGCTGTCTCCGAACAAGTGGTATTTCTTCTTCAGTTATTAACATACATATTTTTGCATTTTAATAATTCACCGTACCCAGAGATGTATTCATTAATTTATTGCATTTTTGTTGAACTTTATAATTTTTAAATTAGTTTTTGGTTTGTACATTTGTATATCGGGTTTAAGTTCCTTTCTGCGGCTTTCAATCCCTTGCGAAAATTGTTAAGTCTTGAAGTTTCAACTGTCAAGCTTCCAGTATTCAAACATGTTTTCGTTGGACAACAAAATTGTTTATGGAAGTACATAAATGTGTATCAATCAACTTACTTTTTATCTCCTAATAGAGATAATTTGCTGCTGTTAGTTTATAAAGCAAAATCAAATTAATAGAAAATACTATTAAGAAACATTTTGTTATAAAGGTGAATTGTTATGAGGCTTAAGAAATAAAATTATTTTCCATTTTTATTCAATAGCGTGTTCAGACATGTAATTTTAATTGAATCAGTTTTCGGTAATTTTCAATATTGTTTTGCCTATTCATACGTACAAAATTTACCTTACGCAATTAATATTTGACAGCTGAAAATACCATTTAGGTTTGTTGTGAAAATTTTTATTTGCCAATTTACAAAAATGGAAAAAAACTCTACTAAAAAAACCGTTATTATTATATAATAAAAACATCGAGTTGTTGCGGTTAGTGCGAGGAGTTTTCGAAGGTCATTGAACTAATTTGGTTGACATCCACCTATAATTTGATGAACTTTTGAAAAATACCACCACGTTGAAGAAAATCCACCAGCCTTTTCTTTTCTGTAAACATGTTATTTTTAAGAAAAATGTTTAAACATTTTCAGATGATTAGTGATTTGTTTCAAAGGTAAAAAAATCATTGACAAAACAATAACACCTAAACGATATTTTATTTTACGTATATAAATACTTATAGCGCTCTATGTAATTTTGCGATTTCACTTCTACTTGCTTTGGAACAGCTATGTTGGCCAAGTTCATCGGCCATCTCCATATAAATATGATCATTTTTGGGGTGACCACGCAGGACATCTATTGTGCTCGGTCACATGTCTAGAAGAGCTGCGTCACTGGCCTCACTCCAACCCATTCGCTTTTTCTTACTTTTATCTACTGCTTATTTAAAAATAAATTTATTATATTTGCTGTTTGCTATAAATTTAAATTTAATAAACTTACCATCAACTTGGCTCGCTATTTTTTTGTTTTGTTTACTTTTTTAACATTTAGCAACTCACACTTTGGAATGATTTTTCTCACTGAAAATACATGCAACAGTGTTGTATTTCAATTTTAAAATAAACTCGTGTTAATTACTCAATAACTTAATTGAATTTTGGTATAGAATATTGAGCTCCGCAAAGGCGTAATCTCAATAATTGTGTATATCTAAACATGCTGTAAGTCGCAAAGACAGTGAAGTTTCCGTCCGAACTTCTAAAAAAGACGACTTTGTTGTAAAGTGTTTTTTAGAAGTTTAAAAAAAGTTACTACAGAAGTTAACTAAATTGATGAGTAAACACTACAGCCAACATTAGTGTGCATCTTAACACAACATGTTCTCTGGCAAAACAACATACAAACACAAAAGCACTTAATCATACTCGTATTGCTACAAACGACTACAATCATAAACGTTGTGGAGCTTTATGAGTTTAGTAGCATTTCAAAACGAGTAAATTTAGGAAAAAAATTTTACTCACACTGTCAACATGATGTAATTAAGAGACCATTGTTTTAATTGCTGACAAAAGTGAAAGATGGTAAGACAGATAACATGCCTGTTGACACTTTTAAAGTATTTAAAAACAAAACGAGTATATGAGAAAGAAAAGTAGAATAAAATAAATTAAAATTTACTCGTATCACACAAAATGTTTTCGTAAAAAAAAAAAAAAAAAAACAAACGAACGCATAAACCTTTAGAAACAAATTGAATACTTTAATAAAGACAAAAAAGCACACAGACGACATGTTTGAACAACTTTTGCACTTGAAATTTAAAAAGGTTTTTTCATCTTTCTTTGCTTCACTCATCGCTAGTAGGTGTTGATAGTAGATCTAAATTAAACACAGTGTTAAAAAACAAAGACATTTTTCCTTTCAAAGGCAAGTTAAAAAGGAAAAGTATATTTATATCCTTTCAGAAGTACTTTGCTCATGTGAATAAGGGCTTTGTTAAATTTTGCGTGTGAGTAAGCGCTTTTCTCTTTTCGTTTCTATTTTCAGTGAAAGTATTCAATTTTGCCTCATAAGCTTTTATCTTACTTATTAAGACAAACAATGTTGATGATGATGACACTTAATTGTTGGTTTATTTTTACCTCAAGTATTGTGCGCGACGCGAATTAATTCACAAACAAATGCTACCCTCACCAAGAAAACTTTCAAAAACCCTAAAAATAACAGCCCGTCTTATTTGAGAGCATGGGGTTGCAAAAAAAAATCGTGGAAATACGTAACAAAAGAAAATGTTTTTCTAGTATGTGAAAGCAACAATAATTTGATTATAAGTATCATTAATTATGTGCCACGTACGTATGTGAATAAAAGGTCTAATAAAAAAAATAACAGTTAATTTCAAATTTTGTTAGTTACGTATATTAGATTTTCGCATTTTTTCTGTTATGTTGGTACACATGTCTATTATAAGTATATATCGGAAATATAAGCCATTTTAAATTGTCAGTTTGTTTTTGAGAGATAAAAAGGTTAATCGAGTTTTGAGATGCTCATCGATTTTTTACTACCCGAAAATGGAATACAACTCTCATGTTTGGGCCGGTGCCTCAAAGTCTATTTTGGGGTTACTCGACTGTGTGCAGGAGAGGCCGAAGAAGCTCATCGGTGACAGTAGGGTATCCAACTCTATTGACTCACTGGAGCATCGACGCGTTACTCTGTTCTATCGTTACTACAATGGATTTTGCTCTGACGAGATCAGGGGTCTTGTTGCTGAACCTCGCACATTTTTACATATCACGCGTTCATCATCCAAAGCTCATCCATTTGTGGTCGATTGCCCAGGGAATCGTACTACGCATTACAGAGAAAATTCGTTCTTCAGCCGTACGCTTCGTCTTTGGAACAAGTTGCCTGCAGACGTGATTCCTGTCTGTTATAACGTTGGAAAGGTCAAGTCAAATGTTCACAAACACTACTCCCTCTTTTCCCCTCCTCACAACCTATTTTCCTAGTTCTGGTGCAATGCACTGGATATGTAGGGGTCACCCCTGGGTACTGGTCCAAGAAAAAAAAAATGGATCAAAAAATTAAATTTTGTGCAAAAAATAAAATTAAATGCGCAAGGACATTTGTAATGTTGACTATTGCGTTTCGCGAGTCTACTATGAACAGAACACAAGTTCACTTATGAAATAATCGGTTTAAGGAAGGCCGAGAAGATGTCAATGCCGATGCTCGTCCTGGCTGCACGAGCACGTCAACAACCGATGAAAACATTAAAGCAGTGAAAAAATTGATTTTGAATAATCGCCGAATCATAAAGATTGCTGATGATGTTGGAATATCGTTCGGCTCATGCCAAGCAATTTTTACGAATATTTAAGGCATGAAACGTGAGGCAGCGAAGATTGCTCCAAAATTCCTATATTTTGAGCAAAAACAACGTCGCATGGACACCGCTTAGTAGCTGGTGAATATCATCAACGACGATCCAGATTTTCTCAAAAAGTCATAACTGGGGAGTTCTTACTCGAATGTGCGAGTTTTTACACTTTTGGGATTATCTCATTCGATATCGAGTAAAAGGTATCGGAATTTCTAATGATGGCATTCGTTAGCGAGTAACCATTCGAATGCAACTTTTTATTCTATCGAAAACCCGCCAAACAGAAAAACACAAGAGAAATGTGAGTTCAAAAGTTGTTTTGAATATAAAATTAAATGTATAAATAATTTTTTATTTCAGGTCAGCAGTAACGAAAATTAATTTTACACAAAAAAGGAATGTTGGCCAATTTTATGACAGTACCTACCGACTTGGCAAAAGGTGTATTACCCAATACTGCGCAGGGGAAATATAAAGCCAACCAATTGTGGCACGAGCTTTTTCTGAAGTTGAACGCTTCTGGTTATCCAATTAAAAATGTGAAAATGTGGCGCAAGTTAAAAATAATTAATATTATTAGTAATAAAATTGCACATATTCATCCTTATGATGTTATTCATACATACGTATGTACATTTACGTAAGAATTTGTTGCTCGTAAATTTTAACATGTTTTGTCAAAACATATGATTTTTGCTGACAATTTTCGGCAGTGTTATAAATCACATTTTGTTAGTATTTTGCAACACCGAAGTGATAACTCGACTCGTTACGTAACGAGTCACATCATTAGAAATTTATACGATATCGAAATTATTTTCTACTCGATAGTAATTTCGATCACGAATGACATAATTAGCTCTCTGGTGACGAATCATGAGTGTATGAGTGCCAAAACCGAAAATAGCACGTCAAGTTCGGTCAAGTGTGAAGGATTTTCTCACTGTTTTCTTCGACTGCAATGGCTTGATGCATCATGAATTCTTGCCACAAAGTTATACGTTCAGTTATGCGTCGTTTGCGCGAAGCAATTTGTCAGAAGGGCACAGAATTGTGGAAAAAACAATCATGGATTTTGCACCACGAAAGCGCACCAGTTCACACATCGATTCTTGTGCGTGAGTCTTGGGCAAAAATAAAACCTTTGTATTCTCCGGACTTGACCCCCATGTAGACACCGATGAAAGGCAAGCATTTTGCTACGATTGAGGAGATAAAGGAAAAATCGAAACAGGAGCTGTTGGCGATACCAAAAAGCGCGTTTCAGAAGAGTTTTAGGATTGGAAAAAACGCTGGCATAAGTATATTATATCTGAGCAAGATTACTTTGGAGGGGACAAGATAACTATTAATGATATATAAATACTTTTTGAAAAAATTTAATATAACGGTTATTTTTTCTATCAGGCCTGATGGCTTAAGGTAATCAGTAAGTGAAAAATTGAAAACTCTTCTCATACAAATCGGGTTGAAAACGTGTAAACTTTAAAAAAATAAACAATGTGTACTGAAAAGGAGCGTATGCCGCTGTACAAGAGAAATCAGAACAGATAAGAGAATAAAAATCTTCCTATTATATGTCACCAACGTGTTTAATGGCCTTTTGTTATTCACAACTCATATCACGTTTATACATAGCACTTATTTTCAAATTAGATTTTTATTATGACTTACTAACTCACGAAAGTCTGGATAACACTCTTATGTAAAAAATAAAACTTGACATGTTGTTTCTAAAAGTTTTATTTATCAGTTTATCATCAGACAATAATAGAAAAAATAAAATTGTGAGAGAAAATCCATTATTTTCTGTAGAAAAACATTTGTTTGAAATTTTGAAAATTGCACATTAATTATTTTATTTTCAACTTTGTAATTTTTTCCAATTTTGCGCAAATTTTTTTTAGCTTTAATTTACTTATTGAATCTTTAAAATATGTATGAACTAACAATAAGTCTTGAAATCTTAATACTAAACACAGAAAGTCAACCAAAAGGCAAAACAATTTGTTTTGCGCAGACTCATCGGTAATTTTACCTATTTAACGCTCTGATGGTTGCAGGGTATCCCTCCTTCTCAACCGAGTGCGACCGCTACAATTAAGCATGTTGCGTGTAAGAGGATTTTGGTAACGTTCTAGCTTGCCGAAGTACTTTGTCGCGTACTTTGAAAATTCGGGTTTAACTAATGAAATGCATAGATCCTTGTGAATTCGCGAGTGTTTTACGTACCATGGAGCTGCAGTAATTGTTTGAAAAATTTGGTTTTGACAACTCTGAATTTTTTTAATGATTGACGTTGAGGCGGTGGCCCATCATTGAGTGACGTAGCACTATAGGCTTTAAAACTCCGTTGTATAACAAACGTATGCAATCCAACTTAAACGTAGAATTTCTGCTGCTTTTAATTTTTTGCGGGAATACCAAGGTAATTGATTTAATTATGCTGCGGAATAGGTGAGTTGTTAATTTGGATAGACGAACACGTTTGTTTACTCAGTGTGAATGTAACATGAGTATAATTTTGTTCATTAACTTTAATTTTCGAAAGTTAGCCATTGAAACATATTTCTGCAAATTTCATGAAGCTTATTGAGAGTTTTCATAAACGCTGCACGCAAAGAAAATGCAGTTTGAAATATGGTTACAACAACATTAGTATATACGCCATAATATTGTGTAGTATTGTTAAAAGCAGCCTATTATCGACTTCATTACAGTTTATTTTCCCATAAATATGTGTTCGTTTGCTTTTCTGTAATTCTATTGTTGCCGTCTATCAATTTCAGAATATGGTTGCATACAATGTTAATATTTTATATAATTTTTGTTAAAAAAAACAACAGTTTATATTACACTTACTAAAATACCTATTTTTATTATATGTATGATACGCTTGTTCATGTGTAACAAATATAAATTTACAGAATAAACTTACTATTGTAAGCGTTATCAATTGTTTTATTTTAGCCGTTGACAAAATTTTCATTTATTATTATTTTTTTTTTTTTTGTGAAAAAATTTGTGTTTTGTTTTAAATTATAAAAATATTTTTTTGTTAATCAAGGAAAACAAAGGAAACAACTTAAAACTAAATTTGCAGAAATTGGAAGCTAGGTTAATATATTAAGATTTTGATATTTGTGCGGATGTTGTAATCAACAATACTATAAAAAACTCAACCGTATTATGGCTCTGTACAACCATACAATTGTTACCACCATAAGAATCTTAAAGACAAACCATACTATTGTTGAGAACAATCATACTATATTACATTAAACCATATTAATACGGTTACGAGTACATATAATTTTTAATTAGACCATTATATTATTTAATAATTTGAATTTGTGCAACCCGAATATTTCCTGCAAACTATTTTTAATTATTTAAAATTATCGAAAAATATTTTAATAAATATTTTTATACTTATTTTATATTATACTATTATATTGTAGTATAAATAAATAAAATAGTATTGTTTATCGAAAAATGGTCTCAGAAAGCTACCCTGGGGAACTCCTGCGCCGGCTGGCTGAATTGGTCTTATAAAATCGCCTTTTCTGATAAAAAAGGTTCGGCCACAAAAGTAGCTTTCCAGAAGTTTGTGAGTGTTTGCAGGCAATTTCAACTTTATTATGTGTATTAAACAGACGTCCCACACTTTATCAACAGCTTGGGAAATGTCAATGAGTACTCGTAGAGCTGAACAATAGTTCTGATCTCCGAAATCTTTCTTATGAGTCTTACTAGTCTGTGTGTTTGTTTAATGGTGCTGTGTTTAGTCCGAAAGCCGAATTGATGATTAGGAATACATCCCACATCTTTCAATATTGTAGTCAACTTCGCCATTCTTCTACTTTAGTGGGATCCTTTAAAATAAAAAAGCAGAATGCTTCTAGCTACACGAGGTAACTGCTCACGCATTTTACCAGTATTGTGTAATTAAATGTGTTACTGAGGATGTTTCCTACGTCTTGAAAATTTAGTCTCAAAGAAACTGGCGGTCTGACAGTGTATGACGGCAATTCAGCTGAATTTTCGCAAGAAAGCTTATTTTTTACTAGCTGTGCAAATTTTTGTTTAACCATAAGAAATACACTAAAAACAGTGCATATAATTTTTAGGAGAACTACAAATTAATTTATTTTAATCATTCGCCAAAGAAAAAATTCAAATTTTTATGAAATTATGTGGAAAGATGTGCTTTATACACCCAACTACAGAACAAACTATAACACAACTTCAGTTATAAACAAAAGAATGTGTGTTTGTGTGGTTTTCATGCGTAAATTGCTTTCGTAATACGTTAATGAAATGCAAACGTGTGTGGTGTAATTGCCAGTTAAACATTTCGGGCTCAATTTCAATGAATGTTGTTTGTGTTTTCCTATGTACGAGTACATATATACAAAAGTGTGTGAAAATTAATGTGCTCATGAGTTGTATGTAAATATTAACTTGTTGCTCCTTCATTAACAACAAATATCACTTGATAGAGTGAATAATAAATATTTTGTTTTTGATGCTAGTTTTGGAGTGATTATGTGAAACCACAGGTGGATTAAGTTTCACATGTCTGGAAAATTAAGTATTCTATGCACGACGTTGTTTTAAATATAAAATTATATTATTTAAGGTTTTGAAAGGAAACTTTTACTGGCTTGGTGTTAAGCTCCAATGTGAAATGTCACATGATCTGTAATTGAGTTTTATAGATAAGTAGGTATATACATAATTATATACATATTGTCGAACAAAATAAAAAAAAAACGTAGAAAAAACTTCACTCTTTGTTTGATATATATTTCCTATATAGGTATGTACGAGTATATTGCAATTTTATTGACTTTGTTTTTAGCATGACTTTGAGTTTTGTGGCATTAGTAAGTAACACTATTCCACAAAAAACTTTTGACTTTTGCAAAACTATTGTATTTAACAAAAGTTTTTAACGCATCCTTCAGCGTTTTTTAAATAAATTGATGAATCCATTCTCGAGCAATGCGAAATACATAAGAGTAGTTGACTCAGTTTCGGGGTGAAATAAAACAGGCCTAAAAGGAAATTCCTACATAATAGGGAAAAACTAAAAACAGATTTGAATGCAGCAAAATCTATGGTAGATATTTTAGCTGTTGTCAGTTACTGTAGATGGCGTTTGCTATCGCGAGGTGATAATGAACTTTTTATGGCCCGAATTGGAGGATATGGATATGGATGACATGTGGTTTCAACAGGATAATGCCACTTGCCACACAGCTATTGAAATAATGGATCTTATGCGCGGCAAATTTAGTGGCCGTGTTATCTCACGTGATGGCGATGTAAATTGGCCATTAAGATCATGTGTATTGACACCGTTGGACTTCTTTCTTTGGAGTTATTTGAAAGAAAAGGTATACATAAGAAATGTCAGCATAAATTCGAGAACTAAACGATGAGGTAATACTGCACATTAACAGCATAGAACCTCAACTATGCTTCAGCGTCTTCGAAAATTTGGACCATGGGATGGAGGTGTGCCGCCGAGGTTGCGGCAGCTCTTCGTTCAATATTTTATTACATTGATAATTACATCATATCAGTATTATAATAACAAGAAGAAATGACTATAATGCCTTAATAATTTGAGTTTTATTGAAAATCAACCTCTACCCTTAAAATTTAACCACCTTTCATATTGTTTTGTTGAAATTTTGACACCTGACCAGCAGTAGACGAGCTGTCTGGTTCTCAGAGGCGAATGTGTTAAACATATGAAAAGTCGCGAATAACATATTGCTCCTTTATTGCAACATAGTCATATCTCAAAAAATGAGCTTTTCGGGTTAACAATGCAGAATTGTTAACAGTGCTACCTTTTATATTGTTCCAAAATTTTATTTAAATTACCTTTAAACTGTCTTCTTTAGGAGTTATTTTCGATACATTTTTTCTAAGACTTGTATGGAAACTAAAAATTTGTGTTTTTCTCGAAACAAGCTTTTTTGCGTTATGACTATGTTGCAATAAAGGAGCGATATGTTGAATGTGATCGGAGTTCGATGTCAATGTTTTTGATTGAACATATGTACGCATGTATGTATTTGTATGAATTTAGCCTACCAATATACTATACCCATGTAAAGAGTATAATACATACATATACCTAGTATGTATTTAATTGTATTATTAAGTGCATTTTTCAAAATAATATTTTAAATGCAGTATTTAGTTTAAATGTTCTACGAAGTTCGACACGGTAGACTCATTGAAACACTTTTTTATAATTGCAAACATGTCAACTAAATATCAACCTAGTTTTGAATCACACATAATCGACATTTGGTCAGATAGCTTACCTCTAAATAGGGGAATGCCTCAGGGTTCTATTTTAGGACCACTTTTATATTCTCTTTATGTCAATGATTTGCCAAAACATCTTTCTAAATGCAAAAAACATTTATATGTAGACGACCTACACCTTTCTTTAAGTAGCCCAGTAGAAAATATTACTTCATGTATATCAGATCTAAACAACGACTTAGAGAAAATATACCTATGGTATATAATAAAATAATAATAAAATTGGCAACGCTGTTACTGCAAACAGCTAAAATAATAATTGAAAAATTAAAACTTTTCGATTTTTTTTAAATTTAATTAATGCAAATAGTAAAGGCTATGAAAAGTTTTCGTTATTTTTTTCTGCCCATGCCGAAACTGGGAAACCGTCAAGTAAAGTGACACTGTTGAATAATAATTTTTATTCAAGATGCGAGAAAGATTTGTTCCAAAGTGGAATTTTATCTAAATGTTTTAAATGCAAGAAAAATGCAACTGCACAAGTTGATGGTTCAATTGATACAACACTTCATTTTTATTTAAGGAAACTTATGAGTAAAATTTGCTCATTAACTCTACTCTCACAAAATTATAATAAATTTAACGAAAATTAGTAGTACACTGTGCAAAAAATTACGTATAATTAAACAATATAGAAATTGATGTTTAAATAAATATTTTAGATAATATAAATTGAGTTCACGAAATTCAATAAGATGTATACATATATGCTATTAATTTAGTTCAGACCGAACAGACACCTTGTTATATTTTATTTGCAATTAATTTTTAATTAATAATTGTTTTCGTGAGTCAGATATTCCCAACCAAAAACTTTATTTACTGTGTACGTGACAATTTTTTCTATTTTTAATATTTTTATTCAAAATTTAACCTGCACGTAAAAATGTAACATTTAATTACTTATTTGTGTTCTTTTGTGTTTAAATAATTGTTATATCATGCTTTTTCCAAAATCAAAGCTTTTTTTATTTTCATTTTAATAAATCTATTTAAAATTTCATTATATAAGAAAAGTAATAAAAAGGTGACATTTACTTAAAATTATCTGCTGAAAGAGCCGATAATTAAAAAACAGACGTCTAAAAAATAACTAACATAATCAAAGTAAATGAAAACTAATGGCATCACATTTAGATTTTTGAAGCAAGTAATAAACTGGTTTAAAGAAAGAAAATTGTAATTAATCATGGCATCGAGTCATGACTCAACAATAATGGTTGATTTGGTGTCACCTTAAAAATCAGTGACTGCAGGGGATGAAAATTAAAATAACGCAACATGATTGAACATGATATTGCAAAACGAAAATTAAAAAGAGAACATTATTTTAGAAGTGATTATGGCTCATTAATCTTAATAAAGTTTGAAAATCAAAAGTCAATGTCATTAAAATACTAAAAAACTTGAGAAGATTTTGAGGAAAATGTGAATGACTGGGAGGTGAATGTGAAAAGAAAAACCTGTTGTTTGTTTGCATAAGTATGAAGTCATCAAAGTTCTTGTTAATTTATTTACTTACAAAATGACTAAGCAAAAATTCGGAAACAGTGATTCATTTAATATTTAAGAATTCAATTTAAAATTAATTCTGGTTCTGAATGTATGAGTGCATCTACATACTTGTGTATATTCGTACGTATGTCGCACGAAATTTCCTGAGCCTTGAAACTTTAACAAGTTTAAATGTGCGTGTAGTTGGCGACATTGTTGTTTAACCATGAGTTATGAGTCCTTGTAACCAAATCGGTATATGTTTATGATAATATGAGTGTGCGTACGTTTGCAAGGGTGTGCATGTTTAAGCCATTTTGTGGTTGGCAACAACCATTTTAATTAGCAGCATTAGCCGAAAACCTAAAATTGCATGTAGCAGATGGATGACGTAAGTATATATCTACATACATATGTGAAAACACTCAAGTGCATTTGATATTCGAACATACAGAAAGTAGGCATGTGTGTGCTCATTACATCCTTAAATGTTCTTACCTTATGTGGCCAATACCACTTAATAGCTTGTGTTACTGATGTGACCAACTACAATTTTAGTTCACTTGAATTATACAGAAATGTATAAGATATAAGTATAAGATAAAAAAAGCAAATTTTTACGAAGCACGCGCGCATCGCCCAGAGCTCATCTATTTGTGGTCGATTGCCCAGGGAATCGTACTACGCATTTTTTAATTTTTTTTTTTTATCTGAGACCACAATTCAGGGGATGACCCCAACATATGCAGCGCATTGTACTGGAACTAAGAAAATAGCTTATGATGAGGAGGAAAGAGGGAGTAGTCTTCGTGGAGTGTTAACAATAACTAAACGAAAGACTAAAACCATTCTTCTCAAGAGGATTCGGGAGAAGTTCCAATTTACTATATATCTTGTCGACTACTTTGAAAATTCGTTTTTACTTACGGAATTCGTGAGTAATAGTTCGAAGAATTTGGTTTTGTCGCCTTCGATTTTTATTAATGTTGGTCGCTGAGGCGGTGCTCCATAATTGAATTCCATAGCACCATATAGGCTTTAGAATTGCGTTGTATAACAAAAGTTTGCAATCCAACTTCAACTTAGAGTTTCTATCCATAAGCCAATTTAGTTGCGCTGCCTTCAGTTTCAACTGAGTGACGTTCGGTTCAATGATAGGCTTCTACGTTAGCCTATGGTCGAGATGGATACTACGGCATTTGACTTCATTGTGCTGCGGAATAGCTGAATTGTAAATTTTGATGGGCGAACACGTTTACTTACACAGTGTGAATGCAACATGACTACATTTTTGTTCATTTACTTTGATTTTTCAAAGTTTTAGCCATTTCTCTAATATTGAAATATATTCCTGAAAATTTTGTGAAGCTCTGGGAACTCTTGCCCCGAGGAGCTTATAAAACGGCCTTCTCTGATAACAAATTTTCAGCAACATGAGTAGCTTTCGAAACTTGTGAGTGTTTGCAGGCAAATTTAGATTTATCCTGTGCAGAATGGCGTGTCATCTGCAAAAGTTGAAATGTGAATACCAGATATGTTTGGCATGTCAGAAGCGTAAATTAAATATAAAGTGGGTCCCAGAATGCTACCTTGAGGAACTCCTGCCTCGATTGGCTGAGTTGGGCTTACAAAGTCGCCTTCTCTGATAACAAATGTATGGCCACATAAATAGCTTTCCAGAAGCTTGTTAGCATTTGCAGGCAAGTTCAACTTTATTTGGTGCATTAATCCCTCGTACCGCACTTTATTAAAAGCTTGGAAAACATCAATGAATACAGCTGAGCTATACTTTTGCATTTCAAAAGTCTTTGTTACAACATTTACTAGTCTGTGTGTTTGTTCTGTGGTGCTGGGTTTAGACCGAAAGCCGAATTGATGATTAGGAATTCAACCTACATCATTCAGTTTGGACTATACTTCACCATCAACACTTTTACTAACAGTTTTGAATTTGTCGGCAGTAGACTTATTAGTCTATATGACTCTACTTTAATGCGATCCTTCCCTGGCTTGGGTATCATAGTAATCTGCAGGATAATACTACAGATGGAAAATAGCGTTAAAAATAAAAAGGAGAATTCTTCTGGTCACACGAGGTAACTGTTCAAGCATTTTGCCAGTAATTTGATCAATACCTGGAGCTTTCCTGTGGTTTATGGTACTGATACTTTGTTATACGTCTCGAAATATGGATCGCAATGACACAGGCGGTATAACTGCATATAATGATAATTCAGCTGCATCATTTGCTGTATCATTTTTAATAACATACACCATCTGCTTTTTAGAACCGCTTCTTGCCCAATCTCCGGTTGAAGTTCGCAAAGGTGCCTTACCTATTACGGGTCTTTTCAAACCTTTTGTCGCTTTCCACAAAAAATAGTCAGATTGCGCAGTACCATCCAGGCATTCCAAATATGTTTTAAGGGAAGACATTATCTGGATTTCAAGAAGATTTCTTAAACGAGTTACGCATTCCCGTAGCCTAGTTTTAAGCTGGGGAGACCTGCGAAGTTGCCACTCTCTTCTGACTATCCTTTTTTCTGACAGAAGTGGCTCAATTTCAGACGAATAAGTTCTCATTTCTGGATCTTATATGACTAGTGGTAGCATGCTGTACGGCCAGTTTGAGGTTTTCAGAAAAATCGTTAATTGACACATCAATATCCTCGGAGTTCTCAAGGCGATATATTGGGGGAACGAAACACAGATTATAGTGGGTGAGTGATCTGATGACAAATCTAATGAAGGCTCCACTTGCATCCATTCTAAAGGAAAATTTTTCGCAACTTCAAAATTTATAACATCTGGGATCTTTCCCAGATGTTATAAAAATTGGGTCTGACGGCCAATAAATGGGGTGCCCGCTTGAAATCAAATCTAAGCCCATTTTGGAACTGGTGTGAAAAAGCACACGGCCTTTATAGGTAATTAAACGTGATCCGCAGAAAGTATGTTTAGCGTTATAGTCGCCAGCCGCTAAAAATTGTGAATATTGAATTTCTGTTACTGAAAATCGCGGCGGTGAGTAAACCGAAGAAATAAAATTTGTTTCTTTATAATTTTTAATACATATGTATATAAGTTTCCTGGAGATACTCCTCACGTGTTTTATTCAGTAAATAGTAGTTAATTTTGTTTTTTCTTAGAATTGCCAAGCCTCCGTAAGATCTTCCACGGGGATCTTTAATGTTTGATGCACAACATCAAGCTAAACTTACCTACAAATACTCACAAACTTCTGGAACGCTACTTATGCAGCCGGAAATTTGTTATCATAGAAGGTGATTTTATAAGCCTCTCACAGCCAATTGATGCAGTGGTTCCCCAAGGTAGCGTTCTAGGACCTACTTTATTTAATTTGCGCCTCAGATATGCCAACGGGATGCGGAACCCAAACTTAATTTTTTTTCAGATGACACAACATTCTGCAGCGTACATGAAAACCATCAAGCAGCTTCGCGAAAATTGCGGGAGTATAATTCAATGTTAGAGAAATGATTAAAACTTTGGAAAATTAAAGTCAGTGAACAAAAGTGTACTCACGTTACATTCACACTGCGTGAACAAACATGTTCGGCTATCCAAATTAACAATTCACTTATTCCGCAGCAAAGTCAAGTACCTTCGTATTCATCTCGACCGTAGGTTAACGTGGAAGTCTCACATTGATGCGAAAGTTACTCAGTCAAAGTTAAAAGCAGCGCAACTAAATTGGCTTATGGGCAGAAATTCGACATTGAAATTAGATTGCAAACTATATGGTGCTATGGAATTCAATTATGGGGCACCGCCCCAGCGTCAAACATTGGAAAAATTCAAAGGCAACAAAATCAAATTCTTCGGATGATTACTGCAGCTCCATGGTACGTGAAAAACTCACGAATTCATAAGGATCTCTGTGTTCCTCTTGTAAAAGACGTATTTTCAAAGTACGCAACAATGTATATCAGTAAATTGGAGCTTCACCCAAATCCTCTTGTACGCAATATACTTAATTTTGAAGGCCACTATCAGTTGAGAAGGACGGATACCCTTGCCACCATCAGAACGTCCAATAGGTGATTTTACTGATATTGAGGGTGCAAAATAAAACATTTCTGTCTAGCATTGGCTGGACTTTATTTATTTTTTTTTATATAGTATTAAGTTTTCTTTATCCTATTTTTTCTACCTTTTTCTTAATGTAATGATCTCCAAGATTGAGGTCATTTTTATAAAAAATTTTTATTAAATTTAATATTTCATCTTCTGAAATATTGAAGAAGTCTTCCGAAGGAAGGAAGGAAGACGAAATGTTGAATTTAATAAACAATTTTTTAAAAAATTTTATAAAAAGGCCTCAATATTGTTAGTTCTTTTTGAGAAGATTCAATAAATAAATGAATAAAAAAAAAGAAATATATGTATGCCACTAATTGTTGAGCTTGTTGACAACTTCTTGAATATCTTGGAATGCCAACAAGTGTCTAAACTATCCCGTTAGTCTGGTTTTTTTCCTTTCTCAAGAAAGCCACAAATATAAACAGTATTGGATATTTGATAAACTTGGATAGTTAAGATTGTACTTTATCAATTCTAAATTGATAAAATTTGGTTGATATTGCCAAATTTATAGTCAAGCAGCGTGAATACGCTGTCATGTAGCATTACGTTTTTAAGTACATATCAAACCGAACGCTTGAACGTGGTAAGGGTCTATTTAGATAAGAAATTGTATTGCAATTTAAGAAAATTCAAAGAAAAAAAATAAAAAATACTGATAGCACTATTCCAGTAGTACCGAAATGGTTAAAGGAGGATAATTGATATTATACATGAGAGTGATATACTTTTTCTTAGAAACCGAGGTAAATTAAAAATCCTGCTTGCATTATATGTGTATCTTATTACTTGGTTACATTATTTACCCAAATTAATAAAAAGAGGTTGGCACTGTCTTTCGCTCTTTAAAAACAATAACAATTTCATGTGACGATAACAGAATCTAATTAGGAGAGAATATTCTCACACGTTTAAGGGCAAGCAAGTTAAGAACAAGTTTTTGGTTACGTACAAAACTAAAGGTTTCATTCTTACCACACATTTGTACATATGAGTACATACAATACATATTTGCAATATATCTCTCGTGTAAATGTATGTATGTATATTTGTTTGGGATACACAGTATGATGACATTTAAAATAGCATGGTCTTGACATTAATTGACTCACAAATCAACAACGTATTTTGCACCACAAATTGTGCGGTAATTAGTAAAGTGGGCTTATTTTTTTCATGCAAAGTATTAATGACTAAAACCCCTCTAATACACACACTAAAAATACAAATTCCACATTTTAAATCAACTTCCAATTTAAGCAGCTACGAATTATGCCAACGGGTATGTTCTCAACATGTTTTGTGGTAATTTATTACGTGGCAAATGTTATTTGCCTTATAATCATGCCATATTTTTTTAAAGCAGCCTCTGCACCGGCATAGCAACGTTCTAATACAACATTTACTGTGGCTTCATTTGCGCCGACGAACTCATAAAAAACCACCTGCCAAGTGCTTTGTTTTATGTTGGTGTCTCTTATGCTGCCTTAGCAGCTTTGCAAGGCAGTTTTTAAGCCCAAATGCTTGATCATAATTATAATGTTAATGAGATCCAGCGAACAGGCGTAATTATGTAAATTAACATCTTGCTCGGAATGTTTTCAAGAAGATTTCCTTTTGTGTGTTTGTACTGGTATATGTATGTGTGTTATGTTTGAAAGGAGCAACATGAAAAATTTGTGACGAAAAACAGATGGAGTTGCTCGGCTGACACATCAACTAAACAATAATTTAACGTAAGCGAATTAATAGATATATTTTATTACTTGCCAGTTATGAAAGTTCAACTTCAAAGTTGATTGTAATACATATTGCAACCTATAATGTTAAAACTTATCTACTCGTATATAAATAATAACGAGATACTAAATGTGTTGTTAAGAGTATAATGAATATTTTCTGGCGCAAAGATTGCATATATTTCCAAACATATGGTGCCACACAATCCATCATTTCGGTGAAAGTAAAGTGGTGGCTGTGGATATTTCCAAAGCGTTTGACAGAGCGTAGCATGCTGCATTACTGGCAACTGCTTTTGGTGCCGGTGACAACTTTTCTCGGTTTATATTGAGCTTTCTCAGAGACCGCACTATACGAGTTGTTATAGACGGGGTCTCATCAAACGAGTTCAGCGTTAAATCAGGGGCACCACAAGGCTCTCTTTTTTCTCCAACCTTATTTCTCATTTTCCTTAACGGCCTTCTATACCAAACGTCCAACCCTATCCATTCTTTCGCGGATGATAGCAGCATTTGACATTCGACTCTTTCAGTAATAGGCCCAGGCCATGCGAGATCGTTTCCATGAGGTAAAATAGGAATGACTCACTCAATAGTAATCTTCTATTAATCTCCTAATGGGGTCGTATACACAGGGTCGCCTTTAACGCTCGTAAGACCCAATTTTGTTTATTAACACACAAACAAACGACCGCAAATGCTGCTTCATTTGTACTCATGGATGGTACAAATATTGAGGAATCGGATGCTCTTGAAGTTCTTGGAATGAAGATACAGTGTAATGTTTGCTGGTCTGAACACATTTTTCATTTGGATTTTTGAAACGGTGCAAGATGTACTTCACACCATCCGATCTCCTTACTATTTCCACCACCTATATCCGGGCGAAAATGGAATACAACTCTCTGGTTTGAGCCAGTGCCTCAAAGTCTATTTTGATATTCGACCGTATGTAGGAGATGGTGAAGAAGCTTATCGGTGACAGTAGGATATCCAACTCTATTGACTCACTGCAACATCAACACAGTGTAGGGTGCGTTACTCTGTTCTATCGTTACTACAATGGCTTTTGCTCCGATCAGATTAGGAATCTTGTTGCTGAACCTCGCATATTTTTACGTATCACGCGTTCATCGTACAAAGCTCATCCATTTGTGGTTCATTGCCCGGGAAATCGTACTACGCATTACAGAGCGAATTCGTTTTTCAGCCGTAATCTTCGTCTGCAGAATAAGTTGCCTGCAGACGTCAATTGTTCACAAACGCTACTCCCTTTTTTCCCCTCCTGACAACCTATTTTCCTAGTTCTGGTACAATGCACTGCATATGTAGGGGTCATTCCCTGAGTACTGGTCCAAGATAAAAAAGTAGCAAAACTTGCATTTAAATTTTATTTTATTATTACAATTCTACACACAAGACTAAAAGAGCCTCACATTGCAGTATAGAATGCTTATTAGCAAGTGGATTAATATGTAAGACTGTTTACAACAATAACAAAAAAAAAAAAAGGAAAGAGTACATAAGCAAGTAAGAATAATAAATGAACGCATATATATATATATATATATATATATATATATATATATATATATATATATATATATATATATATATATATATATATATATATATATATATATATATATATATATATATATATATATATATATATATATATATATATATATATATATATATATATATATATATATATATATATATATATATATATATATATATATATATATATATATATATATATATATATATATATATATATATATATATATATATATATATATATATATATATATATATATATATATATATGATAAACAAAAAAAATAGGTAATAAACAAGGAGGGGATACCACCCGACAAAAACAAGCATGCAAAAACAAAATAATAATAATAATTTTATTTACATTTATTGAATAAATGTATATTTACATCTCTGGGTACGGAGAATATTAAAATACAAAAATATGTATGTTAATAAATAAAAATAAATACCGCTAGTTTAGAGACAGCAAACGCTGTACAAACAATGTGGGCAATTAACAAAATGCATATGTGATTCAATATGAGATGAATATAGATAGAAAATAATTAAATGCTCGGTGGCTTAGTGGTTAAAGCAGTAGATCATGATACGTCATGTCCCGAGTTCAAATCCCAGTGGGTGCTGATGAGTAGTATAGCGACTACGAAACAGCTAGTTGTCCCCCAGCTAAAGATTTGATTATTATTTTTCTTGTCTTCTTCAATCAAAATTATTGATCACAGCAGATTTGTATTGTAAAAAATCTTTCTTAAGAAATAATAATAATTATTTAGAGAAATATCTAAATAAGTCCTTCCTAAATGGCTTTGCGTTACTTGTCAATTGCAAGTTATAAGGGAGTGAATTCCAAAGACGGATTGCGTTAACAAAGAATTACCAATCAGAAACTAGGCTTTGGTATTTAAGTAAAATAAATCTTGTAGCCCGGTCAGATATTGAAAAACTGAATTGGCTATAGAGATGGGGTGGTTGCTGTTTATATACAATTTTATGCAAAAATATGAGCACTCTTTTTGCAGAAAATCTTCAAATCGAATACCATATAATATCATTGCAAGCGGTGTTGTGGGCTCAAATTTTTTTTGAACCATATAAACTCGTATATCGAATAATGTTTCTAAATGCGTTTGTGGTCTGGGCGTCACATCTACCAAATAATTCACAACCATACAACAAAATTGGTATTATATAGGATTTAGCTCTTATTTTGACAGAGAGTTCTAAGCATGGAATATACATATATGACCACAAGCATAATTACTGTGATTGGACCAAGACAGATTTTTATTCAGAACGACACAAAGATTTTTTTGCTGAATGCACCTGCTGAAACCGAATACTGTTATGAAAGATATCGGATATAATGTTATTTGTTTGTCGCTTCTGAGTAACTAGGTATTTAGACTTTTTGGGATTAATACTCAAACCATTAGCATTAGCCCACCGGTAGATACGCTCAAGTTCGGCATTCAATGTTGCAGCGCATTGCTAAACTTGCGATGAATCACACGCTATATAAATCTGAACATCATCAGCAATGAACAATCTTACTTTACAGTGATTAAGCTGGTTTGGCAGCTCATTGATTTATGACGAGAACAGCAATGATCCAACTATTGAACCTTGAGGTACTACTCGTCTCGCTTGTAGAAGATTGGATTTATGGCTGCAATTTTGCACATATAGGGTGTTTTTTTAAGCCCGATAGAACTTGAAATTGTAAAAAATAACACAAAAAATTAAATTGTAATCAAATTTTTTTTTTATTCGAAAGATCAATACGTGACATTAACATTTGAAAATGATTTCGGGCATATGGGCACCGCGGCTGTTCTTGACGAAGCGCATTCTGGACGTCCAATTTTGGGCCACTTTTTCGAGCACTGCTGGCCGTATGTCACGAACAACACGAACAATGCTGGCCTCCAAGGCGTCAATTGTTGCTGGTTTATCAGCATAAACCAGTGACTTCACGTAGCCCCACAGGAAATAATCGAGAGGTGTCAAATCGCACGACCTTGGAGGCCAATTGACAGGTCCATTTCTCGAAATCAACTTATCGCCAAATTTTGATTTCAGTAAGTCGATGGTTGCGTTCGCCGTATGGCACGTAGCGCCATCCTGTTGAAACCACATCTCCTCCGGATCAATGTCATCCATATTTTCAAACAAACAATCATTGATCATGGTGCGGTAACGATCTCCATTGACCGTAACGCGAGCTCCGGCCTCATTTTTGAAGAAATAAGGTCCGATGATGCCACCAGCATGAAAACCGCACCAAACAGTGCATTTTTCTGGATGTAATGGAGTCTGTAGGGTCTCTTGTGGATTGGTCTCACTCCATATGCGGCAAACCCGTTAAGCCAAAAATGCGCCTCATCGCTGAACACAATTTTGCGATAAAACAACGGGTCAGTTGCCAACTGCTCTAGAGCCCAATCGGCGAAAGAACGACGCATACAATGGTCTCGTGGCTTCAATTCAATGATTTGTCAGAGTATACTGAAACAAATAAAAAAAATGTTTCATCAAAATTTAATTTTTTGTGTTACTTTTTACAATTTAAAGTTCTATCTAGCTTAAAAAAACACCCTATACATTTCTAGTGTATTTTAATTAATATGGCGGTAGTTTTTTTTGTCAAATGTTATTGTTTATATTCGTTTGTAACTGAGTATTTTTGCAAATTTCTTTCTGCTCAAGGTTTTTAGTGTAAATTCAGGGAAAAGTAAGCAAACTACAAATACACATATATTGTTGTTGCGTGAGCAAAAATAGGAGTATTTTTGCTCACATTTGCATCATTTGCACAGTTTGTATTATCCATCGTGAAAGCCCTTTATATAAGTAAATTCAACTCGACAACTGTATTAGATAAATATGTTGATATTAATTATCCGGCAGTTGTAGAGAACAAAAATATATAATTTAATTTGTGACACAAAAGCTTATGATCAATTGTATCGAAGGCTTTTGAATGATCTAATAGTGATAGGAAAATAGTTTTACGTTAGTCAATTGATTTTCTAATATCTTCTGTAACATCTACTAATGCAGAGATACAACTATGATTACTGCGGACCCCAGATTGCGTACAAACAAAAAATAAACTTAAAAAACATTTGCGCTGTGATAGGCAAATAATTTTTGACAGAACGTTGTACAGCATGATGAAAAATAAGCCAAATTAAAATAAAATTTTGAGCTTATGTTTGTTGCCAGTTTCTCATGAATTTTTTTTTGTCTTGGACGATTACTCAGGGGATGGCACCGACATATACAGTGCATTGTACTGGAACTAGCAAAATAGATGAGGAGGTCGAAAGAGAGAGTAGTGTTTGTGGGCGTTTGACTTTTATAAATAATAAACATATGTAGAAAACACGGTCGACTGCTAAAAAACACGTGTGCACAGGATGAAAAACAAAACACTATAGTAAATAATAATACACTGAATTATTGATATACTATAAGTATTTCAGAGTGCTTAACAAGAGAAACCTAGAAAAGATGGAGGTTCCATACCTCATCAGATTTGAAACCTAAAAAACCACAAGAGGAATTGGCTAAAGCAGTAACTAGAGACTGTGCTTACTTGTCGCTAAATTATAGTGAATCTCAAATTATATTTCGAAAATAATAGGACAGCCGTTAGGTACATTTTAAAAGTCACAGGGGATTTAAGTAAACCCATCAATATAGAAAGTTGGCAGAATTGTACCAATAAGAAAACCTGGACCAGGTACTAATAACTTTCGTATATTGCCCTGTTTGTCAACAGTTATGGAGAATTTAATGGTCAAACAAATAACTGCTTAAATTGTTGGAAGGAATTTATTTAGCGTATGTCATAGTGGCTATCGTAAAGGTTTCAGTACTACCACACTTTTATTGTCTTTGACTGACAGGATAAGAAAACACCTTAATAATCATGAAGTTGGTGTCGTAATCGGTTTAGATTTATCTAAAGCTTTTGATGTGATTAACCATAATAATTTAGTGAACAAGCTGTACTCTTATTTTGGATTCGGATCTGTTGCATGTAAACTTATATTATCTTATCTAACTAACAGCCAACAACATGTTTCTTGTGGAAACAATGTCTCATGTAACCTACCTTGTATAAGCGGGGTCCCTCTGGGCTCCATTTTGGATCCACTTCTTTTTATGGTATGCATGGATGACTTTATTAGATATTTGAATTTACCAGAAACGGATATATACTTATATGCAGATGACATTCATATAATTTTTTTTGGTGATATACAATTCATTGACACTTTGAATGCCCGTATTAATTATACTTTGGAACGTGTATGTTCTTGGATGGAACGCAATTATTTAATTATAAATAAAGACAAGACGAAAGCCGTTTGCTTTGGAATACTGGATAAGACACTTGTTGATATTAAGATCGATACGGTGAAGATCATACCTGAAGAGAGTATGCGTTGTTTAGGTGTTTTTATAGATGAAAAACTATCTTTCAAAAAACACATTAACTCTTTATCATCGAAGATTAATTTCACGCTAAAGAAATTATATAGTATAAAATACAATCTTCCAATAAGAGTAAAAATTATAACTGCGCATTCTTTTCTTATTTCGTCTTAAATTATTGTATTGAAGTCTTTTCGGCATCTAACAGGAATAATTTCAAAGTTGTAAATGGACTTATAAACAGAATAATACGGTACGTATATGGTTTGAAAATACGTAAGCACGTGTCTGCATATGTTAAATCCTTTTTTGGAATTACCTTCACTGCATACGTACGTTTAAAAATACTTACTCCTTTTTACAAAATAATATCTACAAGGACTCCCGGTTACTTATGCGATAGTTTCACATTCTCACGATCTTCTCGTTCCCCACAAATCATTATACCCAGAACTTCAATCTCAGTATTTGAACGTTCATTCGTAGTCAGAACTGCCAGAATTTGGAATGGGCTTCCTGTCAGCCTTAGATCATTCTCCTGTTCATTACCTACTGCTAAAAAAAATTTCTTTAACCATTTTGCATCACAATTATAACGTTGTCAGTTTATATGCCCTAAATTTTTAATGTTTTAAGTTTTTCATAACGCTTCTTTTCTTTTACATTAACGAATGAATTTTTATCAATGCTTATTTTTTGAATTGTACATTAAGTTTAATTATACTATTAACTATATATGGCCCATTGGGGGCTGGGTTAAATAAATAAAAAATAAAAAAAAAAAAATAAAAAAAAAATAGAAAAGAAAAATAATAATCAAATCTTTAGCTGGGGTACAACCAGCTGTTTCGTAGTCGCTACACTATTCATCAGCACCCACTGAGATTTGCTAGTTACCCCCAGCTAAAGATTTGATTATTATTTTTCTTGTCTTCTTCAATCAAAAATTATTGATGACAGCAAATTTGTATTGTAAAAAATCCTTCTTAAGAATAAACTTCAGAAAGGAAAAAACTTGAACTATAACCCGTTGTACAAATGTACAAACCAAAAATTTAATTAAAAAACTAAGAAAAAGAAAAAATTTTTTAAGAACTAAGTTTCAGCAGCGAAGAATTCGTGTAAGTTCGTTTATATGTATGTATATTATCGAGGTAGAAGTTATATTATATTTCATAGCCATATGAGCTATTCTACGTACAACAGATTTAAGTATGTTAAAAAGTTTACCTGGACTTAGAATAAATTCATAATTATTGTAAAGAAGCCTGCAGAAAATTTTTAAACGATATATATTTACATAGAACTATTAAATTACTAGTGTGTATTTACATTTTTACAGTGAATTCAAATGTCCACATGTCTTTTTAATTCATTTCTCTTTATTCAAAACTTACCTCTTGGTTTTGAAATTTAAGAAAAGAGAATACTATACTTATTTCTCAAATACATTTTTAAAGCAGTAACAATATCATCGTTGCATAGGTTTTAAAGAAATGAGAAATGGAACTTTGCACACCACATAAACTAATCAGTGCAAACCTCACGTACGTAATTTTGCCACTTTTCCTGGATGGCTTGCACTCATAAAGCAATTATAATGGAAGACTAATAGCTACTAATAGATTAATACAATCTAATCGATAAAGAACAATAACAGGAGTTTTATTATTTTTTCTAATCCTTTAAGAAACACAACAGATAAAACCTAAAGGAACAATTATATGTACTCGTACTTTAACAAAACGACCAACTAAACACACTTTGGGGCAAAAGTTTCAGACACTTTGGAAAGACACATAAGAACATACTTGAATTTCAGACTGCTTACACGTACACACAATCATTTTAGTAAATGACTAAAAGTGTAATAGAAGAGTGAACACCAGCAATTTAGTTTGCTTCAGTTAAGTTGGAAGTTCAATTCATAAACATAAATCATACTTCCTGCAAATCTTCACATGTTTCATGCATACGGTTGTTCACACATGCACACGTTAGATATCTATAACATGAAATTGATTCAAAGGAAGAAGACAATGTAGAAGAAAACCATTTTGGTTTCAAAATAAAACAAAAAGAAAATTACAATAAGGATTGTTCTACTAAACGTTTAAACATTTTTACACAAAGACTATAAGTGTGCTTGTTTTTGGGTATAAGACTGATAACAGTGTCAAAATCCGGCATATATACATACCTACGAGTATAACAGACTTCCAAACAAATTCGCATACATATCAATTTTTTCATTCTATCTCTAGATTGCAGGTTTTTTTTTAAATATCCGTTCTTTTATTTTTTGGCCAAGGTGACCATTAGTTGAATATCGATAACATCCGTGTTGGACATTGTCTTTTACAAAACAAGTGCAAAGTTCTATATTTATAGAAATGCTGGTGTGTGGTTATTATGCACTTCTAAGTGTAAAATATGTGAATACCCGTATATACAGACTTATGGAAATTGTTAATCTCTAAAGCACAAAAATTGAGTTTTCTACTTACGAATAGAAGCAAATTTTACTGAAGTTTACGGTTTAGATCCATCGCAAAAGGTATATTTTGAATCTTGAGATTGTTAAAATAAAGGAAAATTGGCAATCGAGTAATTCGAAAAATAAAAATTGTGCCAATCACCCCCTAGAACTAAAGATAGTACCGGGTGTCCGCAATAATTCCATTGTAGTCCCGTCTGTATGCGGTATTTCACTATCTTGTTGATACCACATGTTGATCGAGCTCAAAACGTGCGTTGTGGAGTTGAAGTTTTTAATCATATCATGATATCACACCCCATTCACACTTACCGTTACGCCACTTACATTTTCAAAGAAGTAAGGTCCAATGATTCCTCCTGACCGAATTGCACACCAGACTAATGAATAATTTGGGGGGTTTCCATTCCACAGAACCGACTATTCTGTTTATTCACATATTCATTCAAATGAAAATGTCCCTCGTCACTCATTATGCTTTCTTCATGAAAATCGATAATTGAGTTTGACAAAATGTTTTAACGATTAAAACACGTTGCACAGTGGCCCGTTTTGACTTTTTTCGTTGCAAAAATCATGTGTTCTGAACTAATAGGGATTAAAAAGATAAAACGATATTAAAAGAGGGCACTTTAAGCTTTCTAGTGATGTTACTTGCATGTTGCTGTGATTACACAATGCTACAAAATATTTGAGTCAAAGTCAGAAACAATTTCTGGAATGAATTTTAAATCTATTTCATTATAAAAAGTTATTTGGATCGCAAGTGGACATTTTTCTACGTTTTAATACTTAAATATGATAAACAAGTAATTAAATAAACGCTATTTAAAGTGTTTTTTTATATTACCTATTCCTTTAAATTAATATTAATAGTCAGCAATATTCCTATATAAATTTAACAAACTTACTATTTAGGGGCTATAGCTATGCTGTTGTAAATTACTAACTGCCTGGCTCACGATGTCGTTTCGTTAGCGAACGTTAACGAAACGACATCGACATATAGTTAACTATTATTCAACTAACGTATCTATCGGAGGTAGATAAGGCAAATGATACAAGATCAGGTAAAAATAGCTTAGAATTGGTTTTCTGACCTTAAAAATTATGATGAACGTTTACGAAACCGTATAGAAAACCCATCTCCCCTTGCTTCGATCATATCATATTCTATCGAAGATCAGGCTGTAGAAAGTCTAAAAACTCTAATTTTAAAAGTGCTGAATTAACAGGACACTAAGTATTTTTCTTACGGGAGCATCAGATACCACAAATGGTCGATCCTATTTCTTTTCGACCAAACAATTATATTTATTTTGATAAAAATATGGGTCCTTCAAGATTCGAGAAAATAAGTAAATAAGTATGTTTGACTTTTTTTGTTGAAAAAATTATAAATTTTAAGCGAATAAATATATCAACAAATATAGAATGAACAAATATCTAGAAGAAAAAAACTGTACTACAATTGATTCCCATGAAAAATGTATTTGATACATGTTTGGTACTTTTTATAATTTCGACTCCTTTGAACTGAAAATTTGTTTAAATTTTACTACTTTGCAAATTTTGTATGTAATATGAATTTTTTTTGTGAATTTGAATATTGGGATGAAATTTACTTTGAATAGTTATTAAAATATAAAACAACACCTTTAATAACTTTTGCCATTTAAGGCCTATTTATTTGCAGTATGTAAGCTCGTGAGTAAAATTTGTTTAGAATTCGTATTGGTTAATTAATCATCATTATTATTTTTAAAGTAATCATTAGAGATATCTAACAAGCTTGATATTTCTTGGCAGATCTTTCTGAGATCTTACCTACCTAAGGGATGAAATGAGTGGATCTAAATAAGTGGACAGCATGTTATAGAGATCCTCATTTTGTCTTAATCGCGATCTTTTACATATATTTGCGTATCTAAACCTTTTATACTCTTTATTTTTACATTCTTGAGCTCTTCAATTGGAAGACATTGATACTCAATTAACTCTTTTCCATGTGACAAAATTTTATGAACCGTAGGTGTAAGTTTTTTCTGAGGATATAATTGTCCAAAAATTGAGCGGTTTCTGTTGAATATTTTTCAAATTTAACAACACTCATCATTTCCTTACTATTTAAAACATTAAGGATGACACCGAATTTTCTTATTATGTTTTTATCGACATAAGTTATTTTGGCAGTACTATCGCTATTGACTAAAAATCTCCTAGAGGCATTGCCGTCATTCTTATTTCCAATTCCATACTTCGGACAGTCTGTTTTGAGTCCATGTGCATCAAATATTTCTTTTTGTATAATTTTTTTTGCGAACTTTTTGCTTTTCCTTTTCCGGCATGATCAAAAACTTCATCCTTTCTCAGAATTGTGTATGCCAGTTTCAAAATAAATTCCATACATCTGATTTCTACACTACACTGGTATTCGATCAGACTTACAACCGTAAGTGACATGGCCACCGGTTCTGGTAGGCTTTGAATAAGTCTTTTTGCTGTGTGGTCCATTAAGTCCTGAAAAATTATTGATCACAGCAAATTTGTATTGTAAAAAAAATCCTTCTTAAGAAAAAACTTAAGAAAGGAAAAAAACTTAAACTATAACCCGTTGTACAAATGTACAAACCAAAAATTTAATTTAAAAATTATAAAAAGTTCAAAAAAAATTCAATAAATTAACATTATATTTTTCCTTTGAGAAACCCATGTCCATGAATAATACTAAGGTCTCTTCGGTCGTATATTTTTTGGGAATCGTATTTGGTGGGGTTGCATTACTGCACTTTATTCTATTTAGACGCTGTTTCCTGGTCTTTTACATATTTGATTGATAAAGCCTCAGACAAATGTGATGTACATAAGGCTTCTGTAAAATCCTGCGGTTTCCGATTTCTTGTGAACTTTGAACATTCTTGAATTGACATCTTCGGTCTTCCTCTACGTCGGTCGGTAGATCCATCTTTTAAGTTATTAAATACAGACACTTTATTTAGCTAATCTGAATTTTTCCTTGAACATTTTTCCATTGTTCGGCTTGAAGCTTGCCATTTTCTCTTAATAAGCAAATAAATTCCATGACTTTTGTTTCTACCATCTTCTGACCACCTTTAAAGGACCTACTTCAATTATAAGAGATGAAAAAAATTCACTTTCCGTTTTCGAGCTCCTAAATAGCTCCAGTAATTTTGAGTTTTGTAAAGACATTGGAAACAAGAAACACTTGCAATTATGTTGATCTATAGAAGTCAATTGTCAACTAATAATATACTGAAAATGTAATTTTTTAATTACTGTTGGAAATACAAGAAAATACAAGGGCTACTATTCCATATGAGTATGGAATTTTCAAATTTATTTTTTATTTAAAGGTAAAGAAATATATACATTTTTTTTGTTGAAGTTTATGCCCTTTTTTTGTCATAGACATTAATTAATGTGGCACTTAGCGGCAGTAAATTTTAATTGTGCTATATAGACCAGAGATCAGTGAATCTTCCGTAAATAAATCTATTAAAACAACTCTTAACTTTTTTAGTTTCATTCCATCAAAGTTGAAAAATGTGTTCAATATAGAGTATTAGAAACACCGTTCCCGTTAGAAGAGAAAACTTCCTACGGAGAACTGTTTTCCTCACTTGGATTAAGAATGAACTTACTCAAAGAAAACTGTCAAAAATGTAATTATATCGCAAAAAGATTTTCTTGAATTAGACTCAAAGTTTCATAATTTTTCCCATTATTTAAGTTTTTTCTTAAATGCTAAAATAGGGGTCATGCAGTCCTCAATTTCTATTCGATATTCAAATGTTTTTGAATCCTGAATCTCCAATGGGTTTCCCATCGAATGTTATCATTAATTTTACGGAAGTCGTTTGTCAATTTTTTTATTTTTGCAACGGGTTTTTGAATAATGAGCAACTGTGCGTTGGTTTATCGTGTCTACTTCGCGGCGGCCAAATATGAAGAGAAGACTAATGTTTACAAAAATGGCGGCAAGACAATGTAGTATACCTTTCCGGCGGACGCTTGTTATAAACACAAGTAATTTTGCTTTTTTTTTTGCCACGCCTAAAAATACCGCCCTTTTATTATTTATTTTTTTTACTGTGTCACCGTTTATAACCCGAGCTTAACATTTTATATACCCGTATTCATGCTCTGTAAGAGCTACATATCTGCATTTAATTCGAATGAATTCTAATTTATCTGCCTTAATATGAATTCTTACGAAGATGTATATAATGCATTTATTAAATAAATAAATAAATAAATATGATCTCATGTCAATAATTAGTTAATTTTCATTTAAAGTTATGGTATATTAAAGGCAAGTTAAATTTTTTCGGTCTTAAACATTTCCTCATATTAGTGTTGTGCAAAACCTTTCATTTGTATGAATCTTTCAGAAAGGTTAAGTGAACTAATTCATTCTCTTCTTTCATCTCTCAGTATGCCAGACATATTTCGGAATGAATGAAAATGTTTCGATTATGTATGTCAGGTGGCAACATAACGAATTATTATAAAGCAACTACGGCATTATTTGTTTCTATCATAATTTGTTTAAACGTAGTATATAAAAAAATTACTTAAAATTCATTTTTAAATTTGATTTAAATTTAGAATGTTTACTCGTACTTAGAGAAAGAGCATGATGAAAGAAATAGAGAAAGAATAGAGAAATATTTCATTATTTCACTTGAGAGTTGAATTAATTGATTCATGAATAACACAAGACTAGTCAATATTAATATTTTATTAATGGGGACAATGTCAAGTTAAATATTTCTTTCCACATTTTATATTTTTTCTTTACGAATTATATAGAAATAAAATAATAAAAATGGCCTCAAAACTAAACCAAACAAGTGATTTCGAAACATGTAGAAACGAAATTATTAAATGCTAAATTTATTCTGCGGTATGTTGGCAGGGCTTGTCCTCTTAGTTCTTTACTCTTTGGATAATACTTTCAATAAACATTGCTTTTTAAATGCAAATATCAAAATTTTAAAATTTTCTTTACAAAAAATGTTTTTAGTTGCAAACGAAAGAGACACCAAAAGAACAGTTTTTAAACCATTTTATTCGATTCGTATTGCTGTTCATTATTTACCTTGATAAGTTGAGCCATGAGGTTAAACTAAGTATATATATAAAAAGATTGATGTATAGAAAAAGTACATTCATTTGAACAGCTGCAAGAGTTTAATATAAGTATACGATATGCTACATCAAACAGGATATCACATCATACTTATTAAAGTAAGCTCCCCTACATTCTTTTATGACCATAAAATGAGTGTATGTATGTTTGCTAACGTATGTTGTGTTAATGTGCAGTTTTTCTTTTTCACTTTTCGCCCGGAAGTCAGGCGTCATTTTGCTGACCATTGCAAAATTTACTTTTTCTTGCTTTAAAACTCCCTATTATCATCTCAGTATAAGCCGCCCTTGTCCTTAATAAGTTTTTTTTTTTATTTCTTTGTTCACCGTTCAATAATATCTGGATTCAATATGTGAATAAGGTTTGTTCAACAAAAAGTTTTCCTATGACTTGTTAGTTTTTTACTTTGTTCACAGCAGATGGGTTTTAATGGATATTTATGATGAAAATAGTGATAACGGTGATGTTTTCATGTGTTCAGGATTAATAACTTTGGCAATTTTAAACTTATTGAAAACTAAAGGTGGCTTCTTGTCTACTCAAAAAAGTTTCAGGAGGATTTCTGTTTTACGAGTACTTTTGGGACGTGTGCGAAACAGTAGCAAAGTGCTCCCGTAAGTAAAATTTTGACAGTTCTTTAGCGTATAAAATAACACTAGGTCTGGGGCTGGAATATATTTTGATAATAGCATGGAAATATTTGAAATTTAGACATTTTATTGATATACATAAACTATAATTGAAAGACGTAAAAATAAATTAATATGAATTAACGTAACACAAGTACGAGTAGTATATTCGACTTGGCCGAATCTAAAATACTCTTCGAAATAGTCATGTAAAAATATATTTGGGGGATTCAAACGGAATCATATCACGCATAATGTCATAATATTTTATATTATACTTTGAACAAAAAAGTCAGAAAGTACTCGTAATCAGACTGTTTAAACGGAATTAAAACGAAGCTAAACCGTTAATATCTCAGCTGACTCAAATTTAAAATAATTTATGTGCATATTTTAACAAACCAATATTGTAAAGCTATGTACACAGGGTTGTCAGATGTTACAATACTTTAAGATCTGGCAACATGCTGATCTGACAATGAAAAATTGTCCCGCAGAAGTAAATTGTGTGTTCAGACGTTCGTAAAAAAATCTTACAATTTCATTATCAGATGGTCTGACAAATAATTCATTGGCAACAAAATTAGTCAGTTCACACGGTTGTCAGATTGTTAGATGAAAAAAATTGGCAGACATGTTGTAAGGCATTGCCACTTATGTATATCAACAGCCATCTGTTTGGCAATTTTGCCCATCAAACTTTTTTCTGACAATGATGCCAACGTCAGGTGTATTAATTTTATACATCTGACAATTAAAACTGAGCTTACAATACCAGCCAATTATCTGGCAATGCCGACGAAGAGTGTTCTCACGATTGTCAGTTCTTGCAATTGATTGACAATGGTTTTTCTGACAACGTTGTAAGTTAAAAATTGGCAGTTCACACGATTGTAATACATTTTCAGACAATTTTACTGGCAATATTGTAAGATCTGAAAACCGTGTGTACGTAAGACTTTTGACTTTATGACAACCCTTTGAATACGCTAAGTATGTATTACAAATTTTAACTAAATATCCTGTTTTATTAGTTTTTAATATTGATAATTCATGAAATTCTTAAATATAAACTAATAATTTCCATAATCGGATAATAAAAACATCAACATAATGAAAAAATTTATTTCAATATTGAATGATATTAATATAAAATAACTCCATTTTGATCATTAAAATGAAGCAATATAGAATGAATATTTTTCGTCAATAAACTCAAACTGATTTCTTATAGAACATTACTATTGATGAAGCGTGTCTAATGCATTTGGCTGGTGCTTATCCTATCTCATCAGTAGATTTCGAACAAATATTTTGTTTTTCTTTCTTCAATAAAAGTTTGTTTTTACTTAACAGCAAGTAAAATTCCGTCATGATAGATGTAAGTAGTTGGATATATTTTTGCTTCTTGGATACTTTCACTCAAATTTTAAAATAACCAAGCAATATATGTTCCATGCTTCGTTCTTCAATATAGCTTCAAGTCTCCAATCACATACACTTCATTATTGCCATTCTGGAAACAACTTCTCGATTTTTCGATTGTACTTTGAAAAGGGAAAGAAAACTGAGTTTTGGGAAAAGATGGGCGCCAATACAAAACAATAAAATAGATTTTTATTGTTTAAAAGGGGTTACCTTCGGGCTTCAATATGGTCAGATGAAATTAAAATAATTTTTTTATATTTTTTCCCAACGTTTCGTTAGCTTTATTCTAACATCATCAGGGGTATAAATAAATAGTATCTGTTGAGCAATAATACAAGTAATACAACATTAAATTGACTATAATTAAATAGTATAGAATTTTCTCAATGTTGAGCTTACAATTATTTTATGGGTTGCCTTTGTAAATTAAATTAAATAAAAACATTAAATAAATAAATAAAATAAAACTGGACATCCCTTTAAATATTTCGTGAATCTCAAAATATCACAGAGTAGTTACTAAATTATTGCAATGGAGTATTGTAGTTTTGTGTTATCTTTGTCTTCCTTCTTATTCATTGTTTTATTTCTGTTGTATGCGTAGGCTCTCTATTGTATACCGTTTGTTCTCTCTTTTTTCTCTGTTTAATATTTTAACATCTTCAAAGTTTATTTTATGTTTGTAATCTCTTACATGTTGAGCAAGGCCTGTTGTTTCTTTATGTTTAGCTACATCTGATTTGTGTTCCTTTATGCTTGTACCCAACATATAAAATTATTTTTGTAGAAAATAAAATGTAATAACCTTTATTTCTTTAAAGGATATTCAATTTGTTATTATATACTTTTATTTAGATTGATTTTTGTATTCTTTTATTTAGATTGCTGATCAGCCGCTTGGGCGTTCTCTTTTGTAATGATATTTAATTCTATTCACATATTTCTTATGCCTAATCTAGGCGTGAGAAAATGCTTGGTCATAAATACATGGAACATAAATACATGTCGACCAGCTGCATGGTATGTGTGGGTAATTAGCTGCAACAATGTGTGCATATCAAGTGTCATGCTGACGGCATGACGACTTAGAGTTAAACACATATAATGTGAACTTATTGCATTTATAGTCAAACACATATAATGTGAACAAATACAAATGAACTAATTACTCACACTACATTCTTTTAGCACGGAACTTTGCATATTATAATCCTTATATATACTTTCTTCTCCAAATAAATATTCCGCATCCATAGAGACATTGTTTTAAAATACATAATAGTTCCTTTTTTGTGTCGTTGTCTTGCCTCACCTCTATCTATATTATAGCAGTGAATCCGACTTGTATAATATTGGGTAATTAAAAATTTTCATCCGGAAACCGCCAAGTTTAACTAAACTAATGATATCCGTCGTCATGACTGGTAGATATGTGCATCGAAATATCTTGATGATGAGCTTGAGGGCTTTGTGCATATCGAAAATATAACCCCAATTTCACCAATTTTATTGGCAAATTTATTTTAGGCGTCGTGAAGTTTTAAACGATTATTTTTTCAAACGCGATATTTTTATTTAGATTATATTTAGACCGATATCGGAAATTTTCACTTCTTGGCTTTTAATAATTTTCTTCCAGAACTGATTTTATATACTGGAAAATTCAATTTTGTGTATTATGAGCAACCTTCCATTCTTACCAGAATTGATTTTAAGTAAGAAATAAATTGTTGTAGTTCGCTTAAGCGACATTTTCATTAAAAATTAGGTTTAAGCTCCTCTATAGAAAAACACTTTACTTTGCTATCCACTGCCTTAATAGTAATTAAATTCGGAATGAACTTGAATAAAAATTATTAGCGTTAATAATTAAAACTACTTTCTATAAATATACTCGTAACTACAAACTTTTAACTAATATATGTTTTGTATACAGCTACTCAAGAGATTCCAGTTCCATTTAGAGGTGGAATTCAATCAGTTTTTGGAAGAGCTGAAAAACGGACTGATAACCATTTCCCAATGGAATTGAACACTGTGACATGACTAGATATGTCAATTCTTTTTTTTTCATTTTCTTAGAACTGCAGTTTTAATTAGAAATGAAATTAATTTGAAATTATGTATAAAAGAATGTTAACATGAAATGCAACTGAAATAAATCCATAATATAAAGTAGATCTTTTTGATTTTACATTGATTTCTCTGTAAAAATTAATTTAGGAAGCATAAAATAATTGCCTATGTATCGCAAAAGCTTTTCTTGTATGTTGATTGAAATATAAAAATATCTCCAAATAAACACCCAAATAGTTCACCACGTCTTTATTAGAGAGCGCTCAATAATGCAAAGAAGATTGTTACCGCCACTGTACGATCATTCGAAGAGTCTTATACACATACTCGCACTTACTATGCACTTAAATTTACCGTATTTTGTTCTTCGTAAAGTTTAAAGAACCCTGCAGAAATTATTGGAGTACATGATCCGTTTTAAATAAAAAGGAGTAGTTACAACATAGTCCGATGTAATGCAAATATGGACCATGATGACTAAAAAAGATATTTGACAATACTTGCAACACATTATTGCAAAAAATACAACTGTGGTAACACTGTTATGCCATGTTTTGTTTAGTGTGTTTTCTAACATGCCGAATGATTTTTTTATTATTATTAATAAATAAATATCTATCACAGGATTTATTAATCTCATCTTTAACCATGGGTATGTTAAGCTCACGATGAATATTTTTGTTATTCACAAACCATGGAGCGCTAGATATTGTTCTTAATATTTTTAACTGGGATTTTTGAAGAATTTCAAGGTTTGTGTTACTAGCAGTTCCCCAAAGTTGAAATCCGTATGTCCAGGTATACAGCCATGTCACAGAGGTTAATTCCGTTCGGTAACGGAATTGAATTCTTTTTTTACTTCTTCAAAAAACGAAAAACTAAAAAATTTTTCGGAATGAAATCATTCTAATTGCAACAATGATACTCGTATTATCTTATAGAATTGATTTCACTCCAAAAAAGTTTTAAATTTTCGTTTTTTGAAGAAATAAAAAACCGATTCAATTCCATTTCCGAAGGAAAGTGAATTCTGTGACATGGCCGATATTCTATGAACACAATTGCCATGTTTCCAATTATCTATTTATTACCGATTCAATTCCATTTCCGAAGGGAAGTGAATTCTGTGACATGGCCGATATTCTATGAACACAATTGCCATGTTTCCAATTATCTATTTATTTATTTATAATAAAACATTCATATGCGTTTAATTTGTTTTTGTTTATAATAGTTTTTTAGTAAATAAAGAAGAAATTGTGTAAGAAAGTTTTGTGACTATATTTCATTTGACATTTTTTTTTTCAAAAACACCCGAAAGGAGATGCAAAAAATTTTCCAAAATTATAGTTTTCAAAGTAGTCTCTTGTGGTGTTCCATGGAGTATTCACATCAGAGTAATTTAAAAAAGGTTTCTAAACTAGTTTTCAGTGGTAATCCACTACTAACCCTGTGTTAATAATTTGCGGAGTAGTTACTTGGACCAGTTTTTGGATTATTCTGATGTAATATTCTTTTGGATTACATGGTCCTCTCCTAGGACATTGTAATGTAAAATGGAACATGTTTTTCCCATATATCTGGATTACTTTTGGACTAGTCCTGGGGCCAGGTTCCGCAACTATGATTTTTTTTTTTACCAGTGAACACTCAAAATAAAATTCACTGACAGACACAGTGTTCACTTTTCATTAAAAAGCGATTCCGTAAAAAACAATGAATTTTATTGCGCTGATATGCTGATTTGTCAAATTAACTGCACCACACAAGTTATTGAATAGATAATTTTAATTTACATACATATCCTTTTGTTTATTTTTTTCAAGTTCAAAATATTTTACAAAAAACTAAAATTCACCGAAGATTTTTGAGTGAAAAAATTATTATTAAGTGTACACTTTAGATATCAAAATTATTCATTCTCACCATTGCGGGCTCAAAAATCAAAAGTGAACACTGAAATTGGTGAACATATCAAAATTCATCGTTGCGGAATTTGACCCCTGGTCCCTTGTGGAGTAGTCTCAATTTCTGCAGGGAAGTTATTAAGTTCAAATAGCGTGTAGTAGTTGGGTACGTACGTGTAAAAATTTATATTAAATACTTGATGGTTTCAACCAAAGAATAAGTCAATTGTAAACTGAATTATTATTGGAATCTAAAATTAGCTTCTAAATTTTAAGGAATTAAAATATATCTTTCTGTAACAAGTTGAAATTAAAGAAATAATTGATTTCAATAAACCTAACGTGTGTTCTTACAGCCTTTTCGACGATATCGAATGAAAATGTGTGCGAAAGAAAGCTAGTCACTCACATTCGAATAAATTTGGGTTTGTCTATGTCACTATTGTTCGTTCGCATGTACTTATGTATTTTAATTGAATTTTGACACATCGTTCGCATAGAACAAAGTTAGAAAAAAACCAAGTCAATTTTCTTTCGCCTTGAATGCGAATGAACTTATCCTTTCGACATCGGCGAACTGGCTGTTAATTTCATGAAGCCATTACGAACTACTGCCGTTAACAGAGATATTATTTCAAACTGCTTCCAAATCTTTTTAATATAACAATTGCGTTTATTTACAGGTGGCCAAATACGAATAGTTTCACATTTTTGCATATTAATTATCATGTTTCAGTTAATATATTTATTGTCATAGAGATATATGCGAGTAATTATATCATCTGCAATGGAAATCATATTATCTAAGCATATATCATAAGCATGTCTAGAATAAATAAATTGAACAGAGTGGTTGCGTTTATCGTTCCTTTCTGCAGTCCATTGTTTGCCCTAAACAATTTGCAACTTCTCACATTTTCATAACAAACAATGACGTATATTTGGCTTATCATCATATATATTGAATTTTATAAATTATGCCGTAATCCATATGTTATCGAAGGTCTTCTCCATGCCAATAAAGCATGGCTTCAGTGCTAATTCCTATCGGAAATTTATGTATTTGTAATTATATTATGTGCTAATTAATATCGGAAATTTATGTATTGCGTTAGCGGTAGAGTGTTCAAATTTAAAGCCAAACTGTTTTAGCTATTTACTCGTATCTTCTTTGTACTGCAAAATTTGTTATTGATGCATATTTCAAATATTTTACTTATATTAGGCGATAAGCTTATAGGAAGTACATTTTTTGGATTGTTTGACTCTTAACCCTTTTTTGGCAGTATAACCACTTTTGCTATTTTCCACACAATTCGGAAGTATGAATTTTTCAGCATGTTATTGAAAAGCTTACAGTAATTATAAACCACTGTTTGAGGTAACTTTTTTATCAATACCTGAAGATAATTTAATTAAAATGTTCTTAACTATTTCATAAGTTCTTTTAGTATCTAAAAATTTATTGAAAGATTCATTAATCCTTGTACGAGTACATAAAATAAGTAATTGCAATTTTTACTTTCATTGATTTTTAAAATAAGTCTACTGAAATATTGTTAAACATTCTTTTCAACAGATTGCAGAAGTAAATGTCTTAAATTTACTTAATTTTTAACATTTAATTTACTTTTCCCACACAAAGAATTTTTATTTGTTTTGTAACGCTTTGTGACTACATTGAATTACTCGCACACTTCACGTACTATATTCCCCGATACAAGTTAACAAAGTCAAATTGGTTTTAAATTATTGGATTATTTAACACGTGATCAAATACGCGAAATACAGGAGACAAACAAGTGTATTCGTAAAGAAAACAAATTGTAATCTTTCAAGTTGAGTACGAGGAGGATAATTGGGGGGAAGTGAAAATGAATAAGATGATTGCATTAAATGCTTGATAAAGTTATTTTTCTGGATAATAATGAGAAACTCTCAAACGAAATATTTTCATTAATACGAGTAATAAAAAGTATGCATCCATGTATTGCGTGAATATATATTAAACAAAAAATTCATTCGTTTGTTATTTTTCAAATGAATAAAATTTCACCTGCACAAAGGAGCTTATAAATAAATTTAAGTATGTGTGTGTGTGTCCGTCCATGAAAAGTTAATAATAGACAATTCATAACATAAATTTTAATACGCCAACCACATTGTTTCCTTTTAATAAATCATTTCCAAGCCATTGAAAAAATACCAGCCAGTCGAAGTTCTGAACTCGAATAATAAAAATTCAGTTGCAACGATAACTGAAAGGCAATGGAAACAAATTGGTGGCTTTTCACAGGTGATTGGTTGGTCGAGACAGCACAGAATTCATGCAGATTTCTGAGTAAAGGAGACAACAAAATGCACAAAAAACTGTAACACACATTATTACTGCGTCACCTCTAACAGCAACTGCTATATAAATGCATATGGATTTAAAGTTTACATCATTTATTCAATAGATGCTTATCATAGAAGAGTACAGGGGATACATTTTCTTACATACTAACATGTCGCACACTAAATCATAAACAGTCACAACTCAAAGTTTATAAAGTTTTCAGTAGAGACAGACAATTATTTTTAGAATCAAACCGTATTTTAAGAAAGACAATTATCTTAAAAGAATGTTAACTCAAGTTCTTTAATTTGGAATTATTATTATGAAGACAGCTAAGTGAAACTAAGAAATTAAATTTATTAGAATTATTCCTGATATGCAACATACTATGTATAATATTATATAAGTCTAAAAACAGAACTCTAATCCGAATAAAATACAATTTTCTGTATGTGTTTTTATTTTAATTTTATTTAAATCTAATAAAGTTAAAAAATAATTTATACGATCGTGGTGGTTTCATTAAAAAAGTTATTTTGTAATATAATACTCGCCATTATACTCACTTTTTTCTTCTAAATGGCAGAACTTTAAACGGTGCTCTATTAAATTTAACACTTTTTTAACTAATAGTGTTGCAACTCGAAATAATACTATTAAACTGAAATTGAAATACTCAACAAGTAAGAGTGTAGTATATTCGGCTGGGCCGAATCTAAAATACCCTTCACGATAGTCACGAATATGTATATTATATTAAAAATGTGGCCTGAATATGCTCGGTTATATATGAACCGATATCGGAATTTTCTATTTTCTGTATTTTAGTAACCTTCTTTTATAACAAGAATTGCTTTTCAGCAAAAAAAAAAAAAGAAATTTTTTAATGAAAAAATCGGTTCAGGCTATATCTCGGGTATATATGGACCGATATCGAAAATTTTAATTTTTCATATTTATATAACCTTATATCATTACCAGAACTGCTTTTGAGCACAACAAATTGTTTAAGTTCACTTGCGCGATATTTTCATGAAAAACCCGATTTCGGCTATATCTCGGGTACATATGGACCGATATCGAAAATTTTTATTCTCCATATTTAGGTAACCTAATATCATTACCAGAACTGCTTTTGAGCACAAAAAAACTGTTTAAGTTCGCTTACGCGGCATTTTCATGAAAACCCTGGTCTAGGCTATATCTTGGGTATATATGGACCGATATCGGAAATTTTTATCTTTCATATTTATATAACCTCATCTTATTACCAGAACTGTTTTTAAGCAAAAAAAAATTTTTGTTTAAGTTCGCTTACGCGACATTTTCATGAAAAACCCGGTTTGCGCTATATCTCGGGTATATACGGACCGATATCGGAAATTTTCATTTTCCATACTTATATAACCTTCTTTGATTACCAGAACTGCTTTTAAGCAAAAAAAGTTGTTTAAGTTCGCTTACGCGGCGTTTTCATGAAAACCACGTTCCAGGCTATATCTGCGGTATATATAGACCGATGTCGGAAATTTTCAATTTTCATATTTATATAACCTTATTTTATTACCAGAACCGCTTTTAAGCAAAAAAAGTTGTTTAATTTCGCTGACGCGGCATTTTCATGAAAGACCCGTTCTAGGCTATATCTCGGGTATATATGGACCGATATCGAAAATTTTCATTTTTCATATTTATGTAACCTAATTTCATTACTAGAACTGCTTTTGAGCACAAAAAAGTTGTTTAAGTTCGCTTACGCGGCATTTTCATGAAAACCCCGGTCTAGGCTATATCTCGGGTATATATGGACCGATATCGGAAATTTTCATTTTCCATATTTATGTAACCTTATTTCATTACCAGAATTGCTTTTGAGCACAAAAAAGTTGTTTAAGTTCGCTTACGCGGCATTTTCATGAAAACCCCTGTCTAGGCTATATCTCGGGTATATATGGACCGATATCGGAAATTTTCATTTTCCATATTTATGTAACCTAATTTCATTATCAGAACTGCTTTGAGCACAAAAAGGTTGTTTAAGTTCGCTTGCGCGACATTTTTATGAAAAACCCGATTTGGGCTATATCTCGGGTATATATGGACCGATATCGAAAATTTTCATTTCTCATATTTATATGACCCTATTTCATTACCAGAACTGATTTTGAGAACAAAAAAGTTGTTTAAGTTCGCTTACGCGACATTTTCATGAAAAACCCGATTTGGGCTATATCTCGGGTATATATGGACCGACATGGAAAATTTTCATTTTTCATATTTATATGACCCTATTTCATTACCAGAACTGCTTTTGAGCACAAAAAAGTTGTTTAAGTTCGCTTACGCGACATTTTCATGAAAAACCCGATTTGGGCTATATCTCGGGTATATATGGACCGACATCGGAAATTTTCATTTTCCATATTTATGTAACCTAATTTCAATACCAGAACTGCTTTTGACCACAAAAAAGTTGTTTAAATTCGCTTACGCGGCATTTTCATGAAAACCCCGGTCTAGGCTATATCTCGGGTATATATGGACCGATATCGGAAATTTTCATTTTCCATATTTATGTAACCTAAATTCAATACCAGAACTGCTTTTGACCACAAAAAAGTTGTTTAAGTTCGCTTACGCGGCATTTTCATGAAAACCCCGGTCTAGGCTATATCTCGGGTATATATGGACCGATATCGAAAATTTTCATTTTTCATATTCATATGACCCTATTTCCTTACCAGAACTGCTTTTGAGCACCAAAAAGTTGTTTAGGTTCGCTTGCGCGACATTTTCATGAAAAACCAGGTTTGGGCTATATCTCGGCTATATATGGACCGATATCGGAAATTTTCATTTTCCATATTTATGTAACCTTATATAATTACCAGAACTGCTTTTGAGCAAAAAAAAGTTATTTAGCTTCACCTATGCGACATTTTCATTAAAAATCCGATTTGGGCTATATCTCGGGTATATATGGACCGATATCTGAAAAAAAAATTTTTTGTCTTTTAGTCACCATGCTTAATAAGTGTGTGAAGTTTGAAGCAAAACGAACAACTTTTGTTTTCAAAAATTTTCATACAAAACTGCAAAAAAAATGGCTTTTTTCGGAATTTTGAATATATCTCAGCTATACGTGGACCGATATTACTGAATTTCAATAGCAAACCCATGAATCGATGGGGTAAAAGAATGGTGAAAGAAAAAAGTTTCTAAGTCTTATGGTTTTCTCAGAAACGGTATTTCAACAGCGGACAGACGGACAGACGGACAGACGGACAGACGGACAGACGGACATCGCTTAATCGACTTTTCCATTAATTCTGATTCAGAATATATATACTTTATAGGGTCGCAAAAAAAAACTGTAGAAATTACAAACGGAATCACAAACTTATATAGGGTGTTTTTTTAAGCTAGATAGAACTTTAAATTGTACAAAGTAACACAAAAAATTAAATTTTGATGAAACATTTTTTTTATTTGTTTCAGTATACTCTGACAAATCATCATGAATAGACTCACGCTTGAACAACGCTACGAAATTATCCAAATTTACTTTGAAAATCAATCGTCGATTTCCCGTTGTTTTATCGCAAAATTGTGTTCAGCGATGAGGCGCATTTTTGGCTTAACGGGTTTGTTAATAAGCAAAATTGCCGCATATGGAGTGAGACCAATCCACAAGAGACCCTACAGACTCCATTACATCCAGAAAAATGCACTGTTTGGTGCGGTTTTCATGCTGGTGGCATCATCGGACCTTATTTCTTCAAAAATGAGGCCGGAGCTCGCGTTACGGTCAATGGAGATCGTTACCGCACCATGATCAATGATTTTTTGTTTGAAAATATGGATGACATTGATCCGGAGGAGATGTGGTTTCAACAGGATGGCGCTACGTGCCATACGGCGAACGCAACCATCGACTTACTGAAATCAAAATTTGGCGATAAGTTGATTTCGAGAAATGGACCTGTCAATTGGCCTCCAAGGTCGTGCGATTTGACACCTCTCGATTATTTCCTGTGGGGCTACGTGAAGTCACTGGTTTATGCTGATAAACCAGCAACAATTGACGCCTTGGAGGCCAGCATTGTTCGTGTTGTTCGTGACATACGGCCAGCAGTGCTCGAAAAAGTGGCCCAAAATTGGACGTCCAGAATGCGCTTCGTCAAGAACAGCCGCGGTGCCCATATGCCCGAAATCATTTTCAAATGTTAATGTCACGTATTGATCTTTCGAATAAAAAAAATTTTGATTACAATTTAATTTTTTGTGTTATTTTTTACAATTTCAAGTTCTATCGGGCTTAAAAAAACACCCTATATATACCCTTAACATTTTTGTGAAGGGTATAATTACTAAAGCTGGCTTCCACTCATGATTTTGGAATACGAGTAACATTTTTGTTCTGACACATTTTTTAAATAAAATTAGACGTGTCTGTTTAGGAGACTGGCCTTGAATTGGCGTAATATTTTTTTTGTTCCGAAACAATTGAACTGTCACAGTTAGCCATGTTCTAAAGACATCTTAAACGATGGGTACAAGACAATAGAAAATCGTGGAAGACATGTTGACGACACCTCAAACAAATCGTTGACGAAATTTGCGAACAAATGGCCTCGAAATCATGCTAGACCACACAAGCGACAGTTTCCCTCACCTCATCGTCGACGAGTACATACACTACATATTCCTCTATCATGTCATCGACGAATACAAAAGTGATAATATCCATACTACCACGACAACGATTGTGTAGGCGACGATTTCCACCACAGTATCGTTGATGATTGCATAGCCCACATAATCGTTGAAGATTGTTCCGACAATATCTTTACTAAAATGTGGTATATGATAGTAAGTGATTTAATGTATAATATTATTTCTTTCAGCTTTCGATGTCTTTTAAAAAATTTCCTCCATTTTAAATCATCAGAAAATGTTTATAAAATTATTAATAGTTTCAAAATACAATTTATAGAGAATGCTAACAAATTAATTATCAGCGAAAATTTCAAATAACATAAAAGTCTTTTACAATTTTTAAATAATGCAAAAAGAGGGGAAAAATTAATTAGAAAAGAATAACTAATATCTAAAACATATTTTTGATTTCACACAAAAAATTTGAAGAAAAAATAGACAAAGTCTCGTACTGCTTTTAATATTCATCTGGGTAAAAATGTATACTAAAATTTTGTACATTTTTGTTGTTTTTTTCGAGTTCCATTGATTTTTTAGCTGAAATATTTTACTTGAACGATTTAAAGACTAGATTGAAGACATTGTCACCCATCGTGACACTCATTTAAACACAAATATAAATTCTTATTCAACTTTTTTTAGAGTACCGTTGCTTTTTTGAAATGCCTACATGAACAATTGGAGACATTATCGCACATCTGTGCCCTACAGATGAGTGGCCAGATTAGAGGCATTGTCGCTTATATGGTCCACTTTTCATTACGAAACCTAAACAACAGAGGACAAATCGTGCATATATCTTCTAAGATAATGTCGTCTAGGACGATTTTGCCAACTGGGGTGCTGCTTTAATTTACCACATCATACTATACTCGTACCTATGAACATATATCTATACACACAAATGCATGTTCTCCCATATATATGACCAAATAGGATTTTGTCTTGAATAATTATATATTGAGGACAAAAACCAATAAGAGAAATTATGACAAAAAGCACAGAAAATCAGTTTAAAAAATTTTGAATAAAGCCTCTGTAAAAATTATTGTCTTTGCTTTTAAATTACATGTAAACTATGATAAAATGAGAGTCGGACATAAAATTACAGTTTTTCCCCTTTTATTGTGGGAATAACAACTACTTGCTTAGTAAAAAACCTGAATTTAAAACTGACTGATATACAAATATATACAAATATATACCCGCCACGGTTTTGTGAAGGGTATAAAAACTCATTATTATGTACAAGGTAGCTATAATTTCCAAAATAATTTAGTACGTAATTTTAGTTGAATATGTAGTTGCGTAGTCTTCTGTGTTCAGTGTGGTTAATGGACTTTATACCAAAATAATCAGTGAAGTTAATTTTATGTATTTATTGTAATAAAATTAATAGTTATAAATAGATTTAGGGCCATATACAACCAAAAAATAAGAAGCTTGGTAAGCAATTTTTAAGGCGAATTTCCTAAAGTTGTATGCAAAAGCAATTGTTAACTTTCCACTCGTTTAGGAAGCTAACTTTAGCTTTAAATATTTAAAGTCGAAATGGGCACGTTAAGGTGACATTTTTCTGATTTCATTAGTCATACAGAAAATCACAATCTAGTTGTACTATATCTGCTTTATTCAATAAAATGATTTTCAGGTAGAGCACTCTTATGGGATGACTGTGTACAAAAGAATGTGGTTTTTTTATAATTCATTTTAAATCTTAATCTTAAATATTACTTAAAGTAACGGGATTATATATATTGCTGCACATTGATCTAAAGTTCTGTATTTACTTTCATATTTCACTTCTTAATATGTGTAATTGATCGAGCTTAAGGTCTTTTGGGAAGTTTTCGGTTTTTTTTTTGGTTCTTTATTATCTGGCAATATTTCGCTTTCCTTTGGATAGATTCTTCAGTCCAAATAATATTTATTTAATTTCAATTTTTAAAAATTTTTGAAAAATTAAAACAACAAAAACAAAAACTTTGAAATAAAAAAATTTTGTTTTCCTTTCATATTTTTCTATATATTCGGAAAGAAAATAATTTAATTTCCTAGGGCTGATTTATACGGTGATTTAAAGCCATGTCTTTTTTATAATACTCTTTTAAAGCTTCTACCAAAATCACGTTACATTTTTACATGTCGTTTTTTCAATTGTTGTCGTTAACAAAATCGTTTGTCTCTTTTTACCCTTTTGGTAGTATCGATGTGGTTACCTTGGCAGTCGAATTAAAATAAAATAATTTAAAACAAATAAGAGTGTGGTATATTCGGCTGGGCCGAATCTAAAATACCCTTCACGATAGTCTCGTATATGTATAGTATATTTAAAAATTTGAACTAAGTATGCTCAGTTATATATCAACCGATATAGGAATTTTTATCTTCCGTATTTTAGTAATCTTCTTTTTTAACGAGAATTGCTTTTCAAAAAAAAAAAAAAAAAAAAAAAAAAAATGTTAATGGAAAAATCGGTTCAGGCTATATCTTGGGTATATATGGACCGATATCAGAAATTTTCATTTTCCATATTTATATAACCTTATTTCATTACCAGAACTGCTTTTGAGCAAAAAAGTTGTTTGAGTTCGCTTACGCGACATGTTCATGAAAAACCCGTTCTAAGCTATATCTGGGGTATATATGGACCGATAACGGAAACTTTCATTTTCCATTTTTATATAACCTGATTTTATTACTAAGACTGTTTTTGAGCACAAAAAATTGTTTAAGTTCGCTTACGCGACATTTTCATGAAAAACCAGGTTTAGGCATGTATATATGCACCGATATCGGAAATTTTCCTTCTCTATATCTCGGGTGCATATGGACCAATATCAAAAATTTTCATTTTCAATATTTATATAACCTTATATCATTACCAGAACTGTTTTTGAGCACAAAAAAAATGTTTAAGTTCGCTTACGCGATATATTCATGAATAACCCGGTTTAGGCATATATATATGCACCTATATCGGAAATTTTCATTCTCTATATTTATATAACCTTATTTCATTACCAGAACTGCTTTTGAGTACAAAAAAATTGTTTAAGTTCGCTTACGCGACATTTTCATGAAAAACCAGGTTTAGGCATATATATATGCACCGATATCGGAAATTTTCCTTCTCTATATCTCGGGTGCATATGGAGCAATATCAAAAATTTTCATTTTCAATATTTATATAACCTTATATCATTACCAGAACTGTTTTTGAGCACAAAAAAAATGTTTAAGTTCGCTTACGCGATATATTCATGAATAACCCGGTTTAGGCATATATATATGCACCGATATCGGAAATTTTCATTCTCTATATTTATATAACCTTATTTCATTACCAGAACTGCTTTTGAGTACAAAAAAATTGTTTAAGTTCGCTTACGCGACATTTTCCTGAAAAATCCGATTTGGGCTATATCTCGGGTATATCTGAACCGATATTTGAAAAAAATTTTTGTTACGTTTTAGTCACCATGCTTAATGAGTGTGTGAAGTTTGAAGCAAAACAAACAATTTTTTTTTTCAAAAATTTCCATACGAAATTGCAAAAAAAATGGCTTTTTTCGGAATTTTGAATATATCTCAGCTATATGTGAACCGATATTACTGAATTTCAATAGCAAACCCATGAATCGATGGGGTAAAAGAATGGTGAAAGAAAAAAGTTTCTAAGTGTAAACTTATAAATACCCTTTACATTTTTGTGAAGGGTATAAAAATAACAAACGAGTCAAAAAGAAATTAGAGAAAAAAACTTGAAAAACAGAAAACATGGCTTGTTTTTAATTTTCAAAAATTTTCAGGACAAAAGCAAAAACATGCCTTTTAGACATGGCTTTAAATCATCGTGAAAATTGGCTCTTACAAATTCATGTAGGTACATAGCTAAAAACAACAACAAAAACAAATAACAACATTTTACAAACAACCTTTAATTTTAACTAAATACTTATATATTTGGGCTATATTCTCAGTATCTGTCTTAAAATTAATTCTCCTATACTCAGGTGTGTTAATAATCTGTAACATCTCTAGTGTAAGTCTACGATTATAATTATTCTCTCTAGTCAAAACTGTTGTGTCTTCAAACTTTGGGAAATGATTTGATCTTGTACAATATGCAGGCAATGCTATCTTTGCAAATCGGATTGAATTATTCCTCTATTCCCCTATACTTTTTCACACAATACTCCGTATATAAAAAGTATAATTTGCGTTACAATCTTAGAGCGATAAGGGTTCGCTCTGGGAGAATTGGTAGCCTTGGTAGTTCTTGAGAATCGAAAAGCTCTACACTTAGGGGTCTATGAAATTGCGTACAGACATTTATTCGACAGCACCGAATGTCTCAAAATTTCGTCAATCAATGCTAAAATAATTATTTCTTATATCCATTCTTTATTATTTAAAAAATATGACATTTTTAACTATCTGAGTTTTAGACAATATTACAAAATTCATATGATATGAATTCCCCGATTTGTATAATAACAGGTCCGAGTGTGCATCATAGAGTAGCTTAATTCATACTGGTAGCAAAAAATAATTTTTCCATGCATTTACAGCGAAAACGCTTACAAAAATGCATCTATTTCCGCTGCTTGAGTATCTCCAGCAATAACCGGTATAGTCTGCCTGAAATCATCAGCCAAAGGTACCACCGTCCGTTGTGTTATATAGTCCGATCTAAAGCTTCAACTTCATTGCGGCAGCATTCGCCCATTTTCTATTCTGGGTAATATTACAGACCAGTGTTTGTTTACATATGAAAAATTAAATTAAATCATCGCATACATGAATAACTACATAGTTTGAACGAAAAAAATGTTTGTCCGATTTCCAATAGAAGAAAGAATTTTCAAGTTATTTCATCCATGTCCAATCCTTTTTCTATTTTCAGCCAGTTCGTAAACCATTCCAAAGAAAAGCATAATGTATTGTTTTTTTCGCACGCACATTTTCTTAAAACATATGTAATCGGATCAAAGTCTAAGCAGCACTTTTCAAATATTAAAACAATAACGGCCGTATGTAAAAAAAAAAAACTTAACAAAGCTTGGTAAGCAATTGTTAAGAAAAATTTCCTAACGTTATATGCAAAAACAATTGTTAGCTTACCATCTGTTTGGGAAGCTAACGTTAACTTTAAATATTTTAAAGTTGAAATGGGCACACTTTACCTGTACGTTAAAATGACATTTAAGATCTTTGTTTCCCTTTCCCTTGAAAAGCACCATTCACTAAAAATTCTTACCAAAACGGATATATTATTTTATTAGATAAAGAAATTAAAACATTACAATGTATATGAATCCAATATATTAATTTTGAAAGAGCAATATGAACAACAAATATGTTGGTGATGCACTTTCAATCAAACGAATACAACGAAAAATGGTATTCGTATAAAAATATTTCTAGTAAGTAATCCTTTTCGCAATTTAATTAATATACTACAACTTTATTAATATACTACATATTATATATTCATTATTTATTAAAAAGGTAAATCCAGGAAATGTTTGTCAAAAATGTGTTATTTGATGTAATAATAATAATTTTTTTTTTTTTTAATTTGGTTTTCGATTTTCGAATATTAGTTTTCATGCATCACTATTCAAAAAATTACAACTGAACATAACGGCACTGCCAGAATAAAACAGTTAAATTCCTTACTACATTTAATAGTTAACGTACTGTTTTTGCATAGACTTTTTCAACAAATGTATGGTATTGTTAATGTGTTTGGTAACTAACGTATACGCTAAACTCAAGTAAGATTTTTTTTGGATATGGCCCTAAAAAGTTAAGTTTTGAAAATCAGAGTTTTTCGAAAACTACATAATTTTTTGAACAGACATTTTCTGTGCGATATCCAACCTTTTTTATTACTTCGAGTTATTGCAAATCTGTTCATTATAGCGGGGTGTTTTAAGTAATAAAATTTAATTAATTATTTTTTTGTCTGAATTTCTTTATTTTCAAGTCGTTTACAATCATCTCTTAAAATAAGAAGGAATATTGAAAATTAGTTTATAAATATATCAAATACTTATTTTTCGATTTCGTCAGTCCGATGTCTAAAAACTTATTTTTTCAGCCCATTGTCAAACTTTTTAAAAAAAAACATCATTTCGTAAATGTCGGGTATTTTTAAATTATTTTTTAAACGGTCATTTGTTTGAAAGGTGTAAAGAAATGTTAGAGACGTGTATAAGTGAAAAAGCTTGTTTTTGGTGTTTTGACAGCATTTGATAGCATTTTTCTTTTTAAATTCTCAATAATTTATTTAGATTGTTGGGATATAAAGTTGAATGTTTGAGAATATCTTTAAAAAATTGCTAAAGTCTACTGATGATTAGGGTAGCTCCTATGAAATGTCGACATATAGATAGCTGGGAAACATAGAAAGCAAGCTATTTATAATTTTTTTATTGGTATCAATGTTAGAAGCTAAAATAGTGAATAAAAAACTCAATTGTGTGAATAGTAAATAACTTTAAAAAAATTTGTCATGGATTTCAACAAATCGATTGCACTGAAGTTTTTACTTGAAATAAAAGGCAGCCACATTGTAACATTAAGACTCCTCGTTTACATAGTTATTTTATATGGTAGCTTTATTTTTCAGAAAAATTGTTCGAAGTAGGAGAATCGTTTCAAAACGAGCTCTCAAAACTCTAACAGGTCAAAGTGATTTCAAAGCACGCAAAAGATGTTCTGCACACAGAAAATATTGAGCTCACGTAATTTTAAATCGGTCAGCCAAATGGCTGGATTTTTGATATCACTTGGCTATTTTCTCTGTGTTAATAAAACAATTTTTATGTATTTAAAATGATGTGTTGTTTGTTCATTTTTGTAATAAAATTAAGTCTTATTCACACAGAAACATAAATATTAATAAAATTATAGACACTGCTTGCTTTGTGAGAAATTGTTTTGCTTTGTTTACCAATGGTCGTGATTTACATTTTCTCTGTACCAGTCAGCTGGTTTATTTCTTTTACTTATTTTTCATTTTTATTGTAGTTAAGAACATAAAATTATAAACAAACAAAGCAAAAATGTAAATAAACAGCTGTTTTCTCGTGCTTGCAGAACATCTTCAAATTGTCTTCGTGCTTTAAAAACGGTTCGTGATTTGAAAGCACGCCGTTTCCAGAACAGGCCTGTAAAATTGTTTCGGAATAAAAGCAGAGATGCCAACAAATTTTTGTGATCGTTAGAGTTTTGGCCTGTGCTCTCATTTATGCAATAAAAGCAATTTCGAACTACTTTGAGTTATGACGGTTTATGTTTAAGTGAGCGATATATTCATATATATGTATGCATAATAAGTCTTCCTTTTTGTTAGAAACTATCACAAGCTCAAAAATATATGAGTCGCATAAACCATTTACAACAAGTTGATTTTTTCAAAAGCTTTTTTTTCGCCATAAAAACCTTTTTGAAAGTAGACGAACATTTTATGGCCTTGATGAAATGAAATTTATAGTTTTAGCGTAAATGCGCCAAACTATTTTTTATAAGATCATGGCTCTCTCTTTTTTTTTTGTCAAAAGGTGTCAAATGTGACACAAAACCGTTAACATTAATCTAAGGAAAAAAACTAAAACACGAACTCATACGAGAAGTAATAAAAAATAATATAGTAAGGAGACAGTGCTACGTTAAGCTTCAATATTTTTGCATAGAAAACATTGCTAGTGTGTTGGTTTAATGCAAGTGTATGCGTCAAATGTCCTGTGTCTGATTTTTTAAAACAAACTTTTAGCTTTTTTTCATGCATTAGTACGTGTTAACAACTGCAACAATAAACTTAAATTGATGTGCAATTCAAAACAATGACATTGCTGGTGCAAAAAAATATATAAGTAAATCTAAAAATAAAACAAAAACTTTCGAAATATGTGCATACTCGTACATATGTATGTAACTATGTATGAAACAACTAGTCAACACGATTTCTATCGTGTGTGTATAAGTGTAATTTTTATTGCGAATATTTGCATTTGAAATATGTTATTGTTGGTTGTCCATTTTATTGTTACTAAATTGCGAATTTTTGAATTTTTTTCTTTCAAACAGCATTTTTGGTGTGTGAGCATTTTTACATGTTAAAACTGAGACTAGCTGCCAGCACAGAGGTCACTGCAGATAAGAAGCAAAAGCCATTAGTGGATGTTTTTTTTTAGTAAAAAGTATTGCTTGGAGACAATTCCTCAACTTAATAGTCTTTTTCAATTAAAATGTAATTACTCATAATACAAAATGCTTGAAGAAGGATTCACAAGCCGAAGAGCTCCACTCAGAAAAAATCATATGCGTGTAAAATTAACATAAACCTACGTTGATTTTAAACCCAAATTACTTAGTTTTCTGATTTTTCTTTCATTTCTAATATTGAAAATGTTCCAACATTCTATGATTTAATTTTATTCAATGATAAAGTAGCTGCGAATATTTATATACTCATCCCAATCATGGTTACCTTTTCAATGTCTTGGGCTTACAGTATATGAACACATTTTCGGTCAAATAAATTACGCTCATCACCGGTCAGACTTAACTTAACTTAATGTCGAAAACGTTATCAATAACACAAACCCCAGGAAAGCTCCAGGTATTGATCAAATTAATGGTAAAATGCTTGAACAGTTACCTTGCGTAGCTAGAACAGTTCTACTTTTTATTTTTAACGCTATTTTACGCTTTGAGTATTATCCTGCAGAGTGGAAGGTGTCTATGATTACTATGATACCCAAGCCAGGGAAAGATCCCACTAAAGTAGAATCATATAGACCAATAAGTCTACTACCAACAATTTCAAAACTGTTCGAAAAATTGTTAATGACGAAGTTGTCACCAATACTGAATGATGTGGGATGTATCCCTGATCATCAATTTGGCTTTCAGGCTAAACATAACACCATAGAATAAACATATAGACTAGTCAATTTCATAAGACAGACTTTTGAAGACAAAAAGTATTGTTCAGCTCTATTCATCGACATTTCCCAAGCTTTGGATAAAGTAAGGCACGACGGATTGATGTACAAAATAAAGTTTAACTTGCCTGCAAACACTCACAAGCTTCTAGAAAGCTACTTATGCGACCGGAAAGTTGTTATCAAAGAAGGTGACTTTATAAGTCACTTTCTTTGATAACAAAGGTAGCATTCTAGGACCCACTCTATATTTGATTTACGCATCTGACATGCCAACCAGATCCGAAATCCATACTTCAACTTTTGCAGATGACACACCTTATTGCAGCGTTCATGAAAACCATCAAGAAGCTTCACGAAATTTGCAGCAGTATATTTCAATATTAGAGCAATGGTTGAAACTTTGGAAAATAAAAGTTAATGAACAAAAATGTACTCACATTACATTCACACTGCGTAAGCAAACAATTTCAGCCATCCAAATCAACAATTCACCTATTCCGCAGCAAAATGAAGTTAAATTGCTTGGTATTTACCGCAACCGTAGGCTAACGTGGAAGCCTCTTATTGATGCGAAAGGCACTCAGTTGAAATTAAAAGCAGCGCAACTAAACTGGCTTATGGGCAGAAATACGACATTGAAGTTGGATTGCAAACTTTTGTTATATAACGCAATTTTAAAGACTATATGGTGCTACGGAATTCAATTATGGGGAACCGCCTCTACGTCTAACATTGAAAAAATTCAAAGACGACAAAACCAAATTCTTCGTACGATTACTGCAGCTCCATGGTACGTAAAAAACTCCCGAATTCATAAGGATCTGTGTGTTTCACTGGTAAAATATGAGTTCTCTAAGTATGCCACAAGGTACATCAGTAAACTGGAACTCCACCCAAATCCACTTGCACGTAACATACTTAATTTTGGCGTCCACTCTCGGTTGAGAAGAAGGGATACCCTTGCCACCATCAGAACGTTAACTAGGTGATTCTATCGATTTTATTCGCGCAAAATAAAACTTTTTTGTCTAGCAGTGGCTGGAATTAAATAACTCTTATATTTAGTATTAAGATTTGAATACTTATTGTTAGTTCATATTTTGAAGATTCAATAAATAAATGAATGAAAAAAAAAAAATCAACGGTCGGCACTAGGAGTTGCTGTACTAAATACAACACCACATAATATTTGGTTTATGCATCATACTATTTGCTGTCATACGTGTGAGTAAAACATAAAAAATGAAAATAAGCAAATGACGCCAAAAAGAAAAAAGCAGCACTTGCTTTTATTTCAAAACTATTTTATTATAAAGGGTCTCTCAGACCCTTTTTCGTTTTCGTTGCCCACTATATGTCACCTGCAGAAAGCCGGGGGAGGGAAGTGGTCTCAATCGCTTGGCCGGCTTGTTAAGTTTAGTAGCCATAATTCGTTTCATCGGACCGCAGCGTGCGTTTTGCGTGCGAGCATTTTATAAAAACAACGATTCCTACTCTGTTGTTCGTCGTCTCTACAGGTCACATTTTAATTTAACAAGCTTAAAACATATATAAAGTGCCAGTCTGTTATGGACGACCCACGACAGTCGTTGAGATTGAGCGCAGCTGCTCTTAATTTGAACAAACCTACGGTTGAACACATTTTTTCGAAAGACTTACATTTTCACCCCTGATGGTCTTAATAAACGAGTCGATTTCTGCAAGAAAATGAAACCCGTTTTAGGGGTTTTAATAACATATGGTTCTCCGATGAATCGAATTATCACATCAACGGTCACGTGAACAAACAAAATTACAGATACTGGGCTTTCGAGAATCCACTACAACTGCATCAGAAGCCCATGCACTCGCAATAAGTTATTGTTAGGGCTGCCATATCAAGTCAAGGAATTATCAGTCCTTATTTTTTTGAGAAGTACCGAGGTCAAACTCAGACCGTTAATTCTAATCGATATTGCCATTTGATCCGGACTTTTTTAGCTACAGAAATGGAAAACCAGGAATGATATGACAAATGACTCATTAGCTGCTCTTCACGATTTATTCGCTGGAAGAGTGATAAGTTGACCAGGAAATATCAACAAGCCACCATGGAGCCCTGATATAACGCCTACCGTTTTTTTCCCTATGGGCCTACCTAAAAAGTAAAGATTTCAATATACATATTTCCATCCAACCTGAATGTTTTGAAGCAAAGAATCGCTGAAGAAATTATCTATATTCCAAAAGCAAATGCTCCAGCGAGTGATTGAAAATTTTAGCTTCAGGTTAAATGAGGGTGAGAAGCGAATGGTGCGCATTTGCAAACGGTTGTTTTTCATACATAAACTTCAAGATCTGCTCTTTAATTTAACAATAAATCAAACGAGTTTTAATTGATATTGTTGTTTTTTTTAACATATTTTTTTTTTAACATGATTATTTTATTTATTGAATCTACATAAAAAATGTAATGACAATAAGTATTCAAATCTTAATACTAAAGAAAATTTGTGATTAAAGTCCTGCCAGTGCTGGACAAAAATTTATTATTATGCGAATATTATTTCAGAATTCAGTCATCTGTTTAGAGCTCGAATGGAAGCCAAAGTATCCCTCCTTCTCAGACGGGTATGACCACCAAAGTTAAGAACATTAACTGCAAGAGGATTTGGATGGAATTCAAGTTTGTTAATATACCTTGTCGCGTACTTCACAAATTCAGATTTCACAAAAGGTACGTTCAGATCTGCGTGGATTCGTGAGTTTTTAACGTACCATGGAAATTTAACATATAAAAATGAAAAATATTCTGAGACATTTGAAATCTTATTGGGGTTTTCACTCTTCTTTATATCGTAATATAATTTTTCAATAATAGTTTTTGACAGCGCACTCATAAGTCATACCGAACTGCTTTGGGAATTATTTTAAAATTACTAAAGTTATTTATTATTGTTTAATAGGTTATTTATTAGAAATTAATTTTAATTATTTAAAATAATATATTATTGTTTATTAAAATTAATTATATGATTAATTTTTTTTGTATTATTAAATAAATTCTTAGGGGATATTTATTTGTATATTGGGAATTATTTTAAAATTACTAAAGTTAATTATTATTGTTTAATAGTTTATTTTTGTCATTTTTGTTGAATATCGTTTAGCAAGTAATCGTAGAGAGCCTCGAGGAACTTACGGTACGCATATTTAACCTACTGCGATCACTCTTGGCAATACTATTCACAAATCTGAGTCCCAATCTGTTATGCCAGATATAGGGAAATTTTTCTTTTTGTAGGAATTTTGTCGAAAATATGGTGTGTGGGGGAAAAAATACCGATATTTTATTTTGGTTCAATTGCAGGTATTTTTTTTATTGTATATGATACTTTAACGTCCACAAATGGTAATCCATGGCGAATTCATGTAAGATGGGCGCATTATTTGATAATTCCGGGGCTTTTTTTGCACTCATTTTTGTAAACATTAGTCTTGATAGTTCAAATTTGACAGTTGTGAAGTAGACACGTGCCAAATTTATTATGGACAAATATTCGGTGAACCAACGTGTTTTAATTGTTAAAACATATTAATAAAATCAATAAACGATTGTCTTAAAAAATCAATGAGTGACTAGGCACATTTTCATTTGAATGAAGAGTTGATTCTGGGCAATGAAAACCCCTCAAATTATTTATCAGTTATCTGTGCATTCATTAAAAGTGACAGTCTGGTGGGCAATTTGGTCTAGTGGATTTATTAGATGTAAGAAATAATTTACGATGACTTCAGAGATATTGTTAAGCCTAGAGCTGTTTTATTAATTTGTCGGTACAGTTATTAGTCGACCGGTTCTTGTTTTGGTTTTGATGAAATGGGGGTTTTTAAAGGTTCTATTTATCGAAAATCAAATAAACCGTGAAAGTTTTAACACGTTTAACTGGGAATTTACGGCCTTATGTATAATCAAAATCCTTATGCTAACTAACTAGCAGTTAAGTTTTTTGTGTGTAAATTCCCATAAGGGAAAGATAGCAGCTAGTTAGTTAGCACAAGGTTTTTTATTATACATAAGGCCGTTAATATTTAAATCATACATTTTTATTTTAATTACAATTAATGTATATATTTTTTATTTATTTTGTTGCAAATAAATTTGCAAAGTACAAGATGTACAGTCTGGGCGGAGTAACGAAGACCTTATGTTCACGATGATATTAACAGTAATTTGCAGCGGCGCTGTGACTATCTGTACCGATTTATGCCATCGCATAGGAAAATACCTTAAAAAACTGTAAACTAATACCGTCAGTTGAGGTAGACAGCTAACTAATTAGAGTGAGACGCAAAACTCCCGAAGGCCAAACAACAATTACAAGCCTGACCGCACATAAGGATATGTCGGATAAAACGTTTGCTGCGTTTTGCGCTGCAAATTCGCTATGACATCTAAGTTAAAATATATATACTTATATGAAACATACCACATAAAGTACTTTTAACGCATCGTGAAGCGTAAAGCTCGGTAATTCTCATCTTTTTAATCGTTGAAGTTTTTTCTAACAACTCCAAAGCTTTATGCACTAAGAAAACAATTAGAACCAATTTCAGTAGTTCGTCCAATAATATTTCTAACTTCTATTATCATAAGAAATAAAGTTTTTATTGTGACATACACCTTTTGCTTTGCGCTTTTCTGTTAAAGTTTTAAACGTCACGCAAAGCAACAAAGTTTTATCTGATATGACCTTAAGAGTCATTACCGCTTAAGTAATTATTGGGTTTTAGCTTAATTTTTTCAACTCTTTTAAGAAGTATTTATTTATTACGGTAGAAAGTGTTGTCATGAGTAATTTTGATTGAAGAAGACCAGCAAAAATAATCATACACTTGTTTAGCTGGGAAATAACTAGCTCTTTCGTAACCGCAATATCTATCTCTTATATCTCCAAAAACTTTGTGTTAAATAATTATTACAATAAGTACTAAAATATGAATTTTAAAAAGAATGTGATAACTTTTGTTGCGCTCTTTTAGCACCATTATGTTAATTTGATGCAATAATGGAAGTACTGATACAAATATGAGACATAAGATTTTAAGAGATGTGAATTTCTTAAATTGATAAACATGAATCAAACTTTCGTCTCTTATCGAATAATTTTATTACTGATGATATGTTGTTTAAGAAATTTCGTTTTATAGAGCATCATATACCTATTTACTTATGACTCAAACACACTCACGTGGTTTTTTATTACGTTTATTAAAAAGTATTTATATTGTTTTTAATTCTTACCATGTAAATAGAAATTCATTATTTTTCCTGCATAGTCGCATGTGAAGCTTTATATTTTTTAATATTACAGTTTTACAATGTTAAACCAAAAACCAAATTTATCAATAACAAAAAAACAAACATTGTTCAAATGTCCTCACAATGTCAACAAATTAGTTGTGCATTCCTGTAAGTGACAAAGTGTCAATAATGCACTAACAAAAACACGTTTTAACGCACATAAATACACAACCATTAACAACTGCTTCCTGCTGACGAGGAGGTAATTTAAAAATCAAATCAAACGTGTCGCATGCAAATCAAAACAAACCATAAACTCAACGCAAACGCACATATAATACCCAACAAACATTTAAGATGAAACATTACACATTAAACAGAGTCAATGGTCTGTAAAAAGCTTTAAACATAAATTAAATTGATTTTTGTGTATTTGTCCATCGGGGTTTAGTTCAAGTTTGTTCCTTTCTTAAGTTTCTTCAGAAGGATTATTTACAATATAAATTTGCTATGATATTTTTTTTTTAGCTAGGGGATAATCCAGAGAGACAACTGTTTCTTTCTGATTATTTTTTCGAACCTTTTATAATTTTTAAATTAGATTTTTGGTTTTTGTACATTTGTACATCGGGTTTTAGTTCAACTTTTTTACTTTTTTATGTTTATTAAGAAGGATTTTTTACAATACAAATTTGCTGTGATCAATAATTTTTTATTGAACCAGAAATATAATCACACTTTTTTAGCTGGGGGACATCTAGCTTAATCACTTAGCCACCGAGCCATTGAATATGAGATGAATATAAACAAAGAATAATGTTGCAGTGGCTGAGTGGTTACGGCGGCCTTTCATGATGCGTCATGACCTAATTTCAAATGCGAAAACGGATGCTGATGATTTGTGTAGCGGCTACGAAACAGATAGTTGTCTCCGACCTAAAAAAAGTTTTAGTATTTTCTTTGGTTTTCTTTAATCAAAAATTATTGATCACTGCAAATTTGTAATGTGAAAAATCCTTCTTAAGAAACTTTTGAGTAAGAAATGAAAAAACTTGAACTAAAACCCGATGTACAAATGTAAAAAAACCAAAAATCTAATTTAAAAATTAAAAAAAAAAATTCGACAGAAATCAATAGATAAAATAAATTTATACCTGTAAATTAAATTGGGATATATCATTCTTGCTTATCTGCAGTGCAAATTTGTGGACAAAAAAAAATGTATTAGTTTGACGCTGGTACTTATAGTTAGTGTTGGGTAAAATTCTTTTATTAGTGTGAATCTTTCAGTCTTCTTCAGAAAGTTTAAGTGAATTTATTCATTCTTTCATATGTCTATATGCCAGACATATCTCAGAATGAATGAACATATTTCAATTATGTATATCAGGTGGCAACTTATCGAATTATTGCAAAGAAATCATAGGCATTATTTATTTGTTTCAGAGCTTGTTTAAATTTAAAACATAGAAACAATTTTTCCACAATACAAGCAGTCGACTTCTCAAGAAATTTTATATGAAAAGCACCAAATTTTTTAAGTCATATCTATAAAAATATTCTAAACAAGTCGCTTGCTTCTGTTGTAGAAACACCGCTTAAAGCTCCTATTTAAAATTAATTTAAATTAAAACGTATAAAATAACATGAAAAATGGTTTTCTTCAATTTATATTGTATGTTGTATTGGTGTATGCTGAAGGGAACGACCTTCAGGACCCAAGTGAACTGGAATATCCAGTGGCTGTGTTCTGTAACTCTCGCCACGAGAAACTTTTCGACTGAAACGTGCGAAATGAAACAAAGTTGGAACAAACAGCTGCTTTTCTCACTAAACTGTAGCTATAACTTTTTTGGTGAGTAATAGCTGTCACGTAAGGAAATTACTCGCCATTTTACAGAAAAACTGTGTCTGTAAAACTTTTGCCAAAAAATTTCCCGCTTTCAACTCTCATTATTTCTCGCAAATAAAAAGGCTGTGAGATAGTATTTCAAATAACAATAATCATCATTAAATGAATAATAATACTGAAAAAATAAGTATTTTGCTGTTAATTTAAGTCTCAAATACATATTTACACAGTTTAGAATGATTGTTTTTTTTATTTTAATTTTTTAGTTAATTTTTATACCCTTCACACAGCAAGTTTTAAGGGAATACTTAAGTTTGTAATTTCAATAGTTTTAATATCCGACCAAACAAAGTATATTGTAATAATTTTATAATGTTTTTTCAGAATTCACAAATTGCAATTGTTTTTTAATTTTATAAAATTTTGTGCATAAATATGTATGTATGTATTTGTAAATAAAATGTAAACGTTAGAGCCATACCATACATTTTCTGGAATAGCCGGCGGTTATATGACGCCGTCGAACAAAATTTCTTAAGTTTAGTACTTTTTGGTCGGCGGCGGTACTAATTGTGGCTGGCGCTTTCATTTTTAAAATTGCATGTCGGCATCGTTTTATATTTTCAGACATTTCTAACGTAACGAAGTAATCGCTTTGGATAGTTTTCGACATGAGTTACAGACGCAGTTTTTTCTCACTTTTCGAGAAACGATGGAATAATTTGCTTCGCAAGTTTTCGACGCGAGAACTTCTCGCCAAAGTTACAGAACACAGCCACAGGTATCTTTTGGAGAATCCAGCGGCCTGCCTACCTATGCCCAAGAAGGGCATTCTGTTTTCTTTGGTACTTTGTAATTAATAATGCTCCAGGAAGTCACATTGCTTAGGTTCTCTTTGAACTTCTGAAGCCCTCACCAGGAGTTGATTGGCAGAACGGGGTCCAGAATTGCCCCGGGGATTGTGTGTGCAAACCATCTCGGCGCTGATCATGGTTTAATTACCTGCATCTTAACGGAAACGTTCTGCCTTTGGTATAAACCTGAAATCACGAGGAGAAGTTATTAGTCTTCGTTGATAATTATATTCCCTATGTCGTGCAACTGTGCAACGATGGGGAACCCCACCCTTTGTAGACAAGGCAGTCAGGCAGATGTTTACGTAAATCAATTACAGATCCTGTCAAAAATATACAAAATATGTTTATGAGACCAATTGCCATTGAAAAATGCAATTTTGAAAGCGCGTAAGAGAATAAACTTTACTCTTTACTCAGTAAAATATAATTTTAAAATAGCTGCTATAATTATTTATACATAATTTTTTATTTATTTAGTGATTTTACCTCTATTTGTCGTCTCTCTTTGGCGATTTTAATCAAACATGATTAGTGAACATTACTATCCAAGCCACAGTACTCTGTACTCTGTACGCTCTTACTTAAGTAAATCGCAATAATACGTTATGCTTTAGCGCGCTAATTTTGGTAAGTCAACTACGAGTGCTACAGAGCCAAGAAATTTTTTAGGTTTACTTGCCGAAATATAACACAATAATCTTTGATTTTTTACAGGATATTGAACTGCGTTACGCAGCCCAACAAGCAACCAATGTACTATATACTCAGCTATCGTGCTACTATATCTCTTAACGATTTCGAATGTCCTGCTAACAACAGTGTTTTGGCGTTCTCAAACCTTCCCACAAACAATCCGAGTTTCAGGTTTTTTATTGTTGAATTCATCCGTTGCACTGTTGTGAAGTCGTGCCATGATATTAGCATATACGGAGTTACATTATATTTTATAAAAATTCGAAATAATATATTATTGTCGAAGTCGACTTGTAACGATATTACAAGCCTGCCTGATTACTTTTTGTACTTGATCTGTATTAGATGTCAACATTTGTTTTCGCCGAGATTTGTTGTTGTGCAAGTTTATTCGTTTATTATTTATAGAATTCGCATTCTAACTTTCTTTAAAAAGAATTATTAAAAACAAAATGTTTTTTTTGTGTTTTAGTTTTCATAACAAATTCTGCACAACTAGTATCTTTTGATTACTGAAAATTTCTGTGGTATGATTGCATTCTTTCATGATTGTATGAATGCATTATCTTAAGAGCTTGCAACAAAGCAACAAAATGTATCTTATATGCCACTTAAATTCACATCGATAACAGACTACACTTTCTTGCTGACGCAGTTGATTGTTGTTGTCACATTCCAAAAGATGCCAGCTTAGTGTATGAATACTTATTTATCTACGTACTCGTACAGCTCGCCTCAATTGTCACCTGTAAAATTAGATCAAAATATGTATATATACCACTCAATAATGTATATTAAGAACTGCCTAAAATTCGTGATTGCCTGGTAAATTATTAAATAAGTATACTGTAAAAATAAAATAAGAATTTGAATAAGTTATCTAGAATTTCTTCTCATAAGTAGTATGCATGCATAATTTTAGTTTAAGAACAATTATTATTTTAGACTCTGGCGAGCAAACCCGATTTGCAAATATTCAAAATGTAAAATAAACGCCTTTAAAGCGAACAAAGTAGTATTTTGTCCTCCATCCTGTATATACGTGTTTCTCTCACGTTATATGTTCATTCATTCATTCTTTTTCAATGTAACTCATTACCTTGCAATGTGGGAGGTGTTGGACTAATTTTTGTTATTCTGATAAGTAACGAAGGTATATACACTGGCCACTAATTTAATTCCAACCCTTTAAACGTTTTTTTTTTTCATCTTTCCCTATTGCTCAAGGATCAAGCCAAACGTCAACAAACACTACTCCTTTTTTCTTTTCCTTATAACGTATTTTCCTGGTTCCAGTGCAACGCACAGCATATGCAGTGGTCATACCCTGAGTACTGGTCCAAGATAAAATAGAATAATAAACTGAATTTGTTGGTGTTTAAAACAACTGTGCATCGTTCGTCTCACGTAGGATTGACTTAACTCGCATTTTTCCCGAATTTGAGTTTTTTAGTGATTCAATACATAACACACAAATACATCTCGTCACAAACATGGAACGGAAGAGTAAAAAAAGTAACGGGCTTACAAGCAGTTCCTGTTATATTTTTTCCCTCTCCCGTCAAATTCCCATTATGTTTGTTAAGGGTCTTCAGCACGGGAAGAACAATAATGCCGTTTTCTTTTCTGAAAAAGTTTTGCATTTATGCTGCACTTTTTTTCTTACAATTCAAGTTTTTAAACTTAAGTTTTATTGACATGAAAAGACGCTGTCACAATAACTATAAATATGTGAAAAAAAGTTGAGAAAACTGAATACTTACGTATTTTTTTGGCAAAACAATATTGAAAATGTTACACTTTTTCTAGAAAAGAAAACGCCATAAGATTTTTTTAAAAGGGTAGAATATAACTGTTCATTGGTCTATGGTTACAATTGCAAATTAACTATTTGTCTTCCATTTTATCTCTTACATCTAATGATATCTAAATATTAGAGAAATCACACCCTAATGTTTGCTGGGCTTCAAAACACCGCCCGTATTGCTAAAAGCCATATAATGACAGAATGTTTGTTTTCATTACAACCCCTCAAAATCAACGTAAATACAAAATAAACATTGAAACATATCAGTGTAACAAAATCCTTTCAATTGCAACAAATTTAAAGGATAAATGGGATAAAAATCGAATTTGAATAAAAAACAATTTTTAACAGCAAATACTTCCTTCTCAAACTTAAAATGAAAAAAAAACAAAAACAAAAAAAAAATGAGGAGACAAAAATCAACACATATCAAGGAAATAAAATAAAAAGCTATACAGGCAACATAAACATATAAAAGGATTTTATTATTTAGAATTTTATATATTTAAATATATTGGCACAAATTTTCACTTTGCACATTCGTAAACATACATCTACAAACATGAGCAAAAAGACTTTTAAGCCAGCTAAGCAGATTTAATTTTAGCGATATCCAGGATACGTTAAAAAACACAAACTCACATACATGTACACAGTTTAGCAAACAAGGGAACATGAAAAACAAATTCGTTTAATACACAAATTTTATGAAAATAAACATCTGGGGTGCTACAGAAAACTTTCCTAAAGATTTCAAATTGTAATCGCAATTCGATTTCTTAACATAATCGATACTCAAATTGACATTTTTATGGTGCTTTTATGAGATTTTATATGACTACACGAATTAATATTAGTGCGTGTGGAAACACACATTTGCATATCGTATTTTCATTTCGTTGTGTTTATGACAAAGGCTTGCTATAAAAAAGGGTGCCTGGACTTAAGTGGGTGTGAGATAAGGTGCGAAAAGATATAAAACAATTTCTGTCAAAAACAAACCCGACTTCAATAGAGAAAACTAGAAAACTGAAAGTTTGAAGTAATGCCCGTCACAAATTAAAAAAAATGTAAAAGCAACCTGAAAAAAAATTTATACATAAAGGGGAAAAATGCTGCTAGTTTTGCTGATAATGGAACTAATTTTGAACTTACTGATTACTGAAAATCGGAGTGGTCTCGCCAATGGCATTTTTTGTTTAGGTACGGTCGTATTGAGCAACTATTTGGCAATATAAGCACAACAACTAGCTTTCTATGAAAACAAGCTATTTATAATTTTTTATTGGTATAAATGTTAGAAGCTAAAATAATAATAAATAAATAAATAATAATAATAAAAAATTAATTGTTTGAATTTTTGTTCACTGCTTTTCGATACTTTCAAAAAGCAAATCGTAGTAACCAACGGTTATTCATTTGTTTGAAAGGTGTAAAGAAATGTTAGAGACGATTATAAATAGAATAAATAGAAAAAGCTTGTTTTTTGTGTTTTGACGGATATTATTAGAGCATTTTTCTTTTTAAATTCTCAGCAATTTATTTGGATTGTTGGGATATAAAGTTGAATGTTTGAGAATATCTTTCAAAAATTTCCAAAGTCTACTGATGATTAGGGTAGTTCCTATGAAATGTCGATATATAGATAGCTGGTAAACATAGAAAACAAGTTATTTATAATTTTTTATTGGTATAAATGTTAGAAGCTTAAATAGCGATTAAAAACTTAATTGTTTGGATTTTTGACAAATATAAAAAGGTGTTGCTTCATAAGAAAATGTACTTCTAGAATTGATTTTTTCTGAAATTTCTAATTGGATTGTCCATACTAGAATAAACTATAAACTGTAGGTATCGGTGGTCGTTACGTTAGTTATAAGAAAATATTAATCATACTAAAATATGAAGATTAGTGAATAATCCTTTTGGTAATAAAATGTATTAGAAATCTAAATTTAAGTGTTAATTTTTACATTTCATTTGCCAAAACTTACACCCACCCATTCAAGTATGTTTTATGTTTTCCAACATATTCATCAGTGGATTTTTCAATTGTACCATTTCCATTTATCCTAGTGAAACTGCTTACTAAATATGTTCATATTTGGATTGTATAATAAAACAAATTCTTCATCAAGAGAAATGAATTCACCAAACAAATATAAGTACTGCACTTACATTACCAATTCTATGACTACTATTGCAGTCATTCTATACCTTGTGCTTACTGATATTACATATCTGTATAGAATTGCTCGTTTGATATTAATTTATATTGCCGGCTCTTTTGGTAACTCAGCTTTCGATACAATCAGCCACGTCCCCGAATTTGAATCCATTCTTCAGGCCAAGAAGAAGCTATCCGAAGGAAAGCGAAATATTGCCAAATAATAAAATAATTAAAAAAACAAAAAACTATTCAATAAGAAGAGACCTTAAGCTCAAAAAATGATATAATATTAATTTATAATAACATTAACAGCCTGTAAGACGATATCGAATGAAAACGTATGCGAAAGAAAGTCACTCACATTCGAATAAGTTTGGGTTTGCCTATGTCACTATTGTTCGTTCGCATGAACTTATGTATTTTAATTGAATTTTGACACATCGTTCGTATAGAATAAAGTTAGAAAAAACTCAAATCAATTTTCTTTCGCCCTGAATGCGAATGAACTTATCCTTTCGGTATCAGCAAACTGGCTGTGTTTTTATTGAACTATACTGAAAAAATAACATTTAGAAAATCTGCAGCTTGGTAGTGTTTTGTCTTTCGTTCTGTACACACGTGTTTTTTATTGTCGTCCGTGTTTTCTATACCTATACTTATGTTTATTATTAATTTGTAAAAAACTAAATTATACCGGAATAGCTAGAGTATTGTTTTGCATCATGTGTGCACGTGTTTTTTTATTATTTTATTTTTTTACTACCGTTTGTTTTTTCTCTATTTGTTATCATTAATTTCTTTTTTATGTTCCTCCTACGTATTTATTACCCTTTGTTATTCTGAGCAGTGTCGAAGTTATATACACTGGGCACTATTTAGTTTTAACTAAATTAATGTCAACATTTTAAATGCTGTGATAATATTTCTTTCGGTCGTTCCGCGCGTCAAGTTCGCAAACATTACTCTCCTTTTCCTTCTTCACATAATCTGTTACCCTAGTTTCAATGTACAATGCTCTGCATATGTAGGGGCTATCTCCTGAGTACTGGGGCGAGATAACAAGAAAAAGCTTCGATTCGTAATTAAATGCCTTCGGATGCTAACTCAGCCATAATTAATGACCCGAGGAAGCATTTGTAAGAATAATAGTCGTGCAGCATCAAAGAGATATATGAAAAATGTATTGGATGAAATTATGGTCCAAATCACATAAGTATATGGAAAAAAAACAACAGCATTACATCAAATAGCAACAATAGCAACAATAATTGCAATACAGCAAATGGCAACAACAACAACACAGCATGCAATAAACATATAAATATATAAATATTACATCCCAACAAACCTTACTATGACAGATAAAAAACCAAAACATCCATAATAAAAAAATAAAATAAAATTAATTGATAATCATAAAGAAAAATAATAAAAATAATATAAAAAAAAAATAATAAAAAATAAAAATAAATAAAAAATAAAAATAAAACAAAACGAAACGAAAGAAAATAAAAAAAATTAAACAATAAGCATTTTTTTTTTTTTTCTATGTATAATTACATGGCCAGGTCAGGGCTTTTATGACCCTTTTACAGGCACTGTTGCCATTTCCCGAATACACTCCTAATATAGAAAGTACTTCGCAATGTTGGTGATGCCGGGTTAATCGTTGTTGGTCATTATAGTATCGAAGGTCTGTACACTGGATACTATATGATCAACCCAGCAACGATTAATTTTCGGTTTCACCTTCACAGCGGGGACACGTTTGTTTTTTTTGGTCTTCCACCGTGATGACAGGCAGCTTTAAAATAGAATATTGCAACATACGTGGGCTGAGAACGAATTTTTTCTCTGCATATGCTCACACTTGTCTCCATCGGCCGGATGTTTTCGCCCCGTGTGAGACCTAGGTATCTGAGAATGCTGATCCACAGGATTTTCATATACCTGGGTATCAACTCCTATCCCTATTTAATTTCCATCGGGGCCTTGTAGTTTACGTTCGCAATGAAGTTGTGTTCTAATGCCAGCAACCATTAGGCATGCATGATGCCGAATTTACCTGTCTTTGGGTTAAATTCAAAATCAGGTCACACGTTTTGTATTTCGGGTTTCTATATAGAAGTCCAAATACGGGGCGGGATACTAGCATTTCTGGTTTCGATACCCTCTCTGACTCCATATCGAAAATCCTAGAGGATTGTCCGAGCAGTGAAAACGTTGTTGCGGACGATTTCAATGTTCACAACTCATCTTGGCTTCGCCATTCGAGTCAAACAACTCCAGAAGGCCAATATGTTGAGTTATTCGCTGCGCACAACCACCTAGCGCAATTAGTGAATAAGCCAACGCATATTCCATGTGTTGAAGGGCACCATTCAAACAAACTTGACCTATTCCTGACTTCACACCCTGAAAAGTATGAAGTCAAAGTTAGTGCACCTCTCGGCAATTCGGATCATTGCACCATTTCTGCCTCCTTTTCGATCTCTGAACTTCGTAACGTTTCGAAATCAGCTACGAAACGTTCAATATTTATTTACGAAAAGGCGCGTTGGGCCGAGCTCAATCAATTTTATGAGCATTTTAATTGGAAACTTTGCCTTTTAGATAACGACATAAATGCTTCAGCAAAAATGGTCGAGAATATTATATTGCTAGGGATGAAATCAAATCAGAGATCGCTGCCAAGAGGCTAAATATGAATGATTCACTGAATAGTGATCTTTTATTAATCTCCGAATGGGGTCGTAAAAACAGGGTCACCTTTAACGCTCGTAAGACCCAATGTTGCCTATTAACACACAAACAAACGGCCGCAAATGCTGCTTCATCTGTATTCATGGATGGTATAAATATTGAGGAATCGGATGCTCTTGATGTTCTTGGAATGAAGATACAGTGTGATGTTCGCTGGACTGAACACATTTTTCATGTCTCCAAAGAAGCATTCAAGTGCCTTGGTTTTTTGAAACGGTGTAAGATGTACTTCACTTCATCCGACCTCCTTACTATTTATACCACCTACATCCGACCGAAAATGGGATACAACTCTCATGTTTGGGCCGGTGCCTCAAAGTCTATTTTGGGGTTACTCGACCGTGTGCAGGAGAGGGCGAAGAAGCTTATCGGTGACAGTAGGGTATCCAACTCTATTGACTCACTGGAGCATCGCCGCAGTGTGGGGTGCGTTACTCTGTTCTATCGTTACTACAATGGATTTTGCTCTGACGAGATTAGGGATCTTGTTCCCGAAACTCGCACATTTTTACGTAGCACGCGCTCATCGTCTAGAGCTCATCCATTTGTGGTCGATTGCCCGGGGAATCGCACTACGCATTACAGAGAGAGTTCGTCTTTCAGCCGTACGCTTCGTCTGTGGAATAAGTTGCCTGTAGACGTGTTTCCTGTCTGTTATAACGTGGGAAAGTTCAAGTCAAATGTTGGCAAACACTACTCCCTCTTTCCCCCTCCTCACAACCTATTTTCCTAGTTCTGGTACAATGCACTGCATATGTAGGGGTTATCCCCTGAGTACTGGTTCAACATAAAAAAAAAAGAAAAAAAAACGTACTATTAGATTTATGAAGAGTTTTAAAAAACTTTCAAAACTAAAAACTTTTTTTTACACCGAATGCGCTTATTTTTGGTTGAGCGCTGTTTTAAGATTTAAAATATATGAAGTATATCTCAGAAACAATTATGAGTAAGGTAATATTTGACAGAAAGAATTTTACAGCAAGTCAAATATTATTGAAAAAACTAAGAGGTGTTTCTATACCAGAAATTCTATTTTTAAATATACGGCCATGTCGCAGAATTCACTAACGTTCGGAAATGGAATTGAATCGGTTTTTTAACTCTCAAAAAACGAACATCTAAAACTTTTTTGGAATGAAATTAATTCTATAAGATAATATTAGTTTTATTCTTGCAATTAGAAGTGATTTCATTCCGAAATTTAGTTTTTCGTTTTTTGAAGAAGTAAAAAAGTAATTCAATTCCGTTTCTGAACGGAAATAAGTTTTGTGACAAGGCTGATAGTTCTAATTTTCTGAGCATGAGAAATCTGTAGATAAATCACCTAAAAATACGTGCACTCGAAAAGCGACTTGTCTAGCTTTTTCATTTATTTAAAACAAAAAATATATTTAGGGAATCACAGACAATTAAACAAATTTTGTCATCAGAATTCAAGGATTTTTCAATCCTGAAACTTTTAGTGCCCATTTCCGCATAATGAATCTATTATTTCGTTGGCACAATTACATTCAATACAAAAACAACATTAAAAATTATTTTTTTTTTGTGTTTTACATGTTGTAATTATTTTCTCGTTAAAGTTTAAATCTGGCTCGCACCAAGAAGGATTTAAAAAAAAAAAAAACTAAATTATACCGCAATCAATAACCCTTGATTAAAGAACACAGGAAAAAATAATTGAATACTAAAGCTGGGGGAGAACTAGCTGTTTCGTAGTCGCTACATTACAGCACCCACTAGGAATGAACTCGGTATCAAGTACTAAACGTGATGTATTTTTAATACGGCCGTTTAACCAACTCAGCTACTGAGCACTCATTTATTTTGTCGTCTATATTTGTCACATATTGATCACATATGCAAATTGTTATATCACGGTTTTTGAACATCATTTGCTTGGCACTAAACAACCAGTTATTTTATTTTTTTTATCAATGTATCGTCATATATGGCAGCCTTAATTATACCTATTCGTTGGTTAGTCAGGAGAATTATATGCTTGTTGTACGTGAATTATAGCTTGAATTATATGCTTGTTGTATGCCCCATGTTGTACGTAGTGGTTTCACTATTTTTTAAAAATATACTCAATGTAACCGCATCCCTTAAGTCATTAATTTCTTCAATAAAAATTTAAGAAATTTTAATACAAATCCAACTTTATTTCTTAGTATTTGAACTGTCATTTAATATACTTTTTTTCAATCTATAATTTATATCGTTTTAAGATAATGCCATTCTTTCATCGGGTAGAATCAAATGATAATCAATTGGAATTCAAATAATAATTCATTATTAAGTCTGTGTTTGAAAAAATACGTACACTGTTAAATCCTAATTTTAAAAACCGTGAAATGGTTTTTGATGTTGAATTGCTGCTTTTTAAAAACGCTTTAAGGATTATTTTAATTCTAAATGAAATTAAGGCACACACACAATTTTCTACGTAACAATATTTTAGTGAGCCCAACCATATACACAGAAAAATTATTTTGAATGTGGATTGTTCCAACAGAGTAAAATTTTTTATTGTATATTTATTACATAGTGTGAAAGTGGGCATGCTGCCTCCCAAAAAAATTAGATGTTGATTTTTATATATCTTAAGGACGGTTAAAGCGAAAGTTTTTCATTTGGCACAGATAATATATAGTCGATACAAATCAACAGCCATAAAGTGGGTGGAATTAGTTAAGTAGGCATGGTACCTCCTATGCATAGCAAGTAATAATTTTTGTACGAGTATGTCATAAGAACGATTGAAACTAAAACTTCTAAATTTACTATGAATGACGATCAATACAAATCATTTGCCAGTATTAGACAAGTTGTTGCGGTGCCTCCCGTATTTTTGTATATATTGAGAATATTAAAAGCTAAAAACCTGAATGAGTTGAATGCATGCTAACGTGCCGGTGAACAGTGTAATTTACATATCGTCAACAAAAAACCAAAAGTACGTACCATCAAACGAATGAAAATTTGGGTTTCCACAGATTGTGATTTATTACGTTAAGACACAAATGTATACAAAACTTCAAGCGTCTACTTTTAAAACTGTCGGTTTTTTTTTACAAAATAAGTAAAAGTGTAGCTGGACCGAATCTAAAATACCCCTCACGATACTCACGTATATAAGTATATATTACAAATTTGATCTAAATATGCTCCGATATGTACGGACCGATATCGGAGAAAAAGCATTTTTGTCCTGTAATCACCTATCCAAAAAGGTAATCTTTCATGGAAATTTTCATGGAAAAATCGGTTTAGGTTATATCTCGGTTATATATGAACCGATGTCGGAATTTTTAGTTTTTTGCGTTTTAGTAACCTTTTTTATAACGAGAACTACTTTTAGGCAAAAATTTTTTTTTTTACGGAAAAACCGGTTCATACTATATATCGGGTATATGTTGACCGATATCGGAAATTTTAATTTTTTGTATTTTAGTAATTTCGTTTTATATTCAGAACTGATATTAAGGAAAAAAATTTTTTTCATGGAAAAATCGGTTTAGACTATCTATGTATATCTCGGTTATATATGGACCGATATCGGAAATTTTAATTTTGTATATTTGGGAACCTCCTTTTATTACCAGAACTGCTTTTAAAGAAAAACGCATACGCGTCATTTTCATAAAAAAATCAGTTAAGGCTATTCGACTATATGGACCGATATCGGAAATTTTTATTTTCTGTTTTATGGTAACTTTCTTTTACAACTAGAAACGATATCGGGAAAACACTTTTTTGCCTCTTAATCACCATGCCAAATAATTGTTTGAAGTTTGAAGCAGAACAAACAATTTCTTTTTTAAATTTTCATACTAAATACAAAATAAACCTTTTTTCGGAATTTTGGATATATCTCAGCTATGCTATGAGTAGTGTTTTGTTTCTCATCAGGTGCACACGTCCGTTATTACTGCTGTCCGTATTTCCAATATGTGTATGTTCATTAATTAAATTCGTATGAAATCAAATTGCACCGGAATAGGTAGCAAGTTGTGTACACGTGCTTATTTTTGTTTTTTTTAATTTTTTTTTTTTACCCTTGTCCGTATTTTCTATATATGTACATATGTATGTTCATTACTAATTTCGTATGAAATCAAAGTGCACCGGAATAGGTAGCAGTATGTGTACATGTGTTTATTTTTTTTATTTTTTGTCTTTTTTCAACGTTATCCGTGTTTTCTTTATATGTTCAATATTAATATTATTTTCAATGCATTTCATTACCTTGTAGTGTGGAAGAAGTTGGACTAAATTTTGCTAATCTACGTAGTGTCGAAGGTATATACACTGGGCACTGATCAGTTTTAACTAATTTAATTCCAAAATTTTTAATGCTGCAATAGAGTTTGTTTTCGTCTTTCGTGTTTTTATTTTTAACACTCCGCGAACAGTACTCCCTCTTTCCCCCTCATCATAACCTATTTTCCTAGTTCCAGTTCAATGGGCTGCATATGTAGGGGTCATCCCTTGAGTATTGGTCCCTGATAAAGAAAAAAAAAATCTCAGCTATGCGTGGACAGATTTTACTGGGTTTCACTCATGAACCGATGGAGTAATAGAATGGTGAAAGAAAAAAGTTTCTAGGTCTATTGATTTTCTCAGAAATGGTACTTCAACGGCGGACAGACGGACGGACGAACATCGCTTAATCAAATTTCGTATCAACGCTGATTCTAAATATGTATACTTTATGGGGTCCGAAATGAAAATTGTAGAAATTACAAACGGAGTCACAAACTTATAAGGTCAATAAATTAGGATCAATACCATAATTGTATCTTTTATTATTATATAGTTCTACTAGTAATCGATTTTAGAAAAAAATTTAAAGCAATATATAGAGAAAAAATTTTGTTTGTAGACCGGGTGGTCAACTAGACATTGAAATAAAAAGCACCGCATTTAAATGAAAACAATGTAGAATCTAATAAATTAATAACTTAGACTAACTAATATTTTACAGAGACAAAGTTTGTACCGGAACCACCGGTATTTCTAAAAATTTTTTCAGAAAAATATGAAATTGAATGTATAAACAAATGATTTATAAGGAACCATTTAAGTGATTAGGATAGAGTCCAGGTGAGGAAAATCTCCCATATCCAGAAAATATTATAGAAGAGATATTGTATAAGAAAGCGTTCAAAAGAAAAATAAAAACTAAGTTATGTGCGTAGGCTATTTGCCTTCCAAAATGCTGATTTTGGTGAAATTAGGAACATTGATAGATCTACAACGGAAAGACATGTCTGTTTCATTTACTTTTTTGTTAGGTGTACCAAATTTGTGGCGGAAGAAGAGCAATTTCTCTAACGAATGTCAAAATATTCTTCGATTCCGTGCGGGGTCCGACCTTACTTCTAGTCCTAAAAATTTTAAATAAAGTTTTGAAAGGAATGTATCAAGCAGCTTGCCATAATAGAAGTCTACTGGATTCTGATCATCACTGCTAAAATAGTTTGAAAGAAGCCTCAGTTCTGCAATGTCCATTAAAGTTATTATAGTTGTTTGTTTTAATTTTGTTAAATTGTCATCCATCTGAATTACTCAATATATGGCACAATTTTATGCAATATTTTTGTGACGACATAAGACATAAAATCGAACGTCGCGTAAAATGAAGGTTTGACAGTGATAGAAAATATATAATGATATGAACTTAAGGGAAAATAGTGTAAGTGATTTTGTATTACCAAAATGAGTTCCACATCGACTACTGTCATTCAGTACTACTGGCTGGTCCATCCATAATACATATCTTGAATGGTTGGTTAAATAGACACAGGAGAATGGTGTTAATAGTTAGTTATAAAGAAAATAATCTTAAGGTAATGGACTCATTAACGCGAACAATATTGCGTATTGTTCGAAAAGGAGGATGACATAGCAGTGAATGATATTCTTTATCGCGGCATGATTTTGGACTTCTTGTGACCCGAAATTGAGGATATAGACCTTGACGATATGTGGCTTAAAAAGGATGTTGGCAATTATCACACAGCCAACGAAACAATATCACTTTTGCGACAGAAATTCAGTGGCTGACACTGTCGAACTGGCTGAAGCTATTGACAGCACTAGGCCGATTTTTTTTGCACAAATAATTGTCTTAGATCCTTTTATCAAAAAATATCAAGATAATTTTCTAAACACTTTTTATTTTATTGATAGCAAACATAGTGCGTTTTAGTAGGCCACCCTTTATTGTTTTAATATTAATCCTAGGGAGTCATTAAAAAGCTTCCAACTTTTCTTCGGTTCGTGTTTAATATCTTCTAACATTTCTCTTCAGAAATTATTCAACGTATAGCTTTTTTTCTTTCTATCTTTAAGCAGTTTATTTTTGTTATTTGAACAATATCAACAAGAACAACAACATGCGAAAATAATTCAACCAATCAGTAGAGCAATTCACTAACCTGTTTTAACGCTAATAAAATTCGTTTAGAGAAATTAACAATAGCGTTAGAGTTTTTGCGATTCTATAACAGTTTTTAACCCTATTTGTCTTCGTTTTAAATCAGCTGTTTTAATAGCCTGACTGATTTATTTTTGTGGTGTTTATCTTAACAACAATGTCGTTAAATTTTCTACTAGAATAACTTCACAGTATTTGGCATACGACTTGTCGGAAGACTCCAACAGTCGGTCGGCGTGTTCTCCCTGGGAAGAACTTATCTTATTTATCAAAAAATATTTTAAATAATAAACATATAAATAGTTTTACTTACTCTAAACATAGAATTATTTGCAAATTTGTTTGTTTTTTTTTCTGTTCCTCTTTGTGGTTTTCTTTATTTTTAACAAAGCTGCCACATTATTTCAAATTTTTTTAACATACAACCAGAGGTGCTAAGTATTTTTTTTTGTCATTTATTTATTTATTGAATCTTCAAAATATGAACTAACAATAAGTATTCAAATCTTAATACTAAATATAAAAGTTATTTTAGTCCAGCCACTGCTACACGAAAAACTTTCATTTTGCGCGAATAATATCGGTAGAATCACCTATTTAACGTTCTGATGGTGGCCAGGGTATCCCTTTTTCTTAACCGAGAGTGGCCGCCAAAATTAAGTATGTTGCGTGCAAGAGGATTTGGGTGAAGTTCCAGTTTACTGATATACCTTGTGGCATACTTAGAGAACTCGTCAGTTACCAGCGGAACACACAGATCCTTGTGAATTCGTGAGTTTCTTACGTACCATGGAGCTGCAGTAATCGTACGAAGAATTTGGTTTTGTCGTCTTTGAATTTTTTCAATGTTAGTGCTAAGAATAAGTTAGTGAATCACATAAGCGTTATTGCAAACCACAATAGCTCGCGTTAAGTTATGCTCTTTTTAAATCGTTAAAAGTTAGTGAATTGCACTACAACACGGTAGGCTGGCAAAACTGGCAGCAACAATTAGAACAGCAGCAGCAGTAAATTGTAATTGTATAAAAAGAATAATTGTTTTGCTTCAAACTTCACACTCTTATTTAGCATGGTGACTTAAAGGAAAAAAACTTTTTTTTTCAGATATCGGTCCATATATACCCGAGATATAGCCCAAATCGGATTTTTAATGAAAATGTCGTATAGGCGAAGCTAAACAACTTTTTTTTGCTTAAAAGTAGTTCTGGTAATAAAATTAGGTTATATAAATATGGAAAATAAAAATTTTCGATGTTGGTCCATATATACGCGAGGTATAGCCTAGAACGGGTTTTTCATGAAAATGCCACATAAGCGAACTTAAAAAACTTTTTTTTTTGCTCAAAGGCAGTTCCGGTAATAAAGTAAGGTTATAAAAATATGGAAAATGAACATTTCCGATATCGGTCCGTATATACCCCAGATATAGCCTAAACCGGGTTTTTCATGAAAATGCCGCGTAAGCGAACTTAAACAACATTTTTTTGCTTAGAAGGAGTTCTGGTAATGAAATAAGGTTAGATAAATATGGAAAATGAAAATGCCCGATATCGGTCCATATACACCCGAGACATAGCCTAAACCGGGGTTTTCATGAAAATGCCGCGTAAGCGGACTTATACAACGTTTTTTCATTAAAAGTAGTTCTGGTTATAAAGTAAGGTTAGATAAATATGGAAAATGAAAAAGCCCGATATCGGTCCATATATACCCGAGATATAGCCTAAAACGGGTGTTTCATAAAAATGTCCCGTAAGTAAACTTAAACAACCTTTTTTGCTCAAAGGCAGTTCCGGTAATAAAGTAAGGTTATATAAATATGGAAAATAAAAATTTCCGATATCGGTCCATATATACCCCAGATATAGCCTAAACCGCGGTTTTCATGAAAATGTCGCGTAAGTGAACTTAAAAAACTTTTTTTTGCTTAAAAACAGTTCTGGTAACGAAATAAGGTTATATAAATATGGAAAATGGAAATTTCTGATATCGGTACATATATACCGGAGATATAGGTTAAAACGCGTTTTTACACATGACTATTGTGAAGGGTATTTTAGATTCGGCCCAGCCGAATTTACCACACTCTTACTTGTTCTACTGCATTTTGTAGGTTCGTAAGGAGGGAAGTTGTAACTACTGGCGAATCACTAGATTGTTGAATTAATGGTAAGTATTGCTCAATATTATTTTTCAAATAAATGTGATAAATACTTACAACGCAACAAGATTTTGGGCGTAAAGCACAAAGTAATTAAATGCTTATATTTTACGCTATAAATGATTTAAAAGCGTTGCATCATGAACGGTGTTGTTAACTAAAACCACTAGGTAGAAATAATATATAGAGATAGAATCACCAAATGAGCTTGAAAGCACCTACTAAACACCTAAGGCCTTATTTGAGCGCAATATTTTACACAAAAATTCAATTAAATTATTTAGCCATTAGTTGAAAATTGTTGCTAAATTGAGCAAAGTTTGTCTGCGGTTGCAGGTGAGTTTAGAGAGAAAAACTATTCACACTCGCAACTCAAATTTTAACAAAAGTTAAATTAGATTTTTGGCTTGTATATTTGTACAACGGATTTTAGTTTAAGTTTTTCCTTTCTTAAGTTTTTTCTTAAGGATAATAACGTGCAGGAATACCTTGACTTTAGAATAAAAATTGAGCGCTAAATTAATATTAAATTAAATTCTATTATTTTTTGGTGTATGGAACTTATAATTATAGAGTTTTATTTTATGAGAATATAATTATACAATAAATAAAATTACACAATTTATGTAAGCTGTTGTAATTTTGTGATACGTTTCAATATCATTTTCGATAAAACCATTTTTTTTACCACAAAAAAGGAGATTATACAGAGTATACGGAAATTATATTTTCAATTTTATTTGTTCAAGTTTTAGTAAACCACATAAGCACGTAGAAAATTTAGTTTATAATTCCTTTAAATGAATTTGCTTCATGAATATATTGTAACATAAATATTTCTATATTTCCTTCTCAGCCACGAATGATATCTACAAGTGCATAAAAAATTTTTAAGAATTAGAAGTAACATTTATACAAAACTTCAAAATACATTCGAATACACAAACAACGAATGCAAATAATATATTTTAAATTGAGAAACGACTTTTAAACAGTGGTTAAACAAGAAGTAAATGTAAAAATGTACATACAATATAATCACTTTAACCTGAATACAAAGTATTTTATGCAAGAAGTTTGAACTAAGAATAAAACCGATGGGAAATAAACGTTATTTAACATTGCTGGTGCTGATTTGCAGTTCATTGGGTTCCGTCTTGCCATATTTCCATTACAAAATTAAACAGTGCTTACAGTTCAAAATAATTGCTTTTCCAGAAAACAAAATTTCAATTCTTAATTCCATCACAAGGTCTTTCAAAAGGGAGCTCGGAGCCAGATAATAGCTTTCGTAAATTTGAGGTAACATCTTTTGAATTGAGGGGCATAAGTCCAGTAGTCTCTTATACATAATCATAATTGTTCAACAACAAAAGCGTATGACAAAACTATTTTATATAAATAAGCATACCGAACGATAATTGATTTTACTCGTATCTTCAATAAAATCGTTCTACCGTGAGAACTATCAGATCAATATGCATCTAATTCTCTGCAATATAATATAATCCAAGATATGTTGAATGTATTGGCGCTATCCGCAAGAGAAATTAGATTTAACCTCATACAAGTACTTGGCCTTCCACATCAATAAAATTTACATCGTACAAAGTTTAACTTTCTCAGGTAACGATAACGAGGTAACAATGAAGCATGCTCTCTGAATGAACGCTGGTATAGGCTGTATGTAATTTTTATACGAAAACCATCTTAGTACATCACAAAACAAATTTTCGAATTTGGGACTATAGTAGTCCACATTAGATTAAATTTTATTATTAAAAGATAAATCCATATATCATCGAACATCTTTGGTCAGGCGGTTATCGCGAATGGCTAGAACTATCACAGAAAACATATTGAGCACATTTGGAAGCACTAAAGTATTATGTCAGCATATAAAAAGGCGCTTCAGAAAAATTCCTTTCGATGAGGCAGTTGAAGGAAGTGAATATATACTTTCCCTTACCGCAAAGCAGGTTTTCTAGTGATGGGATCACTCGTTGTGCAGATGAAACGACACGCTTCAATCTCAAAGTTTTCATTCACTATTGTTTAAGTTTTTCTTAAATCAACCATCTAGCCAGATAATTATCCGTATAACGCGTTCTGAGTTTTTTTTTAGAATTCCCAAAATCTGCTTCGGGAATCCGCAAAATTCCCCACATTAATATGACAACTTTAAGTTTTTTACTAAATCTAATTACGGTTAATAGTTCAGAAACACGTTTGGCATCCAAAATGCGCACCGAATATGAAAAAGCGGGTCCGAATCGGTTAGCCAAGCGGTTCCGAGTTCCCGAAAGCAATACGGTTACTCCAACTTTCCCACTAAAGCGGCAAACTGTATATACAGTTTCTTATACCTACATATGCAATATATTCTTGAAAACGAATATGCCAAAAGATCGATGGACAAGGAGATTCGGAGTTTTCTGTGGCGGAAAATAGGTGTTTTAGACATAGAGAATATATGTTGGCAACACCATTTATTACTTTCTTGCGAAAGTAAACTTCAAAAATCGCGTTATTTATCTTAAAGCAGGAATAATTGGCTAAAAGAACTAAGCGATTCGATGCCTTTAGATTTTGTTTGTGGGGTTTTCTGAAATCAAAAGTGTACAGCAATAACCCCACAACACTTCTAGAGCTTAAAACCAGCATTATCGAGCAGATATCAACCATTGACAACAAAGATAATTGATCATTTTGGTGGTTGCCGTGGCAGCAGCGGCGGATGGGGAGGCCAATTGACCAAGATAAGTTTTTATATATTACCACAACATACTTGTAATAAAGGGAGATAAAAATATTATAATATAATATTGCTGTTAATCTATCACAGTACGAATTTTATGATTTTCTTAACTTTTTGAAATACATTCATCTAAAACATAATTTTTTAATCAAATAGTTTAAAGATTTTTCTCGTTTTTAAAGAAATCTTTTCGGAAAAACTTTTGTGTATTCGCATAATAGAATTGTGAGAGATCTGTCTCCCTTGCAGAAAAAGGTTTTTGGTTTTATTTCCTGAACAATTATAATGAGCATGCCGTCTTTTTGTAACAATCTACGTTCGTGAACTTTCAGTTTTGTGATACCACTGTAGCTTCTTTACAAATTTACTGAAATTTAAATCTCTTACATATGAATAACAGTTTATACATACATGCATATGTGCATATAAACACATACATACTCGTTTATTCAATTAAGAAAAACAAACCTTTTTATAACTTTTTTTTTTGGAGATAAACCTATGAACTATACAAGCGTAAATTGTAACTACTCTAAAATTATGTTTAACTTGGGAAACTATAAGTGAATTTGAATCAAAAAATTTACAATTCAGTAACTCACATTTTCTTTTCTTCAGGATAAGAAAAAAGGAAAAACAAACAAAAAGCTAACGGCTAGATATATTGAAAATTGTGAATACGCAAAATTTCAGTAAATTAATATTTTTAGAGAAGGACTTCCAAGCACTTAACTTGGTAAAATAGGCTGTTAGATATTCTAAGTTAAATTTTAATTAAATTGCAGTTTTCCTTTACCTCCAATAATTTTTTTTTAGCTTTTATTTATTTATTGAGTCTTCCCTAACAATAGGTATTCAAACTTAACACCAAACACAAATAAATAGTTAACGAACTCCAGCCAGTGCTACACACAAAATTTTATTATACAGGAACTGTTACCGGTTAAATCACCTATTTAACGCTTTGATGGTGGCAAGGGTGTTCAATCTTGTCAACCCAGTATGACCGCCAAAATTAAGTATGTTGGATGCAAGAGGATTTGGGTGAAGTTCTGTTTATTGATGTATCTTTTCACATACTTTGAAAATTAGGCTTTTACTAACGGAATACACAGAATTTCGGAGTTTTTTACGTACCATGGAGCTGTAGTAATTGCGCGGAGAATTTGATTTTGTCGCCTTTGAATTTTTTCAATGAGGCGGTGATGAATTCTATAGCAACATATAGGCCTTCGCATTGCATTGTATAATAAAATTTAGTTCCGCTGCTTTTAATTTATAACGTGAGTACATTTTTGTTCATTAACTTTGATTTTCCAAAGTTTTAGCCATGTCTCTAATATCGAAATATATTCATGTAAATTTCGTGAAGCTAATTAATGGTTTTCATGAAAGCTGCAAAATACCGTGTCATCTGAAAAAGATGAAGGGTGGATTCCGGATCTCGTTGGCATATCAGTGTGCTACCTTGAGAAACTAGTACCTAAATTGGCTGCGTTTGGCATATAAAACTGCCATCTCTGATAACAAAACTTCGGGCACATAAATAGCTTTGCAAAAGCTTGGGAGTGTTTGCAGGCAAGTTGAACATTATTTAGTATATTAAACTGGCGTGCCACACTTTTTGAAAAGCTTGGAAAGTATCGGTGAATAGAACTGAACCGTACTTTTTGTTTTCAAAAGTATTTCTTATGACAGTATTTCTGTGAGTTTATTCTATCGTGTTGTGTTCAGCCCGAAAGCCGAATTGATGATTGCAGATACGTCCTGTACCATTCAATATTGAAGCCAACTTCGCCATCAACAATTTCGCGAAGAGTTTTGAAATTGTTGGTAGTAGACTTATTGATCTATATGACTCTACCCTAGCTTGGCCATCATAGAAATCATAGACTCTTTTTATTCTGCACGTAAAATAGCGTTAAAAATAAAAAAGAAGAATACTCCTTGCACACTGTACAAGCATTTTTCCAGCAATTTTATTAATACCTGTATCTTTTCCGGAGTTTATTTTATTTATTCATTTATTTGTTTATTTACTTATTTATTTTATTTATATCAAAAAGATTACAGGCCCTTAGGCCTACTTAATCTAGAAATCATATGACAAAAAGTGAATTCATAAGCTAAATAATAATATATATTATTAAAAATATTTATGCAAATATATTTTTTGTTTGTTTTTTATTTGCGACCTATCTAACAATAATAAGCAAACTTGATAAAATTAAAATAATAACATGCCTTACTGATTGCTTTTTAAATCAATAATTTAACATATATAACATATAAGTGCAATAAATAAATTTTTACAGAAAATAGATGTTACTTAAAATTTTTAATGGTAAGGGTTTATGAATTGTTTACAATGTTTTATTAGTAAATTATATAATTTTTAAATAAAAGGGAGATCTAAAACCTGAATCTTTTTATTTCAGATTTCACGAAGGGTATTCTCAAATGATTATGAATAACTTTATTTGTTACGTAATATATAATAAATATGTGACTTTTCCATATTGTAACCCCTCAACTTTTGCAGAGACGTAGTACCCAAATACATATATATGTATTATAAATCGTACAACCCGATTAAAACACAAATGTAGTTTAGTTAAGTTCTGTTGTGACGTACCTGAAACTATTTCAATTTCATATAAAAACAGTGGTAGGTACAAAGACATTAATAGGCAGAAATACACAGTAAAGCCTTTTTAAGACGAAGAAATACGCTATACAAACCAATTAATATGATACATAAAGTCGAGTCTCGTACCCAAATGAATTCCAATTATTATGTTTGGCCGATTCAAAGTATTCGAAAAGTACATTGCTTTAGTTTCAGATGAATTCAGACTCATTTAGTTAGAGATTGGCAATAGTTTTCAAGTGATTAACTCCCAAACCAGAATCGTGTACTAAAATTTTAATTTCATCAGCATATGTATAACACTTGCTGGAAGCAATTACTTGATACAGATCATTCATGGACAGTACAAACAAGAGTGGTCTAAGCATAGATCCCTGTGGAACACCTCTAAAAATTTCTAAAGTCGAAGACGATATCTCCTTATGTTCAACATATTGAAATCTATTATGAAGAAAAGACCACACTAATCGACATGCAGATGCGCCAAACCCAAAATATGTATCTGTTGAGCTTGTGACATAAAATTTCATGACTTAACGAGTCAAAAGCTTTACTTAAATCCAATACTACCAGCACTGTGTTAGACGATTTTTCCATATTACTTATTATATTTTCAGTACTCGTAATATCTAAAACTACGCCTGTCGTATTATAACCTTGTCTACCTGATTGAAAAGAATTTAATACATTTTTTGATAGAAGATATTGATCAATTTGTCTTATTAACAACAACTTTAGAACTTTTGAAGAAGCATTCAACACACAAGACCGAGGCCTTTTTACCTTGGATATAGGCTTTAGGAAAGGTGGATGACTTTATAATAGACTTGAGTAAAACAGTAAAATGTGTAGAAATAAATGGATATATTATTTTTAAAAATTTATTAGGAATACCACCAGGTCCCACTAAATTGGTTTTAATACTTGTCAGCGCCTCAAACATCTCTGCTGCGTCAACATTCCTGAAAGAAAATCCAGCTTAGCATTTGGAAAGAATTAGCCTATTTGATAGGCCTAATGAAGGTTGTATCGATTTACGGTTGAAATTGTTTACGTTAGAATACCCAAGTACATCTTCATGTCTTAATTTCTTCCAAAACTGCAACGGAGTACAGTCACCAAAGTACTCGTAATATAGAGCATCTAAACGCCTTAACCTTCTCATGACAGACTTAAATTTATTTCTATATACTCTTCGATTATCCGGCGAACTACATTCACAATATGTTCTCCAAGCCAAGTCTCTATGTATCCTAGCAACCTTTATATCTCTACACTCCATCCATTATGCTTTTCCATTAGGACGAGTGTTCTTAAGAGGTACGCTTTCTTCAAAGCAGTTCTGAATAATATTATTAAAAATGTCAAGCTCCAAATCAGCTGACTGTATGGATAAAAAGGAGCCAGAATTAAAGTCATTCACAATAGAAACACATCGATTTGCATCAATAGCTTGGTAGTCTCTATACCAGTGTTCTTGATCTAGTTTTTCACTTTCAACAGCATAAGATAAATAAATAACAGCATGGTTGGAGTTTAGTGGGGGAAACTGGTATTGAGTCTTCTGACGTACTATGTTGGACACGAAAAAGTAGTCTATCAATGATGAACAATAATGGGGCAGATTGCAATGAGTTAGAATACAATTATGCACAACTGACAGATTTGTGCGGAAGCAAAAGTCCCTTATTATATGAGATTTTATGTATAAGTCAGTATTAAAATCCCCCATTAACACACAATTTTCATATCTACCAGACAAATCAGAAGTTAAATCATCGCAATCTCATCGCAAAGTTCCCATGCGGTAAGTAAATAGCAGCAACCACGCAGTTTAACGAAATTTCAACGAATATAGTTTCGACCTTACCCTCAGCCATGTAATCATTGACAGCGTTAGCATTTAATTTTTTAGATTTATAGAAACATATTCCCCCTCTTCTCAACCAACACCTATCATTTCTAATAACATTGAACCCATTCAATACTATGCTTGTATCAGAGATGTAGCCCCTCAGCCACGTTTCTGTAATACCATTCACATCGTACACGTTGTTATCCAAAATTCGTTTTATATCCAGTAGTTTTATTAAACTGCTTTATGGAGCAATACTCTGAGCATTAATATAATATACATTCAAGTCACTAACATTCAACTATGACGTTTTCGACATCTTGAAAAATAAGTCTCAAAGGTACAAGTGCTCGAACAGCATATGGCGGTAATTCAGCTGCATCATTTGTAATAAAAAAGTTTTCCAAATGATTAACATACAATATGCTCTCTTCAAAAGCGGTTGCCAGTCTCCGGTTGAAACATGCAAAGCTTGCCTTTAACGGGTCTTTTCAAATCTTTTTCATTTTCCATAGAGAATAGTCGGACTGAGGGGTACCATTCTGATTTTCTAAATAGTTTTTAAGGGAAGACATTCTACGGATTTGAAGCAGATTTCTTAATTGCGTAATGCATTCCCGTATCCTAATTTTAAGCTGGGGAGACCTGCAAAGTTGCCACTCTCTTGTAACTCTACGTTTTTCCGACAGAAGGTGTTCTATTTCTGAAGAGTAAGTTCTATTGTTCGCATTTCTGAAACTTATACGTCTAGTGGTAGCGTGTTAAACGACCAGTTTAAGGTCTTCAGAAAAATTATTAATTGATATATTAATACCCACAGGCGTTCTGAAAGCAACATTCTCTAAACAATGAGTACTCAGATATTTTTTATATTTTAGCCAATTAACTGTAGTAGCGATCAACGCCATTTCACTAAACGGGAGCCTGGGGGAAAGCAACAGAGAAATTTAAAATATGTTTTTCTCCAACAAAAAAAAAATTAAATTAATTTTTTTGATTTGTACTTTTGTACAACGGGTTATAGTTCAAGCTTTTTCCTTTCTTAAGTTTTTCTTGAGAAGGATTTTTTACAATACAAATTTGCTGTGATTGATACGTCATGACCCGAGTTCAAATCCCAGTGGGTGCTGATGAGTAGTGTAGCGACTACGAAACAGCTAGTTGTCCCCCAGCTAAAGATTTGATTATTATTTTGCTTGTCTTCTTCAATCAAAAATTATTAATCACAGCAGATTTGTATTGTAAAAGAATCCTTCTTAAGAAAAAACTTAAGAAAGGAAAAAGCTTGAACTATAACCCGTTGTACAAATGTACAAACCAAAAATTTAATTAAAAAATTATAAAGTTCAACAAAAATTCAATAAATTCAAAAAAAAATTATAAAAGTTCAACAAAAATTTAACAAATTATTCAAAAAAAAATTATTTGACCTGTGACGTTGTTGCTGACGTTCTTTTTACCAGCTTTGCTCAATAACACCTTTTTGGTCTTTTTGTAATATGAATTTTGTTTTGTATAGTATATCGCGACCGAAAACCTAAAACTACCTTGATCTTTGATTGATTATGAGTATGGTTCCTTAGGTTAATTTACATTCTTTTAATAATTTTTAGATTTCTGCGAAGCTGTACTTTTTTATTTAATTCCACCTGCCATCTTTTGGAATATATTCTTTATATTACAATTTTTTTTGTTACTCTTACTGCGTTGCTATTGTTGGTCTTATCCGATCAAATTTGGTCGGATATTATTCGTTTGGTCGACTAAACCTTATTTTGGCCTTATTGAAAAAATTCAAGTACACATTTTTGGAAACTCCGAACGAACATTGGCAATCCTATTTACTTCTATGCATGAAAAGCCAATGTCAAACACTTCTTTGTAAAAATGCTTAAATCGATTTCATAACATATAAAATTTTTTTTTTTTCAAATAGTTTTATTGGCACAAAAGTTGAAATTTGCATTGGAAAAAATATGAATTCGGACGTAATTTTAAAAGCTAAAGAACATATCGAAAATGTATATTGAGCACTTAAATGAAAAGAAATCTAGATTTTTCTTTGATCGTGAATATATTAATATTTTACAAATAATAACTCCTTCTAAAGTGTTGTCCAAAGAAGACTCGCCTATAGGCACCTAATTTTAGCATTTTCCAACCTTGTTGATTGTAACCTTGATATCATTATTACACAGTGGAATTTGTTGCGCTTAACAGAAATGAAACTGTTTTCGTTACATTATTGTTATTTTTGTTATTCATCCTATAATTTAAAAACTTTATCAAGTAAAAATTATATTTTATATAAAAAATGCATATACATATGTTTTTCAATATTAAAAAATTAATCTTTTCGGAAGGATTTTGGTAGGTTTTAGATCCAATTTTGGCCAGATTGATGTGAGTAGCAACCCTGTTCTCTTCTAAAATTATAACAAGTGATGCTACGTAATTTTGTACGTTCGGCGATGATATGTAGTTGCAAACATCACTTATTCTAATTTTATAAAAGAAACTAATTTCTAATTTTATAAATGGCACAGTTTAAAGCCATTTGAATGAATTTTCGGCATAATATATATTCTAGTACTGTTATAAATTCTGTATTATTAATGTATAAACAATTATTTTTAGATTAGACTAAAATATATAGGGGGTGTTTTTATAGACAATAAAATTTTAAGTTGGCAGCATTTTTTTTAACCGGCGTACATTAGTGAGTTATGCTTAGTTTGGACTGGTATTTCAACATGAATAAACTGACGCCTGAACAACGATTCCAAAGAGTGAAGATTTATTTCGAAACGAGATTGCCGTTGATGCCAATTTTCATAAGCGAATTTTGTTTAGCGATGAAGCTCACTTTTTTATGAATACATACATTAATAAACAAAAATTATATATTTGTAGTAATGATAATCTTGAAGCGTATGTTGAGATACTATTACACCCAAAAAAAAACTGAATGTTTATGTCTTATGATCATTGGTCCGTATGTTTTTTTTTTATTTAACAATGCTGGTCTAATCGTTATACAGCCATAATTTGCAGAAGCTGTGGTTTTAACAAGACGATACATCTTGTCACACAACTCGTTCCACAAACGAGTTATTAAAAGTAAAGTTTGGTAAAAGCATAGTTTCACGTTTCATACCCGTGAATTGGCCTCCAAAATCGTACGCTTTAATACAGCTAGACATGCACCTGCATGCATAAAAGATTTTGCCTACTTACAGCTAAAGTACAACATGGTATAAAATCAATTGAGAAAAAGACTTTGTTGGGACTCCTTCCCTTTAAAACTTCCTTCCAAAAGAAAAGTTGAAATTTTCCTTACCAAAATAACAGCCAAATTACGTGTAAATTCAAACATTTTGCAAATTGAATGCTTTTCTTCAGAAACGACGAACGTTGCGATGAGTAAAAAAAATTAAAATTTGCAAATAGTTGTACTTAATATTCATAAAAAAAACATTGCAGATATTCACACAAACTCATTTGGATGGAAGCAACACCCAAATAGTTTAGATTTATATAAGAAAAACAATAATAATTTCATGATCATGTGCACATTTTGCTCTACAGCACAGACAGCAAATGAAAATATATTCGTACTCGTATATAACTTTGTTTTTCCTTTAAAAGAAGACAACATACGAGTCTACATTTAGAATTTTAGAACTGTTTGGTTTTTACTTTCAATGTTTTTTTCTTTCTCTTCTTTTCAGGAAGTGGTTGAAAGTATGAAAAGTTTTTAATGCATTTTTTGCCTAAAATAAAATTTATGGTTTTTTAATTTAGTAGTTTTAAATAAATACGTTAAAAAAAGCCTGAACGGGCAAATTTTAAAACTATCGTATAACTCACAACTACATTTTGTTACTAAAAATAAAACAAAATTATAACCATTCATGTGAAAATTGCAATGATAAGTTTGAAGTTTAAAGATAAATTTAAATTTTACTCAAACTAAAAATAAATTAAATGAAATACATTTTTTTTTTAATTCTTTTTCAATTAAAGTCTACCTTGTGCTAAATGTGTTCTCTGAGGAATTGCTCGCGCAGAGCAACAAGTTTTATGCCTAAACAATCTGTCATCGTCTGTAAATGTTTCAAATCAGCAACTTTTACTTGAATACACACGACGAAATAAAATTAAATAGATTGTGATAAAAAATTAATGTTGAAGCAAGTCACCCTAAAGGTAAATAAAAAGTTGTAGTACTCGTATCATTACATATAATCACAGATACAACTTGTCTACATAATCTGGATACTACTAAGATATACTCATATTGTTGACCTCATGTATTAGCTTCTGACTCGCTGGTTACCCGAATTTGAGCTTTTAGGTAATTCTAATATATTTTCTACAAATAACCCACATAATTTAATAAAATAGGTTCTTAACTAACAGCCTTACAAGAAATAGTACAAAGTAAATTTATATGTGTTAATATATTATTTATACAGTTTCTATTTTCTGTTTTTTCCGTTTCATATTGTAGCCCCCCCGGGGAACAAGTTTTGCCTTAGCGTATTCCAAGCCAGGGCAGTCTGTTTTTCGGGTAAATAGGGAAGGGGTCCCTCGTTTGTTGTAGTAAATAAAACTCTAGGAAGCCGCATAACTAATATTGTCTTGGCTTCTGAACCTTTTACCAAAGGTATAAATTGGCAGAACGGAGATCAGCATGCGCCCGGGTGGTTCTGCTTGCAGTAAAACCCGGGCTAATCATAGTTGAGGTGCCTTAGCTAGAAAGTTCTGGCTGTCGTTTAAACCTAAAACGCGGGAAGGGGGAGTTAGTATCCCTGATAATTGTTTGGTGTGGCTTTTTTCGGGGACTAACAACCTCCCGAGGGTCTGTTGCCTTTACAAAAGATACCTGTATAGTAAGGAACTAGTGGTGATGGTTGACGGGTGAGTTGGTTTAAGAGCTGATGCTGCTAGTGGGCTTCGACCTACCAGCTCATTAAACGTTGTCTTTCATAGATTAATTTTTTCACTACTGCAATAATATGCATTCCCCCTATCCCCATATGTTTTTTCCTGGCACAGTGTAATTCAGGGCACCCTGTTTTCTGGGCTATAGTGGGGAAGGAGGCTATTGTTTGTTTTACGAAACAAAACTCTAGGAAACCGCAAGACTTATATTGTGTTGGACTTTCGAAGCCCTAACCAAAGGTTAATTGGCAGAACGGGGATCAGCAAAGTACCCGGGAGACTGTCTTGCAGATGTCTCAGTGCTGATCATGGTAGAGGTGCTTGCCTTGGCTGAAACATTTTACCGATTTAAAATCGCAGGAAGGGTAATTAGTTTCCCTGATAACCTTGATGCATGCCGGTTTTCCAGCTGATACTCTTAGTGGGCTTCGGCCTACCAAATCATTAAACCTTGACTTCCGTTGATTGCTGGGAAATTGCATACAGGAGGGATTAGAAGGCCTGAACTTTTAAGGAAAGGACTCGTCTATAGGGCTGCAAACTTATAGTGAAAAGTTGCGACTTGTGTGATGCTAACAAGCCACACAGGGGCGCTGGTGAGTCGTGCATAAGTCACCCAGTGGAGTTAATTAATCATCAGATTAGGCAGTAAAGGCAGGGGCTGATGTAAATGGATTTCACAACTGTAAGGATATTCTTAAAATGTGTGTTATAAATCCGCGTTTTTTTTATCATCCGATGTACTGTGTATAACAAAACATCGAATTATTAACTTCAAATTACTACGTGGCTTTTGTAAATTCTTGTTGGAAAAACTAATCTTTTTCTCTGGTAAGGAATATTTTATACACATAAGTTAACTATTTACCACTTGCTGGATTTCAGTTCCCAGGGAGCAAGTTTTGCCTTGGCGTATTCCTAACGTGAGCTCTTTGCATTCTTGGGTATAGAAGAATAGAAGTCTCTTATTTATTTGGGCAAATAAAATTCTAGTAACTCCCAGGATTTCCGAAAACCTTACCAAGTGTTAATTGACAGAACAGGGATCAACACGCCTCTAGGCAGTTCTGTTTTTAACCATCCTGGCGCTGATCGTGATTGAGGTGTCTGCATCATGACTGAAACTTGCTGGTTGGAGGGGTTATTTGTACTCCCTGATAATTATTGTGCATGCCGATTTTCGGGTAACTAATTATAATCCGAGAGGTGCTGTTGCCTTGCAACAGATAGCTTTAATGTATGGTACCAGTGATAGAAGTTAAGGGCTGATGTTCTCTATAAACTTCGAAACACCAACTAGCCAAACCTAGCCTTCCTTTCGCTGTCTGGAGATATGCTTACAAGAAGGATTAGAAGGTCAAAGCTTTGCTGGAAAGAGATTGTTCGTATGGATACAAACATATGATAAGAGGTTGCCACCTGTCTTAGCCTTGCAAGCCATTTGGGGGCACTGGCACTCCATGGAATTGGTCCACCAGCAGATTAGGCCCATAATGACAGATGCTAATGAAAATTATTCATTTATCTATTGGGTTTCATTTATACATCTGGTAAAGGTAAATACATACAAACATAATTAAATTTGAAACCTTATTAAAAGCACTCAACATATTAATTTAGTTCGACTTTTTATCTATTTTCCAGAAAATGGTGATAAACCTCTACTAATCCAATGGAATAGTAATAATAATTAATAAGTTTTATATTTCCTGAAATTTGTCAGGACGTTGTGCTGGTACAAGCAACACGTTATTCACTTCTCAAACATTTTCTCTAATAACCCACTGAGCATTTTCATGTCGAACTCAATAAAAGAAAAACAATTTGTATGAAAGAATATTTGGTTTCGATCTCTTATTAAAACAAAAAAGCATATTAAGGTTATAAAGGGACATCGAAGAAGAAAGTTAAAAACTTATATTTACACCAAAGCAATTTCAGATGCTCTTAAGCAAAAACGAATACTCCCACTTTCCTGTAAGGACTAACAGCTGATGTATATATACTCGTATACATGTGTAAACCCGTTTATCTATTTAAACTAAACTTATTTAATATCCTCTATTGTTTTATAGTTCTTTTTAATTCTCTGCAGCTCATTCCTTTTTTCAACGCATCATTATTGTAAAAATAATTTATAAAAATAAAATCAATTATCTAATGTACAAGAATGTGAAATTCAAATGCCTCTCAATGTATTTGCTCTAATGGCAAGACATTTTTTCCTGGCACATTTTGTACGAAATACATTTCAAATGCCGTGAAAAACACCTTTCAGGTGGTGCGCAGTAAAATGCATATGTCAACAAAAAGTGGGAAAATGTTCAAATTCAATGGGAATTTTTTTTTTGCCTTTTATATTGTCAGACAATTCATTTTAACATTTTAAAAGCATTTTTGTAATGTTTGCCAAGAAAATCAGATCATAGAATTTGTAAATTTTATGTTCAGGTTGAGATTTAATAGATTTTTGTTCATCTTTTTTTAATGTTGGGTTCGCTTCGTAAATCAGAAATTTTGAGATATGGCTACAATGTACGTTTGCATACAATGATTTTGTTTCTTTAATTACGAACAGTCTGAGAGCAAAGTAGGTAAATATTTTAAATATGGAATTTTTAACTTAAAAGGAAATATCACGTAGCGTATACATATGTATTTACTAATTGTTGGAAATTTTAAATCACTGTGAATTATATATCAGAATAAAAATTTACTAAAGAATTTGTTTTCCAGTCAGAATATTTCTTGCTCGAATATTCGGAGTATTCATATCTTAATATTAAACGAAAAAAAATTAACTTAAAACGATGTCTTTTTATTTAAGTTCAGCCAATACTAGACGAAAAGTTTTGTTTTGCACGAACTATACTCGTATAGGTAAAATGACCTATTTAACGCTCTGACGGTGGTAAGGTTACCCCTTCTTCTCAACCGGGTGTGACCGCTAAAATAAAGCATGTTGTGTGCAAAAGGGTTTCGGTGAAGTTCCAGCTTACTAATATACCTTGTCGCATACTTTAAAATTCGTCCTTTATAACGGAACACACCAATCCTTGAGAATTCGTGAGTTTTCTAAAAATTCGGTTTTGTTGTCTTTGCATTTTTTCAGTATTTGACGTTGAGACGGTGCCCCATAATTGAATTCATAACACCATATAGGCTTTAGAATTGTGTTGTATAGCAAAAGTTTGCAATCCAACTTCAACTTAGTTTCAACCGAGTAACTTTTGCATCACTGTGAGATCTTCACGTTAGCCTGCGGTCGATGTGAATGAAAATATACCTGACTTCAATGTGCTGCGGCATAAGTTAGGTTGTTGTTTGTTTACACAATGCGAATATAACATGAGTACGGTTCTGTTCATTAACAAAGTTTTAGCCATATATTTAATATTGAAATATATTTCTATAAATTTCGTGAAGCCTGAGTGATTATTTTCGTAAACGTTCAAGAATTATGTGTCGTCTGCAAAAGTGTGAATTCTGGATCTCGTTGGCATGTCAGAGGCGTAAATCAAATATAAAGTTGAGTTCGGCTTTGAAAATTGCCTTCTCTGATTACAATAAGCCGCTTTCCAGAAAATTCTGAGTGTTCGCAGGCAAGTTTAGCTTTATTTTGTGCATCAAACAGTAACGCCACGCTTTACCAAAAGCTTGAAAAATGTCAATAGAGCTGGACAATTCTTTTTGCCTTCAAAAATCTGTCTTATGACGTTGACTAGTCTGCGTTTTTGTTCTATTGTGTTATGTTTAGCTGGAAAGCCGATCTGATGATCAGGGATCAATATTGGAGTCAACTTCGCCATTAAAAATCTTTCGTACAGTTTTGAAATTGTTGGAAATAGACATATTGATCTATATGACTCTACTTTAGTGGGATCCTTTCCTGGCTTGGCTATCATGGTTATCGTGGACAGTGCATTCTGTGGAATAATGCTTGAGACGTAAAATAGCGTTAAAAATAAAAATAAAAATTCTTCTAGCTACACGAGGTAACCTTTTAAGCATTTTGCCAGTAACTTGATCAACACCTGAAGCTCCTGGACTCCTTTATCCGATCCTTGGGTTGGTTCTAAGCCAGTGATATGTAGATCTACTGAGATACATATCATATCCAGGCAACACAACGGGACCTGACTGGACCCAAGTGGGCTGGCTTTATAATAGCTGGCAGCCTGTTAAACCTAACCTAATCTAACACCTGAAGCTTTCCTGGGGTTTTTGCTACTGATAACGTTTTCGATGTTTTAAATATTATATATCAAAGAGCCAGGCGGACAAAATATTAGGACCGGGAGACTTAAGGAATTCACACTCTCCTCTAACTCTCCTGTTTTCTGACAGAGTGTGTTCAGTTTATGTTGCTAAAACTTCTATAACTTACATATAAATGGTAGTATCATATTATACGGATTGGTTTTCAGAAAAATCGTTAATTGACACACAATATTTTCAGTCGTTCTGAAGGGAATATTCTCCGTACAATGAGTACTTAAATATTTATATTTTAGCCAAGAGTTCAGAGTAAATCTAGTGACGGTCAACACCAGGTCACTAAACGGGGAGCAAACCTCCTGGGGGAATGATACAGAGGCTCCACTTGCATCCATTCTAGAAGAATTTTTTTTTTCAACTCCAAAATCTATAACATCTGAAATCTATAATCGTTTTGACGGCCAATAAGCGGGGTGTCCGCTTGAAATCACATCTAAGCCCATTTTAGACACGGTGTCAAAATGTACATTTAGGGGAAATTAAACGTGATTCCCAAAAAGTGCGTTATAGTCGGCAGCTGCCAAACATCCAAGAAAAGGGATTTGAATAAGTGTGTATATTGGTTTTCTGTTGCGGAAAATCGGTGCGGTGAATAAATAGAAGAAATATTTTTTTCTCATGAATATATTCAATGAATATATTTGTTGCTTGCATATAATCCTCATATGTCTCGTTCAGTAAATAGTGCTTAATTCTGCTTTTTATTAGAATTTTCGAACCTCTACATTATCCTCCACGGGGATCTCAAATGTCATACAATATGTATACACCATTTTTGGAATAAGTTTTGGATGTCAAATGAGTTTCAGCAATCAACATTATATCAATTTGCTTTTCCATAAGGAAGTGCTCAAGTTCATTTTGACAGGTGCCGTTTGCGTTGCAGAAACATATTTTAAAACTAATCATTTGTTGAAAATTGCCTGCAAAATAGTGGATTGCATTTTCAGCAATTCCTTCATCATGGCTGTCATAGAAGCCGTAAAACCATTTATGGATTGAACAATAGCCTGCAGAGTTGGCTCAAGAATGCTAAAATTTGGATCGGAGTTTTGAGACTTGGGCTTCTGATTCAAGTTTTGTTTATCAGATTTAGCCAAATTAGCATAAGAAACTTATTTGGGGTTTTGCATTATTATGTGGCTGGTTGACTGGCCTATCTGGTAAACTTGTTTGTAGAAATGATGTTTGACTGCTGGGGGTTTTTTTTACTATAATGTACCGCGAAGTTCACCACACACAACACAAACCTTACCTTACGAAGCAGAAGAAATTTAAGGTTATAAATTGGGTGAATTTCATTATTTTTTAGGACAACATCCCCTGGTAACAATTCAACCCTAAACATGGGTTGAGGGATCTTTTTACGGTTCTTAATATATACGTTTTTTTTTCATTTTAAAGCCTTTGTCTTCGAATTCAGTTTTGACATCATTCGTATCTATCTATCGTATTTCGGCGTTTGCTTATCAGTTTGAAGGATAGCAAATCTTTTACTATCCGTTGTCGCAGTGATATTATCGTCTTTAGATATATTTATTGTGATGATATTTGCTCGGCTTTAGGGTATTGCTGACCACGGTTTTAAACATATCAATGCCCACTTGTATATTCGGTTTAACTGCAATGGAAGATGGTTTTTCATCTAGCAACTACCTGTTTCGTAGTAGCCGTAGACTATGCCACTCAGCCGCCGAGCGATTAAATTATTCTCTGTCTATATTCATCTCAAATTGAATCACATACGCATTTTGTTAATTGCCCGCATTGTTTGCACAGCGTTTGTTGTCTCTGAACCAGCGGTAATTATTTTTTAGTTATTAGCATACATATTTTTATATATTAATAATTCTCCGTACCCAGAGATGTAAATATTAATTTATTGAATTTTTGTTCATTTTTTTATAATATTTAAATTAGATTTTTGGTTTTGGTGCATTTGTACAATGGGTTTTACCCGTAGTTCAAGTTTTTCCTTTCGTAAGTTTTTTTCTTAAGAAGGATTTTTTACAATACAAATTTGCTGTGACCAATAATATTTGATTTGAAGACAAGAAAAATAATAACATACATAATACATAAACAGTTTTCTTTTTAAATTCTCAATAATTTATTTAGATAAATGAATATGAATGTATGAAAATATATTTCATCATAGAAAACATGTGGTTTATAATATCTTAATATTATCTTAATATTTTTTAATATGATACATGGATCCTTCACAAACAAAATTTCGGCCACCTGTTGGTGTATGTTCCAAGTGCATATACTCTGGCCAAAAGAAGTCCACTATCTTCTCGCAATATCGACCACCATTCAATGTAAGCGCTAAAAAGTGCGGCCCGATGACGCCGCTAGTCCATAAACACTCTCTGTGAATGCATCGGCTTTTCAACAATCACTTGCGTATTTTCATTTACTAAAATGCAGCAATTGTGCTCGTTAACGAATGCACTATAGTCGATTATGCTTATCACACATTTTGATTTGAAAATAGGCGTTTTCGACAAAAAGGCTCCAATAATCTTAAAGCGCTGCTCAATGGTGTACCACTCTATGGTTCAATTTGTCAAACACTGACACACTGAAATGTTTGGGGAAAAAATTATGCTAAAAAGTGACTCACAATTAAAATCGTGCATTATATTTGTACCACCCTTTAAAAACTAGTGTGTCGAGGTATTTGATAAATTGGTATTCGTCTTACCTCAAATCTTTTAACAAGATATAGTCACCAAGAAACTACAGCAATTTTTACTACATTTTCTGTTAAATAATAAAATTTTTGCAGCTTGAGATCTCGTATTGTTTTTTTTTTTTTTTTTTTTTATAAAAAGCAACAGGTAGTTAATTTTTATTTCGATATTTCGTTAGCAGTTTGTTAGCATCGCTGCATAAATATGTGAATATTCATTGTGTTGTTACAGAAAACAAAGCGGTCGTACATTTAAGGCAAGCGGCTTCGATTCTTGATCAAGATTTTGTTGTAAGTTATGTCGACTTCTTTCATACGAGAGAACAACACCCACTAGACGATCTGTAATCGATTACCCTGCGGTGTAAGCATACCAAATTCCTACAAGTGACTGTCGAAGTGCACTAAGCGTTACCAAAATGGTTTGTCACTCTGCTATTCGACAGCAAATACCGAATTTGTACTACGAGTAGCTAACGCATAGCACACATATTTTTCTATGACGTCTTTTGTCAGTGAGAATACAAATTTAAATGAATTGTTGATTGCGGTAAATATTGTTATTATAAAAAAATAAAAAAATTTTCGTGGCTAAAGCCAGATTTGAATTTGAACCAGAAAAATAAAGCATCGTGTAATATTATGAATTATGTTCCTTTAAAAATTAAATAATTTACACAGTTTATTGCAAAGTGTTTTAATATAAATAGTGGAAAAACCGGATAAAGGGATTGGGAAAATTCACCAATGGCCAAAAGTTACGAAGGCAATAGTTTCTTTGGGTTAATTTTTTCGATAGCTCCTAGTGACCAGCATAAGAACTATAGCTTAGAACAGGTGCTGTATACAGTAAACTGTATGTAATCCGTTGGGTGGCTAAAGGTTATATCAAAATGGGTCAACCGACATTTCTGATGATAAGCCCATGTTATATTTGCCACTCAAATGCATGTTAGATAGATTGTAGAAAGATAAGAGGATGCCAAAGTATCTCGCAAATCTGTATGTATGCAGCTAGTCCCTTATACCACTGGGTAGCGAAAGTCTGTACCAATGCTTACCGATACAATCACAACGTCAGCTTCATTACTAGTTGAATGAAGTATTTTCGGCTGCGCATGATTCAAGCACTAACATTGAAATTGCCGTTTGAGGGTTCAGCTTGTGCACGATGTTGAATAAATAGTATATGAAGTACATGAAATATTACGAGTTTGCGGATGTTATCGGAAAAGAGTATGGTAAAATCTACTTTGTTTCATGTACATTATGGTTGGTCGATTTGGAAGGACCAACATATGACGATATTGTGACATCGCTTTTTTGATAGCTGTTGGCATGAAGAAAAAAAGAGTTCCACTACGACATATCAAAAAAATAATTTCCAAGACAACCCGAATTTCAAATTTTTGACTTTCTCTAAACTTTTATTTTTAAGCAAAAAAAAAAAGAAAAAAAATCAGTTAATGTAATTTTGTTAAATTATTAAATTAAATTTATTAAATTACCTTGCCAAGATGAATTTTATTTTAACTCTAGAAGATAGGTTGAATCAGCATATGTATATATTTATAGTCAGATGCTACAATTTAAGAACAAATGTATTTATCAACATAGCATTATATATTACAATCGTCCACACGACATGTTTAGTTTTTTTTTTTTAATTCAACATATGCCAACAAATGATTTTTCAGCATATGAACTGATATATACTTTTCATCAAGGCAGCTTTACTCGTACCAGGGTAGTGGTATAAGCAAAGCTGTCTTTCGTTTTCTTTGCGTAAATTTGTCAAAATTTTGTTCACACCTTTCTTGCTTTTTTAAACAAAAGAAAAACAAAATTTTGATAACTTTTTGTGATTTGTTGGTATTGTATTTATTGTAATTCTGCCTGTTAAAGCTGCCTTGATTTTCAGGTTTACATGGTATGTTACGGTTCGTACTGAACATTTGTTTCAAAATGTAAAATAAATTAAAATATATATTTTTTTTAATTTGTTCATTTATTTGTTTACAAATTTTTATACATCGGTTGTAATTTCGGTGCATAAAAATTAAAAAAATTTCTTTCTCTTATCTTAATTATGTCTACATACTCGCATAAAATATTATGGAATTAAATTGAGAAATTGCTATTTTTTCATTAAATTTGCTGTTGAAGGACTTAATTACGTAAATGCGGAAATATCTATATTATATGTGTTATTATAGAAATGTTTCTGTTGCGGAAAGCTAAGTTCTTATATAAATCATAGTATAATAGAAGGCACATTACGGTAGTTAACTTTGTAAAAATTATAACTGAGAAAACTAGAATTGTACATATTTTTCTGTATGTTCTCTTCCAAAAAGCTTAAAAATATAAGACAAAAGTTGTCGCTTTTTACCAGCAGCAGGACCAAACGTCCCTGACAGATCCTTTAGCAGAGTTACTGTATGTGTAATAAGTTGTCAGTTAACACATCTTTTTTTGTGATTCCATTTGTAATTTTAACAATTTTCATTTCCGACCCTATAAAGTCAGCATTGATACAAAAGTCGATTAAGCGATGTTCGTCTGTCCGCCCTTGAAATACCGTTTCTGAGGAAACCATTAGACTTAGAAACTTTTTTGTTTCACCATTCTATTACTCCATCGATTCATGGGTTTGCTATTGAAATTAAGTAAAATCGGTTCACACACGAGTATAGCTGAGATACATATATCCAAAATTCCGAAAAGGACCATTTTTTTTGCAATTATGTATGGAAATTTTTGAAAAAAATTATTTGTTTTGCTTCAAAACATTTATTTGGCATGGCAATCAAAAGGCAAAAAAAATTTTTCTCCGATATCGGTTTATATATACTCGAGATATAGCCTAAACCGATTTTTTAATGAAAATGTCGCATAACCGAACTTAAACAAATTTTTTTGCTTAAAAGTAGTTCTGGTGATAAAAAAAAAAGTTACTAAAATACTGAAAATGAAACGAGTATACCCGAGATACAGCCTAAACCGATTTTCTTATGAAAATGTCACGTAAGCGAACTAAAACAACTTTTTTTTTTTTGCTTAAAAACAGCTGTGATAATAAAATACAGAAAAGGAAAATTTCTGATATCGGTCCATATATATCTGGGGTAGTCTAAACCTATTTTTCCATGTAAAATTTGATTACCTTTTCGGCCGGGCGATTACAAGGCAAAAAAATTTTTGCCCGATATTGGTTCATATATATCCGAGCATATTTAGTTCAAATTTGTAATATAAACTATATATTTACGTGCCTATCGTAAAGGGTATTTTAGATTCGGCCCAGTCGAATATACTACTCTGGTAACAAATTTTAGGAATACATACCAACCATATCATTCAATATTGGAGTCAATTTCGCCATTAACAATTTTTCGAACAGTTTTTAAATCTGTTTGCAAACGTTACAATTCAGACAACGCTTGCTCATATTTACAGTTTTAGTTTAATTTAAATATAGGGTGTTTTTTTAAGCTAGATAGAACTTTAAATTGTAAAAAGTAACACAAAAAATTAAATTTTGATGAAACATTTTTTTTATTTGTTTCAGTATACTCTGACAAATCATCATGAATAGACTCACGCTTGAACAACGCTACGAAATTATCCAAATTTACTTTGAAAATCAGTCGTCGATTTCCCGTTGTTTTATCGCAAAATTGTGTTCAGCGATGAGGCGCATTTTTGGCTTAACGAGTTTGTTAATAAGCAAAATTGCCGCATATGGAGTGAGACCAATCCACAAGAGACCCTACAGACTCCATTACATCCAGAAAAATGCACTGTTTGGTGCGGTTTTCATGCTGGTGGCATCATCGGACCTTATTTCTTCAAAAATGAGGCCGGAGCTCGCGTTACGGTCAATGGAGATCGTTACCGCACCATGATCAATGATTTTTTGTTTGAAAATATGGATGACATTGATCCGGAGGAGATGTGGTTTCAACAGGATGGCGCTACGTGCCATACGGCGAACGCAACCATCGACTTACTGAAATCAAAATTTGGCGATAAGTTGATTTCGAGAAATGGACCTGTCAATTGGCCTCCAAGGTCGTGCGATTTGACACCTCTCGATTATTTCCTGTGGGGCTACGTGAAGTCACTGGTTTATGCTGATAAACCAGCAACAATTGACGCCTTGGAGGCCAGCATTGTTCGTGACATACGGCCAGCAGTGCTCGAAAAAGTGGCCCAAAATTGGACGTCCAGAATGCGCTTCGTCAAGAACAGCCGCGGTGCCCATATGCCCGAAATCATTTTCAAATGTTAATGTCACGTATTGATCTTTCGAATAAAAAAAAATTTGATTACAATTTAATTTTTTGTGTTATTTTTTACAATTTCAAGTTCTATCGGGCTTAAAAAAACACCCTATATAAGATATACACAATATAAATTTATATGCTAACAAACCCTCCGTACACAGAAAAAAGTAGATGCCATATTAATAAAAAAATTTCACTATTTTTATCAAATTTCCTGTGAAAAAGCTTTTTTGCCGGATTGATAATTCAAATTATAAAGTAAAAATAGCTTTTTCACTTAAAAGCAGAAGTTATTGAGTTGAAAAAAATTTTTGTTAATATGTAAAATCTGCAAAATATACTTAACAAAAAAAATTGTTAAAGAAACAAAAATTCTTCGCTGTTATGTGACAACCGTTGAAATTTATTTATTGAATAACAAGCAATAATTCGGAAAACTTTTTATTAATTGCATTTTATTAAGAGATATTTCCAAAAATTTAATACTAATGATAATTTAATTGAGTCAATACAAATTTGATTAAATTTATGGTTTTTTATTATTAACATAACTTGATTGAAAAAAAAAATCATATATTTTTTTCTGTGTATGCTGTATTTACTTTTCAACAGGCAACATATCACTTGCAACACGTAGGAATTTTGTTAAAAATAAAAATATGCTAAATCTGTGAACATATGTTTGTTGAAATCAGTAAAAAATGTTAATCAAATGAACTTAAACATACTTATGGTGAAAAAGTTTGCTGTCTACAGGATTTGTTGGCCCTAGTAGCAGAACTTTCAGCATAAATATGTTGATTCAACACATCATCCAGACTCCGCTTCAGAATTCTTATTTTGAATAAATCATTTGTGATAGAATTGAATTATGTAGGAAATTTGGGTGCGTCGAAAATATTTTTTCTGATATGTCACAATGGAACTTTTTGCTCATGCCAGAAGCTATCGAAAAATCGATGGCTGAATATCGATTGTTAAATTGAGCCACGTACATGCAGTTGGTGTCGAGTATCTCATTCACACTTTTCAATGTCACAGCTTTTATATATTTTCTCTATATACGCCAATTATACATCCAAAAGCTGTATAACTTTGTTAAAATTATAAATGAAATAATGACACAAAAATTAAACAAATAATGCAATATTAAAAACGTGTCAACTTAATTTCATGTATGCAAAAACTAGTGTATTGCAGCAAATCATTAGTAATAGAATTTTCTCGCTCACCTTCATTTTTATTATTTTTTTTTTTTTTTTGATTTTTAAAAATATATGAAAAAATTTAATATAAAGCTGCATTCACCCATTTTTTCGGAACAAAATGTTTGTTCACAAAAAATTTTGTTCACTAATATTTTCCAGCAAATGCGTCATAGTATGGACGAAGTCGTATGATATTCTCTCTGGAATGGGAAGAAAACATCCTACAGTTTAAAAGCAAAAAAATCAAACTTTTCTGTTATTTGTCCACAGAGTTGTTTTTATGTTGTCAATGTTATGAATGTAGAGATTTGTTATGTTGTTCACTGTTCTAGCAAATAAAACAATGAACTAGTAAAAAAATATTTTTATACACAATGTTGTTTATTCAAAAGTTTGGACTTTTTTTTAATTTTGGCCATAAATCACTCTTTGAGTTGTCAGAAGCCATAGAAAACATGTGTCTTTAAATTTTTCTTCTATTCAAAAAGTATTCTGCAGAAGGTGTCGCGCAGCTTCTAAAGTTCCATTTTCCTACTTTAACCTTTTCAATACAATGTTGCAAAGATTTGTATCTGTCTGCGACAATGAATTTCGTTGGCTTTTTTTCTTTTTTATACACCACGTCTGTACTTGTTGAGTTGTACTCGTATTGTTGACATAATTATTTGAATTGTATTATTTGTCGCCTTTTAATACATTTTAATTTGAAAATTGTGTGTTTGAAGACAAAACTAAATTAAAAAAACAAGTTGAAGTAAATTTCAATATTGTTTATTCTAAGAAAGATTTTATTCCCTTTGTCATGTGTCCAATGTGTAAATGTTACATACTACTAGAATTAAATTAAAATTTTCAGTTTTATGGCTGAATGTAAAGGAGTGAATGAAAAATTTGTCACTGTCTTGAAGTGCTTTTGAGCGTAAAATTAAAGGTGTAGAATATTGTCGAATAATTGGAGATAAGTGTTATTTTCAAAAAGCGGGATATATATGTACTCGTATATTAGTACACGATTCTTACTCTTGTTATATGGGGTATGGTAAAAAATATGCGGAAACCAAAAATTAGGACGGTATGATGGGACTAAATGACTTCGTGTCGGGGTCAAAGAAAGAGCAACCCAAGCAGAAAAAAAACTTCATAACTGTCTAGCAGAAAATCAACAAAAAACTGGAATAGCACAGGGCTGCCAGGATTCATTACAAAAATTTATATTTGTGACCAGAGAACAAGAAAAACACGACACACTAATTTTTCTATACAAAATGTGGTTTATTGCTTAAGAGTTATTTCTGCGTTATACGATGGTTCACAGTGCACACACTAATACATCGCCTTTGGCCGACCTTGCATGTAGAAGTCTGTGGGGTTCACGCAAACGTGGTGAGGGGAGATTAACTCAAACTCTCGGGGAATTAGACGAATCCCGAATAATATACATCATATACACGACACGAGGTTGGTTGCGCGTAGATTCGAGAATATCCGGAGGAGATCATTACTCAAGATCCTCCGAATATTCCCTTTTAACAGAACCGGTTTGCGCCACAATTACGGTGAGGGGAGGTCAACTCCAAACCCTCAGTGGGTTACTGGGGCGCGTCGTGCTACGCCAGTTTAGGGTGGAGGTGTAAGACGGGAGAATATAAGACCAACCCCCACTAATATTTTATACTCAACATATCTTTTGAACAAATAACCCCCTAACTACCCTCCTTAAGACGGCCCCATACATACATACATACATACATACATATTAGTTTGTACCATTTTGAGTTCACCCGCCGTAACTAGTACCAGTGGGCTTCCAAAACGGCCAAATTTTATGATCGACTTTCAATATTTTTATAAACCAAACATAGCAGAAGATAACTAGCTTCTATCTTCAACTATTAAGTGATCCCCACCCAAAAACTTTGTTATTTTTTTAATATTATTTTCATTATACGAGCGATATTGATTTTTATTTTCAGCGATAACTTACAGCAAAAATACTTTCTCTTTCTCGTCGCTACGGTACAATATGTTGAGTCCCTTTATTAAATTTAACACTCTTTCAGCAGCGTCATTAGTAGCGTGTGATTTATGCAATATCCCAGTCGCTTTTTGCTAGCTGTCAAATTCCTGGCATTCATAAGCCTGCCCGTGTCATAATCCTACCATTGATAGTCCAAAACGCAGAAAGAATTAGTTTGTTTCAAGTTCTGCATTCTAGCTCAATATTTAGCAATTAGTTTTTTATTAGTGTTGATTCCACATTCGTTTTACACCTTTCAATATGAAAATATATGATGAACGACCTTGATTGTCTAGGTATCGCACTCATTTTTCATGACTTCATTCACTTCGCCTTCTTTCTCCCTGTATTCGGTATTTCTATATTTTTCATTCTTAAATCCACGAATTGCATCTTCAGCTGATTAATATGTAGAGAACTTAGTGAGGTCCTCTAAAAGATAATCAGCCCAGCCAATAAGACTTGCATAATGGAAATTCTGACTTAGATAGCGCCATCATATCATTTTTCGTAAGGTCCTGTTACACATTGTTAACATTGTGCAACAGAACCAAACGCAAGCAAAAGAGTTTTGCAAATTTTTGTACTGTCATAAAAAAGGGTAAGAAATATTTTTAATACATAGTCTATCCAGAAGAAGCAGAGTAAGAAAGAAAGATGCACAGTTAGGTACATACAAGAAAAGTTCTCCCTCCTTTTTAAGTTTTGAACTGCCCCATATATGCAGCCATGTTCCGAGAACGTGCGTTCTGAAACCGCAATGCGTTTTGAAAAACGCTTGATTGATTTTTAGGTGTTCTGAGGAACGCGCATTTTATTGGCGTTTAAAAGTTTTTTCCGAAAAAATACGAAATGTGTTTTACATACATATATATGTATGTGTTAGTAATATAAAACGAAAAAAAATTGACAATTTTTTCAATTTAGTTTTCGTAATGAAAATATGTAAAATTCCTTAAACTTTTTATTGAAATAAAAATAAAACATGTTAAATTTTGTCGTTGTTTAGCTTCGATAGTGAACGGACGTGTTTGTTTTTTAATCGCAAAGTAAACAAATTACATGGGATTAAGTAAAAACCGCAATAGGTGAACAGAGTGATTTTATTTAAAAGAAAAACATTCTGACATTTTTTTTATACCGTTTTAAATTGTAAATAAAAAATAGAAGCAATTAATTGCATGAGTGTACCTATCAGATATAATTCTGAAATAGAACTTAGCTCCGGTAGAAAAAACCTTTTGATTTCTGAGGAAGAAACGGTGAAAAAATCATTAGAAATTTCCTGTCTCTAAGAGATAGGAAACGCCCGCGATCGTGTTCGCTAAATATTGTTGTTACAACTGAAGACAAAACATCTTCCAGTTTAATTGTTGATGATAAGCCGAAAGCACATGTAGGCATGGACAGGTACATAGCCGTGGTCGAAAGGCAGCGAAGCCCCAAATCAGCTCAAATACCATCTCAACTGAAAATTTCTAAAGATGATAATAGGACTTCGGCAACAACTGTGAAAATGATTTACATCAGTACCTGCCTTGACGGCCTAACCTGCTGGTGGATCAATTCCACGAAATGAATTTTTCACGATTCACCACCGCCCCCGTGTGGCTTGCTAGGCTCACACAGGTAGCAATTCTTGTCATATGATTGTGGTCATATGAACAACTTCTTGTTGAGGAGTTCGGGCTTTCTAATCCCTCATGTATGCAATTTCCCAGCAATCAATGGAGGACAAGGCTTAATGAGTTGGTAAGCCGAAGCCCACTAAGAGCATCAGCCTTTAAGCCAACTCACCCGTCAATCATCACCACTGGTTCCTTACAGTACAGGTATCTGTTGTATAGGCAACAGATCCTCGGGAGATTGTTAGCCCTCGAAAAAAGCCATCACCAAACAATTATACTAACACTCCCTTCCTGCGTTTTAGGTTTCAACCACAGCCAGAACGTTTCAGCCAAGGTAGGCACGTCAACCATGACGAGGCCGGGTCGAACCGCGAGCAGAATTTCCCGGGGGCCATGCTGATGCCCGTTCCGCCAATTTATACCCTTGGTTTCGGAAGCCAACACAACATAAGTCATGTGGCTTCCTAGAGTTTTGTTTTCCGCACCAAACGAGGGACCCCTTCCCCTCTTTTCCCCGAAAAACAGAGCGCCTAAGTTAGGAATACGCCAAGGCAAAACCTGTTCCCCGGGGGGAGGACTTCGGCAACAGATAGTAATAGGTTTTCAATACTTCAATCAGATGAGCCAACAATATCTAAAAAAACCTTTAAGCCGCCACCAATATATTTGCAAGAGCCTACCTCTAGTGAGCTGGTAAAACAACTTATTACGGCAATTGACAAAGAGACTTTTAACGTAACATCGGTTAAGCGCGGCAGCATCAATGAAACGAAAATCCAGGTAAACAGTGAAAATGAATACCGAAAGTTGTCTGACGTTCTGGAGAAGGAGGAACGATCATTTTACACATATCAGCTTAAAAGTGCAAAAGGTATTCAGGTTGTCATAAAAGGGATTGACCCATTTGTAGATACGAATGAGGTCAAAACTGGACTAGAGGCCAATGGCTTTAAAATTAAAAATGTGGTTAATATTAGAAACCGTGAAAAAATTCCTCAACCCATGTTTAGGGTTGAATTGGAACCTAGAGATGTTGTCTTGAAAAAGAATGAAGTGCATCCAATTTATAACCTCAAATATCTTTTGGATCGTAAAATTTCAGTTGAGAAGCCTCATAATCGTTTAGGGCCCGTTCAATGCCAAAACTGCCAAGAATTTGGTCATACTAAGTCCTATTGTAAGTTGCCCGCAGTTTGCGTTGTGTCTGGAGAACTTCACGGTACATCACAGTGCAAAAAACCTAAGACTGACGCGAGCGTTAAGAAATGCAGTAACTGTGGAGGTAACCATACTGCAAACTACAGGGGTTGCCCTGTCTATACTCACTTCAAGAGGTCAATGACAAATAGGCCATCAATTTTAAATATGCCGCCCCAGCAGTCAAACACCACTTCTACAAAAAATTTTCCCCAGGTACGCCAGTCAACCAGCCATGTACACTGGCAAAGCCCCCAACAAATTTCTTATGCGCATGTGGTAAAAACTGATAAACCAAACTTGAATCAGGAGCCCAATCCTCAAAATTCCGACCTAAATTTTAGCAATCTTGAGGCAACTCTGCAGACTCTTGTTCAATCTATAAATACATTTACGGTTTCCATGACGAACATGATGCAGGAAATGCTGAAAATGCAATCCACTATTTTGCAGGCAATTTTAAAAAAATGAATTGGTTAAAAATATGTTTCTGAAACGCAAACGGCATTCGCCAACACAAAAATGAACTTGAGCACTTCCTTATGGATAAGCAAATCGACATAATGCTGATTGCTGAAACTCACTTGACAGGAAACAGTTATTTCGAAATTAATGGTTACACACTATATGATACTAAAGATCCCCGTGGAAGATCTTGCGGAGGATCTGCAATTCTAATAAAATCCGGAATTAAGCACTATTTAATGAACGAGACATGTGAAGAGTATTTCCAAGCAACTAATATATGCATTGAATATTTTCCTCGATTTACTCACCGCCCCGATTTTCAATAACAGAAAGCCAATATTCAAATTTTTTCAAATCACTTGGGCCCCGATTATTAGCGGCTGGTGACTATAACGCTAAGCACACTTTTTGGGGATCACGTTTAATTACCTCGAAAGGCCGTTTGCTTTTTGACACCGTTTCCAAAATGGACTTAGATGTGGTTTCAAGCGGACACCCCACTTATTGGCCGACAGACCGACGAAAGATCCCAGACGTTATAGATTTTGGAGTTGCGAAAAATGTTCCTTTAGAGTGGATGCAAGTGGAGCCTTCATTAGATTTGTCATCAGATCACTCACCCACTATAATATCTGTTTCGTCCCCTCAAGAGATTGGCTCCCCGTTAACTGTCAAAGAGTTAATTGGCTAAAATACAAAAAATTTTTGAGTACACATTGCACTGAAAAGATTTTTTTTTTTTTTTTTTTTTTTTTGTAGCATTTTTTATTTATTGAATCTTCCAAATGAACTAACAATAAGTATTCAAATCTTAACACTAAATTTAAAAAATGGGATTCTTAAGTCCGGCCAATGCTAGACAAAAAGTTTTATTATGCGGGAGCTATTTCGGTAAAATCACCTATTGAGCAATCTGATGGTGGCAGCGGTATCCCTTCTTTTAAGCCGAGTGTGGCCGCCAAAATTAAGTATATTGCGCGCAAGAGGGTTTGGATGAAGTTCCAGTTTACTGACATACCTTGTCGCGTACTTGGAAAATTCCTCTTTTACCAGCGGAACACTCAGGTCGTTATGAATTCGTGAATTTTTTACGTACCATGGAGCTGCAGTAATCGTTCGAAGAATTTGGTTTTGTCGCCTTTGAATTTTTTCAATATTTGACGCTGAGGCGGTGCCCCATAATTGAATTCCGTAGCACCATATAGGTTTTAGAATTGCATTGTATAACAGAAGTTTGCAATCCAACTTCAATGTCGAGTTTCTGCCCATAAGCCAATTTAGTTGCGCTGCTTTTAGTTTCATCTGAGTGACTTTTGCTTCAATGTGAGACTTCCACGTTAGCCTACGGTCGAGGTGTATACCAAGGTACTTGACTTCACTGTGTTGCGGAATAGGTGAGTTGTTTATTTGGATAGGCCCACATGTTTGCTTACACAGAGTGAATGTGACATGAGTACATTTTTGTTCATTAACTTTGATTTTCCAAAGTTTTAGCCATTTCTCTAATATTGAAATGTATTCGTGTAAATTTCGTGAAGCTAATTGGTGGTTTTCATGAACACTCAAAAACGCTGTGTCATCTGCAAAGGTTGAAGTATGGATTCCGGATGTCGTTGGCATATCAGAGGCGTAAATCAAGTATAAAGTAGGCCCCAGTATGCTGCCTTGGGGAACACCTGCTTCGATTGGCTGAGTTGGGCTTATAAAATCGCCTTCTCTGATAATAAACTTCCGCCCATATAAGTAGCTTTCCAGAAGCTTGTGAGTATTTACAGGCAAGTTTAACTTTATTTTGTGCATCAACCCGTCGTGCCACACTTTATCGAAAGCTTGAGAAATGTCGATGAATAGAGCTGAGCAATACTTCTTCTCCTCAAAGGTCTGTCTTATGACATTGACTAGTCTGTGCGTTTGTTCTATGGTGCTATGTTTAGCCCGAAAACCAAATTGATGATCAGGGATACACCCCACATTGTTCAATATTGGACTCAACTTCGCCATTAACAATTTTTCGAACAGTTTTGAAATTGTTGGTAGTAGACTTATTGGTCTATATGATTCTACCTTTGTCAGATCCTTCCCTGGCTTGGGTATCATAGTAATCATTGAGACCTTCCACTCTACAGGATAATACTCAAGGCGTAAAATGGCGTTAAAAATAAAAAGTAGAACCCTTCTAGCTACACGAGGTAACTGTTCAAGCATTTTACCAGTAATTTGATCAATGCCTGGAGCTTTTCTTGGGTTTGTATTTGCGATAACGTTTTCGACATCTTGAAAATTAAGTCTCAAAGACACAGGGGGTCTAACAACATATGGTGGTAATTCCGCTGTAATATTCGCTGAATCATTTGTAATAAAAACGTTTCTCAAATGATCGACATACAACATCCCCTTTTCAGAGTCGCTTCTTGCCCAGTCGCCAGTTGAAGTTCGCAAAGGTGGCTTACCTATTACGGGTCTTTTTAAACCTTTTGTCGCTTTCCACAAGGAATAATCAGATTGAGGAGTACCATCAAGGCTTTCCAAATATGTTTTAAGGGAAGCAATTCTATGGACTTCAAGCAGATTTCTTAACTGAGTTATGCATTCCCGTAGCCTAGTTTTAAGCTGGGGAGATCTGCGAAGTTGCCATTCTCTTCTGACTCTTCTTTTTTCTGACAGAAGTTGCTCAATTTCAGACGAATAAGTTCTATTGGTTTCATTTCTGGATCTTATATGACTAGTGGTAGCATGCTGTACGGCCAGTTTGAGGTTTTCAGAAAAATCGTTAATTGACACATCAATATCCTCAGGCGTTCTCAAGGCGATATTTTCAGTACAATGTGTACTCAAAAATTTTTTGTATTTTAACCAATTAACTCTATTGACAGTTAACGGTGAGTCAATCTCGTGGGGGAACAAAACAGAGATTATAGTGGGAGAGTGATCTGATGACAAATCTAATGAAGGCTCCACTTGCATCTACTCTAAGGGAAAATTTTTCGCAACTCCAAAATCTATAACATCTGGGATCTTTCGTCGGTCTGACGGCCAATAAGTGGGATGTCCGCTTGAAACCACATCTAAACCCATTTTGGAAACGGTGTCAAAAAGCACACGGCCTTTCGAGGTAATTAAACGTGATCCCCAAAAAGTGTGTTTTGCGTTATAGTCGCCAGCCGCTAAAAATCTAGGACCAAGTGATTTGAAAAAATTTGAGTATTGGCTTTCTGTTATTGAAAAGCGTGGCGGTGAGTAGATTGAGGAAATAACGATTTTTTCATGCAAATATTCAATGCATATATTAGTTGCTTGGAGATACTCCTCACATGTCTCGTTCATTAAAAAGTGTTTAATTCTGGATTTTATTAGAATTGCCGATCCTCCGCAAGATCTTCCACGGGGATCTTTTGTGTCGTACAGTATGTAGCCATTAATTTTGAAATAACTGTTGCTTGTCAAGTGGGTTTCAGCAATCAGCATTATGTCAATTTGTTTTTCCATAAGGAAGTGCTCAAGTTCATTTTTGTGTTGGCGGATGCCGTTTGCGTTCCAGAAACATATTTTTAACCAATTCATTTTGTTAAAATGGCCTGCAAAATAGTGGATTGCATTTTCAGCATTTCCTGCATCATGTTCGTCATAGAAACCGTAAATGTGTTTATGGACTGAACAAGAGTCTGAAGAGTTGCCTCAAGATTGGTAAAATTTTGATCGGAATTTTGGGGCTTGGGCTCCTGATTCAAGTTTTGTGTATCGGTTTTGACCACACTAGCATATGAAACTTGTTTGGGGTTTTGCATAATTATTTGGCTGGTTGACTGGCCTATCTGCGGAAAATTGTTTGTATGAATTATGTTTGGCTGCTGGGGTTGTTTATAGGTGATTGATGACTTATTTGTCATTGACTGCTTAAAGTGGGTATAGACAGGGCAGCCCCTGTAATTTGCAGTGTGGTTGCCTCCACAGTTACTGCATTTTTTAACACTTGAGTCAGTTTTTGACTTTTGGCACTGTGATGTGCCGTGCAGTTCTCCACACACCACACAAACTGTGGGCAGTTTACAATAGGCCTTAGTATGGCCAAATTCCTGGCAGTTTAGGCATTGAACGGGCCCTAAACGCTTATGCGGCTCCTCAACGGTAACTCTGCGATGAAGAAGAAATTTAAGGTTATAAATTGGGTGAGTTTCATTCTTTTTGAGAATAACATCCCCCGGTACCAGTTCAACCCTAAACATGGGTTGAGGAATTTTTTCACGGTTTCTAATATTAACCACATTTTTTATTTTAAAGCCTTTATCTAGCAGTGCAGTTTTAACCTCATCCGTGTCTACATAAGGGTCAATACCTTTTATAACAACCTGAAGGCCTTTAGCACTTTTAAGTTGATAAGTATAAAAAGATTTTTTCTCTTTTTCCAGAGCGGCAGAAAGTTTTCGGTAATTATTTTCGCAGTAGACTTGGATTTTTGTTTCACTTATTTGTCCGTGCTTCACTGATGTTACGTTGAAGGTGTCTTTACCAATTGCCGTAATAAGTGCTTTTACCAGCTCATTTGATGTAGGTTCCCTCAAGTATATTGGTGGCGGTTTAAATGTTTTTTTTGATGTAGTTGGCTCGTCAGTCTGAAGGATAGCAAACCTATTACTATCCGTTGTCGCAGAGGTAATATCGCCCTTAGACATTTTTGGTTGCGATGATATTTGCGCGGATTTAGGGCTTCGCTGACGTTTAACCACGGTTATATACCTATCCATACCCACTTGAGTTTTCGGTTTATCAACAATAGCTACACTTGCAGATGGTTTGTCGTCTGTTGCAACAACAATATTTGGCGAGCACGAACGCGTGCGTTTTTTATCTCTTAGAGACAGAAGATTGTCCAATGATTTTTTCAATGATTCCTCTTCAGAAATCCAGAGGTTTTTTCTAGTGGAGCTAAGCTCCCTCTCAGAATTGCATCTACTAGGTGCACTCATGCAATTTTTTTTTTTTTTTTATTTATATTTTTTTTAATTTAAAAGTATATAAAAATAATTGTCATAAAGTTTTTCTTTTGTATAAATTCGCTCTTCCTTTTATTGCGGTTTTGTAAGAAAACAAAAAATTTTAATGTATAGTTTTTTTCCCACTGGGTAGTTAATCTTCACGCACAATAACAACAATAACAATGCACTGCCACCGCACTTGTTTTATTGAAATTGATTTTATTGTTTAGTTATTGCAATGTAAGGAATTTATTTTCCCGTTGTTTTTTTTAAATAATTTGTTATTGTTTTTACAATTTAATTTTAAAGGCGTTTAAGCAATGATTTTATTTTATTTTTTTGTTCACTTTTTACGACCGATTGGTTGGAGAGTCACAAGAGAACTCTGCACTGAAAAGATCATCTTGAGAACGCCTGAGGATATTGCTGTCAATTAACGATTTTTCTGAAAACCTCAAACTGGCCGTACAGCATGCTACCACTAGTCATATAAGATCCAGAAATGAGAACAATAGAGCTTATTCATCTGAAATTGAGCAACTTCTGTCAGAAAAAAGAAGAGTCAGAAGAGAGTGGCAACTGCGCAAGTCGCCCCAGCTTAAAACTAGGCTACGGGAATGCATAGCTCTGCTGAAAAATCTGCTTGAAGTCCATAGAATAGCAAAGCCTTGATGGTACCCCTCAATCTGATTATTCTTGTGGAAAGCGATAAAAGGTTTAAAAAGGGCCGTAATAGGTAAGCCACCTTTGCGAAATTCAACTGGTAACTGGGCAAGAAGCGGTTCTGAAAAGGGAATGTTGTATCTCGATCATTTGAGAAACGTTTTTATTACAAATGATTCAGAGAATAATACAGCGGAATTACCACCATTGTTATTAGACCTCCTGTGTCTTTGAGATTTAATTTTCAAGATGTCGAAAATGTTATCGGTAATACAAACCCCAGGAAAGCTCCAGGCATTGATCAAATTACTGGTAAAATGCTTGAACAGTTACCTCGTGTAGCTAGAAGAGTTCTACTTTTTATTTTTAACGCTATTTTACGCCTTGAGTATTATTCTGCAGAGTGTCATAGAGTTAATTGATACCCAAGCCAGGGAAGGATCCGACTAAGGTAGAATCATATAGACCAATAAGTCTTTTACCAACAATTTCAAAGCTATTCGAAAAATTGTTAATGGCGAAGTTGAGCCCAATATTGAACAATGTGGGATGCATCCCTGATCATCAATTTGGTTTTCGGACTAAACATAGCACCATAGAACAAACGCACAGACTAGTCAACGTCATAAGACAGACTTTTGAAGACAAAAATATTGTTCAGCTTTATTCATTGACATTTCTCAAGCTTTTGATACGGCGGCTTGATGCACAAAATAAAGTTAAACTTGCCTGCAAATACACACAAGCTTCTGGAAAGGTACTTATATGGGCTGAAGTTTGTTATCAGAGAAGGCGACTTTATAAGCCCAACTCAGCCAATCGAGGCAGGAGTTCCCCAAGGCAGCATACTGGGGCCTACTTTATATTTGATTTACGCCTCTGACATGCCAACGGCATCCGGAATCCATACTTCAACCGTTGCAGATGACACAGCGTTCATGAAAACCACCAATTAGCTTCACGAAATTTACAGGAATATATTTCAATATTAGAGAAATGGCTAAAACTTTGGAAAATCAAAGTTAATGAACAGAAATGTACACATGTCACATTCGCACTGTGTAAGCAAACATGTCCGCCTATCCAAATTAATAATTCACCTATTCCGCAGCACAATGAAGTCAAGTACCTTGGTATTCACCTGGACCGTAGGCTAACGTGGAAGTCTCACGTTGAAGCAAAGGTCACTCAGTTAAAACTAAAAGCAGCGCAGCTAAATTGGCTTATGGGCAGAAATTCTACATTGAAACTAGATTGCAAACTTTTGTTATACAACGCAATACTAAAGCCTATATGGTGCTACGGAATTCAGTTATGGGGCACCGCCTCAGCGTCAAACATTAAAAAAATCCAAAGGCGACAAAACAAAATTCTTCGAACGATTACTGCAGCTCCATGGTACGTAAAAAATTCACGAATTCATAAAGATCTGAGAGGAATTTTCTAAGTACGCGACAAGGTATGTCAGTAAACTGGAACTTCATCCAAACCCCCGTGCGCGCAATATACTTAAATTTGGCGGCCACAGTCAGTTGAGAAGAAGGGATACCGTTGCCACCATCAGATTGCTCACTAGGTGATTTTACCGAAATAGCTCACGCATAATAAAACTTTGCATTAAGTAAAAAAAATTTTTTTTTTTAATTTAAATCACATTTTTTTTTTTAACTTTAAATTTAGTATTAAGATTTGAATACTTATTGTTAGTTCATTTTGAAGATTCAATAAATAAAAAAATGCTAAAAAAAATATTAAATTTTAATAGTGAACAATTTTATTGCCTTTTCAAGTTCAGTTTCAGCAAATTCAATCAGTTCACTTCAATATATACATGCGAGTTCAAGTCGCCAATTTTAAGCGATATGAGTTTTCCAGAACACCTATTTGGCGATTTCAAATCGCAAAACCATATTTCTTGCGTTATAAATTTCTCATAACACCCGTTTGGCGTTTTCAAATCGAAAACGCTAAATTTAAGCGAATTGCGTTTCTCAGAACATGTATGATGTCCATATGCATACTACGTAGACGTATGTACATCTTTAGTGGTTGACTTCACATACACAAAAGAGACAAACAAATAAAAATAATTTATCTACTGAATCTTTACAAAATCACTATTATATTATGTTTCTAAAGTAAATATTCAAATCCACTTTAATCAGTATTTTCCAATAACACGAAATCTATTTCAGAAACACATGTCCTTTTTCAGCATGCCAGTAGTAAACACAGTGAGTTTATAGGTAAAAAAAAATATGTAGATTTTTTTCCAATTTCAAATCAAAGTTACAACTTAAACACCTGAGTCCACATTCATTTAATAAAAATAAAAGAAGTACAGAATTTTATGGCAAATGGAAAAAGCCAACACGGCAAAAGAAGCCACCCCATAAAAATTACACACACGGTATGCAGATTTTCAGAGTCAGGTTGTTTAAAAGCACCCTTCACGTCAGATGCTTTTGTTTTGCAACAAGTAAAATGATATTTAGTAAATTTAAAATTCCTATTTTTCAGCTTCTTTGTTATGCGGTTGTCTTTGTGCAATAAAGGTTTGATGACAGGAGTGTGTTGTGGAAAACAATTTCATTGTTTGCAAAATAATTGCACAGAATTTTGCAGCTGATGTCCGTCTGTCAACAGTAAACAGAAAATAATAAAATCTTAATGCAAATAGATTTTAAAAATGTCATTGTGTTTAATGAAAAGGATATTTTAAAAAGGTAAGATAACGATATTTTATAGAATTCAATATTGCAAAAATAAAAGTGTTGTTTACATTACGACTTAAAGGCAGGACTTTTTGATATATTATTTTGAAGTAGCTCCCAAAGTCTTTTTACACGATGATTTCCAAGACATATCTATATATTTATTTATTTATTTATTTTTTCATGTCTATAGATGTAATATCCTTACAGACAGATATTGCTACCAATTAATTAATATATTCAAAAAAGTACATTGCAAGCACTATATATAAGAGTATATAAAAAGCATTTCGAAAGGCAATAATTTTACATTTTACAGTATTTTTATCTAAAGAAAAGTCTATAATTTAATAATATTTGTTAAATTGACTACAAATCCTCTTAAATGGATCAGCAATTGCATAACTAGATCTAAAGTATTTAATATTTAGCAACTCGTAGTGTCTAGATGGACGATTAGGAACCGCCAATGCAATATTATTGAGTAGGAACACTGAACAAATGTCACCGTTAATCAAATTTAAAATAAATGATATATTCAACATAGTCCTACGACTTTTAAGAGTTGGCAGCTGAATAAGTGCAAGGCGACTGGTGTACGATGGGAGATCAAGCAGATTCCAATGAAGAGTGCGAAGACAGAAAAGCAAAAATTGCTTTTGTACTGATTCGATGGAGTCAACATGTGTCTTATAAGATCCCAAACTACAGATGCATATTCCAAGACGGGTCTGACCAGGGAAGTGTACAACTGCTTCGTAACATAAGGGTCTTTAAACTTCTTAGCCCAACGTTTTATGAAACAAGACCTGAGATTGAAAACACCCTTTCCCATAGAATAATTCACATTAACATAAGAACTTCGGCAGAAAGTAATATATTTACACTTGTTAAAATTAAGGTGCATCAAATTATTATTACACCAGGTATAAAAGCTCTCTAAGTCCACCTGTAGTAGATTGTGATCAGAATATTTGTCAATACTTAAAAAGATTTTTACGTCCTCTGCGTACATTAAGACATTAGAAAATTTAATAACTTTAGGAAGATCATTAATAAATAAAATAAAGAGTGAATGTCCAAGATGACTTCCCTGGGGCACAACGGAAGTGACCTCCACAAATTTTGAAAAAATGTTTTTGAATCGAACACATTACTTACGATTTGATAAATAAGAATCAATCCACTTTAAGCATTGGTTCTTTAAAAACAATTTATGGTTTACTTTATCAAACGCCTTACTAAAATCAGTGTTCACGATGTCAGTTTGCATGCGTTGTACGAAACCGTGATAACCAATAGTTGTCAGTTGTAGTAAGTTTGTTGTGGTAGAACATTCTTTCCGGAAACCGTGTTGAACAGAGGATAAAAGAGACGACGAGTGATGAGAAATATATTCAGTCTCTAATTTTTCAAATAATTTAGGAATAGCGCTTAACTTAGGAATACCTCTATAATTTACAACGTTAGACTTAGCTCCAGCTTTATACGAGGGTATGTACAAGAATGTTTCTAAAAATTTGGGAACTCTCCACTTTTTATTGAAATATTGAAAGTCCGAGTCAACGGCTTAGCAAGTGTATCAGCACAATTAATCAATATACAGCTTGGAGCATTATCAGAACCTCCGTTATATAAGCATTTCAGTTTTCTGAAATTTTTAGAAATGGTGAAAGCATCAAAAAATGGAATGAAAATATTATGATTGGTAGCAAGATGGAAAGGTAGCATCATTATAAACAGCGTTAGAATAGGTTGCAGGAAAAAAATCCCCCAAACGTTTTGCTTATATCCAGGCTTTCACTGGACTCAGAATTCCCGTACTTCATGACCTTTTTATCTTCTTTATTGTTGTTGTATACAATTCTTTCGTTACTTTTTATATTTTCATTAGTACGACCACTTCACTTATTAGTACGACTCACTTGGTCCTCGATTTTTAGCGGCTGGCGACTATAACGCTAAATACACTTTTTGGGTATTACGTTTAGTTACCCCGAAAAGCCGTGTGCTTTTTGACACCGTTTCCAAAATGGGCTTAGATGTGGTTTCAAGCGGCCACCCCACTTACTGGCCGACAGACCGACGAAAGATCCCAGACGTTATAGACTTTGGAGTTACAAAAAATGTTCCCTCAGAATGGATGCAAGTGGAGCCTTCACTAGACTTGTCCTCAGATCACTCACCAACTCTAGTTTCTGTTTCGTTCTCCCAGGGGGTGGGTTCCCCGTTTTGTGACTTGGCGTTGACCGTCACTCGAGCTAATTGGATAAAATATAAGAAATATTTGAGTACACATTGCACGGAAAATATTGCCTTGAGAACGCCTGAGGATATTGATGTGTCGATTAACGAATTTTCTGAACACCTTAATCTAGCCGTACAACATGCCACCACTAGCCATATAAGATCCAGAAATGTGAGCAATAGAACTAATTCATCTGAAATTGATCAACTTCTGTCAGAGAAAAGAAGAGTTAGAAGAGAGTGGCAACTTCGCAGGTCTCCCCAGCTTAAAAGCAGGCTACGAGAGTGCATAACTCAGTTAAAATATCTGCTTGAAATCCAAAGAATGGCTTCCCTTAAAAATTATCTGGAAGGTCTTGATGGTACCCCTCAATCCAAATATTCTCTATGGAAAGCGACAAAAGGTCTGAAAAGACCCGTAATAGGTAAGCCACCCCTGCGAACTTCAACTGGAGATTGGGCAAGAACCGATTCTGAAAAGGGAATGTTGTATGTCGATCATTTGAAAAATGTTTTTACCACAAATGATACAGCGAATAACTCAGTTGAACTACCGTCATACGCTGTTAGACCGCCTATGCCTTTGAGACTTAGTTTTCAAGATGTTCAACATCACAATGTTATTCGTAACACAAACCCCAGGAAAGCTCCAGGTATTGATAAAATTACTGGTAAAATGCTTGAGCAGCTACTTCGTGTAGCTTGTAGAATTCTTCTTTTTATTTTTAACGCTATTTTACGTCTCGAGCATTATCCTGCAGAGTGGAAGGTACCCAAACCAGGGAAGGATCCCACTAAGGTAGAATCATACAGACCAATAAGTCTACTGCCAACAATTTCAAAACTGTTCGAAAAATTGTTAATGGCAAAGTTGAGTCCAATGTTGAACACTGTGGGATGCATCCCTGATCATCAATTTGGCTTTCGGGCTAAACACAGCACCATAGAACAAACGCACAAACTAGTCAATGTCATAAGACAGACCTTTGAAGACAAAAATATTGTTCAGCTTTATTCATTGACATTTCTCAAGCTTTTGACACGGCGGCTTGATGCAATATGCAAAATAAAGTTGAACTTGCCTGCAAATACACACAAGCTTCTGGAAAGCTACTTATATGGGCGGAAGTTTGTTATCAGAGAAGGCGACTTTATAAGCCGGACTCAGCCAATCGAGGCAGGAGTTCCCCAAGGCAGTATACTGGGGCCTACTTTATATTTGATTTACGCCTATGACATGCCAACGAGATCCGGAATCCACACTTCAACTTTTGTAGACGATACAGCATTCTGCAGCGTACATGAAAACCATCAAGTAGCTTCGCGAAATTTGCAGGAGTATATTTCAATATTAGAGATGTGGTTAAAACTTTGGAAAATTAAAGTTAATGAACAAAAGTGTACTCACGTTACATTCATGCTGCGTAAACAAACATGTTCAGCCATCCAAATCAACAATTCACCTATTCCGCAGCAAAATGAAGTCAAGTCTTGGTATTCATCTCGACCGTAGGTTAAAGTGGAAGTCTCACATTGATGCGAAAGTTACTCAGTTAAAGTTAAAAGCAGCGCAACTGAATTGGCTTATGGAAATTCGACATTGAAGCTGGATTGCAAACTTTTATTATACAACGCTATTCTAAAGCCTATATGGTGCTATGGAATTCAACTATGGGGCACCGCCTCCGCTTCAAACGTTGAAAAAATTCAAAGGCGACAAAACAAAATTCTTCGAACAATTACTGCAGCTCCATGGTACGTAAAAACTCCCGAATTCATAAGGATTTCTGTGTTCCTCTTGTAAAAGACGAATTTTCAAAGTACCAATAAATTGGAACTTCATCCAAATCGTCTTGCATGCAATATACTTAATTTTGAAGGCCACTCTCGGTTGAGAAGGAGGGATACCCTTGACACCATCAGAACGTTAAATAGGTGATTTTACCGATATTGACCGTGCAAAATAAAACATTTTTGTCTAGCATTGGCTGGACTTAATTAATTTTATGTATTTAGTATTAAGATTTGAATACTTATTGTTAGTTCACTTTGTGAAGATTCAAGAAATAAATGAATGAAAAAAAAAATTAGTACGACATTGCCGGACAAATGAAAAAAAAAAACATTTATAGAAAAGTAACAAATGAAAATATAGAGTAATTAACGAAAATTTATTTTGAAAGAGCACTTTATTAGGGCTTACTTCTGAAAAGTCTAAAAAGCAACTACTCTGATAATATTTGTTGAAATGCAAACAAAGCATTGGGCTGAAAGTCTATATCACTCGTTATGTGCGTTAATGCGTTCTAAGCGTCCGTCAAAAAAGTAGAATCAGTGCAATTGTATGAGACAAGTTGCACATCACAAAGCATAGGAAGCACAGACGCGTACGACACTAAAAGTAGATTTCTACTCTTGCACGAGTTATAGGAACAAGCACAACCGCGACAACAACAAGAAACCCACTAACAAAACCACGTAGATTAAGTAAACTAGCCAACATACATTGAATATAATAAATAGGTCAATAAATAAATAAAATCATTTTTAAGCAAAATTATGCGAATTGCAGAATAATAAAAAAATATTAAATATACAAATTAAATACCAAAATGCATTGAACTTTTAAGGGTGAATGCACTTCCGCATTTAACAGAATTGCGAAATTATTTGATAAGCACAAATTATAAACAACCTGTATTACACTTTTATTAACGTAAGGACCTTTGAATTTAGATAATAAGTTTCATTATTAGCAAAAATAATAAATAAAATCAATATCTTTTGGAGAGTACAATTAAACAGTTGTGTTTTTTTATATAACAAGTTAGTACTAAGTTAACTTACGCGTTATAAGCGTGATAAAAACTATCAGTTGTTTTTGATAGCACCAGATCACAATTCATTTTACTTTTTGAAAATTATTGTCAAGCGTATATCTGCCTTGGATAGTTATAATATGCTTTTGAGGTAAAAAATGTTTTCACTTAAAAAATACTTCAAACACAACAAAAAAATTATCGCATCAAAAGCGTTGCATGAAACTTTAGAAAAGTGTAGAACACATAGAAAATTTGAAACGTGAGAAAATCGTCAAAGTAATAAATAGGTGTACAACTTTGCCTCCGCCGTTTTTTTCCTCAAATTCGAGGCTTTATTATAAAAAAACTGTTTTTACAAAGTATTATCTATCGCTGGCCACTACTTTCTCACCTCTTTCGGGAAGTGCACGAATCCCGCATTAAAAAAACTGGTAATCTTTTCAAACGGTCCACGAATTGATCCAATTTTTTTACTTCTTCATAAGACCGGAAACGCTGGTCAGCCAGAACGTGTGGCATTGATCAAAACAAATGATAGCCTAACGCATCAACCTTTGGAAAATATGGTGGGGGGCGTAGAACTTCCAGTTTACACGTTTTCAAGTATGTTTTGAACACTTTCGTAACATGAGGTCGAGCATTGGAATGCTGTAAAATCACATTATCATGTCTTTTATTTATTGCGATTGTTCACTTTCAATGCTCGCCTAAACGCATTAATTGCGTTTGATTACGATCCCCTGTGAGTCTTTCAGTCGGTTTTCGCCAACCAGGTCCCACTAAGATAAGAATGACCTTGAATATTTGATTCCCCATGATTTTTTTCGCCTGAGATTTTCGTATTAAACCCGTTTTTCGTTCTGAGTCACAATACGATGCAGAAAACCCTTGCTTTGCAAACAGCTGGTCACAAGCAAACAAACGCCGTTCAACATCTCTCGGCTTCAACTCGTACGGCACCCAACTTCCTTGTTTCTGAATCATTCCCATTACTTTCAAGCTTTCTAAAATGGTGTGATCCTCCCAAATACTTGGTCAAGTAGTACTTTCAACTCCGCTCTTCCAATGCTATGCTGATTTATAAAATCATTATCACCGTTTTTGAAGCGTTGAAACCACTCTGAGTACGTTTTTCCACAAACAGCGACCCCACGATCAAACAGCTCTTGTAAATAAGTATAAATATGCAGTTCTTGTTCATATTTAAGCAATACTTTTATATAAAACTGCTCTTATATATGTACAAGTATATATTAAAATATATTTGATAATTATTTAAATTATTGTGTTGTTTGTTTTTTTTTTTTATAAAAAAGTAACGGGTTTTTTAATTTTTATTTCGATATTTCGCTAACAGTTTGTTAGCATCGTCAGGAAAATTAATATCAAAGCGAATGCATTTACCAGGTGAAACTGAAAAAACTACTTTTTTCTCAGTCGTAAAGCAGCTCTGAGCTGAAGAACAGCTCTCGTGTCATCGTAATTATTTCTTAAGTGCGGTCAGGCTTGTGTTTGTTGTTCGCTCTTCGAGAGTTTTGCGTCTCACTCGCACTGGTTAACGGTTTGCCTCAACTAACTGTATTGGTTTACAGTTTTTTTTAGAGGTTATTCATTGTTAACCACGTGGAAACTTCCTATGTGAAGGCATAGGTCGTTATAGTTAGTCACAGCGACGCTACAAACGTACTGTTAATACCATCTTGGATATATGGTCTACGTCACCCCGCCCATGCTGCGCATCCTATACTTTGCAAATTTACTTTGCAACTGTATAGTTACATAGAAATAGAAAAATACTTTTTTCTATTTTTAAAACATCAAGTGCCAAAAGCTGTTTCTGCCCTGTCGGATAATCAGCAGCTGACTACAGAAATAGCCAACTTTTAATTAATTTTTATAAACCACGTTTAGGCTATCATGTATAAAGACATTATGTAGTTTTAATTTTAATTAAAAGTGCAAGAATGAGAGTTGTTAGCAAAAGACATTTAAGAAGCCTTTTTAAAAAAGAATGTAATGTATACCAGTGATCACCAAAAATCATGTTTTTGCTTCATTAACTCATCCACTAAAATTTGTAATCAGCAAAAATCAAGCAACAAAGTGAAATCAACTCGCCTTGTAAACAATCTGAATTTGTAATCAACAAAAACTTAGCAACAAAGCTCAATGCTGAGTAAAATCAACTCCTCTTGTAAATATTGCGCGTTCGTTGCTACATATGCATACATATTTTGTATGTTAGTTTAAATGGCAAAGTTTATTTAAAAGCGCAGTGAAACAAGCGTATTTCTTGTTATATGTATACCATTGTGTTTTTAACAAATGTTCAAATTTGTTTTTTTTTACGAAACCCTTTTGTTTCTATGTATGTGTATTTTACTTTGATTGTTTTTCAACAGAAGCATACAGAAAAACTGCTGAATATATCACTGCATTGATTTTTGTTAATTTTTCTTCTCTTAAACAAAAATTCAAACACAAATGAAATGGTTTTCATGTTGTAGAGCAAGTATGATTTTTTTGCAATCACTCAAAGTTGTTCTCTGATTTATATGCCAACAAACAAACATTTGATTCAATATTATTTATTTAAATTATTTTTGAAACTTTTAAGTTTTTGCAACATGCAATGTAATATTTTTTGTTTGGTGTATTATGTAATATAAAAATGATAGTTTTAATAAATTATATTTGAAAAATTACAAATAAATCGTTAAAAATGTGGACTAATATATTTTATTACGAAAAAATATTGCTGTTGAATGATTGTTAGGTGTCAACTAGTTAAAAAGTAGTTTTTCACCCATAGTGTCGACAGTAGTGTTTTGTCTTTCGTTCTGCACACACGTGGTTTTCATTGCCGTCCGTGTTTTCTATACTTATACTTATGTTTATTAAAAATTTTTAAAAAACGAAATTATACCGTAATAGGTAGAGTTCTTTTCTTCATCATGTGTGCACGTGTTTTTTTATTATTTTATTTTTTTGTTTTTTCTCTATTTATTATTATTAATTTCTTTTTATTTTCCTCTTATGTATTTTATTGCCTTACGGTGTGCGCGGTGTTGAACTAATTTTTATTATTCTGAGCAGTGTCGAAGGTATATACACTGGGCACTGATCAGTTTTAACTAATTTAATTTCAACACTTTAAATGCTGTGATAACGTTTGTTTTGGTCGTTCCGTGTGTTCACAAATTTACTCCATCCTTCATCCTCATAATCTATTTTCTTAGTTCCAGTACAATACACTGTATATGTAGGGGCTATCCCCTGAGTACTAGTCCAAGATTAAAAAAAAAAATATGTTTTCGTTGATTTAAAACTAATTTATGGTTGACTTAAAAATACCTTACTTGTAGCCAATGGTAGAGTAGTGAAAATATTGCTAGCTTCGAAAAGTTAACATTTAGCAAGTTATCTGTAAGATAGTTGAAAAGTAGTGTAAAGTCGGACAATTGACCACTTCCTAGGACATCACAATGTTTAAATAGTTAGTTGATTCCATTGAAAAGTAATCCAAGTGTCAGTCAGCACTAGTTGAGGAATAATTAACTTCAAGTTAGTTTAAAGTTAACTGATTTTCCGACAGGGTGGTTTGCTTACATACAAACATATCAGCAAGTAAAGTGTGTTAGTATGTGTATGCAAGTACATCCCAGTTAGTCAAGTCTTAAAGACATCTTAAACGATGGGTACAAGACAATAGAAAATCGTGGAAGACATGTTGACGACACCTCAAACAAATCGTTGACGAAATTTTCAAACAAATGGCCACGAAATCACGCAAGACTACACAAGCGATATTTTGCGTCGCCTCATCGTCAACAATTATATACAATACATAAGTAATAATATCCACACTACCTCGTCAATGAATATGTCGCTTTTTTCCGGCTATATCTTCACTAAACTGTCGTCAGTGATAGTGATATAATGAAAATTATTAATTTTTTTTTCAGCCTGCGATGTCTTTAAAAAAATTACTCTATTTTAGATCATTAGAAAATTTTTATTAAATTATTAATAGTGTCATAATACAATTTGTAGAGAATGCTTACAAATTGTCAGCGAAATATATAAAATAACACAAAAATCTTTTACATTTTTTTAAATAATATAAAAAAGTAAAAAATTAATTAGAAAAGAATAAATAATATTTTTGATATCGATTATTTTTTAAAAATTAATTTGTATGCATGTATAATTAATTGAAAAATTTTTATGTTAACTTTATTGAGAAATTAACTTTATTGAGAAATTATAGTTATAATACATATTTTTATTTCACACAAAAAATGTACAGACAATAAATCTCGTACCGCTGTTAATATTAAACTGAGTAAAAATGTATACTCAAATTTTACAAATTTGTGGTATTTTTTTTTAGAGTTCCGTTAACCTTTTTGATGAAATATTTTACTTGAACATTTTGAAGACTAGATTGAAGACATTGTCGCCCATCGAGTCGCTCATTTAAACACAAATATAAATTCCTAAACAAAAGACAAATAGTGGCCATGTCGTCTAGGACGATTTTGCCACCTGGTATACTTTCTATACCCAATTATCTAAACAAAACATCTTTATGCTGGAAAATTTGAAAATTATATTATACAAATACTGTAGATGTTCATACAAATGTTTATGATCATTTACGTGTGGATATATCCACAAATAAATGTACATATATGAACATTTATTTGTGTATACGAGTATACATGCATACATACTTTTTTTCTCTTACTTCCGTTTTTATGTATTTGATTTTTATTTTCTTCGCAACGAATACAAATTTTCATTCGCGCATCATTCGTCTGCTTGGCATTTGAAAACGCGGTACACAGATAGCAGATGTCAATTGCTACGTTTTTTGCATGAACCTTAATAAAAAAAACGTCAAGTTTTCTTCGCGTTTTTTAACACATTGTGTTCCATGAAAATGCGACAGCTTCACCTAAATTCCAAATATTATGGAAAGTGTTCTTTGAACAGATGTTAGTTATTGGAAGAATAGAAAAATTCTTAAAGCATCATATGGTAAATGAAATAAACTTAAATGAAGAAGATTGAACTTGCAAGTTTGCTTCAGATTTGTACTGAAAGCTAAATAACATTCAAATATGAATTATTTAGTATAATTGATATTATTTAAACTGATTTTATTACTTGCATTTAACTCGAGTTTCTGACCACAATCAGAAACTCGAGCCATTGAAAATTTTCGAGGGTAACGCTGACGACGAAGGCAAACATTCGGTTAATGCTTTGTTTACAACTCCGTAAATCATCAATTTAGTTGTTCTTTAGACTTTAATGAAATATGTTTCTACTGCGTAGTTTTAAACTACGTACACACGGTTGTCAGATCTTACAGTATTGCCAGTAAAATTGTCTGAAAATGTATTACAATCGTGTGAACTGCCAATTTTTAACTTACAACCTTGTCAGAAAATCCATTGTCAATCAGTTGTAAGACGACAATGTTGTCAGGCATCTGACAATCGTGAGAATACTCTTCGTCGGCATTACCAGATAATTGGCTGGTACTGTAAGCACAGTTTTAATTGTCAGATGTATACAATTAATGCACCTAAACAAAAGACAAATAGTGGCCATGTCGTCTAGGACGATTTTGCCACCTGGTATACTTTCTATACCCAATTATCTAAACAAAACATCTTTATGCTGGAAAATTTGAAAATTATATTATACAAATACTGTAGATGTTCATACAAATGTTTATGATCATTTACGTGTGGATATATCCACAAATAAATGTACATATATGAACATTTATTTGTGTATACGAGTATACATGCATACATACTTTTTTTCTCTTACTTCCGTTTTTATGTATTTGATTTTTATTTTCTTCGCAACGAATACAAATTTTCATTCGCGCATCATTCGTCTGCTTGGCATTTGAAAACGCGGTACACAGATAGCAGATGTCAATTGCTACGTTTTTTGCATGAACCTTAATAAAAAAAACGTCAAGTTTTCTTCGCGTTTTTTAACACATTGTGTTCCATGAAAATGCGACAGCTTCACCTAAATTCCAAATATTATGGAAAGTGTTCTTTGAACAGATGTTAGTTATTGGAAGAATAGAAAAATTCTTAAAGCATCATATGGTAAATGAAATAAACTTAAATGAAGAAGATTGAACTTGCAAGTTTGCTTCAGATTTGTACTGAAAGCTAAATGACATTCAAATATGAATTAATTAGTATAATTGATATTATTTAAACTGATTTTATTACTTGCATTTAACTCGAGTTTCTGACCACAATCAGAAACTCGAGCCATTGAAAATTTTCGAGGGTAACGCTGACGACGAAGGCAAACATTCGGTTAATGCTTTGTTTACAACTCCGTAAATCATTAATTTAGTTGTTCTTTAGACTTTAATGATATATGTTTCTACTGCGTAGTTTTAAACTACATACACACGGTTGTCAGATCTTACAGTATTGCCAGTAAAATTGTCTGAAAATGTATTACAATCGTGTGAACTGCCAATTTTTAACTTACAACCTTGTCAGAAAATCCATTGTCAATCAGTTGTAAGACGACAATGTTGTCAGGCATCTGACAATCGTGAGAATACTCTTCGTCGGCACTACCAGATAATTGGCTGGTACTGTAAGCACAGTTTTAATTGTCAGATGTATACAATTAATGCACCTGACAATGGCATCATTGTCAGAAAGAAGTTTGATGGGCAACACTGCCAAACAGATGGTTGTTCATATACATAAGTGGCAATGCCTTACAACTTGTCTGGAAATTTTCTTCATCTAACAATCTGACAACCGTGTGAACTAACAATTTTTGTTGTCAGATGAATTATTTCAGACCATAGTCTGACAATGAAATTGTAAGATTTTTTTACGATCGTCTGAACACACAATTTACTTCTGCGGGACAATTTTTTATTGTCACTACATTGTCAACATTTTTTTCATTCATTTATTTATTGAATCTTCAAAATATGAACTAACAATAAGTATTCAATTCTTAATACTAAATACAAAAGTTATTTAAGTCCAGCCACTGCTAGACAAAAGAGTTTCATTTCGCGCGAATAATATCGGTAGAATCACCTATTTAACGTTCTGATGGTGGCCAGGGTATCCCTTCTTCTCAACCGAGAGTGGCCGCCAAAATTAAGTATGTTGCGTGCAAGAGGATTTGGGTGAAGTTCCAGTTTACTGATATACCTTGTGGCAAACTGGAACTTCACCCAAATCCTCTTGCACGCAATATACTTAATTTTGAAGGCTACTCTCGGTTGAGAAGGAGGGATACCCTTGCCACCATCAGAACGTCCAATAGGTGATTTTACTGACATTGAGGGTGCAAAATAAAACATTTCTGTCTTGCATTGGCTGGACTTTATTTATTTTTTTTTTATATAGTATTAAGTTTTCTCTATCCTAATTTTTCTACCTTTTTCTTAATGTAATGATCTCCAAGATTGAGGTCATTTTTATAAAAAGGCCTCAATATTGTTTGTTCACTTTGTGAAGATTCAATAAATAAATGAATGAAAAAAAAAATATACATATGTATGCCATTGTCAACATGTTGCCAGATCTTACAATATTGTAACATCTGCCGTGTGTACATAGCTTTACAAAAATACACCCTTGTTTTTTTATGCTACTAATACAAGCATGTAGTATATGAACATATATGTGCAGCCACCACTGGTTTAAAAATATTACTTTCTTTAAACAACACTTTTGTTTTACAAATGGACAAGTTTATTATAACATCTCGCTAGAACAGTCGGCAATAAGTGGGATAAGATTTTACAATCTTGCGTAGTTTTTTTTTGTGAAATTATAAATTTGCCTTCGTATATTTTTTCCAAAATATTTCTTTTCACCACCCTGTACTTAATCAGACGAGAGAATTGCTATACACCTCATTGGTTTTATTGCATTCTGCCAATAAGTTCAGTCAGTAAGAAGTAAATCTAATAATTTCAGCCTCATCATCACAAAATCATGCAATAAACGCTTTTATGCTGCTCTATCACGTTACTGCAAGGTGAATAATGAAATGTTTTAAGAGCAATTGTAGACAAAAGATAATACATATGAACATATTATGCATGTACATATACATATGTATATGTGTGCAGTATATTCTATAGTAATAAGAATTTTTCTTTTGTTAGGCGTATAAGAAGTTTATGGGCCACAATACATGTATGGCGTGTGCATAATGTGGAATAAGTATGATGGAAAATAGGACGTTTTATACGTGCTGGTCATTCTTTTGCGCAGACAATCAAGTACATATACGAACACTCATATAATGTAACAGAACTTAATATCCTGCAAATATCTGTATATACATATATGGGCTACACCTTCTTATGAATTTTTTCTGTTAATAAAATACAAACGTCTGATTATGGAAAAAGGGAAGAGGTTGAGTGTGTGTTTAAGCGATTAAATTGCGCAATATAAAAATTCCTTATACAAGAAACCTGAAAGGAAAATTGTAAGTGATTAAAAGTAAAGCACATAAATAAAAAAGGACTGAGGAATAAATTCAACTTGTAAAAAGTTGTGCATACATAAATGTATTGCAAACATGTAAGTAAGTGCTTTTTATTAAGAGGTTATTAAAAATAAGGGCAGATCAGGCCAGATTTTATTTTATATTAAGTTTATTTTTTGGCAACCATTTCATTATCGTTTCTTTTAAAAGCTGAAGTGAACTGCAGCAGATATTCATATAACCAGGTATAATTAATACAAATTTGCTGCTGGTAAATTTCTTTGGCCTTGTGACTTTTCTCCATATTGATACTTAATGTGTCTGCGCTTTTCGATAATGGTGTGAGTTCGTGCGTTTTATTTTACCTTTTTCAGTACCATTTACGTACATTACTTTGGTTTCGAAAAATGTTTTAAAAATACACAAGCATCCACATAAAAGTACAAAACATAATTCATTGAACATTTAAAATTATTATTATTATCATTACGCATAATGTTCGCGAATATTTACACACATAATTCTTGTTATGAATTACATTTTTGTGTTCTTATTTTGTTGGGAAGGATCATCAGAAGAAGGTATTGAAATTTTATAGGCTTCTTGAATAACAAAAACATTAAAAATAAATGATTTTAAGCGCTTCGCTAAGTATTCATGTATTATGTCACTAACGGAAGGCGAAAGGTAAACCAGTTTATTAATTATTTTAATAAGTCCAAAAACTACAAATTCTTACAGATGTTTGTGGTATTGCGATAATTAATACATTAATTTCAGTAATATTTCAATAATCCAGTTATTTAGGGAATAAATAATATTCCTTTTTGTAGTGGTATCATTTCAAAAGAAATTGTCTTGATTTTATTAAAATCTCTGATATTTTCTGTCACAAACGAAAGTTAATGCCCATTGCGGTGCTCCATTCAACTCAGTTTAGTCGTGTTAAGGCACTTTTACATGGTAATACGAAATTCTCTCCGTACTTAAAACAAAAATTAATAGAATGTGTTGTAAGTATTTTGCATGTGTACGATAGGTAAAATAAAGGTATTATTACGAAAGTGTAATTAAACTACAATTCTACAACATTTACAGTTGTGAAAAAGATTTACATCAGCATCTGCCTTACGGTCTACTCTGATGATGGACCAATTCCACGGAGTGAATTATTCACCATTCACCAGCGCCCCCGTGTGGCTTACCAGGCTCACACAGGTAACAATTCTTGCCATATGATTGTGGTCATATGAGCACCTTCTTGTTGAGGAGTTCGGGCCTTCTAATCCCTCCTGTATGCAATTTCCTAGCAAACAATGGAGGACAAGGCTTAATGAGTTGGTAGGCCGAAGCCCACTAAGAGCATCAGTCCTTAAACCAACTCACCCGGCAATCATCACCACTGGTTCCTTATAAAACAGATATCTGTTGTATAGGCAACAGATCCTCGGGAGATTGTTAGTCCCCGAAAAAACCCACACACGAAACAATTATCAAGGATACTAACACTCCCTTCCTGCGTTTTAGGTTTCAACCACAGCCAGAACGTTTCAGCCAAGGTAGGCACCTCAACCATGATCAGCCCGGGTCGAACCGCAAGCGGAACTTCCCGGGGGCTATGCTGATCCCCGTTCTGCCAATTTATACCCTTGGTAAGGGTTTCGGAAGCCAACACAACATAAGTCATGTGGCTTCCTAGAGTTTTGTTTGCCGCACCAAACGACGGACCCCTTCCTCTCTTTCCCAGAAAAACAGAGCGCCCAAGTTAGGAATACGCCAATACTGTTTTTACATGACAAGATTTCCTTTCTACTGAACTTTTTGACAGATCTAAATATTTGTATTACCATGTAAAGGTGTCTTTAGAGACAACTCAGCTTTCTCACTCTCTTGCATATTGTGCTACTCAACTAGTTTCAGTTGATTTATTTAATTTTTGTTGAACTTTTTATAATATTTTAAATAAAATTTTTGTACATTTTTTTAAGTTTTTCTTAAGAAGGATTTTTTTACAATACAAATTTGCTGTGATCAATAATTTTTGATTGAAGAAGACAATAAAATAATAATAAAATCTTTAGTTGGGGGACAACTAGCTGTTTCGTAGTCGCTACACTACTCATCAGCACCCACTGGGATTTGAACTCGGGTCATGACGTATCATGAACTGCTGCCTTAACCACTCAGCCACCAAGTCATAGAATTATTCTCTGTCTATATTCATCCCATATTGAAGTTGCCAACTTTAAATATCGAATTGCTAACTTTAATGTTCAAGTTTAGCAACGTTTAGCAACGTTTAGCAACAAAAACGAACAAAAATTTTAAGTAAAGCAAATATTTTGACTGTTGCGCCAAAAAAAAGTTTTTAAAATGGATATATTTAGATTTTTTTATGAAAACCTTAATATTGGTGTACTACGTATGAAATTCATGGTGACAAGTGGCTTAAATTGAGCATTGGTTGTTATCTTTAAACACTTTTAAGAAAAGTTCTTTTATGTAACAAAAAAGAAAATGTTTAAACTTACGGTCTCTCCATTTTCTCTTATTATGTCTTTTTTTCCGTTAATTCATGAAAATCAGCTTTAACCGCCAATAACACAACTACTAATGCGAATTTATTACACACATACGTTTTTGTCAAGCAAACTTTCACAAAGTTGAGAATGGTAATACCACGCAACTGAAATGCCAACTGTCAGCTAAGTTGAGAACGGCAATGCAAATTTAAAATGACAACTAACCTTTAGCAAAAAAGTGATCCGCAATAGAGGTGTAAATCACATATTAGAAAATTTTGCAGATATTTCCATTGAGTACGCTCCAAACGAACTTTAAATTCAGCTTGGTTCCACAGGAATGGTAATTTAATATGTATTAGAAGTTAGTTATTTAGTTTTATTGTATTCTATGAAGACAAAACAGTGAAAATTAATTCAAAACTGGTTCAATTGCGTCAATATAAATTTTATATAGTGGAGTCCATGCACTGAAAAGATAATTCATTCCTTCCATACTGAAATCAAGTCCAAGCGGTATTAAAAGTACGGTAAATGGAGATTTTTCTAAATCAAATACGCTGTGCTTGATTCAAGTACGAAATATTTAAGCACTAACGGCCTTATGTATAATCAAAATCCTTATGCTAACTAACTAGCTGCTAAGTTTTTTGTGTGTAAATTCCCGTAAGGGAAAGATAGCACAAGGTTTTTTATTATACATAAGGCCGTTAATATTTAATATTGAACATACTTTTCTTGAAGAACATCTTATATCTTGAATCTACACTCTAAATTAATTTGAGAAAAACTGAGATCGGGTCAATTCGTATTTGAATTAAGCTGAGTAATAGCTTTAATAACCCCCACATATCCCAGCGGGGAACACTGACTACCACATTACATCTCTGCAATGATGTGTGCAACACTTTGCGTTCAAAGAATGCTAACTTCTAAAGTGCACGACCGTAGAATATGGTGTTCCTAAGAATTAATTTCGTTCATGTTTTGTATCAGACGAGTATATACATACTAGTATATGTATGTATTTTATTTTTAGCGTTATTTATTACGTTGTAAAAATGTGTATTAACAAAATTAGTGCTAAAGTTGAGAAAGCCTAGAAAAAAATTATAAAAACGGACCTAGCGCAAGAAATATAAAATATGTAATAAAACAAAGAATGCAATAATTCGAAAATATACCAATCTAATTTAATGGAATGTTCCCGAAAGACTGTGTGAGGTTGAACCTAGTGAGATATTTTGAGCAAATCAGAGACTATGATATTTAAAAACGGAGAAAAACATCTCAAGTCGGGAAAGTGGAACCACAATGGTAAGTCGGCAAGAATCGTAATTGAATATACATACTTAGGAGTGACTTTATCACTTCAAATATCTTTAAAAATATGGAAAAGGAAGAAATTTATCTGCAACATGACCGCAATCATATGGCAAGAATTGCTACCTGTGTGCGCCTGGTAAGCCACACGGGGCCGCTGGTGAATCGTGAATAATTCACTCCGTGGAACTGGTCCATCATCAGATAAGGCCGCAAGGCAGGTGCTGATGTAAATCTTTTTCACAACTGCAACATGGAACCCCGCGGGGAACAGGTTTTGCCTTGGCGTATTCCTAACCAGGGCACTCTGTTTTTCGGGTAAAGAAGGGAAGGGGTCCCTCGTTTGTTGTAGCAAATAAAACTCTAGGAAGCCGCATGACTTATGTTGTGTTGGCTACCTAAACCTAATCAAAGACTAGGTTGGTAGAGATCAGCATGGCCTCCGAGTGGTTCTGCTTGCAATTCAACCCGGGCTGATTATGGTTGAGGTGCCTACATTAGCTGAAACGTTCTGGCTGTGGTTGAAACCTAAAACGCCGGAAGAGGGTGTTAGTATCCTTGATAATTGTTTAGTGTGTGGCATTTTTCGGGGATTAATAACCTCCTGAGAGTCTGTTGGCTTTATAACAGATATCTGTAGTGTAAGGAACTAGAGGTGATGGTTGACGGGTGAGTTGGTTTAAGGGCTGATGCTGCTAGTGGGCTTCGGCCTACCAACTCATTAATGATGTTTTTGCGTTTGCCGTAAATTCTAAGAAGTATTTAAGGAAGCAATAAATCTTAATTTATCTGCCATTTTTTCTGTATCCTAATCGATTTTTTGCAATTACTTTGAATTGTAATTGGTGGTTCGGGAGTTTTTGCTTTATTGTTCTTTACTTTTTTCTTGATGACTCTTTTACGAGGATCATTTCAACCAATATAAATTTCAATTGTTATTAACTTACTAAAGAAAAGTAGCTAATTATTCGTACATTAATTATAATAATTATATGTTTTCTCTTGTGTGAAGATAAGGGAAGAATTGAAGGTAAATAAACGTGGCCGGTACGGAAATGTGGGTTAATGATATATTGCAACTCGTATTTGCTGCTGCGAAGTTTAGTGCTTTTTTTATGTTGACGGAAACTTCAGTTATAAACTGAAAATTTAAGATGTTGATGGTATAAGAGAAGTCTAGGATCGTTACTGGTTATACAATAACGATATAAAAATGTGTCTCAATAATGCTAAAAGTAGTAAAAATTTATCATTTTAAAGTTTTTGTTCGAAGTTCTATAATGGGATTATATATGCCACTTGAAAATCTTATTGGGATAATATGTCCCAATAAAAAAAGCTCTTTTAACACTATATAACTTGCATACTTTCTTGCTGTAAATACTTTACAGTAAAGTTTCAAACTTTATTGGAACATATTAAAATACAAAAGGTAAGACAAAGGATATAGTTTAACGAAAGGACACACGATTAAGAACCCAATTGGGGTGAAAGGTTTAATCTTTTGCAATACCAAATCACATGGGTTAAATTTGCGCTCTTTGGCCGGCACATTATTAATTATAATATTCACCAATCATGTTTTATCATTGCTACAGCTTTGTGGTATACTTCCCACGTTAACAAATATTCCTCTAGATTTTTTTTGTTCATTATGCGAGTGGCAGTAAAAGTAGTGGTAGTTTTCAGAGCATCATTTTATTTACTATTCGAAATAATTTTAATGGGGTACGCCATTAAAATGACTTATGGTCTTGTAGTTATAACGCAAAACTTCGACAATATATTGGGTAGAAAAAAACAGTGTATTTTTAACATTTTCAGACCTTCTTGCATAAGCACATGTTGACTTACTAAAAGATTGTGTATAAAGAAAAGCTAGCGTGATACTACATTATACATACATACCATATGATATTACCCTCGAATTTAATAAAAAGTACTCGTAATATGTAAATACGTTTAAGTATATCAAATGTTTGTTGCGAGTATCGACTAGAGCTACTTAAACGTTTACCTTATTTTTCAATTTCAAATGCTTGTTTCATACTGAAGGCCGGTATGGAGTTCTTACGAAAATTCACGTTTGGATATATACACTTGTTTCTACACGGAAAAATGATTTGTAGATTTGTGTAGAAAAGGTATATGTATGTAAAACGTACCTCACGCTGTGTTCATCGTCCAAATATACGACAAACAATTCTACCTCCATTTTATTAACAACATTTTTTTTTATCTATTTTATAATAATAATAGTCAACTGTTAAAAATTCCGTAGGCAAATAAATGTATGAACATCTACAATTAGAATATAATTCAGTTCTTTTGCTCTTCTTCCACTAGTCTTTCTTTTTCGGCTTTCTCGGGCCAAATTCGTAGACAAAACTTTACACATTGTAATTGTACATTATTAATTATTAAAAATTGATTATTATATTTTTCAAAATGTTGGAGTCAATCAGCTTATTTACAGCACAAAATCCGGTTTAAATATGTCTAAAATTAATCATTAAGTTCTTAGACCATCCCAAATTGAATCAGGCGGAAAGTGCATGATTCAAGAAGATCTATGCTTACTGCACTATCGACACCATTTGGGCTAGATTTAAGTACACCTAACTTGAATTTTCTTTTGACGTGTATATCTATCATACATTGTTATCAATTATCTTGGTATATGGACGTATTAGAGGGCTGCTGAAGCACAATTAAATTGTCTTACAAAACTCGTAGTATTTTCAAGTACTATCCATCGTCTTCTTTCACATTTGAAAACAAACACTGCAGTGCCGAAGCGTTCTAAACACATAAACGAAAACTGTCTTATAAGCATTTAGAACAAACAGAACCAAACACAAGTAGAACCAACCGAAAGACAACAAAATTGAAATAGAACTTCAAGCATTGAACTAATGTTCGACTTCAGGTTTGTTCATAAAATTTGTTGTTGTTCATGGTTTTTGTCTTTGTATTAGTGCACAAGCGCTGTATGTACAGTATGCTCATGCGTGTGTGCTACTGTTGTTCAGGGTTTTTGGCTTTGTATTAAGCACAAATATTTAGTGTATGGTCACACACAGCAACTTTAGTTGGGCAATTCTTGACTTTATAGAAGCTTTCGGTGAGGGGGATAACAAGGGAAAAAGAATTCTCAGCAATTCCTTACTTTTCTCCCATGTGTGTATGTGTATGTGCATGTACAATGTAAATTGCATAAAGCAAAAGGTAGAGAATTGCTCAGCAATTCCTTACTTTTCTCTCATGTGCGTATGTGTATGTGTATGTACAATGTAAATTGCATAAAGCAAAAGGTAGAGAATTGCTCAAGAATTGCCGAAAAAAGTTTTTGTGTGTGGACAAGAAAGCAATTCCAAAAGAAAATTGCTAAAAAGTTCGGCAATTAAAATCGTTCTGTCTGACCACAGACTTAAGACGAAGTATGCTCAAATGCCAATGTGCTTTGCTCATCGTTTATTTGCTTTATTGTGATGTGTTTTTTTTTTTTTATTTCGCTGTGAAACAGAATTCAATTACAGTCAAGCACTGTCGTGAAGGCGTTTCAAAACTATGAAGTTTTTGTTCTGTTTCTAGCTTGTTTTGTTTTAACAATTGTTTTGAAAAACAGTGCTTGGAACCACTGCACAGTAGTGAGCAGTGTTCTTTAAAACATTCTGTGCAGCCTTTTAGCACGTATACGTATATTTATCGTCATGTATTACATACCACTAATGCTTTTTAATTTAGTCGTTCACGAAATTCGGCTTCTAAACAAGTGCTTGCTGAAATGGACACCACTGATATAAATTAATCCAACATAGGGATGAAACAATACGAGTAAATAAATACAAGACACCAAGTACTTTTGGTATCGATGCTTTACTACCGAGTACCAAGTAGTTATCGGTCAAAAATACTCGTATCGGTCAGAAGAACTCTTTTTCTTATTGGCAGGCAAAAAAGCTTAGTTGGTCACTATTTTTACCATATTTTATTGTTTTCAGAGTTTGTATAAAATAAATCCATGCAACCCGTGCACGCAAATGGGACTACCAAACTCAGGTGTATGGATACAAGATTGCGGTCACGATCTCGAGTTACTAAAATAATTGGTGCATTAGCTAAAGCCGTACGACTTTGTTACAAAAAAAGCTTGAGGCCAGAATTATGTGACTTTATCGTAGATTGTACCAATGATAAATTGTCTTACACCCAAGCTACAAAGTTTTTCTTCCTCCATTGAATATCCGGTCTGTTCTGAAAACGGCGTGCTTTCAAGTCACGAACCGTTTTGAAAGCACGCAGACAATTTGAAGCTGTTCTGCAAATCACGTGATTTTACGGTTTTCGACGTGCTTTTAATTTGTCGAAAGCACGAAAAAACAGCTATTTTTACATTTTTGTTTTGTTTATTTATAGTTTTATATTCTTAAGTACAATAAAAAGTGAATATTAAGTAAAAAAATAAACCAGCTGACTGCTAAAGAGAAAATGTAATGTAATGTAATGTAACCAAAGCAAAACAATTTCTCAAAAAACAAGCAGTGTCAATAATTTTATTAATCAGGCCTGTTCTAAAAACCACGTGATTTCAAAGCACATGCCGTTTCAAAAGCACAAATGTGATTTGTGATTTTGTGATTTTCAATGTAATTTACACTCTTCTAAAGCACAAAAAACTGCTGTTTTTTTGGTCCAATTTATTGATATTTTTATTTTCAGGTTGAATTTTTTTATTCGCAGAATTATTTGCAAAATAAGGTTAATTCCTTCTAATAAATATAAAAGGTAAAATAAAATAAACCAATAAAGCAAATCACAAAATAATACAACAAATTTTGCAACAAAATGAGCGTATCTAGTTTTTTCTTAATTTGATGAATTATTTCGTATAAAATAAATGATTTTACTTTAATAATCAATAGAAAACACATTAAGTTATTTATTAATGTAATAAATTATAAAATTCATCATAAAGTGCGTGCAAAAATTGGGATGTGATTTCAAATTGATTGCAAGTTAGCTAACCGATTTAAAATCACAAAAATCAAAAATATTTTGTGTGCACAACACCTTTTTTGTGATTTCAAACAACTTTCACAAAAAGTGCAGAACAGCCCTGTATGTCAGACAGTTAGAAGACAAACTAATGTGTGAATGTAGCAGAAGAATTGTTATAATAAAACTTCTGCGTTTCAAAAATCTCCGCTTCCGGGATTCTAATTAAAATACCTTAATTTCAGCCAGTGGAGCATAAGATCAAGTCCATAACAAAGATTTTGATTTTTGGCTCCATGTGTTCTTCCCTGCCGCTAATCGTTTGAAAAAATCGACCGATACAAGCATGTATCGATGCTGTTTCTTCGATAACGAGTAGGCATCGATACTTTGCGATCATTAACGTATCGTGTATTAAGTATCAATACCCTTATGGTATCGTTTTATCCATAATAAAACACCTGTTTAGGTGAAAACTTTCCTCTTTTTTTTCATACATATATTCCTTGAATCTTCAAAGAAAATTATTTTAAATTAGAAAATTTGTGTACTTTTTATTTAAAATAGTACTCATTTCTCGAACAATTTGAAATTGTTAAGATAATTTTATAATCATAAAGAAATAATTTATTAGATTCATATATTTCTTATTCTGATTCGCTTCATAATTTGTTCTCTCATTAAACAGAAACAAGTCCAATACTTTCATTAAAGTATTTGTGCCTTAAGAATTCCATGAAATTCTCTGTAAAGCAGGCAGAAATGCAAGCAATCAAGTTCATTGTTTCGTGTTGTAACATGTTTTGTTGCTTACGAGCGATTTCCTGCTCCTGCTGCTTTAAACAAAAACAACAAAATATGAACAACTTATGGCCTACGAGCTGTTGTTGTTTGTCGCTGTTATTACCTCAAGGCCATAAAAACAAATAAGTTTCATTAAACTCATATTTTGTGTTACATGAGTTTGCATCAGTGTGTGTCGTACCTTTTCAAGCCAATAAGAACACAAAAGTAAATGTTCAATTTTATAAGCTCCGGTAAATGTCTATCATTATAATGAATTGTTACATTCTATTTTTTGATATAAATACTAAAGTATGATGAGTTTGTCGTAACTTAAATGTTACGCGCTCCCCTTCTTCGTTACACTCCTTTTCGCAAACACCCATCATACTTAAGCCGCCGCATGGAATGTGTTTTTCGTTCTACGAGTATACTGATACTTCAACTTGCCTTCAGGGAGTGAATGAATTGAAAGTATAATATAAATGTAATAAAGAGCATAAGACTTAAATTCTAGTTTATAGGTAGATTGTTTTTATTTCATACATTTATTTTATTTAGGTTGTATATAGTAAAAGATGTGTAGTTAAACCGCTTATTTTGATTGTTTTCCTGCACCAGAGTCTGGGGGGCAAAAGGCGGCTTTTTGAAACATTTTTGTAATGATTAATTACATCGTATGAATATGGTAAAATTTCATGTGAATTTAATTGGAAAATATTGTAAGTCATCAATTTGGATTAAGGAATTTAAGATTGGTGTATAATAAATACTTAAAATTTTATATGTATACTCGCGAAGATACATATGTATGTACAAGGAAAATTGATTGATATAACAGATTGATTACGTTGGTAAATTAAATTTGGCAGAAAATATGAATTTTTAGACTTTGTAGGTAAGTAATTGAAGACATTTTTGCCAATTTTTGACATCAGCTATAAGAGAATGCATTATATTATGCGCAACTTAACTCATGATATTCGGGAGCATAGTAGCGTAAGAAGTTGTTGTTGGCATCGATTTGAATCTTTAGGTATTAGTTTAGACTTCTAGAAGAAGCTTGTTCGGCTGATGAGCGATTAAATGATGGATGTTGCTAAATAATGAATTCTCTTCTTAATCGAGTGTGCAATTCAATGATTAACTGATAAAGCGAGATTAAGTGCTGGGAATATACGTATAATACGCAGATTAGCTCAGATTTCGGGAATAAATTCCCGATTGAATAATTAAACACCACCACGTTGGTTCAATATTCCAGAGTGATTATAAAAGTATAACATATCTTGTGATAGATGGAGATACTTGCACTAATTACCTAGTTAATTTTAACTAATTAAGTGATAATTTAAAAGAATAAAACAGGGAATGGATAATAACAGTTTGTGCACATGTGGTCAAAAGGAAGTAGTTGGCGTATAGTTATATCAAAATGAATTTGAATATGCAAAAACTGCTGACGATGTAGTGACTCCCAGACTACTTCATAACATAACCCCACATCCATAGTTTGATTACACACAGCTAATGCGTCATGTACTCGTACTGGCGTGACAGGAAAACTTTTTCAAAGTATCGGCGTTGCAAACTGTCTACTGTCTGGGATTTATTTAAATTTATTTCTGGTGAATATAAAATTGAGAATCATAGCAGTAGTTTAGAAGTTCATTAAAAACGATGCTCTCGGTGAGTCAAACTTTCAATTCTAGTTCCAATTTTATGTTAATCAGCCAGCCAAGTGGATTTTAAAGTCATACTACTTTTGTCGGAGTTAACTGCATGCAAAAGATTTCGGGGGAAAACCCAAACTGATTTAAATTCTTTATTTTCAAACCCTAAGATCCGAAGTAGCCTTAGGAAGGCTCCGACCTACACCATGGGGGAGAGCATGCGCCATTCAGCATGTGATCGAAAATGTTACCCATGCATGACAAATTGTCTTGCGTGAAAATTTGTCTTGCGTAGGGTCGTCCGGGTGAACTTTTTTTCACTTTGTGAGAAAATCACCACGGGGTTAGCCGTCAAAGCAGGAAAACACCTTATGATTCTGCCTGTCTCATACTATCTAATAAAAAATCAAGAACTATCAAAAATTAGAAGTGAATGACATAAAACGAAAATGTACATATGAATAAAGGTAAATGTTTAGGTTCGTTCTTGAAAAAAAATTTCGTCAACTCTGATAATTATTTCATCCAAAATGAACAAAGATTAAAAAAATTCAAAGACGACAAAACCAAATTCGTCGAACGATTACTTGCAGCTCCATGGTATGTAAAAAATTCACGAATTCATAAAGATCTGAGTGTTCCGCTGCTAAAAGAGGAATTTTCTAAGTACGCGACAATATATGTCAGTAAACTGGAACTTCAGCCAAATCCTCTTGCGTGCAATATACTTAATTTTGGCGGCCACACTCGTTTCAGAAGAAGCCACCGTTGCCACCATCTGAATGCTCTGATAGGTGATTTATATAGTTCCCTAATAATAAAAGTTTTTGTTTAGCATTAGCCGAACTTAAGAAAAATCACATTTTTTAATTTTAAAGCCTTTTTTTTAATTTTTATATTTAGTATTAAGCTTTGAATACTTATTGTTAGTTCATTTTGAAGATTCAATAAGCAAAAAACGCTTAACAAAAAAAAAAAATCCAAAATAATTGAAAAAAAGATTTTATGCAGATTTCCCTAAAAAAAATTGTTGTTTATGTAAAATCTTTGGAAGTTTCCAAGGGGAATTCTTTTTTACTAGGTAGCTGAAAAAGCATAAGTTCTGCTTTTTTCGAGTTGTAGAACAAAAATTGTTTCCGGTTTACTCACATATATAAATATTTGCAAGTAAAGTGCTTATGTGTGTACGAGTATGCATGTACCAATTCTGTACACAATTTTTTGACTTATGAATCGTTTAAGCAACAAACCATATAGGTTTTACATTGTAGTAATTCCAGCTGCATCCAGTAGAAATGAAATCGCCTTTTCAATAAAAATAGACAAAAAATAAGAAAATCGTTGAATCGCTCATTAGTCCGTATTCAAAATAAATCGTTATTGAGCCCAAGAAAAAGGGTCCAAAATTTTTCTGCGTTGTATTTTTTCAAAAAATACGATTTAAAATTTTGTGTTAAAATTTATGTTGAAGGAGGCAGCAAATCTTGCTCATCGTGCAACCTCGATTCCAAAAATTAATGAGAAGGCTAAAAATCTTATAAAACCGATATATTACGATACAAAGAGTTTTCCGTTTCTGTTAATGCTAATTTATTATGTCTTTTTTATTATCCCCTTTTTATGTTTTATATTTTCATATACTTGATATATAAATTCTAACTAATCTTTGTTAAATTGCTGATTAGAAAAACAGAAAATTTTAATTAAAACACTTTAATAAGCACAAATCTATAAATTACTGAGCGGCTAATTCACAATTTGCCACATAATAATTCAAACATTAATTTGTCGCCACCCTTAAATTGGTTTAATGTACAAAATGTTAAAATATGTTTATGAAGTATGTAAATTACGTTTTGCAAAAATATTTTGCTAAACACACGTAATGAATTAAAGAGCCTAAAAGCATAACAAATATAAAAAGGCCGGCATTTAAGTTAGTGAAGCAATTTGGCATTCACGCAACTGAGCAGATTCCTTAGTAATATCTACAATTAACAGTAATATGATGATTGTTATATAATCAAAAGCGTAAAAAAGTGAATTACAATATTAGTTGACGAAAAAATTTCAATCACGAGTATTTTGAATTTCTCATTGTAAAAGTGAAATTGAGTTTATTAGATCAGGTAAGGTAAGTAAAAACAAGATTTTCTTTTACGTCCATATTAACGAACATACACCAGGTCACTATGTTGGTCTGTTAGCCGACCGTTGCGCATTGACTATACATGTGATTATCGCGGTTTTACTTCGTACGAGTACAACTCTTAAGAGTGTTATTTCTTATATAGTGGTCTACTTGGATATTGAGGAATGCTCTATTGACTTTAATGGCTCGAGTTTTAATAGCAACCGAACTTTATTTGCGTTGCCAGTTTCTACAAATGCATTAAAGATGGTAACTAGCAAGTAAATTTGGCAAACAAAGTTGATATTGTAAATAAATTTTGCAAGTAAAAATTTCTAGTTGCTGTATGGTTTCGGAAAGCGAAATAGACTGCAAAATAAAAAAATGAATAAATGAAATTGAGTATTATAGAAAATTAACAAACTAAAATATTATTTTTCAAGCACATCTGATAATGGTTAAATTATTACTAAGTAATAATTTGACACCCTTGTAGAAGCAACGGAGGCCAACTTTCATGTTGTTCGAAAGATTTGAGGATTTTGAGAAGGTAAAACAACTGTAGATCAGGTTTGGGTCAATATTATAGAAAAATTACACAGTATTAGTCCGGCAGTTCGTACAACCGATGAATGACAAAGACAATGAGTTCATTTTAAAAAAGTTAATCGCCTACAATAAACGAAATCTGCATACAGCTGGAGGAGGGAATTTTTTTTAATTTCTGTGAAATACACAAAAGCATCCTTAGAGAGAGAGAAAAAGAGCTTAAATTTGAAAAAACGTACCCTAAAATTGTGGGATAAGTTTTGGCGTATCTAAAGAATTAGTTACGTCCCTTAACCCTTTTCTAATGTCAATTACGTCAATCGTTTACAAAAAATATGTCAAAATATCAGCAACTGAAAATAGTTGCCATACATAATATACGAGTAATTTTTTTTATTATTATTTGGTTTGCCCACAACGCAACTGCAGTTCGGTTGCTATCCTTAATCAAGCCATAAACCTTTATTCTACAAGTTCTGATGTGCTAGTAAATGTCACCTTTTACGCTTTGCAAATTTAGCGCTATATACGAGTATGCTGAGCAGTTGTAAAATTTTTTCTCTTTGCTATGCAATAGAATTCGAGACTTCATCCACTCGGATGAGATGACTGTTGAAAGTTAATATTTGGTAGAAGAAACAAGAACAGAATGGTGTACGGGTTTAATCAAATATGGCTAGATATACTGAACCTAATTTGAAAGCTTGGATGAAACAGCAAGATATTTGGCTAAAAAATGGTTATAATTCTTTCTTTATGAAATACTGTAGAGGTATTCGTAAACTTCTTAGCAGACCAAAAACAATTTTGTTCTTTACTTAATTTTCAAAAACATTTCATCTTCCTTTAGTACCAAAACTAAATTGTTTGTTCTTTTTATGTGTCTGCCGTTGTTTATATGTGTACGTTTTGTATATTTTATGGATGCGTACATTTTCATAAAGCAAAATGTGTATGCAGTATGTTTATGAGCTGTTTGGTGTTTACAACAGGTACCAAAGCATGAAGTCGTACATGCGAGGGTTGTGTTATGATATTAGTAAAATAATTTTAAAAGCGAAACAAAAGAGGATCTTTAGCCGTATAGGGCAAAAATTTTACAACGGCAACTGTGCATAAATTTTAGTAATACGTAGTAATAAAAACTATAAGCAGTTAATATTCTAGGATTTGTTCACAACTTCGATTGGAAATATATTTAATACTAAACAATTGAGATTCGCTATATTAGCTTCCAACATTGATATCCATAAAAAATCATAAATAGCTTGTTTTCGACATATAGATAGCTGGGAAACATAGAAAACCAGCTATTTATAATTTTGTTTTTTTTTAATACTAAACAATTTATGTTGTTTCAACTTCAAGTGGATAAGGAATAGAGGGCTGCTCAAGCACAATAAAAATGTCTTACAAAACATCGTAGTATTTTCAAGTACTATTCATCGTGTTCTTTGACATTTCAAAACAAACACTTCAGTGTCGAAATGTTCTAAACACATAAACGAATACTGACTTATAAGCATTTAGAACAAACAAAACCAAACACAAGTAGAATTAAATGAAATAGAATAAAGTTGAAGTAGAACTTCAAGCATTGAAGTAATGTTCTACTTCAATTTTGTTTATACAATTTGTTTTTGTTGTTCATGGTTTTTGTCTTTGTATTAGTGCACAAGTGCTGTACGCACAGTATGTTCATGTGTGGGTGTTGTTGTTGTTCATGGTTTTTGGCTTTGTATTAAGCACAAATATTTAAGACGTAGTATGCTCAGATGCCAATGTGCTTGCTATAAGTCATCGTTTATTTGCTTAATTGTGATGTTTTGTTTTGGATTTTGCTGTGAAACAGAATTCAAGTACAGTCAAGCACTGCCGTGAAGGCGTTACAAAACTATGAAGTGTTTGTTCTGTTTCTACATGTTCTATAACTTGTTTGTTTTTTTTTAAGGAATGTTTTGAAATACAGTGCTTGGAACTACTACACAGTAGTGAGCAGTGTTATTTAGAACATTCTGTGCAGCACTTTAATAAGGAACTACTCTTCAGACGAAAGGAGTTATATATCTAAAACAAATCGGTAATCTGAAAGAAATATTGTTACCATTATTTGTTGAGAAGGGAGTAATTGTAAATGAAATACACTTTAGAATTTAATTTTTAATATGTGAACTACGTAGAGGTTAGTGCAAATAACAAAACGTGTGGTCAAAGTTAACACGTCTATGGCTACATACTATGCTATTGTATAATAAAAACTTGAAGTAGTCTCGAAGTTTCAGTTGATTTTTCTTTTGTATTATGGAGTTTCACAAATTTACAAAAGAGAGAAACATTTTACATTTAAGAGCAACGCAAAGTAAAATACACCTTTATTTTTAATACAAAGCAGCAATAAAAAGACCTGTTGTTTTCTTATCGGTTTGTTGTTGTAGCTTAGCTTCTGTTGGCCTGTACCCGGCCAACATTTTTTTGTTGAAAAATATGATGGTTTGCTGATAATGATAATATATTTAAAATACCATTATTATTGCACACTATACTATTGTAAAAAATTTAATGAACAACTATACTACAATCTGTTTCAATATTGCTACAACAGTTTATAATAGTAAGAACCCTAACATTAATTAAAGTTACCATAATATTGTCATATATATAACAAATTGAACTATGTTATTAAACCAACTGATCATAATTTTATGATTTTATGATCGTGTTATATTACAACCACAGTTAGAGACAATTCAATAGTTTTCCAAACAAGTAAAAATTAATACAGTTAAATTCATTTTGTGAATATGGTACCATCACTACATTACCTCCCCCTCTAAAAACTAAATAATCATTAATTAAATTTAATTTATATTAAAGATCACTACCTTATTTTTGGTATTTGTGGTTTATTGCTTATCTTCTATTAAAGAAAGCTTGATGCTGTCAATTAATATATTCTTAATTTTATTTCCCATTTAAGCTTTTTACAGAAAATTCATGCTACGCTGATAAATAACGTAAAACACGAATTTTCGCCTTAAATCAGAAAAATTACAATATAAATAGTAACTTGCACTCATAAACAATAATGGTTTTATTAGTTTTGCTTTACAGATCTTTGGAAAATATACATGGGTTGTAATGTTGTCTGGTAGACTTCTCGTCGCAGAGGGTTAAGCAACTCTAATTTTTGATTAACTTATCTCAAATATGTACATTGCCCTTATACTTCAGACTTAACCCTCCAACTTGAGAAGCAAAAAAACGAAAAACAAAAAATATGTATGTACTCGTATGTAAATCCGAAAAACAAATCTTCACCGACTCATTATAATTCTGATTATCGAGCGTATCGTGTTTTATGCCACACACATTATAAGACATTATTATAACTACATCAAGCGTTAGCAGCAGCAAATGTGGCAACTTAAACAAATCATTATATTAAAATAAAGAACGGTGGGCTTATGAGCAGCGGCAACAAAATAAACATTTTTATTTTAAACTTTTAATACAAATACGCATTCATATATTTGCTAATTTGCACTTATTTAAATCTTTTCTGGTACACACATCATTATAGAAAAAATATTTTTAATTTTCCATGGGTTTTTCATTGCTAATGATGCTTTTCATGTTTTAGCCTTGTATTTTTGCCATTTTACCAGCAGCACCAGCATCACAAAGTGACAGCGTGTTGCTGTTGCAAAAGGTAATTGCATAGATTTAGTTTTGCTTTATATAATTGGCTGGCAGCCAGTATTTCTTTGGCTGTACCGAGTATTTCTCTTCTTGTTCTACTCGAAATGAACACACACCTCAGATAAACAAATTTATTCAAAGATGTCCAATTTAAAGTTAAACATGAACGCTTTTACAATTAATAACAAGTCAATGGATAAAAAAATTGTTTTAAATTTATTGTTATTTTATGGAATTGCCACAGATCTTCTAATGCACATGTGATTTGTTCTCCCTATTCGTTTAGTTTCTATTTGGTCATGCAGTTTTCGTTTCAGTTTATTATATTTTACATGTACATATGTATGATGAAGTTATTTCCGTTGCCAGTATCAATGGCCAGAAGTAAATCAAGTAATTAATAACATTATTGTGTTTGATATCGTATTTGTGAGCTGCCTTACCGATTTCTAAAAAAGGTCAAAATCGAGAATCGGTTGAATTATTTCAAAAGTTGATTTTTTTTATAAATACATAAGGTATTTGCTCATTTTGTCCATTAGAAAAAATTCTGAGATTTGCTTCTACTAGAATATTGGAGAGTTTTCTGAAATCTTAAACGACTTTCCACAACTAAATGAAATCAGCAGAAAATCTCGAAACTCGACCTTAGAGACACGGCAGCAGAAGCGTGTATAATTATTTTTCTGATTCAGATGTCATCGACTAGGCCGTGTTCCATTTAGTGCATCTAAAATATCGTGAGCTACAAAATTCGTCAGAGCTGAAGAAAAGTACCAATTGTACTAAAAAGTGTCTACAGCAAAATCCAACAAAAGCGATATCACTTAAACTTTAAAATTAATCTCCGTATCTACTGCTGCAACAGAAATTAAAATGCATTAAAATCAAGTGTTAATACTTTGTATAAAATCGTATGACTTTCGATTTCTTTCGAAAAAACTTATCTACCAAAAATCGGATTTAAACATTATAAAGTTCATCAAAAATCCAATACATTACTATATATTTACCATCTTATTTCACTCTTTTTGGACTAGGAAAATTGAAATAAGAAAACACAGTCTATGCGAGAACAAACAAGGGAAAATAACAGTAGTAGACGGATAAGGGGATTCTAGCCTCTGGTTAGCTGATTTATATATAAATAAAAGCCGATTTAGGGATAAATTAAAATTAAAGAGAATTTATTGAATTTTTGTAGAACTTTTTTTATAATTTTTTAAATCAGATTTTTGGTTTTTGTACAAAATTTTAAAATCGTTCTTAAGAAAAAACTTAAGAGAGGAAAAACTTGAACTATAACCTGATGCGCAAATGTACAAAACCAAAAAATCTAATTTAAAAATATTATAAAAAAGTTAAAAAAAAACTCAATAAATTAATATTTGCATCGCTGAGTATGGTGAATTATTAATATACAAAAATATTTACTCGTATGTTAATAAATAAAAATAAAATACCGCTTGTTCAGAGACAGCAAACACTGTACAAACAATGCGGGCAGTTAACAAAATGTATATGTGATTCAATATGAGATGAATATAGACAGTTGTGAGATTGTTAATCCCCGAAAACAGCCACACACCAAACAATTATCAAGGATACTATCACTCCCTTCCTGCGTTTTAGGTTTCAACCACAGCCAGAATGTTTCAGACAAGGTAGGTACCTCAACCATGATCTGCCCGGGTCGAACCGCAAGCAGAGCTACTCGTGGGCCATTCTGATTCCCGTTCTGCCAATTTATACTCTTGGTAAGGGTTTCGGAAGCCAACACAACATAAGTCATGCGGCTTCCTAGAGTTTTGTTTGCCGTACCAAACGAGGTACCCCTTCTCCTCTTTTCCTCGAAAAACAGAACACCCAAGTTAGAAATACGCCAAGGCAAAACCTGTTCCCCGGGGGGATGAATATAGACAGAGAATAATTTAATCGCTCGGCGGCTGAGTGTTTAATGTAGCATTTCATGATATGACATGACCCGATTCCAAATCCGAAGGGGCGCTGATGAGTAGTAGTGTAGCGACTACGAAATAGCTGGTTGTCCCCCAGCTAAAAATTTTATTTTTATTTTTCTTGTCTTCTTCAATCTAAAATTATTGATCACAGCAAATTTGTATTGTAAAAAATCCTTAGGAAAAAAATTAAGAAAGTAAAAACTTCAACTAAAACCCGATGTACAAATGTACAAAAACTAAAAATCTAAAAAAATTTACGAGTAAAGGCCAGTAATCAGTTCTTACGGAAATTCTGGTGCCCATAAGAATTGTGTGTAAAAGTTACGGAATTTCAGGTTGGTAAATTCCTTATATAAATTTTCGGATACTGGTACGGAGTTCTTAAAGAAAAGTAAAATGAATTTTTGATATTTTTTTTTATTATTACAGGTATGCTAAAAGTAAAAGTGGAGACTTTTTTTCGTTAATTGAAACAAAAATTAATGTTCATGCATTTATTTGCCTACGGAATTTTTGACAATTTGTTAATAAAATGGAGGAAGAATTGTTTGCCGTATATTTGGACGGTGAACATAGCATGAGGTAAGTACTTTCATTTTTACATATAGCTTTTCTACACCAACCTACACAATCATTTTTCCGTGTAGAAATAAATGTATATTTCCAAACCTGAATTTCTGTAAGAACTCCATACCGGCCTTAAATTAAAAAAAAAATTTAACTTTTTTGAATTGCACGAGAATGAAGTATTTCAAATATAATCGTTTTCTTATTTATAGTTTTTTATGTTCTTAAATACCAAGGGAGATATTCATGCTATTAAAATATTAAAAAAAAATCCAGTAAATCAAATAAAAAGGAAACCTGAGTTCCTCAGAGCCACTTTTAATTATAACCTTTCAGCTAAATGACTTTAAGTTAGCAACACTGCTTTATTTCACTGCTTATATAACAGCTGATGTTTGCTTTTTGCTTAGTTCGATTTGGTATTTCATTATGAATGGGCTTATATCAAATACAATTTAAAGAATCATACAAAGTAGCAAGTGATATCGAGTTTTCTTTCAAACTTTTGATGGTGCTTATTTTTGGTTGAACTGTTACTTAAAAACCCAGAATATTTGGAGTGAAGATAATCTTCAAGTCATCACTTGAACACACGCTAGTGGCGTGGTTATTAATATGTCACTAAGATGACGTGATTGGATTATCTTCTTTAGAATTATGGAAAGTCAAATTTCTACATCGATAGATCGGATTAAATACCTGAAAATCAACATCCGAAAAGTTACTGTCGAGCGTTGGAAAGGTGATTTACCAACAACATACACGCAAGAAACAACTTTTCGTCTAGCATTGGCTGGACCTAAGTCAATAAAATTTTTCAATATTAATTAATTTTTTTTTCTATATTAATTAATAAATTTCTATTTTTAAGATTTTTATACGTATTGTTAGTTCTTTTAGAAGATACCATAAATAATTGAATTATATAAAAAAAAAAAATATGGTCACAAATGAAAGAAAAGCACGCCTCAGCAGTGGCGGCCACCTAACTACAATCATATCTAGATGAATGACGCTCGTTTTTAAAACATTGAAATATCTCTTTGTTTTATTATGATGCAAACTCTAAAAAACACTCTTTGTAGCTATAAATTTTTGAATTAAACTTTTCACTCTTAACCGACAGTTAGATCTACAGATTGTATGAGAACTAGATGTAAGTGATTTTAAAACTTCTTTAAAATAGGACCAAGTTAAAGAACACCGCTGACTTACTCACAGCTCTTCTAGTAGATTCCTTCTTGATTGCAGGTTGACACACTAAAAAATTTTAATTGGTATTATTGAAATTGCTACTAGTACTCGTAAAACATAAAAAACAAAACAAAAAAGTCAAAACAATATCATTACATTCCTTTTAGCAGATTCCTTTATTTCATTAATTTTAAATTTCAACGGTCGTATTCATAAAAAAGTTAAACAGCTACTCAAATCATGTTTAGGGGAAATCCGATCAAATTGTATTCATAAACGAATTTTACGTTAAAATGTTCTTTTTAACAGCTTTTTAAGTCAATCATTTTTAAAACTGATTGCACCCATTTTTAAGCAAATTTTAAGGTGACGTTTGTGTTTTTGTTTATTATTTGTTTACATTTTATAAGTTATGAAAAAGTTTATTTCAATATAAAAATGTATTTTTGATCACGGATTCGCTGCTCTTAATAACAATAATTGGTAAAACAGATTCTTATTTAAGATGTCAGATAATTTTATTTCTGTGTGTGTTCTTTTTTTTTAATAGAAAATGTGGATACTTACGTATTAACGCCACCACGGAACAATTTAATGGTTAGTAAGTGTGGACAATCTAAATCTAAATAATTTTTTATAAAATCAAAACATTTCAGAAACCAAAAAACTTTTTTTAAAAATTGAAGTGTTTATTATAGATCAAGAATCAAAAATGTCTTTATTTTTTTTAGCTGATATTGTCGCCATATGAACTCTGCTAAATAAGATTCCAAATGATGTCTAGCTGTCTCCCTATGTCTCTTATTTCTCTATTTAACGCTGCCCCATATTCTCCCGACTGTTTGTGTATGAAGAATGGTGGCGTTAATACATAAGTACCAAAATATGGCCCAAGTTTTGAATAGTCAGCGACAAAAAATATTTAAGGGAAGAAGTAATCCATTTATTGTAGATTACTCTTAAGCAATTACGCTTTGAAAAGACGACAGCAAAAACCTTTCAAAGAATGAAGTAATCTATTTGATTGTGGATTCCAGATAAACAATTACGCTTAAAATTTTTTTCGGTATTTTTATTGATTACTAAGATTTCGTCTATTTACAATATCATTATATGTTAATAAAATATGATGCACATTAGTGATGCGTAAAAGAACTAAACAATAAAAAAGAAAACTCGTTATTCAAATTTTTTTCTATGCGTAAGCAAAAGCATCCAAGGTAATAGCTTTCCAACTCAGTATTTTTGGGTATTCAATTGAAAGATAAAATGTATTTATTTGTTTTTTCATTGGTTTTCATAAACAGCAATACAAAACATTTCTTTATATGATGACTACAAATAACCGTTTTTAATGCAACACAATGATTCAAATGACGATTGTCTGTTATGGCGTTGCCAGTCACAAATAGAGAATTTCAATAAAATCATTTTTAGCTAAAATGCTGTTTATGAATACGTTTTTATAAAATCAGTTTTTTTGCTGAAAAATTTATTTTAACTAAAAAGCTGTTGAAATGCAGATTAGTGTTTTTTTATGAATACGACTGCAAGTGTCCAGCATAAAACTGGACAGGAACTACAATTACTTGATTTCACAAAGACAAAAAATGTTTATCAGTTCACAAATAACAACGAAACTATTTCTTGGCAAATTGACAATATTTCCTTCCTTTTTACTTACGTGACCATAACAAAAAGTTACTTTGACTACCAACCTTGACCCAAACTCTAAACTTGTTGTTTATCAGGAATTATAAAATCTAAAAACATACGTATGTAGAAAATCTAATACATCTTGCAAAATAATTTGTTAAGTCCATTCTTTCTATTTAAGTTCTTAAAGACGCAACATAATGTTGACAATTTGTTTTATATAAAACGTGATTTGAATTTCAAGATTTTCTCAAATTTCTCAAATTTTATTTTTTTAACATGTTGGAAAAGGATAATAAAAAACTATATTCGCCCCGTTTGTACGTGTGAATGTGTGTATACGTTCCTTTTTAATAAATTACGGTAATTTTAAAGAAAATAAAATTGAAATAATTTATCTATGGGAACGAAGGAACATGCTCGAAACGAAATCAGAAAATGTAACAAATTCATTAAAATTAATGCGCGTGTATGTGTGTGTTTTTTCGTTTTTTTTTATATGAAGAAAAACATACATACCTAAATATTTGCGGGTAATCATTGCATGATTGCATCATGTTGTAATAATGTGGAAAATAAGAATGAAGTAACAAAAACAAAAATACTTTAAACAAGAAAATTCCAACCACAATTGTACTCGTAATATCTGTGTTTTTCTTTTCTCCCTTAATGAGATAGAAAAAATACCTTTGGCAAGTTGTAATTCATTATAATATTTTATTTTTTACTGTAACTCAAAACAACAATAATAACAAACAACGACTACAAAGGTTGCCAAAAAATGTAAAAGAAATATTCTTGAAAGTATTGTCACCATTTTGTAATATCTAATGCACTATGGTACCGAAGCATCTTTTAATGAGTTAGAAATTGTAAATAGCTCAATCTTCGAAAAATTTCTGAACCCGTCTTCTGGTCTGTGAGACCGGTGGTGTGAAAACCATTCGTATAACTTTATTGTCAGTTATAGTTTTCTGCTGGGATGTGTTTCATGATATAAACAATTTTACAGCATGTCTTACGAAAGTGTCATGAAGATGTCATCTAGAATACTTTCTCAACATTGTTATTTTTAATGCTCTAACTAAAAATATTTACGAATTTTAATATTTAAGTAAAATAGCTTAAATTAATACAACATCTTTGTTTAACTGTCAAAGTACATAAATAAAAAAGAAAACATGAACTATAAATAGCACGTATCGAAACCGGTGTCTTCATCAATCAAAGCCAAATTTGCATCACCATTCGCAGGTAAAAAAAGTATTTGCAAAGCGCATTGGTTTCAGCTTTGTGTTATCGTCCAGTTTCAGATCATAGATCTTCTAAATTTTCAACAAATTCTACTCCTAATTGCAAACCATTTCTAAATACACTATGAAAGCTGATCTTTCAAAAGAATTACAAGATTAACTATTAAAAATTATTCACAGTACTTAGTCTTCGCTCACTCGCGAAGATTTTCTTGACGCAACAAATATTTATATCCGCTAACTAGACAAACAATCCAATTTCAGCATTTGCAATATCGTGTTATTGCTTCGTTAAAGCCCACTTCTGGATGCTATTGGTGGGAAGAAGAAATGTCTTTTAAACAAATTTTTTCATTAAACCAGTGCATCATACTTTGTTTACTAGGCCGCAAGCATTTCAGTTAGCGTTTTTTTTTTTTTGTATAATTTAAACTATTTCAGAGAAAAAATTAGAGCAACATTGTTTACTTGACGTTATAATTTTCAAAAAAGAATAGTAGTGCTTTGTCTTCCATCCTGTGTGTACGTGTTTTCTTATGTTTTCACTGGCGTTTGCGTTTTTTTATATGTTCGTTATTAATTTTTTTTGAATACATATAATTCATTACCTTGCAGTGTAAGAGGTGTTGGACTGAATTTAGATTTTTTTTATTATCTTGGACCAGTGCTCAGCGGATGAACCCTACATATGCAGTGTATTGTAGAAGAACTATGATAATAGGTTGTGAGGAGGAGGAAAGAGGGAGTAGTGTTTGTAAACATTTACTTAAACTTTCCAACGTTATAACAGACAGAAAATACGTCTTATTTCATAGGCGGAGCGTACGGTTGAAATGCATAGTACGATTCCCCGGGCAATCGACCAACCATAAATGGATGAGCTCTGGACGATGAACGCGTACTACGTAAAACCCTGAGAGTTTCGGGAACAAGATCTCTAATCTTGTCAGAGCAAAATCCATTGTAGTTACGATAGAACAAAGTAATGCGCCCCATACTGTATCGATGCTCCAGTGAGTCAATAGAGTTGGATACCCTACCGTCATCGATCAGCTTGTTCGCCCTCTCCTGCACACGGTCGAGCATACCCAAAATAAACTTTGAGGAACCGGCCCAAACATGACTGTTGTAGGTAGAATAAATATTTGTAGTATGCATAGTAAGGAGGTCGTATGGAACGAAGTACATTTGATACAGTTTCAAAAACCCGAGGCACTTGAGTGCTTATTTAGAGACAAGAAAGATGTGTTCAATCCAGCGAACATCACACTGTATCTTCATTCTAAGAACGTCAAGAGCATCAGATTCCTCAAAATTTATACCATCCATGAGTACAGATGAAGCAGAATTTGCCATTGTTTGTTTGTGTGTTCATAAGCAACATTGGATTTTACAAGCATGTAAGGCGACTCTGCTTTTACGACCCAATTTTTTTTAAGCATTTTTTTATTTATTGAATCTTCAAAATGAACTAACAATAAGTATTCAAATCTTAATACCAAATTTAAAATTAAAAAATGTGATTCTTAAGTCCGGCCAATGCTAGACAAAAAGTTTTATTATGCGGGAGCTATTTCGGTAAAATCACCTATTGAGCAATCTGATGGTGGCAGCGGTATCCCTTCTTTTAAGCCGAGTGTGGCCGCCAAAATTAGGTATATTGCGCGCAAGAGCGTTTGGATGAAGTTCCAGTTTACTGACATACCTTGTCGCGTACTTAGAAAACTCCTCTTTTACCAGCGGAACACTCAGATCTCTATGAATTCGTGAATTTTTTACATATCATGGAGCTGCAGTAATCGTTCGAAGAATTTTGTTTTGTCGCCTTTGGATTTTTTCAACGTTTGTCGTTGAGGCGGTGCCCCATAACTGAATTCCGGAACACCATATAGGCTTTAGTATTGCGTTGTATAACAAAAGTTTGCAATCTAATTTCAGTGTCGAATTTCTGCCCATAAGCCAATTTAGCTGCGCTGCTTTTAGTTTTAACTGAGTGACCTTTGCTTCAATGTGAGACTTCCACGTTAGCCTACGGTCCAGGTGAATACCAAGGTACTTGACTTCGTTGTGCTGTGGAATAGGTGAGTTGTTAATTTGGATAGGCGGACATGTTTGCCTACACAGTGTGAATGTAACATGAGTACATTTCTGTTCATTAACTTTGATTTTCCAAAGTGTTAGCCATTTCTCTAATATTGAAGTATATTCCTGTAAATTTCGTGATGCTAATTGGTGGTTTTCATGAACACTCAAAAACGCTGTGTCATCTGCAAAGGTAGAAGTGTGGATTCCGGATGTCGTTGGCATGTCAGACGCGTAAATCAAATATAAAGTAGGCCCCAGTATGCTGCCTTGGGGAACTCCTGCCTTGATTGGCTGAGTTGGGCTTATAAAGTCGTCTTCTCTGATAACAAACTTCCGCCCGTATAAGTAGCTTTCCAGAAGCTTGTGTGTATTTGCAGGCAAGTTTAGCTTTATTTTGTGCATCAAGCCGTCGTGCCACACTTTATCAAAAGCTTGAGAAATATCAATGCAAAGAGCTGAGCAATACTTCTTCTCCTCAAAGGTTTGTCTTATGACATTGACTGGTCTGTGCGTGTGTTCTATGGTGCTATGCTTAGCCCGAAAGCCAAATTGATGATCAGGGATGCATTCCACATTGTTCAATATTGGACTCAACTTCGCCATTAACAATTTTTCGAATAGTTTTGAAATTGTTGGTAAAAGACTTATTGGTCTATATGATTCTACCTTAGTTAGATCCTTCCCTGGCTTGGGTATCATAGTAATCATTGAGACCTTCCACTCTGCAGGATAATACTCAAGGCGTAAAATGGCGTTAAAAATAAAAAGTAGAACTCTTTTTGCTACACGAGGTAACTGCTCAAGCATTTTACCAGTAATTTGATCAATGCCTGGAGCTTTCCTGGGGTTTGTATTACCGATAACATTTGCGACATCTTGAAAACTAAGTCTGAAAGGCACAGGCGGTCTAGTAGCGTATGACGGTACTTCCGCTGAATTACTCGTTGAATCATTTGTAATAAAAACATTTCTCAAATGTTCGACATACAACATTCCCTTTTCAGAATCGCTTCTTGCCCAGTCGCCAGTTGAATTTCGCAAAGGTGGCTTACCTATTACGGGTCTTTTCAGACCTTTTGTCGCTTTCCACAAGGAATAATCAGATTGAGGGGTACCATCAAGGCTTTCCAAATATGTTTTAAGGGAAGCCTTTCTATGGACGTCAAGCAGATTTCTTAGCTGAGTTATGCATTCCCGTAGCCTAGTTTTAAGCTGGGGCGACCTGCGAAGTTGCCACTCTCTTCTGACTCTTCTTTTTTCTGACAGAAGTTGCTCAATTTCAGATGAATAAGTTCTATTGCTCTCATTTCTAGGTCTTAAATGACTAGTGGTAGCATGCTGTACGGCCAGTTTGAGGTTTTCAGAAAAATTGTTAATTGACACATCAATATCCTCAGGCGTTCTCAAGGCGATATTTTCAGTACAATGTGTGCTCAAAAATTTTTTGTACTTTAACCAATTAACAGTCAACGGTGAGCCAATCTCTTGGGGGGACGAAACAGAGATTATAGTGGGAGAGTGATCTGATGACAAATCTAATGAAGGCTCCACTTGCATCCACTCTAAAGGAAAATTTTTCCAACTCCAAAATCTATAACGTCTGGGATCTTTCGTCGGTCTGTCGGCCAGTAAGTGGGGTGTCCGCTTGAAACCACATCTAAGCCCATTTTGGAAACGGTGTCAAAAAGCACACGGCCTTTCGAGGTAATTAAACGTGATCCCCAAAAAGTGTGTTTAGCGTTATAGTCGCCAGCCGCTAAAAATCGAGGCCCAAGTGATTTGAAAAAATTTGAATATTGGCTTTCTGTTATTGAAAATCGGGGCGGTGAGTAAATCGAGGAAATAACGATTTTTTCATGAAAATATTCAATGCATATATTAGTTGCTTGGATATACTCCTCACGTGTCTCGTTCATTAAATAGTGCTTAATTCTGGATTTTATTAGAATTGCCGATCCTCCGCAAGATCTTCCGCGGGGATCTTTAGTGTCATATAATGCGTACCCATTAATTTTGAAATAACTGTTGGTTGTCAAATGGGTTTCAGCAATCAATGTTATATCGATTTGCTTTTCCATAAGGAAGTGCTCAAGTTAATTTTTGTGTTGGCGAATGCCGTTTGCGTTCCAGAAACATATTTTTAACCAACTCATTTTTTTAAAATTGCCTGCAAAATAGTGGATTGCATTTTCAGCATTTCCTGCATCATGTTCGTCATGGAAACCGTAAATGTATTTATAGATTGAACAAGAGTCTGCAGAGTTGCCTCAAGATTGCTAAAATTTTGGTTGGAGTTTTGAGGCTTGGGCTCCTGATTCAAATTTGGTTTATCGGATTTTACCACATTCGCATAAGAAATTTGTTGGGGGTTTTGCACGTTTTGGCTGGTTGGCTGGCGTACCTGGGGAAAATTGGTTGTAGAAATGGTGTTTGACTGCTGGGGTGGCATATTTAAAATTGATGGCCTATTTGTCATTGAACTCTTGAAGTGAGTATAGACAGGGCAACCCCTGTAGTTTGCAGTATGGTTACCTCCACAGTTACTGCATTTTTTAACGCTCGCGTCAGTCTTAGGTTTTTTGCACTGTGATGTACCGTGAAGTTCACCACACACAACGCAAACTGCGGGCAACTTACAATAGGCCTTGGTATGGCCAAATTCTTGGCAGTTTTGGCATTGGACGGGCCCTAGACGCTTATGAGGCTCCTCAACGGTAACCTTACGATGCAAAAGATATTTGAGGTTATAAATTGGATGTACTTCATTCTTTTTCATGAGAACATCTCTAGGTTCCAATTCAACCCTAAACATGGGTTGACGAATTTTTTCACGGTTTCTAATATTAACCACATTTTTAATTTTGAAGCCATTGTCTTCTAGTCCGTTTTTGTCCTCATTCGTGTCAACAAAAGGGTCAATACCTTTTACAACGACCTGAATACCTTTGGCACTTTTAAGCTGATATGTGTAAAATGATCGTTTCTCCTTCTCTAGAACGTCAGACAACTTTCGGTATTCATTTTCACTGTTTACCTGGATTTTCGTTTCATTGATGCCGCCGTGCTTAACCGATGTTACGTTAAAAGTGTCTTTGCCGCATGTCGCAATAAGTTGCTCTACCAGGTCACTAGAGGTAGGCTCTCGCAAATATATTGGTGGCGGCTTAAAGGTTTTTTTAGATATAGTTGGCTCATCTGTTTGCAGTATAGCAAACCTATTATTATCCGTTGCCGAAGTCCTATTATCATCTTTAGAAATTTTCGGTTTAGATGATATTTGAGCTGATTTGGGGCTTCGCTGTCTTTTAACCACGGTTATGTACCTGTCCATGCCTACTTGGGTTTTTGGCTTATCATCAACAATTAAACTGGAAGATGTTTTGTCTTCAGTTGTAACAACAATATTTGGCGAACACGATCGCGGGCGTTTCCTATCTCTTAGAGACAGGAAATTTTCCAATGATTTTTTCACAGATTCTTCCTCTGAAATCCAAAGATTTTTTCTACCGGAGCTAAGCTCTTTTTCAGAATTACAGCTAATAGGTGCACTCATGCAATTAATTGTTTCTATTTTTTAATTTACAATTTAAAACAGTATTTAAAAAATGTCACAAATTTTTCTTGTAAACAAAAACACTCTGTTCACCTATTACGGTTTTTACTTAATCCCGTTATATTTTTTTTTTTTTACTTTGCGATCAAAAAACAAACACGTCCGTTCACTATCGAAGCTAAACAACGACCCAATTTAAAGATTAATAGAAGATCACTATTCAGTGAATCATTAATATTTAGCCTCTTAACAGCGGTAGCGATGTCTGATAGGCTGGGCCTATAACTAAGAGAAAATAAGTAGCAAATGCTGCTGTCAGCCGCGAAAGAGTGGTTACGTTTGGAAGTTTGATAGAGAAGGTTATTGAGGAAAATAAAAAAATAGGGTAGGAGAAAGAACGGAGCCTTTTTAATCTTGAATGTTGATATTTTTTTCAACTAAACGATTTTTTCATGCATTAACAAATTTTTAGTTCGTTCCATTGCTGTTTACACCACTGCTTGAAATCTAATGATATGATATTGGCGGTCACTTTCAATCCATATAAGGAGTTCCTTGTTATGTTTAATACATAAAAATTGCATGTAAGTTATATTACTGTTATAAGAAACCATTAATATAATTTTCTTCAGTCCAGATTTAGTAGCAATTATATCTTTCTTACCTTATATCATGTTATACGAAATTTTACTTTTTATAAAACGTAGTAACCACTACATTCATAACATTACTATGATACCCTATTTAAATAAATTTAAAGACCTTTAAAATGTAGATTTATCAAGAACAGTAGTTTCGATGATTCGTAATCGCAAGAAGCCATCCATTGTTTACGAATTTCTGTTTTAATTAACAATATGAATTAAAGCAATATTTCCATTTATTAGCTAAAATTAAACAAGTAAGAGTGTAGTATATTCCACCGGGACAAATCTAAAATACCATTCACAATAGGCACGTAAATACATTAAAAATTTGAACTAAATATGTTCAGATATTATGAACCGGTATCGGCGAAAAAATGTGTTCACCTTGTAATCGCCATGCCAAAAATGTAATCAATCTTTCACAGAACAATTGGTTTAGGTGTATATTGGAGATTTTCTGTATTTAAGTAACCTCGTTTTATTACCAAAACTGCTTTTAAGTAAAAAAAAAATTGTTTCAGGGAAAAATCGGAATTGGCTACATATATATCGGGTATATAGGGACCGATATCGAAAATTTTCATTTGCTATATTTAAAATATCTTCTTATATTATCAGAAACGCTTCTCAGCAAAAAAATTGATTGATGGAAAATCCGGTGTAGGCTATATCTCGAGTATATGCGGACCGATGTGGGAAATTTCTATTTCTTGTATTTTGGTAACCTCCTTTTATTACCCGACCTGCTTCCAGATAATTATACGTATTACATGTTTCATTTTTTTGGAATTATCAAAACAGGCTTCGTGAATCCCCGAAGTCCTGCTACTTCCTCGGAAGCAATACGGAAACTCAGTTTACACACTAAATCAGCAACAGTGTATATACAGCTTTATATGCCTGAATAATTATTCATATGGAGTGACTTTCGAGTGTTGCGAACATACAGGCAAACAAACATACAAGTGAAACCAATAAAAGCTTATTAAAAAATAAAAAGGTATGTATGTGCTGTTTATAGAATACATACGACCTACTCCTATCGAAAATTTTTAGCAAAATTTCTCAAGCGATTGCTCGTCTATTTGGAAAAGATCTGAAACAGCCAATTTATTTATAAGATGTTGAACAGATTTTGTAACAAAAAAATAAATAAATAAAAATAAAAAAACGAAATAAAGCCGGAACCGAAATGCATCAAATTATTGCGTTATAACGCTTTTTTCAAGAGACCAACATTTTGTTACACATTATTGAGGTTTTCGACTTTACGGGTATCCAATTTCCGAGCTTTTACTGTATAAACAAAATATATTTACTTGAGTTTTTCATTTTGGGTAAAGTAGTGTCCAGTTTTGTAGTATTGCTACGGGAAAAAACAGAACTTTTTTTAAATTTTTAGAACATTTGTTTAGTTTTCAGCCCATAGTGCACCTGCAGCAAATTATATTTTATATTTATTCCCGGTAATGCTTTGCATGAACACACCGGTATAAGTTGAGACAAATATACAAAGTATTTATTTTTCTATATATAGTGCAAATATCTTGTTCATTTATTTGTTTTTCCCCCCTTATTGTTTTCAATGTTGTTTTAGTGTCTGAGGTGTGAGACATTTACTTAACAATAGACCGAAAGACACAAGAACAGGCAAAATGTTCATACGAGTGTCTTTTAGTAGTTTATCGAAATGATTCGCAAACTATAGGACAGTTTTATGGATGAATGGTTTAGTTTGGTGGCTGCTTGTTTTGTTCGCTTCATTCGCCGACTAGTTGGTTGTTGGTTGGGTATAATTTATGCATTATTTTCGTAGACAGAACATAAAGAAGAACAGACAGTATAACACGACAGATCATGTCAAGCAAAAAATGTTGCACTCATAGTTCTTCTATAGAGCAAAAAAGCATCACGTGAACACAACAAATGGTGCAACTAACTAAATTGTTTTCAACATTTAAAAAATTATTTGTAAACGCAAAATAAATTAATTAAAAATATCAGGTTGTTTAAAAATGCGTAGAATAAAGTATAGATGAGATAAGCTGATATTCAACATGATTTGAGTGCATGTGTATATAAATAGGTCTCAGGTGAAAATAACGAAATTATTAGAAAATATTTATAATCAACTTCCTTTTCCATGAAGGGATTTTTTACCTAGAGTCTTACTATTTAAGATAAATTATTAGATGTGATCCAGTTGTGGACGATTTGCTAATCAAATTATGAATGCGAGAAAACGCCGTTAGAACTAAAAGATGGATTGAATATTAAAATACAAAAATATGTATGTTAATAACTAAAAAGAAATACCGCTAGTTCTGAGACTGCAAACGCTGTACAAACAAAGCGGGCAATCAACAAAACTGCATATGTGATTCAATGTGAGATGAATATAGATAGAAAATAATTATATGCTCGGTGGCTGAGTGGTTAAAGCAGCAGATCATGATACGTTATGACCCGAGTTCAAATCCCAGTGGGTGCTGATGAGTAGTGCTGCGACTACGAAACAGCTAGTTGTCCCCCAGCTAAAGATTTGATTATTATTTTACTTGTCTTTTTCAATCAAAAATTATTGATCACAGCAAATCCTTCTTAAGAAAAAACTTAAGAAAGGAAAAAACTTGAACTGAAACCCGATGTACAAATGTACAAACCAAAAATCTAATTTAAATATTATTAAGTTCAACAGAAATTAAATAAATTAATGCACAATTGAATAACAAATCCATGTTTAATTAATTAATTAAACATGGATTTGTTATTCAATTGTGCACCTGCAGAGTGTATTGTACATATACATATGTAAGCACATTTCTTTTTGTATTCTAATTCGCATTGTCTTTACTTTAAATATCTTATATTTTTAATTCAATACCTTTTGTCTATGAAAGTTTTATATATTCCTTGTATGAGTCTGAACACAATGTGTGCGATGCGGTACGATTTCGCGTTCCGGGAGAGAAAAATAAACATAATACAACGAAAGACGGCGACGGCAATGTTTGTGCATATATTTTTATAAAATTTTCTAAAAAAATTACTGTTTGTATTGAGTATTTTGTAATGGCAGTAAATAAAAAAATTAAAGCTGTTAAAAAAATTCAATATTCGTATTATTTGATCTTGTTTATAAAAATTTTTCTAAATTCTTCCAGCTAAGATCTTTGTTTTTGTTGTATTTATTAAAAAAGGTTTAACAAGTTTTATTTTCGATATTTCGATAAAAGTTCGTTATCATCGTCAAAAAAATTAAAATATACACATTTGTTTTATATGTGAAATTAGAAACCACGAAACATAGTAACAGAAGATGGTTGGTAAGACCCTTAGTGTATATTCATTTGAAAACCGCATACCTCCGGGTGCCGATTATTACTTACCTTACTGGAAGTAGAAGTGGCAATGTATAATGTTAAGTCTGCAGTATGTTTAGAAATATGACTAAAAACTTCTTGCTTCACCATCTCCAAACCAAATTTTGTACAACTTTTAATTAAGCTTGTAGCATGATCACGACATAAGTTCATTCTTTTAGCCATAACATGAATGCATCCTATTAAAGGCATGTACAAAAAATAATTAAAAGAATATTAAGTTACTTTTAAATCCATATCCCTCGTCACTTGACACCTTTTCTCTCTATGTGGCTTATCCTAACATAAGCGATTGGTCCCAAATATCATCTCCTTTTTTGAAAAAAATGGTATTTCTCATTTTTTGGGGGCCATAGACAATAAACACATAAATATTACTTCACGATTGCAAATTATAAACAGTCATACTTCCTAACTTCTTCTATAATTCTTTCGTTATTGTTTATTTTTTTTTTTTCCTCTAACTTTAATATATTTTTTAAACTTTTATATTTCATGACAAAAATTTTAAAACTTCAAAATCATGTGTTTTGTTTACAATAATGTTGTGGAAATCGCCAATTATTCAAAAACTATTGCAATATCGCAAAAACAAAAGAGAGTCCAAAATTTATAGAATACAAAAGTCCGCAATAAAAATAAAATAGATTTTAATTTTATGCCATTCCGCACTGCGGTTTTTTACTTCAAAACTTGTATGAAAAAACGCACCGCTATAAATTATCGATACATTGTGTTCAGACTCTAAACAGGGAATTACTACACTCTATGGCATATCTGAAACAGAGTTTTCTAGGAGCTTGACACGAAAGTAAATTCTAAAATACGATCTCCAAAACCTTTTAAATTTTCACTTCAAATATTTTAATTGAACAGTTATAATAATTTTATATCAAATTTCAGAATTGGTATATCCACCGAAAACTTTCACGTAGTATAGTACCAAAGTGGTAGAAGCGGTCGTCACATTTGGTGTACTTGGAAGCAATACGAGTAATCTCAATGTCGTATAAAATATTTGCTTCGCGTCATGTTTCAAATTCATATTCACGATAAAAGATTACATATGTACTTTTACGAAAACTTGTATTGCAATGAACTGATTAGTGAATTCTTTCTACGCAAATTCTATGAAGCCTTTTTTAAACACTATGTATGATTTTTCTAGGCAAACTGACAACTTACATACGGTTTATAATTTTTGCTTGCACACTTTCGTGCAAGATGCTTTTCTACGAGGGCGGTTCGGAAGCTTCTTAGCCTAGAAAGAGAATAGTTAGTTTTTAAAAATTTTTTTTATTTTTCAATATAATCTTCTGAAACTTGAATACACTTAGTCCAACGCTTTTCTAGCAATTCTATCCCCTGATTAAAATAGTTCTCCTTAAAGTTTGCAACCGTAATTGCATCTTCATTTGAGGTAAAACGCTTGCCTGCAATACTTTTTTTAGATTTGGGAACAGGTAAAAGTCACTGGGAGCTAAATCAGAAGTCAAGCAACTCGTACTTTATTTCGTGGATTTTAGCCATTGTTAAAACACTCTTGTACGCTGGTGCGTTACCTTGATGAAAAATTATTTTTTGTGTTGTAAGCCAGGACATTTTTCTCGAATTTGTACATTTAATTGATCCAAAAGGTTGCAATAGTACTCTGAATTTATTGTTTTACCCTTTTGCAGATAGTCAATCAATAAAATACCTTTAAAGTCCCAAAAAATCGTTGCCATACCCTTACCAGCCGATTAAATTGTTTTTGCCTTCTTTGGGGCACTTCCTCCAGCTTCAGTCCATTGTTTGGATTGTTCTTTTGTCTCTAGAGTATAGTGGTGGATCCATGACTCATCAACAGTTATGTAATGACGCTTAAAATCCATTCTATTTCGCTTAAAAATATCCAAAAAAGCTTGAGATATGTTTATTCTAATGCGTTTTTGGTCGACTGTTAACAAATGCGGCACCCATCTTGCAGAAAGATTTTTCATCTGTAGTTCTTCATGCAAAATTAAATGGAGTTGATCGTTTCAGATGCCCATGATATTACCAATTTCACGCACTTTTATTCGTCGATCATTTAATACCATATCATGCAGTTTGGCTACAATTTCTGTTGTTGTTGCTGTTTTTGGTTCATCTTCAATGCTTGTACGACCATGTTAAATTCAGCAACCCAATTTTTTACTGTTGCATATGTAGAAGCACTTTCACCTAACACATTCGCCATATCAATATGAATTTCTTGTCCCGATAAACCTTTTTTATGTAAATATTTAATGACACCACGCATTTTTAATTTTTCATTGTAAAAAAATATGAAGGAGTTACCAGATCAAAACAAAATTTAACACATGTTCATAGCAGAGATGGAAGTTTCCAATACACTTAACTTTTTCTGTTTATACCGCGCTTTTTGTGCTAAGCTAAGAAGTTTACGAACCGCCCTCGTACTTGACTATAGTGTTTTATTTTCTAATCCAGTTTTATGTTTTCCTAATAAGAATTCCCAATAAATAAAATAACTGCACAATTTCCGTAAAATTGTTTTTCCAGATCAAAATAATACCACCGGGTGGTTCTGCTAACAGTTCCGCCTGGGTTGATCATGTTCGAGGTGCCTACTTTGGCTGAAACTTTCTGGCTGTGGTTTATATGGTATCCCTAATAATTGTGGTGCATGGCTTTTTCGTTTTACGAAACGGGGAGCTGTTGTCTTGCAACAGGTTCCTGTACTGTACGGAAACAGTGGTGATGATGGTTTACAAATGGGCGAGTTGGTTTAAGTACTGATGCTCTTAGTGGGCTTCGGCCTACCAATTCATTAAGCTTTTTCTTCCATTGCTTGCTGGAAATTGCAAAGGGTTTGCCTATATGGCTACAATTATGTGATAACAAGTTTCGGTCTATGTGTGCCTGGTAAGCCACACGGAGCCGCTAGTGAATTGTGAATAATTCACTCTGTGGAGTTGGTCTATGAGGGCGTAAATGCAGGAGCTGATGTAAATCAATTTCACAACTGTATGAAAGGCGACCGATTCTAGTGTACACTGCCCCGTGTTCGAGAGCTCTAGTACATTCAAAATTTTTAAAATCCAAATTATTTTTGAGAAATTTTATAAACTAACTTAAATGTACATACTATGACTGACATAATTTTTTTCGTACACTATATTACGCTAATCTACTATTTGTTGCCTATTTGTGGCATTATAACCCACCTGTAAAATAAAGCTTAAAAAACGTTGCTAAACTCGCGTATTGTTTTGGTTTTTGTAAGATATTCACAAAAACTTACAATTATAAGAAAACTTACCGGCATATTTTGCTGCGTGGATGTAATTTTTCTACCACTTTTACATTTTAAAAATTAAATTTTCGCATTCATAAGAACAGTTTTTTTTTGTGCTTTTTAAGTTGATGTCAAGTTAATTTAGTGGAAAATTACAAAATTATTGTTGACCCTTTTAAAAGTAAAGAAGTATTTTTACAAAACATTACCAGGAAGAGTAATGTAAAATTTACGTGACATTTACTTTATAAAATAAACATTCACTCATACTCAACTGCATACTTGCTTTTCTTAGCAGCACCGAAACACACTTTATTTCCTTTTTCCTTTAAAATAGTGACTTCCGTATTTCTGTTTCATTTTTAAGTCAGTTTGTATACATGTTTTCTAAGAACAAACAATAAAATTTCAAAAATCAACTCACATCTGGGCATGATGTTTTTCTAAGTCCTTTTTAAATAAAATAGCAAAAAAAAAAACTGCATTTGACTTGCGACAAATATGCTCAACTACTTGAGCAGAACAAAGAAGCTTGCCTTTTCTTACCTTCCATGTCGGAAAAGAGACACACACTCACGTGTTTACAAATGACAAATTTCCTTTGCTTACATTTCAAAGATTCAGTCAAGAGTGAAAATAAACTTCCATTTCTGCTGTTTTGTTTTTTTAACTTATGAGTTGGTCACACATGTACAAACGTACCGGTAGACTGGTAAGTGCCACAACAGTTAAACAATGCAGCAAGTTGTCGACAAATCATACATACTTGACTAAAACGTCTTAAGTTCTATTTTTTTTTTTCAAGAATTATTCAGCAAGTGCTTGTAAGTGTGCGTTTCTGCAAAGGCAGGTCAGTAACAGGAAAATGCCTTTTAGTTGCCGTTTAAGGTCTTAAAAGAAGAAATGGAGTGAACTTTATTTTATTATTATTGTAGTTGTTACTACAAATGGCCATGTTATGTTGTCATGAATTTGCTTTAAAATAGTCGTGAAGCTGCAATAGACCAGTTATGAAGTACGAGTAGAAAATAGGGGGGAAAATATTAAAAATCTCTTTTCTGTAAAACGTTAAGGTTGTTCTTTTTTAATTTTCAGCAGAAAAATGTTTTCAGTGCAAAAATACTAATAGCATATTGGTTAGGGCATAATACATGTTTAACCTTAATCTCACCGACATGCATCTCTGAGACACATTTTGAGGTTCAATTCTATGCAGTAACATAAATATTTACCAATTTGCAACCAAACTTTTCGACTGTTATTATAAAAAGAAAAATTCTTCTAGCTACATGAGGTAATTGTACAATCATTTTATCAGTGATTTCATCAATACCTGGGGATTTCCTGGAGTTTATTTTATTTATAACGTTTCCGACATCTCGAAAACAAAGTCTCAAAGACACAGGCAGTTTAACAGCATGAGCTGCATCATTTTCTGTGCCATTTGTAATAAAAATTTTATTCAAATGACTAACATACACCATCCCCTTTTCAGAATCGCTTCTTGCCCAGTCTCCAGTTGAAGTTCGCAAAGGTGGTTTACATACTACGGGTCTTTTCAGACCTATTGTCGCTCTCCATAGAGAATAGTCGGACAGAGGAGTACCATCAGGACTTTCAAGATAATTATTAAGGGAAGACATTCTACGGATTTCAAGCAGATTTCTTAGTTGCGTAATGCATTTCCGTGATTGCTTTTGAGCTGTTGAGACCACGAAGTTGCCATTTTTTACTAACTCTCCTTTTTTTAACCGAAGGTGATAAATTTCTGACGAATAAGTCGCATTTCTGAAACTTATATGGTTCGTGGTAGCATGTTGTACAGCTAGTTTAAGGTCTTCAGAAAAATCTTTAATTGACACATTAATATCCCCAGGCGTTCTCAAGGTAATATTTTCTGTATAATGAGTACTCAAATACTTATTATATCTTAGTAAATTAGCTCTGGTGGTGGCGAACGCCAAGTTACTAAACAGATAGCCAACCTCTTGGAGGAACGAAACGGAAGCTCCGAGGTAGCGGATCCGATGACAAATCTAATAAAGGCTTCACTTGAATCCATTCTAAAGGATCATTTTTTGCAACTCCAAAATCTACAAAATCTGAAAACTTTCGCCGGCCAATAAGTAGGGTGTCCGCTTGAAAGCACATCTAAGCGAAAAGCACACGGCCTTTCGAGAAAATTAAAGGTGATCCCCAAAAAGTGTGTTTAAGGTGTATTGCTTTTTTGTTACTGAAAATCGGAGTGGTGAATAAATCGAGAAAATAAACATTTTTTCATGAAAATGTTCAATGCATATATTTATTGCTTGGAAATACTCCTCACGTCTCTCGTTTAGCAAATAGTGTTTAATTTTTATTAGAATTGTCGAGATCTGTCACGGGTATCTTTACTGTCATATAATAATATTAATTTTGAAATAATTGTTGATTGTGAAATGGGTTTCAGCAATCAGCATTATATCGATTTAATTTTCCACAAAGAAGTGATCAACTTCATTTATGTGTTGTATTGGGCATTAATTTTGAAATAGCTTATCGAAGTCAGATGATATATCGTAAATATCAAGATGCATTCAAGATGTCTGTTGGTAATAACTGACACAAAGTTTTATTAGGTTCATTGAACGATAGAATGGATATACAGATTTTATTTTTTAAACAGCATGCCACTGTTCAAAATGGAGCCTTGTGTTCTAAAAAGTTTCAAAGAAAAATAGTCCAATTATCCCATGCACCAAACAGTTACCCTGCAATGGTTTTTGATATTTCAATAGAGGGTTGTTTAAAAAATGGGATATACAGTGAGAAAACGCTCAAAAAATTTATCCACAACGAACGCGCTATGCTCACTGCGTCATTGTGACTGACAAATCTGCATAATCGATAATTCCAACGGTGCCACAACGGCAGCTTTACCAGGGTAGTGGTATAAGCACATCTGTCTTTCGCTTCCTTTGCATAAATTTATCAATATTTTGTATACAAAATACATTATTCTGAAAAAACACATTATTGACTTCCTTGCTTTTTCAAACAAAAGTAAAACAAAATTTAAAAAATTTTTCGAAAATTCTACCAACAAAATACATGTGATGTTTTTTGGTGTTGTATTTATTGTAATTCTGCCACTATCTGATTAAAGCTGCCTTGGTTGCCACCATTTGCGCGCACTGTTTGCCACTTTTTGAAAAACTCGGATTAAAAAATATAAATTTTCTACCACACACTCTTTTATATAGACCAAACGTAATATTTATTTTTCTGAACGTCGAGAGTATACTAGCTTATTCTCAAAATTGATAAATAAAAATACTTTGCTTTTAATATAATGAACAGCGTGGCGAAGCACCTTATATTTCTGCCAGAAGTATGTAATCATAATATGGAACGTTCTTAAACTTTTAAAAAGTATACGACACCAAAAATGCAGCGCAACCACAGACAAAGTAAATGTCATTGTTTAAAATTAGAATATTTTAAACAAAAAAATATTTTCAAATATGAACTAAAGTTTAATTAGCTTATGCATTTCAACATAGTGTTTTGTCTGTCATACTCCTGTGCACACGTCTTTTGTTACTGCTGTCCGTATTTCCAATATGTGTATGTTCATTAATTAAATTCGTATCAAACCAAATTGCACCGGAATAGGTGGCAAGTTGTGTACACGTGTTTATTTTTTTTCTGTTTTTTACCGATGTCCGCATTTTCTATATACATATGTATATATGTTCATTATTAATTTCGTATGAAATCAAAGTGCACCGGGATAAGTAGCAGTATGTGTACAGGTTTTTTTTTCACCGCTGTCCGTGTTTTCTTTATATGTTCAATATTAATTTCTTTTCAATGCACTTCATTACCTTGTATTGTGGAAGGTGTTGGACTAAATTTTTCTAATCTGAGCCGTGTCGAAGGTATATACACTGGGCACTGATCAGTTTTAACTAATTTAAGTCCAACATTTTAAATGCTGCAATAGTTTGTTTTAGTCTTTCGTGTTGTTATTGTTAAAGTTAAACCCCTTCTCATCATAACCTATTTTCCTAGTTCCAGTACAATGCACTGCATATGTAGGGGTCATCCCCTGAGTACTGGTCGAAGATAAAAAATATTGAATTAAAATATTATTAAAGTACTGTATCTTATAACATAATTTTGTCACATCATGAAGTAACGAATAATTAGTCTAGTTTATTGTGAGTTATTATTATTAAAAAAGAGAGTAGGTAAAGAGAAACTAAATGTATGTACACACTTAAGAACGAAGCGTCAATAAAGCCACACATAAAGTTTGAAAGATTACGCTTTCTTCTTCCACGAGAATTTAACTTTCTAAACGTCCTTCTAAAATATTAAGAAAAGCGGTAGGCAATCTAATTTAGGGGCAAACCTACAGTCCACTCAGCTCTAATTATCAAATCCCTAAATATTTCTCTAACCCGCTTGCTGCAATTCTTCACTAATATTGAGGCTAAACTAAGCTTTATGTTTCGTAAGAAATACTTGTTATGTTCACATGAACAAGTATTTCTTACGAAAGATTCTCAATTACATGTAAGTATTCCTAGATTATTTTTTCTGATGAGACAAAATTGAATCTCGATGCACCAAGTGGAAATAGACGTTATTGAAGTGATTCGCTAAAAGCAAATAACCTTTAAATCATAAAGCCCGAAATGTTGGAGGTGGAAGTCTGACTGTATGGTTTCATCTAAAATGCAAAGTAGCGACTACGTGCACACATTGGAAAAAGGTTTAATAAACTTGTTGAGTGCTCTCTTCACGAACAAATTTGGACTTACCAGTAATACATTGTGCCGATGTATATGAGCCGCGAAACTAATTCTTGGTTTTCTTTTAAAATATATATTTTTGGAATGTCTTCCAAGCTAACCAGATTTGAATCCAATGAAAAGCCTCTGGGGAATACTAACCAGCCGATTTTATAAAAATCAATTTGAATCTTTAAATGAACTAAAAATTGCTTTTATCGCGAATATATAAAACTATATCTATATCCATATCCGTAATTATCCGTATAATGCATTCCGTTTTTTTATTTTAAAATAATTATCCAAAAATGTGCTTCAGAAATCGTCAAAATCCCCCCACTTCCCTAGAAGCAATATGACTACTTCTACTTTCGCAATAAAGCGAATGATCGTTTATAATTCTGATGCATGTTGACTGGTAGCAATATGGTAACTCGAATTTTTGTACTAAAGCAGCAACACTGTGTATACAGTTTTATATATCTATTCGTATATATGCAATAATCACTTATATGACATTGATTTCGATTATTGCAAACATACAAACAAACATACAACTGAAACTAAAATAAGCGTGTTAAAAAAAATTTTGATAAACTTTTCGCAACAAAAGGCGCTGCGTTTCATTAATACATATTTATTCAGTTTATTTTATTTATTTATTAATTTATGGCTATGGAGAATAACTCCTTACAGGCAGATACTATATATGTACACGCATATGAGTTAAAAAATAATTACAAAAATTAATAAAAAAAATTATAAAAAATAGCTAATTACTGGAATCACAAAAAATTATAAGCAATAAAAAAAATTTGTTAATTACTGGAATTTAATACTAAAATTATACTACGCTTAACAAAATTTAAGTTCATCGAAAAGTCAATAACGTGGTACAGTTCATTAAAACAACAACATAATCTAAGAAAGGGATCTGCATTCGCATAATTCTGACGGTAATAAAGCACTGATAAAGGTTGATATTGACGAAGACTACGCTGGGGAACATCAAAATTTAGTTTGGACACCAGATACTCCGAGCAGATATTGCCATTAATCAATTTGAAGACAAAAATGACATTTAACATTTTTCTGCGACTTGTCAAAGAAGGCAGCTTTATTTGTTGCAGTCTGAACTCATAGGATGGTAAGTTGGCTACAGTGTTCGGGTAGATGTTGCGTAGGATGAAAAGAAGGAATTGTTTTTGGATAGACTCAATTCGATCTCTATGAACATTATAAAAAGGGTCCCATATAATCGAGTTATCTTGTAAATTTTCTTTATTTTAAAAACTGTGTAAAACTGGAGTTATATTTTTGAAGGCGGATCATTTTCTTTTTTTTAACTCCATACGAGTAGAATTCAATTCCCTTGTTTTATTTCTCTATTTTATTTTTCGTATTTAATAGAAATTAAATATCACTCTGCTGTCATTCGTTGTCAGTAAAAGAACGGGTTTTAAAATACAGATTTTTTTTTTTAACGCACGGACTTTAATATAACATTTTTTTGTAATCTCTTTCAAAACTAATTTTAGGCATGTTAAAAGTTTATGGTTATGTTTAGATTTTCTTAAAACAAAAGTACAACATTTTTCTTATGCCATAATATAATAAGTGGAAATTAAAACATTTTCATAAAGAAATCCAAAGAAACCCCTCTAAAAAAACAATAAAAATTATTATTTGTCATAAGGTATGAACATTGAAACCAAATCTTTAAATATCTCCATAATAAAACTCGTCATAATCGCTGTCATTGCCACAAAGTTAAGTTAAATTATCAAGGTAATAATAACATATACTCGTTTTACAAGAATTTTCTTTGTTCGCTTTAATCTACGAGAATATTATGAATTTGCATGAACTTGTACAAAATTGCTTGTTATAATCTTTACATAAGTTATCGCTGTGTCATCAGTTTTTGGCTTAAACTCAAGTGATTGTATTAATGCAAATTTTACGCACAAAGAGAATAATTTCGACGTTATAAGAAGGTAGAACAAGAAAATATTTTAGAATACAGTACAAGCTGGTTAAGTGTTTCATCCGTTTAAACAGCATCTAGTTATAAGAGTATGTAGAATATGGCGCAGCGAATGGCAACGTGTATTATATCACTTATGATATTGAATAGAAAACGTAAACTTTCATTTTTCTGAAAAAAATAGTTTATTATCAATTTATAATCTGTCCCTAAAATATAATACTCTTGTGTCAGCGTTTTTTTTTCTTTTACAATCCTTGAATTAGTTCTTATATGTGCTTTTTGGTATGTCCTTAAGCTCTCTTAGCGATTCAGTTTTTATTACCTTAACTGTCGCCAAACACCGTCCTTTCATGGGTCTCTTCAATTTTAGGAACAGGAAAAAATCTCAGGGGGCGCAATCTGCTGGCTAGAGTATAATTACTGTATTAGTTTCGTGCAAACAATTTCGAATAAGCAATAGCAATGTTCGAACGAACTTTGCTTACACATGCAAAATGCTCAAAGTTTGAGGAAAAACTATATCATGAGCCAAACGATATGCCGGCATCCAACAAGCAAATCATGTATCATTATTATGCGTCTAACAAACTAACTTAGCTAGGAACATGTGTTCGAGTCAAATGTGGCAATATCAAAAAACAATTAATCGAATACTTGCAGCTTGAGAAATATATTCACCTTGCAGTCTTATCAGCATATGTGATATGATAATCTAAAAACGAATAGTATTCTGCCACTTTAATCATTTTAAAATTATTTAACTCCTTTAAAGGCTTCAATAGTTTAAAAGTAGCTTCTCTAAAGGCCTCAATAGTTTCTACTTTCAGTTGCCGTTCTGTGATGTTCTTTTCTATAGCAAATATTTTACAATTACTTTTTCTCTCAAAAGTTTCAGCTGTAAAAGTAAAACATAACCAAAAGAAAAGTAATAGAATTAAAAATAAAAATTTTATAGAATTTTTTAAGAACTTTTTTATAATTTTTTAAATAAAATTTTTGGTTTTGTACATTTGTACAACGGGTTATAGTTCAGGTTTTTTCTTTCTTAAGTTTTTTTTCTTAAGAAGGATTTTTTACAATACAAATCTGCTGTGATCAATAATTTTGATTGAAGAAGACAAGAAAAATAATAATCAAATCTTTAGCTGGGGGGCAACTAGCTGTTTCGTAGTCGCTATACTACTCATCAGCACCCACTGGGATTTGAACTCGGGTCATGACGTATCATGATCTACTGCTTTAACCACTAAGCCACCGAGCATTTAATTTAAGAATAAAAAAATTTGCGCAAAGATTATCTTATTTGGTTATCAAACAGCCTACTTTTTTCTCACAATCTGCAGAATTTATAACACCTCTTATACAAAATATTTGTTATTATTAAATTTGTTTCTGCTAAAATAGTATTCTTATGATCATCTACGAGTGAAGTTATTTAATTGATTAAAATAAATTAATTTCTAAAAATGTTTGCTTCAAACAAATTATTTTAGCTTTTGACAAAAATTTGTTTGACGAGTATGAACAAAAAATTAATTTTTTCCTACCGAAAAAAGTAACACATACGTATATCTGGATATCTGACGTTGTATTGTGTTTTCAGCAGAACAGAATTAATAGTGCGTTTGCATATATGTAGGTGTTTTACTCTAAAACACGTGTTTTGCGCAAAACATGTAGAAATAAACACGTTCTAATCCAAAACACCTCAAACTATATGTACGATGTTTTAGAGTAAAACACTTCAAAAATGTTCTGTACAACACTATTTGTACTGTATAATTAAAAATAATTTATTGTGCTATCCATTAAAAGTGAGTGCCACATTCCAAATCAGGCATATTCATTTATCATACAAGTTTATGTACAAAACTAAAAAAATATTTAATTAAAATGCAAGTAGAAATCGCATTAAAATGGCGCAAAACTAAAAGACGATGCAAGTAACTGTGAATGACGTAGATAAGTAGAAATCAGATCCATTATGATGAAATATGACGAAAAAATACTGTAGTGCACCGTTTGCTTCATCAGTAGCCACAAAACAAAATAAGCGTTAAAGTTAAAAGTTAACTTCACTTATCTGTAGCCAATCTATCTAGAAATGTATTAAAATGAAGTCTACACTTTAGACCCAAATAACTGTCTGTTAATTTCCACATCATTTCCATAGATTTCCATAGATTTCGAAAATTCGAAATTAAAAACACTTCGACATGTTTTCCTCAAAACATGTGTTTTTCTTTGTAGTGGAAATATAGTAGAAGAAGGAAAAAACAAATCATGCACATATAGTATAGAAACAAAACAGTTGACTCATAACAGTAAAGAATCGAGGCCGGTTTAATAGGTAGTGGCAGAAGTACAATAAATACAACACCAAAAAACATCACATGTCTTTTTTTTTTTTTTTTTTTTTTTTTTTTTTTTTTTTTTTTTTTTTTTTTTTTTTTTTTTTTTGTAGAAATTATGAAAAGTGGTCAAAACTGTGTTCTACTTTTGTTTGAAAAAGCAAGAAAGTTTATGTATCTTTACAAATTTATGCTAAGAAAATGAAAGACAATTGTGCTTATATCAATACCATAGTAAAGTTGCCTTGAAAAGAACGTACAATCTAATTCTGCCTTTAGGTTTTTTAAATAACTCATCAATTTGGACTTATTCGATATTCAGACTTGAGACCAAAAGTTTCTACGTCTATTTTTTTAAATGTATTAAATCATGTAATTCTTCATGTTTGCAAAATTCTTATTTATACAGAAGGTTTATAAAATTTGCCCACAAACATACATTAATATCAAGGTCGCGCTGATTAAATATGACTTGCAGACACCGAAAAAGCGTTGCTTGAGATCCAGAGGAACAAACGTTTTCAACAGTTTTGTTTTTATTTTTTCTATACTCAGTGTGATGGTATACATTTATAGGCTATTTCCGGAATTGTTATTGAATATTTTTTATTATTAAAAAAAAAAAAAAAAATATTTAATACATAATAAAATATTGCTGTTGTAAAATATTTCCTGCAGCCGAATAATAATATCGCCCAAGACCAACCTCATCTGAATTTTTCGCTTGCCATCGATTTCTAATGTCAGATTTAAACATAACGTTCTATATGAAATATCGTTAGATGACATTACGTATTAATTTTTGTGGTTTAACTCCTGTGGATTTTCCACAGAAGTAATGTTTTTGAGGTAACAGACGACATATTCGCATCTTGCAGTGTTATCTAAATTAAAGCTCAAATTTAGAAAGAAACTAATATTGATTAGACCCCTGAATAGATATCAAAGGTTTAGTTTGTAAAACTTTCGCTCAATTCACAAAGAAACACTTTGATATATAGAAGTTTGCATCGTGGTTTGGTTTACGCACTTTAATACCTATGTATAGAGTGGCTGATAAAAGCTGCTATCAAAAAGAAAACGCAATAACTTATTTTCTGTGCAACTTATCTGTTCCATTTTTGTTGTATTATATAGATTGATCTTTAAATTTAACAGAAATGAATTTGGATAGAGCAACGCTTTCACGCTTTGAAGTCCGTTGTTTCCGTCCAAAGAGAATATAGGCGCACGTTCGGCAGCACTCCTCCTAGCAGAAGGACTATAATGAGGCTCATATTGAATTTTGTCGAGCGTGGCACAATCGCAAGATGCCTTATCATCGAGAGCCCTTAATTAGGACCCAGGAAACTATCACTGCTGTAGCTGCTGCCATACAATCCAATCCTAGAGTTTCGACAAGGAGCTTATCTGCTCAAATAGGTGTCAGCAAACAGTCACTGTAAACAATTTTGCACCGAGACTTAAACTTATTTCTATACAAGATTCAGTTAACAAACAAACTGAATAATAGAGACTTCCCGATTCGCTTGGAATTTTGTGAGAAGATCATTCAAATCAGAGTCAGAGGATGAAAGCGTCTTGAACTTTATTTTTATGTCTGTCAAGGCAAATTTTGATTTAAACGGTAATGTTAACAAACAAAATTGTCGAATATGGAGTAAATCTAACCCACAGATACTCAATCAGAAATAATTACATCCACTTACAACGCATCACAATGTGGTGTGCAGTTTCTCCAAGGTCTTTATCGGGTCTTACTGTTACGATCATTGGAGACCGTTACTTAAATATATTGAAAGATTTTTTCATTCCAGAATTGCGCCGAAAGAGATTCCCTTATAACACTATTTGGTTTCAACAAGATAGGCCAATTTGTCAGATAGCCACGCCTGTTATGACAGAATTGAGGCAAAAATATCCCAATAAACTAATTTCTATAAACTTCACATTCCGTTGGCCTCCCAGGTCTCCTGACCTCACTGTACCTGATTTTTTTTTTTTTTTTGGTTATTGCAAACAAGAAATTTACCAAAAAAAAAAAACCCCAACAAATTTGGATGATTTAATTCGAGAATTGAGATAGTTCCTGCTGCAATACTCCAGGCAGTAACTTTTTGATAAGAATTGAAAAAATAATTTGAATTCAATTATTTTCCAAACTTAATGAATTACTTTAATAAAAACATATTATTTTTCAAATGAATTTCTAAAAAATAAATTACATAAACATTAAAAAAAGTTATTTGCGTTTCTCAATGTAGCAAAATTGATCAGCTATCCTGTATTTACTTACTTCCTCAATTTTATATACTTCAAATTGATTCCGACTGTCGTTCTCTGGTATAAAGCACCACTAAAGCAGGCAGACATTAAGTGTTTGGGTTTTACTCTTCTTTAATTTTTGTGGTTGTTGTTGTCGCTGTCGTCCTTAGTACGAGTACGACAGAAGTATTTTTATCTCTGTTACAATTAACTCTGTTAAAGTAAAAAAAGGGAAGCAGTAAAGAAAACTTTCCCGTATTCCTGTTTCATAAAATTAAAACAGTACTCATTTACTTAAACACTTGCCAAGAAATCAAACGACTTGACTGTAAGAAAATAACAAGGAAATTACAATCTTGAGGTAAATTTCCCTTGATACATTTTATATATTAAAACATTAAGCTTTTGTTTTTTATTCCAAAAAAAAAAGACTTCTTCGTTACCTCCTCTTTTACTTTTGGGTTTTGTAATTGTTTTAACGCGTTTTTGTTACCCCTGTAATAAAAATATTCCAGTTGAATGTCTCAGGACACGAAGATGTTTTCCTTTTAGCAAACATTAGTGGAGACTTGAGGTTACACTGTGTGATCACACAAGATTTTTAATGTTTTTAATTATCGCATTACGGTTTTAACGTTGAAGTATAAAGGCGATGATGATGGAAACAATGCTGATGAAGTTAAACGAAAACTTCTGAAAGAATTTCTAAAATAAACATTAAACCAGCAAACTGCGAAATGCAGTTAATTTAAATTCAACTTTATTTGAAATGATAATTTCATTTTTATAAATGAAATGGATAAAGTTTTTCAAACTTTTTATTTGCGGACAGAAACGAAAGACCAATCTTTTCCAAAATAAAATTATAATTTAAAATCAGGCAAATTTTAATTGAAGGCTTCAGGAATCTTGAAAGTGAAGCATTTTCAATAAATTTATAAGTAAAGTTACATAAAAAATAAAAAATCACTACAGATTGCACATATTGAAATAAAAATCTCGGAACGTTTACAACTGGTTTTCACAAATTTAGAAAAAACTAAATAAATAAATGAATATGAAGGAAATTCCTCAATGCAACTAAAAAAGTAATAGCTTGGTTTGTTGTAATTAAGGGCAGCATCTTTCTTCCATCCTAAATGATATTTCAAAATTTTATCTGAGCGCTGCACGAACGCTACTTTGGGAAGGAATTGGAATAATTTGTGCTTCTCATTTTACTAGACTTTACATTTTGCCATATACGAGGGCGGATTGATATTGAAGTTACTTAGCGCTTAGATTAGTTCATTTGCTGTAGTCGTTTGAAATAAGCAACTTTTGTGTTTCTTGAAAAATGAAAAAATGTATTTCGTGCTGTGATTAAACACTATTATTTGCAAGGGAAAACGGCAAAGGCGGCAAAAGAAAAGCTCGATAAACATTACGATGAGTCTGTTCCGTGAGATTATATGGTAAAATATTGGATTGCTGAACTTAAACGCGGCCGAACAAGCACTGCAACAATACCATCAACAGGAAAGCCAAAAGGGGTGATTAGTGGAGAAAATATCAAGAAAACCCTCGATATCGTCATGAATGATCGCCGAGTCAAATTACGTGAGATTGTTGAGATGGTAAACATATCATATGATAAAGCTATCGGCAAGATGGGTGCCGCGTTTGCTCAGTGTCGAAGAAACACGAGTACGACAGATCACTTCGAAGCGGCGTTTGCACATGACAAAGCGTAATCCTGTTCATCTTTAGCGTCGATTAATAAATGCTGATGAAACTTGGGTCTATCACTAAACACCTGAAAACAAAGATCAATCGAAACAATGTGTGGAAGTAAGGTTATGGCTATTGTGCTTTGGGATGCATACGTAATATTGCTCATGGATTATCTTGAAAAGGGATCCACAATTATAGGAAAGTATTGTCGTGCATTATTGGATCTATTGATTGGTGCAAGAAAAAACGACCACATTTAAAGAAGAAAAAGTACTCTTTCTTAAAGACAACGCACCGGTTCACACATCATTATATAGGATGCTAAAATTACGTGAAATACACTGCGAATTGGTTGATCATATCCATTTTATAGTCCAGATTTAGTTCATAGTGAATTTTACCTGCTTCCAAACTTGAAAAATGACTCGCATGAAAAAGATTCATTTCAAACGAAAAAGTGATTACCGAAATTAATGTGTTAAAGCCTTAAAATGGCTTCTCAAAATTGTATTATTGAATTGGTATAAAAAAGTTGAAATTCGTCTTACTAAGTGTATTGAGTTAAAAGTAGACTATGTTTTCCTACATGATTTTCTACTTAGGTAGCTCCGCCGCCTGATAAAACTGTCAAATTATTCAATGAGCTGTTTATTATTTATGAAAATAACAAATAACGGAACATGGAAAATATGTCGACGTCCGCATTCCGAAACATCTTAATTCAACATAGCACATTTTGTTAAAAATAGTATTTCTGAATTCTAATTTTGGTAAATTGGTGTTAGTAATTGGACTATTATATTAGAAGTTGTAAGCAAAAATTTGGTTAGCATGAATAATTAAGAGTCTATTTCACGATTTCGAACGCCAACGTTCGCAAACATTTGAAACGGCCAAGAAACACATTTATAACTCAAAAAGAAATTTTTTTTGAGAGTTGATACATTCTTTGCCACATTTTTTTACACTGTGCCTTTCAGCTCAAAACTGGGCGGTTACTCTCTACTGCGATGTGAAAGAATCGTAATCGAATATTTGGTACCCTGTATTGCGTTTTCGTATTTCCTTTTCACATTTATTTTCCCTTTAGCACATTCTATTTTATCATTCTTCACTATTGATACCAATAAAAAATTATAAACAGGTTGTTTTCAATGCTTCCCAGCTGTCTATATGTCAACATTTCATAGGAGCTACCCTAATCATCAGTAGACTTTGGAAATTTTTGAAAGATATTCTCAAACATTCAACTTTATATCTCAATAATGTTAATAAATTACTGAGAATTTAAAAAGAAAATGTTTTATTATAATACCTGTCAAAACACAGAAAACAAGCTCTTTTATTTACACACGTCTCTTACTTTTCTTTACACATTTACATTTCATAGGGTAATCATTTTTTTTTATTGGTATCAATGTAGAAGCTAATATAGTGAATAAAACTCAATTGAATGATTGTAATATAAATATAAGGAAGATATTACTACATTATGCAAAAACGATATATTGAAGAAGGTTCTGCTATATTTTCTTTCAATTTTATATTATGTTTGCGAAAACATAAGTCAGTTTTGAAAACTTTGAGTTGTGACCCTTTTGTATTTAGGGTGCCATATGAGTTATGAGAGTCAACCAATGTTTTCCCCATTCTTAGTATAAAAAATTTGTTGTGACTTCAAAGCGTAACCACATTTAATTGGGTCGTCTGAGTTTCAGCACATTACTGTTTCCGGTTTTATAAAGATTGAAATGAACTTCGATATACATACATATATATATTAGAACATCCATTGAAAATAAGCAATTTTGTTCTGTAAAACAGAGATCTTATTGAAAATCTTGTTCCAATCTAAACGTCAAAAATATTTAAAATCAAAGAAGAAGAATATGTGTATGATAAATATGTATGTGTGCATTTGCGTACACGGTACTAAAAATATTAACTAATAACATCTTAGCGATACTTAACACCATTTAACAAAATACTAATCAGCAATACAACACTATTAGCAAAAAAGAACAGAAGACAAATAAACGGTATGAATGAAAATGTTACCTTGTGGTCTATGTCACACAGCAGCTGCGTTCAAAATCCTCCCCGACTGAAACAAATTTTCTCATGGCATGCAGTAAAAAATAAAAACACATTAATGTCCAACGACAGCCAAGAGACCTGGACACAGTTCATAAATTTTTAAAATTATTATCCATAACTTGTCGGAATGAAACAGCACGTTTCTATGCTTTTAAAGGTACAGCGAAGAGCGTCAGTCGTTTCTGTATACTCGTTGGGTGGCGATTGGAGATTTTTGCTGATGACGATGACAATGAATCAGCAAATGGTTTGTTTTTAAACTGCAGACAACAATATTCTGTTGCTTGAACTGAAAATTATCAGCTTAGGTGCTAGTAATTTATATAATTTTTATTTTTTTTTTAATATAATTAAAGATGACATTTCACTCAAATTCTTGAAAATCTATAGTTAAATAAAGTTTACTTCAAGGTTTACTTCATACCAAGTCGAATTCATTTTACCAGGTGGAATTGAAAAAACAGATTCAAGGCAGCTTTATATAAGTAGTGGCAGAATTACAATAAATACAACACCAAAAAACATCAACATGTATTTTGTTGGTAGAATTTACGAAATGTTGTCAGAATTTTGTTTTTCTGTTTAAAGCTGCCTTGCTTCATACATTACCAAAACTGTTCATGCAAAAGTCAAATTTAATTTTTCTTAATAGAGTAAAAAATTATCTGTAGATAAGGAAATTGTTATAGGCAAAAATTTAAGAAATTAAAAGTGCCATTTTATACCAAATGCAACAAGCTCTTATTATAACTTATCATAAAGATGACTGCGTTTGCGGAATCCGAAGAAAATCCTATTTAAACATTTACTCGTAATACAAAACGTGTTTAAGCATAAAAATCGCCGCTAAGAAAATGCATAAAAATTCTCACTTAAATTGACTGAACAGCAAGAAAAATCCATTTTCCAAATGCAAAGTTTACACATGTGATGAATAAAATAAAATAAAATAAAACAAGAAGAAAAAACAACGATACCATTATTCCACTTAAGTTTATACTTTCAAGAGTCCATAAAAATTTGTATTTTACAAAAAGGACATGCGAAAACTTTTTGCTGCAGACATAACTGCTGAACGAACACACATTGACATACATTGTCAAATGTTAGCTAGAAAAATGAACCTCACTCATGCTTGTTTCAATATTTATTTTTCTTATAAGGAAAGAAAAAGAAATGTTTATAAAGAATTTCTTAAGCAAACACCAAGCATTTTTTGCAAAACCTTTATAAAGTTTGCATAAATTTACAAATTTTTTTTACTACATCATAAAAGTCTCTTTTGCTATGAATTTTATCAGCAGCATATTTTCAGCAATAAGCAAAATTTATAAAATTCCTTAATTTCATTTGCGACCCTCCCAGAAACTTTGAAATCGAACAAAAGCAGCCATATCCTAATAAAATTATTAAACTTTATGTTGCAGCCAATATAAATTTTCTTATTTGAACAACAAATAATTCTCAGTTACGTTTAATCAAATTCCCAACTCCTGTTGAGCCAGAGAATACATAAACAAATCTTTTCACTAAAATGTAATTTTCTGCGAACAGTTATAGATTTTTGCATTCTTTTAGCATAATTTTCATATAATTTTACCTTAAGGCTTTAATAAATATATTTCGCTTTTTTTGTTTTCTACATGAATAGAGACAAAAGAAAAACAGCCAGTCGTAATAGCATTTTACCCACCACCATTTCTCCTGGTTACATCCTGTTGCAAAACGTAAATTTTATTGATGCAAAGATTTTCTGCTTTATCTTTGCTTTATCGTCTTTATTATCATAATTTTATGATTTTTTATTTGTTTGGTTGAAGCTTTGAAATATTTTTATAGCTTTCTAATAGCTTCCTTATTTATGATTACCAGACTTGTATATTGTCTTTTTAAGAATTGTTACTTTTTCACCATCTCTACTTCTTATAAGCTGCTTCATTGTCTTTTTGTTGTGCGTTCAAGCAAATTTACCTTGTTTTATTTTCTTCGTTTTGGAAAACGATATGAAATTAAACCGCAATATTTAAGGATTGTCTCAAATATTGCTCTCGGTTATTTGTCATTGAACTTTTATACCCAATAATACATTTAGCCAAAGAAGAACGGAATAATTTGTTTGCAGAAGTTAAAGCGATTTAAGCTCTTTAAAATATACAATATATTATATTGTGGTATTAAAAACATGACATCTAACTCCCTTTGGAAACTGCGTAGTCCGAAGTCGGAATGCAGAAACTTTCGATTAGTACTAGCTAAGAGTTGGAAATATACCCAAAAGCACTTGCAAATTGTTGTTTAATATAAATAAATAGAAATTTGCTAATATCAATTATAAATCTTGATTGAATTTTTGGGGATTCCCCTATATAGGCAGTACATTGTACTGGAACTAGAAAAATAGATGTAGACGTTTTATTTGTACCTATGAATAACAACACAGAATGACCAAAAGAAACGTTATCATAACATTTAAAATGTTGGAATTAATATAGTTAAAAATGATAAGTGCGCAGTGTATACAAGAATACTAAAAGGCTGCATAGAATGTTCGAAAGAACACATCTCACTACTATGTAGCAGTTCCAAGCACTGTATTTGAGAACAATCTTCAAAACAAAACAAACAAGCGGTAGAACATTTGGAAACAGAGCAAATACTTCATAGCTTTGAAACACATATGTATATGAAAGTGCTTGACAGTACTTGAATTCTGTTTTATAACAAAAACCAAAGCAAAACATGAGACTGAAGCAAATAAACGACGACTCATAGGTAGTGTACTAAAACATTGACACTAACACATTGGCACATGAATAATCTTTGTATACTGCGCTTTTGCTCTAATACAAAGCAAAAACCCATGAACAACAACAACAAATTTTATCAAAACTGAAGTAGAACATAACTACAGTGCTTGAAGTAATACTACAATTTTGTTATACTTCAGTTTGTGTTTGTTCTGTTTGTTTGTGTTTTGTTCTGTTTGTTCTAAACAATTGTAAGACAATATTCGTTATGTTTTATTCAGGTATAAGAGTATATGGATTGTAAGACAGTATTTCGGCACTGCAGTATAAAGGAAGACGATGGATAGTACATGAAAATATTACGATGTTATGTAAGACATTTGTCTTGTGATTGAGCAGCCCTCTAGTATATACCTTCTACACTGGTCAGACTAACAAAAAGGAGTTTACCACCTTCAACACTCCAAGGTAATGAATTACATTAAAGGCAAAAAAAAGTGTGGTATATTTGCTGGGCCGAATCTAAGCTACCCGTCACGGTAGTCATGTATAAATATATATATATATATATATATATATATATATATATATATATATATATATATATATATATATATATATATATATATATATATATATATATATATATATATATATATATATATATATATATATATATATATATATATATATATATATGTATATATATATATATATATATATATATATATATATATATATATATATATATATATATATGAATAGCATATATTAAAATTTGAACTAAATATGTTCGGATAGATATATATGGACCGATATCGGAATTTTACATTTTCTGTACTTGAGTAACCTTCTTTTGTAACGAAAATTGCTTTTCAGCAAAAAAAAAAAAAAAAATATTAATTGAAAAATCGGTTTAGGATATACCTCCGATATATGTGGACCGATATCGAAAATATTAATTATCTCTGTGTTAATAACCTCGTTTTCTAATCAGAAGTAGAAAAAAAATTTTTCATGGAAAAAAAATTTTTTTCGTTACAAAATAGGTTTAGATTATACGGACCGATATCTCAAATTTTCATTTTGTGTATTTTAGTAGCCATTTTTTATAACCAGAATTGCCTTTAAACAAATAAAAAATCATGGCATTGGACTGATATGTGAAATTTTAATTTTCTCTAGTTGGTAACCTACTTATTATCAGAACTGATTTGAAGAAAAAAACGTTGGTCAAGTTCGCTTATGCGACATTTTCATTAAAAACCCGGTTTAGGCAATATCACGGGTATATATGAACTGGTATCTAGAATTTTTTTTGCCTTTTAGTAGCAATGTTTAATATTTGTGCGAAGTTTGAAGCAAAGCAAACAACTTTTTTTCCAAAAATTTTCATACAAAATTGCAAAAAAAAGGCTTTTTTCGGAATTTTGAATATATCGTAGCTATATGTGAATCGATATAACTGAATTTCAATAGCAAGCCCATGAAACGATGGAGTAATAGAATGGTGCAAGAAAAAAGTTTCTAAGTGGTTTTCTCAGAAACGGTATTTCAACGGTGGACGGACGGACATCGCTTAATCGAATTTTCTATCAATACTAATTATGAATATGTATACTTTATATGGTCGGAAATGAAAATTTTAAAAATTACAAACGGAATTAAAAACTTATGTTTTGAGAGGGTATAAAAATAATAATGAACACATAAAAAACAAAGACGACAGTAAAAAAACACATGTACAACAGGATGGAAAACAAAGCACTAGAAAATTATATATTCTTTCATTTTGCCAGATCTTATCAGCTGTTGATCTCATCTACAGTTCAAAAAAAGTCCTAGCACAACAACATATACCTATAGCAATGTTATAAAAAAGAAAGGTTTGTATTCAGATGGCCTTATTTTATTGCATGTTGGTAAGAGGTAATCTTTGGAACCACTGGCCCGTTTCTACAATTTTTTTCAACAACATTTAAAATGAATTTAGTGGATATGACAATAAAAGCCTTAGAATCAGCAAATATTTCTAACTGTTTGATAAGACATTATAGAATATATCTAGGAATCAGAAAAAAAAGAATGCTAAGCCCAGTTAACGTTCCATGGCTTAATTTAATTGATGTTCATCCATGGTGTTTAATTTAATTGATGTTCATCCCTAAATCCGCGTATCTGCTTGCAGGTATTTCCTCTGACCAAATATAAAAGTAAATCTGTTCGATTATAACGATTTTTCAGCTAAACGAATGAACTGATCTGGATGAAATTTGTAACATAGATAGAATTGCATACAAAGGAATACAGCTGTTTTATATTTTTGTTAAACTAGATATAATCAGCAAACTTATGTGTAATGTTTTCGTCCAAAAAACTTGCTAAACAGAGCTTGGGCAAACGATTTATTATTTTCCTGAGCTGAACTGGCTTTGCTGACATTTAAAATATAGACAGATATGTATTAGGAATGAAGTTGTGCACGCATTTTGGATTTGGATTCGCCAGAATCTTTTATTTTGTGGGGTTTGGTAAAAATAGTACAGTACACTATGTTTCAAACACCTACGTTTTCCGTGCGATATTAATAACTTTTAAAATATTAAGGGCTCCACACTGAGAGAAAAGCTATGGACGGACATTTTCGGACAAATCCAAGAACAAATGTACCCATTGGTGAGCAGTTAGAAGCAAAAAAGTCAGTTTATATCATTGTGCTTTTATTAAAAATATATAAATTTTATTTTAGTGTTCAGTCAAATTGATTCTTAGTTAACTGCAATTCTTTTTCAAGACATATTTGAACAATTTATTGAACTAGTACGTTAGTGGATAAAATTTCGCCTTGTTCGTAGTGTTCATCTACATTTTCATTTATATCATTGGAACGTAGAAGCTATATAACTTTATGCGGAAGGTTTAAAGTCTTATGTTGTTGCATGCGCCTGCATAAACATTTTGACGAAATTATAATATTGGAAGTTGTGCTGCAAGTAATACGCTCATAAAACAAAATACATATGAAACAAACTGACGTATACTTGAAAAATACTTGTCTTGATCATAATAGAAACATGTCGACACATTTTCCTCAAAACAAGTGCTTTTTTTTGTTACGGCCCCATTTACAAATACCGTTTGTGCAGTGTAGACTTAAAGTAAGCTCTGAGCATTTTTACCTTTAACAATGCAAGTACTTTTTATATTTTTATGCTTTTGAATAATTTATTACCTTAACCACAAAAAAAAAATCAGAAAAAAACAGATTACAAGATTAAATTAAGGTTACAACAGAATTAAGTGGTAACTACTTTACATAATTTACGAGCATTAAGGAACAAGAGTGAAACCTAAGGAACAACAACAAAAACACAAGGCGAAAAGGAATCTACGTTATTAGGAAATTTATAGTCTTTCAAAAACAAGCGCATATAAGTTAAAATTGCAAGTAGTTATTACTTTACTTTTGAGCAACGCCCTTCAAGCATATTCTATTGTATCGTTCCATGGCTGCGTGTTTAATTTACATATTTTTTGAAATTGCAAAACGATTGTTCGAATACACTAAACGTACCTTAGCTTGGGTTATATTTGATTTGGCGATTACCTGAAGGAAACTCCATTTGCGCCCGCGCCAAGATGCCATTACGATAACGATGATAGAAAACCTTCATGAGCGGTTTAAAGATTAAACTAAAAAAATTAAAATATTAAAATAATCTTTTTTAGACAAATTTTTAACTTGATTCAAAGATTTTTCAACGCTTTGTTCCTTTCATTTTTTCGTACTTAAATACATATATTTAGATAGTGAAAAAAGTAGAGCCACGAAAGGAAGGTGCTGCAAATAGAAGTTCGTTTGTAGCATTAGTCAGATTTCGTTGCAAAGATATATAAAAGGAATGACTTTAGGTGCAAATAATGCCGGGCATAAAGTCTGAACACAATGTCGCAATGTTGCGGTACAGTTTTTCATACGAAATTTTAAGTAAAAATTTTTCATTGCGGACTTTTGACCCTCTTTCCGATGTTGCCATACTTTTTGAATAATAGGTGAATTCCACAACATTATTGTAAACAAAAAACATGATTTTGAAGTTAATAAATGTTTTCCATAATATACGAAAGTTTCAAAAATACATTAACGGACGAGGAAAAAATGTACATTAACGAAAGAATTATGGAAGAAGTTAGGAAGTATGACTGTCTTTATAATATGTAGTCGGGAAGTTAAAAAAACTTCCAGTATAAGGATTTTTAATACGATATTGACAAAGTTGTTGGCGTACCAACTTGACGTAAGTCAACTTCTTTCAGTTATCCTTGTCTTTTGGCAGACTTTATTTATTTTAGCTGAAGAAGCCAAAAATAAATTTCGAAATTTATAAAAAGTGGAAGCAAAAGGACAATTTGCCATCTTAACACAAACAGTAGTGAGAAAGATGTACATCAGCACCTGCCTTTACGATCTTATCTGATGATGGACTTATTCCACGAAGTGAATTATTGATGATTCACCAGCGCCACCGTGTGGCTCACTAGGCTCACATAGGTAGCAATTTTTGCCATGTGTTGCAAATGAGCAACTTTTTGTTGAGGAGTTCGGGCCTTCTAATCCCTCTGGTATGCAATTTCCCAGCAATCAATGGAAAACAAGGCTTAATGAGTTGGTAGGCCGAAACCCACTAAAGGATCAGCCCTTAAACAAATTCAACCCTCAACCATCACCTCTGGTTCCTGTTTAGAAAATTTTATAAATTAATAAAAATGTAAACTAACAATGAGAAGTATTGCCGTCTTCCGTTGTGTTATGTTTATTTTTGCCTCCCGCAACTGGAAATCGGACTGCACCTCAACCATTGTGTTCAGACTCATAAAGGAAATCGACGGAACTTTTCCCTTTTCAAAAGATGAATTTACAATAAACAAGATGAATTCACAATAAACAAAAACATAATGGTCGCATATAAGAGAATAACAAAAACGTAAAAACGCAGCTGTTGAGAGCTCTGCAAACTGAGAATTTTCTGATACATTAGATGAAGTCGCAGTAGTTTTCTATTACCTAAAAACATAACTGAATATTCCCTTCAATTATTAATAGATGATTTAACCGATGGTTCATTGTTCGACTGATAGCTTTATGTTAATAAATGCAGATGCATTTCCCAACGTTTCTGCTTCAAGAAATGCCATAAAACGAAAGCGGTGTGATGTTTTAAATTTTCTAGACAAGGAAGCTGAGGCAGATGTCAACAGCAGAGAACAGCAGAGAACAGCAGAGAAGAACAAATCATCTGAAATTTTGTGCATTCATAAATGCACTAAAATCTATCTAAATGTACTCACTACCATCTACTGCAAAACGGCGGAAGCAAAGTTACATCTATATGACTAAAAAACTAAATCCTGAAGTAAAATTTGCTGTATGATTGTAGCGGATAGTCTAAATAGTAAGAAATTCTACGTTGATTTGTATTTTTGTCAAAACTTCTTGAAAAACATTTTGTATAAATTACGAGTATAACATGGCCACAGAAGATCGATCGTATTTTTCACAAATATCGCTTTTGAAATCAAAAAAAAAAAAAAAAAAAAAAAAAAAAAAAAAAAAAAATAAAAAAAAAAAACAGCTACTTTTGCAAAAAATTTTAATGCAGAATTTCAAAAGGTACTCGCATTTTCATGTCTTTGCAAGGGACAAACTGTACAACGTAGTCTTCTTAAGTTTATATGCCAAAGTAGCCGCCTTGCGACGTAACCCTGTATCGCCCCAAAAATATTATTCACAACGGCATACTAAAACTGCATTGAGCTTTAAAGTTTAGTAATTTTTGCTCAGATACTTATTTGAACATTATTTAACCGTTCAGAGTTTATTAACAAGAAAATGTGTGCGGTACACATTTGTGCATTGTTACAAGTTAGTGGATGTAAATTTACAATTCCCTCAAGTAACAAAAAGCAGTTGTAAATCTTATAAGTGACGGCTGGAGAAAGCTAAAAAAATAATTTTTTCACTTTTTAAGCACCTTTTCAAGGAGTCATGCTAAAAAAAAGAGAAAAAGAATCACGCGTACGTCGTATATTGATTGCATTATTTACTGAGAGTTTTCGATTTAAACTATATTGTCTTCGTTTTCAAGGATGGGTCTGGTTTTCGAACATAAGAAGACTTTTATATTAATTTTTTATATATTTTTTTTACAAACAAATAGTAAATTCTACTGCCTTACACTTAATTTGCATTTCAATTTAATTTCTTGTGAATTGTATTTGTTTTTTTTGTGAGTTTTTGTTACTAGCGACTTTTTCCCTAATCCAGCAACAAATGTCTGATGCCTGAAATAAAAATGCAACTTTGTTGTTTTGTGGTGTATATTAAATAAAAAAGGCTGGCAGACGCCTTATGTTGCAAATTCCAAAAATGTTTGTGTTGTTCCACTATGACTATGTTGTTGCTGTCATGAGGTTGTCTTTCGGTTTCAGTTTTGGTTTCTTTTTTCTTATTAAAAATTGTAACAAAATATTCAGAAGTTCAAGTTGCGCAGACACAAGGTCGTCTGCTTACACAATTTCAACAAATGAATATTTGTGTTTTTCTTCAGAAAATGCACCTATTTTTAAAAAAGATATTGTAAGTGAAATTTGAAATAATACAATGACATAATGAAATGGTTTGGACTATAAAGTTCTATTTATTTTCGCTTGAATGAATCGTTGTGATTCCTGCTGAAATGTGTAGGTGATGCATGCTGAAAATATTAAATGTTGGAACAATGCAAAAAAGGGGCACAAGAAGAAACCCCAATTACTTTTGTAAATCAGTTTGTTGTTCTTATTTAAAACCGGCGCCGCTAAATATGTCAACAAAGTAAAATGAAATTTCAGCATATCAGAATAATATTGCTTAATCGGACATCAAGTACGTTTTTTAATGATTTTAGGGGTGAATTTAATAAACATTTTTTTTTTTTTGTTTTTTTTTTCTCATTCATTTGTTTATTGAATCTTCACAAAGTGAACTAGCAATAAGTATTCAAATCTTAAAACTAAATACATAAAATTAATTAAGTCCAGCCAATGCTAGACAAAAATGTTTTATTTTGCACGATCGATATCGGTGAAATCACCTATTTAACGTTCTGATGGTGGCAAGGGTGTCCCTCCTTCTCAACCGAGAGTGTCCTTCGAAATTAAGTATATTGCGTGCAAGAGGATTTGGATGAAGTTCCAATTTATTGATATGCCTTGTTGCGTACTTTGAAAATTCGTCTTTTACAAGAGGAACACAGAGATCCTTATGAATTCTTGAGTTTTTTACGTACCACGGAGCTGCAGTAATTGTTCGAAGAATTTTGTTTTGTCGCCTTTGAATTTTTTCGATGTTTGAAGTGGAGGCGGTGCCCCATAGTTGAATTCCATAGCACCATATAGGCTTTAGAATAGCGTTGTATAATAAAAGTTTGCAATCCAGCTTCAATGTAGAATTTCTGCCCATAAGCCAATTCAGTTGAGCTGCTTTTAACTTTAACTGAGTAACTTTCGCATCTATGTGAGACTTCCACGTTAACCTACGGTCAAGGTGAATACCAAGGTACTTGACTTCATTTTGCTGCGGAATAGGTGAATTGTTGATTTGGATGGCTGAACATGTTTGTTTACGCAGCGCAAATGTAACGTGAGTACACTTTTGTTCATTAACTTTAATTTTCCAATGCTGTATCGTCTGCAAAAGTTGAAGTGTGGATTCCGGGTGTCGTTGGCATGTCAGAGGCGTAAATCAAATATAAAGTAGGCCCCAGTATGCTGCCTTGGGGAACTCCTGCCTCGATTGGCTGAGTTGGGCTTATAAAGTCGCCTTCTCTGATAACAAACTTCCGACTGCATAAGTAGCTTTCCAGAAGCTTGTGTGTATTTGCAGGCAAGTTCAACTTTATTTTGTGTATCAAGCCCTCGTGCCACACTTTATCAAAAGCTTGAGAAATGTCAATGAATAGAGCTGAGCAATACTTCTTCTCCTCAAAGGTCTGTCTTATGACATTGACTAGTCTGTGCGTTTGTTCTATTGTGCTGTGTTTAGCCCGAAAGCCAAATTGATGATCAGGGATGCATCCCACAGTGTTCAACATTGGACTCAACTTTACCATTAACAATTTTTCGAACAGTTTTGAAATTGTTGGCAGTAGACTTATTGGTCTGTATGATTCTACTTTAGTGGGATCCTTCCCTTCTCCAGTTGAAGTTCGCAGAGGTGGCTTACCTACTACGGGTCTTTTCAGACCTTTTGTCGCTTTCCATAGAGAATAGTCGGTTTGAGGGGTACCATCAAGACCTTCCAGATAATTTTTAAGGGAAGCCATTCTATGGATTTCAAGCAGATTTTTTAACTAAGTTATGCACTCTCGTAGCCTGCTTTTAAGCTGGGGAGACCTGCGAAGTTGCCACTCTCTTCTAACTCTTCTTTTTTCTGTTAGAAGTTGTTCAGTTTCAAACGAATATGTTCTGTTGCTCACATTTCTGGATCTTATATGGCTAGTGGTGGCATGTTGTACGGCTAGATTAAGGTGTTCAGAAAATTCGTTAATCGACACATCAATATCTTCAGGCGTTTTCAAGGCAATGTTTTCCGTACAATGTGTACTCAAATATTTCTTAACTCGAGTGACGGTCAACGCCAAGTCACAAAACGGAGAACTAACCCCCTGGGGGAACGAAACAGAAACTATAGTTGGTGAGTGATCTGAGGACAAGTCCAATGAAGGCTCCACTTACATCCATTCTGAGGGAAAATTTTTTGTAACTCCAAAGTCTATAACGTCTGGGATCTTGCGTTGGTCTGACGGCCAATAAGTGGGGTGTCCACTTGAAATCACACCTAAGCCCATTTTGGTAACGGTGTCAAAAAGCACACGGCCTTTCGGGGTAATTAAACGTGATCCCCAAAAAGTGTGTTTAGCGTTATAGTCGCCAGCCGCTAAAAATCGAGGACCAAGTGATTTGAAAAAATTTGAATATTGTCTTTCTGTTATTGAAAATCGTGGTGGCGAGTAAATCGAGGATATAACAATTTTTTCATGAAAATAATTAAGGCATATATTTGTAGCTTGGAGATATTCCTCACATGTCTCGTTCATTAAAAAGTGTTTAATTCTGGATTTTATTAGAATTGCCGATCCTCCGCAAGATCTTCCGCGGGGATCTTTTGTGTCGTACAGTATGTAGCCATTAATTTTGAAAAAACTGTTGGTTGTCAAATGAGTTTCAGCAATCAACATTATATCGATTTGCTTTTCCATAAGGAAGTGCTCAAGTTCATTTTTGTGTTGGCGAATGCCGTTTGCGTTCCAGAAACATATTTTTAACCAATTAATTTTTTTAAAATTGCCTGTAAAATAGTGGATTGCATTTTTAGCATTTCCTGCATCATGTTGGTCATAGAGACGGTAGAAGTGTTAATGGATTGAACAAGAGTCTGCATCGGGAATTTGGGGCTTGGGTTCCTGGTTCAAGTTTTGGTCAGATTTAACCACATTAGCATATGAAAATTGTTTGGTATTCTGCGTGTTTGTGAAGTTGGTTGGATGGCCTACCTGGGGAAAATTGTTTTCACCAATGACATTTGGCTGCTGGGCTGCTGGAGAAACCGATGACTTATTTGTCATTGACCGCTTAAAATGAGTATAGACAGGGCAACCTCTATAATTTGCAGTGTGGTTACCTCCACAATTACTGCATTTTTTAACACTTGCGTCGGCCTTTGGCTTATTGCACTGAGTTGTGCCGTGAAGTTCGCCACATACAACACAAACAGCGAGCAACTTGCAGTAAGCCTTAGTGTGGCCAAATTCTTGGCAGTTTAGGCACTGAACGGGTCCTGAACGCTTATGTGGCTCCTCAACGGTAACCTTACGATGCAAAAGATATTTCAGGTTATATATTGGGTGAATTTCACTCTTTTTTAGCAGCACATCCCCTGGTTCTAGTTCAACTCTAAACATGGGTTGAGGGGTCTTTTCACGGTTCCTGATGTTTACTACTGTTTTTATTTTAAAACCCCTGTCTTCCAATCCGGTTTTGACATCATCAATATCTACGCATGGGTCAATCCCTTTAATAACGACCTGAAGACCTTTGGCACTTTTGAGCTGGTAAGTGTAAAATGATCTTTTCTGTTTTTCTAAGACATCAGACAATTTTCGGTAGTCGTTTTCATGGTTTACCTGAATTTTAGTTTCACTGATGCTGCCGTGCTTCACTGATGTGACGTTGAAAGTATCTTTACCGATTGCCGTAATAAGTTGTTTTACCAGCTCACTAGAAGTAGGCTCTCTCAAATAAATTGGTGGGGGTTTATATGTTTTTTTGGATGTTGTTGGCTCATCTGTCTGAAGGATAGCAAACCTATTGCCATCCGTTATAGCAGTGGGTTTATCGTCTTTAGAAATTTTTGATTTTGAAGATATTTGTGCGGATTTAGGGCTTCGCTGACGTTTAACCACGGTTATATACCTATCCATTCCTACTTGCGTTTTTGGTTTATCAATAATAGCTAAACTGGAAGATGGTTTGTCTTCTGTTGCAACATCAGTGTTTGGCGAACACGAACGCGTGCGTTTTTTATCTCTTAGAGACAGAAGATTATCCAATGATTTTTTCAGTGATTCTTCCTCAGAGATCCAGAGGTTTTTCTAGTGGAGCTAAGCTCCCTTTAAGAATTGCATCTGCTAGGTACACTCATGCAATTTTTTATTTTTTTTTATTTATATTTCTTTTAATTTAAAAGTATATAAAAATAATTGTCATAAAGTTTTTCGGTTTTGCAAGAAAACAAAACTTTAGTGTATAGTTTTTTTCCCACTGGGTAGGTAATCTTCACGCACAATAACAACAACAACAATGCACTGCCACCGCACTTGTTTTATTGAAATTGATTTTATTGTTTATTTAATGAAATGTGAGGAATTTTTTTTCCCGTTGTTTTTAAAATAATTTGTTATTGTTTTTACAATTTAATACAATATATTATTGTTTTTATATGTAAGTTTAAAAATATAATAGCACAATGATTTTTTGGTTTGTTTTTGTTCACTTTTTAAAAACACGACCGTGCGGTTGAAGAATCACAGAGTGAATTGATGATTAGGGTAGTTCCTATGAAATGTCGATATGTAGATAGCTGGGAAACATAGAAGACAAGCTATTCATAATTTTTTTACTGGTATAAATGTTAGAAGCTTAAATAGCGAATAAAAAACTTAATTGTTTGAAAAATTTTTTTTATTATATTTTTTTTAAATCCTTGTTGTGTTTATATTTTTCCCTTGGCACTTGAAAAAAGATTTATTTTTTGTTGTGATATATGTACAGCTCTTGTCTGAATGTTCACCAATTTCAGTGTTCACTTTTGATTTTTGTGTCCGCAACACTTAAGAATAATTTTTTCACTCAAAAATCGTCGGTGAATTTAGGTTTATTGTAAAATATTTTGAAGTTGAAAGAAATAAACAGTATTATGTACGTATATTAAAATTATCTACTAGACAACTTGTGTGACACAGTTAATTTGACAAATCAGCATGTCATTCAGCGTGAAGTAACACATATAGCGCAATAAAATTTATTGTTTCTTGCGAAATCGGAAAGTGAACACTGTGCCTTTCGGTGAATTTTATTTTGCGTGTTCACTAGTAAAAAAATGCATGGTTGCGGAATCTAGCCCTGGTATGAGTTCGCCTTGATCATATTGGTATAGGTAGGAAAAAAATATTGGCCAAATGGACGCCGCAACCTCGGCGCCAATCCTCCGTCCAAAATTTCGATGACCCTTAGGCATAACTGTGGTTCTATGCCGTTAATGTGCCAAATTATCTCATACTTTAGCTCTCGAATTGTTGCACAGTGGCGCCCGTAGAACAAGTGAGGTTGCAAAAATCAAAAATTTCATGTGCTCCTAAAAAATATTGAATGGACTTATTTTACAGAAAATCGCTCAACAAGTTCAAATATGCAACTCAAATTACAATCAGATTTTTGGTTTGGAAGATAACCCCTCAAAATTGACTAATTTTCAGTGTTCAAAAAACAGAACAAATTGGTCCGCTTTCAGATAACGAGTGATTTTTTTGCTATTATCTTTTTGGCAACACTAGTTTTGACAGCTCACGCACGTTTTGTATCTTTTGTCACTGTCAAACATCTTCAGTTGGGTCTATAATTTAATCATGAATCGTCTTACAAACGAACAACGCTTGCAAATTATTGAATTTTATTACCAAAATGCGTGCTCTGTTAAGAAAGTTCATCGCGCGCTTCGTCCATTTTATGGTCAGTTTAATCGACGTACTGAGGCTTCTATTCGGGCTATTGTAAAAAAATTTCGCACCAAATTTACATTGTTGGACACCAACACGCTTACGTAGAGTGCGAACTGAAGAAAATATCGCAGCCGTATCGGCCAGTGTTGGTGATGACCGTGAATTATCGATTCGGCGCCGTTCGCAGCAATTGGGCCTCTGTTACTCCACTACGTGGAAAATTTTGCAGAAGGATTTGGGTGTGAAGCCTTATAAGATACAGCTGGTGCAAGAATTGAAGCGAAATGACCTACTACAACGCCAAATTTTTGGTGAATGGGCTCTTGAAAAGTTAGATTAAGATCCACTTTTTTATCGAAGAATTGTGTTCAGCGACGAGGCTCATTTCTGGTTGAATGGATACGTGAACAAGCAAAACTGCCGTATTTGGAGTGAAGAGCAGCCAGAAGCATTGCAAGAGCTACCAATGCATCCACAAAAAACAACCGTTTGGTGCGGATTATGGGCTGGCGGCATCATTGGGCCGTATTTCTTCAAAGATGATGCGAATCACAACGTTACTGTGAATGGTGAGCGCTACCGTGCGATGATAACAAAATTTTTTTGCCCAAAATGGAAGAGCTTGACTTGTATGACATGTGGTTTCAACAAGACGGTGCCACATGCCACACAGCACGCGAAACAATGGATCAATTGAGAGGCGAGTTCGGTGAACAGTTTATTTCACGCTTGGGACCAGTCAATTGGCCGCCCAGATCGTGCGATTTAACGCCTCTAGACTATTTTTTGTGAGGCTATGTTCAGGTTAATGTCTATAGCGAGAAGCCCGCTTAGATTGACGCACTGGAAGCCAACATTGCCAACATTATTCGTGAGATACCGGCCGAAATGTTGGAAAGAGTATGCCAAAATTGGACTAAGCGGATGGACCATTTGAGGCGCAGCCGCGGCCAACATTTGCATGAAATACTCTTCAAACATTAAATTATGTCGACCCAACTATCGATCGAAATAAATATTTCATGCATTTTTCTGAATTTTTTGTGTTTTTTTTTTTTTAATTTCCGATAGTTCTTATAAAATCACCCATTATAATATCTCAAAAATCTATATTTACGAACTATCCGTTTTTTCAATATTTCTCAACTTTGATGGAAAATAAAAAAAAAAACAAAATTTTTCTATATTTGCCATATTTTTAAAATAAGTTCTTTAACTATAATTTTGCATAATGCAAAAATTTTGTAGATGCTCGGTTTTGTCTCTTTTTTTGCTAAAAGTAAATTTTTACCAAAAGACATGGTTGCAAAAATGTGTTGCATGAATTTTTTGATATAGGAGTACAAACGAGAAACAGCTCATTTTCAATTACTCTGCGCAACAAGAAAAATGTCTTTTGAACGAAAGTATGTGATTTTCGATGAATTAAGTCCAAACTAGCTGTGTAACATTTACATTTTGAGAAGGGCATACAAATTTGCAAATTTATTTTAGGCATCGTGAAGATTCAAACGATTGTTTTTTCAAACGCAACATTTTCATTTGGACTATGTGGACTGATAGATTATCTTGAAAAAGGATCCACAATCACAGGAAGGTACCGTCGTGCTTTATTGTATCAATTGATTGATGTAATCAAGAAAAAACGTCTATATATAAAAAAATCACATAGCATACGGTGCTAAAACTACGTGAAATACACTTCGAATTGGTTGATCATCCACCTTATAATCCAGATTTAGCTTCTAGTGATTTTTTACCAAAACTAATGCATATTTTGAGGGGTTCCCAATGTTGTGTTATTCAGATAGTATAAAGTAAGTGTTGTAGTGCCAGCACTATTTACTCCTATAATATACTACTGTGTAAGTAAGATATGAAATAAGAAACAATAAAGATAGAATTCAGCCCTGACATGAATATGAAACAAAGTAGTTCTTAAATTACTACATGGCCCCCGTGACAGGCTAAATTAAGCTAAAAGGAGATTATGTTGAGATAGCTTCAATATCAATCCGCCCTCGTATGAACCGATACCGGAAATTTTCATTTTCTGTTTTTAGTAACCTCCTTTGATTATCAGAATTACTTTTAATTAATAAAAAATTGTTTGAGTTTACTTACATTTTCTTTAAATATGACATAATTAAGTTTAAAGCAAAAGAAAGAATTTCTTTTTTTTTTTTCAAAACTAGCCCAAAAAATTTTTTTTTTCGGAATTTTTAATATATATCAGCTATACGTAAACTGATTTTATTGAATTTCTTTAGTAAACCCATGAATCGATTGAGTAATAAAGTGGGAAAGGAAAAAAGTTTCTGGGTCTAATGGTTTTCTCAGAAATGGCATTTCAAAGGCGAATTTTACACACGGATTTGCATTTGGTTCCATTTAGGGTTCAGTTGATACAGGAGCTTCTTTCACAAGACCAATTACGTCACAATACATACGAGTATGATAATAGAATGCTACAGCTCGCCCATGACAACCCCGATTTTCATGAAAATATTACAGTGAGTGAGGAGGCATATTATCATTTGTAGGTATATGTTAATAAACAGAATAATTGGTTCAGTGGAAAATGCTACAATTAAAATAAAGTAACAGTCTGGCGTGCATTTTGGACAGGAGAAATCATTGAACCTTACTTCTTTGAACATTAAAAAGTAGTAACGATAACTGTGAATGGGAAGTGATATCTTGATATAATTGACAACTTTTTACCGCCACAACTGCATGCGTTGGGCTTGATTAACATGTGCTATCAACAAGACGTTGCCACACCGCACCAGATTATAATGGAAATACTACGAGACCTCTTTCCACAACAAGCGATTTTAAGAAATGGTGATATTGATTGGCCGCCTCGATTGCCTGATTTGACTACTCTGGACTTCTTTTTGTGGGGCTATCTGAACAGCAAGTTTTCTGCAAACAAACTAGAAACGCTTGAGCAATTCAAACAAATTATTCGTGATGAAACTAATGAAATATCTTGCGAAATGTGTGAGAATGTAATGTGCCCCAAAAAAAAATGTGCATTTGTGAGTCTATTCCAAGCGGATATTTATCTGATATTGTAATATAACTGCCAAGATTAAATAAAACAGTTATCTATCTCTCATTTAATCAAAAATTATAAACAAAGTAGTACACTTTCCCAACAAACACCCTGTACTAAAAAAAATTTACTTGCAACATTTTTTTTTTGTCAATAGTTGATTCGCCACTACTATAAGTTTTTTATAAAAGTTCCCCTTAAAAACATATGTTTGTGTTAGCATATTTTATAAACAAGTTCCACGATTGTAAGTTGTTGGCACTTTTGAACAAAAATTTAATTAAATAAAATATCTGCATTTTAATATTTCACCAAGACTTAGTATTGAGGAAAAAAACTTATTTAAATAAGAAATTTCCTTATATTCTCTTTCTAATTGTACAAGCACAAGTAATTTTTAATTACACAAGACAAACACTAGTCTTTCGGCGGCAAAGGCATCATCAAGACATTAAGAAAAATTAATGCATAAATTAACCTTCTTGCAAAACAAATCCAACAGTGATGAAAACAAAGGAAGTTGGAAAAGAAAAAATCATAAAAACTTTTAACAGAAGATAAAACTCTTAAGGAAATTCAAACATTTTTGTTTAACATTTGACGATGAAGAAAAACAAAAATTTAAAACAAAGAAATATCAAGAGTAAAAAATTTAAGGAGGCATTAAACGAAAAGGAACGAAACTTGAATGTTTGACAGAATTTTTAATACTGGAAGACAAAAAAAGAGTTTAAAAACGAACTGAGTCTCGAAATGTTTTTTATTACGAGTATATTTAAATCATTCGAAATTGAAGTTCAAATCTTGGCTCGTACATGTTTGAGAGTGTGGGTGTACTCGTATTTGTGTGTGGAAAAGAAGACTAGAGTGTTTAACTCCGCTGTTGTTTGTGTTGTTACAAGTTGTTGGAAAAAGTTCTTAAGTTAATTATAAAATTGTAAATGGCAACCACACAAAATAAAACCAACAGCAACATCTTTCTTTTATATCTCCTTATTTGTTTTATTTAATAGAAGGGTTTGTTTGGTATTAAGACTTTTTTCTTAAAAATTAACTTACTTTCACGATTATTTGCTTGGAAAGAAGCAGCAGGATGCTTTTCGTATTTTTAATCAGAAAAAAAGTTAAAATAAACATAAACAAACCTTAAGTCTGACAAATTGAATTAGCATTCATTAAAAGCTCAAATGAATTTATCATTCATAAAAGGATTTTTAAGTGTTCAAAATGTTCATATACCTGTAAGTAGGATATTTGAAAATGTTCAAGGCGAAGAATAATGAATGAGTTGTTTCAATAAGAATAACTCACAATTCAATTGTGTGTTTGAAGATAAGAGGAAGGCTAACTAATTCTCAAAGTTAATTCACAGTAATGCTTTATTAGAAAGTAAGTAGAGTGGCAAAAAAATACTAACAATTAATCCACAATTTATTCCCTATTACGGTTTACAACCCAACTGTACTTTGGATAAAATTGTCCAATTATTAAATACAAATTAAATATAAATATTAAAGTTGAATTTATAGTGTACTAGGTTTTACCGGCGACTTTTTCTGTGTAGAGCCAGGTATTTTCAGTAGCCTTTTACGACGCGAAACAAAAACTAAATGTTTTTATTATCAAATCTTGGTCACATATGTACATATACGAGAGCGGATTGATATTGAAGGTACATAACACTAGATAGCAGAACAAACATGGTATTATTTTTTTTTAATTGCGATCTGTCAAACGTCAGCTGTTATAATTTCACCCAAATTCATCGATTAGTTTATTTGCTGTAGTCTTTTGAAGTAAGCAACTTTTGTGTTTCTTGAAAAGTGGAAAAAGTGAATTTCGTGCACTGATTACTCGTACTAAGATGTAGTTTATGTATTGGTTGAATCGTATGATATGACTAACCAAACTATGTAGCGCCGTTTCAATTGATGTGGCCATTGCATTAGCTGTTGCTAATGTTGAACCTTATGTAGGAATCTATGATCCTCTCTAGCGTAAGGCTAATTGGCCTATACTCCTTTGCTTTAGTATGTGATGTCTTTCCTCATATTGGAAAGAAAACTACGTTGGTACATTTGGCCAAGGTGTGAATGATTTCATTCGATCCTAGAACGATTGGAAACTTTTGATTGCCCAATGCAGTATCTCTTTTTTGATATCCAGATATGCCGCATTTCCGATGGAATGCTTGGTTATGCGGAAAATGGGTGTTCATTAATTCTTCCAGCGATTGCTCGCAATTTTTGCGTCAACATTCATCTGCGTTTTCTATAAAGCTTGGGGTGGTCGGTTATTTTGAAAGTATTCACCGAAGTCTGCATGTATCAGAGGTACTATTTATGTTACTACAAAATTCCCTCAAGGATCGTTGCTTCGAGTTTCTGATGAGATTCTTGTATTTGTTGTTCACTGAAGCTTTATAAACATCCCAATTACTGGTTCTTTTTACTTCGTTGAAGAGTCTACGACATTTCTGTTATGTCTTCGACAATTTTCCTGACTACCATTTGGTTCTATTACTTTCCCTTATTACAGATAGTCTACAAGACCGTCTTGTGGGATTCTGGAAAGAGTCATTGAGTTTCTCCACTGATCTTTCCATGACCATGACATTGGTTATAATCAGGTATTGGGCTAGGTCTCTACTCAGGATATTCGCCCTGTTTTCCCCCCGTTGGCTCTCCGCCAACATGGGAATGATTCAGAAATATCGAAATTTCGTACCGTACGAGCTGAAACCGGAGATGTTGAACGGCATTTTTTTGCTTGTGAACAGCTGCTTTAAATGAAAAAACGGAATGGAGATCGTTACAAACGCAATTAATGCATTTGAGGAATGTACTGCAAAATAAACGGCCACAATACAACGAGAGACAAGATGAAGTAATTTTACAGCATGACACCTCTATATACCAATACCAATGAATACCAAGGTACTTGACTTCAGTTTGCTGCGTAATAGGTGAATTGTTAATTTGGATAGCTGAACATGTTTGTCTACGCAGTGTGAATGTAACGTGAGTACAATTTAATTTTCCAAAGCTTTAACCACATCACTAATATTGAAATATACTCCTGCAAATTTCGCGAAGCTACTTGATGGAACAACTTGATGTACGCTGCAGAATGCTGTGTCATCTGCAAAAGTTGAAGTGTGAATACCACATCTGGTTGGCATGTCAGAAGTGTAAATTAAATATAAAGTGGGTCCCAGAATGCTACCTTGGGGAGCTCCTGCCTCGATTGGCTGAGTTGGGCTTATAAAGTCGCCTTCTCTGATAACAAACTTCCGGCCGCATAAATAGCTTTCCAGAAGCTTGTGAGTGTTTGCAGGCAAGTTCAACTTTATTTTGTGCATTAATCCCTCGTTCCACACTTTATCAAAAGCTTGGGAAACATCAATGAATAGAGCTGAGCAATACTTTTTGTCCTCAAAAGTCTTTCTTATAACATTAACTAGTATATGGTGCTGTGTTTGGCCCGAAAACCAAATTGATGATCTGGGATGCATCCTACATCATTCAATATTGGAGTCAACTTCGCCATTAACAATTTTTATGAAGAAGTAAAAAATTGGATCGATTCATGGATTGCTTCAAAAGATGGCAAGTTTTCTGAACGCAGGATTCATAAACTGTCCGTAAGACACAGTTTCACATCCAAACCAAGACCGTCATTTGGGAAAGCTTATAATTGCCTTCTCTGTGAATCTTGAGAACAATATAAATAAATTTGCTTGTAGTGTTTGTCGCCAATTCACAACGTATTTTGATAGACCAGAGGCTGCTCTAACCCAATTAATATTTTTATAAAATTTTACTTTGTTTTTAAATTTATTCTGGTATCCTAATATTTAACTACTATAAAATAATTAGTTTTCCATATGTGTGTTTTTGTTTGATGGTTTTATTTATGTTGCATTCAGCATTGCTTTATTAAAACTTTAAAAAGTATTGTACTCATTATCCCGCCAAACATTAAATTAAACTCCTTTTGGATATCTTTTATTTTCACGGAACTAGATTTATATAAAAATTTAAATTTCCCACAACAGACCCACATCCGCAAAAGCAGTAACAAAAAAGAAAAGAAAACGTTTTGCACATCTTTAGATTGTTGTTTGTCACCTTTTTACAAACTAAAACATTCTGCATTTTTTTTAACGCAACGGAAAAGGAAGTCAATACAACACTAACACGTTTGAAAAATAACACACTTGCATACGACACATTAAAGGCGCACAAATGTGTCTCCTTATAACTTCCTGCATACAAAAGTTATCTTTCCTCCCACACAGCGAAATCATAAAAAAAACTGTTGATATTCTTTATGTCTAAAGTTCGTTTTTCTTGTTCATATTTTTGTTTTGTTATGCTTGTTGGCTTTGCCCTCGAAATACCAGCAGTAACGGCAAAAAAAACAAAAATAGTGATAAAAATCGCAACTGTTTTACTACGTGTTTTGCTGCAGCTGTTGGTTGCCCTCTTAAATTTTGCTGTCGATTGTTTTATATTCACATTTATACACGTTATCAAACTCACTTGTACACAGTTCTGTGGCTTTTTTACACAATAAGAAGACGGAAAAAGATTTAGAGATTTTCTTGTTGTTATTCTTGTTTGTTTGTCTCCTCTCTGTATGTTTTTCCATTTTTGGTATCAGCAGCTGTTAACGGTTGACGTCGGTTGTGAGGTTTGATTGCCAGGATGCACAAGGAATTTAGATCCTTTAAATACTTTTCCATATTGATTGAACTTTTTAATAGATTATTTCCGCTTTAAGTTAGACTAAGTCAGAGTAAAATTTTTCGTATTTTGACTTTTCGGTTAAAGTCAGTTTTCAATGAATGTATTTTAGAGACAATATGTCCGATTTTTTACCCAATTTTTTTATAAATTTTTGTTGTATTTTACTGCATTTTACTAAATTGCGTTCAATTTCGCAAGTGGCGGAATATTAGGAACCAAAAAAGATCATAAATGACACTGAAAAATTTTTACTGCAAAAATTTATTGTAGCTAAATTTTGGCAAGATATCGCTCCTTTATAGCAACATAGCCATATCTCAAAAAAAAAAGGTTTTTAACTGTGCTATCTTGTGCCAAAAGTTTATTCAAATTACTTTTAAACTGTTTCCTTTAGTAGATATTTTCTAAAAAAATTTTTCTAAGACTTTTATGGAAACTAAAAATTTGAAATGTGTTTTTCTCGAAACACGCTTTTTTTTAGTTGTGACAATGTTGCAATAAAGGAACAATAGGGTAAACAAAGAAATGTAAAAAAAGTTATCACTCAAAATCAGAACAATTTTTAATAAAAGTGAAAAAAGTAAATTATTAATAAGTTTAAAAATAATTTTTCAAACTATTTAGTACAAGGAAAAGAAAATATACTCGTAAATTTCGTATGTTGATAAAAATTGTATAGAATCGTAGATAAGAAAGACAATGCACATTGCGGTACGTGTTTTACGCAAATATGGCTCGTTAAGAATATATATCCGCAACGCTCCGTTCTCTCTCTTACTCTATTTCTTATTTTCCTCAATGACCTTCTCTATCAAACTTCCAACCCTATCCACTCTTTCACGGATGACAGCAGCATTTGCCAATCGAACTCTTTAAGTTATAGACCCAGCCTATCAGAGGTTGCTGCTATGAGGATAAATATGAATGATTTACTGAATAGTGATCTTCTATTAATCTCCGAATGGGGTCGTAAAAACAGGGTCGCCTTTAACGCTCGTAAGACCCAATGTTGCTTATTAACACACAAACAAACGACCGCAAATGCTGCTTCATCTGTACACATGGATGGTATAAATATTGAGGAATCGGATGCTCTTGGTGTTCTTGGAACGAAAATACAGTGTAATGTTTGCTGGACTGATCACATTTTTCATTTAGTTAAAGAAGCATTCAAGTGCTGAGGATTTTTGAAACGGTGTAAGATGTATTTCACTCCATCCGACCTCCTTACTATTTATACTACCTACATCCGACCGAAAATAGTATATAACTCTCATGTTTGGGCCGGTCCTCAAAGTCTATTTTGAGGTTACTCCACCGCGTGCAGGAGAGGGCGAAGAAGCTCATCAGTGACAGTAGGGTATCCAACTATATTGACCCATTGGAGCATCGGCGCAGTGTGGAGTGCATTACTCTGTTGTGTCGCTACTACAATGGATTTTGCTCAGACGAGATTGGGGATCTTGTTCCTGAAACTCGCACATTTTTACGTAGCACGCGTTCATCGTCGAGAGCTCATCCATTTGCGGTTACAGCATGGCAATGTTCGACCCTATGTAGCGAAGTTGGCTGCAGATGTGTTTCCTATCTGTTATAACGTTGGAAAGTTCAAGTCAAATGTCCACAAACACTATTCTCTCTTTTCTCCTCCTCACAACCTATTTTCCTAGTTCTAGTACAATACACCGCATATGTAGGGGTCATCCCCCGAGTACTGCTCCAAGATAAAAAAAAATATATATTATTGGTTAGTAATATTGATATATATTTTCCTAGCTGTTCTGGGTATCTCAAATGTTTCTTGCAGCCGTTCAGCGTTTTCGTTTCAAAATTTATTTCTTTTCAAATTTATAGTCATCTTCAATGTAGGCGCTTTCAGCGGCTCTTAAAAGTTCATCAGATCCATTTGATTGCCCGAACAATTTTCTTAAATTAAATAGTACCACGTCTGTTTATTAAAGTGTTCTGCTATGAGGAAAAAGTTTTGTATGAAAAACCGAATTAAAATATCGGCTGATTATGAGAGCTGTCAGTTTAGAGTAGTTTTCTGTTTAAATGAAGAAAACAAATCTCCATACTACTATAACTTAAATTTATAGTCTTAGACCATACAAAATATGAGACATTTCTCTATCCTGGTTGCTAGAACCAGAATATGCAATAAATTGTTGGATTGAGCAACGGTCTTCTTCGCAGTTAAATGCAATATTAACATGTTTTGAAATAAACGATATTATATCATGTGAACTGAGGGAGCTTCTGGGTAATGCAAATTTTAAAGTATTTAAAAAAATTTATTTGTTCAAAATCGCGCAAAATAACAATAATCATCATAGCAAAAGGTGAACAAGTTTTGGTCACCACAACGAGAAGCCGAGGAGGGATATTTTTTTTAAGGATTTAATTATTTATTGAATCTCTAAAATGAACTAGCAATAAGTATTCAGATCTTAATGCTAAATATGACAAAAAAAAAAAATAAATGCTGTTTACTTAAGTCCGGCCAATGCTAGACAAAAAGGTTTATTTTGCGGGAACTACACTGGTAAAATCACCTACTTAAAGCTGTGATGGTGGGAAAGGTATCCGTTCAACCAATTGTGGCCGCCAAAATGAAGTATGTTGCACGCAAGAGGATTTAGGTGAAGTTCCAGTTTACGGACATCACGAAACACTCAGATCCTTATGAATTCGTGAATTGTTTACGTACCATGGTGCTGCAGTAATTGTTCGAAGAGTTTGGTTTTGCCGCCTCTGAATTTTTGCAAAGTTTGATATAATTGAATTCCATAGCACCATATAGGCTTTAGAATTGCGTTCTATAACAGAAGTTTGCAATTCAACTTTAAGGTAAAATATCTGCCCACTAGCAAATTTAGCTGCGCTGCTACTAGTTCCAACTTTGGGTTCAATGTGGGACTTCCACGTTAGCCTACGGTTGATATAAGTAAACGAATGGGCCGAATGATGCCGTTTTGAAGATGAAACCAAAAGCAAAAAAATTTTTAAGAAGAGTTGTCAACAGTAATGTAAAGAAATTGAAATATTAATTATAAATAATAAATAAAGCATAATAAAAATATTACTTAAAACAAACATAAAAATTAATTCATAAAAAAAGTTTTTCAAATGAAACGAAATATTTAATATTCTTTAAATATTTGTGCAAACACCTCTATAATCAATGGCAAATATTTGTACAAAGGTAAAATGTTCGATTATTTGTCAAACCATTTGTGTAGTGTATTTGGTCTTTGACTTATAATGAATGAACGTAATGTTTTAAAGGGTGTAGCCATTTTTGGGCTGTCAAGTGATTTATGTTTAGTTTGGTTTAGCTATCATTAGCATGATAGACTGGCGCTTGAATAATCCTTCCAATTTGCGCAAATCTATTTCGAAAATAATGGTTCTATGCAGTTTATGATGAAGCTTACTCGTATTTGAACAGATACCTCAATAAAAACAATTACCATATTTGGGGTGACGATAAACCTCTTGTATAAATTACGACCCGGTTGCATCTATAAATGCTGGTGGAATTATTAGTCCGTACTCCTTTAGAAACGAATGATGCTATATAGAGACGCGATTGCTATATTTTTCGTTCATCAATTGAATAACCATGATGTGCAGGAGCTGTGGTTTCAACAAGATGATGCTCTTGACACAGCTCGTACCACAATTGATTTATAAAAAAAAGGAACGTTTATATTTTAGCCCCATGAATCGGCCTCCAAGATCGTGCGATTTAACGCCGCTAGACTATTTTCTGCTGGGATATGTGAAGTCCCTAGTTTACAGCGATAATCCCGAAACGATTGAATATATGGAAAACAACATTATCGCCGATATATGACCACAAATGTTAAAAAAAAAAATCATCGAAAATCGTATCTGCAAATGAACCGTTCATTGTAGTACATGCCAGAAGCTATTTTTAATAAGAAGATTTCGAACAAAGAAACTTTTTGACGATTTAAAAACTTCAGCTTTGTTTTATTCCATTTCATATAATTCATTCCATTTGTATAAAAAAAATACCCGATATTTGTGAAAAAATTTGCAGCCAGTTCGCCGATGTCGAAAGGATAATGATTTGGGTTTTTTCTAACTTTATTCTATGCGAACGATGTTTTCAAATAAATTTCAATTTGATATATTTTATGAAAAAATACTTCAAAATTGCTTTTAAACAAATTCAGATACGACAATGAAAAAAGTTGAAAATTATAAATTTATTAGAAACCAACTTAATCAAATTATGTGTTATGTCATGCAATATACGAGTAACTAGTACGGAAGAATTTTTTGTTCTGTCGAAAACATATCCACATGACTTAACTACTACTAATGACGTTTGTACTTACCTCGGAAGCATGTTGAACTTGGTATGTACATCATAACCCACATATAGTACCAACGAATATGATAATAAAATTGAAGGTTTTATTTGGGTTAGCGAATAATGCTTCAATTTCTTTGGCATCACGAAATAAGTTAATGATGCAATTATAGTAATGAAAACCTTTAAGTCGTTTCATTCTCATATGAAAGCAAACCGGTGCGCTTTGATACGAATGAGTACGTTCAGAGACAATGATTTTAATAACAATCATCCGCTAAAGCGGACACCATACTCGTAGCTGTGATTATTTTCTCATCTGCTTAATAAACTACTTTTGCTTGTATATCAATAAAATATTGTTTAGACAAATATAAAAGACACTAACAAAATTTAAAAACTTGAATGTGTTCTAACATGAAAAGTTAAAGCAATTCTGTTTCTGACATATTTTAAAAACTATTTCTCTTTAAATACACCTTTACAAATTACTGAATTCTTATCATTTACAAAATTGTGAAAAGAAACTCATTCAAGTGTTTAATTAAACAAAATATATGGTGTAATGCACAAATTCAGTTTGTAACAAACGTTACAGTTTGGAAGGCATGAAACAATTTTAAAAGTTTATCTGAAAGGACATTTCTAAAACAGATGATGATGAAAATGAATGACTGTAAGAATACCTTTATACCTACAAAAACAACAACCCAATTGTCCAAGTGTTCTTAAACCTCAATTTATCTTATAATGCGTTATGCTATTAATTATTTTCAAAGATTCATAGTTTCTTTGTCATTCTATAAATCAAGTGGTTTTCGATTTACAAATCAATACATGTATTGTACGACTATTATAAAGGTACACTTTCACACATGACTTAAAAAATCACTTGGAAAAATGTTTTTATTCGCCCACTAGTGAGTTCATTTACTGAGATATACATTAAGGTGTAATTACATGTATATTTTTTTCTCCGCGATTGCGCTTTTATCAGTAAACAACCTCAACGGCAGTAGTAATAAGTAAGAGAACGCAAGGATTAATATTTTTTATCTCTGTTCTGACATCTCTCCGATACTTTAAACGTCACTTATTTCATCTCTGTATATTTCGTGCTATGGCTCTATTATTGGTTATGATCATGCAATTATATCCAGGCTGTGTACAAGCTCTTCAATAAAAACGCCAAGCAGTCGATTCGGCCAATCACAATTAGTTTTATTCTTATTTTCTTCATTTTCTATGCTAAGTGTTGTATATTAACGTAAGTATGATGAATAGTTGCATTAAATAGTACTGTGAATGCATTGCCATTACAATACAACTAAAAAAGTCTACTTCAACTAATAGCAAAAATATAAATAAATAAAATAAAACTTCTACACAATAATCAATAGCTGAGTGCTCCATGGTAAAACAAATGAAATCATCTATAATATAGGAGTTTTGAATATAATGGCCTACAATTTATTGGTCCTAGTTCTACACGTATTATTCATTCACAAGCAGTGCCATATTTTGTTTGCTATGTTTTATATTTGATATAGTCTCTCTCATTAATAGTGGTTCAATAGTGTAGTACCTTTAGTAGGCTTTCCATCATCTTTCGGGCAGCGTATAAAAACAGTGTTAAAAAATAGACAACTCTTGAAGCGATCCACAAACCGATCAAAAGAAGTAATAATCCAATGCAGCAACATCTGAATAATACGGCGGATGGGGTAGGGCTTCCCATTTTTATGTTTCAAGTATGTTTTGACTACTTTCGCAACATGGGGTCACGCATTGTCATCACTTTATAATGTCACTCATTGCATTGCGGCCGTTCCCCCGGGGAACATGTTTTGCCTTGGCGTATTCCTAACTTGGGCGCTCTGTTTTTCGGGGAAAAGAGGGGAAGGGGTCCCTCGTATTGTACGGCAAACAAAACTTTAGGAATCCGCATGACTTATGTTGTGTTGGCTTCCGAAACCCTTACCAAGGGTATAAATTAGCAAAACGGGGATCAGTATGGCCCCCGGGTAGTTCTGCTTGCGGTTCGTCAAGGGCTGATCATGGTGGAGCTACCTACCTTGGCTGAAATGTGCTGGCTGTGGTTGAAACCTAAAACGCAGGAAGGAGTGTTAGTATCCTTGATAATTGTTTGGTGTGTGGCTTTTTTCGGGGACTAACAATCTCTCGAGGATCTGTTGCCTATACAACAGATACCTGTACTGTAAGGAACCAGGGCCTTGAATATTCGGTTTGGCCGTCGACGTAGAAACATGGCCGGGATATCCCCATGATTTTGTGCACTTGGGATTATCGTAATGAACCTGTATCGTTCCCAATCGCAATGCGATGCAGAAATCCCTTCTGTTTTTTCAAGCCACTTTTCACAAGAAAACAGCCGTCGTTCACCATCTTTGGGCACCAACTCTTACGACACCTAATTTCTTTGTTTCTGAATCATTCTCATGACTTTCAGTCAAAAGTTTCTGCCAATCTTGTTGCATTTGACACGATTCATTATCAAGAAGTGCCTCCGATTTTTCTTCGAAAATATTGTCTCTTCCACCGGCACCTGTAGTTTTGAAACCAGCACGTTGTTTCAATAATAGCGGACTCACCCTACATATTTGAGAGCATTCAATGAGCCTCGGTCGCATATTTTTTCATATTAAAGCAGAAAATTAAATCATTTCGCAAATGACGAGTATTTGGCTCGAACGTTGACGTATTTAATCAAGAGTAACTTTATGATGCAGAGACACAAGTGGACTAATACTGCGATAGCTTTATGTTTACAAATACCTAAGTTTATTGTATGACAATCGACTATGACTTACCGCTACAGACATCTATTGCAAAACGGGCGAGTCAAAGTTGTGCACCTAATATAATTCACATCTTGAGGAAATAATTGATAAAAAGCTGATGCTTATTACACCTTTTTCTGGTACTTTTTGTGTGTTGCTTTATTACACAATTTATTATTTGAGGCATGCTCTTAATTTCAAATAAAATACATTAGGGGTAAAAACTTCTGCTAAAGAATTTCAAAATATCTTTTTAATAATAAAGAGAGAAAATATTCCATCGAAAATCGTTCAATAATGTATGTGTGTGTGAAGACATATACATTTATTATAATTTAAACTCATGTGTAAAGGTAGTTCCTTTTTTATATTAAAAAATAATCAATAACTGAGGGCATCAATAATAACAAAATAGATAAAAATATTTTTTACTATAATGACATAAAGGCAGGCTGGCGTCAGTCATAAGGTGAATGTAAAAAGATGTTGGGACCAACTTTAAAATAATATATAAAAACAGATATGTAGTGCGATTCTGTATCTAATTTTAACAATACTTGTTAATGTTAAAAAATTTAACAATCAGTTTGACAATTCTCTAGCATATTTATTTGTTATTGTGTTGTCATTTGACAAATTTGAAAATTTTAAAAATTCCAACTGCTTATAGATAGGCATGGTACAATAATATGACAGGTAAAAGGGGAACTACAACAAGCCAACAATAAAAAAAGCAACATGGCTTTTTATTGTTGCTTTGTGTTGATAACTGTCAAAGAAAACAATAGAAAATAAAAAAACAAACGTATATTTTTATTCCTGTTTTTATTTTACAAATAATTTTTCAATAAGTTTTTGCATTTAAAACTCGTGCAATAAATTAAATATATAAATAAAGATCACGAAAAAGCTTTGTGATGTGTTTGAAGCTGTTTTTGTGTTTGAAAAATATTATTGGAACATTTTTTTTTTTCAAAAACTTTTTCAATTTGTAAACAATAATAAAAAATGTGTGTATATGTATGTGTACACTTTTGATAGTTATCATCACAGAAAAAAAATGTCGGCCACCGTTTCGACACTACCTATATATTATCCTACCATGTAGCTAGGCGATAATATTTTTTGTATTTTTCTTTCTTCTTTTCGCAGTTTCGACATAGTTTTTAACCATAATGTCACTTGATCGAAGTTTCTGCCAATGGTTCTATTAGTTGACAATTTAACAAATTTTGTTATTCAAACAATTAAGTTTTCTATTCGCTATTTAAGCTTCCAACATTTATACCAGTAAAAAATTATAAACAGCTTGTTTTCTATGTTTCCCAGCTATCTATATGTCGACATTTCATAGGAACTACCCTAATCATCAGTAGACTTTGGAAATTTTTGAAAGATATTCTCAAACATTCAACTTTGTATCCCAACAATCCAAATAAATTGCTGAGAATTTAAAAAGAAAAATGCTCTAATAATATCCGTCAAAACACAAAAAACAAGCTTTTCTATTTATAAACGTCTCTAACATTTCTTTACACCTTTCAAACAAATGAACAATCGTTGGTTGCTACGATTTGCTTTTTGAAAGTATCGAAAAGCAGAGAACAAAAATTCAAACAACCAACGATTGTTCATTTGTTTGAAAGGTGTAAAGAAATGTTAGAGACGTTTATAAATAGAAAAGCTTGTTTTTTGTGTTTTGACGGATATTATTAGAGCATTTTTATTTTTAAATTCTCAGCAATTTATTTGGATTGTTGGGATATAAAGTTGAATGTTTGAGAATATCTTTCAAAAATTTCCAAAGTCTACTGATGATTAGGGTAGTTCCTATGAAATGTCGACATATAGATAGCTGGGATACATAGAAAACAAGCTGTTTATAATTTTTTACTGGTATAAATTTTGTTATTGTTAAAATTTACAGAGATGGTACCATGATTTTATATCACATATTTTGATCGAGCTTACTATAAAAATTATTTTTTTCTAAAATTAACGCATAAATATGAAAGTTATAAAATATTCCCACTTAATGGACTAAAACATCCGTCTGATTTGATATGGGCTTTATAGTATGGAGCTGATTTGAGGGAGTATACAACTATAAGAACAATAAATGACTCAACGTAGTATATTTCTAACTTATTTTGCTTACTTTTACTCCCAATTCAACATTGTTGTTCCCAATGTTCGCAACGTAACATTGTTCATTTTAAATGGAAAATGTTAGTTTTCAAGTATGTGCTAAGTCAATAGTTCAGATATTACAACTGAACCAAATGCTGTTTAAAAAAGCAAACATAAAAAACACTAGACCTATTCAGAAGAAATATTTTGATTATATTGTAAATGTAGATAATATCGGACATTCATAGCTGAATTCTTTTTTTTTATCAGAAGTAATTTTGTTTAATCGGAACTGCCGCCGATATGCCTCGAAGCTCAACCGATGATGAGCGTGTGACTTGGTCAGCTGGGATGTTTCACTATGAAGATGCACATACTCAAATGCTCACAAGCAAAGCAATCCAACTTAAACATGTTATATGTCACGCAGAAGTTAAGCTGTCAAGTCCAGCAATTTGTTGTTTTCTAGAAATTTTCTCATATAGGCTGAAGAGAAAACTACAACAAAGAGCTCTTAGGGACAAAAACTTTTTGTCACAAGCCAACACTATATTTTTTTTTAACGAAAAGGTGATAATTCTTTAAAGCAACTTTCAATTTATTTACAGGGTGACTTTAGATTAAAAACAAAATATTAAAGTTGAAATATACAAAATTTTAGTTTCTAAATTTATGAACTCAATCCTCTGTAACTTCAACAGCAACTTCAGAGATTAAATATTTACCGTCGTTTATTTTTCTGTTTTTTTATTTTTTATCATAAATCATATAAAAAATATAATCAATACTCTGGTGTAACAATGTTGCACACTCACTAAGTGCACATAAATTTGAATTGCACGCATTTTTCAAAAAGATTTTATGAATGTGAAAAATTGGTCAAACGCCAAACAATTAGTACGGAAACAATAGTAACAAGATTGTCTATTGAAATTAAAATGGATTATTTCATAAACTTAAATTTTATAACGTCAATATTTTTACATAGTCTAATAATGTGCTCACAATACTTAACAGTGGAGATGCGATGCTGGCGTTGAGTAAATTGGCGCAACATCTCCAGAAACCCAAGAAAAGAGCAGCTACAATATATGAAATTTGGCAAAAAAACTTATTAGGTATAAGTGCTTGAAAATGTTTTCACCGCTGTGTAAAGAAGAATATACAAAAGAAATACCTGCATTTTTTGAAATCCATTAGTTTAACTTGGTATTATTAAATAATTATAATGAGAAATATATTAATAATCATCCTTTATTTTATGAGAAGAAATGGAAATAAATGGCTGACTTGCTAAAAATAAAGTATGTCGGTGCAGATTTTAGTTATATTAATCATTCCAGCGAAAATTAGATTATCCTACATATTCATCAATGCAATTTATGCAAATTTAAACATATTTGTTTTAAACCCAATTAAAATAATAATATTATATACTGAAGATTTTTAGCAAGAATAATTTTTATACAACAAGTAGAAAAAGATTTAATAGATTTACACTTGTATAGTGTAAGAGAAAGTTTTGCAAAAACAGTTTAACAATGATGCTACGCATTATTTTGGCACAAATAAGAAAATTATATTATGTGTATGAAGAAAACCTTTTGTAAGGCAAACAATCGCTTGTACAATTTATCACACGTAGTTCTTCAATGCATGTGGAATTTTTTCAAATTAGGTTTTTATCTAAGTAATTGTCTTGTTGCATTTTTTCCAATAAGAATTGCAACGAATATCTTTGCCCCATTTCAACCATAGCATGACAATGAGTACTTCTACATATATAAAGGGTTTCCAATAAGTACTTCACAATTTTGAATTTAATTTGTGAAAACACTACATCACTGATTATCTAAATATAACTTTCCTTTTTTCAGGAAACTCAACATTTTCATCATGGTAAAGTACACGAACGAGCAACGTATGCAAACTATAAAAAGCCACTGCTGAAATTCGGAGTCGGTGACTGCAACTTTAAGAGTGTTAACTCCAATTTCCGGTCATTTTGCTCGCCCTAGTAGACAAGCAAGAACAAGTTACGGCCGAATTGTGTGACCGAGTCACCGAAAATTGGGTCCAACGAATCGACCGCTGCCGACGTGCTCACTGCAGCCATGCGAACGAAGTCGACTTCCATTCATAAATGTTTTGGTTGTGTTTCAAGTCGATTACAAATTTTGAAAATATCTCAAATTGTTTGCGTTTTATTTAAAAACTAAAAAATTGTTAAGTCTTTTTTGGAAAATCCTATAAAATTATCCATTCGAATGTACTAAAGACATCTTAAACGACTAGTATAAGACTATAGTAAATCGTATAAGACATGTTGACGATACCTCCAACAAATCATTGGAAAAAATGTGGAATAAATTGGGATGTTTAAGAATGTAAATGTATTCGAATTCAAATACATTTGATGGTAAACCCTAGCGCATTAATTGTCGAACAAAATGTCGTCTTGGACAATTTCACTAACTGTGTTGGTATGAATATGTTGTGTATACATATATACATAATATTATATGTACAAAGATATATACAGCCACATGTACATATTCAAACATTTTTGGCTACGAATATTAAATAAGTACTTAAATTGATATTTTATGGTTCGTCTCTGATGTAAACAAGTAGCAATAACAACCTATATGTATGAGAAACATTGAAAAACTAGTAACACGGTTGTACTTAAAGTAACACAAATTTGTTTGTTTTAAATGTAGCCGTGCTGTTTTTAATACATAAGCCACTTTATATATTTTGCTTTAAAAAGCTGTAAGCAAATAAGTTTTTATAGGAAAATACTATGTGTACTAACGTCTACACGGTGATAGCACAACGTATGACAGTGTTCAAAAGAATTGTTTTCATTTGAAAATATATTGCGGGGTTTATTCAAACTTAGATATATAAAAATAGTTTTGCGAAAATAAAAATACAAACAATTAAGTTTTTTATTCGCTGTTTAAGCTTCTAACATTTATACCAATAAAAAATTATAAATAGCTTGTTTTCTATGTTTCCCAGCTATCTATATGTCGACATTTCATAGGAACTGCCCTAATCATCAGTAGAATTTGGACATTTTTGAAAGATATTCTCAAACATTCAACTTTTTTTTGTTCTCTGCTTTTCGATACTTTCAAAAAGCAAATCGTAGCAACCAACGGTTGTTCATTTGTTTGAAAGGTGTAAAGAAATTGTTAGAGACGTTTATAAATAGAAAAGCTAGTTTTTTGTGTTTTGGGGGATATTATTAGAGCATTTTGCTTTTTGAATTCTCAACAATTTATTTATGTTGTTGGGATATAAAGTTGAACGTTTGAGAATATCTTTCAAAAATGTCCAAAGTCTACTGATGATTAGGGTAGTTCCTATGAAATGTCGACATATAGATAGCTGGGAAACATAGAAAACAAGCTATTTATAATTTTTTATTGGTGAAAATAAAAATAGTTTAAAAAAAAATAATTCAAATTGTAAAAATGCTTTACAAAATTATTGATCGCAACAGCTCTTTATCCGCCTCTTTTGATGTATTGTCGTACTATTGTACTGTCGTACTTTTTAGCGCTGCTTATATACGTTAATACACATTAGGAAAATACATGTAGGATACAGCGTTGCCAGATTTTACATTAGTTTTGAAGATTTTACAAGCAAAATAAGCAGAAGATATTTTTCTCAAAATAAGATATTTGTGGGGTTCACAAATTTAATAGAATATTATTTTAAAATTTGTGATCTATTTTCAGATATCCAACAAAGTTTACCTTCTTTCACAAAACGAGACTTGAAATAATTTTTTACCTCTTGGTTCCAAACCTTTCGTACTTTATACACATATATAAATAGTGAAATTTCTTTTTAAAATTAGGAATCATATAAAATCAATTTCAGTAAGAAATTCAACATACATTTTTGTTATAGTCTTCTTATGTCGGAATTTTTTTTTTTTTTAATAATCAATAAAATTATTTTCGGATTTTTTTTTTCAATTAAGATTTTTTTTAATAAATGGAGATTTTTTCAACAAAATTTTCTGCGCTTTGCATGGAATTGCACAATTTTTGGTGCTGTTTCTGCTGCGAGAAGTATTTAATCTGTCCGTTTTTTTTTTTGCAATTTTGGTAGCGTTTTTAACTATTGATAGCACCAAATCAAACTCAAAACAACTTTTTCTGTCAGTATAGGAAAAACTCTTTTGTACCAAATATCAGTAAAATATTCAACGCCCTTTCATTGAAGTGTGTAAATTTTGTACATTTCATTTTGCAGAGCACAATAAGAATGGCTCTTTTGTTCGGGAAAATAAATGTATTATCTCACGTCGTGGCGATTAAGGTCCTGTTACACTATTCTACACGATCGTGCGATCTACTATATTAAATAAGACTAGTGTGCTGAAAAAGTACTAAAAATACAACTGTGTGACAGAGTTTTTGACAAATCGTGTGGTTTGAAAAATTTTATGAAAATTTTCTTAACATTATGGTTTCTGTACAATCAGTATTGTATTGGGATATATAAGAACATATTATTGGCGCTACGAGAAAAAAAATTAAATAATGCAAAACTATTATGGTAATAAAAGTTTTTAATTATTTTATTATGCATATAAATTATTGCAATCATACTTTTGTACTAGTGGGGCCTACAACGCCATCTTGAAGCGAGTTTGTAAAGTCGGCCAGACTTTTAAAACATTTTCCTGTGAATGAATCGTACCATCGTGTGGGATAGTGTATCAAGGTCTTTAGCCGCCATAATCATGTGATATGATACCGTTGGACTTCTTTCATTTTAAAAGAATTTACCTAAATGAAAATTTGAAGCAACGGATAGAGATATGTTTTATTTAGAATTAATATCTTATGCTTTGTTTGCAGTACCCTTTAGTTTAGTTTTAGTGTTTTTACGTCCACATCCGTTTTCTGAGTTTTACATACGAGGAGAGTAAAATATTATTTCACAAGAAAAAGCCATCTAGCATTGAAAAGAGAACCTATACAAAAAATTTAATTTTAATATGATATCATGTTAATCTAAGATATAATATATTTATTTTATTAACTTCTGACACATAAGAATGGTTTCAAGCTTAGTATTCTCCAAATTCGTTTAACGTATTTTAAAAACACTTTAACGAAATTTCGCTTTTTACTACAGTAGCATTTGTCAAGTAAATATATTTTAGAAACAAAAATTTTTTTTGGGTTTTTATTAATAAATCAAAAGATGCATTGAAACAAATACAATGTGGAAATTTCTTTGTTTTGCTTGTGCATTGTGTACCGCATAAGCAAATCCTTTCATGAATTAAATGCCTGGACACAAAAACGTTCAATAATAACTAAATCAAATGGAACACAACAATGTGCCAAATTTATAAAGGTTTTTATATAAGTATGTAAGTTTTTTTAAATTAATTTTGTTTCCCAGATGCAGGTTCTGTTTTTAATAATATTGAACTCAAAAAAATCAATAATTATTAGGTCTACAGAGACGGCAATAAGGCAGAAGAAACAACGAAAATATAGTAATCCAGCCTTTTAAAGTGGTTTATTTCAAACAATCATTGTTCAATGAATTGTAAACTTTATTTTCAATTGTCATCAATTTGTTTCTCTTTCTTACTTTGTCAATTTTTTTTCCTTTATACCCTACTATCATTTTATAAAAATTTGCAAACATCTCAAAATGCGAGTTTTATAGAAATATCTATATAATTAATACTTATGCTGGTTGATATATTTTACCATTCGGTAAAAAAATCTTTGTGCACCCTATTGCAACCAAATCTCTTCAAAACAAACAATTTTAACGGACGACATCGCATTGGACGCAATAAAAATGTTTAAAATGAGGTCACAGGAAAAGAATTGATATGGAACAATACTTTTTAGATGGATCTGCTGTTCCGGGTTTTCAGAATTTGCTTAGCTCCTTCAAAGCTAGAAAAGGTGTTGTGAAGTTGTTGGAATGCATAGTTTACTCAAATCAAATGCTATTTAAATTAATTTACGAAATTTTATGAAGACTTTTTAAGATAAATTAAATATTTTTTTCCACATACGAGCACATATCAAACAGAATAAAATAAAGAATTAAAATAAAAAAAAAGGATTTCAGAATCTGCTTTTCAATAAAACGTTCTTTGACAAAATAGTAAAAATTATTTATTTATTTATTCAAGATAATTTCAATACATAAAGACTTTTTGGCCAATTTAAAATAATTTATTGATTAACAGTTTGATGTTTAACAGTTCTATGTTTACTGAATAAAAATATCCATAGTAAAAGTTAATTATTTAACAAAAATAAAAAATAAAAAATCATATTTATAACCATAGTACCTGTGCATTAAAAATTTGCGTGGCCCCCCCCCAGCCCCGCAAATTTTACTACGAGTCAAAGTTTTACATACGCATATGCAGGTTCCATAACCAGGTATGAATTAAGTAATATGTGTAAGTTATTTCAAACATTAGATGAGAAGTATAGGAGGCATCACAAGAAGAACATTTCTTGTAGATTGAAGAAATGGGAATTCACTAGCCAGACAATATGGCTGGCAACATTTATTTGCCCCATAAAAAAGATGTCGATGTCCCGTCAGGACCGGGACATCACCAGGCATCGCCAGAGGATACAGCGCTATGAGAGCGCTGTATCTAGACGGACCGATGTTGCACGGGTTGGCAGATATATCTGAATGCCGAGTGAACGGACTGGATTCCTTTATCCGGCTCTCTGGTTGGTTTGGTTCTGAACCGTCGGGGGAAGTGTGAGTCTCACAGGCTGCACTTCTCCCTCAGGCAACACAACCGGACCAAAAGAGTCCAAGTGGGCTGGTTTCATGGAACTGGCGGCATGTACAACCTAACCTAACCTAACCTAACCTAGGTGACTTTACCGATATTGTTCGCGCAAAATAAAATTTTTTGTCTAGCATTGGCTGAACTTATTTAATTTGTTATGTTTAGCATTAAGATTTGAATAGTTATTGTTAGTTCATGTTTTGAAAATTCAATAAATAAATGTGTGCAAAAAATAATAATAATAATAATTCCTAATTAATTTGTGTTGCATTCAAAAGCAACTTCGAACCTTAATATTTAACCAACCTGTATAAACTACTGCCTTCAACCTACAAAAACATGTAGCAAGAGCCTATTTGTACATTTCATTATTGTAAAACTAAAATAAGCTTGCCGATTTTTTAAATGCTTGATACAATGCCATTTATAAAATATTGTATATAGATATCAGTGGTCACAAGCATAAACCACCTAACTCGACTTCAGAGAGAAAAGAGTTTTCTATACCATTATAGTCCACCAAAATGTATTTAGTTATTCTCCAAACTCCCCTTTTTCTTAATTATTTTTTAAGATGTAGAAAAAGAAAACCATTTTTTCTAAGTCTAACTAAAAATTTCTAAATTAGCAGAACGCTACAAACTGACAAACGACAATTAAATATTTACGTTCGTAGGTTTCATATTTATTTTTTATAGCGATTTTTGTTTTATATAAATTTTAAAAATTTTGTTATTAAGAAAAACTATCTTAACTTGTTTCAGGATAAAAAAATAGGGTAACGCTTATTCATTCCGTGCCGAAAATTTTCGCCAAATGTTTGCTTTTAAGCCGATCACCTTTATTGTTGTATTTTTTAAACATGTTTGTTTTATATTTTTATTCCACACAATAGAAAACGTCCCATTGTTAATGCAGATTTTTGTCCTGTGCAATTTATACATGTGTATGTGTCTATCTGTAAAGACATACTACATACACACAAATTTGTAGTAGAGCGTCATAAGCTCGTCTATAAAAAAGTAAATGCACTTCGTATTCATATAAGTATGACTTTTTGTCTATTAAAATGTGAACAAATGAATATTTTGTGTTGACAATGAACGGAAATGAATTATGTTGGCGTTAAAATCTTTTATTCACTATTTTATATACGTTTTATAAACCATAATTGTATTTAAAGTAAATGTAAAGCGGTTTTGGGATACAAGTTGTTGTTGGCAAAAAAGTCAAAATTGCAGTAAGAGTGCATCACAGTGACCGTGTTACTGCTGCAGCTATAACTACTTTTTTCAGCTCCCGTTTGATACTGCCGCAATTGCCTGTATAGACAAATAAATCAATGCGTTTGCCGCTGTTTTCGAGACTTTATTGTTTATTGTTAAAAATCTGTGTGTTCATAATGGCTTTTAAATTTTTTCTTACTATGTTTGGCTGATGATCGTCAAAATATGATAAAAGAAATAAAATGTATATTTTAACAATATTTTATTGTTATAAATTCTTTAGAGACAGGTTGTGTATTGAAAGACTCTTTCTTTCAAAGAATAACTTTTTTATTGTGTGTCCTTTAAAAACACAACAATTCATCCAGAATTTTTCTTTCACTAGACGAGACAGAAAAATAAGCAAATAAGAGAATGCAATAGAGAAGCTTCAGTTGTACCATAAGAACTAGGAAATTTATTTGTTGCATTTTTAAATATTAAATATAACACAGCAAATCCTGTTGGTCAACACAAAACATAGTACCTCTGCCTTGCAGCCTAAGCTCGCAGTTAACCAAATTGTCAACGGTTCACCTTTGCCCCAATATGGGTTAACAGGCAATTTTTACACATCTCTTGCTTCATGTAAGAAATTTCCTATACAGTCGACGAAATCAAGGCACCTGAAATTCGTATAAGAGTTTTAGGACTTTTTTTTGTTTTGATCATGGCTCAGAACTTGATTCCTTAATTTGATCATGGCTCAGAACTTGATTCCTTAATATTAAGTGTATTGCACTGGAACTAGGAAAATAGGTTATGAGTGGGAGGAAAGAGAGACTAGTGTTTGTGGACATTTGACTTGAGCCCATCAACAGCAGCGCAGAAATACCAAAACATATTGTTATGAATATTTTGTCACATCTAACCTAGTGTGCAGCTATTGATCTGCTAGTTAAAAATGTACAACACACACATTTACCCAAATAAGATGAAAATAAAAACATAATACACAAAGAAACAAACACATATGATTTAAAGTACGTAAAATTTCAAGTAAATCAACTACAATGATGTTGTTGTTTTTCTTGTATTCTTGGTATTCGTTTTCTAATTGTTTGCTGTTGTGACTTGCTTATGGTTCGCAAGCATGTGTATGAGTGTGTGTGTATATACGAAAGAAATGCATTTGTACATTATGAATGACTAGAAAATTTATGTCGTTTGTAGAAACTCATAAAGACGTATAAATAGCAGGCAGGCCGGCAGCAAGCAGTCAGTTTATTTTTAAGCTTTGTGTAAAACAGTCATATGTTAGAAATCTAGTGTTTTAGCACGCAATAGTACTAAGTGCAAATAAAGTTGTGAATTATTTAAGTACTGTATAACGAATAAGCGTGAGTGTCATAATTTCATTTACAATTGAAGAATCCGCAAAAGCGTTTTTAGAGGCAAAAATATAACAATATGTAGTTTCCTACTGTATAGCGCCTCACTCACATGATATGCGCTTAACCATGGCCCTCTGCTATCTGAATGCATAATACGGTAGAAGTTTCTCGTTTGTTGTAATAAATAAAACTTTAGTAAACCACCCGACTTATGCGGTGTTATGGAACGGGGTTCAGCAAAGCTTCCGGGAGGTTCAGCTTGCAGACAATTCCGGCGCTGATCACAGTTGAAGTGGCTACTTTGGCTAAAACATTCTTGCTATGCTTTATATCTAAATCCCAGAAAAGGGGTATTACTTTTCCTTGATAACTATGGTGCAAGCCGGGTTTCGGGGGCTAACTATCCCCGAGGTGTAGTTGTCTTGCAACAGATACCTGTAATGTATGGAACCAGTAGTGATGATTAGATGGGTGAGTTTGTTGAGTTGATATTCTTAATGGACTTCGAACTATCAACTCATAAGCCTTATGTTCCATTGACTGTCTGGGAAATTGCATACTGGAGAGATAAGAAGGCTCGTACCCTTCAGTAAGGGGTTTGTCCACATGGCTACAAACTTATGTTTCGATCTGTGTAAACCGTGCAAGCCACACGGAAGCGCTAGTGAATCGTGAATAATTCCCCCCGTAAAGTTGGTCCCAGGCCAGATAAGGACGTTAATGCTGGTGCTGATGTAAATCAATTACACACCCTGTACAGCACCTCAAGGACATATTCGTTCCCCGCAAACACTACCTTAAACTAGTGTCATCAGAATCCATTTAATGGCATTTTCCTGCCATTCTAGGTTTGAGCCAGAACGAATACGTTTCATCTATGGCAAGCAGCAAAACCTTTGACTAAAATAGATTATCGCTTTCCGCCCATTAAATTTTCTTGATTTTTTTAGATGTTCCTGCACAGCGCCATAGTTTTTCTTGTATTTCATAATATTATCATAGATTTATTTTTCAAGTATAATCGCGTATTATATTTCCCAATGCCCCATAAAGATCAGTGAGCCAATTTGTAAAGCGTCAAGGTAAAACTTGCCCTCTAGAGGGACAAACTTCATATAATTAAACAAAACCAGTATTGTATTTGAAATTATTCAGAGTATGTATAAGGAAATTTTACAGAAAACTAAAACTTACCGCAGGTTTTTGAGTGAAAAACAAAATTATTTCTTAAATGCTCACTTAAGAAGAGCATTCGTTTTCACCATTATTTATAATTCGGTAAATTCGTTCTGGAGCTATAGCGAAATATATTAGTGTAGTCGACTAATTTTTGAGGAAAAATTTACCAGGTCTGTAAAAAACATATTTAGGTGATAGAGAAAAACTGAAAACAAATTTGCATTAAGCGTCTTAAAATTCATATAGTTTACCTACTTTTATTTGAAGGACCGCTGTTATTAGTGTTTAACTACAAAGAAAGTGGTTAAGAAAAAAGTAAAGTAAATTAAAATCAAGATAATATATAATAGCAATGCTTTTATTTTTGATTTGTCCTTCGGAAATATAAAAGAAAAACAATTAATTCAAACTGAAGAAAAGTTTCAGCTTGCTTTGAAGTGAGCAAGTTCACAGTATTGGAACACGGCTTAGAGTTTTTACTTTTACCTGTGGTCTATATACAGGGTGGCTGAGCAATTTTGCTACATAAAGAAACTGAAATAACTTTTTGTAAAGTTTATTTAATTTATTTTTTAGTAATTCATTTGCAAAATTATACATTTTCATAAAAGCATTTCATGAAATGTGCTTTATCTTACCAAAAAGTCATTCATTACTGCCTGGAGAGTTGCAGCGGGAATTGTCGCAGTTAGCACCTGAATGGATTGTTTTAAATCATTCAAATATGTAAAGTTTCTTTTGTAAATTTCTGTTTTGCAATAACGAAGAAAAATATAATAATAATAATAAAATCAGGTGCGGTGAGGCAATGGAATGGAGTTTCTTGAAACTAGTGTGCTGGGAAATTTTTGCCTCAATTCTGCCATAGCATAAGTTGCCCCATCATGTTGAAACCAAATAGAGTTGAAAGGAGTTCTCTTTCGGCGTAATTCTGGAAAGAAAATCTTTTTCAACATCCTGAAGTAACGGTATCCATTTACTCTAATCATTCAAGACCGTTTTCTTCGAAAAAGTAAGGCCCGACAATAAACCTTGAAGAAACTCCACACCACACTGTAATGCGAAGTGAATGTAATTATGTCTGATGGAGTATTTGTGGATTAGAATTACTCCATATTCGACCATTTTGTTTGTTAACATTGCCGTTTAAATCAAAATGTGCCTCGTCAGACGTAAAAATACAGTTCAAGAGGTATTCATCCTCTGGCACCATTTGAATGATCTTCTCAAAAAATTCCACGTGAATCGGGAAGTCTCTATGGTTCAGTTTGTTTGTTAATTGAATCTTATATGGAAATAAATTTAAATCTTTGTGAAAGATTTTCTGCTGACATTAGGTAAGCTCCGTTTATTAACTCACTGGTGAATAAATGAATTCAGGCTTGATTGATTTTCAAGCTGATGATTATAAATAACACAAACACCTGCTTGTAAGCATTTCATAACGTTATTAACTTTTGAGATGCTTATCGATCATTCTTGTCGTAGAACTGAACACGAAAAAACACAGTCGAAACTCTAGAATTGGATCGTATGGCTGCAGGTACAGTAGCGAAAATTTCCTGCGTCCCATCTCAGAGATCTCGGTGATAAGGCCTTCTTGCAATTGTGCCTCTGCAAAATTCTTCACGAGCCTCATTATAGTCCATCTGCTAGGAAGAGTGCCGCTAAACGTGTGCTTATTTCATTGTCCCAATTCTCCCTTTTAGTTAAACTTAAAGATCAATCTATAAAATACAATAAAAATGGAACAGGTTAGTTACCCAGAAAATAATTTTTTTTTTTTTTTTGGTAGCAGCTTTCATCATCCTCCCTGTATTTTACATTTTCTCATTATTAATTTTTTTTTTTTTTTTAAGCATTTTTTTATTTATTGAATCTTCAAAATGAACTAACAATAAGTATTCAAATCTTAATACTAAATTTAAAATAAAAAATGTAATTCTTAAGTCCGGCCAATGCTAGACAAAAAGTTTTATTATGCGGGACCTATTTCGGTAAAATCACCTATTGAGCAATCTGATGGTGGCAGCGGTATCCCTTCTTTTAAGCCGAGTGTGGCCGCCAAAATTAAGTATATTGCGAGCAAGAGGGTTTGGATGAAGTTCCAGTTTACTGATATACCTTGTTGCGTACTTAGAAAATTCCTCTTTTACCAGCGGAACACTCAGATCGTTATGAATTCGTGAATTTTTTACGTACCATGGAGCTGCAGTAATCGTTCGTAGAATTTTGTTTTGTCGCCTTTGGATTTTTTCAATGTTTGACGCTGAGGCGGTGCCCCATAACTGAATTCCGTAGCACCATATAGGCTTTAGTATTGCGTTGTATAACAAAAGTTTGCAATCTAATTTCAGTGCCGAATTTCTGCCCATAAGCCAATTTAGCTGCGCTGCTTTTAGTTTTAACTGAGTGACCTTTGCTTCAATGTGAGACTTCCATGTTAGCCTACGGTCCAGGTGAATACCAAGGTACTTGACTTCGTTGTGCTGCGGAATAGGTGAGTTGTTAATTTGGATAGGCGGACATGTTTGCCTACACAGTGTGAATGTAACATGAGTACATTTCTGTTCATTAACTTTGATTTTCCAAAGTTTTAGCCATTTCTCTAATATTGAAGTATATTCCTGTAAATTTCGTGATGCTAAATGGTGGTTTTCATGAACACTCAAAAACGCTGTGTCATCTGCAAAGGTAGAAGTGTGGATTCCAGATGTCGTTGGCATGTCAGAGGCGTAAATCAAATATAAAGTAGGCCCCAGTATGCTGCCTTGGGGAACTCCTGCCTTGATTGGCTGAGTTGGGCTAATAAAGTCGCCTTCTCTGATAACAAACTTCCGCCCGTATAAGTAGCTTTCCAGAAGCTTGTGTGTATTTGCAGGCAAATTTAGCTTTATTTTGTGCATTAAGCCGTCGTGCCACACTTTATCAAACGCTTGAGAAATATCAATGAAAAGAGCTGAGCAGTACTTCTTCGCCTCAAAGGTTTGTCTTATGACATTGACTAGTCTGTGCGTTTGTTCTATGGTGCTATGCTTAGCCCGAAAGCCAAATTGATGATCAGGGATGCATCCCACATTGTTCAATATTGGACTCAACTTCGCCATTAACAATTTTTCGAATAGTTTTGAAATTGTTGGTAAAAGACTTATTGGTCTATATGATTCTACCTTAGTCAGATCCTTCCCTGGCTTGGGTATCATAGTAATCATTGAGACCTTCCACTCTGCAGGATAATACTCAAGGCGTAAAATGGCGTTAAAAATAAAAAGTAGAACCCTTCTAGCTACACGAGGTAACTGTTCAAGCATTTTACCAGTAATTTGATCAATGCCTGGAGCTTTCCTGGGGTTTGTATTACCGATAACGTTTTCGACATCTTGAAAATTAAATCTCAAAGACACAGGAGGTCTAACAACATATGGTGGTAATTCCGCTGTATTATTCTCTGAATCATTTGTGATAAAAACGTTTCGCAAATGATCGACATACAACATTCCCTTTTCAGAATCGCTTCTTGCCCAGTCGCCAGTTGAATTTCGCAAAGGTGGCTTACCTATTACGGGTCTTTTTAAACCTTTTGTCGCTTTCCACAAAGAATAATCAGATTGAGGGGTACCATCAAGGCTTTCCAAATATGTTTTAAGGGAAGCCATTCTATGGACTTCAAGCAGATTTCTTAGCTGAGTTATGCATTCCCGTAGCCTAGCTTTAAGCTGGGGCGACCTGCGAAGTTGCCACTCTCTTCTGACTCATTATTAATAACTACGTTTACAATCCTTGACCAATTTTGTTCGCATTATAATACTCTAAATTAATTTTGTGGAAATTATTTTTTTGCAATTAATCTAAGATGAACATAATGAAATGTGAAAAAGGGTTTGGAAATTTTTTTTCTCACATTGCTGGTGGCAATATAATGAAATTTTCATATACACATATTTATACATGTGTGAAATGAAAAAAAAGTATATATATTCATATTCAAAAGCAAACAGAAGAACACACATATGCATAAATACTAATTCTATCTCATCAACACAAAAACTCAGTAGTGGAGCAACCAGTTCAGCCAACAAATGATATAAAATTTTATAGCGAAACCATTTAACACCTCATGCAACAATTTTGTGGTTGACAATGAGCAAAAATTTTTTTTGTTTTATTTTTTACTCTTACATGAGTATACATACATACGTATACTATATCTACACAAACTTACATATTTAGGCAAGTCGGCATTATGTAAAAATCAACTGGAAAATTGTAAAACCCTCCCTTTCGGTGTTTCAGTTTCAAGTTGGGTGGAGTAAATCTACTCTTACATTTATTTTATACCTTTAATTATGTGAAAATATTTTCATCTACTTTGAATTTATACATATGGTATGTACAAGTGTTTCTGCTTCGACAAATGACCTTAAAAAAGTTTTGAAAATAAATTTTAATGCTGTTTGTTGCACGAACATTAAAATTTTATGTCACTACACAATAAAAATTTTTTGGTTTTCAAATTCTTTGGTAATAAAACATCTCAGAAATATATTAACATTATGTAAGACTAATGTCAGACTTTGAAAGAAAATTTTAATGTATTGGTTCTCTTCGGTACGAAGGCAGAATAATTTAAGCAAATTATTTGGATAGTGCAATAAAATTATCTGTCGCTGACTGTAATAGGAAAAAATATTTTTTCCTTTTAGCTCAATACGGAGATACTAACGAAATTGATACTTAAGAAGAAAGTTCTTATAATTCTGAGAAACAAATAAAGTATTTTAATGAAAAAGTCCCAAAATTTGAGATCTTTATCAAAATCTACCAGAGACTAATATCATATATAACAATATACCATGCTGATAATGAAATAGAGAAGAAAGTTAACGAAGGTCTACGAAACAAATTTTTAGCAGTTGAGAAATACGAAAATTAATTTTACAAAATGTGAGAATATACTTTTTCGATCTCTAGTAAAAAATGTAATAGCAATTTGCGAAAAAGTGGACTCCAACTAAACACACTGTCAAACTGTTTAGGTATTAATTTAGATAAATTTGTGTATATCAACACCCACATATCTTAGCAATTAACCAAAGCAAGAAATTCATTTTTTGCAAACAAAAAATTATTATTTTTTCCAAAATCCTAGACAAAAAAGTTAAAATTACCACGCCGTTCCGCACTGCAGTTTTTCACTTCAAAATCGTATGAAAAACCGCACTGCAGTAAATTACCGTTACATTGTGTTCAGACTTAAGTTATAAAATTTTAATTTCAGAAAATTTCAAATGAAATTAAAAAGTTTAAAAACCATTAGAAATCTTGTACTCAATATTGCAAGAAAGCAGACACTCAACTTTTTTAAAAGAGACAATTACTGTTGTAATGATCTGTTTGACAAAATATTGCAGTAGAGCCTGTCAAATACCCCGTCATTTAAAAAAGTTCTAAGCAACGCCTTCAAATAAGAAAAACGTTAAATTACGCAAATACTAGGGGTATTTGCGTAATTGATAAATTTTCAAACATCAATTACAGGGTGGCTGATGAAAGCCCTAGCACGTAATAACTTATTTTCTGTGTAACTTACCTGTTCTGTTCCATTTTTGTTTTGTTTTATAGACTAATCTTTAAATTTAACTAAAATGGAGACATAGGACAATGAAACAAGAATTTGGAAGTGTAACGCTTTCACGCTTTAGAGTCCGTTGCTTCCGTCCAAAGCGAATATAGTCGCATGTTTGGTGGCATTCCTCTTAGCAAATGGACTATAATGAGGCTCATGAAGAATTTTGTCGAACATGGCACAATCGCAAGAAGGCCTAATCATCAAAATCGCTCTGTTAGGACGCAGGAAGCTATCGCTGCTGTAGCTGCTGCCATATAATCTAATCCTAGAGTTTCGATAAGGAGCTTATCTGCTCACTGCAGACAATTTTGCACAAAGATTTAAACTTATCTCTATATAAGATTCAATTAACAAACAAACTGTACCCTAGAGACTTCCCGATTCGCTTGGAATTTTGTGAGAAGATCATTCAAATGGTGTCAGAGGATGAAAACGTCTTTAACTTCATTTTTATGTTTGACGAGGCACATTTTCATTTAAACGTCAATAGTAACAAACAAAATTGTCGAATATGGAGTAATTCTAACCCACAGATACTCAATCAGATGCAATTACATCCAGTTCGCATCACAGTGTGGTGTGCAGTTTGTTCAAGGTTCACTGTCGGGCTTTACTTTTTCGAAGAAAACGGTCTTGATGTTACCGTCAATGGAGACCCTTACTGAAAAAAAAAAAAAAAAAAGATGTTGAAAGCGTTTTGCTTTCCAGAATTACGCCAAAAGAGAATCCCTTTCAACAAGATGGGTCCACTTATGTTATGACAGAATTGAGGCAAAAATTTCCCAATACACTGATTTCCTGTGTATCAGAAGCCGATGTTATGGCTACTTGTGCTTTAATAAAATCTAATGCAGTAGGGACTGATGATTTACATCCGAAATTTGTTAGAATGCTTATGCCTCTGATTCTTCCATATGTTACTTATCTGCTAAATAATATCATCATGTCTTCAACATTTCCGTCAAACTGGAAGCATGCTAAAATTATTCCTTTACCCAAAGCAAATGGTGAGTTTAGGCCAATAGCCATCTTGTGTTTCCTTTCAAAAGTTCTGGAAAAAATCATGTATAAGCAAATAGTTACGTACATTAATACTAACAACATGCTGTCAAGTAAACAATCTGGCTTTCATGAAAGCCATTGTTGTGTTACGGCTCTTGTCGAAGTGAGTGAAAACATACGACAGGGACTGGAGGCCGGAAATATAAATTTCTTAGTGCTACTTGACCACTCCAAAGCATTCGACACAGTAGACCACACCATGTTAATCAAGAAATTAAAATACTTTTTCAGGTTTTCGCATACGTCCGCTAAACTCATTTCTTCGTATATTTCAAATCGAACACAGTCGGTTTTTTTAAACAATGTTTGGTCCGATAAATTGTCGCTTTTTAAGGGTGTGCCTCAAGGTTCCATCTTAGGGCCGCTTTTATTTTCAATATATGCAAATGACTTGCCAAAAATTCTTTCAAAATGCAATATTCACCTGTACGCTGACGACATTCAACTTACTTTAAGTATCGCACCTGAAAACTTTGATACCGGTATATCACATTTAAATTATGAATTAAGGAAAATTTATGATTGGGCTAGTGCAAACGGACTCTGTCTGAACCCGAAAAAGTCAAAATGTATAATAATCACCAAAAAAAGTGTAGCTGTATCTGATAGTGTGGATATTGTGTTAAATGACCAAAAAATTGAAATTGTTAATAGGGCGAAGAATCTTGGTATTATTTTTAACAACCATTTAACCTGGACAGATCATGTGAACTCAATGGTTGGCCAAACGTATTGCAAATTACGAGCTCTCTGGTTCACACAATATTTTACACCTCTCAAAATAAGAATTTTGCTTGCTAAGACTTACCTAGTTCCTTCCCTTTTGTACGGGTGTGAATTATTTTCAAAGTGCGACTCGGTTAGTCAAAGAAAACTAAACGTTTTGTTTAATAATATTATAAGGTATGTGTACGGATTGAGAAGATTTGATCACGTTTCATCTGTCTCTGAAAGCCTATATGGGGTTAGTTTTGATAACTTATTAAAAATCCGTACCCTGGTTTTTTTGCATAAAATAGTTCACACTCGTATCCCTAATTACTTATATGAAAAACTTCGATTTTTTCAATCGCCGCGAAACCGAAACATTATAATACCTCGATACCAATATCTAGTATCCGAATGGCAATTTTACATACATGCTACCCGACTTTGGAACAATCTACCACTATGTCAACAGTTGAACAGAAATGCTAATAGTTTCAAAATTTTTTTATTAAATTTTCTAATGTAATCATATAAACTGTTTTATGGGTATTTTTATATTTTTATTTCATTATGTTTATATATATATATTTTTTTTTTATAATTTTTCTTTTCTTTTAAATTTAAAATTTTGTTGTTTTTTAACTTAATTTAATTCAATAATTGCGATTTCGCATATACCGTTTCTGTACTATAAATATAAGATTAAATCTTGTTGTACAGAAAATAAACAAATAAATAAAAGGCAAATAAATAAAAATAAAAAAAAATTTCAAGAAACTCCGCATTCCTTTGCCTCTCAGGTCTCCTGACCAAACTTTACCTGATTTTTTTTAGGGTTATTGCAAACAAAAAGTATACAGAAGAAACTCAATAAATTTGGATGATTCAAAGCAATTCATTCGAACGGCAATTGAGATAGTTCCCGCTGCAATACTCCAGGCAGTATCTTTTTGATAAGATGTCGTACATGTGTCAGCTAGGGCGGAGGCCATTTGAATTCAATTATTTTCTAAATTTACTTTAATAAATACGTATTATTTTTAAAATTAATATCTAAAAAATAAATTACCTGCCTGGCCCACGATGTCATTCGACATCGCGCGCACAATAAATACGTTTGAAACAAAAACAATTTTTAAAATTTTGTTTTTGGTTTGCATGTATTTATGTGAGAGAGCGATGTCGAGTGACATCGTGGGCCAGGCAGGGGGCTAATTCTGTCATTCGTGATCGAAATTACTATCGAGTAGAAAATAATTTCGATATCGTGTAAATTTCTAATAATGTGACTCGTTACGTAACGAATCGAGTTATCACTTCAGTGTTGCAAAACACTGACAAAATGTGTTTTATAACACTGCCGAAAATTGTATGTATTTGCATACTGTTCATACATGTTTTACATTAAAAAATAAAGACACATACCTTCACAATAACAATTCATTTAAATCTGTCATGTATGCGTGTTTGGACATTAAAAAGTAAGTAAATAGAAATAACAATAAATATGTATGTAAAAACAACCATTTAAAAAACAAAAAAATATTCTTGAATATAATAACATGTGACTTCAAATATAAGTATTTGTGTTCTTAGCAAATACTCGTCTTTATACACATATACCTGTATATATTAGTCATGAACTAAAAAAAAGTCTTAAGAACCAAAAATGCTCAATTTAATTTAACTATTATTGCTATTCAAAACAAATTTTTAATTTACATTTCTTTTGTGTTTTTCTGTTTGGCTGGTTTTCGATAGTACTTTTGCTTACGAGTAAAAAGTTGCACGGTTGCATTCGAATGGTTACTCGCTATCGAATGGCATCATTAGAAATTTCGAAACCTTTTACTCGATATCGAATGAGATAATCCCAAAAGTGTAAAAACTCGCACATTCGAGTAAAAACTCGCTCGTAAGCGAATGACAGAATTAGCCTCCAGTACATAAAATTTACAAAAAAATTTTTTAGTTTCTTAATGTAACATAATTGATCAGCCACCCTGTATATTCATTGTGAAGAACAATAAATAAATATATAAAGCTTAAAAAATATCTCTGTAAGACTGGGAAAACTTCCTTCATCGTATGCAATTTGTTAAAATCCCAGATCAATATGCCACAAATATGGACGAAAAATATTTAAAGAGCGCGGAGGATGAGTTGCTTAAGTGGCCGAATTTAAATACTTCATGTATACATGAATTCGAATCCTAGCGGGTTCTGATGAGTAGTGTACCGACTGCGAGAAAGCTAGTCGTTTCGCAGCTTTAGTATTTAATTATTTTTTCTGCCTTCTTTGATCAAGATTTATTGATCGCGCACATTTATTCTTATAATTAAAACAATAAAATAGTTTCCGGTCTGAAGCCCGATTTGAACTTGAATCTGACAAACAATAATATCATATAATGATATGAACGAAAAACGTTGTTTATTTAATAAATATATATGTATAAAATACGCTCACTTTACTAACAAATTCGAATACAATACAAAGATAAAATTTGTGAACCAGATTGTCATTATTAAGCTTAAAGAATTACTTTTTTCCAACACATATCATATGATTCATATCGTCTGGCTCAAGTTCAAACCAAGTGAATTATAACAATAATTGCCGCGATCAATAAATCTTGAGCAAAGAAGACAGGAAGTAATAATTGAATACACTAAAGCTGTTTCGCAATCGCTACACTGCTCTTCAGCACCCACTAGGATTTGAACTCAGGACCATGTAAAAATTATATATTTTTAAGACTGCCGCTTAACCAGCTCAGCTAAACTTTAAAGAGTTTTCCAGGTATTTTTTGAAGCAAATCATTATTATATACACGATCATTTAGTATGTTGATTGCCTCATTGATTACCAGAACGGAGAATCGATTTACGAAAGTATTTAAGTCTTAAATTTTTATTTAAAGAAATAAAATGTAGAGTGTTTTCATCGGCATCTAAATTGCAGAGAGTACATAATCCAAATGATGTATTTCCACAGGCTCTGGAATTAAGATCCAGTGAACCGTTACGAGCCTTGATAAACATGCTTGTTGCACGGGACGAAAATTGTGTGATTGGCAAGATATTATAGCTATAATCCAGTTCAGAGTAGAGATCATGAATTTAAGAATGTCTGTTTCAAATGATGGCATAGGTTAATGATGATGATGGTTAAGGTTATTATATTAGCTAATTTGGATTATTTTTCTGCCTAGTTTAGATTTCTCAAAATAATTTTTTCAGCAATAATACGAGGCTATCTAATACTACTCGTGGGTAGAAGGAGAATTTTATTTATATATAATACGTAGTTTCAGAGTATTCACGAATAGTGAGCGTATATCAGTTTCCAAATAAAGCATGTAGTTTGGAGTGATTTTAGGAAGAAGTAACATTTTTTTGATGAAAATCAAGAGAGTTTTTCTACTTCATCGTATCTTACAAATCCCAAATTTGGACATCATATTATAAACGGGATCTACAGGCAGCGTTCAAAATTTTAAGTTTGTTTATGCCATAAAGTAGTTTATATATTTTGACCACATTGAGATAATTGCCATTACTGCAGTAGTCAGACTATCTTTCAGATGTTTTTAAATAATAAATTGTACGAAAGTTTCAGTCCTAAATATTTGTAACTGTTTATCAACCAAAGTTCCTTTTAAGGTTGCTAAATGTTCTTGCCTCACTACGAAAAATAAGAACTTTGGATTTAAATAGATTTATCTTTAGGCTCCATAATTGGCAATAATTAAAAAGAGAATCAATAATTTTTTGCACCTGAATAGAAGAACCCGCCAATAACACCATATCATCAGCAATAATAGTATTTTAATGTGGATACTATTAACCAACACTCCACCAGGAAGAAAATCATTTAAATCATTTAGATATAGAGCAAATAAAATTGGACTCAGTGTTTTACACCGAGATCGACGTTGAAGGGATCAGAATATGAGATGGAGTAGCATATTTTACTCATAGTGTTTTCATATTATAACTGGAAGTTGCGTATAACTTTTGAAGGCGAGCCCATGCAGGAAAGTGTATAAAAAAGAGAATTCTGGGGAATAAAACCAACGTAGAAAAGAAGTAAAGAAAAAAATGCCAAAGTGTTTTTTCTATTCAAATTGTTTAAATGAGCTATATTCACCAGATTAAAAATATTATCAATTGTTGAGTAGTTTTTACGAAAACCAGCCTGATATGCATTCTAGATATTATATCTCTGCAACCAATCCGTTAAACGATTCAACGTAATTATTTTAAATATCTTACATATTGTGTCCATTAGATAATTTGAGGGACAACTGGGATCACCTTTCTTTAAAAGCGGAATAAGCACTGACACACGAAAACTAGAAGGTATTGATTTTTTGACAAATGTGTGATTAAAAACGGCTTGTAATTCATTTACAAAGCTTGCGGATAACATCCTAAATTTAACTATTTGGTCGTTGCAATAATGGCCCTTGAAAATATTGAAGATTTATTCATAAATATTGTTCGGAAAATACATTTGGTACAGATTTATGCTCGATTAAGGGAACAGATGTCCGAGAATAAAAGAATAAATGGCGTGCAAGTGTGGATTTGATGTAAACAAACAAAACATTAGTTTAAAAAAAGCATTTCGAGAAAGACTTTATTTTCGTAGTGTAGGCATATTATTCCAAAAATTAAATTTATTTTTATACATTTGCCTGTGAACAATTGGATTTTAGCCGTCTTACCCAAAGCACATGTGTGCTGAAATGGGTCTCTTAACGTCAGCAGCCCACACATCCATTTAAATATTTATATACATATATATGTAAATACGTTTAGCACAAACACAGGCATGCATTTTAATACTGCGTTAATGAATGTTTCCTGTTTTTTTTTTCTTTCAATTCTTACTTTACTGATGCTGCCAGCCAGTATCTTTTAGGATTATCAAATGAACTTTCATGTTGCTAAATGTCAAGCCAAAAGTTTTTTTTGTTCTTTATGCTGCTTCCTACTTATTTGTATTTTTTTTTTTTTTTGTCGGTTTGGTTTGTGTAGCCAGCAATTAAGGTAGTTTTGAAAAATTAAATGTGAAAAGTGACCATTTTAATTTTTTCATTCAACTTTATGAGGTTTTCCTGGTTGGGGTTTTTTTATTTGTGTTGTTAAATGTTGGTCTGTTTGGTTGTTTTTGCGAATAGTTGGGTACATTTTTTTTTGTCAAATGTGAATTGAGAATTTAATTAGTGCCAGGATTTAATTATGTCATCCGTAAGCATTTTCAATTATGTGTTGTAAAAAAGGATTAAATTCCCAAAATTTCTATAAGTTTTGAGTAAGAGAAGTGGAATATATTTTTTGTTTATTGCTAAAAGAAAAATTTATGGATCTGTATGTTTTTTGTTTTTGTTAAAATATTTAAAATTTTTAATTTATATCTCAAGATATATTTAGTTCCTTCATAATTTAAATTTAAAAATGAATAAAGAATCTTCCACAAGAGATAGATTTTATGTAAATAGTTTTCTTCTAAATTTTCCAGCTAAAGATCTTTAGCTGGAAAATTTAGAAGAAAACAATATAAACAAGATCAAATAATACGAATATTTAATTTTATGTAAATATTTATTAAAAGTAAAAGCTTTTAATATCGGGTGGTTAAATTTCAAGGGCCGATGTTGAATGTGAACCACACCTAAACGCCAAGTTTTTTTCCGAATTTTATTTGACATTTCTCTGTGTCAAACTTATTCAATTTGAACAATGGAGAGATACACAATCCAACAACGTGTTAAAGTTATCCAGACTTATTATGAAAATGATGATCAAATTTCGAAGAAAATAATCTTCAGTGATGAGGCACATTTTCACCTCAGGGGATTCGTCAATAAACAGAATTGCCGCATTTGGGCAAATGAGAATCCAAGAGTGACTGTCGAAAAACCAATGCACTCACAAAGAGTGACTGTTTGGTGCGGTTTATGTGCTGGCGGCATCATCGGGCCGTATTTTTTCCAAAATGAGGCCGGTCAGGCAGTTACTGTGAATGGTGCTCGCTATCGTGAGATGATAACGAACTTTTTATGTTGTAGATGTAGACGATATGTGGTTTCAGCAGGACGGTGCCACTTGCCACACAGCTAACGAAACAATTGCTTTTTTGCGCAACAAATTCAATGGCCGTGTTATCTCATGTAATGGCGATGTCAATTGGCCGCCAAGATCATGTGATTTGACACCGTTGGACTTTTTTCTTTGGGGTTATTTGAAAGAAAAGGTGTACGTCGATAAGCCAGCAATAATTCAACAGCTAAAGGATGAGATAATTCGGCACATTAACGGCATAGAACCTCCATTATGCCTCAGGGTCATCGAAAATTTGGACCATCGGATGGAGGTGTGCCGCCCTGGTCGCGGCGCCCATTTGGCCGATATTTTGTTTTATACATAATTGAGCAATACCAATATATCATAATAAAATAAAATTACAATAATTTCCTAAATAGTTTGTGTTTTATTCAAAATCAACATCGGCCCTTGAAATTAAACCACCCTTTATAAATTTCAAGAATTATTTGATTTTCCGCTTTTGAACTTGTAGACCTGTGTAAAATTGATGAAGCAAAAATATTTGAAGTACTTTTTTTTATAATAAATATTTTGCAGCTTAAGACCTTTTGTGCTGTATAAAAAAGTAACGGTTTTTCATTCTAATTTCAATATTTTGAGCAGGTCTTAAGCTGCAAAATATAAATTATTTAACATATTTAAGAAGATCAAAATATATTCGGATACAGTTAAGTAAATTGTTTTTAATTATATTATTACAAGATTTACATTTATTGATTATCTCCGATGTACCGAAATTGACTTTATATAGACAGAACTGGCAAAGGTTACAAAACTAAAAAATATACATGTTATGAATACATTTTGTGTATTAGAATTCAAAATTATAAAAAGAGAAATAAAAAAATATTTTCAATATGTTTTATAATAATTAAAATAACTTAATCAAATTAATTAATTTGCATTTATCATGCAAGAAGGAGTTTAATATTGTGTAACAGAAACTTTTCAAGCTACTCTTTGAGGTCAATATTGCTGATGTAGCCTTTAAATGGTTAAACAGATGGTTGTATTCATCAGAAGCGGAAAAGCATACCCCATGTTTTGTGACCTCAAGTAGTCATCTCACGATTTTTCAGTCCATCGCCTGCCTAGGAGCTCTCTGCGTATGTTCACTAATGTGTGCAAATCTTGTAGTGCTCGTGCAAATACCATTAAAATTTTTATAATTATGTTTTTTTTTAACTTTATTATTTTATTTATTGAATCTACATAAGAAATGTAATGACAATAAGTATTCAATTCTTAATACTAAAAAAAAGTTGTGATTAAAGTCCTGCCAGTGCTGGACAAAAATTTATTTTTATGCGAATATTATTTCAGAATTCAGTCATCTGTTTAGAGCTCTAATGGTAGCCAAAGTATCACTCCTTCGCAGACGGGTATGACCACCAAAATTAAGAATATTAGCTGCAAGAGGATTTGGATGGAACTCAAGTTTGTTAATATATTTTGTCGCGTACTTCACAAATTCAGATTTCACAAAAGGTACGTTCAGATCTGCGTCGATTCGTGAGTTTTTAACGGAGCATTTTTAATTCTACGGAGAATTCTATTTTGACTTCTTTGAATTTTCTCAATGTTGGATGCCGAGGCTGTGCCCCATAATTGAATCCCATAGCACCATATTGGCTTTAGAATCGAGTTGTACAGCAAAAGTTTACAATCAAGCTTCAAGGTCAAATTTCTGTCTATTAGCCAGTTAATTTGCACTGCTTTCAATTTCATTTGCGTTACATTTGCCTCGATGTGGGTCTTCCATGTGAGTCTACGGTCAAGATGAATTCCGAGGTATTTGACTTCACTGTGTTGACATATTTCTTTATTGTTAATAGTAATGGGTGAGCATGTTCCTAGACGCAGTGCGAATCTAACATGGGCACACTTTTGTTCATTAACCTTGATTTTCCAAAGCTTGAGCCATTTCTCTAGTTTGTGGATATGTTCCTGTAAATTTATTGATGCTTGCTGGTGGTTACTATGTATGCTAAGGAATGCTGTATGCATTGGAGAACTCCAGCTTCAATAGGCTGGACGGGGCTTATGAAATTGCCTTCTTTTATTATAAATTGGCGACAAGATTTACATTTATTGATTATCTCCGAAAGCTATAAAAAGGTTATGTATGTTTGCAGGTAAGTTAAACTTTATTTTATGCATTAAGCCATCGTGCCACACTTTATCATAAGCTTGTGAAACGTCGATGAATAAGGCAGAGCAATATTTTTTATCTTCAAATATATATAATATAAACATGTAACCTAAATTCCTGTTTGTGTTGACTTTTCACAGATATTATATCAGTGGCATAGTTCTTAAACAAGTATATTTTACTAAAGCGCAGCAGGAGGCTAAAAACAATTTTTAACGCCTTTTTTCAAATGACTCTGATAATCGCATTGACAAATTTGATTTGAATCCATAAAGTAGTGGCAAATATTTTAGATGAGAATTAATGAGACATTGATAGATCGTAATTTTTGCCTTAGTATTTATTTCTAAACGTATTATACCTTTGATTTTATGTGGCCATCTCATGGTAAATTTTACCAAGATATTTAACCTTCTCAAATTCAGTAATTAATTCGCCATCAATGTAGACATTCTCTAAATTGCTTCCTGTGATTTAAATAATCTTGAAATATACTGATTGACTGATGAGAACAGCCATAGTACATAACTTTCTTAATGAGTAACCCATGATCTATTGAATCAAAAACATTGAAAAAAGTCGAAAAATAATTCAGAAAATTATTTATAACCCTCATGAAGACCATTAATAATATAGTCCATAACATTTATTATTGCTTCACTGGTCCCACTTCTATATAATTTTGCAATTTTGGACCTAAAAAGCTCTAATGAAAACAACATCTGTTTCCATTTCTCCTTTTGTCTTAGGTTAAGAAATTAAGGGCCATATGTAAAAAAAACCTTACTTTAGTTTTAACGCATACTTTAGTTACCAAATTTATTATGTTAAAAAAATTTATGAAAAACCAGTTCGTTAACTATTAAATGTAGTAATGTCAATTATTTTATTCTAGTAACGCCGTTGTGAAGTAATATCCTTACAAAACACAGCTTTATTTTCTCATTATTCAAAATTTAGTCATTTTCCAAACTTTGAAAATGTTTCACTTTTAAGAACAAAAAATAATTATAGGAAGCGTTACATGTTAGAAATGTTAGAGATTTAAGATACACCAACAACACAACGAATAAACTTTAAGGTAGACACAGAGAAATTAGCACAAAGATATAGATATTTAATTAATAATCAGTTGTGACTTTGACTGTATATGAATAAATGTTAGAAATTTTTTTTAAATAGTGTTAATAATTTTCCATGTTATTCTGTAAACAACATTTGTTTTGCTTGCTTAAGCCCAGTTCAGACTATTATACTTTGTATTAATACTTGTCAAAAATTCAAATAATACGTGCAAGTCTGATAGTATTTTTTGTCGTTATAAAAAAGCTCGAGATTTGGAATTTAGCTGTCATTTATAAATGTATTTTGCTCATGCTATATTTAGAACATAAAATATGTTTGTGCTATTGAATTTGGATGTGCTATACATAATTATTATTTTAACTGTTGAAGAATTTCACGCGCCGGCACGTCTATCGCCTACGACGAATAGCGCACTTGCCGCCGTGAAAAGTTTTATGATGGCATATCTATGTTGGTTTATATCAAGTGTGATGGTGTGAATGCAAAATCTAATTTGCGTTAGACTTTTTGACAGTCGCAAGAAATGTGTTTAGACTTTTATCTCACAAAATCTAATGAAAGTATTTATACTTGTATAATAGTCTGATTGGGCCTTTATTTAATCGTAAAGTTAGGAAACAATATGTTGCAAATGTTGACAGAACATGTGTTGGTTGCAGAATTAGGTCAACTTAGTTTACGTTATTTTTTATGTTTGTTATTATTGTTATAATAACAAACATCTGAATTTCTGAATTTTTAATAACTCAAAATTTTTGTCAGTGTGTATTTAAAATTAAATGGTTATTTTTTTTTAATTTTTCAATTTGACAATATTTTTTGTATAAAGTGGCCCATACACGTTTAAATTCAATTGTGAATTGAGTCTTTCAACTGAATTGATTATTGCCCACAAACTTCATAAACTGAATTGAAAGATTTTTATTCAACTATTAAATTCAATGAAATTATAGATAATTTTTAAAATATATAACGTTCTCTTTGCAAAAACATTACAAATATAAATTTTGAGACCTGAGCAAGAGACTCAAACACACACAACACAATCGAATTGAAAGATTTGCAAGTCAACTTGAAAAAATCAAAACATTTTAATTTTTCTTCAACCAACTCGACAACTGCCAAACTAATCAACAGACAAAGCCATACACGCTTTGACTTGCACAACAACCGACTCAGTTGCCAAATCAGTTGAAATGTGTATGGGGTGGTTAAAGGAATTTTTGGACAATATATCTGTGGAGTTCTATCATAACAACTTAAGTCGATTTTGAAAAATTTTAAAAATGCCATCTAATTTGATTAAGTTATTATCTATAAAATTTTCATTTGCAAAAATATTTTTTCGTATTATTGACAAAATGTTGTTGTAATTTTGGTTTATTTTCATTTGCTCTTAAATATAGCTTTTCATTGAAGTTTCTCCTAAAATTTTTTTTTGTCTTATCTCGACTTAAGATGTTATGATATAATGCCACAGATATATTGTCAAACTAAATTTTTAATAAAATATTAATTTTCCTGATGATGATAACAAATTGTTATCGAAATATCGAAAATAAATACTGTTGAATAAAGGAGCCTGGTCTTCAAAGAACAACTCTGGCCACAATTTTGCAGAAATATTTTCATTTTCCATTTAAGATTCAGTTGACACAAGAGCTTCTTCCACAAGACCATTTACACCACCGTACTATGACAATAAAATGTTACGGCTATGAAAACCTCGATTATCATGAAAAAATCCTAATGAGTGACGAGGCACATTTACATTTGAGTGGATATATGAATAAGTCAAAACACAGTAGCGTTTGGTCTCTCACCTTGTGCACACGTTTTTTTTGTTACTGCTGTCCGTATTTTCTATATGTGTATTATTAATTTCGTATGAAACTAAAGTGCACCGGAATAGCAATATGTGTACACGTGCTTTTTTTTTTTTGCATTTTTTACCGTTCTCCGTGTTTCCTTTATATGTTCAATTTTAATTTATTTTCAATGCATTTTACTACCTTGTAGTGTGGAAGGTGTTGGACTAAATTTTATTAGTCTGAGCACTGTCGAAGGTATATACACTGAGCACGGATCAGTTTTAACTAAGGTAATTCCAACATTTTCAATGCTGCAATAGAGTTTGTTTTAGTTTTTCGTGTTGTTATTGTTAAAGTTCAACCTCCACGAACACTACTCTCTTTTTCCTCCTTATCATAACTTATTGTTCTAGTTCCAGTACAATGCGGTGCATATGTACGGGCTCTCCCCTGAGTACTGGTCCCAGATAAAAAAAAAATACTTGATTCTGAGCAATGGACCCTCAAATTATTCATCAGTTACATTTGCGTCCTTTAAAAGTGGCAGCTTTGTGTACAATTTGGAAGAATCATCATGGGTCCCTACTTCTTTGGAAATGAAAACAGCATAACAGTAATCGTGAATGGGGAGCGATATTATGATATTGTTGAGAACTTTTTAACGCCAGAACTGCTCCTTTTGGGTTTGATTATCACATGGCATCAACAAGACTGTGCCACATTCTCCTTCATTTAATAAAAAATTATGAACAGACAACGTTTTTTTATTTGAATAATGTTATTTGTTATTTATGTTTTTCTCCCAAAATTAATTTTTCTAATTCATACAAAATGTAACATTTTAATATCTTTATCAAATAATCATAGTGAACTGTTTTTATTTAAAATTTTGACTAGATTGTGGTTTTCAATAGTCATACATATAAAAACAGAAAAGTGTCACCCTCTCGTACTCATTTCAACTTTAAAATATTTAAAGCTAGGTTAGCTTCCCAAACGAATGGAAAGTTAACAATTGTTTTTGCATACAACTTCACGAAATTCTCCGTAAAAATTTTGTTTTTTGCATATGCTGTAAATCTATTTAAAAATCTGTATAAACCATTAACTTTATTACAATAAATACATAACTTAACTTCTCTAATTATTTTGGTATAAAGCCCATTAACCACACTGAAGAACACTACACGACAACAAGTGCAACTAAAGTTAAGTAATAAAATATTTTCGAAATAATAGCTGCATAGTAAATAGCAATGTGTTTATGTATAGGAGTATCAATCCCATTCAAAATTTTCGCGATTTTTAAACTCAGTTTTTTACTAAGCAAGACCTGTTATTGTTACTCTCATGAGAGTAGAGGAAAAACTATAGTTTTATGCACGACTTTTTTTCATTTTTTCAGGAAAACAAGAAGAAATTATATTATACATATATATATTTTACATATATTTACGAGTAAAAGGCAAATACAATAAACTTTACAGAGGCTTTATTCTAAGGTAGGCGTAATCGGAAATAATACTTATAATTTCGTATTCAATATTTTAGTAAGCAGGTGAACATAAACAACACTTATGCCGAAAAATCCATACCTGATTGCTGATATATTCATTGAAATTATACATAAGTGCACTACACAATAATTTTGATTGTTCTGCAAACTTCGACCAAATATTTCGGCAAAATATTTATATGTACAAACGAAAAATGCTCGCTAGTTTTTCATAAAGTTTATGAAATTCATTTGGTCCTCTATTTTGAAAATCTTATTTAACCATAAAACAAATATTTGAGTTTATTTAAAACATCTTGATGTATATAAGATTTAAAAACACATATTTTCAAATCAGTCTACACTGTTTTTGTTTTGCATTCTGCAAAAATAGGAATTGGTTTACTAAAACTACAATAACAAAATAATTGTCGCTAAGGGTCTGCAGCTGTGATGATTTGTTGTCGTCAAAATGATGGTTTTCATATACGAGTAAATATGTATATTTTATTTTACCTATTGAAGTCGGTAGTCTACAGTGTTCTATGTGTTTAGTGCAAAAAGCTTAACTTAGGCAAAATATGAACATAGAACTTAGACGAAAATTAGCTAAAATAATAATGAAATTTAGCTGATATACCAATCGCCATATTACAAATAAACACAAGGCACATACTTATGGTTATATACCAGACAGATGTCAAAATGTTTAATTTAATTCGAGAAAGAACTAAAAGTGTTAAAATTTATTCATTCTCCCAAATTGATAAATTGTCTAATTTTTGGATTTTTTTTTTTTTTTTTGGCAAAATGCTGGCATATTTTGTGGTAAAATTCACAGTTACTAACATGTACAGCCGAAAATGTACCTTTAGAATACCAACATTCTTGTCAAGCATCTGACTTACACACTAACCTTAAAAATGGCAATGACAACATGCCAGCAGACAGCAGCAGAACCAGCATTTGCTTCGAACTAAATCACACAAAAAGCTAAAGAAATATCTAAAGATTTTCCACAAAATTTATAAACGTTTTTCTAAAAAGATTTATTGCCGCATTGGTTAACCAGGAATATAGGAACGTAAAAGGTTTTCATTGCTCTGCTACATTGCTGAAGGTGATATAAATTTAAAATGAAATTTCTGTAAAATGTGAAAGTAAATTTTAATTTTCCCCCTTTTCGAAATTGTTTTATGTTCACAGATAAAGAAAAATTCATTTATAAAAATGCTATACATTTTCACTTGATTTGGTTTTTGTTAGTTGAATTATGAACAGAGGGAATACAGAGCGAATACTACTGACGGCGTGAAAAATATTCAGAGGGATCTTAAGTTTAATTTGGCGTATGAGTGATATTAATAATATTTTTTATTGTTTAGTGGATTGGGTGAAGAAAAGGAAATAAATTGTGGATTCAACTAAGCTTATTGTTTTAAAGGCTATCCGCATTCCACGAAATTATAGAGTTTTAGAATTTTTTTTAAGTCCAGTAGCAGCTTTTACATCAATAAAGGAGGAAAATATAGTACTCGTTGTTTTAAGGAAAGCTTTTGCTTTCTTCGTAAACAAAAAGTTTTTTTTTCTGAACACCTTTTTTTCTCAACAACTTTTTTTCACATAAATTAAATGATTGCCTGAATCAGCGTGATTTTTGCTTAAACGCGGGTCTACAAGTTTTTGAAAAAAAGTTCAAGTTTTTTTCTTTTTTGCATAGAAGCAGAAAATGAGTGATTGGTTTATGAGTGATTGCCTAGTCAAGTTACGTGAGATTGCTGAAATGGTAAACATATCATAAGAACGTGTGTTTAACATTTTGCATGAATATGGTGGCATGTCATAACGTTTAGTGACATAAAGCCCATTAACGTTATGACACACTTGAAAGTGTCATAAGGTCCATGGACGTTAAGACACTTTTGAAAGTGGAATAATATCCATCATGGAGGTGTAGTAAAGTCCGTGGACACTTTTGCACTTTGCGGAGTGTCTTAACGTTCCTAACTTAAGTAATAAAAAAATTTTTTTTTTTTAGAAGTAGAAAATTTTATTTTTATACCTTTATCATAACTCTATACGAGTATATGAACGTATAGGCACACAAAGAGAAAAAAGACGTTCTTTAATATTTGTCAGCGAATGATAATGCATATCTCGTTAAATTGTGGACACATCGTTATCAAACTGTTAAAAATACCGGTATTAAATTGAGAATGTCTTGTTGTCAATGAAATCCCCCCGGGGAACAGGTTTTGCCTTGGCGTATTCCTCACTTAGGCACTCTGTTTTTCGGTGAAAAGAGGGGAAGGGGTCCCTCGTTTGGTGCGGCAAACAAAACTCTAGGAAGCCACATGACTTATGTTGTGTTGGCTTCCGAAACCCTTACCAAGGGTTGGCAGAACGGGGATCAGCATGGCCCCCAGGGAAGTTCTGCTTGCGGTTCGACCCGGGCTGATCATGGTTGAGGTGCCTACCTTGGCTGAAACGTTCTGGCTGTGGTTGAAACCTAAAACGCAGGAAGGGAGTGTTAGTATCCTTGATAATTGTTTGGTGTGTGGCTTTTTTCGGGAACTAACAATCTTCCAAGGATCTGTTGCCTATACAACAGATACCTGTGCTGTAAGAAACCAGTGGTGATGATTGACGGGTGAGTTGGTTTAAGGGCTGATGCTCTTAATGGACTTCGGACTACCAACTCATTAAGGCTTGTCCTCCATTGATTGCTGGGAAATTGCATACATGAGGGATTAGAAAGCCCGAACTCCTCAACAAGAAGTTGTTCATATGACCGCAATCATATGACAAGAATTGCTACCTGTGTGAGCCTAGCAAGCCACACGGGGGCGGTGGTGAATCGTGAAAAATTCACTTCGTGGAATTGGTCCACCATCAGGTTAGGCCGTCAAGGCAGGTACTGATGTAAATCATTTTCACAGTTGTCAATGAGATCGTTTTGTTCAATTAAGAACGAATGTTGTCAAAACGACAACACCTTTTGTCACCTAATATGATTTGTTTATAATTTGGCCATTACGTTTTCTGTATTTTCTAAGTGCTGTTATTTAAAAAGAAATATATATGTATATATATAATAATAAAAAGGACAAGCAATTTGATTTATCTGATAAGCAATCAAATGAAAGAAATTTGTTTTATGTATTGATAGTAATATTAAAAGCTCAGATACTGATATATGTATGTGCAATGCCCAATTGCTGATCAAGTTTTTGGTTTTGATAATATTTATTACTTTGCATTGCTTGATCATTCATAAAGTATGAAGGAAAAATCGGCGCCGATTTCTCCTGCCTTTTCTTCAAGACAAGGCTCCGGTTCACACGGCATTAGGTACGATGCTTAGATTACGTGAAATACACGTAATGGGTAGTTCGCGAACGAACTAGTGTCACTGAAATATTTACTTCAGGGAGCTAAGTGAGCCGATCATTTCTGCGAGCTCTTTTAGTTCCGTAGTTCATGTTTCTTCCTTTTGTCTTCAAGTTTACTTTTTCGTTTATGTTTCTTTCTTTCTGGTGGATATGTATACGGAAGTAGCCAAACAGTGCTGCCACAATTTGACGTAAAAAGTTAAATACAACTATTCAGAATATTAGACAACACAATTTTACTTTGGTTTTTTGTATTATAAAAATAAATGATATGATATGTGACCATAATTGAATATGAAAACATCGAGACATCATCACAAATATATCGTTTTTTTTTTTTCTTTTTAATAAAATTATTTTTCATCACACCTGAAAATTTCTAATCTCACCTTTTATTAATTCTTAAAATAATTGTACTTTTCATTTGCACATGCTTTTTGTTTTGCTTTTCTTTATCACGAAACCTGAACAGAGCCGTTCATTGAAAATATTATTTACGGAGCTTTGAACTATTGAACTAAAAGAAAGACATATTTCAGTAAAAAGAGCTGAACTAAAAAGAGCACTCTTTTAAAAGAGCTCATGAACTCAACTCTTCTTCGAATTGGTTGATCATCCACTTTATAATTCAGATTTAGCTCCTAGTGACTTTTTCCTGTTTCTAAAGTTAAAAAAATGGCTCGCAGGGAAAAGTTCCATCTCAAACGAAAAATACGAAACTAGCGTATATTTTGAGGGGGTCCCATAATCGTACTATTAAGATGGTATAAAAAGTTGGAATGTCGTCTTTCTAAATGTATTGAGCTAAAAGGAGACTATCGTGAGAACTAAATGGTTTTTGAAAAAAATTTTATTTTCTTGCCTAGGTAGCTTCTATATCAAATTGTGCTTCCGTATTAATTTTATATGTTCCTTTTTTAAATTTTGTTTGAAAAGAATATTAATATTGTGATTTCTAGGAAAAAAGTATATATAATTTTTTCATCTTCATATCTTGTTTTTGGTTATTTATAAAAACATTATCAACTTTTATTTTAAAATATTTCGCTAACAATTTGTTAGCATCTTCAGGAAAATTAAAATTGTGTTAATTATTTTTTTGGAAACAAAAATTGTCACATAATTTTTGGTTTACAAAAAATGCTAACTCAAAGAAAAATTCTTAATAATATTAAAAATAGTTTACAGTTTTCAATTGATATATATTTTGAGTTGCCTAAAAAGACGGTATGAAATATGATGGCACTATTATGATTTGTAAAGAAATTACATAATAATTTCATAACTCAAAAATTATCGCCGCTTTATTGCAATCTACTTTCAGCAGATCGTACGAATTTTTATTGAGCTTTGCTAGATAATCTATAGAAAAACAAGTACATATCATTCTAAAATCTAAAAATTCATTAAAAATCGGTCATATTTCGGCCAAGGTGGCCTTTTCATTTATACACGTCTCTAACATTTTGCTTTACACCTTTCAAACATATGAACAACCACCGTTGGTTGCTATGATTTGTTTTTTGTAAGTATCGAAAAGCAGAGAACAAAAATTCAAACAAAAGAGGTTTTTATTCGCTATATTAGCTTCTAACATTAATACCAATAAAAAATTATAATTTTATAACATTATAAAGGTGTAAAGAAATATTAGAGACGTGTATAAATGAAAAGGCTTGTTTTTTTGTGTTTTGACAGGTACTCGTATTATTAGAGCATTTTTCTTTTTAAATTCTCAACAATTTATTTAGATTGTTGGGATATAAAGTTGAATGTTTGAGAACATCTTTCAAAAATTTCCAAAGTCTACTGATGATTAGGGTAACTCCTATGAAATGTCGACATATAGATAGCTGGGAAACATAGGAAACTAGCTATTAACAATTTTTTATTGGTATCAATGTCAGAAGCTAATATAGCGAATAAAAAACTCAATTGATTGTAAACAAACTTTATAATTATACAAATTTAACCATTTTATAATCAAATTTATCTGGCAAAGTATTGTGAATATGAATGTGCTAAAACCAACCAGTCAATATAAATTTTATATAAAAAAATTCAATTGAACCCATTAAAATAACTGAGAATTAAAAAATTTAATTTTTTGGTACGATGATTTCAACAACAATGCAACACCAACAATATTATAATATAACCATATGTATTAAATTATATTAATAATAATTGAACAACAGTGCAAGTGCATTTCGTTGGTCTCGTGTAGAAAGGCCCTAACAAAAATAATTGCAGTTTTACAGGAGAAGGAAAAATTGTAATGAAAGCTGTATAAATGGGTAGTACATCTAAAAGTAACATTTTTTGCTCAATTGCTTATAAGAGCGATGTGTATGAAATTATATAATTATATCTTTGTGACACGGTGTACTTGTGTGAAATGTAGTAGAATCCCTAAAAGAGCTCAATTCAGGGAAAATGCGAGTTAGGGCCTTTCTACGTGAGACTAACAATTTGTCTTATCAACTCGATGATTTACAAACAAAAAAATCAACGTAAAACACATGCAGAGCAAGGACACTTGCAGCTTTAATACACAGAAAAAAATTACTTACTACTAATGTATTAAAAATACCCAAAGTTTCAAACTAAGTAGATTACATAAATACAGAAAAATAGTCCTATTATATAATTCTTAACACAAATTTTTTTGGTACAAAAATATTCAAAAATTAAATAATATTAATTTAAAAAAAAACAGGAAATTTACAAGTGTAAATTGCAGAGCTTCAATACCGAGATTTGTTGACTTTTATGCTATCATATTAATGTATTTAGGTGTGGTTTTGCTGCTCATTATTGTTTCCTTTAATGAGTTGGAATTGCATTAAATTACGAAAATATTGCATAAACACATCTAGGATTTCGTTTTCATGATTGCACTGCTTCATGAGTGTGTAAAAGACAGAAGGTATTTTATAAAAAAAAAAATAGAAACAATGAAAATAGCTACAAAATACCAATAACTGGTTTAATTTTTAAAATTATATTCATATAATTATTTACAGCCTGTTTCACAAATTTTCAATCTAAACGAAAGACGAAGCTGATTTTCGTTTCTTTGAATTCCACGCGGCAAGTCCTAAGAGTTTGATGTAAAATTGTGTTTCACAATATCAAGGATATCGTCATCTCTACAAATACAAATGCTAAGATTACGCAAGTACAGTTTTGTTCTCACGTGTTCAAAAAGGCGCTAAAAGTGTTTTTAAAAATTTAAAAAAAAAAAGAAGAAAGTAAAATGTTTCAAATAATGAACAAATTGTACTTAGGGCGCAACAACACCAACGTTTTTCGACTTTTCTGAATCTAAGATTGAAAAAGTGAAACATATCAAGAAAAAAACCAGTAATAAAGTAAAATTTTATTCAAAATTTACTTTTTTGTAAATTCTGTTTATATTAAAAGAAAATTAAAGGAGCAAAAGTGTAGGCGTAAGGTAACGTGGGTGTGAGCATACAGGATAAAGCTCTTGTTGCTACCCAATTGGAAGTAGCGAGTTAGCAATCCTTGTCACTGTCTCACGAGTTAATGCGGTAGCTACCTTCGTCTCGGTAAAAACTCGAAGTTTGTAGCCGATAGGTTTGGCTGTGCAGTGTTAGTTGAGATGACTTCTAATCAACTACCGACCTGGCTCTGAATACAGTATCTTATAAGAACTTGTATCAACGCTAACGGGGACCTCACTGTTTGCAAAGGGACCCTCGGGGGCATTATAAAGGTAACTGCACTTTAGGTGGCTTTAAGCAGAGACCCAGTTGACCAAAATTAATAAAATACACAAAATAAATAGAATAACGAAGGTTGATGAAATAGGAGTTAGTGCTGCAAGTCGCTTTGGATCTAGCTAAAAGACGATTTGGTCGCCAGTGATGAACTCTGTAGCGAACCATAGTGAAAAGGTACAGACGCCTTTTATCACCAAGGTCGGAGAGGCAAGAGCCGTAAATGACGATAAAGGTGCATTACATCACGCTCTTCAAGAGACTGGCATGTATGCAGTCTGAGAATGAGAGCACCCCAGGAGGAGTCAACTGAGAAACTCAAAAAGATGAAATCTGCAATAAGCAGACAGAATATAAGTATGGATGTTCAGAACGACGTATCCGAAATGGAGGAGATTGTGGATGTTACAAGCAACTACCGAAGAATCTGAAAGAAGGCGGAAAATGAGAGGAGTAGAGGCAGGATTCTTGGCTCCAAGGTAATTGAAAATACCGCTGCTAACCCAGCCAGAAATAAAACCGTCAAAAATGCAGAAGGAGGGCCAAAAAATGGTACACAAAGAAGAGAAGAGATGACCCAACCTTCTTCTAAAAATAGAAAAACCGGCCGCAGTCGAGAGGTGGTAAAAAGTTGGGGAAAAAAAGAAGCGGAAAACTCATAGAGAACGACCATATGCTGTGTTAGTTATAGCTACGCAGAAGTTCTCAAGAGTCTTAAGGAGAACGTAAAGTCTGAACGAGGTATCAGTAAAGTCATAACGGAAAACTAAAACAGAAGTAATTTTACTCGAGTTGTAAAAGGGTGGAAGAAAAGGAAAATTCAGAGAAACTTTCAAAGACTTGCTAAAGAAGGCTGCTAAAGTTAAGAAGATGAAAACGAAGATCAAAATTTCACTTCACGAAACTTAATATGCGGCACCAGATGAGGGCTTCTGTAGCGATATCGGCAGCAGGAGCAAATGAACTTCTAGAGCTAAGGCGCGTCAGGATAGGTTGGGTTATATGTACGGTTAGGCCCTAAAAATGCTTTAAATGTTTTGGACTTGGACATAAACAATAGGGAAACCGAAGAAAAGGGTTGGGTATGTTCATTCAGTGCACAGAGAAGGGACACACCTTGAAGCAGTGTACCAACCTACGAAAAAACTGCCTCTACCTGAAAAGGGCAAAAACTCCCCGATGGCGAGCGGCAAAGGTCGTGGGTTGGTATGGGGTCAGCTTAGCAAGGTCGCTCTTGTAAACTGCTACTTAACACCAAAAGACTGTAAAGAAGACTTTCAGGAGAAACTAGATGAAATTAAGGACACCATACGTCGCATGCGGCGAGGGGTTATACTAGCTGGTGACTCGCTCACTAGAGAGGGTCACAAGTCAGTCAAGAGTTAGGAGAGTCATGCAATTGACAGCCATGGTTGGTCTTACCGTAGCCAACATAAGAAATACTCCTACCTCTAGACGACCTGGAGCAGAGGGAACTATTCTGGATGTAACATTTGTTTCAGATAATTAAGCGGACAAAGTCTACTACCAAAAATATTTTAAAAACTCAAACAATTAAGTTTTTTATTCCCTATATTAGGTTCTAAAATTGATACCAATAACAAATTATAAATAGCTTGTTTTCTATGTATCCCAGCTATCTATATCTTGACATTTTAGTAGACTTTGGAAATTTTTGAAAGATATTCTGAAACATTTAACTTTATATCCCAACAATCTAAATAAGTTATTGAGAATGTAAAAAGAAAAATGCTTTAATAATATCTGTCAAAACAAAAAAAAAATGTATTTACATTTATACACATCTCTAACATTTCTTTACACCTTTCAAACAAATGAACCACCGTTGGTTGCTACGATTTATTTTTGATTATTAGGGTAGCTCCTATAAAATGTCGATATATAGACAGCAGGGAAACATAGAATTTGATGAAAAAAAAATAACTTTATCATTTATAGAGAAATTTTCTAAATTTGTTTTCTATATGGAAGAGGTCAATAATTTACTTGTGTTTTTATTGTTTTTGGAAAATGGGAGATATCCCAAATTGTCCTCCCAAATAACTATGATATGTATGGACCAACTTTCAAAAATTTTTTACATGAAAAATATTCACATAATTGTTTTAATCAAAATTCAAGGTGGCGGATGCTATCGCAATTCACCTGCGCTCCAGCATGTCAAGGATTTCAAGACGTGAAAAGAGTATTGAAAAAATATTTATCATACCTTTCCATGCAATGAGAATTTGTTTAAGAATTTCGAAAGTTAAATTCGAAGAACATGTGTTGACATTAAACTTGTTTGCTCGAACATAAAAGAAAATGTAAAGTAAACACTTGAAAATAATATCACTTACAATTATTTACAAACCAGTGTACAGTTGCTTCTACCTAAAATGAAAAGAAAACAAATGCAAAATAAATAATTACTTAATCTCACACACTGAATTTTAATTGTAAGGATTTAACTTTTTGAAACTTGCGTAAACTAAAACATATTTGGTATTTAAAATAGGGCAAGAAATTCATTTTTTTAAACTCTGCAAGATGACAGAGATTTAAATGGATGTAAAATTGTTTCTAATCTCTATCAAGCATGCCTTTACGTTGGTGGAATACGTTGTGCAATACTTGTGTTGGGTAGAGAGTAGTAAATTGAGTAGTCACCAAAAATTCATTTCTTAAGAACATGTACGAGTGTTGATAAATTTTATTGCATCCACTTGGGACGACTGCCTCCACTACACTGCTCTTTTTCTTACTTTCTTTTTAGGTGTCCGGCAGCAAAGGCACTCTAGTGCTTTTCGCGCTAGATTTAGAGTTTTTAGTGACGACAAAAGTGAACTTCCTCTCTTAACGCTTTTTTGAAAATGCGCTAAATTGGTGCTACCATCGCTCTATACTAAGCATCTTTAGCGCCTTTTATACACAATAGTGTAACATATGGTAGTTGAGGATACTTTTTTTGCAACAATAATTATAAGCAAGATTATCATCAAAGGAAAATTTAATACCAAGGCAGCTTTACCAGGTTTTCATGCCGGAAGATTTTCAGAATTTTATTGGCAAACTCCATAATTCTGAGCAAACACAAATACTTATTTCACACGTTCTTGGCTTTATAAGAGAGTTTACGAAAAATATTTTCGAAATAAAAGAGTATGACAAGTGTCTTAATAATATAAATTTTCGTAAATGGAATAGCCAATACAAAACTAATTTATTTTGGATTGAAATACTCAGTTATAAAATGGCCGCAAACGAAAACCCATTTTTACAACTACCAAGCTTTGTAATTGATATGTTGACGTTTCCATACTCAAATGCTGATACCGAGTAGGGTTTATTGCAATGATTTCTTTTTAATAAAATAAGAAATAGAATGTCTATAAATACTGAAAATTCATTAATACATAACAAATATGAATTAAAGTTGGTACACTCATCTTGCTCTAGTTATAATATTCTATTGAATGTTGTCACAAATATTAATTCTATACAAACGCATAATAAACACGGATGAATTTTTATTTGAGATTTAAATTATTTAATTACGTACATATATTACGTAGATGTATGTATGTAATGCTATGTATAAATAATCTATATAATTAATAGGCAAACACTTATGTCAAAATCCCTTTCGTAGCCGTACTACTGAACCGATTTAAAATAATTGTATATCGTTTTCAAGTTCTTTCTGCACAAAAGTGAATGGATCATTTTGATCGGTTCAGTGTTTTAGGAGTAATACGGCTATTAATTTAGTCCGACAAATAGTAAGACAAACAAACAATATATGGGAGTGATTTAACCACAAGTAAAACAAAAACAGTGTGACCAAATATGACTAAAGAACATATTTGAATGTATTTGTAAGTATGAGTAATGCACATATTTGTATGAGTAAAGAACATAATAAATATTAAAACTTTAATAACTTTATCGTTTATATATATTTTTTTTTTATATTATATTTTTTCAGATCGTACAAATCGTCGTTGTTTAGCTTCGATAGTGAACGGGCGTATTTGTTTTTGATCGGAAAGTAAAAAAAAATAAAACGGGAATAAGTAAAAACTGTAATAGGTGAACAGAGTGAATTTATTTAAAAGAAAAACTTTGTGATAGCTTTTTTTAATACCGTTTTAAATTGTAAATAAAAAAATAGAAACAATTAATTGCATGAGTGTACCTATCAGATGTAATTCTGAAAAAGAGCTTAGCTCCGGTAGAAAAAACCTTTGGATTTCTGAAGAAGAATCGGTGAAAAAATCATTAGAAAATTTCCTGTCTCTAAGAGATAGGAAACGCCCGCGATAATGTTAGCCAAATATTGTTGTTACAACTGAAGACAAAACATCTTCCAGTGTAATTGTTGATGATAAGCCGAAAACGCAAGTAGGCATGGACAGGTATGTAACCGTGGTTAAACGGCAGCGAAGCCCCAAATCCGCTCAAATGTCGTCTCAGTCCAAAATACCCAAAGATGATAAGATCACCATGACAATGGATAGTAATAGGTTTGCTATCCTGCAGACAGATGAGCAAACAATATGTAAAAAAACCTTTAAGCCGTCGCCAATACATTTGCGAGAGCCTACCTCTAGTGAGCTGGTAACACAACTTATTACGGCAATCGGCAAAGACACTTTCAACGTCACATTGGTCAACCACGCGAATGAATACCGAATATTGTCATATCAGCTTAAAAGTGCCAAAGGTATTCAGGTCGTTATAAAAGGGATTGACCCTTTTGTAGATACGAATGATGTCAGAACTGGATTAGAAGACAATGGCTTTAAAATTAAAAATGTAGTAAACGTCAGAAACCGTGAAAAAATTCCTCAACCCATGTTTAGGGTTGAATTGGAACCACGAGATGTTGTGTTAAAAAGAATGAAGTGCATCCAATTTATAACCTTTATAACCTTTTGCATCTTAATTTTCCTTAACAATCACCATCCGACAAGTATAAGAAATATAACATTTTCCATAAATCTGTGCTATTCATAAAAATATTCGTATGTTTATTAAACACTATTTGACAAATTTCTATAAGAAATTTGTCACACAACAGTTTAATAAACATACAAAATTATTTATGAATAAGGCTAAAAATATTTTAAAATATAAATATCAACATTCATAAATTTCAAGATTTAAAGGGGCCAAAAATGAAGTCATTACACTACAATTTTATTCACTTTTACTTATTGCGCTTCGAAAGCTGAGTACCCAAAAGAGCTAGTCGTTTGTTCGTTAAATTTTTTAAAAAGTAAATGAGTATTTAGAAACGGACGAGACTACCACTAATGCAATACCAATAAGCACAAGCCAAAGTATGATCACAATATACAAAAATAAAGTTAGTGCAGTATCCTTTGTATAATTAATTGTATTCATTTCTATTAATGAAAAAATTGTTTTATTATCAAAACCAATTCACGTAAACATAGCGTTGTCCCTCTGTAATGCTAAGTAATTTAATTAAGATAAATGAAAATTGTACAAACGAAAAACTGATTTATGAACATGTTGGAGAACATCAAAAATACAATACTAGAGAGAATGGGCATAAGCTTGGCAAAAGAAAATTTTAAGAATTAACGTTAGAATTTAGTGATTTCATCAGTAAAAACTTTTTTTCAATAGTTTAAGAGTATATTTGTTTAACATTTTGTTGTAGGCTACATCAGCTTATTATTGCTAGTTTATTCTAATATGAACAACGTAATTGCACATTTTACAACAAACCAATTAGAGGAGTAGGTTTCTTTATTTAGCTGCAACGCCTTTTCATATTTCTCTGTAAAAACAAACTTCAAAGATCCTTATTAAAAATAATAAAAAAGAAATGGAACTACCTTGTATTTTTTTATCATGGGCAAAACTATAAATATTGCAAATATTGTTTTTGAAAAGAAATAATTAAATAAAACATTTCTATCAAAGTGCATTAACCAGGTGGCATCACTAGCGCAGGTGACAATTTTTTATTTAAAACGACCAGTAGTGGCAAAAGTTCTTTATGTTTACACAAAGTGAAGTGAAAAATATTCGACTGCTTATCGACTTCCCTCGCTTCATAAATAATTTAATTGCTTAAAATGCGTTAAAAACAATTTATGAAAATAATAACACACAATTAATTTTCTTTATATACATTTTATTTCTTCATTTTCCTCTGCTTTGTGAACATGTTTTTGACATTATGGTGGATTTTTTAAGCAAACAAAATATTATGTATTTAGTACAGCAACTCTAATGCTGCCACCTAATAATTGCACCATGATTTCTATACTACGTTACTTTCAAGGCAATCTGAGAACTAAAAGGAAAATGTTCTGGTAATAAATTTTAAACACAAATACGAATCTTCTAATAAATATCATCGCTTTTCAAATAAAGAAATATTTCCTTTTTAAATATATAGTCTAATATAGCATTTTATTAATAAAACATATAATTTATTACTGATTTCGTTAATAAGTCCAGATCTGTCTGTACTATAGATTTGGAAGAGCAAGCAAAAAGATGTTTTGTGCACACGTCTAGTGCATCTGAACTATACGTAACATGCCGTAACTATATTTTAAAATGATTTTCTTTGCGTACCGAATACCAAAGCAAATTATACGATCAAAGTAACAGCATATGCAGTTCTTTATGAACTTAATTTAAGATTCCAGCTATTTACAATATTTTTCATTGTTTGCACATAGAAAGAAATCCTTTCAATTACATATAGAAGAAACATAGTACACACGACTTTATTTAATCTTAAAAATAAAAATAACATCAATAAACTTAAATATGTACAACATATGTTTTATTTTCAATTTAATTAAAACTCTCTACGCCATTACATTGAAATAAAAGCAATAAAAGAATGATGACGTTTTTACTGAAACACTTTCTGAACACCTCAGTACAATGAGTCTTTTTGGTAAAAAAAAACGGGAAGAAAACAAAGTACACAAACATATGATTACATTCAAAATGAAAATACTTAAGCAAAAATTCAAGATGCACAAGTAGATTTTGGCTTCTGTTACGTGTAATAGAAGTCTTTTGAACATATTTTAACTTATAACAAAAACTTAAAGCAACTAAAGAAGTAAAAAATTTTCTCCTTAAAGAAACACAAACAAACTTAACCAAACAAGAAAACGTAACAATTAAAATATGCACAACACGAGTAAACACGAAAATTTCTTACTCAAGTGGTAAATATCCTCAAGGACTTCTGCATGCAGCAATACAAGAACTTCAGCATTTGATGTAAATGGTAGCAGTCGAAATGTATTTAAAAATAAGAATGTTTTCACTAAGAAAGTTGAAAGCGTCTTCTCTAGCTCTTCTCGATATACACAGACAAATAGATATTTTTAAGCTTAAGAAATTTTTGTTGCAAAAACACGACTGTATGATGTTGAACAGGATGGATGTGATGAGGTAAGAATATTTGAAAAAGTCTATCGACTTGAAAATAAAGATGAAGACAGACGGAATACAAATGACTAAAAAGGAAGAGCTGTGATAACAAATCGGCCAACATGGTTTTTAAAATACACTACTCTGTATATCATAAAATTTAAAAAATTAAAAATTTACTTTTAATTTAATTGCTTCGATAACAATAATAAAAACACTTGTCCAAACATTTTATTAATGCCCGTTAGAGGAAATAATCCTTTATAAGTATGGATAGATGCCAAACAAACAAGTATTATTTTTAACTTAGAAAGTTAGTTTTTTTACATTCGAGATTTACAAACATTTGGCGACTTTACCCTTCAAACATATTACCAACGAAACATTGACCTTGCTATATGTATTACATACACACGTATGTATATAATTACATAATGAACCTTGTCTATGTGCATACATAGCTAGCATTTTTAATAATGAAAGGATCTGCAGGGAGTATTTTTTATCCTCGACGAGGGCATTTTTTATTAGACGTAAAATATTCCTCAAAGGAAGAATAAAGTACACTCACGCAGTAAAAATGTTTATATTAATCATAGAGGGAATCATTTAAGACTCGATGATTTGTATAGTGCTCGAAAGGATGTTCATATTGTTTAAAATTCGCAAAGACTCACGATTACTTCTCATGTTTATTACTTGCGATAATACTACTTTTAAATAACAGACTGCTTATAGAACACGACTAAGCTCACTTGCGACGAGCCAATTCATAGACGAGTACGTAAAGAATAGCTTTTTTAAAACGCGACTTGATCGTTTTGTTCAATTTACGTAAATTCAAACATTTATGACACATTTTTGTTGTCAACATGCAAAAAATAGCGATATGCCATTTATCTCGATCGGACTGTTGGTTGGGCTCCACAAGGGTTCGAGTGGGACCACATACCGAAGAACGCAAAGGTACCGTTATCTAAAAAAATGGTACTTGGAAAAAAAAATTGCAACGTTTTTCGTGTTCTGGGACCTCCTTAACTTCATGGTATTTTTGGCTGTAAACCAGTGTTATTATTATTGAATTTAATTTATTCTTATTTATTATTATTTACAACATTATTATATTATCATTTCTTATTACTTATGGTTTTTTTTCCACATTTTCTTCAGACGAATATGTTTTTTCATTCATCACATTTTGACACTTACAGTGAGAAGTGTCCTTCTTAACTGGCGCTTTTAGCAGTGGAAAGATCTGTTGGGAATCTCATGGAGATAGTTTTTAATCGTCGACAAACGCGGTTTTTAATCATAAATCCCTCGAAGAAAGGAAAGTGTTATAAGGGCTGGTTTTCCAATAAGGTTCTTACACAACACAGTAACACACGCTTATGAATAATAACAGTAGCTGCATTCGTTTGATACTTACGTAGCTTTTATCTTACAACTTGTGAAATACATGGCTTCATACGGGGAGCCGCGAAATACTTCTTCAATTTAGTCTTGACGCTAGTCTTTGTACACTAGTCATTATCTACTCCAAGATTAAAAGACGAGAGTGTCAGAAAGTATATAAAATACATGAGAAGATGTTGTTGTTAACTTTACTAGATAATCATTTACTTTACCAGATTATCATCAGAAGATTCTTTCAACGGTTGTATATTAAACATAATTGTCTAAAAATATTATTTGCTGGCTGGGGACATATTTTCATCTATATGTATGCACATACGTATTGCACACATTCGCGCATAAATTTCATTCAATAATTAAGATTTGACAAAAAAAACTATCACAAAAACTACCACAATATTTTTATGATCTAGGGAACCTTCAAAATTTTTTTTAACATATTTATGTTACGAACATTGCTTAAAAAAGGAAGATGCTGTTTAAAATGCCATAGGAGGAAATACTGTTGAGTAGCTTGATTATTGGCCGTGTTGAAGGCAGCACATACACAAAACCAAGTTGGCCAAGTTAGCCAAGCAAATGTTTTCAATAGTCTGTTTCGAGGCCAAACTAAATCTAAAAGGAAAATGTATTATAATTAAAACCTGACTCATACCTAAATGTTCTGTGCCATTAAAGTTTATTTAATTTCACATCTAGAGTAGTACTATTTAAAGCATATACAGTTCGGTGTAGAACGTTTATTGTTTTATAAATCTCTGCAAAGAGGTAAAGGTTTTGTAGAAACTGGCCTTTTCAGAACTGCAATTATACACCAGATGGAATTACTCTCCTTTAATCTTATAATTACTCTCACAATATTCTGCCCAAAATGTATAATTTTAACAGTGTGACCGAACCTTAGTGCAATAAGATTTTTCACTACTAGGACTGGAGCGGCAACATTAAGTCTAATATTGTGGTAAGGTAACCCTGGTAGCTCTAATGAGTTAGGAAATCCTAAAGGCTATGATGTCACTTCTTTAGTGTTCGCGAAATTGTCTAAGGACGCATATACGATAACCTCGCCATAGATATTTAGCAAAATATGACCATCTATCTGCCCATCATTTCATCAGTCGTTCTTCCTCAGAATGGATAATTCTTTGTATTGTCTTTGAGGTCGAAATATATATTGCTTTTTAAAATATCTAAATCTTGGACAATACTACAGAATTCGCTTTTCAAAATAATCATACCAGTATAGCCTATTAGAATTGCCCGATTTGTAGAAGAGCAGGCGCATAAAGGTCCGATGGTATTTAGTTGCTAATTCATGTTTGTGATGAACAAAATTATTTTACATTTACACATAGCGAAGATATTTTCAAGAAGTCAGTAGTTTCATAGGCTAGTATACCTTTATCGATAACCGGTAGAGCCTGCATGAAGTCACCGGCTACAAGTACTGCCATCCCGCCCATAGGCTGGTCTAGATCTTCAACAGCTCTTTTGTAGGTCACCGCACATTGATCCCAAGCCAACAACTTAACTTGTTGTAGTATTCGCCCACGCTGTCTATTCTTGGAAATATATCTGTATATAAACAAATAATTTAAATCGCACACATGTGTAACTTCAGTTTTAAAGAAAGTAATCTGTTGATACAATCTTTCCAATAGAAGAAATAATTTTGAAGTTATTGCCTCCAATGTCCAAATTTGTTTTCTGCATTTTCAACCATTTGGTAAATAAAAGGAAAAAAAAATTGATTCTTGAGTGGAAGACTTATTCAAAAAATTTGGTTTTTGGACAGACATTTTCTTAAAAGAAAAAAAAAAAAAAATAGGTTTAAAAATTCAGAAAAGCTATTTTAAAGTTTTCGCCGCAAACACGATTTTAAATCTTAAAACTTGCAGTCCAGTAGGCGTGAGTCTGACTCACACGTTTTTCTCAACACTATAAAGCCAGCAAATAGCATCAAAAGCTTTTAATATAAAAAGTTCCTTTGAAATAATATACGAAGAATAGTAAGTTTTAGAAAGTACTATAATGATAGTGTACAATGGCTACAGTACTCATGTCGAAACTGAGGACTGAATGCTCAAGCACATTAAAAACTCTAGCGCAATTATGGACGGAGTAACTTTTCAGCCAACGCTCGCCGTAGTGATACAAGTAATGAGAGTAGAAAACTAAGTCAAGCCTCTAACCTTAATTCAAAAACTAAATTTTTGACAAAAATAAGAGTTCATGGTAAGAGAGATGCAAGCAATGACTTTCAAAAGCAACTGATTCAACTCGGCGATGGGATTTTTGCTCAATATATGTAAGCTATGACTGCATTGATATTGTTTTAAGTGGAACATTAGGTAAATTAAACCCCTGTTTAGAGAATTTACCCGATGAAGACATTTTTATACATTCTCTATTCCACTTGAGAGAAACAAAACAGTTCTTGCACAATTCAATATATACAAATCAATTGACACTGCTTACAATGTTTTGGATGCAGTCCATTTCCATACTAGTTTTTGAATTAGAACAGTCCTTTTGTCTGGCCATCATACGAGTTTCTACTTCAAGTCGATAGGCTTCACATACTTTTAAAAAATTTAAACGCTCTTAATATGTGCAATGGGCCTAGTTCCAAAATCTGAAAAATAATTTAGTTATGGAAAAAGTGGGAGTAGTGTTTTGTCCTTCGTTCTGTACATACGTGTTTTTCCTTATTATTAATTTCTAAAAAAAAGTAAATTGTATCGGAATAGGTACAGTTTTGTTTTGCATCATGTGTGCACGTGTTTTTTTAACTATATTATGTTTTTACCGCCGTTTGTTTTTTCTCTATTTGTTATTATTAATTTCTTTTTTATGTTCTCCTATGTACTTATTACCTTACGGTTTGCGCGGTGTCGGACTAATTTTTATTATTCTGAGCAGTGTCGACGGTATATACACTGGGCACTGATCAGTTTTAACTAATTTAATTTCAACACTTTAAATGCTGTGATAAAGTTTGTTTTGGTCGTTCCGTGTGTTAAGTTCACAAACATTACTCCCCCTTTCCTCCTTCTTATAATATGTTTTCCTAGTTCCAGTACAATGCACTGCATATCTAGGGGCTATCCCCTGAGTACTGGTCCAAGATAAAAAAAAAGAAAGAAAAAAGTCCACAATTTAAGCAAGCAGATTAGCTTATAAATACTCTTAGAAACCCCACGATTCCAACAAGGGGAAAAACGTAATTTCTACTGAACATTAATAAGCCACACGAACAAACTTTTTCTCGTGGGCAACTATATGTTGTCTTATAGCACGTTGACAATCCAAGCAAGCAAAACAAATACGATATTTTGTTACCACAAAATAACATGACATCGAATATCGTTAACCAGGTGGCTTAATGGAAGCGATTTTGTTTCTCGGGAGGACATACATATTGTTACGCTTTTGCGGATTCTTCAATTGCAAATGAAATAATGACTCACACTTGGAATATTACGTATGTTTATTTGGCTATGTATTATTTTTTTAGTTTTATATTGGTTGTGAGAATGTGTTGTACAAACAGATCAACAGCTGCACACTGGGTTAGATGTGATAAAAATTCTTAACAGTATGTACGTATATTTATTTACGTACAAAATCAAATATTTATATTATCCGTTTGATAATGGAATTGAATTGTGAAACTGCTGATAATTTCGAATTTCTTCTTTGGCTAATACAGGTTTTATTTTAATTCGTTATCTGCAAATTTTTTATGCGCTCATCTCTTTAGTTATGAAAGTGCTGAGCGATATATGGCTGTTTGGGTTACCTTTGCACGTTTTCTTTGTATTTATTTATACTTGCGATGTCTTTATTATTTTGTAGCGTTGTCAGTTTCGAAATCTTCTTGAAGGTAAATAAATCTTCCTTCAAAGTAAAATGGTTTCTTTCGTTTATTTTATCAAAAGTATATAAAATAAAACAGGGGCGGGATGACGTTGCTGGAAAATTTTTGAGACAAGTCAACTTTAAGAATTTGTTTTACCCATGAACTCTATTTTCTTCGTACGTCCGTGCGTTTTTGTTGCTTTCAAATTAAAAAATCTCATTTGAAGCAAAAGTGTACTTGTTTAGTAGTAGCACTGTTAAGATGCTTAGTACCCCAGTATTAAAGAGTCACTTAAGTTAAATGCATTGAAAATGAAGCCAAAAGAAGCGTGTAAAAATATTTAAGACGCAACGTTTAACTTTATTCATCAGTAATGCTTGTTCATTTAAAATTCTCTACTTTTTTCTACGTTCGTTTGTTTGGTCCTTTAACTTCTTTCATTTTAATTTTTTTATTTAATTTGGTGTTTTTGTTCTTTTGTGCATTTTTAAACGTTTGTTGATTTAGTGGAATGTAAATTTCTTTACATTTTTTCCATTTATCTGAATTTATAAAAGTTTCTTACTTTTACATCTTCAGGACGCAGCAGTTTTTCAGAGATTTCTTAGAATGGCTTAAGATTTTTAAGGTTATAAGATGCCATACGAGCAAATAAAAAAATAGGGGATATTTTGGTTAATTCTTTAATTCAACGGAATTAAGGAATCAGAAAAAATAATTCACTTAAATATAGTGGTTCGAAATAAAGTGGTTTCAAATGGAAGGATTAGGGAATGATTGCAAATAGTACTACGCTTAAAAATCAAAAATAAAATTTCAAGGTTTTTTTTATTAACGTAAATATTTTAATAATTCCTCCTGTATAAATATTAAATATTTATACAGGAGTTTTTCAGTTTTGTATTAGAATAAATTTTAAAGGTAATTCAATAAAAATGATCTGTTAACCCAAAATTACTATAAAATCAATTGATTTATCGAGAAGTTTAATTTTCAATGAGCTTTCTCTGCTTTATAACTTTTGTTCTGTATTGTTTTGCAACTAATCATGAAAAGGCTGCAGATTCTTCAAATTGTTTAACTGTATTACGAAAAAAGTGATTTTTGAGGAACCTACGGCGGCCACAATCGGCTTACTGACCACTATTGCCAATACCATTTGCAAATTTGAGTCTCAATTTATTTTACTCGATGATACCCAAACGGTTAGACTACATCTAGCATGTAGTAAAGAGAATATATCAGCTGTAGTCAAAAAAGCTTTGGAGGAAAAAATAATTTCACGTAGTGGTAAAATTTCGCATAATGGTACAATTAATTGGCCACCTAGATTGTGTTAGATAACACCATTGAATTATCTGCTTGGGAATTATGTAAACTCAGTTGTCTACGTCGATAAACCACAGATAATATAACAGAATGTGTCATTGATTTACATCAGCACCTGCCTTGGTAATCTCATCTGATGATGTACTAACTCCACGCGATCCACCAGCGCCTCCATATGGCTTGCAAGGCTCACACGGGTCGCAACTTTTGCCATAAGTTTGTACCCATATGGACAAATCTCTTGCGTTTGAGCTCGGATCTTCTAATCCCTCCTGTATGAAATTTCCCAGTAGTCAGTGAAAGCCAAGCCTTATTGTGTTGGTATCCCAAAGCATCAACCCCTAAACAATCTAACCGTCACTACTGGTTTGTTACATTACAGGTGCCTTTTGCAAGATCGCAGCACCTCGGGAGGTTATTACCTTGCGAAAACCGGTATGCGCCATAGTTATCAGGTAAGTTTAATTCCCTTCCTACGATTGTAGGTTTAAGCAACAGGTAGAGCATTTTAGCCCAGATTTAGGTAAATAAGCACCGAGATGGTCTGCGAACAGAGTCTCCCGGAAGCTTTGCCGATCCCCGTTTCGCTAATTAATCCCTGGGTAGGTTTTCGGAAGTCAAACACAAAATAACTCATGCCTCTTCATAGAGTTGTATTTGCTATAACAAATGAGAAACTCCTACTTCTCTTTGATCCAGAACACAGAGTGTCCTAGTTGGTCGTATATCTAGGCAGCACCTGGCTAGAGGCGATAATAGAACTCCTGGAGGCGATAATAGAACTCCTGGAATTCGGCTTTCAAAGTTATTGCCAAAATATTGCTGCGAGCCGTTTTGAAAACTGGTGAATAAATTGCTGCTCTTTTTTGGCGCTAAAAGCACAATTTAAATTAACCAATTGTGCTTTATCCCAAAGCAGAATTGGGAATATAATTAACTCGAAATGAGTCAATTATAATGGGGTTTTTTTTGGGAGAAAAGAAATAAAAATATCGGGATTTATTATTTCTTCCCAACACAATGTAAGAGTTTATTAAATTAGTCACCTGGGGCCAGATTCCGCAACTATGAATTTTTTTACCAGTGAACACTCAAAATAAAATTCATTGACAAACACAGTATTCACTTTTCATTAAAAAGCGATTCCGTAAAAAAATGCATTTTATTGCGCTGAGTGTATTTCTTCAGGCTGAATGATATGCTGATTTGTCAAATTAACTGTGTCACACAAGTTGTTGATTAGATAATTTTAATACATAATCCTTTTGTTTATTTTTTTCAAGTTCAAAACATTTTACAAAAAACTAAAATTCACCGAAGATTTTTGAGTGAAAAAATTATTATTAAATAAATGTCAAAATTATTCATTCTCACCATTGCGGGCTCAAAAATCAAAAGTGAACACTGAAATTGGTGAACATTTCAAAATTCATCGTTGCAGAATTTGGCCCCTGATTTACAATAACTGGGAATAGACGATTTCAAATTTTATAAACTCGCGTTAATCGCACAGGTTGTATATTCGCTCACTATCGTAAAGTCTCGTATTTTAACATACCGGAAAAGAGCCAAATTGACACTTGGAAAGTTTCCAATTGATTCGACTTGCCACTACGGTCAACTTTACATAGTGGTGAGTATACATATAGGGCAATTCAAATAAATAATTGGTAAGTATTAAGTAAGTTAGTATAATGTAATAAACAAATGTAAAATAAAATAGGGTAAATAAGGTTGAAATGCATTTAATAATTCATAAAAAATTCATATATTGCAAATTATAAGAAAACAAAAGTTATAAAAAAACTATACTATCCAAATTAGTTTGGACAACTATTGTTCCAGATTGCGTCTTGTATATCCCAGCCATGGTGTCCACATATCCAGAATCATATTTATATATGAATGTCATAAAAGTTTCTATCCGATAAAGCCCGTTTTATTAATATTAAATATAAACAACTCGCTATTGTAGCTTTTAACATTCATACCAATAAAAAATTATAAATAGCTTGTTTTCTATATTTCCCAGCTATCTATATGTCGACATTTCGTAGGAGCTACCCTAATCATTAGTAGACTTTGGAAATTTTTAAAAGATATTCTCAAACATTCAACTTTATATCCCAACAATCTAAATAAATTGCTGATTAGAGCATATTTCTTTTTAAATTCTCAGCACTTTAAAATTAAAGTGCAATTTAAGTTGACGTGTGAAAATTGTAAAAAACAACTTTGATATTTTTTTGAGATGGAATATTTTGCAATATTCTTATTACGCCATTTGAACTAGAACCCAAGTCTGGCTCTTCAGGATGTCTATGTATGGGATTGTTTTCTTGGACTCCTATGCTTTGAACTTGATTTCAATTCAACTCAATATTGATATCTCCATTATCGCCAAAATAATCATCTTCACTTTCTTTCCAACTTTCTATTATTTTTTCGATCCCCTTATCACTAAGTGCCCTGTTAGAAGTATATGTGGATTTAATGCATAGAATAGCATATATCGTTAGTCTCACGTAGAAAGGCCCTAACTCGCATTTTCCCTGAAATGAGCTCTTTTAGTCATTCTACTACGTTTCACACAAGTACACAGTGTCACATAGATTTAATTATATAATTTCATACATATCGCTCTTACAAGCAATTGAGCAAAAAAAATTACTTTTAGATGTACCCATTTATGCAGTTTCCATTACGATTTTTCCTTCTCCTGTAAAATTGCAATTATTTTTGTTAGGGCCTTTCTACATGAGACCAACGATATGCAGTTATATACCAGATGTGCAATATGAGTTCACATCGACTAAAGCGTATGAGTTTGCATATTGGATATAATTCATCATAACACATAAACAAATATTGGCTTGTTAAAAATGTGGATTAGAAACCAATGAAAATAAAGTTATTTCTTTAATGAATACTTAAATGTTGCAAAAGTAAATAGTTTTTAGCAATATTAACACAAATTAACAAACTCCTATCACTTAGTGAAAACAATTGTATTAAATATCGCTTTTTTACGCAAATTGCACATGGCACCATCCAAAATACACATCAAGTTGAATTTCTTGAATTTGTATAGCCAGCTCAAAAACACGTAACGGTAAAATAAATAACAGAGGAGTTGCCAGATGAAAGAAAAGTTAACATTGCATACATATATGCAATGCCATGCAACGAAGGGTTAAAGTCTCAGATCATAGAGCTTGGAAAGGTGAAAATGGTAAGCCAGATTGGGAAGGATTCTGGATGATACCTGGCGCTCAAGATACAATACATAATTAAAAAAAAAAAAAAAAAAAAAAACTTCAAACTAAGTTTGAATAATACAATGAAAATCGTGTAACTAAAATTTCAATCCACTACGACTCATCAGGTAACTCTAAACATTTGTCGCTATTGCGGGAGGTGAATTTGTGCAGCAGAACTTTTGTGGTGGTTGTCGAAACGCATCAGCTACTTTTTAAAACGTGAACTGGCGGAGATTTGCACATCCTTTTTTAGCAGCCTTTAAGCAGCACCGTCACCTTCCGGGTGACGGTGGAACTTGTATTCTTAAATCTATTTTAATACATTTGTATATAGCTGATGAGAAAACTCCAATATTGAAGAATAATAAACATTGTGAATAAAAAAAAAATAGATAATTTACGTATTGTAGCTGCTTTCAATTCCCTTTTCAATCCTGAAGCAGAGGGCATTTGGGTAAATCGGCAGTATTCAAAAATGTTGTATTTTTTCAATTTTCTTTTAATTATTCTAATGGCATCTGAAACATATTAAAATTAAAAAAAAGTTCTCAGCTGTGCTGTCAATTTCATCTGTTATGAATTCGCCTTGATTATGGCCGTGTTTTCAAAAAATTTGTTTATAGACCAGACCTGTAGTGCAATTCACTAACTTTTAACGATTTTTAAAGAGTATAACTTAACGCGAGCTATTGTGGTTTGCACTAACGCTTATGTGATTCACTAACTTATTCTTAACACCTCTGGTTGTATGTTAAAAAAATTTTAAATAATGTGGCAGCTTTGTTAAAAATAAAGAAAACCACAAAGAGGAACAGAAAAAAAACAAACAAATTTGAAAATAATTCCATGTTTAGGGTAAGTAAAACTGATTGTAAGTTTATTATTTGAAATATTTTTTGATAAATAAGATAAGTGCTCCTCACGGAGAACACTCCGACCGATTGTTGGAGGCTGATCTTCCGACAACTCGTATTCCAAATACTGTGAAATTATTCTAGTAGAAATTTTAACGACATTGGTGTTAAGATAAACACCACAAAAATAATTGGTGTTTAGTTAACGCTAATCAGTCAGGCTATAAAAGCAGCTGATTTACAACGAAGACAAATAGTGTTAAAAACTGTTATAGAATCGCGAAAACACCAACGCTAGTGTTAATTTCTCTAAACGAGTTTTATTAGCGTTAAAACAGGATAGTGAATTGCACTACTGGAAATGTTCTAATTTTGTGCTAAATTTGAGAAATGATTTTAGCTACGATACTTATATTATAAAGTTGGAAGATTCTAGTCAAACGTCCACAAACACTACTCTCCTTTTTTTTATTTTCTTTGATTTATATTTATTTATTATTTTATTAATTTTTTTACAGACATACAGATTTTTTTGCAGACATACAACAAACCAAAAAATTATCTTAAATTTTCCTTTAGAAATATAAAATCTACTGTAAATATCATATAAGTGCTTAGGTATCCTTTCGATTATAATATACACACTTACTCGTATATATGCATATGTGTTCATAGATGGGCTTTAGGAATAAAATAAAACAGGAAAACGAAACACGAATTGAAAGAGTCGAGGAGAAACTTTTGAGAAATATGCCAATTTAATCAACAGAATAACCACATGGGACATTTAAAACCTCCACATGAAAACTTATTTAACGTAATGGACTTGTGGGACCTTTTAATAGGTATAAGCAAGTGTCCCCAGTAAATACTATGTGTTTGAACGAATGCTGTTTATAAAACTAATTGTATGTGAAGGGTTAGATTTTATTATTTGGCATAAAGCAACAGCAGGTAACTTTCATCGAAAACAATTAAAGTGTTAATTAAAAGACAAAAAAAAAAGAAGAAAAACAATAAACTTTTAAACAGTGGCTAAAGTGATAAGTTTTCATGTGTTTCATGGAACCCTTTTTGTATTGTAGTCATGTCGTTGTTTATGTTTTGAGTGAAAATAAATGCCTGTGTTCACATAAAGAAGCTTTAAAAAAGTGTGAAAATTTATATTACTTTTTATTCGAAAGTTGTTACCTTCTAGTTGAGAAGTATCAATGCTGGTAAGAAACTTTAATTGTGCTTTAAAATCGTAATAGTTGCTTAAGTTTAAAAGTTTAAGGTAAAAGTATTGTAATATCGAATACAATACAATATTGAAACATCCAATTCAATACCACAAGTGTAATATGTGTACGATACACCAATTATATCGTTGTTTATAGTGTCTTCAGGGCACTTCAGCCTATCACACTTTGTATTAAGAATTCTCGAATATTCAAATAATATGTGCAAGTGGGATAGTGTGAATAGGTGTGTTCATTTACTTTACTAGTAAAAATTAGCAACGAGGGAATAACCAGAAAATTTTCAAAATTACTCTCAAAAATGTGAAAAAGTAAATGAACACTTTACTAGCAAAAATTTGCAAGTTAGAGTAGTGTTGTTGTGTACTTAATAACTACCTTTATATCTTTTGGACAAATTATACATTATTATTATAAAAATAATTGTCTTGGTTGGTGTTTTTCGAGTACGGCTTGTAATAGAATAATGAAAAGTTTTACAATTTTATTTAATCTAGTACTAGGCATAGTCGAAATACGCTAAGCACTACGAGTATAAGGGTGATTAGCTACTTTTGAATAAAATATCTTTTTTTAATTAGCACCCCATACACGTTTCAATTCAATTCATAACTGAGTAGGTTGTTGTGCAAACCAAGGCCTGTATGGCTTTGTAAATAGATTAGTTTGCAGTTGTCGAGTTGGTTGAAGCAAAATCAAAAGATTATGATTTTTTCAAGTTGGTTAGTAAGTCCATTGTACTGTGTGTGTTCGAGTCTCCTGACCAGTTGTCAAAATTTATATTTATAGTTTTTTTTGCAAGGAGACCGTTAATAATTTCTAAAATTGTATTTAATTTCATTGAACCTGGTAGTTGAATTAAAATCTTCCAATTCAGTTTATAAAATGTGTGGCCAAGATGGAAAGACTCAATTAACAATTGAATTGAAACGCGTATGAGCCGTTTTATGCATTATACACATAGCATTATTATTTCAAATTATTCAAAGTGTAAAGTACCGAGTAGCTAGGTACTCATAATCATAATACTAAAAATAACAGCTGTCTGTAAAAATTAAAGAAACAGAAAACAAAAACATTTCAGAGGTTAAAACTGGAAAAATATTAATATAATTAAAAATGGAAGGATCTAAGTGTCAATTTAATTGCTCCCCTAAAAGTTTTAAACACATTCAAGCAAGTAAATTTGCCGGAACATCCTTTGCCATTGAAGCAGCCAGATACTGTGTTGCTTAGCTCATTTCCATTGAACGTCTTATTTTACCTCTGTTGCTCCTAAGGTACACAAAAATAAATTTGTTACCTCTTTAATACTTTTTATCGTTTTAAAAGTTTACATACACTTACAATTTCTTGAATTTTCCAAAATATTTCTATTTTTAACTTAGTTTAGAAATATTGTTTTGTAAACATAAACGCAAAACAGCTGTTTGAATAATTATTGCACGTAAAAATTTTACTTGCAAAAATTTTTCAGTCTCCCAATTTTGTACGCTCTTTTGACATTCTCTCGTTGCAAATTTTTTGGGTTAATGAACGCTTTCTAGTAACAATTGTTACAAATTTGTGAAAATTTTTAGTAAATGAACACACCTAATGTAAAGTGTTATGAAAATGAGAAATAATACGGTAAGAGATTTGACATCCCATAACACTTCACCATTTTTAAAAATTTGTTTAAACAATAAGATTTTTCATTGGATCAGGGTTGCATTTTTTACAAAAGCAAATAATAATAATATTAAAACCCGACGTTAGGCAAATTGGCTGTTTATTTTCAAATAATATTTCTTATTTTACTTTAGGTCTTATGGTGTGAAAACAAAATGTTATGGCACGTTAGATTTTTGGACAGTCGCAACAAATCTCATTAGATTTTTGTCTCACAAAATCCAATATAATTCTATCTTAAGACTTGTATGATAGTCTGAAATGACCTTTAAAGATATAAGTCATAAGATTAAATTGTTTCTAAAAATAAACATATGCATTTAGCGAAAGTTGTTCGCTTTTATGTTCTTTAATTATTTACTTCTAGAAAACTTTTAACAAAGTAACAACACAGCAAAAAATAAACAAAGAAAGTTTTACCATCTGTACAAATTCTTAAGATACGTAAATATATCAGAAATTCTTTTATTAATATATTGATTTTTTGTTGAAAATTTTTAACTAGATTTTTCGTTTTTGTACATTTGTACATTGGGTTTAAGATTTAGTAGCATAGCCGCTACAGCACCCATTTTTGAATTTGAACTCGAGTCATGACGCAGCATGAACGGTCGCCTTAACCATTCAGTCACCGAGCCATTGAAGTATTGTATATCTACTAATGTTCATCTCATATTGAATCACATATGCATTTTGTGGTAACTGCCCGCATTATTTGCACAGCGTTCGCTGTCTCTGAACAAGCAATATTTATTTTTTTAGGTGGTGGTACGAGTACTCGTATAAGCACTACCTTGCTTTTTCAAACAAAATGTTGACAACTGTTCGTAAATTCTACCAACAAAATACACGTTGATGTTTTTTGGTGTTGTATTTATAATTCCGCTGTCATAACACATATTTTTGTATTTTAATAATTCTTCGTACCCAGAGATGTAGTTGTAAATATTAATTTATTGATTTTTTGTTGAACTTTATAATTTTAAAGTTATATTTATGGGTTTTCTACATTTGGACATCGGGCTTAAGTTCAAGTTTTTCCTTTCTTAAGTTACTTAGGAAGGATTTTTTGAAAATACAAATTTGCTGTTAATAAAAAGCATTTAGCGGAAATCGGTCGAAATTCAAACATCAACTCAGGTGAGTTGTGGCACTTTGTGTAAGTTTTTCTTTGTTTATTTTCACTGATTTCGACACATTGCCTATCATCTCCTTTTCAGGTTTACTGCCACCATAATAGACGTTCAATCATATCAGAATAAGTATCTGGTGATTTCACTGTTCACAACTCATCCTGGCTTCGCCATTCGAGTCATACAACTCCGGAAGGCCGAGTCATACAACTACGAGTTATTCGCTGCGCACAACCACCTAGCGCAATTAGTGAATGAGCCAACTCATACGCCATGTATTTAAGGGCACCCTTCAAATACTCTTGACCTTTTCCTGACTTCTCACTCTGAAAAGAATTAATTCAGAGTTAGTGCACCTCTCGGCAATTCGAATCATTGCGCCATTTCTGCCTCCTTTTTGGTCTCTGAACTTCGTAACGTTTCTATTTCAGCTCCGAAACAGTCAAAATTTATTTACGAAAAGGCTCGTTGAGCTGAACTCAACCAATTTTACAATTATTTTAATTTGAAACTTTGCTTTCTAGATAATGATATTCAAACATACATCCCCTCCAAGCAGATTTCGAGTAAACCAAGAGCAAAATCTTGGTTTAATTAGAAGTGCAAAAACGCAGTCAGTGGGGAAGCATTCAGCTATTGGCGTTTTAACAAAAACCCAGACACTGATTTGCTACAAGATCTTCGTGTGCCAGCGTACTTCACGAACAGCGTCCTCGTGTCAAGGTCCTTACATATCCCCCGGGCAGTAAGATCTTTTGGTCTTTCGTTAAGAGAGTAAAGAACAGTGCTAGTTCATCACTTCCAACTCCCTTAAAGAATACCTAAGCATTAACCGATCCGGTTCAAAAGGCTAACCTGCTGGCTGAAAGGTTTGCAAGCAATTTTTACTTACCGGAAAGTAGTCAACTACTTCTTGAGATCAAAAGAGTATCTGTAACTATGCCAAAGAATTTTTTCCGGTCTCGAGCAGGTAAAATGGTTTTGGCAGACCGTGACATCAAAAGGACTCCTGAACAGGATGGCATTCCGGCACTGCTCTTGAAGCAGTGTAATTCTACGCTGCGAGTCCATTAGCACGTCTCTTCAGCATACTTTACTGTCTTGGTGAATTCCCATTATGCTGGAAAGTTGCTAATGTAACGCAATTCCCCAAAAGGGGTGAGACAAATAACCCTGAAAATTACAGATTAATTGCAATTTGCTCTGAGCTTTCCAAAGTAATAGAGTCGGATACATTACTTTGTGATCGTCACTATGGATTTCGTATGAGCCGCTATACTGGCGATCTTTTGGCATATCTCTCTGAGAAATAGTACCATTCAATCCATCATTGCGGTGAAAGTAAGGTAGTGGCTCTGGATATTTGCAAATCGTGTGACAGAGAGTGGCATGGTGCACTGCTGGCAAAATTTATTGCTTTTTGTGTAGGTGTCGACTTTTCTCGGTTTATATCGAGGTTTTTGAGCGACTGCATTATACGAGTTGCTATAGATGGGGTGTCATCTAACGAGCTCAAAATTAATTCAGAGGTACCGCAAGGCTCCGTTATCTCTCCTTTTCTATTTTTTATTGACTTTCTCTATCAAACTTCCAACCCTATCCAGTCTTTCGCGGATGAAAGCAGTATTTGCCACTCGTATAGACCCAGCCTATCAGAGATCTTTGCCAAGAGGCTAAATATGAATGACTCACTAAATAGTGATCTTCTTTTAATCTCTGAATGGAGTCGTAAAAACAGGGTCGCCTTTAATGCTCATAAGACCGCAAATGCTACTACATCTGTATTCATGGCTCATATAAGTATTGAGGAACCAGATGATCTTGATGTTCCCTGAATGAAAATACGGTATGATGTGCGCTGGAATGAACACATTTTTTATGTCTCTAAAGAAGCATTCAAGTGCCTCGGGTTTTCGAAGCGGTGTAAGATTCACTCCAACCAATCTCCTTACTATATATGCGACCGAAAATGGAATACAACTCTCATATTTGGGCTTGTGCCTCAAGGTATATTTTGTGGTTACTCGACGGTGTGCAGGAGACGGCGAAGAAGCTTATCGGTGGCAGTAGGATATCCAACTCTATTGATTCACTGGAGCATCCACGCAGTGTACTCTGTTACTCTGTTCTATCATTACCACAATGGATTTTGTTCTGACGAGATTAGCGATATTGTTCCCGCAACTCGCACATTTATAAACAACACGTGTGCATCGTCCAGAACCCATCCATTTGGCGTTGGTTGATTGCCTGAAGAATCGTGCAATACAGAGAGAATTTCTCTTGTAGCCCTACGCTTCTCCCGTGGAATTAGTTGTCTGCAGATGTGTTTCCTGTCTGGTATAACGTTGAAAGGTTTACAAAGTCTACACCCTCTTTCCCCCTCCTCACAACCTATTTTCCTAGTTCTGGTACAATGTACTTTCAGTGTTATCCCCTGAGTACTGGTCCAAGAAAAAAAAGAGTAGAAAATGTGTCCCCACTAGTTTATAAATAAACAGTACATAATACAGATAAAGAGACTTTTTACAGAGTTAAGTATCTTTGAAATGGAATATAGATAAGACAAATTTCTTAAATTCTTATGAAATTTATTTTGTTCGAAATATAATCTTCTGGCATTATAACTTAAATATGATTTCTGACAATGACTGTCATGGCTGGCTTGGACGTCATCTAATATGGAGGTCCAATTTTGAAAGACCTTTTCTAACATATGTGGCCGTTTGTCGACAAAAGCGTGGCAAATGTCCTCCATGTGATCAATTGTTTAGGGCTTATCGACGTCATATATCCTTACAGAAAATAGTATTGCAGCGTTAAATGACACAATCTTGGAGGCCACTTTATTTTGGTCTCATTTCCGCAATTTTGAAGTGTGGTACAGACATCACCAAAATAAACATAAAATGGTTGACAGTAAAAGTTTCATACATTTATAAGAAACAACCAACCTTTGTAAACATATATTGCAAAATTTGACCACTTTAAGAAAAAGAAAACACTGCTGACATTGCAAGCAATGTCAAGTGGTGTTACAACCCATACTAGCCACAAAACACACAAATGTAACACTACTTATAACACACTCGTACTTAAGTCAATATACGTGTATGTAAACTTGTTTGATGTGAGATTGTGTTTTTGTAAGATACGAGTATTAATAGGTTAAAGTGACTAAACGGACAATGATAAAAACGTGAAAACCGCAATATAAACGCCAGACTGACGCATTGTTATAATTTTTCATTTAATTTTTTGCAGTATAAAAAGTCATAGCTACAAGGAAAATCTTAAAGATAAATAAGAAAAATACAAAATATGATACAACAATAAAAAGCTTAGACTCAACAACAACACACACACATGCAAAAGGAAACAAATGTCTAAGCAAACAAACCTTTTGTAGAAAATTACTTTAGGAAACGTAAGTAACCATAAGGTGGTTTTGAGTTTTTGAATGACCTTTGAGAGTTTCTGAATTCATCAGACCATGGCGGCTACAAGCACGAATTTAAGGAAACCGGAGGCACAAATACATCAAGCACTCAGCATTTCTTTCAAACATGCAACATTGATCAATTATATACGTACAAAGATAATTCCTTTTTTTTAAAAAGTACTTGCAGTAACAAAGAAAACAAAAAACAAGTAGTCGAAGGCAAACAAATGTGGTAATAGTGTTTCCACCTTCTGCTCTGTAAAAATTGTACGAAAAATCACTTTTAAAAATGTTTGTATAATTTTTGTACCAAGAAGTTTTTGTATTATTCTTACACTATAAAAACTTTTAAAAATTACAATTAAAACTTTTTGAGTTTTTAATGAGAAACTGCTTAAAATGTACTTGGCAGTAACATCTGTTTTGCTAACTTTTAAGCCGAGATTACTTTTCATTGAAATAGGTAGTGAGTGGCGCAAACGCGCACTTTTGGCCAACTTTTTCGCCATTCGAGTCATACAACTCCAGAAGGCCAATATGTTGAGTTATTTGCTGCGCATAACCACCTAGCGCAATTAGTGAATGAGCCAACGCATATTCCATGTGTTAAAGGGCACCATTCAAACACACTTAACCTATTCCTGACTTCACACCCTGAAAAGTATGAAGTCAGAGTTAGTGCACCTCTCGGCAATTCTGCCTCTTTTTCGATCTCTGGACTTCGTAACGTTTCAAAATCAGCTACGAAACGTTCAATATTTATTTACGAAAAGGCTCGTTGGGCTGAGCTCAACCAATTTTATGAGCATTTTAATTGGAAACTTTGCTTTCTAGATAATGAGAATATGATATTGGTCAAGAATATGATATTGCTAGGAATGAAAACATTCATCCCTTCCAAGCAAATTTCGATTAAACCAAGAGTGAAGTCTTGGTTTAATCAGACGTGCAAAAACGCAGTCAGATTCAGAGAGGAAGCATTCAGTAACTGGCGTTTAAACAAAACCCTTGATACTGATTTGCTACGCAGAAAGGCAAGATCTTCGTGTGCCAAGGTACTTAGGCGTGAAAAGTTTCTTCACGAACAGCACCTTCGTGCCAAGGTCCTTGCAGCTCCCCGAGGCAGCAAGACCTTTTGGTCTTTCGTTAAGAGAGTAAAGAACAGTGCTAGTTCATCAATCCCAACTCTCTTAAAGAATGACCAAGCATTCACCGCCCCGGTTGACAAAGCTCACCTGTTGGCTGAAATTTTTGCAAGCAATTCCTGCTTGCCGGAAAGCAGTCAATCACTTCTCGAGGTCGAAAGAGTATCTGTAACTATGCCAAAGATATTCTTCCGGGCGCAAGCAGTTAAAAGGGTTTTAGCAGACCTTGACATAAACAAGACTCCTGCAGCGGATAGCATTCCAGCACTGGTCTTGAAGCAGTGTTCTTCTACGCTTGCGCGTTCATTAGCACGCCTCTTCAGAATAATTTACCATGGTGGTGAGTTTCCATCGTGCTGGAAGGTCGCTAATGTAACACCAATCCCCAAAAAGGGTGAGGCAAACAACCCTGAAAATTACCGCCCAATTGCAATTTGCTCTGCGCTTTCCAAAGTAATGGAAAGTATGGTTAATTACCATCTTATGGGATATCTAGAGTCGCACAAATTACTTTGTGACCGCCAATATGGATTTCGTAAGGGTCGCTCTACTGGCGATCTTATGGCATATCTTTCGGAGAAATGGTGCCACTCAATCCATCATTTCGGTGAAAGCAAGATGGTGGCTCTAGATATTTCCAAAGCGTTTGACAGAGTGTGGCATGCTGCACTACTGGCAAAACTTACTGCTTTTGGTGTCGGTAACGATTTCTCTCGGTTTATATCGAGCTTTCTCAGAGACCGCACTATACGAGTTGTTATAGATGGGGTCTCATCAAACGAGTTCAAGATTCATTCAGGGGTACCGCAAGGCTCCGTTCTTTCTCCTCCTCTATTTCTTATTTTCCTCAACGACCTTCTCTATCAAACTTCCAACCCTATTCACTCTTTTGCAGATGACAGCAGCATTTGTCACTCTTACTCTTTTGGTCATAGGCACAGCCTATCAGAGATCACTGACAAGAGGCTAAGTATGAACGATTCATTGAATAGTGATCTTCTATTAATCTCCGAATGGGGTCGTAAAAACAGGGTTACTTTTAACGCTCGTAAGACCCAATGTTGCTTATTAACGCACAAACAAACGACCGCAAATGCTACTTCATCTGTACTCATGGATGGTATAAATATTGAGGAATCGGATGCTCTTGGTGTTCTTGAAATGAAGATACATACAGTGTGATGTTCGCTGGACTGAACACATTTTTCATGTCTCTAAAAAAGCATTCAAGTGTCTCGGTTTTTTGAAACGGTGTAAGATGTACTTCACTCCATCCGATCTCCTTACTATTTATACCACCTACATCCGACCGAAAATGGAATACAACTCTCATGTTTGGGCCGGTGCCTCAAAGTCTATTTGGGGTTACTCGACCGTGTGCAGGAGAGGCCGAAGAAGCTCATCAGTGACAGTAGGGTATCCAACTCTATTGATTCACTGGAGCATCGACGCAGTGTGGGGTGCGTTACTCTGTTCTATCGATACTACAATGGATTTTGCTCTGACGAGATTAGGGATCTTGTTAACGAAACTCGCACATTTTTACGTAGCACGCGTTCATCGTCTAGAGTTCATCCATTTGTGATTGATTGCCCGGGTAATCGTACTACGCATTACAGAGAGAATTCGTTTTTCAGCCGCACGCTTCGTCTGTGGAACAAGTTGCCTGCAGAAGTGTTTCCTGTCTGTTATAACGTTGGAAAATTCAAGTCAAATGGTCACAAACACTACTCCCGCTTTCTCCGTCCACACAACCTATTTTCCTAGTTCTGGTACAATGCACTGCATATGTAGTGGTCATCCCCTGAGTACTGGTCCAATATAAAAAAAAAACTTAATTGCTATTTTTAGTCAAAAGTTCTTGAAATAAAAAATTAAGTTAATGTTATAAAATTTTTGACGATATCACTATATTCTACGGCCTCTGTTAATGAAGCTTAAATAGCAGATTTCAAATGGCACGAGTTACCGTGTGGGAGCAAAAAGAAAACAAACCAAAATTTACAAACTAACAATTGCACTTATGTGATCAATATGCGACAAAAATTAGCGAAAGAATAATTAAAGAGCTCGGTCGCTGAGTTAGTTAATCGGCTGTATTAAAAATACATAATGTTCACATGATCCCAAGTTCGAATCCCAGTGCGTGCTAATGAGTAGTGTAACGACCACGAAACAACTAGTTGTCCCCCATTTTGGGAGTAGTGTTTTGTCTTTCATCCTGTGCACACGTCTTTTGTTACTGCTATTCGTATTCTATGTGTGTATGTATATTCATTTACTAAATTCGTATGAAACCAAATTGCACCGGAATAGGTAGCGAGATGTATACACGTGTTTCTTTTTTTATACCTTTCACAAAAATGTAAAGGGTATATAAATATAAGTTCGTGATTCCGTTTGTAATTTCTACAGTTTTCATTTGCGACTCTATATATATATATATATATATATATATATATATATATATATATATATATATATATATATATATATATATATATATATATATATATATATATATATATATATATATATATATATATATATATATATATATATATATATATATATATATATATATATATATATATATACATATATATATTCTGATTATTTTTCTATTTCACTAATGGCAACATTATATAGCAACAACAATGGATGAACAATAATGCAAAATATTGTAAGTGCAGATGGTGGATTATTGCCCAACCTAAAATAGCGTCATAGAACTGGAAGAGATGAAATGGGCATAAACATGCGTACTATTTAAGGCAATCTGATATCGGGTTGGCAATGAGGTGCGCTTACTGTGGAATGGTGAAAAAATTGTACCCTGGTAATTGATGTAGATGCTTTGTAAACTTCTGAGCTAATCAATATAAAACTAAAACTTGTGTTATCTCGAAGAATACTGCTATATTTTTACACTGTTGAAGCATATATTACAAGACTTATTAGTTCTCATAATCGTCCTCATAAAGCAATAGTAAATACCATCCTTCACGTTAAAACCGGTTACTTTACGAAAATTTTATTTAATACAATATAAAAAAGAAAACAGATTAAGCTTTATTCTTTCTATTTTAACAAGTTGCTGGTTTGAAGCCGATACTTGCCATGGATAAATATACGAGTATACAACAGAAAATTCCGTGGATTTGCTAAAAAAAAACTGATTCAATATGAGATGAATATAGATAGAAAATTTTTAATATTATATATGATGGTATCATTTGTCTGGCTCAAGTTCAATCCTGGCTATAGCCAAGAAATATTTTTACTTTTAATTATAACAATAATTGTCGCGATCAATAGCTCTTGATCAAAGAAGACAGGAAAAAATAATTGAATACACTAAAGCTGAGGGACAACTAGCTGTTTCGCAGTCGCTACACTGCTCATCAGCACCCACTAGGATTCGAACTCAGTACCATGTAAACATGATGTATTTTTAACATGGCTGCTTAACCAACTCAGCCACTGAGCTCTTATTTATTTTATCATCTATATTTGTCTCATATTGATCACATATGCAATTTCTTAAGAACTTTGAAATAGAATAAAACTAAGATATATTTTTAAATTGACATGCAGTTTACTGCATTCGAAGAATAATATTTTGCTCTAATTCTTTAACTATTTGATTTTGGGCTTATCGTTTCGTACTTATATACACAGAAAATAGTCTAGCAGTGTTAAATCACATGATTGACAGTACCGAAACCCGAAAATGTGATATGTTGTGCCGTCCTGCTAAAACCACAGCTCCATCATATAATGTTTGTTCAATTGATTAACGAAAAAGTAATCGTGGTTGTTTGTAACGTTCTAGCCAGCATAGTTTTTAAAAAAGTACGAACTACGAGTATTAATAATATTTCTAGCTCATAAACCAAACATAATAGTTAGTTAGTTTTACTGGATGAAACGGTGCCTCAACATATCATCACTCCGAATATGACAGTTTTATTTCAAGAGGTGAGCTTCATTGCTCCATGTTTCTAATTATGTTGAACAGAAACATGATTTTTTTTAAACAAATTTGCACAATCTTGAAACATTGCTCAGACAGTCTATTCATGTTGAAGTGCCAAACTAAACTAAATAAAACCAGCTAACAAAATGACCGCCAGGCAAGAAATTGTTGCCAACTTAAAGTTATATATCTTTTTGCAGGTTAGTATGTAAGCTTCAAGGTATAGAAAATAAAACAGGAAAAAAATATTGCGATACATATTGTATACGTAAATATGTACAAATTTAGAATATCATTTGTATGGTATTAGATTATCCGAAGCTGCATCTTTTATATTTGGGTATTTAAACAACATGACTAAGAAGAAAATTGGTAGTAACTGAGGAGTGTCAACTATTTGCAGATACTTTTTTAAATCATACATTCTCTGAAAGCTTAAATACCAACTCTAAAGAGCAATGCAGTTGAGCACTGAAATAAATGAATAGGTTTATTAATATTTTTGTTTACTTTAACACACCGAATATGCGAACAACAGGTTACATAATTCACCATAGAAATATCTAGAAGTTGCGAAATTTTATCATGGCTTCTATTATCGGTCGGTCAAAGGGCAAGGAAATGAATCATTTATTTATTTATATATTTATTTCTACAGCTATAATATATTTCAGCTGAGTAAGAACTCAAATAAATACATACATAATTCGACTCGTTAAAACAATTATAAACAACCGTACATATAATCATTTGAATTTAAATAGTTTAAAAGTATTACCTTCGTAATATTAAAATGATCAGATAACCAAAAAAAAACCAAAAACTTCTAAAAGACCTTAAGCTCGAACAATTACACAAGTTAAGAAGAAAAAAAGGGTCGAAATAAAGAAATAATAAGCATTTATTAATATCCGAACAAACTTTACGAATTGGGTCGAAGTTTAGGAAATTTATTCTATTAAAATTTAGATGTAGGAAGTCATATGATCTAAGTTGTCTGCGTTGTAAAATAATACTGTTTTTTTAGCTTGTTGCTATTAAACACATAAAAACCAATGTCTACTCCTGCAAAAATTCAAATTTTTTATGGAAATATGTGTTTATTGTTATATTACTATTGCCAAACCACCAGACTGGACACACAGAACATCGGCAGCCAATTCCATTATCCATCAAACATCATCCACATCGTCATGATTATCTGAAGTTGTTTTAAATGAATGAATATTTTGTGTCTGAGGAATGATCAAGAAGGCCATTAGGAATATGTATGTGTGCGGTGTTTTAATACATGTATAAACTTATTGCATTTGTATTGTAAGAGCAAATGTAAAACAAGTATACTGTATATTGTTGAAGAATACAAACTAAAAATGAAAATAGTTTACTTTGGCTCCTTGCTGTATTTATTATATTTGAACATATATATATGTATATACATATATATGTGAAGTCTTTTACGAGACTAAATCAGTTTTTCACTACAAATTTGAATCAAACTTAAATGCCCAAACTTCTTCATTTAAGTTTCATTTAAGTTTTTCTCATAGTCCATATGGTTTTTGTGTGCTTGCATTTGTATTGGTGCAAAAAAGGTAAACAAAACACACATACTAGCTATTGCCTGCAGAAGATATTCGAAAATTAGTTGCTAATTTTGCACTAAACAACAGCACAGTATAATAATTTATTAAAAATAACTTAGTGTAAAATAAAATTGTTAAGTTTTTCTATGCCGTTAATAAATTTAATATTTTTCTTTAAGAATTTTTCTATTCTGCCACTTACAAACAGCTTTTCTATGGAACACTTTCCATAATATTTGGAATTAAAGTAGAGCTGCCACACTTTCATCGCATTTAAATAAGAACAATAATTTAATAGTGATAAACTGAACTAGCATTTAAATACAACTTAAATTTAAATGAAAATTAACTAATTTTGTATTTAAATACGCAGTCAAAAACTGGGCCTAAGAATAAAAGTTATATTAACAAATATTTATGTATATTGATGGCTTAATACCAAAAAAGCATATCTTGTTTCTATCAAAATTGCGTTTTACAAGAGTATATCAAAAAAAATTATTAGCACTGATTTTGTTACTCGCTTTGATTGAATATTGCAATATTTCTTATTTTTTGTGTTGAAGATTTTTTGAATATTATTCAGTTTATTTTCATGTAAGTCAAACAAATCGAGATATGCTTTTTTTCTGTTTACTAATGATTTGCGTGATGTAATTAACTATTGTAATTTATTGATGCATACAGATGATGTTAAACTATTCGTGAATATTAAAAATTCTCTCGATCAGCAACAGTTTTTATAAATGATGCCATTTTAATTTGATGGAGTTGAATTTATGATATTTTCATTACTTTTATGGTATTTTCATTTTTGCCATTTTCCTTACTTTGTAGTGTGGAAGGTATTGGACTAAATTTTACCAATCTGAGCAGTGTCGAAGGTATGTACACTGGACATTGATCAGTTTTAACAAATTTAATTCCAACATTTTAAATGCTGTAATAGAGTTTCTTTTAATCTTTCACGTTGTTATTGTTTAAGTTAAACCTCTACAAACACTAATCCCTCTTTCCTCGTCATCATAAACTATTTTCCTAGTTTCAGTACAATGCGCTGCATATGTAGGGGTCATCTGCTGATTACTGGTCCAAGATAAAAAAAAATCATATAATACTAGAAATATTCAATAAGTTCAACTATTTATCATTAGTACACACACATAAATAAAAAGAAGATAAGAAAAGTTTACAATGTTTTACACATTTTTTTATTCATGCCTACAAAACTTACTACGTAGGTAAATTCATTAGCTATGCTGAGGGGAAATAGTGTGTCCTAAAATCGACATATTGATAATCTAACATGGAGACCGTTTGTAGTATCGATGCTTGTTTGCTTAATCCTTTTGATTTGCCAATCTTCTAACTAAAGTGGCCCAGGAATTAAAAATGATTTAATTATGGCTACAATTATTTCCGTGTCTACAACTGGTCAGCTTGCAAATATTCCCAGAATAATAAGTCCCAGAAACAAACTTTTTATTTGGCTGGAATTGATTTAAAAAAAGACATGTTTTTCTAATGGCAATTCAAGCAAACAATATACATACTTATGTATATTATAACCACAAAATAGTTCGGTATTTTTCCGTAACAGGTAGCTCTACGCCTCATCTATATTGATTGTATTTTCATAAAAAATATATGTAATGTAATTGATATGTACCAAGGCAGCTTTAATGCGGTGGTAGTATAAGCACAGCTGTCTTTCGTTTCCTTTGCGTAAATTTGTCAAAAACAAAATTTTGACAACTGTTCGTAAATTCTACCAACAAACTACTCGTACATGATGATGTTTCTTGTTGTTGTTTTCGTTGTAACTCTGCCACTACCCAGCGAAAAGTTTTTTTGCAAAGTAATATATTAAAATATTAATAAACATACTCTTCACTATCTTTACCTTGGCATTTTAACAGAGCGTTGTCATAGGAGGCAAGTACTTCTCCTTCTCGCTTACGGGTAACTATTTGAAAATGTCATTAAAAAAGCTTGGCCTAAAACCACGAACGGTTATGTACATACACAACAGATATTAAGCAAGTCATTACTTAACTACTTCTTAGTAATGCAGACAGTAAATACTATGGTAATGAAAAGTATGTTATTGCAAGTGGGTAAGTGCAACACATTACCAAGTTTTTGCTGGGTACCTATTAAAGCTGCCTTGATATGTAGTATATTTATTTGTACACGGAAAGAAAATTGTACACCATATAAACAATTGTCATACCTGAAACTAAATACACATGAATTTGAATAATTTTCTTTGATTAATGAGTAAAACAAATTAGTTTGTAATCTTTCAAAAAGTATGTAAAAGTTTTTGCCTTTGCTCTTATAATTAAACAAAAGTAAACTGTTCGTTACAGAAATTCAGACTGCTGTTGAGTATACTCGTATTTTAATTTTTGCGGTTTCCAACAACGTTGTCTTAGCGTGCGCGTTCCCAAACTTTGAACTGGATTCTAAATATTTCAGATAACGATTTTTTTGAAAACTGTATATAATGTATACTGGGGTATGTTTTTTTTGCACGAAAGTAAAAAGATGCTATTAAATACACAATATGAAAAATCATTCTAAGATGCAGAAAAATATAAAAGGAAATAATAAAACAAGCTATGAAGGTCAAATACAATTGCCATAAAGAATTATTGATTTTTATATGAGCTTGTGTCTCTTCTCGTTTTTATCATTATTTCTTTGTGTTAATTGCAAAGAAAGAGAGAAAACGTTTGTATGAAAACTAGTACATGCACATATGTACGTACACACTTATGGAACATTTGATACGAAAAATGTATTATAAATGGATAGACAAATACCTTTATATACTAGTATAGCATCACAACAAAGTCAAATAAAATATGTTTACATTCAATCGCCGAGATGGGGGCACTGACACCATAAAAATAAAAAATAGCAATAAAATAATTAATTTTTCTACTTGTCTGCTGCAAACCACCCAACAAACGCTAAGGTTTGATTTCAATTTGAAAGTAATTTGAAATCAAATGTTTTTTCAAACGACAAACGTTTGATACTGATTCGAATTCAAATTGAAAAACATAGTATTCTCAACAAAAAGGAGAAATTATTTTTAAATTGAGAAATACCTTTATTCTGTACTTGATTTCAAATGTTATTCTCAAATGTTTTTCAAATGTGGATTGTAATCCAATGTAGAACGCAAATGAACACTATTTTCTATTTTTATATTTTTTAACTCGAATTTTTTAAAATATACATTTATGTTTATATAAAAGACATCATTCTTAATCATTGCCCTGAAATTTTTGATGGTGTGCCTTAGCATGGTGAAAAAAACTAATTGAAAGTTTTTGAAATAAAGCATCATCTGTAGAGAAGAATTTAGATGAAAATGAACCTAAAGGTGCAAACTATTGATATGTTTTTCTACATACATACATAAATATAAATTGAAATACATTTTATAGCGGCTGTAGTGCTCAGAGCTCTAACCGTTGTTTTTGTTGTTGCTCCTTTGCATAGCAGGTTTTGAGCAACTTCATCACTAAAAATTTTACGCCAAGCTAATTTAAGAAATGCTTCTGCGAAATGTTCTATTATTGAAGCCAATTCTTTTACCTATAAGTTATATTAATACAAATTTTATGTTTTTTCATTAACCATAAATATGTGGAAATAAAATTATTTCATATAATCATTTCATCGAACTTGGTTAGGTCGTCTTGTAGATCTTAATTCATCAACATTTTTAAAAGAAACTTTTAAAATGGAATACTACTCTTGTTAATTACATGACGTTGAGTTTTAGATTTAGTTTCCTCCATAATACGACTGAGAGTTCGCTTAAGTGACTTATGAATTACGTTGAGTTCTTAAATAGAAAACAACAATATGATGTAATATATTAACATATGTTTATATGTTTATTTTACGTTTTAAGACTTTTTCTTATACATTATTGATTCATTGAGTAATTTTCCTTTCAAGAGCTTTTAAATCTGAAAAAATACGTAAAAAGTTTTGTGTTTTAGTAAAATAAATAAGTGAAATAAAACGTTTTCGAAAATATAAGATACATAAAATGAACTTACTACTTTTTGTTATGGGAGAATCGTCCGCAACATTTGTGAAAATTTCGTTAAAGTCCATTGTTTAACTTTAACATTGTAACACTAATAAGAATGTATAAAAGAGATAAACAGAATGCTGCCTTCAGCACTTTAAAATTTTTATAATTTTGTCGTTAATTTCATTAAGCGAATGACGAAATATATCTCCGGAAAGATGAATATATTTTTAGATAACTTGATCTTATCGAAAAGATCACATTAGTTCAACGCATCTTTTAATCCCTAATGAACGTATTCCCCCGACCCCATTTTGAATTTCTGTCCTTCTTTTGAAGTTTTCATCAATATTCTTGCATTTAAGGGGTGTCCATGCATTTTAAGTACACAAGTCGTCAGTAGCAATATTTGTAATATTATGTTTTATTATCCAGTTACACAAGTTTTTAGCTAAACAATGATTTAAGTATTCGTCACTTTTGCTGCTGCAAGATGAGAAATCATTCTCTCGGTTTTCAAATTCTCGAAAGGATGAAGTAGTTGGCTCCTCTTGACTCTGCGTAGCACAACGATCCTACAATAAACTTATTACTTCTTCACTTTCACGTTTCAATTTTTTCTTACTTGCGGTTTTATTCATTATAGGTACTCACATTTAATTCTATATTTGTCACACACAAATCTTTTTTAAATAGCTTGCCTTTAAGTTTTAAAACTTTTGTTTAACTGACTTTCATCATCATGTTAATTGATTGTTTGAATTTATTTTTTCAGTTCGTGCTGCCACATTTGTTTTAAGCTTAAGAAATACAATCAAAAACAAATTCATAAAACATTGACAATCAAATGTTTATATTCAAATGATTTTCAATTTGAATTCAAATGTTAAAATCAAACCTTTGAAAAAGGTTTGAAAATTATGTTTGATATCAAATGATAAAGTCATCTTATATCAGAGGTTTGATGTGTTGTCGTGTTTGTTGGGCAGTGAAAATTTTTAGTTTCATAAAAGCCCTAAGATAAACTTAAATATCTGATCAGTAGCTCTGACAACAGCTCAATATGTTATTAGTAATGAAATATTGAGAAAGAAATAATTACACCGCAAATTCATTACTTTCTCAACGTCTTTAAATTGCGCTTTGTAATTATTACCACTTGCCTTGTACAGCCCTTTTTTATTTTGAGTTCCATTATCGCCTTTCTTTGTCCTATTACCGCAACGATAGTGATAAAATTTACATTTTCAATGGTCTTTCAATTCTACCAACGCAGCAAGCGTGTTGAAATTTATCAGTGGCAGAAATGCAGCTACTCACATTCCCATACATCACATATTTCCTTGGTTCTGATAACAATTCACTGCTGATCGTTCACGGGTCAGTGGTGTAGTATTTACAGATACATCTATGCGAACACATTTTTTGTCCCCTGGTGGAATTAATCAGAGCATAGTTGTGTTGGTACGTTCAAGGTATGGGTATAGAGTAATCATTAAAGTTTACAAATGCTTCCTCTAAAATGTTTTTGTAAGTCGTTGCAATCATCTTGTAGGATACAAAACCCAATTTTATAGTACAATAATAAGAAATTGCAGCCCAAGCCATCAAAAATAATTCCTTCTTATTAGGCCATCGAAGTAATTGTAGTTACACTTGTCGGTACCATCAATATGAAAATTTTTTTCATCGCAAAATATAACTTTCAAGCATTTGCCGGCCCAGGTTATTGTATTTTTGGCAAACTGTATACGTTGTGATTTGCGGTTTTTATTAAGTGGTGGCTTTTTTCAGTTTTCGGCAGACATGTATGGGCACAACTTTTGAAATTTGGTGCAGTGTCTTTGACCCGTGTTTTTACGTATTTTTGATTCCGACATAGCAGAATTTGAGGCAATTCTAACCATTTTCTTGCCTTCCTTTTGGAGTAGTTGCCATGTTATTCCGCCCTTTCATTTACTGTTTAGAGAAAATAGAATCTAACGCCTCAACAAATGTAGTATTTTTTATATAAAACTTGACAACGAAACGCAAGTTTGTGTTCTATAAATAGATGGTAAGAAAGTTCAAATATATACGAATATATATCGTTCTATGATTAATTTATGCAATGTGGCAGTCTGTAATATTTTGTAATTTAAAATTTTAATTTACATCCACTATTATTTTTTATAATACTATCCCAAAGACGTGATATACAAGTCTCAACTATAGGCCAGATAATGCGCAATATCGAAGCTGAAGACAGGACATTAAGGTATTCTCACGCGCTGTTTTGTACAATATTCATTTAAAAAAAACGAGATCATTTGTCTGGAATAAGTTTTCGTATTTGAGATTTATGTCATTTATACTAAATATATACGTAGTTCAAATGAAAGTTATAATAAAGTATTCAATACATTTTCAGTTAGATTAACATTGAGATGCTTTTTTTATTGCACCAAAGTATGTTTTATTTTAATATCCCATATCTCTTATGCACCAAGATTTGCAAAAACAAAAAATTAGTTTTATTTAATAATTGTAATGAGCTGGATTAAAAACAAAAAATTTTCAGTTTATTGGGAAAATATTAGGAAGGAAAATCGGACAAAACATATAAAGGAAAAAACACTTTTTATGAAAATAGGTAGTAGATTAATTTAATTACACTAAATATTCTTAAACTAGCTTAACCTTAAGTAATTATTACTATTATTATTGGATGGGATATGTCCCTCATCGGCCACTTGCACTGCGACCAGTATTGATCTATTGTGCGTCCCCTTGCCCCATTACAAGTTAAGTATGTCAAGAAAACGGACAAGCTCCTTCATTGGGAGTGATATTAAGTCACATTGACTTAACATATGAGCTTGTAGTAGCCTATATCTCCTGTGTCCCAGTGCTCCACAGTAGGTGATCAAGTGCTACATTGACTCCTCTTCATCACCGCAAGAATCTGCAAATATCTGTGTTGTAAATGTACTTTCTGTGAAGGTGCTTCAGGCAAATATAATGACCTGTAAGTGCATCTGCCAGTGTTCTGAGGCTTTTTCTGTCCAGTTTTAGAGCACGTTCGGCTCTCTTTCTATCAAAGTTTAGAAATCTCTTGGAATGTTCAAGACCAACTGTCTCGTTCCAATGTTGCTCAACGATAAACTTCGTCCACTTCTTTATCTCCTCATTAAAGAGACCCTTATTGACGCCGTATATTGGAGCGGGTCCAATAAAACTCCCCTCTGCTCCTTTTTTGGCGTCTCTCAGCAATCACATTACCGTAGTGCCCCTCATATCCTGGCACCCAGATTAGAGTAACCTGGTTCTGGCTTGCCAGTTCATTTAGCCTGTTGTGACATTCCAGTACTAACCTGGATGTAAAGACACAACTTCTCAGGGCCTTCTGTACTGATTGGCTATCAGAGAGTATTTGTATCAACACTCCCTTGTGTACCCTATCGGAGAGTATTTCAACCACTTCCCTTATTGCGTATAATTCCGATTGAACCTGAAGTAAACTATAATAGTAGTTTGCTAGCAAGATGCAATCTTTACTAAAAGTATGTAATAACTAACGAATAACCATTTAACAGATCACAATTTTATGAGTAAAAGTTGTGACAGTGATGACTAGGGACAACATGTTCGAAACATTTTTGCTGTTTGATGATATCGCATTTTAAAATAACAAAACCATCAAAATCAAAAAGGGAAAGAAGCGTTGGTTTTTAGGTAATAGTTCTTATTTGACAATTTTATAATAAAATAAAACCTTTCTAATATTAGTATAGAAATAACTTTAAATTTTACTTTAAGCATTTAAACTTATTTGCCAACTCACAAAAAACTCATACATTTGCAAAATATTAGCAAAAGTACTCTAGCAACTTTCTATGGTATATGAACTTCTGTGTAAAACCAGCGGCTAATTAGAAAAGTTTTTTGGCAACTCCTTTTATTAAACAGAAAAAGATTTTTTTATTAAAGTAAAGAAATGCGCAAACGTTATTTTAGATACAGTTTCCTCAGGCTTCAGTAAGAATTTTTGGAAAAATTAAATCGCTTAAATTAAACGAAAAATTTAACATGCCTTTTGAAAATAGAATATAATTTTTTTGCTATTAATATTAATGTAATTGAAGAAAAATATATTGGGGGATATAAACCAAATTCTAATCAAATTGCTTACAAAATCCATCCTTGTGGAAAGAACTATATTATATTGTTTAGCGAAAATATATAAAACAAATACTTCCATTTTCTGATAACGTAAATATTCTCTTATGTATTTAACAAAAATATTTATTTTATTATGATTTAGCGTTAGAAATACAGTTACTTCAAATTTTCTACCTTCTAACACAGAGCAAGCAACACCGCTAGTATGGCTAGAAAAGTATATAAACATATCGCACACTAAATTACAAACAGCTAGAAATAGCTCTAAATTTCTCAAAATACACTTAATTTTGTCAAACCTCCAGCGAACATGAAAACTTAATTTTTGTTCTTCACTGTAAACTATCTTCTAAGACAGGTTTCTTTGCTTAATTTGATAAAAAATTACAATCATTCTTTTAAACACAGTCTATTTACACAGTGTTGTATTATTATTAATTTTTTATATCTCGAGAATATCTGAAAAACAAATTTCTATGCATATTATATTATATACATGTGTCTTCATTAAATCAAAATACGCACAACAAACAACAAATATATAAGCAAAACAAAGAAGTAGTTTTAAAAGTATCAATTGATAATAAATTTTAAAGCAGAAATCGAATTTCGACAAATAATTTGATTTTCGTTTATATATTATCAGAATTCAAGAATCATAATTTTTGGAAAAGGTCTTCAAATTGTGTTATGTTTAAAAGCCTTCAATGTTAGGCGACTTTATAAGCCCAACTCAGCCAATCACGGCAGGAGTTCCCCAAGGCAGCATACTGGGGCCTACTTTACATTTGACTTACGCCTCCGACATGCCAGCGACATCCGGAATCCACACTTCTACCTTTTCAGATGACACAGCGTTTTTGAGTGTTTATGACAACAACCAATTAGCTTCACGAAATTTACAGGAATATATTTCAATATTAGAGAAATGGCTAAAACTTTGAAAAATCAAAGTTAATGAACAGAAATGTACTCATGACACATTCACACTGTGTAAGCAAACATGTGCGCCTATCCAAATAAACAACTCACCTATTGCGCAGCACAGTGAAGTCAAGTACCTTGGTATACACCTCGACCGTAGGCTAACGTGGAAGTCTCACATTGAAGCAAAAGTCACTCAGATGAAACTAAAAGCAGCGCAGCTAAATTGGCTTATGGGCAGAAATTCTACATTGAAACTAGATTGCAAACTTTTGTTATACAACGCAATACTAAAGCCTATATGGTGTTACGGAATTCAGTTATGGTGCACCGCCTCAGCGTCAAACATTGAAAAAATTTAAAGGCGACAAAACAAAATTCTTCGAACAATTACTGCAGCTCCATGGTACGTAAAATATTCACGCATTCATAATGATCTTAGTGTTTCGCTGGTAAAAGAGGAATTTTCTAAGTACGCGACAAGGTATGTCAGTAAACTGGAACTTCATCCAAACCCTCTTGCGCGCAATATACTTAATTTTGGCGGCCACACTCGGCTTAAAAGAAGGGATACCGTTTCCACCATCAGATTGCTCAATAGGTGATTTTACCGAAATAGCTCCCGCATAATAAAACTTTTTGTCTAGCATTGGCCGGACTTAAGAATCACATTTTTTAATTTTAAATTTAGTATTAAGATTTGAGTACTTATTGTTAGTTCATTTTGAAGATTCAATAAATAAAAAATGATTAAAAAAAAAATGTTAGTATAAAATCTTCATGATAGATAGCACCACTAGATTTATACATCTTTCAACTCTTGTATTCCCTCTTTTAATCTCTTTTGTGTACTACAAAACTTGATTGCTTCGTGTATACTGTTTGCAAAATTAAACATTCAGATGTATTCACAGGTTCATATGTATGTGTGCTGGTAACAAATAGATTAGCTATTCACATTTTGAAAACTGAGCCGATAGTAATATATGCGGTGCTCTAAAATATGTACTAATCATTGGAAGAAAAGACTAAATCGGCTGACAAATAGATAAGGGAAAGGAATGTAAAGTTTTGGATGTTAAGATTTGGATAGAGAGGATGATCATAATTAATATCGTAGTAAATTTCGTTGATGAGCGACATTTATATTCGTTCATATATTACTCATACGCACACATACAAAAGTATGCATTCTGAAAATTGCTAAATTTGAGGTCAATTGTTAAGTAAACCATTGACCAACATCTCTTCGACGTCGATCAGCCAAGGCAATCGATCTTTGATCGTTCATAAAAGCTGCGATTTTGTGAGCAATAATTTTTTATAAGCCTTAACGTGTGTTAAATAGAAAATAGACTCTAGAAAACGAGTTGTGCTGACCTGGAGCAGTTGGAAACTTGCTATAATTTTGATACTTCATATATTAGCTTTTAGGTTGATTTCGAAACCAACCCGTCTGCGAAACAGTTTTTGGTGTATATTGTCTTGAGGGTGAAATTGCAAAGTGGTTTTTGTGAGCATGCAGTTCCAACAAGATGGCGCTACTCCACAAATTTCAGACGACAATACTGTTTCACGTTAAGGAAACTAAATTTTCCTACGGTGGAGTCCGTAGTGGCTACAAAAGTTTACATAACTCAAGCTATAGGCCTAATTTATGGTCCAAAATGATGCTAAACTGCATATGTCAGATGCGAGTCACACAACAAAGCTACAGTTTAAAAACAAATTAGAAGTTTAATATTTCTATGATAACTCACGCACACTATCTTGCATCCAAATTTAAATACAATGAAAGAAATATAATTCATAGTACGGACTTAACAATCTTCCAAGCGTAACTATCTATAAGAGAAGCCGTGGATATAGTCTCCTATAAAGGGCATACTGGCGTGTTTATTAAAATTCTCTCTAATAGTCAATCAGTCCTAAAAGCCTTCAGCAGTTGAGTGTTTACATCCAGCTTAGTACTGGAATGTCACAACAGGCTAAATGAACTGGGAAGCCAGAACTAGGTTACTCTGATCTGGGAGCTAGGACATGACAATGAGACTGCAAACATCTACGCAAAAAAAAATTGACTCCTCTTTCTCATCGCAGATTATGCGATGAGAAAGGGGAGTCAATGGAGCGCTTGATCACCCAAGTGAGGCATGGTGACACAGGAGATACTAGCTGCTGCAAGCGCATACGTTGAGTGAACAGGACTTGCAATCACTCTCAACAAGCTAGTCCGGTTTCTTCGCAAACTTAACCCATGAAGGAACAATAGGTCAGCAATGATTGCAGTGCATTTAATTATAATAATATGGTAATTAAGATTACAACTGTCCTACTTAAGCTGTCATAATACGAACGATATCATATTATTATAACACGAAGTTAAAATCAGTAAAAAAAATTTCTCATAGAGATGTGAATCAGAGTATATAGTGCTACTGTACCCACAAAAATTTAAAAATTGTTTTTATCACTTTTATAGTGAAATGGCTTCTGAAAATATAGATCCAGATATACATTTTTCATGAGGTTTAGAAAATACCACTACAAATACATATTTAATAAGTATCTTTCTCTTGTCCATTTCATATTTTTTGCTGCGAAAAAATCAGTGTCAGAATAGGAAAATATTATTTTTTAATACATCGTAAAGCAACTCTGGGCTGAAGGACAGCTCTCGCGTCATCGTAATTAGTTCTTAAGTGGGGTCAGTCTTGTTGTTTTTGTCTCACTTGCACTGATTAACGGGTTGCCTCAACTAACTGTATTTGTTTACAATTTTTTATTTTGAGGTATTTTGTTGTTAACCATGCTGCAACTGCCTATGTGAAAGCATAGGTCGTTATAGTTAGCCATAGCGAGGAACAAATCTATTTTTAATACCACATTGGGCATATCCTCCGTCTCCGTCACCCCGCTCATGCTGTGCTGCATATACTTTGCAAATTTTCTTTGCAATTGTATACTTAAATAAATAATTTTTTTATCGCCACATGCTTTATCTAGGTAAAAACTTATCGGACTGGGGTATGATTTTATGGTACTTAAAGAATGTATACCTCAAAGCCAACTGGTAGTGGTGAAAAAATTACACATTGCAAAAAATGTCCGAGTTAATGATAAATATGAACAAACCCTTTTTTTTAAAGTATTAAATTAAGTAGAGATATTTTTTGCATCCAGAGCTGTCGACTACTTGTAACCAAAAAGCGCAATGACCTTATCCAAAATGCGCTAAATTCCGCCATTCTGTTTATATTGTTTTGTTTTAAATTTAAATAAAAGTACATTATATTAAAATTTTGTATAAAACAATTATGAGTAAGCAGCATCTTCGAGAACACAACAAATTAATGTAAATTGTTTGCGAATTGCTGCTGATCTTCTTATATTCTCGAAAAGTTACACGAAAAATTTTAAGGATTTTAATTTAACTAACTTTTATGCTGCCATAACCATGTAACTATATAACCATGTAACCTTATAACTTTTATCTATTAATATCGTCACAATGTGAAGTAAGAATAAGTATTCAAATCCTAATACTAAATACAAAAAATTAATTAAAAGTCCAGCCACCATCAGAGGTCTGGTCAAAAAATTCGTTAATCGACACATCAATATCATCAGGCGTTCTCAAGGCAATATTTTCCGTACAATGTGTACTCAAATGCAAAGTCACAAAACGGGGAACCAACCTCCTGGGGAATGAAACAGATATTATAGTGGGTAGGTGATCTGATGACAAATCTAATGAAGGCTCTACTTGCATCCACTCTAAAGGAAAATTTTTTGCAACTCCAAAATATATAACATCTGGAATCTCTCGTCTGTTTGACAGCCAATATGTGGGGTGTCCGCTTGAAATCACATCTAAGTCCATTTTGGAAACAGTGTCGAAAAGTATATGGCTTTTCGGGGAAATTAAACGTGATCACCAAAAGGTGTGCTTAGCGTTATGGTCGCCAGCCGCTAAAAATCGATACCTAGGTGTTTTGAAAAAAAATTTTAATACTGTTTGTCTGTTCTGTAAATAGAGGAAATAATTATTTTTCATAAAAATCTCCAATGCATATATTTGTTTCTTGCGGATACTCCTCACGTGTATCGTTCATTAAATAGTGTTTAATTCTGGATTTTATTGGAATTGCGGATCATCCACAAGATTTGCCACAGGGATCTTTAGTATCATATAGTGTGTAGCCATTAATTTTGAAATAACTTGTGCTTCAGGTGAGTATCAGCCATCGCATTATATTGATTTGCTTCTCCATAAGGAAGTGCTCAAGTTCATTTTTGAAAATAGTTTCTACTGACGATTAGGATAGCACCTAGGAAATGCCTATATATAGATATCTAAGAAGCAGAAAAACAAAATACGCTTAGTTTTTGATTAGTATAAATATTAATAACTAATAATGTAAATAAAAATGAAGTAATTTTTTTTTTTTTTTTGGGGTTGCAACAAATAATCTCTTCACTTCCATATACGAATAAAGCACAATTAATAAGTTAATGATAAAGGATATCTCATAAATAGAAAAACTATTATAAACATAGTTAATTTCGTTTTCAACATCAAACAGCTTCTAATAAATAGCAATATTTACACCGTTTTATAGAATATATTTTTAAAGCGACTTTCTGGAAGCGGATAAATTAATTTTTTGCAGAAAAATGTATCTCAGAAATTTACATTAATTTCACCGGAATTCAATTATGGCACACCGCCTTAAAGTCAAACATTGAAAAAATTCAAAGGCGAAACTTCACCCAAATCTTCCTACACGCACTATACTTAATTTTGGCGGTAGCCTACTACGTAATGAAAAGCACTAAATCTAGCGCTAAAGATGCTAATTTGCCAACCGTGTTGGTAGCACATAATTGTACCCTCTTACGAGCAAAAACATTTTGCATTTGCTGCTGTGAAGTGAAAGACTAATTTCATGATGGTCTTATATACGTATCACAAAGACTCGTATATTTATTTTTAAATAAAAGCTAGAATCAAAACCATACACTAATCTACATACATACAGTGAGTTGATGAATGTCACACCTCTTAGTAAATACACAACCATTGGCTGGTATATATCAAAAGAAATAAAAATCAAAATCTAAAGGAAAATTTTTTTTAAAAATGTATGATAATAATGAGTAGCAAAAAATTGAACAAAACAAGTTCCTTACGGTAAACAAGAAAGAAGCAAAAATGTAGAAAATAATCTCATGAAACAAGGAGGGTGCAAGACAACAAATAGGGATACACCTGCTCACCTTTTCTCCTACCTTTAAAAACCACCTTATTTATTTCTTCGTTGTATGTGTGTGTGTAGACATATATACAAGAGCAGTTAGATACATAAAGGTGGAGTCTAAAAAGCTCATTTGTATTTACCTTCTCATCAGCTACAACTATACACACCAACAAGTGCGACGTATACTATGAGTACAAGAATGTCATCGTGTACTCCGATTCAACTACCTAACGAATTGAGTCAGTCATTTGTCTACCTTATAAGCTCTTAACCATTAACACCCTCTATCTTCCTCTTTTACGGGAGTATTTTGCGAAAAAGTATAACTTTCCTACTTATTCTTTTTACTATTGTGTGCTCCATATTTTTCGTTAACCAAAAGCTATATGTAGCTGCAGTGGAAAAGATTTAAACGAGGGCGGTAAAAACATTTTTTTGTTTTTTAGTTTTAGTATTAAGATAGAAGACATGTTTTAAATAATATCAGCAAAACTGCACACCAATATTAGTAATCAGTCAGAAAGAAAGGTAATCATTAATCTCAGAGGCTCCGTGAAAACGGTCACATGATATACGTATACTATCTAGAACTACTAGACGGCGGCTAAATAGAGGTGACTTACGTGACTGCATCGCACAGTCAAAACTTTCGTCTCCAAAAAACATTTTTAAATCTAAAAACATAAAGAAACCAATAAGATTTTAAAAAATGTTTTATGGAGTGACGAATCCAAGTTTTGCCTATGGGGATCAGACGTGAAACGCTATGTATGGCGTCAAGTTAACCAACAACACTATCTCAGATATACCATCCAAACAGTAAATTGATTAAATTATTTATTTACGCTAAAGGTAGAGACGTGTATAAACGAAAAAGCTTGTTTTTTGTGTTTTGACAAGTATTATAAAAGCATTTTTCTTTTTAAATTCTCAATAATTTATTTAGATTGTTGGGATATAAAGTTGAATGTTTGAGAATATCTTTCAAACATCTCCAAAGTCTACTGATGAGAGGGGTGCTCCTATGAAATGTCAACATTTGGGAAACATTGAAAACAAGCTGCTTATAATTTATTGATAAGTAACTATACTATATTTTAGTTCAACATTAATATAATAAAAAGTAGCCATAGTATTAATTAAAGTTATCAATTAATTGTTGTACTCAACTATATTATTATATTAAACATTCTCACTTTTTTCATATGCAACCATATTACATTTATGTATAATCATAATAATATCACAGTAACTTTGTTGTAATAGAACAATATTTTTGCCATAATTAGCACAAATATATATTTTTAATAAATAAATACTTAAAAAACAGCTCATAATATATTTCTTTTAATAATATGTACAATATAAATTAGAGAAAAATAATCGGATTGCATCTCTACAAAATAAATCCACAAATTTCCGATTTGATGCTGAAGTATCAATCAGCTGAAAGAAAACAAAAATCTTTATCAAGAATTTCGTCTGCAATTACAATTTTAAAAGTCATGCATAACCATAGTAATATGGTTGCATGTATCGTTGGTTACACCTTACTTATGTTTACATCGTACTATTAAAGATTTTATATTTTCGCGATATTTACAGAAATTTCACATTTTTCCTCTTTTTTTTAAATAAAGCTGAACAAATTTATGTAAATATTTTTAAAATCAAAAACACAAAAAACATCTTTTTATTTTGAAAGCAAAAGTCAATCTGAAAGAAAATTATGTGTGAGCAAGTGGAAGGAAAATATTATTAACGACGATAATAGTGAATTTAATCTGTAAACTTACTTTTGTTGCACATGAATAAGCGTATCGTACATATTAGAAATACAAATATTTTGTATTACAATTTTTGAATGTAAGAATATTTTGAAATTTGTGTGGTAAAAATAGAATTACTGAAATGCTAAAAGTAACAGTTATATAGAGGAACAAACTATAATTAAACTGAGAATATGCTATGTTCAACAGAAATACACAATGCTATAGATATGTATATACTAATGTTGTCGCAATCATATATCAAGCCGTTTTTTATTAACGTTTACATTGTTGCTTAATTGGACTTGTGTTACATGATCGCATCATATAAATTTCTAAGTTAAATTAGACATTTGGACATTACATCTTTTTGGCAAGTAGCAGCAAAAGTCAATAATCTATACAGTTTTATATGAAAAATCAGAAATTTTTTTTTAATTATCAAAGTTCTTAAGTAACTTTAATGACCGCTTTCTTTATTTCAGTTGATACGCTAACGTTTGCAATTATTCAACATTAGAAACACTGTTCCAACTATTTTCTTACTCTTTATTAGGAGACTACTAAAACTGCTGGCACTTTCAACAAAAACAAGGAGCTCAGTCTCGATATAAAGAAACCTTTATCGTCATTACACACTGGCTGTCGTTAGATGGGAAAAGGTGAAATAAGCACGTATTTGTTAAAGCAAAAGCAGGAAAGGGTTTAAAGGTGTCTATGTATATGAAAGACTGTATAAAATAAAACACATAAAACTACATTTATAAAAGCAAATAGGAGCAAAAGAGTTTTATGCTCACAAAATTCAACATATGCGCATAGCGACTTTGCTTTAACTAAAACAAAAATAAAATAAAAGCAGAAGTATATTTACAAAAACACAATATTCACTAAAAAACCATACAGTTTGTCTGTGTTGGTGAGCAAAATAGGTACCTTTGTCATTATAACAAATATTTCTGTTCTGTTACAGTTTTATTCTCATTATTACCATTCAGGACTCAAACATTATTAAGTTACTGCAAAAATTACTGAGTGTGTGTACGGCAAGTTTAGTGAATCCCCAGCTGTATGAACCAGCTGTCATTCATTGTCTTTTTTAGCTTTTTTATTCTCCTTACTCGTATATGTATTCTGTGTACGTCATTTTTCGAGAGAAGTATATTTTAATACAGGCAAAAATTTATTTAAGTTGTGTAGTAAATTTTTCTTGCTAAATGCTGAATTTCAGATTTAAAGACACAGTATTCAGAATTTTCTTTCAATAAGTGTGTTTTCCTTTAATAGTTTATTTAAACAGTATTTATGACCATTATGTTGCATACTATTTATGGTTATCTATGATTTTAGTTGTCTTGGCAATAAATTGGTGGGTAAAGAAATAAAATTATATATGTACATTAAATTCCAATATTACACATCTACATAAATATCTCATTAAACACATTTTTCTCCTATATTAAAAAATCATTTTTACTAATATGCGGCAATGGTAGAAAATGCTGAAAAAGAATTCTAATATATTGCTGCTACCATAAAATAATGATTTTAAAACAATATATAGAATTTTTTTTTATAATGTTATAATGTATAACATTTTTATGCTTCTTTATATTTCAGTAATTGTATTCCAGTTACATTTTTGAAAAAATATGTTTAAGCCTTATTATCATATCATATATATATATATATATATATATATATATATATATATATATATATATATATATATATATATATATATATATATATATATATATATATATACATATATATATATATATATATATATATATATTATATATATATATATATATATATATATATATATATATATATATATATATATATATATATATATATATATATATATATAAAGGGTGTTTTTTTAAGCTAGATAGAAATTTAAATTGTAAAAAGTACAACAAAAAATTTAATTTTGATGAAACATTTTTTTTATTTGTTTCAGTATACTCTGACAAATCATCATGAATAGACTCACGCTTGAACAACGCTACGAAATTATCCAAATTTACTTTGAAAATCAGTCGTCGATTCGCGCAACTTATAGACGCAAAATTGTGTTCAGCGATGAGGCGCTTTTTTGGCTTAACGGGTTTGTTAATAAGCAAAATTGCTGCATATGGAGTGAGACCAATCCACAAGAGGCCCTACAGACTCCATTACATCCAGAAAAATGCACTGTTTGGTGCGGTTTTCATGCATCATCGGACCTTATTTCTTCAAAAATGAGGCCGGAGCTCGCGTTACGGTCAATGGAGATCGTTACCGCACCATGATCAATGATTTTTTGTTTGAAAATATGGATGACATTGATCCGGAGGAGATGTGGTTTCAACAGGATGGCGCTACGTGCCATACGGCGAACGCAACCATCGACTTACTGAAATCAAAATTTGGCGATAAGTTGATTTCGAGAAATGGACCTGTCAATTGGCCTCCAAGGTCGTGCGATTTGACACCTGTCGATTATTTCCTGTGGGGCTACGTGAAGTCACTGGTTTATGCTGATAAACCAGCAACAATTGACATACGGCCAGCAGTGCTCGAAAAAGTGGCCCAAAATTGGACGTCCAGAATGCGCTTCGTCAAGAACAGCCGCGGTGCCCATATGCCCGAAATCATTTTCAAATGTTAATGTCACGTATTGATCTTTCGAATAAAAAAAAATCTTGATTACAATTTAATTTTTTGTGTTATTTTTTACAATTTCAAGTTCTATCGGGCTAAAAAAACACCCTATATATATATATATATATATATATATATATATATATATATATATATATATATATATATATATATATATATATATATATATATATATATATATATATATATATATATATATATATATATATATATATATATATATATATATATATATATATATATATATATATCAAACTATAAAATATTATGATCAATTTTATTTATTGAGTAGAGCATGTATTTGACTTTCTTAAGCGCTGTTCAAATTGGATATTTCAATTGCAAAGCGTTAACGCAGCGCTATTTCAGTTGACTTAGCATGTTTCGTATTACAATGAAGATTTTTAACGGATAAATTACGTTTTATGCGCTAATTTAGATTACGCTGTTACGAGCGAAATAGATTGCTGATACCCTAAAATGACGTAATTCGTCCCAAGGCAAAATTTTTTCGACTATGCATATGTACATTTTCGTAACCCTTTCGCTTATTTTGATTCATCATACGTAACCGTTTCGTAGGGGAATAATATGTTAGCCGTAATAAGTATGCCCCAGTTTACACACATCAAGTTAAAAAGCTATCTGCTAAACAAAATTTTGAAAAATTTACGGAAAGGAAACGAAAGATAGCTGTACTTATACCACCATACTATAAAAGCTGCCTTGCTTTGTGTCAAGTTTAAATTTTTTTGCCTTCAAGTTTAATATTTTTTAAATTGCATTTTAAGTTTAACGGTGCCGTCAAGTCTGCGCCCTGTGCCATTTTATTTTCTACGTTATTCTTCAAACTCAAGGCTTGACAAATCAAACCTGATGTGTGTAAACTAGTACCAATTTACAAAAATTAATATCATCACCTAAAATGCAAAATAAGCAGAAAACTACTTAAAATGTAAACTATTGAACATAGGTATTGAGCCATATCTTTTTAAAATTATGGTTGAAATAAAACAGGAAATTCATTTGAGAGAAAAGTTACTCGTGAATCGTAATCAATAAAAAAATATTGAATTTTTGGATGGCACGTAAAATGCGATATTTTAATTGATGATATACATGTGCACATACGAAAGAAATTAAATCTACCTTGCGCTAGATTTCAGCATAAACACACAATTTTTTTTTTTAATTACGGTCTATTTTTCATTAAGGTTTCACTAAAATTCGTCAATTAGGTTGGCTAAAAGGGTTGATTAGTGAAAAAAAAATATCAAGAAAATCCTCGATATCGTTATTCTTGATCGCCGAGTCAAGTTACGTTACATTTGCATATGAAAAAGCTATCAGTAGATAGGAGCCCCGTTTGCTCAGTGTCGAACAAAAACGAGTTCGACAGACCATTTGTGGCATCGATTAATAACTGTTGATGCAACTTGTGTCCACCATTAGACATCTGAAACCAAAAATCAATCGAAACAATGGGTAGAAACTGTTGGAATTGCTGCGAAGTAGCGAAGATAATGAAATTGGCTAGCAAGGTCATGGCCATTATTGAAATATTGCTCATCGATTACTCATAAACACAGGAAAGTATTATCGTGCATTATTAGATCAACTGATTGATACAATCAAGAAAAGACTACCATATTTAAAAAAGAAAAAAGTGCTACTTCTTCAAGACATCGCACCAATTCACACAGCATTAAATACGATGCGAAAATTACATGAAATAGACTTCCAATTGGTTGACCATCCACCTTATTGTCCAAATTTAGTTCCTAGTGACTTTTTACTGTTTGCAAACTTCAAAAAATGGCTCGCAGGAAAAAGATTCATCTCAAACGAAAAAGTGATTACCGAAACTAACGCGTATTTTGAGGGGTTCCTAAAATCGTATTATTTAGATGGTATAAAAAGTTGGAATATCGTCTTACTAAGTGTACTGAGGTAAAAGCAGACTATCTTTAGATCTTTAGTTTTTCTCCTACTGTAATATCAATCCGCCCTCGTATATACTATTAGCTTGTATTGAATTTAAATAAGTATATGGATCCTAACGTTTGTACATATAAAACTAATAAACTTACTTCCCGCAAAAGAGTAATAGGTACATATACAATAATTAAAATACAAGCTCACATTACCAAATAGCATAAAAGAAACTTAAAAACTAAACTTTTTACTATTTTGCCTCTGAATAGCATTTTAAGAAAGAAAATAGTGTGTGAATGTGCTTCCCCTAAAGCAACAATCTTGAAAATAAAATGATGTATCGCAAATCACAAATTTCAAAGTACCGACGGGAATTTAGTAATTTATCATACGTAAATAGAGAAAATATAATATTTTTTACTTAAAGCCAAAATAGAAAGAAAAAAGATTAGACAAAACAAAAAAGTAAAAAACAAAATGAACGAATAAAATATGAACAAAAATCTCGTTACTTTGGTTGGCTGCCAAGTTTTCCTTCTAGCACACCTTAACAGTTTCACTTATACACACATTAAGATAAACACATTTACCTACAAAAACGCAACACATAAAGCTACGTTAAGAACAAAATGAGAGAGCGAGAATTTCTACAATGAATTAAAAAATAAACAACACAAACAAATATATATATATATATATATATATATATATATATATATATATATATATATATATATATATATATATATATATATATATATATATATATATATATATATATATATATATATATATATATATATATATATGTATATATGTACAGCTACACGTAAATATGTATAATTTCTACATCTATGTATACATATTACAGAGGTAAGAAAATAAAATACAGATAGTTGAAAACACGTTAAAATAATACACACGTTACAACAAACTACATCGTCTATGTATTCGTTGTTGTTTTTCGTTGTATTTTCTAGTAAACACACAACAATAGATTTTACAAGAGAGTGAGAGAGCATGTATTAGCAAAGCTGAAAATTCATAGAGCAGCATTCATAGCTACTTGTGGTTTATTTAAAAACATTAATATATGTATGTACATACGTACGTAGATAGCAATAAATACATGCACACTAAAAAATATATATGTATATAGCCAAATCATCATTATTATCGTTGTCATGTTAATGATGATTTGAGGTGACTGAGAGGTGAATGGTTTTAAGTGGTTTCAGTGCATGTGTTGGCCTGCTAAGAAGGTATTGGTTAAGAAGAAAACCTGGAAAGAAAACATATACATATGTAGGTGTGTATGTATGTGTACACTTACAACATTAATACCCTCTTGTTTAACGTTGGCAGCAGTTGTTGTATGCTGATTTTATTATGCTTTTTTTCTTTGTTTGTAAATATTCAAGTATAGGTTGACTGTGCACAAAATTTCTTTCTTTTTACGTTTGATAGGTTCCCTACTTCCTTCAAATATGACATAAAATCTATTTTGGCTTCTAGAGACTGACTAATAAGATAAATCAAGTTATATTTCTATTTAAAATATAACGCGTAAGTAAGTCTTATCTAGATAGAAATTTCATACGCCTTAATAGGTACTCGTATATAATACAGTTTGTGCTCGGTATTAGCACAATTAAATTTTTAACATTGCAGCTCCTATAATCGTGAAAATTATTAATAAAAAAACTTTAATTTATGCGACTTTCATTAATTTTTATTTGGATATTTTAAATGGAAAAAAATCATCAGTTTTTTAAGCCAACGATTAACCAAAAGTAAGAGATTAAATAAAGTAAAAAATTAAGATTCTCTTACTTAAATTTGCGTCAATAAAAATTGCATAAGGCTTTGGCTTAACGCATAAATTGAGAAAATGTACTAAAAAAATTTCGCTCGCCCAACAGAAATTGGTTCAGACATACGTTGTAACTTAAACATTATACCAAAAGAAGTTTTAAAATTACAATAGGAGAAAAATGTCCCAGTGTCAGCACATATTTTACGATCAAAATCTTTACAATCGGCTTTAGAAGATGGCTCGTGAACAACAACACCGTTTGAGTGATGTGATTCAGCTATTATTTTGAAAAACCGTTTACCAAAAACGTAACTCAAAATTACTAGTTTCTTTAATAATATATAAAATATAAATACTTGTTTAGTTGTATTAACTTTAACTAACTTTAATAATACCAAAGTTTTGAATAAAATTTTGGGTACTCTTATCACGCAAGGTAAATTTTCGCGACAGGTCTGGTTTTTAGTACCAAATTTACAGCCTGTTTATAAGACACGACTCGTCGATAAAAAGCGCTAACTTTGTAAGTTTTTTCTGCTTTTGGTTTACAAACCGGGACTATTGACGATTAATACGTAACATATGTCAATTTATTTTGGTTTGTAAGACGCGAGTCGTCTCACCATAAATGTCAAAATCGGGGAATAAAGAAACATGCTCGTCAATAAATAAATAATAAGAAATGTAATAAAAATAATTTATAATTGGTAATAAATAATAAGAAAATTAGGAATGGATATTGCGACAGAACGTTTTAAGATTCTTTCAAATTTCTTGTTTTTTCGTTGCATATAAATTTTTTGTATGCAGACATAATAAAACACGCATATACAATATAAAACTTGCAGTTAAAATATATAATTTTTGTTTGTTTATTGGTTTTTTTTTTCAATTAGCCTTATCAAAAAATATTTTGTTTTATTTATTTACTTATACATAAATGCGTATGTATGTATGTATGTGTGTCAACTGTGCCTAGAGTATAAATAAAAAAAAATTTTTCGGTATGAAAAATATAAACAGATACTATTTTTTCGCATGATAGCAACAAACAAATATCATAAATGTTTGACATATACGCGCATTTACGTAAGTTGCACGACACAATCAAGTCGCGTTTTATGAACCCAATTTCTTACGTACTCGTTTATAAATTGGCTCGTCGCGAGTGAGCTAACTCGTGTCCTATAAACAGGCTTTTAAGAATTTTTTGCTTGCTTTTAGTACTAGTCGTATTTAAATATTTAAATACGAATAACACACAAGAATTCTTAAAATAAGCCTGAAACGGGATTGTTGAAAAAAACCAATCATACCATAAATAAAATAATATAAAATACTTGAACAAAGTGCAGAATTCTTTAACCGAGTAAAAAGCAAAACAAGACAAAAATACATAAATGTGAATGAATTGCTGAGAAATAGGAATAAAAAGGTTCTCTAAGGAAAACCCTACTGTTTTACTTGTGAAATGTTATATGAGTATTTTCCTTTTTGAATTCTCATTAATCTATTTAAAATAATGGAATATATAGTTAAATGTTTGAAAATATTTCTTAAAGTTTTCCAAATCTACTGTTGATTAGAGTAACTTGTATGAAAAGTCAATATATATACAGCTAGGAAACAAAAAGTAAGCTGTACATAATTTTTGATTGGTATAAATATCAGTAGCAAATATATTAAATAATAATAGAGTCAAATGTTCTTAATTCAAGTACGGACTTGGGATTGAAATACTCACATTTAAAGATTGATTCGATCTCAGGTTTTCTGAAATCAGTCTCATTTTCGGCTTTTTTCAAGTACGGATTCGGGACTATGTCCAAAAGTAAATATTTAGTACTTGAATAATCCATAATTGAATGTGAGGTTGGACTACACTGGATTTAAGAAATTCAATACTTAGTGTACTTTTGGCAATGCTTAGTATTGATTTAACTATGAATGGATTGAATTTTCTTTTCAGTGTATATATAAAAGTATATGCTATGTCTAGTATGAATATCAAGTCTATTGGTATTCCAAATTTCATAATATTTCATGAATAAGGTTCAACTTATAAGTTTTTTGCTTCATTATTCATAAACGCAAATAATATCAATTGTTCTAAAGCAATAGTTTTTTTAAAGAACTGTTTGGTGTAGGAATACAACCTTTAGTATCTGCTATGTTTGCAATTAAAATTTTTTCTATACTAGTAGTTAAAATATGACAAAGCCTACTACTCTATCATTTAAACATTAGAATTTGTTATGTCAGTGTAAATGAAATTATTGAGCGATGACTATTTTTATTGTTTGACTAATTTTGCTTATTATAATACATAGTTATAACTAATTTATATATTATATATCAAAATAAGATATCTTATATTTACCGTTTTATAACTCGGAAACACTAATTGATACTTTTATCCGTTGGAAATGGGTTTTGGTTCTAAAAGATATCGAAAAATATTAACGCATATGCTTTATATGCCATTTTTTATGATGATGCGTTTCGCCTATATAGAGGGCATAAATATACTTTTGCTGCCTCTGTTCGGAATTTTCTCCGAAAAATCAAAAACCTGCTTTTATTTTAATCAAGCATTACTTTTTTGATCTCTATTACTTTTTGTGTTCATAGATATTTTAAAACGTATTGGATATTATTTGATTTGAATAACTTAGTGTCAAAGCCATCTATTGGCTTTGACATCATTATGAGGGAAAGTACTTCAACTTCATAATGGGATAAAACGTCATAGGAGAAACTAGTAAAATCTCAATAACTCTTAAAAATGTGCAGAAAAGTTATTACTTCATAAGAAAAGAGTACATACCTTCATAATAATCTACCATGCATCGATAGGATTTTTTTCACTTTGTGCTAGCTTACTTAAGGTTACTTCATTTTTTCTTCATTTTTCTAGTACTGGAAAGTAGTAAAAACATATTGTAATAGAAAAATTAAATAAGTTCGAAGAGTTCAGATATATTGAACAAAATGTTAGAATGTCAAAAATTGTATTCGATAAAAAATTAATGTGTCCAAAAAAATTTTAAAAATGTTCACATTAAAATTGACAAATCCGAAAACAGCGCTTTTACGTGATTTTTGTTTCTAACCTGCGCATTTTGTTTCATGAATAAGAATTGAACGACACTTAGACCCATCATAATATTACTACCGTGAAAAATCTAAAATATATCTAATACTTCTATAAAAAACTCAAAACACAAAAGTTTCAAAATGGATGATACTATTGTACTCTAAATAACTTATATACAATATGCATATTAATGGCAAGCAGGTGTAAAAAAAAATAAAAAAATAAATGTTCTTCCCGATGGTTCCTACTCAGAGAAGACGAAGGATTTAAATATAAACTATTCAAAGAAATTGAATGTGGAGACTCATTTTGAGGATGACTCCTCATCAATTTGCGAAAATTTTAGCAAAAGTGAAGCCATATATTACAAAGCAAGAAAGCAAGTTTTATGGTCAGCTCCTCCCAAAACTTAACTTTCTTTATATCCCAAATATAAGGAACTTGCTTTACATCATTTATTATATATAGAATTTCTTATTCTAACCAAACTTTTACCATTTTATTCTTTTATCACTTTTCTTAGTCACTTTTGTCATAAATTTACGTTTTCTTTTTTGGTTATTTTTGAAATGTCAATTTTGTTCAGCAAAAAAAAAAACGTTTTGGCTACGTTTTATATAGTTTATTCTTTCTAACATTTGCTATTTTTTTCTAACAATTCAATGAAATAAAAATGAAGTGTCATACCACCTTTAGTGTCCACAAATGCGATAATATCTAAGATGAAAACGTTAAATTCAATCGCAGAGAAGATTGTGTTACGTGTAGATCTGTGTTATTGCAGTCTTATAATAATTTTTATGAGATTATTCTTATGAGAAATCTCATAGCAAGGATGTTATAATAAGATCAGTCAAAAAAGCAACTGTGTTTGTTTACAAAAAGACGCCATTGCAATTTTACCTATAAGCGATTTACACTATAAGTGATTAATTTTGTACAAAATGTGTGCATATACAAAATTCATATAATATTTTATTCATCACAAAACTGTGCTTTCCTCTCGGCTTTCATTGGTTTATAAATTCTTATAAGATTAGGAAAAATCCGTATACTCCTTATTAAATGTTAAAATGGACATATAGAAATTCATTCTCTCATTCTGCCGACGTTTCTCAGATATCATGTCAGAGTTAATCGCAGTTGTAGATACTAGGTTAGTAGTCATAGAACAGAATTTTAGGAACGAGAGGATTGCATTACTGTCAAGCTAAGAGTATCAGGTAATATAATGTCCCTAATACCATAAATGAAACATAAATAAAATAAAAACAATTGAAAAGTATTGTTAGAAATTATATGAAAATATTGCAAACTAACACAAGTGATTTTTAAAAACTTTTGAGGTACATATACATATATAGGAATATGCATATAAACATAGGTATATTAAAACCAAAACTTAATGTAAATAATGTTACAAAATAGACGTTGATGGAGGGTATATGAAGTTTATATACTAACCAATGATTTCGAAATTGCTTCGAACCAGAAAAGTTTCATTCTCTTTTATAAAGAAAAACCTTCAACAATCCATCTAAATTTAATAGAGCACCATTTTTTTATAAAAATATAGGTTCCCTTCAAATGTTTTATATAAACAGTTATTTGTATATATACATACGTATCTGCCAGCATACACCAAACTCAACACATGCAAACTCAGCACAAACGCTGTTCGTTCCTTAACGCGGTTCAAAACAGATGTTACGACAAGAAGCTTAATCTCAATACAACTCACCAACACATATAAATATTTCAAGTGTAGCAGTAGTTGTTTGCTGTATATACCCTCCACAAGAAAATAATTTTACTCAGGTATATACACCTTGAAGGTATGTACAAAGCCACCAACACAATCACAATCCCCTACAAATACTTACAGCAAGGCTCACACCTTAACAACAAGCATGCCGTAAGTATACTCGTATCTAAGACAACAACAAAGACACTGAAATAAACTGTGAATGTATTTGTACCCCAATACCTTTTTGTTGGGGGCTGGGTTGTGTGAGGCTTCCGATTTTTTGGATGGTTGTTAAAATGTGTGGTTGTTTGTAATGCAACAAGCAATTGAATTCGATTTTCTCATTTTGCAGGTAGATTGGTGGATGGTTGTATGCTTAAGGTTTGGATGTTGTACATTATGTATACACGTGCCACAACAAACTGCTTTGATTGTCATAAGCGCCAGTGGGCTTTCATCAAACTTTGTTTTATGTTTTAACAGACATACGTATTCAGACTAATGTTGCAACAAAAACAGCATACTGGAAAAACCCAACAAATTAAGAGGTAAGAGAATACATGCGCACTTACAGAGTTTTTTTCGTTAACAGTTCAGAGAAAATTTAATGCACATCTCCCATTTGTTTTTCGAATTCAAGAGATTTATGTATTCTTGAAGTAAAGAAATACTTTATGAATCAAGAGATTTGATAACATAATAATGATGATATTTTCTTTACTCCCAATAGACATACATATAAGTAACTGTATGTGTCAACAGAAAACGAGAGTTGATAATGTTATTTTAACAGAATTATGATATGACAGTATTAAACAAAGCAACAGTTTTCTTTTTAAAATAATTTTTTGCTTCTCATTTTTTGAATGTATGAAATTGTTTTTTTTATGAATTATTGTTACTCGGGTTGTTTGTCAGTTTGTGCGGTTGCTGACCTGGAAATGAAAGAAAGCGAAGATTAAATCATATTTCGTTAATTTGCAATTTAAATTGATATCAAATATTTATTTTCCAGACTTAAATTTTCATAATCTGTGTGAATTTTTTAAAGCAAAATAGTTCAGTAAAGGCTGTAAACAAATTAGACAAAAATTTATCAGGTCAAAACAATGCAATTCAATATACAATAATCTGAGAAAATAAATATGTTGTTATTATATATGCATATATACTACACGGACTGAAAAGGCCCGGGCGTAACTCATACAAATCTACATGAATTGAACTTCAAAATTGGCTCGCAGAGACTACAGGCTCTTTGCAGACCTGAAAAAAACGCTAGCCTGTAAGAAATTTCGCACAAATGAAGAGGTTATCGCTGAAACTGAGGCCTTTTTTGGGGCAAAATATAAATCGTTCTACAAAAGTGGTATTGACATGTTAGAGCTGCGCTGGAATGATTGCGTTTATATTGATGGAGATTACGTTGATGAATAAAGATAATTTTGAACCAAAAAACGGTGTTTTCTTTGTTAGGCCCAGGACTTTCAGGCCATGGTTAAATCTAAATTATAGTGAATCTTAGAACTAATAAGTTTGATAGAAGAAACACATATATACATAAACAAAATTATGATGATTAAATGACATTAGAGTTGCATGATGATCAAATGACGTTAAAGTTGCGCCAATCAATAATAACACGGACCGACCAAAACAAACATCACATAATTTAAAGTGTTCGCATTAAATTTGCTGCAACTGATCAATGTCTAGTGTATATGTCTTCGACATTGCTCAGATTAACAAAATTTGTCCAATACTGCAAGACAATGAATTCCATTCAAAATACATATAAAGCAAACACGGACGAATGTAAAAAAATTAATTAAAAACAAGTAAGAGTGTAGTATATTCGGCTGGGCCGAATCTAAAACACCCTTCACGATAGTCACGAATATGTATAGTATATTAAAAATGTTCCCTGAATATGCTCGGTTATATATGAACCGATATCGAAATTTTCTATTTTCTGTATTTTAGTAACCTTCTTTTATAACAAGAACTGCTTTTCAGCAAAAAAAAAAAATGTTATTGGAAAAATCGGTTCATGCTATATCTCGAGTATATATGGACCGATATCGGAAATTTTCATTTTCCATATTTATGTAACCTAATTTCATTACCAGAACTGCTTTTGAGCACAAAAAAGTTGTTTTAATTCGCTTACTCGACATTTTCATCAAAAAACCGGTTAGGCTGTATATCGGGTATATATGGGCCGATATCGGAAATTTTTATCTTCCATATTTATATAACCTCATCTTATTACCAGAACTGTTTTTTAGCAAAAAAAAGTTGCTTAAGTTCGCTTAAGCGACATTTTCATGAAAAACCCGATTTGGGCTATATCTCGGGTATATATGGACCGATATCGGAAATTTTCTTTTTCCATACCTATATAACCTTATTAATCTATTAGAACTGCTTTTAAGCAAAAAAAGTTGTTTAAGTTCGCTTACGCGGCGTATTCATGAAAAGCCCGGTTTAGGCTATATCTCGGGTATATATGGACCAATATCGAAAACTTTCATTTTCCATATTTATATCACCTTATTTTATTACCAGAACTGCTTTAAGGCAAAAAAATTGTTTACGTTCGCTTACGCGGCATTTTCATGAAAAACCCGGTTTGCGCTATATCTCGGGTATATATGGACCGATATCTGAAAAAACAATTTTTTGCCTTTAAGTCACCATGCTAAATAAGTGTGTGAAGTTTGAAGCAAAACGAACAACTTGTGTTTTCAAAAATTTTCATACAAAACTGCAAAAAAAAAAAAATTTTTTTTTTTCGGAATTTTGAATATATCTCAGCTATACGTGGACCGATATTACTGAATTTCAATAGCAAACCCATGAATCGATGGGGTAAAAGAATGGTGAAAGAAAAAAGTTTCTAAGTCTAATGGTTTTCTCAGAAACGGTATTTCAACAGCGGACAGACGGACATCGCTTAATCGACTTTTCCATTAATTCTGAATCAGAATATATATACTTTATAGGGTCGCAAAAAAAACTGGAGAAATTACAAACGGAATCACAAACTTATATATACCCTTTACATTTTTGTGAAGGGTATAAAAAAAACACGTGTACCGTGGAAAACAAAATATTTGATACATATTCCGTACATAGTAAGAATATTGAAAGGAAATTATAAAGACATCAAAAGGCATCAAAAAAAAAGTGTACACCACATGGAAGACAAAACCCTATTGAACAAAATTAAATTATTGTCAGCATTTGAACAAAAATTAAAATTTACCAACTCAAACGCAAAATATTTAAAAAAAAAGTTAGTTATCATAATTTTGTTTCTTTAAAGAATATCTGAATAAAAATGCTGTTCGGATAAAAATGTTGTTCACTAACCTGGCGTAAAATTATTATAAATTATTATTATTATTATTATTATTATTATTATTGCAAATGTTTAACATAATTATTTTTTGATACAAGCAAATTGAAAACGCAAATTAAGATTTACGAAGTTGGTTTCAAACTACAATTAAAGCATTTTATAAAGTTTTCATTGTTAAATTTGTTCACAGCTTTCTTGGGACATGGGGAAGCAAATTTCCGAAAGCAACTAGTTTATAAATTAAAGAAAAATGGTTTAAATCAAGAAGATTAAAATTCGTATAGCCCACATATTTTGATCCAAAGGCAATTGTAAACATAGATGCCAGATAAATCTAGTTCAAAATCGTGAAATTTGTTAGACAAAATCGTCAATATGAATATATTTTTGAATGAAATATTTATTTCAACGGCATAAAGTATAGAAAAACAAGTCATGGTTGCCTTTAATAAAAAACATTTAAAGCTATAACAACAAATTCCTACAAACATGAAGTTAATTTCGTAAGTAGACGTAAGTAGATAAGTTAGTTTTTGCGATATATATTTTTAAAATAGGATTTATTTTAATGTTATTATTATAACAACCACAGTTTCAAAGTTTTAAATAGTCTTCAGTTTACAACATATTTTCCAGAAATGGTCTCTTCAATGAATTTCTCACCCTGGTTTTGCTAAGTTCCATCTATCGGCATGCAAACTCACACATTTGCAGAAGACGATAACACTAATACAGGGTGGCGCAAAAATAACCTGCCGATGTTTTTTGGCTGTAATTTAAAAAAAAATAATGAAAATCTTTGATTCTTCTTGTGGATTATTTTTATTTGGTCTTTCAATTTTTTTACATCAAGCCGGGAATATGATATCATGTATAGGCTGCCGCCGCAGTTGATTGTCATTTGAGCCCTTTTTGCAGCATTTTCCATCACATTGGCCAGAACTTCCGGCGATAGATCCTGACATTCTTGACGGATATTGTCTTTAAGAGCTGCAAGAGTCTGAGTCTTGTTGACATAAGTCCGCGACCTTACCTACCGACCAATTGCAATTTGCTCTACACTCTCCAAAGTAATGGAAAGCATGGTTAACCATCACCTTGTGGGGTATCTGGAGTCTCATAAACTACTTTGTGATCGTCAATATGGATTTCGTAAGGGTCGTTCTTATGGCATATCTCTCAGAGAAATGGTGCCACTCAATCCATCATTTCGGTGAAAGTAGAGTGGTGGCTCTTGATATTTCAAAAGGGTTTAACAGAGTGTGGCATGGTGCACTACTGGCAAAACTTACTGCTTTTGGTGTCGGTGATGACTTCTCTCGGTTTATATCGAGCTTTCTCAGATACCGCACTATACGAGTTGTAATAGATGGGGTCTCCTCAAACGAGTTCAAGACTAATTAAGAGGTACCGCAAGGCTCCGTTCTTTCTCCTACCCCATTTCTCATTTTCCTCAACGACCTTCTCTATCAAACTTCCAACCCTATTCACTCTTTCGCGGATGACAGCAGCATTTGTCACTCGTAATCTTTTAGTTATAGGCCCAGTCTATTAGAGATCGCTGCCAAGAGGTTAAATATGAATGATTCACTGAATAGCAATCTTCTATTAATCTCCGAATGGGGTCGTAAAAACAGGGTCGCCTTTAACGCTCATAAGACCTAATGTTGCTTATTAACGCACAAACAAACGACCGCAAATGCTGCTTCTTCTGTACTCATGGATGGTATAAATATTGAGGAATCGGAAGATACAGTGTGATATTCGCTGGACTGAACACATTTTTCATATCTCTAAAGAAGCATTCAAGTGGCTCGGTTTTTTGAAACGGTGTAAGATATACTTTACTCCATCCGACCTCCTTACTATTTATACCACCTACATCCGACCGAAAATGGAATACAACTCTCATGTTTGGGCCGGTGCCTCAAAGTCTATTTTGGGGTTACTCGACCGTGTGCAGGAGAGGGCGAAGAAGCTTATGGGTGACAGTAGGGTATCCAACTCTATTGACTAACTGGAGCATCGACGCAGTGTGGGGTGCGATACTCTGTTCTATCGTTACTACAATGTATTTTGCTCTGACGAAATTAGGGATCCAGTTCCCGAAGCTCGCACATTTTTACGTAGCACGCGTTCATCGTCCAGAGCTCATCCATTTGTAGTCGATTGCCCGGTGAATTGTACTACGCATTACAGAAAGAATTCGTTTTTCAGCCGTTCGCTTCGTCTGTGGAACAAGTTGCCTGCAGACGTGTTTCCTGTCTGTTATAACGTTGGACAGTTCAAGACAAATGTTCACAAACACTACTCCCTATTTCCCCCTCCTCACAACCTATTTTCCTAGTTCTGGTACAATGCACTGCATATGTAGGGGTCATCCCCTGAGTACTGGTCCTATAAAAAAAAAGTAACGCCTCCATTTCTGCATTCTAAAAAATCTTCTCTCTTTCATCGCCATGCTGGTCTTCGCCGTTCTTGAAGCGATAAAAGCACTCTCGGCGCGTTTTTTGACTAATAGCGCCTCACCACAGGTATTTCAATGCAATCGATGAACCTCAAAATCAGATTTTTTTAATTAAAGCAAAAAAATTAAAGAATTCCCCAAATTACGAGAATGTGGCATGTTTAATCGAGAATAACTTTATGATTCAGGCACAAATTGTCTAATATTACGATGTCGTTATGTTTACTAATATCTAAGCTTATTGTATGGCATATACGAGCTGTTTGTATCAACTACCATTCATCTATTGCAGAACGGCGGAAACAAAATTGTACACCTAATATTTTTGTGTTGTCAGAGAAACTATAAAATCAATAACCAAAATCACAGAATGTGCTTAAAGAAAAAAAATTTAAAATAATGCCAACATTTATGCAAGATTTCTCTTCTTAAAGTTTTTCCTCCCTAAACACCTTCAACTTCAGCAAGTGTTAACTATGCAAAAATGTTTAAAGTTTGAGCATAAAAATCTGTGAATAATCTCATCCTGTTTTGCTGTTTTTCTTTCGGCATTACAAAACATCATATTTTAATCATTAAAAAAGTTTTAAACTTTTTTCTTCCGAACATTTTTTTTTATTTATATATTTTTTTAATTTTTCTTTCATTTTCTTTATAGAGAGATGTATGAGTCCTGTTTTTTTTTTTTTTTTTTTGTTCTTTCACCTCATACTTTTCTCGAAATGGCGTTTTTTTATCTCTGTCTTTTAACTTTAAAAAAATTTTAATTTCATCAGCATTTTTTTATAAAAAAATTCTTGTCGTTACCTTTTGTCTAGTTTTTGTTGTTGTTTTGGTTTAATATAAAATGCTGTTTATAAACTTTTTATAATTTTGCACTTAACGGAAGTGGTTGAAATTTTTCAGCTGAAAATAGTTTGCTTTCCACAGCAGATCTATTGTTTTTCTTGCGACGGACAGTTCATTTTATGGACGAAAAATAGCAGTTAATTAAAGAGGAAACTAAACTTAAAATTTTTTTTAATAATAATAATGAAAACATTTTGACTAAGAAAAAAAAAAACTGTAACGAATTTTAATCCCATTTGGGAGTCGTTAAACTACTTATTATAAATGTGCACGCACATCCAAACAAACAAGGTAATACTTAAAACATAATACATAAACAAATAAACATACATGATACAAAGAAGACAAAATTCCAAGTAATTCAACCACCAATGATTTTACTTTGTTGTTGCTTTTTTATTATTGTTGTTGCGTTCTTATTATTTCACAAGCATGTATGTGTGAGTGTGCGTAGCAATTATGTTTGTACAGTTCAATCTGGAACTCGCGTTACCTAGAAGTCTCACGAACAATGTAAAAGGTTATATAGAACTATAAATAGCAGGCAAATGTTCGGCAGAAGCAGAGTTTAATTTTAAACGTTTTGCAAGACAGTAATAAGTCCGAAAAGAAGCTAATCAAGCATGTTAATACGTAGTGGTATGAAGAGTAAATAAAGTTCCGGTCTTAAGTACTGTGTAGCAAACAAGTGTCTCGTGTTATTATTTCATTTGCAGAACGGGCAAAAATATTTTTAAATCTGAAAATATGACAATATATACAAACTATGTATCTATACACAGAAAAAAATTATAGTAAATATACGAGTAAAATTCGTAAAATTTTTGCCTGGAAAAATAACACCAAAGACGTAACCGTATACAAGTATATACGAAAAGATCATTCCAATGCAGAAAGTTTGAGCCACCATGCAAAATGATGAGAAAACATACTAGCCCACTAGCTTGTAACATAATAATAATATATAGTTCATCTAACTAAAGGGTAATTTACATACTAAAGCAAAATGTTAAGATTTTGAGGGATCAAAATATTTCAAAATTTATCTGTTTTGGATCACAGAGTTTTTAAAAGAAGGTGAGGATCACATAGCAGAGGTAACGCTCCATTGTAGCCTCTTACAACCGAAGTATCCTGAAGCTTACGCCTAGTTGTTGCTTACGGCTGCTGGATGGCTCGTTGATTTTGCACCTCTGCCGCTGCACAGCAGCTTTAAGTTGATGATGTTGTTGTTCTTCATGTATAGCTTGCTGCCTCCTTGCCTGTCCCGGGGTTTTGCTTTGACGTATTCCCAGCCAGGGCAGTCTGTTTTTCGGGTAAAGAGGGAAAGAAGTCTCTCATTTGTTGTAGCAAATAAAACTCTATGGAGGCGCATCACTTATGTTGTATTCGCTTCCGAAACACTACCCCGGGTGGTTTTGCCTACAGTTCACCTGGACTGATCATGGTTGTGGTGCCTATCTTGGCTGAAACTTTGCGGCTATGGTTTAAACCTAATGTCGCAGCAAGAAGGAGTGAGTATCCCTGATAATTTTGTGATGCATGGCTTTTTCCGGGGGTTAACACCCCCCAAAGGTGCTGTTGTCTTGCAACAGATACATGTACTAAAAGGAATGGTTGATGGGTAAGTTGGTTTAAGGGCTAATGCTCTTAGTAGACTTTGGCTTACCAACTCATTAAGCCTTGTATTCCACTGATTGCTAGGAAACTGCATAGAGGAGGGATTCGACCGCACTCCTCAACAAGAAGTTGCTCATATGGCTACAAACATATGGCAGGAATTGCTATCTGCGTGTGCTGATGAATCGTGAATAATTCGCTCCGTGGAATTGGTCCATCATCAGATAAGGCCGTAAAGATAGGTGCTGACGTAAGTATTTTTCACTATTGCTAGCCCACAAAGGTTCTTGCCTTTGAGGGCTAGCTGTTCGAGGTTTAAAACTTAACAGTCAGATTATCTGACCAGAGGCTGTCGTTTTCTTGTACCTTGAAAGCGTGAAGCTCCGGGGATTTTGTTATTGCTATGGTGAGGGAAACTTGTGGCTTAAAACTCAAATGAGAGGAGAGTTTTCGAACTTGTTATGGAGCTGCACTGCAACCGGTTGCTGAGACTCTGAAACCGGAAGGAGTGTTAGAAAGGCTCCGCTCCATGTCATGGGAGAGGACATGCACCATTAAAAATGTAATCGAAAATGCTACCCATGCATGACAATTTGTGCGTTGCGTGACGATTTGCCATGCATGATGACGTCTGCGTGAACGTTTTGTTTTAATCTAGGCACGTTAGATATCTTCAGATTCGGTAAACTAACGTTCCCTCCGGGAGCAGGTTTTGCGTTGAGGTACCAAACCAAAGTTGAAGTTTCTCATTTGTAGTACCAAATAAAACTGTGCAAAGCCACATGAAGTACGAGTGTGTTGTATTGGACTTCCAAAACTCTCACTACGGGTTAATTGGTAGAACAGATATCAGTAAAGCAAAGGAAGTTCTGTTTGTAGGTCATCCCTGCGCAAAGGTGCATTTCTTGGCTACAAGGCGCTGGCTGTGGCTTAAATCCACAATCGCAGGAAGTGGAACTAGTTTCCCTGATAAGTATGGTTCAATGCCGGTCTTCGGGCGCTAATAACAACCCGAGGTGCTCTTGCAATAGATAATGTAAGAAACCAGAAGTAATGGTTAGACGGGTGAGTTGGTTAAGGTCTGATACGATTGACGGCTGGGAATTTGTATAAACGAGCGATTAGAAGGCCCGAACTATTTAGCAACCGGTTTGTCTATATGGGTAAAAACTTATAGCAAAAACTTGCGACCTGTGTGAACCTTGCAAAACACACAGGGTCCGGTGAATCGTGAACACATCAACACGTGAAGTTTACTACCATCAGATTAGACCGACAATACAGGTATTGGTGTAAACCAATTTCACAGCTTGTCACCTCTCACATTATCCTGAGACACAGAATTCAATGTGTTAGCAAAATAAAACTATCAAGCTACATATTATAATGGATTTAAAATTAAATAAAACATACACGCGAAGCTATGGCTTCGATAAATCATTTATTTTATTATAAATTTTGGACTGTGACCACATCTAGATTGTTTAAGTAGTTGATCCTTTTAAGATAGTTTTCGCCACATTGGGAAATGTTGGTTCAAATACTTTAACGTTAGGGGATACCGTCTTTGATTAAGTCCCACAAAAAAGTTCAGACATGGCAAATGATTTTATCTCTAGTGGCCGATTGACTGTGCAAAAACGTGAATCCGAAATCTGTTTTCTCATATTGCTCGAGATACTGTCTTTTTAAACACATATCACTCAGTCTATCATAATGGCATAATGAAAGCCCATTTGCTGACAGCGCCGTGGAATCGACAAGTTCGGATTATCCACCTACCAATTAGAAGATGCACAGGTCCGTCCATATATGAAGGTTTCCAGTCTGTTTAAATTTATTTATAAACTTGCCTGTTCCTTGCACACTAGGCCAGTTTTGGTAGTCGTAACCATCCCTTAAGGCTTGAAAATTGGCCATGATTTAATCACCACATTTGTGATAAGTTTAACCAACTTCAATGAAGCTTTTCGCATGTTAGCTTATTAATATCCACTATTACATATAAGTTTCGACAACCATGTATTACTTTTACATAAAATTCTCAAAAGTTAAAAAATATAAATTACGAAACAGCTACTCAATTATTTTTTTCTGTTCTTCATTGGTCTTATTGTTTCACACCAATTATTGTTATAATTAAAAATAATCCTTCTTCTTGACTGAAGTTCGACTAGAAGTTAATATCGTACATATCAAACTTTTTTATTCAAAGTCCCTTTTATGCTTAAAAATATTCTTTTTTGTTGCTTCAAAAATTCACATATGACGAAACGAAAGAGTTAAGAACTGCTGCTGTTTGCTTAAAAATTATTGCAAAATAAATAAAAAATTTATAGAATTATAAAAACCTATTTTCGTTTTGTTATTTTGGTGTTATAACTATAATATTTTTGAATTAGGATTTGCGTATGGAAAATTTGTAGCACTGAGCCATTCTTTGTTACTTTTGGACAAATTTTTTCAAATTACAAATCTACTGAAGTATACTTAGTCTTAGCATTATATGAACCAATATAATCAGAAATAGCACACGCGAAACAAATAGTAAATTTTCATAAAATACTTGGACTCTACATCGCCAAGGGAAGGAAGTTTGTCCAAGTTAAATTTTCGTTATCCTACTAGCAGCTGGTACTGTAAAATTGGCCATCTTAAATCCATCGCCGATTAGACAAATGCAACCAAGAGTATTCAGTTTTATAATGATGGTATAAGTCACTTTGCTTTAACAACCAATTGAAAAAAGAGGCGTCTTTTTAACTTTTCTTAACCTTAAGTCACCTCCAAATATGCAAAAAGTGCAACGTTGCTCTTTGCATCAAATGTTTCGAAAATATCACTTCTTCAAAATTCAATATAGTAATATGAACATAAAATATAAATACATATTTTTAGTCTTTGTATCCATTAATTGTACCAACAATTTTTTCTTATTTGAAATGCGTTTAATTTAATACAAATTAATTTATTATGATTTTATTTTAATAAATTTTAGCTGCTACGGACTTTTTTGTCACAAAATTTATTAGTTTTGCTCAGATAGTCTACGGGACAATATAAAATGCAAACAGCCCACAGTTACTTGCAGTGGTGGCCATTAATTAAAACATTCTTGGTAGCAAATTAATTTACGGTTTTGATGATATATCTGAGATTGAGTCGTTAGTTAACTAATGTTTTACATCTGCCCGCCTCCGCAAAACTTCATAAAATATTTTTCCAAAATCTTATTGGTTTCTTAATGTTTTTTCTGACAAAAACCAATCTGGATTTAAAAATTATTTTTGGAGACAAAAGTTTTTCTGTGCGATTCAGTCATGTAAGGTATCTTCATTTAGCCGCCGTCTAATAGTTACAGATAATATACTGATATCATATGATGATTCTAAGTCAGCTTTGGAGGCCCTCACGACTATTTTATCGTCTCTGGCTCTACTGTACGAGGTTTTGAGCTCCCAAAATTATCGAAATTGCTCATTGCATTATAAATTTTGCCTTTAGAATAAGCAAGTAAGTAAGAAAATTCATTCACCGTCTTCACGGAGCTTCTGAGATTAATGATTACCTTCCTTTCTTCTTCGGAGAAACTTTGTCTTTTTGCCATGACTGGTTACTAATATTGGGGTATTGTTTTGCTGATATCATGTAAAACATACTTACCTACAAGTTTTCACAAAAAAATAATTTAGATATTAAACTAATGTTACTTAAATAGCAGAACTGAAAATGTTTTAATTATATGTGCAGTAGAAAAACTACCCTTTCTCTAAATAATGACTTACTTTTTCATAAAGCTAAACAGAAAATGAATGTAAAGCAAGAACCAAGGACAAGAGAAATCAAAAGTTCCATTGCAATAAGAATAGATCATATAAAATACAGAAAGAATGAGAAATCACATTTATGCTTTAATTACATGTCCACCACTGTATATATAATGGCATCCACAGCCCATTCCCGTTCAAATCTCACAAATTCGTTTACACTATAAGGATTATATGGCTAAGGTGACTTACTGTGTTCAATTTCATACTTCTAACTAGTTTAGATCGACGTGGGCATTAATGGGTTAAGCGCTCCATATTCGTATATGCCAAAGCTTTCACGACATTTAAAACTATTAAATGAATAACCCTTTAAACTGAAGAGTTGGGCGACTAAAGTTTAGAGTAGTACCAACAATTTTTTAATGTAAAACGATACAACAGCTGTGCTGTTTCCATCCATTTGGTACAGTTTACCGGCGATTAATTTGTTCAACAATTGCAAAACACTGCGAAAGACAAACGAGGCAAATAATGCTGTTTTAAACGGAAATAATGTAAATTTTTTATCAACTCTAGCATTGTTACGACTCTACGCTCTACTCTCCTGGAAAAAGAGTTGTGCAACTTCCGTGAAACAACTCGAGACGGAAAATGTACAGTAAAAACTTTAAGGTGTTCAAGCAAACAATTATTGTGATTTTTTTAAACAAACTTTACTTCGTTAGTTAAAATAATTTGATGATTGTTTACTTTACTGGGCAAGGCTTTTGAGTACTCGTAAAATTTAAATATTTAGTTTTCAGTTCTTTGTTGTTGATGTTTTGCATGTTTGTACAAATAAACAAAATTTTTTGTTATCAATAGCAGCAGCAGGAGAAGAGCCATTTGCCCTTTTGCCCTTTGATGCCAAAAATTCATTTCGCAAAAGGTTAATCCTTCGACCATGTACTCAACTTGCAACCACCATCACCTCTAAATTGCCATATTGCTGAATTCAAGCACAACTTTCTTTAAGCAACATCTGTAAATTTGTTATTTGTTGTTATTTTCAAACTCTTCTTATGCTTCTGCTTCAAGTAAACTTCCTTTTTACACGGGCCATAGAAGAAAACGGCAACAGCCGTAGTGGCAAAAATTATGAGAATGAAAAAAGTGAAAAACTGTAATTAAAATTCAATTAAGGAATTATTTTCAGTTTGTTGATGGTATTAAGTAAACAGCAGCAATATTTATAACTAGAGTTTCAACTTCTTCTACAGGATGTAGCTGCTGTTGTAGCAGAATGTGTCAGAAGAGGAGCCAGGAAAAAGCAAAGGTCGAAAAGTTTTTCCACATCGATTGTTGTTTAATTTATGATTATTAGTTTTTGCTTTTTGTTGCCGAGTTCAGTTTAGGTAAATAGTTTTTATGTTTGGTCATTTATTTTAATGATAAAATATATTCTGTCTTAGAAACTTTTAAATTTTTACAATTTCTCTTTAAATACAAACGAAAGTTATCATTAAGGAATTTTTGATAATCACATACTTAAAGTATTTTTATTTTCATTTAATAAAAAAATTTTATTTTTTTATGAACTTAAAGGGCGTAAAGAATTTAATTCGATTATACAAATTACTTGCTCACACGGCTGCCATATTTGACGATTTATCGTCATTTTGACGATTTTGGGTGCTGAAAATATGATATTAAAGATTTGACGATTAAATTCTGTTTCTGACGATCATTATAAATCGCGATTTTACTTTTATATCTTTAACTATGATTTTACAGCTACATTCATCAATTTCTAAGATATTTTAGCTAAGGAATGAAAATAATAGCTATGGTATATTTATGGGTTGCCAAAACTAAATTTCTTTAGTTTATAGTTTTCTTGGGATAAAATTTTTATCAACTAAATTCGCCAACAAAAACTAATTTCGGAAGATACCAAAAAATCAAGAATATTATAACATTTATTTTACTTATATCCTTTTAAAAAATATATTGGAAAAATAATAGCAACATAACAGAAAAAAATGCAATTAAGAAAAATAAATTTAAAAATAACGCTTATTTTTTTTATCAGACTGTATTATATTGCTTATATTGAAACAAAACGTTGTATGGATATTGATTTGGTGCAACCGAAAAACAAGACAACACCGAAAATACAAAAAATCGCACTACTAAGGAATTTCTCGCACAAAAATTCCAAAAAACACTAACAACAGGGCGAAACACATCAAGTTGACAACGCTGATGATGATAATTATTATTCATTGAGATTTATTGTACCTATTTTGGTTTACTGTTTTTTTTTTTTTTTTGCTATTTTCTATTGCGCTTTTAGTATACGATGTCTGATCAAAAAATAACCCTTACATTAAATTTTTTCAAAAAGTTGTTATTTATCATTCCAATAATCCATCTTGTCCCCTTCAAAGTAATTCCGCTCAGATATAATACACTTACGCCAGCGTTTTTTCCAATCCTCAAAACACTTTTGATACGCGCTTTTTGGTATCACCAAGAGCTTCTGTATCGATTTTTCGTGGTAGTGAAAAGCTTTTAGAGGAAGAAATATAGAGCCAGAGCCATGAACACCGATATATAAAATGTTTTGATTGGACTAAAAATGGCGACACAGTGAACAAAATACTAAAAGGGCAGTACTTTAAAGGCGTGAAAAAAATGAAAAAATTATTTTTGGAATTAATTTATTGAATTTTTGTTGAACTTTTTGTAATTTTTAAATTAGATTTTTGGTTTGTACATTTGTTTTTCTTTGGTAATTTTTTCTTAAGAAGGATTTTTTTACAATAAAAATTTGCTGCGATCAATAATTTTTGATTGAAGAATACAAGAAAAATAATAATCAAATCCTTAGCTGGGGGACACAACAAGCTGTTTCGTAGTCGCTACACTACTCATCAGCACCCATTCGGATTTGAGCTCGGGCTATGACGTATCATGAACTGCTGCATTAAGCTCTCAGCCACCGAGCCATTTTTGGAATTGTTCTTACATTTTCTTTAATTCTAGGAGGTGACTGACATAATTTTTTTTCGAACTTCTCTAACAGCCTGTTTATATGACACGACCCGTTGATATAAAGCGCTAACTTTGTAAGTTTTTAGTGGTTTTGGTTTACAAACCGTGACTATTGACGATTAGTATTAAAAAACGTAACATCTGTCAATTTATTTTGGTTCGTAAGACGCGAGTCGTCTCACCATAAATGTCAAAATCGGCGAATGGAGAAACATGCTCGTCAGTAGTTAATGTGTAGAAAGTGTTATAAATGATAAGCAATTATAATAAAAATAGTCATAAATAATAAGAAAACTAGGAATAGAAATTGCAATAGAACGTTCTAAGAATCTCTCAAATTTCTGGAGACCTGAACTGAAATCGTTTTTTCGTTGCATACAAATGTTTTGTATACATACATATATACATACATAATAAAACATACACATATACAATATAAAACTTGCAACAATTTTTGTTTGTTTATTTGTTTTTTCCAATGAGACCGCCATAAAAAAAGCCTTTCCACAAAATATTTTTTTTTATTTATTTACGTATACATACATGCGTATGTATGTATGTTTGTCAAGTATGCTTAGAATAGGATTGCCGTTTTTTAGGTTGAAAAAAATTGTTTGGTATGGAAAATGTAAACAGATACTATTATTTCGCATGCTGGCAACAAAAAAATATCATAAATGTTTGACATATGCGCGAATTTACGTAAGTTGCAGCACACAATAAAGTTGCTTTTTATAGACCCAATTTCTTACGTACTCGTCTATGAATCGGCTCGTCGCGAGTTAGCTAACTCGTATACTATAAACAGGCTGTAAGGCAAAGTTAAAAGATTTGTGTTGTGTATTACTGTTAGTTCCTTTACAAGTTTCAAAGAATGAAAATAGAGAAGTTTTAAATTGGAATGTGAAGATTGGTATGTGAAGATCTTGAAAAAATACAGGGATGAAAAATCGCAAGTAACAAAAAAGAAAAAAAGTACAAATAATTATTTTGATTAGTATTTTCGAAGACGCTTCATGTGTATGTACTGCTTTTACCGTTGATTGGAGGTTTGGTGATAGTCTTCTTAATACTCAAAATTGATGAAATTATCATATTTTAGGAGAACACGTTGAAAAAAATATATGGTTGATATGACAATATCCTAAAGGCAACATACTATTGTTGAATTATATAGTTGGTAGGAAAAACATTATTTTGTTTTATTTGAACTCCATTTATTGATTTTCCGTAACATAGTTTTGTAAGAAACATTTTATAAATAACTATACTAAATTCTGGTTCAACATTGGAACTGGAAGCAACCACAGTATTGATAAAAGTTACAATGATAATGTGCACCTAACCATGTTATTATGCCAAACATTCATATTACTTTCAATATACAACCATATTAATTTCATAAACTGATTTTTTGGCATAAAACCATATTTTTGTCATTACTCACAATATTAATTAAAAAAGGCCGTTTTTAGTTAAAAAATATTATTTTATTTATTTCAATATTAATAAAACGAAAATATTATACGTATGATATATTTTTATAAATAATTAGCGATATATAGTCGGGTTCCAATACAATATGGTTCAATGGGTTCTAGTACCTGTTAGCTGAAATGAAAATAATTTATTAAGTATTTCGTCTATAAAATTCATATGTGTAACCATAGGTGTAACATTGTATGGTTTTTCACAACAATAGTATGGTTCGTCATTAAAATTATTGTAGTTGGGACAATAGCATGGCTAGGTACAACCATAATATGATTGGCCGACAATATCTTTAAATTTGCCATAGTATTGTCGGTTACGACACACGCACAAATTTCAACATCTTAATTTTCTGATTTGTGCAAACGTTGTACACGCAGTTTTTGAAGAATTTTTCTTTTTTCTTCTTATGTAGATCAATAAAAAATTTTTCTTTTACTTAAAATCCATAGCACAACTTATTTTCATAAAACAAAAAATAAAACTAGAAGAAAATTATATGTCATCGACTAATATAAAAAATCGTTAATGCTGGCAATAGTAAGTTAATTTAAACTATGATTTGTTACATCTAATTAATCGTATCATACATATGATAAATTGTGATTTTTAAAAATTTACATACAATGTTAACATTGCATGTAACAATATTCAGAATCTAGTAGGTGGTAATAAAAGATTTGCAGAAATGCACACGAAAACATGTTTATGGGGAAACACAATATAATTAAATCGATAATCGGCTGTTTTTAACAATAATACACAATCTTACGGCGCATATAATAATGTTGCTGTAACCATTATTCAAACAGCCTTTTCTTTGCGTGAACTTTCGCTCCAATAGGAAAATATTTTGTTGGTTTTTGGGTTTTGAAAACTTTACAGAAAATCACGCTTTAAAATGTACCTATTTTTACTTTACTTTTAATACTTCGATGCAAACCAGAGTCCAACCAGGCTCTTTTTTTTTTTATTTTTTATATAGCTAGCGCATTGTTGTTTCAAATAGCCTCCTGAAATTTACTTACAGAAATGGATTTCTTATGACGTACATCAAACGAGGTCTGACTAAGAAAAATATTTGTAAGAAATTTACTTTAAGATAATGTTTTAGTAATGCATTCAGCTTTTTTTTAGAAAAGTTGTCTGTATGGATTGAAAGCTGTTTGCGTGAGTTTTTAGAAGAAAGTTTTTACATTCAACAAATTACCTTGTGAGTTCAGCCAATATTTCTTTTAAAAAAATTTCTTAATATTCATCGTAATATTAAATAAAACATATGGGCAGAGAAACTTTCAAGTTACTTTATATTATTCAACTATTAAATTGAAAATTAAGCTATGTATTTTAATAGAAAAACTTGGCATCATTTTAACCTCCGACTAAAACAGAAACAAATATGTATTTATTGATAACTTTCCGCTTCAATAGCAAACAAATCTTATGAATTTATAATCACGTAACAGCTGCGTTTCTTTTAACGATTCTTGGAAAAGAAATACCTTATTTTCTTACACATACATAACAATCGTTTGAGCTGTCTGATAACAAACAACAACATTTCAGCAACAAAATAAATAAATACAATTTTTTGCGCAACCTTAAACTAAAAATAAAATAAAAGCGTGTTAATGTAATGGAAGTAATTTACGTCAACTTAACAAAATCTATGGGAAATCAAAAAAACGCACAAACGAAAAATTCTAACGAAAAACTGAAACGAATTCTCCCCAAAAATAAGCACACATTTTTACGGTTTCGAAACATAACCCAACAAGTGCAGGAAAATAGGTAACGTATGCATGTGTGTGTGTGTGTAGAAGAGGTAAACTAAAGTGTAGTATATTTTTGGGAGTTGGGTGTGTGTGTGCGTCTCAGCATGTTTGTTAAGTAGAGATTGTTTTTATGGTTCTGAAGCTGTGAAAACATTGAATGCGTTCTTATTTATTTTTCCTCCTCTTTAACCAAATCGTAAATTCAGAAAAAAGTATCGTATTTCCCTCCAAAAGAAAAGTTAAACATAAATTCTAATTTGTATGTGAATGTTACAGAAACACACTTCCACTTAAGAAAAGTAAACAAACTACAGGTTAATGGAAATGACATGACATGAAATTCAAAGACCTTCACGCGTATAGAAAGCAAATTCATACATATGTATGTGTTTTTTTTTTTTTTTTTTATATTGGACCAGTACTCAGGGGATGACCCCTACATATGCAGTGCATTGTACCAGAACTAGGAAAATAGGTTGTGAGGAGGGGGAAAGCGGGAGTAGTGCTTGTGAACATTTGACTTGAATTTTCCAACGTTATAACAGACAGGAAACACTTCTGCAGGCAACTTGTTCCACAGACGAAGCGTGCGGCTGAAAAACGAATTCTCTCTGTAATGCGTAGTGCGATCCCCCGGGCAATCAACCACAAATGGATGAGCTCTAGACGATGAACGCGTGCTACATAAGAATGTGCGAATTTCGGGAACAAGATCCCTAATCTCGTCAGAGCAAAATCCATTGTAGTAACGATAGAACAGAGTAACGCACCCCACACTGCGTCGATGCTCAAGTGAATCAATAGAGTTGGATACTGGATATCTAAGAAAAAAATATTTCATAAAAAAATCACAGCTGCTTCTATAACTTTATAAACTTTTTTAGGCTACTAATGCTTATGTAATAGGAAATATTTTAATTTTTGATAAATTACAGCTTAAAACGCTTATTCAGCAAACAGACTTAAGATGTCAGACTGCAGCAAATAATTAAAAAAAGGGTTTGATTCATTACAAAGCTTGCTTGTGCTTCCACAACGAAATTACTTTTTCCTTGCTCTATGAATGTAATATGAGCTTACGTAAAGCAAACAGATTTCTTAAAAAAGTTTTTAAACGCTAGTTAACCTTACTTGCCCGTACACACTTACACGTTGGGTACTATCAGTTACTTACGATTTCTTTCAAATGTTCACGAGCACAACACAACAGCACATAGCTTTTTGTTTGTGTGTTAGTTGGATCATTATATTTTCCACTCAATAACTTCATGTTATACTACATTTTTCTTGTTTTCCTGTTTAGCTGTGGCAAAATTTTCTTACGATAAGCAATTTTCTGTTTTTTTTTTTTCTTCTATTACCTTTAACTATTAAACATACCCTCATGAACTTTATATCACACAGTCTTATATACATACAAACATACGTGCCTTCTGACATACTAATGCGTACGTTTGAGGATGAAAGCTTAAGTTTCACTGCTAATAGACATTCTCACTCGTTCAGTTGATAAGTTGCTTATTATTTACTTCATTTGGCAGCTTTAAAGCAATATATTTTTCATTCTGTTTTGCTTACGTTAACAAAATTATAATGTAATAAGTTTTCTTTAAGAAAATCAAATAGTATAAGACACCTCTGTTCTAGTTAAATATTTATTTATAATACAGAAAATATGAACAGCAAAATATGATTGGAAAATTGTTCAATGTTTTATGAAAGTATTTTAAGCTTAAAGGTAATTGCAATTCCAATGAAATATTAGCGACTTATCGGCATTTTTTCAAACGCTTACAATAATAAACTTTCGAAAGCTCAATATGTTTTTGATGGTATTTACCTTATCACCGATTTTTATGCAATATTATGAAAAATATTTTAAAAAATCAATCGTTCAGAAACCAATTTATTGTTTCGCAAATAGCTGCTTTATAAACTTTGTTTATCAGGTACGCGATGACAAACAATAGACACAAAAACGACTTGATTCATTCTATCTGTGTCTGTGGAAATTGCAATATCAATATTGATTTCGCATTTGATTTCTTTTCATGCGGAAAGTAAAAAATTTTATAATAAAAGTTTAAAACAGTGTTTCCAATGCAAGTCTCTAAATAATTATTAATATACAATTAAGCCTGCATATAACTTTAATATTTTGCACAGATTGTGTATTTTAAATGCAGCTGAAAAATGCCACAGAATTTAAAAATGTTAAAGAGCTGAATTGCTTCACTAGAACTCTACCACGAAAATCGTTAAAAATGTTGGTTATATATGAAACAGTTTTTTCATAATAACTTTATTTGCTTTTTCTCTTAATAAGTCAAAATCTAATATATGTATATAGTTTAAAACCTAAAAAACACACATATAATCAAATAATTACCCGTATATTGCGGTGAAACTCCCAAAATTGGCTTTAGGAATCGCCAAAATTCCCCAGTTGTCTGGAAACAATATAACAACTTAAATTTTCGTACAAAATCGAATGGCCGTTAATAGTTCAGATACACGTTTCACGGTGCAAAACCAGTCAGCGAAGCGTTTCCCAATTCTTCTTTTTTCTCAAAATCGACTTCGTACAACCACAAAATCCCCTTCCCCTCTTTCTAGGAAGTGATCCGACATCTCCAATTTTCGCACTAAGGCAGCAACACTGTACATACAGTTTTATATACCTGCACACATGATAAAGGGTGGTTAAATTTCAAGGGCGGATGTTGATTTTGAATAAAGCACAAATCATTTAGGAAATGATTGTAATTTTATTTTATTAAGATATATTGGTATTATTCAATTATTTATGAAACAAAATATCGGCCAAATGGGCGCCGCGACCACGGCGGCACACCTCCATCCGATGGTACAAATTTTCGATGACCCTGAGGCATAATGGAGGTTCTATGCCGTTAATGTGCCGAATTATCTCATCCTTTAGCTGTTGAATTGTTGCTGGCTTATCGACGTACACCTTTTCTTTCAAATAACCCCAAAGAAAAAAGTCCAACGGTGTCAAATCACATGATCTTGGCGGCCAATTGACATCGCCATTACGTGAGATAACACGGCCATTGAATTTCTTGCGCAAAAGAGCAATTGTTTCGTTAGCTGTGTGGCAAGTGGCACCGTCCTGCTGAAACCACATATCGTCTACATCCATATCTTTCAATTCGGGCCATAAAAAGTTCGTTATCATCTCACGATAGCGAACACCATTCACAGTAACTGCCTGACCGGCCTCATTTTGGAAAAAATACGGCCCGATGATGCCGCCAGCACATAAACCGCACCAAACAGTCACTCTTTGTGGGTGCATTGGTTTTTCGCCCAAATGCGGCAATTCTGTTTATTGACGAATCCACTGAGGTGAAAATGTGCCTCATCACTGAAGATGATTTTCTTCGAAACTTTTCATAATAAGTCTGAATAACTTGAACACGTTGTTGGATTGTGTATCTCTCCATGGTTCAAATTGAACAAGTCTGAAATAGAGAAATGTTAAATAAAATTCGGAAAAAAGCTTGGCGTTTAGGTGTGGTTCACATTCAACATCGGCCCTTGAAATTTAACCACCCGATTTAAAAAATGCAAAGTAGTTTCATTCTCTTTTTATTACTTGTAATAAAGATTTTTGAAGTTTATTTTTAGAGAGAAATATAAAAAGGCGTTGCCACACAGTTGAATAAGGGAATTTACTCCTAGAATGGATTATTTCTGAAATGTGTAGTGCATTGTTCATATTAGAAAAAGCTAGAAATAATAAGCTCATGTATCTGCGGTCGTTTTGAAACCCGTGTTAGGTTAGGTTTAACAGGCTGCCAGCTATGGTAAAGCCAGCCCACTTGGGCCCAATTTGGTCCCAAAAACTAAAAGCACGGACTTCTGCTTGTTAGTAAACTTTACGATAGCATTCAAACGAATGCCTATTTTAAAGAAAATATTATTGTATTTAAAAGAAAATACTCTTTAGATATTAAAAACAAAGGGAAAAGTTTGACGCTTGTGGTTTAAAAGTATATAAATAATTATTCCTATTAGAATGGCCCAGGATGCAGCGACAAAACTAATGCACGTAACCTTGAATATTCTTCATTACATACAATAAGAAAAACCTACTTCCAAAAGATGTCATTATTTGTTTAAAGATCGAAAAAAGCATGTATAGCGAAAATTTGCATATAGTTTTCCGTCGTTTTCGTGCCTCCAAACTTGTTCTGGACGTGACTTTGTAACTTCTCTAACAAATGGCGCGGCTTAATTATTCAGTGTATTTAAAAGAAGGATTCAAAGGCAGGCTGCAGAAAGCGGACTAAAATCACACCATACGAAAGTGTAAAAAAGATCTTTATATCACGGAAAAATAGACTGGCCAGGTTGGAATTTGCAAGGGAACACATTAATTTGACCACCACACAAAGGAGTTCCTATTCCAATGAGTCCAAATTTAATTTAAAAGGTTCTGATAGATTAAGACTGATTAGATGACCGAAAAGCCAACGTCTTAATCCACGTTCTACTAAAGGCACATTGAAACATGGTATCGGTAGCATTTTAGTTTGCGGATGTTTTTCAGACCATTTTTATACATTTTAGATTTATGTATTTTATTTTAAAATTTTTTATTTATTTTTGTTAGAAGTCACAAATTATTATTATTTTCAGACACAACTAAAAAAAAACTGAAAACAAGGGAATGTATAAACTAATACGGTAGCGCAATTTTATGGAAAATGTCACAATCCTTGTACTTGTCAGATGGTGATTGTTAAAGAAAATTGAGAGAATAAAACTACCTTGTATTTTTTTATCATGACTGCACATGTAATAATCACTCATATGGCATGAATTTCGAGTGTTGCAAACATACAAACAAACAAACAAACGTAAAAGTGAAACTAATATAAGTGTGTGAAAAAGACCGCTATAACATGCACAATTTGTCAGTTTGTATAACAATTTGACAGTACTTATAAGTGATCTAGGTAAGAACATAAAATTATATCTTATAACGATATAATTAGGAAAAGTCAAAAATATATTTTTATAAACTACCATATCGAAAATCACCACGTATAGACTTATGCCCTTATTCATAAAAAATATTGTATGTTTATTAAACTGTTATTTGACAAATTTCTATGGAAGATTTGTCAAATAAGTGTTTAATAAACATACAATATTTTTTATGAATAGGGCCGTTAATTTATTAATGTTATTTTTAAATCACCAGACTACGTACTATAATACTTTGATCATAATAAGAAAAGGCAACTAAAGTCGTTATGACCTTTGTATACTTTCAACGTTTAATTAAAAACAAAAAGACGTGCATTTGTAAACAACATTCAATTCTACATTTTAGGTAAATAAATAAAACGTAATTTTTTAATTTGATTGACGACGAAAGTGGAAAGGAGCTGTCCTGCGACTTATATTATTAGTAGATTTCAAAAATGCTAAACACTAAAACAATCATAATGTTCATGATTTAGAAATTACATATCTGACAACTTAAAATTATTATTTTTAAAAAATTATGTAAATAAGCTGAATTAGTTGGTAATGCCCCAACGAAACACCGGGAATCATCTAATTTAAAAAAAAATTTTGTTGCTAGCAGTAATTTCAACATGAAAAACAAAAGGTGTTATGAGCAGTAAGTCAGCAAAATTAAATCTAATATAAAAAATAATCCAAAAATGTTTTTTTAACTTTAAGAACGAAGCGTAGAGTCTCATCTTACCCCACAAATATGAAATACAATGATAAAGCATATTCCTTGCTACTGCTTTTGCTGAGTTTTTCGCTTCAACGTTCTCCGCAAATGTTTGTGTCAATTCACAGAATCCGTGTAAAATCAGCAACATAGATTTTTATTTCTTCCGTTGTTGTGTCAATCGTTATGAAATATTTTAAATGTCTAAACAACTTTACTAAACCTGGACCGGATGGTACTCCGAGCTGTATTTTAAAAACTGTGCTGACTCAGTGGTCAGTCCATGTTATAATAATTAACAGAGCGTATGTTATTTGCAAAAGTTTAATTTAAATTATGTTATATTTTAATTTTTCAATTTGTTGATATTGCTAAGAACTTTTTTATGTGTATGAATTTTTTGACACCATTTTTGCAAATATTTTTTACAAAATTTTTTATTTTATTTTATTTTTTTTTTATTTTTTTTTCTTTTTTTAATATATTTAGTATTAAGATTTGAATACTTATTGTTAGTTCATTTTGAAGATTCAATAAACAAAAACGCTTAACAAAAAAAAAAAAACAAGAAACAAAATTTTAATTTACCTGAAGATGATAACAAACTGTTATTGAAATATACAAAATAAAAATTGTTAAACCTTTTTTATAAAAAACAACAAAAACAAAGGTCTTTAGCTGGAAGATTTAGAAGAAATTATTAATATAATTGTTGTTTACTTGAGCTTGAGGTCACTTGTTTCAAAATTATTCGTTTATTAATGTTTCGATATTTCAATACCCCCTTGTGTGTCTTCTTTAGGAAAATTTCTAAATTTTTGGTTTACAAATTTCTATAAAATTGAAAACAAATTGATGTAACAAAAAACAAATTATACATAGAGAAAAAATTTTTTAAACAGTAGTAACATTAACATTATTCATAGTATATATATTTTTTTTATTTTTATTATATTTTATAAAAAGAAAGAAATGAAAAGTTTTTTAAATAATCTAAAATAAAAACCTATTTATACGTTTTTAACTCCAGTTTTTACTCTTGTATATTAAATGTCTATAATTTGGGGCCAATCCGTCTATATCCTTTTTAAATTCACTCTTTTTTTCTAACGGTACATTAGTTATTTGTAACATTTCTAACATATATCTACGTTTAGAATAATTTTCCCTATTTAATATAGATGTACCCCCAAAATCTGGATTATGATTAAAATCGCGACAATGAGTTGATAACGCAGTTTTCTGTAAAGAATTATAGTTTCTGTATTTCTGGTCTGATTTATGTCCTGCTAATCTAGTCTTAAGTTTATTACCTGTTGTTCCTATATAAATTTTATCACACTTTATGTACTAAATTGGACTCTTCCAACTTTTTTAACTTTTCTTTAGTTTTTGCTAAAAAGGCAGGTAGGCTGTGTTACGTATTTTATGTGCAATTTTATACTTGCAACTATCATACATATTTGAGTTCTCCAATGACATCTGACATCCCAGGTACATAAGTCAATGATTTATATATAATTGGTTCAGAACATTCACATTATCTGAACTTCCTCTTATGTTGAATTGTCTTATCTACTTCCAAATGAGTTCATTAGGAAAACTATTATCACTTAATATATTCCTAATTATGCTCTTATTCTTCTTATGAAATCTATGATCACTGATTGTTAATATTATATCTATCAAATTCTTAGCTGTATTGATAATAAATTTTTTTGGATGTTTTGAAAAGTAATTTATAATTCTACTAGAAGAAGTTGGTTTTCGATACCAATCTATTAGTAACATATTTTTATTTCTTATAACTATTATATCCAAATAAGAAAGTGAAGAATTTGATTCCTTCTCAATAGTTAATTTAATATTTTGATCATATGAGTTAAATATTGATAACAACAAATCTATATTATTTTCATCTATTATACAAAACAAATCATCAACATATTTTGTGATAATTCTTGGCTTAACATTAAATTTTTCTAAGCATACATCCAATAACTTATCCATTATAATGTCCGCTACAATTGGACAATCTGTTGATCCCATAGGAAGTCCTTTCTTCTGTGAATATATCTTATCACCATATTGAAAATATCTGTTATCAATTATACAAAACTTCATGATACGCAAAAATAAGTCTTTATTAATAACAGTGAATTCAGAAATTCTTTCCCAACTTTTTCTGTAATCGCTTACTCAACTGGTATACTAGGAAATAATGGAACAACGTCAAATGAAATTAGTTTTTCATTATCTTGAATTGTCAAATCTTTAACTTTTTCTTTCTTCTTTAAATTATTAATAATTTTTTCTTGAAATAAATGCATGTTTCATGCATTCAAATCCCGAATTAAGTATACTCAGCTTTAAAAGTAAAAAAGTGGCAGCACATAAATAAATTCTGACAGCTGTTAAATTTTCCAGCCGTTGCTATAATTTTTTAGACAAGCTTTATAGCACTAGCTAAGTGTTATTCACACTTTTTCTAGTTTTAACTAGTAGTTTTAGCTAGTACTGAAAAATATAAAGCTAGTGCTACTACGTAAAGCTATGTAGCTTAAGCTACATTTTTTTCACTCGGCCCAATATGTATTTTAAATGTGTTGAAAGACAATTTGCAACTAAAGACAGTTCTTCTGCGATATATTTTTCGGCAATACCAGGACATTGATCTGAAATACAAATCGAAAATAGAGCAACCGTGGCTGATATGAAACTTCTTTTACCTTATTTTGGATTTGGCGATACGAAAAAGATAGATCAGTAATTTTATTGACTGGAAAATGGCTCTAGTCGACGTGTGGAACAAGACCCTCACGAGGCTACTCAAAAATGGAAAATGGACCTAAAGACATAGTTAAGCAGATGGGAAGCCAATTCAAATACCAAATTGCCAATTTCTTTAAGTCTGCAGGCAGTGTGCAAAATAAGCTGACATATTTTATAGCTGTATAAATAAATTAATTAGCAAATAAACAATTTTCAACTTTTCATAAATTATGAGTTTTTTGTTTATTTATTTGTTAATACTTATATACCTAAAAACAAGGTTTCTGTTAAATAAAAACAATTCTTACAAATATTATACGTGTATCTTATGTACATCATTTTTAGTTATTTTACAATAAGCCTTGAAACTTGGAATTCACATGTGAAAGGCATAAAAATACACTAATTATTAAAATATTTTGGTTGCCCAATCTACTGTCTTCGGATGGATTGTGACAGGGCAAATTGATTCTTTAACCCCCTGTAAAATTGTTTCAACGTTCTACAATGAAATCAACCTCAACCTCCAACTAACTCGGTTTTGGGAGTTGGAGGAAGTTCGTGAAGTTAAACAACTCTCTGAAGAAGATTTGTATTGCGAAGATTTATACCAAAAAACGACGTACAGAAATGAACAAGGAAGATTCGTAGTTTCACTTCCGTTTAGAATAGAATTTCCGGTTAATCGGAACTTAGCAGACTCGCGTAAAAACGCTATTGCACAGTATATTCGTAATGAAGCCCGTTTGTTGAAACAACCCCACGCAAAATCTCTCTACGATCAAGTTATCATGGAATACTTGACCCTCCGCCATATGGCGAGAATACAACCCAATTTATCTGCATGCTCTAATGCTTCATATTATTTCCCCCATCACGCGGTGCTAAAGCCAGATAGCACGACAACGAAACTCAGAGTTGTCTTTAACGCATCCAACCCCTCAGCCAATGGCATAAGTCTGAACGACATTCTATATGCCGGCCCCGTCTTACAAGCTGACCTTACAATACTCATTCTGAGATGGCGGTTCTTTCGTTTCGTATTTACTGCAGATATCGAAAAAATGTATCGACAGATATTAGTAGATCCAACTCAAACTGCATTTCAACGAATAATCTTTCGCAGATCACCCGATGAGCAGCTCAGTGACTTTGAAATGCGCACCGTTACCTTTGGCGTCAATTGCGCTCCATATTTAGCCATAAGAACCTTGTTAGAACTTGGTAAACAGTGTGAGAAAAAATACCCAGTCGTAGCAGATATTCTAAGGAAATACATGTACGTTGACGACGTGCTTTTCGGTGCCCATGACTTAAGCAACGCCATTCAAGCGCGCAACGACCTTGTAAAGGTTCTAATCACAGCTGGTTTTACTCTCAAAAAATGGGCATCAAACAATGAAGATATTCTGCTAGATATACCCCCGACAGATCTTTTAGACTCCAATTTCTTAAAGCTATCTGATTCTAGTACTTCAAAAACCCTAGGTCTTAGATGGAACGCAGGAAATGACTATTTTTATTTTAAGCCCCTTCAACTCCCTGTTCAAAGTCTTTTCACCAAACGAGCAGTTTTATCCGATATTGCGAAACTTTTTGACCCCGTCGGTTGGCTTGCCCCCAAAATCATAGTTGGAAAAATAATAATGCAACAGATTTGGAAGGATAAAACTGAGTGGGATGAGGAAATTTGCCCTTCAACGCTCAAACAATGGAAAGCGTTTCTTGATGATTATTCGGTTATTGGAAATATTAAAATACCACGTTATGTTGGATACGATCCATGCGCTTCCATAGAGCTTCACGGTTTTTGTGATGCCTCAGAGAAGGCATATGCCGCCTGCTTATACCTTAGAATCGAATCCCCAAATGGCAAAGTTTCCACTCACCTTTTGTCAGCAAAGACAAAAGTCGCACCCGTTAAATTTATCCGCTACCCCGAAAAGAACTTTGCGGCGCCGAGTTAATGGCTAAAATGTTCAAGGCCCTACGAAGTCAAATCTATATAGTATATCATCGTATATATATGTGGTCAGATTCCACAATAGTGCTTTCCTGGCTTCAGAAACCCGCCTTATATTGGAACACCTTTGTAGCAAATCGTGTATCACTAATAGTTGAAGCACTAGAAAAGGAAGTCTGGTACTATGTCGAATCGAAAGATAACCCCGCTGATTTAGCGTCCAGTGGAATCACAGCTAGAGATTTAGCGACAAATTCTCTTTGGTGGTATGGGCCCTCATGGCTCAAATTGCCACATTCAGCCTGGCCGTCAAATAATCCTCAACTTGAAACCCAAGAAGAAATGCGGCCTATAAAATCGCACTTAAATCAAATTCCTCTGGGCGATATTTTGGATCGATTTTCGGACTTTCCAAGAGCCCTGCGAGTACTTTGTTATGTATTTTGGTTCTTCCATCGGCTTTCTCGCAACCATAACTTCCAATACAATACGACGGACTTACTCCAGTCTGAAATGAATTACGTAAAAGGCCGATTAACTATTGTATGCCAGAAAACACACTTTCTAGAGTATGAATTTCTGTCTCGAGGAGTCATCTTGCCAAGAAAAAGTAAACTTTTGACTTTGAACCCCTTCATGGATCCAGATGGATTTATGAGAGTTAATGGGAGACTCTCACAATCCCCCACACTTAGTTACAACGAGCGTTTTCGAAAATATTGCCGTACAACAGTAAGTTCACTCGGCTTTACTTAGAAATGCTTCATAAAGCCTCGATACATGGTGAAAACGCGCTTTTATTACGGCTCATGCGGCTTGAATTTTGGGTACCCAAATTAAAAAATCTCGTTTAATTCATTGTTCGGAACTGCAAAGATTGTATTTTTTTCGTCGCACGCGTAGTCAACAGATAATGGGCATTCTACCTCCTGAAAGAACTGCACTAACCCGCCCTTTCACTAATACGGGAGTGGATTTTGCAGGGCCTTTTGACATCAAGTCTTACGCAGGCCGCGGATGCAAGCTGACGAAAGGTTATGTGCTTGTATTTATCTGTTTTGCGACAAAAGCCATTCATTTAGAGGCTACAAGTGAAATTTCAACCCCGGCTTTTATGGCAGCATTCGCCCGCTTCTTTTCGCGTCGAGGGTGTCCTCATGCAATATACTCTGACAATGGAACTGCTTTCATTGGAGCAGCTAATAGTCTTGAAGAAGATAAAACCCAATTTCTCAACTTTGTTCGACAAAACCTAATATCCCAGTATGCTTCTCAGTCCGTTGAGTGGTTTTTTATCCCTCCTGGGGCTCCACATATGGGCGGATTGTGGGAAGCAGGTGTAAAGAGCTTTAAATCTCACTTTAAGAAAATAACCCATATTCAAAAATTTACATATGAAGAGTTCTCTACAATGCTCATTCGAATTGAGTCTTGATTAAACTCACGGCCGTTAAGTCCCATGAGTGATAACCCTGTTGATACGGTTGCTTTAACCCCTGGACATTTCCTAATTGGTACCCCACTCTTAGCGCCCGTTGAACCAGATTACTCACAGCAATCTATCAGCTATGCCAACAGGTGGCAAAAGTTAAAAATCCTACACCATCAACTCGCTATCAGATGGAAAGAGGAGTATCTCAAAGAGCTCCATAAGCGCACGAAGTGGCAGTTACCTCAACATGACTTTGCTGTAAACGACCTGGTCGTTATTCGACATGACAATTTACCCCCAAATAGAAAAGTATAGAAAAGACGATACGTGGGCCTGACTCCCGAGTTAGGGTTTGCGAAGTGCGCACCTCAAGCGGTCTAATCACCCGACCAATAGTCAAACTAGTTTTACTTCCCAACATTGAACATTAGTAATCGCTTTTTTCCACTTTTTCAGCAAGATGTCCACTCCACCACGACGGTTGAGAACTAATCGCCACAATACTGCCGACGTACCCAATAATAAAAAAACGACTGCTTCATCCTTACCTGCACGAAAGCTTAAGGATTGTCGCCTCTGCAACATGGATCATCCATTAAGAAAATGTATACGATTTAAAGGGTTGTCAGCAAGAGATAGGTTACAGGTTGTTCGCAAGTATGGTTACTGCATAAACTGTCTTGCACACTCACATTTTGTCAAAGATTGCCGTTGCCGTGATAGATGCCGAACATGCTTATCCGAGTACCATACACTTCTTCATATCTTTAATCAACTACCTCGTGGCAGGAAGCGTAAACATCTGCGTCATAACCAGAACACATACCATCACCGACAACAACATCAAATACTGCCGAAACACCATCAAATTCAACCTGATGACCTAAATCAAAACGCCTATACAGTCAACAAACCAATCGGAAGAAACACTTCTAGTTTTCCGACCATTGTAATCAACGTCACATCAAGATAATTTTATTATTTCTATAACCCTGTTTCTATTAAAATAGTTTTCCAAATCACATAGTTTTTGCCAACTTAAACTTCTTCTAATTTTATTTTATTGAATATCATGAATTTCTTTCTTATACTTATATATTGAATTCTAAATGTTATGTTATTATATCCTACTTACATACTTAAAGTTAAATTTATAATTTGCGTTAATTGAAAAACTATTGCATTCCTGCAAGAGAAGGCGGGATGTTTGGTTCAATTATATAATTATAATAGTTTTATAATTATGCGCATGCGTGTGGTTCGATTCCAATGAATTCGTCTGTAATTTATATTAATCTCTCACTCTCATGTAACCTTTTTTATATGGGAATACTTCGTTAAGTTATAATAAGTAAGTCTACTATTAATTATGCATTTCGGTCGTAATCAGTTGCTATCTGAACGACTCCTACGAAAGGCAAGTAAAAACATTAATAAACCCTTTGTAAATTGAAATCTAACTCTTTGTGTATTTTACTTGGAATTTTTCTCTAACCTTTTTTCTTGACCTAAACTCACCCCGACAAAATGAAAGCACAGAATATTAACTAAGTACCCATATAAAATTTAAAAAGATGTTTAAGTGTTAAATTATCTACAATACAAAGTTAAAGAAAAAACGTTTAAAGTGTAATGGCCTTAAAAAAGTGTTTAAGGTTTATTGGACAAACTTTATACAGAAATTTGTCTAATAAGCCTGTAGTGAACATTAACATATTTATTATTATATACGATTTATTTTTATGAATATGATCGGTATACTTTTAATTTAACACAAAGTAAAAAACTCAAGTAAAATTTGCAAGTAAATCATTTGAAACTTGGAAGCTAAAAGAACTTAAATTTGTCTTAAAGGGTAAGTAAATTCATATTTCTCTATAAATTATTTCTACAGCAATTTTAGTTTTTTTGTTGATAAAACAAACCCACCTTTGACTTACATATAATCAAAAAATTTCATTCGTGATATAAATTTCAAATTGAAACTTCTACTACCATGAACAAATTTCGGAAAAAATATTAGTTATTGGTGAAAAGCTTCCTGTGATTTATGACCAAAATATGAACACAAACAAACAAAAAACGTCAAAAAAGACTAAGGCCTGTTAGCAAAAGTATTACCTAAACAACGAAAACAACCGTGAATAAAAAATAGAGCAGATAGAAAAAAAAAGAATAACAAACAATGCATGATTTGTGACTTATGACTTTTTCACGTAAAAAAAAAACTTTGGTGGAAAAACATAAACTCACTATACAAATGGCTAAATAAATAAATAAAGATATTTTTTGGGGAGAAAGCTGGCGAAAAATTTTGAAAAATACATATGAAACAAAATCACGCAACAGGATATTGAAACATAACACAGATGTTTCAACACACAAACCGGCTGAATCTCATGGAGAGAGAATATAAATAAGAAAACTCCATATGTTTTGATGAACGTGGCTTGGGCTGCACAGTGGTGCTAAACTATCAAGCTAAATTTCAATTCAAAAATAGAGCAATCTTAATTAATCTAGAGAACGTCAATCACAATATAATTTGCATAATTTAACTATTAAGTCCTTTGAAATTATAAGAACTGGATGGTTGTAGACATCAACACTTTAATTTTCACTTTTCTTTAAGAGTCACTGTGCTAAAAACTCAAAAGCAAAAAAATAGAAAAACTCACTTAAGCCATAAAAGTTTTCCCTCAGATGCTTAACATACATAGAAAGTACTGAAAAAAGCTTGCAGCAAAAACAACGTAAGGGGAAAAAGAACAGAGGAAATGAAAAGTAAGTTGCATTTACTTGTTCAATTTCGTGGGGTATTAAAAATGTCAGACGTGTTACGACATGCCAAAATGCTGCATAAGAGTAACACCTTCACACATGATTTATTTTTGTTAAATCAACCTCAGAAAAAATAAATAAAAAATGTGCAAAAATAATATGAAACGCACATCCACAAAAAACAGCTTAATAACAACAGGAAGCAACTGTTTTGCCTTTAGGACATATGCGTTGCGGTAAAATGCAACAAGGCATTGGTATATTACCAATAAACACTAAAATCACAACATCCATACAAAATCCTATACAAACCACTCTCATAGTTCAAAGGAGCTTACCCAACAAACGTTTTATCCACTACTTTCTCCAGCAAGTCAAAATATTATACTTTGCAACCGGTAATTCCACGTTATGTCTAGCTATGTAAAAGGGGTTTTGTTGTTATTATATTGTAGCCGACTCCAACAATCGAAAAAATAAACGAAAAACTTCAGCAATACTTTCATACTGTAGAGAAATTTTCCGTTAATTGGTTTGTGAAGCTTAATATAGATAAATTCGAAACAATTTTATTCAGACCCCCAGTAGATAAATATACAGCCATGTTCCGAGAACGCGCGTTCTGAAACCGCAATGCGTTTTGAAAAACGCTTAATTGATTTTTAGGTGTTATGAGGAACGCGCGTTTTACTGGCGTTTAGGAGTTTTTTCCGAAAAAATACAACATGTGTTTTACATGCGTATATATGTATGTGGTAGTAATATAAAACGAAAAGAAATTTGACAACAAATAGAAAAAATTTTCAATTTAGTTTTCCTAATGAAACTGTGTGAAATTCTTTAAACCTTTTATTGAAATAAAAAGAAAACACATTAAATTATAATAGTGAATAATTTTATTGCCTTTTGCATGTTCAGTTTTAGCAAATTCAATCAGTTCACTTTAATATATACATGCGAGTTGAAGTCGCCAATTTTAAGCGATATGCGTTTTCCAGAACACCTATTTGGTGATTTCAAATCGCAAAGCCATATTTCTTGCGTTATACGTTTCTCAGAACACTTAATTGGCGTTTTCAAATCGAAAACGCTAAATTTAAGCGATTGACGTTTCTCAGAACATGCATGGTAATAACAACATAAATAAAAATTGAAAATCATTTGGAATAATATCGAAATTAAACAATGAATTAATACCAAATAGGCAATCCGTCAGATATTTAGGTATTCTATTGGATAAATTTTTATATTTCAACGAACATCTTAATGAAACCATTAGAAAAGCACATATTTTTATTCTAAATACATAAAACAAGCGGTCAAAATTATTAGGTATCAATTCCTACCTACGGTTGCCCGATTTGGTTTAATATATCACCATCCTACATGGAAAAATTGAGGGTATTTGAAAGAAAATGTTTAAGAGCTTGCACCTCGCTATTTAGATCAGTGCACAGTAACTCCCCAGCGAAAACTTCTATTTCAAAGTAATGTGTTAAAATGTTAATAAACATATTCTTCACTACTTCTACTTTGACATTTTAAGTCATTATTTTAACATGGAGATGTCATTGCAGGCAAGTACTTACCATTATCGCTTACGAATAACTATTTGAAAATGTCATTAGAAAAAAGTCATTAAAAAATCTAGTTGCTTATAATGCCTTAAAAAAGCTAATTGATTTACATGTTGGTGCCGAGAAAAACTATAGATGTTTTGTATAAATATATGAAATGTAATAGGTAACTTTATATAATACAAAAAAGGCATGACTTTAAATCATGGTACAAATGCCACCTTTATAAATGTACTCTTACAAATAATATCTCTTGAAAAAGTACTTTTTCTGTGCTTGTGATTTTCAAAAAAATATTTTTGATAAAAGTATCTCTTATATTCAATATTTTTCTTAAAAACTTTATCTATAAAGTTAAATTTTTAACGTCATGGAATTATGTACGGAACTGGTTTTTAGCGTTGTGTTTTATAATTTTAAAATTTTTTAGCTATTATGTTTGAACGTGCATGACAGCGCATATGTAATGTCCACATCACTTACACCGAGTATTTATAGCCTGTAAGTCGTAATGACAAAAAAAAAAAAAAGGTTACGAACAGTAAAGCTGCTAGATCAGCAAAATTTTATAAAAGTGGATATTGATTTACTACATTTTTCATTTTGTAAACATTTTTAAACCCGTTTTTATCACCTTATCTTAAGTTTTAGCAAACCCAACTATCACTCAAATTATTTTATTACATTTTCATTGTATATATTGTATATGTACTTATATTAATCATCACTAATTACATACGTACATAAGCAACATATATTAGACAAGTCATTACTTAACTACTTCTTAGTAATACAGGCGGTAGATACTATGATATTGAGAAGTATGTTCTTAGGTAAGTGCAACACATTACCAAGTTTTCGCTAGCTATTTAAAATATGTCTCGAAAAAAGCTTTGTATAATAAATCACATATTGTAAGAATTGACAATTTTATCATAAGCCTTATAAGAAATCATATTTTGAGAAGCATATCCTGCAGTGAAAACAATTAAATAATGGCACCATACATCACGGACTTAAGTTATATTGCAAATGCTCTACAAAAAGATATAGGTCCACCTGAATCATTTTTATATTTAGATAAACTAAAAATAATTCAAAATGAAAATGGTGTTCCAATTTTTTACCATAATTATAGACGGGCTAATGACAATGCTGTTAATATCAACCTGCCAAATAATTCATCCAGATTTCATAAAAGTATAAGCATCAAAGATAGTCGTTTAAGGCGAAGCAGAAAAACCAGAAAATATTATTGGTTATATGAATAGTGTTTTTATAAACATTTTGTTTTCTTTTTTTAATTTTAGACAGTACTATTTTTATCTTAGGTATATACAGGTAATGTTTTTTTTTTAATTTTACATTACAAACAAAGAAATATAGTTGAACGCCAATGAGCGTTTGATTCTAAATAAATGTAATTTAATTTGTATTACAATAATATTCGAGAGCCCGTGCCTGGGACAATGTATTTATGTAGATAACATAAGTTAAAAAGTAAATAAACGGACTTAAAAAAAAGTTTTTTATATAAACCTTTACTTGTAATCTGTAACATTTTTTAAACAACATATTTCATGCATTCAAAAATCTATCGCATGCTTTATAGTTTCCTGATTGCAGTCAGCAATGTATGGCCAGCCAGCTACGATCAGGAATAGATTAGGTCTTAAATTAGGATCTTTTAATCAGGAGATTTTTGTGAGATTTTTTGGAGTTTTCCATTTGTCCCGCATTTGAATTAGTTATATTTTCTATAATCAGCCAAGCACATCGGTTGAACTATTTTATGCACCCCAATATGCAAACGTTGCGGTTTTATTCAGTGTTGTCAAGCTATTTTGCTTTATGTGCAAGAAAATGCAACTTCAAGAGAAAATTGTAGAAACTCTTGCAAGAGAGAAGTCAATTTAAGAATTAGAATATAAAATTTCCTTTTTATATTATAGAAATTATTATTACCGTTCAGTCAAAATGTCCTGGAAAGTCTTTATTTCTTCATTGCAATCCCACAACAATATTTAGAAGTTGGCATTCTTAAAATGCTGCACCAATAAATACCTCTAGCAAATCTTTTTCGGCACCTGTATTATATTTGTAATACTTATTTTCAATATGTATGTATGTAAGTCTTAGTAAGTCTATACATAAAAAAATTATTTATGTAAGTCCAGCCAATGCTAGACAAAAAAGTTTTATTTTGCGGGAACTTTATCGGTAAAATCACCTATGTAACAATCCACCTTTGCTACAATAATGGTGGCAAGGGTATGTCTTTTTCTCAACCGATAGTGGCCATCAAAATTAAGTACGCTGTGTGCAAGAGGATTTGGGTGAAGTTCCAATTTTTAATACTTACAGCCTAACTATGATTACTACTCGTATGATACCGAAGCCAGGGAAGGATCCCACCAAAGTAGAATCATTTAGACCAATATGCCTACTACCGACAATTTCAAAACTGTTGACGTTAACTCTAATATTGAATGATGTAGGGGATGTATCCCTAATCATCAATTTTCCCAAGTTTTTGGCGCAAGGGTTAAACTTGCCTGCAAAGACACAAGCTTCTGAAAAGATTATGCGGCCGAAAATTTGCTACCAGGTATGGCGATTTTGTAAGCCCATCTCAGTCAATCTAAGCATGGTAGGACTCTAGGACCTACTTTATATTTGACTTACTCCTCTGACATGCCAACGAGATCCGGGATCCACACTTTCACTTTTGCACAGCATTCATGAACAGCATTCTACAGCGTTCATGAAAACCGCGAAATTTACAGGAATATATTTCAATATTAGAGAAATGGTTAAAACTTTGGAAAATAAAACAAATGAAACAAACATGTACTCATGTTACATTTACACTATGTAAACACACATGTTCGCTCATTAAAATTAACAACCTACCTATTCCACACCACAATTAAGTCAAGTACCTTGGTATTCACATAGACCGTAGGCTAACGCGGAAGTCTCACATTGAAGCAAAAGTCACTCAGTTGAACGCAAAAGCAGCGCAACTAAATTGGCTTGTGGGCAGAAATTCTACATTCAATTTGGATTGCAACCTGTTGTTATACAATACAATTCTTAATCCTCAGCCTCAAATATTGAAGAAATTCAAAGGCGACAAAACTAAAATCTTGGAACGATTACTGCAGCTCCATGATACGTAAAAAACTCACGAATTCAGTGTTTCACTGGTAAAAGACGAATTTTCAAAGTACGCTATAAGGTACTCGTATTAGTAAATTGAAACTTCACCCAAATCCTTTTGTGCGCAACATACTTTTTGCCACTTTGCCTTTGCCACCACCAGAGCGTTAGATATAGTTCCCGCATAATAAAACTTTTTGTCAAACAGTGGCCGGACTTAAGTCTCATTTTGAAGATTCAATAAATAAAAAATGCTATAAAAAAATAAACAGTTGAACAGAAACAGACTTATGAATAGTGTGATTTGTATAGGGTAGTCCTACTAAAATGCACGATGTTAATTGTAAAGAAAACAAACAGTTTTATAGTACTGCAATAAATTGTTCTACTTTTGCTATTGCGTAACTTTTCCTCAAACTAAAGGGTACCAATACTTTCGGTGCAGCAAAATTCGCTACGCTAATGTAGAACCGATTATTCCAGCGGTTCTGTACTGTAAGAAGTCATTCAGTAAATTTATTTTTTTTATTTTATTAATGATGTGTATGATTTAAGGTGTTTTCAATGGTCCGTAGAGAAAAAAAACAGTTGCAAGTTATGAATTTTCATCTAAATTGAATGCCATCGAACAACGTGAATGAAAAGGCACAGTTGCCGTTATTGAGCAGTTTCTTGGCATCAAAAGAGCTGACAATTATAAAAATATTGTCGCAGAAATGATTTCGGCACATGGCGAAATGGGCATATTAATGCCGCTAAAGATCCATTTCCTTCACAAACATTTAGACTGTTTTCCCTGATGATTTAGGTGCTTGCAGCGATGAACATGGCGAAAGGTTCCATCAGGACATTGCGGCCATTGAAAAGGTCTTAAAGGACAATACATTATACATATGCTTGGCGAATACTATTGGTCTGTTTGTCGCGATGGTGACACAAATGCTTATAAACGCAAGAATAAAAGTCAGAAGTCTCTTTAAAAGCATTAACATTTTTAAGTAACAATTTTCAATATTAATTTAACAAAATTAATTAGAGGGTTAGAAACTTATCAAAAGTCTTTCACAAAGGCAGGCAGATGGACACTACAAGCTTTATATTTTATACATAAAAAAATCTGACGTGTCCATGAAAATCGCCGATACACGTCTATTTTTATTTTTTCTCCCCTTTCCGAAAAAATATATTTAGTTCATAGGACAGAATGTGTGTAACGCACATTGATAGAAAAGTTGATTAAGCGATGTGCGAGTGTCCGTCTGGTGGCAGTTGAAATACCGTTTCTGAGAAAACCATTAGACTTAAAGGGTGGTTAAATTTCAAGGGCCGATGTTGATTTTGAATAAAACACAAACTATTTGGGAAATTATTGTAATTTTATTTTCTTATGATATATTGGTATTACTCAATTATGTATGGAACAAAATATCGGCCAAATGGGCGCCGCGTCACGGCGGCACACCTCCATCCGATGGTCCAAATTTTCGATGACCCTGAGGCATAATGGAGGTTTTATGCCGTTAATGTGCCGAATTATCTCATCCTTTAGCTGTTGAATTGTTGCTGGCTTATCGACGTACGCCTTTTCTTTCAAATAACCCCAAAGAAAAAAGTCCAACGGTGTCAAATCACATGATCTTGGCGGCCAATTGACATCGCCATTACGTGAGATAACACGGCCATTGAATTTGTTGCGCAAAAGAGCAATTGTTTCGTTAGCTGTGTGGCAAGTGGCACCGTCCTGCTGAAACCACATATCGTCTACATCCATATCTTCCAATTCGGGCCATAAAAAGTTCGTTATCATCTCACGATAGCGAGCACCATTCACAGTAACTGCCTGACCGGCCTCATTTTGGAAAAAATACGGCCCGTTGATGCCGCCAGCACATAAACCGCACCAAACAGTCACTCTTTGTGGGTGCATTGGTTTTTCGACAGTCACTCTTGGATTCTCATTCGCCCAAATGCGGCAATTCTGTTTATTGACGAATCCACTGAGGTGAAAATGTGCCTCATCACTGAAGATGATTTTCTTCGAAAATTGATCATCATTTTCATAATAAGTTTGGATAACTTTAACAAGTTGTAGGATTATGTATCTCTCCATGGTTCAAATTGAATAAGGCTGAAATAGAGAAATTTATTCAAATAAACAAATATTATTTGATTCAACTCCAATGGGTTTTGTTAAAAATATAAATTTGTACATTTCAAAAAAGGTTTGTTAAAAATTGAGGCAAAATTTTGTTGAATCAGTAAAAATTTAGTTAAAACTAATAGTAAGGCAAAAGTACATATAAATATTCAAATTTACATCCTGAAAGAATGTTATTTGAATAAAAAATTCATTTATTTGACTAAATTTTGTCAACAAAGCTCACCTTGTAGATTTGAATAAATTTTTTCTATATTCAATTAATTTATTTTTTTGAACCTGAATAATATTTTTCCATTGAACTAAAGGTATGTATTATTGAATAAATACCTGTAGAAATGAAGAAATTTCTTTATTTTATTTTAGTTAAGTAAATCACAATAATTGAAATTCCCATAATTTGAATAAAATATTTTGTAGGTTGAATAAAATATTTTGTAGGTTGTAAATAACCTACATTTCTTCAAGCTTACACCCCATTTTGCAGTATTTAAGTAAATTTTTGGTTCAGTGTATAGGGTATTTTATAAACAGTATCATAGAAGGTGATATGGACATCTGCAATTGCTGTTTTATTTTATTTTACAAAGTAATATAAAAAATTTAACTTCAAACGCTAGTGTGTTTGTTGGGTACGGATGAATTGATTTCTGTTATATATCCACACATACGAGTTCTTATACTGAAACGGAAAAACGTTGGAAAACAAAAAAAAAAATTACAAGTAAAAAACACGTAAGGAATTGAAAATCACTAACAGAAGCTTTTAGCGGATGGTACAAAATTGGTAACAGAAGTAAAATTGAAACAAAAGACAAGATCTATGGCACGTATAGATTCTTATTACCGTTAAGCATGATGTATGTCTGATGGTATATTGAAAGTGAACTTCAAGAAGAATTGAAGGTGGTGATATAAGGTAATATGCCTCATCTCTTATGCCAATCTTAAGAATGATTAACCGGCATATGATGCTGTTTTAGTTGAGTTTTAAAGCAGAACAATTTTATTCTGCTTAGATTAAAAAGACTTATTGAAAATTTCTATTTTAAATGAAAGATTTGTTTGCAAATTTCCTCAATTCTTGTAACTAACGGCTCTAATGATTACATAATATTTTGTACAGCCGCCTTGTAACCGAATAACACTTTGGTTGAAGCTAATGACTTTCACTAGCTGTCCACTGTTTGATTTATATGAATGAGTGGAACCTTAACTCAACTATGTTAAATCCATAGTAAGTGATGAGTATTTTACATTTTAAGTTGGGATTCTAAGAGAGTTTTTTACATTATGTTTTCATATTACAAGTGATTGACTTGGTACTAAATTTGTAGAGTAATTCCAATAAAAAAATTGTTAAACAAGTCTCTTGCTTCTGTAATGCGCAAGGGACTTGTAGCTGTTGTGCGGTATCCACAACAGCTATACGAGAACTTTACTCTTTTTTTATTAAACTTAGGTTTGCCTTAAAGTACCTTAAATTATCTGAATAGTTTACTATTCAACAGTCTGGAAGCACTGATTATGCAGTATACGATTTCTCAAAAACTAAAAGCAAAAATTCAAAAAAATTTTAAAAAATAAATTTTCTTCAGTTTGATTGCACACCAGTGTGTACATATTGGTTTAAACTATATTGTGTAATTATAAGTCTCATAATTTTTTATTGTGAACATATTAAGGCAGTTTTAGAACTTTTAACCGAATCTGACCTATCTGAATATATTTAAAAAGATGTAATAAGACTGTCAACAAGAAATCATCATCTAAGAATATTTTCCAGAAACCCTTTATAAAAACTCAGCCTTAGATAATAATAAGCTTTACGGATGTGCAATTGAAGCCAGGGTTGTCAGATTTTTTTTTTCACCTCCAGCGCAAAATAGTCCATCAAAATTCGCCAAAATATTTTTTGTATCATCTTTAAAACGCAATAAATCCCTAAAAGTATCATCAAGTGATTTTTTATAGTTTTGTAGTCATATATAATTGTTATTCTTTTAATTCATATGTATTATATTTATCTAATAGTAGTATTGGCTATATGGGCTTAATATTACATATCATAAATAAGTGTGGTTTAAAAAGCTTTCTATACAAGTAGCTAAAAACGGTTAAAATCTGAGTCTCGTCTGTTTGATCTGTACTGTTTTGTACATCATATATAACACTAGCTTAACCCGTTGTGCGTTGCTACCGCATAGTTACAATGAAATAGAAAGTGCTTATATAGTTTAAAAAATATTTTATTTGCTATGCTGATGATGATTTGGCTAACCATTATAGCGCGTTGAGATGTACAATTATTCTAGCTTGTCTGTATGAAACATAAACAAATAAGTCTATAGGTTTTCCTACATGAGAATACGCAACGTAAAGCAGTCAGTGGGAGAAACATGGACTAGACAAATTCAAGCCACAAATTTGCACGGATTGACCTGGAACTTTAATAATTGTCTATGTAAACACTAAACGAACAGAAAAATGCAATCTTTTTGAAATCAGATGGCAAGTCGGTTGGAATAATTGAAATTCGTGGCAATAGCATATTTGTACCTTTATTTTTGCTCTTTGTAATGATCCCTTCGATTATGTTGTGTCGCAGTTTTTTTACTGCAAGTCGATTGCCATTGCAAAGTTATAGTGGATCGGTGATGCGCAGTGGAATAATTGGTACTTCCAATTTTGAGTTGAAGTCCTGAAACATCAAGTGAGCTAAAAAATTCAAAAGGATAATTGACAGCATCGTCATCTATTATCACGGTATCGATAGATTTTTGTGTAACTGTAGATTTGGCTGATATTATTTAAAATTCTATTGTTTATTGAATTCAAATCTTTGTTTTTGGCAGGAAGTAACGCTCACTCCGTAACCACTAGTCATTTTTGAGATTGCGTTCGACATTTGGAAATACACAATTAAGTAGCTCTTCAATGCATTGTGTCATATTACAAAAGTTCGATGGAAAAATAATGCAATTTGAGCATCATATTACAGCTCGCATATTTGTTGTTAATTTCAATACGCCAAAGAAGATGTGATTTGAGGCACGCACTAAGGTCATCATCAGTGGAATTGCAGGCAATATTCGTTGGAAATCATGGGCTACCACAAATAGTGCTCTTCCAAATAATTTTTTGTTGCTTCTAAAATCTTGTAACATGAGATCAAGGGTCTCTAAAGTTTTTTTGGGTCATTGTGCATTTATCCCATACTATGATCTTACAAATTTGGAGCACTTTACCTTTTGAGGAGTGTTTTTTTTTTATTAATATTGTATGTGTGCGTATCTCCGACGGACGATGCTAAGGCTAGTGCAGTATTATTTTGTGATTGAACTTTAGCCAATATTAACGAAATCATAAAAATTTTTCTGTTCCATCTGATCCATCCTTATTAAAATATTGTATGCCACATTAAAATATTGTATGCACCTGCTGTTAATGTAGTAGATTTTCAGTCATAAATAGTTCAAAGCCGTGTGGGTCAGATCATCATCATTGCCTGCTTGATTAGGACTAATCATAACAACTTCCGAGAGTGTCTTGTTGTTTATATGCAAACATTTATCTTCTATAAGAATCAATGCCTCATTATAAGTTTCATGTGAAAATTCAATTCTTGTGTTATTGCAGGTAATTCTCGTTCGATATATGCTTCATATGTATTCCAAAGTTTATTTGTTTCGGATGGAAAACAAGTTACCAATATGATAGCAAATAATACTCTTCTGGCTCTAGATGATTCGATATTGATACAGTTGCATTGTGAATCGTTTTCTAATAAATTTTGCTTTTGGCACGCATCCCCATAAGTGGCATATGAATGTGTATGTTAGAATTTGAGCATATAGCAAAGTTTGAGCAAAAGAAACATTTGTGCATGTATCGAAAAAGGAAGTTTTAGCTGGTACCATTGCAGCCCTTGTTGTGTTTTTTAAGCATTTATTTATTTATTGAATCTCCAGAAATGTAGCTAACAATTCAAATCTTAATACTAAACAAAACATATATATTTTCAAGGTGAACAGATAAATGCACAGCAGTTGGATGACGCTCAAAGATTTGGGAATCCCAAAGTTCTCCAAACAGCTTCATTGCTGCTAATGTATCGGGCCATTGGATATTGTGTAATTTCATCATTTGGTTACGTATTTGCAGATACACTTAATTGATTTGACGAAATTATAATACTCGGCATTAATATACGTTTTTCTATCAAACGATTTTCAACATCGATTTCATTGTTTTGCACATTTAATGTAATTGATTGTCCACCACCGTTGATCTATGATGGTAAAGCGGGTGTAGCCGTCAACACCAAAGATTGTTTCTTGAAGCAATTCTCTAGGATACCTTTTCCTACATTTCCCATCGAACACGCATGGGTGATTTGAATTAATACCATAAAGCATGTTTTTAACCACAACTTCATGTAAGTATAGATCATAATTAGTATCAGTATAATTTCATCTATTTTATCTGGCGTAATTTTATGAACCAAACATACCAAATGTGAGACATTCCACGTTTCTGCCATTCAATAAAATATATCCAGCATCACGTTCTCCGAAAACACCGAACTTAACAATAAAATCCATTAGCAATTCTATCCTCATTCTGACCCGCCCTCCTCTCAATAAACAATTTTTTTTACCTTTTCCATATGCAAGAATAATTTTCGAAATCGGTCCACATTTAATAATGAATTACCAAACAAAAAAAAAAATTACTACAGCTTTTCTGCATCCAAAAAAAATTTTAAAAATTGGACCACAAACGCCGAAGTTCTTTAATAATGAATTTTTGAGGCGAGCGTATTGCGACAACCTTCGTCACCTTGAGTTTTAAAGAACACAGTTTTTCGATATTTTTATACCCTTCACAAAAATGTAAAGGGTATATATAAGTTTGTGATTCCGTTTGTAATTTCTACAGTTTTTTTTGCGACCCTATAAAGTATATATATTCTGAATCAGAATTAATGGAAAAGTCGATTAAGCGATGTCCGTCTGTCCGCTGTTGAAATACCGTTTCTGAGAAAACCATTAGACTTAGAAACTTTTTCTTTCACCATTCTTTTACCCCATCGATTCATGGGTTTGCTATTGAAATTCAGTAATATCGGTCCACGTATAGCTGAGATATATTCAAAATTCCGAAAAAAGCCATTTTTTTTGCAGTTTTGTATGAAAATTTTTGAAAACAAAAGTTGTTCGTTTTGCTTCAAACTTCACACACTTATTAAGCATGGTGATTAAAAGACAAAAATCTTTTTTTTCAGATATCGGTCCATATATACCCGAGATATAGCCCAAATCGGATTTTTAATGAAAATGTCGCATAGGCGAAACTAAATAACTTTTTTTTGCTCAAAAGCAGTTCTGGTAATAAAATTAGGTTACATAAACATGGAAAATGAAAATTGCCGATATCGGTCCATATATACCCGAGATATAGCCCAAATCGGGTTTTTCATGAAAATGTCGCTTAAGCGAACTTAAACAACTTTTTTGTGCTCAAATTGCAATTTGCTCTGCGCTTTCCAAAGTGATGGAAAGTATGGTCAACTATCACCTTATGAAATATCTAGAGTCACATAAATTACTTTGTGACCGCCAATATGGATTTCGCAAGGGTCGTTCTACTGGCGATCTAATGGCATATCTATCAGAGAAATGGTGCCACTCAATCCATCATTTTGGCGAAAGTAAGGTGGTGGCTCTGGATATTTCCAAAGCGTTTGACAGAGTGTGGCATGGTGCGCTACTGGCAAAACTTACTGCTTTTGGTGTCGGTGATGACTTCTCTCGATTTATATCGAGCTTTCTCAGAGACCGCACTATACGAGTTGTTATAGATGGGGTCTCATCAGACGAGTTTAAGATTAATTCAGGGGTTCCGCAAGGCTCCGTTCTTTCTCCTACCCTATTTCTTATTTTTCTAAATGATCTTCTCTACCAAACTTCCAACCCTATCCACTCTTTCGCAGATGACAGCAGCATTTGCCACTCATACTATTTTAGCTATAGGCCTAGCCTATCAGAGATCGCTGCTAAGAGGCTAAATATGAATGATTCACTGAATAGTGACCTTCTATTAATCTCCGAATGGGGTCGTAAAAACAGAGTCGCCTTCAACGCTCGTAAGACCCAATGTTGCTTATTAACACACAAGCAAACGATCGCAAATGCTGCTTCATCTGTACTCATGGATGGTATAAATATTGAGGAATCGGATGCTCTTGATGTTCTTGGAATGAAGATACAGTGTGACGTTCGCTGGACAGAACACATTTTTCATGTCTCTAAAGAAGCATTCAAGTGCCTCGGTTTTTTGAAACGGTGTAAGATGTACTTCACTCCATCCGACCTCCTTACTATTTATACCACCTACATCCGTCCGAAAATGGAATACAACTCTCATGTTTGGGCCGGTGCCTCAAAGTCTATTTTGGGGTTACTCGACCGTGTGCAGGAGAGGGCGAAGAAGCTTATCGGTGACAGTAGGGTATCCAACTCTATTGACTCACTGGAGCATCGACGCAGTGTGGGGTGCGTTACTCTGTTCTATCGTTACTACAATGGATTTTGCTCTGACGAGATTAGGGATCTTGTTCCCGAAACTCGCACATTTTTACGTAGCACACGCTCATCGTCTAGAGCTCATCCATTTGTGGTCGATTGCCCGGGAAATCGCACTACGCATTACAGAGAGAATTCGTTTTTCAGCCGTACGCTTCGTCTGTGGAATAAGTTGCCTGCAGACGTGTTTCCTGTCTGTTATAACGCTGGGAGGTTCAAGTCAAACGTTCACAAACACTACTCCCTCTTTCCCCCTCCTCACAACCTATTTTCCTAGTTCTGGTACAATGCACTGCATATGTAGGGGTTATCCCCTGAGTACTGGTCCAATATAAAAAAAAAAAAAAAAAAAAAAAAAAAGCAGTTCTGGTAATAAAATAGGGTCATATAAATATGAAAAATGAAAATTTTCGATATCGGTCTATATATACCCGAGATATAGCCTAGACCGGGGTTTTCATGAAAATGCCGCGTAAGCGAACTTAAACAATTTTTTTGTGCTCAAAAGCAGTTCTGGTAATGAAATTAGGTTACATAAATATGGAAAATGAAAATTTCCGATATCGGTCCACATATACCCGAGATATAGCCCAAACCGGTTTTTCATGAAAATGTCGCGTAAGCGAACTTAAACAACTTTTTTGTGCTCAAACGCAGTTCTGGTAATGAAATTAGGTTACATAAATATGGAAAATTAAAATTTCCGATATCGGTCCATATATACCCGAGATATAGCCTAGAACGGGTTTTTCATGAAAATGCCGCGTCAGCGAAACTAAACAACTTTTTTTGCTTAAAAGCGGTTCTGGTAATAAAATAAGGTTATATAAGTATGGAAAATGAAAATTTCCGATATCGGTCCATATATACCCGAGATATAGCCTAGACCGGGGTTTTCATGAAAATGTCTCGTAAGCGAACTTAAACAACTTTTTTGTGCTCAAAAGCAGTTCTGGTAATGAAATAGGGTCATATAAATATGAAAAATTAAAATTTTCGATGTCGGTGCATATATACCCGAGATATAGCCCAAATCGGGTTTTTCATGAAAATGTCGCGTAGGCGAACTTAAACAACTTTTTTGTGCTTAAAAGCAGTTCTGCTAATGAAATAGGGTCATATAAATATGAAAAATAAAAATTTTCGATATCGGGCCATATGTACCCGAGATATAGCCCAAATCGGGTTTTTCATGAAAATGCCGCGTAAGCGAACTTAGACAACTTTTTTGTGCTCAAAAGCAATTCTGGTAATGAAATTAGGTTACATAAATATGGAAAATGAAAATTTCCGATATAGGTCCATATGTACCCGGTCCATATGTAGCCCAAATCGGGTTTTTCATGAAAATGTCGCGTAAGCGAACTTAAACAACTTTTTTTTGCTCAAAAGCAGTTGTGGTAATGAAATAAGATTACATAAATATGGAAAATGAAAATTTCCGATATCGGTCCATATATACCCGAGATATAGCCTAAACTGCGGTTTTAATGAAAATGTCGCGTAAGTGAACTTAAACATCTTTTTTTGCTTGAAAACAGTTCTGGTAATGAAATAGGGTCATATAAATATGAAAAATGAAAATTTTCGATGTCGGTCCATATATACCCGAGATATAGCCTAGACCGGGTTTTACATAAAAGTGTCGCGTAAGCAAACTAAAACAACATTTTTGTGCTCAAAAGCAGTTCTAGTAATGAAATAAAGTTATATAAATATGAAAATTTCCAATATCGGTCCATATATACCCGAGATATAGCCTAGAACGGGTTTTTCATGAAAATGCCGCGTCAGCGAAATTAAACAACTTTTTTTGCTTAAAAGCGGTTCTGGTAATAAAATAAGGTTATATAAATATGAAAAATGAAAATTTCCGACATCGGTCCATATATACCGCAGATATAGCCTGGAACGGGGTTTTCATGAAAATGCCGCGTAAGCGAACTTAAACAACTTTTTTTGCTTAAAAGCAGTTCTGGTAATAAAATAAGGTTATATAAGTATGGAAAATGAAAATTTTCGATATCGGTCTATAATACCCGAGATATAGCCCAAACCTGGTTTTTCATGAAAATGTCGCGTAAGCGAACTTTAACAACTTTTTTTTTATTAAAAACAGTTCTGGTAATAAGATGAGTCTATATAAATATGGAAGATAAAAATTTCCGATATCGGTCCATATATACCCGAGATATAGTCCAAACCGGGTTTTTCATGAAAATGTCGCGTAAGCGAACTTAAACAACTTTTTTCACCTTAAAGCAGTTCTGGTAATAAAATAAGGTTATATAAATATGAAAAATTAAAATTTCCGATATCGGCTCATATACATATACCCGATATATAGCCTAACCGGTTTTTTGATGAAAATGCCGAGCAAGCGAATTTAAACAACTTTTTTGTGCTCAAAACAGTTCTGGTAATAAAATGAGTTTGTATAAATATGAAAAAAGAAAATATCCGATATCGGTCCATATATACTCGAGATATAGCCTGAACCGATATTTCCAATAACATTTTTTTTTTTTTTTTTTGCTGAAAAGCAGTTCTTGTTATAAAGAAGGTAACGAAAATAGAGAAAATTAAAATTTCTGATATCGGTCCATATATACCCGAGATATAGCCTGAACCGGGTTTTTCATGAAAATATCGCGTAAGCGAATTTAAACGACTTTTTTGTGCTCAAAAGCAGTTTTGGTAATTAAATAAAGTTATATAAATATAGAAGATAAAATTTCCGATATCGGTCCATATATTCCCGAGATATAGCCTAAACCGGGTTTTTCATTAAAATGTCGCGTAAGCGAATTTAAACAATTTTTTGTGCTTAAAAGCAGTTCTGGTAATGAAATAAGGTTATATAAATATGGAAAATTAAAATTTTCCTCTAATTTTCAAGAAATAAATAAATTTGTTCGAGATTAACTAGTTGTGAGTTCGAGTCCAACTTCAGTCAAGAAGAAGGATTATTTTTAATTATTGTTATAATTAAAAATAATCCTTCTTCTTGACTGAAGTTGGACTCGAACTCACAACTAGTTAATCTCGTACATAAGTATATAACTAAAAAAGTTCACTCATTAATGATTTACATACAAATACGTCTCACAGTTAGGAGAATTATTTAGTAAATAATAAAAAAAATTAAAAAACTGGTTGTTCAGTGACAGAAAATCCTGTACAAACAACTGGGGTTATAACAATTGCATATATGTGATCAATATGTGGCAAACATTAACATAAGAATAATTAAAGAGCTCGGTGACTGAAGTGGTTAAAGCGGCCGTATTAAAAATACATCATGTTCACATGATCCCGAGTTCGAATCCCACTGGGTGCTGATGAGTAGTGTGGCGACTACGAAGCAGCTAGTTGTCCCCCAGCTAATGGTATTCAATTATTTTTTCTGTTCTTCTTTGGTCTTATTGTTTCACAGCAATTATTGTTATAATTAAAAATAATCCTTCTTCTTGACTGAAGTTGGATTCGAACTCACAACTAGTTAATCTCGTACATATGTATGTATATAACTAAAAAAGTTCACTCATTAATGATTTACATATAAATAAATAAATTATTGACCTCTTCCATACACAAAAGGAATTTTGGAAATTGCTCCATAAATACTGAAGTTATTTGACAATCAATTATTGGGGTTGGCAATTGATGATAACTTGATCCCTCTAAAATAATCTTATTCATTTAGATTGTTTTACATATGCACAAAAAATTTTGAAATTTGGTTAAAAAATGGAGAAGTTATGCTCATTTATATTTAAAAGTCTGTTAAAAATTCTGTGAAAGAAATAACATAATTAATAAAAGGGGGCGTAAAAGTAGGCGTGACTGAAAAAAGTAGCCTATAATTCGCACAAGTGTTCCATTCAACTACGGTGAAAACTTCAGAAAGATTGGTCCAGCGGTCTGGAGACCTTAAGGTACATACACACAAACAAACACAAATTCAATTTTATATATTAAGATTTATTTTTGAAAGGGATTTTTGAGCGGAGGCTTTTCTTAAACGGCAATTTTTTTAAAAAGCTTTTTTAACGCTACATATTATTTAAAAACTTTTTGCTTCCTTTTGCTTGAAAAGCTTTTTTTTGTTGAAAATTAGGTTTATTCATCAACGTAATCTCCACCAAGAGAAACGCAATCATTTCAACGCTGCTCTAACATTTAAATACCACTTTTGTAGAACGATTTCTCCTTTGACTTAAAATAGCCTTCAGTTTCAGCGATAAACTCTTCATTCGTGTGAAATTTCTTATCAGCGAGCATTTTGTTTTCTGGTCTGCGAACAGCCAGTAGTCGCTGGGAGCCAAATCTGGCGAACACAGTGGATGTGGGAGGGATTCGAAGTTCAATTTATGTAGTTTTGCCATTGTTTTGGTTGACTTGTAACACGGTGCGGTGTTTTGATGAAAAAAAATTTTTTCCTTGCCATATGCGGTCGTCTCTTTGCAATTTCGGCCTTCAAATGCTCAAACAACGCTATATAATATTCACCTTTCTCCAGATAGTCGACGGATATTACACTACGCACATCCAGCCCATTGTTGTGCTTGCGGGGGCTTTGGACGAGGACGAGGTTCACCACTCCACTCATATGACGATCGTTTTGAATCTGGCGTGAAGTGATGGATTCATGTTTTATCCACTAGTACATATCGACGCCATGGCCAAACACTGCTTAGAATCGTCAACGCGTTCTTGTTTTTGGTCAACAGTGAGCAAACGCGGCACCCAATTTGAACAGAGCTTTCCCATGTCAAATGCTCATGCAAGCTAACACGCTCTTTTGGTATTTTTACAATGTCGGCTAACACACGGAACTTCACTTTTCGATCGTTCAAAACGATTTTGTGGATTTTTTATGTCTTCTGGTGTTACAACTACTTTTGAAGTCAGCAAACCAACGTTTATTTGTTGTTTCTGATGGAGCAGAGTCACTTTTCAAGCCATTGCTTCGCTTGAACGGTATTTTTTCTCATCAAGAAGCAGTGTAACATTAAAACAAGAAATTGTTTTTGGTCCATTGTTTTGAAAATAAGAAAAGTAGCATCAGTCTTAATACAAAATTTCACAAACCAATGAATAGAATATCATGAAATTTTAACAGCTGTCTTTTGAAAAAAGGTGTCTAACTGAAAAAAAGAGACTGCATTAAAACTAGCGCCATCTATATGTTAGGACTGGGACTTTTCAGCCCATGCAGTTGATAGTTTGTAAATTTATTAAACAATGTGGCAACATTTCAAAGCAATATCACTTTCAAAAGGCACGTTTGAAACGAGTTTTTTCAAAAGAATTTTTTTGAATAGTATATTTTTTGAACAACGTTAAGAACTTTTTTTTAAAAGGCTCTGTTTTAAAATAATGTAGAACAAAATATTTTCAAAAGCTTTTTTCTAGAGAATATTTCGCAATAAAAACTTTTTCCAAGAAGTGTTTTCAGAAAATGATCCTTTTTACAAAAGTAAATTTTTGCTTTTTTACTTTTAATTTCAATTGTAGTTTGTACTCGTTTCGTGCAGTAAAAGATACAATAAAAGAAAGAGTTTCGTGTAATACGATTTTTGAGTTATGTTTTCCTCATTTGTAAAATTCATCCAACATTTTATTTCACTTGAATAAAAAATTTAGGCTTTCGAGAAAAAAAAGTAAAATAAAAAACACTAAAATTTGTAGTCCATTCTAATGCTTGTCACTACTTCGACTTGAAATAAACGTGTCTGGCATACCAGCCTAAATATTTTTTTACTCTTGTTTTACCTCTAGCAAACCAATTTAAAAGTAGCTTTTGTTTCCCTTGTTTTCATTGTCTGGTTATTTGCTACGCGCCAAACATATTGAGAATTTGTTGCTGGTAATTCCTTTTCAATTGCAAATCAAACGAAGCACGTAGCACAAAATGGAAAAGAAGAAAAAGAAGAAGAAGAAGGAAAAGGCGACAGTTTTTCAGTGTAATTCCCCTGAATGCACTAAACACCTTTGCTACAGAAACATCATTGCGAAAAAAGGACAAAATTTATTTCAACAAATTTTTACACTTTTTACTAGTCAACAGGGTAATAAAGGGATTTATGGGGGTTGAGAAAAATTTTCAGGGACAACAAAAAATCTGTAGATTTTTTTTTTATTACAAAATTTTATTTTTGAGCGGTTAAAGGAAATTTAACATTTCATGTTCACTTTACATGTTGCAAATGTTGACATTTATGTTTAACTTTTCATTGTTAAATGTTAGAGGAATCTTTTTTGCAAACTTATGAAAAAACAAGTAAGAGTGTAGTATATTCGGCTGGGCCGAATCTAAAATACCCTTCACGATAGTCACGAATATGTATAGTATATTAAAAATGTGGCATGAATATGCTCGGTTATATATGAACCGATATCGGAATTTTCTATTTTCTGTATTTTAGTAACCTTCTTTTATAACAAAAATTGCTTTTCAGCAAAAAAAAAAAAAAAATTTTTTTAATGAAAAAATCGGTTCAGGCTGTATCTCGGGTATATATGGACCGATATCGAAAACTTTAATTTTCCAAATTTATATAACCTTATTTCATTACCAGAACTGCTTTTGAGCACAACAAATTGTTTAAGTTCGCTTACGCGACATTTTCATGAAAAACCCGATTTGGGCTATATCTCGGGTACATATGGACCGATATCGGAAATTTTCATTTTCCATATTTAGGTAACCTAATTTCATTACCAGAACTGCTTTTGAGCACAAAAAAGCTGTTTAAGTTCGCTTACGCGGCATTTTCATGAAAACCCTGGTCTAGGCTATATCTCGGGTATATATGGACCGATATCGGAAATTTTTATCTTCCACATTTATATAACCTCATCTTACTACCAGAACTGTTTTTAAGCAAAAAAAAAATTGTTGTTTAAGTTCGCTTACGCGACATTTTCATGGAAAACCCGGTTTGGGCTATATCTCGGGTACATATGGACCGATATCGGAAATTTTCATTTTCCATATTTAGGTACCCTAATTTCATTACCAGAACTGCTTTTGAGCACAAAAAAGTTGTTTAAGTTCGCTTACGCGACATATTCATGAAAAACCCGATTTGGGCTATATCTCGGGTACATATGGGCCGATATCGGAAATTTTTATCTTCCATATTTATATAACCTCATCTTATTACAAGAACTGATTTTTATCAAAAAAAGTTGTTAAAGTTCACTTACGCGACATTTTCATGAAAAACCCGGTTTGCGCTATATCTCGGGTATATATGGACCGATATCGAAAATTTTAATTTCCCTACTTATATAACCTTATTTGATTACCAGAACTGCTTTTAAGCAAAAAAAGTTGTTTAAGTTCGCTTACGCGGCATTTTCATGAAAACCACGTTCCAGGCTATATCTGCGGTATATATGGACCGATATCGGAAATTTTCATTTTTCATATTTATATAACCTTATTTTATTACCAGAACTGCTTTTAAGCAAACAAAAGTTGTTTAATTTCGCTGACGCAGCATTTTCATGAAAAACCCGTTCTAGGCTATATCTCGGGTATATATGGACCGATATTGGAAATTTTCATTTTCCATATTTAGGTAACCTAATTTCATTACCAGAACTGCTTTTGAGCACAAAAAAGCTGTTAAGTTCGCTTACGCGGGATTTTCATGAAAACCCTGGTCTAGGCTATATCACGGGTATATATGGACCGATATCGGAAATTTCCATTTTCCATATTTATGTAACCTAATTTCATTACCAGAACTGTTTTTGAGCACAAAAAAGTTGTTTAAGTTCGCTTACGCGGCATTTTCATGAAAACCCCGGTCTAGGCTATATCTCGGGTATATATGGACCGATATCGAAAATTTTCATTTTTCATATTTATATGACCCTATTTCATTACCAGAACTGCTTTTGAGCACAAAAAAGTTGTTTAAGTTCGCTTACGCGACATTTTCATGAAAAACCCGATTTGGGCTATATCTCGGGTATATATGGACCGATATCGGAAATTTTCATATTTATGTAACCTAATTTCATTACCAGAACTGCTTTTGAGCACAAAAAAGTTGTTTAAGTTCGCTTACGTGGCATTTTCATGAAAACCCCGGTCTAGGCTATATCTCGGGTATATATGGACCGATATCGGAAATTTTCATTTTCCATATTTATGTAACCTAATTTCATTACCAGAACTGTTTCTGAGCACAAAAAAGTTGTTTAAGTTCGCTTACGCGGCATTTTCATGAAAACCCCGGTCTAGGCTATATCTCGGGTATATATGGACCGATATCGAAAATTTTTATTTTTCATATTTATATGACCCTACTTTATTACCAGAACTGCTTTTGAGCACAAAAAAGTTGTTTAAGTTCGCTTACGTGGCATTTTCATGAAAACCCCGGTCAAGGCTATATCTCGGGTATATATGGACCGATATCGGAAATTTTCATTTTCCATATTTATGTAACCTAATTTCATTACCAGAACTGCTTTTGAGCACAAAAAAGTTGTTTAAGTTCGCTTACGTGGCATTTTCATGAAAACCCCGGTCAAGGCTATATCTCGGGTATATATGGACCGATATCGGAAATTTTCATTTTCCATATTTAGGTACCCTAATTTCATTACCAGAACTGCTTTTGAGCACAAAAAAGTTGTTTAAGTTCGCTTACGCGACATATTCATGAAAAACCCGATTTGGGCTATATCTCGGGTACATATGGGCCGATATCGGAAATTTTTATCTTCCATATTTATATAACCTCATCTTATTACAAGAACTGATTTTTATCAAAAAAAGTTGTTAAAGTTCACTTACGCGACATTTTCATGAAAAACCCGGTTTGCGCTATATCTCGGGTATATATGGACCGATATCGAAAATTTTAATTTCCCTACTTATATAACCTTATTTGATTACCAGAACTGCTTTTAAGCAAAAAAAGTTGTTTAAGTTCGCTTACGCGGCATTTTCATGAAAACCACGTTCCAGGCTATATCTGCGGTATATATGGACCGACATCGGAAATTTTCATTTTTCATATTTATATAACCTTATTTTATTACCAGAACTGCTTTTAAGCAAACAAAAGTTGTTTAATTTCGCTGACGCAGCATTTTCATGAAAAACCCGTTCTAGGCTATATCTCGGGTATATATGGACCGATATTGGAAATTTTCATTTTCCATATTTAGGTAACCTAATTTCATTACCAGAACTGCTTTTGAGCACAAAAAAGCTGTTAAGTTCGCTTACGCGGGATTTTCATGAAAACCCTGGTCTAGGCTATATCACGGGTATATATGGACCGATATCGGAAATTTCCATTTTCCATATTTATGTAACCTAATTTCATTACCAGAACTGTTTTTGAGCACAAAAAAGTTGTTTAAGTTCGCTTACGCGGCATTTTCATGAAAACCCCGGTCTAGGCTATATCTCGGGTATATATGGACCGATATCGAAAATTTTCATTTTTCATATTTATATGACCCTATTTCATTACCAGAACTGCTTTTGAGCACAAAAAAGTTGTTTAAGTTCGCTTACGCGACATTTTCATGAAAAACCCGATTTGGGCTATATCTCGGGTATATATGGACCGATATCGGAAATTTTCATATTTATGTAACCTAATTTCATTACCAGAACTGCTTTTGAGCACAAAAAAGTTGTTTAAGTTCGCTTACGTGGCATTTTCATGAAAACCCCGGTCTAGGCTATATCTCGGGTATATATGGACCGATATCGGAAATTTTCATTTTCCATATTTATGTAACCTAATTTCATTACCAGAACTGTTTCTGAGCACAAAAAAGTTGTTTAAGTTCGCTTACGCGGCATTTTCATGAAAACCCCGGTCTAGGCTATATCTCGGGTATATATGGACCGATATCGAAAATTTTTATTTTTCATATTTATATGACCCTACTTCATTACCAGAACTGCTTTTGAGCACAAAAAAGTTGTTTAAGTTCGCTTACGTGGCATTTTCATGAAAACCCCGGTCAAGGCTATATCTCGGGTATATATGGACCGATATCGGAAATTTTCATTTTCCATATTTATGTAACCTAATTTCATTACCAGAACTGTTTCTGAGCACAAAAAAGTTGTTTAAGTTCGCTTACGCGGCATTTTCATGAAAACCCCGGTCTAGGCTATATCTCGGGTATATATGGACCGATATCGAAAATTTTTATTTTTCATATTTATATGACCCTACTTTATTACCAGAACTGCTTTTGAGCACAAAAAAGTTGTTTAAGTTCGCTTACGTGGCATTTTCATGAAAACCCCGGTCAAGGCTATATCTCGGGTATATATGGACCGATATCGGAAATTTTCATTTTCCATATTTATGTAACCTAATTTCATTACCAGAACTGCTTTTGAGCACAAAAAAGTTGTTTAAGTTCGCTTACGTGGCATTTTCATGAAAACCCCGGTCAAGGCTATATCTCGGGTATATATGGACCGATATCGGAAATTTTCATTTTCCATATTTAGGTACCCTAATTTCATTACCAGAACTGCTTTTGAGCACAAAAAAGTTGTTTAAGTTCGCTTACGCGACATATTCATGAAAAACCCGATTTGGGCTATATCTCGGGTACATATGGGCCGATATCGGAAATTTTTATCTTCCATATTTATATAACCTCATCTTATTACAAGAACTGATTTTTATCAAAAAAAGTTGTTAAAGTTCACTTACGCGACATTTTCATGAAAAACCGGTTTGGGCTATATCTCGGGTATATGTGGACCGATATCAGAAATTTTCATTTTCCATATTTATGTAACCTAATTTCATTACCAGAACTGCTTTTGAGCACAAAAAAATTGTTTAAGTTCGCTTACGCGGCATTTTCATGAAAACCACGTTCCAGGCTATATCTGCGGTATATATGGACCGATATCGGAAATTTTCATTTTTCATATTTATATAACCTTATTTTATTACCAGAACTGCTTTTAAGCAAACAAAAGTTGTTTAATTTCGCTGACGCAGCATTTTCATGAAAAACCCGTTCTAGGCTATATCTCGGGTATATATGGACCGATATCGGAAATTTTCATTTTCCATATTTATGTAACCTAATTTCATTACCAGAACTGCTTTTGAGCAAAAAAAAGTTATTTAGCTTCGCCTGTGCGACATTTTCATTAAAATCCGATTTGGGCTATATCTCGGGTATATATGGACCGATATCTGAAAAAAAAATTTTTTGTCTTTTAGTCACCATGCTTAATAAGTGTGTGAAGTTTGAAGCAAAACGAACAACTTTTGTTTTCAAAAATTTTCATACAAAACTGCAAAAAAAAATGGCTTTTTTCGGAATTTTGAATATATCTCAGCTATACGTGGACCGATATTACTGAATTTCAATAGCAAACCCATGAATCGATGGGGTAAAAGAATGGTGAAAGAAAAAAGTTTCTAAGTCTAATGGTTTTCTCAGAAACGGTATTTCAACAGCGGACAGACGGACAGACGGACAGACGGACAGACGGACATCGCTTAATCGACTTTTCCATTAATTCTGATTCAGAATATATATACTTTATAGGGTCGCAAAAAAAAACTGTAGAAATTACAAACGGAATCACAAACTTATATATACCCTTAACATTTTTGTGAAGGGTATAAAAATTGATAACTTACATGCGTTTTTAAACTCTGACAACTTGGAGTTTTAAGTTTTGTGTTTCGCTCTGTATTTGTTTGGCAAACTTTCATACTTTCTTTTATTTTTTGTAAATTTTATTATTTTTTTTATGTTTACATTTTTTTATACCCTTCACAAAAATGTAAAGGGTATATATAAGTTTGTGATTCCGTTTGTAATTTCTACAGTTTTTTTTTTGCGACCCTATAAAGTATATATATTCTGAATCAGAATTAATGGAAAAGTCGATTAAGCGATGTCCGTCTGTCCGTCTGTCCGTCTGTCCGTCTGTCCGCTGTTGAAATACCGTTTCTGAGAAAACCATTAGACTTAGAAAATTTTTTCTTTCACCATTCTTTTACCCCATCGATTCATGGGTTTGCTATTGAAATTCAGTAATATCGGTCCACGTATAGCTGAGATATATTCAAAATTCCGAAAAAAGCCATTTTTTTTTGCATTTTTGTATGAAAATTTTTGAAAACAAAAGTTGTTCGTTTTGCTTCAAACTTCACACACTTATTAAGCATGGTGACTAAAAGACAAAAAAATTTTTTTTCAGATATCGGTCCATATATACCCGAGATATAGCCCAAATCGGATTTTAATGAAAATGTCGCACAGGCGAAGCTAAATAACCTTTTTTTGCTCAAAAGCAGTTCTGGTAATAAAATTAAGTTACATAAATATGGAAAATGAAAATTTCCGATATCGGTCCATATATACCCGAGATATAACTCAAACCGGGGTTTCCATGAAAATGTCGCGTAAGCGAACTTAAACAACTTTTTTGTGCTCAAAAGCAGTTCTGGTAATCAAATAGGGTTATATAAATATGAAAAATGAAAATTTTCGATATCGGTCCATATATACCCGAGATATAGCCTAGACCGGGGTTTTCATGAAAATGCCGCGTAAGCGAACTTAAACAACTTTTTTGTGCCCAAAAGCAGTTCTGGTAATGAAATAGGGTTATATAAATATGAAAAATGAAAATTTTCGATGTCGGTCCATATATACCCGAGATATAGCCGAAATCGGGTTTTTCATGAAAATGTCGCGTAAGCGAACTTAAACAACTTTTTTGTGCTCAAAAGCAGTTCTGGTAATCAAATAGGGTTATATAAATATGAAAAATGAAAATTTTCGATATCGGTCCATATATACCCGAGATATAGCCTAGACCGGGGTTTTCATGAAAATGCCGCGTAAGCGAACTTAAACAACTTTTTTGTGCTCAAAGGTGGTTCTGGTAATAAAATTAGGTTACATAAATATGGAAAATGAAAATTTCCGATATCGGTCCATATGTACCCGAGATATAGCCCAAATCGGGTTTTTCATGAAAATGTCGCGTAAGCGATCTTAAACAACTTTTTTTTTTTTGCTCAAAAGCAGTTCTAGTAATGAAATAAAGTTATATAAGTATGGAAAATGAAAATTGTCGATATCGGTCTATATATACCAGAGATATAGCCTATACCGGGGTTTTCATGAAAATGCCGCGTAAGCGAACTTAAACAACTTTTTTGTGCTCAAAAGCAGTTCTGGTAATGAAATTAGGTTACATAAATATGAAAAATGAAAATTTCCGATATCGGTCCATATGTACCCGAGATATAGCCCAAATCGGGGTTTTCATGAAAATGTCGCGTAAGCGAACTTAAACAACTTTTTTGTGCTCAAAAGCAGTTCTGGTAATGAAATTAGGTTACATAAATATGAAAAATGAAAGTTTTCGATGTCGGTCCATATATACCCGAGACATAGCCCAAATCGGGTTTTTCATGAAAATGTCGCGTAAGCGAACTTAAACAACTTTTTTGTGCTCAAAAGCAGTTCTGGTAATGAAATTAGGTTACATAAATATGAAAAATGAAAATTTCCGATGTCGGTCCATATATACCCGAGACATAGCCCAAATCGGGTTTTTCATGAAAATGTCGCGTAAGCGAACTTAAACAACTTTTTTGTGCTCAAAAGCAGTTCTGGTAATTAAATAAGGTTATATAAATATGGAAAATGAAAATTTCCGATATCGGTCCATATATACCCGAGATATAGCCTATACCGGGGTTTTCATGAAAATGCCGCGTAAGCGAACTTAAACAACTTTTTTGTGCTCAAAAGCAGTTCTGGTAATGAAATCAGGTTACATAAATATGAAAATTTTCGATGTCGGTCCATATATACCCGAGATATAGCCCAAATCGGGTTTTTCATGAAAATGTCGCGTAAGCGAACTTAAACAACTTTTTTGTGCTCAAAAGCAGTTCTGGTAATGGAATAGGGTCATATAAATATGAAAAATGAAAATTTTCGATATCGGTCCATATATACCCGAGATATAGCATAAACCGGGTTTTTCATGAATACGCGGCGTAAGCGAACTAAAACAACTTTTTTTGCTGAAAAGCAGTTCTAATAGCAAAATAAGGTTATATAGGTATGGAAAATGAAAATTTCCGATATCGGTCCATATATACCCGAGATATAGCCTAAACTGCGGTTTTAATGAAAATGTCGCGTAAGTGAACTTAGACATCTTTTTTTGCTTAAAAACAGTTCTGGTAATGAAATAGGGTCATATAAATATGGAAAAAGAAAATATCCGATATCGGTCCATATATACTCGAGATATAGCCTGAACCGATTTGTCCAATAACATTTTTTTTTTTTTTGCTGAAAAGCAGTTCTTGTTATGAAAGAAGGTTACGAAAATAGAGAAAATTAAAATTTCTGATATCGGTCCATATATACCCGAGATATTGCCTAAATCGGGTTTTTCATGAAAATATCGCGTAAGCGAACTTAAACAATTTGTTGTGCTCAAAAGCAGTTCTGGTAATGATATAAGGTTATATAAATATGGAAAATTAAAATTTTCGATATCGGTCCATATATAGCCGAGATATAGCCTAAACCGATTTTTCCATTAAAAAATTTTTTTTTTTTTTTGCTGAAAAGCAATTCTCGTTATAAAAGAAGGTTACTAAAATACAGAAAATAGAAAATTCCGATATCGGTTCATATATAACCGAGCATATTTAGGTCACATTTTTAATATACTATACATATTCGTGACTATCGTGAAGGGTATTTTAGATTCGGCCCAGCCGAATATACTACACTCTTACTTGTTAAAACTATATTAGTATAAGTATTTATTATGATATATATTTATATATTATTTAATACACTTACAGCCAGTTCATGGATCGCGTTTTAAATAAAGCGAAAACCAGCGGCACGTTTATGACTACGTAAGAAATTGGGTCTGTGTAACGCGCTTCTCATTGTTCGTGTTCAGTTACGTTATACACGTATTAATAAATATTTTCTCAAACCCCAGTATTGCCACTATACAAGTTATATGTATCTTGTTTACGTTTTTCGTGTAAAATATATTTTTGCACCGTGAATAACGGTAACCCTATTTCAATTGAAAAAAGACACCGCTGATAAATATTTATGTAAACAAAACATCTTTATGCTGGAAAAAAAGTTATAGAATATTTGCTGGTCATACAAATTCTGTTGATGATCAGACAAATGCCTTTATGGATTGATCCTAATTTATTCTTTTATTTTTCAAATTATTTCCTTTCTTTAAATAATTAGCCAAAAAGGAAATTGTTTGCATATACATATATGTATATGTATGTACGTGTTAACATGGATATGAATTTTTATTTATGTATATATGTGTTCATACTTGTTTTTGCTGTTATTTCCATTTTTATATGTTTGAATCTTTATTTTTGTTCAAGCTTCTTTTTTTTCTTTCGCAACGAATAAAAATTTCCATTCGCGCACCATTCGCCTGTTTGACATTTAAAAACGCGATACACAGACAGAAAGCAGTCAATTCTTACGGTTTTCGTCGAAAAAGTATTTTTTCGCGTTGCATGAACGCAAATAAGAAAAACACCAAGATTTCTTCGCGTTTTTTGAGCTCATTATGTTCCATGAACAGGCTGTTACTTCTTTATTAATGGCGTTTTCACTTTTTTTTCGCACAGATATGTCGCAGCTTTGCTCGGGCAAAGGTGGAAAAATTTTGTGGAGAGAACAGATTTCAAGAAAATAGTAAAAATAAGGCTTTTCTACTCACGACCAAATAAAAAAGTGAACTAAAATTGAACGGTTTTTATTTATTTTGCTTTTGATTTACTGTGATATCAGATTTTATTTTTTGTTGGACTACAACTGGCTAATCGACATACAAAAAATTTTTGACCTACCTTGACGGCCATATCTGATACTGAACTAGCGAGATGTTTTACAAATCGATTTCGTAGAGCTGAAAAACAAATTGTCTATATAATGCGTTGTGTGATTCCTCGGCCAATCGACCACAAATGGATGAGCTGTGGACGATAAACGCGCTTTACATGTAAATGTGCGAGTTTCGGGAACAAGATTTCTAATCTCATCAGAGTAAAGCCCATTGTGGTAATTATAGAAGGGGTAATGCACCGTTCACTGCGTCCGTGCTCCAGTGACTCAATAGAGTTGGATACTCTACTCGTACTATCACCTATAAGCTTCTTCGCGCACGGTAGAGTAACCACAAAATAGACTTTGAGGCACCGGCCTGACTAAATGCTAGAACTTTTAATAGCACTTGGCAAGGTAGTACTTTTTTTTAAGCAACTTTTAATGTACGTTGAGAACTCTGACAAGTATCAGTTTAGGTTTTTCGTATATTTTGATTTATTTTATCGTTAAAAATTAAATAAATTAAAACAAATTGTGTTCGATATTCTGTGCTGTGCCCAAAAAATTAATCAAAAGATCTTATTCAAATTAAAGTAAAAAACAATTGAATTAATATCCGTTAACAAAATACCCATTGTGCCAACTTCATACTTCGTATACGTTGATGTCAGTTGAAAAAGGAGACGGACAAAGTATGACGGATTCTATGTGCTCCGCCCTTTAATTTTTGAATTTTGGGGCAATTTTTGGCTACTATTCTAGAAACGTTATTTAGGGTTACGGTCAGGGTTGTCAGATTTTTTCCACCTCCAGCACCAACTAGCCATCAAAATTCGACAAAAAACGCCAAAATATTTTTTGCATGATTTTTTAAAAGACGAACGAAATCCCTCAAAATGATTTTTTCATAGGTTTTCAGTCACATATAATTTTTATTCTTTTAATTCATATGTATAATATATATTTACTAGGACTATTGGCCCGATGGGTTTAGTATTACATACTAAACCCATCGGTTTATTTGGTGTATTCGAACAACATATGTCTGTTGTTAAACACATATGTCTGTTTTAAAAATCTTTCTATACAAGTAGCTAAAATCACATATCTAAAAGGTTATAAATCTCAATTTCGTCTGTTTAATCTGTAGTGTGTTGTACATCATACATAACATTAGGATTGAATTTTTGAACAGTACTCAGGGGATGACCCCTACGTTTCCAGTGCCTTGTACTGGAACTAGGTAAATAGGTGAACATTTAACTTGAACTTTCCAACATTATAACAGACAGGAAACACGTTTGCAGGCAACATATTCCACAGGCGAAGTGTATGGCTGAAAAACGAATTCTTTTTGTAATGCGTAGTACGATTCCCCGGGCAACCGACTACAAAAGGATGAGCTCTGGACGATGCACGTGTGCTACGTTCAAATGTACGAGTTTCGGGAACAAGATTCCTAATCTCGTCAGAGCAAAATCCATTGTAGTAACCCCACACTGCGTCGATGCTCCAGTGAGTCAATAGAGTTGGATACCCTATTGTAACCGATGAGCTTTTTCGCCCTCTCCTGCACACGGCCGAGTAACCCCAAAATTGGCTTTGAGGCACCGGCCCAAACATGAGAGTTGTATTCCATTTTCGATCGGATGTAGATGGTATAAATAGTAAGGAGGTCGGATGGAGCGAAGTACATCTTATACCGTTTCAAAAACCCGAGGCACTTGAATGCTTCTTTAGAGTCATGAAAAATATGATCATTCCAGCAAACATCACACTGTATTTTCATTCCCAGAACATCAAGAGCATCTAATTTCTCAATATTTATACCATCCATGAGAACAGATGAAGCAGCACTTGCGGTCGTTGGTTTGTGTGTTAATAAACAGCATTGGGTCTTAGAAGCATTAAAAGCGACTCTGTTTTTACGACCCCATTCGGATATTAATAGAAGATCACTATTTAGTGACTCATTCATATTTAGCCTCTTGGCAACGATCTCGGATAGGCTGAGCCTATCCGGATGACAGCAGATCCGCGAAAGAGTGTATATGGTTTGAAGTTTGATGAAGAAGGTCGTTGAGGAAAATAAGAAATAGGGTAGGAGAAAGAACGGAGCCTTGCGGTACCCCTGAATTAATCTTGAACTCGTTTGGTAAGACCCCATCTAAAACAACTCGTTTATATCGAGCTTTCTCAGAGACCACACTATGTCTCTGAGAAAGCTCGATATAAGCCGAGAGAAGTCATCACCGACACCAAAAGCAGTAAGTTTTGTCAGTAGTGCAGCATACCACACTCTGTCAAACGCTCTGGAGATATCCAGAGCTACCACTTTGCTTTCACCAAAATGATGGATTAATTGGCACAATTTCTCAGAGAGATATGCCGAAAGATCTCCAGTAGAGCGACTTTTACGATCACAAAGTAATTTATGACCATACTTTTTTATTAACCATACTTTCTTTTTGTAATGCGGAAAGTGCAGAACAAATTGCAATTTGGCGGTAATTTCCAGGGTTATTTGCCTCCCCTTTTTTGGGGATTGGCGTTACATTAGCAACCTGCCAGCACGATGGAAACTCACCAACATGGTAAAGTTTGCGGAAGAGGCATGCTTATGGGCGCGAAAGCGTTGAAAAACTCTGTTTCAAGACCAGTGCTGGAATGCCATCCGGCCCAGGAGAGTTATTTATGTCATTCATATAATTTATTATTCTTATTAATGAATCAAGAAGTTTATTTTGCAGAATAGTCTTTCTACACAAGCGTTTCTAATTGGAATAACTTTGCTTAGATTAGCGAATTATTGCATTTTTTATTGAAAACTCTTTAAAAACTTTAAATAGTTTAATATTTTCAGGAAAGCCGCGCAACGTTTCCTTCAAAAGTTTTTTCATATATGTGAGACAATTTTATTTTAAATAATTCATTTCTTCTTTTTAGCTGAGTTTCAAATTCAGAGCCATAATGCATTGCACTTAACGGCAGGAGAGAGTTCGATCTATCAATCATAAGCATTTACCGTAAGCAAGATATTATCTAAATTTTCAAAATGGTTTGGTTTGAAATGTTTGAGGAAAAAACTTGTGTAGTAGAAAGTAGTTGATTATACATGGTGCTTCCTACATGCATGTAATCAGACTGAAATTTAAGGTTTAATTGATTAATTTTGATAGCTATCGGACTTATGACACACTTAGTTCATACTTTGATAATTCAGTATGACAACAAAATATTGGATAAAATAGGAATGCCAGATTTAAAATACAAATATTTAAAAATAGGCAATTAGCTATTTCGCCACATGATTTTTAAATTGCCAGTTGCCAAACCAAAAATTTAGTCCCCATATTAGATAAAAATTCGCCAAGTTTGGCGAGAAATCGCCATATCTGACAACCCTGGTTACGGTTCCAAAGTGTAAATGAACATAAATTGCAATAATTTTCAGACAGCATGGGATAGATTTTTTCTGATTTGTCCCACGATGGTTACTTACAAGCAAGCCTGTCACTTCATTTTTGCTTGACGTAGAATAGTGTGACACCCTGTATATAACTATAACTAGGTTAGCACCTTATTGCAATAAGTTCTTATGAAACTTTCAGAAAACTTGCGGATGTGATATAAAACCGGTAGTAGTTTTAAACCGCTTGTTTAAAAATAATTATATGCACGTAAATTCTATTTTCTGATTTGGAATCAAAATGATTACTCGTAAAGGTGATTGTTCGAATACACCAAATAAACATTTTACAAGACAAATTTTAGGCTTGGTTTCAAAAGAGCATTGCTATTTGTTTAGCGTAGTAAAGTATCAGTTTTCTTTTTTCAAAAAATGTTATGAAAATTTAGCTTAAAAAACACAAAATAAAAGATCAGACATTGCCATGCTAAAAAGTTTCAAAGCAAAAATTACTTTAAGCCATTAAAAAATATATATTCTTAGAACTCTTATTTTTAATAACACAACTTAAGCAACTAATATTTCATGTTCTGACAGGATGAACTTACCGTTTCAACTGCATACAAAATTGGTTTTTAACGTTATTGATGACCCTTTCCGTTTTTACTCTTCTGCGTGTGAATGCTTGTTCATAGTACTCATTAAAGTCTTTATAAAATTCCTTCATCATTTTTTTTCTAAACGCGTTTTTGCGCGTATTTATAATATTTTCTTCATCCCGCTAAATGCTACTTTCTTGTACCTCTTCCGTAATGTTACAAGTATTTTATGAAAAAAGAAACCTTTAGTGTTCGACGTTTTTTTTTCTCTTACCAAGAAAACGTGTTGAAAAATTTAAGAAGTATCCATCTTGTATTTCGTTATTTTTCATGTATTTCTGAGCTGAAAAAGTTTGTTCAATTTACTAGAAGTCTAAAGTCTTGATGATTGAGTGTTTGTCCGTCAAAATTTTGTTTCATTCTAATTGTTACTTTTATTTCACCAACTAGGGATTTATTTTCTTTTTGCCGCTGAAAGAATTCATCATTTTTCAAAGTAGTTTTTTCTGCGTTTTTGACAAAAATAAAAAGGGTTGAGTTTACTGTCGTCAAACCAGCTTAGAAAGGTATTTTAAGAATATGTAATAGGAGTATATTTTCATACTTTTGTTCTTATTTGTCATACACTTTAAAATTTGTTTTCTTTGCCTTCACTTGACAGCCTGTTTCATAATTTTTCCTTATTAAAATTGTAATTTGATTTGTTACGGACAAATTAGAAAATATAAAACACATTTTTTGTGCTTAAAATTGATTTTATTGTTATGCTTTTTCTTTCTTTTAACTGTAGGCACTTTAAAATATTCTTAAAGTTTTTTGTTTACGACTTAATAATTTTTTGGAAAAAAATAGCAAATCATAAAATATGTTTGAGAATTCCACCCAAAAAGCAAATAAACTAGGCAATTTATTTCTGAAGCAAGATATTAAAAATTTGATTTAAATGATTTTTATTGACTTGTGGACATTTTAGAAAAGAGGATTTAAGGTTTCAAGCTATATCGAAGCAAGAAAAGGGGCTTTTAAATTAAATCAGGCTTTTTACTTTCAGTAAGACCTCACGTGATGTCTCTTATGAAATGATGGAATATAATGCAATTAACTCTTCCCAAAGCAGCTCATTATCTATCCATAAATTATGTAACAACAACAGCTGCATAATTAAAAGATAAATAAATTTTTTAAAAGATATTTATAATGTTAGTATATTTAAAAAATAGAAAGTATGGTAACAATTTTGAAAATGGGCTTAAATGTTGTTTCAAGGGGCTATCCAACAAACCAACCAACTAATAGACTAAAGATCTTATAGGTTCTGGTGTCATGACAAGTATATCCAAAGATTTAGTTTATTTATAAATCCCCCTAGATCTTTCTTCTGATTACTCTCCCACAATTGTTTATTTTTTCATTGATAAAAATTTTCATGTGCGGAAAATATAAATTTCGTTCTAAAATGTGTTAGTTGCTTGAGATTTAACAAGTATTTCAGTAGCCTTTGCATGGAAAATATTGTATTTATATCTCCTGAGAAAAAAAATACCTCGCAGATGAAAAATAACACTAACTTTTTAAGCTAAATCAATCGTGAAAAGTCATCAAAGTTGTAGAATATGTTACACCAGTCAATAAAATGGGGCTTTATTTCTATATTCTGCAAAATTTATAAGAAAAACTCATTCCCAAACCCATATTGTGCCTAATCAGTGTAAATAGATATAGTTTAAAAAAAATTAAAAACAGTCGTCGATATGAAACTAATTATCCATATAACTAGATGATTATTCGTAAAACGCATTTGGAATACCAAAATTGATTCACGAATCGACAAAGTCCCTCACTTCCGCGGACAAAACGTGCACCGAATATGAAAAATCCCTTCCGATTGGGTTAGCGAAACAGATCCGAGTTTTTTTGGGAATTTCTAAAGTCAGCTTTAGGAAACGACTTCCTCAGAAGCAATACAGCAACTTCAATCTTCACACTTAAGCGAATGACCGTTTATAGCTTCGATGCATGTTCCACGGCAAAAACGCGCACCGAATATAAAAACCCGGTTCCGAACCGATAAGCAAAGGGGTACCGAGTTTTTTGGGAATTCCGAAAATCGGCTTCGTGAATCCCCAAAATTCCCCCACTTCCCCTAAAGCAATACAGCAACTCTGATTTTCGCGCTAAAGCAACAATACTGTATATATAGTTTTATATGTATACATATGTAATAATCATATATATGGCATGGGTTTCGAGTGCTGCAAACATACAAACAAATATACAAGTGAAACTAATATAAACGAGATAAAAAAAATATGTAATAAAAAAATATATTGGATAGGCAAAAAATAGGGAGAATAAATAGATTCACTACTGAATAAAGATCAAGAATAATAAAATTTTATAGCTTCCAGAAACTCTTACCATTACAAAAAAATATTAATAATAAAATAAATAAATATAAAAACTTGAAAAGATCTTAAAAACTACATAAATTACATTTTTTTATTAAACTTTGAGATAGAATAAAACTAAGATCAGTTGACCTGCAATTAACTTTGTTCGAAAGATGACCTTCTGGCATTATTATTTAAATATGTATTCGGTTGTAGTCTAGTTTGCAGGTCTAATTTTGTACGATATATTCCGATATTTGTGTCCACATAACGTGGCGAAAATTATTAATCGTTATCGTTGGATCTAGGTGTGGACTAGCCGCTTCACATACACCCACAGTAAATAAGCTAGTGACATTAAATCGCTGGATATTGGAGGCCAACTAACAGGTCCGAAATATGAATTGATTTCCTTCAGTAAATCAATGCTGACACGAGATGTGTAACAGGTTACGCTATCATATTGAAACTACACTTCTTGCGCATCATGGTTGTTCAATTGATGAACGAAAAACTCAGTAATCATACCTCTATAGTTTTTAACGAAGTGCACGCAGAGAAAATGCATTTGGAAGTATTGTTGTCGCAATACTATTTTATTTTCTTTAACAATACAAATTGTTGGTGTAAGCAGTGTATTATAATTTAAGAAACAGTATATTTTACCAAGAATATATATTTTTTTATTTACCTTTTTGTAATTTTATTGTCACCGTCTACAAACGTTAAAATATGATTGGATGGAACAACATTATTTATAAAAAACTTTGTGGCTCCAACAATACTCGTAGTGGGTAAAACGTAGAGTAAAAAAATATTGTTAACTTGTGAATGTTTGTATTATTTCCTTGCAACATAAGAATATTTGCAGAATAATTTTACTATTTTCATTGTTTACAACATTTTTATTCTCATCATTACAATGACAGCCAATGGATTGACAACAATAAATATTATTTTCAGTTTTTCTTTTTTGTGTTCTTGTGAAAAAATGTATTAAATAAAAAATTTAATTATTTTTTCCTGTCTTCTTTGATCAAGAGTTATTGATCGCGGCAATTATTGTTATAATTATAAATAAAAATATTTCGTGGCTTTAGCCAGGATTGAACTCGAGCTAGACGGATGATACCAACCCATCATCATATAATATAAGAAAATATTTATTAAAATAAAAGTTCGACTACTTTACATTAATACATACTTAAATAAAAAATATATAAAAATAAAATCCGGAAGATGTGCGAAAGTAAAAGAAAAGCTATAAAATTTTGAGTATGTATAACATTTAAGAACATATGCAATAAAACAAAGTTTTAAATAATAACTTCATATGTAAATACACATATATACTAAGTATGTGTGTACATACGTACTCGTATATACATATTTTATTTCTATTTGCAGAACTAAAACAATCAAGGACCAAAATGTGAACAAAACTTTTATCAAAACCAAAATATTCTGAAAAATAATTTTTATTTATTTTCAACATATTTAAACTTACGCGCACATATTTATTGCAATAAAATATTTGATAAAAAAAATAGCTAACTGCATTATAGTATTGTTAAAAGGGATAATAATGTTGTTTTTTTTTTCTCACAATAACATGGTTGATAAAAATGGTAACATGGTTCAATAAGATATTAGTATGTTAAAATGCTAAAATTAACATGGTTACAAACAGTAATATTGTAGTAAGTCTTAACAATACTTTATGTCACTGAATTGCCATTATTTTAAAATTAAAATGTTATATATAACCACTTAATATTTTTGTATCTAAACAAATGGCGTCCCAATAGTATGTTGCCCTCAGAATATTGTTGTCTCAACCATATATTTTTTCTACGTGTACGGATCAATGATTCCACCAGCTCATAAAGCACAAAAAACAGTCAGTTTTTCTGAATGTGACGTTTTCAACAAACACATTGACGTATCAATTCAAAAAAAAGTAAGCTCCATTGCTTCATTAAAATCGGGTTTAACGGCAAATAAATTCAGAACTTTTCTTCAGGCGCCAGTGTTTTCATGTTGAACTGATAAACTAAACATAAATTACTTAACAGCTGACAAAATGACCGCCAGTTAAAAACAGTACTGCTAACTTAAAGTTTTAAATCTTATTAAAAACACACTTTAGAATTACGTTTAACGTTATTCTTTACTGTTTTGCTAACGCCTTCATACATCCATTCAAATTACAATTTAATATTTACCCTTCAGTAGTTTACTTTCTTCAGAAAAAATTATCTTATTTCAACAAGTTTAATGACTCTTTTCAAGTGCAACAAATATGAATAAAAACACTAAAAAAGTCACTTCTTATGACAAAAACAGAAACAATACAAAGAAATAAACAAAACATTAAAAAATCTTGATTACTGAAGTGTATTTCTGATTGTGGTTTTAATTACAATAATGTTTGTGTTTTTTAAGCAGAAACACGTAAACGAAACTCATTCAGTTAACAGTGGAACAGAAGCAGAGAAAATTAAAAACAATTAAAATATTCACCCGATGAGAACAAACGCTTATAACATTTTATTATTTATACTTTTTTTTTTTCTTTCTCAGGATGTGATTCAAATAATACGAACATTAAATTCTTTATACATATTGTTTGCTTATAGTGTAAAGGGTGTCTCCATATACAAATATGGGAGTATGTATATATTGACAAAGAATTATTTTCCTTGTAATTGTAACTTTTAAAATTGTTGTCCTAATTTGCTGAGAGTTTATTTAGTTTTTAAAACTACCTTCACAGAAAGTTTCTAAAGCTAATTTGTCGTTAAAGGCAGAATTTTTTGTTCTTTTCTGAAACAGCTGTTTTGTTTCCGTTCAGTTAAAACTATATGTGCATGATTTGTTGTTTACTTTTTCGTTCTGTTCTGTTGCGGATTAATCTGTTGAAAATATCGGGTGGTTAAAGGTTAAAGACCGATGCTGAATACGAACCACGCCTAAACGTCAAGCGTTTTTCTACATTTCATTTGTCATTTCGCAATTTTAGATTAACTCAATTTGAGCCAATTAAGCAACGCGTTAAAGTTTCAGGCTTATGATTAAAATGGGCATTTAAACCAAAATGCATACTGTACATATCATTTAATTGGCCAAATGAGCGTACAATGGGAAAACTCGTACACAAATTTGAGCAAACCGGGTCTGTATGAGATGTGAAAACACCGGTATTTCAGCTGTTCGCGATAGTGTGACTGAAGAGCCGTCCACCTCAACCTCGTCGTCGTACCCAACAATTGCACATCTGACGCTCATTGGGATGAACATAATGCACAAAGACTGGCATTAAAACGCTTACAAGGTGCAATTGACTCAAGAACTAAAGCCTTTTGACCATTCCAAGCGTCGTCAACGATCAGAATGCTGGCAAGAATTGGCAACAGTGAGTGGATGATACATTTCCGAACAAAATTATCTTCAGTGATGAGGCACATTTTCACCTCAGTGAATTCGTCGATAAGTAGAATTGTCGCATTTGGGCGAATGATAATCCAAGTGCGATTGTTGAAAAACCAATGTAACATCAAAGAGTGACTGTTTGGTGCAGTTGTTTTGGGCTATCTGAATCGGCTCCATCGGGCCATATTTTTTCCAAAATGACGCTGGTCAGGCAGATACTGTGCATGATGTTCGCTATCGTAAGAAGACAATGAACTTTTTATTGCCCGCGTTGCAAGATATGGATGTGGTTGCAACAGAACGGCACCACTTGCCACACAGCTACTGAAGCAATAGCTCTTTTGCGCGACAAATTTAACGGCCGTGTTATCTAACATGGTAGCGATGTCAATTGGACGCCAAAATCATTTCATTTGACACCGTTGGACTTCTTTCTTTAGGGTTATTTGAAAAAACAAATATACTTCGATAAGCCAGCAACAGTTCAAGAGCTAAAGAGTGCGATAAATCAGCATATTAACGACATAGAACCTCAGTTACGCTTCAGCGCCATTAAAAATTCCATCATAATTGAACCATACCAGTATTATCATAATAGAAAGAAATGGTAGTAATTCCGAAACGAACTGGGCAACGTGTTAAAGTTATTAAAATGGGCATTCAAATCAAAATCCCTTCGCGATTTTTTCGGTCAATTTAATCGTCCAAATGTGCGTACAATCGTAAAATCGGAGATGTGAAAAGACAAGTGCAAGCTCGTACAGCTCGTTCTGCAGCAAATATTGCTGCTGTTTGCGATAGCGCGGCAAAAGAGCCGTCCACCTCAACCTCGTCGTCATGCCCATCAAGTGCACCTCTCACGCTCGTCGTTTATGAACATTATGCCTAAAAACTTGCATTAACACGATTACAAGGTGCAATTAATCCAAGAACTAAAATTCTGACCATCAATAGTCAGAATTGTGGCAAGATATAGAAACAGTGGAGCAATAATTTTCGAAGAAAGTCATCATCAGTGACGGGGCAAATTTTCACCTCAGTGGATTCGTCAACAAGCAGAATCGCCACATTTGGGCGAATGATAAACCGACAAAGAGTGACTGTTAGGTGCGGTTATGACCATTTCTATTTGGTATACAACTTTGCTCTTGCCGTTTTGCAATCGATAGCTGTAGCGGTAAGTGGTGGTCGAAATAAAAAGATTGTAGTTGTCATACAGCATGTCAGCTTACGAGCCAAATTCTCTTCATTTGTGGGATGAAGAAATCTGCGGCTGAAGCTCTCCGAATACTCTCAAATAGCTATGTTGATACTACTATTAGTGAAAGAACATGTCAGGAGTGGTTTCAACGCTTTAAGAACGTTTACTTTGATCTCGAAGACCAGGATGGGGTAAGAGAGAAGACCTAGACTCATCTCGAACTCAACAAACACAAAAAACGAACATGACAGTGCTTGTCCTCATGTTGCGAAACTTGCTAACACATACGTGGAAACATTGAAATGGGAAGTCCTACCCTATTCTCCGTATTCTGCAGACCTTGCATTCTCGGAATATCACTTACTTCAGTTAATGGTACACGGCCTGAAGAAGTAAAAAATTGGATAGAGTCAAAAGATTACTATTCGTACGCTGCCCGAAAGACGGGAGAAAGTAATGACATGCGATGGACCTTGAATTATGAATATATGATCAATTTTTTATAATAAAGCTTTGAATTTCGCGAAAACAAGGCCGAAGCAAAGGCTGCTAAAACAAATACTAAGACTAGCAAAGATTTTGTTTAGTATTAGAATATATAAAGGAAACTAAAATTTTTGGCGAAATACCAATAAATTGAAGCTAATTATCGACACTTTCATGGAAGCACAAACTTGAAGTTCCCGGTAAGGGATCTTGCTCTCCTTTGATAAAGGGTATTTGGAATCAGAACTGCATTTGTAAAAAACCCGTATGCTACAGCACAAATGATTTCAATACGCTTAGTCAAACATCGGAAAACTGAAATTAACTAAATTATGAGAGTCGTAATGTAAAACTCAATTTTATTATCATATCTGTACCGTTCAGAGCTTGCAGATGATAATAAGTGGAGCTTATCCGAGGGAACATAAAAATATTATATTTAATATAATACGAAACATGAATTCAATTTGCGATTTCAAAAAAGTAAATATAATTTTTAATATAGTCACAACTACCACTGTATCTTTATACAAGAACTTAAAGCCAACATGCCACCATATCTAAGGAATGGTGTTAATGAAGCTATTTTACCAATACAAACATTAAAACTTTAATGACTTTTACTTTTTCCCTTTTTTGCAAGAAAAACGAATACTGCTGCAGGCTATGAACAGGATACAATGCTCAAGGGCAACAGAGTATTTGAAAATTGGCGACAATGTCTATTTCTTTGCGAGACAACAATATACAAACATTCGAAAGTACCCAGCGTCCAATTTTTTAAGGCCTCCTTAAAACATACCTTTTGTGAAAGTTTCTAAGATTCAAAATTAGTTTTTCATTAATGCTCAAAGTGGCCTTAGTCATAAGAAATACTATTTCATAAAAGGAGTTTTTCAAGCTGCATGAAACTTTTCTCAATAAGAAATTCAGAAAAATGTCAACAAATCACTTATGGTTAGATTATTATCAGACGTTTATTATGTGTTTACGCTGGAAACTTTTCTCCATGGGAAATCCGTAAAAATTTCGACATATTACTTAATGGTAGCACCTTATCAGAAGTTTATGTTTAAACTTATGAATCGGGCCAAACTAAAAATAAAAAATACATAAAGTATTAGAATATTTGCTTATTACTAATTTACATAGACATATATTAAAAGAAAGTCTAAGTATGTCTTTAAGGGCGACATCTAAAGATGGTAATGATCAAGACTTCAGCTGACATAGATCTAGTGTGCAAACTATATGAGTATTAAATAATGGCCTTATGAGTGCTTAATCTGGCCTTTAAGCTGGCCTGCTTATGCCTTCTTTACACTGCAGGAGAATTACGTACTCATGGCATATAGACACAAATATTTCATATGTTTAAAAATAGTCATTCTTACGTAACAATATACACATATACATTTCAGTGTGTGTCTGCTGGGAAGTCTAGGAATGTTCAAAATTAATTTACTTTTGGTTTTTTCTATTAAGACAACAACATTTGGGAGTTTCCTGAGATTCTTGTGTGTGATTTTTTTCAACTTTTTCCCCTACTTCTTGCACATTATTTTTTCAGGCAGACTTTGATTATTTGGTTTATGTACAAAGTTTTTTTTTTTTAATTTGTTTTTGCACCTAAGATAATTGCCTGAGTGCTGTTGACATTTTCAAGCAGGAAATTGTTGGGAGTTTCCGGTGTACAGAGTGTTTTTCTTACTTTACCAGCGGTCTTTTTTATTGTTTGCAGTTTCTTAAGTGAATTTTTTTCTTTCCTTGCTTGGTTTGTGGTTGACTTAAAGAAAATTAACCGAAAAAGATTTTAAGACAAAAAATTTGTTTTAAACCAACAGTGGCATATTCATAAAATAACATAAGGTATTTTAAACGAATTTTAACAAAATTTTATATGGAGCTTTTTTTTTTTTTTTTTTTGTTATCTGGGACCAGTACTCAGGGGATGACCCCTACATATGCAGCGCATTGTACTGGAACTGGGAAAATAGGGTATGATGAGGAGGAAAGAGGGAGTAGTGTTCGCGAAATGTTAACGATAACAACAAGAAAGTCTGAAACAAACTCTATTGCAGCATTTAAAATGTTGGAATTAAATTAGTTAAAACTGATCAGTGCCTAGTGTATATACCTTCGACACTGCTCAGATTAACAAAATTTAGTCCAACACCTTCCACACTACAATGTAATTAAATTCATCGAAAATAATATGAATATTGAACATATATTTGAATTAACATGCTGTTCATAGAACACAGACGAGCAACTCGTCTAGAAAATTTATATGAAAGTTAACTCGTTTCGAATTCATTTTAATTTTTACGAATATGCCCAATACGCAATATTTAAAGTTTTGCCTGATGCAATGTTTTTTTTTTTTTGCTTGCTTTTTTTATAAAACCGACTACAAAGATCTTAAAAAATTTATATTTAGAAAAAATCTAAAGCAAATTAAATTGACTTTAACAATTTTTTTTTTCAATTTTCATGCAATCATAAAAATACTTTTTGCCTTACAACCTTGTTAATGGGAATTTTATAGCGGCAACATGCCCTCCAGATTACTTTAGATCTCTTACTGAATAATGGCAATAAGAAAAAAGAAAAATATCTAAAAAACCAACTTCAATCCACTAAGCTCCAAAGCATTAAACACTCTGTGCATCCATGGATAAAATACACACACACACACACACACACACACACACACATATATATATATATATTCATCCACATGTGATAGCTTTCATTTTACCATCACCAATACCATTGACCATGTTTGCACACACAAGGTCTGTTAAACCATCTAACCTTTAAAACTCTATAAGTCCCTTAATTGCAAGCAGGTCAACTAAGTTGCGTTACTTTCGTTTTATATTTCAGCTACTGTTTATTTGAGTACATGAAAAACAAATGTGTGTGCGTGTATGAGATGCTGATGCATAAAGTTAATTGCCCCTTGAAGAATACCTTTCGTAAGCAAAACCATTTTAAGTGTAACTTCCTGTTTTGTTTATACACATACTTACATGTATATTTCGAATAATGCAATTTGGAGTTTCATACTGATATGTACGAGTATGTACATACATACAGTTTTATAACAAGTAAGGCAACTGAAGCGGATTTTTCAGAGACAATTATTAAGGTTAGAAGAGAAAAGGTGCAAGAGGCGAATTCGCATGATATTATGGGGAATGACGATATATCGCATATTAAGGATTTTCATGATGATCAATGTTATTGTGCACCATAACCAATATTTTATGTGAATGGTCTACGTTTCTAGTAAACAATTCCAGCAAAAACTTCTGGTAGCCTTGAAGGTTCTCAACTTACGCTGATATATTGAATTGCGCATATTCATAAAAATTTAAATGAATTTGAAATGTGTTTTAGTTGAAAAATTCCATACAAAATTTTTCTAGAACTATATATTTCGATTGGTTTTTCTTTTGATATTTCAATTCAGTTCTTTATTACTATTCAATATGGCATACACTTTTGATCTTAAACATAATTTTTCTAAAGAGTTTAGGAGTTTCGTTTCCTTCTCTGCTTTGTTATATGTTTACGATATTATTATGGACAAAAACAGTTTATTACTTGGTAGAGGAGAAAGTTAGCAAAGAAATCCCCCTTTCTGATAATTTGATATTAGCGATGAAAATAAGATGATACAAACAAAACACTCAAAAATTACGCTGATATCAACTCATTAGTATATGAATATTCTGATTCGATACATCGTGTGTTAAAACTTGATGTCAGTCCTTCAATTTTATCCTTAAGGAGAAGGATATTTGCTAACGTATGAAGACGACTTATTGGTGCCATCGGCAAATTTTTTTTTTCATTTCAATTATTTATTGCATCTTCTAAAAGAACGAAACTAAAAAATTATTATCTTATTGTTTAGTGGGCTTTTCAGCCTAAAAAGCCCACTAATAGCAATAGCACAACTTAAAATTCAACAATAGGTCGAATAAATATATATCGCAAAGTAAATGAAAAATTTATTAATTATTATAGAAAAAATAATAATTAATACTGAAAAATATTGTTCACTTAGGTCCAGCCAATGATAGACGAAAGGTTGCTTTTTTTGTGTATTGTATTGGTAAATCACCTTTCCAACGCTTAGATGGTTGCAAGGGTATCCATTCTTCTCAGTCAAAGTTAATGATACTACGTGTGAGAGGATTCGGATGTAACTTGTCGCGTATTTTGCAAATTCATCTTTCACTAGATTTTTGTGAATAGGTAAGTTTTTTACATACTACGGAGCAGCAGTAATTATACGGAGAATTTTATTTTTACGTCTTTGAATTTTCCTAATGTCTTTGAATTTTCCTAATATTGGCTTTAGGATTGCATTATACAACATAAGTTTGCAATCCAATTTCAAAGTAGAATTTCTACCGATGAGCCAATTTAGTTGCACCGCTTTTAATTTCATCTGAGTGACTTTAGCGGCAATGTGAGACTTCCACGTGAGTCTACGGTCGAGACGAATTCCAAGATGTTGGAGAATAATTTTGTTGTTGATTTTGGTACCCGAACATTTTTTTCTATGCAGAGTGAAAGTTACTTGAGTAAATTTTTGTTCATTTAAATTGATTTTCGAAAGTTTCAGTAATTTCTCCGATTTAAAAATATGTTCTTATTTCGTGATGCTAATTGATAGTCTTCATGGGCACTGATTAACTCTGTATCACCTGCAAAAGTTAAAGTGTGAATTTGGCTGCTCGTTGGCATGTCTGAATTATAAATCAAATATAAAGTTGGGCCCTGAGGAACTCCAGCTTCGATTGGCTGGGCGGAGGTTTTGAAATCACCTTCCTTAATGACGAATTTCCAGTCATATAAATAGCTCTCTAACAGCTTGTACATGTTTGTAGGTAAGTTTAGTTTTATTTTAATCCTCCTACTCTTTGTCAGCGAATAGAGCTGAGCAATATTTTTTATCTTTGAACGCCTTTTTGATAACATTCACAAGCCTGTGTGTTTGCTATGCTTAGTCCTAAAGCAGAATTGAGGGTTAGGAATACATCCTACTTCATTCAAGATTGGGGTCAACTTCGTCATTATCAATTTCTCGAACAGTTTTGAAGTTGTTGGCAATATATTTATTGGCCTACATGCCTCAACTTTTATAGGATCCTTTTCTGGCTTGGGTATGAAAGTAATGACAGACACCTTCCACTCAGTAGGAAAATGCTCAAGACGTAAAATGGCATTGAAAATAAAAAGGATGATTCTTCTAGCTACTGCGCAAGCATTATCATTTTAAAAGCTTGTTTGGTGCTATTTGTAATTTTTCGATGTAACATTGAGCAGACGATTATCATACTGGGGCAGCGGAGAATACTATTGTTTTTAATATTAATTTTTTAATCCGATATTAGGTCTGAATTTCGATATAACTATATTATCTTGTCAATAGTATAGTTTTTATATTAAGTTTTTTAAATTTAACTTTTCGCTTTCTCTTAAATTATACTACTTGTATCTTTTGAGTATTATCCATATTGTGAATTTCTTTTAAAGCACTTACCATTTTATAAATGACATCTGTGGCAAATACATTAGAGCACAACAATTGCAAAAATTTAGTGTTGGAAAATCCGCTCTAAAAATATTATATAAAATGGCGGATAAACAAGAGCCGTATTGGCGCCCATCTCTTAAAACTTTTTGTTGAGTGTGAGTAGAACCTATGTAAACATTAATGTGCATATTTATAAGAAGTTAAAATATATTAAAAATGAATTTTAGTAAAAATTTTTAAGGAAGTTTTGAATTAAACGACATTTCAAATTCATTAATTTTTATGAATATGCCCACAAATGCTCTGTCGTATGGAAAGCTTTGGGTAATTTTAATTAATTCTGTTGGAAAGTTGAAGTTTAACATTTTAAAAATCAGTCCGTTATGCCACACTGAGTCAAAAGCACCCTTATTATCTGGAAGGATCATTCCTGTTGATTTTCTACGTTCAATATTAGAGTGGAGCATATTTCTGACTCAAAGTAGGGGTTGGAAAGTGTTATGTTCTCTTCTGAATCTAAATTGATACTCGTAAGATTGTAGAATAATTAATAAACTACGTTTGCCTTTTATAAGCTTTTCTATAATTTTGCTTACCGATGAAAGTAAGCTTATCGGTCTGTATGTACAAGGTTCGGTTTTTAGATGGCTTACTAGGCTTTAATGTTGGTATTATATTGGATCCTTTCCGTTTGTGAGGAAAGCAGCATAGCCGAAGAAAAGTATTTGCCAATCATGTAATGAACTTTAAACCTTTGTTTAAGCTTTAAAGCATTTATTGTTAATACCATCAATACCTGCAGGTTTTTTAGCTTTAAACCTTTGTATATGGCCACGAATATTATCTACAGATACTAATGAGATATTCCACTGGTTAAGATTTATTATGAAATGCAACCGTAGCATGATCACTAAGGCTTACGTAAAAAGGTTGATTCAAATTAAATTCAAAGGTTTTAAGGTTTAAGGTTGATTCAAAGTCAATATTTTGCATTTTTGATGCTGAGTAGAGTAAACATCAGTCATATCTTTTAATGTTAGCATACTTTTCCGTCTCGTTTTTTTTTTTCTTTTTATATAATTTATTAGATATTAATATTATTTTAACGCCACTAAAGTTTTCTATCAAAAATTTTTCAAAACAAAAATAAGCGCTGAATGAATAAGATGTTTCTGTTTACATTTGTTTACAACTGAATATTTTTGCATATTTCCTTTTGATCAAGGTTTGCTTTAGTGTAAATGAAGATCATTTGTAAAGAGTGCGCTAGCCAACTCACACTTCTTGATTTAAATACTGAAGTTGCATACAGGCGTTTAGGAAAGCAGTTATAATTAAAACTTACCACAAATGTGGTGGGTAAAATTTAGCCACTTTTGGATCATTACCGAGATATAATGGTAGTCATAATCACCCTACTGTGGAAGGATTGCTTAGATGTAGAGACTGGAAGATTTACAGATATGGTCAGACCTTTACGTCATCCCAATGTGAACACTGGCGAAAATGCCAATCGCTTCTGTTTGTAAAATGGGGTGAATAATCCGAACTAATCAACTCCACAGCGTTCTCTATAATTGGACCCATCTTACGGCCTGTTATGGTATATAATGAACTGAACGATATGTGATTTCAATAAAACCATATAACGAGCCACACAACCAAGATCATGTGGGGTGACGGTATTAGATAATTTTTAGAGCTATGTCAAAAACCGTATCTACCTATCTGTGTGTGAACAATATCTTTGATCCTCCAAATACTTACTCGAATCATGTTAAACCTATAAATATCCGAGTGCTTCTCCCAAAATCCTACTATATATGAGGAGATACGAATGAGCTTCACAATACTCTAAATCTTTATATGAAGTTGGTATTCTCGATTTGCTAGGGAATAGTTCATTAATTTTACTGCACAAAATTATTTATATAAAAGAGCCAATTTACTTGTTTGGACGTCTTCAGTTTGTGCGTTCTAGCAGAGGTCGAACATTAATATCTAAGTGGCAGTTCTTTGCAAAGACCATACGGTTGTGGAACTCACTATCCAACACTTTGCAATGTACTGGTAACAATTCAAAAAACAACTTTTTCTACTTTTTTTTTTAGTTGAGTTTGAACCTTTATATTTTATTCAATATTTTGTTTATATTAAATATTCGTATTATTTGATCTTGTTTATATTGTTTTCTTCTAAACTTTCCAGCTAAAGTTCTTGATTGATTTTTGTTTTTTATAAAAAAGGTTTAACGGTATTTTATTTTCAATACTTCGATAACAATTTGTTATCATCAATACTTTTTATTTTGCATTCTCTTCATGTAATTTTTTAATACTTTAATATCGCAAATTTATTGTTGTAGACCTTTAATTTTTCAAACTTTAAGTTTTATACTCGTGTAATACACTGAAAATAATTCCTTCATTAATATAATGAATTTTGACATTAATCTAATGAAAATTTTCATTATTTTTCGGCCAATGATGGCCTTCATTGGACTAATGAATCTTCTTTCATTAAAAATTATTTAATGAATACATTCGTTGGATTAATGAAAACTTCATTAAGTTAATGAAGCATAAATCATAATATTTATGAATACTTTTCATTAAAACAATGAAAAAAATCATTAGGTTAACGTTATTTGTTCATTAGGCTAATGAATGTGTTACATTATTTTTATGAAATATTTTCACTATTTTAATGAATAAATTCGTTGAACCAAAAAAAAATCTTCACCAATTTGGTGAAAAATTTTCTTCATTCTAATGAAATAAAATCATTAGTTTAAGGAGGAGTTTCATTATTCTAATGACCTTTTTTCATTAGAATTGTGCTACTGAAAAGAAACTAAACAGTTTTTTTTATATTAAGCATAAAATAATTTTTTATTGTTTTAATTATAATGCAAAATAAAATTAATAATATTAATACATTAAAAAGGAAATCAAAATATTTTAATTCAAAATCAAAACATTTTAATTCAACACAAAATAACTGAAAAAATAATATGTAATGTTACATACATATGTATGTAGACATTTTGGATAATTAAGTATATTTTATTTTTCATAAACTTCATAAATTTTGTCTATTGACTTCAAAATCATTTTAAACAATGAACTGCAGCAAACTCATTTATTTTTTTTAAACGTTTGTTTCTGCTTTTGGAAACTTGTGATGTTTTGCTTTTTGAAGAACAAAAAAAAAGTCCCGTTGCGTGCAAAAACAAAACGTTTACTTTGGCTATTGAATCTATAGTATATATAAATACATAATTGTTCACAACGAAGGCTAAGGAAAAAATTAAGTGTGACTTTGTTGTTGCATTTGTAACAGAATAAATATTCCTTTAAGCAAAAAACCAAAGAAGAGCCCATCTCTTTGCTTTTGATTTCAACTATGTAGGTACTTAAAATGAGGGTAGTTTATGAATTCTAATGAAAAGTTTAGTTAATATAATGAACATTTTCATAACAACTAAAAAACTATTGATAAAATAATTTTTTACACAGTAAATAATGTATAAAATAATTTCCTTTGTCATTTAGTTAATAGTTATAATATATTTATTATCTCACTTTTAATAGATCTCTAAAATATTGCACCCAGCCTTCAAAAATTGTTTATAACAAATCCAATGAAATTTTCTAATGAAATTATGAAAACTAATGAATCAATTTTAATGAATATTTTCATTAATGCTGTGAATCTTCATTCATGGAACGTAATTTTTCATTCGGTTAATGAAAATTATCTAATGAATGGGGTTCATTGGAAATATGAAGCAAATATTTTTCAGTGTACAATTTCTGCTCAAAATATCTTTAAAACATACATGGTCTGATCAAAAAATGGCGGTTATTTTCAAAGTTCCTGAGTTACGTTTGTACACATGTCTGTCATATATGTTGGCAATTCAGCCATTTTGGATTGTCAGTTTGCTTTTAACAGATAAAAACGTTAGTCATGTTTTGGTATGCTCTTCGATTTTTTACTAAACTTTGAGCAAAAACAACGTCTCATAGACATCGCTCAAAAAGGTCTTAACTGGTGACGAACCATGGGTGTATGGCTATGACATTGAAACCAAAGCCTATTCATCCCAATGGAAGCATCCAAGAGAGCCACGAGCGAACAAAGCTCGTCAAGGTTTTGCTCAATGTTTTCTTCGACTGCAATGGCGTGGTCCATCATGAATTTTTGCCACAAGGTCATACGGTCAATAAGGAATGCTACCTTGAAGTTATGCTCCGTTTGCGCGATGCAATTCTTCAGAAACGCGCAGAATTGCGAAAATGACAATCATGAACTTTGCACCCTTATAACACACCAGCTAACACATCGACGCCTGTGCGTGAGTTTTTGGCCAAAAACAAAACCGTTATCATGTCTTAAATACTGCATTCACCGGACTTGGCCCCCGCTTGGCTTTTTCCTCTTCCTAAAACTGAAGTCACCGATGAAAGGAAAGCGTTTTGCTACAATTGAGGAGATAAAAAAAAATCAAAAAGGAGCTGTTGGCGATACCAAAAAGCGCGTTTCAGAAGTATTTCGAGGATGGGAAAAAACTCTGGCATAAGTGCCAGACTCTGACTGGGGTTTACTTTAAATGAGACAAGATAGGTATTGATTTTTTTGAAAAAAAAATTTATAATAACGGTTATTTTCTGATCAGCTCTCGTATATACTATTATAAAATCGCATACTATAATTGAAAAGATTCATATCTTGTTGTATGTAATATACCTTTTTCATAAAAATAAATAAACTATAAAAAATAAATGAGTTACCTTCTCTTCTATACAATCTTCTTAGTAGCTGAAAATATGTAGAGTTTGATATGTTTCTGAATGTTAAATATTTCAAATCTGTTAGTCATAAGTTAGCTATTGTGCACAGTTTTTATTTTATGTATCTTGCATATCAAATAAGAGTACATATTTTGTTGAATTGATATATGTATTTAAATTCACTTTTATAGCTATAAAGTAACTGTTCTTTTCTATGTAGTTGGTAGCTTGAATAAAGCTGGAGAGAGAAGAAAAACAACTGCGGCGTATATTTTCAATTCTAGAAAAGTCTAGCTCGGATGTCGATGGCATAAGTGAGCTTAGTGTAAACAGTAATTCTGCGCAGGATACATCTTAAGATGAAGACGATATGGTGTTGTCAGATGTAGATTCCAACTAATAAAGACCGAAAAACCAATCATACGTGTTGAAGCTGTAATATTACTCCTGGACATATTATAAGTCTTTACGCCGATTAGTCTAATGAAAGTTTATCCGACAGATTTTTTTCTATCAGCTTACTAATATTAATTAGCCACAATAAAAATGTTACTTTAAGTGCAAGACTGATCAAAGAAATAGGTGTATTCCGTATTTCGACACAAATTTGTGTGTCTTCGTCAGGAAAACTCTTAGATTTTATGTGTACAAATTCTATAAAGTTCAAGAAATATTAATATAATAAAAACAAATTACACTGCTTTACAAATTTTAAATGTACGGTTTATGGTCCCACTCAAACCCTTGTGGAGCCCAACCGAAAACTCCGATCGAGATTGCGCATCGTTGGAAAGTTAATTGAATGCTTTTTCCGTCGATATAATGCAAATTTCTCCTCAAAATTCCAAATTTGCCTATTTTTTACGTTTGTTTCAAAATTTTTCATTTTTATATTTTATTCGTTTATCAAACAGTTTACTAATTTAACACTATTTTAAGCGAAATTAAAAAAAAAACGGATGAAAAATAAAGTTTTTTTTAAGGATTTTGTGGAACGAAAATATTTTCATTTTCATTTCTCACACACCATATTCGGTGTAAATTTAAAAACATTTAAATTAAAATGACCCAGAGGAAAGGCGTCTTTTTCTAGATCGAGGCAAGAATAGTTTGAAAACAGACTTGCTTCATTAAGGGAATGCGAAACCATCAATTCCAATCGGATATGAAAAATACATAAAGGAAAAGAAAAGGCATTCAATTACCTTTCCAACGATGTGCTATTTATCTTGATCGGATTTTTTTGGCTAGGCTCCACAGGGGATTGAGTGGGACCATACAACGAAAAACACAAAAGTACCGTCATCTAAAAAACGGCAAAAAGTACAGCGTTTTTCATGTTCAGGAGGTCCGAATTAACTTATCTAGGCATGTGGCGTTCTTGGTAATTTTTGGCTGTAAACCAGTGTTATACATATGTGGAAAAAAAAACTTATAATATAATTGTAACATTACACATACGAGTAATATATTGTATTTTATAAAATAGAAATTCAACATTTTTAAAATAGTCCAAAGTTTTAGCTACTTATAATATCTCTTATAATATAAATATCTATAAGTTTGGACCAATCCGTTTATATACATTTTAAAATTCATCATTTTCTCTAATGATATATTAGTAATTTGTAATATTTAAATAACTTTCTTTAAAATAACTTTCCCTACTTAATATAGATGTACCCTCAAAATCTGGATAATGATTGAAATCGCGACAATGAGTCGATAATGCAGTTCGCGGCAAAGAATTATAGTTTCTATACTTCTGACCAGATTTATGTCCTGCTAATTTTAAGTTTTATATAAACTATATCACATGACTAATTTCCATTTCCACTACAAGGTATTTCTTACACTAAATTGGGTTCTTCTAACTTTTTATAGCCTTCACAAAAATGTTAAGAGTATATATAAGTTTGTGATTCCGTTTGTAATGTCTACAGTTTTTGTTTTGCGACCCTATAAAGTATATATGTATATTCGGGTTCAGAATTAATGGAAAAGCGATGTCGGTCTGTCGTTCTGAGAAAACCATTAGACATAGAAATTTTTTTCTTTTACCATTCTATTACTCCATCGCGCCATGTGTTTGCTATTGAAATTCAGTAATATCGGTTCACGTATAGCTGAGATATATTCAAAATTCCGAAAAAAGCCATGAATTTTTGCAATTTTGTATGGAAATTTTTGAAAAAATTTTTTGTTTTGCTTCAAACTTTACACACTCATTAAGAATGGTGACTAAAAGACAAAAAAATTTTTTCAGATATCGGTCAATATATACCCAAGATATAGCCCAAATCGGGTTTTTCTGAACTGAAACAACTTTTTTGCTTAAAAGCAGTTCTGGTAATGAAATAAGGTTATATCCATGAAATCATCGAGTTTTCCATGAAAATCTCGCGTAAACAACTGTTTTTGCTTAAAAGCCGTTCTGGTAATGAAATAAGGTTATATAAACATGCAAAATGAAAATTTCCTATATCGGTCTATATATACCCAAGATATAGCCTAAACCGGGTTTTTCATGAAAATGTCGCGTAAGCGAACTTAAACAACTTTTTTGTGCTCAAAAGCAGTTCTAGTAATGAAATAAATATGGAAAATGAAAGTTTCCGAGATATAGCCTAAACCGATTTTTCCATTAAAATTTTTTTTTTTGTGCTGAAAAGCAATTCTCGTTATAAAAGAAGGTTACTAGAATACAGAAAATAGAAAATTCCGATATCGGTTCATATATAACCGAGGATATTTAGTTCACATTTTTAAATATACTATACATATACGTGACTATCATGAAGGGTATTTTAGATTCGGCCCAGCCGAATATACCACTCTCTTACTTGTTCAACTTACATTTAGTTTTACTAAAAAGTTTATATATTTGAGCCCTCTAATCTTTCCAACATCCCGGTACATAATCTAATGATTTATATATAATTGTTTCAGAAACTTATTAATATTATTTGATCTTCCTCTTATCTTACCGTGTTTTATGTTCTTATACTCGTAAGGTGGTTCAATCTAAACTTTATAAATTTTTTCATACATATCACATTATATCTATATATTAATAAGTCGGTTATTATGACCCAACGTCTACGTACTTAGCTAAAATCCACCCCCACGCTAGGTTAAGTATTAACATAAATAATCAGCCATGTTCCGAAAACGCGCGTTCTGAAACCGCATTGCGTTTTGAAAAAGTCCTAATTGATTTTTAGGTGTTCTGAGGAACGCGCGTTTTACTGGCGTTTAGGAGTTTTTTCCGAAAAAATACAACATGTGTTTTACATACGTATATATGTATGTGGTAGTAATATAAAACGAAAAAAAATTTTACAAAAAATAGAAAAATTTTTCAATTTAGTTTTCTTAATGAAATTGTGTAAAATTCGTTAAATTTTTTATTTGAAATAAAAAGAAAACATATTAAATTTTAATTGTGAATAATTTTATTGCCTTTTGCAAGTTCAGTTTTAGTAAATTCAATCAGTTCACTTCAATATATACATGCGAGTTGAGGTCGCCAATTTTAAGCGATATGCGTTTTCTAGAACACCTATTTGGCGATTTCAAATCGCAAAACCATATATCTTGCTTTATACGTTTCTCAGAACACCTATTTGCCGTTTTGAAATCGAAAACGCTAAATTTAAGCGATTTGTGTTTCTCAGAACATGCATGAATATTTTTCAAATTGGATTATGTTTTCGGTATTTTAATTTATAATTTAAAATAAAAGAAGGCGAAAAATACCTACAAGGTTTCCTTTAGTTTTCTAAACTCGAGTAGACAACACTTTTAACATCACAATTTGAACACACTAAATGCGTACATTTTTGTAGTCTTCTTGGATGTACATATACGAGTAAACGTGTGTGCATGTCTGTACAAATTTATTTCTGTTCTTGCAACAGTGCCGAAGTTTTATCTTTTTGTAACTGTTGAATTCTAATCTAAGTTTGACTCTGGTTACGTTGCGTTAACACGCAACAGCCTACACTTGCAACAGAATGAACAACAGTGACAAAAGCACAAATAGACAATAAAAACAGAAATCAGAATAAACAAGAACCAGCTACTAAATGTTATCCTCAATGACTTTGAAAAGGTGGCCAAATGTGCGTATGTCTTCAAAATAAATATTTGCAAACAGCATCTATTGTGCCGTCCCGATGCAAGCATCAAATGTGTCTTGTGTTACAATCTATCGCTTATTTGCAGAGCATGAGTGTTCAACTCACTCCCGGCCAACACTCCTGCTTAGCAGACATATGCCTGCTTGGCAATTTTTGTAATTCTGGCTTTTTCAACAAGAGCAATGGCTTTTTTTCCTACCATTTTTGTTGTTGGTGATTTTCAAAAATGTTTCATTTACGTTGACATCTGTCACACCCTTGTGTGCAATTATATGCATTTTGATGACTACAAAAACTCACCTCTTGTTTGTCTAAAACAATGTTGATCTTTTGTGTTCATTTTGTGGCTTAAGGGATTCACTTTTGTTTGTGTTTATACGCTGTCACACGGCATGGATAATCATTTTCGTAGAAACTTATTAGAAAGCAGTTATTCCATTAAAGAGTTCTTAAGGAATTTTAAAATTAAATTAAATGGAAGAACTTAAGCCAAATGCTAAGATGAGTGTTGAAAACTTAGTTTGAATTTAAAACAAATATGAAGTAAGCATAAATGGAAAAACTAAAGATGCCTTGAAATGTCTGCACAGAAAACCAAGGGAGGTGATGTAGCGTTTAATATTGAGCACTAATATTTCAATATTAAACAATGTTAAAAGATCGAATAAAATGCCAAATGGTGTTATATTTACCAGGCTTCACGATATAATGATAATATCTAACGCCTTTTTTCACACCTTGGACCAGTGCTCGGGGGATGATGCATTGTACTGGAACTATGAAAATAGATTATGTGGAGGAGGAAAGAGGGAGTAGCGTTTATGACTTTTGACTTGGACCTACCAATACCAACACGGAAATACCAAAAACACACGTTATCACAACATTTGAAATGTTGTAACTAAATTAGTAAGAAATGATAAGTGTCCAGTGTATCACCTTCGAGATTGTTTAGACTAACAAATTTAGCGTTACACCACTCTCTGCGAAGATCTGGAAAGATTACTAAAACTTTTTAGCGAAATTTTTCATCATCGTGTTTTGAATGCGAGACAATTAACATGTAAATAGTATTTGCTTAACTGTCAAGCAAGGGGATCTGCTACAGTAATTGTTTTGATGCAGACTATACTAAGCTTTAAGTCAAGGGATTGAGTTGTGACGCAGCCACAACATTGTAGGAGGAAAGTTCAAAATCGTGACAACAACATTATAAAAAGCAAGAACCCAGGAAAAAGAAACAAGGATTAAGGTATATACCTAGGAAAAAGAAACAAAGATGAAGGCAAATACGAGTATCAGGCAACCTTAATCAAGAAACATTTTATTTGCAATGTATTCGATCACAAATTTCATGCCATCTACAGTAGGAAAGCAAAATCTTTAAGAGCAATGTCATATATGATTCAACTACGTTCCTCGCTTGCTTTATGTTGTAGAACAAAATTTCTTTAAAACAACAAATAAGAAGAGATATAAAAAGATATTTTAAATACGTACACGTATATTCACCGAACTTGCACGCACTTAAAGTACTACTGGGACTACTTGCGCTAATGTCACTTATTAAAAAGATGACAGTAGTGCCAGGCTTGCTCATGAAATATGTTTTGGCTGTAACATAGACATTTAAAAAGTCGAAAGTAAAAAGGAAGAATCGATATTTATTTGTGTCTTTTAAAAGTTAGGGAAACCAAATTTTATGGAAAGTCTGAATGAAATGTTTGTCGCTTTGTTGTCATGTGAAGACGGCATTTCTTAATCGATTGCAAGCAAGCACCGATAGGAATTACAATCAGGATTGCATTGTATATCAAGGTATACAACAAGGGAATATGTATTTGAAATAAGTCTGAAACTCAACTAATGGTATACAGTCGTAAAGCAACTCTGGGCAGGAGAACAGCTCTAGCTCATCGTAATTATATTTTAAGTGCGGTCAGGCTTATCGTTATTTTTGGCCTGCGAGGGTTTTGCGTTTCACTGGCATTGGTTAACTGTCAACTGACTACGCGGCAACCTCCTATGCTAAAGCATAGTTCGCTACAGTTAGTCACAGCGGCGCAAGAAATTACTGTTAATATAATCGTGGGCATGTGGTTTTCGTTACTCCATCCATGCTGTAAATCCTATACTTTACAAATTTATTTGCAAAAATTTAAAACCTCATTCAGGAAACTATAAATAATGTGTGAAGTGGGCTGATTCATGCCGAGATCCTATAAAAGTTTAATTTTAATTTTGAAGGTAAAATATCGTCATCTGCTAAAATATTCCTTTGGACTTTACCATATTGATCTTAGTTTCGTTACTGCATTATATATAATTATAGCTAATTATATAATTCAATTTAAGATATTAAATTGTTATCTTACTTATGTTCAGCATTGTTTTGAACTTCATTCTGAAAAAGCGTAACTATTACAATATCTTCAACTTGCTGCATTACAAGGTTAAGCGTTTTGCCATCGACTTTCCAAGCACAATATAATTAAAACCATCTGTAATCCGAGTATAAGTAATTGGATGATACTCAAACGATTAGACTACAATGAGCGCATATTATGAAAAAACTTCTGTAGAATGTACAACCAATAACTACCAAGCACTTTGTTGATATTTCAAATTGAAAAAATTTTTCGCCCGGTATATCTATATATTAAACGACTTTAAACTCCCACTTGTCTAATTGCTAAAACCACTTAAAATAAATTCACATTCACTGTTTCGGCAGCAAATTTTAGTTAGTGATAGGACACATTTCAAGTCAACTTTAAAATATTTCCTATATCCTTTGGAGTGCATCTTAAACAGATTAAAATTATTACGTGTAAGATGTAAGAGTAGGTAGATTTTTATCATCTTACTTGTTTGCCACACACAATACCATCATTTTCATTCAAAATACTTAAAATGTAATACAACTCAAACAACAGCAGTAACAGCAATCTTCTTTGCACCACAAGAAACCATCGCAATTTCTTTTCTTCAAATACATTTAATCAAGTTACCTTAAGCTTGACGTCACTTTCACAACATCAGCCAGTTCTTTCTCTAATGCCACTACGACTGCACACTTAAACCACAGAAATGTATTATCTGTCATTTTTTAGCAGAACATTTTAAACTCCTGTCAGTAACTCAAATAAAGTAATTTAAAACGATGCCATGAAAAGGGAAGATAGAAAGAAAGCAGTTTCTTAAGACGGCAACAGAAGTGAAATATATTTGCAACTTTTATGAATTGCTGAAATACCTCTTGATTGTTTGTTTAAACAAGAGTATTACGAGTATGTTTACAATTTACAAATAAAAAATATACAAATTTAAACGTTTTACTTACGAGTTGTTTGCCAAGAATTATGGCGAAAAATGTAAATGATATTTTCATCATAAAAGAAGTTAAGTGTTTTAATAGAGGAAGACGAATAATGATATATACATACGAGTATATAAAATATATGAGTTGAAAAAGTGTAAGCTTAAGCAATTGTTTTCATAAGATTAAAATTTAAGAATCGCTTAAAAGAAGTTTTTATAACAACAAATGAATAAAGAGTAAAATATTTAATCAATTATTCATGACAACAATTTGATTTCCGGGAAAATTGATGCAGAATATAAAGACTTTGATTCAAGCACTTTTCATTCCGAAATATATTAGTAACCGTTATTTTAAATTTTTTCAAAAAGTATTTATTTCTTCATCAATAACTATCTTGTCCCAACAACAACGATAATTGTGATAAAGTATATATAGGGACAACAGGTAATAAACTTAAAACTAGGTTAGCGGGTCATAAATCTGACCAGAAGGAACTATAACTCTTCGCAGAAAACTGCATTATATATCACCATCCAGATTTTGAAGTAACATCTATTTTAAATAAAGAAAAGTATTATAAACGTAGATACATGCTGAAAATGCTACAAATAACTAATGTGCCTGTAGATAAAAGGATAAATGTTCAAAAGGATGTAGACGGATTAGCCCAAAATTAACAGGAGTGTATATAGGTCTTTTGTCTAAAATTATTTTAAAAATTTTTAATTTCTTTTTTAAAAACTAATATGTAGTGTGTTTAATATTATGATAATGTAAAATATGTTTCTTCATTGCAAATGTTAATGTAGTTGAATATTTTGTTTTTGTTATTTCAATATATGTTTTTAAATTTATATTATTTTCTATACAAAATTTTTCAAAAAAAATTTCCTGAGTAAGACACACAACGTGGTGTCGAAATATTCAAGAAAATAAAGAACTATAATTTTTACAAGTCGGCCACTTGCTCAACCAACAAATAATATTTTAAATAAAAAGGGTCGAAAAATTAGGAGCAAGAAACACGAAATTATCTTTCGATTAGAAAATAGCTTGCCAACATGTTGTGTTCTTTATTTTAAAATAAAGATTTTCACAACAAACAATCTTCGATTCAAAGCCTGGAAATAAATATTACTCATTTTACATATGAAGGGTGATTAAAATGTAAGGCCCAATGTTGATTTTGAATAAAACACAAATTATTTAGGAACTACTATCACTTCTTTCTATTATGACAATACTGGTACGATACAATTGTGATGGAACAAAATATCGGCCAAATGACCGGCAGCACATCTCCATCTGATGGTCCTTCAGTGGCGCTGAAGCCAATGAAGGTTCTATGCCGTTAATATGCTGAATTATCTCATCCTTTAACTCTTGAATTGTTGGTGGCTTATCGACGTACACTTTTTCTGTCAAATAAACCTATAAATATAAATAAAAGAAGGCGATTTCATAAGCCGCGCCCAGCCTATTGAAGCTGGAGTTCCCCAAGGCAGCGTATTAGGGCCTATCTTATATTTGATCTACGCATCTGACATGCCGACAAGCACCAACATTCACACTTCAACATTTGCAGATGACACAGCATTCCTTAGCATACATAGTAACCATCAGCAAGCATCAATAAATTTATAGGAACATATCGACAAACTAGAGAAATGGCTCAAGCTTTGGAAAATCAAGGTTAATGAACAAAAGTGTGCCCATGTTACATTCGCACTGCGTCTAGGAACATGCACATCCATTACTATTAACAATAAAGTAATACCTCAACACAGTGAAGTCAAATACCTCGGTATTTATCTTGACCGCAGACTAACATGGAAGTCACATATCGAGGCAAAAGTAACGCAGATGAAATTGAAAGCAGTGCAAATTAATTGGCTAATAGACAGAAATTCGACCTTGAAGCTTGATTGTAAACTTTTGCTGTACAACTCGATTCTAAAGCCAATATGGTGCTATGGGATTCAATTATGGGGCACAGCCTCGGCATCCAACATTGAGAAAATTCAAAGAAGTCAAAATAGAATTCTCCGTAGAATTACAGATGCAGATCCTAACGTACCTTTTGTGAAATCTGAATATGTGAAGTACGGGACAAGATATATTAACAAACTTGAATTCCATCCTAATTCTCTTGCAGTTAATATTCTTAACTTTGGTGGTCATACCCGTCTGAGAAGGAGGGATACTTTGGCTACCATTAGAGCTCTAAACAGATCACTGAATTCTGAAATAATATTCGCATAAAACTGAATTTTTGTCCAGCACGACAGAACGAACTGTACCAACATGCAGCGGTGTTTTCACATCTCATAGAGACCCGGTTTGCTCAAATTTCTGTACAAGTTTTACGATTACACGCTCATTTGGAAGATTTTGATTTGAACGCCCATTTTCATAATAAGCCTGAATAACTTTAACACGTTGCTCGATTGTGTATCCTTCCATGGTTCAAATTGAACTAAGAAATTTTGAGGTTTAGGTGTGGTTTGCATTCAAAATCGTCCCTTAAAATTTAAGCAGCTGATATTTAATACAGAGAAAAACTAAAAAATGTTGAAAATAATATCCGTGTTGAAAAATGATTGCAATTAATATCTGTACAAGTATCTTTTTAAAGAAAGATATTGAGATTCAATATTTTTATTTACTTGAAATTGGTGAAGTGTCTAAAAGAATTTTTGTATTGTAGACCAGCTGATAGCTTATTTTCAGTAAGTACGATTATTCTAATATTGTATATACGACCTATTCTCTAACAATAACTTAAGATAAGCAACTTCAACGTATTTTTATTGATTTAAAATATGTTCCTTTACAAACGACCGCAAATGCTGCTTCATCTGTACACATGGATGATATAAATATTGAGGAATCGGATGCTCTTGATGTTCTTGGAATGAAGATACAGTGAGATGTTCGCTGGACTGAACACATTTTTCATGTCTGCAAGGAAGCCTTCAAGTGCCTTGGTTTCTTGAAACGGTGTAAGATTTTTTGGGGTTACTCGACCGTGTGCAGGAGAGGGCGAAGAAGCTCATCGGTGACAGTAGGGTATCCAACTGTATTGACTCACTGGAGCATCGACGCAGTGTGGGGTGCGTTACTCTGTTCTATCGTTACTACAATGAACTTTGCTCTGACGAGATTAGGGATCTTGTTCCCGAAACTCCCACATTTTTACATTGCACGCGTTCATCTTCCAGAGCTCATCCATTTCTGGTCGATTGCCCGGGGAATCGTACTACGCATTGCAGAGAGAATTCGTTTTTCAGCCGTACGCTTCGTCTGTGGAGCAAGTTGCCTGCAGACGTTTTACCTGTCTGTTATAACGTTGGAAAGTTCAAGTCAAATCTTCACAAACACTACTCCATCTTTCCCCCTCCTCACAACCTATTTTCCTAGTTCTGGTACAATGCACTGCATATGTCCACTGAGTACTGGTCCAAGTTAAAAAAAATAAATAAAAAAAAATGTTCCTTTACTATTAAATTAGCGTCGTAAACAATCTCAATTTCCTGTACTCATGAGTATAATACACAATATTTAACTGCTCATATGGACATAATGTATATTTTCGTGCAACTCAAATGATTACTAATCGATCAGGACTTAAAAAAAAAGCAAATATATTTTTCTTTTATTTTATTTAATAGTGTCGGTTGATGGAGAAAACAGAAATGACTCTTAAAATTAAATTTTACAATATTATTTTTTTGCCCGCTGCATTGGCTTAATTTTCATTGGCTGAAGGCCTTAAAATTTTACTAATGCAAAATTGCTAATTTTGCATAATTCTAAAAAGGTGTTTAGTATACCTTATTTAAAAACTGCCAATACATCGGGTTCACATAGTTTTTTAAAAAATGAAATGTTTGATTTATCCCAGTTCCAAGAACCGCGGCCGAAAAATAATTATATTTTTACTAACAGTTGCAATTCCGTGAATTGCGACCGAAAATTATTTATGATTTATATTTTTTTATTGAAATTATTTTATTGAACGGAAACTGGGTGTCATATTACACATTATGGTATGCTTCGTATTTTATTTAAAAAATCATCTATTGTATCTATTTTGTATAGGTGTTGGGTGAATATGTAACTAGCACGGCTAAAGCATTTTTAGACGTACCATCAAGTATATTCGGTCAACATTTTATAATCCAAACGTGCCGTAAACTTACCTGAAAAGCGCTAAAAACCGCTAAATTATACATATGTATTCACAAATAAAGTAAAACAAACAGCCAAATTTTTAGTTAAATAAAAATTAAAAAAAAACACTTTTAAAATTAAAGTTCTTTTTTACATTTCTGAAGATGAGCCACATAAAAAGTCAAAAGTATTTAGTTGTACTTTCTAAAATACCAAGTTATTGAGTTAAGTAATATATTCGAATATGAGGTGTTAAAACATAATCAAATTAAAATTTTTAGTTTTCAAATCTAGCAATAAAATTTTTTGAATGTGATATTTCGAATTTTTTGCTTTGCTAAAATATACTAATACAAACGTATAACCATGTATGAGTATGTATGGCCCCCACTGTCTACAAGAGATTTGATTTTTAGATTTAGTGCTGCCATCATAAGTTCTAGCATAATTGATATACGAGGGCGGATTGGCATTAAAGCTACTTAAGCAGGAAAATAACTTTTCATTCTCAACATAGTCTCCTTTTAGCTCAATGCACTTAGTAAGGCGATACTCCATTTTTTTATACCATGTGAATAACATGATTGTGGGAACTTCCCAAAATACGCGTTAGTTTGGTAATCACTTCTTCGTTTGAGATGAATCCTTTTCCTGCGAGCCTTTTTCTAAAGTTTGAAAACAGGAAAAGTCACTAGGAGCTAAATCTGGACTACAAGGTAGATGATCAACCAATTCGAAGTTTATTTCACGTAATTATAGTATCGTATCTAATGGTATGTGAACCGGTGCGTTGTCTTGAAGAAAGAGCACTTTTTATACCCTTCACAAAAATGTAAAGGGTATATATAAGTTTGTGATTCCGTTTGTAATTTCTACAGTTTTTTTTTGCGACCCTATAAAGTATATATATTCTGAATCAGAATTAATGGAAAAGTCGATTAAGCGATGTCCGTCTGTCCGTCTGTCCGTCTGTCCGTCTGTCCGCTGTTGAAATACCGTTTCTGAGAAAACCATTAGACTTAGAAACTTTTTTCTTTCACCATTCTTTTACCCCATCGATTCATGGGTTTGCTATTGAAATTCAGTAATATCGGTCCACGTATAGCTGAGATATATTCAAAATTCCGAAAAAAGCCATTTTTTTTGCAGTTTTGTATGAAAATTTTTGAAAACAAAAGTTGTTCGTTTTGCTTCAAACTTCACACACTTATTAAGCATGGTGACTAAAAGACAAAAAATTTTTTTTTCAGCTATGGGTCCATATATACCCGAGATATAGCCCAAATCGGATTTTTAATGAAAATGTCGCATAGGTGAAGCTAAATAACTTTTTTTTGCTCAAAAGCAGTTCTGGTAATTATATAAGGTTACATATATACCCGAGATATAGCCCAAACCTGGTTTTTCATGAAAATGTCGCGTAAGCGAACCTAAACAACTTTTTGGTACTCAAAAGCAGTTCTGGTAAGGAAATAGGGTCATATGAATATGAAAAATGAAAGTTTTCGATATCGGTCCATATATACCCGAGATATAGCCTAGACCGGGGTTTTCATGAAAATGCCGCGTAAGCGAACTTAAACAACTTTTTTGTGGTCAAAAGCAGTTCTGGTATTGAAATTAGGTTACATAAATATGGAAAATGAAAATTTCCGATAGCGGTCCATATATACCCGAGATATAGCCTAGACCGGGGTTTTCATGAAAATGCCGCGTAAGCGAACTTAAACAACTTTTTTGTGGTCAAAAGCAGTTCTTGTATTGAAATTAGGTTACATAAATATGGAAAATGAAAATTTCCGATGTCGGTCCATATATACCCGAGATATAGCCCAAATCGGGTTTTTCATGAAAATGTCGCGTAAGCGAACTTAAACAACTTTTTTGTGCTCAAAAGCAGTTCTGGTAATAAATTGGGTCATATAAATATGAAAAATGAAAATTTTCCATGTCGGTCCATATATACCTGAGATATAGCCCAAATCGGGTTTTTCATGAAAATGTCGCGTAAGCGAACTTAAACAACTTTTTTGTTCTCAAAATCAGTTCTGGTAATGAAATAGGGTCATATAAATATGAAAAATGAAAATTTTCGATATCGGTCCATATATACCCGAGATATAGCCCAAATCAGGTTTTTCATAAAAATGTCGCGCAAGCGAACTTAAACAACTTTTTTGTGCTCAAAGCAGTTCTGATAATGAAATTAGGTTACATAAATACGGAAAATGAAAATTTCCGATATCGGTCCATATATACCCGAGATATAGCCTAGACCGGGGTTTTCATGAAAATGCCGCGTAAGCGAACTTAAACAACTTTTTTGTGCTCAAAAGCAATTCTGGTAATGAAATTAGGTTACATAAATATGGAAAATGAAAATATCCGATATCGGTCCATATATACCCGAGATATAGCCTAGACCGGGGTTTTCATGAAAATGCCGCGTAAGCGAACTTAAACAACTTTTTTGTGCTCAAAAGCAGTTCTGGTAATGAAATTAGGTTACATAAATATGAAAAATGAAAACTTCCGATATCGGTCCATATATACCCGAGATATAGCCCAAATCGGGTTTTTCATGAAAATGTCGCGTAAGCGAACTTAAACAACTTTTTTGTGCTCAAAGCAGTTCTGGTAATGAAAAAGGGTTATATAAATATGAAAAATGAAAATTTTCGATGTCGGTCCATATACACCCGAGATATAGCCCAAATCGGGTTTTTCATGAAAATATCGCGTAAGCGAACTTAAACCGTTTTTTTGTGCTCAAAAGCAGTTCTGGTAATGAAATAGGGTCATATAAATATGAAAAATAAAAATTTTCGATATCGGGCCATATATACCCGAGATATAGCATAGACCGGGGTTTTCATGAAAATGCAGCGTAAGCGAACTTAAACAACTTTTTGTGCTCAAAAGCAGCTCTGTTAATGAAATTAGGTTACATAAATATGGAAAATGAAAATTTCCGATATCGGTTCATATATACCCGGTGTATAGCCTAACAGGTTTTTTGATGAAAATGCCGACTAAACAACTTTTTTGTGCTCAGAAGCAGTTCTGGTAATGAAATAAGGTTATATAAATATGGAAAAAGAAAATATCCGATATCGGTCCATATATACTCGAGATATAGCCTGAACCGATTTTTCCAATAACATTTTTTTTTTGCTGAAAAGCAGTTCTTGTCATAAAAGAAGGTTACGAAAATAGAGAAAATTAAAATTTCTGATATCGGTCCAGATATACCCGAGATATAGCCTAAATCGGGTTTTTCATGAAAATATCGCGTAAGCGAACTTAAACAATTTGTTGTACTCAAAAGCAGTTCTGGTAATGATATAAGGTTATATAAATATGGAAAATTAAAATTTTCGATATTGGGCCATATATACCCGAGATATAGCCTGAACCGATTTTTCCATTAAAAAAATTTTTGTTTTTTTTTTGCTGAAAAGCAATTCTCGTTATAAAAGAAGGTTACTAAAATACAGAAAATAGAAAATTCCCATATCGGTTCATATATAACCGAGCATATTTAGGTCACATTTTTAATATACTATACATATTCGTGACTATCGTGAAGGGTATTTTAGATTCGGCCCAGCCGAATATACTACACTCTTACTTGTTCTTCTTTAAATGTGGTTGTTTTTTCTTGATTGTATCAATCAATTGATCCAGAAATGCAAGGTAATGCTCTCCTATAGTTGTGGATCCTTTTTCTTTTCGATTAAAAATATATCGTGTGCATCTCAAAATACAGTGGTAATATGCTTGCCAGCCGATTTCACTGTCTACGCCTTCTTCGGAGCACTTCCACCAGCTTCCGCCCATTGTTTCGATTGATTTTTGGTGGACCCACGTTTCATCTGCGTTATTACTTGACGCTAAAAATCAACAGGTTTACGTTTTATAATATCCAAGCAGCGCTGTGAAGTGGTCTGTCAAACTCGTTTTATTCCGACCCTGAGCAAACGGCACCCGTCTTTCAGATAGCTTTTTCATATCCAAATGTTCATGCAAAATGTTGAACACATATTCATATGATATATTTACCATTTTAACCATCTCACGTAATTTCGATATCGAGGAGTTTCTTTTCTTCAGTGACCACCTCGTTTGACTTTCCTGTTAATAGTACTCGTGTCCTTGCAGTGCTGGTTCGCCCGCGTTTAAATTCATCAATCCAATATTTTACCATATAATCTGACGGAGCAGGTTCATCGTAATCTTTATCGAGCTTTTCTTTTGTCTCTTTCGCCCTTTTTTCTTTTAAATAATAGAGTTTAATCACTGGACGAAATTTACTTTTTTCCATTTTTTAAGAAAAACAAAAGTTGTTACTTAAAACGACTACAACAGATATAGTAATCGACGAATTTGCGTGAAATTTTAATAGTTGACTTTTGACAGATCACAATTTCAAAAAAGGAAAAATATTGTTTTTGTGCTGTGATCTAGCGCTAGGTAGTTTCAATATAAATCCGCACTCGTAATCTCTCTTTCGGCCTGCAAAATTAAAATGGAGGTTTTGAAAATGTCTTAATATAAATCAACTTTCTAAAACCAAAATGCAGGATGTTTCAGTACTACTTCCAGCAGTCTTCAAAGTGATTGTCATTGGAGTGTTTCTTGAAACAATATAAAGGCATATTTGAGGAAAGCATTTCCACATTCGGTCAAATTACGTTCAGTTATTAGGTGAATTTTATTTGCTATAGTCAAATTTAATATTACATTAATTTAAGTAAACACTTAAACTTATGAAAATATATAATCGGATTTAAAAAACATCTTCATAATAATACTTGTAGTTACACTTGCATATAAGAAAATATCAACATTTTGCTTTTTCCAATATCTGTCACAACGACAACTAACTGCCATGAGGCATATTCCACATTCCTTTCATCATCCAACTTCATTAAATTTATAATCTTATGCATGTGGGAAAACAAATGGAAAGAGAACTTTCTTTAAATGAAAATTAATGATCATATGCACAAGACAACTTCAGCTGCTTGAACGCACTTGCATAACATTTTTCATAACAATTGTACCTTTATGAATTGTTTTGTAGCGAAATGTGTAAAGTTTTATGTCGTACGAAACGAATTGTTACACATAAAACTTTATGTCAGTTGCAAGTAGATGTACTTGAAAAAAAAAGTAGCTGAATTTATTTTGTGAAAAACTCATACTCTCTCCAAGGAAAAAGACGACTATGATGTTTGATACGTTGAAAAGCAATCTGTTGAAAAATGTAACCTTTACTTGAGCGGCAACGACTGAGTTTACTGTTCTGTGTAGTAAAGTGCTTGTTCTTAATATAAACAGGCAAAATTATTTATAAAAACCAAAAAAATATAATATTTATTAAAATTTAAAGTTAAAATTTGTACTAACTTTTGATGTTATCGCCCCCAACATTTTACAACAATTTAATTTTTAATACAAATGCAACTAGAGATACCTTTACATGGTAATACATGTCTTAAGATCTGTAAAAATTTCCTGTAGACTGGAGAATTTCTTATCGTGAAAAAGTAAAATGTATTTAGTAGAGGGGACATATGGATGCAAAATTCGACAAGCGGACGGCAATTATTTATTTTCTAAACCACTTTAGAAAACGATGCATTCTCATCGCACCAGAGCTGCATTTTAAAGCAAACAGTGGCAGCACTATTAGTATTTATTGAAAGTGGCTATATTTTTATATAATAATTACAAACTCCGCTCAGAAAACTTTCGTGCTGTTTTTGTAATTGTTGCAGAATTGCAGCCATCAACTATTTTATATATATTTCGTGGCAGCAAAACAAATTAAAGTTAAGACTTCTTGGCGCAAAGTGAAAAATAAGAAGAAGTTATAGTCACTCCAGTTGTTTTGTATAAATTTATTTAATTGACAAGGATTATTTTGAAGTTAATGCATTAGCAACACATAAGGTAAATTTTGTAACACAATTTACAGTGTACAGACGAGCGTTTTTTTGAAGTTGCTTCATTTTTTAAGCGTTTTTTATTTATTGAATCTTCAAAATGAACTAGCAATAAGTATTCAAATCTTACTACTACATATAAAAATAAAATAAAAAAAAAGTGTTCTTTTTACTTAAATCCAGCCAACAAAAAAAAAGTTTTATTGTGCGGGAGCAACATCGGTAAAATCCCCTATTGAACGTTCTGATGGTGGCAACGGTGTCCCTTCTTCTCAACAGAGCGTGGCCGTCAAAGTTAAGTATATTACGCGCAAGAGGATTTGGTTGAAGTTCTAGTTTACTGACATACCTTGTCGCATACTTAGAGAACTCGTCTTTTACCAGTGGAACACTCAGGTCTTTATGAATTCATGAATTTTTTACGTACCATGGAGCTGCAATAATCGTTCGAAGAATTTAGTTTTGTCGCTTTTGAATTTTTTCAATATTTGACGCTGAGCCGGTGCCCCATAATTGAATTCCGTAGCACCATAAAGGTTTTAGAATTGCATTGTATAGCAGAAGTTTGCATTCCAACTTCAAAGTCGAGTTTCTACCCATAAGCCAATTTAGTTGCGCTGCTTTTAGTTTCAACTTAGTGACTTTTGCTTCAATGTGAGATTTCAGAGTAAGCCTGCGGTCCAGGTAAATACCAAGGTACTTGACTTCATTGTGCTGCGGAAAAGGTGATTTGTTTTTTTTTTTTTATCTGGGACCAGTACTGAGGGGATGACTCCTACATATTCAGCGCTTTGTACTGGAACTAATAAAATAGGTTATGATGAGGAGGAAAGAGGAAGTAATGTTCGCGGAGTGTTAAAAATAACAACAGGAACGACTAAAACAAACTCTATTGCAGCATTTAAAAGTTTGGAATTAAATTAGTTAAAACTGATCAGTGCCCAGTGTATATATCTTCGACACTGCTCAGATTGGCAAAATTTAGTCCAACACCTTCCACAATACAAGGTAATAAAATGCATTGAAAATAATATTAATATTGAACATATCAAGAAAACGCGGGCAACGGGGAGAAAAAAACAAAAAAAAAAGAAACACGTGTACACATACTGCTACATATTCCGGTGCACTTTGATTTCATACGAAATTAGTAATGAACATACATACATATATAGAAAATACGGACAACGGTCAAAAAGAGAAAAAACAAAAATAAACACGTGTACACAACTTGTTACCTATTATGGTGCAATATGGTTTCATAGGAATTGAATTAATGAACATACACATATAGAAAATACGGACAGCAGTAACAAAAGACGTGTGCACATGATGAGAAACAAAATACTACTCTCTTCTTGATGCATTTTGTGTGCACAACAATCGTGCAAACATGCTAGTATTTGCACAAACAAGCAAACACCACCTGTTACATCCCTAAATATTAGTACAAACGCAAAGTTTTAGCGTATTTGGCAACAGTTTGTGTAGTTTATTTGGCCCTTAACTAGTTCTTTTATAAAATTTAGAATTCTTATTTTGAGGATAAGTATAAACTCGTATGCGCATATTTAACAGTATAACAACTAATTTTTTTAATTTATTTAAAACAGAAATTAAATTTTGTTCTTTTAATATGTTATACTACAGAATAAAATATTTCCAAGAGTAACATTTTTTTATTACATATGTATGTACATATATATTAGTACATATTTTTAGTACGGAATTTTTGTACATATTTTTTGTTACATATTTTTTTTATTACATATTTTTCGATAGGCGCACATGTTTGTTTACACAGTGTGAATATGACATCAGTACATTTCTGCTCATTCACCCTGGTTTTCCGAAACTTTCGCCATTTTTCTAATATTGAAATATAGGGTGTTTTTTTAAGCCCGATAGAACTTGAAATTGTAAAAAATAACACAAAAAATTAAATTGTAATCAAAATTTTTTTTTATTCGAAAGATCAATACGTGACATTAACATTTGAAAATGATTTCGGGCATATGGGCACCGCGGCTGTTCTTGACGAAGCGCATTCTGGACGTCCAATTTTGGGCCACTTTTTCGAGCACTGCTGGCCGTATGTCACGAACAACACGAACAATGCTGGCCTCCAAGGCGTCAATTGTTGCTGGTTTATCAGCATAAACCAGTGACTTCACGTAGCCCCACAGGAAATAATCGAGAGGTGTCAAATCGCACGACCTTGGAGGCCAATTGACAGGTCCATTTCTCGAAATCAACTTATCGCCAAATTTTGATTTCAGTAAGTCGATGGTTGCGTTCGCCGTATGGCACGTAGCGCCATCCTGTTGAAACCACATCTCCTCCGGATCAATGTCATCCATATTTTCAAACAAAAAATCATTGATCATGGTGCGGTAACGATCTCCATTGACCGTAACGCGAGCTCCGGCCTCATTTTTGAAGAAATAAGGTCCGATGATGCCACCAGCATGAAAACCGCACCAAACAGTGCATTTTTCTGGATGTAATGGAGTCTGTAGGGTCTCTTGTGGATTGGTCTCACTCCATATGCGGCAATTTTGCTTATTAACAAACCCGTTAAGCCAAAAAAGCGCCTCATCGCTGAACACAATTTTGCGTCTATAAGTTGCGCGAATCGACGACTGATTTTCAAAGTAAATTTGGATAATTTCGTAGCGTTGTTCAAGCGTGAGTCTATTCATGATGATTTGTCAGAGTATACTGAAACAAATAAAAAAAATGTTTCATCAAAATTTAAAACAATTATTTTAATTTTTTTAATTAAAAAAACACCCTATATATTCCTGTAAATTACGTGAGGCTAATTCATGGTTTTCATGAATGATCAAAAACGCTGTGTCGTCTTCAAATGTTGAAGTGTGGATTCCAGATGTCGTTGACATGTCAGAGGTGTAAATCGTAATATCAGTAGGCCCCAGTATGCTACCTTGGGGAACTCCTGCATCGATAGGTTGAGTTGGGCTCAATATAAAGTCATAAAAATATTCTTTGCTTTTTTTATAGACTGAATGCTGCCGAACTTTTGTTTTAGAATCAATTAAATATTGGGAGGAAAAAGAGTCTTTGTACAAAACAAAAAGTATATTACACCACAATAAACATGATCGTTTGGAGGCTTCAGATGTGATGGCCAGTAAAATGAATGATCTCATATAAAACTCAAATATACTATTTAATTGCTCTATTTAATTCATTTTCTATTAGACCAAAATTAATAAACTGTGAGCTCAATAGGGGCGGGAGCTTTTAAAATTATAAAGAAGCGGGAAAGACCTGCATCGTACTGGTTTGAGTTTTTTAAAGGATTTTGTTTCAGTAAGAAAAGGTAAATGTAGCCTTTTCTATGTACTCGTAAGTGCATATATGTATATTCCTGTAAGTGCGCATTCTATTCTGAAACACACTATAGTTAGAGTTTTTATATAGTTACACCGTATTGAGATAAACAACGATTACGTAAGTTAGCTGTCAAAATAATATGCACGTTTATTGCAACAATAATAGTTGTGTTTGACGTACGTTACCGAAACGAAAAGTGTACCTGGTGTTGAAAAATGGGCAAATTGAGAAATAAGAAAGCTAATAAGAAAGTAATTTGTGCTTCTAATTCTACCAGACTTAGAAGCACAAATCAGATAATGATTTTGCGGAAATTTTGGACCTAATTGATCAAAAATCTGACGATGATGAGTTTCTTTTAATGATATTGCTAACTGATTTTGTGAAAGAAAAAAAAAAACAAGTAAGAGTGTAGTATATTCGGCTGGGCCGAATCTAATCACGATAGTCACGAATATGTATATTATATTAAAAATGTGACCTAATATGCTCGGTTATATATGAACCGATATCGGAATTTTCTATTTTCTGTATTTTAGTAACCTTCTTTTATAACGAGAATTGCTTTTCAGTAAAAAAAAAAAAAAAATTTTTTAATGGAAAAATCGGTTCAGGCTATATCTCGAGTATATTTGGACCGATATCGGATTTTTTTTCCATATTTACATAACCTTATTTCATTACCAGAACTGCTTTTGAGCACAAAAAAATTTGTTTACTCGGCATTTTCATCAAAAAACCTGTTAGGCTATATATCGGGTACATATGAACCGATATCGGAAATTTTAATTTTCCATATTTATATAACCTTATTTTATTACTGGAACTGCTTTAAGGTGAAAAAAGTTGTTTAAGTTCGCTTACGCGACATTTTCATGAAAACCCCGGTTTGGGCTATATCTCGGGTATATATGGACCGATATCGGAAATTTTCATTTTCCATATTTATATAACCCTATTTAATTACCAGAACTGCTTTAAGGTGAAAAAAGTTGTTTAAGTTCGCTTACGCGGCATTTTCATGAAAACCACGGTTTAGGCTATATCTCGGGTATATATGGACCGATATCGGAAATTTTCATTTTCCATATTTATATAACCTCATCTTATTACCATATTTTTCATATTTATATAACTTTATTTCATTACTAGAAGTGCTTTTGAGCACAAAAATGTTGTTTTAGTTTGCTTACGCGACATTTTTATGTAAAACCCGGTCTAGGCTATATCTCGGGTATATATGGACCGACATCGAAAGTTTTCATTTTTCATATTTATATGACCCTATGTCATTACCAGAACTGTTTTTAAGCAAAAAAAGATGTTTAAGTTCGCTTACGCGGCATTTTCATGAAAACCACGGTTTAGGCTATATCTCGGGTATATATGGACCGATATCGGAAATTTTCATTTTCCATATTTATATAACCTCATCTTATTACCATATTTTTCATATTTATATAACTTTATTTCATTACTAGAAGTGCTTTTGAGCACAAAAATGTTGTTTTAGTTTGCTTACGCGACATTTTTATGTAAAACCCGGTCTAGGCTATATCTCGGGTATATATGGACCGACATCGAAAGTTTTCATTTTTCATATTTATATGACCCTATGTCATTACCAGAACTGTTTTTAAGCAAAAAAAGATGTTTAAGTTCGCTTACGCGGCATTTTCATGAAAACCCCGGTCTAGGCTATATCTCGGGTATATATAAACTGATATTGAAAATTTTCATTTTTCATATTTATATGACCCTATTTCATTACCAGAACTTCTTTTGAGCACAAAAAAGTTGTTTAAGTTCGCTTACGCGACATTTTCATGAAAAACCCGGTTTGGGCTATATATATGGACCGATATCGGAAATTTTCATTTTCCATATTTATGTAACCTAATTTTATTACCAGAACTGCTTTTGAGCAAAAAAAAAGTTATTTAGCTTCGCCTATGCGACATTTACATTAAAAATCTGATTTGGGCTATATCTCGGGTATATATGGACCGATATCTGGAAAAAAATTTTTTGTCTTTTAGTCACCATGCTTAATAAGTGTGTGAAGTTTGAAGCAAAACGATCAACTTTTGTTTTCAAAAATTTTCATACAAAACTGCAAAAAAAAATGGCTTTTTTCGGAATTTTGAATATATCTCAGCTATACGTGGACCGATATTACTGAATTTCAATAGCAAACCCATGAATCGATGGGGTAAAAGAATGGTGAAAGAAAAAAGTTTCTAAGTCTAATGGTTTTCTCAGAAACGGTATTTCAACAGCGGACAGACGGACATCGCTTAATCGACTTTTCCATTAATTCTGATTCAGAATATATATACTTTATAGGGTCGCAAAAAAAAAACTGTAGAAATTACAAACGGAGTCACAAACTTATAAATACCCTTTACATTTTTGTGAAGGGTATACAAATTCATAAAGAATTATTTTGAGGAAGTAGTGCCGACATATACTGACAAGGATCATAGAACACACTTTTTGAATGTTAAAGCAGAGATTCAGACAGTTCTACTATTGCAAATTAAAGGAATTAAAAAGTTATGTCGCTTCATAAGATCGTGCTATGTGCTACATAATCTTGCGAATGAAAATAATATACAATTTAGGTAGAAGAAAATGGCGAAAGTGTTTCGCATATTGAACATCCGGGGAAAAGTCAAGACGCAACGATATAAGAGACTTAGTTTTGATCTTCCGTCTAAACAAAATCAAACTTTTTTAACTTCATATTCAAATTATCGTTTTCTTTATTTATTTCAGAATATGGTTAGAAATACATTTATTTATTAAATTCATATTCATAACTAAGAAAAAAAGTATTGGTATAAAAAAATTATTTTTACAATGATAATTTAACAATGAAACGAAAATTGGTATTACGATTGAGGGGGTTTTTCACGAGCATCTCAAGAAGCTCTATTTTTTTTAGTTCTCTTTTTCTATTTTTTTTTCATTCATCTTTTTTTTAAAAAAGTTCAGCATAGCCGTGTGAAATTCCTTTCTGTCTTTTTTAATTTTCAGTTTTAGGTAATTGCCTTGATTTAAATGCAATAGAAGTGTAGCAGCTTCAGTTCAATTCCAAATTTTATGAAAACTGTTCCATAGAGCAGATGTTTGTAATCGGAAGAAAAGAAAAATTACTAAAGAAAAAGAATTATTAAAGAAAAATATTAAATTCATGCGATGTTATTTTCAAATGAATATCATATTGTGCTGTTGTTTAGTGCAAAATTAGCAACTTATTTTAAAATATTTTCTAAGGCAAAAGCTCATATGCACAAATAAAAAAACAAGGACACAAAAACCACATAGTATAGCACATGGTCAGAGAAGTCCCGGGCTTAACAAAGAAAACACAGTTTTTTGCTTGAAAATTAGCTTTATTCATCAACGTAAGCCAAATCTGGTGCAAAATTTCTTACCGGCGAGCATTTTTTTCAGGTCTGCAAACAGTCACTGGAAGCCAAATCTGGCGAATACGGTGGTTGTGGAAGAAATTCGAAGTTCAATTTATGTAGTTTTGCCATTGTTTTGGTTGACTTGTGCCACGGTGTGTTGTCTAGAGGAAACAAATTTTTTTATGCCATATGCAGTCGTTTCACTGCAAAACGGCGTTCAAACACTCCAACAACGCTATACAATATTAATGATATTTCCTTTTTCAAAATAGTCGATAAATTTTACATAACGCACATCCCAAAATAACGAGAACATAACCTTCCAGCCGATTGTTATGCTTTCGGGTACTTTGGACTAGGTTCACCATATGCTCTCACTCAGATGACGATCGTTTTTATGCCGGATTGAAGTGATGGATCCATGTTTTATCCACTGTCACATATCCACGCCATGGCCAAACACTGCTCAGAATCGTCAACTAGTTCTCGTTTGGGTCAACAGTTAGCAAACGCTGCACCTACTTTGAACAGAGCTTTCTCATAGTCAAATGCTCATGCAAAACAATACGTTCTTTTGATATCTTTATGATGCCAGCTAACTCACGCAACTTCACTTTCCGATCATTCAAAACGATTTTGTGTCTCTACGACCACGTTTGAGCGGAATTCTCATAACACTTTTCAAGCCATTGCTTCGTTTGAGCGGTATCTTTTCCCATCAAGAAGCAGTGTAAAATTAAAACACGAAATTGTTTTTAACGCATTGTTTTGAAATTAACAAAAGTAGCACCACTCTCAGCACAGTAACTCACAAGCTAATGAATAGAATATAATGAAGTTTTAACTGAAGAAAGGTGACAGCAATAAAACTAACGCCATATATATGTTCGGGCCAGAACTTTTCAGCCCATGTATAATGAGTTAATCTTAAATACAATTCAAATAAAGAAGATTGTGAATTTAAGTTTGATTTAAGTTAATAATTAACTTTCTCAAAAAAACAATAATTAAAACAGAAATTCTCAGCGAAATATTGTAGTTAAAAAAGTCTGGTGCATTTTTTATATAAAAAGTCAACAACTAAAGCTGCTACAATATATATACATATATATATATATATATATATATATATATATATATATATATATATATATATATATATATATATATATATATATATATATATATATATATATATATATATATATATATATATATATATATATATATATATATATATATATATATATATATATATATATATATATATATATATATATATATATATATATATATATATATATAATTTCCAAAAATTAGAAATTTTCCTGAAGAAGACACACAAAGGGTGTCGAAATATCGAAACATTAATAAAACAAATAATTTTGTAACAAGTGACCTCAAGCTCAAGTAAACAACAATTATAATATTAATATGCTTATAAAATTTATATATTACAAATTACTATTAAATTTTTTTGTAAAAGTATGTGTTCATTAGTGAGTTACAGTGCATTTTAAAATGAAAAATTTGACTTAAATTTTTGCTTATTCTCATTTACCGGACTTCAGCCTGAATTTCCTCGAACAAAGCTAATATTTGCTCCAAACCGACACCCTTCACCTTTTTCGGCTTTTTTCTGTTGTTTCAAAATCATGGCAATCGAGAAAATAGAAACACAAACTCCTTTTGTTTTATGTTTAAAATTCATTGCTTTATAATTTGATGTTTTTCCTGGTTTGTTACTCAGCTGTTTAATGACTTTGCTTTGATTCGATTTTGGTGGGTGTCCAAACTGATTTGGACAACCATTATTTGGGTGAATTATTTTATATAAAGTACCAATATAAATTTGTATGTTGAATTTCGCAACTATCTGAATATACTTACTGTAGTGTAGACTAGTGTAAAATATATGATTATATTTATATAAACAGATGTAAATGGGAATCATAAAATGTATCGTTATAACTGAACACACAAACATATGTCATTGTTACATATTAAAAACAAAACCAGTTTTTAGTACATCTTACTTTTTTTTACTGTATTACCTTTTTTATTTTACTTACTTTTGTATGAACACTTACATTTCTCTCCTATTTAATGCTTCCAACCTTGTTAACTATTGTGAAAATATTGTAAATCTGGTCGGCTCGAAGTTTTCCAAATGGCAAGGCCAATTTTCCCAAGGCCGAAGTTTGTTCTGGTGAAGGTCGTGGGAATAACGGAACTTGAATCATCAGCTGCGTGGTATTGCGTTATTTCAACAACAATTCTACTTACCAACTTTCTAAGTATAACTACTAGAAGGTAAAGCTGTAATTAAATATTATTTAAAAGGAAATTTTCAACCCTAACCTTTTATTTATTTTATTTCCCCACACATATTGTGATTACAATAACCTGTTCTTGGAGATCCCACAGCAACAACCCCTTTCTTATCTCCAAGAAAAGATTTCTAACGAAGTGATCCCTTCTCTTCGTCAGCTAACGGCAGAAGAATTGGCATCACTTTGTTCTGTGGGTTTTGAAATTTCAAAGTTGTATTGTATTGTATTTATAACTGTACAGTTGCAAATAAATTTCTAAAGTATAAGATCTAGAGCATGGGCGGAGTAACGTAGACATTACGCCGCGCTGTGACTAACTGTACCGATCTATACCTTCGCAAACGAAGTTGCCGCATGGTTAACAACTAAATACCTCAAAAAACTGTAAAGTAATATAGTTTATGTAGACACCAATGATAACTAATGAGAATGAGACGTAAAAGTCTCGAAGGCCAAACAACAATGCCAGAGCTGCGTTACGACTTAAATTTTAAAGTTGAAAATGCTTTTTTTTAGCTTTTATTTATTTATTGAATCTTTACAATGTGAACTAATAATAAGTATTTAAATCTTAATACTAAATACAATAAATTAACTAAGTTCAGCCAATGCTAGACAAAAGTTTTATTTCGAGCATATTATATCGTTAAAATCACCTATTTAACGCTCTGATGGTGGCAAGGGTATCCCTTCTTCTCAACCGAGTGTGACCGCTAATAGTAAGTATGTTTCGGGCAAGAGGGTTTGGGTGAAGTTCCAATTTGCTGATATAAGTACCTTGTCGCATACTTTGAAAATTCATCTTTTACCAGTGGAACACACAGATCCTTGTGAATTCGAGAGTTTTTTACGTACCATGGAGCTGCAGTAATTCTTCGAAGGATTTTGTTTTGTCGCCTTTGAAATTTTTGAATGTTTGATGCTGAGGCGGTGCCCCATAATTGAATTCCGTAACGCCATATAGGCTTTAAAATTGCGTTGTATAACAAAAGTTTGCAATCTAATTTCAATGTAGAATTTCTGTCCATAGGCCAATTTAATTGCGCTGCTTTTAATTTTAGCTGAGTGACTTTCGCGTCAATGTGAGGCTTCCACGTTAACCTACGGTCGAGTTGAATACCAAGGTACTTGACTTCATTTTGCTGCGTAATAGGTGAATTGTTAATTTGGATAGCTGAACATGTTTGTTTACGCAGTGTGAATGTAACGTGAGTACACTTTTGTTCATTAGCTATAATTTTCCAAAGTTTTAACCACATCTCTATTGAAATATACTCCTGCAAATTTCGCGAAGCTACTTGAAGGTTTTCATGCACGCTGCAGAATGCTGTGCCATCTGCAAAAGTTGAAGTGTGAATACCAGATCTGGTTGGCATGTCAGAAGCGTAAATTATATATAAAGTGGGTCCCAGAATGCTACCTTAAGGAACTCCTGCCTCGATTGGCTGAGTTGGGCTTACAAAGTCACCTTCTCTGATAACAAATTTACGTCCAATGAAATAGCTTTCCAGAAGCTTGTGAGTGTTTGCAGGCAAGTTCAACTTAAATTTATGCATTAATATCTCGTGCCACACTTTATCAAAAGCTTGGGAAGCATCAATGAATAGAGCTGAGCAATACTTTTTGCCCTCAAAAGTCTTTCTTATAACATTAACTAGTCTATGTGTTTGTTCTGTGGTGCTGTGCTTAGCCCGAAAAATGATGTTGTACATGAGAAAGTTCATAAGAGAGAAATTTTACCATAACAGCCAAATTATTCAACGAGATGTTTATTATACATGAAAATAGACAATAAAAGTTCATATTGTTATCCTTACTAATATTATATATGTGAAAGTAACTCTGCCTGTCTGTTACCTTCTCACTCCTAAGTCACTGAACGGATTTTTATTAAGTTCGATATGGAAATAACTTAAAGTCCAAGAATCAACATAGGATAGTTTTTATTCTGAAAGTAAAAGGAGGCAAACTGACAATTAAAAAACGTTTTCCTAATATTTGAGTAATTTTTCAACCGATTTTGTTTTTGAAAAGGTTTCTAAAGAGCACGCTATTAAAAAAAATTCCACCCAAAAAAATACATTTTTGAGTAACTCCGCAAATTATGAAGCGCTTTTAAATAGTCTTTCTTTGTTCAAAATAGTGTGCCAATGGCCAAGAAATAAAAAAAAAAATTATGGCCCGAACTGATAAAATGTCCGTCCGAGAGATTAATTTTTGAATAAATCCGACAATTGTGAACAGATTTCCAATACGCTTTCTTCTATCAAAAATAATTTTTTTTTGGAATTTGAACTGATATGGACATTATGTTTGGAAGAAATTAAGATTAAAGAAAGTAAAAAAAGAAATGATCCACGACTTTTTGGCGGAATGGTTTTTATTTGGCAAATTAAAAAAATTATACAATTTTATTGTTTGTATTTACAAAACCATCCTCAAAGACAAAAACGAATTGCGAATTTATCATAGAAAAAAATTAATTCGAAATGATATTTGGGTATTAAAATTTTTTTACAAATTTACATTTTGCAAAACATAAAATTCAATCGTATAACATGACTTTATTTGAAATTTACCAACAACAAAAATACATCAGCTAATAATTACAAGATTAGACAACGTATACGAGCCTGTAAATTCATCAAATATATGTATTTACATATCTTAAAACTGCCACATAATGAAATTTTAAATGTAAGTATATGTAAGAAAAGATTTTTACTTATTTCATTCTTTATGTTGAGTATGACTTGAGGGAATTTCCTTAAATGACTTTTGGCTCCACATGAATTCATTGTTACATAAAATTTTTTTTTTTTTTTTTTTTTGTAACATATGATTGTAAATAATGGCTATGTGAATAAGTGTGTGTGTCTCATAACGGTAAAAAGAAAAATTTGCTTTGGCATTGAAAAAGGTTAATAACTCTCCTTCTCTCTTTCTATCTTGTCGCTCTTTTTTTTTGTGCTTCATGAAAATTTCCTAGCAAATACATATACATATGTGTTATACTGGGATGGATATTTTATTACCTATACTACTTTTTATATTTTATCTACCATCACTCATTCTTCATCCGCAAACTACGCATTATTTCATCAGGAGGACTCTTCTTTGGGCTGAAATTACTTGAAAACTACTTTCGAATCGAAAATAAAACATCAACAATATGCATTGATGCTTAACAATCTGTTACAGTGTTTGAGTATTTTTGTATTTCCACAGTCACAGAGAGGTTGATGCCATGCAACCAACGCATCTTCGTTTGTCTACTCAATTTGTTATTTGCCTGTTGTTGTTGATTTTCGGTGCGTGCGTTTTCATGTGAATCACTTTTGTCCTGATAGGATGGCTTGCTAACTTGGTTGTACGTTTTTTGTGTTTTGTTTTGCCAGGAAATTTTGATAAATTGCTTTTATTACCTTCTGTCAAATTGCATGTGTGTCGTTTGTTTCCCCAGCAAACAAGGATGAATTGAAAAAAAACACAATGGCAAGATAAAAAAACGTCAACGTGTGCATATGGGAATTTTGTATTTGGCTTAGATAAATCATGATAAATGTTGATTCATACCAACTTTAAACAAGAGCCAATTGCACACACGAAAAACATTTGAAATATTTAAGTTGTGATAACTTTAATTTATGCAATTTTTAATTTCTTAGATAATCGAAGTTAAGTAACATGGTTTACCTGTTGAAATAATTAAAAGTGAAATAAAATATACATACAACCATTACTTTATATGAAATGGAACTAAATGAATTATACGAATATTTAAAATGACATTGTTTCTATTGGACTACAAGAATACTGCATAAGATCATATATAAATAAACCTCATTAGGAATTACATGGTAATAAAACAGTTAATATATTCCAATCAAAATGTATAAATAGCTTGTCGTTAATGTTTCCTAGCAGCCTATATATCTGCATTGCGTTGGAGCTACTCTAAATCATCCATTTACAGTTTTTTTGAAGTATTTCTTTGTTAACCACGAGGCAACTTCTTATGTGAGGGGATAAATCGTTATAGTTATGGTGTTTTCTTTTCTGATAAAAATGTTACACCTATGCTACATATAGTGGTTCAACACGTTCTTTTCTAAAATATTTAATACACTATTAAAGGGTATCATGTTCTTTTCAAAACATGTTGCACTTAAAACTGGCAAAACATGTAGCATATCCTACACTGTACTTCGAGTAAGGTGGAGATACTGCCCTTTTTTACATCTTTGTTTCATACGTGTTTCTGCAAATATGAAATATATGGTGTTTTTTTAAGCCCGATAGAACTTGAAATTGTAAAAAATAACACAAAAAATTAAATTGTAATCAAAATTTTTTTTTATTCGAAAGATCAATACGTGACATTAACATTTGAAAATGATTTCGGGCATATGGGCACCGCGGCTGTTCTTGACGAAGCGCATTCTGGACGTCCAATTTTGGGCCACTTTTTCGAGCACTGCTGGCCGTATGTCACGAACAACACGAACAATGCTGGCCTCCAAGGCGTCAATTGTTGCTGGCTTATCAGCATAAACCAGTGACTTCACGTAGCCCCACAGGAAATAATCGAGAGGTGTCAAATCGCACGACCTTGGAGGCCAATTGACAGGTCCATTTCTCGAAATCAACTTATCGCCAAATTTTGATTTCAGTAAGTCGATGGTTGCGTTCGCCGTATGGCACGTAGCGCCATCCTGTTGAAACCACATCTCCTCCGGATCAATGTCATCCATATTTTCAAACAAAAAATCATTGATCATGGTGCGGTAACGATCTCCATTGACCGTAACGCGAGCTCCGGCCTCATTTTTGAAGAAATAAGGTCCGATGATGCCACCAGCATGAAAACCGCACCAAACAGTGCATTTTTCTGGATGTAATGGAGTCTGTAGGGTCTCTTGTGGATTGGTCTCACTCCATATGCGGCAATTTTGCTTATTAACAAACCCGTTAAGCCAAAAATGCGCCTCATCGCTGAACACAATTTTGCGATAAAACAACGGCGCGAATCGACTACTGATTTTCAAAGTAAATTTGGATAATTTCGTAGCGTTGTTCAAGCGTGAGTCTATTCATGATGATTTGTCAGAGTATACTGAAACAAATAAAAAAAATGTTTCATCAAAATTTAATTTTTTGTGTTACTTTTTACAATTTAAAGTTCTATCTAGCTTAAAAAAACACCCTATATTTTTGTTATTGTAGATGAGTAAACGGTGCTGCTGATGGTAGCTTTTATAAGATAAAAATAGTGATTAAAACGTTGGTATGTTAAAAGTAGTTATGATATATTTGAAACGCTAAGTGTACATTATTATTAAATGGCACTTTTTTAGCATTTGTTGTTCTTTTAATAACACAAGTACAATTTTTTAAGGGTGATCGGAAAAAAAATGATAAACATTTAAAGGGCAGCATTTTTTTATCAGAAATAAAACACCACTAGTCACACCGGTGCTGCAAATTACCGTTAATACCATCGTGGGCAGTGTTGCCAAGCGTAGGAATTTTTCCCGTTTTGTACAGATTTCTTTGTTTATTTCCCTTTTTGTACATATTTATTTGTATGATTAGGCTTATTGCAGGGAATTTTTAAATTATCACGAATGGTTATTTATTATTGTACCATTATAATTTTTCCGAATCTGCTAACATTATTATTTATTATTATAATATAGTTAAGATTATTATACTATTATAATTTTATATATAATATATGAGGAAAACTCGTCCCATATTAGATATTGATGTATTTTCATCCAATTTATATACAACGTTAAATGATTTAGCAATAAGTATTTGCCAATTACGCCAAAATTATTAATTTTTATCGTATTAAGACTGTTGGGAGGGGAAAAAACTAAACCGTAAAGGTTCGAATTCCATATGCAAGATTTTTAATTAATTGCATTTTTTTTTTTTTTGATGTACAGCTCCTAACCTCCTTAAAAACTTTAGCCACAAAGATCTCCTAACTCAACATATTAAATGATTGGATATCCCAATATACCGTTGGTCTCAGTAGAAAGGCCCTAACTCGCATATTTACCGAACTTAGGTTATTAATGATTTTAACGAATTTCTTATAAATACACCTCGTCGCGAAGTTTTAATGGAATAAACAACGGGCTTTTACACGTAATTATACAATAAAAGTCGCTTATTGATGAAACTAGTTTCTGGTGTGTTTTTCCAACTCCTGCAAAGTTTCATTTATGTTAGCGTTGTGATATTCTTACTTACCCCATCACAAAACTCATATAACAGCTTGAGTTAGAATATAGACCAAGTCACTTAAAAGTATTTATTTATATAGCTAAACACATGCACATGAGTCGTTTAAGTTATATACTTTTTAGTAAAAAGTTCTACCTGTTTGAATTTACAGTGAACACAAAAATCGTATTAAAATTTAAATTAAAAATTGCGTAGGGAAAATGTAGGGAAATATTTTTTTGATTGTAGGGAAAAATAACGATTTTTATGTGCTATGGTAGGGATTTCACAAAAAATCTCCTGGCAACACTGATCGTGGGCATAAGGTCTTCGTTACTCTGCTGAAGCTTTGCAGCCTATACTTTGCAAATTTATTTGTAACTGTATAGTTAAATAAATAAAATTAAAAAATATATAAATGCAATGATCTGAATTTTAAAAGTATCAAATAGTAACAAAAAAATACTCACAAGAAACATATTAGCTGCTAATATATATTTATACTAATAGAAATACATATAAAGCTTCTAATAAACAATTTTCTCTTTTTTTTATCTGGGACCAGTAATCAGGGGATGGCCCCTACATATGCAGCGCATTGTACTGGAACTAGGAAAATAGGGTATGATGAGGAAGAAAGAGGGAGTAGTGTTCGTGGAGATTTCACTTAAACAATAACAAAACGAAAGACTAAAGCAAACACTCTATTGCAGCATTTAAAATGTTTGAATAAAATTAGTTAAAACTGATCAGTGCCCAGTGTATATACCTTCGACTCTAGAGGGAAAAACAACAATATAGGAAAGCTTGGGCGGCAAATGCTACTTTTAAAAAATGGTTAAGACACGCAAGAGTTGTACCATTTTGTGATCGTTGCCTTTATGAAGTCATTGCACGTCGTAGCGATCGATTATTGTGCTATAGCCAAACAAGAGAGCATGAAACCCCGATAGAAATAGTTTTGTGATACAGCAAAGATTTTCTTTAATCCAAAAGAGCCTGCACTATGACAGACAATACAAGACTTGTCTGATATCAAATTATATAAATTTTTGCAGCTTAAGATCTTGTATTGTATTTTTATAAAAACTCTAAATAAAAATTTAAAAACCACTAGTTTTTTATAAAAAAAAACGATACAAGATGTTACTACCTGGGCTGAAAAATCGCAGGCCTAACACATAGTTTTATTGCAGTCACCTTTATTTCAGTTAATATCTTCAACAGACAGCTGTTAACATTTCATGATATTCTATTCAATAGTTTGTGAGTTATTGTGCTAAGAGTGACGCTAGTTTTGTTATTTTCAAAACAATTGATGAAAAACAATTTCGTGTTTTAATTTTACACTGCATTATGATGGGAAAAGATACCGTTCAAGCGAAGCAATGGTTGAAAAGTGTTATGAAGACTCCGTTCCATCAGAAACAACGATAAAACGTTGGTCTGCTGACTTCAAACGTGTTCGTAGAGACGCCGATGATGCAGAACGCAGTGGACGTACAAATAAGGCGGCAACACCAAAAAACATAAAAAATTCACAAAATCGTTTTGAATGATCGAAAAGTGAAGTTGCGTGGGTTAGCTGATATCGTAAAGATATCAAAAGAACGTATTGGCTTGCATGAGCATTTGACTCTGTTCAAAGTGGGTGCAGCGTTTGCACACTGTTGACCAAAAACGAGAACGCGTTGATGATTCTGAGCAGTGTTTGGCCATGGCGTCGATATGTGCCAGTGGATAAAATATGGATCCATCACTTCACGCCGGATTCAAAGCGATCGTCGTTCTGAGTGGACAGCAACTGGTGAACCTCGTCAAAAGTGCCCGAAAGCATAACAATCGTCTGGAAATGTTATGGCCTCGGTATTTTGGGATGTGCGTCGTGCAATATTCATCCACCATCGTGAGAAAGGAAATACTATTAACAGTGAATATTATATAGCGTTGTTAGAGTGTTTGAACGCCGTTTTGCAAAGAAACGACCGCAAACGGCAAAGAAAAAAATTTTGTTTCATCAAGACAACCGTGTCAAGGCATCGTGTCATTAGTCAATCAAAACTTTAGCAAAACTACATGAATTGAATGTCAAATTGCTCCCACATTCACTGTGTTCACCAGATCCAAGCGACTACTGGCTGTTCGCAGATCTGAAGAAATGCTTGCAGGTAAGAGATTTCGCACGAATAAAGAGGTTGTCGCTGACTCTGAGGTCTATTTTGAGGCAAAAGATAAATCGTGCTACAAAACTGGTATTGAAATGTTGGAGCGGAGTTGGAATTATTGCGCTGCTCTTGATGGAGATTATGTTGATTAATAAAGCGAAGTGAACCAAAAAACTGTGTTTTCTCTGTTAGGCCCGGGACTTTCCAGCCTATGTATTAAGCTGCAAAAATTTAAATAGTTTAACATAAAAGAAGAACAAAGAATATTGGAATAAAGTTATCTAATATTTATATCAAAATATTTTAGTTTTATTAAAGGATTATTTGACAAATATTGTATAGAAATTCGTCAAATAAGCGTTTTATAACACTGAACTATTTTTTATGCATAATACTATTACTTTTTACACATTATTTACCCTCAACTTATAGATTTGTAAATCGTTTAATTATTCTGAACATATAAAAAGTGCTTTTTACCCTCTGTCGAATTTCTTACAGTGGCTAGAGATGCCGACAATGGATGCAAAGCAAAGCTGTTGTTTCATTTTAACTTTAATCCTTTTCTCGCTTTTAGCGAGATAATAACAATGGCACTCTTTTGTCCTGTCGCCTTGGTTGGTTTGCCAGCTTTTAGGCTTTTTCAGTTTTTCGCATATTTTCTCAACTTACTTATTTCTAGTTGGTTCTCACCGGAGATATGCTTTGCAAAAGCGATTGTAGAGTTGGTTACAGGTTGAGGTGCGTAGCTTGACTGAAACATTGTCTAGTGTGGTCTTAGTTAAAATTAAAGCAAGAGGTGTTAGTACGTATTAGTTCCTGATAGTAGAAGTACGAGAACTGGTGTTCGGAGGTTCAAATGTCTGCCAAGTGCTGTTATCTTGCAGCTTTAGTAAGAAACTAGATGGTGGGGAGCATCAGGCGAGTTTGGCTAAGACCTGATGCGTTTTATGGACTTCAGGCTAATTGTTTCAGTGCCTCGACCTTTACGACAATCTAGGAAATATATACGTATCTTTAAATGAGTTTATTAAATACCATAAACATTGTAAGCAACATTCTTAGCTTAACATGCAACTCTACACGAACAGTATCAATAATATAAAAACAAATCTTAAAAGAGACCGCAAAGCTCTCTACAATGTCATAAATATTAAAGGAAAATTAAATATCAATCCTACCATTGTAATATATTATAAATTCGAATAATCTGATGGTACAATCATAAGTTCATCAACATTTCAGGTAAGTAAAAGAGAGAACAGGTAAGTGTAGTATAATATATAACAAATGTAACAGTCTGTTCCTAGAACGCGTTTCAAATAAAGCGAAAACCAGCGACACGATTATGACTACGTAAGAAATGGGGTCTGTGTAACGCGCTTCTCATTGTTCGTGTTCAGTTACGTTATACACGTATTAGTAAACATATTCTTAAACCCCAGTATTGCCACTATATAAGTTATATGTATCTTGTTTACTTTTTTTCCAGTAAAATATATTTTTGCACCGTGAATAACGGTAACCCTATTTCAATTGAAAAAAGACACCGGTGATAAATATTTATGTAAACAAAACATCTTTATGCTGGAAAAAAAAAATTATAGAATATTTGCTGGTCATACAAATACTGTTGATGTTCAGACAAATGTGTTTATGGATTGATCCTAATTTATTGTTTTTTTTTAATTATTTATTTTTTAATGTTAACAGTATTACGTTTTATATTGTGCCAAAAATTTATACAAATTGCATTCAAACTGTTTACTTTAGGAGATATTTTCTTAAAAATGTTTCTAAGACTTATATGGAAACTCTAAATTTGAAAAGCGTTTTTCTCGAAACAAGCTTCTTTTAGTTATGACTATGTTGCAACAAAGGAGCGATATGTATTCATACTTGTTTTTGCTGTTATTTCCATTTTTATATATTTGATTCTTTATTTTTGTTCAAGCTTCTTTTTTTTTTCTTTCGCAACGAATAAAAATTTCCATTCGCGCACCATTCGCCTGTTTGGCATTTAAAAACGCTATACGTAAACATAAAGCAGATGTCAATTGCTACGTTTTTCGTCCAAAAAGTTTTTTTTTCGCGTTGCATGAACGCAAGTAAGAAAAACGTTAAGATTTCTTCGCGTTTTTTGAGCACATTGTGTTTCATGAACAGGCAGTAAAAGTATAAATAAGTTAAACACTTGTAAGTAGAAGTTCATTTGGAATTCACTTAGTAATTCGTTAAAAATATGAAATTAATTTAAAATTCAAGTAAAATTCATGTTTTCAGCATTATATGAAACAAAGAAAAATAATATACATATATACAATAGATTGTCTTTGTTAGCTTGGACAATTTGCAATTACCTATTCCGAGGAAAAATATAACATGCCAACAAATTATCCCATCCGTACCGCTAAACAACAGACTTTTAAATTCCCTTTGTCGTCCCATTGAGTATTACTTTGTGCTTATGACACATAAAATTTTCGACATACTACGAACCGGATGGCATTCTGAATTGCCATCTTTTATGCACGGTCATCAGCTTAACCACTCTTGATCATTTTCAATATCTCCATAAAGCTTGGGGTTTACCCAAATCTATGGAATGAATCTTTCATCATTTGTGTATATCTATGGCAAATACGTCTTGGTTATGTTTTTGGCCTGATTTATAAAGACCTTGCATTGTTTGAACATCAAAAGAGGCAAACGCTTGCACTTTAGTAGATGATCTTATCCTAGCGAGCGAAAAGTGGATGAGTTCTCCGGTATTGGTGTACTGTTTGATCAAAGACTTTTTTCATTAAATGTTGAGCCAACGAATTATTTCTCAGTGATAAAACAACTTTACACTGCTTTAGTTAGACCTGTTCTAAAGTATTGTGCATTTGTGTGGGTTCCATTTTACTGCGTCTAGACGATCGTATCGAGTCTGTTCAAAAATAGTTTCAATTCTTTATACTACTGTATAGTATATATTCTTACTGCAGTATGCAGTAAGCAGAGCAGATTTTGCACCCAATCCAGGGCACTCTGCTTTCTGTGGCAAAGAGGAGAAGGAGGGTTGTTATGCGCAAACTGTAACATCCTATTGGCATATGTACGGTGGCGTAAACAGTCTTGCGTCAACTGAATCATAACTGGAAACAAATGCAAATTGTGGCCAAAATTGTTCCTTGAAAACCAAGCTCTTAAGCACGGCGTCGAATTGAGGTTGATGGATTGTTTTGAACACTTTCTTGAGCATTAGTAAGGTTTTCCGCCGATCATGCACTACACGATAAATAGTGTGTTTTATTGGCACGTTGTTTCTCCCAAAAATTTCTCCTAACTATCTCATCGTCACTGTAATCGATGATTGATATTGATAAGGTGTTTTAATAATTAATCGAATGAATATTTTTCCATAATAAATTTCCTACGTGTCTACTTCACGACTGTCTAATATGGACTGTCCAAGGCAGCTTTAACATCAGCATGTATATTGTTGGTAGAATTTACGAATAGTTGTCAAAAATAAAGCTGCCTTGTCTATAACGAAATATAATAATTAATTTTTTAAGTACTGTCAAAATGGTTTTTAGTGCAAGGTTGCCATATATCACATAACTTATATACTATTCCGGGTAAAAAACAAGAAACTATTATAGACTATATTGACTTCTTAGACTTTTTAAATTGCTTTTTACCAATTACAAATTTGATTTCATGAAACAGAGACATTTTTTGTCGGAATCCTTAACTTAGAACCCAGTGAGAGAGAGAGAGAGAGTACATGTATTTTGTTGGTAGAATTTACGAACAGTTGTCAAAATTTTGTTTGAAAAAGCAAGGAAGTCTACGTGTTTTTGAGAAATTTACGCAAACGAAACGAGCTGTGCTATATACCACTATTGTATTAATGCTGCCTTGGGACCGTCAAGACTAATTTTTACCAAAATGGCCGCAAAACAAAGTAGTATAGCTTCCCGGTGGATACCCGGTTAAAATTTTACATTTGATTAATTATATGTATTTGTTCATATTGAATATTTTCAAAATAGTAACTATGAGTTTAAATTTTTCTTTTAATATATCATATTTTCTTTTCTTTTTTTTTTTAGCGTTTAAGCCAATTTAGTTGCGCTGCTTTTAGTTTCATCATTGACAATTTAAACAATACAAATTTCGCTTTTCACACTTTCCTACTTTTCTCAACAACTTTCACAGGAAACATAAAAAACAAGCTGTTTGCATTTTCGATATCGGTGTATTAAAATTAACTTGTATAGTACTTTAGTTTGCCTGTAAGGATTTGTTCCACAGACATGATTTAAATAAATAAATGATAATTACGAGTATGTCATGTCATATCAATGTTACTAGGTACAAAACAGAGTTTTATTCATGACGTAAACTCTGGTCTTATGTCTATAATACCTTAATATAATTATAAAAATATGACTAATTATAAAAATGTAACTCTTTTAGTTATCATATATACGAGTATTGCTGCGAGCTGCAATAATGTAAATCAATACTCGTTTGTTATGTTGTATGGTTTGTGTTTATACTTAATTTCAAATACAAATTCTTAGCAATTATTCTATTTTGTCCTTTCGTTGTTCGGTATGCGAATCAAATTTATATCGATAAAGAATTTTTAAATATTGAATACTTTGCGCTGAAAACCTCCCACTTTGAGAGCAAATTCTTGTAGTCGATTTGTTCAGTTTCCGTATAAATTCATATTGATAGTTAGTAATACTGTAACGCAATGACTGCTATATATGCTAAATGTCTTATGATGAAATAAATATTATCCAGTTTCTGAAACGAAAAACTAGAGTTGGGGAATATTCGCATATGTTTGTTAACATGTCGGCAATTGAATGGATATTTAATAATTACTTTTCCAACGAATGATAAGTGTATGGTAAACAAAAGGCAGCAAATAAACAGTTCTACGAATAAAGAGATGACAAAACGGGTAAAAATATTACAGAAAAGTTATGAAGAAAATATCGTTATAAACCTAATGAAAAATTCATATGATAAATACTTCCCTGTATTTGTTAAAACTGCATACTTATGTTCTTGTAATACCTGTTTGTCAAAGATATTTATTTCAATTGAAGCCAATGCGGAGGAAACAAATTAAATCAAAAGAGGAGTTAATTAAAAGCATTTCATTCATTTATATTTTCTTCATTCGTATTTTTTGCGTCATTTATTAGTGTGATTTTTGTGCTCTTTTCGACTTTTATTTACTCGTATTAATTTATATTACCCAATCAGGCACTGTATAATTCATACTACACTTTTATTATATATTTTTATGAGTAAATACAAACCCAACGAACTATAGCAATAGCTATAAAACTTCAAGGCAACTTGAGAATTAGGTTATATAAATATTAAATCTTAAGTTTTTCTTAATTACGTTTATAATAATGCTTCGAAAATGTCTATCCACAAGTACCTTTTAATAACACTTCAGAAATTCTTATTATACGCTACAGTTTCTGCAAACAGTACTTTACAATTTTGGTAAATGAGAAATTAATTTCTGTGGTAGTGTTTTGTCTATCGTTCTGTACACACGTGTTTTTCATTGTCGTCCGTGTCTTTTAGACTTATGTTTATTATTAATTTCTAAAAAAACGAAATTATACCGGAATAGGTAGAGTTTTGTTTTGCATCATGTGTGCACGTGTTTTTTTTTATTATTCTATGCTTTACTGCCGTTTGTTTTTTCTCTATTTGTTATTAATAATTTCTTTTTTATTTTCCTCCTATGTATTTTACTACCTTACGGTGTGCGTGGTGTTGAACTAATTTTTGTTATTCTGAGCAGTGTCGAAGGTATATACTCTGAGCACTGATCAGTTTTAACTAATTTAATTTCAACACTTTAAATGCTGTGATAACGTTTGTTTTGGTGGGTAATAGATCTGATGACAAATTTAAAAAACTTTAAAGGAACATTTTTTGCAACTCCTGGCAAAAATTATTTGCTGAAATGCTATTTGACTGCTGGGGTTTCTTAAGAAAACTTGATGGCTTATTAGTCATTGTCCGCTTAAAGTGAGTGTAGACAGGACAATCTCTGTAATTTGCAGTATGGTTACCTCCACAGTTGCTGCATTTTTAACACTCGAGTCACTGTGATGTACCGTGAAGTTTGATATATACAACACAAAGGCAAACGATGAACGGGGCCAAAAAGTTTATGTATCTCCGTAACCCTACGATGTAAAAATAATTTGAGGGAATGCATGTACTTCATTCTTCTTTAGGACAATATTCCCTGGTTCCAGTTTAACCCTAAACATGGGTTGAGGGACATTTTCATGGTTCCTAAGGTTCACTACATTTTTAATTTTAAATCCTTTATCTTCCTAGCCAGTTTTCACATCATCAGAGTCTACACAAGGGTCAATACCTTTTATAACATTCTGAAGAATTGTAGCACTCTTTAGCTGATAAGTGTAAAAAGATCTTTTCTCCTACTCCAGAATGTCAGACAAATTTCTTTAATAATTTTCATGGTTTAACTGGATTTTTGTTTCACTAATGCTGCCGCTCTTAACTGATGTTACGTTGAAATCGTCTTTACCGATTGCCGCAATAAGTTGTTTTACCAACTCATTAGAAGTAGGCTCTCTTATATATTTTTAAAAGTTTTTTTGGATGTTGTTGGCTCATCCTACTAAGGATAACAAATCTATTACTATCCTTTTTCGTAGTAGTATCTATTATCATCTGTAGATATTTTTCACTGAGATGTTATTTGAGCGTATTTGGGGCTTCGCTGCCGTTTAACCACGGTTACATACGTGTCCATGCCTGCTTGTGTTTTCGGCTTATCTACAGAAACTAAACCAGAAGATGTATTGTCTTCTTCTGTAACAACTATATGCGCCGAGTACGAACGCGGGACTTTCCTATCTCTTAGAGATAGAAGATTGTTCAAAGATTTTTTCAAATATTCCTCATCAGAAATTCAAAGGTTTTTGCTAGTGGAGCTAAGCTCTTTTTCAGAATTACATCTGCTAAGTACACTCATGCAGTTTTTTTTCCTTTTTGTAGTTTACTTGGACTTTAAAAATATTAAAAAAAATGTCGCAAAATTCACTCTTTCCGCCTATTCCGGGCTTCTCTCAGTAGTTAATTTTATTATTGGTGATGTTAAAAAACCTTTTCGGGTCAAAGTGCTATATTTCACCGCATATTCGATTGCGAATAGCCAAAAAATATATATTGCCCAGGATCATGTAGTTGTGATATGTGCCGGAGCAATACAATGCGTAAAACAATGAAATTGTTGAGAGTTTTGTTTGGAGAATACATAATTGTATGTTTTCTTATGGTAAATTGGTCTGAGCTCTTCAAAAATAAGTCAGCTGTGGGACAAGACATGCAACACAAATAAGGTAAGGTGTTGTTTTCAATATTTCAAATCATACTTTTAGCATTCTCTGTTATTTTTTCGTTGTATTCTTTTTAACAACTTGTATAAGTTACCATTACGTAAAATAGATATTCCAATTGCAAAAATTTAATGTAAATATTTAGCTATCTGGCAGTCCAAAAAGTAAATGTAAGAATGTATGTAAAAAAGATAATGGTAATAAAGAGTCAGTCACATTTAGACGATGAACACGGTTGTTTTATTAAAAACCTAATTTTGGTTGGAAACACATAAAACGTTGTAATAGTTTAATAATTATCGAATAATTGTTAAGAACTATTCAACGTATCTTTACTTATACAAATGAACCATTATTAATTGCTAGATATATTATTTATACAATTATAAAAAAGCTTATAAAATATTAAACATACTCGTACTATTGAGTTGTCTAAAATTTTTTATTTTGGAGTTTAGTTCAATTTTGTGCAAATTTTTACTTTACGCTAAAAAAATATACAGAGCGACTAAAACTACTATTTTTATTTGCACTAGGCGTATTCCCCCAGGGGAACAGGTTTTGCCTTGGTGTATTCTTAACTTGGGCGCTCTGTTTTTCGGAGAAAAGTGGGGAAGGGGTCCCTCGTTTGGTGCGGCAAACAAAACTCTAGGAAGCCACATGACTTATGTTGTGTTGACTTTCGAAACCCTAACCAAGGGTATAAATTGGCAGAACGGAAATCAGCATTGCCCCCGGGTAGTTCTGCTTGCGGTTCGACCCGGGCTGATCATGGTTGAGGTGCCTATCTTGGCTGAAACGTTCTGGCTGTGGTTGAAACCTAAGACGCAGGAAGGGAGTGTTAGTATCCTTGATAATTGTTTGGTGTGTGGCTTTTTCCGGGGACTAAAAATCTCCCGAGGATCTGTTGCCTATACAACAGATATCTGTACTGTAAGGAACCAGTGGTGATGGTTGACGGGTGAGTTGGTTTAAGGGCTAATGCTCTTAGTGGGCTTCGGCCTACCAACTCACTAAGTGTTGTCTTCCATTGATTGCTGGGAAATTGCATACAGGAGGGATTAGAAGGCCCGAACTCCTCAACAAGAAGTTGCTCATATGACCGCAATTATATGGCAATAATTGCTACTTGTATGAGCCTGGTAAGCCACACGGGGGCGCTGGTAAATCATGAATAATTCACTCCGTGGAACTCCATCATCAGATAAGGCCGCAAGGCTGATGTGCATTTTTTTCACAACTAGACGTATATAACCCTTAATTGTAATCGAAATGCTGGCAATCAAAGAGCAAAGCCGAACATATAAGATGGCCAACAAAGAGCAAATGTTTACAGTTTCACATATTTACAATCTCAAATGCACAAGGTTGCGAATAAAGCCAATATTTTTGTAAGTTTATTTATAAGTGTTCCGCGTCGAGTTTTCAACAATATTATGATATTGAAGCAATACTTCCTAAAGTATTCTTTTATGTTTGAGGTTTATGTTAAAATGTTTTTTTTTTATATTTTTCTCAAGTTACTTGGTTTGTTGGGTATTTAAATAAAAACTTGCGAATAGTAAAATTTCCAAATCATTTTTAATACTTTCAAAACTAATTTTCATTGGTTTTTATTTGAAAAAGTTTTTAAACAACATAAATTTCCACACATCGTTTCTCAAGTATGTTTGTGTAGGAGGATGACAAAAAAAAATGTTTGCTAAGCCAAAAAAATGTTAAAAATGTATTTTTTGTTTTCTCTGAAAAAAAGGTGTTGTTTTATACAACGGTTTGTTTTGAAATGTTTGCAGTTTTATTTTCATTGCCGTTTAATGGCTGCTTCAGTGGCAAAACTTTTAACATTAACAATTGAAAAAAGAGTTATTTATTCTTAACACGCCTGCGTTGTAATAACCCTTTCAATTTCAGGACAACAGGACTGCCAAGTTTAAATTACGTATGCGGCTCCATAAAAATGTGCTTTTAAAAAGCACCAATTGAAAATCGCCTAAAATTAATGCAAAACAGTCTAAAAATAAGAAAAATTCCACCCAATTTCTATAATAATTTATTTAAACTTTTTTTTAGCAGTCATCACTGCATAACGCAGAACCTCAAAGAGATTGAAAGTTTTTATATTTTACTGAATGGAATTTATGCTACAGCTTCTTCAATAACAGCAAAAATATACATTAAGCGAAATAGAACTTTAAGCATTCAGTTGTAACGCGTCATCGTAATTATATCTTAAGTGCAGTCAGACATGTCGTTGTTGTTTGGCCTTCGAGAGTTTTACCCCTCACTCTCATTTGTTAACTGTCTATCTCAACTAACTGCATTTGTTTACAGTTTTCTTGAGGTATTTCATTGTTAACCAGGCGGCAACTTCCTATGCGAAGGCATGAGTCGGTACAGTTAGTCACAGCGCCGAAAAAAATACTGTTAATACCATCGCGGGCGTAAGGTCTTCGTTACTCCGCACTTTGCAAATTTATTACCACTGGAGGGTAGGTGCAACTCATACCTACCGTCCAATGTTTTATCATCAAAAATGTCAATGAACACATATTAAATTGGATTGTTATCCTTCGGTTTTAATATTTCCATATTATGTAAATAATAATAATAATAAGACATGAAATCCTCATCAAAGGTTGATTAGAAGAACGAGAATCAGTAAACCTACAGTTGGTTATATCTTGTAGACCACCTTAACTCTGGTCGGGGATGCGGTGAGCGCTACAACTTTCTGGTTACGGTATAATGGTTTTTTTTATCTTGTATTATTACTCAGAGGAAGACCCCTATATATCTCTTTGGTTTTTTACCAATCACTCTTAGATTATCATTCCTCCACATTCGGCAATTCTGCTTATTGACGGATCCACTGAGGTGAAAATGTGCCACATCACTGAAGATGATTTTCTTCGAAAATGGTTCATCCACTGTTGCCAGTTTTTGTCACCATTCTGCCAATTGACGACGTTTAAAATGGCCAAGAGTCTTTATACATGAGTCAATTGCGTGTATTTGCCTTTATGCATAATGTTTATAACGACGAGCGTGAGAGGTGCAATTGTTGCGCACGACGACGTGTTGGGATGGACGGCTCTTCATACACACTATCACGAACATTAGAAATATTTTCTGCAGAACGAGATGTACGAGCATGCGTTGGTGTTTTCATATCCCCTACAGACTCGGTTAGCTCAAATTTTTGCACGTTTTTTCATCATAAGCCTGGATAATTTAAACACTTTGCTCGATTGTGTCTCTATCGATGGTTCATATACATATGATGGTTCTGGTACATATGCAGAGCATTGTACCAGAACTAGGAAATTGGTTAATGTTGAATGAAATGTAGAAAAGATCTTGACGTTTAGGTGTTATATGGGTGGTTGTCGCTAGTATACATGTACGAGTATGTAATAAAGAATCAAATTTTTGAAAACTTATATTATATGAATGTAAATTTTTTTTCCTGAGTTTTTTATTAAAAATATGAAAAACTATTGAGTACCGATCCTACTAGTTAATAATCAGATTTATTAAATAACCCTTTAGTCCATTTTTTGTTATGTGAATTACTCTGTTTTTGTTATATATTACTTTACCAACAACTCGGGTTAACGACTTCTTTAATTTTCAAATTGAGTTATTCGAAAAACGGTTTTATAAAACTTTACTTTGATACTTTAAGCTTTTGTTAATTTAAACCCAATTATATTTATACTTTTGTCTGGTCCCTTCAATTAACAAATTCTGGAGAGGTCACAGCATTTTTTTTTTAATTTTTTTAGGTGTAAATTGAGCACCTGCAATAAATAGGTTTGCTGCTTAATTCGCTTTCTGAAACAAATTTGACTGCAGTTGGCAGCTCACGTGCAGAATCCATTTTATAAAATGCTGCTTTTAGGAATAAAAAACATTTTTGCAAATTGCAATTGATTTTATTTTCCTTTCTTCACTTTTTTTACTGACTCCGGCAAATGAAAACTTTTATTACAAACGGAAAACTCCAGCATCACAAAAACGTTAAGTCGCAGAAAACAGCGACACTTAAAAACTTTTTAAATTTTACTAGAGAATAAAAAGGAACAAAAAAAGTTGGTAATAAGTTTTCTTCTAATGTGTAAACACGGGAAAAAAGAAAACTTCGCCCTTTACCATTTAGACAATCATTTCGAAATATGATTTTATCAAAAGCAAATGAAGATGAGCACATGAGATTGGCCGGGATATGAAACTAATTTGACCGACTAGGATCATTGAACCATTAAGTGGGCAATTAAATTCAATTAACTTTTGACTTCGAGTAAAAACATTTTCTAAAAGTAATAAGAGTTTTTTGTGTGTTTTCAGGTTTGAAAGAAATGTTAGAAACGTTTATAAATAGAAAGGCTTGTTTTTTTCTTTGTGTTTTGACAGGTATTATTAGAACATTTTTCTTTTTAAATTCTCAACATTTTATTAAGATTGTTGGTATATAAAGTTTAATGTTTGAAAATATCTTTCAAAAATTTCCAAAGTCTACTGATAATTAGGGTAGCTCCTAAGAAATGTAATGTTTTATTGGTATCAATGTTGGAAGCTAAAATGGCGAAAAAAAAACTCAATTGTGTGATATATTTGATTTAGATAAAAGAAGTACAACTCAAAATGCAAATTATTTGTAGTAAAGGGTGTCACAAGATTAACGCTAGATTTCAATTTTTCTATTTGGACAGTCAAGGGTTTGCAAAATACGAATTCGATAGCTGACAGTTTTGGGATGGATAGTAAAAATGGATCGCTAGATGATATAACAACATTCGTTGAATGTATTATAGAACATCAACAAATGGATGGTGATATTTTCGATGAAAACCTTGAGCTTTGGTAATCACCATAACTGCCAATTTTTGGGTTCGACAACCACATAGTTGACTTTGCGAAAACAAATTATTTTTTTTTTAACTTTATTATTTGATTTATTGAATCTACATAAGAAATGTAATGACAATAATTATTCAAGTCTTAATACTAAAAAAAAAAAATTGTGATTAAAGTCCTGCCAGTGCTGGACAAAAATTTATTTTTATACGAATATTATTTCAGAATACAAATAAATCCATAACGTTTCACTATTTGGTGTGTATTTTGGGCTAGAGGCGTAACTTCAATTTATGCAAATTCGGCTGGTCGATCAGAAACTGTTACTGATATTCGCTAAAGAGACATGATAACCAAGTATTTTCTGCCGAAATTGAACTCAACCGGGGAGCAGGTTTTGCCTTGGCGTATTCCTAACTAAGGCACTCTGTTTGTCGAGTAAAGTGAGGAAGGAGTCCCCCGTTTGTTGTAGCAAACAAAACTGTTTTGCGTGACTTTTTTCGGAGACTAATAACCTGCCGAGGATTTGTTGCCTATATAGCAGATACCTGTACTGTGAGGAACCAGTGGCGATGGTTGACGGGTGAGTTGGTTTAAGGTCTGATGCTCTTAGTGTGCTTCGGCCTACCAACTCAATCATTAAGCCTTGTCTTCCATTGATTGCTGGGAAATTACACACAGGAGGGATTAGAAGGCCCTAACTGCTCAACAAGAAGTTGCTCATATGGCTACAAACATATGGCGAAAATTGCTATCTATGTAAGCCTAGTCAGCCACACGGGGACGCTGGTGAATCGTGAATAATTTACTCGTGGAATTGGTACACCATCAGATTAGGTCGTAAAGACAGATGCTGTTGTAAATCTATTTCATAGTTGCCGAAATTGAATGATACTATTGTGGCTAAGACGTGCTTTCAACAAAACGGTACCAGATACTATACAGCCCGTGAAGCAATTTAATTTACTTTGTAACCAATATTTGCCTCCTAGCACATGGTCTGAAAAGTCTCGGGCCTAACTAAGAAAACACAGTTTTTTTTTTTTTTTTGTTTGCTAGTGCTAACGCTCTAACATTTTAATATCTCTTTTATAGAACGATTTATCTTTTGCCTTAAAATAGGCCTCAGTTTCAGCGATAACCTCTTCAATCGTGCGAAATTTCTTACCGGAGAGCATTTTTTGTCAGGTCTGCGAACAGCAAGTAGTCGCTGGTAACCAAATCTGGTGAATACGGTGGATGTGGGAGCAATTCGAAGTTCAATTCATGTAGTTTTGCCACTGTTTTGATTGACTTGTGAAGCGGTGTGTTGTCTCGATAAAACAAAGTTTTTCTCTTTGCAAATTCGGCCTTCAAACGCTTCTATATAATATAATATATATACGCTATATAATATTCACTGTTAATTGTATTTCCTTTCTCAATATAGTCGATTAATATTACACCACGCACTTGTCAAAATACCTTTCCAGCCGATTGTTGTGTTTTCGGGTGCTTTGGACGAGGTTCACCAGTTGCTGTCCACTCAGATGACGATCGTTTTGATTCCGGAGTGAAGTGATGGATCCATGTTTTTTTCCGAATTTAAATTTTTATGCATACATATAATATTAGAGCCTCAGCACCATTATTGGCATTGAAGAGGCAGAAGGCAACCGTTCTTTTCAACATATAATACAAATAGAGCAAAAAAGCAATTATTGCACTACGCAAGAAGTGTTTCAAAATTATTTAGCAAAAATTCAGTTTTAAACAAAGAAATAGACAAACTATTGCGTATTAAATTCGTAAGGAGCAGCAAACCTAATGCGTTGTTTCGACAACTCGAGGCGACATCTATATTTGTATATTATTATCTTCAAAAAATATGTACGGCTATTTTTGGGTTGATATTTAATAGGATCTGGATTTGGAAATCTTTGAAAAATATTTCCCAATAAATGCTTCAGAAAGGATAGACTTATCTTTCATTGAATTTGTTTAGGGAAATATTTCTCCTCGCAAGAATGCAAACAAATCGTTAAAAATTTTTATTTTTGAAGTCGTTTAAAAAGTGTAAAATCGGAATGAAGAAAATACATAGATAGTTTGAGCAAATATTCATGATTATTTGAAAGCGTGCAGATTTTTTTTTTGTACTGAAAATTTTAAAAAATTAAAAAAAATACATATTTTCTGTGTTTCCTGCTTTTTTATTTCTTATATGTTTACGTACATTCATAGGTACTATCGACGGCTACATTAAAAATCATATATAATTTGAAGATCGTAGAAATATCAAACGTGTTTAATAATAAATAAAGTATACTTTTTTAACAATAAATTACAATACCTAAATTACCTAAAAAATTCTTTGAAATTTACACATTACTAATTCATTAAACATCTAATCGTTATTAATTACATAAAGTAGTATAAATAACAATGATAGCCGTGCACGCGCGGCTCTTTTTACCCATACATATAAAAATACAAAAAAACCATTTGTTTGCAAACAAAATAGCGTATTTATAACAGCACTTTGAGTAAGTCACACTCTATTTCATGACAACCAACAGTACTCGTATTTAGTTATCTTTTAGTTATTTACAAAATTCACTTGCAGTACTTCCTAGTTTGTCCGGACTCTCTTTAAACATATTTTGTCATACACAAAAACTTGTTTTAAATTATTTCATTATGGCAAAACATAATTAGCTAGCTGCGTTAGCTTGTAAAACTTCATAATTGCATGAAATAAAAATTTTTTAACAATGTGGGCAATTAACAAAATGCATATGTGATTCAATATGAGATGAATATACATAGATAGAAAATATTTAAATGCTCAGTGGCTGAGTGGCTAAAGCAGCAGATCATGATACGTCATGACCCGCGTTCAAATCCCAGTGGGTGCTGATGAGTAGTGTAGCGACTACGGAATAGCTAGTTGTCCCCCAGCTAAAGATTTGATTATTATTTTTCTTGTCTTCTTCAATCAAAAATTATTGATCACAGCAGATTTATATTGTAAAAAAAATCCTTCTTAACAAAAAACTTAAGAAAGGAAAAAACTTGAACTATAATCCGTTGTACAAATGTACAAACCAAAAATTTTATTTAAAAATTTTATCTTTTTTTTTTTTAAATAGCTATTCGTCCTAAAAAGGACGGTTTTGGCTCTATTATACGCACACATACAATGCTTGTTCTTCTTAGATGTTTTCAACTTTCATCTGGCAGCATCAGTTTATTTAACAACCTATTTAACAGCTGCTAGTGGATTTATGTACAATTTGGTTTGATATTACATTATGGATAAGCTTACACCAGAACAACACCTGCAAAAAATTTAAATTTTTTATCCAAATAAAAATTGATATTAGTATTGAATTTCCATTAAATATTTTTTTCTTCAAATCAGTCCTATTTTTGGTTCTAAGAATACGTAAGCAAGCAGAAATCTCGCATTTAGGATGAGGTTAATCTACAAGTTCTTGTCAAAACATCATTAGATGCATAAAATATTACTGTTTGCCTTCAAAAACGGTGGTGGTTAGTATATAACTACTGTATGTTGCTACTAGCTATGAGCTGTAAAAATATGTATTTCAGATTGTGAAGTCATACATAAATATCTATTTCATAAAATTTTCTATTCAATAAAGCTTGTTTTATTAATATCAAAAATATACTTCATTTTATCCTTATTATTTATATAAACTGTTGTTGTGATTTCGAACAAAAAAGTTAGCTAACTCAAATTTAATATAGTACACTAAATTATGACAACTTGCTCACAGCAATCATATATTTTTCATTCTATCATTTTAAGATTTATGAATTTATGAGCACCAATTGAACAACGTAATAATCACATAATTGCATGTTAAAAAAGTTTTGCTTTAGTGCAAATAATTGTTTGTCCTAATACTCAAAAGGCATCGTGTAATGAAAAATATTCCGAAAGTGTTTCAAATTTTAACAAAGAATTCATTGAATTACTAATTTCTACAAAAATTTGGTTCAAATTTTTTTTACTGTCTACCGGAAAATTCACTTTTTTTATATTGAAATTTTTAAAACAAACTTTTGGCATTATACTTTTAAAGATCTTTCTTTGTTTTTTGTTTGTTTCAATTCATCACATTTTAAATTAACTCTCGAACCACTACTTAAAAAAAAAAGAAGTATCTTCTATTTTTTGAACTCAAACTTTCGTTAATTCTTTATATTTTACCTGAAAACTAAACAAAATTCTTGATTCTTAACTATTTTTTTATCTTTTGAGTTTAGTAATTTTTTTGTCGATTTTTCGCTGATATAAAACAGGAACAACGCGGTTTTATTTTTCTATGACTATAGACGTTCAAATCGCTACTGTTGAAATACGTTTGTTCTCGCTAAAACAATTTTAATTCTTTGCATCGAATGTGCGAATGAAAAAAAGAAACTCTAGCAAAAACTCAAACTCTTATTGGGTTGAAACGTATCAGTGTTTGTGCGTGTGTTCATATAATTATTTATCCGTGTAGGGTATGTTTAATACAACATCCTCCTGTATCTTCATATGCACATATTCATATACCTACATTTGCGGATAATTTTTTGGCAACTCTGCTCTTATAGCTGACTGTCTACATAAAATTAGACTATTTTTACTTTCACGTATAAATATGAACAAAGTCTATAATAATGGCGCTCTTACACAAGAGAATAAGAAAATAACAGCATCAACATTATTACCATCATTATCATGTAGTAATCATCATTAACTAAAATCTTTGGCTCACACATTGTGTCTCTTAAATAGCATTTCCTAAGAGGCATAAGGTTTTCCTCACATTGTTGACGTAATAACGGTGCTTATAACGGCGAGAAAAAAATAAATTTTCCCATTTTTACTCCTAATCAACATCTCTTCTGTTAAAGTAGTGTGTCTGCGATAGTTATTTATTTTGCTGTAATGTTTATACTCGTATGTTATATATTTTGAATGTTAATGATTTCAATGACTTGGTGGAACAAGTTGGAGGAGAGAACTGTGAAATATGAAGAATAATTTATTGAATTATAGTAATTATGATGCTGGTTAGACTAACAGTAGGAAGTAGTAAAAGAAGTATTGTATTCAGGTGATCGAAAATCTTCTTAGTGACTAACAAAGCCACTCCCTCAAAGGAGGAAGTTGACACTATAACTACTTTGCTGACGGATATTATATATCAACCAAACAACAAATAAAGCTGAATGATTTCTGCGCTCAACTTTTGCACTTTGCGTTGATGGAAAATATGACAAAGCTCATAAGATAACATGTATTTCACTTTAGTTGTCAGTTGGAAAAGGAGACGGATAACGCCAGTGGCAGCATTAGGCGTTGGCGATCGCCGAATTCCTCGGGCTTGAGTGGTCCTCGCAAAGATTTTAATTATTTAAAATTCGTTATTCACTTTGTTATAAGAAGGAAAAGCAATCATTTAATTTATTATAAATATGTATATGTCGTTTGTTAACTGTTAAAACAATAAATCCTTTCGTATTTTTTAATAAATTCAGATCAAAAGTTCACAAACACTACTCCCTCTTTCCCCCTCCTCACGACCTATTTTCCTAGTTCTGGTACATTGCACTGCATATGTAGGGGTCATACCCTGAGTACTGGTCCAAGCTAAAAAAAAATAAATTTTTATTTATTTTCATGCATTTGCACTAGTAAAGTGAGTGATTAGTAGTTTACCGATATTATCCAGAATCGACCGGTAGTGTTGCACAAGAACTTAGCACACAAGACTCTCCGTATCGTTTAAATATTTGTATTTCTTCTGTGAGCATAACGTAAACAAGCATTTTCTTTTCTTTCTTTTCATTGTGTTGTAAACTGAGTCAGTACCCCGGTGGCATTTTAGTGAATAAAAGTGTTAATTTATATTGTGATTTAGTTCTTATTTCGAAGATTATAAGGTAAGTCAATATAAACTTTTATAATAACTTAAACGTAATGTCCAAACTACGCATGAAAAATTTAAACGAGCACTGTCGATTAGTACTAACAGAATCTAAATTCAAAATGGAGAGCACACTTTATGATTTTAAACATGTTGCACTGTGAAGAGAAATGACGGCTGTAGGAAGTTCGATAAACGGCAGACAGTTTAAGATTTTCCATGAGTTGAGGTGATTATTTGAAATTAATATGTGATGCTGCGAAGCTACATAGTGTATTAATGCTCTGATTTTCAGACTTAATTCCTTAATATCCAAGTTTCTTAGCAGTATTGTAACCTCAATAAAACTGGTGTTCATTTTCCAATTTATGCCCCTGGGCACACCAATATGGAGAACGATTTATGTTTCATGGATTTTTGATCAGTTTTTAGCCATTTATATTGCAATAGAATTTCCAAGATTTAAGATATGTAATAGCACGTGTTTAACAGAGCTCTGTTAGGTCAGTTGGTTTGTGTCTAGGGATATAAATTATAATAAATGATACATCTAGAAAATGTACAAATAAATACACTCATTATTTTGAGTACCTCATACAAATATTGTAGAGTATTCGTGTCCCATAAACTGCACATTATTTTCAGACGTATATTTGTTCTTAATGCTACATAATATTTCTCAACTCTTGTGGTTAGCTTTATTTAAAAGATTAAAGTCCGATAACTTTGACAAATATTTTATCAAATGTGCATATCATTGTATCAACTATATTGTCGTATTAGTTGTAGCATTATAATCTTTCCAACTTTATGCGGTCAGGACTTTAAAATTTTGTGGAATCTTTAAATAAAATTGAACGATGCAAAATTGAATGACTATAGAATATATTTTTGTATTACAACAGGAGTTTGGTAGCAGAGAAGAATATGTAATAGCAAGACATACAAAAGCAATTCTCGGGTGGTTCTCGCTCACCAAATTCTTTAAGTTTGTTACATGAAGGTTTGTTAAGAAGCAGGCAATAATAGTCAAGGTCATATTTATTTTATACAATACTGGAAAATTTTAATATGTAACGCTTAACGCATTGTAGTTAAGATCAGTACAGTGTTTACAAAACATAGTAATTCAATTTACGACATAGTAGAAGATGTAAATGTCAAGTCATTTGCAAACTATAATAGCATTTCTTGTTAACTACTACATATAAACATATGTATCTACTTGTAAATGCGCCAAAATATTTCAATAAATAGTAAATAAAAATGTGAAAAATAATTTAAAAACATAAAAGCAAAATAATTAAGTTTATCCCTATTAACTTTATTAGCTACTATATATGTATGCATGTATATATTTATGACAATCAAAACTACATACAGCTTGCTTTTAATGTTTTCTAGCTGTCTACTCGTATATGTTGACATTTCATAGGGTCTATCTTAACGATTAGTAGACTTACAAGTCATTGAAAATATTTAAAAACAATTCCATTATTTTAAATAAAACGATGAGAATTTAAGAAGAAAAATGTTATTATTATTATATTACTAGAATACCTTTCAAACACAAGAAACAAGCATTTTCACACGCTTTTACTTGTATCAAAAAGTAAAAAAAAAAAAGATTCAAACAATTCCGTTCATTATTATTTACTTTATTAACTATTAATATGTATGCCAATATATATGTCGAAATTTCATAGGAGCTATGCTAAGTACACAGAAAAAAATGGTTTGTAAATGTAATTAATTTTTTCACATATTTAATAAAAATATTGTTTGATTTTGCGCTAACTACGATTTTTGCAAATACAAACACGGTTTTGTAATTTTTGAAAAAAAAGTCAACTCACTTTTTCTCAATTAAATTTGTGGTATTATTTGCAATTGAGTTGTTGACATAAGCAAAATATTTTAAGTATTATGCTTGCTAAACTACAACTTTTTTCAACTATAAATCTTGCTGCAGTTAATGATAAAGTTTGCTGGTTAAATTAAGTGTTTTTTAATAAAATTTTATGATAAAAACTTTGTTAACGTTCTTAAATTTTGTTAACAATATTTTTCAGCAAAGAAATTGTTGCCACTTATATTTCTTTTCAACAATAACATTGTTGCTTTTTTACAAAAATACAATTACTTTTCAACAATAAAATTTATTGTTTTTGTTTTAATTTTCAATTAAATTTGTCTACAAATTAAGTTGTTAATTTTAACAATTATTTTAACAATATTATTTATTATTTTTGTTGTAATTTTCAATTAAATTTGTGTACAAATTAAATTGTTAATTTTAACAATCAATATTGTTGCCCAATGGATTTTTTTAATTAAATATATCAGCAAAAAAAATATTACCTTTTAACATAACATATTTGTACAATATGTTGTGCCACCGAAATAAAAGAAAAGTTCCTTTACTTACATACATACGAGTAAGTATATAAAAATATAATTTTTTTAATTTCATTGACATATTATAAAATACATGAACATATTAAGTAAAAATTAGCTTCTAATTCATCCGCAGTTTTGCCAATGATTGCAAACGGTTCTTGAGAATCAGCTACGGTAATTTTTTTTGCATCTTTGTAAAAACGACCAACGATGGTGGTAAAACGTGGTGAAGGAACCAAAACGTAAAAAAGAGTTTTTGTTTCTAAAAAGTAAAACAATAGTCACTAAATATGTTCTATATACACACATATATTACATACTCGTATATCGTATTCAAAATATATCAAATATTGGTTATTTTGTAATTTAACATATCAACCAAATTCACTTTAAATACGCATACTTATGTACGTACATACAGGTACATATTTTTAAATATATACATACATGTAATTTAATACTACATAGTAATTTACCTTCATTGCTCTTTACAATAACGTGTAGATCGATAGATGCGGAACCTGAAGTTACTTTGGTTCTGAGTATATTAAAAATTTTTCCACCAAGTCTATCCATTTTGCTTCTAAGTCACCCGAATTCGGAAATTTTGTTTGGAAGTCAAAAGAAACCTGAAAATAATATATATATGTACACATTCATTAAAAAATAGTCAATATTAAAAAAAAAAAAATGTTACACTTACCAACTGATATCCCGAGCTCTTTGAATATTCAGGCCATTCTTTTAAAATGTCAGATGTGAGTTTCATATCCTTAATTTGATTCAGCCTAAAATAGGCGCATTTGCTCCAGTACAGATCGAATTCTTCTCCCATAATATTTCTTGTTCTTAAGGCTTTAACTTAATTTTCCCAATCCGCTTCTGATTCTGAAAGAATATACATATGTATAAACTTATGTTTATGTTTTACTACGCCGATTATTACACATGTGTGTTTATTAAGTCTATGGGCATGGATACAAATATATGTATTTTAGGTGCAATATATGTATGAGTAAACAAGTAGTAAATTAATTACCTTGAACTTTGTTAACTCCAGTGGTAGTTTGATTCCGACTCTTTAAAAAGTTTTGCGTGACGTTTTAAATTGTGCAGCTTGTTCGCGTTTTCCAGCTGTATAATAATCCTACAAAGAGATTGAGATATAAGTATGTATATTAAAAGTCATATTTACTTAGACTTGAAAAAGTGTAAGAACTTACCAATTCTTCTGTGGAAAGCAAAGAACAAATTTGAAACTCAATATCTATGCAATCCGAAGTTGTGCAAGTATATCCATTTAAATCAAAATATGTTGCTATAGTAGAAATCAAAAGGTCACGATGTTACTAATTTTGTATGAAAGTGGAGTGGAAATTAACTCCATACTCAATATATTCTTTTCAAGAGTATAATAGTTATGGTGTCACCCCACCGTATAATAATTTAACAAGTAATTAGTTATATATATATTTTTTTTTATTATTTTATTGCATACACGAGTTTCCTGTTTTGCAACTTTATTTTTATCGTTAACCTATTTTGGATTCCCAGACAAAATATTAAGAAATATGATCCATGTCAATGCACCTTATCAAAATCATCGATAAATGCAATTTTGTCAACACACTTCTGCTGTTAACAAATAATTCCGCGAAGTAAAACAATAAAGACACAAACAAACAGGAAACTCATAAAAAAAATAAGCATTGCTAATTAATTAAATAAGCAAATTACGAATAAGCATTTTTTGATAATAAAATAAAATTGTAACATAAATTAAGTTTCAGTTTGAAGACTCATTTTAAAAAATAAACGTAGCAAAAGCTACTAAAAAGAATAAACAAAATAAAAAGAATTTTATTTTTTTTATAATAAAAAACCCAACGAACATTTGTGGCGACGAGGATGGGATCCGCGAAAAGGTTCATAATTAAAGAATTAATTGGTTCCTTTTAAACATTTTAATGTTTGACGCGAATTTAAGTAAAAGGAAAAATCCTTATCAAGAACATTAATAAGTGAACTATAATTTAAGTAAAATAATAAAAAAAAGGAAAAATCCTTATTTTAATCAACAACATTAATAAGTGAACTATAATTTAAGTAAAATAAAAAAAAAAAAATCCTTACTTTAACCAAATAAACTTATTAAGTGAACTTTAATGCATACATAAATAGTGAAAAATATCATTAACAGATTACTAAAAAAAAAAAAAAAAAAAAAAAGAAGAGAAGAGAAAATAAATATAGACAAAACAAATTCTTAAAATTGCCTTATACATTGACAGAAAATAATAATAAATAAAGAACTCCCTAAATTACCTTAAACATTGACAAACAAGATAACAATAAAATAAAAGGTAATAAAGGAAAGAATTAAGTAAAAGCACTATCTGAACAGTGGAAATATAAAGTGAAAATCAGTGAAACCAAGAAGAAGAAGACCAGAGAAAAATCCTGATCAGCACTAAGAAGGAAGAGGACAACTATAAAACAAGAAGACAACTTTAAAAGATATAGTAAGAATAGTTATAAGTTATTCAAATTTTTTTTTTCCCTTTCTCCATAATAACTTTAAGAAAATATTGTTAATTTAGTGTACAAAAAATTGTCCATTAAAAATTACAAAATGGCAGAACCAAACCAAATTCAATTAAATCCTATTAAATACTTGAATTCAATCCCTCAGTATAACGGTAACCGTAACGATTTAATTAATTTTACCAGACTAATAGACAGAATATACCCGGTACTTAGGACTTATGATGAACTATCACAACTTATCTTCTCAGACATTATAAAAAGTAGATTAGTCGGTAGGGCTAAAGAAATTATAGAAATAAATACGCAAGCACAATCTTGGACAGATATCAGGAGTATTTTGGAGAACAATTTTGGTGAGAAAAAGAATTGTGAACAGTTATATGATGAGCTAAGATCTGTCACTTTTGAAAGTACTACTGTTGATTTTTATAATGAGATAAAATACAGACTACGGCGTTTGAATAACAAAGCCCTTTTGGTCCTTGGTGAAGGTGAAGCGACAAATCAGGTAGCTCTTAACAATCAAAGATCTGCACTGCACATTTTCAAAAACAAGATGCCAGAACCAATGCGGACTGTATTAACTTGCAGGAATCCTGAAAGTCTGGAATCAGCAATGGATATTCTATTCGAGAGCGGATACGACCGCATGGGAAAAGATGGTCGCATAGTAAAGAATAGGGATAACAAAGGGAAACGACAGAATAATGAAGAACAAAAAGGAAACATGGAACTTTCGGGGAACAGAACAAATCACAATAAAAAATATAATTCTAATAGATTTAACGACAATAGTAGTTACCACCGAGGAAACTACAATCATCAACAAGGCAATCGGAGCTACAATCACAACCGGAACCAACAACGCAACATAGAAAGGTATAACCAAAACTATAACCAAAATCAACAACATAATTATAATCCGCCCCAACAACCAGAACCAATGGAAATAAATAATGTACAACACTTTAAACCGACAATAGGCAGTTACCAAAACAACAGACAGTACAACCAACACTACAACAGATGTAATAGACAAACTTACAACCAGCCCAGACAACCGGAACAAAGCAGAACAGATGTTCAAAATTTTCAGCCGATGGCCTCAACGGAAATTTACCATATATAACCGTTAAAACAAAACTAGGACGTTTAAGATTCATCATCGACACGGGAGCAACACATTCCATAATAAATCCTGGAATTTGCCATCCTAAATGGAGGATCCCTTGCGATGTGACGAACATTAAAACACTACAACATACTATTACAATTTCAGAAAAAGTATCAATCCCAATTTTTAAAGAATTTGGTAATTTCACAGATGCCAAATTAGAATTTTTAGTCTGCCAATTTCACAAACAGTATGATGGAATAATTGGCAATAACATACTTAGACAAATGAAAGCAATAGTTAATTTGAAAGATAACACCCTAAAAATCAAAGAAACCGAAATTCCAATTCGATACACAAATGACGGTATCGAATACTATTTCGAAAAAAGAGGACTACATAAAATCATAGTGCCAGTCGAGCACAAAAACGGTTTAATATATAACCCCAAAACACTATTAAACAATAAGAATATCGAAATAATGGAGGGAGTATATGAAACAGAAAATTATAAAATCAATGCTCTTGTTAAAGTGACTGGAAATTTACCACAACGGGTTATTTTAGAAACCCAGGAAACAGATGAAGTAACACCCGAAAATTTTTATACAATTGAATCATACAAAAAAATAGATATACCAATGTTGGAACAGATTCGAGTAGACCATTTAAATAGAGAAGAAAAGGAGAAACTTTTACCAATCATTAAAAAATATAAAAATATATTTTATACAGAAGAGAGCGATCTTACATTTACGAACGCCATCAAACACGAAATAAGGACTACTAACAACATACCTATTGCGGCGAAAACATACAGATACCCGTATATACATAAAATGGAGGTAAGAAAACAAATAGAGGAAATGTTACACAAAAAAATAATAAGGCCCAGTCATTCACCTTATTCGGCCCCAGTTTGGGTAGTTCCAAAAAAATTAGACGCCAGTGGTAAGACAAAATGGAGACTGGTTATAGACTACAGAAAAATCAATGAGATAACAATAGATGACAAATACCCAATCCCGAATATCGATGAGATCCTGGAAAAACTCGGACGTTGTCAATATTTTACCACCCTCGACCTAGCGAAAGGATTCCATCAGATCGAGGTTCACGAAAAGGACATCCCAAAGACAGCATTTAGTGTGGAAGGCGGCCACTACGAATTTCTTCGTATGCCGTTTGGGCTGAAAACAGCTCCGGCCACTTTCCAACGTTTAATGAATAACGTTTTGGGCGAGTTCATTAATAAAATTTGTCTAGTCTATCTAGACGATATTATTATATTCTCAACGTCACTACAAGAACACATAGAATCAATAACGAAAGTCTTCCAAAGACTAAAGGAAGTTAATTTAAAAATCCAATTGGATAAAAGTGAATTTATGAAAAAAGAAACCAAATTCCTTGGACACGTAGTATCTGAAGAAGGCATTAGACCAAATCCAGATAAGATAACTTGTGTACGGCAATTTCCTTTACCGAAAACGCAAAAGGAAATAAAACAGTTTCTCGGACTAGCGGGATACTATCGTAAGTTCATGAAAGACTATTCGAAAATAGCCAAACCCATGACGAGATATCTTAAGAAGGACTCCGTTGTTGAATTTAAAAATTCAGAATATATTGAATCATTTGAATCTCTTAAAAGACTGTTGACAAATTCTCCCGTTCTAGCATATCCGGACTTTAACCAAAAATTCGTTCTTCAAACCGACGCAAGCAAATTTGCACTTGGAGCTGTTCTATCGCAGAATGGTCATCCTATTTGCTATGCAAGTCGTAGTCTAAACGGTGCGGAACAGAACTACAGTACAATAGAGAAGGAGCTTCTCGCAATTGTATGGTCAACAAAATATTTTAGACCTTACCTCTTCGGGAGAAAATTTTTAATTGAAACAGACCATAGACCATTAGTTTGGTTGTTCTCCATTAAAGAACCAAACTCAAAACTTGTAAGATGGAGACTACGTCTACAAGAATACGATTATGATATAAAATATAAAAAGGGTATTATGAACGGTAATGCAGACGCATTATCTAGGATAGAAATACATTTCAACGAAGATGAAAACTTATCTAATATTATTTCAGAAACAAACAACCCGCTCAACTTTTATCGGAGACAAATTGTAATTCATAAAACAATGTCAGGATCACTGAAAGTAAAAAACCAAAAAATCTTCAAAAATAACAGGAAGACAATTCATGCTAAAACTTTTGACGAAGAAACACTAATAACTCTATTAAAAAATCATTTTGATCCTGACAAAACTAACGCAATTTTCATAAATGATGAATCTGTTTTTAATGAACTGAAAAATGTCTTTGAAAAATACTATGGCGAAAATAGAAACTTCAAAATTATACGCTGTAAACATCTTCTTAAAGATATAACAGACGAAAACGAGCTGACCGACATAATAGGAAAAGAGCACATAAAAAACAATCATAGAGGAATAAACGAAAATTTCGCAGAACTAAAACTCGAATTTTATCACCCACAGCTAAAATTACGCGTAACACAATTCATAAATAATTGTGATATATGCAACAAAGAGAAATACGAAAGAAAACCAATAAAACAACAATACAAAATTACTGAAACCCCTAACAAACCCGGAGAAATTATACATGCAGACGTTTTTTACAGTTTAGAAAAAACATTATTTCTAACATTTTTAGACAAATTCTCAAAACACGCTCAAGCCATAAGAATAAAGGATAGATCCTGGATCGAATTTAAAAAAGCACTAACCCAATATTTATCAACGGTCGGAAGTATAAAAAGGCTGGTGATGGACAATGAATTAGGATTTAAGGCATTACCCCTTCAAGAATTTTTGAAAGAACAAGGAATAGAAATACACCACACTTCAAATAACAACCATACCTCAAACGCGGACGTCGAAAGACTCCATAATACTATTAATGAACACATCCGAATTCTGAAACACGACCCTAATAAAGACACAGAAAGTGTCGAAGAAAAAATTTATAGAATAATAATGTATTACAATAATACCATACATTCCACAACTGCTAAGAAACCAATAGATTTTAAAAATGGAACAGTTAACCCAGAAGAATACAACTCGATTAAAGAAAAAATGATAAAGGCGAAAGAAAGGATCATTAATAAATTAAACAAAACCCGTGAGAATGTGGATATCCAAACCGGACCAATATACTTAAAGGATGAACGAGGCGGAAAAAATCATTCAAAATTCCGAAAAGTAATGGTGTCAAAATTAGATGATGACCATATAGTTACAGATCGAAATTTTAAATATTATAAATCCCACATAAAACGGAAGAAAAAATTCCAGACCATCAACGACAATCAGACTTCAACATAACTTACCAATATTATTTATTTCTTTTTTAGATGAAACTACAAATATCACTATTACTGCTCATTCCAATGACAAATATTATCCAATCCCAACTAATGGAAATACAGGACCTAACAGAGAATGAAGGCTACATCCCAATCAAGGAAAACGACATAAGGATCGTTGACCACTACCGTAGAATATACCATTTAATTAATCTGACACACTACTTCACTACTGTAGAAATTATAGACAATAATATTAACTCATTACATGGTTCAATACCGCTACTCGATACAACAATAAATAATTTTAACCTTTTGAAAACTAAATTAGATAATCTTTCACCACACTTTAGAATTAGACGGGGTTTAATAAATGGCCTGGGAAAAGGATTAAAATTTATAACAGGAAATATGGACAGTGATGATGAACAAGAAATCAGATCAATGCTTACGAATCTAACGACAACTACTAATGCTAACTCAATCGAAGTAGGAAATATAGTGCGTATAAGTAAAACACTTTCTACACAGATACAAAATATCACAACTCATATCAACAGACAACAATATATAGTAAAAACATATATAAACAAATTTCGTAACGAGATTCAAAATAAAATATCTACATTAGAAGACGAAATAGATTTCCTAAGACACATTTACCAGATTGATAACGACATAAATCTACTCAAAGACCATATTGACGACATTGCAGGAGTCATATTTACTAGCAAACTAGGTATTATACCGACGGACTTACTCGACGAACAAGAAATTGATATTATTAATGACTTTGAAAAGTATACTAAAACAAAAGTTGCCGTATCCTTTGAAAAAGACCAAATTGTCATCATCCTTTCCATTCCCCAATTTTCCAATATATCCTTTACACAAATAATCCTTGAGCCAATTCCCAATAAAATAAACAAATCATTATTTTTAAAAGAAAACAGAATTTTGGTTGATGAGAAACAAAATGTATATTTTCCAAATACATCTAGCTTATATAAGAACCTAAAACAAATCAATGATCCATGTATCTTAAGCATCGCTGCAAATAAAATAGCAAGTTGTATACTTAAGGAGTATAAAATACCAGAAATAAAAGAGATAAAAGAAGGAATAATTATATTTAAAAATTTCTTTAACAACTTTACACACAATTGTAATTACAAAGGAAAAACTATTAATAAAAGTCATACTTTTATAATTAAATTTGAAAACTGTCAAATCAATGTTGGTAATTTAACATTTAAGAACGAAAAACTAATTGTAAAAGAAAAAATAATTCAAACTAACTTTTTAAAAGAAATAAAAGAAAATGGAACATTCACTGAAATTAAATTAGAAGATCTATACATAAAACAAATCAAATATGAAAATAATTTTACTGATTTTAATAATACCCAAAAGATACACAGAATTATTAATATAGCTGCAAATAGCACTACAATTTCAATATTGATCATTTTATTAGTTACTTTGCCCATACTTTGTAAAAGAAAAACAACTGTGCTTCAAATTTCGTCGGAGCCTCAAACTAACGGAGGGGGAGTTATGGTGTCACCCCACCGTATAATAATTTAACAAGTAATTAGTTATATATATATTTTTTTTTATTATTTTATTGCATACACGAGTTTCCTGTTTTGCAACTTTATTTTTATCGTTAACCTATTTTGGATTCCCAGACAAAATATTAAGAAATATGATCCATGTCAATGCACCTTATCAAAATCATCGATAAATGCAATTTTGTCAACACACTTCTGCTGTTAACAAATAATTCCGCGAAGTAAAACAATAAAGACACAAACAAACAGGAAACTCATAAAAAAAATAAGCATTGCTAATTAATTAAATAAGCAAATTACGAATAAGCATTTTTTGATAATAAAATAAAATTGTAACATAAATTAAGTTTCAGTTTGAAGACTCATTTTAAAAAATAAACGTAGCAAAAGCTACTAAAAAGAATAAACAAAATAAAAAGAATTTTATTTTTTTTATAATAAAAAACCCAACGAACATTTGTTATAATCAAGTGCTCAAAATAATCTTGGAGGCAAGCAAATATGTCCTCACACAAGAAGCCACTAATGTTACACACCATATTTTAATTAAAACTTATTAGTTTTGCGGAATTAAATTTATTTATATGTACATATATTATTAAACACCAATACCCGTCAACCACTTATATCACTGTAATGCAACTGAAGAATTTTTTTCTTTAATATATTTTTTTATGTTTTGGAAAAAAGCACTAAATAATAGATTCCAAATTATATGAGGTTTTCGTTGCAGTTAAAGCCAGGGGTTAAATTTGTTTTTGAATTGTTCTTTATTTCGAACAAGTATAACTATACGTTTTGTCGGAATATTTAAAAAATTATATGCACTAACATGTTATAAAAATTAATCTAAAAATATATTACGATAAACACTAATAGCAAACGGACCCAAAATATATTCGCAAGCATATTTTTATTGCGCTCATTATGAAAATATTTTTCATGTAAATTAAGTTATTTTGCACTAAAATCGCAATTTGTTCTACATCATGTGAACACATATTAATATGTTGTTTCTAACGTGCGCAGCTGTCTTCTTCACTTGCATTCAAGTTTTTACATTTTACCACTTATTTTTTATATTTTTAAAAAATTTTAGTCAAGTTTTGGAAAAAATTTTTTGTAGTAGGACGAGTTGAGATTTGAATAAAGAACCTACAATTTACACGAAAATGAAATATGTATTTGCTAAAGAAATATGAAGTTGAAAGATATTTTCATACTGAGCGCATTTTGGTTCTTTTTGTTATGATCTGCATACTATATGTAAAGTATATATAAAATATATATGTAAAGAATTTTTGTAACATGTGTATATATGTATGTACTTGTAATTATTGATGAAATTGTTGTATTATAATTAGTTACGTGTCTGTTCATTTCGACTTACATATGCGCATCTAAATTTATTTTGCTGTTGAATAATTTGAAAATAGGTATTGTTTTTAAATCTACGAAACTTTCAAAATACACTAAGACCGGCGTAAAAAGCAAAAAGTTGTTAACACTGAGCAATTTGTTATGTATGCCAAGCAGCGTTGCCATTTAAAAATGTTTTATCTTATATTTCAGATATTAAAGATTTATTTTTTCCGGAATAATAAGATTTTGTGTTCGGTATTTAATTTTTAAATTATTTTAATTAAGTTATTCCATCAAAATTATTTTCACGAAGGTATTCCATGTTAATATAAATTACATTAAAAAGCTAAAATGGAAACTTAACCAATATGTTTTTTACATATGTATGTCCGAATATATGATTTATTTTAACGTCATTGATGTTAATTTTTTTTTGTTATAAAAGAATAAGTGCATAAAAGTTGACATTTTTGTGTAACTTTGCTTCTCTTACATTTTATTTTCAATTATAGCTTATTCATTTTTGCTTAATTAATTTATTGAAACAAATAAATATGTATGTAAAATAATTTATATACATATACAGATGTTATGTATAGTAACCACAATTTTCAAATTAAAAAGTTTATAATTGTAATTAAGGAATTCACAATTATATTAAGTTCATGACCGGCAATACTGGTAAAAGAAAAATGTAACTACAACAACACTTCTTCAATTTTACCGTTTTAACTTGTTCTTCATTTTTATACCGTGAACAAACATGCATACATACATAAGTATATATATTTACTTATGTGTTGTTCCACCGGGACAAAAATCCACTGTTACTAAGCTTATAAGTTTATGAGAAATGTAGGTTTGCATACATTTGTATGTACTCGTATGTCATTGATTTTTTATACGTACGTACATGAATACATATGTATGTATTGTAAAAGAACTAGTCAGAATTTATCTCAACAATATATTTAATTAATATGTGTTATTGAACAAGAAAATCAATTTTGTCATATTAACATTTTTGATCGCTAAAGGAATTGTTAAAAGCTATGTATGTATGTACGTTTTTTTCAGCAGAACCAGATTATTACATGATATTAATAGATTCTTACCTGCGAGTTTAACAAAACAATTATTCAGTTTTTATAGTTAACTTTTTTTCTTATGTTTTATCATATTAATGTAGCTTCCTACTTTATTAACAACTTTATTTTTTAAATCTATATTTGGTATATAATTAAGTAGAAAGTATGTATTATATTCAATTATGAATACTGGAAATTGGCAAATTTTTTTGTCAATCAGTTTAATAGAAAATATTATGTCATGTTTGTTGTTTTAAATAATGGTTTATTTAAATAAACAACAAAATTTCTTAAATGGCAAATAGAAGCCAACAATTTATATTGCTGCCTTCGATTTAGTGATATTTTTTTCTGTGTATCAGTAGACTTATGAATTTTCGATTTTTAAACTGAATGTCTATACCACAATTTTTATTCGTTATCACCTTGTATGCCTTTCACAATTTCTACTCGTTCTGCAATTTTGAAATCCAATTAACATGGAAAACTTTTTTCCATGTTAATTGGATTTTTCGATGATCTATGTAAAATTATTGTAGTAAAAAGGGAATGTGAAATTTAAATTCAAAGAGAATTTTTTTTGTATTTGAAAATCTTAATACTAAACATAAAAATTAAAAAAAAAGTGATTTTTACTTAAGTCCGGCCAATGCTAGACGAAAAGTTTTATTATGCGGGAACTTTATCGGTAAAATCACCTATTTAATGTTCTGATGGCGGCAAGGGTATCCCTTCTTCTCAACCGGGTATCACCGCCAAAATTAAGTATATTGTGTGCAAGATGATTGGGTGAAGTTCCACATTGTTGCGTACTCGTGAATTTTTTACATACCATGGAGCTGCAGTAATCGTTCGAAGAATTTGGTTTTATCGCCATTGAATTTTTTCAATGTTTGACACTGAGGCGGTGCCCTATAATTGAATTCCGTAGTACCATAAAGGCTTTAGGATTGCGCTGTATAACAAAAGTTTACAATCCAACTTCAATGTCGAATTTCTGCCCATAAGCCAATTTAGTTGCGCTGCTTTTAGTTTCAACTGAGTGACTTTTGCTTCAATGTGAGACTTCCAGGTTAGCCTGCGGCCGAGATGAATGCCAAGGTACTTGACTTCATTGCTCTGCGAAGTAGATGAGTTGATAATTTGTATAGGCGCACATTTGTTTGTTTACAAAGTGTGAATGTGACATGCGTACATTTTTGTTCATTAACTTTAATTTTCCAAAGCTTTAGCCAGTTTTCCAATATCGAAATATGTTCCTGCAAATTTCGTGAATATTATTGATGGTTTCCACGAACACTGCAGAGTGCTGCGTCATCTGCAAAATTTGAAATGTGTATTCCGGATCTTGTTGGCATGTCAGAGGCTTAAATCAAATATAAAGTTTAAGTTTAAATAGAATCAAATTTCAATAACAATATATATGTTATCACATATGTATGAACGTGTTATCACATACAATTGCACTAAGTCGTATAAAAATTACTAGAAATTGTAAAAGATAATTAAATAAAGTTTCTTTTTTTCTAATATTATATTAATATTATATGATGATGGGTTGGTATCATTCATCTGGCTCAAGATCAATCCTGGCTAAAGCCAAGAAATATTTTTTATTTATAATTATAACAATAATTGCAGCGATCAATAACTCTTGATCAAAGAAGACAGGAAAAAATAATTGAATGCCCTAAAGCTTGGGGACAACTAGCTGTTTAGCAGACGCTACACTGCTCATCAGCACCCACTAGGATTCGAACTCAGTAACATAATGTATTTCTGATACGGCCGCTTAACCAACTCAGCCACTGAACTCTTAGTTATTTTTTCGTCTCATATTGATCACATATGCAATTTGTTATAACTCAAGTTGTTTGTACTGCAGTCTGCTGTCACTGAACAACCAGTTTTTATTTATTATGTATCAACGTACGTATGTATGTATGTTGATAGTCTCTGTGCCTTGAGATATACATATAAGTATGTATTCATGTTAAATAGTCGAACTTATTTTAACATTTCTAATATTATATTAATGTTCTTTCATTATATCATTAGGCCTTCTTTCATTATTAATTTCTTTTGAATGATCTTGTTATGCAATTTATTACTTTGGAGTGTAGGAGAAGTTGTACTAGTATTTATTACTCTGAGCAGTGTTGAAATTATATTCACTGATCAGTTTTAACTAATTTAATCCCAACATTTTAAATGCCGTGATAACGTTTTTTTTTTTTTTTTTTATTTTTATTTTTTTTGGTTTTCCGTGTTGCTATTGACAGACTCTATTAAATGTTAAATTTTGGGTTTTTTCTATATTAGAATATTACTCTGTTTTATAACCTTGAAAATAACATGGGGGAAAATTATGGCGACCTTTTTATAATAATCATTGCTTACTTTAACGTTTTTAACGTGGTAACAGAACTTAACATGGTAACAGAATAATGACATACGAACGTTATTATCAAAAGGAGAAAGGTTTTTTTTAATAACAGCATTCTTTAAGTCCTTTAATATTAAGAGCAGACATTCATATAACGGAACTGTTACATGCATGTTACATTTCTTACGCTTCTTTCTGTAATGCTTTTATCTCTAACATTTATGTATGTGGAGAATAACATTTAAGTCTAGAAGGGGTTATATGTTAAAAATATTATTAAAGTATTATCGGTTCTTAAAATTTAAAATAACGGATTTTGAACCAATCTTTAATATAAGAACATATTAAAAACAACAAGAAGAATAGTTTGAAGTTGCTTTTAAGCAGGCGACAACCAGCTGTAAAAAATCTATACAATAAACTTACATAGTTGTTAATAGAAAGAAAGTAAATTTAAAGCTGTAATTGCAACTGATCATTTACGATCAAATGTAATTACTGCTAAACAGTAGTAAGAAAATTTACTTCTTCAAAAATTTATGAAATTCCAGCTAATTTTTTTTTTTTTTTTTTTGCCGTTCATTTATTTATTGAATCTTCACAAAGTGAACTAACAATAAGTATTCAAATCTTAAAACTAAATACATAAAATTAATTAAGTCCAGCCAAAGCTAGACAAAAAAAATTTTTATTTTGCACGGTCAGTATCGGTAAAATCTCCTATTGAACGTTCTGATGGTGGCAAGGGTATCCCTCCTTCTGAACCGAGAGTGGCCTTCAAAATTAAGTATATTGCGGTCAAGAGGATTTGGGTGAAGCTCCAATTTACTGATATACCTTGTTGCGTACTTTGAAAATTCGTCTTTTACAAGAGGAACACAGAGATCCTTATGAATTCGGGAGTTTTTTACGTACCATGGAGCTGCAGTAATCATCCGAAGAATTTGATTTTGTTGCCTTTGAATTTTCTCAATGTTAGAAGTGGAGGCGGTGCCCCATAATTGAATTCCATAGCACCATATAGGCTTTAGAATTGCGTTGTATAATAAAAGCTTGCAATCCAGCTTCAATGTAGAATTTCTGCCCATAATCCAATTTAGTTGCGCTGCTTTTAACTTTAACTGAGTAACTTTCGCATCAATGTGAGACTTCCACGTTAACCTACGGTCGAGATGAATACCAAGGTACTTGACTTCATTTTGCTGTGGAATAGGTGAATTGTTAATTTGGATAGCTGAACATGTTTGTTTACGCAGTGTGAATGTAACGTGAGTACACTTTTATTCATTAACTTTAATTTTCCAACGTTTTAACCATATCTCTAATATTGATATATACTCCTGCAAATTTCGCGAAGCTACTTGATGGTTTTCATGTACGCTGCAGAGTACTGTGTCATCCGCAGAAGTTGAAGTGTGGATTCCGGCTCTCGTTGGCATGTCAGAGACGTAAATCAAGTATAAAGTAGGCCCCAGTATGCTGCCTTGGGGAACTCCTGCCTCGATTGGTTGAGTTGGGCTTATAAAGTCGCCTTCTCTGATAACAAACTTCCGCCCATATACGTAGCTTTCCAGAAGCTTGTGTGTATTTGCAGGCAAGTTTAACTTTATTTTGTGCATCAAGCCGTCGTGCCACACTTTATCAAAAGCTTGAGAAATGTCAATGAATCGAGCTGAGCAATATTTCTTCTCCTCAATGGTCTGTCTTATGACATTGACTAGTCTGTGCGTTTGTTCTGTGGTGCCATGTTTAGCCCGAAAACCAAATTGATGATCAGGGATGCATCCCACATTGTTCAATATTGGACTCAACTTCGCCATTAACAATTTTTCGAATAGTTTTGAAATTGTTGGTAAAAGACTTATTGGTCTATATGATTCTACCTTAGTTAGATCCTTCCCTGGCTTGGGTATCATAGTAATCATTGAGACCTTCCACTCTGCAGGGTAATACTCAAGGCGTAAAATGGCGTTAAAAATAAAAAGTAGAACCCTTCTAGCTACACGAGGTAACTGTTCAAGCATTTTACCAGTAATTTGATCAATGCCTGGAGCTTTCCTGGGGTTTGTATTACCGATAACGTTTTCGACATCTTGAAAATTAAATCTCAAAGACACAGGAGGTCTAACAACATATGGTGGTAATTCCGCTGTATTATTCTCTGAATCATTTGTGATAAAAACGTTTCGCAAATGATCGACATACAAAATTCCCTTTTCAGAATCGCTTCTTGCCCAGTCGCCAGTTGAATTTCGCAAAGGTGGCTTACCTATTACGGGTCTTTTTAAACCTTTTGTCGCTTTCCACAAGGAATAATCAGATTGAGGGGTACCATCAAGGTTTTCCAAATATGTTTTAAGGGAAGCCATTCTATGGACTTCAAGCAGATTTCTTAGCTGAGTTATGCATTCCCGTAGCCTAGCTTTAAGCTGGGGCGACCTGCGAAGTTGCCACTCTCTTCTGACTCTTCTTTTTTCTGACAGAAGTTGCTCAATTTCAGATGAATAAGTTCTATTGCTCTCATTTCTAGATCTTAAATGACTAGTGGTAGCATGCTGTACGGCCAGTTTGAGGTTTTCAGAAAAATTGTTAATTGACGCATCAATATACTCAGGCGTTCTCAAGGCGATATTTTCAGTACAATGTGTGCTCAAAAATTTTTTGTACTTTAACCAATTAACTCTATTGACAGTCAACGGTGAGCCAATTTCTTGAGGGAACGAAACAGAGATTATAGAGGGAGAGTGATCTGATGACAAATCTAATGAAGGCTCCACTTGCATCCACTCTAAAGGAAAATTTTTCCAACTCCAAAATCTATAACGTCTGGGATCTTTCGTCGGTCTGTCGGCCAGTAAGTGGGGTGTCCGCTTGAAACCACATCTAAACCCATTTTGGAAATGGTGTCAAAAAGCACACGGCCTTTCGAGGTAGTTAAACGTGATCCCCAAAAAGTGTGCTGAGCGTTATAGTCGCCAGCCGCTAGAAATCGAGGACCAAGTGATTTGAAACAAGTAAGAGTGTAGTATATTCGGCTGGGCCGAATCTAAAATACCCTTCACGATAGTCACGAATATGTATAGTATATTAAAAATGTGGCCTGAATATGCTCGGTTATATATGAACCGATATCGGAATTTTCTATTTTCTGTATTTTAGTAACCTTCTTTTATAACAAGAATTGCTTTTCAGCAAAAAAAAAAAAAAAAAATTTTAATGAAAAAATCGGTTCAGGCTATATCTCGGGTACATATGGACCGATATCGGAAATTTTCATTTTCCATATTTAGGTAACCTAATTTCATTACCAGAACTGCTTTTGAGCACAAAAAAGCTGTTTAAGTTCGCTTACGTGGCATTTTCATGAAAACCCTGGTCTAGGCTATATCTCGGGTATATATGGACCGATATCGGAAATTTTTATCTTCCACATTTATATAACCTCATCTTATTACCAGAACTGTTTTTAAGCAAAAAAAAATTGTTGTTTAAGTTCGCTTACGCGACATTTTCATAAAAAACCCGGTTTGGGCTATATCTCGGGTATAAATGGACCGATATCGGAAATTTTCATTTTCCATACCTATATAACCTTATTTTGCTATTAGAACTGCTTTTAAGCAAAAAAAGTTGTTTTAGTTCGCTTACGCCGCGTATTCATGAAAACCCCGGTTTAGGCTATATCTCGGGTATATATGGACCGATATCGAAAACTTTCATTTTCCATATTTATATCACCTTATTTTATTACCAGAACTGCTTTAAGGCGAAAAAATTGTTTAAATTCGCTTACGCGGCATTTTCATGAAAAACCCGATTTGGGCCATATCTCGGGTATATATGGACTGATATCAAAAATTTTCATTTTTCATATTTATGTAACCTAATTTCATTACCAGAACTGCTTTTGAGCAAAAAAAGTTGTTTAAGTTCGCTTTCGCGACATATTCATGAAAAACCCGATTTGGGCTATATCTCGGGTACATATGGACCGATATCGGAAATTTTTATCTTCCATATTTATATAACCTTATCTTATTACCAGAACCGCTTTTAAGCAAAAAAAGTTGTTTAATTTCGGTGACGCGGCATTTTCATGAAAAACCCGTTCTAGGCTATATCTCGGGTATATATGTACCGATATTGGAAATTTTCATTTTTCATATTTATATAACTTCATTTCATTACTAGAACTGCTTTTGAGCACAAAAATGTTGTTTTAGTTTGCTTACGCGACACTTTTATGTAAAACCCGGTCTAGGCTATATCTCGGGTATATATGGACCGACATCGAAAATTTTCGTTTGTCATATTTATATGACTCTATTTCATTACCAGAACTGTTTTTAAGCAAAAAAATATGTTTAAGTTCACTTACGCGACATTTTCATTAAAACTGCAGTTTAGGCTATACCTCGGGTATATATGGACCGATATCGGAAATTTTCATATTTATGTAATCTTATTTCATTATCAGAACTGCTTTTGAGCAAAAAAAAGTTGTTTAAGATCGCTTACGCGACATTTTCATGAAAAACCTGATTTGGGCTATGTCTCGAGTACATATGTACCGATATCGGAAATTTTCATTTTCCATATTTAGGTAACCTAATTTCATTACCAGAACTGCTTTTGAGCACAAAAAAGTTGTTTAAGTTCGCTTACGCGGCATTTTCATGAAAACCCTGGTCTAGGCTATATCTCGGGTATATATGGACGGATATCGGAAATTTGCATTTTCCATATTTATGTAACCTAATTTCATTACCAGAACTGCTTTTGAGCACAAAAAAGTTGTTTAAGTTCGCTTACGCGGCATTTTCATGCCGCCCGGTCTAGGCTATATCTCGGGTATATATGGACCGATATCGAAAATTTTCATTTTTCATATTTATATGACCCTATTTCATTACCAGAACTGCTTTTGAGCACAAAAACGTTGTTTAAGTTCGCTTACGCGACATTTTCATGAAAAGCCCGATTTGGGCTATATCTCGGGTATATATGGACCGACATCGAAAATTTTCATTTTTCATATTTATGTAACCTAATTTCATTACCAGAACTGCTTTTGAGCACAAAAAAATTGTTTAAGTTCGCTTACGCGACATTTTCATGAAAAACCCGATTTGGGCCATATCTCGGGTATATATGGACCGATGTCGGAAATTTTCATTTTTCATATTTATGTAACCTAATTTTATTACCAGAACTGCTTTTGAGCACAAAAAAGTTGTTTAAGTTCGCTCACGCGGCATTTTCATGAAAACCCCGGTCTAGGCTATATCTCGGGTATATATGGACCGATATCGAAAATTTTCATTTTTCATATTTATGTAACCTAATTTTATTTTGAGTAAAAAAAAGTTATTTAGCTTCGCCTATGCGACATTTTCATTAAAATCCGATTTGGGCTATATCTTGGGTATATATGGACCGATATCGGAAATTTTCATTTTTCATATTTATGTAACCTAATTTCATTACCAGAACTGCTTTTGAGCACAAAAACGTTGTTTAAGTTCGCTTACGCGACATTTTCATGAAAAGCCCGATTTGGGCTATATCTCGGGTATATATGGACCGACATCGAAAATTTTCATTTTTCATATTTATGTAACCTAATTTCATTACCAGAACTGCTTTTGAGCACAAAAAAATTGTTTAAGTTCGCTTACGCGACATTTTCATGAAAAACCCGATTTGGGCTATATCTCGGGTATATATGGACCGATGTCGGAAATTTTCATTTTCCATATTTATGTAACCTAATTTTATTACCAGAACTGCTTTTGAGCAAAAAAAAAGTTATTTAGCTTCGCCTATGCGACATTTTCATTAAAATCCGATTTGGGCTATATCTCGGGTATATATGGACCCATGTCTTTTAGTCACCATGCTTAATAAGTGTGTGAAGTTTGAAGCAAAACGAACGACTTTTGTTTTCAAAAATTTTCATACAAAACTGCAAAAAAATTGCTTTTTTCGGAATTTTGAATATATCTCAGCTATACGTGGACCGATATTACTGAATTTCAATAGCAAACCCATGAATCGATGGGGTAAAAGAATGGTGAAAGAAAAAAGTTTCTAAGTCTAATGGTTTTCTCAGAAACGGTATTTCAACAGCGGACAGACGGACAGACGGACATCGCTTAATCGACTTTTCCATTAATTCTGATTCAGAATATATATACTTTATAAGGTCGCAAAAAAAAAACTGTAGAAATTACAAACGGAATCACAAACTTATATATACCCTTTACATTTTTGTGAAGGGTATAAAAATGTGAATACTGATGTTCTGTTACTGAAAATCGTGGTGGTGAGTAAATCGAGGATATAACGATTTTATCATGAAAATAATCAAGGCATATATTTGTAGCTTGGAGATATTCCTCACGTGTCTCGTTCGTTAGATAGTGCTTAATTCTGGTCTTTATCAAAATTGCCGAACCGCCGCAAGATCTTCTACGGGGATCTTTTGTGTCATATAATGTGTAGCCATTAATTTTGAAATAACTGTTGGTTGTCAAATGGGTTTCAGCAATCATCATTATATCGATCTGCTTTTCCATAAGGAAGTGCTCAAGTTCATTTTTATGTTGGCGAATGCCGTTTGCGTTGCAGAAACATATTTTTAACCAATTCATTTTGTTAAAATTGCCTGCAAAATGGTGGATTGCATTTTCAGCATTTCCTGCATCATGTTCGTCATGGAAACCGTAAATGTATTTATAGATTGAACAAGAGTCTGCAGAGTTGCCTCAAGATTGCTAAAGTTTTGGTCGGAATTTTGAGGCTTGGGCTCCTGATTCAACTTTGGTTTATCGGATTTTACCACATTCGCATAAGAAATTTGTTGGGGGTTTTGCACGTATATATATGGTTGGCTGGCGTGCCTGGGGAAAATTGGTTGTAGAAATAGTGTTTGACTGCTGGGGTGGCATATTTAAAATCAATGGCCTATTTGTCATTGACTTCTTGAAGTGAGTGTAGACAGGGCAACCCCTGTAGTTTGCAGTATGGTTACCTCCACAGTTACTGCATTTTTTAACGCTCGCGTCAGTCTTAGGTTTTTTGCACTGTGATGTACCGTGAAGTTCACCACACACAACGCAAACTACGGGCAACTTACAATAGGCCTTAGTATGGCCAAGTTCTTGGCAGTTTAGGCATTGAACGGGCCCTAAACGCTTATGAGGCTCCTCAACGGTAACCTTACGATGCAAAAGATATTTAAGGTTGTAAATTGGATGCACTTCATTCTTTTTTAAGGCAACATCTCTAGGTTCCAATTCAACCCTAAACATGGGTTGAGGAATTTTTTCACGGTTTCTAATGTTTACTACATTTTTAATTTTAAAACCATAGTCTTCTAATCCGGTTTTGATATCATTCGTATCTACAAAAGGGTCAATCCCTCACTAGAGGTAGGCTCTCGCAAATATATTGGTGGCGGCTTAAAGGTCTTTTTAGGTATTGCTGGTTCATCAGTCTGAAGGATAGCAAACCTATTACTATCCATTGTCGTGGTGGTCTTATCATCTTTGGGTATTTTGGACTGAGATGACGTTTAACCACGGTTACATACCTGTCCATTCCTACTTGTGTTTTCGGCTTATCTGCAATAACTGAACTGTTAGATGGTTTGTCATCCGTTGTAACAACTATAAGTGGCGAACACGAGCGCGTGCGGTTTCTTTCTCTTAGCGACAACAGATTTTCCAATGATTTTTTCAAGGACTCCTCCTCAGAAATCCAAGGACTTTTTCTAGTGGAGCTGAGCTCTTTCTCAGAATTACATCTGATAGGTACACTCATGCAGTTTTTATTTAATTTTTTATTTTCCAGATTTTTTTCACACTGGGTACGTAATCTTCACGCACAATAACAACAACAACAATGCACTGCCACCGCACTTGTTTTATTGAAATTGATTTTATTGTTTAGTTATTGAAATGTAAGGAATTTATTTTCCCGTTGTTTTTTAAAATAATTTGTTATTGTTTTTACAATTTAATATAATATATTATTGTTTTTATATGCAAGTTTAAAAATATTTTAGCACAATGATTTTTTGGTTTGTTTTTTTTTCACTTTTTAAAAACACGACCGTGCGGTTGAAGAATCACAGAGTGAATGAAGGCCACAGTAATGCGTCAATGACGAAAACAACAACAAATCGTTAAAATCCATAACGGAAAAGACTAAATAAGTGAAGACATTTTAATACTGGACAATATTTTATGTTTGCTGTTTATTTTATTTTATTTAATATAATTTGATTTTATTCTGTTTTATTTATTTTGTCACATATTGCTACCAAGAATATATTCATTTCTATGTTCATATATGTATAGCACTAAAATACGATTTAATACAGAGAACTAAGGCTTTTCTTAAAGTAATCTTTCCTTGGTTATGTTCTATAGACGCCAAAACTCTTGAATGTATCCTTTCTTTTATTATCCGCATTCTTTTCACGCAGTGTGAACAAGTTTTTCCCAAATCTTACAAACAAAATAAAACTTTCCTTGATTTTATTACGTTAAACGAAAAACTTTTGCATTCGAATGCAAAAAGACATGCATCCTTTTTAAATAAAGTAGCCATACTTGGAAGTTTCTCCATGTATTGATAGTATTTATTTTACATATGAATATCCTTTTATGGATTTGCGATGATTTACTTTCAGAAAAAAGTTTAGTTTATTTTAAATATCAATAGAAATTAAAGTTCTTATTGTTTACTTTAAAAGGCGAGCTCCTTCGAAACTCATTTTTGTTTTACTACTTTCAGTAGTATATATGAAGTAAGTATAGGAAAGAAGATAGACTGATAGAGAATAGATTTGCAAACAAATTTACAAACATTTCGCTTTATACGAGTATATCGACACATTTTGTAGATTGATTGCTGTATTTTTTTCTGATTGAAAGACTTCCGAAACACAAATTTAATTTTCTGTTCTATTATTAAATTTAATTTTCTAATGTATTTTATAAATTTGATATTTATATAAAAAAAAACAAGAAAATAATAAATAAATAAGAACTTAAATAAAAAATTATAAACAGCATAGAAAACAATGTTTTCCAGCTGTCTATATGTCGATATTTCATAAGAGTTACCCTAATCTTCTTTGGAAATTTGTGATCTAAATAAATTTCGAGTATTGAGGATTTGAAAAGAAAAATTCTTTAATAATACCTGTCAAAGCACAAAAAAACAAGCTTTTTCATTTATACATTTTTCAACACAAAGATGCACAATGTACAGTTTCCATGGCAAACACCCAAAATTTATACTGCTCATTGCTTCCTCATCCGCCCTTTTACCCGAGTGGTTGTTTCCTGCACTTGAGGAAACGGCTCGGCGAAAAGAGATTTGATAAGTCATACTTTCCAGAGGGAAAAGAGCAATTGGAGAAACGTTGGACTAACAATATAGAGAACATAAAGGAAACTACGTTGAAAAATAAAATAATGTTTATATAAAAATCTATGTTTCCTTAAAATTTTCACGGACTTTTTGTTTCGTAGTCGATAGAAAATAATTAAATGCTCGGTGGCTTAGTGGTTAAAGCAGTAGATAATGATACGTCATGTCCCGCGTTCAAATCCCAGTGGGTGCTGATGAGTAGTGTAGCGACTACGAAACAGCTAGTTGTCCCCCAGCTAAAGATTTGATTATTATTTTTCTTGTCTTCTTCAATCAAAATTATTGATCACAGCAAATTTGTATTGTAAAAATCCTTCTTAAGAAAAAAATTAAGAAAGGAAAAAACTTGAACTAAAAACCTGTTGTACATATGTACAAACCAAAAATTTAAGAAAAAATTTATTTTTTTGCAAATGAAGATTTATCGAAAAAAAATTTTGGCATCACTGGTGAAAAGTAAAAAAATATTAAGTGTGTTAGTGGAAATATGTGAGTGTTTTGCAAACTTTGGTATTGTTAATTATAGGTGTGTTCCATGAGAACAACATACATACATATATACATACAACCAACAAATAGTTAACATTAGGATTTTATCTTACAGATATTCTTTTTTTTTTCTTTTTTTGATTATTACTATATTATTATAAGTTAACATTAACCTAAAAAGTAGCTGATAACATAACAGCAGGTTTATCCTCGTGGTAAATATTAAAATGAACTTTAAGATTTGAAGCTGCCATATATTCTGTTGAAAATATGTTAACTCCAATTGCAATGAATGGTGACTTTATCGGTCACGTTAACGAATATGCAGGCTAACTATCGGGAACATTATCATTAGGTTGTAATAATGGCCATAAGTCGAATAAATTACAACTCGACTGTCTTCGTTTTCAATAAGTCCCAGTTTACATTGTACAACTTTTGTTGCTGCAATTCTTACTTCGGAGGTGAGAAGAGAGAGAAAGCGACAGAGAAAGAGAGAGAGAGAACGGAATTGAAATAGGTACACATATTCCCAAGGTGCATTAACGTATACACGGTGGCAGCACTAGAGAAAAATTACAACAATACAACAAAACAAGCATGTAGTAAGCTATGTTTATCAAAAATATATGTAACTAGTTTCACAATTATAAACTATAAATGTACCTATTCATAATTATAAATTATATTTATTTGAATTATTATTATGTTCACAAAATAATTTGTATGTATATGTTTAATTCAGAATAAAACAATAAATTCACTTTCAAAAATGTAAACAATACATTTGACGTAAATAGCTTACCATATTGCCAGTAGCAAAAAATTGTCACATGCCGTAGCGCTGCCACCGTGTATACGTTAATGCACCTTGCATATTCCCATGGTGCAATTATTAGGTGGCAGCATTAGAGTGGCTGTACTAGATACATAATATTTTGTTTGTTTAAAAATTCCATCATAATGTCAAAAACATGTTTACAAAACAGAGGAAAATGAAGAAAAACAAGTAAGAGTGTAGTATATTCGGCTGGACCGAATCTAAAATACCCTTCACGATAGTCACGAATATGTATAGTATATTAAACATGTAACCTAAATATGCTCGGTTATATATGAACCGATATCGGAATCTTCTATTTTCTGTATTTTAGTAACCTTCTTTTATAACGAGAATTGCTCCTCAGCAAAAAAAAAAAAATTTTTTTTAATGGAAAAATCGGTTTAGGTTATATCTGGACCGATATCGAAAATTTTAATTTTCCATATTTATATAACCTTATATCATTACCAGAACTGCTTTTAAGCACAACAAATTTTCATGAAAAACCCGATTTAGGCTATATCTCGGGTACATATGGACCGATATCGGAAATTTTCATTTTCCATATTTAGGTAACCTAATTTCATTACCAGAACTGCTTTTGAGCACAAAAAAGCTGTTTAAGTTTGCTTACGCGGCATTTTCATGAAAACCCTGGTCTAGGCTATATCTCGGGTATATATGGACCGATATCGGAAATTTTTATCTTCCACATTTATATAACCTCATCTTATTACCAGAACTGTTTTTAAGCAAAAAAAAAATTGTTGTTTAAGTTCGCTTACGCGACATTTTCATGAAAAACCCGGTTTGGGCTATATCTCGGGTATAAATGGACCGATATCGGAAATTTTTTTTTCAGATATCGGTCCATATATACCTGAGATATAGCCCAAATCGGATTTTTAATGAAAACGTCGCATAGGCGAAGCTAAATAACTTTTTTTTGCTCAAAAGCAGTTCTGGTAATAAAATTAGGTTACATAAATATGGAAAATGCAAATTTCCGATATCCGTCCATATATACCCGAGATATAGCCTAGACCAGGGTTTTCATGAAAATGCCACGTAAGCGTACTTAACAGCTTTTTTGTGCTCAAAAGCAGTTCTGGTAATGAAATTAGGTTACCTAAATATGGAAAATGAAAATTTCCGATATCGGTACATATGTACTCGAGATATAGCCCAAATCAGGTTTTTCATGAAAATGTCGCGTAAGCGAACTTAAACAACTTTTTTGTGCTCAAAAGCAGTTCTGGTAATAAAATAGGGTCATATAAATATGAAAAATGAAAATTTCCGATATTGGTCCATATATACCCGAGATATAGCCTAGACCGGGGTTTTCATGAAAATGCCGCGTAAGCGAACTTAAACAATTTTTTTGTGCTCAAAAGCAGTTCTGGTAATGAAATTAGGTTACATAAATATGGAAAATGAAAATTTCCGATATTGGTCCATATATACCCGAGATATAGCCTAGACCGGGTTTTTCATGAAAATGTCGCGTAAGCGAACTTAAACAACTTTTTTGTGCTCAAAAGCAGTTCTGGTAATGAAATAGGGTCATATAAATATGAAAAATGAAAATTTTCGATATCGGTCCATATATGTATACCCGAGATATAGCCCAAATCGGGGTTTTCATGAAAATGTCGCGTAAGCGAACTTAAACAACTTTTTTGTGCTCAAAAGCAGTTCTGGTAATGAAATAGGGTCATATAAATATGAAAAATGAAAATTTTCGATATCGGTCCATATATACCCGAGATATAGCCCAAACCAGGTTTTTCATGAAAATGCCGCGTAAGCGAACTTAAACAACTTTTTTGTGCTCAAAAGCAGTTCTGGTAATGAAATTAGGTTACATATATATGAAAAATGAAAATTTTCGATATCGGTCCATATATACCCGAGATATAGCCTAAACCGGGGTTTTCATGAAAATGCCGCGTAAGCGAACTTAAACAACTTTTTTCACCTTAAAGCAGTTCTGGTAATGAAATAAGGTTATATAGGTATGAAAAATGAAAATTTCCGATATCGGTCCATATATACCCGAGATATAGCGCAAACCGGGTTTTTCATGAAAATGTCGCGTAAGCGAACTTAAACAACTTTTTTTTGCTTAAAACAGTTCTGGTAATGAAATAAGGTTATATAGGTATGAAAAATGAAAATTTTCGATATCGGTCCATATATACCCGAGATATAGCGCAAACCGGGTTTTTCATGAAAATGTCGCGTAAGCGAACTTAAACAACTTTTTTTGCTTAAAACAGTTCTGGTAATAAGATGAGGTTATATAAATATGGAAAAGGAAAATTTCCGATATCGGTCCATATATACCAGAGATATAGCCTAAACCGTGGTTTTCATGAAAATGCCGCGTAAGCGAACTTAAACAACTTTTTTCACCTTAAAGCAGTTCTGGTAATGAAATAAGGTTATATAAATATGGAAAATTAAAATTTCCGATATCGGTTCATATATACCCGATATATAGCTTAACAGGTTTTTTGATGAAAATGCCGAGTAAACAACTTTTTTGTGCTCTAAAGCAGTTCTGGTAATGAAATAAGGTTATATAAATATGGAAAAAGAAAAAAATCCGATATCGGTCCATATATACTCGAGATATAGCCTGAACCGATTTTTCCAATAACATTTTTTTTTTTACTGAAAAGCAGTTCTTGTTATAAAAGAAGGTTACGAAAATAGAGAAAATTAAAATTTCTGATATCGGTCCATATATACCCGAGATATTCATGAAAATATCGCGTAAGCGAACTTAAACAATTTGTTGTGCTCAAAAGCAGTTCCGGTAATGATATAAGGTTATATAAATACGGAAAATTAAACTTTTCGATATCGGTCCATATATACCCGAGATATAGCCTGAACCGATTTTTCCATTAAAAATTTTTTTTTTTTTTTTTTGCAGACAAGCAATTCTCGTTATAAAAGAAGCTTACTAAAATACAGAAAATAGAAAATTCCGATATCGGTTCATATATAACCGAGCATATTAAGGTCACATTTTTAATATACTATACATATTCGTGACTATCGTGAAGGGTATTTTAGATTCGGCCCAGCCGAATATACTACACTCTTACTTGTTTATTATTTCTTTTGCACATTTTCAAACGGTTTTTTCACTTCACTCTGTATAAACATAAACAGCTTTTACGCAATTAAAATATTTTTGAAAACTTCTTTATCGTTTTTTTTTTTGCACTTTTTCTTTCTTTTTTTGCACTTTTTCTTCACTTTTTGTAAATATAAACAACTTTTGACATACCGGTCATTTTAAATAAAAAATTGTCACCTGCTCTAGTGATGCCACCTGGTTAATGCACCTTGCATATGCCTGTACTCTTGCAATTCTTTTTTTTTATGTGTAGAGAACTGAAGTTTTCTTTTGAAATTTGTTTGTTATACATTAGGATAGGTCGAACAATTCTTTTCTCATAACGACTTCTAATAGCGTAAATATGTTATATTGTTGTCTGCAAAATATTGTTAAATTATTATCATTTAATTGTAAATAAAATATTTACAATTTTGATTTTGTTCAAAAATGCTTAGTTTTTAGGAGTTCCAGCGAAGACTCAAGATGTAACTTTTTTTTAGCATTTTTTATTTGTTTTAATTTAAGACAAAAAAAAATTCTATTAGAATATGATTCGATAACTTTTATTTTTTCTCATGCAGCAGTGACCCACCTTATTATACGAGTACATGTATACATCAATAAAAAAATTTGTTGCGATAAAAATTTCAAAATATAAACGAAAATGAAATGATAAAAAAGAAACGACAAAAATTGTGATGACAAAAGTAACCTGGGACTAATAACGTAAGTTCAACAGTAGCGTAATAAATGTTGAACAGGGCTTTCAAACTAATCATAAGGATAATTTTTTTTTCAGCTGCTGCTAAATTTGTTAATCTTGCCACAAGATAGCATATAAAATAATAAGAATGGAGAGAAGTAACGCAATTTTCGCAACTCTTTTCTTCTACGACACTTTTAAAATGAGTTTTTACTTTACATATGTAAAGTCTTGAAAATTGTATTTAGAATTCGGGATACAGAAATTTTATTAAAGTAATTTGTTGCGGAAAGGCAGGGCTAAGAAAGCACTGGCCACTGAGGCTATCGGTTGGTATTAGACAAATTGCAATTTTGTTGGATTCTTTCTAGAAAAATACAAGTAGTCGAAGACAGCTTCCACTCTGCAGGATAATACTTAAGACATGAAACAGTATTAAAAATACAAAGATGTATTCTTCGAGTTGCTTGAAGTAACTACACTTTTTGTTAATACCTAGGCTTTTCTGCGATTTAAATGACTAATATCATTCTTAAAATCTCGGAAATTAATTCTTAAAATGAAAAAGGATAATATTATGGTGGCAATTTTCCTATATCAATAGGTCTGTTTATATTAAAACTATTTCTCAAATGGTTAACAAACAACAACTCATTATCAGAACCAATTCTTGCACAAACCTCACTTGTCTGGCTGAAAAAATTACAATATAGTACGTATAAATAGTATGAAGCAAACCACAATGTAAACACCAAGCATAGGGCAAACTAAAAATTGAAATTGGGTCAGAAAATTTGTATTTTTCCAAAGTATTTCGATTTTAGATATGTTTACTTTTTAACTAGGGACTTACGACCACAGTCATAAAAATTAATATATGTGTATTAAAGGATTATATGACAAGCTTTGTATAGGAATATGTTAAATATGTTTTTAATACACATAAAATATTTTTTATATGTTTGTTTCAATATTATTAATGTTTAGTTAGTGATATTGTTTTTGGTGAAGTATTAATGCTTTAATTTTTATATAGTCACCTGAAATTCATAAGGCCCTAACAACACAAGTATTTGGAGAATGCTACAACGTCCTTCTATAGAGTACACATATAACGCTATACTTAATATGTTTTTTTAACAAGAAAAAAAAATTTTTTTTCCTTCACTTTGACAACACTAACAAACCTTCAAAAGACTAACTTTCTTTATGACTTAAAAGAATCCTGCGGCAGAAGTAAGTTTACATAATTACCCCTGTTTGTTGAATTTCAATAAAATTATAATTATTAGTAAGCAACTAAGACAGCAGTAAATCGCAGAACTGGTATACACCCATGTTTGCACAAAGAGACAGCAACATATACCTAAGTACTTAGCAGGAGGTTTTTTATTTGCTGTTAGCTAATAATGGTACCACTTTTAATTCATTATTATGTAAATAATGCCGGCGCTGTGAAAATATGTTAAGACTGTAAAGCAAATATCATTGGCACAAAATACGAGTAAATTACAAATCATGTTCAGAACATAGACTTTGGCATAAATTCATAAATCACCTGTATGTTAATTTTAATATAAAAATAAAATTTGTTTCGACAGCAAACGACCCAAATTTTCCCAAAACGGAAGCCATTTGCGTAATGTTTTATCGTCACAGGAATTGGTATTAGATTTAAAATTATTTCTTCTTAAAATTATTTCGTTTTGCAATAAGAAACATATATTTTACGTTACAAGTTATAAAATAATAAAAACTTTTAACCCTATAATGGTTAAATTATCGTTACCCGTTATTAAGAGATTAAACGCAATATATTGCAAGGTATTGGATTTATTCTAACGTTGCATCTATGTATGCAGTAATTTTGTATATAAATTAAAATTACGTGTCCACTTATAATTACTATCAATTAGTTTTAATTAAACTAATTAAAAGTATAACCATAGCAATTTAATTTTTCATTCAAAACTTTGATTAGAAAAAAATCGAGTATAAGTTTATATTTCTTTTAAAATTATTTGGTTAAAGCTACGTACACACGGTTGTCAGATCTTACAATATTGACAGTAAAATTGTCTGAAAATATAACACAATCGTGTGAACTGCCAATTTTTAACTTACAACGTTGTCAGAAAAACCATTGTCAATCAAATGTAAGACGACAATGTTGTCAGGCACCTGACAATCGTGAGAACACTCTTCGTCGGCACTGCCAAATAATTGGCTGGTATAGTAAGCTCAGTTTTAATTGTCAGATATATAAAATTAATGCACCTGACAATGGCATCATTGTCAGAAAACAGTTTGATGGGCAACACTGCCAAACAGATAGTTCTTGATATACATAAGTGGCAATGCCCTACAACATGTCTGGCAATTTTTTTCATCTAACAATCTGACAACCGTTTGAACTGACAATTTTTGTAGTCTGACAATGAAATTGTAAGATTTTCTTACGGTCGTCTGAACACACAATTTACTTCTGCGGAACAATTTTTCATTGTCACTACATTGTCAGCATGTTGCCAGATCTTACAATATTGTAACATCTGACAACCGTGTGTACATAGCTTAAGTTAATGCGTATCAATACAAAAAATATTTCTGCTTATGTGCGTGCATCCGTTATACGTTCTGAAGACATACAACTGATGTACATCAATTATTGATGTGCAACTAATTATAAGTAATTATTGAATATAAATGGTGCTTTTATCTTTTTGTAAAAGAACACACGCTTCTACTCGTATAAGGCCTTTTTCAAGAGATATTAGTTGTAAGAATGCATTTGTAAAGGTGGCATTTATAACATGACTTCAAGTCATATATTTTTTATACTATATCAAATTATCCATTAAGTCGACTTGTAAATCAAGTACTTATAAGCAATTAGATTTTTTAATGACTTTTTCGTAATGGCATTTTCAAATAGCTATTCGTAAATGAGAATGGTAAGTAATTGCCTCCAATGACATTGCCATCTTAAAATAATGACTGAAAATGCCAAAGTAGAAGTAATAAAGAGTATGAAAGAGAAGTTATCGCTGGGCTCTTCAACGCAAAGTATTAAAGTTAAGCAACTTTTAGCGTACGTTGAGAGCTTTGACAACTATCTGGTAATATTTTTTATATACTTTGCTATCGTTTTTCGTTCAAAAATAAAATAAATTAAAAACAAGTTGTGTTAAATTTTTTGTGCCGTATCTGAACAACAAATCAAAAGATTTTAATCAAATTAAAAACACTTGATTTTGTATCCGTTAACAAGGTATTGATTGCGCCAACTTCATACTTTGTATAAGTTGATGTCACTTGAAAAATGAGACGAACAAAACACGATGGATTCTATGTGCTTCGGTCTTAAATGTTCTATTTATATTTTATTTTAGTGCGAGAAAAAATTTTAATGCAAGGTATTAAATTTTTTTTTTAAATGTTCGAAAATTTCTACATACACATGTACACTATTACGAACTATATTATAAACTTAAAGCTAACATGATATTGGGAGCTATTAATTTAATTAGTATACGAAACAGTTGGTAAGAAGTTTTTGCTGCTATTTTGCTAATAGTATTTGAAAAATGTGTGACAGTTAATGACAGTCAGTTGTTAGAGAATTAGCACTGCAAGCAATATAAAATAATTTGTAAACGTTGATATGAAAACACAGCAAAAGCATTGAAAATGTGAGTGGACAGCGAAAGTGAATCAACTCTTGCATTTTTCTATTTCTCAAGTCGCCGAATATTAGGAGGAAGAAACAGAGGGTATTGTGTATGGGCGTTTGACTTGAACCTTCCAACGTGACCGCAAATACATCCTTAGGCACGAATCCTCTCTGAAATGTGTTATGCGATTCGCTGGGCAATCGACAAATGGATGAGTCCTGAGCGATGAAGGAATGTTGCGTAAAAATATAAGTGTTTCAGGAATAGGATCCCTAATCTCGTCAGAGCAAAATCCATTTCAGTAGCAGCGATGCTCCACTGAGTCAATAGAGTTCGACGGCCACCGATAAGCTTCTTCGCTTTTTGGGTTACTCGACCTTGTGTATATCTTACACCGTTATAAAATATTAAGACACTTGCATGTTTTTCCCGAGACATACTGCATTATTGGTTCGGCTAAAAATCGATCCATTTGCGACAGCCTGAAAAGTGGAAGAGTAGAGGTGAAAACTAAAAGTTAGAGGGATATAGTGCGATGGGAGAGGGGTAGAAAAGGTGGGAAACCGCTTAATGTGACGTTATGAAAGAGAATAGCGTGGTCGGATTGACCCAGGCCAGACATTATAGGCTATTGAAGCTCCCCTCGCCTAGATATCTAAGGCGCAGATGCTTCAATGCTGGGCATGTTCCGAGGAGATGAAGGATTATATCCTCCTCTACCTCATGTTGGCAACTTCTGCTGAAGTCGGTATAGGGCAAGCCTAGGCTCCTGGCAAGGTTCCCAAGCGAGCAATGTCCAGTGATGACTGCTGCAAGGGCTCTGAGGTAGGGTCTGGGCAGTGTTAATAGCTCCCACATTCTCTTATAGTTAATATGCGGCCACAGGTTCCTTGATATAAGGCATGTAGACTCTGTGAGCCATTTCTCTTGGGCGTGCGGAGTTTTATTCTTTTCCAACGCGCTAATAAGGTCTATCCGCGAAAGGGGTCTATGTCGCTATCCTCTAGAGTTGTCCCTTTTTTGACTAGACTATCAACGAGGTTGTTGCTGTTGTTGGACCCGTGTCCATGTAGCCATTTTAGGGTTATTTTAGGTGTCTCGCCATTTTGTTTAAAGATGCCCGGAAATCTTGGGCCAGACTGGAATTAGTGTATATTCCAATCAGGGAGGTGATGGCGGCATTGCTGTCCTTTATTATCATGATATCCCTACCGAATATCTTGTGAAAAATCATCCATCTGACCGATTTATTTATAGCCGATATTTCAACTTGAAGAGCACTACATTCGTCCGATAGTCTGGAGGATATGTTAGTGTTAGATTCTTCTATGGGAACGGCACCTCCAACCCTATTTCCCCTTCTGGATCTATTCGTGTAAACATAGAAGGGTTCAGTTTCTAAGGGAGATTTTGTAGCCGAAGCTCCTCAGGAAGAATGGTATTGAGATGCAGTAGTCAATTAGATCGGTGACCAAGTCCACTCCAATCTTTTGTGTAGTTAGAATCACTTTATTTTTAAGGCATTTCAAATTTTTGAGTTTTTCTTAAATCTAAACGATTTTTTGTTTACAAAAAGAAATGAGAATCATGAGAAAAAATTGCCATTTTGTATTAATTTAAAATAAAATTTAAAGGATATATTTACTTTGCACGCATAAATTATATCGTATGACAAACATATCATTTACTACAATAACATATCACACATAGTCTCCACCCTAATTTCTTCACAATTTTTTCTGGAATCTGGAAAAATTATTTTTTTACATTCAGCTTAAATTTTATAAGTAACTATTTAAATATATAATGAACTCACTGTTTATACAATTTGGTAAAATATTTTGCGTATTTGTTTCAGCACTTTATTTTCCCTCTTTTTTTATGTTGTAAAAAAAGGTGGCAACCTTTTATATCTTATTTTCAAATAGTTTTTAATCAGTAATTGTGTTCGTGAGCTAGCTATTCGCAAATTAGTCCATCTGACAAATTTTTCTATATACAATATTTTTAATCGCTAATACCCTCGCACGTATAAACGTAGTGTTGGACTTTCATAATATAATACTTCGTCAAAAGACAAGTTCTGATTTTGTGCATATTTAAACCGAACGTATAAACGTTGCATATTACAATAATTTATGATTTAAATAAACTTTAGTTTTGTTGAAGACGCTGTGTTATTTAAGAAAATAATATGTTAATCACTTAAATTCATGTAAAATCCATTAAAATGGGTTAACCTAATACAGGGAAGAGCTGAGCTACCTTGATGGTTTGAGGGCGAAGAAGATCATCGGTGACAGCAGGGTATCCAACTCTATTGACACACTGGAGTATCGACGCAGTGTGGGGTGCGTTACTCTATTCTATCGTTACTACAATGGATTTTGCTCCGACGAGGTTAGGAATATTGTACCCGAAACTCGTACATTTATACGTAACACACGTGTGGTCGATTGCCCAGGGAGTCGTACTACGCATTACAGAGAGAATTAATTTTTCAGCCGTACACTTCGCCTGTGGAATAAGTTGCCTGCAAACGTGTTTCCCGTCTGTTATAATCTTGAAAAGTTCAAATCAAATGTTCACAAACACTACTCCCTCTTTCCCCCTCCTCATAACCTATTTTCTTAGTTCCATTAGAATGCACTGCATACGTAGGGGTCATACCCTGAGTACTGGTCCAAGATAACAAAAAAAAAAAAACAAGCAGCAGGTTCTTCAGGAAGAAGCTTCACCAATTGTTACTAATTGTTCAACAAATAAGCTCAAAGCTATACGAATAGGTGAACAATGCTGCCAAATATGTTATAGTAATGTTTCTAATGAACATTATATAAAATCTTCGGTAGGCAAACAATGTGTTTGATAAAAAAATTTTTCTAAATTTACTTAATTTTAATTTAACCTTTCTTCTTAACTTTCACGCACCTGTAGTGCGATTCACTATGCTATTTAAGCCCCAATTATTTCGGTTAAAATTATTAACCACAAAATTAAACTTTTTCCTATTCACAAGTACTTTAAACACCATATACTGGGGTTTAAAGTCAGCTGTTTGAGGCAGCTGTCATATTTAACCACATAAATAGGTGTTAATTAACACCCCAATTTTTTGTGGGTTTAAAAAAAGTGTTGATATTGTTTACATATTCATTTAATTTAATTTATGTAATAAACTATTTGTTTATTAAAAAAAAACAATAAAAATTAGCAAACAACAAAAATAAATCTTGGAAATAATATTTTTGTATAAAACAATAATTAAAAAATTTTTTATTCATTATGTATTTCGTTTTCCTTTAGAAAACTTCTTAAGGAAGGCAATAAAATAACATTCTTTTTATTTTAATGTAATTATGTATGTATAAAGCTCTTCATGTTATTTTATTTCCTATCACAAAAATGTTTTTGATTTTATAATTAATCAACAAATACATTCCTTAAGAAGTTTTCTAAAGCAAAACGAAATATTCAATAAAAAACTTTTAATTATTGTTTTACATAGAAAGGATCTCGAGCTTATATATTATTTTCAAGATTTTTATACATATGTATGTATATATATAAAAAGGTTACAAAAGATGAAGAAAACATATAAACAAAAAGAGATTCAGTACAATAGCTAATAAAAATGAAATGGAGAGTTGCCACGTTATAACAATCTGAACGTGAAGAAAAATAAACCCCTCTACGGTGGCTAAATAGTGTTAGTGAATAACGTTGGGGTTAGTGCAAACAACAAAATGTGTGGTTACAGTTAACACTTCTAATTAGGGTGTAAAGTTAGTGAATTGCACTACTGGGCACAGAGACACATTTTGGTGGGATTGGTATTTTATGTCGGTATGATTAGGGTTAAAAAATTCGGTTATGTTCCAAATTTGCTCACAGTCTATATAAGCAAAACGTATTGTATTATAGCAAAACGTGTTGTATTATGAGTTTGGATTTAACGTTAAAGTTTCTTCATTATAAATGATAGCAGAAATAGAAAACTTCAATGCTGCGATATTCATTTTATTTAAATTATATTACGATCATAAATACGATATGAATACTGCGGTAAAAAGAACAGCCAAAACAATAAATAAACCATCAATTAAAATTTAAATAATAAATATTTCATTCACAAAATTATTCAAGTTTTCCCCTAAGAAACGGAAGTGATTTTTGAAAAATTTTATATTAGCAGCAATTCGATTAATACTTAATAGGTACTGGTCCTAATCAAAAAAATTAATTTATATTTGAAATGTGTTTCCATTTAAATTTTCCATATTTATTCCTACAATATTCCTAAAGTTGGTATCATGTACATATATACAGGGCTGTGCAAAATACACACCTTACGTATTTGAAATACAAAATAAGTATTTGTATTTCAAAAACGTGTTTCAAATACTTCCTAACCCTGCATATTTATTAAATTTTTTCTAAATAAAAGGTGACCCCAAAAATAAACAATTACTGATACAATTATTGATGAACTGACTGCGTTTTGCAAACAATTCGTTTTAAGAGGGAGAAACTATCTAATGAACTAATTTTATCCGTTTTTTAAATATTAAAATTCTTTCTTAATTAACTTAGGGAATGATCCGTACATATGCAGTTCGTTGTACTGCAGCTAGTAAAATAGGTTTTGATGAGGAGGAGGAGGAGGAAAGGGAGAGTAGTGTTCGTGGACGCACGACTTGAACCTATCAATACAAATTCAATGTTCAAAATTTAGCAATTATGGAACAATCTTCGCCACCGCACGTTTCATGCCTAAAACAACCGTAAAAATTGATTGGCATGAGCCGAACGATATGCTAACATCATCAGCAACCTCTCTGATAGTGATTCGACGATTATCCAAAATCACTTTCTTCACTGTTTCAATGTTTTCATCGGTTGTTGACGTGCTTGGGCGACCAGGACGAGCATCGTCATTTTTACACAAAACTTAAAAAATTTAACAAAATCAATATAGTTTCTTTGATCCATTTTTTTGAAAAGTAAAAAATCGAAGAGCACACCAAAACACGACCAATCTTTTTATCTGTTAAAAACAAACTGACAATCGAAAATGGCTGATATTGCCAACATACATATATAAGAGACATATGTACCAACATAACAGAAAAAAATACGAAAATCAAACATACGTAACTCATGAAAGTTGAAAGTTTTATCAGACCTCGTATATAGAAAACACGGACGACAGTAAAAAAACATGTGTGCTCAGTTTAGAAGACAAAACAGAAAATTTTTCTAAATCTATAATTTTGTATTCTTTCTAAAAATTATTGCTTTCCCTTACATATCTTTATGTAAGTAAATATAAAAATTATGATTTTTTAAAATTATCTACACTGTATTTCTATCTGAAATTCATAAGGCAATGTTTGCCTTTATATAGCATCTAAATTTTGGTTAAGATTGTGTACAGTGAAAAAATAAAGACATACAATTTACTTGTTATGGGCAAGAAGAAAATCTTTCATGGGACTCATATTGTTTTCTTAATAGGAAGTCTGAAGAAAATTTCTTTTAAAATTCCATTCAAAATTATGTACATAAATTTGTTTAAAAAAATTTTTTTATTGTATATTTACTTTTCCCATGAATATTTAAGATGCTACAAAGTCCACCACTATATCACACGGCATAGTACTCTTAAGCAATTAACCAAGCTTCTAAGTGTCTTCTAAGTCTGAAGAAAATTTCTTTTAAAATTGCATTTAAAATTATGTACATAAATTTGTTTAAAAAATTTTTTTTAGTGTATATTTACTTTTCCCATGAATATTCAAGATGCTACAAAGTCCACCACTATATCACACGGCATAGTACTCTTAAGCAATTAACCAAGCTTCTAAGTGTTACGTTTTAAATACTAAACTAATTAAATATTGTATATGAAGTGACGACTTGTGTAGAATATTTAATTTTCTGGAAACTTAATCCACCTGTGGTTTCACATAAACAAATTAAAACCAAGCAGAAACTGTTTAAAGTGCTCACTAAAAGGGATATATGTACGTGTGTGTATGTACGTATATTGATATAGAAGGAGCAACAAGTGAAAATTTATTACTAGTCAACATATTTATTTTCCCACACGTTATTACATACGTTGTACAGACATGCCATGCAAATTAAACATATGCTGTTTAACTTGCAATTACACTACAAACATTTATACTTCATTAACGCATTTTAGACACAACACAGCCGTTAATTTGAAACACTTGTGGGCCCTTCAAAATGCCTTTCCAGCAATTAAAGTTATTCGCTTAAGGTGTATAACTATAAAGTCTATAAACCTTATGGGTCGATAACTATATCGGCTTCAAATTATTAATATAGTGTGTGTGTGTGTACTGCGCAGGAGAAGTGAATTATAAAAAATAGTAAGAAATTCTCTAAATAATAATTTTACTAGGAAGCTACAGAAAATTAACTTTTTACGAATGGTTATAGCGATGTTACATTTAATAGTTGTATAGAAAAAGGCCAGGTTCCTGAACTCCAGAGAACACTCAAAGGAGTATCCAAGAAATAGCTTGTTATAAACTGAAATATAGTCACCAAACTCAATATTAAATAAAAAGCGCACTATTATGTTTACCATGCGGTTACCTGTAAGTATATTACAGACATTACTCGTAATGTCGGAAATACTTTTAACCCATATAAATTAAAAATGCATTATTAGTGCATGGCCCAATCATTGTTTCTAAAAAGTGGCAAGTATAAACTTGTAGAAAACCAAATCAGATCAATATGAGCAACAAATGATAGCACCTAGATTCTAAAATCAAATGAAAATCTTGCACCATCTAAAGTAAATATTCTACTATTCGCCAACACACGATTGCAAATAAATAATAGGAAAATGGCATCTGCATAGATAAAAGTACTAAAATTGAGGGAATTTACAGAATATGGAATACTGCTCATATATATAAATTATCATAAGTAAAGGACACAGAACAGAGAGATGGAGAACGCCAATTTTGAGCATTGAAGTATCGGAGTTAATTCAATTCAATGACATAAATTGCAACCTGGGGCCAGATTCCGCAACTATGATTTTTTATATTTTTTAATAAAATTTACTGATAGCAACAGTGTTCACTTTTGATTAAAAAGCGATTCCGTAAAAAACAATGAATTTTATTGCGCTGAATGTGTTTCTTCAGGCTGAATGATATGCTGATTTGTCAAATTAACTGTGTCACACAAGTTGTTGAATAGGTAATTTTAATATACATACTTACATAGTCCTTTTGTTTATTTTTTTTTCAAGTTCAAAATATTTTACAAAAACTTAAAATTCACCGAAGATTTTTGAGTGAAAAAATTATTATTAAGTGTACACTTTAAATGTCAAAATTATTCATTCTCACCATTGCGGGCTCAAAAATCAAAAGTGAACACTGAAGTTGGTGAACATTTCAAAATTCATCGTTGCGGAATTTGGTCCCTGCTCTTAAAATATGACTAGTTTAGTTAACAAGCCGACGTAGAAAAAATAAATTCATTCTGGAGTTTAGCAAACATTTTGGGGTAGTTTGTACAGTTAAAATCCATATCAAGGGTCATAGAAGTATAAAGAGACTAATTATTATTCAGACCATTCTAACGTAGTCATCGACAATAAAACTTTTATACAAATGAGCTGATATTTGTTGCTACGATTTGTATTTTAGAAGCATCAGTTTAATTACCTGGTGAATCGATAGGTTAAATTAACATATTATCGGTTTGAGGATAAACCGGGCGAGGGACTAAAAGTTGGGAATAACGTAAGGGGATTTTGGTACCAATTGAGTGAACACTAGAGAACTTCACTCAACTTCAAATCAAAATACTTATATTTATACTAATCAAAAATTATAAACATCTTGTTTCCCAGCTACCCTAATCATCAGTAGACTTTGGAAATTTTGAAAGATATTCTCAAACATTCAACTTTATATCCCAACAACATAAATAAACTATTGAGAATTTAAAAGAAAAATGCTCTAATAATACTTGGATATGCATATCTTGGATATTCTATTTTTTTTTTTTTTTTATTAACTGATTGATTGCGTTCATGAGCAAAGAGCTCGTGCAGACTCAGCGTTGAAACAATTTATTGTAATGACTTTTTCAGCGAATTCTGTCATTGCATATGATCTGATTATAAGTAAAAGTAAAAAAAACTTTTATCGCTGTTAGAAATAAATTGTGCGGGGTATCTGGTATTAGATTTATATCTTCAAACCTAAATAAAAAACTAATAATAAACACAAATTTTCATTAAGAGCATTGAATGATAGCATGAAATTACGGAATTTATTTTTTAAAGATTATGTCATCCAGATGTCTTCCATCGAGTTGAACACACTGTTCACAGTGGAGCCATGTGTTCCGCTTATAAATAGCCACAATATAAATAAATAAATAAAATAAATATATTCTGGTTTAACATTGATATAATTGTGAACAACCACAGTCCTAGTAAAAGTCGCCATAATAACGTCATACCCAACCATGTTATTATGCCAACTATTATTTTATATAACCATATTAATTTCATTAAACAACCATACTAATGTCATAAATAGCTTTATCGATATAGAATCATATTTTTGTCCTTCTTCACCATATTAATTAAATAAACGACATTCCTGGATAAACCATACTATTTTGTTTATTTACAACTAACTATATAATACAATATACATATGTCTAATAATATAAAATAAAACTATAAATGATTATAATATATTTTTTAATTTTTAAATAATTAAAAATAATTCGCAAAATATAATCAGGTTTCACAATTGCTAGTGATTTTGACTTCAACTGGTTTTAGCATCAACTAGCTAGAATAAAAACAAATTTGTTACGTATTTTGACAATTGTATATTTAAAAATAATATATAAACATATTAATGTGGTTAGATGTAACATAGTATGGTTGTTACCAACAATAGTATGGTTAGTCATTAAAATTTTTTTTGGTTGTAACAAAAGTATTGTCGAGCACAACCACAGTATGGTTGGCCGACAATATGGTTGACTTCATCATAGCATTGTTGATTACAACATACATACAAATATTGAAATTTTAACGTTTCTTTTGATTTCTGTATACGCTTTATATGCATTTTTGCACAGTTCTAATTTTCAGCTTTTTTTTTTTTTCATTCATTTGTTTATTGAATCTTCACAAAGTGAACTAACAATAAGTACTCAAATCTTAAAACTAAATACATAAAATTAATTAAGTCCAGCCAATGCTAGACAAAAATGTTTTATTTTGCACGATCAATATCGGTGAAATCACCTATTTAACGTTCTGATGGTGGCAAAGGTGTCCCTCCTTCTCAACCGAGAGTGTCCTTCGAAATTAAGTATATTGCGTGCAAGACGATTTGGATGAAGTTCCAATTTATTGATATGCCTTGTTGCGTACTTTGAAAATTCGTCTTTTACAAGAGAAACACAGAGATCCTTATGAATTCGTGAGTTTTTTACGTACCATGGAGCTGCGGTAATTGTTCGAAGAATTTTGTTTTGTCGCCTTTGATTTTTTTCAACGTTTGAAGCGGAGGCGGTGCCCCATAGTTGAATTCCATAGCACCATATAGGCTTTAGAATTGCGTTGTATAATAAAAGTTTGCAATCCAGCTTCAATGTAGAATTTCTGCCCATAAGCCAATTCAGTTGAGCTGCTTTTAACTTTAACCGAGTAACTTTCGCATCTATGTGAGACTTCCACGTTAACCTACGGTCCAGGTGAATACCAAGGTACTTGACTTCATTTTGCTGCGGAATAGGTGAATTGTTGATTTGGATGGCTGAACATGTTTGTTTACGCAGCGTGAATGTAACGTGAGTACACTTTTGTTCATTAACTTTAATTTTCCAAAGTTTTAACCACATCTCTAATATTGAAATATACTCCTGCAAATTTCGCGAAGCTACTTGATGCCTTTCATGTACGCTGCAGAATGCTGTATCGTCTGCAAAAGTTGAAGTGTGGATTCCGGGTGTCGTTGGCATGTCAGAGGCGTAAATCAAATATAAAGTAGGCCCCAGTATGCTGCCTTGGGGAACTCCTGCCTCGATTGGCTGAGCTGGGCTTATAAAGTAAAACCAATGTTGACAATAGTAAGTTTATTCTGTGAACTTATATATGTTATATGTGAGTAAGTGTATAATAGAAATAATAAAAACAAATATTTTAGTATTGGGTGCAATAAAAGCCATTGTAATTGAAAAAAAAAATTACGCACAATACTAACATTGCTTGCAATCATATTCTGCAATTGACAGACGGTAACAATACATTTACGAAAATGCAAACGAAAACATATATATGGAGAAGCAAACTGTAATTAAATCGAAAATATACTGTTTGTAACAATAATACTCAATGTTATGGTGCATGTACTAATGTTGCTGTAACCATATTTTAAACTGCCTTTTCTTTGCGTGTACGAGTATAAGGCACACCAAACAGTTACTCTAGGCCATTGCAGCGGGTTTAATGTGTTAATTGAGGGTTCCGGGCCAGTAAGGGCTGCATTACTTGTTGACGAGTGAAAATGAGCCCTGTCGCTCGAAAATTTGGAACTCAGAGCAACTCCGCACAATCGATAATTACAAGGGTGCCACCTATCATCTACTTTGTTTATTACTCTTTGAAATAATCGTATTTAAAAATATAGATTTGCCACCCTTAGTTCCAAATATATTTTATTTTAACGCAAAATTATATTATTTTAATTTCATGATAATGTTATGAAGTTAATACAAGAAATTAAATAACTTTTCGATGATCATTTAGCCAGAAGATTATTTCGCTTCCAAAACAATTTTGCCATCTAGAATTTGAAATGCAGGTTTTCTGTTTGCAGCTCTTATAGCGCAGATATATTTTAGATTGAGAAACACATCAAAACATTGTATTTGTTTCAAGAGATTATGAAGAGAGAATGGTTGATTTTATTTAGGATTTCAAAAACCGTATATTGTCATTAAGGGACAAAATCAATTCAACCAGCAATAAACGTACATTCATTATTTTGCGTGTCACCTGAAGGCCTTTTATGTTTTACCGCTGAGAGTTTGCCCAGATAACCTACACTAAAACACACTTGTTAATTTTGCCGGTAACTAGTTTGTTGTGTAAATGATAGTTTAAATGTTTGTATGTACGTACACGCGCTTGTAAATTTGAGTTTTGTAATTGCGTATGGTTATAAAACCAATTAAAGTGTAAATAAATCAAAAGTAAATTGAATGGCAGAAATTTAGACTGCTTACGTGGTGTAATTGTGTTAAAAATAATGGAGTATTAATACAGGAGATGAGTATTTTACAAAAATAATTTAAAGCAAATTATTAAATTAGTTATTTTTCTTGCAAACAGAAAAAAATCTTAATAAAGAACCAACACAATGCAATTGTATTACAATTTAAATTATTAAGATTTGAATTTAAGGTTTGAATACTTATTGCTGGTTCATTTTGAAGATTCCATAAACAAAAAAAATTTAAGAAAAAATATTATAATTTATTGAATTTTTGTTGAACTATATAATTTTTAAATAAAATTTTTGGTTTATACATTTGTACAACGTGTTATAGTTCAATTTTTTCCTCTTTCTTAAGTTTTTTCTTAAGAAGGCTTTTTTTACAATACAAATTTGCTGCGATCAATAATTATTGATTGAAGAAGACAAGAAAAATAATAATCAAATCTTTAGCTGGGGGACAACTAGCTGTTTCGTAGTCGCTACACTACTCATCAGCACCCACTGGGATTTGAACTCGGGTCATGACGTATCATGATCTGCTGCTTTATCCACTCAGCCACGGAGCATTTAATTAATGGTAATAACTAAAAAGAAATACTTAACGTACAGTTTTTGTATTGGCATCGTCTTGATAACGAAGCGTTCGCATTTCAACTGCGAGACGTTCTGGTGTCATATAGACTTTTTGTATTGTTCTTCATTTGCCAACGGAATATTCCTAAATTCTTCATTATCGATTTAATAATGAATTGTTCTTAAATGAATGACAATTATTGCTTGGGTAATACCAAGTCGGCTTCACAAGTTTCTTAAAGGAGCTACCCTAATCTATATGTTCTATGAAATGTTAGCATATACATAGATAGCTGGGAAACATAGAAAACAAGCTATTTATAATTTTTTATTGGTATCAATGTTAGAAGTTAATATAGTGAATAAAAACCTCAATTGTTAATGTTTTACCTAAAAATATACGACCATAATCGTAATCAAATACTAAAGTCTGTTAGTTTAACAACTTAAATTTTAACATATGTAGTCAAACTTGTTCAGCTTTATCCAAAATTAAAATTTGTATTGAATTTGAAATTGAAAATTACGTTAATCGTCGATAATAGTTTTATATAGCCTCTTAAAAAGTATAGTGCCATCTCTAATCAGATGACTATGAAATATTGAGTGTACATTTTAGGAAATACCTATGTGAGCATCAGCAAAACACTCAAAACTATTGTTTAAAAAAAGTTTACACACACTTTTATATATACTTATAGAGGGTGTTTTTTTAAGCCCGATAGAACTTGAAATTGTAAAAAATAACACAAAAAATTAAATTTTAATCAAAATTTTTTTTTATTCGAAAGATCAATACGTGACATTAATATTTGAAAATGATTTCGGGCATATGAGCACCGCGGCTGTTCTTGACGAAGCGCATTCTGGACGTCCAATTTTGGGCCACTTTTTCGAGCACTGCTGGCCGTATGTCACGAACAACACGAACAATGCTGGCCTCCAAGGCGTCAATTGTTGCTGGTTTATCAGCATAAACCAGTGACTTCACGTAGCCCCACAGGAAATAATCGAGAGGTGTCAAATCGCACGACCTTGGAGGCCAATTGACAGGTCCATTTCTCGAAATCAACTTATCGCCAAATTTTGATTTCAGTAAGTCGATGGTTGCGTTCGCCGTATGGCACGTAGCGCCATCCTGTTGAAACCACATCTCCTCCAGATCAATGTCATCCATATTTTCAAATAAAAAATCATTGATCATGGTGCGGTAACGATCTCCATTGACCGTAACGCGAGCTCCGGCCTCATTTTTGAAGAAAATGAGCATGAAAACCGCACCAAACAGTGCATTTTTCTGGATGTAATGGAGTCTGTAGGGTCTCTTGTGGATTGGTTTCACTCCATATGCGGCAATTTTGCTTATTAACAAACCCGTTAAGCCAAAAATGCGCCTCATCGCTGAACACAATTTTGCGATAAAACAACGGGTCAGTTGCCAACTGCTCTAGAGCCCAATCGGCGAAAGAACGACGCATACAATGGTCTCGTGGCTTCAATTCCTGCACCAGCTGGATCTTATACGGGTGTAGGCCGAGATCTTTGCGCAAAATTTTCCACGTAGTGGACGGACAGAGCCCCAATTCATGCGACCGACGACGAATCGATAAATTTGGATCTTCTTCCACACTTTCGTTTACAGCGGCGATATTCTCTTCAGTACGCACATTCCTTCGACGTGCTGGTGTTATTGCATCCTCTAGAGAGTATGTGGTACGAAATCTATCCACAGTTCGACGAATGGCTTGTTCAGATGGACGATTATGTACGCCATACAAATGACGAAGTCGTCTATAAGTTGCGCGAATCGACGACTGATTTTCAAAGTAAATTTGGATAATTTCGTAGCGTTGTTCAAGCGTGAGTCTATTCATGATGATTTGTCAGAGTATACTGAAACAAATAAAAAAAATGTTTCATCAAAATTTAATTTTTTGTGTTACTTTTTACAATTTAAAGTTCTATCTAGCTTAAAAAAACACCCTTTATATCAGGAGTCTGTACAACGTTAACATTTATTGCAGTCCGATACATTTTAAAATAACGAACGAACTTGTTTGATATTGAGGAAAAAACTAATCTTTGATTTTCCAACATTTTCAAATAATCAAAAAGACACGTTTTGTTCTGCGACTCCTCATATGTAGGTACTAACTGCCTCGAAAGACTTCATTCTTCCAAATATTATTTCCCTGTCTTAGTCTTATATAATAAATAAACAGTGACTACTTACAAAATTTTGTTTTGTTGTACATTGCAGGACTTAGTAGAGAAAGTATGATGATATTTATTTTATATCGAATCTTCAAAACACAAAATGAACTGACAATAAGTATTCGAATCGTAATATTAAATAACAAATTAACTGAACACGATTTTTATTGTATTTAAATCGAGTCAACGGGTACCCTTTTTTCTTAACCGTCCGTGCCGACCAAGCTAAGGATGCTATGAGCGAGCTTTTGAGTGAAGTTCCAACTAAAGATACACATGATATTTCCATTGTAATGTTTTATGGTTAGTTATATGGGCTAGCAGGGAAAAGAAAACTATCCAGCAAACATCTGACGGCTGGCACTAGGATTAATTTATGGTCAAAATGAATGAATTTGTTCAGTTTTTTCTTCTCTTTATAAAAATTTATTTTATGCCATAACGAAAACACAAAAAACTTGAATTAGTCGAGGCATTCTCGATTTCTGTGCTTGGCAGCATATATGGCAATTATATGAAAAAAGACATTGATTTAATTTTTTATTGCAAAAAAAGCTTACGTTAACGAAAGCTTTACTTCTAGTAGTGGTAGTTATACGTTAAAAGCTAATTTAGGCGGTTTTAAGTATAAAGAGTGACATTTTCCTTAAACATTTTTGATGGGTATAGATATGGCCAAATATGTACATTTAAACTGCTAACCCGCTCCTAACAAAACAAAAGGAAACTCAAAGAAGACAGAACAGACAAAAATAAAAAATTAAAACCCCCGAGGTAGATTTTTCTTACTCATTAAACTTCTTCTGCAATCGTTGTTCCCCGTTGTCTTAAACATTTTGCATCATTAGCTGCAGAAGTATAACATAACGAAACAATCTAATATTGTTAATTTGTTAAATTTTTGTTGAACTTTTTTATAATTTTTTAAATTAAAAATTGTTTGGTTTGTACATATGTACAACAGGTTTTTAGTTCAAGTTTTTCCTTTCTTAATTTTTTCCTTAAGAAGGATTTTTTACAATACAAATTTGCTGTGATCAATAATTTTGATTGAAGAAGACAAGAAAAATAATAATCAAATCTTTAGCTGGGGGACAACTAGCTGTTTCGTAGTCGCTACACTACTCATCAGCATCTCTGGGTCCGGAGAATATTAAAATACAAAAAATATGTATGTTAATAAATAAAATAAATACCGCTAGTTCTGAGACAGCAAACGCTGTACAAACAATGTGGGCAATTAACAAAATGCATATGTGATTCAATATGAGATGAATATAGATAGAAAATAATTAACTGCTCGGTGGCTTAGTGGTTAAAGCAGTAGATTATGGTACGTCATGTCCCGAGTTCGAATCCCAGTGGGTGCTGATGAGTAGTGTAGCGACTACGAAACAGCTAGTTGTCCCCCAGCTAAAGATTTGATTATTATTTTTCTTGTCTTCTTCAATCAAAATTATTGATCACAGCAAATCTAATATTGTGTTATGCTTGAATATTAAACTTAGAACAAAAGTACAGGCTATTACAAACTCTTGTTTGATTATTATTTTTTTTTTTTTTTTTTTTTTTGTGTTGCAAAAATAGAATTCGCTTAAGTTTTTCAATTAAAGAACAAGCCACAGCATTGAATAAACTCTACAACAGGCCAATGAATGAAAGAAAGATCAATGGTAATAATTTATGAACCATTTAATTAAATGCTTTAAAGGAAATAATCATAATAACATCTTCCAAGGCAGTTACAATAGTAATAATAACCTAAAGGATGAAAATAAACCGAAAATATGTATCGCAATGTGAATATATTCACTTGACTTAAAAAAGCAAAATATTCTATAAAGTAATAAGTGGCCGAAATATGATTAAAATTTATCTTAAAATTTATTAATTCTTACGCTAATGCATTTGAAATATAAAATACTTTGAAACTATATATTTAAAACTCTTTTATTATCTTACCGTACAAATTTATTCAACAATACCTGGTTTTTAGTAAAGACTATGGGTTATAACTATAGTCACTATAAAGTATACTTTGAAAAATATTTAATAAAGTTTAATGAAAAATATACTTTTCGTCTACTATAAACAAAAAAAATCTTACTTTACGTTCAAAAGCCGGTTCTAACGTTAAACAGAGAAAAAGCTGTTTTTAAGTACATTAACATAAGTCTAAATAAATCACCTGTTCTCCGTCAAATGATAATATGTAAAAAACCCTTAAAAAAAAGTGGTATAAAAGAAAAGTTAAAAAATATATATACAATGTATGTATACATAAAATGTGTATAGCTGATGATTTCCTGGTGAAAAGAATGCCCAAAATATATCAGCAAAGGTTTTTTTCCTTTTGTACTGGGTGGCCCAGAAAGACCGAAGTGGTGTGAATTCCTTATAACTTTTTTATTATAATTTTTTTTTTCTTTTCTTTTCAGTATTTTGTAAAGAACACTTGGATAATTTATAATGGAGCAATACACAATTGAACAACGTGCCCAAATTGTTGAAATTTACTTTTCAAATCAACGGTCCATTGTGTTGACTCAGCGTGCATACCGTCGTCAATTTAATGTGCGGGTTGCACCCTCTCAGTCAACAATAAACCGTCTGGTTGCAAATTTTCGAGAACAAGGAGCAGTAAGGAACCTTCCTGGTCCTGGCAGACACCGAACTGTCCACACGGCTGACAATATTCAAGTGGTACAGGAGAGTATTCGGGAGGATCCAGAAACATCAACCAGGAGACGTTCGTCACAACTGGGCCTCTCAAACCAACAGATTACCAGCAACGACTTGACTATGCAATTTATTTCCGGAAAAAACACAAGAGAATCCAAATTTTATTCATAACTTAATAATGAGTGACGAAGCCCATTTTCAATTAAATGGGTTCGTTAACAAGCAAAACTGTAGGATATGGGCTACGGAAAACCCGAGAGTACTTCATCAACGACAATTGCACCCAGTTAAGTGTACCGTTTGGTGCGGTGTTTCTTCAGAAAGGATCATTGGCCCATTTTTTTTGAAAATGAACAAGGTGTCGCCATTTCCGTCAATGGTGATCGATATCGGGCCATGTTGCAAAATTTTGTAAGGCCAGCCGTGGAAAACCATCCGCAAATATGGTTCCAACAGGATGGAGCCACAGCGCACACTGCGAGGGCCACAATGACTCTTTTACGCGACATCTTTGGTGAAAGAATAATTTCTCGTAACAGCAATTTTAATTGGCCTCCGCGTTCCCCGGATTTAACCGCTCCAGACTGTTTTCTTTGGGGCTATTTAAAAGGAAAAGTTTATGTTAATAAGCCTAGGACTATTGAGGAGTTAAAAACCAATATTCGAGAAGAAATTAACAATATACCACCGGAAGTTTTGCGAAAGGTTATGGAAAATGTGTTGGAAAGAGCACATTTGTGCGAAGCAGAATATGGCCACCACTTGCGGGATATCATTTTTAATAACTAATCCAAAAATATTCCCCATAAATTTAATGTATTAAAAAAAAAAATTAAAAAAATATCTCTTAAATAAAAAGTTATAAGCAATTCACACCACTTCGGTCTTTCTGGGCCACCCTGTACTTCCCGATGATGAGTTTTTCTTCGCGATACAGGCTGGATAAGGTTGCAACATTATTCTTAATAAGTCTTCTCGAAAATAGAGGTTTGCCAATAAGCAAAGATTTGAAGGTTTTAACACCATTGCGGTTTCTTGAAAGCGACATTGGTAAGTGCAGTGAGTGACTGTTTATAAGATAAAGTCAATAGTATTTAAGAAATAGTTAAACATTTCGTCGCTTATCTTTTTTACAGCTGATCTTCATGGAATATTTCGGCAGACTGTTGAAAGAATAATAAAGAATATGGGTACATCAAAGGAAATCGCATTATTGCTTCCGGACTTTGTAAAATTTCCAAATAAAAAAAGCACAAATTTAAAGAGTTAAAATAATTTATAGCACTGAAAATCTACATTTTCCATTGTAAATAATAATTTGTAACAGTTTTAAAAACATTTTTTCCTTTAATTTTTGTTAAAATTTTTTGACCGTTTGTTTTCCAGGCTATTTAAAAAAAAATGATTTATTTAAAAATATGTGTCTGGAACGCAAACGGCATACGCCAACATAAAAATAAACTTGAACACTTCCTGAGGGAAAGGCAAATCGATGTTATGTTGATTGCTGAAACTCACCTGATGTCAAGAAGTTATTTCAGGATAAATGGCTATATACTATATGACACTAAAGATCCACGTGGAAGATCTTGTGGAGGTTCGACTATTCTAATTAAAAATAGAAATAAACATGAGACATGTGAAGAATATTTTCAAGCAACAAATATTTGTATTGAACACATTCGCAGTAAATAGGTAATTTCATCGATTTATTTCCCACCTCGGTTTTCAGTTACAGAAAAGTAATACTCAAACTTTTTACTTCACTTGGATCCCGATTTATAGCTGCTAAACACGCATTTTGGGGCTCAAGATTAATCTCCCCGAAAGGTGGTGTGCTTTTTGATACTATATCAAAATTGGGCTGAGATGTAATCTCCAGCGGGTGTCCCACCTATTGGCCATCTGACCAGTAAAAGATCCCAGATACTATTGATTTTGGAATATTAAAAAACGTCCCCTTAGATTGGATGCATGTAGAGCCTTCACTGGATTTGTCCTCCGACCACTCACCTACTATTGTTTCTATATGTTTCGACAGCAAACCAACCTCTTGCAAATAGATTTAAGGTTGTAAAGGCAAAACAGATTGGAAAAATATTGTGACAAAAAAAATGCTCAAAACTTAACTTTATTAACATGCTACACATGACTCGTAGATGTTAATAAAAATTGCCACAGATTATTGTTGATTGTGGAGTTACGGGTTATTGAAGTGTTGAAGTTGGTGTTCTCAAACATGCTTGCCTGATACTTCTTAAATAATTGTTTATGGCAGAATAATTAACAGAAGTTAGTAGAGAAGTTTTTTAATTTGTCGTATATAAGGCAACACATCTCTAATTGTTGAATACAACCATAATAACCTTCTGAACGTACTTCATTACCTTGTAGTGTGGAAGGTGTTAGACTAAATTTTGCTAATCTGAGCAGTGTCGATGATATATACAGTTTTAACTAATTTAATTCCAACATTTTAAATGCTGCAATAGAGTTTGTTTTAGTCGTTCGTGTTGATATTGTTTAAGTTAAACTTCTACGAACACTACTCCCTCTTTCCTACCTCATCACAACCTATTTTCCTAGTTCCAGTACAATGAACTGTATATGTAAGGGTCATCCCCTGAGTACTGGTCCAAGATAAAAAAAAACATAGCAAAAGCGGTTAAAAAAGTCAGCAGACAAAGGAAGAAAATATTAAAATATAATTTTCACTTTAGTTAAAGTACCTTTCAAAACTAGTCTAACAATTGGCAATCAATATTTTATTGTCGTAATAAACACCTTCTAAAATCATGAAAATCCCTTGAGGCATGATTAATTTCTTTCTAAAAGAAAAAAAAAAAACAAAAAAAAAAAAACAAATAAAGTTGATGGATGAAGCGAAACAAACGGCAATTAGAGAAACAATTTTTGACGGACACTTCGTTATCAAGTCAAAGGATTTTAAGAATGAGGGAATATTTTAAGAAATTAATGAAAAATAATGGTATGTGATGAAAAATGGATACTTTAAGACATTGTTCATAAGTTTTTTATCATGAATATTTAATGATAAACCGTTAAGGCGTTGGTGAAGGTGCCAGCAGAAAAACTTTTAGTAGAACAAAAGTAAATACGAGTAAATAAAAACGCGTAAAAACTACATCTAAAGTTTTTTATGCACCAAGCTCTTTTCGTTTAATTTCTATGTATATAAATTAATAAACCTTACAGAGCTGTCAATAAACAAGTAGAAGTAATCGTTAACTAAAATGTAAATATTGTTAATGAGAGAATTCTGCTAAGAAATTAATTTAATACGTCACTTTTGTCACAAAGACAGTTTCTTATTCATGCAATTAGTCTCTGGAATTCATTATTCAACCATATTCAAAACCTCGACAATGTAGACGTGTTTAAAAAAGAGTTATACAAATTTTTTGCATAAATGTAAAGTTACTTTATCTATCTTTAATTTTAAATTAAGTTTTAATAAACCTGTATTTGAGTAATTTATCGATTTATTTACTAACACTTTCATTTATAAGATATTGATATTGTTGTGATAGACTTTAATCATAATTATAAATAAATAAAATAATTAAAAAAATAATTGTTATCTATATACCTAAATACAAAAAGTTGTAATATTATATATAAAATATATAACACTGAAAATAAAATACAAACTATCACCCTTCGCTATTAAAAACTACTGACACCTTTTCATGACGTTTGCTAGGCACGCAAAAGTAAAAAGTAGACCTAATTTTTGTGTCGTAGGCGTCTATGCTTCCTATGCAATTCGATGTGTAACTTGTCTCATTCAATTGCACTGATCCTATTTTTTGACAGACGCTTAAAGTTTACATGAAGAACGTTTATGCAGACGTTTACGAATATACTAGCAACGATATATGAGCGCTGATCAAAAAATAAAGTTATTTTAAATATTTTCAAAAAGTATTTATTTTTTCATCCCCCTCACTTGTAATACACTTATGCCAGCGTTTTTTCCGAATCATCAAAACACTTCTGAAACGCGCTTTTTTGTATCGCCAACAGCTCCTGTTTCGAATCGTTACAAAGCGCTTTCCTTTCATCGATGTCTTTAGTTTTGAGAAGAGAAAAAAGTCAACGGGGGCCAAAACCGATGAATATGGGGGTTGAGGCATGATAACAGGTTTGTTTTTGGCGAAAAACTCACACACAAGCATCGATGTGTGAGTTGGTGCGTTATCATGGTGCAAAATCCATTATTGTATTTTCTAGAATTCTGTGCGTTTCTGACGAATTGTTTCGCCCAAATGGCGCATAGTTTCATTATAGTATTCCTTATTGACCATACGAACTGTGGCAACAACGCCAATGATGCACCATGCCATTGCAGTCGAAGAAAGCAAAATCTTCACATTTGACCGAACTTGACGGGCTTTTTCCGGTCTTGGCTCTTGTGGGCGCATCCACTGTGATGATTGGGCTTTAGTTTCAATGTAATAGCCATGCACTCATGATTCGTCACCAGTTATGACCTTTTTGAGGAAATCTGGATCGCCGTTGGCGATGTTCAACAGCTCCTGAGCGATGTCCATTTGACGTTGCTTTTGCTCAAAATCTAGTGAATTTAGTAAAAAATCGAAGAACACACCAAAGCACGTCAAACCATATCAAAATACGACTAACTGACTATCCGAAATGGCTGATAATGCCAACAACAACAGACGTGTGTACCAACATAACACAAAAATATACGAAATTCAAATATACGTAACACACGAAATTTGAAAAGAGCGGTTATTTTTTGATCAGATCATGTATGTTGTATCTGAATAGTTTTACTGATGTTACAAGAACTATTCGTTGGTTGTAAATTGACATACATCATTAAACACATAGTCGATATCAAAAATAGTTTCTTTTGTGGTTTTAAAATTGAAGCCACTCTTATACAAGAGAAAATTTGTTTTTCATTCAGGAGTTTGCAATCCAACTTCAATGTCGAGCTTCTGCCCATAAGTCAATTTAGTTGCGCTGCTTTTCATTTCCACTGAGTGACTTTCGCATCAATGTGAGGCTTCCACGTTAGCCTACGGTCGAGGTGAATACCAAGGTACTTGACTTCATTGTGCTGCGGAATAGGTGAGTTGTTAATTTGGATAGGCGCACATGTTTGCTTACACAGTGTGAATGTGACATGAATACATTTCTGTTCATTTACTTTGATTTTCCAAAGCTTTAGCCATTTCTCTAATATTGAAATATATTCCTGTAAATTTCGTGAAGCCAATTGGGGGTTTTTATGAACGCTTAAAAACGCTGTGTCATCTGCAAAGGTTGAAGTGTGGATTCCGGATGTCGTTGGCATGCTAGAGGCGTAAATCAAATATAAAGTAGGCCCCAGTTTGCTACCTTGGGGAAGTCGTGCCTCGATTGACTGAATTAGACTGATTGAACAAATTTTCGGTCACATAAGTAATAGCTATCCAGAAACTTGTGAGTGTTTGCAGGCAAGTTCAACTTTAACTTGTGCATTAAACCGGCGTGCCATACTTTATCAAAAGCTTGGGAAATGTCAATGAATAGAGCTGAACAATACTTTTTTCCTTCAAAAGTCCGTCTTACGACATTGCGTTTGTTCTATATTACTGTGTTTAGCTCGAAAGCAAATTGATGATTGGGGATACATCCTACATCATTCAGTATTAGAGTCAACTGAGCCATTTACAATTTTTCGAACAGTTTTGAAATTGTTGGCAGTAGACTTATTAGTCTATATGACTCTACTTCAGTGGGATCCTTCCCTAGCTTCCATAGTAATCATATACTACGTTTATACGCAGCCCATTCAAAAAAAAAAAACTATTTGCAAATAACTAACTCACTATTTATGCGCCAATTTGTATATGAAAGAGCCTTTTTTAATATGGCATATGTTCGAAATATAAATAATTGGTAGCATTGTTAGCATTTTGATTACTGAAATTATAACAGAAAATTCAATAAATTAAATGTTTTTTTTTTGTAGATCGATTAAAACAAAGATTATTATATATGGTTATTTGTGTCTTCTGCGAAATCTTTGAAAGGTGGATTGCCTCTAACGGGTATTTTCAAACCTTTTGTCGCTTTATATAGAGAATAGTCCGACTGAGGAGTACCATTAAGACTTTCTAGATAATTCTTAAGGAAAGCCATTCTCTGGATTTGAAGCAGATTTCTTAGTTTCGTAATGCGCTCCCGTAGCCTGCTTTCAAGCTGGTGAAACCTGCGAAGTTGCTATTCTTTTCGAACTGTCCTTTTTCCGGAGAGAAGGTGTTCAATTTCTGACGAATAAGTCCTATTGTTCGCATTTCTGAAACACATATAGTTAGTGGCGGAGTGTTGTACGGCGATTTTAAGGTTTGAGAAAAATCGTTTATTGATACATCAATATCCTCAGGCGTTCTTAAGCGAATACATGCTTACATTTTAGCCAATTAACTCTAGCTTTTTTATATTTTGCCAATTAGCTTTAGTGACACGCAACGCTAAGTCACTAAGCAGTGAACCAATCTCCTAGTGGAACGAAACAGAGATTATAGTGGGTGAGTGATCTGATGACAAATCTAATGAAGGCTATACTTGCATCCACTATAAAGGAAGATTTTTTGTAAATCTAAAATCTATAACATCAGGAATCTGTCGTCTGTATGACGTCCAATAACTGGGACGTCCGCTTGAAAACACATCTAAGCCCATTTTGGAAACTGGGTCTTAAAGCACACGGCCTTTTGGCCTTGGCTTTCTGTAATTGAAAATCGGGGCGGTGAGTAAATTGATGATATAACCATTTTTTCATGAAAATGTTCAATGCATATATTTGTTGCTTGGAGATACTCCTCACGTGTCTCATTCGGAAAATAGTGCTTAATTCTATTTTTATTAGAATTGCTGAGCCTCCACAAGATCTGCCACGTTTATCTTTAGTATCATATAGTGCGTAGCCACTAATTTATGTTTTAAATTAAAGCACTCATAGCTATTTTTACAATAATACACAACGTCACAAAGGGTATATTAATGTGGCTCTAAAGAAATCACATCAAAGTACATTCTTTGCGTGTTCTAGGGACTCGGATAATGACAGAAGAAATTGACCATAACACTATTTGTTTTTTCATTTATATTTATTGTATCATAGCTGTAGTATATTTAAGCGGATTTAATCATTTAAAAGGCATTGGAGGCCTTTTTTTAAAGGAAATTCAGATATCCGTCCAAATAAATTATTTCTTCACAACTTTGTCACATGAGGACTATTTTTATACTATTTCTTACACAGTTTCATTTTAAACAGAGTTGTTGCAATTTGGACATTTTTGCCCGCTTTATGGTCAGCATATAATTTCAGTTTGATTAGCAAGAAAATCTGCAATGACAAACATATTTACATTTATATTTGTAATTTTTATTAAATAAGCACCACTAAAGTAAAGAACGGAAAGTGTAAATCATCCGACTGAGAAATAAACTAAATTCAGCTAAACATAGCAAGCCTTTAACCTTTAAATTTTCGTGTGAACTTCTTTGCATAAGTACTCAGAACTTGCACAGGATTATCTAGAACAAATGATAAATTTTTACATTCTTGTTTATATTGAATAAATATATAATCAAAAATGAGTAAATAAATAAACTTGCTAACAAACATATAAATACGGATGAAAATCTAAAGTGACAATATTTTTCTATTATTGGCCATTAAAGAGACTTAAGAGGTAAAAAAAAAAAAAAAATATATAGCCGAATGCGAAAAACAGCAAAAGGATTTTAGCCTTAATGCTGCTGCTGCTGCTAAACAGCAATAAACGGTAAGTTTTTCATTCCATGTCAATAGTATTATGAATAAATATTTCTAGACTCTTGTATACCCACCCACACACAGTGACACATGCTGCATTGTGAAAGGGTAGCTTGTGTTTTGTTCTGTAAAGAGAGTATAAATTTTTGTGTTATAGGATAAATCTGTTTGTTTAGAACAAATCGAGAAATGACATAAGAATAAGGGTCAAAATTTAAGAACTTTGAGAGAAATTGGGAAAGCTACTCCAGAATTACATATATAAAACACATTTTTATACTCTTGTGTATAGTAATAAATTATTAAGAGAAAATAAATAAGTTAAAAAAGTATTAACTTAACTTAAGTAGCTAAAAATAAATATCTAATGTATTTATAATTTTCTCTTAATGAGGTAAAAAACGTAAAGAGTAGCTAAATACGTTTGGCTATTATTTAGATTTGTTTTATTTACTAAAAGTGAGGAAAACTATATTTATTCATAATATCACAATTCAATATTAAATATTCTCAATGGTCCACGTTCATTTTTTGCCGACAGGTGAAAAGATCGAGAAACTTTTTTCTACCTTTTTCGCGCCCAACATGTGGTTTTTACTTTTTGCTCTCGTACCGATTACTGTCGGTAGTCGGTTAGTAGCAACCGGTAGTTACAGGGTACCACATACGTATCACATAAGACAAATATAAAAAAATAACATGACAAATTTAAATCAGGTGGAATTGTCAAAATAGTAAAATAAAAACTTCACAATTATTCAATAAAAGCAAAGAGTGTTTTATAGAGCAGTCAACCTTTAAATTGACAACACTTTTGTAACTGGCAGCCATTTTGCCAGTCGGAATTAAACTCCGTAGTACAGCGGATAGAAAAATGGTTTTAAATAATATGCGTTTTAATTTGCAATATATTTGTAGAGATCAAAGTAAAAATTTCATTCCAAAATACTCTTACAGCGACATGCATACATTTTCTCTACTTTTAATACAGCAATCTTTTAGCGGCACATACAGGGTATCCATCGGGAAGCTACTCCACTTGTAATACTCCTATTAATCAAGCCAAAAGCATGCAGTTGTGGCGTTAAAAAGTTTTCAATCATATTACGATATCGCTCCCCATTCACAGTTATCGTTAATTTTAAAAGAAGTAAGGTCCAATGATTCGTCTTGACCAAATTGCACATCAGACTGTCACTTTTAATAGATGCAAAGATGACTGATGAATAATTTGAGGGTTTTCCATTACCCAAAACCGACTATTCTGTTTATTCACATATTCATTCAAATGAAAATGTGCCTCGTCACTCATTATGATTTTTTCATGAAAATCTGTGATTGAATTTGATAAAATGTTTTAACGATTAAAACATGTTGGTTTATCGAAAGTTTTTCCCTAATAAATTTAGCACTTGTCCAATTTCCGACTCCAAATATGAACTGTCAAGATTAATGTTTACAAAAATGGCGGCAAAACAAAGTAGTATACCTTCCCTGCGGACTCTCTGTATTTATCAACTACAAATTTACTTAGAATAATCAATAAGAAAGTACAGCTGTTTTTGTTCCCGTTTATTTTGGTTCCATTAGACTCACTTTAAATTAAAGAATTTCATTGCGAGAAGTACAGAACACAGCAACTGGTTTGCAGGTTTCTTTAAGTACCGTTTGCTATGGGATTGAAGTAAATAAATACTCTTACTATTTCTATTTCCATTTTTTTATTGGTATTGAATCCACGACAGTATTGTTGCTTTGGCGTGGAGAATTCTCAAGGATTCATGCAAATAAGTAAAAGGATTCTAATGTAAAAAGAGCAACTACACTGCTATCCAGTTGTATATTATATTTAGCTTAAATCTTTTTACAAATAACAACTGGAAAATGTGTGCAATAATAATTTGTTTCCGATTTGAAAAGCATTTAACAGTAATATTTAATGGTTTTAAATATAAATTTATTATCTGATTTGGCCAACGTAAAAAATTTACTGACTGAGTTTGTTTAAGGAATATGCAATAGCAAATGTTGAAAACTTCTTTTAACACTATTTAGTACTTACTTTCAGACATGTATATGTATCTATGTAATTTCCTTTATTCTAAAGTGCTTTATTATAATTTTTAATTTTTATTGAATTTGTAATACCATTTAAATAAAGAGATACGTATAAAATAAATTGCTTGTTGATATTTTCCCGCCAAGATAAGCAAAAATGAAAGTTAATTTATATATTTTTTCACCTTTTACTAACTTATTCCCCAGCAGGAGCTACTAATTATTTCATAAGTTTTACAGTTTTTATTTATATGAACTAGCAATAAGTATTCATCAGCTCCATGGTACGAAAAATCTCACGAATTCTTAAGGATCTCTGTGCTCCCCTTGTAAAAGACGAACTTTCAAAGTACGCGACAAGGTATAGGCAAATTGGAACTTCACCCAAATCCTCTTGCACGCAATATACTTAGTTTTGAAGGCCACTCTCGGCTTACAAGGAGGGATACCCTTGCCACCATCAGAACATTAAATAGGTGACCGATATTGACCGTGCAAAATAAAACATTTTTGTCTAGCATTGGCTGGACTTAATTAATTTTGTATATTTACTCGTAGTATTAAGATTTGAATGCTTATTGTTGTTAGTTCACTTTGTGAAGATTTCATAAATAAAAGAATGGAAAAAATAAGTATTTAAATCTTAATGGGCATATAAAAAAAATAAAAATAATAGTAAAAAATAAAAGTCTCTTTATTGCAAAGTGGAAATGTGTCAACGTAAACGTATAACTTTATATCGCTACTTTATTGCAACATAGCCATATCTCAAAAAATTAGCTTTTCGAGTTAGCCATGCAGAATCGTTAGCAGTACTACCTTTTATATTGTGCCAAAAATTTATTCAAGTTACTTTTAAACTGTTTCCTTTTTTAAAAAACTTCCCAAGACTTGTATGAAAACTAAAAATTTGAAATGTGTTTTTCTCGAAACAAGTATTTTTTAGTTATGACCATGTTGCAATAAAAAGAAGTGATATAAAAATTTATTTTGTGATGTATTATCGAAAATAACCTTATTGAAAATATAGAATCACAATGACAAAATGGCCGGACATTAAAAAATATATAATAATATATTTCACGTGAAAAATTTTTAAATGTATTGAAATTTTGCTTAATTAAAAATAGCAGATATTATTATACATTACTAGATAAAAACGTTTTATAAAAAGAGTATTGGATATCAGCAATGAACGGTTTCATTCAAAAACATAGAGCTTATTCATAAAATATTGAAAAAATAGTTTTCCAGTCAACGTAATTAAACCACTTGTTAATTACATTCAAAATATAAGAAACAATAAAAACACACAAAATGACAATTCGGCCCTAATAAATAAAAAATTCTACAGTGTCACGTAATACTTAATCCTTTAATTAGCAGAAATCTAAGGAAAACAAATAAACAAACAAATATATGCTTTGCATACAGATCCAACCAAACAATAAATACAATATCAAGGTGCAATTACATCTACAAGGTGGCAGCGCTACGGCATGTGACAATTTTTTGCTACTGGTAATATAGTATGCTATTTACGTCAAATGTATTGTTTTCATTTTTGAAAGTGAATTTAGTGTTTTATTCTCAATTAGGTTAGGTTAGGTTGTACAGGCCGCCAGTTTCATGAAACCAGCCCACTTGGGTCCTTCTGGTCCTGTTGTGTTACCTGAATTCTGAATTAAACATATAAAAATTATTTTGTGAATATAAAAATAATTCAAGTAAGAATAATTTATAATTATGAAAAGGTACATTCATAGTTTATAATTGTGAAAAAATTTACAAATATTTTTGATACACATAGCTTACCAAATGCCTGTTTTTGTTGTATTGTTGTAATTTTGCTCTAGTGCTGCCACCGTGTAGACGTTAATGCGCTTTGTACAATATTCTCAAAAATAATAACAACACTACAGAAAGAAGATAAGAACATGTTTTTGAAATTGAATGAAATGGCAAAATCAACGAAAACTGTGATCACATATATATTGGCACCACAAAAAGAAGCTTAAAAGCTGGAATGGGAGAACACTCAATGGGTATAGAAAGAAAAAAAGAAACACGGTCACTTGCACAACACATTTTACAAACTGGACAGTCAGCTGATATTGATAATGTTGAAATTTTGGACATAGAAAATAATGCAAAAAAGAGATTTACAATTGAAAGCTTACGGATACAACAAAACATAAAAAAAACAATGAACTTGAAAGAAGACATGGCTAATATTAACATTAATTACAGAGTTGTATTAAATTAACGTTGTGTTTTTAATTTCATATTTTCTAAACTAAAAACAAGGTTCCGTGAGTGTACAAATCAACTAAAAAGTTTGCTTGCAACCCAAAAAACGGCTTCTCTACAAACGTATCTAGAAAGTCTGGATGGTACTCCTCAGTCCGACTATTCTTTATGCCGGGCGACTAAGGGTTTAAAAAGGCCAGTTAGAGGTAAGCCGCCCTTGCGAAAACCGTCTGGTGACTGGGCTAGAGATGACTCGGAAAAGGGTAATTTATTTGTTAACCATTTGAAAAACGTTTTTACCACAAATAGGTCTGATAATGCAAATGTTAGTAGACCTCCTGTGCCTTCAAAATTTAATTTTCAAGAAGTTGAAAATGCTATTGGTAATCTAAACCTTAAAACAGCTCCAGGTACGGATAAAATCAGCAGCAAAATGCTCGTAGAGCAGCCTCGTGTAGCTAAAAGAATTGTTCTTTTTATTTTTAATGCTATTTTACGGCTTGAGTATTACCCTGCAGAGTGGAAGGTGTCCATGATAACAATGGTTCCTAAGCCAGGGAAGGATCACACGAAAGTAGAATCATACCGTCCAATAAGTCTATTGTCAACAATATCAAAACTTTTCGAAAAATTGCTAAAGGCGAAGTTGGATCCAATGCTTCATAAGGTTGAATGTATTCCTGATCACCAATTTGGTTTTAGAGCGAAACATGGCACCATTGAGCAAACACACAGGTTAGTTAACGTCATAAGAAAGGCATTTGAAGATAAATAGTCTTGCTCTGCCTTATTCATCGACGTCTCACAACCTTTTGATAAAGTGTGGCACGACGACCTAATGCATAAAATAAAGTCTAACTTACTTGCAAACATACATAACCTTTTGGAAAGCTATTTATATTGTCGCCAATTTATAATAAAAGAAGGCGATTTCATAAGCCCCGCCCAGCCCATTGAAGCTGGAGTTCCCCAAGGCAGCATATTAGGGCCTATCTTATATTTGATCTACGCATCTGCCATGCCCACAGGCACCAACATTCACACTTCAACATTTGCAGATGATACAGCATTCCTTACCATACATACCACCAGCAAGCATCAATAAACTTACAGGAACATATCGACAAACTAGAGAAATGGCTCAAGCTTTGGAAAATCAAGGTTAATGAACAAAAGTCTGCCCATGTTACATTCGCACTGCGTCTAGGAACATGCTCACCCATTACTATTAACAATAAAGTAATACCTCAACACAGTGAAGTCAAATACCTCGGTATTCATCTTGACCGTAGACTAACATGGAAGTCACATATCGAGGCAAAAGTAACGCAGATGAAATTGAAAGCAGTGCAAATTAACTGGCTAATAGACAGAAATTCGACCTTGAAGCTTGATCGTAAACTTTTGCTGTACAACTTGATTCTAAAGCCAATATGGTGCTATGGGATTCAATTATGGGGCACAGCCTCTGCATCTAACATTGAAAAAATTCAAAGAAGTCAAAATAGAATTCTCCGTAGAATTACAAATGCTCCATGGTACGAATCCACGCAGATCTGAACGTACCTTTTGTGAAATCTGAATTTGTGAAGTACGCGACAAGGTATATTAACAAACTTGAAATCCATCCAAATCCACTTGCAGTTAATATCCTTAACTTTGGTGGTCATACCCGTCTGAGAAGGAGGGATACTTTGGCTACCATTAGAGCTCTAAACAGATGACTGAATTCTGAAATAATATTCGCATAAAAATAAATTTTTGTCCAGCACTGGCAGGACTTTAATTAAAATTTTTTTTAGTATTAAGATTTGAATACTTATTGTCATTACATTTTTTTATGTAGATTCAATAAATAAAATAATAAAGTTAAAAAAAAAAAAAAAAAAAAAATACCCGTCTGAGAAGGAGGGATACTTTGGCTACCATTAGAGCTCTAAACAGATCACTGAATTCTGAAATAATATTCGCGTAAAAATAAATTTTTGCCCAGCATTGGCATAACTTTAATCACAATTTTTTTAGTATTAAGATTTGAATACTTATTGTCGTTACATTTCTTATGTAGATTTAATAAATAATATAATAAAGTTAAAAAAAAATATTTTCTACTTTAAAATCCTTAAAAAAATATTTCTGCTAAAAATTCAGCTGTAACAACATTAATTAAGGTAATTTTCATACATATAATTATGTATTTACATTATAAAAATTGTTTTTATATTTATATGAATAGACGCTCCCTTGAAACGTCGGGGAAAGAAAAACAACATGTCTTTTATTTACTAATATGTTAAACAGCTAAAACGGTTTTTAGTTTTATTGAAAATAGCTGAGAAGTTTGTTTTAAATTAACAGCCAGTTCGTCGATGTCGAGAGGATAACTTCATTCGCATTCAGGGCGAAAGAAAATTGATTTGGGGGTTTTCTGACTTTATTCTATGCGAACGATGTGTCAAAATTCTATTAAAATACATATGTTCATGCGAACGAACAATAGTGACATAGACAACCCCAATTTATACGAATGTGAGTGATTAGCTTTCTTTCGCATACATTTTCATTCGATATCGCCGAACCGGCTGTAATTTTTACAAAAATTTTCCACGAATATGTCTGTCTATTCATTCGTCCAATATAAGTCCACAACATTTGTTAGGAAATATGGAGAGCCATATTGTGTGACATTGTTCAGGAGGAACTTCTACTTCGTAATTTGAGCTGCGCAGCACAACCGTTGGTAAAAATTCAGGCAAATAGTCAAAAGCACTACAAAAGCAGTGTGGATTGTTTTGGGTGTAACACAAAGCCCTTTCGTGCTATTTGTTTGGGGCGCAATAAAACACTATGCCATATAATGATTTCACAATGACAAGCCATACAAAATAATTTTGTTATATATTTTGCAAATCTTAGCTAATTTTTGATAATATGATTTCATAACGATATCGAGGATTTTCTTGATATTTTCTTCAGTAACCTGCTCTTTTGGCCTTCATGTTCATGGTATTGTGTCAGTGCCAGGTTTTAATTCACCAATTCAATATTTTACCGTGTAATCTGACGAAGCAGACTCACCGTAATGTTTATCGAGATTTTCTAATATTATATGATGGTATCATTCGTCTGGCTCAAGTTCAATCGTGGTTAAAGCAAGATTTTCTTTTTTTTTTGCCGTTTTCCCTTTCAGTAAATTTTTTTCAGTGTTTAATCACTGTACGAAGTTCACTTTGTTCCATTTTTCAAGAAACCCAAAAGTTGATTAGTACAAACGACTACAACAAATAAACTAATCGATGAATTTTGGGCGGAACTCGAACACCTGATGTTTGACAGATCGCAATTAAAAAAAAAAATGTGTTTTTGCTGCCAGCTAGTGCTAGGTAGCTTTAATACCAATCTGTCCTCGTATGTCACTAACTTCAAAACAATGTTGGATATCAAAAATAAGAAATAATTCTTGAGAAGTTGTAAAATGGTTATGTACTCCAACAACAAACTAGCATATATACGAAATTATAAGTAGTATTGAAATTATAATTAGTATTGAAATTTTGCTAAAAGCTTACATCCAGTTTACCAATTTCGAAAGAAACTGAATGCGAAAGAAAGTCAATCACTCACATTCGAATTAATTTGGGTTTGTCTATCTCACAACTATTCAAACTACTATTCGTTCGCATATTCTTATGTATTTTGATAAAGTTTTGGCACATCGTTCGCATAGAAAAAAGTTAGACGAACCCAAATCAATTTTCTTTCGCTTAGATTGCGAACACAAGCACGCTGTCAAGATTGGTAAACTGGCTGTTAGTTTTCAATTTTCTAGATGTACAAATTTTGCAAAATATTTGATCATTGCCTCTGTTATTAATTTTCATCATTTTAATTTCAGCACTTTTGATATTATAATTTAGTTTAAATGTTTCATTTTATTCACACTTAAGACGTACGAGTATATTTAAATAAATCTCATACCTCATCTCAGTCACGAAATGATATTATTGTCACCTAAATGCATTCTCTCTTGGCATACCAAAACTTTTCTTTAAAAGAAAAGTCAAACAACGGAAACTTTTTTGTGTAGTTAAACTTAAAACGGAAATAATCTATTAAAAAGTTCAATCAATATTTGCAGGGATAAAAGAATCTAAACTCCTTCTTGTGTATCATGACAACGAAATACCACAACAGACGCCAGCTGTCGGCAACTGCTGCTATCAAAAAGAAAAACCTACAGAGAGCAGAAGAACGAGCAAAAATAACAGCTAGAAAATCTGTAAATCTTTCATTTAGCATCTTTTTGTGTTAAAAGAAAAGCCACAGAACGGTGTACAAGGGAAAAAAGAATCACAGTACACAAAAAAACAACAGTTGCAACATAACAAAACACGTAAAACAGTTACGACTTTTATCGCAGTTCAATAGAGTTAATATTGTTTAACTATTTGTGCTGCTGGTAGTTCGAGAGCAACGGCAAGAGCACAACAAATGTAAGCAAAAACAACGAAAACGAATCTCAGACACAAAAAATAGCAACAATTTTTTCAGCTTCACGCAGGAGGTGTATGGAAAGAAGGAAAGGCAATTTTTTGTTTGCAGGAAGTTTTAAAAAGACATATTTGAGTGTTTTACTTTTATGCAGATATAATTCTTGCAAATCAAAAATTTTGATATTCGTACACACATGTTGATTGTTTGTCAAACCATATACCGTATATACAAACCGTATAGTGCTAAATTTGATCATTTCATTGCAAATTTACACACAAATGAACGAGAAAAGTTTTTCTGATAGCTTATACAATTGTGTATATAAAAGTCCACCACTTGAGTGCCTTATAACTTATAAAATACAAATCCTTGTCCAAAATTTTCGATCAAAGTCGTTCTTTGAAGGCCAAGCTCCCGAGCACTGCGTCGAATTAAGGTTGATGGATTGTTTTAAACAATTTCTTCAGCAGCAGCAGTATTATCAGCCGATCTTGCAGTACGTTGTAGTTCATGCTTGGACCACCTACCTTAATTGCTTACTTTGGTTTTAGTCTATCATTTATAAGAAAACCGGGTTATGGCAATTTTGCTAAGAAGTTTACAATTGAAGTGACAGATATAGGCAAGCAATTTCAAATGTGCTTAATTAAACTTTCAATCGGTTTAGTAACCGGTTTGAAATAACAAGCTTCCAAAAAAACTATGTACAGAGAAAAGTATTTTGATGGAATGTAAAGTTTATATAGTATTCCTGAGAGAAAACATCATAAAAACAGAAATTAGTCATGTTACATCACAATTATATATGTATATTCTAACAAAACAATATTGTATATTTTTAATCACACGCTTTTTACACACCGTCAAACAGGATACTCTCCGTTATCCTGATATGGGAGGTGTTCGCCTAGGAATTAACCCTTAATGGGCAATTTTTAATTTGATTGGTTTTTGGTGTTTGCGTTAGATTTTGCGTTTTGATTTAGTAAAAAATTTGAGCTGTCGTTTTTCTAGAACATTTCATCCCCGTTCTTCGACTTTGTCGAAGAAGAAAAACACAAATGTCATTTTGAATGTTTCTGTAACATTTTCTACGAAAATTCTGAACATACCTTACATCTCAAGTGCCGCAAGAAAAGGCCAAAGCTGGGGAAGTTTAACTGGACCTAAAACAAAATTCAGATATGATGTTTCAAATCGTCGACACACTGTGTAATGAATCTCTCATACAAAAAAGGCTATAAAATGGCTTTTCTATATTAATTTACAAAAGAAAACCTTATTTTACATTTTATAAGAATTCCTTCCGTACATTTTCTTTCAATAGTCTTTATTTTCTTCGCTGTTAAAAGCAAATGCATTCAATATTAAGTCTTAAATATAATAAAGTTTATTTGCAACAAAATTGGCTTATCAGAAAAAACTCAACGAAAATACAACTTTTTTTACATGTATAACAAAATTTTCCAGACAATGTGCTGACAAAAAACAAATACAAATATTGAAATTTCTCTAAGACTATTATGCTCTTAAATAAACAAGATACCTTAATGCAACATCCATGTTGCACCGTCTTCGTTTTTACTGTTGCGTCGAAAACACTTACATCAAGTGTAAAATATCTAAAAAAACAAGAAAATCTAATCAAAATACTCCAGTTGGCCATATTTTCAAAACATTTGACTATCTAGTTACTAAAAAGTGTTTTTTTAAAGTTACAAAATTATAAACACACCAACAACACAGAGAATTATCTTTAAGGTAGACAGAGAAATTAGCACAGCATTATAATTAGATATTTACAGCCGTATTCATAAAAATTTATATTGGGCTTATTAACCGTTTATAAGCAAAATTCACTAAAGTTGTATTCATAAATGATTAATAGCCTTATAAATGTGTTATTAAGCATCTATAAAATAAGAAATTTTATTGTTGGATTTACCCTTCTTTAAGCGTGCAATAAAGTGACAACGAGAGGTTTTGTTTGCAATATGTTCATAAGTTGTGAAAAAAAACACTGATTTAAATCATAAAATGGACTCAATAAATAGAATTCGATTAATAGGTAAGTGTAGTCAATATCATTGTGAAAAAATTAATAATTGCAAATATTTTCAGATATTTTAGTGCTGCTCTCAAATAATTCAATTCCGGAGGACCAATTTAAGGTCAAATATCGTTTTAAAAAATCTACCGTGCGCAAAATTATAGATTTGGTCAAAGAAAACATCAGTTTGGATAAGAGAGGCTGTGGAACGTCTGCTGAACAGAGTCGCCTTCAACGCTCGTAAGACCCAATGTTGCTTATTAACACACAAGCAAACGACCGCAAATGCTGCTTCATCTGTAGTAATGGATGGTATAAATATTGAGGAATCGGATGCTCTGGATGTTCTTGGAATGAAGATACAGTGTGACGTTCGCTGGACAGAACACATTTTTCATGTCGCTAAAGAAGCATTCAAGTGCCTCGGTTTTTTGAAACGGTGTAAGATGTACTTCACTCCATCCGACCTCCTTACTATTTATACCACCTACATCCGACCGAAAATGGAATACAACTCTCATGTTTGGGCCGGTGCCTCAAAGTCTATTTTGGGGTTACTCGACCGTGTGCAGGAGAGGGCGAAGAAGCTTATCGGTGACAGTAGGGTATCCAACTCTATTGACTCACTGGAGCATCGACGCAGTGTGGGGTGCGTTACTCTGTTCTATCGTTACTACAATGGATTTTGCTCTGACGAGATTAGGGATCTTGTTCCCGAAACTCGCACATTTTTACGTAGCACGCGCTCATCGTCTAGAGCTCATCCATTTGTGGCCGATTGCCCGGGAAATCGCACTACGCATTACAGAGAGAATTCGTTTTTCAGCCGTACGCTTCGTCTGTGGAATAAGTTGCCTGCAGACGTGTTTCCTGTCTGTTATAACGTTGGAAGGTTCAAGTCAAATGTCGACAAACACTACTCCCTCTTTCCCCCTCCTCGCAACCTATTTCCCTAGTTCTGGTACAATGCACTGCATATGTAGGGGTCATCCCCTGAGTACTGGTCCAATATAAAAAAAAAAAAAAAAAAAAAAAGGTGATGATTGCCTTGCGTTGTTGGAGGCGTGGAAAGGTAAGATGTAATTCCATGACAATCGTGGTGAAATATTCACATATATGTTTCAGTATCAAGACGATGCTGCCAATCTTCATGGCTTAACACAAGCAACCGTGGAAGAGGAGGCATCAATAGCACGAGAATTCAAAGCCATACGAAATTTCCTGGGAATAATTGGGGCTATTGATGGGACCCACATAAGAATAAAAAAGGCTGGTGGTGATCTTGCCCAACACTACATCAATAGGAAAGGATATTACTCCCTAAATGTGCAAGTAATAAAGGAGTTTAAAAACATATGCATGTATATGGCTAAAAGTTTAAAAATTATTTTTCTTACTATGTTGCAGGTTATATGTGACGCAAAATTAACAATCCGAGACATTGTGGCAGGATTTTCAATGAGTCAGCTATTAAACAGCGATTTGAAAAAGGGGAATTTAAAGGCAGATTACTTGGTGATTCGGGCTACAAACTAACAACTTATTTGTTTACCCCCTTACATCAGCCGCAAAATGAAAAGGAATCTAAATATAATATTGCACACATCGCCACTAGAAATTCCATAGAGAGATGTTTTGGAGTGTGGAAACAGCGATTCCGATGTTTATTGCGCAGAATGTCTGTAAGTTTGGAAAATGCAAAAGTTTTAATTGTTGCTCTTGCAGTACTACATAACATTGCAGTAGATGAAAATGATTCAGTTCCCGGTAAGAAATTTTAATTATACATGTGTACATAAGTTTCTTTATACATATGTACATACATATTTATATTAAACATTTATTTATAATTACAATAATTTCAGATGAAACAATGGATGGAATGGAAACAATGGAAAATAATTTTTCCTCAGCGCCCGAAACACGAGCCAAGACTATTTTAAAAAATTTTATTCAAAGAAATTTTTAAACTTTTAACAAAATCTATTATTAATAAAACGCACTATTTAATCAAAATATACTTACGCTGAACTTAAATATGAAAATATTTAATAACAAATAACGCTTCAGATAAAAAACAATAATATTCATTTATTCATATCTACTTATATAATATATTTGATTTTTTATATAACATTTTTTTAATGCACTTCGTTCTTTTAATAGTATAAAAAACACAAAACACAAACGACTTCAAATTAAAAAAAATAAATTAACAATAACATATATTTATATGAACATTTCATAAAAAACAAAAAAGGTACAATTCAATTGAGATCAGACAAATTCGTAGTTGTATATATTGCTTAGGGTTCCCGATCATCTGCATGAAAAATATCAATTCTATATATATGTATATGTGTTTAATATTTCTTTATTTCGACCGTTTTTTCTTTCTTAATATGTGTAATTGTTTGAGCTTAAGGTCTTTTTTGGAATTTTTAGTTTTTTTGGTTTTTAGTTATCTGGCAATATTTCGCTTTCCTTTGGATAGCTTCTTCAGGCCAAATAATATTTATTTAATTTCAATTTGTAGAATATTTTAAAAAATTAAAACAACAAAAACAAATAATTTGAAATAAAAATATTTTCTTTTCCTTTCATATTTTTCTATATATTGGGTTAGAAAATATTTTAATTTCTTACAAATTCGTATACATAGGTACATAGTTAAAAACAACAACAAACACAAATAACAACATTTTACAAACAATCCTTAATTTTAACTAAATACTTATATGTTTGGGCTATATTCTCAATATCTGGCTTAAAATTAACTCTCCTATCCTCTGGTGTGTTAATAATTTGTAACATCTCTAGTGTAAGTCTACGTCTATAATTATTCTCTCTATTCAAAATTGTTGTGTCTTCAAACTTAGGGAAATGATTTGAACTTGTACAATGTGCAGTCATTGCTGTCTTTTGTGTTGAGTTACTCATTCTATATCTCTGATCTGATCTATGCCCAGCTAATCTAGTCTTAAGTTTGTTTTTAGATGTTCCTATATAAACCTTATCACAATTTTCTATATCATTTCCACCACACGGGATTTTATAAACTACATTTGATATCTCAAGTTTGTCTGTTATATCTTTTAATTTACTGAACAATGTACTTAATGTTTTATACGTCTTATGGGCCATCATATACTTTTCTTTATTATATATCTTAGATTTTTCCAACCTTTCTGATATTTCCGGGATATTTGTAAATGACTTGTAAGTTTTTGGTTCTATTGTGGTTACAATAGAACCACAATAGAACCCTTGAATTCTATATTGTTTTACTAATTTATTTGTAAAACAATATAGGAAGAATTATAAACTATTTTTCAAAACACCCTAGAAGAATAATTTTGAACACAGCTATGATAAATAAAGTTTTAACAATAAGTGATAGACAATTTCATGGAAAGAATAAGGAGATAATTAAAGATATTTTGACGCAAAATAGCTTTCCAATAGGACTTACTGATGATTAGGGTAGTTCCTATGAAATGTCGACATATAGATAGCTGGGAAACATAGAAAGCAAGCTATTTATAATTTTTATTGGAAAAGAAAATATTTTTAAATTAAAAATTGTTTGGTTTGTACATATGTACATCAGGTTTTTAGTTCAAGTTTTTCCTTTCTTAAGTTTTTTTCTTAAGCAGGATTTTTTACAATACAAATCTGCTGTGATCAATAATTTTGATTGAAGAAGACAAGAAAAATAATAATCAAATTTTTAGCTGCGGAACAACTATCTGTTTCGTAGTCGCTACACTACTCATCAGCACCCACTGGGATTTGAACTCGGGTCATGACGTATTATGATCTAAAGTAAAGCGAAATATTGCCAGATAACTAAAAACCAAAAAAACTAAAAATTCCAAAAAGACCTTAAGCTCAAACAATTACACATATTATATTTGATTAATTTAAATGAACACTTGCAAAATGGCTTTTTTTATAAAAATTTAATTTAGCTTGAAGTATTTCATACTCCAAGTCTAAATTTCGGATTCTTTTCTTCTCCGCTTCTATCTAGAGAAGGTGTAATTCTTTACGGCAGTCTATGTCCGTTTGTGCCAGTTTTAAAATACTTTCTTGGCTGGCACTGTTTTTATGATGAGAGATCTTTAATTAAAATAGAAAACTGTTAGGACTAAAGGCATTCTTAGCTTTATATACATACATATACAAACTTTTCTTTTTTGTGGAATAAGTTTTCTTTTAGTCTTCCCATATTCTTCCTTTTTGTAACTTTTGCTGTTTGGAGAAGATGTTGGGCAGGGATCATTGATTATGTTGCTATTTGGATCATCATTTTCATCCTCAATAACAATTAAGTTATCAGATAAGTTTTCTTGGGTCTGGAAAAAAAGAAAATAAGTAACTAATCAAGATTTCATTGAAAGAAAAACATTACGCACTTGGCTAAAAATAGCATCACAATCAAACTGATTTAAATCAGTAACAAATTCGTTTGGAAGCCACACACTTATGTCATTAGCTGATAATGGCACCTCTGTGGGTGCCTGGCCTCCTCCTGACATTCTATTTTTAGTCCTGAACTCCGAAACTTCCTTCTTCGCTGTCATTTTAATTGTTGTCCACTGTGACCTGAGTTGAGTTGTTGTCCTTTGTTTACCAGTGCATAAACTGTAGAAGCTACAAAAGGAACAAAATATAATACATATCTATCTGTAAGCAATAAAATCGTACATAAATATTTTGAAAGAAACTAATACTTACTCTTTCTCAATATCGATCCATGCTTTTTTCTTTACGTGATTTGTATTTGTGCCGGTATTTTTGTTTTCAACGTCTCTCACCCTCTTTTTTAATAATTCCTTTAATAGCTCCTGCAAAAATATTAAAATTAACAACCAACAACTAAATTGAACTGTATATGAAATGTATACCTTATCACCCTCAGTCCAGTTTTCGGATCGCTGCCTTTTACATTCACTTTTGTTTTGCTGCAAATAGGAATAATGTTATTCACATATGTACATATACATGTTTTGGGAAAGTAGTGCACTTTGTGGATCCCTATTTACATACAATACTTATGTATACATGCCTTGTTTTCCATTTTATATTAAAGATATTGATGTTCAGCCTTTTATCTGTTTTTTTTTTTTTAATATTACAACACTTTTGATGAAAAGCAGAGTATGTTAGTGTTGTAAAACAATTGTAATCAAACTCGGTAATCGAATTATTTTTCTGCCATCTATTATTAAAAATAGCTAAATTAAAATATTTTATAAAATATTTGTTGCGAACAACTATTTATGAAGAAATTTTTAAAGAATATTATATTTTAATACATTTTTGAATATTAAAATATACTTAAACATATATTTTTTTTCGATTACCGGGTTAATCGAACAGTAACATAGAACATCACTATTAGCAAAATGACAACCAAATAAGAATAGAGTTGCCGGAAGTAATCGTAAAATCATTAAACAGCTTTAATAGCTACAGAGCTGTTATTGTTCATTTATGAATACAATTTTTTATGAGAGGTTTATAGAAGACAAATTGTGTCATATCAATTGCACTCTTGAAGTACACTATAAGCGTTTTTTGTGAATATGGCTGTTAGTTAATAAGAAATTCTAGAATTGAATTTTTTAAGAATGAATGTTAAAATAATTTTTTAAAATATGTGTATAATTTTTCCATGTTATTCTGTAAACAACATTTGTTTTGCTACTTGAGATACAACATGTTGCAGAATATGTATTGGTTGCAGAATAAGGTTATTTTGGTTTTTATGTTATTTTTTATGTTTGTTATTATTGTTATTAATATTATTTTTTTTTTAGAATTTTTTAATAAGCAAAAAATTTTCTGTCAGTAAATTAAGTACATATTTTTTAAGTTTTCAATTTGATAATATTGTTAAGAATTTTTCTTTGTGTATGAATCAATAATTTTTCTTGGTGTATGGATTTTTTGTCTATAGGAATTTTTTGACAACATTTTTTCAAAATATTATCTTGATCCTAATTATTTGACCTTTTTTTTAATTAAATTGAAATGTTCTTAAAAAAAAAAAATTGTTTCTGAAGAAGACGAAACATCGAATATAATTAAAGCATATTTTATATAAAAAAACAAAACTGACCTCAAGCTTAAAGAATATTTCAATTTAATAATTTCTCAAATTGAAAATTTTTTAATAACATATTAATTTTCCTGACGATGATAACAAATTGTTATCAAAATATTGATATTATATACTGTTGATTTTTTTATAACGAGTGATTTTTTTGCTATTATCTTTTTGGCAACACTAGTTTTGACAGCTCACGCACGTTTTGTATCTTTTGTCACTGTCAAACATTTTCAGTTTGGTCTATAATTTAATCATGAATCGTCTTACAAACGAACAACGCTTGCAAATTATTGAATTTTATTACCAAAATGCGTGCTCTGTTAAGAAAGTTCATCGCGCGACTAATATTTTCGAGCGGAAAAAAAAAAAAAAAAAATAATTTTATTTTTTTTTTATTTCAAATTAAAAGATTCTATTTTATTGAATTCTTAAGAACTCAACTCAACTGAACTGAACTCAAAAAAAAATAAAACTTAAAACTAATTACAATATTTATATACTATTTATTATTTAAAAATTCAGCTGACGTCTGTTGAAAGGTAACAGGAAATATATATAAAAAATAAAGTGACAATTAATGCTGACTACAAGATTGTGAAATATTATTGTAGAATACCGTTTAATGAACTTGCATTAAATTTCGTAAATTGCTATTGTAATTAATTTATGGTTTAATGCAGTTTATTGAACTTGTACTGAAATTAGCAAACTGCTATTGTAATCAATTTATGGTTTAATGTAGTTTATCGAACCTGTAGTAAATTGTTATTGTTGCCAATTAATGGGTAGGGAATGTATTGATTTATTGGAATGGGTGGTTATGTCAACCACGCGCTTCTTCCATTTTATGGTCAGTTTAATCGACCTACTGAGGCTTCTATTCGGGCTATTGTAAAAAAATTTCGCACCAAATTTACATTGTTGGACATTAAACCACCAACACGCTTACGTAGAGTGCGAACTGAAGAAAATATCGCAGCCGTATCGGCCAGTGTTGGTGATGACCGTGAATTATCGATTCAGCGCCGTTCGCAGCAATTGGGCCTCTGTTACTCCACTACGTGGAAAATTTTGCGGAAGGATTTGGGTGTGAAGCCTTATAAGATACAGCTGGTGCAAGAATTGAAGCCAAACGACCTACCACAACGCCAAATTTTTGGTGAATGGGCTCTTGAAAAGTTAGATGAAGATCTACTTTTTTATCGAAGAATTGTGTTCAGCGACGAGGCTCATTTCTGGTTGAATGGATACGTGAACAAGCAAAACTGCCGTATTTGGAGTGAAGAGCAGCCAGAAGCATTGCAAGAGCTACCAATGCATCCACAAAAAACAACTGTTTGGTGCGGATTATGGGCTGGCGGCATCATTGGGCCGTATTTCTTCAAAGATGATGCGAATCACAACGTTACTGTGAATGGTGAGCGCTACCGTGCGATGATCACAAACTTTTTTTTGCCCAAAATGGAAGAGCTTGACTTGCATGACATGTGTTTTCAACAAGACGGTGGCACATGCCACACAGCACGCGAAACAATTGACCAATTGAGAGGCGAGTTCGGTGAACAGTTTATTTCATGCTTGGGACCAGTCAATTGGCCGCCCAGATCGTGCGATTTAATGCCTCTAAACTATTTTTTGTGGGGCTATGTTAAGGCTAATGTCTATAGCGACAAGCCCGCTTCGATTGACGCACTGGAAGCCAACATTGCCAACATTATTCGTGAGATACCGGCCGAAATGTTGGAAAGAGTATGCCAAAATTGGTTTAAGCTGATGGACCATTTGAGGCGCAGCCGCGGTCAACATTTGCATGAAATAATCTTCAAACATTAAATTATATCGACCCAACTATCGATCCAAATAAATATTTCATGCATTTTTCTAAATTTTATGTGTTTTTTTTTTTTAATTTCCGATAGTTCTTATAAAATCACCCATTATAACATCAAAACGATCTATAGCTGCAAAAATAAAAAATAAAGTTATAAAACTTTAAATTAAAATTAAAATCATAAAGGAAAAATAATTTTAATATTTTAATTATTCTGGCTTTAGTGGACAATTTTGTTGTAGTGTGCGTGACAGTTATACCACGCACACTACGGAACTTTTGTGATCATATTACGCTAATAGTTTTATATGCTGTTCATACATACACTTTTAACTAAAATTTTGCAACTAACGCCTTAATTGATTTTAATTACCCATATACAATTTTAATTAACTTAATTGCCAATTAACAGTTAATTGTTCTAATATTTAAAAAAATTAAATATACAACCCTGTGACAATCGTGTTTAGCTAGCACAATAATACCTATTGAACACACTTGGTTCAAATTTGATAACTCGAAAGTAAACAAATGCAAACAAAAGATGGTGAGCCAACAAGAAGAAAAAATGTAGCTTTAATAGATAGTGGCAGAATTACCATAAATACAACAGCAGCAAACATCAATATGTATTTTGGTGGTAGAATTTGCGAAGAGCTGTTAAATTTTTTTTTGAGAAAGCAAGGAAGTCTATGTGTTTTTGACAAATTTACGCAAAGGAAACGAAAGACAGCTGTGCTGTATTAAAACTGCGTTGAGAAAGAAAGCGGAAGGTTCATACCACTTGTTACATGCGCTGCGTTTAAGCGTTCCAAAATTTCCACGCGTTATACACTTTTCTAAACTTAAGTTACATACAACGCGTTTCCTGCGAAAAGTTTTTTTTGTTATGTTTGAAGTACTTTTTAAATAAAAACATTTATTAGCACAAAAACATATAATAACAACCAACAGCACAAATATTCTTGACGAAAACTTTGAAAAAATAAAATAAATTGTGAAAAAAACAACTGAGAGTTTTTATAACGCTTATGACGCGTGCAAAAGTAGAAAATATACCTACTTTTTGCGCCGTACGCGTCTATGCGTTCAATGCTTTCTTATGTGTAACTTATCTCATACAATTGCAATGATTCTACTTTTTTGACAGATTCTTAGAAGGCGTTAACGCGTATAGCGCGTGGTATGGACCTTTGGCTATATATTCACAATCAAAATGTAAACAACTTTTCTGTCAGCTGTTGTCAAACGTTAATTGCATTAGCAATATTAAGTATGTATGAACACTTAAACAAATTTTAAATTAACTGTTAATTGATTTAATTAAAAAGTGTATGTATGAACAGCATATTACCATAAACCAGTGATTTTAAATAACACAAAAAAAGGTAATAAAAAGAGGGTTAATCACACTATTGGGCTTAAACCTAGCTTACGCACGCAGCACCTCCCCCTCCTCGTAACCTATTTTCCTAGTTCCGGTACAATGCACTGCACAATTAGGAGTGACACAATAAGTAATTTCCCTACTAGTAGAAGCATTGAAATTCATTCAAAAGCAAGGAAATTGGTTCCCATATGAATTGAAGCTGAGAGACTTTGAAAGGCGGTGCATGTCGAAAGTGATGATTCAACGCTAGAAATGAAGTTTTTTTTTTTGCATTGTACTGATAAAATACCCGACCAAACAGACAATCAACGTCTTACTGGAGTATTATTTTAATAATTATATATATTCACATAAATCAAAAATGTTTGATTTTCATTCAATGAAATTTGGAAAGTGGAAAAAGAAGCACACAAAGTAAATCAGAAAAAAATTTTAATGTTAGAATATTTAAAATTGTGTCAATGTTTGCCTTCTTTGCAGAATACAAAAAAACAAAGATTATAGCAACAGAATCTTCAGATTTAGTGGGTGTAAAAATTTATAAAAAAATTTGTGTCTTGGGAATTACATACGGCGTGCAAATTGCCACAACACAGTCGACATCTGCTCTCATTGAAACCAAAAAATTTGATTAATTTGTGATTGTATGATTTCTTGATCTCGTTATGTTGCTTGATGGAGATACGAGTAAAACGCTCTTATAGAAGAAAATGCCAAGCAACGACAGAGCAATTGCTCAATACTCTTTTTCACCTCCCTATAACTTCTACAGAAATCATTAAATGGAAGATTTAATCTCCTCACTTGCGTCTCAGATGACAATGTCCCGTAAGAACCCCCACCATAGTACGCAACCTTTGCTATTGAGGACCCTTCAGAACTATAGTCCTCCTACAATATACACAGGCAATATTTGTCCCACTGTCCTCACCTTGTCACTCCTGCTGTTGATGCTGCTTCGCAGCCTTTGCCAGTTCGGAGTCTAATATTTTTAGTTATCTATACAATAGGTTCTTAATAAAAAAGGAATGTAATTTGTAAATGTTAAAATATTATATACCAAAATATAACCTGCATACCACAACACCTTTATGGTCTTTTCTTATTTTTCTATAAATAATTACATATTCTAAATATTGTTTCTTACGAAGCTTTTGAAGTTTTTGGTTTTTAGTTTCATAATGCTTTTAAATATTACCGGGAGTACACAATACACATTTAGTATTATACTTACTTTTTATATACACACAAAGATATTTTTACTTCTTATATTCTGCGACTTCAGAGCAAGTCTATTCAAAATTTAATTGGCCAATTGGCAATTTTCCTCATAATTTTATTGCGAACATTAATATGCTAGAATTTTTATGTTTTAATTAAACATTTCTCTAAATAAGCACACAAAACCATAAAAATAGTTGTTTTAAAGTGAAAAGTCCTAACGAGAAAGTTACTCGTTACCTACGGAACTTGTCAATAAATATAGCAATATAAAAAGCAATGAAAATTTTATGGCTTATGATTAATAAAAATGTCTTAATTTACCGCAAAAAAAACAAGAAACGGTAAAAATATATATATGTAAAAATTTACACTTAAAGAAAAAGAAGCAAAAACAATATTTACGCAAAGCGTATAAATTTGGAAAGAGTCTAAAGAAGTTTTCTTAAATTTAATAATTTTGCTTTTACAAGTGTTAAGTACGAGTAGGAGTGCAATTTATTTTTGAGAACAATTTTATTATATAAATTTTTTGAGTATATTTGTATTATTGACAAAATAGGAAAATAGTACATAATTGAAAATACCCATAATTTTCTTAATGCAATACAATTTAAAAAATAATTAATAGTTTCAGAACTATTTAATTTTGCATTAAAAACTAAAATTTTATTTATAACATTCACTCTGTGATTCTTCAACCGCGCGGTCGTGTTTTTAAAAAGTGAACAAAAAAAAACAAACCAAAAATCATTGTGCTAACATATTTTTAAACTTACATATAAAAACAATAATATATTGTATTAAATTGTAAAAACAATAACAAATTATTTTAAAAAAACAACGGGAAAATAAATTCCTTACATTTCATTAACTAAACAATAAAATCAATTTCAATAAAACAATTGCGGTGGCAGTGCATTGTTTTTGTTGTTATTGTGCGTGAAGATAACCTACCCAGTGGGAAAAAAACTATACACTAAAGTTTTGTTTGCTTGCAAAACCGCAATAAGTAGAAGAGCAAATTTATACAAAAGAAAAACTTTGTGACAATTATTTTTACATACTTTTAAATTAAAAAAAATATAATTAAAAAAACAAAAATTGCATGAGTGTACCTATTAGATGCAATTCTGTGAGGGAGCTTAGCTCCACTAGAAAAAACCTCTGGATATCTGAGGAAGAATCACTTAAAAAATCATTGGATAATCTTCTGTCTCTAAGAGATAAAAAACGCACGCGTTCGTGTTCGCCAAACATTGCTGTTACAACAGATGACATACCATCTTCCAGTTTAGCTATTGTTGATAAACCGAAAACTCAAGTGGGTATGGATAGGTATATAACCGTGGTTAAACGTCAGCGAAGCCCTAAATCCGCGCAAATAGCATCGCAACCAAAAATGTCTAAGGGCGATATTACCTCTGCGACAACGGATAGTAATAGGTTTGCTATCCTTCAGACTGACGAGCCAACTGCATCAAAAAAAACATTTAAACCGCCACCAATATACTTGAGAGAACCTACATCTAATGAGTTGGTAAAAGCACTTATTTCGGCAATTGGTAAAGACACCTTCAACGTAACATCAGTGAAGCACGGACAAATAAGTGAAACAAAAATCCAAGTCAACTGCGAAAATGATTACCGAAAACTTTCTGCCGCTCTGGAAAAAGAAAAAAGATCTTTTTATACTTATCAACTTAAAAGTGCTAAAGGCCTTCAGGTTGTTATTAAAGGTATTGACCCTTGCGTAGATATTGATGACGTTAAAACCGGATTGGAAGATAAAGGTTTTAAAATAAAAACCGTAGTAAATATCAGGAACCGTGAAAAGATCCCTCAACCCATGTTTAGGGTTGAACTAGAACCCAGGGATGTTGTCCTGAAAAAAGGTGAAATTCACCCTATTTATAACCTTAAATTTCTTCTGCATCGTAAGGTTACCGTTGAGGAGCCACATAAGCGTTCAGGACCCGTTCAGTGCCTAAACTGCCAAGAATTTGGCCACACAAAGGCTTACTGTAAGTTGCCCGCTGTTTGTGTTGTATGTGGCGAACTTCACGGCACAACTCAGTGCAATAAGCCAAAGGCCGACGCAAGTGTTAAAAAATGCAGTAACTGTGGAGGTAACCACACTGCAAATTATAGAGGTTGCCCTGTCTATACTCATTTTAAGCGGTCAATGACAAATAAGCCATTGATTTTAAATATGCCACCCCAGCAGTCAAACACCATTTCAACAACCAATTTTCCCCAGGTACGCCAGCCAACCAGCCATATACACGTGCAAAACCCCCAACAAATTTCTTATGCGAATGTGGTAAAATCCGATAAACCAAATTTGAATCAGGAGCCCAAGCCTCAAAACTCCGACCAACATTTTAGCAATCTTGAGGCAACTCTGCAGACTCTTGTTCAATCTATAAATACATTTACGGTGTCCATGACAAACATGATGCAGGAAATGCTGAAAATGCAATCCACCATTTTGCAGGCAATTTTAACAAAATGAATTGGTTAAAAATATGTTTCTGGAACGCAAACGGCATTCGCCAACATAAAAATGAACTTGAGCACTTCCTTATGGAAAAGCAGATCGATATAATGATGATTGCTGAAACCCATTTGACAACCAACAGTTATTTCAAAATTAATGGCTACACATTATATGACACAAAAGATCCCCGTGGAAGATCTTGCGGCGGTTCGGCAATTTTGATAAAGACCAGAATTAAGCATTATCTAATGAACGGGACACGTGAGGAATATCTCCAAGCTACAAATATATGCCTTGATTATTTTCATGAAAAAATCGTTATATCCTCGATTTACTCACCACCACGATTTTCAATAACAGAAAGCCAATATTCAAATTTTTTCAAATCGCTTGGTTCTCGATTTTTAGCGGCCGGCGACTATAACGCTAAACACACTTTTTGGGGATCACGTTTAATTACCTCGAAAGGCCGTGTGCTTTTTGATACCGTTTCCAAAATGGGCTTAGATGTGGTTTCAAGCGGACACCCCACTTATTGGCCGTCAGACCGACGAAAGATCCCTGATGTTATAGATTTTGGAGTTGCGAAAAATTTTCCTTTAGAGTGGATGCAAGTGGAGCCTTCATTGGATTTGTCATCAGATCACTCACCCACTATAATCTCTGTTTCGTTCCCCCAAGAGATTGGCTCCCCGTTGACCGTCAATAGAGTTAATTGGCTAAAATACAAAAAATTTTTGAGTACACATTGTAGTGAAAATATCGCCTTGAGAACACCTGAGGATATTGATGCGTCAATTAACGATTTTTCTGAAAACCTCAAACTGGCCGTACAGCATGCTACCACTAGTCATATAAGACATAGAAATGAGAACAATAGAACTTATTCGGCTGAAATTGAACAACTTCTGTCAGAAAAAAGAAGAATTAGAAGAGAGTGGCAAACTCGCAGGTCTCCCCAGCTTAAAACTAGGCTACGGGAATGCGTAACTCGACTAAGAAATCTGCTTGAAATCCAGAGAATATCTTCCCTTAAAACATATTTGGAAAGCTTGGATGGTACCCCGCAATCTGACTATTCTCTGTGGAAAGCGACAAAAGGTCTGAAAAGACCCGTAATAGGTAAGCCACCTTTGCGAACTTCAACTGGCGACTGGGCACGAAGCGATTCCGAAAAGGGGATGGTGTACGTTGATCATTTGAGAAATGTTTTTACGACAAATGATTCAGCGGATGCTGCAGTAGAATTTCCGCCGTATGCTGTTAGACAGCCTGTGTCTTTGAGACTTAACTTTCAAGATGTCGAAAACGTTATCAATAACATAAACCCCAGGAAAGCTCCAGGTATAGATCAAATTACTGGTAAAATGCTTGAACAGTTACCTCGTGTAGCTAGAAGAGTTCTACTTTTTATTTTTAACGCTATTTTACGCCTTGAGTATTATCCTGCAGAGTGGAAGGTCTCTATGATTACTATGATACCCAAGCCAGGGAAGGATCCGACTAAAGTAGAGTCATATAGACCAATAAGTCTACTACCAACAATTTCAAAACTGTTCGAAAAATTGTTAATGGCGAAGTTGTCTCCAATACTTAATGATGTGGGATGTATCCCTGATCATCAATTTGGCTTTCGGGCTAAACATAACACCATAGAACAAACACATAGGCTAGTCAATGTCATAAGACAGACTTTTGAAGACAAAAAGTACTGTTCAGCTCTATTCATCGACATTTCCCAAGCGTTTGATAAAGTGTGGCACGACGGACTGATGCACAAAATAAAGTTGAACTTGCCGGCAAACACTCACAAGCTTCTGGAAAGTTACTTATACGAGCGGAAATTTGTTATCAAAGAAGGTGACTTTACAAGTCTCTCACAGTCAATCGGAGCAGGAGTTCCCCAAGGTAGCATCCTAGGACCCACTCTATATTTGATTTACGCATCTGACATGCCAACGAGATCCGAAATCCATACTTCAACTTTTGCAGATGACACAGCTTTTCTTAGCGTTCATGTAAACCATCAAGAAGCTTCACGAAATTTGCAGCAGTATATTTCAATATTAGAGAAATGGTTGAAACTTTGGAAAATAAAAGTTAATGAACAAAAATGTACCCACGTTACATTCACACTGCGTAAGCAAACATGTTCGGCTCTCCAAATTAACAATACACCTATTCCGCAGCATAATGAAGTTAAATACCTTGGTATTTACCTCGACCGTAGGCTAACGTGGAAGCCTCACATTGATGCAAAAGTCACTCAGTTGAAATTAAAAGCAGCGCAACTAAATTGGCTTATGGGCAGAAATTCGACATTGAAGTTGGACTGCAAACTTTTGTTATATAACGCAATTTTAAAGCCTATATGGTGCTATGGAGTTCAATTATGGGGAACCGCCTCAACATCTAACATTGAAAAAATTCAAAGACGACAAAACCAAATTCTTCGTACGATTACTGCAGCTCCATGGTACGTAAGAAACTCACGAATTCACAACGATCTGTGTGTTCCGCTGGTAACTGACGAGTTCTCTAAGTATGCCACAAGGTATATCAGTAAACTGGAACTTCACCCAAATCCTCTTGCACGCAACATACTTAATTTTGGCGGCCACTCTCGGTTGAGAAGAAGGGATACCGTGGCCACCATCAGAACGTTAAATAGGTGATTCTACCGATATTATTCGCGCGAAATGAAACTATTTTGTCTAGCAGTGGCTGGACTTAAATAACTTTTGTATTTAGTATTAAGATTTGAATACTTATTGTTAGTTCATATTTTGAAGATTCAATAAATAAATGAATGACAAAAAAAAAAAAAAAAAAAAAAAAAAAAAAAATTTATAACTAGCTGACAGCTCTGACTTTACTCGGTAGTCATTTTCTAATGATAATATAGACTTGCTTAAAATTAAGCAACAACACAAATATTTTAGTATAAAGAAAATTTTTTTCACAATTAATTGCTCAAAAATTGTTCTAAAGTGGATTATTAGTTTAACTACATAACGATAATTGATTTAGAAAAAAAGCTTGATAGTAAACCACATTTTTAGCTTTTTTATCAACTGGCCGTGGGAAAAACATTGAGATTTTAACCCATACATTTTTAACTATTACCCTTGAGTTGTATTAATCATCATCTTGGTGTTATAGGTATTCTGGGAATAAGCACTTAGACGCCCTTAAACTTTATTTATAATAGCATTATATTTATAATAGCATTTACCATCAGCGTTTTAACAAACTATCTAGTATCAGTGCATAGTGCTGGCTGATTCAGGTTACGTAACATCACAATCTTGGGCATTTGTTCCAATGGCAGCCCGTAGATTTTGAAAATAAGTCGTAGCTTGCATGCTAAAGCATTCAGTATTGCACGAATGGACTGAGTAGACACGACCTAGTGCATCAGATGAGTAAACATTCACACACCAGGAACAGGTTTTTACTGTTTTCTCCGCTCAAATTTTTTTTAAAAAGCTTTCCATCAAAATTCTTGCAAACGAATCAATCACTGCTCTATGCATTGCTTTTTCTTCCTGTCCATTATCTACGTGTAGAGACAAAAGGATTACAGTATTGCAAGATATTTTATCAGTTTCATTCTCACTAGTATATCTTCCTATATCTTAAATTGGGAAATGGTATGATTTATATATCCGTATCAGCAATACCCAAAACAGATTTGTTACTTCCGTTCATAACCTACTTGCAAATGAGTTCACTAGATTTAACGGAGTTAAATTTAGAATCAATGTTTACAGTATACTTTCCTAACTTCACCCACTTTTTGTCCGATAATTTACATCAACCATAATGGTATTCGTACTAAATTTAGAAACTTTAATCTTAACTTTTCTCAAGATTTACAAAAATCATTGCTTACTGTCTATGGGAGGTACCATAACCCCTTTCTCGACTTTACTCATTTTTTTATATTTAACGTTTATATAAAAATTTTCTCCAGCTGAATTAAGATTTTGACATTCACTATATGTTTTACAATAACAAAATACATAATACTGAATTCACCTTTCCGCTTTCATTCACCTGTATAAATTCGTCTTGGCCAAGAAAGCAATTCCAAAAGAAAATTGCTAAAAAGTTCGGCAAAAGCAGGTTATATAAATATGGAAAATGGAAATTTCCGATAGCGGTCCATATATACCCGAGATATAACCCATTTTCATGAAAATGCTTAAACAACTTTTTTGTGGTCAAAAGCAGTTTTGGTAATGAAATAATTTTATATAATTATGGAAAATTAAAATTTCCAATATCGGTCCATATATACCCGAGATATAGCCTGAACCGATTTTTCAAAAACATTTTTTTTTTTTTTTTTTGCTTAAAAGCAATTCTCGTTATAAAAGAAGGTTACTAAAAGACAGAAAATAGAAAATTCTGACATTGGTTCATATATACCCCAGATATAGCCTAGACCGGGTTTTTCATTCAAATGCCGCGTAAGCGAACGTAAACAACTTTTTTTGCTCAAAAGTTTTTTGGTAATGAAATAAGGTTATATAAATATGGAAAATGGAAATTTCCGATATCGGTCCACATATACCCGAAATATAGCCTGAACTGATTTTTCCATTAACATTTTTTTTTTTTTTTTTTTTGCTGAAAAGCAGTTCTCGTTATAAAAGAAGGTTAAGAAAATACAGAAAATAGAAAATTCCGATATCGGTTCATATATAACCGAGCATATTCAGGTCACATTTTTAAATAAACTATACATATACGAGACTATCGTGAAGGGTATTTTAGATTCGGCCCAGCCGAATATACTAAACTCTTACTTGTTTCAATTTAAATTTTACTTACAGGTTCATTGTAATGCAGCCTTTATTAAATTATTATCTTTGCTATCAACCCAGTACAATCTCTTTGTTTGAATTCATTGCGAATAAAATATATTCGCAGTGTAAAAATACGCAGAACATTATATTCGACCACATACAAAAAGTCATAAAATACAATTTATTATATTGACTGTAAAATAGTATAACAAAGAGATTTAAGTTTAAATTTTCTTACGATAAACGGAAGTAATTTGCGTCAAGTTTTACGTTTATACGGATTTAGTGTAAGTCTAATTACGAAAATTTTCTTCTAAAGTTTATTTTATTATTCTTTTTTAAATAGTTTCTGCTTGTGTTTATATGGTAAAGACAAAACAGATTTGTTAAGACATAGTTTTTGAAGCTAACATTTTTTATTATGGTGCTGCAAAGTGTTGAAAACTTTCGTTTCAGAAAAATTACAAATTTAAGTTTTACATAACCATAAATATATCCAATATAGACAACCAATTTTTAATTTGTTATTAACTAATAATTCTCCTAACTGTGCATATGTATATAACTAAAAAAGTTCACTGATTAATAATTTACATAAAAATATATATATTTTATAAGCTACTTTTGCACTGAAAAACTAGAAATTAGAGCTGTGTCGTTCATGAACGAACGGGTTAAATTGAACGGATCATCTCGTCGAACGTAGTGAGCCGGTCATTAAACTAACCACTTTTCGTTCAATAGTGAGCCGTTCAGATTGGGTAGCTTTCGTCCAAATATCTTTCGTTTTTTTGTGTCATGTTGTCATGTCATAAAGTGGGGGTTGTTTTTTCTTTATATTATTTTAAATTATCAAATATCGATAATGAAACTAATCAAAATTTATCACACCAAAATGGTTTTAATTAAAATTATTTCTTCTTTTTAAAACAATAGTTTTTTTTTATCACTTTATCATTTTTTATTTTGCTATCTTGTTTTGTTCATTTTCCAGTGCTGTGTTGATAATTGACCGGAAAATTTTAATGTTGGCAGCGCGCTATTGGTTCAGAGTGATCGATTGAACGAAATGAATGAACGGATCAGTATTTTGTAACTGAACGAAAGTGACCATTCACTAAAATGAACGACCCGGCACAGCTCTACTAGAAATATTAAACAAAGACAAATACATGTGCGGTTGCATCCTGCGGGGGAGCTGAAAACATTTTTTATTTCGTATAGAAACGGCTCTTTTTAGCAGGCTGAAGTTTAAGTGTGGAGACCGCCTTCAGGGAATGTGGAATGCACTATTTCAATATAGTAAAAAAAACGCTCTTATATGCCAACCACAAAAGCTTAACTACAGACACCAGCTACTCCCATATTATTAATAATTTTTTTTGGGCACTATTAGATTTTCTTCTGGCTTTTTAAAGATTATCGCTTCCAAACAAATTAAAATTAAAACAGAACAATAACAGCTCTCCAAAGTTCGGCGTCTTTGTTTTATTAGTTATTGGCAGACTACATACAACTTAAACCTTTTGTCTTTCGCAATTATTAGAGTTTTTTTCTGGTATTATATTTAATCTCCCGTAAAAAAAGTAGTTTGAAACATAATTACAGCAACTTTAGTTTATATATTCAATAACAATGTTATTTATAAAAACTGTGTATTATTGATTTAATTATAGCATATTCCATTATAAATATTACTGTCTATCAACTACAATATATGGTGGCATGTAATAATAGCATTTGTTAAAAACAGCAATAGCTTTTATCACGTCCATGGTGGACGTGATGCGCAAATTCATATGCAACAGAACTAAGTCTATATTACAAACTTACGAGTAATATTGTTATTATTAACGATATTTTTGTTCTAGTCACTGACATTTAATTTTCCTTCAGTTTGATTTTTTCTTTGGACATTGAAGAGTAACACATTTAATAATTTTCCTATTTTTCTATTAGATTTCTTGTCTTTATAATTACGCATACTAAAGACATACAGCAGAATTATTATTTTTTTCTGTATAATCTACCCTTACTGATAAGCCTACCCTGCCGATTCACCTTTTTCTGCCAAACACTAAGAATACTTGCAATCACCAGCCCAAACACTAAATTTTTATTCCACTTTCGGTCAGGTGGATCAAAGTATTTCTTGCAGAGTGCTAGTTTCACACCGAATTTTCATTCCCAATACATCAAGAGATTTCAATTCCTACACAACTATTCCAGACATAAATATAGATAAAGCAGCATTTGCGGTTCTGTGTCTATAACTAAGCATTGACATAAAGTTGTTCAATTTCAGGGGCCGAATTACTACATACGTGATCGAGTATGGTTTCGTGACGTATTCTATAGAAGTATTACTTCATTCGAAAGCTCACGTATCGAAATTGCTTAAATAATGCAAAATATTTTTGTTTACTTTGTAATAGAGCTAACATATATTTTAAAAAAAGTAGCATACATATTATCTTGATCTTAATTACTTGATCTTCTCTTTATACATTAAATTGAAATGTTGTTTACACTTGAGTCCGTTTTGTTTTTTTATGTAAAAAAAAAGTTTTAGCTAAATTCGATATTTCGTCTTCCTTTGAAAGACTTTTTCAGAAAAAAATTTCTAAGTTTTGTTTACAAAATCAAAAATATTTGAAAACATATTGAAAACAATTTTAACATACGTAAAAACATTCAACATACATTGTAACAAAAAATAATAATGTTTTTATGTACTTTAGTTTTTTGTTACGATGTATGTTGAATGTTTTTATGTATGTTAAAATTGTTTTCAATATGTTTTAATTTGCGAGAGAAACAGCAAGCAAATTTGAAACTGGTATATTTGATGGACCTCAAATTCGGGATCTGTATGGTGACCAAACATTTAATGAATGTTTAGGTCCAGCTCATTTGGAGGCATGGGAAGCATTCCAGGACCTCGTTCACAACTTTTTGCAAACTACAGAAGTCTTGATTAAGCTGAGAAGATCGATATATTACTGTAAAAATTCAATGCCATTAGTAAGCGTTGAGTGAAAGCGTGTATATCAAAAAGACCGTTAAAATATGTAAGTAGAAAAATTTGCTTAGGTTACAAACAATATAGTATATAAAACGATTAAGGCGACTTGCCGCAGAAACTAAACAAACATACGACTAGTCACAATAATATTTGAAACATAATTATATCATCTAACATTTGTTAAATATTTGACTGCTCACTGAAACAACGAATACGCATTATTACACAAATACTGACGGCGATAATTCTCAAATTTGTTACACAGTGTATATTTTCACCCTTTTTTTGCTTGTTAATAAAATGTAATTTACCTTTATGTGAATTACCTGCAATAAAAATTTGACGCAGAACGATTGTCATCTTCCAACACAAAATCAATTCACAACAAATTTAAATTGAAGCAAGAAATGGAATAGAAACAGAAATGGTTTTATTTTTATCATCTCATAATAAGATTGCTATTTATACATGAATTGTGCTGCAATGCATTAGATTTAACAGCCTGGTCATATAAAAAGAAAAGAAACCAACAACCACATACGTAAGCAAACTAGCACAACGATACGAATTTAAAATCTGATATAAAAAGATATTGAATTTCAAGCAGCTGTGGAGAATCGCTATGTGGAGTAGGAAAAGTTTGCACTTAGCAAAGCGTTCGAAGGTCAAATATTCCAACTTTCTTAATTTGAAGCAAATAATAGACAAATGTTTCGTTAGTCTTATCCCTTGGCCGAAACATGGATACACAGAGCAAGACAACAGACTTTCAAAAACTGAAGAAATCATCTAAAGGACAGTGAAAGTCAGTTACACAAATCCTAAAGTGCGGGCAGAAATTTGTGCAAATGCTGTTAAAATAAAACAATGAAAAGTAAATAAGATGACAAAATTAGAATACATCCATTCTCTATCCCAAGTTAAGATACCCTGCCACTAAATTGGTATTCAATTGTTGTAAAAGTTGTAATGCAAAATTTTCTCAAAACAAAGATTACATATTATTATAGATTACTTTATTTCTTTTGGTTTAGCTTTACGCTTTGTTTTCCTTCTCTCTCTCTCTCTCTCTCTCTCTCTCTATCTCTCTCTCTCTGTAAGGCACTTCATTAATGACGCCCTTGATACGTCAGTTGCTAGTGTGCTCGACTAACAGACTTGATTAAGACCGCGCAGATTCACAGTATGTATTTGTTATTTAAATGTTTATTTTTTATTTAATCTTTTTAGTTCTTTTGGTAATATTATATTTTGAAACTTAAAATAAAAAGTTTAACTCCAGTTATGCTAATTTAGTTATAAGCTAACTTTAGAGAAACTTTAGCTTAGTGGAAAAATAATCCAGAGTCGGGCAACTAACTACCTCCATCGAAAATAACCTAAGTGTTAAGCACCAAAAGTTGTAAAAAAGTTAGCTTAAAATTAATTTCAAGTTAACTGATTTGCCGGCAGGGTACTTAGAAAAATGTTTAAATGTTAACACCAAAACAAAAAGTTTCTATTACAATTCGCTGATTAGTAGTCTAAAGAGAATTTCAATTGAAATTGTACCTGATTGACAAACGAAAAACTTTTAATTTTTCCTTCTTTTCTTCTCCTAATTTGTATAACGTGCAAGATGTACACAAGTATGTAACATACATTTTTTCAGAAAAACTAAATCTATAAAATTGTTAGAAATTTGTTTCAAACAAATATTATTTTATGTGACAACTTTCAAACGAGAAACATTTTTGTTAAAAGTGGTGGGAACAACTTCAGGTGATTCGTTTCAAAATCGTTCATAAAGGCAGTAAAAGCTTTACAACTTGTTGTTTTCCACGGAATCAACATTTAAATCCAAATATAAACATTCTTTCTCTTATTACGTATTTGTATTCTGGGAGCAAAAGTAACTTAAATCAAATTTCGTTCTCGACAAACAAAAAAATAGAAGTTCATATTTTGACAGATGTGTGGTTAAATAGTCAGTCCGGTGAAACGAGTGAAATTGCATGTGAAAACGGGTGAATTGTATGTTTCAATACAAATATTTGTCTTTGTTCGAGAAGAAAGACACATATTTGGTGTGTGCATACTGCTTTACAGACAAGTGAAAAGTGTTTACTTAGCATATAACTTTAAATGGAATAAAACAAAATTGAATTTTTTAAACTGACATGAAATTGACTTCAAATTGACATGAATACACTTTATAACGGGTATCCATCGGGAAGGTATACTGCTTTCAGTAATTCCATTTTTATTCTGCCTGTGCGCGATGCGGCACAGCCAGTCTTCTTTATACCACATGTTAATCAAGCTCAAGGCATGCAATTGTAGAGTTAAAAAGTTTTCAATTAAATAACGATATCGCTATCTATTCACAGTTACCGTTACACCGCTTTTTTTAAATTCATTTATTTACTAAATCTTTAAAATATGAACTAACAATAAGTATTAAAATCTTAATACTAAATATAAGTTATTTAAGTCCAGCCAAGTCTGGACAAAAACGTTTTATTTTGCGTGAATAATATCGGTAGAATCACTGCATTTCACATTCTGATGGTGGCAAGGATATCCCTTTTTATCAACCGAGCGTGACGCCGCCAAAATTAAGTAAATTGTGTGCAAGAGGATTTGGGTGTAGTTCCGGTTTATTGATATACCTTATCGCTTACTTAGAGAATTCGTCTTTTACCAGTGGATTACTCAGATCCTTGTAAATTCGTGAGTTTCTTACGTACCATGGAGCTGCAGTAATCGTTCGAAGAATTTGGTTTTGTCGTCTTTAAATTTTTTAAATGTTAGATGTTGAGGCAGTTCCCAATAATTGGGTTCCGTAGCACCATACATGCTACGGAATTGCGTTGTATATCAAAAGCTTGCAATCCAGTTTCAATGTTGAATTTCCGCTTATAAGCCAAGTTTGTTGTCAGTCTCATTGTTTCTTTCATTTATTGACATTCACTGTATGTAATCCAGTAGCATTAATAATCCGTTTGAGAAACATTGATAAGCCCACAGTCACAAATAGCTGAAATTTAAAAACTTGAGTGCTTTGAGTTTAAACGTGTATGTATTTAATTCATACGTTGGTCTGCGAAATTTTTTATAACTCAACAAATTGTCAGGGAGGCAGATCTATTTTTTATTTTCTTAATAAAGTGTTTTATGCTTTCCACACTGAAAGTGTACTAGGATCATGGGGATATCCTGGTAATACTTCCACGTTGACGGACAAACCAAAAATTCACTGTTCCAAGTTCATGGTCATTAATTGGTGAGACCTGTTCGGCGTAATGTATTATTAGTTCTTAAAACTGACTGAAGCAACCATAGACGATTGTTATAGAACGTATTTTTTTATCTTGGACCAGTACTCAGGGGACAACCCCTACATATGCAGTGCATTGTACTGGAACTAGGACAATAGATTGTGAGAAGGAGGAAAGGGGGAGTAATGTTTGTAATGTTAACACACGGAACGACCAAAACAAACATTATCACAACATTTACTCGTAGAATGTTGAAATTAAATTAAGTAAAATTAATGCATTTGGGCCGAGGATTGAAAGACAAACGCCACAATACAACGAGAGACATAATAAAGTGATTTTACAGCATGATTGCCATGACCCCATGTTGCGAAAGTGGTCAAGACTTATTTGGAAACGTTGAAATGAGAAGTTCTACCCATCCGCTGTACTCTCAAGATATTGCTTTCTTGAACTATCACTTATTTCGATCATCGGCACACAGCCTGGCTAACCAACACTTCCGATCATATGGAGAAGTAAAAAATTAGATCAATTCGGGGATTGCTTTAAAAAAGTACTATTTTTTCAATGCAAGATTCGTACGGTACCCGTTAAATGGAAGAAAGTATTGGCCAGTGATGGGCAATATTTTGAATTATAAATTTGCGGAAGCAAAGTTGTACACCTATGTGGTATATATTACCAGGTACACACATGTCGCAACTTGTTACCATATGTTTGTAGCCATATAAGGAAACCCCTCGTTTAAGTGTTAGTGCCTTCTAATCCCTAGTGTATGCGATTTCCCGCCAATTATTGGAAGACAAGGCTAATGAGTTGGTAGGCCGAAGCCCACTAAGAGCATCAGCCCTTAAACCAACTCACCCGTCTAACCAACACCTCTGGCTCTTTACAGTACAGCTGTCTGTTCCAAGACAACAGCACCTCGAACCCTGAACAGATGTTAGCCCCCGAAAAAAGCCATGCACCACACAATTATTAGGGATAGTAACTCAACCTTCTTGCGACTTTAGGTTTAACGTCAAGGTAGGCAGCTCAACCATAATCAGCCCGGACTGAACTGTATGAAGAACTACCAAGAAGCATACTGACCTCATTTCTGCCAATTTATACCCTATATATAAGATTTCATTAATTTTTTTATGCACAGAAAATGTTTAACTGTCTTCAACTTCACACGTGAACGGATTTAGAGTATTCAAAGAATTTTTTTCTTGTCGCAATAGTTTTAATTTATATCCAAACGGAGAAAGTTGACTGAAGCTTGTATAGCAGGGGTTTTAATGGACAGATCTATGTTTTTTTATTTATCTATCTATTTTGGACCCCTACATATGCAGTGCATTGTACTGGAACTAGGAAAACAGGCTATGATGAGGTGGAAAGAGGGAGTGGTGTTGAAGGAGGTTTAACTTCAGCGATAACAACACGAAAGACTAAAACAAACTCCATTGCAGCTCTTAAAATGTTGAAATTAAATTAGTAAAATCTGATCAGTGCCCAGTGTACATACCTTCGACACTGCTCAGAGTAGCAAAATTTATTCCAACCCCTTTCACGCTACAAGGTAATGAAATGCATTCCGAAAATTTTCGTTTTCATACCTTTCAGAAAATTATAGAATTTAATGTACATTTTCAACACACTTATATTAGTTTTACGTGTACGAGTATGTTTGTCTGTTTGTATGTTTTCCACACTCGAAACCCATGCCATATGAGTGATTTTTACATATATAGATAAATAAAACTGTGTTGCTGCCTTACTGCGAAAATTGGAGTTGCCGTATTGGTTCCGTGGAGGTGGGGAAAATTTTCACATTCGGTGCCCGTTTTTGCCGTGGAACATGCATCTGAACTATAAACTTTAGCGCAAAAATTTTTAGTTTGATATCGAAGCGTGTTTTAGTTGTTAGAACTATATTTACTTTGTAGAACAGACTTACTATAGCTCTACATTTTTCCTTCTCTCTTCATAATTATGATAATAAGTCTGACTAAAAGTAGTTCGTAGTTGTCGGTGTAATAAAGAAGTAAATATAAATACAGTTTATAAACAACTGTTCTTCAATACAAAATATGTATGTAAGCCACATGATATGGAGCTTAAATAACACATTTTTAGCCCAACCACCTTGTGTTTAATATACAGAAAGAAGTTCTTTTATATATTTTTACAGGGAGCAAAGGAGCGTAAAAGGAGAAAACACTACGTAGCGATTGGCGCCTGTCGGACGGCCGCCACAAATCAGAGGTAAATTCAGGAGTAACTGCAAAAGTATGATTATTATGATGATGATTACAAAAACAGTAATAACAGCAAAAGTTAACATAATAACACACTACCGTATACACGACCTTTGTATGTATGTAAGTGTGTAAAAGAAGCATTAAATAAGAAGCACTAAAAAGGACGCCCGAGTTGTTGATGGAATTGTAAAAGGTTAGAGAAGAAAGTCAGGGGTGATAAATAGCAGCTAGCAAAATCTATGGAAATATATTGCACGTCATCAGGGTAGCACACACTCTTAAGTATGCGATTTTGGATAAATTTCAATCAAACTAAAAGCATTAATTGTAAAATTTTTGTTTTGGTTTATGGCTTGTTTTGTTTTAACTAAATAAAATTTTAAATACGGATTTGAAATAGCGAACATATTATGATTTATTGCAATAAAATAATAAAATTTACAGGCAGTTTACCAATTTCGAATGAAAGTTAATGCGAAAGAAAGCTAGTCATCACATTCGAATCAATTTCGGTTTGTCTATCTCACTATTATTCGTTCGCATCTTCTTATGTATTTTCATTGAGTTTAGACATATGGTTCGCGTAAAAAATGTTAGACGAACCCAAATTAACTTTCTTCCGCTTAGATTGCGAACGCAAGTACGCTGTCGAGATTGCTAAACTGGGTGTTATAGTAATGTAAACTTACATATAACTTACTTTACTTTAAGTTTTTTTTTCTTCTTCATTTTTACTTATCTAGAGATACCTTATAGACCTAGACCCCCCCTTGTATCCTTGATAATTGTTTGGTGTGTGGCTTTTTCCGGGGACTAACAATATCCCGAGGATCTGTTGCCTATACAGCAGATACCAGTACTGTAAGGAACCGGTGGTGATGGTTGACGGGTGAGTTGGTTTAAGGGCTGATGCTCTTAGTGGGCTTCGGCCTACCAACTCATTAAGCCTTGTCCACCATTGATTGCTGGGAAATTGCATACAGGAGGGATTAGAAGGCCCGAACTCCTCAACAAAAAGTTGCTCATATGACCGCAATCATATGGCAAGAATTGCTACCTGTGTGAGTCTGGTAAGCCACCCGTGAATCGTGAATAATTCACTCCGTGGAACTGGTCCATCATCAGATAAGGCCGCAGGGCAGGTCTGATGTAAATCTTTTTCACAACTGTATAGACTTAGAGAAACTTGTTTTCTTATATTTTTAAATATAAACTGAGTTCTAACCTTATAAGGTACTAAATGAAGTATCCTGACATTAATTGAGTAACTCAAACAGTGTGGAGGAAAGAGCAATTTCAATTTGTACATGTTTGGGTTCATGTTGACTGTCAAGAAATGTGATACCAAATATGATATGGCTCGAAGACAATCCAACTAATGTTTCTATTCAAAAATATAGTGGAAATAGTAATTATAGCGGTCTAAATATTCCAATTAAAATTTCTTTTCATTCGAAAGACAACGTAGCGCTATATTGAAAATATTGCCATGTGTTCCTTTGCAATATTGAGGTTTGGTATGCAGTTTAGTGGTTGGAATGGCCCACCATTTGCATAATTACGGCCTTAAGCTAATATAGCATTTTATATTGGCACTGGGAACTAGGAAAATGGATTACTACAACGTGGAAAGAGGGAACAGTGTTTGTGGACATGTAGTTGAACCTATCAAAAGCAACACGGAAAGACCAAAATAAACATTTAAAATGTTGGAATTAAGTTGGTTAAAACTGATCAGTGCCCAGTATATATACCTTCGACACTGCTCGGTCTTATAAAATTAGTCCATTATCTCAGACATTACCAATGAATTACATAGCAAGAACATTCAAAAGAAATTAATAAGAAATATATGTATGAAGAAAACAGGTACGACAGTGAAAAACATCACGATGGAACAGATGAAACACAAAATGCTACTTTAATATCAATTTAACATGTTGGTTTAAGACGAATTCCTGAAATCCGTTCAAGACTTAGATTAGAATAGAAAATATATATTTTTTATCTTAGACCAGTACTCAGGGGATGATGATAGGAAAATCGGTTGTGAGGAGGGGAAAAGTGGGAGTAGTGCTTGTGAACATTTAACTTAAACTTTCCAACATTATAACAGACAGAAAAAACGTTTGGAGTCAACTTATTCCACAGGCGAAGTGTACGGCTGAAAATCGAATTCTCTCTGTAATGCGTAGTACGATTCCCCGGGTAATCGATCACAAATGGATGTGCTCTCGACGATGAACGCGTGTTATGTAAAAATCTGCGAGTTTCGGGAACATGATCCCTAATCTCGTCAGAGCAAAATCCATTGTAGTAACGGTAGAACAGATCTTAAGAATAATTAAATTTCTATAAAGAGATTGTGGTAAGTATAGCTGGTAATGTCTACCCGTTTTCGTTAGAGACACAGAGGTGGCGAATATGCCACCATGCTTAAAAGCGCCTTCGCAGTGGATATATGCAAAAAAAGTATTTCGCTCCCTACAAATATGGGAGTGTAACTACTCAGTGATACACAAACGATCCATTATATTATATGGATGCTGTTCTATAAATCATGGAAGATCATATCGCAGATATGCGGTATGATTTGTTTGAAAATTGAACTCTGCAATATTGTCCAAAAATCGGATAGCTTATAACAGAGGTCTTCTCCAGCAAAATGAAAATTTCGTATAAAACATCGTAATATTTTCTAGTAATATCCATCGTCTTCTTTCACAATTCAAAACAAACACTTCAGTGTCGAAATGTTTTATACACAAAAACGAATACTCTTTTATAATCGTTTAGAATAAACAGAACCACACTCAAGTAGAACAAACTGAAGTAGAATAAAATTGAAGTAGAGTTTCACGCACTGAAGAAATGTTCTACTTCAGTTTTGTTTATAAAATTTGTGGTTGTTCATGGTTTTTGTCTTTGGATTAGTGCACAATAATAATACGCAGTATGCTCATGTGCCAATGTGTTAGCTCTGATGTTTTAGTGCACTCGCTATTTTTTACTATGAGTCATCGTTTGTTTGCTTCATTTGGTTTTTGCTGTGAAACGGAACTCAAGTACTGTCAAACCCTGTCGTAAATGTGTTTCAAAACTATGAAGTGTTTTTTCTGTTTCTATAGTGTATGTTCTGCAGCTGGTTTGTTTTGTTGTTCTTGGAGATACTGCATAGTAGTGAAAGGTGTTTTGTAGAACATTCTAAGCAGCCTTTTAGTTTATAAGGCAATGTTTATCCCGGCTTCAAAAATAGTGTAAACAACACAACATGTGTGAAAGAGCAATCTAAGCACCGTGTATTGCTATTATGAAAAGATAAATCAGCAATTTTTGTGAGATTTCGGTGGTGAAGCTGTTGAATGTCCATTAGTAGACAATGACGTGGATACTAAACAAGTAACGTCATACCTTGTAGAGTTTCTCGACTCTTCAGAGGGATACCTTCTTATAATTGAAGAATTAACGTTATCTTACCAGCCCTATACATAAGAACTCTTATTTCAGCAAAACTCAGTACGGCTACAAATTATACATTTGGGACTAAGTACAGTGACAGTAATTACTATGACTAGAATAGTAATGGAGGTATAAGTATCAATTCCCTGTATTCAAAAATTATCAACCGGTTTGCCATTTCAGTTCAAAATAGCTATGTTTCCCCTGATAGCAGCTCTCGATGGCCATAAATAAATAGTATTAAAATAACAAAATAGTAGTGGTTGTCCCTACAAAGAGAATACTTAGTCAATGTATAGCTGCGATTAAACTTAAAAGCATTGCATGGTGAACGCTGGTGTAAAGTAATAATAAGAGAAATAAATTCATATACAAACAGTCATATATATATATATATATATATATATATATATATATATATATATATATATATATATATATATATATATATATATATATATATATATATATATATATATATATATATATATATATATATATATATATATATATATATATATATATATATATATATATATATATATATATATGTATATATCGGTAGAATCACATATTTAACGTTCTGATGGTGGCAAGGGTATCCCTTCTTCTCCACCGAGAGTGGCCGCCAAAATTAAGTATGCTGCGTGCAAGAGTATTTGGGTGAAGTTCCAGTTTTAATTTAATAAAATTATCAACTAATATATATATATATATTTTACTATTTTAGAATATATTCAAGAATATATATTCAAAATGAGAAAATTCAAATTTGAGAAGAACAAATATTTCAACATTTCTCATCTGAGAATAACAAGATGGCATATTTGTGCAGAGTATTCGAAAGACTACTGCATTTGTACATATAAACAGCACCGAATTTGTCATGCCTGTAGCTACAAGCATTCATCGCTATCATATTGTAGTTTTGCTGCTTGGAAGCATTGTTTTCAAGTCTTTAAAGATATTCGCATTTGAAAATACAACTACAAAGAAAGTCATAATAAAACGATACTGATGATGTTTCATCTTTTCCACATGAAAACTCACGTATGTAATTCAAAATTATGATAATCATAAATTTTATTTTTCTTGTCTTTTTGTGCAAAAATTAGTTTGGGTGCTCTGTTCACAGTGTCAGTGGTTACCACAGTTTGTGTGTTAACTCAGTTGTTGTGGGCACGATGTTCTTTATTCAAAATATCCAAAACTTCTTTACTACGATTAAAATGAGTAAATTGTTTTACAAAAGTAGCCAATTGTTTTGGCTTAAGGCTATTTTTGAAATTTCAAATAAATAAATTTTTTTAGTAGATGTCCTTCGATATCCTTCTGTTTTGAAGCATTTCACAAGATAAATATGTATGTATGTGTATGGATATGACGATCAGCAAATCTCTATATAAAATTGATAGACATCCATTTGTAGAACTCGTATAAACGATTGAAATTGGCGTATACAGTACGCTATCGATATACGCGACTAATTAAAAACTAGAGCTGTCGCGAAAACTAAATTTTCGGATTAACAGTACCAAAATACGTTTCATTGTTCTTTTTTAAGTTTTTTTTTTTTAAGAACAACTAAATAACAACTCATTCAGTTAAACAATGTTTTAGAGCGTTTTCTTGTGTTATAATGCGATAAGCCGACGATTTTTGCAATTTGTAATTAACGCAAATTGTATTACTGAAATCTCCATTTTTCACTTGGCTCTAAAATATTTTGAATTTTTCCATATTAAAATATGTTTATACAACAAATGACAGAGGTAAGCTGATTAAATATAGTATGAAAATCATCTAAAAAGGCTCAACTTTTCGAGAAAATAGTAAGAAGTTCTCTATATCATCAAATAGTATCATGACTTTATGTCCGCATCAACATGGTTTTCGGAAAAAGCGATCAATAGCTGCTGATATTTTATAGCTAACAATTAAAGTAAATCAGGGCTTCCCTAGCAAGAACTAAACGATTGTTATCTACACTGGTTCCTATAAGACGATCGATAGGGTAACTCACGCTATTTTAATTTCCAAACTATCACAAATGGGATTTAGCAATAATGAAATACGCTGGCTTCATTCATATCTCTCCCATAGAACCCAAAAAGTTAAATTAAAAATCAACAACTATCGATGTTTTTTCTGACGTGCTATAAGGTGGTATTGCATTATTCTTACAAATTGGCATTGAACTCTTCTATCAATGGCGTAATAGAGGGTGTCTGGGGCAAGTTTATAGGTTTTAATACGATTATTTTTTGTTTGTTAGTTGCGATGTCGGAGACATTTTTCAAGATTAATGATTCTTACGTAATAACTCGTCGACAATTTCGTTCAAAGCTCACTATTGGGTAAATACGTGACGGGCCGGGTGTAAATTTAATCCGTTCGTGGGTGCAGGGATTCCGCGCAACTGCTTCGGCTATGAATGTCCCACCGCAAGGGTCTAGTCGATCTTCAAGGAGTGGAGCTGGTTGAAAGCGATGTACGTGAAAATCAGCGACTTTCAATACGGACAACTTCCAACAGCGATTATTCATTAAATTTTAAAAAAGGATCTAAAGCTCTATCCTTTTAAAATTGAAATCGTTCAAGAACTGAACAAAAGTAACTTTAATTTACGTAACGAAAACACTCCAACATCGTTTCACTTTTTGTGAAACGAATGTTAAATTATCGACGCATGATTACAGGTTATATATGCCAAGCCTGGGAGCCAATCCATAGTACTCTTCATACACGTGGCTTCAGCAGCATGGGAAGACTGTACATACAGCCAGAGCTTCGATGAATTTGCTTTGGGAAAATATCCCAAAAACTGATCAGTCGTTTTGGAGACGTCTCATGGCCGCCGTGTTCATCCGATCTAACTCCAATGGATTTTGTGAAGGTTGCTACCTCACCGGATCTAACTCTCATGAATGTTTTAAGGTTGCTACCTCAAAAATAGAGTTTATAACGGCAATCCCTAGTCTCTTGTGACTTTAAAGGAAAAAATTTGTCGAGAAATTGGCTCAATTTTAATGCAGCGTGTGGCGCAGAACAGCGCAAACTCCTTCCGGTAGGCCCCTATGTATAATAGTCCTCCTGTTGTCATATCTGGGCCATGTCAGCCTTGATACTCGACAGGTGACCTCACTAGACCATCTCTCTTGTGCGGCCCCAAAAAGTTGACGCTGGACTTGTTTCTTACAGCTCTTAAGCGAGATTCCGACCATCCCATCTGCATCCCTTTGCTGTAGCAGGACGCCGACCTTTACCAGCCCATCTGCTACAATATTTCCGGGCATTTCACTGTGCGCTCATACCCAGAAAAGCTGCAAGTTCGAATGTCTCGCTATCTAATTTAGAGATATCTGACATTCGTATAGAAACCAGCCAGTGCATACAGTGCAGCCTTACTATCAGTACAAATTCGGATATCCTCCCCGAATATTGTAGCACCTTAACCAGTTAGCTGCCCTCATAATGGCCGTGATTTCAGCCTGCGCTACGCTACACTCATTTTGCAGCCTAAAACTCATCCTCCTCACATAAAGGGGGATAAAGATACCCCCACCAACTCCCGAGTGCAACTTGGATCCATCTGTAAAGATTGCAAGCAAGTCCTCTTGACGATCTGTACCAATCATCTCCGAGACCGTGCGTGATAAAGTTACATCAAATCTCCTGTCGGGTAGTAGAGCCGATGAGCAGTACTAAATATTCTCCGGAAAGTTCACTATTCTTCATATTATTGAGGTATGACCATATATCGCTTCCTTCAACGTCCCGCTTGACCACAGCCTGATAGCTGAATTCATGGCTATTTCTTTCACTATGAGATCAGCTGGCAGCTAGCTCAGCGTAGTCAAAAGTACTTTTGATGGCGTAGTGCCGGAAGCACTATCGCATTATCTTTTCTACGATTTTGCAATAGGTGGTTTTTTCCAACGATTTCCACCACATACGTTAGGATGGGCTTAATAACCGTGTCGAATAGCCAGTAGGCATTTTTAGGATTTATTCCCCAGATCTTCCCAATGGCCCTCCTGCACAAGTATAAGGCTATACCCGCCTTTTCTGCCCTTCACTGGACATTTCGCTGCCAGGATAGTTTGGAACCCAGATAGATACCCAGATATTTTGCACTATCTGACAGCTTGGGTTCAACTCCCTTTACGGTTGGTAGAGCAAACGATGGAATCTTGTATCTTCGAGTGAAAATTACAAGCTCCATAAGTAAAGTAAGAACATGCTCCATTATTTTGCAAATGCAAAACCATTTCCACAAGATTATGAACAGATCAAATGTATTTTTGCTCATATTTGCATCGGTTGCACAGTTTGCATTGCCCATCGTGAAAGTACCTTTTTAAGTAAACGCAACTAAACAAAAGCCTAAAAACCAGGCATTTTGTTTATGTAAAAATTTGCTTATGACAAAAGTAATTGGCAATAAAAATTAAAAAGGATGCAAAAAGTGATATCAAGAGCTGTGTAAAAATTGAAGAAACTTAATAATGTAACTTGCGTAAACTTGTATATTGAATTGTGTAATCAAATTTCGAAGATATTTGATTTTGAAAAAAGTTCTGATAGTATTGTCAATAGACAGCAACTCATTTTATAAATAAATATGAAAATACTTAAAAAAAAGGTATCAACCAAGTCGAATTTAGTACCAGGTGGCCTCGTTAGCGTAGCTGATCGACAGCTGTTTTAGGTGCTCATTACCCAACTATCAAAATTTGTTTATGTTTTCATATTCTTTTTCACAAATTTTCATGCGCGCAATTTCATATTTCCTGTATACAAATGTTAACCCATTTGGTGCTGATAGACTTAATTTAGTACGGTTAAATATTAGGCAACAATTTTAAAATTATCTTTTTATAATACACACACACACCCATACACACATATATAGATATATACACACAGTCTAATAACAAACTTGGGGATGAAATGTACTAGTCCAATTTATTATTCAAAATTGACATTTTTAGTATGAAATCTTGGTGGGTGTTCTTTATAGATATTTTTAATAGATATAGTCATTGCAAAATATTGGCGGCTTAGATAATATAAGTACATATATAGATATAGAGTTAAAATATGCAAATTGTACATTATTATTTTCGCCAACTAGCTGTTTAATCAAATATGGCACTATGGGCTCCATTAAAAAAATTGAAATAAATGAAGTGAAAAATGAAATAAAATAATTCGCTGCCAATGAAAACAATTTTTGAAACTAATATGTATTGAAAAAAAGCAAATGTTGCTTTCGAAATTTTCACTTAACTACAAAAACCCTGCTCCACCCATTTATTATTTCTTTAATGCGTTTATATATGTATGTTCATTTTGTATACAATGAATAACAAAAATTAATTGTTTTGTTGATTGCTTCCAGTTTCATTTCGACAGTAATGGGTTAATCGTGCTTTTGAAAATAGATACACAATTTGAATACATTTCATTTCAGCGGTGCCGCTTACTCGTAATTATAAAAATGTCTGATAATTTTTGTGCAATTAACTTTTGTCATAATTCCTTTATATAATTAAAGGCAATATATTATTTATAAAGGCAATATATTTATCAATCGAAAATTAATCATTGTTGTTAACATTCACGTTTTCGAAACTCATTTTCGTAATCTGACAGAACTTGTTCTGAAGTCTTTAAAAATTTTGTTAGGCATAAATATAAGGAGTGATTTTTTTGCTATTATCTTTTTGGCAACACTAGTTTTGACAGCTCACGCACGTTTTGTATCTTGTGTCACTGTCAAACATCTTCAGTTTGGTCTATAATTTAATCATGAATCGTCTTACAAACGAACAACGCTTGCAAATTATTGAATTTTATTACCAAAATGCGTGCTCTGTTAAGAAAGTTCATTGCGCGCTTCTTCCATTTTATGGTCAGTTTAATCGATCTACTGAGGCTTCTATTCGGGCTATTGTAAAAAAATTTTCCACCAAATTTACATTGTTGGACATTAAACCACCAACACGCTTACGTAGAGTGCGAACTGAAGAAAATATCGCAGCCGTATCGGCCAGTGTTGGTGATGACCGTGAATTATCGATTCGGCGCCGTTCGCAGCAATTGGGCCTCTATTACTCCACTACGTGGAAAATTTTGCTGAAGGATTTGGGTGTGAAGCCTTATAAGATAGAGCTGGTGCAAGAATTGAAGCCAAACGACCTACCACAACGCCAAATTTTTGGTGAATGGGCTCTTGAAAATTTAGATGAAGATCCACTTTTTTATCGAAGAATTGTGTTCTGCGACGAGGCTAATTTCTGGTATTTGGAGTGAAGAGTAGCCAGATGCATTGCAAGAGCTACCAATGCATCCACAAAAAACAACCGTTTGGTGCGTATTATGGGCTGGCGGCATCATTGGGCCGTATTTCTTCAAAGATGATGCGAATCACAACGTTACTGTGAATGGTGAGCGCTACCGTGCGATGATCACAAACTTTTTTTTGCCCAAAATGGAAGAGCTTGACTTGCATGACATGTGGTTTCAACAAGACGGTGCCACATGCCACACAGCACGCGAAACAATTGACCAATTGAGAGGCGAGTTCGGTGAACAGTTTATTTCATGCTTGGGACCAGTCAATTGGCCGCCCAGATCGTGCGATTTAACGCCTCTAGACTATTTTTTGTGGGGCTATGTCTATAGCGACAAGCCCGCTTCGATTGACGCACTGGAAGCCAACATTGCCAACATTATTCGTGAGATACCGGCCAAAATGTTGGAAAGAGTATGCCAAAATTGGTTTAAGCTGATGGACCATTTGAGGCGCAGCCGCGGTCAACATTTGCATGAAATAATCTTCAAACATTAAATTATATCGACCCAACTATCGATCCAAACAAATATTTCATGCATTTTTCTAAATTTTATGTGTTTTTTTTTTAATTTCTGATAGTTCTTATAAAATCACCCATTATAATAAAATAATAATAAACATGTATATGATTCAATTGTATTCAATTAAAAAGAATCTGCATTTCTTTGAAAAAAAATCTACCCAAAAAATAATTTTCTACATGTATATGCACCTCCAAAATGTATTTATATTTTATATTAAAAATAAAATCAATTATTAATCTTACTCTGGTTAATTTATAAAATTTTTAATAAGTTTCTAATTCCAATAATTTTTTTGTTTCCTTGATTGGTCCAATTTCTTATACCTTCTGTAGCAAAAACAGTTTTCAATCATTTAAGTTTGCTAAAGATTGTTTCCACTTAATATATTCAAAAGTGGAAAAAAGACAATTGATTATTATTACAATTTAAATATTTTTTCTTCTTTAATTTTTATATTCTTAAAAAATCAAAAAAATTGTAACTCTTCGAATTTTGTGTAATATCGAGTTCCTTTTTTTTTTTTTTTTTTTTAACTTCATTATTTTATTTATTGAATCTACATAAAAAAAAATGTAATGACAAAATCTTAATACTAACAAAAAAAATTATGATTAAAGTCCTGCCAGTGCTGGACGAAAATTTATTTTTATGCGAATATTCGCATAAAAATATCGAGTTCCTAACTGTGGAAAATTAATTTACGTTTCCGGCAATACTGATTTGTTCAGTAGAATTTAAGGCGAATTCAGTATGTTTTTGATGGATGGGTAATATTGGAAAAGGCGAACTGCATGTTGTTTTTTGTGTTGTTGTATTGTTGTTCTAATAAGGATACCTGGTACTTAATTCACATTGTTATCAACAGTTAATTGTTTTAGATTTTAAAGCAATTTTTAATAATTATGAAACAAATTTATGTAGTTTTTGTGAAAAAAAAAATGATATTAACTGAAAGGCAAACGTTTGCATATTCATATATTCAAAATTGTGCCAAAATATAGTGACATAAGTATATAGTATTCAGCCAAGTTAATTTAATTAAGACAAAAATACGGAACTCTTTAGAAAATTAAACAATTCAAGACATTCTTTATTATAAAGACTAATTAAAATGAAATCCTTCAAATTTTTTACGGATAAATATCCGCATTATTCAATTCGGAAATATCCGCATTATTCAATTCGGATATTTATCCTTAAAATTTTCGGAATGTATGTAAGTGTAATTAATTAAAAACTAAATTCAAACATGATATCTTAAGCTTGCATCAAAAATTTGTTATACGAGTATTTTTAAATAAAAATTTAAAATATACTAAAAATTTTGTAGATTTTTTTTACGATATTTCATAACTAAAATGACGATATTTTCAAAAATTATCGGGATTTTGATGAGTTCTTCCATATTTTTTCTGGCAGCCTTGCCTGTCTGCTATTTAGCTTCGTAAACGCAGAACCTCTGTGTAAATTACCAACAGGTGAATTACAATTTGTTATAAAAAAAATTTTTTATGCAATTTTTTCAAATTACAAGTAAATAAAATTTATATTAACTCACTATTTAATCGATGAAATCAAGTTGAGCTTTTAAGAAATATTTACTACCGTTATTAGTTAACTACAATAAAGAGTAGATAGTAAATTATTATTCAATATTTATTATTGAATTAGAAAAACATTAATATCGTAAGCAAATATTGATGATCATTAGTGGAAACCAACTCAATATTGTAAAGAATTTAATAAAGCAAGTTAAAATAAAACAAGACTACAAAATAATAACTTATGATACAAAAGTTGAAAAAAATGTATCAATTCTGTTTTGTTAGGCGTCCATAAAGCATGTTCGTCATGAAGAAAGTAAAAGCTTCAAGCTTAATTTAGTTTGATGTTAGTTGAGAGGCAATATTCTCACGACCTTTACTATTTCAATTACACTGATACTCTTAAAATTGTTCAGGGGCAATTATGTACCAATTAATATACGAGTATTGCACTCTGGCATATTCGACCACGTGATATTTGGATAACAATTTGTTATCAAAATATCAAATGGTTATCGAAATATTGAGAAATAAAAGATTTTAAATTGTAAATTTTTTATAAAAAACAAAAAACAAAGATCTGAAGCTGCAAAAATTAAATTTATTTAACAAACGAAGATCAAATAATATTGAGATAGAATTTTCATCGTTTATTTTGCTTGTTCGTTAAGGATTGTTATTTGGATATTAATCAGTTAAAAATACTTACGAAAATAAGTTCTTAACTACAGTAATACTTTTATGTCGCCAACTTAACATTTTCTGTTTAATATAATTTTTATTTAAACAAATCAAATTAATAAAACAATAATCTCTTGAAACAATGTTTTGTTGTGTATCAAATACTTTACAATTTTATTTCTGTAAAACTTTGAATTTATCACGTTCTTTTTGAACATCAAAGAATAACATTACAATTATATTTGTTTTCCAACTATGATTGAGCGTTTGGCTTTTATATGAGTGTATTAGATAAGTTTAGATTTTGTCTAGAATTTAAAAACAATTCATGCGTACATATTTATATGGAGAATATCATGCCGCACTTGAGCGTTTTCTTTTCTAAAAAAATGTTACAATTATTCTATCCTTTGTAGGTTCTTTTCTTAAAAGTAGACAACAGTTTAAATCAAAAAATATATATTTTCTTTTGTATATATGCTACATAAAAAGGGAAAATAGATGACGCAAGGCAGCTTTATACAGGTAGTGGCAGAATTACAATAAATACAACACCAACAAACATCAACATGTATTTTTTTGGTAGAATTTACGAATTTTGACAACTATTCGTAAATTCCACCAACAAAATACATGCTGATATTTGTTGGTGTTGTATTTATTGTAATTCTGCAACTACCTGTATAAAGCTGCCTTGATATGACGCATATTTTGCCCTGAAATTGAAGTATGGGGTGAGATATTGCCCTTTTGACTACTCCATTTGTTGACTTATATTGAATAATTAATTGATAATATTTCAAAAACAAATATAAAAGAGTAAAAAAGGATGTGAACGCATTAATTTGTATGTGTTTTAAATTAGTGATGGAAACGTTTTTTCTACATAGTAAGTTTTCATGTGAAAGCGCTTCAAAACTGAAACGCAAATTATACTTTATTACCTCATAGAATTTTTGGTGATCTTTTATTAATGTAAAACATATAACATTTCTTAAAAATCAGATTAGCATTTAAGAATGTTGTCTAATTTCATGTAACATTTTCTTCTTTGGAAAAGAAAACGCCACATATATACCTAATGGTGATATGACTTCATTCGAGGACTCGCACTGCGAGCTTTTTTAAGGCATTCAAACGTAATATTTGTGTGTGACTTCAATTGTAACATGTTTAACACTGTTACGTCTGCAAGAACGAGATCCTTGTGCTTGAGAAATAATCTTTCCGTTTTTCGCAACTCTTTACCATCTCATTTTGATAAGAATCATGTTAGAAATGTGTAACTAGTCTGTTACTGTGATCATATGCAATGTCCTTTTATTTCTCATCATGACTTAATTTTTGCGTTGTTTTCTCTTCAGGTTGAACGGTCTGGAAAAAACATTTCATTTCGTGAAATGGAATGATTTGGTTTTATGATTTTAATTTTTGTTATAGTGATGTTGATCAGCAATTTGCGAACCTTACGACGCTCACTGAATCATTGTTTTTTTGTGTTCCGAAGTGGTTTATGCGAGATCTCTTCGGGACATAGCTTGTCGTTTTTATAGGCACAATCGTTCTATTCAGAGCTGAAAGAAATTTTGTAAATTGCGGAATAAGGCATTTTTCGATGTAATTTTTGGGTCTGCATACTTCGGGTATCTATAGTCTTTCGAATGAGGCTGGCATTTTTGTTGAGGATTTTGTTATGAAGTTGATGTTGAGGCTTTTAATGGCTTCTTTGTGATTGGGTCCATCTCTGATGGCTTGGATGGTTTCCCGTTTGACGACTTTTGAACGATACAAAGGCTTTTTCTTTTCGATGTGTCACTGAACCTGAGTTATGGGAGGTATTGCATAAGATTAGATCTCTGTCAGCGGGGGTTTATAATATATCAATACGTTTTGTTAAATTAGATATATCTTTATTTTCTAGGATTGATGAATAACATATTAACTAGGGCTATTTTCCTTTCCCTGTGGAACACTGCTCGTGTTGCACCCTTTCCAAAACCTAAAAGTGGCGCGGGGAGCTGAAAATCTTATCCCATCCAAATTCCGGTACTGTATATAATTTTTGAACAAATTTTAAAAGTTCAGATATTCACTGCGATTTATACTCTCGAAGCATTAAATCTCACTAAGGTACTGCTATTATTAAGAAACTCAAAGAGGAATTTAACTTCTACAGGACTATGTGCCACTTAATTTATTTTCTGCCTGACAGAATGCAATTTGTATCGCATAATAACTCAGTTTTATGCTATATGCAGTAGTGTAGCGACTACGAAACAGTTAGTTGTCCCCCCGCTAAAGATTTGATTATTAGTTTTCTTGTCTTCTTCAATCAAAAATTATTGATCACATCTAATATGTATTGCAAAAAAAATCCTTCTTAAGAAATGAAAAATTCTAACTAAAAACACGATGTACAAATGTACAAAAACCAAAAATCTAATTTATAAAATTATAAAAAAGTTCAACAAAAATTCAGTCTATTCATTGACGTTTCTCAAGCTTTTTAGAAATGGGTTTGATACACAAAATAAAGTTAAGCTTGCCTGCAAGCACTCACAAGCTTCTGGAAAGCTACTTTTATGGGCAGAAATTTGTTATCAGAGAAGACGATGTTATAACCTCCACCCAGCCAATCGAAGCAGGAGTCCCAGAATGTAGCAGTCTGGTTCCAACTTTATATTTGATTTACGCCTCTGGCATGCCAACGACATCCAGAATCCATACTCCAACTTTTGCAGAATTCTGAGAGAGCACCGCCTCAACGTCAAACATTGAGGAAATTCAGAGGCGATAAAATCAGCTCCATGGTACATAAAAAACTCACGAGTTCACAAGGATCTGTGTGTTCCACTGGTAAAAGACGAATTTTCAAAGTACACGGGAAGGTGGAACTTTACTTAAAGCCTTTTGCACGCAAATGCCTAATTTTTGCGACCACACTCGGTTGAGCCATCATCAGAGCGTCAAATAGGTGACTTCACCAATATAGTTCCCACACAATAAAACTTTTTGTCTGGCATTTGCCGGACTTAAGTAAACAGCACTTTTTTTAGTTTTATGTTTAGTATTAAGATTTGTTAGATTGTGTAAAACTACTAATTTCTTTCTTTGAGCTATTAAATGACAGTTCAACATTTAAAAAAAACCCTGAATAATTCGAATTGCATTGATAGCAATTCTGAGATCGAATTGAAGATTGGAAAAAAATTTGTTTGTCATTCACTGCTTGTTTAGACTAAATAACCCTCTAAATGAATCCTCTGTCACTAGGACTTCCTCTTTTACGAGTAGGCGATTACGTTTTTTGTTTTTAATGTATTAACTTTTAACTTTAAAAGCAAGAACACACATCCACACATATATACATATATATGTATGTACATGACAAAAGAAATTAAAAAAAAATATAAATATATTTTTTATTGTTATACATAAATTTCGAATGAATGTCTAAAAATCAAACACCACATGGGATGTGTGATGCTGACGTATTAAAAGCCTCCAACAATAGAAGACTAACAACATAAAAAGGGCAATCAAAAGTCACCCATCGATAGAGCGGCTCATCTGAATGGAGGTATTCGAAACACAATACACCCATATGCATAAAGAAATGAATTCCTTTGTTTGATTTTATATATTTTTTTACATTCATCCGTGTGTTTCTGTATGCCTATTATTTATGCACATGGATAGCATAGTAAGGTTTGCTGAGAAATCACTTTTATTATTTATCAACGTTATGTATGGCTCTTATAAAGGTGTCTTTTACAATAGAAATTATGAATAGGTTTTGTTTTTGGATTTAATACGCATTTCGTCGAAGTTACAAAATTAAATTTAATATCCAATATTGTCATGAAGTCAAAAGGCAAAAGGTAATAATACATCAAAAGCCCTATTGAATTTTCGCGAAAACATCTAAAAGATTTTATATTAGATTTGACATTTATTCAATTTCAAAAATAATATCAGGCAGTATTAAAAAATTAAAAATAGGGGAACTTACATTGCAGAGACTTAAAAATATCCTTAATATTCACATTTCAAAGAGTTTTTTATGCATATATTGTTGTTTTAGTTGCTTTTGAAGATAAAAGTTGTAAATTTGAGCATGTTGCAGAAAAGACATAGTCGAGGTGTTCTGCAAGCAGAACCATCCGGGGGCCATGCTGACCCCCGTTCTGCCAATTTATACCCTTGTTAAGGGTTTCGGAAGCCAACACAACAGAAGTCATGTGACTTCCTAGAGTTTTGTTTGTCGCACCAAACGAGGGACCCCTTCCCCTCTCTTCACCGAAAAACAGAGCGCCTAAGTTAGGAATACGCCAAAGCAAAACCTGTTCCCCGGGGTAGGCAAATTGCGTACAGTAGGAATTTTTAAGATAGAATCTTTTCACATTGGTTTTATTCATATGGCTACAAATATAAGTTAATAAGTTGCGAGTGTTGCAAGCTACATTGGGGCGCTGGTAAGCCGTATAATAGTTCACCCCATGCAACTCCCTCACCGTCAGATAACGCCCTAAGGACATAAACTACACATACGTCCATTCGCTGGGATACGATAGAGTGAAGTCGTGTTTTTTGTTACTGTGCAATATTATATGCTGTTTTTGTCTGATTTGTCAATTTAATTTGACTGTGTCTAGGCTTGATCGTTTCGACTGGTGTTGTGCTCTTGTAATATTGTGAAGTGTGGTGGCTGCAACTTGGGAGAGTGCAATATATCTAGAAGTTTTATCTGAATCATAAACAAAAAATTTTTTATCTATACATAAAACTTTCAGCACAATATATTACAACGCTGCCTACTATTGAACTTTTTATTCAAGTAAAACACAACACTGTTTACAGCTCCATCTATGCTAAAGTAGTTGAACTTAAACAAGTTTTTTCTGGTTTGTGTCATTGCTATCATAAGCTGTGTCCCGGTGTTACCATAATCGTATTTTCCTTTGAAAAAATAAATTGCTGATCATAAATAAGTAAATATGGAGTGCGCTAAAATAAACTGTACAATTCCTGGAACGGACAGAATGGTGCCCTGCTGGTTATGTTTCAAGCAGTTTCATTTGAAGTGTAGTGGGCTCAAAGCCCGGGATGCTGATGCTTTAGCTGATCCGCAAAAATCTCTTCATTGGACTTGCGCCAGTTGTAAAAATATAAAAGTCGATTTTTATAACTTTTTTAAAGACTCTAAACAGGACTTTGACTGTATACGCAATGAGTTTTCGCTGCTTCAAGCGAAATTTTCGAAATATGGAGAGTTATTTACCAAATATACTAATTTGGAAAAATTTGTGGGCTCTCAACACGATATTTCGCCTGGTCGGAAAAAGACGGTAACAAGATCTACTGCATCTCTAAATTTAGCTTCTGTTCCTGAGTCTGACATTGCGCTTCCGGTCACACCGCATGCTATGCCTTCAACAGTTGAGGTACGTAATGATTATGACCCTAATCTTTTAGACGTTAGGGGTATACCATTGCCGATTATAAGTAACGAAATTTCTGCAAATGTAGCCGTTAATGCAAAGTCATTAGTTTGCACTTCTCCGGTTCCAGTAGTATCTGTCAACAGTCAACAAGAACAAGAACTTGAGGAAAATTTGAGTGAAAATCCTATCGTTCCAAATACGCACCTAGTTGCTCCTAAACCGTTAAGGGTTATACCACCGAACAGGCATATCTTCGTATCAAGGCTGGCTTCGGAAACGTCTACTGAGGATATAGAGTTTTATATCAACTCGAAACTTCAAATTACAAATGATATATCCGTATTTAAATTTTCATACTCCCGTCCAAGAGCTATAACTTCGTTTAAGGTTACTGTTCCAGAAAATTTGTTTAAATATATACTGGAGCCTAGTTTTTGGCCAGCGAGTACTTTGGTGCGTGAATATATTTATAAAGAAAATAGACGAAATACGGTGCGTCTACCTGCACCAACTAATCAAAAAAACTAATTGCATCAACTGATCTGCCAAGCTATGCTCTTTCTCCTTGCCCTACTAAATCCGGGTTAAAGATTTTCTTTCAAAATGCGTCTGGAATTCGCACTAAATTATTGGACGTCTTAAATTTTACAGCTCAAGCTGATTTTGAAGTTATCATAATTGTTGAAACTTGGCTAATTGCAGATATATCTGATGGTGAATTTTGTGACTTAAATCTATATCAAGTGTTTCGTAAAGATCGTGATCTGGAAAGTTTGTGTAAATCTCGTGGTGGTGGTGTGTTTATTGCAGTTAAGCGAACACTAAATGCGAAGCTCGTTACTCTATTTGATAGTAACCCTGTTTTGGATCAACTTTGTGTCTGCATAATGAGCTTTGAAAATTTGTTTATTTGTGCTTCTTATGTCCCACCTAAAAGTGACGATTCAGTATATGCTGCCCACGCTTTTAATGTGGTTCATCTGGCTGATACAGTTGGTGCAGGAAACCTCTGTGTACTTGGGGACTTTAATTTGAGTGATGTTGGTTGGAGCAATATGTTTAGTGATGGTTATCTGTCGCCTATAAATGTTAATAAATCGCATGAGATTAATCTTCTTGACTCGTTTTTAAGCCTGGGTTTAGTGCAAATCAATTCTTTTCTAAATAAATTGGACCGGATACTTGATATAATTTTCGTTCCTGAAACACTTAAATACTCCTTAACTGACTGCCCGTTTCCTATGTGTCCAACGGATATGCACCACATTCCATTGATTTTGGTATTATCATATTTTGAATTTATTCCTATTTGTAAACATGATAATATTAAGTATAACTTTAATGCTTGTAATTATGTCAATTTAAACGCTCAAATCACTGCTGTTAATTGGGAAAATCTATTTAATACTGAAGACTTAAGTAATTGTTATAATATTTTTATAAATACCTTGAATAACTTAATCGATCGTCTTGTTCCTCGTTTGGCACAGAGAGCTCATAAGCTCCCGTGGTATACAAAGGGACTAAAAAAGTTAAAAAATCTCAGAAACAAATTTTATAAAAAGTTTAAGGTAACTGGTGATGTGCATGATAGAGCTCTCTACGAGCATTCTATGAGGGAATTTAACTTCCTTGACAAGTTTCTATACAAGCAGTATATATTAAATTTCGAAACTTCAATAAAAAGCAATCCGAAACGTTTCTGGAACTTTATTAGGTCTAAAAAGTCGAGTTCTGATTACCCATCTGTTATGCATTTCAACACAATAACATTAAGTAGTGGAAATGGTATTGTAAATGCATTTTCACAGTTTTTCCAATCTAACTTTGAAGTTGCCAATGACTATATTGATCAGAATGTTTTGAAATTTTTGCATCCGTGTGTTGACTTTGGTTTTGTTCAGCTAACTTCTGATGATATACTGAATAGTATTAAGAATATTAAGAGTTCTTGCGGTATTGATATCGATGGTCTTAGTTCGCTTTTTATAAAAAAAGTATCGCAAAGTTTGGTTCTTCCTTTGCGTTTTCTTTTTAATAAATCCTTGGCTGAGGGATATTTTATTGATAGATGGAAAGTTGCCTCAATTACTCCTGTTTTTAAAGGAGGTGATAAAGCTGATGTTACTAATTACCGGCCAATATCTAAGCTGTCAAATATTTCAAAACTTTTTGAACGCATTATTAAAGAAAAAATGCTGTTTTCTATAAAGCGTTATATCTGTGAAGAACAGCATGGATTTTTACCTGGTCGTTCCACTGTTTCCAACTGTACGGTTTTTAATCATTTTTGTATTTCTGTCTTTGAGAGACATAAGCAAGTTGATGCAATTTTTATGGATCTATGCAAAGCATTTGATAAAGTATCACATAAAATACTACATCTTAAGCTATCTGCAATTGGCTTTTACGGTACGTTTCTCAGTTGGCTCAGTTCTTATATTTCTGATAGGAGATATACTGTTGTCCTTGAGAATTTTGTGTCTTTGCCCTACACAGCTTCCTCGGGTGTACCCCAAGGTAGTATATTAGGGCCGTTACTTTTTCTAATTTTTATAAATGACATTGGAAATTGCTGTCATGGGTCTCAGTTTTTATTATATGCTGATGACCTCAAAATTTTTAAAGAAATAAAGTCAGAGAATGACTCGCTATCGCTTCAACTTTGTATCGATAGAATATCCTCTTGGTGCGATATCAATAATTTGCCTTTAAATGTAAATAAATGCTGCCAAATGACCTTTCATAAGCCAAATATTAGTAACGCTAAAGTTTTCGAGTATAAATTAAATGATAATAATTTAAACGTTGTAAGTCAAATGTTGGATCTGGGTATTGTGTTGGATAGTGAACTTAACTTTAATGCGCATCTTGACTATATTATACCTAAAGCTTATGCTGCCTGTGCTTTTATAAGAAGAAATTGTAAAGACTTTTCAGATCCTGGTACTTTAAAAACCTTGTATACTGCTTTTGTTCGTTCTAAATTAGAGTATTGTTCTTTCGTTTGGAACCCTTTTTATAATGTACATTCCAATAGAATTGAAAGAATACAGAAGAAATTTGTTAAATTTGCACTTCGTAATTGCCAAGTAATGCTAATGTCAAGTTCGTATAATGCTCGTTGTTTTCTTTTGGGCTTGAAGCCATTGTATGTGAGACGTACTATTCATTCTGTTATAATAATTTATAATTTGATTAATGGGATTATTGATTGTGAATACCTGTTAGAGTTAATTAAATTTTGTGTACCATTTAGATATTTAAGATCAAAAAATTTATTTTATATTTCAACACGTGTTACTAATTATGCTATGCGGGAACCTATATTACGTGCTTTGAGCACTTTAAATAATATTAATAATATTGTAAATGTTGATTTTTCACTTGCACTTAATGATTTTAAATTGTTACTAGATTATAAGGATTTATATGATTTACTATTTAATTAAGATTTTGTCAGCCTGTAAGGGTTTTATTCCATAGGCATATTAGAAATAAATAAAAAAAAATAAAATAAATATGTTGACACCTTTATATCCCAACAATCTAAATAAATTATTGAGAATATAAAAATAATAACATTTTAATAATACCTGTAAAAACACAAAAAAAGCACACGTCTCTACTTTTTTTACACCTTTCAAACAAATGAACACGTATTATTAAAACATTTTTCTTTTTAAATGCTCAATAATGTAATTGTTGGAATATACAGTTGAATGTTTGAGAATATCTTTCAACAATTTCCAAAGTCTACAGATGATAAGGGTAGCTCCTATAAAAACAATCTGTTAAAATTTTTTATAATAAAAATTTCTGTTGCGTTTTCTGTTTGTTGTAGCTATTATGTTTTAGTCTTTTTATCATTTAAGTTAGAAAATAAGAAAACAATCTACAAGTAGCACGATTAATTGTATTTTCAAAAATAGTACCGTAGTGTTATAATAATATCCTTCTTAATTTGAAAAGAAAAATCCACATAGATACATATACACACAAATAACAACAAGAATTTATATTTTTATAAATTTAAATACAAATGGTAAAATTTCAAGTAATATGATACCCAACCCCCATCTTTCATCGTTACTACAAACTAAAATGATAACCAACAAAAATTAAGGTGTCTAAAAGGTTATTTTTTTTTTATATGAGAACAGAAAAAATATATCGAATTCATGAAGTCTGCTTACAAGTCCGCATTCGACAAAATTTGAGTTAAGTCCACGAAAAGACGCCGTGATTTTTTTTATTTACTTAAAGTTTGAAAAAAAAATTTCAGAAACAATAATGAGCAATACAAAATATTAGCCGAACTTAAAAACATACAGAGCGGCAAGAACTAAGCAAAGTACCATCAACCAGGTAATCTATTCGAAAGATGCAACAAAACTGCAGAATCATGTCAGATGTCAAAGGATAGGATCTTGTCTGTAGTTAGCAAAATCATTTTTAAGTTGAAACGATGTCTTACAGTATTTTATACATTCATATATTATTCGTTGTTGTACCATAACAACAAACAATTATTTTTTATTAAAGCACTCTAGACAGTATTTAGAAAATGCAAATTTTGCAACAATTTTTTTTTCATTTCTGTTGTAAAATTTTTTTTTTGTTTTGCATTGATGGCCGGTCTTCTAACAAAAGAACAAAAAATCACATATCCCGCATGAAGGCTTTTGTAAGTCACTGCCATATCTGCGGTTGTAGTGAAAAACAAACTATGTTTAATTTTGTTAATTTCGTGTTTATGATGCCAACAGTTATTATATTTTAAATACTTTTTGTAAAAGAATTAAATTTTGTTTCTATAGCAATATGTGTTTAATTGAGTGTATAAGTATCTGCGATTACGACCTAATCTGTCGGTGGACGTATGCCATGACATAAGCTACTTCATGGCTTACCAGCGCCCCGTATGGCATGCAAGGCTCACACAGGTCGGAACTTCTTGCTCAAGAGCTAGGGTTTTCTAATCCCTCCTGTTTCCTAGACAGTCAATGAGAGACAAACCTCCATGAGTTGGTAGGGCGAGGACCATTAAAAGCGTCAGTTCTTAGCCAACTCACCCGACCAAGTATCACTACTAGTTACTTACATTACAGGTATCTAATAAGTAAGACAACATATGAGTAAGATCTCATCTCCACTTCCTTTCTGACAAGACAACGTATGTAAGTATGGGGAAGATCTTATCTCCACTAGTAAGTTCTGAGAAAAAATCAATGAACAAATCATTCAATAACTTTCTGTCTAAAAGAGAAAACCTGCTCACGTTCTGCTTTGGCTAACATTATTTTTACTGCAGATTACAAAACATATTCTAATTGTTTAATTATCGCCGACAAGCCGAATAGACAAGTAGGCGTGGACAGACATAATTCCGTTTTTAAACGTCACCCAAGTGCCATATCGCAATCAAAAATATCTAAAGATGATAAATAATACCACTGCGACAACAGATTTGTCATCGTTCATCATTTCATTTACAAATTAAACCACCATCAATACTCGTACAAACGAGGCTAGTGAGCTGGGAAGAAAAAATATTACAGCCATTCTTGATCTGATTCTTAAGAAAATGTGTATTTCAAAATTAATTTACGTATATATTGTCTTAACCATGTAAAAAACTAAAAATTTTGATGCGGAGACCGCAACTTCAAAAGGAAAAACATATGTATATGATTTTTTAACATACACAGTTATTGATCAAAACCACACTTATTTCGTTTATGCAAAATAAAAATTCAGAGATAAAACCATAGACCACACAATGACAGATAAGCGTGTTAGTGTGTATGCAGGACGAATCCTTGCTGTTTCACTTGTACGAGTGCCGGACAACAAGAGTGACACATGTCAGAAACATAAAAATCTAAGCTAAAGCCATCAAATTTTCGGTATCATCCGTGTGCGAAATGAATATGCAATCTTGTTTCAAAATAAAACGGTCAGAAACTGCAAATAAACACGTATACAATCATTTCAATGCTTTATGACTTTTACATATGTATGTCAACGTGTGTGTGCAGTCCCTTCGTACCTCTGAAACGTTATACCATGATTTATAAAGTTTTTCTTTTTGGCTTAATTTAGAAAAGTTTAAGTTTAGAACTAACAAAGTGTAAAATAAAATTTTCCTCTTTTATTTGGTAAAAGAAAAACTAGATAAAATCTTGATTTTGTGGTTTTCAATTTATCTTTTTGTTTTCGAAACAAACTAAATACTTAATTAAGTTTGATTTTATTTTAGTTTTCGTTATATAAGGGCTTTATAATTTTTTATATTATATATATGTTTTTGTAATTTAATTGAGGTAAAATATTTTGATGACAAATAGCTGCCAGAAAGGACGAATAATTGAGTTAAAGTAAAAAGTGTCATGAATTACTCAGAGATGAATAAGTTGTAATTGTGCAATTGTTCAAATTCCATATAGTCGTAGACACATATATTACGTATGAGTAAATATTTAGAATAAAACAAAATAATGACGATTTTTTCCTAGATAAAGAAAGGAAATGGTGTTGTTATAGAGGTATAGAACTTTGAAAAGGGTTAAAACTAAAATGAGTTTTGTTAAAATTATAAATAAATTAAAAACAATTTTTCTGAGTTTTTTACTCTACGTTTCGTTTTTCGCTTTTATAGTATAATTTATTTGATTAGGCAAATTATTTGCTTCTTTTTCATATTATTTTAATTAATCTAAAAAACTGGAAAAACGTAATTTTAATATCGCAGTATGTTGACTGATTTTTTTACATTAAAATGAAATTTATTTTATTCGTAAAGCTATGTACACACGGTTTTCAGATCTTACAATATTGTCAGTAAAATTGTCTGAAAATGTATTACAATCGTGTAAACTGGCAGAAAAAGTGTTGTCAGAAAAAACATTATCAATCAATTGTTCGACGACAATGTTGTCAGGCATCTGACAATCGTGAAAACACTATTCGTCGGCATTTCCAGATAATTGGCTGGTATTGTAAGCTCAGTTTTAATTGTCAGATGTATAAAATTAATGCACCTGACAATGGCATCATTGTCAGAAAAAAGTTTGATGGGCAACACTGCCAAACAGATGGTTGTTGATATACGTAAGTGACAATGCCTTACAATATGTCTGGCAATTTTTTTCATCTAACAATCTGACAACCGTGTGAACTGACAATTTTTGTTGTCAGATGAATTATTTGTCAGACCATAGTCTGACAATGAAATTGTAAGATTTTCTTACGATCGTCTGAACACACAAATTACTTCTGCGGGACAATTTTTCATTGTCACTACATTGTCAACATGTTGCCAGATCTGACAGCCGTGTGTCCTCTGGCATTAAATTGAAATATCACTTCTGGCATACGACCACCACAACTAGTTCGCATGTACTCTGTCGGCAATAACGTGGCGAATGTTGTTTTCCAAATGGTATTATCGAAGTAGACGTAGTGGTTCGAGCTTGGTGACTTGTTGCGCTGTCTTATTCAAACCACAGCTCCTACATATCATATGAAAAGCTAGTAGTCAGGGAACAAAGCTAGTGTTATATATTGTAGTAATATATATTTTACAATTAAGACCTTTCGATTTCTCGAAATTCGTAGTTTAGTGGATTTGCGCTTCATCCTTGGTTAATGACGCAGTATAGCCAAACACAAACACAGCTTGTTAAAATTTAGACAGGACTTAACTAACAGAAAATATTCAACGGAATCTTAAATTTTCTTACTCTTTATATAAATATAATATTTTCGTTTCAAAATTTGGGATCGTAAGTTGGAAGATTAAAGTTAGAAATGGTTAAATAAAAGCAGAAAACTAAAAAATGTATATAATATTTCACTATCACATATTTTTTATTATTTTTATAATAATAATACTGGTATGGTTCAATTATGTATGGAATAAAATATCAAAATAGCAGTGACCTCGGTGAGGCATAATTGAGGTTCTATGCCAATAATGTGCCGAATTATCTCGTCTTTTAGCTCTTGAATTGTAACATCAAAGAAAGAAGTCCAACGCTGTCAAATCACATGATCTTGGCAGCCAATTGACAGCGCCACCATGTGAGATAACACGGCCATTTAATTTGCATTTGTGTGGCAAGTGACACCGCCCTGTTGAAACCACATATCGTCCACATAATGGACGTGAGAGGTGCAATTGTTGGGCACGATGACGGGATGAGGTGGACGGCTCTTCAACCACACTATCGTGAACAGCAGCTATATTTTGTGCAGAAGGAGATGTACAAACAGGCAGCGGTATTTTCACATCTTCATGGACCTGGTTTATTAACATTTTTGCACGTTTTCCAATTGTACGCACAGTTGGACGTTTAAATTGCCCGGAACGATATGTATTTGATTTGAAGGCCCATTTTCATAAGCCTTAATAACTATAAAGCGAGTTAACGACACTCGCACACAGATACAATTAGGGAAAAACACGTTTTCCATAAAATAGCTTAATTTGCTTAGAGTATGAATATGGCGAAAAGGTAAACAAAATAAACACTATCATGAATAGGAAAATAACTATTACACCGATAAGGAAGCAAACATGTTTCTGCATGAAACATCTTTAACTATGAAAATTACAATTAAGACACAACCATATGCAAACAAATATAAATCATAAACAACTAGATTAAAATAAAATACATAATAAGCATTGAAATTGTAAAATTGATAAACAAGGTGTTAAAGGACATCACTTTTGTCACCGCTCCATCTTCAATTAATGTACCGTCGCTAGCATAAATCCCTTTTTTATGTTTAAATTAAAACAGTACTAATCATATTGTTGATGTTGTACATGCAGTTACTTATGCATGTACTTCCATAAATTGTTGTTTTTATAAATCCTATCTACATTTCTTTTATTAAATATTCGTTTACAAAGTTTACTATTAATGTTAACATCATTTACATACATACTTATATTTGTTGTTCTTTATAACGGACCATATTTGATCATAAATTAATTTCGTGGTCCAAATCAAGAATAAAAAACAGTATTAATGTTGTTGAGTTAAAACTTTAGTGGAATAAAGATCTTATAATATAAAATCTATATTGCATTTTAATTTGGAATTTAAACATACAATACCTTGTATGCAACACAAGGGTCTACTAAAGACACCAAATATTATGATTGTAGTTTCTTTGTTTAAACATAATAATAATTTTAGTATTTAAGAAACTAACTTACATGTTAAGAGTTAAGCTTTAAACACTTAGACGACAACTTCACGGCTACTAAGAAGTTAGCTTCAAATGCTGCCGTCTCGTCAGCAACATAATTATTTTCAAGACAACAGCAGCACTATGTGTATTTAAACAACGCAAATTTCAGAGGTGCCACATATATATATTTTACATGAATAAAATTAAAATTACCGACTGAAAACGTAAAAATATCACATAAAACTGTAAAAACTAATCATTGTTTATTTTATTTATGTGATGTTTATTTCTATTAAATATATCAAACAAATTTTAGTTTTAGTTTTAGTTTAGGGCGAATTCACACGGTGTCATATCACACATAATGTCATAATATTTTATATTATGCTTCGAACAAAAAAGTCAGAAAGTACTCGTAATAAAACTTTTTAAACGGAGTTTGCCGTAACAAAACCGTAAACATCTCAGCTGACTCAAATTTAAAATAATTTATGTCAGAATGCTCACAGAATTCACATTTTTTCATACTAGTACTTTAAGATTTATGACAACCCTTTGAATACCGTAATAGTGTTTAAGTGATTCTTTACTCAGCTAAGAAATTTTATTGAATAAAGACGCATCGCGTCAAAATAATTTTTTTTTACTTTAACACAATTGGTGTTTTATAATTCGCGTGGCTTGATTGTATATCTTTCCATGGTTCAAATTGAGTTAGTCTGCACTTGAGATATGTCAAATGAAATGCAGAAAAAAATTTGACGTTTAGGTATCGTTCACATTCAAGATCGGCCCTTAAAAAAACTTCCATATAAATATAAATATAAACTCTTATAAATATATCAGTATTAACAAATTTGCAATCATTGCAAAGTAATTTGTGTATCCGAAAATTATTTTTGCTTGAGTCTGTCTAATACGTACTCGTATACAATATTGTGCATAAATATATGAAAAGAATTTCAGGTGTGCGCAATTCATCATATTTTGTGTTTATTACGAGTATTAAGAAGGAAAACGCAAAACAAAATTATGACGAACAAGAAATAAAACACCTCCCATTTTCAGGTGCAAGCCAATCAAAATTTATTCCAATAAAACATAAATATACACACAGACACAACAAAAGTAACGAAAAAAATTATATGATAAATAAGTAAATAAACATTTTGAATTATGGAGCCGTAAATTTAGAAGCATGTTTTTGGTTTTTAGTGCAGTAACTGCACAAAACAGGTATTTATTTTTCTATAATTGCAAAGCAAGTGCGCATGAGTTACATTTGTGCATTAAAACAATGAATGCATCCGTTTCTTTTGTTTATCGGTATATACGAGTATATATGTATATATACGATAAACTTTTAATTGTAACCTTAAAACACAATTTAAACTTAAGCTTAGCAAGTAATTGTTGGTCGTAAATATTCATTGTTTTCCACCATGGAAACGTTATTATGGGCCCTTGATGTAAATAACTTTTTTATATAAAACTAGGCATGCACGAAAAAAATGTATGATTGAGACGACAATATTCTATTGTTGAATTTTATGGTGTTGGCCAATAAATGACTGACTCACCACTGTCATGTTGCCAAATTTCTGTACAAAATTTGTTAATAAATATAAAATAATTTTTATGAATAAGGCCAATATTTTATTAACAAGAAATGAAGATTGCATAAAAAGCAAGAAAATGCATCACAACAAAAAAAAAACACACATTTAAAAATAAAATAGTTAATATTATTATTAATAATGTATGTCTATTTTAAAACTTGTATGGAAATATTTCAAATACATAAGTTATATTCAGCAAAATATCGGGCGATTCACCGTAAGGCTTGAATAGGATTTGTTTTGGACAGAAGACGCAAGATTCGTGTCAAAATGTTACGTCATAATTGTTCAGTACCGTTTGGAAATTCATCATAGAAATATTAATACCACAACAGCGTCTCCAAACTCACTGAATACGTTACTAAACAAAAATATCATATTTGGGCTGATGATTAATTCCGAGAGTACCAAGTGCTACAATTATGTCTAGTAAAACGATCGTTATGATGATCCATGTTTCTACAAAAATAACACATATCAGAATGTAACCGTTAAGAGCAACCATTTTCACACTAAGTAAATGGACTGAAAACTCAAGCAAATGTTCTCGATGGGTCTGGTTTCTAAAAGACGGCCCTACAAGCCATACCGCGCATTTAACAATGAACCTGTTGGGAAATTATTTTGGTGAGCATTTAGTTTCAAGTTTTGATACAGTTGTGAAATTGATTGACATCAGCACCTGCCATTACGGTCTAATCGGATGGTGAAGTAACCCCACGGTGTGAATTACTCCCGATTTACCAGTGCGCTGGCGTGGCTTGCTAGACTCACACAGGTCGCAACTATTTGCTATAAGGTTCTAGGTCTATAGAAAAATCCTTGCTTAAGAGTTTGAGCCTTCTAATCCTTCCTGTATGAAATTTCTGAATAGTCAGTGAAGACAACGCTTAATGTGCTGATAGGCCTTAGCCCATTAAGAACATCAACCCTTAACTAACTCACGCGTCTAATCGTCACTCCTGATTTTTTACAGCACAGGTATCTGTTGCAGGACAGAAGATTCTCGGGGGGTTGTTACCCCCCGAAATAGGCATGCACCAATATTATCATGGAAACTAGTGCCACTTCCTGCGATTTTAAATTTAAACCACAGCCAGAATGTTTTAGCCAAGGCAGACACCTCAACCATGATCAGATCCGAGAGGACATCAAGGCAGAATTTCCCGGGCGCTTTGCTGATCCGCGTTCTGCTAATTTCAACCCTTGGTGCGGGTTTCTGAAGTCCAACACAACATAAGTTATGCGGCTTTCTAGAGTTTTGCATGCTACAACAAACGGAGAAGACCTTCCTCTCTATGCACCAGAAAACAAAACGGCCTGGATTGGTCTACGTTAAGGAAAAACCTGTTCCCTGAGGGGAATGTTTTGATACAGTAACTTGATCAGTTCTAGCGCACAATATTACACCTTTGTGTGTATCTACATTTGACGCTTTGGAAGTAAATATTACTCGTATGCTCCAACGAGTTGCACCAAATACAACCTTTCAATTAAACTACTTCAGATGAAGTTATGGCCAACATTTACGTGATATAATTTTCAAACAGTAAATGCCATAAATTTTTCTTACAAATGATTTTTGATATCTTCTTTTAACACAAAATATACATAGAAAAAATTGTATGGTTGAGATGACAATATTCTAAGGGAACATACTAGTTATTATTGAATTATATGGTTGAAGAAAACTAAATAACATGGTTTCAGTCTGAAATGTTGTTTTCTAAACTAAGTACATCCAAGAATCATATTATGCCATGTAACCATATGTTTGGTAAAAGTTTTAATAATATCAGCATGACAAACATATTATGTGATCACTCTCATCTGTATAATTGTTGAAGTCTAAACTACTTTTGTCACGTCCAGTTGGTTGTTGATGGCCACACAATTGAACACATATATACAATTTTTGCAACAATTTATTTAAAAAATTCTTAATTCTTAACAATAAGATATAAAAATGTATACCCAAAAAAGCAATAAGACTTTGACGGCTTCCTAATATCTTAAATATATTATTGGGCCGCAGGTCTGTAAAATAATCATATAATTATATTGTTATCAACACATATTTGCAAATATAAAAATTCTAATACAAACCTCTTTATTTTCATATATTATTATTTATTTATTGAGTAAATAAAACTTATACGTGCATATAGCAAACTCAATTAAAAAATTAAAAAGCTGTTTGCAAACGAAGTATAAAATGTTGCCACTTTAATTGAAAAATGGTAAAAATTACGGGCAGAAACGACTACTCAAAATTTTCCATGGCCCTTATGAGTATTATTAGTATTGATTAAATTATGAAAAAGATGTAGTTCTTTGTTACTCCTTTATTATATTTTAGTAATCAATTGTTGAATTCACAAGCTCAGTCGTATCGTGTATCGATGTATTTGGAGAGACAATTTAAAGCACAAACATTAAACTCACAAAAAGTATACCCAGCGGCGAACACTGCCTACCACATTACTTCTCTTCAATGATGTGTGCAACACTTTGTAATCAATGAATGCTAACTTAGAAAGTATATGACCGTAGTATATGGAATTCCCAAAAATTAATTACGTTCATCTTTTGTATCACATTTATATGTATGTAGTTTATTTTTTAGTTGTAATTCAAACGTTTGCCGGCTTTAGTCAAATCACGTTGCAAAAAATTTTATTAACAAAATTAGTGCTAAAGGTAAGAAATCTTTGAAAAAATTATAAAAAGTGCAAGAAATATAAAATATTTAACACAAAAAGGAAAGAATGCAATAAGCAGAAAATAGAAGAAATTAATTTAATGAAAGACTTATGGATTTTTAAACCAATTCATCTATGAACTTTAAATGTATTTCAAACTTATTAATCTTATTTTTCTTTTCTTCATTCATTTATTTATTTAATATTCAAAATATGAACTAACAGTAAGTATTCAAATCTTAATATTAACATAAAAAGTTATTTAAGGTCACCACCCTATACTAGACAAAAAAGTATTATTTTGCGCCAACAATATCGATAAAATCACCTATTTAACGTTCTGATGGTGGCAACGAAGTTGCCAGTTACTGATATACCTGTGGAACATACAGCTCCTTGTGAATTCGTGAGTTTTTTACGTACCATGGAAATCGTCCGAAAAATTTGGTTTTGTCACCGTTATACGGCTAGTTTAAGGTTTTCAGAAAATTCGTTAATTGACATATCAATATCCTTGTCCAAACTAATTTAGACAATCTATTTTATATATATTTTTTTCTTTTTTATAATGCTGAAAACATGAATTTTACATGAATATAGGAATTCAAATTTTAAATTAATTTCTTATTTTTAACTTATTATTATATATGAATAACTTTATTTAAAGTCCCATTCTAAATGAAGTTACTTTAGCGCAAATTTTAGCAACCCGCTAACTGATTTGTTCAATCCTCATGGGTTATCAATGCAATATTTTCCGCACAACGAGTACTCAAGTTACTCAAGCCAAGTTACGGATAGAGGAACTATCCTCTAGGGGGAACGAAACAGAGATTATAATCGGTGAGTGATATGATGACAAATCTAATGATGGCTCCACTTGCATCCATTCTAAGGGAAATTTTTTTTTTTTTGCAACTCCAAACGCCTATAACTTCTAGGATCTTCGTCGGACTGAACGCCAATAAGTGGGGTGTCCACTTGAAATCACACCTAAGCCCATCTTAGAAACGGTGACAAAAAGCACGCGGTCGCCAGCTGCTAAAGTTCGAGACAAGTGATTTGAAAAAATGTGAATATTGATTTTCTGTTACTAAAAATCGTGGCGGTGAGTAAATCGAGAAAATAAAAATTTTTTCATGGAAATATTCAATGCATTTACGAGTATTTTTTGCTTAGAGATACCCGTCACGTGTGGAGCCTCTACAAGATTTTCCAGGGGATCGTTTGTGTCTTATAGTATGTAGCTCTTAATTTTGAAATAACTGTTGGTTGTCAAATGAGTTTCAGCTATTAACTTTATATTGATTTGCTTTTACATAAGGAAGTGCTCAAGCTAATTTTTGTGTTGGCGGATGCCGTTTGCGTTCCAGAAACATATTTCAAAACAAATCATTTATTTAAAACTGCCTGTAAAATAGCGTAAAATTGCATTTTCCTTCATCATGGTTGTCATGGAAACCGTAAACGTGAAAATAGGCAAATGGTCTCTTGGCTTAAGCTTGTAAACATATCTAATTATTCTATTGAAATATATTTTTATTTTGCAACATTGGTGTTTCTATTATATATCTCTAAGCCATAGAGTAAAACTGGCATTACCGTTGCTCGTGCAGAAAGTATATGAATGTAGTTACAATTTATATCATAGAAGAAGAGATAATCGGGCAACACATAATTTATCGTCAATAATAATGCCAAGAGTTCTTATAGGAGTCAGAGAGTAGCTTTGATCATATTTCCTGTATACAAATCTTAACCACTACATTTGGTGCGGCTATACTTAATTTAGTACAGTTAAACATTAGGCAACAATTTTAAAATTGATTTTACAATACGCACACAACTTAGTAGATGAAATGGACCAGTTAAATTTATTGTTCAAAATTGATATTTGTAGTACGAGATCTTCTTGGGTGTTCTGTATCGATATTTTTAATATATATAGTCATAGTAAAGTATTGGTGGCATAGATAATATATGAAAATTAAAAAAATATAAAAATTGTATATTATTTTCGCCAAATCACGAATCAGAGTGTAGCTTTGATAGTGAACGGACGTATTTGTTTTTTGATCGGAGTGTTACAAAAAAAAAAAAAAAAAAAAAAAAAAAAAAAAAAAAAAAAAGATAACGGTATAAGTAGAAAACCGCAATAAGTGAAGAGTGAATTAATACAAAATAAAAACTTTGTGACAATTATTTTTATATACTTTTAAAGCAACAGAAATATAAAAAAAAAATTGCATGAGTGTACCCAGTAGGTGCAATTCTGAAAGAGAGCTTAGCTCCACTAAAAAAAACCTCTGGATTTCTGAAGAGGAATCATTGAAAAAATCATTGGACAATCTCCTGTCTCTAAGAGATAAAAAACGCACGCGTTCCTGCTCGCCAAACATTGTTGTTACAACAGACGACAAACCATCTTCCAGTCTAGCTACTGTTGATAAACCGAAAACGCAAGTGGGTATGGATAGGTATATAACCGTGGTTAAACGTCAGCGAAGCCCTAAATCCGCGCAAATAGCGTCGCAACCAAAAATGTTTAAGGACGATATTACCTCTGCGACAGCGGATAATAATAGGTTTGCTATCCTTCAGACAGATGAACCAACAACTTCCAAAAAAACATATAAACCCCCACTAATTTATTTGAGAGAGCCGACTTCTAGTGAACTGGTGAAACAACTTATTACGGCAATCGGCAAAGATAAATTCAACGTCACATCAGTGAAGCACGGCAGCATCAGTGAAACAAAAATTCAGGTAAACCATGAAAACGACTACCGAAAATTGTCTGATGTTTTAGAAAAACAGAAAAGAGCATTTTACACTTACCAGCTCAAAAGTGCCAAAGGTCTTCAGTAGTGCAATTCACTAACTTTTAACGATTTTTAAAGAGTATAACTTAACGCGAGCTATTGTGGCTTGCACTAACGCTTATGTGATTCACTAACTTATTTTTAACCCCTCTGGTTGTATGTTAAAAAAATTTGAAATAATGTGGCAGCTTTGTTAAAAATAAAGAAAACCACAAAGAGGAACAGAAAAAAAACAAACAAATTTCCAAATAATTCCATGTTTAGGGTAAGTAAAACTGATTATAAGTTTATTATTTGAAATATTTTTTGATAAATAAGATAAGTGCTCCTCACGGAGAACACTCCGACCGATTGTTGGAGACTGATCTTCCGACAACTCGTATTCCAAATACTGTGAAGTTATTGTAGTAGAAATTTTAACGACATTGGTGTTAAGATAAACACCACAAAAATAATTGGTGTTTAGTTAACGCTAATCAGTCAGGCTATAAAAGCAGCTGATTTAAAACGAAGTCAAATAGTGTTAAAAACTGTTATAGAATCGCGAAAACACCAACGCTAGTGTTAATTTCTCTAAACGAGTTTTATTAGCGTTAAAACAGGATAGTGAATTGCACTACAGGTCGTTATTAAAGGCATTGACCTATGCGTAGATATTGATGATGTCGAAACCGGAGTGGAAGATAAGGGTTTTAAAATAAAAACAGAAGTTAACATCAGGAACCGTGAAAAGATCCCTCAACCCATGTTTAGGATTGAACTAGAACCAGGGGATGTTGTGCTAAAAAAGAGTGAAATTCACCCAATATATAACCTCAAATTTCTTTTGCATCGTAAGGTTACCGTTGAGGAGCCACATAAGCGTTCAGGACCCGTTCAGTGCCTAAACTGCCAAGAATTTGGCCACACTAAGGCTTACTGTAAGCTGCCCGCTGTTTGTGTTGTATGTGGCGAACTTCACGGCACAACTCAGTGCTATAAGCCAAAGGCCGACGCAAGTGTTAAAAAATGCAGTAACTGTGGAGGTAACCACACTGCAAATTATAGAGGTTGCCCTGTCTATACTCATTTTAAGCGGTCAATGACAAATAAGTCATCGGTTTCTCCAGCAGCCCAGCAGCCAAATGTCATTGGTGAAAACAATTTTCCCCAGGTAGGCCATTCAACCAACTTCACAAACACGCAGAATTCCAAACAATTTTCATATGCTAATGTGGTTAAATCCGACCAAAACTTGAACCAGGAACCCAAGCCCCAAATTTCCGATCCAAATTTTAGTAACCTAGAGGCAACTCTGCAGACTTTTGTTCAATCTATTAACACTTTTACCGTCTCTATGACAAACATGATGCAGGATATGCTGAAAATGCAATCCACTATTTTACAGGCAATTTTAAAAAAATGAATTGGTTAAAAATATGTTTCTGGAACGCAAACGGCATTCGCCAACACAAAAATTAACTTGAGCACTTCCTTATGGAAAAGCAAATCGATATAATGATGATTGCTGAAACCCATTTCACAATCAACAGTTATTTCAAAATATTTCATACATACTGTATGACACAAAAGATCCCCGTGGAAGATCTTGCGGAGGATCGGCAATTCTAATAAAATCCAGAATTAAACACTTTAATGAACGAGACATGTGAGGAGTATCTCCAAGCAACTAATATATGCATTGAATATTTGCATGAAAAAATCGTTATTTCATCGATCTACTCACCGCCACGCTTTTCAATAACAGAAAGCCAATACTCAAATTTTTTCAAATCACTTGGTCCTAGTGCTTTTTGACACCGTTTCCAAAATGGGCTTAGATGTGGTTTCAAGCGGACACCCCACTTATTGGCCGTCAGACCGACGAAAGGTCCCAGATGTTATAGATTTTGAGGTTGCGAAAAATTTTCCCTTAGAGTGGATGCAAGTGGAGCCTTCATTAGATTTGTCATCAGATCACTCTCCCACTATAATCTCTGCTTCGTTCCCCCAAGAGATTGACTCACCGTTGACTGTCAATAGAGTTAATTGGTTAAAATACAAAAAATTTTTGAGTACACATTGTACTGAAAATATCGCCTTGAGAACGCCTGAGGATATTGATGTGTCAATTAACGATTTTTCTCAAAACCTCAAACTGGCCGTACAGTATGCTACCACTAGTCATATAAGATCCTGAAATGAAACCAATAGAACTTATTCGCCTGAAATTGAGCAACTACTGTCAGAAAAAAGAAGAGTCAGAAGAGAGTGGCAACTTCGCAAGTCTCCCCAGCTTAAAACTAGGCTACGGGAATGCATAACTCAGCTAAGAAATCTGCTCGAAATCCACAGAATGGCGTCCCTTAAAACATATGTAGAAAGCCTTGATGGTTCTCCTCAATCTGATTATTCCTTGTGGAAAGCGACAAAAGGTTTAAAAAGACCCGTAATAGGTAAGCCACCTTTGCGAACTTCAACTGGCGACTGGGCAAGAAGCGACTTTGAAAAGGGGATGTTGTATGTTGATCATTTGAGAAACGTTTTTATTACAAATGATTCAGCGAATATTACAGCGGAATTACCACCATATGTTGTTAGACCCCCTGTGTCTTTGAGACTTAATTTTCAAGATGTCGAAAACGTTACCGCAAATACAAACTCAAGAAAAGCTCCAGGCATTGATCAAATTACTGGTAAAATGCTTGAACAGTTACCTCGTGCAGCTAGAAGGCTTCTACTTTTTATTTTTAACGCTATTTTACGCCTTGAGTATTATCCTACAAAGTGGAAAGTCTCAATGATTACTATGATACCCAAGCCAGGGAAGGATCCCACTAAAGTAGAGTCATATAGACCAATAAGTCTACTACCAACAATCTCAAAACTGTTCGAAAAATTGTTAATGGCGAAGTTGAGTCCAATATTGAACAATGTGGGGTGCATCCCGGGCTAAACATAGCACCATAGAACAAACGCACAGACTAGTCAATGTCATAAGACAGACCTTTGAGGAGAAGAAGTATTGCTCAGCTCTATTCATTGACATTTCTCAAGCTTTCGACAAAGTGTGGCACGACGGGTTGATGCACAAAATAAAGTTAAACTTGCCTGCAAATACTCACAAGCTTCTGGAAAGCTACTTATATGGGCGGAAGTTTGTTATCAGAGAAGGCGATTTTATAAGCTCAACTCAGCCAATCGAAGCAGGTGTTCCCCAAGGCAGCATACTGGGGCCTACTTTGTACTTGATTTACGCTTCTGACATGCCAACGACATCCGGAATCCATACTTCAACCATTGCAGATGACACAGCGTTTGTAAGCGTTCATAAAAACCACCAATTGGCTTCACGAAATTTACAGGAATACATTTCAATATTAGAGAAATGGCTAAAACTTTGGAAAATCAAAGTTAATGAACAAAAATTGAAATATTCTAAGTGTGAATTAGAAAGCCCTAAAAAAAGTACTAAGTGCTACATCGAAAGTTTTGCTGCTAAAACAACAAAAGAAGTGCTAAATCTTGCACTGAAAGCGCTAAAATGCGCAAGCGCTAAAAATGGTTATTATTGTAAATATTAAAGAATAGCAGGAAGAAATAAATTTCTTCTTTTATGTAAAGCGGTTTTGGAATTAAAAATCGAACACCCTATTAGATAATAGCAATATGTAATTAAAACAGAAATTTTTCCTTAATGCTAATTGAGTAAGCTAAATTTTGTATGTCTGAACAGCAAAACAGTATTGTTCAATAATCGAATATTGTCTCACATGTCTGAACTCGGTATAAAATAGTCGAGTTGTGATGGTTTTAACTTTAATTTTTGTTTTCGCATGCGGTTAATGGTTTGGTTACCAAAACGAACCTCGGTTACATTTGAAGGTCTGCTTTAACAGTCCACTCTTTTGACTTATCAAAACACATAAGTTTTTCTAAGCTTTTCTTAAATTCACTAAAAAACGTTTTTATTGCTTTTATTTAGTTTCCAACATCCAGCAAACGAATTAATGTTTTAGAAAAGCAATAATCTTTACTATTTTCATAAATCATATTGCGGTAGTAAATCTTAAATGGTGGTTTATTTTTAAGTTCGTATAGTCAAATGCTACAATTTAAACAAGTACATTTTACGTATTTACCTCTTATTTGTCTTATTTTTATAGTTTATTTACTCATTTTTATTAATTATGAACAATAAATTTTATGTTGAATTTATTTCATCAGATTTAAGTATTTATGCGCGTTATATACACATTTAATAAGTACAATAACTTTTTCGTTTAGTGTTTTCACTTTAGAGAATAAATTTCAGAGAACTTGTTTATGTGTATTAATAAAAATTATTTAAAACATTATAACATCAAGATTTTACTGATTGCATAAAGATTATTAAAAAAAAAATTGTTAAGCACTCAACCAAATTCGTTTATTATCATATTTGCTATTTCTTATTTCCCAGCAAACAATTTTCACCAAAAAATTCTTCTTGTTGATTCTTGTTGTTCGTTGAGAAATTATAAGCAAAAGGGATTTATTCACAGAATAATAATTTATAATAATGAAATTCATAAATAGGTAAAAATTGAGAAGAAGAAAGAGTTCAAAAACTGTGAACAGCACAAAAATAGAATTACTTCCGAAATTAAAAATTTTCAAAAGATATGAAAACCATGTAATAGTACGTTTTATATAGGTAATTTGGGACAAATCATTTCATTTGCCCAAATTAAGTAATTTGCTACATGATTTCATACATTTTTCATACCACCAAATTATCTCAATTGACTTAGTTTGTTTCAAATTAAGTGGAAATGCAGCTTTGGGGTATCAATTATTGGTGAGTTACAATCCGAAAAAGGGACATTTAATTTTGAATCAAAATCATTTTACAGAAAGTTTTGTTTTTCCTTGTTGCGTTATTAAAAAAATAACTCAATAATTTGTGTGTAATTGACAATGACGGCAAATGGATACCGGGAGGGAACAAAAATCGTTTGAAAAGAAAAATTTCAATTTTTCTGGAAGACGCAGGTCACTTCAAGTCGAATGTGGATTTATTTTTCTGTTATGGGCCATGCGTATGAGAATGAATTGATACTGCTGTTAGCGCTGAACGAACGCTTGTACGATTCTATTAGTTTGATGCTAAAGAATAATTTGGCGAACATTTTTGCATTTGATGGGATATGTGATGGAGACATACTTTTGGATGCTGATTTTTCATCCGTTGTTAAAAGAGTGGGTTTGCGCAACGACGATATACAACTGCTGAAGAGACTGTGGACCAGTTGCCAGTTAAAATGGTGAAATAAGTAAAATTTATAATATCAATTCATGCTACATATCGAACTAGTTCCTCTAAAGAATGCCAACTCAAAATTTAAACATTTGCAGTAGAGACAAAAAACTTTTCTTTTAATACTACTTTTATATTTTTTTGATAGAGAATCGCGAAAATAATGTAGTATTTTGACAGTGATTAAACAGGATCCCTGTACAACGACTTCTTGTAAAAAGTGAAAATTGTAACATTTTGAGTTGACTCTCTTTAAAGGAAACAGTGCGATATATAAAAAAAAATGTTTATTGTTTTCAGACGAAAACCAAATACAATTCGATTTTTTATTTACTGTACAATGTATAGAAAGTAAACGCAAATCAGACAAAATAATAATAATTTAAACTATTCATATAAAGAAAATTAATGAAGTAAATTTGCATTATTTTCCAGTTTTATGTTTTTATTTTGCTATATTAACAGGCATGTTCCCACACTCGCGAGTTTTCAAAGACGCCAGGCGACTTGAAAACGCCAACGTGTTCTGTGAATCAAACGTATTTCTTGCGAGTTTACAAAATTTGAATGGTAAAAACACATGTTTTATCTTCATTTGCTAAATTATAAATGCCAGCAGCATTCGTATTATGCATTTTGGATTACAAATGCAATTCAGAAATGAATGCCTAAAGTTTTTTTTAACGGAAATCAATACCAACCAAACAATACAAACGTCAAACTGATTTCGAAAATTCGAAGAGGAGATTACTTACAACAAAATGGAAATACTTCGTAATGTTTTCAACTTAATTTGATTATAATGGAAACGTACTATAAGATTTGGGAGTATTTTTTTAAACTTACGAACTTCCTAAGCACGACCCAAAAATATATTTTGGAATATTTAAGATTGGTGTGAAGCTCCTAAGCTCAAAAATTCTAAAAACAAAACGCTCAAAGAAAAATCTGTATATTTTTTTCATAATGTATAACTTGGCTGATTTTATACCGAAAATTATACAATAGATTCCTTTTGTTTGTTCTTTTTTTTTTTGTCAATTTAAGAAAATTTTCCACAATCAAATTACAACTTTTGACGATCGGTCAATAGAGTAGCGATGATCATCATATGGGACTCGAAATGTGTCAGAAATGGTGGTGGGCCCGGTAATATGTAATATTTAGTTGACTATACGAAATGTCTGCCAATTGCACTGTGTTACATATGATGTCAATCACATGGGCAGCTGTTATTTCTATGGCATTTAGTGCGAACGTTTTTAACAGAGAAAAAAAACGTTAACAAGATACCGTCGTTTTATAAAATTTATCCACAAAAAGTACCAAATCAACGAATATATGTTTTGTGATCCAATTGCGTAAAAATATTGTATCAAAAGTGCTTGAAAGTGTTATGTTTGCAAAGAGCTGCTTTGCTAAATACGAGGGCGGATTGATTGTGAAGCTAAGTAGGAATAAAACATTTTTTCAGAATTCATTTATTTCTCAACATAGTCTCTTTTTTGCTTAATACTTAGTAAGACGATATTCCAACTTTTTCATACCATCTAAATAATACGATTTTAGGAACCCCTCAATATACGAGTTAGTTTCGATAATCACTTCCTCGTTTGAGATTAATCGTTTTCCTGTGAGCCATTTTTTCAAGTTCGTACTTAGGAAAAAGTCACTAGGAGCTAAATCTGGACTATAAGGTCGACGACCAACCAATTCGAATGCTGAGTGAACCGGTGCGTTTTCCTGAAGAGATGCATTTGGGTGAAATTTTAACGTTTGACTAATCGCAATTTAAACAAAAAAAAATTTGTTTTTGTGCTGCCATCTAGCGCTAGGTAGCTTCATAATACCTCTCAAACTTCAACTTTTCGTTGCCCATTTCTTCCCATTTCAAAGAACAATCGTAGTCCAATTCATTAATTTTTTTCCATGAACACTTCACGTGTGTGTACACTTGCATTATCATCTTGGAAAAGGAATTTCTTTTATGTCAAATCAGCTTTTTCTTAATTCCTTATTGAAGTGATCCAGTAAGTTGGTATAATGTTTGCCGTTGATTGTTTTTCCCTTTTGAAGGCGGTGGACTGTAACCTGTAAATCTTTGGCGCCGACACACTCTATGGTTTTTGCTGCTGTTTGATCTCCGGTGTATTGTGGGGGACCCATATTTCATCCATGAATACGGAATGGAGCAAAAACTCATGCAGAATCGTTATGAAATAACACCAAACATTACTGAAAAATTCTCACTAGGTTAAGTTTGTGGTCGAGTGAGCAAGCCTTCTCACATCCAAGTGATCATTTAAAATTTGAGATGCCTGGGTATTTCACAATCCTTTTTATTTTCAATCTCCGATCAGCTAAAGCCATATCGGAAATTTTATAATTGTGTCGGAAGTAGAGAAGTGGGCATCCAGAATATTCGGCGTGTTCTGTACTTGTACAGCCTCATCGAAATTCTGTAAACCACACCTTTAATATGGAAGCGGATGGTGTAGAGTCTCAATAATATTTATTTGGTTTGAGTGCTGTTTTTTTCTTTTTTAATACAAACTAAATGTCGCAGCTTAGTAAAATTTGAACAGGAGTCACCAGGAACAGTAATTAAATGATCGACGAATAAAAGTGCGTGAAATAGCTAATATCATGGGCATCTCAAATGATCGAGTCTATTTAATTTTGCATGAAGAATTACAGATGAAAAAGCTTTCTGCAAGATGGGTGCCGCATTTGTTAACAGTCGACCAAAAGCGCATAAGAATGAACATTTCTCAAGCTTGATCGTTTTAAGCGAAATAAAATGGATTTTTAGCGTCGTTTCAGAACTGTTGATGAGACGTGGATCCACCACTATACTTCAGAGACAAAGGAACAATCCAAACAATGGACTGAAGCTGGAGGAAGTGCCCCAAAGAAGGCAAAAACAATTCAATCGGCTGGTAAGGTTATGGCAACGATTTTTTGGGACTTCAAAGGTATTTTATTGATTGACTATCTGCAAAAGGGTAAAACAATAAATTCAAAGTACTATTACAACCTTTTGGATCAATTAAACGTACAAATTCGCGAAAAACGTCCTGGCTTACAACACAAAAAAAAAAACCTTTTCATCAAGACAACGCACCAGTGCACAAGAGTGTTTTAACAATGGCTATAATCAATGAATTAAAGTACCCTCCTTATTCTCTTTATTTAGCTCCCAGTGACTTTTATCTGTTCCCAGATCTAAACGAATGCCCTGCTGGTGAGCGTTTTACCTAAAATGAAGATGCAATTACAGTTGCAAACCACTATTTTGAAGACCTTGAGGAAAACTATTTTAATCAAGGAATAGAATTGCTAGAAAAGCGTTGGACTAAGTGTATTGAAGTTTCACGAGATTATATTGAAAAATAAATATATTTTTGAAAAACTAGCTATTCTATTTCATTGATAGGCTAAGAAGTTTCCGAACCGTCCTCGTGTTGTTGTTTAAATTAAGAGGCAGGAAACTCCAAAAGACGGGGACTTATATTTCCTAACGTTCCAAAACATTGAAAACTGAAAATTGTGAAACCACATGTTATAATAGAAATACAATATTTTAAAATCGTACTACGAATGTTCAAGCACCTCGCGCATCAAGGAAATATTTGATTTTAGGTTTTTATTTGCAGGTGAGAAATAAAAGAATTAAACGGATTTTCTTATTACCAAAATTGTAAACTGGATTTTTTCACATTTAAATAATTATTTTGTCTTCCAATAACTAATTTAATTCCAACATTTTAAATGCTGCAATAGAGCTTGTTTTAGTCGTTCGTGTTGTTATTGTTTAAGTTAAACCTCCACGAACACTACTTCCTCTTTCCTCCTCATCTCAACCTATTTTCCTAGTTCCAGTACAATGCACTGACAGGGGTCATCCCTGACTACTGGTCAAAGATAAAAAAAATATATTGCCAAAATTTGTTATTGCAATTTGTCATCTCATTACTAAAACCATTCAAACCCAAAATACGAAGCAAAGTTAATAGAACTAAATGTTACATCAAATCAGAAATTATCATTTAAAACAAGGCAATAATCGTTACTTTTTTTAAGACCAAAGAGGAGGCGAAATCAAATAAAACCAGTGGCACCACATTGAAATTATAGAAACGTATAAAAAATCAATTTCGTTGGTTGTAACAAAACAAAAAATAATAATACCTAAAGAAAATTTGCATACAAAGTTGCTTAGAACTTAAAGTAAAATCTTTCGTACTCTAAGTAATTACTTTTTTAATATTAATTAAAACAATTAAGTTTTTTATTCGCTATTTTTAGCTTCTACCATTTATACCAATAAAAATTATAAATAGCTTGTTTTCTATGTTTCCCAGCTATCTATATGTCGACATTTCATAGGAACTACCCTAATCATCAGTAGACTTCGGAAATTTTTGAAAGATATTCTCAAACATTCAACTTTATATCCCAGCAATATAAATAAATTGTTGAGAATTTAAAAGAAAAATGCTATAATAATACCTGTCAGAACACAAAAAACAAGCCTTTTCATTTATTAACCTCTCTAACATTTCTTTACACCTTTCAAATAAATGAACAACCGTTGGTTGCTACGATTTGCTTTTTGAAAGTATCGAAAAGCAGAGAACAAAAATTCAAACAATTAAGTTTTTTATTCGCTATTTTTAGCTTCTACCATTTATACCAATAAAAATTATAATAGCTGGGAAACATAGAAAACAAGCTATTTATAATTTTTAATATTAATTAAATTTAATACACAATATTAACCAAGTAAGAACCACTTTTAAAATCTGAAAATGTCAGTACAAAGAAATTATGGCGCTTTTGGAGCGACGTTATGACTTACCACCTAACCTTATGACACGAAAAATGCAATCAAATCCGCAAAATTCAGATATATCTGCAAAATGCAGCGTTATGTTTCTTTGTTATAAATGCTTATTTATACGGAGATTTATAGCAACCTAAATTAGGGTGTAAAGCGCAACGTAATTTAACGCTTAGATTTTACGCTGTAAGCATCTTAAATAACAACTTTAACGTTGTGCCATGAACAGTATTGCTCACTAACCTTGTTTAATAAAAACCACTAAATAAAAATAGTAAAAGCTGATAAAGTCGCTAATGCAGGCTGAAAGCAACTAAAGTTGATTACTAATGGTCACAAAAAATTTGTAACAATTTGTCAAAATTATATTTTCTATTTGCAAAGTATTGACGCTGCGCTATTTGTGTTGGTCTCATACACTGAGGATTTTTTGTGTACATGAGGATTTTTGACAGATAAATTACGCTTGACGCGCTAATTTAGGTTGCGTTGTTAAAGGAGTTAACAAAATCATGTTACGTTTTTACTATGATTTTTAGTCATTTCTGGTTTGTATTAAAAAAATTTCTTCTTCGAATGAAGATAAAACATTTATAAAAAATTAACAAATGTGTAACTGATTTGCGCCTGACAATTGGTATTATTCGTAAGTTTTGTCACATAATATGTTTGTTGCCATATGATGACGACTTTTGCTAATGATGGACCAGTTCTACGGGGTGAACTATTCACGATTCAACAGCGACAGCATGTAGCTGGCAAGTCCCACACAGGTTGCAACTTTTGCTATTACTTTGTAGCCATATGGACAAACTTCATGCTGAAGAGCTCGACACAAGGCTTATTGAGTTGGTAAGCCGAAGCCTATTAAAAGCATCAGCCCTTAACTAACTCACTGGGCTAACCATTACTACTTATAAATACCTATTGCAAGACATCAGCGCCTTGCCCCCGATAACCAGTATGCACCATAGTTATCAGGGAAACTACTTCCCCTTCCTGCAATTTAGGTTTAAAACACAGGCAGAACGTTTCAGGCTCAACCATAATCAGCGCTGCGTAGATCTGCAAAACTATCGATAGTCGTCCTCATCGATCTTTTCGATAGTTTCAAGAAATACTATCGTCAAGCGCTACTTCTAGCAACAATCCCACAACTCAAGTGGAAGTTTGTAACCATAGATGTGTGCATACATTCTTATGTAGGCGTTACTTAAGTTATTCATCCTTTAAAGTATTATCGTTTTGAAAATTTTGAAAAAACCACAAAGTCGTATGGGATATCAAATTTTTATCGTATTATTTTTCGTATATATACCGGATTACATTCAGACTACCGGACTTGCACAGGTTATTTGAACTTTTGACAAGTATTAATACACAGTATAATAGTCTGAACTGGGCTTTATCAGTAGTCTTAAATATCTTTGATATATACATATCGCTCCTTTATTGCAACATAGTCATAATGCAAAAAAGCTTGTTTCGAGAAAAACACGTTTCAAATTTTTAGTTTCCATACAAGTCTTCGAAAAACTTTTTAGAAAATATCTCCTAAAGGAAACAGTTTAAAAGTAATTTGAATAAATTTTTGGCACAATATAAAATATTAAAAAATATAAAAGGTAGTACTGTTAACAATTCTGCGTTGTTAACTCAAAAGGTTAATTTTTTGAGATATGATATATGATTCATATATCCAACTTTACATTGAATTATCTTCCGCATTTAAAATGAATACTAGTAAACCCAATTGTTTAATTATACTTTGTTAATAAGTTTTAAATAAATTTTATTTGGCACTTAAATACCAACTCACCTATTCTTTATCTTCCACTAATTATTTGACAATAGAAAATGCAAAAGACAAATAAATCGTTTGGTTTCACAGCATATCGCTCCTTTATTGCAACATAGTCATATCTCAAAAAAATTAGCTTTTCGAGTTAACAAAGCAGAATTGTTAACAGAACTACATTTCGTCTTGTGCTAAAAACTTATTCAAATTACTTTTAAACTGTTTGCTTTAGGAGGTATTTTCTAAAAAAAATCTTCTAAGACTTGTATGGAAACTAAAAATTTAAAATGTGTTTTTCTCGAAACAAGCTTTTTTTTAGTTATGACTACGTTGCAATAAAGGAGCGATATGTGTTTCAAAAATACTCTTAATATTATGATACCTAAAAATTAAAAAAAGAAAATATTCACACCATTTTGCCACTTTTACTGAATGAATTTTTTCACCGAACAGTTATAAAAGAAGACTAATAGCTACTAATAGAATAATACAATGTAATCGATATAGTACAACAACAGCAATTACATTTTCCTATTCCATCATGAAAGACAATGGACAAAAAACATGAAAGTACACGATGCCACTCTTAGACTCCAACAACAGTTACTTTGTCATGAAAGTTTTTGACACTTTAGAAGACATAATTGAACATGCAGAGCATACCTTCTTTCTCAATGCACTAGTTTACACACAGAGCTATATTTGGAATAAGCAAGTGTTTTAGTTATGTTCGAAGTTCAATTCATAAATCATACTTCCCGTAAATCTACACATGTTTCAAAGTAACACACGGTTATTCACATTGTTAGAAAACATAATTGTCCCAGAGGAGAAGACCATGTGGAAGACAAAAACAAGTGCTCAACAGAAATAGAGAAGTAAAAAGAATGAAAATTCTAATAAAATTTATACTGATTGTATGTAAGTAAGAAAACGTTTGAACAATTACACTAAGTAATATCCCAGTTGGCCGACTGTGAGAAAGAACAAACATTTATACCACTATTTATACCACCTACATCCGACCGAAAATGGAATACAACTCTCATGTTTGGGCCGGTGCCTCAAAGTCTATTTTGGGGTTACTCGAGCGTGTGTAGGAGAGGGCGAAGAAGCTTATCGGTGACAGTAGGGTATCCAACTCTATTGACTCACTGGAGCATCGACGCAGTGTGGGGTGCATTACTCTGTTCTATCGTTACTACAATGGATTTTACTCTGACGAGATTAGGGATCTTGATCCCGAAATTCGCAAATTTTTACGTAGCACGCGCTCAATGTCTAGAGCTCATCCATTTGTGGCCGATTGCCCGGGGAATCGTACTACGCATTACAGAAAGAATTCGTTTTTCAGCCATACGCTTCGCCTGTGGAACAAGTTGCCTGCAGACGTGTTTCCTGTCTGTTATAACGTTGGGAAGTTCAAGTCAAATGTTCACAAACACTACTCCCTCTTTCCCCCTCCTCACAATCTATTTTCATAGTTCCGGTACAATGCACTGCATATGTAGGAGTCATCCCCGGAGTACTGGTCCAATAATAAAAAAAAAAAAAACATTTTCCAAAACCAAAATTTTATTTGATAATTTTTATCTTATAATATTTTGTCAGCAAAATTTTCATGCACGAATCTTGTGTGAATCTTTGTCAATAATAGTTGGCTTATAATACACGCAGTCGTCTTGAACAACTGGGTTCAGTGTGAATATCTAGTTTTCAAATGTAAGCGTGAAGCTTAACATTCCTTCGTAACAATTCATATGAGGATTTTTTCATTTATCTCTGGAGTTGAAATTTTTTTATTTCCCTTTTTTTGGTCAACACTACCATTAGTTGAATATCGACGACATCCGTGTTAGACATTGTCTTTAATAAAAAAAAAGTAAAAAGTTTTAGATTTTCCTCAAATTTGTAAAAGAGCTGTTGTGCGTGTGTGTTTTTAACACTCACTTATCATGTACCTTTAAAGTCCAATAAGTTTGGTAGGGTTACAGTGCGCAAGTTCTCTATGAAATTTATTTTATTGTACTATTGTAATAATATTCTTTTTCTAATATTAAACTAAATATATTAAACTAAATATATGATATTCTAGAGATCAAACAGGCTCATGATATCAAACACAATTTAGGGTACTGCTGCCGACATAATTTACGAAAAAGTACGGTTGAATGATGTCGCCAGCCCATACACTTATCAAACAGTCACTCTTTGCGAATACAAAGGCTTTTCAGCAATCACTCACGGATTCTCATTTGCCCAAATACCCAGCGGTCCACAAGTTATTACAATTTTGTAAAGCATCCGATTGTAAGCGATTGTGTCAACAGAAAAAATCAAAATAAACATATTAAGCACAACAAACAACTAGCATCCGATTCAGATTAGTCTTTTTCTACTCATATTGTTAAATATTGGCATAAAAATAAATTTTTGTCCAGCACTGGCAGGACTTTAATCACAATTTTTTTTTTGTATTTTTTTTAAGAATTGAATACTTATTGTCATTACATTTCTTATTTAGATTCAATAAATAAAATAATAAAGTTAAAAAAAAAAATATTCTTAAATTAAATGTACATAAGAAGCAAAGAAGAAAACAAATATTAATAATACGAGTATAGTTTTAAACTTATCCAATCTTCGCTTACAACTTTACAGTGTTGGATGCATCTTACCGCCTAGGCCATCGCTGTGTAAATGTAAGTAGGAATTGTCTACAGACTTCGGATGGGTCGCTTTTACATTGTCAATGCTCTTAGATCGAAGATGTATGTAAGAAAAAATTCAATGGGTATGAAAGTAGGCATAACGCGCTGCTCAATTATGTACCGCTCAATTGCTACAATTTTTCAAACATTTAAACAAAGATATGTTAAGTTGGGAAAAAGTGCGACTCTCTATTAATATCGTGCATTGTACTTGGGCTACCTTTTATATGTCTTCAAAATAAAGAAAGTGATTCAGTCGAAACTCGACCTTCCTGGCTTTTCAAACTTATGTACACATTGTGCCTGTTTGAGTTAATCTGAAACCATAACTTTTTTGATCGGTTATGTTCTCATCTTAGTGACAAAGGCAACAAGTTAAATTGTCATATATAAGACCGGAAAGCCCGAATAAGATTGCCATGAAGCTAAATCAATAATAGAAAGTTACAAATTGATGTGTATAGTTATAGTTATTAATTTTTCTCTTAGAGCCAAACACGACAGGATTTGTATACCAGAGCGGCACACCAAATTTCACTAGTCATTAAAGTTGTTATTAGATAGATAAATCGAGAGAAAGAGAGAGTTTTTCTATTACACTATCATGCCAAGGTTGTCAAACATCTGTATTAAAGCCAACTTAACCCGGCATTTACACATGCATTCAAACTTTTTTACCAATACACAGAAATTTTTCTTACTTACAACTTAAATTACAATCAAATTCAGTTGTGAATTTTTAATACTTACTGCAAGCAAAATGACAAATAATGAAACAGTGCTGCCGAAAATGAGTTTTAAATGAAATTGATATTAATTATTAAAATAAAAATAATGTTCATAGCTGATTTTTAGCCTATTTATATGAAAAGGAAAATAAAGAAAGAATTCAGCTGTATAGCAACGTATTTCAATGGTAGTACTAAACATAAATAACATGTTTTTTTGGAAAAATCATTAATGCAAATATGTTTTTCTGAACTTTTCCAATAATGACAAAACGGCAATACTTGATCCATATTTTTTTAATCAAATATTTTTCATCAAAAACAAAAAACGACGACAAATCAAAAACAAAAAAAGACGACATTTAAAAAATGAACTTGCACTTGGCTGTGTAAACATAAACGTAACTTGCGAGACATTCCATAATTTTTCCGACATTTTCGATAATAATATGTATACTGGAGGCTAATTCTGTCATTCGCTTACGAGCGAGTTTTTACTCGAATGTGCGAGTTTTTATACTTTTGGAATTATCTCATTCGATATCGAGTAAAAGGTTTCGAAATTTCTAATGATGCTATTCGATAGCGAGTAACCATTCGAATGCAACCGTGCAACTTTTTACTCGTAAGCAAAAAACAAACAAAAAGGAAAAACACAAAAGAAATGTAAATTAAAAATTGTTTTGAATAGCAATAATAGTTAAATTAAATTGAGCATTTTTGGTTCTTAAGACTTTTTTTTAATTCATGACTAATATATACAGGTATATGTGTATAAAGATGAGTATTTGCTAAGAACACAAATACTTATATTTGAAGTCACATGTTATTATATTCAAAAATATTTTTTTGTTTTTTAAATGGTTGTTTTTACATACATATTTATTGAATTGTTATTTCTATTTACTTACTTTTTAATGTCCAAACACGCACACATGACAGATTTAAATGAATTGTTATTGTGAAGGTATGTGTGTTTATTTTTTAATGTAAAACATGTATGCAAAGTATGCAAATACATACAATTTTCAGCAGTGTTATAAAACACATTTTGTCAGTATTTTGCAACACTGAAGTGATAACTCGATTCGTTACGTAACGAGTCATATCATTAGAAATTTACACGATATCGAAATTATTTTCTACTCGATAGCCCCCTGAACTTACTGTAAGTTACTTGTATGTGTAAATGCAGGGTAACATACGAGTATCTTTGCTTCAATATATTGTTCGGTTTATTTTGTACTAATATTTGATGTTGTTAACAATGTATAATAAAATATTTTTTTAAGAGTTCAGGTAGCAAATTGACCTTTTCTACTTAGAAATTAATACGTGTTTACAATCAATGTTATTTGATATGATATTAATATTTATAAAGATTTAGGAAAAAGTAAAAAAAAACCTAAAATTAAAAAAAATTTTTTTTTTTGATTTTACGACAAAACATATCGCTACGTGTTTGCATTTAATCTGTTAATATGTACATGTTAAGAAATTTCATATCTGATATTGAAATTAGTTGTAAGCTTTGCAAATGCATCCTTCGCTGTGTCAATTTGATTAATATTGATTTTAAAATCATGTAAAAATAAAAATCATGAAGGCGCTGGGTAGAAAAATGCCATGGCATGTTATATATCATTTTCAGCAATTTGTTTTGAGTAATTTGAAGCCGAGCTGCATAAAAATGACTTAAAAATGTGTTTGTAAATTATAATTTTATTTTCCCGACTTAGCGATGACTTTCTATTTACGAAAGAGTATAATAATCTGGTAACATTGCTTAGTTTATTTATTATATAGGAAACATGATCGCCAAAATTGACTTTTGGGTCTAGAATAACTCCCATGTACTTAACTTTGGATTCCCACTTCTCATATGTGTTATTAAACAAGAGATCTCCTTGCAGAACAAAAATAGGTTTACGTCTTCTAGTGAAGTATATTACTTTAGTTTTCTGGGCGTTGATAACAATTCTTCATTTCTTAAAGTATTCCACCACTAGTACTAAGTCGTCTTGAAAGTTTTTTATAATGTGCTCAGCAAGTATGTCCTGACACAGAATGGCAGTGTCGTCTGCGAATATAGATGATGAGCAATTAACAAGCGACGGGAAATCTGACGTAAAAATATTGTATAGGATCGGCGAAAGGCTTTACCAATGTACACCTTATAACGTCTGTTGAAAAGAAAACTTTGGATTAATATGATAATGTATCGTGGAAAATTTAGCAGCAACATTTTATATATGAGACCGTCATGCCACACACTGTCGAATGCCAATTTGGTATCCAATACTTACTTCCCATAAACTTACGTAGTAGCTCGATTCACAATCTTGTGAATTTTAGGTTGCATCTGCAGTTGCAAAAGTGAAATCTTTGAGTGTATTTTGTTAGTGCAAATTAAAAATATACTCCACTAGTATGATAACAAAAACTTAAGATTAGTTTATATAATATGATCAAAATCAAATAGATTTTGTTCACACTTATGTCAGTTTCTCAAGGTCTTGTTTGCGCGCACACTCTGGTAGAGAACAATAACCATACAGCATTCTTAACCTTTGTGCTGTGAAGCTGACTTCGTGTTAACATACAAAGTGCTGACATAGTGCACCATCTACATTGTTTATGTCAACATTATGAAATAAATGTGATGCAATATTTCATACTTAATGCATTCAAAAGTGTAAACGGGATCATCGCTAGTTTTAGTTCGTAAAAAAAGCAAACAAAGAACTTAAATATCGCCAATATAAATGCAATAAAAAAGAAGTGCGCTCATTTGATTTCGCTGAAGAAGAGATTCCAAGATACCTTTGCTATTTTACTTAATAACTATAAAAAATTTGGTCAAATTTGTAAATTTTTGTGTTCTTAGAAGCTCGCATCAACATACAAATATCAAAGTATTAATTTAAAAGCTGATGCTGTAAGTAGGTGTGTTCCATAAGATTTTATACAAGTATTGAGTCGTGTGAGCAAAAAGCAATTTTCGCTCTCTATTTGCAAGTTTCGCCTCCAAATTGCTAGACCGCTGAGCATGAGCATCTTCTATATAATTCATAGGTAAATACGTTTTTTAGTATCCATTTTTTGGTCGCACAACATCATCGATTTTGGAAAGATTTACTCGTATATGGTTAAAACGGTTTTTTGGACAGATAAGCACAATCTGAAAATCGATAAGTTCGGTTCAGTACTTTAGGAACATCAAACAAAATATGTATGTGTTTGACTTAACTACAAGTAAAACAAAAACAGTGTGGCCAAAACGAATAAATATATTTGTATGCTTATACATATGTGGCATTTCACGGTTTAAGAAATAAATTTTTGGAAATAAATTTTAAATAAAGCCTTGTTTTATTGTTTTCGGCCTTTTACGAGAATTCTGATTAAATTTCTTAAATTTCTATTGTCTAAAATAATTAACACTTAACCAACATTGTTTAATGAAAACGTCGTTGTTAACCCTTAAGCGAACCCCAGGGCTTGGATAGGCATTTCAAGGTCAAGCTTGTTTTTTGACCTTCAAGAGTTTTATGTCCAGCACGCACTGGCTAAATGATTTGCTAATTACTAATTTTAATTACTAATTACTAATTTTAATTACTAATTGTATCGTTTGCTAACCACACTACAACGTCCTGAACTCGGTGATGAAGCTATGGCTCAGCGGGACATGGAAGGAGGCAACATATGGTCCTGCCTCAACTATGGGAAGGGTAGCGAACCTTCCGGAAAATGTTGATTACTACTGACCGGCTCTACAGCCCGACAAGAGATTTGATGTCATTTTGTCAGGTACCACTTCGGAGGTTGTCGACGTAGATCATCAAGAGGACGTGCTTAGGATCTTTACATGTGATCTCGAAGTTGAAGTCAGGTGTTTGTGACAAAGGTTAATAAGTTGGTAGACTGAAGTCCATTAAGAGCCCTTAACCAACTCACCCGTCTAACCTTTACCCTTGGTTCCTTATATTACGAGTACAGGTATTTGTTACAAAGGCAGAGGTTGAGGTCCGGTTACAACAAGGGGATATAGTTTGGATGGTTGGAATTCCACTCAAGAGCTGTAAAAAACAAGTAAAGCGGTCCCTAAAAATTTATGCTGTACAGATGCTCAAGCAAGGTTACCTCTCAAATATCAAGGCTGTCATGGCCCAGGTATGATAAAAGGAGGACTATTATCTCTAAGGGTCTGCCTCAAAGGAGGTTGGCGTTCTACTGCGATGGTTCTTACGGGACACTGCCACATAGGGACGGATGCGGGGAGGAAAGATCTTCCAATTAATGATTACTGTTGAAGTTGTAGGCATGAGTAGGAAGTAATGAGTGTTGAGCATTTTCTCTGTTAGTGGACAGCTTTTTACTTTATAAGATCACTGTATCTAGGCAGACCGATGTTGGGCGATTTGGCAGAAATATCGGAATGTGATGTAATTGGGTTGGTCTCTTTTACCCGATCTTCGGGTTAGTTCTGAACTGGACAAGTGATATGTAGAATTGCTGAGATACATATCGCACTCAGGCAACACAATTGGAACAAATTGGATTCAAGTGGGCTGACTTTTATATGGCTGGCAGCCTGTTAAACCTAACGTACAATATCCTATGTAAAGGCAGAACTTGTTATAGTAAGTCACAGCGACGCTAAAAACTACTGTTAAAACAAACTTGGGTGTATGATAATAGTTACTGCAGCATTGCTGTACTTTAAGAACTTACTTTTTATTTGTATAATAAATAAATTTTCATAATAATGTGAAATTTCTTAAAATAATAGGCACTTTTGACTGTACGTACAGTATAAAATCCTAATGGTTTATAGATCTTGAAAACATTATTATGCAAGTGAGTTACGTTGAGATGGATTGTGTCAACACACAACTGCATTTTTAGCAACAGCCGGTATTAAATTGGGAATATAATCACTTATCAATGGTTTTTTATCAAATGGCAGTTTTGTTATCAACGTGAAAAAAAAATATTTTCACCGGTACCATTGCCGCACCTTTTGAAAAAGTTTACTGTTAGGTAACTGAGTGATGGTGATATACAAATAGTGTTTTTTAAGCAAACTTGCAGTTAAGTAACAATTTTTAAATGGAAACTTAATTTCGAACAGTGAAAATCGTCCTTACAAATTTATTGATTATTCTTTCAGTTGCTTTGTACGAGTTACATACTCGTACAAAAAAAAGAAAAGCTGATTGCTTCAGACTAGTCCGAACTTAAAGAATAATTTTGTATAACTTGGTACAGAAAATGAAAAATATTATTTCCATCTTCTATTGAACTTTCATAAAAACTATTTGGGTAACTTTGGAAAATTTCGAACTATTTCATTATTCATGTGAAACATACCTTTTGTTATTTACGCCGATTCTAATACTTTGGTGACATTATAACAATAATGGTATTTATCAACACATTGACCTTGAAAGCCCGTTTTGGTTTGAAACCAAAAAAATAAAAATAACTAATAATGGTATTTATTATTATTATTTTTAATGTGCCATCATGAAACATTATGTATTGTTCGGATTGATATTTTAGAAGCCAGCCAATTTGTTTTCTCTTTTCTATTTTTACCTTTTGCATTACTGTGCAATATGTTGTAAATTTAAACTAAAATCTCTAAAAAAAAACGAGAAAAAGTATGATATAAAGTAAAAGTATTGCAAATTTGCTTGAGCTTAATACATATGTATAACATGCTACAAAAACAGGATAACGTGTTAAACTCTCTACATACTTTTACGTTCGTGAAATAAAAGTAACATATGTTGTGCTAATATGTGAAAGTTTTTCTTTTGACTTTTCGACCGGAAGTCAGGCGTCATTTTGCTGACCATTGCTATATTATACTTTATCTTTTTTTTGTTGCTTCACAGAAGTTGCTTCTGTCTTTTATATTAGTTTTTTTGTTTTTATTCACCGTTCAATATTATCTGCATTCAATGTGTGCAAAACGTTTGTTCAACAAAAAGTTTTTATATTAATTCACTTTGTTTAAAACAGATGGTTTAGTGGATGTTTACGTCCAGGATTAATAACTTTCAAGCCAAAAAGAAATGAAAATTAAAGGTGACTTTTTGTTCGACGAAAAAAAGTTTTTGCCTAGCTTTTTCATTGTGGAAAAAGTTAATAATCAGCGTTGTCAGCTTTTACGTTGCAAATAAGTAAAATCGAGGAAATAACACAGAATTTGAGCAAAATGGCACTTAGTAACATTTTCCCCGCGGTGTAGTAAAATAAAATAAGCACAGATATACATATATTGATAAATAAGAGACAATATTTTAACTAAAATTAATAATCAGGTAAGAAACGCTATTTTAGTCCAAGAGCCCACGATGGCCAGACGTTCATTATCCATAAGCATAATTTTGGTTGTTATCGTTTAATATTAAATCAATAAACTATAATATTTCCGATTTAAATCACTTGCTCAATTTTAAGTCTTTCATTCAAATATTACTTCTGTGATATGATTTATTTCGGAAAACATTTAAAATACATTGGTTTAAAAAATTTCATATAACTTCTCGAGTTTTGGTTCGATTTTCATTGCCAGCTGATTCGATTAATTGATGAATAAAATTTTATTATAATCTTATTTCAGTAAAAAATTCTTAATGTTAAATAAATTACAACATTATTTAAGCCGTGATTATACTTACTTTTTTCTGTCTTTATAATATTTTGGAGAGTAGTATAGTTTTTTATCACAATTTTTTATTAAGAGCAAAGAGTTAACATTATTATTAAAAGCAAAGACTTCAGCTACATTGCAAAGAAAAAAACTAATAACGACAAAATTTTTCAAAATATTATTGATAAAAAGTTAGGTAAACTAAGAGTGACGTTTGAAGCTTAAAATGATACCGTGTTGTTAATTTTTTAGTTTTATGCTTAAATGTAATGAGTTTGTCTCAACTAAACGATTTTTTCATGTATATAATGATGATACATCACTGAATGTTTTCATAAAACCCCTAAATAAATCAAAAATAGCAAAATATATTTTACAGCTTGTATTTGCGTTTGCCGAACATAAATTAAAAATTTTGGACAAAACCATTATTTCACTTCAACAATTGAAAATAGACTTTTGTTCTAATACTTTTTTTATTTTTTATAATGATTTTTCATTAATTTATTTGAACAAAATACAAAAAAAACACATTTTAGGGATTACCCCTTGCGTAAACCTATCAATAACAAACACCAAAACAAAGATTATCACAGAATTTAGAGTTTTGAAATTAATTTAGTTAAAACCGTCGACAGTTTACTCGTATATACCGTCGACAAAAATTAATCAAACGCCTCCTACACTGCGAAGTAATGAATCGAATGTAGTTAGATATCGTTTTGTTTACAAATGTCTTATTTATGTGTACATAAGTTTTTTTTTTTTGTAAGTTATATAATCGTCTCTTTCTATTACAGTATCATTCGCTTATAGTCCACTGCTTCAAATGCACGCTTTTTGTGGACTATAAGGCGAATTGGACTATAGTTAGATTTTTATATAAGCCACTTTTTGGTTTATAAATGAATTAGCATATAATAATTTATTTTGACTAAATAAAATCTGAAAGCAGATATTTCAATGCTCTCATTGACACAAAAAAAAAAACACATTTAACATTGCAAACATGTGTCAAAAATGAAATACGTAAATATAAAAGAGTGTTGCATTTTTGTGCTCCGTTTTTGTCTAGGAAAATTTTTATTAAATTTGCATTTTGGATTATATCTTTAATATTTTGCATGAAATTAAGGTTTTCCAGGTGGAATATAAGCGAAAATGGACTATATAACAAATTTTTTGCAGGTATTTTATTTATTGATGCCAAAAAATTGCACATTTTGGACTAAATCGCTAATTCTACTATAAGCGGTGTGGCTTATAAACGAATTTTACTGTATTCCTATCTTTCAATTTAAGATTAAGACAAGTTGAAAAAAGTGTCATTACGGCTTAACTAATAATGTCAAAGTTGGGTAGTTCGCGAACGAACTAGTATAACTGAACTATTCACTTGAAGGAGCTAAGTGAGCCGATCATTTCTGCGAGAACTTTTAGCTCTGTAGTTCATGTTTCTTTCTTTTGTCTTTCAGTTTTCGCTTTCTTTCTCTCTGGTATGTATGTACATGGGAGTAGTCTAAAACAAGCCACAGAGTATGCGACTAGTTGTACAACATGACGATGTTGGTTATTAGATTGTAAAGTTTGTGGAGTCGTCGTATGAAGTTGTGTCTCGGTTGTACGAAAGATTAAAACGTTTTGATTTTTTGGGTGGTTGTATCGACTGGTTCTAAAATTTAGGAGAATGTTGTACAACCTTATTTCGATTTGCTCTTATTTTTATATACAATTATTGCATCTGCGGTGATCTTTACGCAACAGAATTTTTTAAGAAATGAAATTGTGAGTTAATGTCGCACAATTTGTGCGCAAAACACACAACTCGGCAAGCCAACGTGTTGTAGCAACGGTCGCATAGTCTATGGCATGGGTAACAATGCTCAATACCCAATTAACGTAGAAAGTACATATGTACAGAAAATTAAACAACACAGTTTTGCTTAACAAAAACGCTATTGTTTATGTTATCCAAATAAATGGCATGATGTGCAACCAAAAATTAATATAAAAGACTTAACTCATCTTCAATTAATCTTGACCATTGGGTTTATAATTGCACTTTTTATTTGCTTACACCAGCTTTGTTTTGCTTTTCTTTTTCTTTATTATGTCATGAAAGAATACTATTTACGGAGCCCCTCATTGAAAATATTATTCAGAGTCTATCTTCAATGGTAAACGAACGTGTTTGTTTTTGATGTGAAAGTCATAAAATAAAACCGGAATAAGTAGAAAACAGGAATAAGGGAAAAGAGTGGTCTTATATACAAGGAAAACTTTGTGAAAATTTTTAACTTGTATATAAAAAGAAAAGAGAAAAAACTGTAAAAAGAGCTTAGCTCCGCTAGAAAAAACCTTTGGATTTCAGAGGACGTATCTGTGAAAAAATCTTTGGAAGATCTCCTGACTTTAAGAGATAGCAAACGCCCGCGTACCTGTTTGCCAACTATTGTTATTACAACAGAAAACAAAACATCTTCCAGGTTAATTACTCGAGATAGCCAAAAACACAGGTAGGCATGAATAGACATTCTTTTATATTGGACCAGTACTCAGGAGATGACCCCTACATATGCAGTGCATTGTATCAGAACTAGGAAAATAGATTGTGAGGAGGGAAAAAGGGGAGTAGTGTTTGTGATCATTTGACTTGAACTTTCCAACGTTATAGAAGACAGGAAACACGTCTGCAGGCAACTTATTCCCGCAGTTTGCTTTGTATCAGGCGAACTTCACGCCACATCATAGTGCAAGAAATCAAAGACGGATTCCAGTGTTAAAAAATGCAGTAACTGTGGAGGTAACTATATTGCAAACTACAGGGGTTGCCCTGTCTACAATCACTTTAACCGGCCAATGACAAATAAGTCATGAATTTCCTCTAACCAACACCAACAGTCAAACATAATTTCTAAAAACAATTTTCCCCACTACAAACCACATAATCATTTAAACCCCCAAATAAGCTTCTTATACTATTGTGGTAAAATCCGATATACAAAACTTGCACCAGGAGAAAAAGTCAAACTTCAATCAAAATTTTAGCAATCTTGGCTGTAGACTGTTTTTCAATCGATTAACACATTTCCGCTTTCTATCACAACCATGATGCGGGAAACACTGAAAATGCAATCCACTGCTTTGTAGACAATATCTGTAGGTTTCTGGAACGCAAACGGCATCCGCCAACATAAAAGTGAACTTGAGCACTTTCTTTTGGGAAAGTAAATCAATATAATGATGATGGCTGAAACTCATTCGACAACCAATAGTTATTTCAAAATTAATGGCTACATACTACTTATTTGACACGATCCCCATGGAAACTCTTACGGAGGCTCAGCAATTCTAATAGAAACCGGATCAAGCACTATATATCTCCAAGCAACAAATATATGCATTGTTATTTCCTCAATTTATGCAAATGAATATCAATTTAAAATTTTTTTAAATTCTAATAAAAACCAGAATTAATCTCTGTTTAATTTGCGAGACACGTGTATTGTATTGAATAAAGAATTGTTATTTCCTCGATTTACTTACCGCCACGATTTTGTGACAGAAAACCAACACATTTTTCAAATCACTTGGGCCTCGATTTTTAACGGCTGGTGACAATAATGCTAAGCATACCTTTTGGGGATCACGGTTAATTTCCCCAAAAGGCCGAGTGTGTTTTGACACTATTTCCAAAATGGACTTAGATGTGATTTCAAGCAGACAACCCATTTATTGGCCGTCAGACCGCCGAAATATTCCAGATATTATAGATTTCGAAGTTGCAATAAATTTTCCTTTAGGATTCAAATAGAGCTTTCATTTGATTTGTCATCGGAACACTCACTCACTATAATAACTGTTTTGTTTCCCCAAGACATTAGCTCCCCGTTTAGTGACTTAGCATTGTCACTAGCGTTAATTTGCTAAAATACAAAATATTGCACAGAAAATATTGCTTTGAGAACGCCTGAAGATATGAATGTGTCAATTAACGATTTTCTGAAAACCTCAAACTGGCCGTACAGCATGCTACCACTAGTCAGAAATGAGAACAATAGAACCTATTCGTCTGAAATTGAACAGCTTCTGTCAGAAGAGTCAGAAGAGAGTGGCAACTCCGCAGGTCTCCCCAGCTTACAAATAGGCTGCGGGAATGCATAACTGAGTTTAGAAAGAAATCTGCTTGAAATCCTTTAAAAATTATCTTGATGGTACTCCGCAATCTTTCTATTTCTTGTGGAAGGCAACAAAAGCTCTGGAAAGACCGATTAGAGGTAAGCCACCCTTGCGAATTTGAACTGGGGAATGGGCAAGAACCGATGGTGAAAAGGGAATATTGTTTGTTTATCATTTGAGAATCGTTTTTACTGCAAATGATTAATCGAATAATACAGCGGAATTACCAGCATATGCTGTTAGACCGCGTGTGTCTTTGAGACTTATTATTCATATTATTGGAATAAAAACCCGCATTGAGTATTATCCTGCAGAGTGGAAGACGTCTATGATTACTATGATACCCAAGCCAGGGAAGGTTTGGTAGAATCATATAGACCAATAAGTTTTTTACCAAAAATTTCAAAACTATTCGAAAAATTGTTAATAGCGAAGTTGATTTCAATATGATCATCAATTTGGCTTTCGGGCTAAACACAGCACCGTAGAACAAACGCACACACTAGTCAATGTCATAAGACAGGCCTTTGAGGGCTCAGTTCTATTCATTGACATTTTCGAAGCTTCTAAGTGACACGGCGGCTTTATGCACAAAATAAAGCTAAACTTGCCTGCAAACAGGAGTTCCCCAATGTAGTATACTGGGGCCTACTTTATATTTGATTTCCTCTGCCTCTGACACGACAACGAGATCTGGAATCCATACTTCAACTTTTGCAGTGTACATAAAAACCATGAATTAACTTCACGAAATTTGTAGGAGTTTATTTCAATATTAGAGAAATGGTTAAAACTTGGGAAAATAAAAGTCCTTTAAAAACAATTTGGTAACAGAGATCTTTTAAAAGATTGGTAAATGAACAATTGGAGAGTGCTAAAAAAAAGTGCTTAGTGCTAGATCAAAAATTTTGCCGCTAAATCAACAAAAGAAGTGCTAAATCTAGCACCGAAAGTGCTAAAATGGGCACACATACGATTATATAACTGTGAACAAAATAATACTCTCATAAAATTCTTCAGTTACGAGCATATTTGGAATTTAAAGAGATACAAAAATATAAGATATATTTTTAAAATTCCCCGCTTTATTCCATTTTCGAAATACAGACATTTTAAAAATCCCGGTTTTAGCAGAAACAAAAAAAAAAAAACAGGTAAATATCGGTCCAATAATAACTATAAATCAACATAGCATTAACTTTATAAAAAAAAAGACTTCGTGCAAGACATACGAGTATAAAACATTTAATGAAAAAGGTAAAGAATGTCATAGCCAAAAAACAAAAGAAATTTCCCAAAAAAAAAAAAACATGTGGTCAGTCGTAAAGCAGCTCTGGGCTGAAGAACAGCTCTCGCGTCATCGTAATTATTTCTTAAGTGCGATCAGGCTTGTGTTTGTTGTTCGGTCTTCGAGAGTTTTGCGTCTCATTCGCACTGGTTAACGGTTTGACACAACTAACTGTATTGGTTTACAGTTTTTTTTAGAAGTTATTTACTGTTAACCACGTTTGAACTTCTTATGTGAAGGCATAGGTCGTTATAGTTAGTCACAGCGACGCTACAAAAGTACTGTTAGTACCATTTTGGGCATTATGGTCTTTGTCATCCCGCCCATGCTGTGCATTCTATACTTTGCAAATTTACTTTGCAACTGTATAGCTATAAATAAATAAATACATGTGGATTGCCCAAATGTCTGCGACCTACTTAAAAAGTAAGGGAGATTGTATTCGAGCTGGCTACTGACAACTAACTTACAATATATGTTAGGAAGTAATGAGTTTTTGCTGGATAATCCTATCACTATCTCGCTTACTTAGTGAGCATTTGTTAAGCATTCACTCCACACATGTGGCAATGTGCCTCGATGATCAGATCAGCCATCGAGTAGGCTTGATTCCTGCCTCAGACCCTGGTTGTTACTGCAGACAAGATAAAACACTTCGCTTTTGTGCTTGTTAAAAAAAAAAAAATATAATAATAATATGTTCGAAAATGTATACTGGGTTCGTATGTGAGATGGTTTGCATTACTGACTTACAAGTGTGCATCGGACCATCGCTTCTGTAATCGAAGCCTTGGCAGTGGTGTTCAATGCACTCATCAAGAATGGGAGAGCGAAACATGAATTTAAGTGTCCGAGTAAGTATGCCATAAAATACTTTATCTACAACTCTCCAAACTTCAATGAATCTAAAATATAAAACGCGTACCTAGCAATTTTTTCCTTTTTCATTTCAGATTCTAAAAATCTTTTTAATTATTTATTAAAACAAATAAGTTGTGATTTCCTTAGCACATACTCATATAATGTAAAAGGTCCCGCTTAAATTAATATTTAAAATTTTTACATACGAGTTCTATAAATATACATACTCATATAAACATGTATTCCTATGCACAGTAAGTCATAGATATTTCATAACATAAATTTTAATATGCCGACCACATTGTTTCCGTTTAATAAATCATTTCCAAGCCATTGACAAAATACCAGTCAACAATTGAAAATGTTAAATAAAAAGAAAAAATAATAATTTGAATCGAACAAAAAATGTCAATTACAAAAAATTGGTGGCTTTTCACAGGTGAGTGGTTGGTTGGCTGATATTAAAAACTCTTCAGCAGGACTTTCAAGTGAATGCAATATGAAAAATAAAAAATAAAGTGAATATTAATACACTGCCACGATTATGATAGCAACTAAAACTTGCATGCAAATTGCTTCCGAATCCTTAACGACATTCAACAGTTCCAAAAACAACTGAAATAAGTAAGGGTGTAGTATATTCGTCTGGGCCGAGTCTAAAATACCCTTCACGATAGTCACGTATATGTATAGTACGAGTATACAGTATTGGGCAAAACCTAAGAAACGCTGCTTGATTTTAGCTTGTAGTCAAAATTATATTTAAATGAACATATTTCAATTCAATGCTTTAATTAAATTTGCTCTCGTAAGCAATCAAAATATTTTTTTGTAAATTCGAGCCTAAAAAAAATCAGACATCAATGTGTGACTTGCATAGCTTAAAAATACATACAATTATATTAATTAAATTTGTTCAACTCCGGTGGCGTATTTCGTGTGAGGCGCAATACAGGTGAAAAGCTTAAATCCCGATATTGTAAAAAACACTATCAAGCATTGGGGTGGCAGTGTGATGGTGTGGATGTGTTTTTCAGGTCATGGTCTAGGACCGTTCCACAGAATTTCTACCAAAGTGGATAGATTTGTGTATTGGTACATTTTAGAAAATAAGATGTTGCCATATGCCGAATGGAATATGCCACTTCGATGGGTGTTTCAACATGATAACGATCCGAAACACTCATCGAAGTTGGTGAAGGACTGGATACAATCGAAAGGGATTCAAGTGCTTGATTGGCCGGCTCAATCGCCCGATTTGAACCCAATCGAAAATTTATTTTCCATATTGAAGAGGAATGTTGGATCGAAACGATTTTCCAATAGAGACGATTTATTTTTGTGCCTGGAGGATGAATGGATACGCATAGATCCAAAAATAACTGATAATTTAATTAAATCTATGCCGCGTCGGTGCACCGCAGTAATAAAAAATAAGGGTTTTTATTTAATATTAAAAGTTTCTTAGGTTTTGCCCAATGAATTTTTGAGTATTTTTTGTTGTTGTACTAAAAGAACCGTTAGGTGAGCGATAATTACAAAAATTTTTTTTGGTAATTTTGTATGACACATTTACTAATAAAACTGCATTAAAGCATTGAATTGAAATATGTTCATTTAAATATAATTTTGGCTACAAGCTAAAATCAAGCAGCGTTTCTTAGGTTTTGCCCAATACTGTATATTACAAATTTGAACTAAATATTCTCGGATATATATGGACCGATATCGGGGAAAAATAGGTTTGTCTTGTAATCACCATTCCAAAAAAAATCTTTCATGAACATTTTCATGGAAAAGTTTGTTTAAGCTATATCTCGGTTATATATAAATCGATATCGGAATTTTCTATTTTCTCTATTTTAGTAACCTTTTTTTGAAATCAGAATTGCTTTTTAGTACAAAAAAAAAAAAAATTTTAATGGAAAAATCGGTTCAGGCTATATCTCGGGTATGTATGGACCGATATCAGAAATTTTCATTTTCCATATTTATATAACCTTATATCATTACCAAAACTGCTTTTGAGCAAAAAAAGTTGTTTAAGTTCGCTTACGACACATTTATGAAACACCCGATTTGGGCTATATCTCGAGTATATACGGACCGATATCTGAAAATTTTTTTTGCCTTTTAGTCACCATGCTTAATAAGTGTGTGAAGTTTGAAGCAAAACAAACAATTGTTTTTTTGTAATTTTCATACAAAATGGCTTTTTTTTGGAATTCGTAATATATATCTTAGCTATACGTGAGCCGATATTACTGAATTTCAACAGCAAACCCATGAATCGATGGGGTAAAAGAATGGTGAAAGAAAAAAATTTCTAAGTCTAATGGTTTTCTCAGAAACAGTATTTCAACAGCGGACAGACGGACATCGCTTAATCGACTTTTCTATTAATTCTGGTTTAGAATATATATACTTTTTAGAGTCGCAAAGAAAAACTGTGGAAATTACAAACGGAATCACAAACTTATATATATCCTTTACATTTTTGTGAAGAGTATAAAGAAGGGAATAAGGAATTGGTTTTGGGAGAGTACTTTATTGTTTTTAATTGATAGCTAATTTTTTAAAGGTGCGCAGCAAAAAAACAAATTTGCCTGAAGTAAAATTTGAAGCAAGAATTGAGGATTTCTTGCCCCAAAAAATGATTCAAATTAACGCAATTAGAAGCCTCCTAATACCTTAAGATTTAATGCTGGGCATTCACACTGACAATAATTAAGAGAGTATGTTGTAGTAGATCTTATTGTTTGGACTGTATTAGGTAAGACCTGAATAACATCTCGAATTATAATGCCTTGCTTTCGACAAAAACAAAATTGTTTATTTTTCACCCTATTTGAAATTTTCATTTTTATTTAAGAGAAAGTTTGGTGATAACTTAGACGGTTTCTAGACCGCCTTTAAAGTCATGTCTGAGGGGCATCTGCTTTTTTGTGCTGGAAAAATATGATATAGAAGAAAAAGATATGTAATGATAATCGCGTGTTTCTAATTATACCCTTCACAAAAATGTTTGTGATTCCGTTTGTAATTTCGATAATTTTCATTTTCGACCCTATAAAGAATACACTATATTCTGAATCAGAATTAATAGAAAACTCGATTAAATATCGTTTCTGACAAAACCATTAGACTTAGAAACTGTTTTCTTTCACCCCATCGATTTATGGGCTTGCAATTGAAATTCAGTAAAATCGGTTCACATAAAGCTGATATATATCCAAACATTTAAAAAATACAGCTTGTTTTGTTTCAAACTTCACACAGTTATTAAGACTGGCAATTTAAAGGAAAACATTTTTGTACCCGATATCAATCCATATGTATGATATAGCCTAAACCGATTTTTTAATGAAAATGTCGCGTAAGCGAACTTAATGTTGCTTAAAATCAGTTTTGGTAAGGTAAGGGGGTTACTTTAATACATATAATGAAAATTTTCGATATCGGTCCATATATACCCGAGATATAGGATAAACCGATTTATCTATTAACATTTTTTTTTTTTTTTTTTGTTTTGCTTAAAGCATTTCTCGTTATAAAAGAAGGCTACTAAAATACAGAAACTGGATAATTTCGACATCGGTTCATTTATAACCGAGATATAGTCTAAACCGATTTTTCCATGAAAATTTTCAGGAAAGATTTCCTTTTTGGAATGGTGATCAAAAGGAAAACATATTTTTTCCCTTATGTCGGTCCATATTCGAGCATATTTAGACTATCATAAAGGCTATTTTAGATTCGGCCCAGCCGAATATAATACACTCTTACTTGTTTTTTTTTTTTTTTTGTTTTTAATGATTACTATTATAATTTCTTTTGTACCTTTTTGCAGCTTAAACAAATATTTTTAAAACATTTACGAAAAAATTTTATAGATAGTTTTAGCATAAATGCGTAACTTTTTACTATACTTTTTGCCGAATGGAATAAAACTTGACATAAAACCGTTGATATATCTCTTAGGGAAGAAACATGCAATCATAAAAAATTCTTACTGAAAAAAAACAAACAAACAAACAGTTTACGTATCGAGAAAATTTTACTTTTAGCTTAATATTTTTGCATACAATAGATTTTATACGTGTTTTTGTATATGTATGAATATCCTGTAACTATTTTTGTATAAAAATCAAAATTTGTTTTTCATTTTTGATTTGAGTTAAACTTTGAAGTCATACATCAGTATATTCTAACAACTGCAGCAATAAAGTGTAATTGATGTGCAGTTCAAATAATGATATTGTGACTGAAAGAGAAGAGCAAATAAATCAAAATAAAAAAACACACAACAACCTTCTGAAAACCATAAAAACTCTTTCTATTTACATAAATAACTTTATTCACAATTTTGTGAAAATGGTCTTGCATTATAATAGAAGGTGTTTTTATATGAGTGTAGAACTTGAAATTGAACACAATGCATTAAACTCGCGGTCATTTTTTCAGCTAGTAAGTGATTTATGTTAATTTTGTGGCACACCAAATATTTAACGTGAATACACTGAAGCCCGAACAAGGCTTCCAAATTTTGTCAAAGTTTGCCGTTGATTTCGATTTTCGAACGCGAATTTTGTTGCGATGAAGATCACTTTTGTTTGAATGGATACGTCCATAAAAAAAACATAAACACACAGGTATATCCAGAAAAACTGTTTGGTATGTTTTATAGACTGATGGAATCATTGGTCCAAACTTCTTTAAAAGCTATGAATATGACATGATGTGGTTCAACAAGACGGCGCAACAAAAGCACAAAGTTTTACTTTTCGGACTCGTGAATAAGCCTTCAGTATCGTACAGTTTAGCGCTGCTAGATAATTTTCTGTGAAGCTGTCAACCTACGCCGATAATCCCGAAACAACTGACTTCTTGGAAAACAACATTTGTCTCATTACTGCCCAAAATTGGGGGCTAATTCTGTCATTCGTGATCGAAATTACTATCGAGTAGAAAATAATTTTGCTATCGTGTAAATTTCTAATGATGTGACTCATTACGTAACCTGTCAAGTTGTCACTTCAGTGTTGCAAAACACTGACAAAATATGTTAAAACTGCCGAAAATTGGCAACAAAATCATATGTTTTGACAAAACAAGTTAAAATTTACGAGCAACAAATTCAATAAAAATAAAAACGCAAAAGAAATGGGCCCAATATTAATATATTATGCATCATCGTCTGACTTCGACGAAAAGGTTACCCTTAATACAATAAGGAAAACAATTAGGGGAAGTGCAGATCCTTTAAATTTGGCAAACAACCAGTAAGGGCAGTCAATATTTTGTTCAAATACATCAATAAAATAAATAATGTTTATTTCACAGTTACAACAGACGATTCTGGTGAACCAGAAGTGTTCAACTTCAGAGCAAGCTCTTGCCACAATTGGTTGGTTTTTATTTCCCTTGCGCAGCAAAAAATTATTTATACATTTAATTTTAAATTCAAAACAAATTTTGAACTTACATTTCTTTTGTGTTTTTCTGTTTAACAGGTTTTCGATAGTACTTTTGCTTACGAGTAAAAAGTTGCACGGTTGCATTCGAATGGTTACTCACTATCGAATACCATCATCAGAAATTTCGATATCAAATGAGATAACCCCAAATGGGCAAAAACTCGCACATTCGAGTAAGAACTCACTCGTAAGCGAATGACAGAGCTAGCCCCCTGATTTCAAAAAAGTATGCTCATCTAAAGGTGACAATGCCAATACAACAACGGATTGTAATAGATTGCTATCAATCAAACTGACGAGCCTACAACATCCAAAAAGCATTTAAACCACCACCAATATGTTTTACAATTATCAGCTTAAAAGTGTAAAAAGTATTCAGGTCGTTATTACAGGTATTGTGTAGATACGGATGACATTAAAGCCGGATTGGAAGAAAAAGGGTTTAAAATATAAAATGTAGTTAATATTGGAAACTGTGAAAAGATTCTTCAACCCATTTTAAGGGTTGAACTAAAACCCATGAATGTTGTCCTAAAAAAAAAGAAATTCAACCAACTTATAGCCTTACATTTGTTGCATCATAAGGTTACTGCTGAAGAGACACATATGAGTATATGACCCGTTTAATGCATAAACTGCCAAAAATTTGGCTATAATAGGCCTAATGTAAGTTGCCCGCAGTTTGCCTTCTGTGTGGCGAACTTCAGTGCACATTACAGTGTGAAAAATCAAAGACTGACTCGAGCGGTAAAAAATTCAGTAACTGTAATACAGCAAATTACTTGTCTATACTAACTTTTAGCGGTCAATGACAACTAGGTCAACATTAATTAATCAACCCCAGCATGTCAAACACCATTTCTGAAAGCAATTTTCTCCACATACGCCAGTTAACCAGCCAATATACAAAACTTGAATCAGGACCCCAAGTCTCAAAACTCCGATCCAAATTTTAACAATCTTGAGGCAACTCTGCAGACTCTTTTTCAATCCATAAACACATTTACAGTTTCTATGACAAACATAATGCAGGAAATGCTGAAAATGCAATCTACTATTTTACACGTAATTTTGAACAAACGATTTGTTTCCAAATATGTTTCTGGAATTCCAACGGCATCCGCAAATACAAAATTGTATTGGAACACTTCTTTATGGAAAACCAAATCGATATAAGGATGATGGCTGAAACTCATTTGACATTACAGTGTTATTTCAAAATTAATGGCCACATACTATATCACAAATGACAAAGATCCTCGTATAAGATCGGCAATTTCAATAAAAATCAGAATTAAGCATTATTTGCTAAACGAGACACGTGTGGAGAATCTCCAAACAATAAATATTTGCATGAAATATTTCCATGAAAAAATTATTATTTCCTCCAAAACCAATATTCATAATTTTACATCACTCGGACTTTGTTTTTTAGCGGCTGGCGACTATAACGCTAAGCACACTTTTTGGGGATCACATTTCATTTCACCGAAAGGTCGAGTGCTTTTGACACTGTTTTCAAAATGGGTTTAAATGCGGTTTTGGACTTATAAACATTTTTCCTTTAGAATGGATACAAGTGGAGCATTCATTAGATGTGTCATTACATCACTCACCTATTATAATCTCTTTTTCGTTCCCCCATTGTTGACCTCCACTACAGTAAATTGGCTAAAATATAAGAAATATTTGAGTGCTCATTGTATGGAGAATACTATCTTGAGAACGCCTGAGGATATTGATGTGTCAATTAACAATTTTTTGCAAAACCTTAAACTAGCCGTAGAACATGCTACTACTAACCATATAAGTTTCATATATGTGAACAATAGAACTATTTATTTGTCTGAAACTGAACAGCTTCTGTCAGACAAAAGAAGAGTTAGAGGAGAGTGGAAATTGCGCAGGTTTCCGTTGCTTAAATTTAGGCTACAGGAATGCGTAACTCAATTAAGAATTCTGCTTGAAATCCAGGGAAAATTGTTAATGGTAAAGTTGGCTCTATTCATTGACGTTTCCCAAGCTTTTGATAAAGTGTGGCACGAGGGTTTGAAGTTAAACTTGCTCGCAAACACTTGCAAGCTTCCAGAAAGCTACTGGAAATTTGTTTTCAGAGAAGGCGATTTTAATAGCACCACGTAGCCAATCGAAGCAGAAATTTCCCAAGCATTCTGGTACCTACTTTATATTTGATTTATGCTCCGGACATGCCAACGAGAGTCAGACTCCACACTTGAACTTTTTCAGATGACTTAACATTCTGCAGCTTTCAACTAGCGTCACGAAATTTGTAGGAATATATTTCAATATTAGAGAAATGGCTGAAACTTTGGAAAATAAAAGTTACGCTCACACTGTGCTAACAAACATGTTTACCTATTCAAATTAACAACTTAACTATTCCGCAGCACAATGAAGTCAAGTACTTTGGTATTCATCTCGACCGTAGGCTAAAGTGGAACTCGCATTGATGCGGAACTCACTCAGTTGAAACTTAAAGCAGGGCATTTAATTTGGCTTATGGGCAGAAATTTTACAGTGACGCTGGACTGCAATTTTTTGTTTTTATACAACACATTTCTGAAGCCTATATGGTGCTACGCAATTTAATTACGAGTATGGTTCACCGCCTCAGCCTCAAGTATTGAAAAAATTCAAAGACGGCAAAACCAAATTCTTCCAAAGATTACTGCAGCTCCGGGGTACGTAAAAAATTCACGAATTCATAAAGATCTGAGTGTTCCGCTGGTAAAAGAGGAATTTTCTAAGTACGCGACAAGGTATGTCAGTAAACTGGAACTTCATCCAAACTCTCCTGCGCTCAATATACTTAATTTTGGCGGTCACAATTGGTTGAGAAGAAGGGATACCATTGCCACCATCAGAGAGCTTAATAGGTAATTTTACCGATATAATAAAACTTCTCGTCTAGTAGTGGTCGGACTTAAGCGAAAATCATATCTTTTTCTTAATATTAGAGAGCGAAGTCGATCGATCATCCATTCACTATCGACAGAAAATATTTGCAATTGCACAAGTTAGTTATCTCAAATGCAGAAAACGCTGAATATAGCTGATATGTACGATTATGTGTTTTAATTGTATATAAAAAGTAAATTTTTAAACGATTTCTAGCCATGGACTGGTAATATATTTTTAAACTATTGAAGCACAGAAATTAAAAGTTCTGTATAAATACATAATTTTTAACTAACTAGATACAAAAAAAAAATGGATCAAAAACATCAGTGAGCCGTAGTATGTGACGTAGGCAGACAACAAACTGTAGTCCCATGTGACGTGATGCGTAGTAGAAAATTATTTTGTCAATATTTCGGCGTCATCTTAGTTATTAGCTTCAAGACTATATGCCTGTTTGACAAGCTTAAACGAACGTTAACGAGCAGCTCGATGTCGAATAAATTTGAGTTTTACGATATCGCACGTTATAGTTCGTTTGAAGTTTTGAGTATAATTGTATTGTCTCATTAAAAGTGCTCCTCTTGTGCATTAAGTTTGAATACAAAATTTGTTTTCCCTGTTTTGGTACTTTATCTTTGGTATAAAGCATCGTTATTTTATTTACTTATTTTTATACATATATATTAAATCAATTTATTTTTCCACATCGTTGATATATCCTGAAATAGTCAACAAATTAATTCCATGTGTGTCTAAGTGACAATACCAACAAAAACCACGTAAAAATATATACAACCATACGAAGGTAAAACGATATGAAGATAAATTTAAAATCAAACCAAACGTGTCACATGCAAATCAAAACAAGCCATAAAATCATACTTATATGTGTATGTATCCACCCGCTACGGCAAGCTTTTTATAGAACCAAACATTTCCCAACAAACAAATGAACGTTAAATTGTTGATTTATTTCTTTTGCATGCTTATTCACGTGTTTGAAAACTGTGAGTTAGTATCCCTGATAATTGTTGGTGCGTGGCTTTTTCTCGGGGGCTAACAACCCCCCGAGGTGCTGCAACAGATACCTGTACTGTAAGGAACCAGTTGTGATAGTTGGACAGGTGATTTGGTTCAAGGGCTGATACTGCTAGTGGGCTTCGGTCTACCAACTCTTTAAGCCTTGTCTTCCATTGATTGCTGAGAAATCGCATACACGAAGGATTAGAAGACCCGAACTCCTGAGCAAGGAGTTGCCTATATGGCTACAAACATATGGTAAGAGTTGCTACCTGTGTGTGCCTGGTGAATCGTGAATAGTTCGATCCGTGTAATTGGTCCATCACCAGGTAAGGCTTTATGGCCTCATGGCAATCTTTTTCACTCTCTGTTTTAAAATTATATCTTTTGCTGCAGTGAAGATTGTATGTAATACATTATGTGAAAAATGCTTATGGTGTTTTGATTTCTTCAAAAATGTGTGATTTTTTGAAAACTCTTCTTTTCTTATGTGACAGAATTTTATTCTCTTTGCATAACTTATGTTTTGTCGTGGGCAAACAACAAATTGCATTTTTACAGTATTTGAAGACTTTTGAACAAGGCGGCATTCTTTATGTAGAAACGAATATAATATTAATTGTATTCCCTATTCCACTGCTTTTAAGAAATATAGTAGTTTATTCGTTTATTTTGAAAAAAAAAAACTATTGTATTTATCATTAATGGTTATTATTGTATTTATCACTTTTCACTGAAGAATAGGTTACTCGATATATAAAATATTAGAATCGGACTAAAAATGGCGACACAGTGAACAAAGTACTGAAAAGGGCGTTTTTGTAAGCGTGAAAAAAAAAAAACAAAAAAATTATTTTTGAAATTGCTTCCACACTATTTTTAATCCTAGGAAATAATTTATTTTTTTCGAGCCATTCTAATGTATACTTTACTAGCATCTGCGCAAATTTGTATATGTCACAATTCAGAAATTAAATAAGTTTATTGTAAACATTACAATTCAATTAATAAGAAAATTTCGATGTATGACCCCCGGAAATATCATGACTTGGACTAATTTATGTTCCAGAGGATGAGAACTGGACTCAAGGATGCACATGGGGAAAGCAGAACCTTTAAATCATATCGCACACTTAAAATGTCAAAACCAAAATGCAGGTAAATTCAAAAACAAACAAAGATCTTTCTAATATTGACAAAGTAAAGAGAGCTTATATATTAAAATAATTTCGAAAATTTTTGTCTCATCAAAGTTAACCTGCCTATAATATACTCGACCTTTCTGAACATTTAAATAATTGTTAAACGAAACAATTTTTTGTCAATATATGAATATGTGTATGTTGTTTATCTTAAGATATACATATATTTAATATTTTTTTAATGCTGCAAGTATTATTTTAGATTTTTCATACAAAAATTCAGCAAATGGTTAAAGACATTGTCGAGCATGTTGCATTAAAAAAACTCATGTGAGAAAACTGTGTGTTCTCTGGGCTGACAGACACTGACAACGAAAGGATGTCTTCTTTCATACAAACTCTCAAATATTTAACGTTAATACAAGACAAACGTATCGCTGTAACAATATCCTTTCAATTGCAACAAATTTAAAAGATAAATGGGATTACAATCGAATTTGATTTTCAAAACAAATACGTCGTTCTCGAAGAAACTCAATAAATATAAAATAACTAAAATGCAAAGTAATGGCGGTGTAAGTAAACATATAAAAGATGTTTTAAATTTAAAATTTTTTTACTTCAACATGTATATTGATTAGAGTAATCGAATGGTTATTATTCGATGGGGTTTTTTGATCTACTGGAGTCGATTTTTGTAAATGTCTACTACATTTGATATTATACTCGTATATTAAACAAAGTAGGTATTTTAATTAAAAATGTGCTATTTTGCGCGTTCTATCCCATTTTCCATTACTTTCCGCAATATTTATACTGACAGCTGTTCATATTCGTGTAAAATATTCCCACTAGTGGCTGCGATTTTCTAAGACTTGTTGGCATAAACCCGTGATTTCAGATAGCCCCATGAAAAGAAATCTGGAATGGTTAAAGCTGGCAATCGGGTAATCCATGCCTTGAGTGGATTTCACGGCCTTCCGTGCACCAGAAGCGCAGATTTTGTTTATTTCGAAACATTCATGCTGAGCTAACATGAGTATTGGTTAAAAAAATCGACGCAATTATTCAACGTTCTTGCGAAGTATTGCACTCCATTGTTTGTCTGCTTGTATTTTGTAGATGTCTAATTCGCATATGTTGAAAATGATTGACGAAAAATGCCATTTCCAAAACATATTACACCTTACGATAGCGTTATTAATTTTGCGCCATCTTGTTTATATTTATCCACACTAACAAAAAAATTAAAAGTAGACTTGGAAACCTTTAAAAAATATTCTCCAATATATAACTTTTTATCACAATATTCTAAATAAATTATTGAGAATTTAAAAAGCAAAATGTTTTACAATACCAGCCAAAACACAAAAACATGCTTTGTCTTTTGGACAAGTCTCTACTTCAAATCTACTGATGATTAGCTGTTATGAAATGTCGACATATGGGCAGCTGGGATACAGAGAAAACAAGCTGTTTATGATTTTAATTGGTACCAATATTAGAAGCTGGTAAAGATAGTAAACCCAATTATTTGAAGGTTTTTTTCTACTTTTTGATACTTTCAAAAACACAAATCGTAGCAACGAACAGTTGTTCATTTGTTTGTTTCTTGTGTTTTGAGTGGTAATATTAAAACGTTTTCTTTTTGAATTCTCAGCAATTTATTTAGAATCTTGGGATATAAAGTCGAATGTTTGAGAATATATTTCAAAGATTTCTAAGTCTACTGATGATTAGTTTTGCTCCTATGAAATGTCAATATATAGACAGGTAGGAAAAAAAAAGAAAACAAACTGTATATAATTTTTTGATTAGTGCCAATATGAGATGCTATAAGGTGAATAAACTCAATTGTTTGTATCTATACTAACATTATACAGAACCAATAATCCGATTTTAAGATTTTTTCAACAAAATGTAGAATCAAACCTCCTGTCGAACATACGAGTAGGCCCTAAAAATATGCATAAAACTGCTTAGAGTAGAGTCAAGGGACGGTAAACGTCATAAACTCAAGAAATATTTCTTATTGTATTCGAAGAAATCTTAAATAACATCGACATTGGAATTATTGTTCTCATTTAAACATAAATTTGATGTGAAGACAAAGTTGATACTTTATCAAGCATTAGTTCAAAGTCATACAAATTACTTAGTTTCAGTATATTGTTGCAGAAATAGTGTTGCGAAGGATTCAAAATGAAGCACGTAAAACTGTCTTTAACTTGCCACTTCGATATTCTACGTTGTGCTTGTATAGAGATATTGCAAAAAGAATTTTGCTATCAACGGGTTGTATAAATTGCAACTTTTTTTATTTGTATTTAAACAACTGTCTAACATTGGCAATGCAACAATAAAGTTTGAAAGAAGCCAAACCGTTATTACAAGAAATCGTTAAAATTTAAGAACCGCGAGATTAAGATATGAAACTATTAAACAAGGAGTTGAATATGCTGGTAGTTTGCTGTTAAACAGTTTGCCACAGAATATAAAGGACATTAATATAATATAATATCCAATTTTGAAAGATCTGTTAGGGAGATTTTGCCTGCTAACCTAGAAGCATTTTCAAATTAAATTTTCGATAAATTGTAATAAATTTTAGAATTTCTTTTTAGTTTTTTTAAAATATCTTTTTAGATTTGTATATATATATATATGTTAATACATTTTTCCACTTTTTTACGAGTTCGTGAAAATTACCGTGTTCAAATTTGGCAGTCGTGAAGTAGACACATGGCAAATTTATTATGAAAAAATGTCCGATAAACCAATGAGTTTTAATCGTTAAAATATTTTATCAAAACCAATCATCGACTATTGAGACGATGATAAAGTTCCCCACTATTTATCGTGTGGTGAATGATTTCGAAGAAAGAAGATCTGTAGGTGATAGGCCCAAGAATGCACCAAAACCTACTGCAAGATCTGCTGAAAACATTACTGCAGCTGAAGAAAGTGTTTAAAACAATCCATCAACCTGAATTCGACACCGTGCTCAAGAGCTTAGTCATCAAAGAACAGCTTTGGCCACAATTTTGCAAAGGATTTGCATTTGTTTCTATTTAAGATTCAGTTGATGCAAGAGATTCTTCCAAAAGATCATTTACTCCGTCCTAAATATGCCAATAGGATGAGCGATGTCGTGATATGATAGAAAACTTTTTTACATCACAACTGAATGTTTTGGGCTTGCTTAACCTGTGATACGAACGAGACGTATCCACATCGCATGCAGCCAGGATTACAATGGAATTATTGCGAAACTACTTTCCACAAGAAAATATTGCAAGAAATTGTGATGTTGGTGGCCTCCACGATCGGCTTATTTTTGTGGGGATATCTGAAAAACAAGGTTTATACAAACAAACCAGAGACGCTTGAGCAACTCAAACAAAATATTGGTGATGAAATTAAGGAAATGCCGCATGAAATGTGTCAGAGTGTAATGAAAAATGTGCGCAAAAGGGCTCTCATTTGCGAGGCTAACAGAGGCGGACATTTATCTGATATTGCATTCCATACATAGTTGCCGACATTAAATAAAACATTGATCAATAAAAGATACATTTTCTTACATTTAAGCAAAAATTATAAAGAAACAAACTTTTACTGCCATATTAAAAATTACTTCCGTATTCAATTACTAGCTGTGTTTGTTGATTCAGACATCAGTTTTGCAGAAATATTTACTTAAAAGTAGGGATGAAATGATAGCTCTATAGTATCGAGACCTATATTCGATACGGGATCGATCGCAAAGTATCGATACCTACACAGTATCGAAGAAAAAGCACCGATACAAAAATCTTATTATGGATTTCATCTTCTGATCCACTGGCTAAAATTGCAGTGTCTTAATTAGTATCCCGGAAATGAAAATTTTAAAATCCATGAATTAGATCATAGCATTTCTTCTTCTGCATTTATCTAATAATTTGCATTGTAACTGTGTGATACATTCAATGGAGAATGAAAACTTTATTGCTTAATATCTTCGATAATGTCATACTCGTATAATTCCGGCCTGGAGATTCTTTAGTGACAAATTCGATTGACTTTAGTATATGAAATTTTCAATCTTATCTTCTTTTTTTTTGTAATACAAACATACACCCGATTTTGGTGGTCCCATTTGCATGTACGGATTGCACGGATTTATTTTATAAAAACTGTGAAAACAAATAAAATTATGGTATACTCAGTTTCTGCTATCTATAAAAACAAGAGTATTTATGACCGATATTTATTTGGTACTTGGTAGTAAAGCATCGATAACAAAAGTACTTGGTATCGAAATAAAAGTATCGAGTATTTATTTGTATTTACTCGTATCGTTTCATCCCTACTGAAAAGAACAAAATATGTCAATCGAAAAAACTGCATACTAATCAACTATTTCAAGAAAATTTTTAACGTTTGCAATTTTTTAAGATCAGAAAAGTTAATTAACTTAAAAGTAATTTTAACCTGTAGTTTTAAGTTTAACTCTAATAACTCCAATGAGAAAGTTGTTCGGTTTGTTTTCTAATAATTTCTACTGTTCTTTAAAGAAAAAATCTCATACAGTGTATTTAATCACACGACCTAAATACCATACACCTCATTGATTTTATTGTATTTCAACAATAAGTTCATTCAGAAGACTTACAGAACTTAACATAATAATTTCAGCCTCATCATCACAAAATCATGCAGCAATAATAAACACTTTTGCTATACCAGATATTCCTGAAGGATGTAAAAACAACCACGTTGCTAAAAGGTGAATGACTAAAACTGACGTTGAGAGGGCAATCGTACACAAAGGATGCGATACATTGATTCCGAAACAATGAGTACTTTTTCTTTTATAAGCCACTACATACATAAGTATGTAGTGTGTAGTCCATAATGCATGGTATATGCCTGATGTTGCAAGTGCATGTGGTGGCAAGAAGAAAAACTTATTAAAACATACCTCATTGAATGTGTCGGCCATGCTATTACACGAGCACTCATAAAACGTAAAGGAACTTAATTTTCCGTAAAACTCTTTTAATACGGGATACACCTTCTTCGTGTATAAGCAATTGCTTTTCTTTTTTAATAAAAACCAACCTCATTGTCAAGATAACAAAAGAGGATGAGAGTGTGTTTAAGCGGTATAATTGTGCAACATTAAAGTACATTTCTCCAGAGACCAAGGGAAATATTTGTTAGTGATTAAAATTTAACTCGAGCAATATACTGAAGGATAAAAACAACTCGTAAAAAAGCAATTTAATACTTATGTAGTACGTGTTCTACGATTTTTATTAAGTGGTTATTTAAAACAAGAGCACTTCAGACCAGATTTCATTTAATTTTAAGTTTATTTTTTTAATTGTTCTGTTGGAAAAGCTGGATAAAAAATAAAATGAACTTCAGCAAATATTTAAACAGGTATTTTGTACAAATATCTTCAGCTCCTGCATTATTTTATCTTCTGAATAAATAACTACATAAACTCATTTTTGTTGCTAAATGCATGCGTGCACAGAAAGAAAAAGCTGGGAATAAATTTAAGAAATTTTTACTTTATTTAAGTACAAATAATACGCAGCACACTTAAAATAAGCCGAAAACAGGATTTTTCAAGAAAACCATTCTTACATTGTCTTAAAATATGTATAAAATTTTTAAATCAAGTGCAGAATTCTTGAACCGAGTAAAAAAAACTCAAAACATAGACACAAATACATACATACATGTGAATGAATTGCTGAAAGTGAGGAATAAAAGGTTCTCCAGAAAAACATGCTACACAGTGAAATTTTTGTCATATACATCTTCGATCTAAGATCATTGGCAGTGTAAGCGTGACCCATCCGAAGTCTGTATACAATTCCTACTTACATTTACACAGCGATTGCCTACGCCATAAGATGCATTCAACACTGTATATATTGTAAGCGAAGATTGGTAAGTTCAAAACTATATTATTAGCATTTGTTTTCTTCTTTGCTTCTTATGTATATATAACTTAACAAAATGAGTAGAAAAAAAGACTAATCTGAGTCGAACGCTAGCTGTTTGTTGAGCTTAACATATTTATTTTGATTTTTTCTGTTGACACAATCGCTTACAATCGGATGCTTTGCAAATTGTAATAACTTGTGGACTGCTGGTTATTTTAGTTTTACATGTGAAATATTATTTTAGAATTTCGCTTTTTTGAATTCTCATTAATTTAGTTAAAATAATGGAATGCATAGTTAAATGCATTCCATTATTTTAATTTTATATTAAAATAACTTCTTAGAAATGTCGACATATATTTAGCCAGAAAACACAAAAAAAAACAAGTAAGAGTGTAGTATATTCGGCTGGGCCGAATCTAAAATACCCTTCACGATAGTCACGAATATGTATAGTATATTAAAAATGTGGCCTAAATATGCTCGGTTATATATGAACCGATATCGGAATTTTCTATTTTCTGTATTTTAGTAACCTTCTTTTATAACGAGAATTGCTTTTCAGCAAAAAAAAAAAAAAAAAAAATTTTAATGGAAAAATCGGTTCAGGCTATATCTCGGGTATATATGGACCGATATCAGAAATTTTAATTTTCTCTATTTTCGTAACCTTCTTTTATAACCAGAATTGCTTTTCAGTAAAAAAAAAATGTTATTGGAAAAATCGGTTCAAGCTATATCTCGAGTATATATGGACCGATATCGGATTTTTTCTTTTTCCATATTTATATAACCTTATTTAATTACCAGAACTGCTTTAAGGCAAAAAAATTGTTTAAGTTCGCTTACGCGGCATTTTCATGAAAACCCCGGTTTAGGCTATATCTCGGGTATATATGGACCGATATCGGAAATTTTCATTTTCCATATTTATATAACCTTATTTAATTACCAGAACTGCTTTAAGGCGAAAAAATTGTTTAAGTTCGCTTACGCGGCATTTTCATGAAAACCCCGGTTTAGGCTATATCTCAGGTATATATGGACCGATATCAGAAATTTTTATCTTCCATATTTATATAAACTGATCTTATTACCAGAACTGTTTTTAATCAAAAAAAAGTTGTTAAAGTTCGCTTACGCGACATTTTCATGAAAAACCCGGTTTGGGCTATATCTCGGGTATATATAGACCGATATCGAAAATTTTCATTTTCCATACTTATACAACCTTATTTTATTACCAGAACTACTTTTAAGCAAAAAAAGTTGTTTAAGTTCGCTTACGCGGCAATTTCATGAAAACCCCGTTCCAGGCTATATCTGCGGTATATATGAACCGATATCGGAAATTTTCATTTTTCATATTTATATAACCTTATTTTGTTACCAGAACCGCTTTTAAGCAAAAAAAGTTGTTTAATTTCGCTGACGCGGCATTTTCATGAAAAACCCGTTCTAGGCTATATCTCGGGTATATATGGACCGATATCGAAAATTTTCATTTTTCATATATATGTAACCTAATTTCATTACCAGAACTGCTTTTGAGCACAAAAAAGTTGTTTAAGTTCGCTTACGCGGCATTTTCATGAAAAACCCGGATTGGGCTATATCTCGGGTATATATGGACCGATATCGGAAATTTTCATTTTCCATATTTATGTAACCTAATTTTATTACCAGAACTACTTTTAAGCAAAAAAAGTTTTTTAAGTTCGCTTACGCGGCAATTTCATGAAAACCCCGTTCCAGGCTATATCTGCGGTATATATGAACCGATATCGGAAATTTTCATTTTTCATATTTATATAACCTTATTTTGTTACCAGAACCGCTTTTAAGCAAAAAAAGTTGTTTAATTTCGCTGACGCGGCATTTTCATGAAAAACCCGTTCTAGGCTATATCTCGGGTATATATGGACCGATATCGGAAATTTTCATTTTTCATATATATGTAACCTAATTTCATTACCAGAACTGCTTTTGAGCACAAAAAAGTTGTTTAAGTTCGCTTACGCGGCATTTTCATGAAAAACCTGGTTTGGGCTATATCTCGGGTATATATGGACCGATATCGAAAATTTTCATTTTCCATATTTATATGACCATATTTCATTACCAGAACTGCTTTTGAGCACAAAAAAGTTGTTTAAGTTCGCTTACGCGACATTTTCATGAAAACCCCGATTTGGGCTATATCTCGGGTATATATGGACCGATATCGGAAATTTTCATTTTTCATATTTATATGACCCTATTTCATTACCAGAACTGCTTTTGAGCACAAAAAAGTTGTTTAAGTTCGCTTACGCGACATTTTCATGAAAAACCCGGTCTAGGCTATATCTCGGGTATATATGGACCGATATCGGAAATTTTCATTTTCCATATTTATGTAACCTAATTTCATTACCAGAACTGCTTTTGAGCACAAAAAAATTGTTTAAGTTCGCTAACGCGGCATTTTCATGAAAACCCCGGTCTAGGCTATGTCTCGGGTATATATGGACCGATATCGAAAATGTTCATTTTTCATATTTATATGACCCTATTTTATTACCAGAACTGCTTTTGAGCACAAAAAAGTTGTTTAAGTTCGCTTACGCGACATTTTCATGAAAAACCCGGTCTAGGCTATATCTCGGGTATATATGGACCGATATCGGAAATTTTCATTTTCCATATTTATGTAACCTAATTTTATTACCAGAACTGCTTTTGAGCAAAAAAAAGTTATTTAGCTTCGCCTATGCGACGTTTTCATTAAAAATCCGATTTGGGCTATATCTCAGGTATATATGGACCGATATCTGAAAAAAAAATTTTTTGCCTTTTAGTCACCATGCTTAATAAGTGTGTGAAGTTTGAAGCAAAACGAACAACTTTTGTTTTCAAAAATTTTCATACAAAACTGCAAAAAAAATGGCTTTTTTCGGAATTTTGAATATATCTCAGCTATACGTGGACCGATATTACTGAATTTCAATAGCAAACCCATGAATCGATGGGGTAAAAGAATGGTGAAAGAAAAAAGTTTCTAAGTCTAATGGTTTTCTCAGAAACGGTATTTCAACAGCGGACAGACGGACAGACGGACAGACGGACAGACGGACAGACGGACATCGCTTAATGGACTTTTCCATTAATGCTGATTCAGAATATATATACTTTATAGGGTCGCAAAAAAAAACTGTAGAAATTACAAACGGAATCACAAACTTATATATACCCTTTACATTTTTGTGAAGGGTATAAAAAATCAGTGTATATTTTTGATTGGAATAAATATAAGTAGCTAATAGTGTAAATTTTACTAGACTCGATCGTATTTATTTCCCGTACGGATTAAATCAACTCTAAAATTATTGAATCAATTGCATTTTAACATTGATTCGTTCTCAGGTTTTTTAAATTGCTCTCATTTTCGGCTTCAAAAGTGGTACCAAAAGGGTATTTTGAAAAAAGAGTGCCACAAAAAAGGTATTTTCAAGAACAAAAGGGTCAAGTTTTTAAAATACAATAAAAACTAAACAAAAATGTTTCAAATTTTTAATGAACATATAATCTGACGATTACATTTAGAAAAATGATTGTAATATAATTAATAACATCAGTTTATATTATATAATTTTAGTCAGGTCTAGTATAAAGGCCCATTTAGCCGACCGTAGAAATTGTAACTGTAAGGTAAATGTAAGTGTAACGTAAATGTAAATGTAGTAGCACTTATAGAACACGTAAAACCGTATAATGTGTTTTTGATACAAACAAAAAAAAACACAAGTGCATGTGAAGAAAAAGTGTTCACTTATTAATGATTTACAGAAAAAGTGTTCTGCTTTTCATTTTTATATTGTTGTATGTTAAAGAAAATAATTAATTGTTCATCACCTATATCTTTATATCAAATAATTTGCAAAAATAAAATAAAAGCAATTCAGCTGTTCATAGTAGTGATGAGAGCTCATAGTATTCAGTACATATACAAAAGGTACGAATATTGTTTAAATGGTACCTAAAATTTCTAATATTTCTTTTTCTGTCTATTGTCGACATTTCATATGAGCTACAGCTGGAAAATATAAAAAACAAGCTTTTTATAATTTTTTTATTAGTACCAATGTTGGAAGCTACTATAGCGAATAAATCTCAAATGTTTAAGTTTTTGTTCTCTGCTTTTTGGTACTTCTAAAAAAACAAATTTAACTGCTTATAATATATAATAATATTAATATATAACAGGAGCGTAGTACATTCGGCTGGGCCGAATCTAAAATACCCTTCACGATAGTCACTAAATATGCTTGGATATATATGGACCGACATCGGGGAAAAAATATGTTGGCCTTTTAATCACCATTCCAAAAAGGAAATCTTTCATTGAAATCATCATGAAAAAATTGGTTTAGGCTATATCTCGGTTAAATGTGAACCGATAACGGAATTTTCCCTTTTCTGTATTTTACGAGTAATTAATTACCTCGTTTTATAATCAGAACTGATTTCAAGCAAAAGAAATTTTTCACTAAAACTTCGGTTTAGACTATATCTCGGGTATATATGGACCGATATCGGAAATTTTCATTTTCTCTATTTGGTAACCTCCTTATACTATCAGAAGTTCTTTTAAGCAAAAACAAACATTTATAGAAAAATCGGTTTAGGCTATATCTTTTTCGAAATTTTGAACATATCTCAGCTATATGTGAACCGATATTACTGAATTTCAATAGCAATCCCATGACTCGATGGGGTAATAGAATGGTGAAAGAAAAACGTTTCAAGTCTAATGGTTTTCTCAGAAACGGTATTTCAACGACCGACGGATGGACAGACGGACATCGCTTAATCGACTTTTCTATTAATTCTGATTCAAATAAAAATTGCAGAAATTATAAACGGAATCACAAACTTATATGTATATACCCTTTACATTTTTGTGAAGGGTATAACAGTACTAAAATTCTAGTTATATATAATTATTAGCTTATTATACTTAAAAAGTATTAAAACTTTTTTATTATTACATTTTCATTTCATCACAGACCAAAATGTATACTGTATTGCTTTCTTACATTTATATCAGCATAACTATATATTATAAACCAATTTTTTAAATTCATTTTATCGTTGGAAGACTGTGTTTGAGGAATATATTTTGGAAATCGGGCTAATAAATGTTGAGGTTACAAATAATGTGAAAGATGCAAAAATTGTGCGCAGTGTATAAATTATGCTACCAATGTATGTATATCCATCTTGCGTATTTTACAGAAAATTCCAAAATTTTTTTAAAATATATTATGTGTGTATACAAATTTAACTACTTAAACAGTTCAATTATCAAAAAGTACTAAAACAGGGTTTTTGTGCCGTCCTGCCATTCACAATATTATATACCATCACTGACTACATTTGTCACGTAAACACGTAATGAAATTCTATTTTCTACAGGTTCAGACGTTACGGTTACATTTCATTACAGTCAGATAAGCATTTTCATTGTTTCCCGTATAACAAAATCGATCAGCTGTTCCGACTACATTTACATTTGTACATTTACGGTCGGCTAAATGGGCCTTAAGTTTGTGATTCCGTTTGTAACTTCCACAATTTTCATTTCCGACCATATAAAGTATACATATTCTGAATCAGCATTGATAGAAAATTCGATTAAGCGAAGTCCATTTGCCAGTCTGTTTGCCGTTGAAATACAGTTTCTGAGACTTAGAAACTTTTTTCTTTCCCCATTCTATTACTCCATCGATTTATGGGTTTGCTAAAATCGGTGCACGTATAGCTGAGATATATCACAAATTCCGAAAAAATGAATTGTTTTCAATTTTTCATGCAACTTTAAAAAAAAAAAAATTGTTTGTACTGCTTCAAATTTGACACAATTATTAAGCATGGTGATTATCGGTCCATATATACCCGAGATATAGCCTAAACCGGTTTTTGCATGAAAAAAAATTTTTTGCTTAAAAACAGTTCTGATTACGAGTATAAAAGAATGTTACTAAAATACAGAAAATTAATTAAGATTTCCGATGTAAGTAGGTCTATATATACCTGAAATATAGCCTAAGCCGATTTGTACATGAAAAAAAATCGTGCTTAAAAGCAGTTCTAATTATAAAAGGCGGTTACCAAAATACAAAAAACTAAAATTTTTGATATTGGTCCAGAGTAATGTGTTGTCTTTCGTTCTGTACACACGTATTTTTCATTGACATCCCTGCTTTCTATAACTATACTTATATTTATTATTAATCTGTAAAAAACGAAATTATACCGGAATAGGTAGAGTTTTGCTTTGCATCATGTGTGCACGTGTTTCTTTTAATATATTTTTTACTGCCGTTTATTTGTTCTCTATTTGTTATTATTAACTTCTTTTTTATGTTCCTCCTATGTATTTTTATTACTCTACCGTGCGCGCTCTATTGAACTAATTTTTGTTAGTCTGAGCAGTGTCGAAGGTATATACACTGGGCACTGATCAGTTTTAACTAATTTAATTTCAACATTTAAATGTGATAATGTTTGTTTTGGTCGTTCCGTGTGTTAAATTTACAAACATTAATCGTCTTTCTCATAATCTATTTTCCTAGTTCCAGTACAATGCACTGCATATGTAGGGGCTATCCCCTGAGTACAGTTTAAACCGATTTTTTCATGGAACAATTTGTTTTTGCTTAAAAGCAGTTGTCTAATGCCAGCAACTATTAAGCGTGAATAATGCCGAATTTGGCTGTCGTTGGATTAAATTCAAAATCAGGTCACATTTGTTGCACTTCGGGTTTCTTTACAGAAGTCCAAACGCGGGAAGGGATACCACCTTTTCTGATTTCGATGTTGTCTGAGGAGTTAAATCGTTGTAGCTGATAATTTCAATGTTCAGAACTCAACCTGGCTTTGTCACTCGAGTCGTTCAATTCCGGACGGGCAATATGTTGAGTTATTCCCTGTGCATAACCACCTTGCGCAATTAGTGAACGAGCCAACGTATATTGCATGCGTTGAAGGGACACTATTCAAACACACTTGAACTATTCTGACTTCACATCCTGAAAAGTATGAAGTCAGAGTTTGTGCACCTTTCGGCAATTCGGATCATTGGATCATTTCTGCCTCTTTTTCGGTCTCCGAGCTTCGTAACGTTTGTAAACAGGCACGAAACGGTAAAAATTGGTTTACAAAAAGGCTCTTTGGCCTGAGCTCAACAAATTTTATGAGCATTTTAATTATAAACTTTGATTTATTAATAGTGACACAAACGCTTCATAGTCGAAAATATTATCCTCCTAGGGATGAGAATATTCACCCCCTTCAAGCAATTTTGATTGAGAACGAAACCTTGGTTTAATCAGACTTGCAAAAACGCAGTCAGATCCAGAGAAAAAGCTGTCAAGAACTGGCGCTTAAACAAAAAACCCAGACAATACTTAGGCGTGCAAAATTGCTTCACGAAAAGCGTCTTCGTACTAAGGTTCCTACAGCTTCCCGGAGCATTAAGACCTTTTAGTTTTTCGTGAAGAGAGGAAGTAATAGTAATATCTTAGTTAATCAATTCCAACCCTCTTAAAGAATGACCAAGCATTCACATACCCGGTTGACAAGGCTAACCTGCTGGCTGAAATTTTTGCAAGCAATACCCACTTTCCGGAAAGCCGAACTGGGAAGAGTGTCAATAACTATGAAAAAGATATATTTCCGGGTTCGAGCAGTTGAAAGGGTTTTGGCAGACCTCGACATAAATAAGGCTTCTTGGACTGGATGGCATTCCAGCACTGGTTTTGAAGCAGTGTTCTTTTACGCTTTCGCACCCATTAGTAAGTCTCTTTGGCATTTTTTACCATGTTGGTAGTTTTTCATCGTACAGGAAGGTTGCTAATGTAACGCAAATTTCCAAAAAGAATGAGACATATAATACTGGAAATTACCACCCAAATGCAATCTGCTCTGCACTTTCCAAAGTAATGGAAAGTATGGTTAATTACCATCTTATGGGATATCTAGAGTCGCATAAATTACTTTGTGATCGCCAATATGGATTCCGTAAGGGTCGCTCTACTGGCGATCTTATGGCATATCTCTCAGAAAAATGGTGCCACTGAATCCATCATTTCGGTGAAAGTAAGGTAGTGGCTTTGGATATTTACAAAGCGTTTGACAGAGTGAGGCATGGTGCACTACTAACAAAACTTTAAGTTTTTGGTGTCGGTAATGACTTCTCTCGTCTTATATCGAGCTTTCTCAGATGACCGCTCTATACGAGTTGTTATAAGTGGGATCTCATCAAACAAGTTGAAGATTAATTCAGAGGTACCGCTAGGCTCCAGAAAACGATGATACAGAGGCGTCTACACAGATCTATGGATGTGCATTAGTTCGTATGTAATCGAACCAAAATTGTCAACGATAAAATGAAAGCAAAGTATGATGGAGCTTCAAATTCTGATGGTTTCCAGGAAGGCCAATTGGTTCTACTCTTTAACCCACAACGGAAGAAAGGACTTTCTCCCAAATTGCCATTGAGAAGGGCCGTATAAGGTGAAGAAGGAACGATGTGGTCTACAGGATACAGAAGTACAATAGCCCTCGTGCCAAGATGAAGGTGGTCCACTTATAATGACTAGCCAAGTATGGAGGAGGTAGTTCTGTGCCTGTTTGGGATGAATAGTCTTAAGCGGGCGGCAGTATTACGGATTTGTATCGCATCTAACCCAGTGTGCAGCCGTTGATTTGCTTGAAAAGCTGCACATACACTCACACAAGCAAGGTAAAACTAAAAACATAATACACAAACAACTAAACATACATGATTTAAGGTACGCAAAATTCAAAATATATCAACTTGAAATGATGTTATTGTTGTTCTTACAATAACATCATAAAGTGGTGAAATATTTAAATACGGTGTAACGAATAAGTTTGAGTATTCAAGAAACCGCAAATCGTTTTTTAAAAGCAAAAACGATACAAAACGCATTATGTATATTATATGGCACACATAGCTTTTAATGTAAAAAATAATTTTGTTATCCAAAAACATCTTTTTAATAAATATGGTGAATTATGGCATAAGTATGGTTGGTTGACAGTATAATATGGTAGGGTATAACATTTATGTGGTAACTTTTATTACCACTGTGGTTGCTTATAACTAAAACAATGTTGAACCGAAATATAGTATAGTTATTTACAAATTGTTGTTTACAAAACTATGGTGAAGCATAGCAATGGCATAAAATGTGGTAATATATACCAACCATATAATTCAACAATAGTATTTTGTGCTTAGAATATTGTCATGTCAACCATATATATTTTTCTACGTGTCATGAAATGTTGAATTAAAACTTACAAAAATAACGACTTTTCTAAAAATGTGTTTTGAAATACGTTCACGTTGAGCAAATATATGTTCAAATAAGCTATATATTTTTAGTAGCTCGTGGTATGAAATTTTTCAGGTCTGTTAACTGAAATAAAAAAACAAATGTTTACATGGAATACAACTTCTCTAAACTGCGTTTCTTTAAAACATAGAAGTTTGTCGGTACCGACTAACTATGTTGTAGTGAAGTTTGACTGTAATTATCTTCACTTTTTAGTTTATTTTTTATTTAGTTGTACTTTTTTATTGTTTTTGTTTTTATGTTGAGAGGTTAATATCTTCCCTGATGCCTGAGGCAGACAAAAACTGAGCTAATTATTGTATATTTAATCATCCTACAATTTTTTGATTTAATGTCATTATTTGTGTCGTCGCTTCGAAGCTATAAACCCTTCTGCACAGCTTTTTGTGGCTTTAAGATAAGTTTTATACTCATAAGTAAAAAAATGGTAATTAGCACATGAATTGTCAAACAAATTTGTTTTAACACATAAACAATATCTTTTGTGTCTAATAATGTATCTTCAAATGATGGTTTCAGAACAGTTACGTATTAAAAACTACAACAATTTCTACGTTCATTGAAATTCTTCCTTGATCGGATGTGACTAGAGACAATTACTGATATAATTTCTTGTTTGGAAAACAAATATTATATATTAATCACTTTTTTGTGTAATTGTTTTAGTTGTAAAAGCAAAATTCAAAGAGAAAAATAAGAACAAATCGGCGCCGACCAGAACAAAAAAAAACACAATTTTTTTTTCATATATTTTTCTGATACATACATACATATGTACATGTATATTTGAGTACACATTTTTTTAGCATTATAATGTCAATTCTTTATATTTAAGTATATGTTTATAGTCTGAAAAATTTTGTTAACAAATTTTCTTTACACTGTTAGAAAGGAAGTAATTAAATTATTATTGTCATCTTTTTTTTTTTTTATCTTGGACCAGTACTCAGGGGATAACCCCTGCATATGCAGTACACTGTACTAAAACTAGGAACTTAGGTTATAATAAGAAGGAAAGAGGGAGTAGTGTTCGTTAACAATAACAACATGAAAGACTAAAACAAACTCTATTGTATTACGGCATTTAAAATGTTGGAATTAAATTATTTAAAACTGATCAGTGCCCAGTGTATATACCTTCGACACTGCTCAGATGAGCAAAACACGTCCACACCACAAAGTAATGAAATACATTCAAAATTTATTATGAATGAACACATAAAGGAAACACGGAACACGATGAAAAATGAGAAAAATAAACAAGAAATTGCTTGCTACCTATTCCGGTGCAATTTGGTTTCATACGAAGCCAGGGAAGGATCCCACTAAAGTAGAGTCATATAGACCAATAAGTCTACTACCAACAATTTCAAAACTGTTCGAAAAATTGTTAATGGCGAAGTTGTCTCCAATACTTAATGTTGTGGGAAGTATTCCTGATCATCAATTTGGCTTTCGGGCTAAGCATAACACCATAGAACAAACACATAGACTAGTCAATGTCATTAGACAGCTTCTGAAGACAAAAAGTATTGTTCAGCTCTATTCATCGACATTTCCTAAGCTTTTGATAAGGTGTGACACGACGGACTGATGCACAAAATAAAGTTGAACTTGCTTGCAAAGACTCACAAGCTTCTGGAAAGCTAATTATACGACCGGAAATTTGTTATCAAAGAAGGTGACTTTACAAGTCCCTGACAGTCAATCAGAGCAGGAGTTCCCCAAGGAAGTATTCTAGGACCCACTCTATATTTAATTTACGCATCTGACATGCCAACGAGATCCGGAGTCCATACTTCAACTTTTGCAGATGACACAGCTTTTTGCAGCGTTCATGAAAACCATCAAGAAGCTTCACGAAATTTGCAGCAGTATATTTCAATATTAGAGAAATGGTTGAAACTTTGGAAAATAAAAGTTAATGCACAAAAATGTACTCACGTTACATTCACACTGCGTAAGCAAACATGTTCGGCTATCCAAATTAACAGTACATCTATTCCGCAGCATAATGAAGTTAAATACCTTGGTATTTACCTCGACCGTAGGCTAACGTGGAAGCCTCACATTGATGCGAAAGTCACTCAGTTGAAATTAAAAGCAGCGCAACTAAATTGGCTTATGGGCAGAAATTCGACATTGAAGTCAGATTGCAAACTTTTGTTATATAACGCAATTTTAAAACCTATATGGTGCTACGGAGTTCAATTATGGGGAACCGCCTCAACATTTAACACTGAAAAAATTCAAAGACGACAAAACCAAATTCTTCGTACGATTACTGCAACTCCATGGTACGTAAGAATCTCACGAATTCACAAGGATCTGTGTGTTCCGCTGGTAACTGACGAGTTCGCTAAGTATGCCACAAGGTATAACAGTAAACTGGAACTTCACCCAAATCCTCTTGCACGCAACATACTTAATTTTGGCGGCCACTCTCGGGTGAGAAGAAGGGATACACTGGCCACCATCAGAACGTTAAATAGGTGATTCTACCGATATTATTAGCGCAAAATAAAACTTTTTTGTCTAGCAGTGGCTGGACTTAACTAACTTTTATATTTAGTATTAAGATTTGAATACTTATTGTTAGTTCATATTTTGAAGATTCAATAAATAAATGAATGACAAAAAAAAATACGAAGTTAATAGTGAACATATGTAGAAAATACGGACAACAGTGAAAAAAGAGACAAAAAAAATACAAACATGTGTATACAGTTTGCTACCTATTCCGGTGCAATACATAGAAAATACGGACAGCAGTAACAAACGACGTCTGTACAGGATGGAAGACAAAACACTACTCCATCTATTGTTTTTCAAAATATTTTACGAGATATTTGAGGCATACCTGTCGACTTTTTGCAAAATTCAAATCTTCGCTTTTTAGCATAATAGAGGTTCCCCTATTTATTCGGGTGTTGTTAAAGCAAGACTTAGTATTTTTCGGTTCAGTCACCGCAGTCTTTATTTCTTTAAGTAATTGTGGCATACTCTTAGATTGTTGGTAGCGGCAACCAGCTGGTTTTTTATTTATTATTTGTAAATTTGAAGGTGAAATGAAAATAGAATAGCGATAAAAGGGTTCATTAATATGTTTTGCAACTCCAAATTCTTCAAAAAAATATTAATTTTCTAATATTTTCTTTATATACATAGGTGTACACTGTATATGGTTCTTTTGGCGGTCCATTTCGTCGCATGCCATAAAGCTGTCTCCTCATTTTTGGAAAAGATTCAGTGGGACTAATGTCTTTGTTCCGCATGCATTCTTCGTCAAAAATTTCCCGAACTCAATTCCTTTAGAATGCCGACTTACCTTCACAGAAAAATGGTTTTTTCGTGTTCAATAAGGAAATTCGTTGAATCAATTAATAAATTGTTTGAATGCGGACCTGTAAAGGAATTCGTGGATCCAAATAGAAGTTTAGTAAAAATAATTATTGGTCGAAAACAACTTTTTTTTAAACAACAACAAAATATGATATCCAAGGCTATTTTTTTGATATATATGTATGTACATATATGCATACAAATTTTTTTTCAGACAAAAATTTTGTTGATTTTATTTTTACCATAATTTTTTTAATATCATTCATAATTTTAAATGTGTTTATAAGTTGTTCTGGGACAGAATAATTGTGATTGTAATCCGAACTTATTTGATCATACATTCTATATTTCTTAAGAGCATTACTTACATTGCAGTTATTAAAATAGCATATTTATATGATATATTTTCCATATTAGATTTTAATGTTTACTTCTTTAACACTTGCACGGAAATTTTTTTTTCGTGTTCAATAACGAAATTGGTTGAATCAATTAAGATATTTTAAAACTATAACAGTATTAAAAATGTTTTTAATACTTCGATATATAAATTAAATTTTTTTTGATACTATGACACACCATAATGTCCGTAGACTTTACGACACTTTTTATGTGGAATTTATGCCATTTTAAAAAGTGGTTAATATGACATTGAAAAGTGCATCATAATTTCTATTAGCATTACGACTCTGGATATTAAGTCTCGCCACTCTAGTTAATACAGGCGAACTTTCTTTTAGACAATAAATTATATACTCCACGCAATGTTTATAGGACCAGAATTATTTTTCATATTTTTCCGAATTTATTAATGGGCATAACGTTGAAATATTATGACTTATATATTGCTATTTTATCTGACTTAAAAATATTGTATTCCGTTATTTTAGTATACAAATAACGTGATTTAAATATTCAATTTGACCGAAATACTCGTATCTAAAGACCAAGTCCAAAATTATAATATAGAAGAAAAAAAAACTAAATATGTATGTGGAATCAAAATATTTTGTTGCTTGCTTTTAATTTAGAGAAAACACATAAAGGCTTACAAATCAAAAAATTTGCTTTCAGGTGAATCTATCTATTAAAATGTTTGCAATTTTGAAAAAATTCTATATTAGGACTCTAATAGACTTTAAAACTCATAATTCTAGCTTAAAAGTTACCCAAAGCTAATTTAGCTCTTAAGCATTATCAATATAACTCATAAAATATTAGTAATATGTGATAGCTACATTAAAAATCTAAGTAATAATATTCAGCAAAGTTACTTCTGAGACATAAAGCCCCGGAGAAAATAGCCTCATATGCCCTATTCTCGCCATTTATAAATAAATAAATTTAGTAAAAAATCAAAGAGCGCACCAAAATATGACTAACCTCTTTATTTCCAAAATAGCTGATATTATCAACATATATAACAGACATGTGTACCAATATAACAGAAAAAATGCGAAAATCTAACGTATAACACTCACGAAATTTGAAAATAGGGGTTATTATAAAAAAAATTTCCTTATACTGAAACAAACAGTTGTAAGGATATTGATTTGGTGCAACCGAAAAAGAAGACAATACCGAAAATTAAAAAAAAAACGCTCTTACTAAGGAATTTTTAGCACAACAAATTCTAACAAGCACCAAGAACGCGGCGAAATACATCAAGTTGACAATGCTATTGATGATAACTATTAAAGGCTTGTCCTTATTCACTGAGATTTATTGTACCTATTTTGCTTTATTGTTGTTTATTGCTGTTTTCTATTGCGTTTTTTCCAATCTTCGAAACACTTCTGAAACGCGCTTTATGGTAACGCCAACAGCGCCTGTTTCGATTTTTCTTTTATCACTTCAATCGTAGTAAAACACTTTCATTTCAACGGTGTCTTCAGTTTTGGGAAGAGGTAAAAAAGTCAGCGGGGGCCAAGTCCGGTAAATACGGTGGTTGAGGCATGATAACGGTTTTGTGTTTGGCCAAAAATTCAGGCCCAAGCATCGATCAATCGTGAGCTGATGCGTTATCATGGGGCATAATCCATGATTGTTTTTTGCACAATTCTGTGTGTTTCTGACGAATTGCGTTTCGCAAATGGCGCATAACTTCAATCTTCGCTGCCACACGTTTCATGCCTGAAACATCCGTAAAGTAAAAAATAATTTGTTTCATGGAAAAATCGGTTTGGGCTATATCTCAGGTATACATATATCGACCCATATCGAAAACTTTTATTTCCTGTATTTGGCAACCTAGTCGTTTAAGTTCGCTTACGCGACATTTTCATTCAAAAATCGGTTTGCTATAACTAAGGTATATATGGACCGATATCGTGGAACATTTTTTGCCTTTTTATCGCCATGCTAAATAATTGTGTCAAGATTGAATTAATTAGCTTAAATTTTTTTTTTAACTTTTCATTCAAAATTGTAAAAAATATGTTATTCTTTCGGAGTTTTGTATATATCTCAACTATATGTGAACCGATTTTACTGTATGTTAATAGAAAACTCAAGCATCGATGGGGTAATAGAAAATAGTTTCGACAGGCAGACAGACGGACATCACGTAATCGAATTTTCTATCAATGCTGATTCAGAATACGTATACTTTATAGGGTCGAAAATGAAAATTGTAGAAATTACAAACCTTTAACATTTTTGTGAAGGGTATAAAAAATTAAGAAAAGTATTGAACACATATTTTTGTTTTCTAGAATGCTTTTATTTGAAGGACAATTTCGCTGTCATACAGCGTAACACAAAGAAATACATAATAGGTGTTTTTTAGAGTTTCGAAACCTCGGTTTCGGATGTCACGGTTTTATTTACAACCCAATTCCATTTTGATTGGTTCGTTTTATCATTTCATTATAGAAAGACTTACTTCAAACAAATACATGCAAATTATTTCTTATTAAATTTATGGTACTGTTCGTCAATTGATATTGACAAAATTAATATAAAATATCTAATAAAGCGAAATAATAGTCATTGTATTATTTAGAAAATAATAAAAAAAAATTCAAGAAAATTACTATATTTTTACAATGTCTTCTTACATCAAAAGTTTATAAAAGCGTGTTCTTAAATCCGACTTGCCAGATGTATACATAACAGTCATAATGTTAACAATTTCACTTCATTAGTATCTAATGCTAAGTCAACTAGCACTTTTGTTTTAATAACTATGTTCTAATAAAAACAAATTCGAGTTGCAAGTATATTCTTATATATCAATTACAACGATGACAAAGTAAAACAAACCAATGGATTTCCAAAATCGTCAAAATAATATTGTTCAATGTAGGCTTTAGCAGTAGAAGCAGAAGATGCCAATGTTGACGCTGTTTTCTTAACACCATCAACAAACTAAAACTGGTTCTTAAATCCAATATTTAACACAGTTTTTCACTTTGGTAATTTCTTCCATTGTCAGTTAAATAAAAACAAGTATTGTGGATTAAAAATACTGTTAAATGTCCGAGGATACACATTTATGCAGACGAAGTTATTTCTCGCGTTACATAATACGGTACATTTAAAGGTGACAACAACATTAGTGAGTAATTTGAAATTTTTCCATAAAAGACTAGAAGGCTTTACAAGTAATTATGCCTAGAACAACAAGAATATTTATTTGTTCAATATAAATATGCAAAACAGCAACAAAAAAGTGGAAAATAACAATTAATTGTTGTCATCTTGAACTCTGCCCAGTCAGACAACCAATCATCACAATAATTTTTGACAAAGAAATGAAACTTGTCAACAAAAGCTGTTTGGCGGAAAACTTTAGTTTTTATTTCCTTCAAGAGAACTTAACGAGCAACTTCACTTTTTAGATGAGTGGTTTGAATAATCGTTCTGAGGCAGAAAAGACAAATTCTAATTTACGTTGTGAGTTATAATGGCAGAAGTAACTATTTTACAGTAATCAAGAAAGTGTTAATGAAGACGATGATGACATTACGGGTTTTTAACAAACGCGGGTGACTGTCGCAATAAGAAACAAAAAAACACCACAATAATTTTTACTTAAATGCACGATTGTGAATTTTTCAGTCAGTAATATGTACTTTATTTACTTATTATAATTTTTAAAGCGTTAGTGCTAGAGAACGGAATTAATATATTCACATTTGCAATCAGTGTTGCCAGAATGAAGATTTTACCTTAATTTTAAAGATCTTATAAGTAAAATAAGATTTGTAGATACTTTTTAAAATAAAGATTTTTGAGGCTTAATATTATAATAATAGTTTTATTTCTTTCATATTATGTAATTCATGAAGACCTGAGTAAACAAACATGTTCAGCTATCCAAATTAACAATTCACCTATTCCGCAGCAAAATGAAGTCAAGTACCTTGGTATTCATCTCGACCGTAGGTTAACGTGGAAGTCTCACATAGATGCGAAAGTTACTCAGTTAAAGTTAAAAGCAGCGCAGCTAAATTGGCTTATGGGCAGAAATTCGACATTGAAGCTGGATTGCAAACTTTTATTATACAACGCAATTCTAAAGCCTATATGGTGCTATGGAATTCAACTATGGGGCACCGCCTCCGCTTCAAACATCGAAAAAATTCAAAGGCGACAAAACAAAATTCTTCGAACAATTACTGCAGCTCCATGGTACGCAAAAAACTCACGAATTCACAAGGATCTCTGTGTTCCTCTTGTAAAAGACGAATTTTCAAAATACGCGACAAGGTATATCAGTAAATTGGAACTTCATCCAAATCGCCTTGCACGCAATATACTTAATTTCGAAGGCCACTCTCGGTTGAGAATGAGGGACACCCTTGCCACCATCAGAACGTTAAATAGGTGAATTTACCAATATTGACCGTGCAAAATAAAACATTTTTGCCTAGCATAGGCTGGACTTAATTAATTTTATGTATTTAGTATTAAGATTTGAATACTTATTGTTAGTTCACTTTGTGAAGATTCAATAAATAATTGAATGAGAAAAAGAAAATGAAGACCTGAGTGTTCCACTGGTAAAAGACGAGTTTTCCAAGTATGCGATAAGGTATGTCAGTAAACTGGAACTTCATCCAAACCCTCTTGCGCGCAATATTCTTAACTTTGGTGGCCACACTCGGCTTAAAAAAAGGGATACCGTTGCCACATCAGATTGCTCAATAGGTGATTTTACCGAAATAGCTGCCGCATAGTAAAACTTTTTGTCTAGCATTAAGTATAAAGCACATTTTTTATTTTTATTTTAAAGCATTTTTTAATTTTAAATTTAGTATTAAGATTTGAATACTTATTGTTAGTTCATTTTGAAGATTCAATAAATAAAAAAATGCTAAAAAAGAATTATGTTTCTTAGTTTTTACCTTTTGGTTCCAAACTTATTGTATACTACATACATAGAAAAATTTAATGCACTACTAATTAAATTTATTTAATTTTATACCGTTATTGCACTTTGCCGGAGATGAATTCTTTAACTGCATTTGGTTCCGTCAAGATGTAGCAACTGCACACATAGCCAGGACGCTTATGGCGAAGCACTTTCCAAGGGATGCTAAGGTCAGCTGACCTGATTGTAGTAGACCTTTTTATGAAAAGCAAGAGATGAGGAAAACGAAACCAAGAGATATGACCGAATGGACTACTTGTCCATTAAAGCAATAACTGAGGCAATACCAGTCGCAGTAAATAATTTTCTGATCAGGTGTGGTATATCCCTGGATGAGCAACGAGGTCGTTTACGGTCTATCAAACTATCATCTGTCAAATAGTTATATCAAATTAAAATTATATGAAATATAATATAAAAACAAACAAAACTCATTGGTGAAAAAATTATTTGAATTCCGTACTGGAGCACGATTCATCTGCCGTTCTTCAAATTCTAATTTTGTAAGGATTTTTATCACACTTTAGGTGCTTTCAGACTAATTTAGTGACTTTATCATTTGTTATTATTTCTATTCTGTGATTTTTATTAAAGGTTAGTGAACAATTTGGTTCATGGCACAATTTTAACCATTTAAGTTATTAAGTTACTTACTGCAGCGTAAAATCAGAGTTTTACGCTCTAACTTGAGTTGCACTGTAAGTTTTTAAACAGTTTATTTACATATGCAAAAAAAATCTAAGACTGACTCAAGCGTTAAAAAATGTAGTAACTGTGGAGGTAACAATACTGCAAACTACATGGGTTTCCCTGTCTATACTCACTTTAAGCGGTCAAAAGACAATTTCAAACACAAACAATTTTCCTTACATAGACCAGTCAACTAGCTATATAAACATGCAAAGCCCTAAACAAATTTCTTGCGCTAATTGGTTAAATCCGATTTACAAATGTGAATCAGGAGACCAAGTCTCAAAATTCTGATAAAAATTTTAGCAATCCTGAGGCATCTCTGCAGGCTCTAGTTCAATCTATAAATACATACGGTTTCTATGACTATATGGAGACTCGACAATTTTTATGAAAACCGGAAGAAAACGCTATTTTCTAAACAAGACAAGTGAGGAGTATCTCCAAGCATATAATATAGTTATATGCATTGAATATTTTCATGAAAAAGTGTTATTTCTTCGATTTACTCACCACTATTTCATTGGTAGCAGATAACCAATGTTCAAATTATCTAAAATCACATTGACATCGATTTTTAGCAGCTGGCGACTATAACGCTAAACACTCTTTTTGCGCATCATGTTTAATTTCCCTGAAAAACTGCGTGCTTTTTGACACCGTTTCTAAAATGGGCTTAGATGTGATTTCAAGTAAACACCCCTCTAATTGGCTGTCAGACCTAGACATTATAGATTTTAGAGTTGCAGAAGTGAATGCAAGCGGAGGCTTCATTAGATTGGAGATTGGTTCCCCGTTTAGTGACTTGGCGTTGACCGTCACTAGAGTCAATTTGCTTAAATATACAAAATATTTGAGTACTCATTGTACGGAACACGTTGCCTTGATAGCCCCTTGGGATATTGATGTGTCAATTAATAATTTTTCTGAAAATAATATAGAACTCATTCATCTGAAATTGAGCAACTTCAACAGGATTACGCTTTATCATGCCAACACACAGCTGTGAACTGGTCTGTCGAACTCGTTTTTGTTTACAATTTTAACAATCTCAGGTAGCTATTTGTTTTATTGTTAAAAAAAATTGTTGTGCGCTCGATATACGATAAACATGGCAGAAAGCGCTCCACACTTAGTAATACTAGTACTTTTCCATCACTATTAATATAAGCTTATTTTTTAAATTATTTATTACTTTTTAGTTCAACATCCTTTAAAAGCGTATTTTTTAGTTTTATTACATTATATACCTATATATTTTTACCTTGTCGTTGATGTGCTATGAAAGCGGGCTTAAATTTATCTACAGTTTGCGTATGAGTACCATTATTCGTACATCACCCTAAAAATAATCGCTCATACGACATATGCTAGGAAAAACGTACATGTTAAACACGTGCTAGAGTATAACAGAAAGTATTGCGAATGCAGTTAAACTAAGCAGTGTTCAAAAATCTTAACTTACAAAAGCAAAAGTTTGAAAAGTTGACTGTTGCTTCGAAGCAGAAGTTTTTTGTACACTACGAACGCTTTTGCTTTTTCTTAAACTTTCCAAACAAAGAGAAACTTTAAAAAGTCGTTCGATATTTTAAAGAGTGTGGGAAAGTTTTATTTTTTTTTTAGCTTTTTCCTTTCGGAAAGTAATAATTAAGCAACAGTGTGTAAACCAAAATCAAACTTCTTGCTTGGAAGTAACTGCGCAGTTGTTTTAAGGAACTTATTTGAATATGTTACTCTCATTTGTTTTCCGCTCAAAGGAAGCAATATACTGCCCAATGAAGATAAGAGTTGCATTTCAAAAGTATTTAATGCTTATTGTACATAATATATTTTTACAGTAAACATGCAACAGAAAAGCAAATAATTTTAATAAACATAAGATTGCTTGTATAGCAAAAAGCTGCCACTAGGTGGGTCAATTATGTTTCGAAAGTTGGGTGAATTTAAACTATTATATGGCATACTGTATTCTGTATCCAATCCAATAATGGATCGAAATACAATCTTTTTACCTGTTTTATTTGAATACTTTGTGTTCTTTCAATAGTAGAACACAAAATTTTTTGTACTTTTATTGAGATCTAATATATGTAGTTTCTTCAAATATATTTTTAAATTGCAGATTTGATTATTCTTTAATGAAAATGTACAAATATTACACTATGTCAGATTTATTTTTGAAGTAGCGCTAAACAGTTTTTTTTTAAATCATGTGTCGGTATATGCATATAATATCCTGGTTGTTATATTAAATACATTTTGTGTTTGCTGGTTAGCTCTTTCACCAACGCAAACACAATTTATGCTCACTCTACATATGACTTAAAAGTTAAAACAAAACTGAATGAGCGAAAAGAACCTAAAAACTGTTTAAAGAAACTTTTCATTTCAAAAGTTTAAGAAAACACAAAAGTTTTATTTGAAAAAAAAAAACTTTAGTTTTTATTCAAATCAACAGTTTACTGTTTCAAACTTTTGATTTCTTTCCCTTCGTAATTTGAACATTGTAAACAGTTGCTTTCAGTTTTCTTTATAGAAATACGAAGTCGAAAATGAGTCAAACTGCGCGAAAGCAAAAGCTGAAAAGACTTTTATACACTGAAACTAAGTTACTACAATTACTCTTTGTTCAAATAAGAATATTATAATGTATGCTGCTGCTTTGCTTCATTCTTACTGCCACACTCAAACTTATCCAGACAAGAAAAATATTTATGGTTTCGTTTTATGTTTTGTTTAAGACAACCAACCCTTTGTAAAAATTTATTGTACAAGTTATCTGTACAAGTTTGCACGCATGCGTAGACATATGCAAATACACTAGCACACGTAGCTCGTCAATTTATATGGCATTTTTCCCCCACTTTTGTCTGCTGAAGTCGTGACAAGAAGTATACTTCTGTACTTTCTGGTATATTTCTTTTACATACGAAGTTAAACAATTATGTTAGAGTCATAAGCACTTGCAATTATAGACATTCATTTTATGTAAAAAATACAATAACCGTCCATACAATAAACATCGAGATACTCAAAAATAATTACAAGTACATGCAATTTCAAACATTTGTATGCTTTGAGTGCATTGTTTAATACAAGTGCAGCTATATATGTACATATGTCCAAGTTGACACACATCATCATGTTTTCTTGATCAGTTCTGCTTTAATTTTCTATTGAACTTTTATAAGCACACAAAAGCTTTGCGTCGTCTAAGCTTTTGTCTTCAACGTTTCTTATTTTTTGACATTTCACTTAAAGTTTGACGGTACGGTTAAGTATGTACCCCTTTCACCTTTCTTCTATCCATTCATCCAAACACCCAAAACTTGACGAATCAAACTTGTTGTGTGTAAACTGGCAGTAAGCGTGTTATAACCCGATACTTTTCTAATTATATACGGGTAGTGCCAAAATTTCTAAGAGATCAATGTATGTTAGCCGTTTTCCAACAACTGCTAACGATACTGGCATTACTATATGTATCATAAGTTTTTTAAGCTCAATTTGAGGCTGGGGACATAGCAAAGATTAGTCTTGATGTCTATATCTGATGAATACTGGTTTGTATGCTTTGAGTGCATTATAGTACTTATGCATGCTTTATAGTGCTTATTTATGCTTTATAGTGCTTAACTATACATGGAAATGTAAGAGTGACTTATTTGATGTCATACAAATTTTTTTGCAATATAAATATTTTTTAAGAACTTAGCATATGAAGTTCTTGCTCGTAGGCAAGAACTCAGGTGATACACATTGTTTACAAGTCACAGGTAGAAGAAAAAATATGGTTGATATGACAATATTTTAAGAACCAGCATTTTATTATTTAACCATATATTTGATAAAAGTTATTGTCAAAATTAAAATTGAACATTTATGTACAACCATATGATATTATCACTCCTACTCATATTATTTGAACATTGTAAATTCTATCTTCACATTCAACGGTGCTAGTGTTAAAAGTCACAATGTTATATGATTTCATAATAAATACACATACATATAAACTTCTATAATTAAAACCATATTTTTCTAATTCATTTAATGTAAACATATTTTTCAATCAATATTTTGATGCAAAATAGATTAAACTAAAATAAAAAAAAATTGTGAAATCCTGTCGTTTTGGGAACATTGATGTATCTTTGATTTAACCCATATACTTGTATGTATGTACTCATATCTGTAAAACAAATACAAAATTTCAAAACCTTAAAATATATGCATTTGCCCATATAAAATCTTTCACAAACCTTTCTTCTTTAAAGTTTTATTTGTATGATGCTGTTGAATATTTATACATATTTTTATATTTTTACTATTATTAAAATTGGAAAATCGTAAATAAATCACCAAACTAAATGAAAATTATGTATGAATATAAACAAATGTCAACGTGTGCAAAACCAACAATAGCTAGTTTATACTGTAAACAAACATGTGTTGTAGATAAATAGTTTAACCACATGTAAGTTTTTAATGAATAGTCTATAACTATACATAACAAAAAGTTTTGTTATTTTTAAACATTATTATTGCATTCAGCCATTTTTTAAAATGATGGAAATGTAACAATAGAAATATGAATATTTGAATACTCATATAATTATAGTGGATAAAACTATATTAAAAACTATAAAACACTACCAGCGGTAATAATACAAATTGTGACAGATTATATACTAATGCTGTCACAACAATATTCCAAATTGCCTTTTCTTTGCGTGTACTTAAGTCAAAAATGTTTTACAAAATAAATAAAAATCAAACTAAATATATTAAAAAAAACATATTTTGAAGGCAGTGATATACGCTTGTAAAGGACGTCCGCCCAGAAAGTATACTAGGTTTTTTGCCGCTACGTTTGTATATATTACTTTTGACAGTTCATATTTGGCAGTCACAAAGTAGACACGTTGCAAATTTATTATCGAAAAGTATTCGATAAACCAGCTTGTTTTAATAGTTAAAATATTTTATCAAAATCAATCATCGATCAATGTGACGATTAGTAAGTTGCGTGAAATTATTGGGAGAAACAACGTGTCAACAAAACACAATATTTATCGTGTAGTGAATGATTTCGAAGAAGGAGGAGCTGTCTTCAAGGAACAATTTTGACGACAATTTTGCACAAGGCTTTACATTTGTTTCTATTTAAAATTCAGTAGGCATAAGAGATTCTTATGTTGCCGTACATATGCCAATAGGATGTTACAACTCACTTATGACAACCTCGATTTTAAGGAAAAAATCGTAATGAGCGACGAGACACATTTTCATTTGAATGGGTGTGCGAATAAACAGAATATTCCGTTCCGGGTAATGGAAAACTCTCAAACTATTCATGAGTCACCTTCGCATCCATTAAAAGTGACAGTCTGATACACAATTAGGTCAGGAGGAATCATTGGACCTTTTTGAAAATGAAACCGGCGTAACGGTAACTGTGAATGGGGAGCGATATCGTGATATGATAGAAAATGTTTAACGCCACAAGTGCATGCTTTGGGCTTGATTAACCCTAGAACACACACCCGGGTACAAATGTATCCACTAACAAATTTGCAGTGCTGTAACTCAGAAACGGCTAAGCTTAGGGCATAGAGATTTCGGATCTAGGAAATATAAGTAATTGCTAATCTTTTAGAGATTATTTGATCCAATTCGGACCAATGATGTAGGAGCTACGAGCTTCCAAAGTCGACACCTACGTAAACACACACCCGGGATACGTTTGTACCACATCAGTCTATATCAAAATAAAAGGCAACAAAACATTTTATAGTGTGTTTAAATTATGTTATTTTATTTGAAAAATTAAAATTATTCAATTATAATTTATAAATATGAATTATTGTTACAAATTATGCAGTCGGTATTGGTGATCGAATGTTCAAGACACATTGGCTTATTACATTTGCCACACACCTTTCTGGTTTTTCTACGTCGTTTTGTTTCTTGAGCATAACATAAATAGCAGGAACCGCTGATAGGTTTTGGCATGCGGGATGCAGCAGATGTCGATGGTTCCATGTTCAACATTGATTCCAGCGGTCGGTTGAGATATGACTCAATCGCTATTTTAGTAGAGAAGTTTCGCGTGACTTGCCGATTTAGTGCACGTTCTTCATTAATTGGCATACATAATGCCTCAGCCAAGCTGCGAAGGAATTGTTTACGCTTGTTTGATTTAGTAGGCAGCATGGGGTTGTTCATTCCATATACTATATATGCTGCAAGAGCCGTTATGTCCAACATGTTGAAAAATAATGACAATGGCCAACGCTTCGTCTGCCTTTGTGTAGAATATTCACTGAACAATTGGTCCATTTTATCAACGCCACCCTTGGTCATATTATAAAATTCTATGATTTCAGGCTTTCCACCCTCAGCTATCTCGCCATCATAGTGCATTGACGAAAGCAGCGTCACTGATTTATTTTTTCGTGGAACATAAGAGCACATCGTCACATTTTTTCTGAAGCAGAATGGTGATGAACCAATTGGCCTGTCTTTGTGTGCCTTCATTTCCGCAGGAATATACGTCTTGTTTTTGCGCAAAGTTCCAACAATTGTTAGGTTCCAGGCGAGAAGAAGTTCTGCAACTGGCAACGTCGTGAAAAAATTATCCATTGTAATATTTCTTCCACTTCCTTGGTATCTACTAGCCAAATCTTTCACAACTCGTTCCCCTTGGTTCGTTTCCCTACCAGACGCTGCTTGGCTAGTAAAAATTTGGCCGTGCAGTGGATATGCATTTTTGGCATCGCAAATCCACCAAACTTTGATACCATATTTTGCTGGCTTTGATGGTATGTATTGCGTAAACCGTGTGCGTCCACGGAAAGGAAATAATTGTTCGTCAATGGTTAAGTTTTCACTGGGCTTGTAATGTGCATGAAGATTGGCATTCATTATGAGCCACAACTCAGTGATCGGTGCTGCTTTATCAGTTTGTGCACGTGCAGCCCGAGTGTTTGCGTCGTCAAACCTTATAAATCTCAATATTGAACAAAAACGGTTTACTCCCATCGTGGCGCGATACAGTGGATAGCTTTTGACATTCCACAAATCTCGAACACTTTCCGAATTGCTATGATTTGCGCCAGTCATAATCAGTATGCCAAAAAATGCATACAACTCTGCTAGCGTCAGTGACTTCCATGATTTGGGAATTCCATCGGGGTGCCTTATGTTGTAAGCATTATACAATGCTATTGCTTTTTTGTTTGTGTGACGCATAATTATATCTGCCATTTCCAAGGTCATAAAACATTTGAATGTTTTCTCTATTGACAACATTTCGGTGCTCTTAGATGGTCCGCAGCGTTCTCGTACAATGCTATGGCGAAGAACTTGTCGATTGATGTTTGGTTGCTTATTCCACTCAGTACCATCACGTGCCACAAATTGTTCACTGCTTACAGAAACTGGTACCTCTTCTTCATCCACTTCGTCATCAGAGTCGACATTGTCTTGCTTCTTCACATTGCTGAATTTCAGGATCATCTTCAACATCAGATTGTTGAACTTCATTCAACTGAATGTCTTGTTCATCTTCCGACTCAGATGCATAGGTAACATCATCATCATCATCACATATTTCATCAAATAGAGACTGTACATATGAATCTCGCTGTTCATTAGTTAGTCTGCAAAAGAAAATAATTTAGTATATGCTTAAATTGTTGATCATTTTATAACTTTTACCTTCTGTATTGTGCTGACGATAGATAACTATTTCTTTTTGAAGCCATTTTTGAATTAAAAAGTTTTATTTTTCGAATTATTAAATTTTATATTTCCACGTCTTTGCTTATATCTCTTGAACTAGAAAGATTATTTGCATGAAACTAAAACTAAAACATTTGTAAAATATTAATATACGAATTAAAAAAAGCTAATAATGAAATTAGACCATTTAAATATTACACAAAGCCAAAATATGCTAGTAGGTACAAACGTATCCCGGGTGTGTGTTCTCGTAGAAAAAGTTGGGTATGCATCGTACGGTTAACATGTGGATGCCACAGCCAGGATTACAATGGAAACAAACAAAATAGCATGACTTTCAGGCGGACATCCTGCATATAGTTGGGAATTTATGTACGCATTGCTGATATGTTCTGCATGCAAGCATATTTACTCATATTAAATATGTTCTGATAGTTTTTTTTTTCTACGTATTTAATTTTATTTTTTTTATAAGACTGAAGTATTTTCGGCTGAGACGAATCTAGAAAACCCTTCACGATAGTCACGTAAATATCTAGTGCTTGATAAAATTACATGAGATCTCTTGTGGGGCAGTATGACCGATGCACAGTAATCAATCTTCTCCGGAAGATACACCATTCTTCGCATGATTGAGGTATGACAATATGTTGCCGCCTGCCAGGTCCTATTTTACCATAGCCTAATTGCCAAGTTCATGGCTTTTTCTTTTCGCAAAAGAAAAAGCGCTTAATTTTTTAAATGCTCTTCAAATCAAAGGCTTGACTGACAAATTTCTTCATTTCATTAACGTTAAATTTACAATGGACTTATAGCTAAACTTATGCTAATCATCTGATGGTGGTTTACATAAGTTGATGATGATTCTATTGGATCACTTTTTTTTAATAGCTGCCCTAAAGTAATATTTACATGAAGTCCTCTCGTACAAATCCTTAAACGACTTTTAACTTCTGTCTACATACGAGATTTTGTTTAAGTGTTACTTAAATTGTATTGCCAAGTTAAATTAATATTTTACCTTCATTTTCTACAATAACACTCAACAAATAAAATGTTAATAAGACACACAACAAATCTCGCAAACCAAAATGACACTGAACCTCGGACAATTTCAATAAATGCATATTTATTTATTTTTTTTATTTTCATTTCTTTTGTTTTTATTTAAAGCAACAACGGAAAGAAATGTTAACTAAAGCAAATTGGGATAAAAAATAGAAAACTTTATCATAAAATCTGAACGAAAAAAAAAACGGGAATCAATTATTATAAAACGCCAAAGTCGCCGTCTAATCGATCCCAACACATATTTTCAATTAGTAAAAAAAAATATTTTTTTACCCCTCTTTATCTCTTGCTTTTGTAAATAATCTATATATGTATATAAAATTTCTTTTTTTTTTATTATTTGCCTGCCACCTTTATGTTGAAATTCTTTTGAGATTTGTCCATGAGTTGTGTTAAGCCATTAGGAAACAAGGGAAAATATAGTTTTTAAAATTTAGTTGTATATATACGGAAACAAAAGTAAAAAGTTTTTTTTAACGAAGAAAACTTTTTCAAATAGTCCGCTTGAAGTGGTCACCGGCTTAACTCAACATGTTTAGTTTTTTTTTATTTCCAAATATTTTTCTGCTTCATTTAAAACTTTAAACTTGACTAAGACTACCAAAAATTGAAAATAAAAAATTGTGATGCTAAAAAATGTTGCGATTATAATCGTTTATCGATGCTCTAATGCAACAAACTTTTTCATACCCGAGGTAATCAACTTTGACACCCTGTAGGTCACCATGTGGTATAACAAGGTGGTTCAAAATTCATTATTCTGAAAGCCCATTACCTCCTGTATGATTTCTTCACACATTGTTTTATGATCGCAGCGCACGTTTCAAGGATACAGATTTATTACCTTTTTTTTTTGGTATGCCCCACTGTGCGCTGCTCTAAAGGCAACCCTTACAATTAATATATATCTAATATTCATTTTATCTTATTTGTATAGCAATTTTTTTACTTGTTTAAAATACTGTCTTAAATATCTTTCATTGTCAACGAAGATGGTCAGTCGTTTCAGCAGTAAACCAAAAAAAAACAGGTTTTTATTTTAACAAACAAATTTAATTTTCTCCACAAAATTATATTCTTCCTTCATTTTATTACTAAACAGTAGACAACAACAAACAAAGAACATTACACAGCAGAAGTGACAAATTCAAATGAAGCACAAATTAAATTACAAACAACTCTTTTTGGGCTTTAGAATATGATACACAACGCCATACCTCACACAGATGTGAGGCCAAATAAGTTTATACACACACATTCAGGTTCATGCAGTGCCCACGTAAAAAATATGCAGATAATAAAAATGCTTACACTTAAAAAAATAATTATGATTTAAATACATTCCAACTTCATTTTTACTCTTTTTCATGCTTTCACTTAAAAATCGAATTTGTATCCCTAATCATCAATTTGGCTTTCGGGCTAAAGATAGCGCGGTAGAAAAATACTTTTGAAGATAAAAAGTATTGTTCGGCTCTATTCATTGGCATTTTCCACGCTTTTGATGAAGTGTGGCATGACGGTGTGATGCACAAAATAAAGTTAAACTTTCCTGCAAATACTCACAAGTTTCTGGAAAGCTACTTACGCGGCCGGAAATTTGTTATCAGAGAAGGCGATTTTATAAGCCCCTCACAGCCAATCGGAGCAGGAGTTGCCCAAGGTAGCATTATTTGTATCTGATTTACGTCTCAGACATGCCAACGCGAGCCGGGGTCCATGGCTCAACTTTTTCAGATGACAGAGCATTCTGCAGCGTTCATGAAAATTATCAATTAGTTTTGCGAAATTTACAAGACCATATTTCAATATTAGATAAATGGCTAAAACTTTGAAGACTAAAAGTTAACGAAGAAAAATTTACTCATGTTACATTCACACTGTGTAAACAAATATGTTCGGGTATCCATATCACACTCAAGTACCTCGGTATTCGCCTCAAACATAAGTTAACGTAGAAGTCTCACATTGATGTCACTCAGTTAAAATTGAAAGCAACGCAACTGAATTGGCTTAGGGGCAGAAATTATAGATTGAAGTTGCAAACTTTTATTATACAATGCAATTCTAAATCCTATATGGTGCTATGGAATTCAATTATGGGGCACCGCCTCAACTTCTAACATTGAAAAAATTTAAAGACGACAAAACGAAATTCTTCGAATGGTCACTGCAGCTCCATGATACGTAAGAAACTTACGAATTCACAAGGATCTGTGTGTTCCGCTGGTCAAAGACGAAGTCTCCAAGTACGCGACAAGATATATCAGTAAGCTAGAACTTCACCCAAATTCTCGCATGCAACATACTTAATTTTGACTTATAGATACGTACATAGAAGGAAAAATAGCTAGTCTATTACAAGTAATGTTTTGGATAGTAAAAATTATAGGTTTGATACAATTACCTCTCGTACTGCTAAAAATATAAAGGCTAATTAACGAATAATAAGTATTGAAGGCTCAAAGATTGATATTTTTCTTCTCTTAAAACTTGACTGCACATACATAAAATGCAATCACAATACATAAGCGAGTTTCTTTAACTTTAGCTCTTTGCCACCACAATGGAAAATTAAATTGAGAAGTTCCAAAAATGTTAAAGAAAAACTGTAAAAGTACATATGCCTATTACTCTTCGCAATACTTATTTATATAAAGAAAATACTGCAATATGATGTTTTTTTTAAATTGTGAACTAATATTATTGGTCAACAGCGGCAGTGACAGCACACTGTCATTATTATATCTGCCATAATTATGAATCTCATTCAAAATAATACTTGAAAGTAAATTGTTTTCGGCTTTTAATATGTCGTCTTTAACTATTAAGTAGCAGAACCACTTCAGCTTAATAATGAATATGATATTAGTTAAATTATGACCGCTTCTTTCTATTTTTTCTTATATTAGTACTATTATGATCCTTGTTAAAAGTCCTTATGGATGTAATAAAATATTTCTTGCTTTGTCTGTTTTTTTTTTGTGCCAAAAACTACAAACAACTGATGAAAAAGTGTAGGTTAAATATATGACGGTGCTTCATCGTTATTGCCCCACTTGTAGCCAGCATCATTATATGTTGCAAGTGTTGCATGTTTGCCAAATTGCCTTAATATACTGTAATGTGCATAATTTATTTAAATTGTTATGTAAATAAATAATATTAAAAAACTTTTCTATAACTCTGATTAATATTTGTCTAATTGCTATTTCACCACTCAGAAAAAATTATAGTAAAAATAAACTCAACAAAATTTTTGCTTGAAAAAAAAATTTGTATACATAAATATGTATAAATATCAAAAAAAAAAAAAAATAATAACCGTATTTGGTTGTTGTTTAAAAAATAGTTGTTTTCGATCATTAATTATTTCTACTAAACAGTTCTTTGAATCCACGAATTCCTTTAGAGGTCGCATAGAAACAATCTATTAATTGATTCAACGATTTTCGGTATTGAACACGAAAAAAATTCTTTTCTTTTAACGCATTCATCGCAAAATTTGATACGTTTTTTATTTTAATTTTTTAATTACATTTGCAAGTATTGCTAAAAGCTCTGCAGAAAAAAGGAACCCTGTTGGCTTCAATGAAATGCCTAAGCAAGTGTACAAAAAGCAAGTGTATGTAAATAAATATAATGTTTTTCTCCAAGATACCTTGGGTTTCACCATGAATCTGTATTAAATGGTATAAATCTCTTAACGTCCAAATCAGGTGGATGGATTTAAATAATATTTTAAATAGATAAGACTCTGAGAGCGCAAGAGAAACAAATTGTGCCCTTCTGAAATTAGCCAACCGATTTGAATGAAACCAGGAGGACCACTTGGTATGATTCTTAGAGGAGAATACAGATGTTTAAGATAAAATGGGCAAGGATGACAAATTATGAACTTATTTGAATAAATAGGAACCAATATAGACAGTTTTTTCCCTAATAGAAGAAACTGGTTAAGTATTTACTAGATAATTTAGAATAGGGATATTTTACCGAACTCAGAAGTTCTATTTTCGTACGATATTAAAAACAAATACTCAAGAAATACTATATTGATAAATGACTTGACCAATTTCAAAAATTCTCCAAAGAAACTTTTTCAAATTGAAAAATTTGTTCGAAATTGCAAAGTGACGCCGAAACCACGGTTTTGCTGAAAATTGCATCTTTCTCAGGATACGCCAAAGTTTTCTAAAATTGACCCTTTAAATTCATTCTTTATCAAAATCGGTTCGATAATTTCGGAGAGAAATATCTATCTACCATCCAGATATTTCTTATTTTAAAACAATATGTTCTTGTATACATACTTGTGTACGAGTCCTGGTCCAAAAATAATCCTTATTTTAAATTTCGTGTGTTACATATGTTGGATTTTCTAATTTTTTCTGTTATGTTGGTACATATGTCTGCTATATATGTTGGTAATATCAGTCATTTGGAATTTTCAGTTTGTTTTTGACTGATAAAAAGGCTAGTCGTGTTTTGGTGTGCTCTACGTTTTTTTACTGTTCGAAAAAATTGCTACATTTTGAGCAAAAAGAACGTCGCATGGATATCGCTCAGGAGCTGTTGAAACGCTGGCATAAGTATATTATATGTGAGGAGGACAAGATAGACAAGAACGGGATAAGTTAGTTATTGATAATAAATAAATACTTATTGAAAAATTTTAAAATAACGGTAATTTTTTTATCAGACCTCGTATAGATGTTTATATTTTAAATTGCATTATAATCAGTTGGACAACTTTTTGTCCTAGCTTGGAAGAAATATAAAACCTGTATGTCTCTTTAGACGCATTTATATATGTATGTGTTTTAAATTTTATAAACTTGAGTTAAATAGTTTAAAAGTTTTGCAGACGAAAACATTATTACTGACCCCCTCTTGGTTACGGTTTTACAGCAAATGAAGGCTACTGTATTCCTTCGTACCCCTACTTTATCCTATACACTCTATTCGATCCTTATATAATAGTTTGTGTCCGTTAGAAGATTTCATTCTACGTTGCGTTGAAAAAATTTTGAAAATTGAACCGATGGTTCCGGATCAATACGTGGCAAACATTAACGTAAGAATAATTAAAAGAGCTCGGTGGCTGAGTTGGTTAAGCGGCCGTATTAAAAATACATCATGTTCACATGATCCCGAGTTCGAATCCCAGTGGGTGCTGATGAGTAGTGCAGCGACTACGAAACAGCCAGTTGTCATCCAGCTAATGGTATTCAATTATTTTTTATATTCTTCTTTAGTCTTATTGTTTCACAGCAATTATTGTTATAATTAAAAATAATACTCCTCTTGAGTGAAGTTGGACTCGAACTCATAACTAGTAATTTATTAGAAATTGAAGATTAAACTATCTAGAAATATAAAACTATTCAGAATAGAACAATTTACACGTTTTTCTAAAGGTTTTTAGTAAAAGCTTTGACTTAAATAAAGCCTAAAATACTGGAAAAAAAAACTCAAAGCGAATTACATGTTGAGTTGGCCAATTTTATTCGCCTAGCGTATCGTTTTAATCTATTAGAGAAGTTCGCTATTACCAACAACATTAAATTCAACTAAAAATATGATCTAATAATTTAATAACGACACTAAGCACCATTTAACAAAACAACAACCACCATAACACCAGTGGCCATTAAAAATACTAAAAACAAACAGTTTATTTAAATGATTATACTACCTTGTGATTTTTGTCACATAGCTGCCATGAAAGTGCCTCCTTGCTGTAATAAATTTATCAAGAATTAGCTCTGGATAATAAAAACGAATGTTGAAAAAACGCTAATGTCCAATGGCAGCCAGAAGACCACTTATGTGTAGCGCAACGCCGTTTTATGGACACAGTTCGTAAATTTTTAAACTTATTATCCGTACCCTGTTGAAATATGACAAAATATAGTGTTGTGCTTTTAAAGCTGCTGCCTTGGTGATGTTACAGATGACATTGACTGCGATGTTGTGGCTAATAATCCAGAGAATGGCTCACTGGCAATTCCTGCTTCTTGGAATAAAGTGCAAGTTATTTATAAAGTGAATTTTTTTTTCTTTTGTTTAGGGGTATTGGATTACTTAACAGGTGAACAATTAAGTTTACTTCGGCCTCACCAGCATAGCGGAATTAGCATTTGTACATGATCTTTCTATCGCAATGGCGGGAAACTTTAGAATAGACTTTTGCAACATACGTGGGCTGAGAACGAACTTCTTCTCCGTCTATGCTCACACGTTTTCGCCCTATGTGAAACGCAGGTATCTGAGAATGCTGATCCATAGGATTTTCATATACCTGGGTATCAATTCCTATCCCTCTTTAACTTCCATCGGGGCCTTGTAATTTACATTCGCAATGAAGTTGTGTTGCAATGCCAGCAACCATTAAGCATGCATGATGCAGAATTTACCTGTCTTTGGGTTAAATTCAAAATCAGATCACACTTTTTGCATTTCGGGTTTCTATACAGAAGTCCAAATGCGGTGAGGGATACTACCTTTTCTGGTTTCGATGCCCTCTCCGACTCCATATCGAAGATCCTGGAAAGTTGTCCGAGCAGTGAAATCGTTGTTGCTGGTGATTTCAATGTTCACAACTCTTCCTGGCTTTGCCATTCGAGTCATACAACTCCAGAAGGCCAATATGTCAAGTTATTCGCTGCGTACAACCACCTAGCGCAATTAGTGAATGAGCCAACGCATATTCCATGTGTTGAAGGGCACCATTCAAACACACTTGACCTATTCCTGACTTCACACCCTGAAAAGTATGAAGTCAGAGTTAGTGCACCTCTCGGCAATTCGGATCATTGCACCATTTCTGCCTCCTTTTCGATCTCGGGACTTCGTAACGTTTCAAAATCAGCTACGAAACGTTCAATATTTATTTACGAAAAGGCGCGTTGGGCTGAGCTCAACCAATTTTATGAGCATTTTAATTGGAAACTTTTTTTTCTAGATAACGACATAAATGCTTCAGCAAAAATGGTCGAGAACATGATATTGCTAGGGATGAAAACATTCATCCCCTCCAAGCAGATTTCGATTAAACCAAAACCAAAATCTTGGTTTAATCAGACGTGCAAAAACGCAGTCAGATCCAAAGAGGAAGCATTCAGTAACTGGCGTTTAAACAAAACACCAGACACTGATTTGCTACGCAAAAAGGCAAGATCTTCGTGTGCCAAGGTACTTAGGCGTGAAAAGTTTCTTCACGAACAGCGCCTTAGAGCCAAGGTCCTTGCAGCTCCTCGGGGCAGTAAGACCTTTTGGTCTTTCGTTAAGAGAGTAAAGAACAGTGCTAGTTCATCAATTCCAACTCTTTTAAAGAATGACCAAGCATTTACAGACCCGGTTGACAAAGCTAACCTGTTGGCTGAAATCTTTGCAAGCAATTCCTGCTTGCCGGAAAGCAGTCAGCCACTTCCCGAGCTCGAAAGAGTATCTGTAACTATGCCGAAGATATTCTTCCGGGCGCGAGCAGTTAAAAGTGTTTTGGAAGACCTCGATATAAACAAAGCTCCTTGACCGGATGGCATTCCAGCACTGGTCTTGAAGCAGTGTTCTTCTACGCTTGCGCGTCCATTAGCACGCCTCTTCAGCATACTTTACCATACTGGTGAGTTTCCATCGTGCTGGAAGGTTGCTAATGTAACACCAATACCCAAAAAGGGTATGGCAAATAACCCCGAAAATTACCGCCCAATTGCAATTTGCTCTACACTCTCCAAAGTAATGGAAAACATGGTTAACCATCACCTTATGAGGTATCTGGAGTCGCATAAACTACTTTGTGATCGTCAATATGGATTTCGTAAGGGTCGTTCAACTGGCGATCTTATGGCATATCTCTCAGAGAAATGGTGCCACTCAATCCATCATTTCGGTGAAAGTAGGGTGGTGGCTCTTGATATTTCAAAAGCGTTTGACAGAGTGTGGCATGGTGCACTATTGGCAAAACTTACTGCCTTTGGTGTCGGTGATGACTTCTCTCGGTTTACATCGAGCTTTCTCAGAGACCGCTCTATACGAGTTGTTATAGATGGGGTCTCATCAAACGAGTTCAAGATTAATTCAGGGGTACCGCAAGGCTCCGTTCTTTCTCCTACCCTATTTCTTATTTTCCTCAACGATCTCCTCTACCAAACTTCCAACCCTATCCACTCTTTCGCGGATGACAGCAGCATTTGCCACTCGTACTCTTTTAGTTATAGGCCCAGCCTATCAGAGATCGCTGCCAAGAGACTAAATATGAATGATTCACTGAATAGTGATCTTCTATTAGTCTCTGAATGGGGTCGTAAAAACAGGGTAGCCTTTAATGCTCATAAGACCCAGTGTAGCTTATTGACGCACAAACAAACGACCGCAAATGCTGCTTCATCTGTACTCATGGATGGTATAAATATTGAAGAATCGGATGCTCTTGATGTTCTTGGAATGAAGATACAGTGCGATGTTCGCTGGACTGATCATATTTTTCATATCTCTAAAGAAGCATTCAAGTGCCTCGGTTTTTTGAAACGGTGTAAGATGTACTTCACTCCATCCGATCTCCTTACTATTTATACCACCTATATCCGACCGAAAATGGAATACAACTCTCATGTTTGGGCCGGTGCCTCAAAGTCTGTTTTGGGGTTACTCGACCGTGTGCAGGAGAGGGCGAAGAAGCTCATCGGTGACAGTAGGGTATCCAACTCTATTGACTCACTGGAGCATCGACGCAGTGTGGGATGCGTTACTCTGTTCTATCGATACTACAATGGATTTTGCTCTGACGAGATTAAGGATCTTGTTCCCGAAACGCGCACATTTTTACGTAGCACGCGTTCATCGTCTAGAGCTCACCCATTTGTGGCCGATTGCCCGGGGAATCGTACTACGCATTACAGAGAGAATTCGTTTTTCAGCCGCACGCTTCGTCTGTGGAACAAGTTGCCTGCAGAAGTGTTTCCTGTCTGTTATAACGTTGGAAGATTCAAGTCAAATGTTCACAAACACTACTCCCGCTTTCCCCCTCCTCACAACCTATTTTTCTAGTTCTGGTACAATGCACTGCATATGTAGGGGTCATCCCCTGAGTACTGGTCCAATATAAAAAAAAAAGAATAAAATAAAGTTTGTGTGATTGTCAAGCCACTATGTGTCTTAAAGCGAAAAATGCGGGAAAAATTATCTTACATTCAGCTTAGTCACAAAATAATGCCAAATGAAATACGAGAATATAACTTTCTCTGGAGAAAAAAAAATATAATAGAAAGTAGTTTAAAAAATCTTAAGTTAAATTAGTTAATAGTTTTACGATAATAAGAAACAGAACAACTGATAATAGATAATATAGTTTATTCTTAAGAAATAATATTTTAAAAATAAAAATTGGCTCCAGTTTTTCGCTTTCAAAAATTTTTTAGTTTTTTTTTTATTTCATTTCTTTCCCCCACCTCAAAATCTATATTCCCAGTTTCACTGCATACTAATATTTATGACTCATCCACTAAGTACTGGTCCAAGATAAAAACACAAATAAGGTAATATAGTAAAACGAGCATAACCAGGCTACCTAGTTTTTCTGTTATCCTTACTAATATTATAAATGTGATAGTAACGCTGTCTATCTGCACAGAAAAAAATAGATGAGATTTTTTTTTCAATCAATTTATGTTATTAATAAAAAACCATCAATTTAATAAAAATTGCATTGTCTTAATTAAATTATTATTAATAATGAATTTTTGGAAATATCTCTTAATAAAATGCAATTAATAAAAAGTTTTCCGAATTATTGACTGTTATTCAATAAATAAATTTAAAAGGTTGTCATATAACAGTGAAGAGTTGTTGTTTCTTTAACAATTTTTTTGTTAAGTATATTTTACATATTAACAACAATTTTTTTCAACTCAATAATTTTTGCTTTCAAGTGAAAAAGCTATTTTTACTTTATAATTTGAATTATCAATCCGGCAAAAAATCTTTTTCACAGGAAATTTGATAAAAATAGTGCAATTTTTTTTATCAATATGGCATCTATTTTTTTCTGTTTGTCTGTCTGTTACCTTTTCTGTTACAGCTTAACAAATGTTTACCAAGTTCGGTACTCAGATACCCAAAAGTCCGGGAATCATTATAGTTTTTATTGTAAAATGTAAACCACAAAAAATCAAGATGGGAAAAAATCGTTTAAAAAAATTTTTTTTAATGTTTCCGCAATTAATGAACAGAGAGGTTTCTAAAAAATTTGGCAATAAAAAATTTTTTATGCATCGGGCAAACAAATTCTACGCCATTTTCAAAAATAAATTTTTGAGAACCTCTGTCATTTATGAACCGATTTCCAACACTCTTTCTTCTAACAAAAGGGTGTGTCACCGGCCTCAAAATTAAAAATTAGTTTGGAATTCGGACTGACGAAATGTACGTCCAAAAGATTTTGAAAAGTAATTACATATACATATACAAATGTAGGTCTATATTTACAGTAATTTATTAAAAGAAATAAGTAAAAATCGATTAGAAAATTATAATTATATGTGTATTTTATATACTATCAAAGTTCTTTTGTCAACTTTAATTGAACTATTTCTGCTTTTATTCCACATGTATTTTAAAAGCAAATCTCATTTCAACAGAATTTTGTAATGAATACAATGTCCGTTCACTTTATACATTCAGTCATTTGCATTTTTTGTACTCAATTAAATGAATATTCGAATTAAAACGAGTGCATGAAATAATCTATTAATCAACTTTAAAATGCATTTCATTCTCATGCTCACAGTATTCGTATTTTTTCATACTAATATTTTAAGACTTATGACCTTATGACAGCCGTTTGAATATCGTAATAGTATACAGTAATGTTTTGTCTTTCGTCCTATGCACACGTATTTTGTTACCGCTGTCCTTATTTTCTATATGTATCAATTATTAATTTCGTATGAAACTAATTTGCACCGGAATAGGTAGCAAACTGTGTACACGTGTTACTTTTTTTTCTCTTTTTGCCGTTGAAATAGTAGAATACGGTTGTTTATTCTAACGTTTTTTTAAGGTTTTCAAGTCTACTTTTGATTAGCACCTATGAAATTTTGACATATAGACATCTAGCATAAAAAAAACAGATGCACATATTTTACTTTTCGATTACAATATGTTAAAACATATTACGAGTATTTTAGGATTTATATACATTCAGATATTAGTACACAATGTCTCTTTAACACAATTTTCTTTCTGCTGATTTCGGCTAATCTAAATAAACTATTGAGAATTTTTGTTCTCTGCTTTTCGATACTTTCAAAAAACAAATCGTAGCAACCAACGGTTGTTCATTTGTTTGAAAGGTGTAAAGAAATGTTAGAGACGTGTATAAATGAAAAATATAATAATATTTTGTGTTTTGACAGGTATTATTAGAGCATTTTTCTTTTTAAATTCTGAATAATTTATTTAGGTTGTTGGGATATAAAGTTGAATGTTTGAGAATGTCTTTCAAAAATTTCCAAAATCTACTAATGATTAGGGTAGCTCCTATGAAATGTCGACATGTAGATAGCTGGGAAACATAGAAAAATAATTTTTTATTGGTATCAATATTGAATATACTGAAATTTTAAGTACTAAGAAGTAAAATAGGAAATCGTTTAACTTCCTTCACAACAAGAGTAAATTCCATAAAATAAATTTGTCACTTCTTAAGCACCTTTTAGAAGCTAAAATAAGCTTTCTTTATAAACCAGTGGTACCCACTCATGTTTATTAGCAGAACACGTTAAGTAGAAAATCAAGTTTAAATTTGGGGTTCTTTCAATAACAAATAGAACCAGAACTTTATAGTATTCGTGATAAGGCGCCGTTATGTCCAAATTGTGCACATGTGTATAAGTATTTGGGTGTTTGGGATTCACTGCTATAGACTGTATTGTTCATTATCAACATTTTAAGACAATTTTTTTTGTGGATTTAAGAACTTAAGAACTTGTTTTGTACTTTTTTTTGTCAAACGAAAAGCAAGTTTTTACTTTCTTCTACTTAATTTGCATTTTAATTTAATTTTTTATGTGAAATTCTTTTTATTTTTCGGTGAGCAGTGACATTTTCTGCTATTCAGTTACTGGCGCAGTACCAGCAACAACTGTCTGCTGCTTGAAATAATAATGCAACTTTGTTATTTTGTGGCATATTTAAAATAAAAAAAAGGCTTACAGACGCCTTATGCTGCAAATTTTAAAATACTTGTTTTATTTATGTGCGAATATGAAGTTATAGTCGCTGGTTTTCCTTATTTTATTTTATTTTTGTTATTATTTGCGTATATTTTTTCAAATAGACACACAATTTTAAGTTCAAGTTGTGAATTCACAAGGTCGTTTGTTTACACAGTTTTGTTATTCAAATATTTAGTCGAACTTCTTTAAGTATATAAACTTTACTTTTAAATGTTTTGTACCTTTAGTAATTTTAATGCAATAGATAGCAGTGGATTGTGTAGATACTGAATAGAGAGTTTAAAATATTGCCACTGTTTTATGTATGAATCGTACAACACAAAACCCAATTTCAACTTAATATGAAAAAGCTTTTATTTTAAGCAGATTAAATCTTAAAAATTCTTTTATACGTAGTTTTTAAGCTTAAACGTAGTAAACTGGGAATAACTCTTTAAACTGTATTCTAAGTAAAACTTTGCCATGGCAGCACTTACGTAAAAATAATGCTAACGACACTTTCCGTAACATGCAAAGACATGTCGTTGCATGCTTTTATTTTAGCATGACTTAATTTTTGGTTTAATTACTTTACTTCTATTATATTACATATGAAAAATTGTTACAATTTCAATCCGTCAGAACGCTTCTTAATATTGAAAAAGTACTAACTCTAACATATTATTACATTTGCTAGTTAATTTCCATTTCTATCTATATTTTCTGTAGCGTAAGATATTTTTCATAGTTTCTCGTAAAACCAAAGGAGTAAGACGACGTAAAACTTGCATAGTAACAATACTTTCACGGCTAAGCGCCTCTGTGAAATATTGTTAATATCTTATCTAGAGTAGGTGCCCAAAGTTGGTTTTTTGGTTAGATCACTAAAGTTTCTCTTACCTTCTAAAGCTATTTCGGTTCAAATGGTTCATGAAAATTACTAATAGGAACTCAAAAAAATATGTAGACAACACCGATTATTATTGGGAAATCCGTATTAATATTAAGCAAATATAAAATTCGCTATAAGTTTGTAGCTTTACAGACTAACACCTTGCTTAAGAGTTTGGGCCTTCTAGTTCCTCCTGTACGCAATTTCCCAACAGTAAATGGAAGACAAGGCTTAATGAGTTGGTAGGCCAAAGCCTATTAAGATCATCAGCCCTAAACCAACTCATCTGTCTAACCATAACTCCTGGTTCCTTAGCTTACAGGTATCTGTTGCAAAACAACAGCACCTAGGGGAGTTGTTAGCCCCCGAAAATCGGTCATTCACCAACGGTTTTGCTGATCTTTGTTCTGCGAATTTCATTGGTATGGGGTTCGGAAATCCTTAACACAACATAAGTCATGCGATTTCCTAGAGTTTTGCAAATGAGGGACTCCTTCCCCTGAGTTGTAAAGCAAAAGCTTTCTCTCCAACTTTAGGACAGAATTTTTGCCAATAAGTCAATTAAGTTGCACTGCTTTCAGTTTCACCTGAGTAATTTTCGCATTAATGTGAGATTTGTGTTTAAATGGTCGAGATTAATACCAAACTGTTTGAGTTCAGTGTGTTCCTGAATAATTCTATTATTTAAAGGAAAAACATGTTTCTCCGTGTAGTGCGAATGTAATATTAATACATTTTTGGTAATTAACATTGATTTTTCATAGCTTCAGCCATTTCTCTAATATGAAAATATGGTCCTGAAGATTTCGTAAAGCCAATTTATGAAGTTCATGGAGGTGAGTTGTATCATCTGAAAAGGTGTGATGTGCGCAGTTTGCACATTGATGCCCCTGCGAAACTAAAGCTACGATTGAACCTCTAACATTCGCAGGCAAATTTAACTTGATTTTATGCATTAAACCATCCTAGTTCACTTTATCAAAAACTTGCGATACGTTAATGAATTAAGCTGAAGAGGCAACTTCGCCCCTAGCCATACTGTTATCAGGAGACTTACTGACCTATATGCCCTTACTTTTGTTTGATGCTTCTCTTAGATTTCAATGGCTGGCTTAGATATCATAATAATTACGGACGCCTTCCTCTTTGCAATATAATACTAATATTTGGAGTTCTTTATGATTTAACTTACTAATAGCTCTCTCAACATATCAAAAACTCAATCTTAAGGACACTAGAGGTCTAATAGCATATGGAGGTAGCTCAACTGATTCATGCGATCTATTAAAAGTAAAAACGTCTTTTCGGAATCGCTTCCTGCCGAGGTTATGATAAAAGATACAAATTTTTTTAACTACGCAGTTAATTTTTTAAGCCCGAACTAAAATTAGAGCGCAGGGAAAAATTATTATTAACTTCACTAAAAAGCACTTAAAACATTAGCATTTCAATGGGAATATATTTTGCAAGAATTATTTTTCAAAAGCAAATTCAGAAATGGTTATTTCTGATCGTAAGAAAGTATCTCTCATTCATATGATTTTAGATCTTTTACTTTAAGAGCTGATTATTAGAAAGAATTTGCAAAGATGGCTTGATAGATATTAATTTTTAGTTAACTACAAAATTTGTATCTTAATCGAAATAATGCTTATCTTAAGTTTATGAACACTTCAAGAACTTTTTTTCTTTACAATGTTACGTATTTTGTTGTAAAATAAACATTTCCTGTGATTTATTTTTTACTTTTTTACATAAATCATATGGAATGCTATAAATACTCGTATATAAAAGTGTAGCACACTCGCTAAGTGCACATCCGTTTGCATTGAATGCATTTTTGAGCAAAGATTTCAATCTGTGCGTTTTATATTTTTGGAAAATTGGTCAAAAACCAAACAATTAGCACGAAAACAATAGAACCAATATTGTCCAATGGAATGGATTATAATATAAGCATAAATTATATAACGTCAATTCTTTCACATGGACACAAAACATACTCAAACAAACTCAAACACAAGTGCAACGATAAATTTAAAACACGCACGGTAGAACGAACGCAGGCACATTGTTGCACTGCTTAAAACTTATTATGGGAAGCTTTGAAATTATTTAAAAGAATGGTTTAACAAGCAAACAAAATGTACAAAAGTTGAAGGTACGTAGAATACTCGTAAGATATTCTACGCATCAACTACAATAACACTGAAATTAGAAAAATTATACAAGCAAGTCTAACTTTTTTAGTGCCTTGTAAGCCTACTATCTAACACTAAATATTGTGATTTCTGCAATCAGCTGGCAATTAACTAACATTGAAAAATGTCAGTTCAGAAAATTGTAAGACGAGGTCAACTTCGTGTACCTGTGCTTTAATATTTCATGCTGGGTAGCCTGTCAAACATTCAGAACAGCAAACTGCAAAAATTCCCATATATCTTGTATTTTTATTTTCATAGAATGGTTTTCTTATATCAAAATAATAATGAAAGTTTGTTTCTGTTTAAAAGTCAACAGCTTCTATTTTATTCCTCTTAACTTATTGTATTCTTCTTTTTATTTCTTCTTTCCAAAAACAGTTCACAATCAAAACAAAACCAAGCATTTGACAGCAAGCAAAAGTGTTTGAATGTATGTATATCATGAACCGTTGGTGTCACACATACTAACACATTTTCACAAATACTATTATATTACAATGCTTCCCCCGGGCAGCAGGCGAGCACCAAACTAGGGTACTCTATTTTCGGGTGCATAAAAGGGAAGGATTCCCTCGTTTATTGTAGCAAATAAAATTCTGGAAAGCCGCATGATTTATGCTGTGTTGGACTTCGGAAACACTTACCAAAGGTTGGCAGAACGGGAATCAGCAAAGCATCCGGGACGTTCTACCTTGCAGACCATCATGGTTGAGTTTAAAATACTTGTTTTGACTGAAACGTTCTGGCTGTGATTTAAACCTAAAATTTCAGGATGCGAATTAGTTTCCCTTATAACTATGATGTATGTCAGTTTTCGGACGCTAATAGCTCCGCGACGTGTTATTGTGTTGCAACAGATACTTGTGATATAATGAATCATGGATGATTTTTAGATGGGTGACTTGGTTTAAGGCTGATGATCTTAATGGATTTCAGCCTATAAACTCATTATTTTTAGTTCATTTTGAAGATTCAATAAATAAATAGAATGTAAAAAAAATTAAACATTGTCTTCCATTGACCGCTGGGAAATTTCATACGGCAGTAATTAGAAGGCCCGAGCTCTTTAGCAAGGGGTTTGTCTATATGGCTACAAACTTATTGCATAAAGTTGTGACCTATATGAGCTTGGTAACCCACAAGGGGGCGCTAGTAATTCGTGAATAGTTCACTCCTGGAATTGGTCCGTCATCAAACTAGACCGACATGGCAGCTGCTGATGTAAGTCAAGCACGGATTATTCAAGCCCTAAACACCTAATTCTAGGTATACTTAGTCCCGACTGTGTATTTGAAATAAGCCGGAAATAAGATTGATTTCAGAAAAACTGAAATCGAACCAATGCGATTAATTCAAGAATTTTAAAGTTGAGTTAATTCTGAATCTGTAAACTAAAGAAATTTAATAATACTCACATATTATTATCAAAGAACAATGGATTACTCTATTAACTACAAATATTTATACCAATTAAAAATATATATAACTTGCGTTTTGTGTTTTCTAGCTATCGACATATGCCGCCATTTCGTAGGAGCTACCCTAATCATCAGTAGACTTGAAAAACTTTGAAAAATATTTTCAAGCATTTAACTATATATTCCATTATCTATACTAATATTTTAAAGAGGAAAAGTTTGTATGCTTGTAGAATGTAATCTCTGGAACCACCGTTCCGATTTTAAAACTGTTTCTTCAAAATGTTTAAAGAAACCTGTTGACGGACATAGGCTATACAAATATCCATTAAAGTGCTTAGTATTGGGTCAAGGGACGATAAACCGCCTAAGCTCACAAAATATTTCTAATTGTTTTCTAAAAAATTTGTTAACACAATAGTTTTAGAATCAAAAAAGGAAAAATAAAACTCAATGAACGTAAGTACGCTATTTGACTTGAAATTCTCGTGTCTCTCCACATGTCCATTCCCTGACAACAGGCAGAAGTTAGTCCGTGTGTTTGTTATTCTTTATAAGCTAAACGGTTGAATCAAAGTCGATAAAATTTTAAATATAATATAGATAGATTTGAGTACAAAGAAATACAACAAGTTTATATTGTTGCAAAACTATAACCAAGTGAGGTCAAGGGTAATTTTTTGTCTGGAAAACTATCTATTTATTTTTCTGATATTCAAAACATAGATATAACCACATATGTCTAAAAAAACACACAAGCTTTATACATTTTTAAAGCCAACAAAGATAAATACATACGTATGTTTAAAATAGTTTTTTGAACTTAGGATCAACTGGAAGATAAGGAAAATTTCTCTCTACGTGCAAAGAAATACAGAGACTTTAAATTGTTGTAAAACTTTGCCCGAAGGGGGTCAGAAGTAAGTGCTTTAGTTTGCAAAACAATTTAGCTCCTTTTTATGAAAATCAAAATATAAATATAGCAACATCTAAAAAGAAATGTAGACATTAATTTCTTTAAAGCCAGGGCTAGGAGTAGTTTTGGAAACAGTGTCCTTTTCTTCTGTGCTGTTCAACCTACTTTGATGAAATTAAAATCAACAAGTAAGAGTGTGGTATATTCGGCTGGACCGAATCTAAAATACCCTTCACGATAGTCACGTATATGTATAGTATATATTACAAATTTGAACTGAATATGCTCGGATATATGTAATTATATGTACCGATATCGAGGAAAAAATAGTTTTGCCTTGTAATCACCATTCCGTAAAAGAATTCTTTCATGGACATTTTCAAGGAAAAGTTTGTTTAAGCTATATCTCGAATATATATGAACCGGTATCGGAATTTTCTATTTTCTGTATTTTAGTAACCTTCTTTTATAACGAGAATTGCTTTTAAGTAAAAAGAAAAATGTTAATAGAAAAACGGTTCAGGCTAAATCTCGGGTATGTATGGACCGAAATCGGAAATTTTCATTTTCCATATTTATATAACCTCATTTTATTACCAGAACTGCTTGTAAGCAAAAAACAAATTTAAGTTCGCTTACGCGACATTTTAATGAAAACCCCGGCTTAAGCTATATCTCGGGTATATATGGACCGATATCGGAAATTTTCATTTTCCATATTTATATGAGTTTATTTTACTACCAAAACAGCCTTTAAGCAAACAAAATTGTTTAAGTTCGCTTATGGGACATTTTCATTAAAAAATCGGATTATGTGGACCGATACCGGAAAACATTTTTTGTTTTTTGCCTTTAGCTCGCCATGTTTAATAATTGTGTGAAGTTTGAAGCAAAGCAAACAAATTTTGATACCCTTCACAAAAACGTGATTCCGTTTGTAACAAAGTGAATTAAGAGTAAAATTACAACAATACAACAAAAACAGGCATTCGATAAGCTATGTTTGTCAAAAATAAATTATTTTTATTTGAATTATTTTTATGTTCACAAAATAGTTTTTATATGTTTAATTGCGAATAAAAAACCAAATTCACTTTCAAAAATGTAAACAATACATTTGACGTAAATAGCTTATCCTATTGCCAGTAGAAAATAATTGTCACATGCCGTACCGCTGCCACCATTTAGATGTTAAGGCACCTCGGTTTGTAATTTCTACAATTTTATTTTGCGGCCCTATAAAGTATATATATTCTGAATCAGAATTAATGGAAAATTCGATTAAGCGAATCCGTCTGTCGGTCGTTGAAATACCGTTTCTAAAAAAACTTTTTTCTTTCGCCATTCTATTACTCCATCGTGTCATGTGTTTGCTATTAAAATTCAATAATATCGGTTCACGTATAGCTGATACTCGTATTCAAAATTCCGACAAAAGCCATGAACTTTTCAATTTTGTATGAAAATTTTTGGAAAAAAAAATTGTTTGTTTTGCTTCAAACTTCATACAATTGTTAAGCGTGGTGACTATATACCCGAGATATAGCCTGAACGGGGTATTGCATGAAAAAAACGTGTAAGCGAATTTAAACATCTTCTTTTGAAAGATTTATTTTATGAAATAGTGATTACAAGGCAAAAATATTTTTTCTCCGATATCGCTCCATATATTTCCGAGCATATTCAGTTCAAATTTGTAATATTTACTATATATACATACATACGTGACTATCGTGAAGGGTAGTTTAGATTCGGCCCAGCCAAATATACAACAATCTTACTTGTTTTTTTTTTTTTAATTTTAATTCAAAATTGCAAAAAATAATGGCTTTTTCCGGAATTTTGGATATATCTCAGCGATATCTGAACGGATTTTACTAAATTTCAAAAGCAAACCCCTGAATCGATGGGTTAATAGAATGGTGAAAGAAAAAAGTTTCTAACTCTAATTGTTTCCTCAGAAACGGGTTTTCTACGACCGAAAGACGGACATCGCTTAAACGACTTTTCTATTAATTCTGATTCAGAATATATATACTTTATAGGGTCACAATTGAAAATTGTAGAAATTACAAACGGAATCACAAACTTACATATACCCTTTAAAAGCTAGAGGTTGCTTATTAAACCTTAATACAAAATCCTTCAGCAAGAATACTGTTGTTATTTGTACTTTATATAATTTAGATGCTGCTGAAAATATGGCTCACTTCATTGGTGTTTGTCCAATATACAAAGAGTTCAGAGTGCAATATTTTAGTAAATCCATACTAAATGACCTTATATGTATACTAAATGGCTTAAATTTTGTTTTCCTTTATAAATACATTGAAGTTTGCTTAAAGTATAGAAAACTTATTTTAAATGAATTTGTACCTTAAACTTTACTGCGATAAAATAAACTTACATACATATCTCGTTTTCTTTTCTTTTTCTATCCAAGTATTTAAAATTATGTACATACAATAATATTTAAGATATTAGAACTGCGCCAATCTGGCTTACAACTAATAAGTTATGCCATTTCCCTGCAGAAATCGAGACTACTCCTTACATGCGTGTAAAAAGTACTCTACAAGAGACCAGGACTAGTCCAAAAGTAATCCAAATATATGCGAAAAACATACTCCATTTTACATTACAATGTCCTAGGAGAGGACCATGTAATCCAAAAAAACATTGCATCAAACTAATCCAAAAACTAGTGCAAGTAACTACTCCACAAATTATTAACACAGGGTTAGTCTTGATATTACTTCATGCCACTACTCCATGGATTACCACAGAAAACTAGTTTGGAAACTATTTTTAAATTACTCTGATGTGAATACTCCATGGAATACCACAAAAGACTACTTTGAAAACAATAATTTTGTAAAATTTTTTAGAGCAATTTTGGAGTGTTTTTGCAAGAAAAAAAAATCAACTGAAATATAATCAGAAAATTTTTTGTATACTTTTATTTCTTCATTTGCTAAAACAAAAACATAACATAAAGATATAAATAAATAGTTGCAAACATAACAATTGTATTAATAGAATGTACCTGGACTTACGAAATTCAACTTTGGGGACCTACTAGTAACTCAAACCTTGAAATTCTTCAAAGATTCCAGTCAAAAATATTAAGAACATGGTTTGTGAATAATAAAAATATTCATCGTGACCTTAACATACCCATGGTTAAAGATGAAATTAACAAATCCTGTGATAGATATTTATTTATTAATAATAATAAAAAAATCATTCGGCTTGCCAGAAAACACACTAAACAAAACATGGCGTAACAGTATTACTATAGCTGTTTTTTCTTTTTTAATGTGTTGCGAGTATTGTAAAATATATTTTTTTTTAGTTATCATGGTCCATGTTTGCATTACATTGGACTATGTTGTAACTACTCCTTTTTATTTAAAACGGATCATGTACTCCAATAATTTCTGCAGGGTTATAGATTTTGTTGTTAATCACATTGTAAATAAATTATAAAATATGTACTTTCTAAATCTATTACTAAATAATAATAATAATAAATATACCCCTTATATTTTTATGAAGGGTATAAAAAAAATCAACATTTGTCACAACCTCATCTATATTGGAGATAAAAAACAAGCGCGAGTTTTATTAGTGTATTTTCACGTATATGCCATAAAGTGAAGAGTATTTCAAAAAAAGTGGCTTGATGAAGTGATTGGAAATTCAAAATTTGTTTCTATAACCTTGGATATTTTTACATCGCATTTAATATCTGACAAAAATATTCGACAATTTTTTTTGCGAAATTTTTTTTTTCAATCAATGTTGAAAGTTTAGATTCAATTTCTCAACAAAAAAATTGCTTGGAGATACATGAAGATAACTTCGGGCGACGATATATTTCTATTGGGTGCCTCGATGGCTGATTTGGTAGAGTACTCGACCAACAGTCTCGAGATCAAAGGTTCGGTTCCTGTCCCAGACCCTGGGTGTTACTGCAAATAAGCAAAACAGCTTCGCAGTTTTTATGTTTGTTAAAAAACTACTCGACATACAGAATATAAATGCATTCCTTTAGGTTCGTGATGCTTTTATAAACTCTATTTTATCCACTCGAAGACGGTAACCAATCATTGTCCAACACAATTTGTGCAATAAACGGAAAAGCACACGATTATTATTCTACAGCAAATAAAACCTCTAACTACTAACACTAAAAAGCGTAGAACGCAAAAGCCAATAAAATATTATAAAAAGAACAATACAATGGGGAACTCAAACACAAAAAAAACAACTCAAATGCTCAAACATACATACACTCTACAGCGGCTAAAAAAAAACGCTCTATTACTTCGAAAGTTTCCGGTAAACACTAAAAGTATTCGCGAGTATGAGTAAACATTGCAATCAAAAGATTTTTGTTTTTGTTGATAAATCAAATGATGGATTTTAACAATGGCATTTTTTTCCTGTTTTATTTACCGCATAAGCAAATCCCTTACAATTCAATGCAGCCGTGAACAAGTTAAATCACATGAGTGAGACACCAATAAAAGAAATAGATTTGAATAAAAAATAAAATGCATAAAATAAAACATAACACAACACCATGATGCCTGATTGTAAATTTGTATGGGCTTTTTAGTCCCAAAAGAATGTTTTGGTAAAAAAAATGTTATGAAAAATCACATAAAATTCTGCTGCATGGAGACTTGAAAAAGCAAAGGATTCAGTCGCATTATCCAACCTATAAAAGTGGTTAGTTACTAACAATCAATGTTAAGTGAAATGTAAATTTTATTTTCAGTTGATGTCAATTTGCCTGTTTTTTAAATACATGCACACATATGCATAGACATATGTACGGATGTTAAATACTTTTACTTTAGGTTGCTTGCTCGTCTAAAAAATTGTATATGTAAATCACTAAAAAAAATTGAGTAACTTTCATACAAATTTTCTAAACGAGTTGCTCGTCCGTGTTCTATAAACAGCACGTTAAATTCAATTACTTTTTAAACTCCACAAATAATGTTATTTTAAAATAACAAAAAGAAACGTGTGTATACATTGATTTTTAAGTACTTTTTAATAATTTTACCTCTTACACTTAAATTTTTTTTTTTATTATTTTAATTGCTAATTAATATTTTTATAAAAAAAAAATTGTTTTCTGAGAGTTATTACTACACTTTTCACTGCCTTTTTTGACTACTTTTAAATTTTAACAAACATACATATTATTACAATTTTAAATGTAACTGAAAGTCCGTATTTCTGTGTAGTTACTTTTTTTAATAAATGGGCGAATCAGTTAAAATAAAAATTTCTTTGTATTTTGAAAGATTATTCATTTAAAAATACTTGAACCGACTACTTCCTCAATAAACTACAGTCAGTTACTGTAAAACTATTCCGAGTGTATTGTGTTGTGCTACATTTTATAAAACAATGCTAGGTTATATTGCTTTAACTTGGGACCGGTTCAAATTTAGCTGTTGAGTTTCAAACTGACTTTCAATATTTTTGATGTGTTGGAATGGGACAAAGTCATCTCTAGCAAAATGCTTTAGAAAAATATGTTTTAACTGTTAAATATAAGAATATATGGAATCATGAATTTCTACATCTATCTCATCTTAACAGTTTTCAGACAGCCTTATCTTTACAACAGCTATTGAATTTAATGTTTTAATGTAATCATCTTCAATTTAAACTCTTTCAACAGCTTTTAAAAGCTTGTCAAAGTCATTTGATTAACCGAACAGTTTTATTAAGTTATATACTACCGTGGACTACGGCGTCCGATTATTAAAATGGCCGGTCAATTGAAAAAGTTTTGTATGGTAGAACATATGAAAGTATCGGTTCAACAAAGTTTTTACGGTTATGGGAGGTGTTATTTTGAAGAAGTTTCTTTGCACATATGAACGCAGTCAACAAATATTTTAGATTATTCTACTCGTATTGTACGAGTAAGACCACACAAAATGTTGAAATTTTTTTAACTCGGTTCCTAGCTCCAGAAAATGTAATAAATCGTTTGATTGCAAAGAATGGATGGGATTTTTTACAATACAAATTTGCTGTGATCAATAATTTTTGATTGAAGAAGACAAGAAAAATAATAATAAAATCTTTAGCTGGGGGACAACTAGCTGTTTCGTAGTTGCTACACTACTTATGAGCATCACTTTTCAGATTTGAACTCGGGTCATGACGCACCATGAACGTACGTCTTGACCACTCAGCCACCGAGCCAATGAATTATTCTCTATCTATATTTTGTTCATTGTCCGCATTATTTGTACAGCGTTCTGCTATCTATGAACAAGTGGTATTTATTTTTTAGTTATTAACATACATACATACTTTTGTATATTAATAATTCTTCGTACCCGAGATGTAAATATTAATTTATTGAATTTTTGTTGAGTTTTTTTATTTTTAAATTCTATTTTTGGTTTTTGTACATTAGGTTTTAGTTCAAGTTTTTCCTTTTTTTCTTTCTTAAGTTTCTTAAGAAGCAATTTTTACAACACAAATGTTAAGAATGCAATACAAACCTAAGAAAGGAAAAACTTGAACTCAAACTCGATGTATAAATGTACAGAAACCAAAAATATAATTTAGAAATTTCAACAAAAAAAAGAAAAAAGACATTAATTTACGTCACTTGAGAAAGCTTTTGGCCAATTCAAGTTTAGACTTATAATTTTTATTTTTTTTCTCAGATATATTCTTAGCAATAAAAATAATTTAAATAAAGAATTTCAATCACAAAAAGTGGGTCTTCTGATTGTCTTCAGCCAATTTGAATCAAATAATTTTTTGTTTTTTAAGTATGTTTTATTTATTGAATCTTCAAAATGAACTAACAATAAGTATTTCAATCTTAATACTAAATATAAAAATAGAAAAAATAAAAAAATGTGAAATAATGAATTCATTTTTTTTCTAGTTTTATAATTACACCCTGCAGAAATAAGAGTACTCCTTACATGCGTGTAAAGAGTACTCCACAAGGGACCAGGACTAGTCCAAAAGTAATCCAAATATATGGGAAAAACATGCTCCATTTTACATTACAATGTCCTAGGAGAGGACCGTGTAATCCAAAAAAAACATTATATCAGACTAATCCAAAAAGTAGTCCAAGTAACTACTGCACAAATTATTAACGCAGGTTTAGTCTTGAAATTATTTCATGCCACTACTCCATGGACTGCCACAGAAAACTAGTTTGAAAACCATTTTTAAATTACTCTGATGTGAATACTCCATGGAATACCACAAGAGACTGCTTTGAAAACTATAATTTTGTAAACTTTTTTAGAACACTTTTTGCAAAAGAAAAAAAATTAAATGAAATGAAATATAATCACAAAATTTTTCCTATAAATTTTTGTCTTCATTGTATTCATAGAATATACCTGGTCTTACGGAATTCAACTTTGGGGACCTAGTAGTAACTCAAACCTTGAAATTCTTCCAAGATTCCAGTCAAAAATATTAAAAACAATAACTAGGGCTCCATGGTTTGTGAGTAATAAAAATATTCATCGCGACCTTAACTTAGTGTCCACACCTGCGATAATATCTGAGATGAGAACGTCAAATTCAATCGCAGAGAGAATTCTGTTACGTGTAGACTTAAATTCACTATTATCGCAGTCTTATAATAATTTTTACGACAGCGTTCTTATGAGAAATCTTATGGCAATGATCTTATAATAAGAACTGTCAAAAAATCGAATGTGTGTGTGTTTGTTTACAAAAAGACGCCATTGCAATTTTACTGATTAATAATTTTGCAAAATATCTTTTAAAAAACCATTTTAAATGGAAAATAATTTGTTTTTATGCATTAAATATATACTATAAGTGATTAATTTTGTACAAAATGTGCGCATATACGAAATTCATATAAGATTTTATTTATCCCAAGGATATGTTCTCTTCTCGGCTTTCATTGATTTATGAGTTCTTATAAGATTAACTACAATACGTTTACTTCTTGTTAGATATGAAGATGGACATAGAGAAATTCGCTCTCTCATTCTGCCGACGTTTTCGCAGATATTATGTCAGAGTTAATTGCAGTTGCAGACACTAGGTTACATGGTTAAAGGTGAAATTAACAAATCCTGTGATAGATATTTATTTATTAATAATAATAATAAAAATCATTCGGCTTGTCAGAAAACACACTAAACAAAACATGACGTAACTGTATTACCATAGTTGTATTTTTTTAATAATGTGTAGTGAGTATTGTAAAATATCATTTTTTAGTTATCATGGTCCATATTTGCATTACATCGGAATACATATGTTGTAACTACTCCTTTTTATTTAAAACGGATCATGTACTGCAATAATTTCTGCAGGGCAATAATGTTTAACTATAAGATGGAAAAATATTTTGTATTGTACTGCAAATTAAAATCAATTTATATGTTTGTTAAGTAAAAAAAAAGTCATATTAATTCTGGTAATTTTTTTTGCACATTTGGTAACTTCTACAAAATTTTGGTTGTAATAGTTTTTTGGTCGGGGCAGCACTGGAATATTACTGAATGTCAGTATTTCCCTGTAGTTATTTTTTTAATAAATGGTTGAATCGGTTAAAACTAAACTTTCTTTACATTTGGAAAGATTATACATATAAAAGTAACTGCACGGAAAACTTCCTCAATAAACTACAATCAGTTAGTGTATAATTGCTCTGAGTGTATTATAACATACTGATGTACACATTAATTTGGATTAAAAAAAAGAAGGTTATTATAAGGGCGAGGTACAAGCAGCTGTTTCGTAACGGTTATACTACTCATCAAAGCCCAATTGGTATGGATCTCGGGATTATTCAGTAAACATGCTTAAACAGTGCTACTTAAGCATACGGCCATCGAGCATATGTCTGCCAGTATTTATCTCACATTAATCCCAAATAAAGCTGAAAACTTGATTTCATCATACCGGCCAATCAGCTTACTGTCTGTTTTCTCTAAAATATTTGAAAGAATATTTGTTAGTAGAATAGCGCTTCTGCTTGTAAAGGCCAATGTAATTCCAGACCGTCAATTCGGTTTTCGCCACAACCATGGCACGCCTGAGCAATGCCATAGAATTGTTCATTACATCACAGAAGCTCTAGAGAACAAATAATACTGTTCGGCAGTATTTTTGGATGTTCAACAGGCTTTTGACCGTGTATGGCATCCTGGATTATTGTACAAACTCAAGAATTTTTTGCCAACACCTTATTATCTGCTTCTTCAGTCATATTTATCAGATCGATGCTTCTTTGTCAAACATAGCAATAGCTTGTCATATCAGATCTGGTGTCCCTCAAGGCAGTTTAATAACTGTTTAGTGGCGAGGTATGCAGATGACACCGCAATATTGGGTGTTGGCGATTCTACTGTTGAAGCTTCATGCAAAGTACAGAACTATCTCAACACTTTACACAGTTGGTCGGTTAAATGGAATATAAAGATAAACTATAGTAAATCTCAACATGCTACATTTACTCTAAGAAAAGGTGACTGCACTACTGTGCAAATAAACAATGAGTCCATTCCTCACACAAATTGTATTAAATATATTGGTATGTATCTGGATCGAAGACTTATGTACATGGAAAAACCATATAGTTAAGAAGAGGCAACAACTAAATTTTAAATTAAAAAAATTGTACTGGCTTTTGCGTCCAACATCTAAGCTAAGTATTGAAAATAAAATTTTATTATACAAAGCAATTTTAAAACCCATCTGGACATACGGTATCCATCTATGGGGAACAGCAAAACCTTCAAACACCGAAATAATACAAAGGTTCCAATCAAAAACTTTGCGTACTATACTTGATTCACCATGGTTTGTAACAAATTATATAATACACAATGATCTCAACATACCTAAGATAAGGGATGAAATAAAACGATTTTCTGAAAAATATTTACATAGGCTTAGTAATCACCAAAACATATTGGCTATTTGTCTATTGGATGACAGTTCAGAAACAAGAAGGCTGAAGAGACGTCACGTGCTTGATCTTCCATTTACATTTTAGGAAATAATTTAATACAAATATCATTAAAATTATTTTATTTTTAGACTTACGTATATAATTGAATTTTTTTATTTAATTTTAAATAGTAGCGTTACATGCTGATGTAATTCTACTCAACGTCAAATTATTTTTCCAAAAATATTGCTTATTATCATTAGATAGATTGCAATTAATAAAGTAAAGTAAAAAATAAAAAAAAAATTAATCCCATTCAAATTTGCTACTATTTCATTGTATCAACGAACAAGATTATGATTACTCTATGAACTTTTTAATTAGAAATAAATTTTTTTTATGTTTTTTTGTTTTCAGAATCTGATACAATTGTTTATCCCATTAAATGAAAAACTTAGTGAGATTTTCTCAACACACTCAGCTTAGTACTCTGATCGTAAAAGATATGTTATCAAAGCCTGAAAATTTGTCCACCCAGAAAATACCTGACCAATTTTCAATTTTGCATTTTAAGAAATTTAAAAAAAACTCTGAGAAAATAATGAAATTCTTCCGTTCTTCAATTCTCTCAAAGTTCAATTCTCTCAAAGTATATTTTGCAATTAAAAAAGAAAACTAAATAAATTTCGGCTGTGAACCTTTAAAATTAACCTTCTTACGGAAAGCACATGTGTACTAAAATGGGTCTCTTAGATTTAAGAACTCACACTTTCCGCCAAGAATATGAAAACACACACGGCGATACCATATTATTCCGCTTTGAAGGATATTTTCTGGCTTTTGCAACAACTCCTGCTCCGTTGAAACTGTCTGCATTTTTTAGGGTTATAAAATAAGCTTTCATACAATTAAACGTTAAGCCAAAAGTGTTTTTGCTGTTTTTTTTTTTGTTTATTTTTTCATTTTAGTGGAGTTTGTGTGTCCAACAATTAAGGTAGTTTTGAAAAATTAAATGTGAAAAGTGGCCATTTTTTTTTCATTTAACTCTGTTAGGTTTTCCTGTTGGCTGTTGGTTATCGTTCTTTTTTCTGTTTTGTTGCAGCAGATATTTTTATATGGGTTTGTTTGGCTGTTGGAGTAAATAGTTGGGTCCATTTTAATGTGAATGGGGAATTTAATTAGTGCCAGGATTTAATTATGTCATCTGTAAGCGGATTTAATATATTTTTATTTGTATTTTTAATAATGTGTTGAAAAGTAAGTAAGCAAAAAGTAAATTCCTTTATTACTGTGAAAATATACTGTGAGAAATAAAGTAAAAATATTAAAAACTTATATAACAAAATTTAATGAAGACAAAACCTTTTTAAGGAAAGTACATTACAACTGAAAACTTTCTATTGAAAATATTCACAAGGACTAGATAAATATTTCACCATCTAAAATATGTACCTTAAAATAAATATTTACATTAGGAAAGTATTCAAGCGTATGGCAATTTGGTATTTTCGATGTTTCGAATGTTGTGGTATTGTGCTGCTAATTTGAGAAAGCAAAATGTTAAACTGCTCTTATTCTTTTTCAAATTTGGTTAACTGGTTTGCTTGAAGTCTAGCCTTTATTATTTATCTTTATTAAATATTTCTTATTTTTGCAGCAAAAGATCGTTTTATGTTATATAAAAAATTTAACAGTATTTATTTTCAATATTTCGATAACAATTTGTTATCATCGTCAGGAAAATTAATATGTTATTAAAAAATTTTTCAATTTGAAAAATTATTGTCAAAAAATTCCTATATACAAAAAATCTATACACCAAGAAAAATTATTAATTCATACACAAAGAAAAAATTTCTTAACAATATTATCAAATTGAAAAATTTTAAATTGAAAACTTAAAAAATATCCAATATGTTTTTAATCTTTATAATGTTCTTTCTATGGAACTCCTCATCACTTATTGTAAGAACCCTTTCTACAAAATTTTTAGCTGTGTTTATTATTATATTTCTGCTATGCTTTGAAAAATAGTTAATTAATCTCCCTGATGCAGTTGGTTTTTGGTACCAATCAATTACAAGTTTATTATCTCTCCTAATTATCAAAGTATCCAAATATGGTAATCTTGAACTATATTCCTTTTCAATAGTAAACTTAATGCTTGAGTTAAAACTATTCAAAGTTGAAAAGATATCATCAATTGCTAAGTCCGGAATAATACAAAATAAGTCATCTACATATTTTGTCATTAATCTTGGTTTTATATCTAATCTCTCTATTGTACTATACAATAGTCTTTCCATTACTATATCAGCAATAATTGGAGAAGCTGACATTATAAAGATTAAAAACATATTGGAAGACAACAGTTTTCCAGCTGAATTTGCTTTTAGATTTGTAAGTCAGTTTAAAAATAGAAATGTACAGAATTTAGGTACCTCATCAGAACCTAAAATGTATAAATCTTTAACATATATTCCAGGTTTATCAGAAAGATTAGCAAGGTCTAATATATATAATAAAGAAGGATATAGAATGGCTCATAGAAGCTATAATACGTTAGGTAAATTATTTAGTAAGACTAAAGATAGACTTAATAAATGGGACATTTCAAATTCGGTTTATAGAATTCCTTGTCAGGGTAATGACCAAGAAAATTGTAGTAAAGTTTACGTCGGAACTACAAAAAACAAGTTGAAAACGAGAATTGCAGGACATAAGTCAGATCAAAGATATAGGGATATTAATTCACAAAAAACTGCTTTATCTTCTCATTGTTCAAAATTTAATCACTCTCCAAACTTTGAAAATGTTTCAATTTTAAGAACAGAAAATAATTATAAGAAGCGTTACATGTTAGAAATGTTAGAGATTATAAACACAACAACAACACAGAGAATTAACTTCAAGGTAGACACAGAAAATTTAGCACAGAATTATAGATATTTAGTTAATAAGAAATTCTAGATTTGAATTGTTGTTAGGAGAATGAATGTTAGGATAAATTTTTTTTAAATTATGTTAATGTTTTGCTAGTTGAGAAACAACATGTTGCAAAACATGTGTTGGTTGCAGAATTATGTTATTTTGGTTTTTATGTTATTTTTTTATGTTTGTCATTATTGTTATTAATATTATATTTTTTCTTTTTTGATTTTTTAATAACCCAAAAATGTTTCTGTCAGTATATTAAATAGATATTTTTTAAGTTTTCAATTTAAAATTTTTCAATTTGATAATATTGTTAAGAAATTTTTTCTTTGTGTATGAATTAATAATTTTTCTTGGTGTATAGATTTTTTGTATATAGGAATTTTTTGACAATAATTTTTCAAATTGAAAAATTTTTTAATAACATATTAATTTTCCTGACGATGATAACAAATTGTTATCGAAATATTGAAAATAAATACTGTTAAATTTTTTATATAACATAAAACGATCTTTTGCTGCAAAAATAAGAAATATTTACCAAAACAAGATCAAATAATTAAATATTAAAGATTTATCTTTATTATTTACCTACGTATTTCATAACAATCTCGTAAACTATAATAACTTTTTTTTTAACTTGGCCCAGTACTAGGAAAATAGGTTGTGAGGACTAACTTTCCAACGTTATAACAGACAGTAAACACGTCTGTAGGTAGCTTATTCCATAGGCGAAGCATGCGGCCGAAAAACGAATCCCGGGAAATCGACCACAAATGGATGGGCCCTAGACGATAAACGTGTGTTATATAAAAATGTGTGGGTTTTGGGAACAAGATCTCTAATCTCGTCAGAGTAAAATCCATTGTAGTAACGATAGAACAGAGTAACGCACCCCACACTGTGCTCCAGCACCCCCGTGTGATTTGCTAGGCTCACACAGATAGCAATTTATGTCATATGTTTGTAGCCATATGAGCAACTTCTTGTTGAGGAGTTCGGGCCTTCTAATCCCTCCTGTATGCAGCCCTTAAACCAACTCACCCGTCAACCATCACCACTGGTTCCTTACAGTACAGGTATCTGTTGTAAAGGCAACAGAACCTCGAGAGTTTGTTAGACCCCGAAAAAAGTCACGCCAAGCACCCCCTTCCTGCGTTTTAGATTTCAATCACAGCCAGAACGTTTCAGCGACGTCGACCATGATCAGCCCGGGTTGAACTCAAGCAGAACCACCCGGAAGCTATGCTGATCCCCGTTCTGCCAATTTATACCCTTGGTAAGGGGTTCGGAAGCCAACACAATATAAGTCATGCGGCTTCCTAGAGTTTTATTTGCTACAACAAACGAGGGACCCCTTCCCCTCTATACCCGAAAAACAGAGTGCCCAAGTTAAGAATACGCCAAGGCAAAACCAGTTCCCCGGGGGGATTTGCCTTTTACAAGAGGAACACAGAGATTCTTATGAATTCGTGAGTTTTTTTACGAACTATGGAGCTGCAGCAATCGTTCGAAGAATTTGATTTTGCCAAAATAACCTTTTTAATGTTATTTTTGCGGGTTTCAGGAACAAGGTCCCTAATCTCGTCAGAGCAAAATCCATTGTAGTAACGATAGAACAGAGTAACGCACCCCACACAGCGTCGATGCTCCAGTGAGTCAATAGAGTTGGATGGACCCTACTGTCACCGATAAGTTTCTTCGCCCTCTCCTGCACACGGTCGAGTAACCCCAAAATTGATTTTGGGGCACCGGCCCAAACATGAGAGTTCTATTCCATTTTTGGTCGGATATAGGTGGTATAAATAGTAAGGAGATCAGATGGAGTGAAGTACATCTTACACCGTTTTAGAAACCCTAGGCACTTGAATGCTTCTTTAGAGATTTGAAAAATGTGTTCAGTCCAGTGAACATCACACTGTATCTTCATTCCAAGAACATCAAGAGCTTCCGATTCCTCAATATTTATACCATCCATGAGTACATAAATAACAGTCAAGAAGATGAAATTGAAAACGAATAGATGCCCTTCGTTTAAACACACTCCAATAATATCTGTCGCGCATATTTTCTATACATAAAGTTTTTCTGTATTTATTGTTATATTGTTACAAGAAATAAAAGTTCTTTTTAGAAATTATGTTTTTTTTTTCTATAAATTAGAAACAAATGTGAAAAAACTAAATTTTTATTTTATTTTTAGTTTGTTTTTGATAGTTAAAAAATCAAATAAACGTTAAAATCATTGATTTTTACTGAATTTGTAGTTTATTTTTCGACAGCTGAAAATTCTAAACAAAAGCTAAAATCAAAAAAAAAAAAAAATTACGATTTAAGTCAGTACTTTTTTTTAACATTCAAAAATAAATTGTTTTTTGATTTTAAGGAAAAGTTAATTGATCGGTTTTTAGCTGATTTTTTATTTGTTTTATATATTATTTAACGTTAATTTTACTGACATAATATTTTCAGTGTAGAAAAACCTTCTTAAAGTTTATTTTTTAAATTAACATAAATTAAAAAGCTTAAGTACTCATTGTACGGAGAATAATACCTTAAGAACGCCTGAGGATATTGATGTGTCAAATAACAATCTTTCTGAAGACCTTAAACTAAAAAAATGGATTCCCTTAAAAATTATCTGGAAAGTATTGATAGTACTCCCCAATCCGACTATTCTCTATGTAAAGCGACACAAGGATTGAAAATACCAGTTAGAGGTAAGCTAGCTTTCGTACTTAAACTGGCGACTGGGCAAGATCCAATTCGGAAAAAGAGATGGTGTAAGTTAATCATTTGAAAAATGCTTTTATTACAAATGATACAGCAAAGATGCAGTTCGGTAACTCACATATGCTGTTAGACCCCCTTGCATCGAGACTTAGTTTCCAATATGACGAAAACGTTATCGATAAAATAAACTCCAGGTAAATACTGCTTGATCAGCAATTTGGCTTTCGGGCTAAACACAGCACAATAGAACAAACGGGCAGACTAGTAAATGTCATAAGAAAGACTTTTGAGGACAAAAGGTATTGATGATGTTTCCCAAGCTTTTGATAAAGTGTAGCACGCAGCATTAATGCACAAAATGAAGTTGAACATGCCTGCAAAAATTCACAAGCTACAAATAAATGGAAATTTTGTTATCAGAGAAGGCGATTTTATTTTATTCACAGCCAATCGCAGCAGAAGTTGTACAAGGTAGCATTGAAACGTACTTTATGTATAATTTGCGCCTCAGACATGCCAATGAGGTATGTCAGTGGGCTGGAACTTCACCTAAATCCTCTTGCGTGCAACAGACTTAATATTGGTGGTCATACTTGGTTGAGAAGAACTGATGCCGTTGCTACCATCAGAACGTTAAACAGATGATTTTACCGATATTGTTCGCGCAAAATAAAACTTTTTTAATTAGCATTAGCTGAACTTAGTTAATTTTTTTTGTTTGTTAGTTCACATTACAGAGATTCAATAAATAAACAAAACCTAAAAAAATTATTAAGAACTTCTTTTTATTGATTTTGGGTATTTACGGGATCTGAATGGATATTGAAGATATATGAAATAAATAGAGAAAACTACTGAAATATTGACTTTGACGTAAAAGACCTCATTCAGTTGAAGTAATTCATTCATGAATGAAACAAGTTTAATACATACATATGTAAAACATACATATTAATAACACCATTGAACTGCAAAATTCCAAATATGTTATAGCGTTTTTGTTTCTACAAAAAATATGTCATATTATTTAAAGTTATTCCTTTCTTCAACCATTTTTTTGTATGAACCTTTTCTTTTTGCGTAACTTATGATTTGTCACAGGGAAACTACAAATTGCATTTTTTTAGTGATTGCAGAGTAGTTTTTGTTTTTACCTTTGAACAATTCAGAATTATTAGTGTGGTAACGAGAACACTATTAGTACTGCGTTTTATTTTAAGGTATTCAAAATGTACTTCTATACTAAATTCTAAAGTATAAAGTTAACTCATTTATTAAACGAATATTATTATACAAAAATTGTGTATACCTTTTAATTTTTTACATACGAGTAGCTATTTAATACAAGTAGTTATTTAAATTTCACAATCATTCCAGCGTTTCTTTGATGAAGTTTGCAAAATGTTAAATTTTGTATTTGTTTATAATGAAGACAGAAGAAAATAAAGCTTATCTTATCTTAGCTCGCAACGAATAAGCCCACTTCCAGAAAAAGTTATAAAATAATATAATTGTCACGTTTCACCTGCAGAAAAAAATACTACAACCGCAAAGCTGAAACACGTACTCGACTAACTGGACACACTGGTAACTAACCTATATCTTGCACGGCTATGGCTCGTCGGACTTGGGTGGGTGTTTGTCGCCGGTAGTCGGGTATAAAACATTATTTTATATACCAGTGTTAAATATTAAGCAACATAAAAAAGATAAAGAGGCGCAACAAAACAACAAAGAGAGAGAAAGATTGACTCACATGCCAACACGCTCGGGCACACGGTATCACATAAAACTATTAAGGAATTGTGAAGATTTTTGGCATGCTGAATTATCGCAAGTTCATCCGTAAAAAAAATAAAGCATTGGGGTTGGTACGAACCAAGTTTTTAAAAATCACGGATAGAATACAATACGGTGGACATGTAATTAAAACATAAATGTGATCTTTCACTGTTTCGATATTTTATATGATCTATTATTATTTTAACGGAACTTTTCCACTGCAAAGATAAAATTGTTCTCTTTTGCACTTCTTTCTTTATTTACATTCATATTTTGTTCCGTTTTCTTAAAAAAAGCATTATTTACTGAAAGGGCAGTGTGTCAAGTAGACACATAATTAAAACAATTTCAGTTCTGCTATTTAAATAAAGTTATTTTAATATATAATTTCAGTTTTTTACGAAAATTTGTTGATAGGTATATTTTAAATGATAGCGAAATTGTATACGAATATTAGACACTAGGTATGGGACAAAGACCAAGTTGCTCCGAAGAAGAAAGGAAGGTAATCATTAATCTCAGAAGCTCCAAGAAAACGGTGAATGAATTTTCTCAATTACTTGTTTGCTGTACAGGAAAGATTTAAAATGAACCATTGTGATAAATCTGGGAACTCAAATAATCTGCCCAGAGCCTTCAAATCTCGTAAAACCATAGTCAGAGACGATGAAATAGTCGTAATGGCTTTTAAAACTGACCGATTTAAAATCTCTAAACAGCTAAAATTTTAATTAGAGTCATCATATTATATCCATATACAATCTAGAACTCTTCCACAGCGGCTTAGTAAAAGTAGCTTACGTAGATGCATTGCACAGAGAAAACTTTCATCCCCAAAAACAGTTTTAAATCCACATTGGATTTTGTTAACATTATGAAACGAATGAGTTTATGGAAAAATGTTTTATGGAGTGATGAATCCAAGTTTTTCCGGTGGGGATCATATGGAAAACACTATGAATGTTGTGTAATTAACTAACAACACAATCTTAGATAAATCATCAAAACAGTAAATTAAATTACTACAACAACAACATTTTGATTATGTGGCCAAAATTGTATATAATTGTCATGATCGGATTAAAAATTGCCCCACATTGAACAAAATACTAATACTACTACAATAATTCTACAAAAAAAAAAAAAACAATTTTGGAATTGTTTTTACATTATCTTTAATCCTAATGACTGACACAATTTTTTTTTTTTTTTTTTGGAACCACTCCAATGTATACGCCACATTATGATTATTATCTAGTGTAGTGAAGAAAGGTTTGCTGACATACTCGCAGCCTACATCGTACATATGTTGCAGCTCCTACACAGGAAACTTCTGCTATTAGAATTGGTAATTGGGTAGAATTGGATTAACTGGCGACACACAGGATATATTTTTACTTTCCAAATTTTATAGTTTAATTTTTCTAATTAAATTCTCAAGAAGCAGAAAACTTTCACTTTTAATACTTCAATGATATTGCCGGTGGCAACAAAAATGTGAGTTTACGCATTCTAAAAACTTTTCATGCAATAAAGACAAAATCGGTTGCTGTTGTGTAGTTTGCCACGGTCTTGTTCAAACTACACATCATTCAGTTCATAATATATTGTAATGTGCCGTTAGATTGGCCCAATTGCTAAGAACTCCGCAGCTCAGATTATCCTCCAAACTTTTACTAACAAAAACTATATTTTCTCACCAGTAACACTTCCAGAATCCACAAGTTTCCTTGTAGTATTGTCACTGTCAGTGTAAAATTATTATATTGGTTTTACATAGCTTTAAATACATAGACCACAGCAGACTTCACAACTTCACGACAGCAAATGTGTAGTTGTGTAGGCGACTACTGAAATAGCTACATAAATTCATTTGAATAAAACTATACTTGAGTGTGGCCACCTTAGAATTTTTAGCTTTACAAAATTCCATTGTTTTACAGAACGAGTTCTGTTTATAGCAATCCTTCATGAAAAAAGTTCTCTCTCTTAAAAAAGGCCATAAAATCTAAAAAAAAAAACAAATTAATTAAGAAAGCTTTTGTTTGCTACGTTTAATTCAGGTTAGGCGGGCCTTAAAAGTTGAAAATATAATCTTTTGATCTATAATGGGAAAAATATTAAATAATTGTAAATTTTCAAAAATGAAAAAATGTTCAAGATTGACATTGAAAAAATTTAACAGCTTACGTCAAAGCGCACACAAATTTTTTTCAATGTAACTTGTTAAAAGCGTGTTTAAACAAACATTGGGTTATTTAAGAAAGATATCTTAACGCCAGCTTACACAATCAAGTTTTGGTGTTTGTGGGAGAACAGGGGAAAGATATTGAGAAGGGTGCAGATTTGACGGCACCATCAAAGTTCGTCGAAAGTTTAACATAAAATGCCAAAAAATATGAAAACTTGAAGGTAAACAAAATTAAACTTGATGACACAAAGCTTTTCTGTGTGCACATAAATGCAAGTTCAAAAGCAAATTGAAGCAAAATTGATCAAGTAAACCTGAGACTTTCATTTATCAAAACTTGCGATATTCTGAAAAAGGCAACCGTCACAATTGTTTGCAAATTTAATTAGATATTTGTTTTTATGAGGTGTACATGCCTTTTAAATTTGAGACAAATATTCGAAGGCGGGTCAATAACCCCGTGGCCTTTTGAATTTTCTGTCTCTTTATTGAAATTGCAACTTTGCTCCCGTTAATAGACAATTTCTGTCTAAATTACTACAAGCTGTGTAATTTAGTTTATGTCCTGGCGGCAGTTTGTGTTTTGCAGGCTACCGCGTGTTTTGAAAAGAAAATAGAAAGTTAATTTAGTCTGCTCATTAAGCATTATTTATTGCAGAAAACATCATCACTCAATCCAAGACTAAGCTTGGGGCTCTGCACCATCCATTTCCAAGGTAAAAAGGTGCATATCGATGCAGCTGTACAAGCACGTAATTAAGGTGAATAAAATTCACGAAATGGTTCCAGTCATAGGTATTTCAAATGTCTCAAAATTTACCACAAACGTAACCGCGCGAAAATTCGCAGGAATGTTTTTCGTTGTTCACCTACAGTATGAATGAGATTGTGCGCCACTTCGTAACCGTGGGCGCAATGTTAATCCACCATAACATGATGTTAATCCACAGAGTGATTCTTTAGGTTAACTGATGTCAAAGAAGGAAAAGATGGGTTTCTCTATCGTTTTTTGGGATTGACCACAAACGTATACGCAATATGATCCAGTTCGTAATAGTGCACATAATGTCAATCTACCACAACACACTGGAGACCAAACAGCAGTCAAAACAGTAGGTTTCTCCGAATTAACCGCCGCCAAAGAAGGCAAAAATTAGTTTTTCTACCGATAAAGGCGTGGCGACCGTTTTTGCGACGTAAGCGGTATTATCCATATTGACGATTATTATACCAAGTTATTGGGTCCATTCAATCAGGAATTGAAAAAGAACGACTGCCAAGAAAAAAGTTACTTTCCACCAGAACAATGCAAGGGTGCACACATTTACAGTTTCCATGGCAATAATGTATGAATTGGGCTGAGAATTGCTCCCTCATACACCCTATTCTTCAAATTTAGCCCTGACTTACTATTTGACTCCAGCGACAAAATCATCTCATACGCAAATTCCTATTTTGATTACTTTTACAATTCATATTTTTCGGAAGTGATAAAAAAATTGTGGAACGTTGGATTAAGTGTATGGAACTCAAAGCAGACTATGTTTAAAAAATGTGTTTATATAAAAATCAGTGTTTCATCCAAAAGTCTCGGATTTATTGGCTCGCCCTCGTACGTATGTATATTTAAAATCAATTTGAACACAGATTGATAAAAAAAAATCAATTTTATATCAGAAAAAAACCAAAAATGCTAAAAAGTAAACTTACACACAAAATGATAAATTATCTTTCTTTTTGGCAAAACGGCAGACATACTTTTGGTGAGACACATAAAAATATTCGCATTCATAAGTTTACAGAAATACCTTTAGACACCAGCACACTTGCAAGGAGTTCTACACAATCAGACAATCGCAATGACAACATGCCAGCAAACAGTAGCAGCAGCGGAATTTGTTTTCGACCCAAACGCAAAGCTGAAGAAACAGCAAAAGATTTTCTAAAATATGTATAAACGTTATTCTAAAAAGATTTATTGTTGCATTGGTTAACCAGAAAAATAAGAATGGAAAAGGTTTTAATTTTATTTCGTTGTCTTTCAGCACTGTTGAAGATGATATACACAAATTGAGGGTGAACTTCATAGAATGAATATATTGTTAGAAATTTTACACAAGTAGGGAAAAATTATTTTAAAATTGTATTACGTATGTATTTACTTGATTTGTTTTTTTTTTTTTTTTTTTTTGTTAGTTAAATAACGAACACACCACTGACATGACAAATGCTAAAATATATTTTAAAGTTTAATTTGCCGTTTGAGTGATATTAATTATATATTTATTGTATTTGGTGGGCGAAATATTACATGATGTTTAAATCGATTGATTCATTTTCAAGAAAAAGAGTAAATCACGCATAACCCTTATCACAATGTCTTAGTTTCTTTATTAAACGCACTAGCCTCGAGTAAAAATCGGAGTTCAGTGACAAAAGTTGTTTGTGCTTTAAGGACTTTCTGACTTCACTGCCCCATTTAGGACAGTGAACAACACACAATTTGTTGTAGTTTAAATTTTAATTGGTCCGTCGTTTTATACTTCCTTTAATATATACAAGTATCTGGCTCCGTGATACGTCACACGTTGCTTGAAGTATTGATTTTATTGGGAAATGATTTTGGAGAGAAGCTAATTGAAGGTGGCCACCAAGTGCATGTAGTACTAGCCCTAGTTTTTTGCTTTTGACTATATGAAGTCTATACGAGGCTGTGTTTTAAACAGAAATAGTTACCATTGAATAGTGCTAGAGATACCGAAAGCAGTTTTGGAAAGACATTTTACTCTTATTTAATATTGCAATAAGATAGTTCAGGTCGTTAGTCTGACATAAATTAATATTAACAAGTAAGAGCGTAGTTTTTTCAGCTGAGCCGAATCTGAAATACTCTTCACGATAGTCACGTAAATATATAGTACATGTTACAAATTTTAACTAAATATACTCTGATATACATGAATCGATATCAGGGGTAAACATTTTTTGCTTTGTAATCACCACGCCAAAAAGGTAATCTTTCTTGGAAATTTTCGTGGAAAAATCAGTTTAGGCTATATCTCGGTTATATATGGACCGATATCGGAATTTTCATTTTCTGTATTTTAGTAACCTTCTTTATAACCAGAACTTATTTTAAGCAAAAAAAAATTTTAATTTATTGAACTTTATAATGTTTTAAATTATAGTTTTGGTTTGTGCATTTGTACTACGGGTCATAGTTCAAGTTTTTTCCTTTCTTAACTTTTTTCTTAAGAAAGCTTTTTTACAATATAAGTTTGCTCTGATCAATAATTTTTGATTGAAGAAGACAAAAAAAATTATTATCAAATCTTTAACAGGGGGACAACTAGCTGTTTGGTAGTCACTATGCTACTCATCAACACTCATTGGGGTATTTACATCCCTGAGTACGGAGAATTATTAAAATACAAAAATATGTATGTAAATAACTAAAAAGAAATACCGCTAGTTCTGAGACAGCAAACGCTGTACAAACAATGTGGGCAATTAACAAAATGCATATCGTTAGTCTCACGTAGAAAGGCCCTAACTCGTATTTGCCCTGAATTGAGCTCTTTTAGGGATTCTACTACGTTTCACGCAAGTACACAGTGTCCCAAAGATTTAATTATATAATTTCATACATATCGCTCTTACAAGCAATTGAGTAAAAAAAGTTACTTATAGATGCACCTATTTATACAGTTTCCATTACGATTTTTCCTTCTCCTGTAAAATTGCATTTGTTTTTGTTAGAGCCTTTCTACATGAGACCAACGATATGTGATTCGATATGAGATGAATATAGATAGAGAATAATTAAGTGCTCGGTGGCTGAGTGGTTAAGGCAGCAGGTCATGACCCGAGTTCAAGTCCCAATGTATGCTGATGAGTAGTGTAGCAACTACGAAACAGCTATTTGTCCCAGCTAAAGATTTGATTATTATTTTTAAAACTTGAACTATAATCCGTTGTACAAATGTACAAACGAAAAATCTAGTTTAGAAAAAATTTTTGTTATGGAAAAATCGGTTTAGACTAGATATATCTCAGCCATATATGGACCGACATCGGAAGTGTTCGTTTCCTGTATCTGGTAGTCTCTTTATATTACCACAACTACTTTTAAGCAAAAAAAAAGATTGTTTCATTGAAAAATCGGTTTAGGCTATGTATATCTCGAGCATATGAGGACCGATATCGGAAATTTTAATTTTCTGTAGTTTAGTAACGTCCTTTTATTACCAGAACTGCTTTTAAGCAAAAAAAAAGTTGCTTTAGTTTGCTTATGCGACATTTTCATTAAAAATTCGGGTTAAGCTAAATCTCGGTTATAAATGGACCGATATCGGGTGCCATGCCAACTAATTGTGTCAAGGTTGAAGCAGAATAAACAGTTTTTTCCAAAAATTTTCATACAAAATTGCAAAAAAATGGCTTTTTCCGGAATTTTGGATATCTTAACTATACGTGAACCGATTTTACTGAATTTCAATAGCAAACCCATAACTCAATGGAGTCAGAAAAAAGTTTCTAGGTCTAATGTTTTTCTCAGAAACGATATTTCAAGTACCGACAGACTAAATCAATGCTGATTCAGAATATGTATATTATAGGTTCGCAAAAAAATTGTAGAAGTTACAAATGCTAGTCATTTTATAACTTTTACATTTTAAAGAAGGGTATAAAATGACTACCATCGAAATCTATAATCATACTTTTTTGACATCATTGCCTAAATTATCAAGGAAATGTAATGGTACATTACTCTTGTATCAAGTTTGTTTTTATTCGCCCTCAAACAATTTTATACCCATTTAAATTTAAAAATTTAATAATAAAACAAATCCGTCAAAATGTTATGAAGAAAAACATCAACAGACGATAAACATTAAATCTACTTATTAAATTTTATTAAAATTATATTTATACATTTAAACCAGAAAAATGTAATTTTTTGGTGTAGTGATTGCAAAAATTATGCAGCAGCAACAACATCATAAAATAAGCATATGCATTAAAATAATAATAACTGAACAGCATTGCCAGTGCATTTGTCTTATCATCGCTATAAAATATACATCGTATAAGCCAATTCAAGGAATACATAAATACGGGGCACACAAACACTCATGCACAAGCATGCATAATCATGCACTGACAAACACTTCAACTTTTAAACACAGAAAGAAAAAATTGCATTGTTTGCATAGTATTTTAGAGCGGTTATTGTTATCTTTGTTATTAGTATTATTTTACTATTATTATTATGTTAGATCTTTAGCATTTTTTAACGCGGAATGTCTAGTGTTTGCATGAAGCAAATTATTTTCTCCGGTGAGCGATTGTAGACTAAATACGAGCTCTAACAAAAACATCACTCTAGATATTCTTACTCAACAGACATATGGTTGAGTAAGAATATCTAGACTTCTGAGTCTATAATAACATAATTTATCTTATCCACATGTACCCAGTTGCCCATCCTGTTAGACATGAACATATTATGAGCATCAGTTGTGATTTTGATTTACATCAGCCCCTGTCATGACGGCCTACTCTGATGATGGACCAACACCAAGGGAAGAGTTATTCATGACACAAGCGCCCCTGTGACATGCTACCTTTACATAGGTCGCAACTTCTTGCTATAAGTTTATAGCCTTATAGAAAAACCATTGCTTGAGAATGCGGTCCTTCTAATTCCTCCTGTATGCAACAGTCAACGGAAGACAAGACTCAACGAGATGGTAGACCAAAGCCCATTAAGAGTATCAGCACTTAACCAACTCACCCGTCCAACCATCACTCTTGGTTCCTTACATTACAGGTGCAGGTACCTGTTGCAAGACAACAGCATTTCGGAAAACTAGTTCCCCTTCCTGCGATTTTAGGTTTGAACCCCAGCCAGAACGTTTCAGACGAGGTAGTCACCTCACCCGTGATCGGCACCGAAAGATCTGCAAAGTAGAATCTTCTGGGAGCTTTGCTGATATCCGTTCTCCCAATTTTAACCCTTGGTACAGGTTTCGGAAGTCCAATACAACATAAGTCATGCAGCTTCCTAAAGTTTTGCTTGTTACAACAAACGATTGACTCCTTTCCCTCTATGCCCCAGAAAACAGAATTCCCTTGTTTAGTCTATGTCAAGGCAAAACCAGTTCCCCGGGGAAAGTATGAGCATCAAATAGAACACCGCAAATATCTATTGCGGACCACTAATGCCCTTGTTTCATTCATGCTTCAACATGTCGCAGAGCAACAATGTTGGCCATGAGGTTTGCCATTAAATGTTAATTTTGACAAGAGACAAATATGTAGCCGGAGCGAACTCTTCGGTAAGCAGAAAATTGTGGTTATTAAAAACATAAACAGCCACATACATGCACATGTTAATATATTTTCTTTGGCCAGTACTCAGGAGATGGATACCTCCTACGTGCGTGCAGTGCGTTGTGCTGGAACTAGGAAAATAGATTATGAGGAGGAGGAAAGAGAGTATAGTGTTTGTGGACGTTATACTTGCACCTATCAATAACAACACAGAACGATAAAAACAATCATTATCACAGCATTTAAAGTGTTGAAATCAAATTCAACTGATCAGTGTCCAGTATTCGTGCTTGCTACGTATTCGTGCTTGCTATTTATTCCGTACGTAGTAAAAACATTCAAAAGAAATTTATAATAAATGTACTCCTATAAAAAAAGTGGACGACAGAAAAAAAAATAAGTATATACAGCAGGGACACTAATCACTACAAAACACTAATAAAGCTATGATACGTAAAAATGAAATGTACTTGACTAACGTCAGCACCTGCCTTGATGGCTTTATCTGACGATCGACCAGCTCCACGGAGAAAACTACTTACGGTTCACCAGTGTCATACAGGTCGCAACTTTTGTCATATGTTTCTAGCCATATGGCCTTCTCCTTCCCCAAATAGACAGAACTTCATGAGTAGGTGGGCTGTAGCCCATAAAGAGTATCAGCCCTTTACCTACTGAATCGCATACTCGTGTATCCACCGTAGTTACCAGGAAAGACCAATAATACCTCCATGCGATTTTAGGTCTAAACCACAGCCAAGGTTTCAGTCAACCATGATCACCGCCAAGATGGTCGTCCATACAGAATCTCACGGTGGCTCTACTAATTCCCGTTTTACCAATTAACCCTTGGTCAGGGCTTCTGAAGTCATGCGGCTTCTAGGTTTACATGGTGAAAAGGGGGTTACATGAAGAAAAGGGGGTTACAAGCAGAAAAATCATTCTATTTTTAATCAACAATAACTTTTTACCAGAGATATTTCAATATGGGATGATAAACATATTAGCGAGATATCTCACAGTTCATAACAAAATCAAATTCACACATGTTTAGCTCCGTAAGTACTAAGAGGTAATTAAATAAATTATTTAACCGTTGGCTTATCCTCACACATTCCGTAAAAAGAAAAGAGCTAAAGGACGACATAAAGAAGATCTAAAGGATGAGATACTTTGAAAACTGGACCATCATATAGACGTACAACACCAAAGCAGTTATGACCGAGTGGCAGATATTTCGTTATACACTACCAAGATAATTCTCTAAAAACTTTTTGCTTTATTTACAACATCTTACGTACTATTTGCACCAACCTATATAAAAATATATAAAATACTGAAGAACATTTCCTGAGAGCAGAAATTGCACGTGATAGCTGTTGCTGTCGCTTGATTAATGGAGTATAAACGCCATTATAATTGGCTAAATGAAATTGCAAATGGTACAGGACTAGTCTATCTGGGGTAATTGATACGTAGAGCTAAAAGCTTCTAAACTTTTTTGCTGAAGCTTTTCTTAGGAATTGAAAGGCAACTTAAGATATAATCACCTTCTGGTTACATATTTAATATTAAACGGTCTTTCGCTGGACTAGACTTTTTGTAAATTTTTATTTATTCTCAAGGAGGCTATTTATTATCATTATTGTATGAAGTTTTTGTGCGTGTATTATCCTTGATACAACCGTTGCATTTAATGAGTTGCAATTACAAAAACATAATGGCATGTAATTTTGCATGAACAGTTTCATACCCTCTTTTGCTTTCATCGCTTATTGAGTGTTTACAATTTTTCCATAGTAAATTTGCTACGATTAATAATCTAAAAGTCCTCTTAATATATTGAAAAATTTTGTGGACTCTGAAAGCTAATAAATATATTTGAAAATTTAAATCGTCTTAAAGAACAATCTTTGCATCAAGAATTCAATCTACAAATTTAGATTATGAACAGCGCATTAAGAAAACTTTTCAGACTGTCTTTATATAAATGCATTTGCAACAAACAAATAATAACAAAGTGTTGATAATGTTTGCGTTTGCTCCGTTTTCGCTTGAAATTTTTTAACAGTTGTTTTTGTGAAAACGAAAGATGAAATTAATTGTATGTTTCTGAATAACAGCAAATATTTCTAGGTGGTCAAGCAATAGTATAATAGCCTGGCCTTGTTTATGCATGAACGAGGTAAGCTGCTCATTAGGGCCGTCCTATTTTACATAGCTTCACACTGGCTGATTAACACTTCTGGTCAATTTTCATATACATAAATCATCGTCAGGTTGAACAATTCTGCAGATCTGAAGAATCAAGAAATTTCAAAATAAATTATTCAAAATTTTTTCTTAAAACGGAAGAGACCTTTTGCTTGACAACATTGTAATTGAATTTCAAAACGGAGAAAAATTAATATTTAGAGCTCTTAATTACTAACTTTTGAATCAGAATCGATTTCGTCTTCCATTTCTGTATTAAGAAAGAAAATTTTGGTAATACAGAATACAAGAAATTTAAACTATTTCAGATGATCACTCTGTATTTATCACACTTAAATTAAATCAAAAAACATAATTTCTTTATCACTAACTGTGGAATGGATGCAAGCTGAGCCTTCGTTAGACTTGTCATCGGATCATTCACCTACTATTATTTCAGTGCGTTTTCCCCAGGAGACTTGGTCTCCGATTAACAATTTGCATAGGACTGTCACCCGAGTGAATTGGCTAAAATATAGAAAATTTTTGAGCACCCATTGCACTAAGAATATTGTTTTAAGAACACCTGAAGATATTAATGCGTCACTAAGCAACTTTAGCGAAAACCTTAAACAAGCCGCTGAACTTGCTTCTAGAGTTTATTTAACACGCAGAACCCTTCAAAATAGAACATATTCTTCAGAAATCGAGCAACTTGTGTTAGAAAAAAGAAGAGTTCGACGAGAGTGGCAACTTCGCAGGTCTCCGCAGCTAAAAACAAGGCTACGTGAGTGCACAAATCAACTAAGAAGTTTGCTTGGAAACCAAAAAACGGCTTCCCTACAAACGTATTTAGAAAGTCTGGATGGTACTCCTCAGTCCGACTATTCTTTATGGCGGGCGACTAAGGGTTTAAAAAGGCCAGTTAGAGGTAAGCCGCCCTTGCGAGAACCGTCTGGTGACTGGGCTAGAGATGACTCGGAAAAGGGTAATTTATTTGTTAACCATTTGAAAAACGTTTTTACCACAAATAGGTCTGACAATGCAAATGAGTTGCCACCTATTGTTAGTAGACCTCCTGTGCCTTTAAGATTCAATTTTCAAGAAATTGAAAATGCTATTGGCAATCTAAACCTTAAAAAAGCTCCAGGTATGGATAAAATCAGCAACAAAATGCTCGTAGAGCTGCCTCGTGTAGCTAAAAGAATTGTTCTTTTTATTTTTAATGCTATTTTACGACTTGAGTATTACCCTGCAGAGTGGAAGATGTCCATGATAACAATGGTTCCTAAGCCAGGGAAGGATCACACGAAAGTAGAATCATACCGTCCAATAAGTCTACTGTCAACAATATCAAAACTTTTCGAAAAATTGCTAAAGGCGAAGTTGGATCCAATGCTTCATGAGGTTGAATGTATTCCTGATCACCAATTTGGTTTTAGAGCGAAACATGGCACCATTGAGCAAACACACAGGTTAGTTAACGTTATAAGAAAGGCATTTGAAGATAAAAAATATTGCTCTGCCTTATTCATCGACGTCTCACAGGCTTTTGATAAAGTGTGGCACGATGGCTTAATGCATAAAATAAAGTTTAACTTACCTGCAAACATACATAACCTTTTGGAAAGGTATTTATATTGTCGCCAATTTATAGTAAAAGAAGGCGATTTCATAAGCCCCGCTCAGTCTATTGAAGCAGGAGTTCCCCAAGGCAGCATATTAGGGCCTATCTTATATTTGATCTACGCATCTGACATGCCAACAAGCACCAACGTTCACACTTCAACATTTGCAGATGATACAGCATTCCTTAGCATACATAGTAACCACCAGCAAGCATCAATAAATTTACAGGAACATATCGACAAACTAGAGAAATGGCTAAAGCTTTGGAAAATCAAGGTTAATGAACAAAAGTGTGCCCATGTTACATTCGCACTGCGTCTAGGAACATGCTCACCCATTACTATTAACAATAAAGTAATACCTCAACACAGTGAAGTCAAATACCTCGGAATTCATCTTGACCGTAGACTAACATGGAAGTCGCACATCGAGGCAAAAGTAACGCAAATTAAATTGAAAGCTGTGTAAATTAACTGGCTAATAGACAGAAATTCGACCTTGAAGCTTGATTGTAAACTTTTACTGTACAACTCGATTCTAAAGCCATTAAATTGCTCTGCGATTCAATTATGGGGCACAGCCTCTGCATCTAACATTGAAAAAATTCAAAGAAGTCAAAATAGAATTCTCCGTAGAATTACAGACGCTCCAAGGTACGTTGAAAACTCACGAATCCACGCAGGTCTGAACGTACCTTCTATGAAATCTGAATTTGTGAAGTACGCGACAAGATATATTAACAAACTTGAATTCCATCCAAATCCTCTTGTAGTTAATATTGGTGGTTAACTTTGGTGATCATACCCGTCTGAGAAGGAGGGATACTTTGGCTACCATTAGAGCTCTAAACAGATGACTGAATTCTGAAATAATATTCGCATAAAAATAAATTTTCGTCCAGCACTGGCAGGACTTTAATCATAATTTTTTTTTTTTTTAGTATTAAGATTTGAATACTTATTGTCATTACATTTTTTTATGTTGATTCAATAAATAAAATAATGAAGTTAAAAAAAAAAAAAAATTTTATGCCTATTTGTGTTGATTACAGGGATTTTAATCTAAATAAAAAATAATTTAAAACTATACATTATATACCCACAAAGCGAATTTAACAGTTTATTTTTATTTTATTCTGCAACAAGACCGGTATCACCTTATTGTCCCAAACAAAATCACGGTTGGAGGAGAAAAATATATATCCGTTGATACTTATATACAAATGGATCTACAATTGTGGTTATTTTGGCATGAAAATACTCACAAGCAATTAATTTTACATTAATTTGTTTTAATAGGTTTAAAAACATTAAACAGTAATAAATTTGTAACAAAAAAATAAGTAAAATCAACAAACATAAATAAACACTTAAAAATTTTTTTGTTAAACTTTTTTTTTAATTTTTGAAGAAAAAATCTTTAAGCTGTGTGTTACCCTTTTTCTGGTGTTTCTTTACGAAGATTACAATAAATTTCTTTCTAAAGCCATTAAATATTTTTGTTAAACGATTTTCAAATTGAAAACAAATTATTATTGTACACATTTTTTAGTTTTTATTTGTTAAGGGATTTAAAGTAAATAAAATATGTAATCGAATTTATGTAGTTTTTCTCTCTTCCAACAATTTTTGCTTTAGCATCCTTTTGAATGTTCACATGAATCCTCGAGAATACTCCGAGCAATAACAACAATGCTGGCGAGAATTCAGTATCAATAAGAGCTGAATACACAATTGGTGCGGGTATTTATTTACTCTAACTGTAGCAACCGTGAAGCCAAATCAAACGATTTATCGAGACTTTGACGATTTATAAGATGTAACAATAATTGAACGCTACAGAAATTTCTCAGTCAGGAAATTGTTTAAATAAACTATCAAAATCTATAAATTAATAAAAATTATTGGCTCAATGAGCAAAATTTTACTCAAAAGCTTCTTATCTCAAGAAGGAAACATTTAAATGCGGAAATTAGTCTCTTTTTTAAGATTGTTTATCTTATAATATGATAATAAGCTTATAATATGATATAATGGGCCCTCGAATACTTTTATACACAAATACTCGTATTTTTTTAATAAAATATATTCAACAGGTGCTGTGCGAGAAACTTAATTAATTTGTAATGACAATCGCAAGGTGAATTAATACAGGTGAATGCAAGCGGGAAGGCAAATTCAGTACTATGTATTTTGTTATTGGGAAACATATCGAGAATGTCAAAATCTAAATTCGCCTAAGATTGTTCAGCTAAGAAAACATGTTACATAAACGTTAAATACACATTTCACCCAGTAATGAATTCGTCTTGGACAATCGTAAAGCAGTTCTGGGCTGGAGGACAGCTTTTGCGTCATCGAAATTATATCTTAATGATGAAACAGAACACGTCCGCAACTTCAAGCAAAAACGACATTCAGAGAAAACAGGCACATAATTGAAACGACGGTTGCAACTTCACAAACTGTCATTTAATGTTCTTTTTTATTAGGTAAATAATAAAAAAAGCTTTTTCTTTTATTTTTACTTTTCTTCGCAGTAAAGGTTTTGAAGCTTTGGTTTTGTTTACAAAATGTAAGAAATTTACTAAAAGTGTGGTAATATGGTTGAAAGCTTTTCTGCTTCAAAATGAGAGCATAAGAAAAATCGCTGCCAAAATATATTAGATTCTATTTTAGGACCGCAGTCTCTGGCGTTATTTTATGCCAAATCGTATGTAGAAAAACGTCATGCCCTAGTTCTGTTTCATCATTTAAGTGCGGTCAGGCTTTTCTTTCTTGTTTGGCTTTCGAGAGTTTTGCGTCTCACTCTCATTGGTTAACTGTCTACCTCAACTAACTAAAGTTTCCAGTTTTTTGTGGTATTTCGTTTTTAATCACGCGGCAACTTCCTATACGAAGTCATAGGTCGGTACAGCTAGTCACAGCGCCGCAACAAATTACCGTTAATACCACCTTCATCGTTACTCCACCTCTTCGTACTATACTCTGCACATTTATTTGCAACTGTATATCTTCAAAAATAAATAAATAAATATGTAATGAAAAATATTAAAAACTATTACCGGCCGTATGCAAAAAAAAAAATTAACAAAGCTTGCTAAACAATTGTTAAGCAAGATGTTCTGACGTTATATTCAAAAACAATTATTTGCTTACCATTCGTTTAAAGTTTAAATAGGCAACTTTTTTCTCTGTACGTTAATATGAGATTTGATTTGTTGATGTTGATTTTTCTTAAAATTAACAATATTATGAAAAATGCTAACAAAAGCAATATACTATAATTGCTAGATAAATAAATTAAAACAGTACGTTTTATATGAATTGAAAATATTAATTTTGAAAGGGAAATATGTCAGTGCTGCACTTTAAATCAAACCTATTTTCCTAGTTCCGGTACAATGCACTGCATATGTAGGAGTCATCCCCTGAGTACTGGTCCAAGAAAAAAAACGAATACAATGAAAAACGTTATTCGAAAAATACAATTGTTTCCAGTATAAGTAATCCTGTTAAGTTTTCTCAATTTCATAAGTAGACTGCGTATTATTTATTCATTACTTATAAAAAAATGTAAACCCAGGAAATGTTAGTTAAAAATTTATTATTTTATGTTACAAAAATAATTCTTTTTTTTATATTTGGTTTTCGGGTTAAAATAATATTCGATTTCATGCATTACTACCCAGTGAAATTTTTGTCACATACATCTTCGATCTAAGACCATTGACAATGTAAGCGCGATCCATCCGAAGTCTGTATACAATTTACATTTACACAGCGATGGTCTAGGCCGTAAGATGCCTTTAACACTGTATACATTGTAAGCGAAGATTGGATAAGTTCAAAACTATATTATTAGCATTTGTTTTCTTCTTTGCTTCTTATGTACATGTAATTTAACAAAATGAGTAGAAAAAATACTAATCTGAATCGAATGCTAGTTGTTTGTTGTGCTTAACATGTTTATTTCGATGTTTTCTGTTGACACAATCGCTTACAATCGGATGCTTTACAAATTGTAATAACTTGTGGACTGCTAGGTAGTCAAAAAATTACAACTGATCATAATGGCATTGTCAGAATAAAACGATTAAATTCCTTATTATTAAAAAGTTAACGTACTGTTATTGCATAAACTTTTTTAAGTTAATTCTATGGTAGTGTTAATGTGTTTGGTAACTAACGTATGCGTTAAAGCTGAAGTAAGGTTTTTTTTTGCATATGGCCCTACATGAGGTTAGGATAAAATGTACAGTCTATAGCAAAAAAAATATAACAAAAAGCTATATAGAATACTATTCATGCATCCACCGGAATTTTCTGGTATTTTTACCTCGTTCTCAAATACTTAGACATATGTCATATCTATTTGTATAACACAAAAAATTAGATTGCCTTAATATTAGCCCGTCTTTATTTTTTATATAGTATCGGAATACTATTTTCATCCTGAATTATATTTAATGTATCTAAGCATAAGAAAGACTCTGGTGGGTCTAACCCTTTTTTTTCTTAAATGTAATTTCTAATTAAGTTAATGCTGAAGTTATCAATTCATTATTATATAAAGGTTTGTGTGAAACATATCTTTAAAAATTGCTCTTAGTTGATCTAACCCAGTGCTTAGGCATACGAGTAAGAGTTCGAAAAACTCAATACACTCACATTTTTTTACTACCACATTCACATTTTCCGCACTCGCAGGTCTACTCGCAGCTAAATTTGCATGCGAGTGATTTTTTGGCACTTCCATGCAATCAAATGTCAAACAAATAAACAGTGTTACCGTGTAAATAATTTTAAACAAATCAACTGGATCATTATAAAATTAAAACTTAAGTTTTAGCTAGTTCGTTTGCTAAATTATGTGTTAATTTATTAAAAATAATACTACAGATGGAAATGTTTAAATTATGAAGCGTTAATATCAATAATATAATGATAATACAAATTAATGCCAACTAAATTTAATTTTTGCAGCTTCAAATAATATTGAGATAAAATTAATGCCAACTATTTTCTAAAAATATTCTCAAGTGAAGAACACGGCAACTCAGTTTATAAAGCCAGACAAAGAAATAAAATATATAAAGGAAACAAATTATTTGAAGGCACGTGCTGACGACAAATTTAAAATGAACTCTCACTCGCATGTGTATACAGAAAGGAAAATTGCAAGAGATTCAGGTTTTTCGAAGAAATTTTCGTTGATAATACATAAATAACGACGTCTAAGCTCTTAAAAAATTTCTCCTGAACCCCCCGTATTTTTCCATCTAGAATGGTGAGATGTTAAACTATATAGGACAACCATATGTAAGAATCGGTCTAATGAACGATTGGTACATTATTATTTTTTCTAAAGATTGTATATATTTTGAGTAATACAGAGAAGATTTGTACATAAAAACACGTTCATTAAAGTATAAAGGACATATCCAAAAAAAATTCTTACTTGAGTTTTAATGTATACGTTAGTTACCAAACATATTAACACTACCATATATTTGTTAAAAAAGTCTATGCAAAAACAGTACGTTAACTATTAAATGTAGTAAAGAATTTAATTGTTTTATTCTGGCAGTGCCGTTATGTTCAGTTGTAATTTTTTGAATAGTGATGCATGAAAACTAATATTCGAAAATCGAAAAACAAATTAAAAAAATAAAAAATTATTATTATTACATCAAATAACACATTTTTGACAAACATTTCCTGAATTTACCTTTTTAATAAATAATGAACATATAATATGTAATATATTAATAAAATTGTAATAAAAAAGGAAAAGATTACTTACTAGAAATAGAAAAGGATTACTTACTAGAAATAGTTTTATTATTCGAATACCGTTTTTCGTTGTATTCGTTTGATTGAAAGTGTATCACTAACATATTTGTTGTTCATATTGCTCTTTGAAAATTAATATTTTGAATTCATATACATTGTAATGTTTTACTTTCTTTATATAATAAAAATAATATATTAGTTTTGTTAAGAATTTTCAGTGAATAGTACTTTTCCGGAGAAATGGAAACAATGATTTTAAATGTAATTTTTGCGTACAGGTAAAGTGCGCTCAGTTCAACTTTAAAATATTTAAAGTTAACGTTAGCTTCAGATGGTAAGCTAACAATTGTTTTTGCATATAACGTTAGGAAATTTTTCTTAACAAGTGCTTACCAAGCTTTGTTAAGTTTTTTGCATACGGCCGTAAAAATTTATCTATCTGCAGGCCTAAATATCGAACTGATTGCTTGCTTGGAATTACATTTTAACTCAAGCTTGACTTTGTACAAAAGTATTTCCAGTTCTTTCCTATGTTGATATTCCATTTGTCTACAAGGGGTCTAAATAAAATAGTTTTGCATTTGTTTATTGATTCGGAGTCGAGCTTCGATAGTGAACGGATGCGTTTGGTTTTGATCGGAAAGTAATAAAACCGGAATAAGTAGAAAACCGGAATAAGTGGAAAGTGTGGACTTTTATAAAAGAAAAACTTTGTGGCATTTTTTAAAACCCTTTTAAATTGTAAAAAAAAAATTAATAAACTGCATGAGTGTACCTAGCAGATGTAGTTCGAAGAAAGAGCTTAGCACCACTAGAAAAAACTTCTGAGGAAGAATATGTGAAAAATAATTGGAAAATCTCCTATCTTTAAGAAATAGGAAACGCTCACGTTCGTGTTCGCCACATATAGTTGTTACAGGAGAAGGCAAACACAAGTAGACATGGACAGGTATGTAATCGTGGTTAAACAGCAGTGAAGCCTCAAATCCGCTCAGATATCATCTCAGCCAAAAATATCTGAAAATGATAATACTACTACGACAATAGGTTTGATATCCTTCAGAGTAATCAGCCAACAATATCCAAAAACAAAAACATTTAAACTGCCACCAATATATTTGAGAGAGCCTCTTTGTACAGAGCTGGCAAAACAACTTATTATGGCAATCGATAAAAGCGCTTTCAATGTTACATCAGTAAAACTATAATCCAGGTAAACCTTCATGGTTTACCTGGAATGATTGCCGAAAATTATTTGACGTTCTCCAGAAGGAGAAAAGATATTTTCACACTTATCAGCTTAAGAGGGCTAAAGGTCTTCAGGTCGTTATTTTCGTTGAACTTGCATCTGCACTATAAACAGCCATTCGCTTTAGTGTGAAAATTGAAGTTGCCGTATTGCTTCTGAGGAAGTTGGAGGATTTCTATGTTTTCTGAAGCCGACTTTGGGAATTGGCCAAAAACTAGGAACCGAATCGGAACCGGTTTTACATATTCGGCACGTGTTTTGGCCATGGAACGTGTATCTGATATGTAATTCGATTTAGTCCAATTTAAGTTGTCATATTCTTTCCGGAAAAATGGGGGATTTTGGCGATACTTGATGCCGAGTTTGGGAATTCCGAAAAAACTCGGAATGCTTTATATGATACGTAGTTTGATATGGAAGCGTGTTTTTTAATCTATTTATATAAACTTATGTATCTATAAACTATTTATTCCTTTAAAATTAAAATAATTTCAGTTTTTTAACATGAAATTGGTGAAATACTATGAGCTATCAACACCATTCTGCTTACTAAACATTGGGATAATTTATAATCAGAGCTGTAGCGACAATATTTTTTCAATTACCCATTAGCATGAAATGGTCCAAAATGAATGAGAATAAATCAAACTCTAAGCTCTTAATTTATTTTTTAATAAAAAAAATTTTTCAATTAATTGACATTTATTAATCCATTCATTCGTCATATTAAAATTATTCGAACAAGAATTTGCTTGTGGTTGATCAGTTAGCCAAATTATTATTAGCCGCTTGACAAATCCAATACACAATTACAATCGCTTTACATTCATTAGCAAAACTCTTGATGGTTTCATATATTTTTTTATTATATAAGTCGAAAGATTTTTTTATAATCTATGAATTAATAAAATCTCTATTCCGTGTTGTACGGCCAAAGCTACTTTATACTCGCCTCATTCTACTACCATTAAGCGTATTCACACGACTTCACCTACTATACACTACATCTCGCTAATGATATGTGCAACATTTTGTATGAGATGAGTGCTTACTTACTACGTGTGCAAAGTAGAGCTCAGGACCTTCTACCTGCATACAATAATTATGCGAGACTGTATTCGAACTGCCAACTGTTAATTTACGATATAAGCTGGGAAGTAATGCACATTTATGTTCATTGGATATACGCGCACTTAATGTATAAGTGAAAGGCGTTCACTCTACAAATGAGGAATGAGTTGTATGGTAGGTCCGTATTAAACATGTTATAGAGTGTGGCAAAAAGTATTGCGAATACAGTTTAACTAAGTTACTACTCATTACAATATGTTCAAATAAGAATATTATATTTTATGCTGCTGTTTTGCTGTATTCTTACTACCACACTCAAACTTATCCAGACAAAAAAAGTATTTATGGTTTCGTTTAGGACAAACAACCTTTTGTAAAAATTTATTGTACAAGTTATCTGATGCCTTGTACACACGCACGCGTAGACACTTGCATACACATGCACGTACCATTTATTCGCACTTTTTTTTTGTGCTTTATAACAAGAATTGTACTTCGGTACTTAATTGTAGGAAAATTGTAAAAAAGTACATTAAACATTGAAAAACTCACAAACAATTACAAGTAGATGAAATTTCAAAAGTGTGTATGCTTTGATTGCCTCCGTTCATATGTTTATTTCGTATATGAGATGATATACTTCTTTATCTTACATACGTGCATCGGATCGTCACTTCTGTTATCGGATTTGTAGTCTCTAGTTCCGCGCAAAAAATAGTACGCTTTCTTTTATTTCCAAATCGCTCTCATTTTCCGAAATTCAAGTAAGCTTTCTCTTTTCGTGTAATTTAGATTTCAGCGGGATCTCAAAGCAGAGTAAACAAACAAAGAGATTTTCTAATCATTTAAAAAAAATTCAAAGTTTGACGATTTTGTCACAATTTCGTCTGGTAACTATGGTTGCCTTTAAGAGTCACCAACAGCGTTCATACAATACATTAAAGTACATTTCGCTATGAATGTATGAGTTTAAGAAGTTGTTTCCATAATTTTTTATATCAAATAAAAATTTTACCGTTCGTTGCTGTTTAGCAGCAGCAGTACTAAGGCTGAAATCCTGTTTTTTTTTTCTTGAACTCTTAAGTCTCTTTAATGGCCAATAATAGAAAACTGTTGTCACTTTAGATTTTCATATGTATTTATGCTTTTATTAGTGTGTTTATTTACTTATTTTCCACACAGATATATGCACATGCAAATATGTATGTACGAGTATATATGTATCAATCGTTATATATAATCCTGTACAAATGCTAAAATACTATTGCAAAGAGGTTTATCGCAAATGCTTTGGAGTTTTTCGATGATATTGCTTGGTTCGATTTATTGAAAAAAGCTTTTATTTTTTGTGTTTTTTGTTAAATCTTTATATTTTTAACCTTTTATTTTCCGCTTTGTGGGTGGCGTTAAGACTTGTTTACTGCAGCAATTCTTTAGGTGATTTCTTTTTAGCGACGGTGTTGTTCGAGTATTATGCAAACAAACTGAGAATTTATTTTTTATTTATCTATACTAATAAAGGGTGTTTTTATAGATATGATATGGAATAAAACAAATATGTATTTTTTAAACTGACATCAAATTTACTTTATTCGAAAGATAATCTTCTGGCATTATAATTTCAATATTACTTTTGATATTTGACTGCCACGGCTGTCTCCGACATAGTCAAATCGATGACTTGTTCCAACAATATTGTTCTCCTAGTGATTGTGCAGGTTTTGCTTTTGTGTATACCAAACCAGAGCAATCTGCTTTCTGGCGCATAGAAGGGTAGAAGTTCCTCGTTTGCAAATAAAACTCTAGAAAGCCGCATGATTTATGTTGTGTAGGATTTCTGAAACCCTCCAGACGGGGATAAGCACGGCTGCCGGAAGGTTTTGCTTGCAGATCATCTCGCTGCTGATCATGGTTGAAAGACCTACATTGGCTGCAACGTTCTGGCTGTGGTTGAAACATAAAATCGCAGGAAGGGGAATTAGTTTCCCTGATAACTTTGGTGCAGCAGCTCGGGGGCTAACAGCACACCAAGCTGCTGTTCTCTTGCAGCGGATACTTGTAATGCAAGGAATCAGAAGTGATGGTTAGACGGGTGAGTTGGTTAAAGGATGATGATCTTTAAGCCTTGTCTTCCACTGACTTCTGGGAAATTGCATACGGGAGGGATTAGAAGCTCCAAATTCTTAAGCCATTGGTTCTATATGGCTATAAACTTGTGGAAAAAGTTGCGACCTATATGAGCTTTGCAGGTCACATGGGGTGCTTCTGAGTCATCAATAGTTTACTCTATGCAGTTGGTTCATCATAAGATAAGGCCGTTAAGGCAGGTGCTAATGTAAATCAATTGTCACAACTGATCAATTGTTTTCGGCTTATCGGGGCAGATTATCATATATCCTCAACGTATTCTATTAACATTGAAATAGCGGTTATGCGTACTTTCTCGAGTATTTGCTTAATACGGTCGTGCCTCAACTAAAATACAGTGAAAACTATTACTTTTTATTACAAATTTTGCAATTTGTGGAAAGCCGAATAAAAACTTATCTAAGAAATTAACTTTAAAGTAAAAGAACTTATATTTAAGAAAATACAAACTTAAACAAACATATTAATTCAAATGTGATCTAAAGTGAATATTTTAAAGAACTTCTATGTTCAACAGAACAAGAACAATATCAGCTACTGTTTGAATTAGTAGATAAATTTTTTTAAATAACAATAGCAAAAATAAATAAATAACTAGATATTCGTATCTAATACAGACCAAATGATACTAAAAATTTTTATTATTTTTTTTTACTTTTAAAATTTTTAAGAAAAGGATGTGATGCAAAAATATTTGAAGACGTATATAAGTATGTAGACTGTTCAATAGAAAAGGTGAATTTTGAAATTTCTCGAGCAACGTGAATTCGATAATGTTATAGTTTTGTCTTTTAAAAGCCCTCTTCGGATTCTTTAATTGCAAATGAAATAATGACACTCTCACTTGTTCGTTACACAGTACTTAAATAACTCATAAATTTATTTACACTTAATATAACAGTATATTAAAACATTAGACTTAAGCTATGTACACACGGTTGTCAGATGTTACAATATTGTGAGATCTGGCAACATGCTGACAATGTAGTGACAATGAAAAATTGTCCCGCAGAAGCAAATCAGACGATCGTAAGAAAATCTTACAATTTCATTGTCAGACTATGGTCTGACAAATAATTCATCTGACAACAAAAATTGTCAGTTCACACGGTTGTCAGATTGTTAGATGAAAAAAATTGCCAGACATATTATAAGGCATTGCCACTTATGTATATCAATAACGATCTGTTTGGCAGTGTTGTCCATCAAACTTTTTTCTGACAATGATGCCATTGTCAGGTGCATTAATTTTATATATATGACAATTAAAACTGAGCTTACAATACTAGCCAATTATCTGGCAATGCCGACGAAGAGTGTTCTCACGATTGTCAGATGCCTGACAAAATTGTCGTCTTAAAATTGATTGACAATGGTTTTTCTGACAACGTTGTAAGTTAAAAAATGGCAGTTCACACGATTGTAATACATTATCAGACAATTTTACTGGCAATATTGTAAGATCTGACAACCGTGTGTACGTAGCTTTACTACTTTACATCTGCCTGCTATTTATACTTCTTTATTACCTTCTACAATCATGACGAAATGTCTAGTTATTTATAATTCGAGAATCAAATGTAAAACTATAATTTTTACGCATACTTGTATACATACTCACAAATATGCTTACAAAGCAACAAAAACAATAACAATAAGTAATAAAATAGAAATATCTTGAATGTTGTTATTACGGATTGATTTTCTGGAAATTTTGCGTCTTTTATATCAAGTATGTTCATTTGTTTGTGTGTTATATTTTTTATGCTATTTGTGTGCATGTGAGTGTAAATTTATAACAAGAAGATCAATAGCTGCACAATGGATTAGAATTGATACAAATTCGTAACAATATGTTCTTAGTTGCGTTTGTTTGTGTTTAGTTTGTTTTTGAGAGGCATAACAGTTGGGCGTGTTTTGATTGTTTAGAGATTATCTACACTATAAGAAAATGAGTCAAAGAGCTTGCATCAAATTGTGTGTACAAAATTGAATCAAGTGCTCAAATCACTTGAAATATAGAGAGTAGCCCATGGTGGTTGTACTCTGGATCAAATAAATGTTTGCAAGGGGTACACATTTATAAAGGTCGAAGAATTGCGACGCTCGTCCTGAAGGCAATTTTAGGAAAGTAGAGAAAATTATTATGGAGAATCGTCCACTCACTATTAAAGAAGTTGCAGAGTATGTCGGCATATTATTTGGGTCATGCTATACAATTTTTTCACAAATTTTGATCATGAGAGATGCCGCAATGAAGTTCATCCCAAAATCGTACTTGCTTGTGAGCAATTTTTTGGCAGAAAAGAATAGAGTGGTCATGGCTCAACCACCATATTCACAATATTTGGCACCTTCGAGATTTTTCTGATCCCAAAAGTGTAAAGGTGAATGTAGGGAAAGCATTTTGCGATGATTGAGGAAAACTGAATTATTGAGAGAGCTCAAGTACATACCAAAACGTGCATAACATCTGCTTCGAGGATTGGAAGAACCGTCGGCGCAATTGTATTATACGTTTGAAGAGGTCGAAAAAAAAATGTATAATTAAATTTTTTTTTTCACAAAAATTTAATTCACCTTTTCTATGTGACAGTCAACCAGTATATTGACTACAAAATGAAGATGGATTCAAGAAGTCGTTTCATTTCTTTTTCTCCTTATTGCCTTTGTGTAATTGTTACTCTATAATACGTTTTAGCAATCTTTATAGGCAAATTACAAACGGTGGGCTGGGTTTGGAGTTTGATATTTGATGTTTGAAGCATGTAACTCGGCAGAAATTCAGAATGTAGATGTCTTGAGAGTAGCATTAAATGCGTAGTTAAAGAGAGTGTTTCTACTGACAAAATATTGCAAAAATAAAAATATGAAAAAAAAAATACAATAACAATAAAAAGACAACTGTAGTTCCAATAAAAGATTCTCCTTAAGGCTCACACATCTGCCAAAAATTTCTACAATACCTTTTAAAGTCAAGGAAGTTGAAAAAAGTGTTTAATGAATAAGAAAATAATAAAACCTCACACCAGCTCACCTCACGCAAGTTCATGTACCCAGTTGGCCAAATAGATGGTGACGCAAATTGTTGTTAAAAATGTAGTAGTTGGAAGCAAGTTTTGGAACTTGTATTTAATGTATACCTAAACTAGTTATGTAATGTATATCTAAATATTTCTGAACGCTTCACGGAATCGATTTAGTTAAAATTGATCAGTGCCCAGTATATATACCTTCGACACTGCTTATAGGAACAAAAGCTATTCCAATACCTCCCACACATGCAAGAACTATCCAAATAAATAAGTAATGAACATATAAAGAAAATACGACGACTGTGAAAAAAAACTCGATTTATATTCTCAGGCTATGTTAAGAAATAAAACAACTATTTACTTCTGTTGCCACATTCAGACTGACTTCATTATTTTCTTCCAACTACTTAAACATAAAATCTATTATACCTATCATAGTACTCAAAGCTTTTGCTTATGTGGAAAATGCCCTCTTGCAAATATTAAAATTCATAGAACTTAACTATACAGCAACAGTAGAACTCAAGTCAACTTAATTTGTTGCAAATATGCTTATGTGTACTTGTTATTATAGAACTTCCAATAATAATTTGTGCGGTAAGCAGCGGCTTGAGAAATGAATGGTATTTAAAATTACAGGAAGTATACGCACTTTAAGCTTATTCCTTATATTTAAAATATATTGTTATTGTTGTTGCTATTTTTAGGAAAATACATTTGTTTTAATATTCAATAAAACTCACTCGGTTGTTCTTTTTGGCTGTCGATGGTATTTTTGAGCGTATACAAGATTTTTTTTTCTTGGATTAGTACTCAGGGAATAGCCCCTACATATGCAGAGCATTGTACTGGAACTAGGAAAATAGATTATGAGAAGAAGGAAAGGGGGAGTAATGTTTATGAACTTAATACACGGAACAATTGAAACAAACGTTATCACAGTATTTAAAATGTTGAAATTAAATTAGTTAAAACTGATCAGTGCCCAGTGTGTATACCTTTGACGCTGCTCAGACTAACAAAAATTATTTCAACACCGCGCACTCCGTTAGGTAATACTCGTAAAATCCATAGGAGGAATATAAAAAAAATAATAATAACCAAATGCCAGTAAAAAATAAAATAATAAAAAAAAAACACGTGCACACATGATGCAAAACAAAACTCTACCTATTCCGGTATACTTTCGTTTATTACAAATTAATAATAAATATAGGTATAGAAAACACGGACGACAATAAAAAACTCGTATATACAGAACGAAAGACAAAACACTACGTACGACAAAAGACTACTTTTAAGTAACGGGTAGACAATTTTTAAGCGCCGATGTTGAATGTGAACCACACATATCTCAATTTCAGACCAATTTAATTTGAACCATGGAAGGATACACCATCGAGCAACGCATAAAATTTATTCAGGCTTATTATGAAAATGGTCGTTCAAAGCAAAATGCTTATCGTGCACTTCGTGATTCGTTTTATGCTCGTTCTGCAGAAAATATTGGCGCTGTGCGCGATGGTGTGGCTGGAGTGCCATCCACTGACTCAAGAACTAAAGCCTCTTGACCATTCCAAGCGTCGTCAATGGTCAGAATGGCAACATAAGCAGAATTGCCGCATTTAGGTGAATCATAATCCAAGAGTAATTGTAGAAGAACCAAAGCACTCACAAAGAGTTACTGTTTGGTGCGGTTTATGGGCTGTCGTCGTCATCAGGTCGTATTTTTCACAAAATGAGTCCGGTCAGGCAGTTACTGTGAATGGTGTTCGCTATCATGAGATGATAACGAGACTTTTTATGACCCGAATTCGAAGATATAGATGTGCACGATATGTGGTTTCAACAGGACGGTGCCACTTGCCACACAGCTATCGAAACAATGGCACTTCGGTGCGGCAAATTTAATAGCTGTGTTATCTCACGTGGTAGCGATTCAATTGGCCGCCAAGATCATGTGATTTGATGCCATTGGACTTCTTTCCTTGGGATTATTTGAAAGAAAATGTGTACGTCAATAAGCCATGAAGAAGTCGCAAGCTGAAGGATGAGATAATTCGGCATATCAACGGCATAGAACCCCAATTATGCAACAGTGTCATCGAAAATTTGCACCATCAGATGGAGGTGTGCCGTCAAGCCATTTGGCTGATATTTTGTGCCATACATTTACTAAATAATTTGTGTTTTATCCAAAATCAACTTCGGCCCACAAAATGTAAGCACCCTTTACATAGTCGGAATGACATGTTGAGTGAAAACTACATCTTATCTGCGCTATGTAGACCTTATTAATTCAAGAAGCTGGAAAACTCAAATATGCTTTCCTTTTTTCGAGGGCCTTTATTCACTACACCAATTTTTATTGAAATTGAAAAATTCTAAAGTTGAATTGGGATAATTCCAAATGATATTGAGAAATTCTATTTAAAAGTGTGAAGACTCTAAATAAAATCGATAAATCAGTATAAAAATGAGAAAACTCCCAATAAAATCGAACATTTCAAACTGAAATCGCGAACATTCGAAATAGAATCAAGAATTTTAACTTGACATATTGTACAAAGCTAGTAAGCACAACACAGACAATAATACGGGCAATTACAAAACGCATACGTGATCACTATAAGATGAATATAGAAAACGAATAATTCAAGAGCTCGATGGCTAAAAGGTTTAAACCGCCGTCCATGATGTATCATGATCTCGAGATCAAATCCGAATGAGTGCTGATGAGTAGTGTGGTGGCTACGAAAGAATACGTCAACTTTTGAATGTAGTAAGGAATTTAATTATTTTATTCTAGCAATGCCGCTATTTTCAGTTCTTATTTATTTATTTATTTTTATTGAACTTATAATTAAAAAAATTTTATGCTTATATTAATGAGAGGCAATGGCATCGTAGGCCTTCAGCTCAAAATAAGTATTTTATGAAAGTATTATGATAAAAGGTTTTAATACAATTATAAATATAAGTATATGTATGTATGAATATAATTACATGAGTTTAAAATTTCGTTATAAAGATAAGACTTTTTAAGGAACTTAATCAGAAGTGTAGTATTTTCAGTTGTGGGATCGGAAAGTAGTTGTAAAGGATCTTTGTTGTGGAGTATCTTGGGTTCGTTTAAAAAGTGGGAAGGGTAGTTCAGTTGTAAATTTTTAAATAGTGATGCAAGAAAATGAATATTATATTTGCCCGAAAACCAAATTCCAAAATAAAAATTGTTTTTGTTACATAACATAACACATTTTTGAACAAAATTTCCTAGATTTATCGTTTAAATAAATAATGATCATATAATATGTAATACATTCGTATTAATTAAAATGAGAAAAATTAGTATGATTTTTTGTACTAGAAAAAATTTTATTCTTCGAATACCGCTTTTCGTTATATTTGTTTGATTGAAAGTGCATCACTAATATAATTCTTATTTTTATTATTATTTCAAAATTAGTATTTTCATTTTGTACACAATGAAATTTGTTGATTTCTTTATTCAGCATTAACATTGGTTCTATAAAAAGTTTTCACAAAATCAAGAAGTCAAACGTCACTTTAACGTACAGTTAAAATGTACCCGTTTCAACTTTAAACGAATGGTAAGCTAACAATTGTTTTTGCATACGACGTTAAGAAATTTTTCTTAACAATTGCTTACCAAGCTTTGTTAAGTTTTTTTGGGTACGGCCAGTAATGTTTAAGTACTAGTATTCTGGATGAGATACGAGCCATATGCGAAGTTTTAATTATGCTTTTTGTTGTTCTTCAACTTGCGTGTGTGACTTGCGCGAGATAAACAGCGTGTCTCTAAGAATACATTATGTCGGCAAAGTGCGCGCTATTTGGACAATTGGGTGAAATTTAGTAAATGAAATAATATAGACACAAGCTTTGTAACATTTGACCACTTAAACAAGATATTGTTGACATTGTTTGCAATGTCAAGTGGTGGCAATGCCCATACTAACCGCAAAACATACAAATATAGCAATACTGTTAACACACATACCAGCGAAACCAGTTTCGTGTGTATCTATGTGTAAGTTTAAGTGATTTTAGGTTAAAGCAAGTGGGATTGTGTTTCCATAACATATTAACAACTTCAAATGACGGAGTGGACAATGGCAGAAACGTGAAAAACCGCAACGTTAATGCCAGACTGACGCATTGTTATAATTTTTCTTTTAATTCAGAGAATTTTTTTCTTGTGTGTATACCCCAATACGAGTAGTAACGAAAAAAATCTTAAAGATAAATAAAAGCAAAATGTTGAAAATAAATAAAATACTTATAAAGCTTAGATCTACCAACACACATGTAAAGAAAAGCCAAATGTAAAAGCAAACAAACCTTTTCTAAAAAAAAAAAAAAAACTACTTAAGAGAATTTAGTGAAGCAACCATCCGGTGTTTTTGAATGACCTTTGAGAGCTTGTGACTAAAATACATCAGACTACGGCGACTACAACGACAAACATTTAGTTACCGGAGGCTATGACCCAAAGCAAGCAAAACACAAGCCACCAACCAACCAACTGGTCAGTTAGCCAGCCAAGCGCAACTGATGATGGAAACCCACGCAAAGTGTAGAAAAATGTTCTATGTATTTAATAATTTTTTCCCTCTTTTTGTATATATTATTATACTGGTTTAAATTTAGAAAACTGAACAATTATATTACAACAACAAAGAATACCAAATTACCAAGAGTAGAATCTGCAGTAACAACAACAATGTAACCAGATAAATCAGTACTCTATATGAGAGGACAAAGTGAAAATGGAAGAAAAATTATGAGAATAAGACTTCGTCCTGTTTAAGACGATTTGGGGTCGTCTGGGCAAACAAACGTAATATTCATACGAGGAAAGTTTAAAAATGGCTCATACCGGAGGAAGGAAGCAACAAATTGCTAAAGCACAAAAATAAAATACAGAAAAATAAAAATAAAATTTTTTTCTAGTAATCTGGTAGTCGCAGAATTTAAAATGATGTGAATGATATATGCACACAAAGTGTTAAGGAACAGACCCAGGTAGGGAAGGAACTTTCTTATACTTGCCATTTTTGGATGGCAGGTTAATGTGAGACCATTTGTTATTACTAACTCACTGTGTATACGCCAATTTGTCCATGAAAAAGTTTGATTTTTTGTTATATGACATATCCTCAAAATGTAAATAATTGGTAACACTGTTAATGTAAACAGAATTTTGATTACTAAAATAATAAAAAATAAATAAAAAAAATTAAATGTTTTTTTTTGTAATTCAATTAAAGCAAATAATAAAAAAAATGAAACATTTTGAATATTTGCTTCTGCACGTAATTTTTATGATATTTCATGTGTGCCACATCAATGAAATCTTTGAAATTTTGAAGTAAAGTAGCAACTTTTTATGTCTTATTTGAAAATAAGTTTTTAATCAGTAATTGTTTTCGTGAACTAGCTATTCGCAAATAAAAATTTTATTTACTGTTTATGCATATGTTTATGTTATTTACAATATTTTTATTCGCAAATAACCTGCACGTATAAACGTAGTACGTGTCTCTGTTACTGGAGTTGTCCGCGGCTGTGGTGAAATTCCCAGTGTAGACAATTACGAGATGCACACTGCGCAGTGACTGTGCAGCCCATAATTTTTGCTGCCGCTTGTTTATTTGTTGTGTTCTGGATTTGCTAGCGACGTTTGTTTGTGGTTGTCTTTTGTTTATTTAGTGATATCCCTTTTTGCTGCTGCAGGATAGCCAATGCCTCACCCGTGAGGGCTAATAAGGTGTTTTTCGGACCGTGTGTGTTGATTGTTGTGGGTCAAAAAAGGCATTTTATTGCTATATTTGCTGTTTGTGTTGTTTTGCTGTTTTTCCTATGTTTGCTGGTTGCTGTTCATTTTATCGGTGTAGTTTCCTGCGTGAGATCACCAGTCCTCGATCCGTTTGGTACTCTACAGGTAGTAGTCATTGGATTCAGAACTAGAAACCCCATAAAGTTGTTCCTGACAGATTGTGGTGTCGCTCTTCGAGTAATACCGTAGTGGTTGTGGTTTAACCCCAAATTACTTTGAACTCAGTGTGAAGTTGCGTTGCAACGGGGGGCCATGACCTAAAGAGTACCAGAACTAGGAAAATAGGTTGTGATGAGGAGGAAAGCGGGAGTAGTGTTTATCAAAATTTTACTTGAACTTTTCAACGTTATAACACACAGGAAATACGTCTGTAGGTAACTTATTCCACAGGCGAAGCGTGCAGCCACAAAACGAATTCTCTCTTTAATGCGTTAAACGATTCCCCGGGCAATCGACCACAAATGCATGGGCTCTGGACGATAACACCGCCTTACGTTAAATGTGTGGGTTTCGGAAACAGGATCCCTAATCTCGTCAGAGCAAAGTCCATGGAAGTAAAGATAGAACAAAGTAACGCTGCGTCGATGCTCCAGTGAGTCAATAGAATTGGATACCCTGCTATCACCGATAAGCTTTTTTGCCCTCTCCTGCACATGGTCGAGTAACTCCAAAATAGACTTTGAGGCACCGGCCGCAACATGAGAGTTATATTTCATTTTCGGTCGGAAGTAAGTAGTAAGAAGGTCGGATGGAGTGAAGTACATCATTTAAAAACCGGAGGCACTTGAATGCTTCTTTTGAGAGATGCAAAATGTTTTCAGTCCAGCCAACGTTACACTCTATCTTCTTTCCAAGAACATCAAGAGCATCCGATTCCTCAATATTTGTACTATCCATGAGTAAAGATGCAGCAGCACTTGCGGTCGCATGTTTGTGTGTTAATAAACAACACTGGGATTTACGAGCGTTAAAAGCGACTCTGTTTTTCTGACCCCATTCGGAGATTAATAGAAGATCACTATTCAGCGAGTCATTCATATTTTGCTCCTGGCAACGATCTTGAATAGGCTGGGCCTATTACTGAAAGAGTACGAATTTCAAATGCTGCTGTCAGGTGCGAAAGAGTGTATAGGGTTGAAAGTTTGAAATAGAAAATCATTGAGGAAATAAAAATAGGGTAGGAGAAAGAATGGAGCCCTGTGATACCCCTGAATTAATCTTGAACTCGTTTGATCAGACCCCATCTATAACTCGTATAGTGCGGTCTTTGAGAAAGCTCGATATAAATCGAGAAAAGTCATCACCGACACCAAAAGCAGCAAGTTTTGCCAGAAGTGCACCATGCAACACTCTGTCAAACGCTCTTGAAATATCCAGAGCCACCACCCTACTTTCACTGAAATGATGGATTGAGTGGCACCATTTCTCTGAGAGATATGCCATAAGATCGCCAGTAGAGCGATCCATATTGACGGTCACAAAGTAGTTTATGCGACTCAAGATACATTTCCCTTACTTTGGAAAGCGCAGAGCAAGTTGCAATTGGGCGGTAGTTTTCAGGGTTATTTGCCTCCCCCTTTTTGTTGATTGGCGTTACATTAGCACGATGGAAACTCACCAATATGATAAAGTGTGCTGAAGATGTGTGCTAATGGACCTGTGTCACCCTTAGCTCTGTGATGAGTTGGTGAGGAGAAATTTTCTATATATCTTTTCCTAAAAAAGTACGTCATTGCGAACCTTCGTGATGAATTTTAATATAATTGGGGAGAGGAAATGTAAAGCTTCCATATATCCTTTATTTTAGAAATGTAGTTTGATACCGAAATATAAACAGATCAAAGTTTTAGCAAAAGTTCAATGGATTCATTTTTGCGTTAAGAATACTATTCGGTGACAAAATGTATAGCAAATGAACCATTTTTTAACCAATGACCATTTTAACCATTATAGTTTTATAACCATAAACATATAAATATTTCGTTTTCCCAGATATTCAAAACCGCTTTCGTACTTAAAATAATAATTTTTACTTTTGTAGTACGTGCAGACTGGACATCACAAAAATACAAGAAAAAATAGCAGACTTTTTAAGTAAATGCAGGGAGTTTGCTTATAACCATTCTCATATCCTTGCAACATCATCACCATCATCATAATTGTCGGTATCATTTCTGTAGCCATTTCATATAAATAAAAGTTTTCTGTTTATTTAATGATCACCCACTTGACCAAGACCTTCGCTAACGGTACTAGCTGCGAAAATATTTGGAACACATATAATGTAAGAATTTGTCAACGTAGATTGGTGCTGATGATGCGAACTTGAAAATGTTAAGCTTTTGTCAGTTCTATTAGAAAAATTTATTGATTTCAAAGAATATATACCACTCTAAGCACTTAGTTATCAAAATATTTGACTTTGGTAAATTACACTGATAATAGTTCGCTATAGCTATTGTTTAAGTGCAAGTGATAAACTGAATTTTAAGCTTCACTGTACTACCACCTTCCAGCCTCTCTCACAACTTTCCATAAATTTTGTAGTTTGTAAATCAATGCAATGTAACAAACGACACGAAATGTTTATAATCTGTCTTGGTTTGTTCATTACGGAGAAAAGAGGTAATTGTTTTGTACCCATCAATAAACTTAAATTTAAAGATAAAACTAACCCCCGATTTTTTTTTATATTTGTTTAAAACCTCGGCTTCCGACCCCAACAGCTATCATTCTTATATGAGTTCCAAAAGCGTTTTGTGAATAGATCACTGATATAAATGTTCCAAATAGCTAATATTTTTGTTTCGCTTCAGTGAATGGCTGCTGATAAAGAGCTTATGGCCAAGCGGGTACAATGGGCATTAGAAATCTTTATGACTACATGTGTGAGAGTGTTTCTTTTTTTTTTTCTTTAAATACAAACATTTTTATATTTTCATTATAAGCAGAAAAGTAAATAATATATTTTTTACAAAAATGAAATTCGTTTACTTTGGCTTTTCTCCACAGTTTTTATATTAAAAGCATACAAAAACTGACAAATTCATAAATGTACGTCCAAGATTTCTCATGAGATTGTTTAACTACTCAAATCAGTCATAATAATGAACATATTCATTCGCACATGCAGACACTTTCATAAATAAAACACTTATGAACACATACACTTAGATAAGGAAAACTAATTTAAGGTTGTGGTGCAGACCGGCGTCTGGAAATGCAGCTGAGGTGTTTTTTCAGTTAATTTTTTTGTTTCATTTTCTGTGTATATCTAAGTGACATTTTCAAACTTATATAACCTTTGTTCACTTTTTTATTATACGAGTATGTGTATAAATTTTAGAAAAACCGGACTTAAAGTGTCTCCAACCCGCCAGTTTTACCAACCGTTATTTATCTATTTAAATTTGCACGCACAGCATGGGCTAACGATAACTATGATATCAGGATGGTTATAGCGCTACCTAAGTGGGAAAAACAAAAATATTATTTTTTCCAAAAACCATTAATTTCTCAACATAGTCTCCTTTTAGCTCAATACACTTAGTAAGACGATATTCCAACTTTTTTATACCATCTGAATAATACGATTTTGGGAACCCCTCAAAATACGCGTTGGTTTCGGGAATCACTTCTTAGTACGTCGATGTTCCAACTTTTTTATACCATCTGAATAATACGATATTAGAAACCTCTCAAAATACGCGTTAGTTTCGGTAATCACCTCTTCGTTTGAGATGAATCTTTTTCGTACAAGCTATTTTTTTAAGTTTGAAAACAGGAAAAAGTCACTAGAAGCAAAATCTGGACTATAAGATGGATGATCAACCAATTTGCATTTTCATGTAATTTTAGCATTTTAGCGTTGCCTTAAAAATAAATCACTTTTTTCTTTTTAAATTTCGTTTTTTCTTGATTGCATCAATCAATTAATCCACTAAAGCATGATAATACTTTCCTGTGGTTGTGGATCCTTTTTTAAAATAACCGATGAGCAATATTCCGTGTGCATACCAAAATACAGTGGCCATAACCTTGCCACTTCGGAGCACTTCCACCAGCTTCCACACATTAAGCAACTTATATTATCGTTTCTTATATTATATATTATCTTTTCTTATAAGACATTTACACTTTAGTCAAATCTAGTACTTACGGGATTTCAAGTGAAATCTAATTCATTTAGAGAAAATTTCCCATACAAAATTAAATGTACATCGCGATTAGATTTTGACAAAATCTAGTATATTTTTTGAGATTGTTATATAGTTATTGCTGTCAAACTCTTTTCAAAAATAAATTTTATAAAAATGAAATATTGCAAATTTTGATACAGAGTTTCATTAAAATCTACTAGATTTTGGATAGATGTAAATGTCCTATTAATATGTTTCTAGGCTCTGATAGCCGCTGGGTACTATTGTGACAATTCCTGCTGGGTACCACAATTGCACCTTCTGTTATTAAGATAAGCAATTATTAAGATAAGAAATTTGTTTTTCGCCGTAATAATTAAAAACAGAACTGTCAAATATTTCGTTTATTTTTAAGTAAAGTTTAAACGACTTGCCAAGATATTTTGTATTAAAACCGATGAACTTTTTTAATTTTTTTTTTTTTTTTTTTTTTTTTTGTAGCGTTTTTTATTTATTGAATCTTCAAAATGAACTAACAATAAGTATTCAAATCTTAATACTAAATTTAAAAATTAAAAAATGTGATTCTTAAGTCCGGCCAATGCTAGACAAAAAGTTTTATTATGCGGGAGCTATTTCGGTAAAATCACCTATTGAGCAATCTGATGGTGGCAGCGGTATCCCTTCTTTTAAGCCGAGTGTGGCCGCCAAAATTAAGTATATTGCGCGCAAGAGGGTTTGGATGAAGTTCCAGTTTACTGACATGCCTTGTCGCGTACTTAGAAAATTCCTCTTTTACCAGCGGAACACTCAGATCGTTATGAATTCGTGAATTTTTTACGTACCATGGAGCTGCAGTAATTGTTCGAAGAATTTTGTTTTGTCGCCTTTGAATTTTTTCAATATTTGAACTTTTTTAATGATTTCTATAGAAATATTAAAGTCAACGATTTTTTTCACTTTCCTTTAAAGTGCTTTTAGACAAGAGCTTTTTGAAAAGTTTTTCTGATCACAAAATTAACGAATACAATAACGATAAACGTCGTATGCACAGTAAAAGGTGGTCAAGTTTTGACTAGTTACTACAAGTTAAGAGGAGCTGACTAAAATATGTTTGACAAACTTAAATTTTTCTAGTCAGATCTGCAATTACCAATATGTGCGCTATTACATATGGATGTAATTTTATCAGCTGTTTACTATTTTGCCGTTTGAGTACTTTTTTGGACAAAAGTTTTCAGAGAGTAATTTTTGAAATTTGCTAAGAAATTACTCATTTGCTACATTTTACTGTAAAGTAAACAAATAAATGTATTAATGATACCTGATACCGATTTCGATTTGGTGCTGATGAGTAGTGTAGCAACTATGAAGCAGCTAGTTGTACCCAGCTTAATGTATTCAATTATTTTCTCCGTTATTGATCGCAGTAATTATTGTTATAATCAAAAAATTAAAAAAATCCTTATTGGCGAAAGCCGGATTTGAACTTAACCAGAAAAATAGCAATATATTATATTATAATATTACATATATTACAAATATTTAAACGAATAAACCTAATATTAGTAGCTAACATAATATACAATAAAAAACTCGATTTTTTTCGAAATATTACAATGTAAAACAAAATTTTTGAAAATATTTTTCAAAGGCTTCCAAGTGATGATTAAGTTAGCACCTATGAAAGATCGATATGTAGGAAATGCAACAAACCGCTGTATAGTTTTTGATTTTTATAATTTTTTTCGGAAATAAAATACAAACGAATTACTCTCCTAAATACAGACGGCATTTTAGAAAGTTTGTGCGGCTATTTAACAGAACTCCTATTAAATACTAGAGGTCTGCATCAATGTTGTAAACGTGGAGTTTATTTCTTTCGAGATGTGCATGTACTCTAACTCACTTTCTCAGTGCTAAAGCAATGAGAAATATATTGTTTTTTTATATTACGTACAATTATCTGACTACAATCAAAAAACGCACATGTTCTTCAAAAATCTAACTAATAATAATATTTTCAATTTATTTAAAAAAAGTGTGGAAATTATTTCGATTGCATTTACTTCGTAGAAGAAGAAACCACATTGTTTCATTGTTGAATTAATCCTGTCTGCGCGTAACTAATTAGAGCGAATATTGTTTCTTCGATAAATACCGGCTATAGTTTGTGCACATGAAGTTCTTAATTGTGTTTAGTGTTGGTCAAAATCTTTCATTTATGTGGATCTTTCTTTTTCTTTCAAAATGGTTAAGTGAATTAAATAATTTCATCTTTCTGTACGCCAGACATATTTCATAATGAATGAAAATGTTTCAATTATGTGCGTATACCAGGTGGCAGCATAACGAACTATTGTATATCAATACAGCAACCGCAGGTATCATTTGTTTGTTTCACAGTTTGTTCAAATACAAAACATTGAAAACATTTTTTTTATTTTCATTTTTATAATTGATTTAAATTAAAACTCATACAACAAAATGACTAAAGTAGATAACACACGATATGTCTTTAACAATGTAGATGTAATTTTTCACAATGTAAAATGCCTACATGTCGTCTGTTACCTCAAAAACATTGCCTCTGTAAAAAACATGAGCAAAGTCATCTGACAAAATTTCAAATAGAATGTGTTCTATTTTGTTGTGTTTAAACATCTGACATTGGAACTATATGCCTTACGAACAATTCAGCGGCGGTTAACATTGACCGGTACGAGTAGTCGGCTTCAGGAAATTTTAACGAATTAATATTTGAATATGTTTTAAATAATTATTTTTTATAATAATAAAAAGCATAGAGTTTGGGAGCAAATTTTATAAGCCGCCTGTATAAATTCTAATTTTGACCGACATGAAAAAATACATGAGGATATATACATATTTTAAAAAACAGACGCAAGAACATATCGTCTGTGGGTGCCTTAAGGGATTTTTCAGTGTTTATGGACTTTAAATTAAATAACAGTATCAATTAATTTATATATGTATATTGAATTGGCCGAATTGTTTATTGCAGTTAAATTATTAATATCATTGACTACTTCGATTTTAGGCGACTTTATTACCCTTGGGAATAGCTAAAGACAGGTAAACTTTGTAGGAAGGAATATACTGAGTATAACATATGTCGTAAATTATGAATTGCCCACTGTTTCACTTAAGTTCAGTTTCTGGAGAAAAATCAATAAAGTAGAGCATTTAAGACAAATTTTAATCATTTTTGCTCTTGTTACTTTTATAACTACGAAAATCACTAGCAACCCAAAAAATTACTTCACCCATAATCGCACTAGCGTTTCTAATGTTCATCAGCATTCAGTCCACAGCTTTGATATAACATCTGAAACTCATTTTACACCCGTCCCACCAACTCTTTAGCCAAAAGTTTTCATGTGCATAGATTAACAATAACCCGTGTTAAGAGAAATAAAATCGCCATAAAGAAAATTTGTGGCGCATTATGAATCCGGCCTTCATTAGACGATATTATGATACTACAGACACTAAGAAGCAGTGTAGTACTGAACAAGCGACTTTGTATAAAACAAAAAACAATTTTAAATTTCTTTAACTCCACATAAAATTTGTATCTACTGTTATACGAACACGTTGAACTTAAGTGTTTTGAACTGAAATACTAAACTAAGATTCTAAGCAAATATATGTACCTTTTATTTTGTATGGGAAATTAATACTCGATACTTGCGACAATCTCGAAATTTACACCGAGCTCTGTTTTCATTACGTGCAAGAATCGAGTTTCTGCTGTACTTAGTTTAGTAAATTCGCGAGTCAGACTAGCACACACTGGATTCCTTACAACTGCAGACGTTTTTAAAACTCGATAGTATACATACATATATGGTCTGATAAAAAAAAATAACCGTTATTTTCAAATTTCGTGAGTTACGTATGTTCGATTTTTGCATTTTTTTCTCTTATGTTGGAACACATGTCTGCTATATACTTAGGCAATATCAGCCATTTTGGTTTGTCAGTCTGTTTTTGACAAATAAAAAAGTTAGTCGTGTTTTGGTGTGCTCTTCGATTTTTTTTACCAAATTTTAAGCAAAAACAACGTCGCATGGACATCGCTAAGGAGCTGTTGAATATCGTCAATGACAATCCAGATTTCCTCAAAAGGGTCATAACTGGTGACGAATCGTGGGTGTATGGATGTGACATTGAAACCAAAGCCCAATTAAACCAATGGAAGCATCCAGAAGAGCCAAGACAGAAAAAAGCACGTCAGGATCGGTCAAATGTGAAGGGTTTACTCACTGTTTTCTTGATATGGCGTGGTGCATCATGAATACTATATTGAAGCTATGCGCCGTTTGCGCGAAGCAATTCGTCAAAAACGCACAGAATTGGGAAAAAAAACAATCATGGATTTTGCACCATAATAGCGCACCAGCTTCACAGCGATGCTTGTGCGTGAGTTTTTGGCCAAAAAGAAAACCGTTATCATGCGTGAACTACCCTATTCACCAGACTTGGCCCCTACTGACTTTTTTCTCTTCCCAAAACTGAAGACACCGATGAAAGGAAAGCGATTTGCTAGGATTGAGGAGATAAAAGAAAAATCGAGACAGGAGCTGTTGGCGATACCAAAAATCGAGTTTTAGAAGTGTTTCGATGATTGGAAAAAACGTTGGCACAACGTTGAGGGGGATTACTTCAAAGGGGACAAGATTGATGAATAAAAAAGTACTTTTTGGAAAAATTTAAAATAACGGCTATTTTTGATCAGCCCTCGCATATGGAATAACCTAAAATTAAAAAAAAAACATCAAAATAACTAAAATTCAGTAAAAACTCAATATCATAACCTGTTTTCCTAGCTGTAGTACAATGCACTGCATATGTAGAGGCTATCCGCTGAGTATTGGTCCAAGATAACAAAATCAAAAATATATCCTGCATGTCATGTGCCTCAAATTATATGTGTGTCCTTTTAGACGTAAATTAAGCTAAATTTTAAGTTTCATCAAATTGGTGCAATCGTTTCGGAGATTATTCTATCACCTACTCGATCCTAGTGCTAAAATTTTTATTCTTTTAAACATACTTATGTATGTCTAGTTTTCATCAAACTAGGTTGCACAGTTCAGCAAAAGAATTAATTGTCTCCCCAAACAATATTTGTCCTAGCTTTAATGAAATTGAATACTGCGTTTCTTTTTAGCAGTGATATGTAGATTTTCAATTTCATAAAAATGAGATAGATAGTAGTCTTATAGTAGACAAAAATAACTGCCCCTGACTCTTTCAGTCAAATTTAAGCAATAATTTAAAGATATTGTATTTTCGTTTACGACCCAGTATCCATACTTATGTATATCTATTTTTGCTTTTAATTTAATTGAAGTGGGTTAAAAGCTCACGAGAAGAAAAAATTCGCTTCTTATTAGCTTTGAATATATATAGAGCTTGTGTGTATTTTAGAACCATATAGATCTGTGTTTTGAATTTCATAAAAATTAGTGTTGATACAATAGCTTTGCAGACAAAAAATTACCATTTGCGCCACTTGACCATAGCTTTGCAATATTATAAACTTTCTTTTACTATTATTACTATACTTCCCATTATATTTTCTCAAGAAACTTAGCATTCCTGATAGTTTAAAAATTATTTAATCAAATGTATGAGGTATCTAGAGTCGCATGAATTACTTTGTGATCGTCAATATGGATTTCGTAAGGGTCGTTCTACTGGCGATCTTATGGCATACCTCTCAAAGAAATGGTACCACTCAGTCCATCACTTCGGTGAAAGTAAGATGGTGACTCTTGATATTTCCAAAGCGTTTGAAAGAGTGTGGCATGGTGCACTTCTGGCAAAACTTACAGCCTTTGGTGTCAGTGATGACTTTTCTCGATTTATATCGAGCTTTCTCAAAGACCGCATTATACCAGTTGTTATAGATGGGGTCTCATCAAACGAGTTCAAGATTAATTCAGGGGTACCACAGAGCTCCCTTCTTTCTCCTATCCTATTTCTTATTTTCTTCAATGACCTTCTATTTCAAACTTCCAACCCTATACACTCTTTCGCAGATGACAGTAGCATTTGCCATTCGTACTCTTTCAGTAATAGGCCCAGCCTATCCGAGATCGTTGCCAAGAGGCAAAATGACTCACTGAATAGTAATTTTTTCTTAATCTCCGAATGGGGTCGGAAAAACAAAGTCGCTTTTAACGCTCGTAAAACCCAGTATTGTTTATTAACACACAAACATGTGACGGCATGTGCTGTTTCATCTGTACTCATGGATAGTATAAATATTGAGGAATTGGATTCTCTTGATTTTCTTGGAATGAAAATGCAGTGTGGTGTTGGCTGAAATGAACACATTTTTTATGTCTCTAAAGAAGCATTCAAGTGCCTAGGTTTTTTGCAAACGGTGTAAGATGTACTTCACTCCATCCGATCTCTTTACTATTTATACCGCCGAACGAAAATGGAATACAACTCTCATGTTTGGGCCGGTGCCTCAAAGTTTTACAGGAGAGGGCGAAGAAGCTGATCAGTAGGGTATCCAACTCTATTGACTCAATGGAGCATCCACGCAGTGCAGGGCGCGTTACTCTTTTCTATCGTTACTATATACAATGGATTTTGCTCTGACGAGATTAGGGATCTTGTTCCCGAAACTCACACATGTATACGTAACACGTTTGCATCGTCCAGGGCTCATCCATTTGTGGTCTATTACTCGGGGAATCATACAACGCATTACAGAGAGAATTTGTTTCTCAGCCATACGCTTCGCCTATAGAATAAGTTGCCTGCAGACGTGTTTCCTGTCTATTATAACGTTGGAAAGTTCAAGTCAAGTGTTCACAAACACTATTCCTTCTTTCCCCCTCCTCTTAACATATGTTCCTAATCTTGGTACGATGCACTGCATATAAAGTTATCAACTGAATACTGGTGAAAGATAATAAAAAAGATGTCTGAACACCCTATTAGGGCTCATTATGAACTGGGTACGACCAGCAACGCGGTGCTATGAACATTGAAATACATTAGAAACTTCCAAAATGCATTATTTTATAATTTGGGAATGTTTTTTGGTCATTAATTATGTGATTTGTGTCATTTGATAGTGAACTACGCGATACCACCCGAAATGTACGAAAAAGTTGGCAAAAGCAGTCGTTTAAATTAATCAGTAATAATAAATTAATAAGACAGTGCTAAAATCCAAGCATTATAATGAAATAAAAGTTATATAAAAATCATAGATTTGTGAAGATTTTATTTAACTTCGCTTTTGGTTCCGAAGAATTAATAGCCCGTTATAAGGTACAGTTTAATATAACGCTGAAAAACAGAAACATTATTTTTTGTTTTCATAAAAAAAAAAAAAAATCTTAACTGTTGGAAAAGAAAAAAGTGATACAAACACAAGAAAATAAGCCATGAAGGTCAAATTAAATAGTCGTATAAATTTATCGATTTTTTATAAACATACTTCTTTCTCTCTTTCCTTTCTTATCTTTTTACATTTTTTTATATTATTTTCATTTTGTTTTCATTTACTTGCAACAACAGTCAGCAACACAGAAAACACTTGACAGAATACACATACTTGTACATAGCTATAAATACATTTAAAAAATGCGACATGTTCTATATATGTATATGAACTTATTATAAAAAATATATATGTACTGTTGTTGGAAAATGCAACAAAAAAATAAGCATTACAATGAATGAACAATAAGGACACTGACACCATGTAAATGAAACAAATATAATAAAAAAAATAAAAGAAAAATAAGCAAAACAAAAAAAACTTTTTCATATATGTCTGGTAATAACCATTGAAAAAGATATTTCTAACAAAAATAATTATCCAAAGAAGTATTAAGCTTTTTTCGATGTCAAATTACGCAGAAGACGCGTTTTAACCACATTAGATAAAGAGTAAATTTATAATATTGATTTAATTCATAATGTGCTACTGAGTTAATTCTGCATATCGTTAGCATTTTTAATAATTCAATTAACTCTTCAATTTCTCTTGAACCATTAAAAATACAAAAAACCATTCCGGTTCCTTAAGAACTACCTGCTGATACAGTTGAAAAATATCGGCCAATCGCTCTTTTATCAGTAATCGATAAAAGTTTTGAGAAACTTATATGTAAACAATTGAAAAAATATTTGGAAGAAGAAGGAGATGAGCAATATGGTTTCAGAAAAGGGCGTGGAGCCGATGAGGCTGTTATCAATGTGATCAATTATACTTGTGACTGTTGTCTAGACTAGGTTTCACTGGAGTAGGAGGTATATTTTACGACTTCAGCAGGGAATTTGATTTGGTTGATCACGCAATTTTGGCTGAGAATATGTGATTTTATGACATAGCTGGGCGAGAGCTAGCATTTTTTTAAAGCTATCTCATTAATAGGAAGCAATATGTTGCAGTAAACGGAAAGAATAGTTCTATGGCGTACATAAATTACAGAGTGCCTCAAGACAGTGTTTTAGGACCTTTGTTTTTCAAAATTTTTATAAATGATTTCAAATATATTGGATTGCAAGGTAAAATTTTTATGTATGCAGACGATCTGGCTATTTTTTTTTTTATCCCTACAGGCAATTTTCAATAATGCTATCACCGATTGCACATGACATTGAACTGATTTCTAAATATGCAAGAGTTAAAAAACTGGTCTTACATGCAAGTAAAACCCAATTTATTAGGTTTAAACCACAACAGAATAGAAGTAGTGACTGTATGGTGATTATTGAAGGGAGATGAATTAATGAAGTAAATGTTGTAAAACATTTGGGAGTATTGCTTCAAAATAATCTTGGTTGGCACTCGCACATACAGTATATAAAAGCAAATATATCACCAGTTGTTGAAATTTTATATAAACTTCGTAGTAAACTTGATGAACGCTCTAAGCTAATGATATTTGAGGCTTTAATACAAAGCAAAATTAATTATCTAGCGCTTATGTATGGTCATAAAAGAAACGCAGATCTGAAATCGCTGCAAGTTTTGCAAAATAAAGCCTTAAAGTCTGTTTATAAATAACCAAATATTTATTCGACTTTATTATTATATAGAGATATAGCACGTAATATTTTGCCTGTTTATGGTTTACACAAAATACAGCTTCTTGTTTGTGTTTACAAGGTGCTAAAAATTTCACACAATTCGATTACAGATGAGCCAACATACGAGTAATGTGAACATAAGGCAAAGATCTAATTTACAAGTGGTAAGGTGTCGCTTAGAAACAACCAAACAAAGAATTGAATACAATGGTAGTTTACAATTCAACGATTTGCCAACGGCTATGTAAAGTTCTAATTCTCTTTCTACATTTAAAAATTTATTGAAAGAGTATTTGCTTCAAAATATTGATATGCTTTTATTATAATAACTACAGGCAATTAAAAAATAATATTTCAACATTAACAAATTCTCTTATATAATTATTTTCTTATAAGTATTGTTAAAAATTTAAATTGACTGATCTTCTATTTTTTATTAATTTTATTTATTTTCTAATTACTTCGGATTAATGAAAAATTAAAAAATTTTGTACATAATTGTTGTCAGATTACCTCAACAATGCCACCATACTTTGATACAAGGCAGCTTTAATAGGTAGTGGCAGAATTACAATAAATACAACACCAACAAAATAATGTTGTTGTTTGTTGGTGTTGTTTTTATTGTAATTCTGCCACTACTTTTATAAAGCTGCCTTGCTTTGATATGTTTATGAATTTTGATAACAGGATAAAAAAAATACTAAAAAAAAGGGAGTTTATGGAATCTATTGCCAGTAAAAAATTATAAATAGCTTGTTTTCCATGTTTCCCAGCTATCTATATGTCGACATTTCATAGGAACTACCCTAATTATCAGTAGACTTTGGAAATTTTTGAAAGATATTTTCAAACATTCAACTTTATATCCCAACAATCCAAATAAATTGCTGAGAATTTTAAAAGAAAAATGCTCTAATAATATCCGTCAAAACACAAAAAACAAGCTTTTCTATTTATAAACCTCTCTAACGTTTCTTTACACCTTTCAAACAAATGAACAACCGTTGGTTGCTACGATTTGCTTTTTGAAAGTATCTTAAAGCAGAGAACAAAAAATTCAAACAATTAAGTTTTTTATTCGCTATTTAAGCTTCTAACATTTATACCAGTAAAAAATTATAAATAGCTTGTTTATAATTTTATAATTTTTTACTGGTATAAATGTTAGAAGCTTAAATAGCGAATAAAAAACTTAATTGTTGGAATCTATTGCCTTTATAGATCCTAGTGAGGTCTTGTGTAGCGATGGAAAATTGAACATTTTAAATAGCGTATATCTCGAATAGTAAAAATTTTCACTTGAAACAAGGGAACTAAAAGAAAACCGATGTGAATTGAAACAAAAACTCATTTCTCACACGCAAGTGTTTCTACAATTTCTTTTTGTGAAAACTAGCTGTCAATTGAAGCTTTTGACATAAATTATTGGAAAGATGGGAGTAAATGTGTTTCCATAACTAAAATTTGTGAGAAGTAGCAGTCAAAGCCTTTCCTAAATAAAAACGGTGTGAAACTGTACATTTCAGCTGGAAATGTATTAAAATTGATACCAATAATTCGAAAATGATAAAACTTTTTGTATCTTTTATTAATTCCAATCTATTTAAATAGATATTCTAGTTATAATTTATTTCAGACGGTTTAAAAAATTACAAAAATATCTAAAACTATAGCTAGCGGAGTAATTGGTTTTATATTTGTATGTTAATTTGGCTACTGCATTTTTATAAACGAAAATATGTACAAACAACACTTTTAAAAAAGGACAAATATGGGAATAAATACTATTTTAAGCGGCTGGCTCAACTTGCTATGGTGGTTCAGAGCATTTTGTATTTCTTTCTCCTCTGGCTGCTAACGATATTGGTGTACATAATATCTATTTAGCCACTCTTTGTCCACCAGCTGAAAAATTCAAACAATTGTAATAATATAAATTCATTTAAAACCAATTGCTTTACCAATTTAATTTATAAAATATTCTGGTCTTTTGGGTTTCCAATTGCTGATATTTAACCTCCAAAATCTCCAGTGTGCTCTCACTAATCGAGAAACGATGGAATTTTTTGTTTCAAAATTTTCGATGTGAAAAATTTTCACCAAAGTTACAGAAACGAGGTACTGATTTCAATAGTATACTATTATTTTTCTTAACAGAATACTCGTATAATCAGCTTTTGTTTTCGCAGTTAGATAAGTTTGGAAAAACCTGGAAACATTCAGTTATCTGGACAAAGCTCTAGCTTTTACACGGTATGTATTTCATACTATATTTCACATTGTATTGGTCGTTGAAATCAAAATAAATAACATCTTTAGCGACGGGGCACTTTTTTTTACCTCAGTGAATTTCTTAACAAACAAAATTGCCAATTTGGGTATATAAGGATCCTCGATTGTTTGTTAAAAGGCCAATGCATCCACAAAGAGTGACCGTTAAGTGCAGTTTACAGGCTTGCAATGTCATCGACGTGTGTGGTTGGCCCAGCAGTTACCGTGAATGGTGTTAGCCTTACCGAAATGATGACGAACTTCTTGTGAAGAGAAATTGAGGATATGGACCTGAACGAAATGTGTTTTTTTCCTCTGCGCGATAAATTCAACGGTAGTATTTCATGCCATGGTAATATAAATTGGCAGACACGACTATTATTCGACAGCTTGAGACTTTTTGCTTTGTGGGTGTTTAAAAGAAGGCGTACGTCAAGAAGCCAAGAATAAGTCAAAAGCTATAAGATGAGGTAAACAATATTGAACCTCAGTTATGTTTCTCAAAGTAATTAAAAATATGGACCATCAGATAAAGGCATGCTTCCGAAACCATGGCGAGTATTTAGTCCATCTTTTGTTTCACACGTAATTGCTATAGATCTTTTTATCGTAATAAAAAATGTTAGGATAATAATCTGAAAACGTTTTGCTTTTTACAGTTAACAGTTAGAGAAATAGCTAGAGTTTTGAAAATCAAAGTTAATGAACAAAAATGTACTCATGTTACATTCGCACTGGGTAAAGATAGTGAAGTTAAATAGTTTGTTATTTATCTCAATCGGCGGCTCTCATGGAAGCCTTATATTGAAGCAAAAGTCACTTTGATTAAACTGAAAGCAGTACAACTTAATTGGCTTTTCGGCAGAAATTCTAACTTGAAGCTGGATTGCTACGCGATTTTTTACGAATAGCCTAGATGAAGTTATGGGATACACTGAATCAAAAAATACACAAAGCTTGTATCTTATGTTTGTTAGCTGTCTAGATATCAACACTAATCGTCAGCTTTAGGCCCAGTTTTTGAGTTCGTACTTAAATATCATTTAACTTTAAGTTAAATTTATCAATTCCATTGAAATACAGTATCAAACTAAATTTAAATGCTCAAACTTTTATTTAAGTTTCTCTCATATACGACATACGAGCTATTGCCTGTAGAAGATATTTTAAAATTAGTTGCACAATATGATATTTAATTAAAAAGAACATCGCATAATATGCAATTATTGAAATCGTCTATGCTATTAATTAATTTATTATTTTTCTTTAAGAATTTTTCTATTATTCCACTAACAAACAGCTGCTCTATGGAGCACTTTCCATAATATTTTGAATTTAAGTGAAGCTGCCACACTTTTTTTTTTATTTATCCTTCACGACAGTCACGTACATATAGTATATATTACAAATTTGAACGAAATATGCTCGGACATACATATATAGACCGATATCGGGGAAAAATATTTTTTGCCCTGTAATCGCCATCCCAAAAAGGTTACCTTTCATGGAAAATCGGCTTAGGCTACATCTCGGGTATATATAGATCGATATCGGAATTTTCCATTTTCTTTATTTTAGTAACACCCTTTTATAACCAGAACTCCTATTAAGAAAAAATTGTTTTCATGGAAAAGTCGGTTTATGCTACATTATATACTCCTATGACATTTCGAATTCGCGGTGATTGATAAATTTTGATTACAGAAGACAAGAAAAATAATAATCAAATGATTAGTTGGAGGACAACTAGCTGTTTCGTAGTCGCTACACTACTCATCAACACCCATTTGGATGTGAACTCGGGTCGTGACACATATTTATATTTATTTATAATAAATAATGTTATGGAATATTTACTAATATTGCTGTAGCCATATTTCAAAATGATTTTCTTTGTGTGGGGAGTTCGAGGACGATCTTAACTGTGAACTTAAAGGAGATGATGATAAATTACATATTCTTCGGTACTTTTTTCCTTTCGCTTGAAATACCTATGTCAGTCAACAAGTTTTTAAGTATAACGCCATTCCATTAAATCTCTGTTAAAAGACCCCGAAAGCTGTAAAAAGCAATAACTTTCATAAAATCTTTGCACAGCATAACAGGATAATTCTCAACAAAAAAAATCAACATATGCGCATAACGACTTCTGCCAGGGAACCTCTGTTATCAATGCAGTTAAACTTTTACATTTTTGTTTTAATTCAAGCAGCTGGTAGTTTTATCGTTGTTTCTTTGGCCGCATAGTTTGTATTTAATATTTTAACTAAGTCTAAGTTTCTGAAAAACTGCATCAGCATTTGTGTTGAAATTTTAGTGAAATTTTTGTGGATATATAATTGTGTATAAAAGAAAATTTTTTCCGTTCCTATTTTAATTGAGACTTTACGAAATATTTTCAGTTTCTTGTGCTCTTTGATCTAAAATATATTGTGTATAAATTATGCTATCACTGTATTTTCAAGGTCATTTAGTTGCTTTCTAGAGCTACTTAAAGGTTTACATTTTATTGATTGTCCCGTTATCTATTCTTCAGAGTTTTGCTGTAGAGAATAGCATAAAATTTGATAAAAAATTGGAGGCAATTTAATTTTTTATTATTAGTTAAAAAAACTATAACCCATTAAAAATACTAAACCAATTTTTTATACCTTTTGAATACATTTTTAAGAAGAAGTAATTTTGTTGACTTGGGCTTAGGACTTTCTTCTATCAAAATTTGTATTTAATTCCAGTACTTTTCGAATTGATGTGAAAATTTAATCTTTTAATTAAAGTACATTAATGTGATTGATAGAAACTAGAAATGTGTTAAAAATCAAATTTCTTTTATGAATTTACTTACTTTTATGAACTTACATACAAAAATTATGTTTATACTTCTTGGGTGTTTTGAAAGAAGCTAATCAGAGAGAACTCTCAATTGGGTCATTGCGAATAAAATTTATGTGATGCTCATGCAGCTTGTTGAGCTAGAGTTGCTATATTATGCTTATAAAACAGCTTCCGAGCATAATATAATAATATTTCTACTGAGTAGAATGCAGTTTTAGATTCGAGTTTAATTGTGTTAATATTAAAAACTGCTAAAGCTCATTTAATTTCAGATCAAAGTTAATAAAAAAGTTGAATAACATTTGCATTAGTTATAAGACTGCTTAATTTTTCGTCACTTTAAATGTTTGCTCATAACGGTTGAAAGACTCTCAATATCAAAACGTAACATTTAATATTAACAAGCTTTTATTATGTATAAATAACATCTTTCTAATATTAAAACTAAAGTGTACAATAAATTGTTTCGTTTCACCGAATACCAAACCAATAGCTGTTTTACGCAGCGTAGACATCTGTAGTCCGATCACAACATATTATATATCAATGATAATGGTGTGAATACAGCTAATTTTTGGGTTGGATGTCTGTTTAAAGCGACAATACACTCTAAGCGCTACTTACAGTGTTGTGGAATTTTTTTTTCCAATGTGGAAAATTTATTTTTTTGTTTACAAAAATCGGCCTTTATTTTAAGTAAATAAGGTAATCCTTTTTTATATTTTATACATATTACGCTAAAACAGTGGTAGCCTTGTAGATACTTTCATAGTTACTCGCATGTACTCGTATTATTAGCAGAAAAACACACAGTTGTTAACGTCCAAAGATCAACTAATTTGATCATCTTTACAGATATGTGAGCAAAGAGTCAACTGCATGTATATGTTTATCAAGAAAATTTTATAGTCTACACGACGAATTTTGTAATATATGTACATATATGTAAACGCATCGCAGCAGCTAAATTTTGTGTTCTATACTAATTAGTATCGGAATTTGAGATTTTAGGCTGTACTTTACAATGTAAGGTTAAAATATTTCCTCAAGTTATATTACGGTATGAAAAGTGTATCAAAAAATACTCTAGAGCTGTAAATATACCTTTTTTTAAAATACATCTTTTTGTTTTTGTTTGGTGCCAATATTTAAAGCTAGAAATTCTGGGCATTACTTCACCAGTATCCTAATTAAGGATTAACTTTTACTTAATCCGATTTTCAAATAGCTGAAACAGCGGAAACTAAAAAAAAACCCGGATATTTGCCAAAATTTTAAAAAGTTAGTCGGTTAAGCAAAGTTTTCTACATAGATATATTAAAAAAATTGTTGATAAAATAAAGATTATTAGAACAAAAATATAGACCCTTATTCAAAAGAAAACTTATACATAAAATTAGTTCTAGTTCTAACTGGCCATATAATATTTTTCAATGTCGTACAATTTATTTCTTTTTGAAGAGCCAAGTTATTTCATAAAACGAACAAAACTAAACAAAGGACTTACAACTGTTTGTTTAATAAAGCTGTATTATTTTTTTAGTACTCATGTGTATATACGAGAGCGAATTGATACAGAAGCTACCTAGGAAAAAACTTTTTTTCTAAAACCATTTATTTCTCAGCATAGTCACCTTTTAGCTCAATACTCTTAGTAAGCCGATATTCCAACTTTTTTATACCATCTGAATAATACGATTTTGAGAACCGCTTAAAAAACTCTTTAGTTTTGGTAATCACTTCTTAGTTTGGGTTGAATCTTTTTCCTGCGAGCCATTTTTTCAAATTTGGAGACAGGAAAAAGTCACTAGAAATTAAATCTGGACCATAAGGTGGATGACCGAACAATTCAAAGTATATTTCACCTAATTTTAGCATCCCATCTAATGCTATGTTAACCAGTGCGTTGTCCTGAAGAAAGAGCACTATTTATTCTTTAAATGTGTTCGTGTTTTCTTGATTGCATCAATCCATTGATCCAATAATGCACGATAGTACTTTCCTCTCATTGTGGATTCCTTTTCTAGATATTCGATGAGCAATATTCCGTGTGGGTTTCGGGAACAATATATCTAATCTCGTCAGAGCAAAGCCCATTGTAGTAACGATAGAATAAAGTAACGCACCCTACACTGCGTCGATGCTCCAGTGAGTCAATAGAGTTGGATACCTTACTGTCACCTATAAGCTTTTTCGCCCTCTCCTGCACACGGCCGAGTAACCCCAAAATAGACTTCGAAGCACTCTATACATGTGAACCACACATTTTCAACGCCAAAAAGCTTCGAATGATCTTTCTGTGTCGATTTACCAATGATATCTCAATTTTTGACATATATTCTCGTATCATCTTTTTATAAAACTTAATATTGATCATAACCTTTCAATTATTGTGCTTGTTAGACTTATAGAAACCAAAGCAGTAAGAATTTTTTTTAATTCTTCAGATTTTTTATAGCAGTTATCTATATACATTTTTTATAGCAGTTATCTACGAGTATATAAAAAAGGCTCCCCAAAATTTGTTTCTCTATTGTTAACTCGAAAAGCATTTTATGACGTTTGCATACAGTTAATAGCATTGCTTAGTACTTAGTAATTAAGTTCTCCAACCAAAATATTTTGCAGTGATAGTTTTACACTTCTAAAACTCTTTTATGGAAGATAGTTTCTTATGTGCTTTGACTTTGAATTATGTTTTCACATTCTTTGCGAAACGTTAAAGCTACGTTAAAATATGTGTTTTTGTAATTAAAATAAGAAAAATATTAAGTAAATATTAAGTTTTTGCTTTAAGGAATTCGGGTTATTCGATTTTCGAATAATACTTATTTTGAAAAGAACTCGCTTTAATAATCCCAAACAACCTATTAAAAACCGGTTGAATAATATCGATCACCCGACCATCTTCTTCTTCTAAATATATTTTATGACGTAGGCATCCGGTAAGATTTTGAGTAATTCTACTCGCAAAAGGTTAAACAGGGGATGCAAGTCTGTATGAAACTATATCAATTTTAAACCGATCTAACTGCATGCGTAAAGCTAAAAACTATACCTAATCAATAATAATACATCTTAACGCAGCCGCAGGCAAACGCTAGTTAAAAAAAAAATCTTTAAAGTAAGGGAACTCTTTGAATAATCGTACGTATAATTAACATATCAATGCACACATAATTCACACAATATTATTAATCATACGTAAGAAATTCAGCCAATAAACAATATATGTACATATGAATGTATACGCACATATACAGACTAAAAGATAAAATAGTGTTTCTCTATAGAGACACACTATTTTATCCTTTAGTCTTTTATATATAAAAGAAATATTCGCACACACACATTAAGAAAAAAATACACACTCCTAAGAAAAATCATAAAAGAAACAAGAACGGTTCTAAGTTTCTTGTTGTTCTTGCTTTCCCTTTAAGTTTCAAATATAATGAAAATTTATACGTTTAAGCAACAATCTAAACAACAAAATCTACTGAAATATAGAAAAACAGAACATTCAGAACAAGTACCGACGGGAATCTAATATTTGAAAGTAAGAAAATGGTTCTATTTTATTTTTAGCCAGGACAAAAAAGAAAAAAAAACAAAATCAAAATGAACGAATAAAATGTTTAAAAAAATCTCGTTACTTTTGGTTGGCTGCCAAGTTTTTCTTATAGCACACCTTAACCAGTTCATACATGCACACATATATACAAAGCCGTTTACCTATAAACGCAGCTACATAAAGCCAAGTTAGGAAATAAAATGAGAGAACAAGAATCTTCTTTATGAATGAACGAATTGCAAAAAAAAAAAAACATATGCTTATATATACCAATACATAGGTACGTTTATACGTAAATTTACTTAGGTAAGAAAATGAAATATGTATATGCATATAAACAAGAACACGTTAGAAAAATATAAACGTTACAACAAGCTACATTGTCTATGTACAATGTACACTCTCTTGTTATTGCTGGTTCTTCCATTTAAACAAAGAGTGAGAGAGCATGAGTTAACAAAGTTGAAGTACTCGCAGTACACCATATACATGCATTGCTGTTTGTGGTTTCTTTTTAACATTAACACAGTTATATAGCCAAATCATTATCAGTATTATCATTATCATTGTCATATTAATGATGATGTGAGGTGATGATAGAGGTGCATGTTCTGCATGAGTATTAATGCTTGAGTACGTGTTCGAAAAACTTTCCGAGTATTGGTGACGAAGAAAACCTGGTAACGAGAATATATATGTGTATACAAAACGTTCATACACAGTTGTTTAACGTTGGAAGCAGGTGCTGTGTTGTTGTTCTTATTATTGGCAGTATGTGTACAATATGCAAAAGTTGGCATGTGCACAATAGTTTTTATGTATTCATTTAGTAAGCTCCCTATATTCATGCTCTGACATACTAAAGTTTTGTCTATTTAAGAGAAATTTCATTTATCGTTATTAGACGTAAAAAAAATAACTATATTTTTACGATGGAAGGTATAAGTTGCGATTCTATTGTTTATTTTCAAAGAACTAAAATTTGTTATTCGATACGAGTAGATGCATTTAACTCGAAAATTTTTTGGAACTGTATCGCTGTACTTTATGTGAACAATATAAACTTATTATCAGTTTATGATTATTACACTTTAATAAAAAACAATCATGTACTTTGTTAATAACTGATTGCCTTGTGATAGTCAGAAATCGACCAGACAATAAATATTAATACATGGGATATATTAAAATAATAAAGGAAGAAATCGATATAGAAACGAATATCTTAGGTGCTAGAATGGGATTTTCATAATGACAAAGTTAAAAAATCAATCAGAAGTTATTTGCTTCAAAATTGAAGGTCTTGATTTGATATTATTCATCATAATTTAACGTTGGAGTTGAATGTTTTTTAACAAGTAATGAAACCCCTAAACTAAACAAAACTAATAAATTAGTGTGCTATTTACAGAACACAGGCTAGTGGCACGTATTGAAAATTTGTACGAAAAGCACTCAGAAAACTGAGTACACAAGTCGCTCAGTATTTAAGTGTGGAGCAATTCTACTCACGTAGAAACAGTTGTTATCGTGAATAAAAATACATTATTTTTGTGTTTTTTTTAGATCACACCATGCTTGTCATCTATGTAGATGGATCGCTAACTAGATGGAAATCAATCAATTTTCTTCTGAAAAGGTAATTAATTAATTGTGTAACTGTCGTAAGAAATTCTTCGCATATACGAGTAACTTATTTCATAACTTCTGACAGTAAACATATTTATTTCGATAGCAAAGACGAAAATCCTTTAAGGCATTTAAAATTTTACTTTTGATAAACAAAACTCCAAAACTTTTCTGCACAGATTTTTGCACACAACATGCTTTCACAATAAAGGTAGGTTCCCTCTAAATATAATATATAAAAAATCACGCATACACATACATACTCATTGCACAAACTTACACACATACACAAACGCAACTAAATACACTGTTGATTTCTTAGTGCTATCACAGCAACTGTAACACAGAACAAAAAGATGTTATTATATCTTGAAACTACATTTAGATATCAGCGCTTATACATATTTCTTTTTCTCTTGCAGCAGTAGTTGTTGTAAATACTGGTCCACAATAAAATTTTACTTAGGTATATACACCTTAAAGGTATGTACAATATACATATACACAAATACATTCACAAATACATACACAGCACATAAATGTATACACCTTCAAACCGAACCAAAAACAATTTCTATATAAGCGTGCTCAATACTCGTACATCACTAAAATATTCGTAACAACACTGTCGAAGAATTCATCAGCAACAACGAAAACAACAAGAATCTTAACAAAATTGCAAGTGTATTTGAAGCGCAAATTTGTTATTGGAGGTTGAGTTGAGTGGGCTTCGATGGCTATAAAAATATGCGGTTCACTATGCTTCCTCTAGCAAATATATTTTATGTTCTCATTTTGCAGGTAGATTAGTGGATGGATGGATGGATGAATGAATGGTTGGAAGCGTGAGGTATGAGAGTTGAATATGGTATATACACGTGCCACAACAAACTGCTTTGATTGCCATTAGAGCTTGAGGGTTTTCATCAAGACTTACTCTATGTTCAAACATCCACACTTATTCAAACCGTGGCTGCAACGAAAACAATACAATACTAGCTAGCCCAAAAAATTAAGAGATGGCAGAGCACATGCGCATTTTAATATATTTTTGGCCATGAGAGAACTCTCAGATACATTTTAGTTTATCTTAACGCTTTACATATATATCTGAAGAAAAAGAATTTATTGTTATTTATTGTTATTTATGTTGGAAAAAGAGATTTACTTAGCTTTAGAACAGTACAACAGACATTTTGCACATTTACTACGTGGCATTAGATACATTGAGCGTCTTTTGTGTTAAACAAGTAATATAAGAATATTATGCTCGTCCTTTCTGCATTACCAAGAAGGTTATACCACTTTTCTGGCTACATGAATCTTATGTTATTAATCTAATATTGTTTAGATATAATAACATTTTCCATTGTGCAAGCAACGGCAATTTATCTAATATATTTACCATAACAAATTTAGCAATAACTAACATTTGCTCTCTTTCCGTCCAAACTTTTGAAATTAAACTATTTCTGATGATTTTACTAACATGCTGTTAGATTTGTAATAAGCCTCCTTTAACAATACACATTTTTTGAAAAACAAAAATGGGCAAAACATCAATTTAACTTTTTCATTGTTCTTAAACATTCGATTGGTGAAATGATTGTCATAATTACTGCTAACGGCAATGAGAGCAACCGATGAAATGGTTGACATCACAGAGATGGAGTGTCATGGGGTCAAAAATGAAGTCACTTGTGATTGTATTGATGTTAATGTACATCAGAGCTATGACGGGTTTTCTGTGAGTGTATTGTAGGTGCTCATAGTCATCTAGATCATGATATAATTTCAAATTGCAATAATACCACATTTTTTTACAATAACTTATTATTCAGATTTACTTATATGCTACATGAGTGATTTTCTTTAATTTTTAACCGAAAACCGGGTTAGAAAAAAAAAACTGAATAACGGATCACTCTAACGTTTACTTATTCAATCGAGTTCAACTATACTTGCAAGTAGAAACGGTCCATAACTATAATAATGCAGTATGTAAGAGTTGAAACTGTGTAAATAGTAACTAGGCATATATTTTTTTTTTTTATTTGTTTGGTTTGTTTAACAAATGTGTGAATGTAAAATTGGAAAAAATAAAATAAAACTGTAGTTGCTGAAATAACGTTTGTTTACCAAACCAGATTTGCTTATAAAAGTCAGGACTTTTTCGAGCAAATTTAATCAACAATATCATCTCGTTATTGTGATACCTTACCGAATAGTGACAAGTACTGGAATTGAGTTTTAGTTAATTTTTTTATTTTTATTTTGAACGTGGCGATATGTGGTAAATCCAATTAAACACAAAATTGAATTATTTGGTTGAACGCCTAGGAAAAAAATAATTGGAACATTATTTTATTGTCACCAGACAATTTAACTTAAAATTATGAATTTATTAAGTTGAATGAGAAAAATTAAACTTGGCTGCAGGAAATTTTCCGTGCTATAATGATTCCATATTGCCTTTGCACAAAGTACATTTCTTTACGTGTGTCACGTTTGCGGAAATCTTATGAATATATGTTTATTTTTTTATTTTTTAGATCCAATCGAACATTTTCAATATAATATATGTATGTATATCTTTAAGCTTTGAGGGAAGCGGGAACCCGCAGACAAATCCCTCCTGAAGATTATAGAAAAAAAGACAAAAAGCTTCAGCGTAAAAATAAAGGCATCTAAAGTATTGATCTGAATTATTCACATCAAAAGACTGAAGAATTTCAATAGGCTAAGTATTAGATTTTAAAACACTTAATTTCTTTTAAGAAAAGATAAGAAAAAAATCTATCAACAAATAAGAAAACGATAAAAAAAAGTCAATTAATTATTATAAAACTTGAAGATAATAAATTAAATAGGTCAGATTAACCACAATAAAATATCAATGTCATACATCGTAATTAAAACAGAAACCAGCGAAAGATCTTTCAAAGAAGACCCGTCAATAAGTAATGGATATTATTTTTATATATTATACTATGTTAACGCAAAAATTATATTATGTTAATGCAAAATTGGCAAAACTAATCAATATTATTTTCAGTAGTTTATGAACTGTTCAAGCGGAAATTATGTAAAATCTTGGCAATTGATTGATAGTTACATAACAGTTTGAGTTGATGTTAGATCACTGTATGTTATTAACATAAACTTAATCGTACTGATGCCAAACATCTTAAACGATGAAAACAATATTTTCTGTTTTTTTTAATCTAATTGTCTATATATTGTTGACATGAATATTTAAAAATGCTCTATTTTGATAGCAATAATGTTAGAAAAATGTTAGCATTAGAAAAATTTATTTAAATTTATGGATTAATAAAGTAAATAAGTCTAAAGTATAACAGTTGAGAATAACGGTGAAATATCGCAATTATTAATAGGAATTTCACGTACTCTCAAACTAGAAGCGTAAAATTTAATAATTATTCCATAATTAAATTCTTCCAACAAAAGTATTGACATACTTACATAGTTAATTTCTCATTAATCGAATATTTTTCTTGTATCTCTAGTCACTAGTTAATCTGATTTGCACTGGGTTTTTTTTTTTGTACTGATCGCTTTGCAGTTTAATTAACAATTTTTTTTACTTCGAGGGTTCATTTATATATAAAAGTCTGCTAGTATGTATATTTTACAAGGTAGTTTCGTTCAGTAAATGAATTATATTTATGTTCTGTTTTTTTTTTTCATTCATTTATTTATTGAGTCTTCACAAAGTGAACTAACAATAAGTATTCAAATCTTAATACTAAATACATAAAATTAATTAAGTCCAGCCAATGCTAGACAAAAATGTTTTATTTTGCACGGTCAATATCGGTAAAATCACCTATTTAACGTTCTGGTGGTGGCAAGGCCTTCAAAATTAAGTATATTGCGTACAAGACGATTTGGATGAAGTTCCAATTTACTGATATACCTTGTCGCGTATTTTGAAAATTCGTCTTTTACAAGAGGAACACAGAGATCCTTATGAATTCGTGAGTTTTTTACGTACCATGGAGCGCGGTAATTGTTCGAAGAATTTTGTTTTGTCGCCTTTGAATTTTTTCAACGTTTGAAGCGGAGGCGGTGCCCCATAATTGAATTCCATAGCACCATATAGGCTTTACAATTTCGTTGTATTATAAAAGTTTGCAATCCAACTTCAATGTCGAATTTCTGCCCATAAGCCAATTCAGTTGCGCTGCTTTTATCTTTAACTGAATAACTTTCGCATCTATGTGAGACTTCCACGTTAACCTACGGTCGAGATGAATACCAAGGTACTGTAATGAAAAAAACACGTCTTCTTGGTTCGGTTGCTTTCTATATAATGCTCGTTTTCTATTTTTTCCAAGTCATTTGTCAATTCAATATTTGAATTATAAGTACATAGTAGCTTATAAATTAATATATGAAAAATTGACCTTACATATAGATGGCGTTATATTATAATACAGTTTAAGAACAAAACATAGAAGACATTGTAATACTTTGGAATTAGTACAAATAACAAATAGATATATACACATACATAACACATACATAAATAACTAGAACAATAGAACATTAAAACTCGGCCATCCTGATTTTTGATTGCCCTCAATCAAATTTATTATCTATCCATTTTCGTATTCGAGAAGCTTCTATTACTCCATCATATGGCAGCTGGGTAATTTGGCAGTTTTCTATATCTCGTATAACATATCGGTCATTGGGTAAAACTTTGTGAACTACGTAAGGGCCTCGAAAAATTTCGTTTAATTTCTTATTCTTCACAATGGTTGTGTCAATGTGACGAATGACAACAAAATCACCCGCTTCATAAGATTTTGCGGGCTTGCTTCTTTCTAAAAAATATTTCAGATTTCTCTGCTGCGATTTTAAAATAGCCTCCGATGCGTCAGTTCGAATTCGCTCCAAGTCACGGTTGCAATGATTTGAATTCTTCCTTTCTAAATATTCTGTCAAAAAATCTATGGTCGTACCACGCTGTTCAACACCAAATAATAATTTACTAGCATAGCGAACTCAATTTTTGTCAACATTTGCGACCAATTAGCGTGATTTAGTGGACTAGTTAATTTACTTAACATCATCCTTAGTACCCTGTTCACCCTTTCAACTTGTCAGTTTGCCTGTGCTGATGCTACCGCAATTCGAATATGAGTTACATTATTAGCCAGGAGATATGAACTAAACTCTGCTGAAGTAAAGCATGTACCCCGATCACTGATAATTCGTCTAGGCCTTGAATAATTCGTAAAATATTTATCTAAGCAAGCAATAACTTCCTTGGTGCTTGCCGATTTTACCGCAAATAGTTTAACAAATTTTGTGAAAGCATCTATTACAACTAAAATGTGCTTTCGCTGAGAAGTTATGGACGGAAGTGGGCCAAAATGATCAATATGTACCGTGTCAAAGGGCACTGGATTTTTAGGAATGTTGTACAAATTTTGTTCATGTATTCTAATTGGGGGTGAACACATAATACATCGCAGGCAGTTCTTTATAAAATTCTCAACATTTCTTTTCATATCCCTAAACCAGTAGTTTCTCCTTACTTCTTCGTATGTCTTCTCAATACCCATATGACAAACTCTTTCATGCACCAATCTAATAGCATTCTGCTCTAGTTCACAAGGGACCCACAATAACAAATTACCCCCATCAACTTTTCGGTACACTACACCATCTACTAACTTAAAATTATGTACTTCTTCCTTCTCTAAACGTAATCTCATCGCCACGATTTCTTCATCCCTATTTTGAGTGACTTGAATCATGAAATCTAGTTCTCCTTCGTCAGATACATTAATGGTTTTACATGGTATAACATTTGGTATATCAAGATCTTCGCGGTCGTCAGCAAGAACTTCAGCTGTGCCTTTGTTTCTATCATTATGAGAATTGGCCGTGTTGTTGTTATTATCAGCATGAATATCGGTATTACAGAGGATAGAAGACAGAAAACCTATATTTTTATGCATCGGTGTTATAATATCAGAAGAATTCATAGGGTTCAGAGCAAAGTCTATTCTTTCTGGATCCAAACAAATTCTGTGTGCTACATCGTTACGGCCGGTATTCGAAAATGTTTGTTCATGACATCTACTCAGTGCATCAGCATGGCCCATTGTTACGCCTCCCCTATGTAAAATCTTATAATCGTATAGCTCCATCTGCAGGGTCCACCTGGCAATCTTGGGACTAATATCTTTTTTATTTAAAGTGAGTGCAAGAGCATTGCAATCGGTGACTATTTTGAAAGGAATGCCTCTTAAGTAAACATCGAAGCGATTTAGAGCATAAATGATGGCCAACGTCTCAAGCTCAAAACTATGCATTCTAGATTCTGATGCCGTAGTAGCCTTAGAGAAAAAGAAAACGGGGTGTAACTTCCCATCCTTTTGTTTTTGTATTAACACAGCCCCAAATCCGACCTTACTAGCATCTGTATGTAATTCAGTTTCATTACGTGGGTCATACAGCGCTAAAACTGGAGGCGTAGTCAATTTTGCTCTCAACTCAAAAAAGGACTCTTACAAGACTCATCGAAATTAAAAATTTTACCATCTTTTAGCAAACGTTGCAGAGGGTGCACAATTTTCGCATAATCCCTAAGAAATTTCCGAAAATATGAAAATAGCCCAAGACACGACTGCAACTGTTTAAAATTTTTTGGTTGAGGATATTGAGCCAAAGCTCGTAGATGTAAATCATTAGGACGTATACCATTCTCATTAACCGTGTATCCTAGGTAGTCTAAACTCTCATAAGCAAAATTGCATTTTTTTAGATTTAACTCCAGTCCTAACTCAGCTAACCGTTGTAAAACTTCAGTTAATATACTGCAATGTGTTTCAAAAGTAAGCGTTGCTATTGATATATCATCCAAGTAAACGATTATTTTCCCTGATTCGATTAAATCTCGCAAACCGCAATAGATATACCTCTGAAAAACCGCAGGCGCATTCTTCAAGCCAAATGGCATACAATTATATTCGTATTGGCCATCGGGTGTTACAAACGATGTATATTTTTTCGAATCTTCGTCTAATTTTACGTGAAAAAACCCATTTTTCAAATCCAAAGTAGAAAAATATTTTTTACCTCCTAAATATTCCATACATGATTCGATAAGAGGTAGCGGAAAATTATCGCGTAAAGTGATTTTGTTCAATGCTCGATAATCCACACATTTCCGATAACTCGAATTCTGACTCTAATTGTCGCTCAAATATTTTAATTTTTATTCATATTTATTCTCGAAATTCACCGATTTGTCCATAAAACATAAACTAATATTAAATGCAGAAAGAAAATTTCGGCCCAGCAGTAAAGGAATGGGTAAAGTTTCATCAGAAACAACGAGTAAATCAATTACACGTGCTTGATTTCCGAAAAAAATTTCACATTTCAATTTTCCGAAAGTACTTATATTCGATCCACCAAGACCGCGAAATTCAGTTTGCGTTACTAATTTATTAATGTTAAAAGGCACTTCAGATTCGCGTACCAAATTTACCGGGCTGCCAGTATCAAAAATAGATAGAATTGTTTTTAAATCACTATGCTGTTTGCTATATGAATTAATAAATCTTAAACATACCATATTAATAAAATTAATGGAATCTACATCTTCATCAGTAAAGTCACGTTCAGCCACTGTAGCAACTGTTGTTTTCAATCTTTGTATGCGTTTGATATTATTACACGACTTGCGATCATGTCCGACTTGCCAACAGTTAAAGCAAACGCCAACAGGGCGTTCTTCGTAAGGACATTGAGGTTTTATATGCCCACTTCGAGAGCAATTGTAGCAACGAGTTCCCTCACTGATTGTTTTCGGTACGACCGGCTTCGAATACATTTTATTATTTGTGAAGCTGTCATCACCACCTCTTACACTTCTTCGCTGTTCATACATATGAACGGCATTCTTTATGTCATCCATACTCCTAGCGGCAGCAAAAAGAATAAAGTCCGAAACACGCCCCTGCAAATCTTCTTGTACAAATGCTACTAGCTCAAAATCAGTCACGTCGCTGCGTATTGTAATGGACTCCATCTCCATAACGTATCGGCGGACACTCTCATCTATCTGCTTTGTTCGCCGGCGCAAAGTATTATAAATTTCTTGGCGGCTAACTGCATGCCCAAATTCTTTAATTAGTTTCGCCTTAAGTTCTGTATATGTCATTGCGCCTCTCCCAAGTATCAAACGGGCTGAACCTGTTAAAGAATTTCTCAACGTTAAAAATTTTAACAGTTCGTCGGCTTTCATATGCTCTAAAACTTCTTCGAGATTTCGGAAAAACTCCATAACTCCAAATGCTCTATCGTCTCCGCTAAATTTTAGTATCGCATGTTCAATTTCTTGAAAATTAGCCTTACGATCTGGCGCTATTGGTACCGCACTATTCTTCATTACTTCTATTTCTTTGCGCAGGCGTAAAACTTCGTGACGGCGGCGCAAGATTTCAAATTCTTCATCCAGCTTTTCTTGTTGTGTTTTTGCGTCTAAAACAGGGTTTAAAATATTAGCTGGTAGTGCGGCGGTAGTAGTTTTTGTAGCGACGGCATCAAGGTTTAAGTTTTCCCCTACATGAGTAGGTGCGGTAGCAAATGGTGCTGACGGAGGATTCATTGCGTAGGTGTTTCTATCTAAACTAGTAGCAGCTGTTGAAGTTGATGCATCTATATCCATAATTTCCTCTTCATCTTTTCCGTACCCCGTTCCATTATTGGTACCATCCCTTACAGCAGCTTCAATGTCAATGATATTCGGGTTTTCATTCAAAGCGATTTCCAAAATCTCTCGATGATCGGCAAAAATTCGGCGAAGTGCATCGGTGGAGTATTTAGTCGAAATTGGTACTCCGGCATATTTTAATGAATCAAGCAGTTGTCTTCTGTTAAGTGTTGACTCCATCGAAAAGAAAAAAAAAATATATATTTGAGGTTGATCCCACTTCTGACGTTGTAATGAAAAAACACGTCTTCTTGGTTCGGTTGCTTTCTATATAATGCTCGTTTTCTATTTTTTCCAAGTCATTTGTCAATTCAATATTTGAATTATAAGTACATAGTAGCTTATAAATTAATATATGAAAAATTAACCTTACATATAGATGGCGTTATATTATAATACAGTTTAAGAACAAAACATAGAAGACATTGTAATACTTTAGAATTAGTACAAATAACAAATAGATATATACACATACATAACACATACATAAATAACTAGAACAATAGAACATTAAAGTACTTGACTTCATTTTGCTGCGGAATAGGTGAATTGTTAATTTGGATAGCTGAACATGTTTGTTTACGCAATGTGAATGTAACGTGAGTACACTTTTGTTCATTAACTTTAATTTTCCAAAGTTTTAACCATTTCTCTAATATTGAAATATACTCTTGCAAATTTCGGGAAGCTAATTGATGGTTTTCATGTACGCTGCAGAATGCTGTATCGTCTGCAAAAGTTGAAGTGTGGATTCCGGGTGTCGTTGGCATGTCAGAGGCGTAAATCAAATATAAAGTAGGCCCCAGTATGCTGCCTTGGGGAACTCCTGCCTCGATTGGCTGAGTTGGGCTTATAAAGTCGCCTTCTCTGATAACAAACTTCCGCCCACATAAGTAGCTTTCCAGAAGCTTGTGTGTATTTGCAGGCAAGTTCAACTTTATTTTGTGTATCAAGCCCTCGTGCCACACTTTATCAAAAGCTTGAGAAATGTCAATGAATAGAGCTGAGCAATACTTCTTCTCCTCAAAGGTCAGTCTTATGACATTGACTAGTCTGTGCGTTTGTTCTATTGTGCTGTGTTTAGCCCGAAAGCCAAATTGATGATCAGGGATGCATCCCACATTGTGCAACATTGGACTCAACTTTGCCATTAACAATTTTTCGAACAATTTTGAAATTGTTGGCAGTAGACTTATTGGTCTGTATGATTCTACTTTAGTGGGATCTTTCCCTGGTTTGGGTATCATAGTAATCATGGACTTCCACTCTGCAGGATAATACTCGAGACGTAAAATAGCTTTAAAAATAAACAGAAGAATTCTACGAGCTACACGAGGTAGCTGCTCAAGCATTTTACCAGTAATTTTATCAATACCTGGAGCTTTCCTGGGGTTTGTGTTACGAATAACATTTTCAACATATTTATGTTCTTAAGATTATTCCCTGGAATATAATAAATGGAGAAATAATAATGGCAGCTTAAACCAAACATGCTTTGATTTCTGATATACTGTTTGTGTAGGGTAGAGGACTTTGGGATCGTAACGACAATTTGCTGCCAATGAAGTTATGATCACGGTTGGGAGGGGAAAAGGTGTGTAACATCAATCACACCATTGTCAACATCTTGAAAATAGAATTCAACCTTAAGTGACAGCCAGATATGTGTATGTGCTACTTTTTTCTGGTATGGAAAAATTCATTTTTTTTATTCATATGACTACAAATTTTTTTGTCGAAAGCTAAAATAATTTGTTTTAGTTAAAGATTTTTAAAATTTAATATATATTTATCAAGTAAGCAACTATGGATGATTCAAAAGAATATAATTTATAAAAAACATTATATTCTGTATAAGAAATGTTGTAAAAATTTCATTCCAATATTTTTCTCTTGCTTGTGCTTCACTCTAAGAATCAGATGGCATTTTTCACAGAAATGGTAATTATAAAATATTTGGTGCAGAAAAGAACGCCACCGAACGATAACTGAAAGTAAAAACTAATGGGGCCTTTACAATTGGCAACAACCAATTGAAAACTAATATTCAATTGTTAAAGTATGCATAACAAAATAACTGGACTGTAGTATTAAAGTAAACGAGTTTAGCGAATTAAAACACCACTCCAATTGACGACTATATAGATGCCGGAATAGATTTGCATGCTGCAGCAAACTCATTTATGCACGCCGACGTTAACTGAAAGTTAGCTACCGTTGTTTGCTACAGTATGTACGAGTACATACCTATACTTATATATGATATATGTATGTAATATACATGCATATGTATTAAAAATTAAATAGCCTCCTCAACGTTGATCAGTGTTGTCAGATCAGAAGATTTATCTTTTTTGCTGGTTTTTTGAGATGTAAAAAAGATTTTTTTATGAACAAGTTTTTTAGAAAAAATGTGTAACTATCATTTTTATATTTTTCAAACAAAATAGAACCAAAACCTAACGTGTTTTTTTTTTTTTTTTTGCTCAAATTACTCAAAAAATATATAAAAAATTTCTAAAAATTCTTGTTCTCTGTCTGTGAACAACAAAAAATTATTAACATGGATACGTTATCCATGTTAATAATTTTTTATACCCAATTATATTTTTTTTTTTTTTTTTTTTTGTATTAATTATGATTAGTCGAACTTTGTTGTTTTTATATTTATTTACAGATTTATTATAATTTATATTACAATAAACTATATTTTATAAAGCACTAGCAACTGGGGCCTAGAGCTTTGTTATAAGTAAACTCCTATTACTATTATTAGAATTTTCGTATTAAAACTCTCGCTTATGCCAATTTTACACATTCTATATTTCACAGCGGATTTTCTAGATTTAGGACCAACTGTAATTGGCTCATGTTTGCCAAAATTACCAAATTACAGACGGTTTACAAATTTCGCTTTCACACTTGCGTATTAAGTTGCATCTGACATAACATCAAATACTTCACAACATTAAAATTAGTACACAAAAAATTGTTATACAAGTGAATCTTGGACGATGACAAGTTGCGTAAAAATATGTGAGTTTCGGGAATAAGATCGCTAATCTTGTTAGAGCTAAATCCATTGCAGTCGTGATAAAACAGAGAAATACAACCCGGACTACAGCCAATACAGTTGAAATTGCCTTCGTCAGCAATAAGTTTATCCGCTCTCTCTATACACGGCCGAATAACCCTAAAATAGACTTTGAGTCACTGGCCTAACCATGACAGTTGTATTCCATTTTCTGTGGGATATAGGTAGTATAAATAATAAGAAGAGTGGATGGAGTGAATTACGTTTTACACCGAGACTAGGGTGGTAGATTCATTCCCTTTTTTTCAAAACTGGTTACCGCTTTTTTATTAACAAATTTGTTAGGACAATAGTACTTGAAATCAAAAAACAACATAGTTTGCAATATGAAAAAAAAAACTTAAGAGCTATTTAATAAATCTGTTTTTTGTTTTAATTTAAGCATTTGCCACTCACCAATAAAGGCTCACGAACACAAAAAAACATGTCACATGTACAGTGGTGGACATGTAATTAAAACATAAATGTAATCTCTCATATATTCGGTATTTTATATGACCTATTCTTATTGCAATGGAAATTTTCCACAGCAAATATAAGTTAGATCTCTCTTGTACTTGGTCCATTCTTTATATTCACCTTCTGTTCAGCTGTTTTAAAAAGTAAGTCATTATAAAGAGAAAAGGTTTTCAGTTCTGCTATATAAATAACATTATTTTAATATCTAATTAAATTTTTTGTGAAAACTTGTAGGAAAGTATATTTTAAATGATATCAGCAAAACTGTATACCAATATTAGTCACTAGTTATGGCAAGAAGACAAAGTTGCTCCGAAGAAGAAAGGATGGTAATCATTAATCTCAGAGGCTTCGTGAAGATGGTGAATGAATTTTCTCAATTACTTGGTTGCTCTAGAGGAAAAATTTATAATGTAATGAATAATTTTGATAGCCTTGGGAGCTTAAATATACCAAGAGCCTCTAAACTTTATAAAACCACAGCCAGATACGATAAAATAGTCATGAGGGCCTCTAAAGCTGACCGATTTAAAAGTTCTAAACAGTGAAAAGTTGAATTATCTTATGATATCCGTATATTATCTAGAACTAGTAAACGATGGCTAAGTGAATGGGCCTTAAGTGAATGAGCACATGCAAATATGCTCTCTAAAGTTCAGGAAGGGGTTGATTGTCGTCCAGTTTCAGTCGGTCATTCTTTAAAAGCGTTGAAATTGTTGGGCAAAGATTATTCTTTATTCTCTTGAGGAAAACGAGAATTGGGTTTTTCATATTTTTATAAAAAACTTTATTTGCTGTAGCTCTAACGCGAGAAAATTACAAAACTATTTTGTATTTTCTATTGTTTTGTATTTTCTATTGTCCGATGTTATGTGCTGCTTGCTATCATACGAACGTAAGGACGATCGCATACTGCCACACCATTTTGTAAAAAAAGCACTTACAAAACAGGATACAGATGTCGGACATCGCTGGCATGCTGGCGTACAGCTCCGGCTAGGGCTCGCCGTCTTGGGGTGGTTCTTGTCCTTCATCCGATGCTTCCGTGGTTACAACAACAACAAAAAATCATGCCAGCTAAAACGTCTTACGACGGACACAAAATATAAAATTTATGAGGCCCGAAAGCGAGAATGCGTATACTTACTTAAACAAAATCAATTAATCATAGCAAACTAAAATGTTAACTATTAATTTGGTTAATTTTTGTTGAACTTTTATAATTTTTTTTTTTTAAATTAAAAATTGTTTGGTTTGTACATATGTACATCAGGTTTTTAGTTCAAGTTTTTTCTTTCTTAAGTTTTTTTCTTAAGAAGGATTTTTTTTACAATACAAATTTGCTGTGATCAATAATTATTGATTGAAGAAGAGAAGAAAAATAATAATCAAATCTTTAGCTGGGGGACAACTAGCTGTGTCGTAGTCGCTACACTACTCATCAGCACCCACTGGGATTTGAACTCGGGTCATGACGTATCATGATCTACTGCTTTAACCACTAAGCCACCGAGCATTTAAGTATTTTCTATCTATATTCATCTCATATTGAATCACATATGCATTTTGTTAATTGCCCACATTGTTTGTACAGCGTTTGCTGTCTCAGAACTAGCGGTATTTATTTTATTTATTAACATACATATTTTTGTATTTTAATATTCTCCGGACCCAGAGATGTATATATTAATTTGGTTAATTTTTGTTGAACTTTTATAATTTTTTAATTTAAAAATTGTTTGGTTTGTACATATGTACATCAGGTTTTTAGTTCAAGTTGTCCCCCAGCTAAAGATTTGATTATTATTTTTCTTGTCTTCTTCAATCAATAATTATTGATCACAGCAAATTTGTATTGTAAAAAAAATCCTTCTTAAGAAAAAAACTTAAGAAAGAAAAAACTTGAAATAAAATGTTAACTGTTGGGCTACTGGCCACACACTGTTCAACCCCTTCAAACTACTACCAGGTGTCCGGTAGCTTCGGCAGCCCTCCCTCTGAAAACTCACTATGGTTTGTGGCCGTGTCAATATATTTTTAAACCATCCCCTAAATCCGTCTATGTGACTTACCTTTCGCCTTCTGTTATCCCCTCATAATTAGCTTGACTTAATCCATCATAAGACTAGAACGCACGCTTAAAATTTCTTTTCATATTACATTATAAAGATTTTATTTGAATTATAGATCTTATTTTAATAAATAAAACTATTATTAATGAAAACGTTAATTAATACAAATATTATAGCTGATAATTAAGCTAATGGTAAGGTAATTCACTGACTTTATTATTTACAACTTGGAATGCCGTAACAAAAATGGATATCACCAAAACTGACGAGCCTTAAAGTTTCCAACGAATCGGTAGACTCTCTTAACTTTAAGCACCATAAAAGGTTAATGCTAAATACAGTAAAGTGGCTAGTCCGAGATTATAGGAAAACCAAAAGTGGTTCTTAAAACTTTGATCAAATTAATGAGCTTCCGCACGCATATATGTATATTTTTTTTGTATGGGAATACGGTAACCTCAACTAACCGGGCAAATACCCTCAATACTCTAATATTGCGCCTAAAAGTGTGCTCAGTTTCAAGGCCTAATCGCGCTTAAGAATTATGCGCTCTAATAAAAATGCATGGAGGTATATTGCTAACCAAAAATATGAAAAATATAAATATATGTTAAGAGTATGTCGTCCGTGTTTGGTCAGTCTTTCTTATCTTAAGTCTTGGCAAAATACCTGAGCACCTTACTGATGACGATATAAAACTACAGTCTGCTCCCCTCTACGACACGTTGCTTCCGGCTGGTAGTAGGGCTGGGTTGTAGGCTACTTGTTGGTGGAACTCGCTTGGTTGCTTTGGTGTTTGGTAGTTCGGTAGTCTCTGCAAACTGCAGCTCTCCCTTAGCTTTGACTGTGAATCTTGATGATGTTTGGTACTGGATGAAAACATTGGTATTCGTTGAAAATTGTATTTTGTTAAAATTTGTTTTATGTTGAAATTTGTGTTTGTTAGAATCTTTGAAAATTTGTATTTTGTCGAAACTGGTTACGTTTTGTTGAAATTGATATGTGGAAAATTTGTATTCTGTTGAAATTTGTATTATGGTGAAATTTGCGTCTGGTTAAAATTTATCACTTTTGTGTAAGTTTGTTGAAACTGTTTTTATCTTTGTTGAAATTTCTTACTTGTTGGAAATCTGTATTTCTGTTGAACTTTGACACCTTTGCCGAAAATATTTTTTATCTTTGTTGGAGATGTTTTTATTTGTGGAACTTGTAGCTTGTTGAAAATGTTTTTCATATGTGGAATATATGTATTTTGTTGAAATTCATATTGTTTTGAACTTTTGTCACTTTTGATGAAAATTTTTTTATTGGTGAACAGTTTTTACTTGTTAGAATCTTAGAAAATTTGTACTTTTGTTGAAAATTGTATATTGTTGAAATCCGTATTTTTTTATTTTGCAATGAGCCACTTTTGTGAAAAGGTTTGTATATGTGGAAAATTTTCATTTTGTTGAAATTCGTATTTTTTTATTTTGCAATGTGCCACTTTTGTTGAAAATTTTTGTATATGTGGAAAAAAATGTAGTTTGTTGAAATTTGTATTTTGTATTTTGTTTTTTTTTTTTTTTTTTTTTTTTTGAAACTTGGTCACTTCTGTTGAAAAATGTTTTAGTTTGTTGAAATCTGTACTTGTCAGGAACTTTGAAAATTTGTAATTTTGTTGAAATGTGTCACTTGTTAGAAACGTGGAAATTTTGTATTTGGTTGCATCTTAGTTGACAAAGCCCCATTTGTTGAAATTTTTATTTGTTGGGCCGTCTGAAACTTTATTCTTTATTGCACTCAATCACTTTTTACTGATATTTTACTCGATCGTGTATTGTAGATATTTTTTCTTGGCTATCAAGCTTCTCGGCGCCGGTTTTCGTCCATCTTTTTTTTCTTGCTAGTTTGACATAAATTCTGGTAGAATATTTCTCGAAACTTCTATATTACCACACTTTTTCTTCTTCTTTCGTATCACTCATTCCGCGCTAATAGCCAACGTCTTATCTGCCTTGCCAGATCGGCGCTTAATCATAACAGGGCGCACACGACACCGAATTTAAAAATCAATCAACATGTGTTTGAAAAAAATACTAATTTCTAAAAGTAAAATTAGTATCTCAGCACAAGTGGATTTCCTACACTCTTAACGAATGAATAAAAGTTTGGTCTTCGTACCACTGCTTGTGAATAAAACTTTTCACACCTAAATACCCTGGCATACGAAAACCTTATCAGTATCTGGGGGGTGGTTACCCTCTATTGTGATGCGTAAGCAAGTCCGATGTGAAAGGTAGATTCGATAAGAGTATAATTTGGTATTCTATGCTGTCTGCCCAAACTTTTTCGCGAAATAGTTTAAAAATTATGTGACACAGGTATCACAAATTAAAATTAAATTATTAATTTTTCTTTATCCTAATTTTTCGACCTTTTTCTTAAATTAAGTTGGGATGATCTACAAGCTTGAGGTCTTTTTTATAAAAATTTTTTAAAAAAATTTTTTATTTAATTCAATATTTCGACTTCTTCAGGAAAATTTTTTTGATTATAAATTATAAAAATAAAGTAATAAATTAGCATATTAAGGAATCTATTATTATGTTAATAACATTATGTTAAAAATGTTTTTTGTGTATTTTAATTTTTTGTGACACTTTATGTAGAATGTATTTATGTATGTATGTTAATATTATTTTCATTTCCTATCACATAATTTATAATCAAAAAAATTTTCCTGAAGGAAGACGAAATATTGAATTAAATAAAAATTTTTTTTTAATTTTTATAAAAAAGACCCCAAGCTTGAAGATCATTACAACTTAATTAATTTATTAAATGATAAAATAAAATGTGCGAAAGGGAAAATTAAATGCGAAAAGAAAATACGCAGACGCAATACAGGGTACCAATTCCTCGATATTTCTTTCGCATCGTAATAGAGAGTAAATCCCCTGGGCTTTTGTTTGAAAGCCAAACATTAAACACTTAATCCCTGGACCTGATTGCATTTTTGTATGCCTGGTTAAAACAAGACATCGTTTTTAGTTTAATTGATTTAATTAATTTGTTTGGAGATGAATGTTTTCATCCAAACAAGGTGATATTTACGACCATTTTTGCCGAAGCATTTATATCATTATTATGAAAACAAAAAATCCAATTAAAATCTTCGTAAAATATATTAACTGCATTTTTATTGACATGAAGAATGTTCGACCTCACCAGCTAAGTATATACAGAAAGCAAATATATTGAGCTTATATATATTAGCTCAACGAGTATTTTCTAAAATATATTTTGAACGTTTTATAGCTGCTTTAGAAACATTTCAAAGTTCTGAGAATGAAAAGGAGGCAGAAATGGTGCAATGATCCGAATTGCGAAGAGGTGTACTAACGCTGACTTTCTATTTTGGAGGGTGCTAAGTCAGAAATATGAATATGCGTTGCCTCATTGACTATTTGTGCAAGCTGCAAATAACTCAACATATTGACCTTCTGGGCTTGTATGACTTCAAGAAGGATATCAGGATAAGGCTTAAACATTAAAATAACCAGCAACAACGATTTCACTAATCGGAAAACTTTCCCGGATCTTCAATATTGAATCCGAGAGGGAATTTGAAATCTTTTTTAATTTACTGGCTTTAACAACCAGGCTTGGCTTGTTTTTGAAACTCAAATGATGCTGAGCCGTAAAAATTGATTGATGAAAGAACTGTTTGGTTATAATTAAGTTCTTCTTTTGGCTAACTAGTCCCAATCCTAGATCTACTTCTATGAGACTTTTGTCTGTCATTGGCTGTATATATATAACTTTTTGTGTTTAGTATTAATATTTGAATGCTTACTGCTCACATTGTAAAAATTCAATAAATAAATAAAAGCTAAAAAAAAATCTCTATCGACCAGCGTTTGATACTGATTTAAAATCACTTTAATAATCAACCAACCAACATTTATTCATAATTAAATATTCTCAAACGTTTTTTTCAAATATTTTTTCAAAGGATTGTAATGAAATGTAAAACACAAATGATTCGAAGACTCGAATTTCGTTTCACGAAAGACTCGAATTGTTCTGTTTCTATGTATATTAATGATAAATAGTTGAACTTATTGAATATTTCTAACATTATAGAAATACTCGTAGTGGGTGCTGATGAGTATCGTAAAGACTGAAAAACAGCTAGTTATCCCCCAGCTTAGTGTATTCCATTATTTTTTTCTGTCTTCTTTGATCAAGAGTTATTGATCGTGGCAATTATTGTTATAATTAAAAATAAAAATAATTCTTGGTGAAAGCCACCAATAATTATATAATACTAGAAATTACGTGAAATCACTTTCACGTTTTCATATTTTTATGCACGTGTGCAATCTAATTTAGCGTCAAGCATAATTTACCTGTAAAAAATCCTTATGTACGTACAAAATGTATGAGACCATCACAAATAGCGCGGTTTCAACGCCTTGCAATTATAAAATCCAATTTTGATAGAGCGTAAGAGAAAAAGCATTTCTCTCTCTCTCTCTCTCTCTCTCTCTATCACTCTCCCTCAGTAAAGTTAGTTTCAACACAAATGTACCCAGTGAACTTTTTGTCACATACATCTTCGATCTAAGATCATTGACAATGTAAGCGTGACCCATCCGAAGTCTGTATACAATTCCTACTTACATTTACACAGCGATGGCCTAGGCCGTGAGATGCATCCAACACTGTATACATTGTAAGCGAAGATTGGATGAGTTCAAAACTATATTATTAGCATTTCTTTTCTACTTTGTTTCTTCTGTACATTTAATTTAACATAATGAGTAGAAAGAGAATAATCTGAATCGAATGCTAGTTTTTTGTTGTCCTTAACATGTTTATTTTGATTTTTTCTGTTGACGCAATCGCTTACAATCGGATGCTTTGCAAATTGTAATAAGTTGTGGACTGCTGGGTTATTACAATTTGCAAAGCATCCGATTGTAAGCGATTGTGTCAACAGAAAAAATCAAAATAAACATGTTAAGGACAACAAAAAACTAGCATTCGATTCAGATTATTCTCTTTCTACTCATTATGTTAAATTAAATGTACAGAAGAAACAAAGTAGAAAAGAAATGCTAATAATATAGTTTTGAACTCATCCAATCTTCGCTTACAATGTATACAGTGTTGGATGCATCTCACGGCCTAGGCCATCGCTGTGTAAATGTAAGTAGGAATTGTATACAGACTTCGGATGGGTCACGCTTACATTGTCAATGATCTTAGATCGAAGATGTATGTGACAAAAAGTTCACTGGGTAACTACCTATTTGTAAGTTTGAGTCCAACTTCAGTCAAGAAGAAGGATTATTTTTTAATTATAACAATAATTGCTGTGAAACAATAAGAGCAAAGAAGAAAATAATCCTTCTTCTTGACTGAAGTTGGACTCGAACTCACAACTAGTTAGTTAATATGGTATATATGTATATAACTAAAATGTTCACTAATTAGTGATTTACATACAAATGTAACTTATTTTTGCGGCAATAAGTAATCTCACTTTAGGTGCTTTCATACTAATTTAGCGTCTTTACTACTATTTATTTCTATTTAGCGATTTTTATTAAGCAAGGTTAGTTAATAATACTCTACATGGCAATAAGTTAGCGATCTTGTTTAAGTTACTTACTACAACGCAAAGCCTTAAATAGCGTTGCGTTTTATGCCCTAAAAGCACAACCTGAATTAGGGCGTAAGGCGTAATTGGGCCGTAATTGTTGCTTTGAAATTTAGGTTGTGTTGTTATTCATTACCAAGTATTGCTCACATAAATTTTATATTTTCCACAAACAAACCTAATTGATTAATATTTTTCTAATTTTTAAAACTTTCATTTCATTGACTTTCATCGTTATTTGCTGTTGACCTTCGCATTAATTGTTTACATTTATTTTTTTGCTCAACGGCTGTCACTTTTGTTTTAACCTAGAGAATTATCTCAAACTCAAATTAACAAAATATCATATTTATATTCAAATGATTCAAACCATTGAAAAAGGCTTGATATCAAATGCTAGTCATATATCAAAGGTTTGACTTGCTGTTTGTTGGGATAATGGTGCTTAAATATGTCTGCATATATATTTACTCGTACATATGTGATGTTTCAAAGCCAGCTGATTACAGGTGACACTTTACTTAAACTCCTAATAAGGACTTTCAATATTTAATTCTTTTAAAGCTGCTTCGACTTAAAACCAGGTTTAATTTTGAATATAGTTTATTAATAAAAGATGTTAAAATTAATGTTGTTTTTAAAAAGAATTGACTGTTGTCTTGACCTGTATTTCTGGTCCATTATCTTTTCTTCATTTTGTACATTTATGCAAAATTTATTTATTTGCTTATTTATGTCTATGAAGAATAACTCCTTACAGGCAAATACTATATACATATGTATACGCATATGAGAATAAAAAAAAATAAAAAATTTATGAATAATAGAAAAAATAGCTATTTACTTGAATTACAAAAATTTATAGCTCGGTGGATGAGTTGGTTAAGCGGCCGTATTAAAAATACATCATGTTCACATGGTGCCGAGTTCGAATCCCAGTGTTTGCTGATGAGTAGTGTAGCGACTACGAAACAGCTAGTTGTCCCCCAGCTAATGGTATTCAATTATTTTTTCTGTTCTTCTTTGGTCTTATTGTTTCACAGCAATTATCGTTATAATTAAAAATAATCCTTCTTCTTGACTGAAATTGGACTCGAACTCACAACTAATTAGTTAATATCGTACATATGTAATAGAAAAAATTTTTAATTACTGGAAATTTATTCTAAGACTATACTAGGAAACATCAAAATTTAGTTTGGACAGCAGATTTCCAGAGCTTCGCAGAGCTGTTAATCAATTTGAAGACAAAAATCACATATAACATTTTTCTACGACTTCTCAAAGAAGGCAGCTTTATTTGTTGTAGTCTGAACTCATAGCATGGTAAGTTGGCTACAGTGTTCGGGTAGATATTGCGTAGGATGAAAAGAATTGGTTTTGGATAGACTCAATTCGATCTCTGTGTACATTATAAAAAGGGTACCATATAAACGAGCCATATTCCAGTATTGGCCTGATTAAAGATGTATGCAATTGATTTATAACAATGAAATCAGCAAATTTTTTAAACCAGCGCTTTACAAAGCCAAGCGCTCCTCTAGCTTTACTTGAGCAAAAAAAATGTGTTGGTTGAATGTAAGTTTTCTATCAAATAAAAATCCCAGATCCAGAAATTCTTCAACTGTGTCTAATACGTGAGCTCTAAGTCCAAAATCTTTATGACGGTAGATTTTCTTCTCAAGAAATTGATTGATGTCAAAAATTTTGTGATAGTTGCCCCAGTGCTCTTAAAACAAAATTTTTTATTTTTCTGTTAAACAATTTCTTAAAGACTACTTTTTTTCTTTATACATACATAAAAAAGTTTATTCCTTAATGCCTTAAAATAAAAAAGTTTTAATTTCATAAAAATATTTGAAGTTTAACCATAAAATTCCTGTTCTTTTCCTTCTTTGCAGTAAATAATCCCATCCTGTACGGCTTTTCTCACTCCGCATCTTTACATCATATTTTAATCATTAAGAAAGTTTTCGTCTTTTTTAATTCTATTGTTCACTTATTTTTAAATTTGTTTTTCATTTTCCGTTCATTTTCGTCATCTTGTCATGTATGATTCATGTTTTATCTTGTTTTTTCTTCCCATTCTTTAATTCGTTTTAATATTTTTCCAACACTAAAAGTTTTTAATTTCTTATGCAATTTTTTTATAACATTTTTTTTTCATTACCTTTTGTCCAGTTTTTCCGTTGTTGTTGTGATTTAATCTTAAATAATATTTATTCGGTTTTTTTTTTCTTCAAATAATCACTTAACGAAAGTGGTGGAATTTATTCGCTTGGAAACTTTGTTGCTGTGTCTTCTGTGGCCTGTCCACGTTAAAACATTTCACTTTGTTTTAAAAGTGTAATTTTTCATAAACGTCTTATGACAGGCATGTCGCGTAAGAAGAAAACGGAAAAAATGAAAAGGTATATTGTGCTTTAAAAGTGCATGCTTGAGTGAAGATTGAAATTTACATTTATTATAATATATAAAAATAAAGGTATTATGTAAAAAGAAAATTATAAATACACTAAAGAATTATTTTAAAGCCTTTTAATACCTAAGTTTCAGATTTGTAGTGAAATGTTTCAGTGGATATCCAGATATCCAAACAAATAAATAAATTCATTGAAAAAATGCAAGGAATATGTTTCATCCAGTCGTTTCAACTGAATAAAGAGAAACGATTTTGCTTATCCTGTTGGTATTTTAGGTTAGACAGTTCTTCTAGGCAGTAACTCCAAGAAGATGAAGCAATGCAACACAGTCACTTGGAACTTGGTTACTTCGAAGTATGTACTGAAGTTGCGATTGAAGTATACTGATTTGATTGAAATAAATACTAGAGATCTTACTATCGATTTCTTAAAATATTAAATCTCAATTTTCGCCTGTTCAATAATATATTTCACGCGAAACCCTTTTTATTTTTATGTTATATTTATTATAAAAATATATTTTGAATCTATGAATTCTGCTGGCACAACAATTCATTTTGAAATTGTCAATTTAAATTTCAATTGCTTAACAAATTCAGTTTTTTTTTCACTTAAAGCTAAAAGTTCTGTATTTATTGATTTTTCTTTTAAATTATTTCCTCCATAATTATTCCATATAACACTCACAAAACTTGCGATAGACAAATTGTTTCTTTATCTTTTTAATTGTCTTAAACAAAAAATCGAAGATTTCTTGCATATCATTTACGCCATTGTCATTTTCATCAACACTCTTTTGAATGTCATTAAGCAGTTGGATCAACCATTATTTTACACAACGGAAGTTAAATGGGACAAAAATGAACGCTGTTAAGGAAATAAAGCAAATTAGCCTACCTACTCAAGCTAAACAACAACTGAAGATACTTCTTAAAAAAGAGCTGCTCAGCTCTTGTTGAGCAACTCGTAAGGAAAGTACAAAGAACGAAATGGTTGTTTGTGATTTATATTTTATTTCAAAGCAGAACTACATTTCTTGGTCAACTATCTATTTTACTGAATAGATTTTAAAGAGTAACTTTAAATATTTAGTTTTAACGTTTTTGCTACTACTGTTTTGTAAATTTGAATAAATGAACAAGTTATTTGTTTTAAGCAGCATCAGCAGCACGTCAAAGCCTTTGGTCCTTTCATGCCTAAAGTTCACTTCACAAAAGATTATTTTAGCGACCGTAAACCCAAACAACCCTTACCTTTCACTGACCATATTGCGAGCCTGCAAGAACAAATTTCCTTAAGCAGCGTCTGTAAAATTGTTATTTCTTGTTACATCCACACAGTTCTTCTTCTTCAAGTGTACTTTCTTTTCACACCGACCGCAGCAGAAAATGGCAACAAACGTAGTGGCAAAATTATTAAAATAGAATAAAAATGAAAAACTGTAATTAAAATTCAATTAAGGAATTACTTTTAGTTTGTTGATGGTATCAAACAACAGCAACAATATTTATAACTACAGCTTCTGTTGCAGTAAAATTTGTCAGGCTGTTGCTAAGGGCAGTCAAGAAAAAGTAAAGGTCGAAAATTTTTTTCACATCGATTGTTGTTTAATTTATGACTACAAGTTTTTGCCCTTTGTTGAGGTAAATAATTTTTATGTGTGGTCGTTTATTTTAATGGCAAAAACAGTATTTTAGTAGAAAAGTCATAAATTTTCCAATTTCCTTCATCAAATTAAAAGAGATGCATACTACATATATTTGTATTTACCTATGTAGTAAAAGTAAAATAATTTCAGTTCCATAAGACTCCCAAAAGTTAGGCATAACAGGCTGCCGGCTATTGCAAAGTCAGCCCTCATGGGTAAAATTTGGTCATGTTATGTTGCCTGAATATGATATCATAACATGTCCAGTTCGAGATCAGCCCGACCACCTAAATCGCATTCCTATATTTGAGGCATGATCAAATGTCGCCTCCTTCCACATCCCGCTTGCTTCAGCATTGTCAAAAGTGTTCTCGATGGCATAGTGCAAGAAACACCGGTCATTATCCACTCTACTATCTTGCAGTAGCTGGATTTCTACCATTACCAATGATTCGGAGTCTAGCTTCGATAGTGAATGGGCGTGTTTGTGTTTGCTCGGAGTGTTATAAAATAAAACCGGAATAAGTAGAAAAACGGAATAAACGCAGAATTAGATTGTACTTTCTTTTCTGTTCTGAATCAGCTGTTTTGTTTCTGTTCCATTGAAACTATATGTGCATGGTTTGTTTTTAGTTTTTCTTTCTGTTCTGTTGTGGTCTAATCTGTTTATATAATAGAATTCAACGTTAAGTAACGGAAATATATATGTGTGTTGTTCTTTTTTCTGGTATGGAAAAATTTATTTTTTAATCAAATGTACTTATATAATATTTTTCGTCAAAAGCTAAAAAAAATCTGTTTCAATTATTGATTTTTAAGAGTTAATTCATTTTTATCCTCTAAGCAACTATGGATGATCAAAAAATAAATTTTTTAGCCAGAAAAAAATTATATTTTGTATAAGAAGTGTCGTAAACTCTGCAGGTTGTGAGAAAGAAATGGGATGTTTGAATTTTCTAAATTATTAATTTGTTTTTTTTTTTTTATATAAAATAATTTTTATGTACATATTTTATTATTCATTCCAATGTTTGTCTATTAATTATGCTCAACTGTAAAAAACAGCGGAATATTTTCACGAAGTAATTATAAAATATTTACCACAGAAAAGAACATCACAGGACGGCAACCGAAAGTAAAAAACTAATAGGACCTTATGTGGAAAGAGTAAATTTATATTATAGAAAAACTAGTTCTTATTTTTGCAGGTAAAGATCGTTTTATATAAAAAATTCAACAGTATTAATTTTCGATAACAATTTGTTATCATCGTCAAGAATATTAGCATGTATTAAATACAATAGAAAAACTTTGTGACAGTTTTTAAAAATATTTTTAAAGTGCAAATAAACTAAAAAAGAAATAATCTGCATGAGTGTACCTAGCGCACTTAATTCTGAGAAGGCTCCATTAGTAAAAACTTTGGATTTCTGAGGAGGACACGTTAAAACAATCATTAGATAGTCATCTGTTTCTAACAGATAGGAATCGCCCGCGTTCGTACTTGCCACATATAGTTGTTATAACAGCAGACAAACTATCTTCCAGTTTGATTGTATAAGATAAGCCGAAAACACAAGTAGGCGTGGTTAAACGTCAGCAAAGTCCCAAATCCGCTCAAATATCATCTCAGCCAAAAATATCTGAAGATGATAATACCACTACAGCGACAGATAGTAAAAGATTTGCTATCCTTCAGACTGATGAGCTTACTACATAAAAAAAAAAAAACATTTAAAATGCCACTAATATATTTGAGAGAGTCTACTTCTAGTGATAAACGCACTTATTACGGTAATCGATAAGGGCACCTTTAACGTAACATCAGTTAAGCACGGCAACATAAGTGATACGTAAATCCATATCAACCATGAACATGATTACAGAAAACTTTCTGACCTTCTAAAAAAAAGAGAAAACATATTTTCATACTTATCACCTTAAAAGTGCTAAAGATCTCCAGGTTATTACAAAAGATATTAACCTCATACGTGTAGACAAGGATGAGGTTAAAACTAGATTGGTAGATAAAGGCTTTAAAAAAAATGTCGTAATTTTTTTTTTAGGACAAAAATTGTCAAATCGTCATTTTACCAAATTTGAACTTTGAAATCTTCAGAATGACGATTTATCATCAAATCTGGCAGCTATGCCCTCAACCCATGTTTAGAGTAGAAGAGGAACCAGCGGATGTTGTTTTCAAAAAGAATGAAGCGCAACCAATTTATAACCTTAAGTTTCTTCTCACATCACAGCACAAAACATCAAAGACTGACTCCAGCGTTAAAAAATGCAGTAGCTGTGGAGGTAACCATACTGGAAATTACAGGGGATGCCCTGTTTATAATCACTTTAAGCAGTCAATGACAAATAGGTCGTCAATTACCTTTACGCAACCACAGCAGTGAAACATAATTCCTACAAACAATTTTCCCCAAATAGGCCAGTCAACCAGCTACATAATCATGCAAAACCCCAAACAAGTTTGTAGTTGTTTGAGGATCACGGTTAAATCCGATATAGCTCAAGATCTCCGATCAAAATTTTAACAACTCTGCAGACTCTTGTTCAATCTATTAACACTTTTACGGTTTCTATGACAACTATGATGTCGGATATGCTGAATTTTAAGCAATGATTTGTTTCGCAATATGATTCTGGAACACAGTATGATTATGCCAATACAAAAATGAACTTGAACTCTTCCGATATAATTCAGATTGCTGAAACTTACTTGACGTTCACAAGTGATTTCAAAATTAATGGATGATCTTGTGGAGACTCAGCAATTCTGATAAAAACAAGAATTAAGCAGAATTTGTTAAACGAAACACGGGTGGAGTGTATCCAAGTAACAAATATTTTTTTTTTTTTCAATCATTTATTTATTGAGTCTTCACAATGTGAACTAACAATAAGTATTCAAATCTTAAAACTAAATACATAAAATTAAGGTAACAAATATATGTCTGGAACATTGTCATGGAAAAATTGTTATTTCCTCGATTTACTCACCGGCCTGATTTTCAGTAACATAAAACCAATATTAAAATTTTTTCAGATCACTTGGACCTCGAGTTTTAGTGCTAAGCACACTTTTTGAGGATCACGGTTAATTTCCCGGAAAGACTGTGTAGTTTTCGACACTAATTCCAAAATGCGCTTAGATGTGATTTGGTCGTCAGACCTTCTAAAGATTTTAGATGATATATATTTTATAGTTGCAAAATTTTTTCCTTTAAAATGGATACAAGTGGAGCCTCCAATAGATTAGTCTTGGGATCTCTCACCCACTATAATCTCTGTTTCGTTCCCCCAGGAGATCGCCTCCCCATTTAGTGACTTAACGTTGACTAGAGCTAATTGGCTGAAATTTTTAAGTACTCATTGTACGGAGAATATTACTTTGAGAACGCCTGAATATATTGATGTGTCAATTAACGATTTTTTCCAAAACCTTAAACTGGCTATACAGCGTATAGGATCCAGAAATAAGAACAATACAACTTATTTTTCTTGTATTAAACAACTTCTGTCAGAAAAACAAGAGTTAGAACTGAGTGGCAACTCCGCAGGTCTCGATAGCTTAAAATTAGGCTACGGGAATACATACTTGAATTAAGAAATCTTCTTGAAATCCAAACAATGGTTTCCCTTAAAACATATTTGGAAAGCCTTGATGGTATTCCTCAAACTGACTATTCTTTGCGAAAGCGACAATATGATTAAAAAGACCCGTTAGACGTAAACCACCATTGCGAACCTCAGCTGGCGACTGGGCAAGAACGGATTCTGAAAAGGAGCGATATACATATATATCCGATATATAAATAAATTAACACTAACCTACTTTGGAAAAAAGAATATTTTATTTATTTTTTTTTATTTATTTATTTATTTATTTGATAAACTAACACAACAAGATATACATCTTATAAATGACAGTGTTAGTGGTAAGAGCAAACAATAACAATGAATATACTCGTATGTATGTAAATTTAAACAAAAGGGAAAAATTAAAAGTAAAAAACGGAACAATTTATGTTATCACTTAAGTTAAAGGAAAAACATGAATCATTATTGTACTTTGCAAAAAGAAACCAAATTTATCGTTAAAAAATAAGTTACAAAAATAAATTTTTTAATTCTATTTTAAACCTATTAGCGTTGCTTATCTTTTGAATATGATTTGGTAATAAGTTCCAAAGACTAAATGCATGAATTAAATACTGGCGTTGCGATAGAAGACTCCTATATTTTATTTGAATAATTTTTCTACCACGATTTGACCTAGCAAATTTTATTCTATCATAGATATATGACGGTTGTTTTGAAATGATTATTTTATGCAAGAAGGTTAGACATTTGTATTTTAGCAGATCATCAAATTTGAGATGAAATATTTGATATGAGTATTGTGAAATGTGATCAAAACGCCGCTTCTGGAAAATATACCGTGCTATATTGTTATAAACCACATTTAGTTTACGTCGGTCTTCGCTGCCACAATTTGCAAAGATTTCACAACCGTATAAAAGAGAAGGAATAAGATACGTTTTTGCTAGTAACATACGTATGTTAAATGGGGTGGAGTCTTTGACAATCCACAAATTCCTCAGCATACTATACACTCTACTTACAACAATGCCAATATGTGAAGACCATGTCAACCTTTCATGAAACATGACCCCTAGATTGGTTGCTTTGGTAACAAAGGCGATTTCGTCATTATGGATCCTAATGTGAAGATTCTCACGCATAATTTTTGATTTTGAAATTACAATACATTTGGACTTAGAGGAATTTATATTCAGACCATTTGCCTCGGCCCAGTTGTTAATTTTATCCAGGTCGCTATTAATCTTGCTTATACAGGAAGTAGCATCATCAATCGTGCAAAAGTTATAAACTTGAACATCATCAGCGTACATATGAATTGAACTGCTGATATGAATGTCAGGGAGGTCATTAATGTACATACAAAAAAGAAGGGGACCAAGTATCGAGCCCTGTGGAACACCTCTTTTAACATTAAGTCGGTCGGAAGTTTTGTCATTAAGCTTAACTACTTGCGAACGATTTGAAAGATACGACGCAATGAGTCTACAAGCTGAAGTTGAAAAATGGAAAAGTTTTCTAAGTTTTGATAACAACACCTGGTAGTCCACCGTATCGAATGCCTTACTGTGATCTAAAAGAATCAGAAACGATATCATATTGTCGTCAATTTTAGATCTTATGTCCTCAACGACATCCACTAGTGCTGTTATACAGCTTCTACCCTTCATAAAACCAGATTGTTTCACTGAGATCAAGTTCATGTTGTTCAAATATTCGTTTATTTGTTTAGAAATAAGGTTCTCAAGCACTTTAGATAAATACGGAAGTATAGCTATCGGACGGAATTCATTATTAGGTTTTGGGATTGGTATAATTCTTGACAATTTCCAAGCTTCTGGGAATGTAGATTTTGTAAGAATTGTGTTAAAAAGGTACGTTAAAAAAGGTAAGAGTTGAGGAATTAATATTTTTACAAACAGGGGATTTATACCATCCATGCCAACTGCATTGGATTTAATCTCAGAAAGACTTTTAAGAATTTCGAATTGATCGACACAACGAAAACTTAATGTTCTTTCGAAATGCACATAACATAGGTCAGAGTAAATATTGTTTGTAAGAAATGGAACATTGGCCTTTACAAACAGTTCGTTCAGGGAGTTTATATCAGTATCTTGAGGACATGTGTTAGAAGTTCTTTGCCCAATCCCAATTCTACGTATTTCAGCCCATTTTGATTTGCAATCAATTGCAGAAGTAAACTTTCTTCGATAATGATTGGATTTGGCCTGATTAATTCTTTTTGTAACTTCCCTTCGAGCTCGTTTATGTGTGGCTTTAAGCTCGCTGGTTCTAAATCTCTTCCATCGATTATAAGCCTCATCGCGTTTTTTGATCAAAACTTTTATTTCAGTATTAAACCATGGTGTCTGACCGGCTTTAATTCGTTTAGTTACTACTGGGACGCACTGGTCATATAAATTTTTAATAGTTCCCTGAATAAAGTAGAGTTGCTCGTCAGCGGACTCCATAGTATAGATTTGATTCCAATCTATATTTCCTATGCATTGATTTAAAGTTGTGTAATTTATGTTACGTAAGTCTCGATAAGATATTATAGTGTCATCATAATGCACTGAGAAATCGTAAGTCATAAAAAGTATGTCATGTTTTGAAAATACTGACGCTGACAGTTGGTCATAAAGCAGCACTTTAGATTTATGATTAACGAAAGCAAGGTCTATTAAGCTACTACAAGTTGTATGAAAGTGAGTGGGATAAGTCGTTTTAACGGGATAAAGATCAAGAGCGTTCATTGGTTCGACTAGAGGATTGTCACTCAGAAGATTATTGTTGAAATCGCCAGCAATCACAATATCCTCGTATTGAAAGGACACTTCTTCAAGCACTGGTGATGATTTTACATTTAATTTACACTTTCCTGACGATTTGATCATGACAAAATTTCAAAGGAAAACCAACAACAGAATTTGAAGGTAACAAACAAAGTTTTCCTTCATAGAGTTCAAAGAGGAACTAAAACCATCCTGAGGTGAATAAAGCCACAAATTGGGAACGTAATAATAATGTTTTTACTTCTTTTTCGAATTTGTAAAGTATTAAAAGTGTCAAATGTGCTATAACATGCCAAAATGCTACATAAGAGTAACACCATCACACATGATTAATTTTTTATAGATCCACCTTAGGAACCAACTCAAATAAAAATTGTATTAAACGAAAGGAAACGTATGTACATACGTACATCGACATATTGTATAGTTAAATAATAACAGGAAGCAACTGTTTTGTCTTCAAGGCATGTGAGATGTGCGGTGAAATGCAATGAAGCAGACATACCAGAACACACACAAAAACACCCATAAACAATCGCTTAAACATACACGTGACCTTCATGATGTGTGAGCATTCCTGTAATGTTTAAACGGAAAGAAACAAAAAAAAAAAAGCTGCGAAAAAAAGTCCACGTAGGGAATTGAAAAATACTAAAAATAGCTTTTAGCGAATGGTAAAAAATTGGCAACATAAGTGAAGTTCAAGCCAGAGACGAGATCTGTGGCACGTATTGCATTTTACGACCGTAAAGCATTCTGTCTGACGGTTTATTAAAAGTGAAGCACAGATTTGAAAATGAAGATGTTGATGTAAGCCAATACGAGTATGTGTATTGTTATCGTTTGTGGGACCCTTAAGGAAGACATGGCAGCATATGTTGCTCTTTAAGTTAATTTTTAACACAAGAGAACTTAATTATTCCAACGTTGCTTTAAAAGACTGCTTAAGAAAAATGCAGATTGGGTTATATTGTAAAATGTTTTTCATTTTAATTATTTATGGTATTTTCAAATCAATATGAACTAATAATAAATATACAAATTTTACAACTAAGAGAAAAAATTAGTTTAAATAAATACATAATTTTTTTTTGTTTTATCTTGGACCAGTACTCAGGGGATAACCAATACATATGCTGTGCATTGTACTGGAACTAGGAACTTAGGTTGTAATGAGAACGAAAGAGGGAGCAGTGTTCGTTAACAATAACAACACGAAAGACTAAAGCAAGCTCTGGAATTAAATTAGTTAACACCAACACCTTCCACACCACAAGGTAATGAAGTACATTCAAAATATATTATGAATGAACACATAAAGAAAACACGGAACACGGTGAAAAATTAGAAGAAAAAAACAAGAAATAGCTTGCTACCTATTCCGGTGCAATTTGGTTTCATACGAAGTTAATAGTGAACATATATAGAAAATACGGACAACAGTGAAAAAAGAGAAAAAAATAAATATACGTGTACACAGTTTGCTACCTATTCCGGTGCAATATATAGAAAATACGGACAGCAGTAAGAAAAGACGTCTGTACAGGATGGAAGACAAAACACTACCTATTTTTTTTCTAGACAAAAAGTTATTTTGCAAGTGTTACTTTAGTAGATTCACCTTTATAATAATGTTATGGTGGCAGGGGTATCATTTTGTGGGGGCTTAGAAGGGGCCTTCCACACAAAAAAAATGGTTTGTGTCAGTCACTCCTTAGGATTAAAGATTATGTAAAAATAATTAGAAAATTTATTTTTTTATTTCTTTGCCGCGCCTCCAAATACCGCCCTTTTAGTATTTGGTTCACTGTGTCGTAGTCCGATCATAACATTTTATACATCGATGTTCGGTGCTGAGTGAAGGCCAGTTTTTTCAGTTTTGGCAGTTTTTCCAAAATATTATTTATTCTTACTCGCTACTTATTTCGGTGTAAAAGAAATTATAATGAACATATATAAAAAATACGGAAGACCGTAAAAACACGTGTGCATAGAATAACTTTCATATGACGTAGAGCTTCCTGATATACAATTACCTTTGCTGGTTTTGACGCCCTCTCTATATCGAAGATCCTGGAGAGTTGTCCGAGCAGTGAAATTGTTGTTGCTGATGATTTCAATGTTCACAACTCTTCCTGGCTTCGCCATTCGAGTCATACAACTCCAAAAGGCCAATATATTGAGTTATTCGCTGCGTACAACCACCTAGTACAATTAGTGAATGAGCCAACACATATTACATGTGTTAAAGGACACCATTCAAATACACTTGACCTATTCCTTACTTCACACGCTGGAAAGTAGAAGTCAACGTTAGTGCACCTCTCGGCAATTCGGATCATACCACCATTTCTGCCTGCTTTTCGATATCTGAGCTTCGTAACGTTTCGAAATCAGCTACGAAACGGTCAAAATTTATTGCTTTCTAGATAATGATGTAAAAACATACATCCCCTCCAAGCAGATTTCGAGTAAAACAAGAGCAAAGTCTTGGTTTAATCAGACGTCCAAAAACGCAGTCAGATCCAGAGAGAAAGCATTCAGTAACTGGCGTTTAAACATAAACCCAGACACTGATTTGCTACGCAAAACGGCAAGATCTTCGTGTGCCAAGGTACTTAGGCGTGAAAAGTTTCTTCACGAACAATGTCTTCATGCCAAGGTTCTTACAACTTCCCGGGGCAGTAAGACCTTTTTGGTAGCGCTTTGGTAGCAACAGCTCTTGTTTCGATTTTTCTTTTATTTTCTCAATCGTAGTAAAGCGCTTTCCTTTCATCAGTGTCTTCAGTTTTGGGAAGAGTAAAAAGTCTGCGGGGGCCAATTCCGATGATTACGGATTTTGAGGCATGATAACGGTTTTGTTGTTGGCCAAAAACTCACGCACAAGCATCCATACACCCATGATTCGTTACCAGCTTTGACCTTTTTTAGGAAATCTGCTCTAAATCTAGTAAATTTAGTAAAAAATCATAGAGCACACCAAAACACGACTAACCTTTTTATCTGCCAAAAACAAACTGACAATGGCTGATATTGCCGACTTATGTAACAGACATGTGTACCACCATAACAGAAAAAAATGTGAATATCGAACATACGTAAATCACAAAATTTTTAAATAACGGTTATATTTTGAAAGAGTAAATGAGGCAGAAAGAGTCGAAAAAATTGTAAAAGGCACCATTTGTTGTGTTGAACTTATACATATGCTAAGAAATATAACATTTTGGTAGAGGTTAAATAAAGTGTAAAAACTAAGGAAATTTTTCAAAACGCATATTTGATCAATTTCTATGCAATATTTTACAATTAAGCACTAAATAATACTTACACCACCCATAATGGCGCTAGAGTTCCTAAAGATCTATAACTTTACTACAAAGATGCTTTTTAAATTAAAAGTTGTTACAATATTATATCCTGGCTTTATATTGAAAAAAAATACTAATTACTTAGTTTAGTAAAATCTCACATTTAGTCGATTATGCTGAAAACACAAATCACGAAGTGTAGGAAATGCATTTTGATTCGATTACCCATTTTGGAAAAAGTTTAAGCAGTCTTAAGCCGCTGCTCAATTCTGTACTTCTCTATCGTTAAAAAAAAAGAGAACTACAATATGATATATCATAATAATAAAACGATCAGAACTCAAACCATTCACACACAAAGTAATAGATTTCGGTCTCAATGAAGTAAAAATTTCTTAAAACGCAAATATGATCGTCGATGTTGTACTACATGGGCTGAAAAGTCCCGAGCCTAACACATAGATGGTGCTAGTTTTATTGCAGTTACTTTTTTCAGATGAAAACAACAATAAAACGTTGGTATGCTGACTTCAAACGTGGTCGTAAAGACACCGATGATGCAGAACGCAATGGACGTCCAAATAAGGCGGTAACACCAGAAAACATTAAAAATCCGCAAAATCGTTTTGAATGGTCAAAAGAGAAGTTGCGTGAGTTAGCTGACATCGTAAAGATATCAAAAGAACCTATTGGCTTGCATGAGCATTTGACTATGACAAAGCTCTGTTCAAAGTGGGTGCCGCGTTTGCTCACTGTTGACCAAAAACGAGAACGTGTTGATGATTCTGAGCAGAGTTTGGCCATATTTAAGCGTAACAAATCGGAATTTTTTCGTCGATATGTAGCAATGGATGAAACATGGATCCATCACTTCACTCCGGAATCAAAACGATCGTCATCTGAGTGGATAGCAACTGGTGAACCTTGCCCAAAGCGCTTGTAAACACCACAATCGGCTGGAAAAGTTATGACCTCGGTATTTTGGGGTGTGCGTGGTATAATATTTATCGACTATTTTGAGAAAAGAAATACCATTAACAGTTAATATTATATAGCGTTGTTGGAGCGTTTGAAGGCCGAAACTGAAAAGAAAAGACCGCATATGGCAAAGAAACAAATTTATCATCAAGACAACGCTCCATGGTACAAGTCAATCAAAACAATGGCAAAACTACATACATTGAACTTCGAATTTCTCCCACATGCACCATATTCGCCAGATTTGGCTTCCAGCGGCTATTGACTGTTCGCAGACCTGAAAAAAATGCTCGCCTGTAAGAAACTTCGCACGAATGCAGAGGATATCGCTGAAACTGGGGCCTATTTTGAGGCAAAAGATAAATCATTCTACAAAAGTGGTATTGAAATGTTAGAGCGGCGCTGGAATGATTGCGTTGCTCATGATGGAGATTACGTTAATGAATAAAGCTAATTTTGAACCAAAAAAACTGTGTTTTCTTTGTTATGCCGGGGACTTTTCAATCCATGTGTTAATATCTAGCTCATGTACATCGCCTATAATTGCAATTTCTTGCACTAAAATAAAAACGCAAGCTTATTTATTTGTTATGTTTTATATTTTTTGCGATCAGAAAAGAAATTATTAAGTACATTATTAATAATTATGTACTCGTATAGTAAGCTAAAAGAGAACAAAGAATCGTAAGCAATGTAATGCATTTATATATTAACAAAACATAATTATGCTACAATGCGGCTAAATTACTAAAAATTTAACAATTATTTCAACACCATTTTAAAAGTTAATTCTGATAAGCAATGTCAATAGTACGATCGGCTGTGAAACCGTATGGTAAGTCGTAAGCTTCGTCATAGGGCTGTAAACAGCTTTAAATTTTTTTTTTTTTTTAAGCGTTTTTATTTATTGAATCTTCAAAATCAACTAACAATAAGTATTCAAATCTTAATACTAAATATAAAAATAAAAGAATTAATAAAAAAAAATAAAATGTGCTTTTTACTTACGTCCAGCCAATGCTAGACAAAAAGTTCTATTATGCGGGAGCAATATCGGTAGAATCACCTATTGTACGTTCTGATGGTGGCAACGGTATCCCTTCTTCTCAACCGACTGTGGCCGCCAAAATTAAGTATATTACGCGCAAGAGGGTTTGGATAAAGTTCCAGTTTACTGACATACCTTGTCGCGTACTTAGAAAACTCCTCTTTTACCAGCGGAACACTCAGATCGTTATGAATTCGTGAATTTTTTACGTACCATGGAGCTGCGGTAATCGTTCGAAGGATTTTGTTTTGTCGCCTTTGGATTTTTTCAATGTTTAACGCTGAGACGGTGCCCCATAACTGAATTCCGTAGCACCATATAGGCTTTAGTATTGCGTTGTATAACAAAAGTTTGCAATCTAATTTCAATGTAGAATTTCTGTCCATAAGCCAATTTAGCTGCGTGCTTTTAGTTTTAACTGAGTGACCTTTGCTTCAATGTGAGACTTCCACGTTAGCCTACGGTCCAGGTGAATACCAAGGTACTTTACTTCGTTGTGCTGCGGAATAGGTGAGTTGTTAATTTGGATAGGCGGACATGTTTGCTTACACAGTGTGACATGAGTACATTTCTGTTCATTAACTTTGATTTTCCAAAGTTTTAGCCATTTCTCTAATATTGAAATATATTCCTGTAAATTTCGTGATGCTAATTGGTGGTTTTCATGAATACTCAAAAACGCTGTGTCATCTGCAAAGGTAGAAGTGTGGATTCCAGATGTCGTTGGCATGTCAGAGGCGTAAATCAAATACAAAGTAGGCCCAAGAATGCTACCTTGAGGAACTCCTGCCTCGATAGGTTGAGTTGGGCTTATAAAATCACCTTCTCTGATAACAAATTTCCGCCCATATAAGTAGCTTTCCAGAAGCTTGGGAGTATTAGCAGGCAAGTTCAACTTTATTTTGTGCATCAAGCCGTCGTGCCACACTTTATCAAAAGCTTGAGAAATGTCAATGAATAGAGCTGAACAGTACTTCTTCTCCTCAAAGGTCTGTCTTATGACATTGACTAGTCTGTGCGTTTTTTCTATGGTGCTATATTTAGCCCGAAAATCAAATTGATGATCAGGGATGCATCCCACATTGTTCAATATTGGACCCAACTTAACCATTAACAATTTTTCGAATAGTTTTGAAATTGTTGGTAGTAGACTAAGGTAGAATCATATAGACCAATAGTCTATATGATTCTACCTTAGTTGGATCCTTCCCTGGCTTGGGTATCATAGTAATCATAGAGACCTTCCACTCTGCAGGATAATACTCAAGGCGTAAAATAGCGTTCAAAATAAAAAGTAGAATTCTTTTAGCTACACGAGATAACTGTTCAAGTATTTTGCCAGTAATTTGATCAATACCTGGAGCTTTCCTGGGGTTTATGCTACTGATACCTTGTTCTACATCTTGAAATATGAATCGCAAAGACACAGGCGGTCTAACTGCGTAGGGTGGTAATTCAGATGCATCATTTGTTATATCATTTGTAATAAAAACATTTCTCAAATGGTTAACATACACCATCCCCTTTTCTGAGTCACTTCTTGCCCAGTCGCCAGTTGGAGTTCGCAAAGGTGGCTTACCTATTACGGGTCTTTTTAAACCTTTTGTCGCTTTCCACAAGGAATAATCAGATTGAGGGGTACCATAAAGGCTTTCCAAATATGTTTTAAGGGAAGCCATTCTATGGACTTCAAGCAGATTTCTTAACTGAGTTATGCATTCCCGTAGCCTAGTTTTAAGCTGGGGAGATCTGCGAAGTTGCCATTCTCTTCTGACTCTTCTTTTTTCTGAGAGAAGTTGCTCAATTTCAGACGAATAAGTTCTATTGATTTCATTTCTGGATCTTATATGACTAGTGGTTGCATGCTGTACGGCCAGTTTGAGGTTTTCAGAAAAATCGTTAATTGACGCATCAATATCCTCAGGCGTTCTCAAGGCGATATTTTCAGTACAATGTGTACTCAAAAATTTTTTGTACTTTAGCCAATTAACTCTATTGACGGTCAACGGGGAGCCAATCTCTTGGGGAAACGAAACAGAGATTATAGTGGGTGAGTGATCTGATGACAAATCTAATGAAGGCTCCACTTGCATCCACTCGAAAGGAAAATTTTTCACAACTCCAAAATCTATAACGTCTGGGATCTTGCGTCGGTCTGACGGCCAATAAGTGGGGTGTCTGCTTGAAACCACATCTAAGCCTATTTGGGAAACGGTGTCAAAAAGCACACGGCCTTTCGAGGTAATTAAACGTCATCCCCAAAAAGTGTGCTGAGCGTAATAGTCGCCAGCCGCTAAAAATCGAGGCCCAAGTGAATTGAAAAAATTTGTATATTGATTTTCTGTTACTGAAAACCGGGGTGGGGAATAAATCAATGAAATAACAATTTTATGATGAAAATGTTCAATACATATATTTGTTGCTTGGAGATACTCCTCACATGTCTCGTTTAGCAAATAGTGCTTAATTCTAGTTTTTATCAAAATTGCTGAGCCTCCGCAAGATCTGCCACGGGGATCTTTAGTATCATACAGCGTGTAACCATTAATTTTGAAAAACCTGTTAGTTGTCAAATGGGTTTCAGCAATCAGCATTATGTCGATTTGCTTTTCGATAAGGAAGTGCTCAAGTTCATTTTTGTGTTGGCGGATGCCGTTTGCGTTCCAGAAACATATTTTAAACCAATTAATTTTTTTCAAATTGCCTGCAAAATAGTGGATTGCATTTTCAGCATTTCCTGCATCATGTTAGTCATAGAAAATAAATATATTTTTAAAATACTTATGCAATCTACTGTTTTGCATCACTGTTTTTTACTTTCCAGCAATTTCCTAGTGTTCACAAAATGTTTTTACCTTTAATCTTTGTTAATGGGTATTTTATAGCGACAACATGTTATCCACATTACTTTAGCAATGAAGAAAGGTATTTGTAAAAGTCAACTTCAGTCCACTAAACTCTAAAGCACTAAACACTCCGTGAATTTTCCATGAAACAAAAAAATATTACACACAATTATTTGAGCACATACAACCACATATGATAGGTTTTATTTTAACATCAGTTTGCCACTGACCATGTTGTGAGTTACACACTTTAAGCAGAAAGTCATCTAACCTTTTGAACTCTATTACTGCCAAAAATTATTTTCAGGTCATGCAGTAGGCTGCGTGATGTTTCTTTCGTTTTACAAATTTCTGCCACTGTTTATTTTAATACATGTGTAAAAGTGTGCGTGTTTGCATTGCAAGTTGCTGGTGCATCAAGTTAATTGCCCCATGAAGAATACCTCTGGCAAACAAAATCATTTTAAGTGCTACTTCCTGTTAAGTTTAGATTTCATTCGGCGTCTCATACCAACAACATATTTCTGTGTACAATACTTTACATACATACCCCTAACTGCTCGTACATTTTTCTGACAAATGTGGTCAAGCTAGCGTATTTCCAATTACGAGTAAAAAGTTGATGCGGGCATGAGTTCTCGCTGAGTTTTATGAATGTTATAATTTTATTTAAACAAACTTTTTTATAAAACATATTTGATTTTGAAGTAAATTCATGTTAATTTAATATGATTTTAAGCTAAAAGTCAATATTTGTGTGTAAACTGTTGTGCTACAAAAAGAATACAAATATTCCAAAAGTTACACACAAAGAATCAATGCTTGGAAATTCTTTGCAAAACTAGTTTGAAATACTATCAACCATTTAACTAATAAGTTCATTAAATTAACAAAATTTAATATGAAGTTTTATTATTAACGAATGATGAAGTTAATTAGTTAAATGGTTGATGGTATTTCCAGTTTATTACTTTTTCCTGTAATATTATGAGTTAAAACAATGTAATCAGTCTAGACTTGAACATTTTTAATTTTAAATAAATAACAACAAACAATAAGGACTCTAGAATATTTAAAAACCTCCGACCAATTAGTTTTTTACCTAATATACGAGTAAGCAAGCTTTACGAAATGTGTATTAACAACAAAACAGATAAATTCTGTGGAAATAAAAATTAAAATACAAGCTGGCACGGAAGTGTCTTTGTGGTTTGAATTGCTCTTTGATTTTCAAAATAAAAATCAACATATCTTGATCACTGCTCTCTTATGTACTGTTCCGTGTCAAATTCCCTAAGTTCTCTTCACAAAGTTCTGAAATAAAAATAATAAATATATGTAAACTAAAAAAGTTATTGAACATTCAAGCCATAATCATGTACAAAAATTCGGCAACAAACACCTTCCGTAATATTACCTCCCATATTAATTGGAACTGGTACAAAGATACTACACTGGCGCCTGTTTTATTAATATTATTGTTTGGTTGCCAATTAAATACATATCGCTCCTTTATTGCAACACAGTCGTATCTCAAAAAATTAGTTTTTTTAGTTAAAAATGCAGAGGTGTTAACAATAATAATATTTTTATTGTGCCAAAAATTTATTCAAATTACCTTTAAACTGTTTCCTTTAGGAGATATTTTCTAAAAAAAATTCTAAGACTTGTATGGAAACTAGAAATTTGAAATGTGTTTTTCTCGAAACCAGTTTTTTTAGTTATGACTATGTTGTAATAAAGGAGCGATATGTATTTGAATCTGAAAATAAATATACTAAAATGTGAAAAAATTCTCTTTACACGCTGTTAATGACACTTCTGATTGTTTATATAAAAAAAAAAAACGTATTAATTTCATTACACAATATTTAATACTATTCAATAAAAATAAAAATAAATTTAATTATGTTTTTGTATGGACACTCCCCTAATGTTTAAAGATCGAAGCTAAGTTTGTTGTACAAAAATGTTGGGTTTACAAAAATATTGGAGATTGGTAGATTTGGCACCTTTAGGAGCCCTCTGGGGCTTTTTGAGGCAGCCGACCCCAAAATGTTAAGAATTAATCATTTGTATGGGAACCCCATGAGGATAGCAGTTAGAGGGTAGGTATGTTCAGAAGAAATGTAGAGTTAGAAACACTAGGCGGGGGGGTCGGTCTTACAGTTTCCCCCTTAAAGCGACTCAATGACAGTTATGAAGCTTTTTGTGGCTTTTCTGCCATTTTGCCCTACCTTTTTTACAAAATACCACAAAATAAGAGGTTCTAGCATATCCAATTCTCGTTCCTATTAATAAATAGGCGAATCCCTTTATTTTTCAATCCATTTTATTCATTTCTTTAGCTATTAATAGATATATTTTTCAGTAAGGTGTAAATAGCATATTAATCTATAACCGCATACATAAACAACTATGAATATGTAAATTCAAATATGTTTGAGCATACCCATTTGCTCCCAGTGAAATTATTATCACATACGAGTATGTACATCGGCGATCTGAGTGCAATGAAAGCGCAATGAAACCTCATCCGAAGAACCACAAAAAAATATATAAGATAGTGGTGGACAAATTTGTTTTGCACTTGTGTTAGTGAGATAATTTGAAAGTCTTTTGAAGTACTGTGACAAGCAAAACTAACACAAAGATTTTCCTATCAAGAAATAAACCGCCTACGTTAATGCTTTTATGACAGTTATGACCAAATTAATGTTAAGTCTGGAAATTTTTTCCCACATAATTATGTTATATGTTAAACTCATATTAGAATGGAAGTAATCATAATGCCTCTTAATAACATTTTCTCTAAACATATAAATTTGATGGCATAAAATGCACTGAACATACATACAAACGTATTATAGAATAATTTGGTATTGTCATTTATGTTATCTGCTGTAATTGGAAAAAAGGTCTATGTATCCAGCTAACATGCGCACTCGCCAACGTCTCTTAAACGACTAAACTAAAGAGCATAAGAAAAATAAGGTGTTGCTTATAAACAATTGTTTGACTAAATGTCCATCACTGATATATGACGAAGTTGTTTATGTATTTTTCATTGGTAGTGCTGAGTGCAGTATTTATGTAATAAAGAGCACAGCCCTTATGCATAAACAATTGAGCATCAAGCGCATAGGCCTAGGCACACCTGGCTTAGACCATAAGATTTATCCAACGGTGTGTATGCATAGATTTATTAAGTCCAAAACTACTTAGATTATAAGCAAATGTTAGATGGGCCTAACTGTTATGGAGAGTACTAAGACAAATTGAAAAAAATAACGGTAGAATAACTGCAGAAAACACATTACATTACAAAATTAAATATCATTACGATCCATTACCAAGCCATTCAAATTAGATGATGGTTCGATGGAAAAATATCACTCGCATTTGCTTTGTTCTTTGCTTTCTATTTAATTTAAAAATAAGAAAGGCAAAATATTAATTTGAATCGGATGCTAGTCTATGAGCTTGACAATATATACTTAAATTTTATCAGTTGACATAATAGTTTACAGTCGGATGCCTTTCAAATGGTAATAACTTGCAAACTGCTGGGTTTTCGTAATAAACAAAAATTGACACAAGTCTTTTGCTTTTAAACGAATTTTTATTTTTTTTATATATTGATCATAACATACAGTTTTGAAGCACTGTAATGGTTTTTGCTTACTAAACAGTGAGGATAATTACCAGAGATCTGCAATCGGTGGCTTTTAAAAGATCTAAGTACACTAATCTTGAATCGAGTTGCGGTGTGATTGGCCACCGCACATTGTTTGCGCAAGTTTGTCTTCTACTCGTTAGAGCTTGCTTACCCAATCAAGTTTGTATGCGGTGGCTGCTTGATTTGGTTTCTCAATTATTTTTTCCACATTCGACAATCGAACTCATACTTCTTTTTAACAACGAAAATAATATTTGTATGTAATAATTTGCAGTCACACATTTACTTTACCCATGATAGTGTGTGTGTTCAGTTTTATGTATTTATTCACTCACACTCGGTAAATGTATTCATACTAAACACGGCGTTGCCAGGAGGCTTCTAAAACATCATGTTTTGAAGAAAATATATACTCATATTTTATTTGAACATATTTACTCGTAGTACAAAACCGGTAACTTTTACTTTAAAAAATAGCTGCCTGGCCCACTATGTAGCTCGACATCGGTCGCTCGCATAAATACATTTGAAACAAAAACAAATTTTAAAATGTTGTTTTTGATATGCATGTATTTATGCGAGCGATCGATGTCGAGCGACATAGTGGGACAGGCAGCAGATTTTTTTTATGAAGCAAATTTCTTTTATTTCATGTTCCTTCATTTATAATAATTTTTGTTCCTTGGTTTTAATTCATAACCACAATAAATGCACAACTACACATACATATAACCAATTATGGAAAAATTGCTGTTTAAATTGAATTTTCCTTACAAATTTTTGGCTAAACAACCGTTGTACTTATGCTTGCGGTGCACCAATGCAGATCTCTGATATGTTAGCACTTCAAGTATAAAGTAGTGCTATTTAACCTTTTTTTCTGTACTTTTTACTCTTTTTCAAACACCTTACCGTGCTTTTACTTTGGCTAGGAATACCAACACGTTTCTATAAAGTTACTAAAGTAAACATCACTATTGGAGTGTTGGATATTTCCTAGACATTTTGCGCAGTTGTACTCGTACGTTGTCTGTAAGGGTGTTGAATTTTTATCTATTTGTTTATGTTGAATCTTAATCGTGGTTTGAATTTGGTTACACTGCGTTAACACGCAACAGCCTTTCTGTGCAACACAACAAACAACAGCACAGAAAACACAAGCAGAAATAGACACTAAACATGAAATCCGAATGAACCATAACAAGCATGTTATTGTTATCATCATATTCAACCTCAAATGATTTTATAGAGGTGGCTAGCGTATGTTTTAAAGACAAATATTTGCTAACAGCCTCGGTATACGACAAATTTGTCTTATGTTGCAATTATTTGAATGCAGGACAGAAGTGTTTAACTCACACCAACTTACGAAAGTATTTTATTTCTGTTTGGCCGTAGTACGAATAGATATTTTTGCTGCTTTTATTTCGAATTTTTTGTGGGGGGCAACTTTCGAAAATGCATCTTTAACATTGACATCTGTCACACCCTTGTGTGCAATTATATGCATTTTTATGACTTTAGCAGCTCACCTCATACTTTTCTAAAACAATGACGATCTTTTGTGTGTGCTTAATGCCAAGAAAGATTCGTATAGTTAAAGAATTTTACACGACATGCATAATCATGTTTATGTGAAATTTCCTAAAAGCAATTAGAAACGTGAAAGGATTTTAAAGGAATTTTAAAATAAATTTGAATATAAAGGGTAAATTTAAGAGCTTACCATTTTTTAATTAAGAAATGCTACCCGCATTTTATTAAAAAGATTATTATTTCAGAGTAAAATAAAAATATATAGCTAACTATTTGCTCTTATTTTACTGACTATGTTCCTTTCATGAAGCACATCTTATTGTTTTTGTTATCTGGACATTTATTTTCTACTACATTATCTTTAAATATTATGACCTTAAAATCATGACATAGGTCTAGACCTCTTACGTCAAGAGTCGTTACCGTTGTCGTATTATTTTTCTTGTCTTCTTCAATCAAAAATTATTGATTACAGCAGATTTGTATTGTAAAAAATCCTTTCTTAGAAAAACTTAAGAAAGGAAAAACTTGAACTTAAAAACCGATGTACAAATGTACAAAAAATCTAATTGATAAGCCTTTTCGAAATCATCAGATTCTTGTGAAAACTATTCCACAAACACAATTTTTTTTTTTTTTTTTTTTTTTTTTTTTTGTGGTTGAGTTGGTTTAAGAGATGATCGGTTTCGGTCTTCAAACTTATTCAGTCAAATTGCATACATAAGGGTTTAGAAGGCGCGAATTCTTCTGTAAGAGGTTTGTACATATGGCTACAAACTTACGCCAGAAGTTGCTACCTGTATGTGTCTTGCAGGCCACACTAGTGAATCGTGAATAATTTATGCCGTAGAGTTGGTCCATCTACAGACAAGGCCTTCAAGGTGTTGATGTAAATTAGCAGTCTTTACTAAGAATTGTAAACGTGGGCGAATGCTGTAACGATGTAAATAGTTGCTTTGTGACGAATTCATGAAATTCCACAAAAGAGCAATTGAATCTTTAGATCAGACGATCGCTAGAGTTACACAAGCAGCAGATGGAATAAATGCATGCTGGAAAATGTCTTCGCTATGGATGCATGTAAACAAAATTTCTTTCATCACAAACATGGTAGTGATATTTCAGTGTGATGCATAATCCAGCCTTTGTGCTGGCGCTCTTCTACAAATTGGGCAAGATTGTATTGATTGTAAGACTCAGATAGTTGAAAAGGCAATATTTATCCCGCATTAAATATAATAAAAATAATATAAAACAACAGAGAATGGATATGAGAAAGAACAATTCAAGCACGGACTTATGAATTGCGGGTAGATAAATAGTCAAATATTGTCGAATATCTGCATTAAAAAAGTGACATCGTATCCTGTAGAGTTAGTCAGCTCTTTAGAGTTACTAGGGCTATCTTCCCATAACATTAAACTGAATTCCTATTAACAGAACCAAGATTCTATGTTGCCACAGGGCTTTGAGAGCTATTATAGGGGAAAGAAGAGCAGATAATATTATTAGATTTATCATCAGATTATTAGATTAACATAGATTTATTATCAGCTTCAGGTAACTAAGAAACTCAACCCTGTTTTACCCTGTTAAATGCCATCGTTACTGTTGAACTTTGTGTTTCGCTATCCAGTTCTATTTATTTAATATTACAGATAAACGGAATGGTGGTCCTCTTTAATAGCTAATATTCCCTGTTACTATGGTTGCTGGTAATTAATGTGCAAAATACATGGTTATATGGGCAAAACGTGGCATACGTATACGTTGAAAATCAAAATGCAAAAAACCTAAAAGTAATTTCAGGTTCGACTTAAGCTTAAACTGTAGCAAATAGCGAACACTGTAATTTATATTAAAGTTAAGAGCCAATGGAATCTCGAACAAAACAAAAAATTTTAAAATAAGTAGTGGGTCGAACGTGACAAAAGTGGAAGCAGTTTTCGCGTCCGCACTTAGAAAAGAGTATTTCAGTAAAGCCTTACGCAATTTCATCTTAATTTCAAAATTTTACATAATAAGGTTACTTTAAAATGTTATGGTTTTACTAAAAAGGCTCGTGTTTGTACACTTTGCTTACCTAAGTATATTTTCTTACCTATAACGTGACATTTTTCACACAATAATTCGAACATTAAAATATTACTATATTTTCACCAAATTTATTCTTAAAAATAGATATGACTCACCAACAACACAGAGAATTAACTTTAAGGTAGACACAAAGAAATTAGCACATAATTATAGATATTTAATTATTTGATCTTGTTTTGGTAAATATTTCTTATTTTTGCAACAAAATCGTTTTATGTTATATAAAAAATTTAACAGTATTTATTTTCAATATTTCGATAACAATTTGTTATCATCGTCAGGAAAATTAATATGTTAATTATAGATATTCATTTAATAAGAAATTCTAGATTTGAATTGTTTAAGAATGAATGTTGGGATCAAATTTTTTAAATTATGTTAATAATATTTCCATGTTATTCTGTAAACAACATTTGTTTTGCTAGTTGAGAAACAACATGTTGCAGAACATGTGTTGGCTGCAGAATAAGGTTATTTTGGCTTTATGTTATTTTTTTATGTTTGTTATTATTGTTATCAATATTATTTTCTTTTTTGAATTTTTTAAAAACCCAAAAATTTTCTGTCAGCATATTAAATAGATATTTTTTAAGTTTTTAATTTGATAATATTGTTAAGAATTTTTTTTGTATAAATTAATAATTTTGCTTGGTGTATGGATTTTTTGTATATAGGAATTTTTTGACAATAATTTTTCAAATTGAAAATATTTTAATAACATATTAATTTTCCTGACGATGATGACAAATTGTTATCGAAATATTGAAAATAAGTACTGTTGAATTTTTTTTTATAAGAAACAAAACGATATTTAGCTGCAAAAATAAGAAATATTTCCTTAAACAAGATCAAGCAATTAAATATCAAATATTTTTAATAACCTTTAATTTTTAGCCCTGGTAGACTTTTTCTGGATTTGCACATACTTCGATATACTTATGTGACTATACTATATATTTTCCGCGTAGTATTTATAAAAAAAAACACTAATCAGCACTTTGAAAATTTTTTGGTTAAACGAAATGTTCACCAACAAACAGATTTTATAAAAACAGCATTTTAACTAAAAACAAGTAACAGTGTAGTATATTCGGCTGGGCCGAATCTAAAATACCCTTCACGATAGTCACGAATATGTATAGTATATTAAAAATGTGACCTAAATATGCTCGGTTATATATGAACCGATATCGGAATTTTCTATTTTCTGTATTTTAGTAACCTTCTTTTATAACGAGAATTGCTTTTCAGTAAAAAAAAAAAATTTTTTTAATGGAAAAATCGGTTCAGGCTATATCTCGGCTATATATGGACAGATATCGAAAATTTTAATTTTCCATATTTATATAACCTTATATCATTACCAGAACTGCTTTTGAGCACAACAAATTGTTTAAGTTCGCTTACGCGATGTTTTCATGAAAAACCCGATTTAGGCTATATCTCGGGTATATATGGACCGATATCAGGAATTTTAAATTTCTCTATTTTCGTAACCTTCTTTTATAACAAGAACTGCTTTTCAGCAAAAAAAAAAATGTTATTGGAAAAATCGGTTCAGGCTATATCTCGAGTATATCTGGACCGATATCGGATTTTTTTTCCATATTTATTTAACCTTATTTCATTACCAGAACTGCTTTTGAGCACAAAAAAGTTGTTTACTCGGCATTTTCATCAAAAACCCTGTTCGGCTATATATCGGGTATATATGAACCGATATCGGAAATTTTCATTTTCCATATTTATATAACCTTATTTAATTACCAGAACTGCTTTAAGGTGAAAAAAGTTGTTTGAGCTCGCTTACGTGGCATTTTCATGAAAACCACGGTTTAGGCTATATCTCTGGTATATATGGACCGATATCGGAAATTTTCATTTTCCATATTTATATAACCTCATCTTATTACCAGAACTGTTTTTAAGCAAAAAAAGTTGTTTAAGTTCGCTTACGCGACGTTTTCATGAAAAACCCGGTTTGGGCTATATCTCGGGTATATATGGACCGATATCGGAAATTTTCATTTTCCATATTTATGTAATCTTATTTCATTACCAGAACTGCTTTTGAGCACAAAAAAGTTGTTTAAGTTCGCTTACGCGACATTTTCATGAAAAACCCGATTTGGGCTATATCTCGGATATATATGGACCGATATCGAAAATTTTCATTTTTCATATTTATATGACCCTATTTCATTACCAGAACTGCTTTTGGGCACAAAAAAGTTGTTCAAGTTCGCTTACGCGACATTTTCATGAAAAACCCGTTTTGGGCTATATCTCGGGTATATATGGACCGGTATCGAAAATTTTCATTTTTCATATTTACGTAACCTAATTTCATTACCAGAACTACTTTTGAGCACAAAAAAGTTGTTTAAGTTCGCTTACGCGGCATTTTCATGAAAACCCCGGTCTAGGCTATATCTCGGGTATATATAGACCGATATAGAAAATTTTCATTTTCCATATTTATGTAACCTAATTTCATTCCCAGAACTGCTTTTGAGCACAAAAAAAACTGTTTAAGTTCGCTTACGCGGCATTTTCATGTAAACCACGGTCTAGGCTATATCTCGGGTATATATGGACCGATATCGAAAATTTTCATTTTTCATATTTATATGACCCTATTTTATTACCAGAACTGCTCTTGAGCACAAAAAAGTTGTTTAAGTTCGCTTACGCGACATTTTCATGAAAAACCCGGTTTGGGCTATATCTTGGGTATATATGGACCGATATCGGAAATTTTCATTTTACATATTTATGTAACCTAATTTTATTACCAGAACTGCTTTTGAGCAAAAAAAAGTTATTTAGCTTCGCCTATGCGACATTTTCATTAAAAATCCGATTTGGGCTATATCTCGGGTATATATAAACCGATATCTGAAAAAAAAATTTTTTGTCTTTTAGTCACCATGCTTAATAAGTGTGTGAAGTTTGAAGCAAAACGAACAACTTTTGTTTTCAAAAATTTTCATACAAAACTGCAAAAAAAAATGTCTTTTTTCGGAATTTTGAATATATCTCAGCTATACGTGGACCGATATTACTGAATTTCAATAGCAAACCCATGAATCGATGGGGTAAAAGAATGGTGAAAGAAAAAAGTTTCTAAGTCTAATGGTTTTCTCAGAAACGGTATTTCAACAGCGGACAGACGGACAGACGGACATCGCTTAGTCGACTTTTCCATTAATTCTGATTCAGAATATATACTTTATAGGGTCGCAAAAAAAACTGTAGAAATTACAAACGGAATCACAAACTTATAAATACCCTTCACATTTTTGTGAAGGGTATAAAAACATTCTATTGAAATTATCTATTTGCGATTGGTAACGCCATCATATACAATTCTCATCTTCATAATGGTGATTCATTAAAAATTTTTATTAGTACACATTTTGTATTGTTTTTTTAAGGAAATCAATGCTAAAAAAATAAATAGTAGGAAAAGACAAAATAAAAGTAGAAAAAGTTTTGGTTACGCTCAGGAAAAAATTAGAATAACACGATTTTTTCTTGTTTCGTTTTTTTACACATCACTTATGAATGCTAAGTAATAAACAAAATCTTAGTGATTGGCAACATTGTTCGCAAAGTGTCAACAAGTGGAATTTTTGTGGTGTTCATAATTTTGATTTTAATTGGTTTCATCCGTGGTCTTAGTAATAAATAAAATAAAAAAGGCAATAAAAATATGTAAAGCATACGAGTAATTACTTATTAGGAATATAAAATGTATTATGTCTTTCTTTGATTTTTTTTTTTTTTTTTTGTTGCCGGCTATTAAAAACTTGGACCACACTTTCTATTTCAAATAGAAAAATTTACTTTTTGCTCCAACGCCAATACGGATTTTTAGAGCAAAAAATTGCAACTTATTCTACAAAGAAAAAATTTTTTTTCGTGTTTAATAACGAAATTCGTTGAATCAATTAATAAATTGTTTGAATGCGGAACTGTAAACGAATTCGTGGATTCAAACAAAAGTTTAGTAAAAATAATTATTGATCGAAAACAAAAATTTTTTTAAACAACAACATAATACGGTATACAAGATTATTTTTTTGATATTTATGTATATGAATACAAATTATTTTTTCACACAAAAATTTTGTTGTTTTATTACTATAATTTTTTCTGTGTAAATGTTCGTGAACTATATTTAATAATGATTTATCAAATAACAAATATTTGCCACTACAAGAAAAATCGCTGTCAAAGAAATAAAGCACTGTCAAAAAAATATATAATAATGTGGACTATATTCATTTTGATGCTCTTAATCCAACCTGTTTTCATTTCTAGATAATTTTACACTAAAAATTAGTCGACTATTACAACGTATTTAGCCACAATCCTGCTAAAGGCCGTGTCAGATAAAACTTTTGCTTCACTTTGCGTTGCAAATTCCCTTTGACATCTAAGATAAAATATAGATACTTATATGAAAAATGTTACAAAAAGTACTTTTAACACAACGTGAAGCGAAAAGTTCGACAACTCTCATCTTATAGCTCCAAAGCTTTATGCACTAAAAAACAATTAGAACCAATTCCAGTAGTTCGTCCAATAATATTTCTAACTTCTATTATCATAAGAAATAATTGAATATAAAAATTAACAATCATTTTTTTAGATAAATAAACAAATCGTGAGCGTTGCCAAAGTTTTTATTGTGACATACACCTTCTCCTTTGTTTTAAACTTCACGCAAAGCGACAAAGTTTTATCTGACACGGCCTTAACAGAAGCAATCCAGTTACGTAAATATAAATATGTGTGTGCATTTAGTGTAATTTACAAATTTTTCAGCTGTATGTCGCAGCTTTCGATTGCAATTGACATTAACATATATTATATATGTGTATATATTATATTTTGCTTTAAAGATATGTTGATTTTAGAAACGAGAAAAACATATTGTTACGCTTTTGTCAAAGTGATTATTTCATTTGCTAATGAAATAATGACTTTGACACTAGTGTGTTACAAAGTACTAAAATAATTCACAACTTTGTTTACAATTAACACCACTGTGTATTAAAACACTAGACTTACTTATTAGTCTGACGTTTAATCCCAGCAGTCCACAACTTATTACAATTTGCAAAGCATCCGATTGTAAGCGATTGTGTCAACAGAAAAAATCAAAATAAACATGTTAAGGACAACAAAAAACTAGCATTCGATTCAGATTATTCTCTTTCTACTCATTATGTTAAATTAAATGTACAGAAGAAACAAAGTAGAAAAGAAATGCTAATAATATAGTTTTGAACTCATCCAATCTTCGCTTACAATGTATACAGTGTTGGATGCATCTCACGGCCTAGGCCATCGCTGTGTAAATGTAAGTAGGAATTGTATACAGACTTCGAATGGGTCACGCTTACATTGTCAATGATCTTAGATCGAAGATGTATGTGACAAAAAGTTCACTGGGATATTGCTATCTCTCTGCTATGTATACTTCTCCATCATCTTCTACAATCATCATGAAGTTTCTAGTTATTGATAATTCCAAATATATAAATATATAATTCTTACGCATGCACACGCACACTCATGCTTACCAAGCAACACGAACGCAACAACAAACAATAAAAAACTCAATACTAAGAACGCAAAGACAACAATAAAATCATTTGTGACTTATTTTCTTAGATTTTTGCATTCTTTATACCATGCATGTTTGCTTGTTTTTTGTCATGTATATTTATGTTTTTTAGTTTTTATGTTGTTTGTGTGGATGTGCGTATAAAATAACAAGCAGATAGTGTTAGATGTAGCAATATAAAATATTATTTTCTTTCATTTTTTAATGCGTTTAAAAACCAAATATGGAGAATTTTGTATGCACAAATAAACGACCGCAAATGCTGCTTCATCTGTACTAATGGATGATAAAAATATTCACGAATCGGATCCTCTTCATGTTCTTGGAATGAAAGTACAGTACGATGTTCGCTGGAGTGAACACATTTTTTATGTCTCTAAAGAAACATTCAAGTGCCTTGTACTATTTATACCACCTATATCCGACCGAAAATGGAATACAACTTTAGGATGCGTTACTATGTTCTATCGTTACTACAATGGATTTTACTCTGACGAGATTAGGGATCTCGCACATTTTTATGTAACACGCGTTTATCATCGTTTATATTTCAGAGCTCATCCATTTGTGGTCGATTTCCCAGGGAATCGTACAACGCATTACAGAGAATATTTGTTTCTCAGCCGTATGCTACGCCTGTGAAATAAGTGTCCTGCAGACGTATTTCCTGTCTGTTATAACATTAGAGAGTTCAAGTCAAAAGTTTACAAACACAACTCCCTCGTGGGGAGGGGACCACAACATATTTTCCTAGTACAACATACAGGATATATAGGGGTTATCTCCTGGGTACTGGTCCAAGATAAAAAAAAATGAAAGGAAATGTTTTGCTATTCAGCAAACAGAGATGAAACTACTAAGCATACAAACTCTGCGAATTTCACTAATTTTACTATCTGCACTTTGTGCTCTTATTCGTTAACAATAAATAAAACAATTTTCCACGTTTAAAAAATCCATTAGATAATTAGGATAGCAACTTTCGCTTTAGTATAAACTGAAAAGTTTTTTTATAGAAACGCTTTTGAAGTCCTTAGTTATAATTTTTTCTATTATTTTTCATTATATTTTATATGAACAAAAAATTATTTGCATGAAGAGTAATTTTATTTTGTTTTATTTATTTTATTTTTATTTTTTTACTTTTGCTATCTGTTTTTCTTGCAACATACTTAAACTATTACACAACAAATTCAACACCATTTTAATGACAATAACACGAATATTCAGGCAACTGAAGCAACAGAATCCGATTTTTAATACAGTTACCTTAAGCTTCACATGAATTCCCCTACAACAGTCGTCTGTTATTGTTCAAAGGCTCATAAACCACATAATTTTTCATCAGAACATTTTAAGCTTCTGTCAGTAAGTGAAAATAAGTAATATGAAATTTTGTGTAGAAAGAAATGGAAAGCAGTTCGCATATGAGCATAAAAAGGAAAGACAATTCGCAACGAAGAAAAGAAGAAAAAAGTTGTAACTTCAAGTACTTTTATAAATTGCTCAAAAAAGTTGTTATTTGTTTATTTAAAATACAATAAATTTAAATGTTTATTATGCCTAGTGTTGGTAACAATTCTATAAAAATGTCAGAAAGAACCTAAAAGTTTTTAAACGGAATGGTGGCAAGAAATATATTATATAATACTTAAATTTATTTCAGCTTTGCAGAAGTTTTAAATAAAAGGTTTTACTCTTAAAGATAAATGTAAACTGAAATCAGTTGCAGATAATGTTTTGATTTTGCAAAATTCGTAACTAAATGTAAAAATAGTTTTGGTCCCCGAATGAGTTAAAGAAGGCTAAATATTATCTTGTATTTCTGAACACAGCCACATCAATTTCTTTTCTTTTGGCTTATAAGCAATTAAAACACAAACTATATATATTATTCATATCATTTATTATTAGTTAATTATTATTTGTTAATCATATAAGTGGACTGTTTGACTTTCGATTTGCGACTGACTTCACCGGTCAGCGTACTCGTCCGTCAGAGTAGTAGGAAAGTCGAGTTGTGTTTGAGGGAAGGTTCACCAACATCTTGCCAGATTTTAAGAATATTCTACATTAACAGAGGAGTAACTGAAGAAGAACATTATTTGTTGAGCTTGTTGGTAATACCCAGCGTCGAATACTACCTACCACATTACTTCTCTTCAATGACGTGTGCAACTCTTTGTAATCATTGAACACTAACTTACAAAGTAAGTGACCATAGTATATGGAATTCTCACAAATGAATTTCGTTCTTCTTTTGTGTCACATTTATATACTCGTATTGTAGTTTATATATACGTAGAAAACATTACAAAAATGGTACAAGAAAGATAAAACATTTAGCGAAAAAAGAAAAGAATGCAGTAAACAAAAATATATTTAATGGAATACTACCGAAAAACTGAAGTTCGCAGCACGTCTTCAACCTACTTACAAAGTAAGCGAGATTGTATTCGAACTGCCTAATGCCGACTTACAAAATATGCGAGATTGTGTTTGAGCTGCCTACTGATTACTTACAATGTATGTTAGGAAGAAATGAGCTTTTGTTAGATGAACACCTCACTATTTTGTTTACTTTGTGTGCAGGTGGTAGGCGTTCACGACTCTACAAACGCTGCAATGTATACGAAAATGTATACTAGGTTCGTATATGAGATGGTGTGCATTACTGGCTTAGAAGTGTGCATCGGATCATCGCAATTTTGGCCGCTGGGTATATACATATATATGTTAAATATTTAAATAAAATTACTATTAAAACAGCAATTAGGTAAAAACGGGGGATTGAAGCCATTGTATCTACACCGCACACAATTTAGTCAAGACTTCAAACAACTTAAGGACAAATATAAATTTATATAAAAAAATAGAAAAACCATACACACATTATTATATTCAATAACTGTCACAATGACAAGTAACTGCCAAGAGGCATTCTCAATATTATTTCCTTCATCTTACTTTGTTAACTTTACAAACTTAAGACATATGGGAAAAGAAATGGAAAAGGAGATACTCTTAAAATGAAAATTAATGATCATACGAACAAGACACCGCCAGATGATTTTACACACCACACAAGCATACATATGTACGAGTACCTATGTGCATAAAATATTTTATTACAATTGTACCTTTATGAATACTGTCGTAGTGAAATGATTGTGGATTCGGAAACATGACGCTCTATGTGAATCTACTTTTATGTGTCACTTGCAAATAAAAGTACTTGAAAATGAATAAAAGAAGACATTTTTGTAACAAGTATTTATAGAAACGAAGGCTTCCATGCCAGTATTTTCTTCACAGCGGAGGCAGACAGACAATGATGATGTTGAGAAATGTGGGTACACAGAAAAATTTATTTCAAACGTTAATATACTAATTTTCGTTTGATGTTTGAGTCTTTGCTAGGGTGATCGTTATTCGACCTTTTTCTATAACCGGTTTTCGAATTGTTCGAATAATGGCAATTTACAAAAACCCGGGGTTCAGTTAAAAATGAAATAAAAACCGGTTATCCGGTTTCTTTAACAATAATTAAAACTAAATTTGTTAGTAAAATAGTGCTTAAAAAAGCAAAGTAATTCACAATATCTCTTTGTTTTGTGTTAATTTACTCATTTGCCACCAATCTTTTATGCTCTCAATGAAAGCTCACGAGCACAAAAATATATGTTACTTATATGAATTTGTAATTCATATAATTTGTGCTATTGTGTCAGCAAAAAATAAAGATGTTATGCACATGCAACTAGCATTCGATTCAGATTGGAATTTTTCTACTCATATTGTTAAATTAAATGTATATAAGAAGCAACGAAGAAGACAAATGCTAATAATATAGTTTTGAACTTATCCAATCTTCGCTTACAATGTGTACAGTGTTGGATGCATCTTATGGCCTAGGCAATCGCTGTGTAAATGTAAGTAGGAATTGTATACAGACTTCGGATGGGTCGCGCTTACATTGTCAATGGTCTTAGATCGAATATGTATGTGACAAAAATTTCACTGGGTTATTACTTATCACATACATATATCGTTTTGTTGAAATGTTTACATTTGACCAGCAGTAAACGAGCTGACTGGACACATAATTAGTATCAAAACATATTATACGCAAGTGACTTAGTCATCGTGTATTGTTGATTGTATCTTTCCAAAGAAGATTTTATATGCAATATTATTTTTATATATCTATTTATTTCTCTTATTTTTATAGAACTTCATATTGAAATTTACCTTTTCCTTATTCTGATATTACGAATGATAGCACAAACCTAGTTTTTACACTCCCCACTCTTTCCTCACTTATTTGTCCGCAAACGCAAGAATTGCGCAACTAAAGTTGCCTCGTGAAAATTGGGACTTAGCTTGCTTATTAGACCTATCAAATATAAAGCATTAAATGATTTTTATATTATAGGTTTTCATATCTGAGCTTTCCAAAATATTTTGTCTACGAGTAATTTGAATAGAGCTTTTTGTCGTTAGCATACATTTAATACAACCAGTGGCAATCACCGGTCTACGCAATCGACTGCATCCTTTTTTTTTTACCGCTCTTAAATAATGCAATCTCATATAAAATCCAATGTTGAAACCAATAAAACTGTGAAACCCCACAAATATACTCAAATTTGGTCACACTGTTTTGACTTCTGTGCAGAAAGAACTTTCAACGATATATAATTTTAATCGATGCAGTAGTACGGCTACAAAAGGGATTTAAAAAAACGTGTTTGCCTCTTAATTATATAGCTTGTTGAGTTCATTTCATAAATTTTGCTCACAATCATCGCTCTTCATCTCTTCAGCTAAATCTCACGGTATCATATTTGTCGATACGCAAACGATTGTGAACGAACTGTGAACTGAATTCCCACTCAACAGTTTTATAGTAATACTTTAGGTATGAGCATATTTGTAATTGAAATAGAAACAAAATTATCGAATTTATATATTAAAATCTCGGTTAACCGTATCAAACCCCCCGGTTTATTCAATATTCGAAAAAAGCCATTTTAAAATCCCAGTTTTAGTAAAACGAGACAACTCGGTAAAAACCGGTCGAGTAATAACCGTTCGATCACCAGAGAGCTTCACTTCTTGATTAAGAAATCGTTCAACAATAGCAAAGGCACATAGAACTTGTCTTTTATTTGCAAATCATCAAACTTGCCCACACACTCTTTTTTTGTTGTTCATTTTAAAGCAACCGGTCATAAGTCTCTTTGTTGGTTCTGATGTTTACACATCGCCTGACTCATAAAAACAATCTTCTTTTAAGTGGGAATGCATGAATGCATCAAACTTGCTAGGCATTCGAACCACGTGCATGTTGAACACTTCCTTATTTTTATCATAGGTCTAATCAAACTTGCCAACTAGTGCTCTTGTCTTTTCCAGTCAACACTAAAAATTTTGATAGACATTAAGGAACAAAAATCAAGACATCATTCTGTATAAATTCGATCATTCCTATCAACAAATGCTAGCTTTTTTATATTAATTTACTTGGTTACTGATGTCTATTCGTGTTTTCTATGACAAAATGGATAATTTTTGTAAGAAAATATTAATTTGATTTGTATTTTGCAAATAATTTTTATTATTATCATATTTTTTGTGTTTTTTACTTGTCTGTATCGTCTACCACATTTGCATATGTATGTACAGGGTGGCCCAGAAAGACCGAAGTGGTGTGAATTGCTTATAACTTTTTATTTAAGAGATATTTTTTTAATTTTTTTTTTTAAATACATTAAATTTATGGGGAATATTTTTGGATTAGTTATTAAAAATGATATCCCGCAAGTGGTGGCCATATTCTGCTTCGCACAAATGTGCTCTGTATCGTCTACCACATTTGCATATGTATGTACAGGGTGGCCCAGAAAGACCGAAGTGGTGTGAATTGCTTATAACTTTTTATTTAAGAGATATTTTTTTAATTTTTTTTTTAAATACATTAAATTTATGGGGAATATTTTTGGATTAGTTATTAAAAATGATATCCCGCAAGTGGTGGCCATATTCTGCTTCGCACAAATGTGCTCTTTCCAGCACATTTTCCATGACCTTTCGCAAAACTTCCGGTGGTATGTTGTTAATTTCTTCTCGAATATTGGTTTTTAACTCCTCAATAGTCCTAGGCTTATTAACATAAACTTTTCCTTTTAAATAGCCCCAAAGAAAACAGTCTGGAGCGGTTAAATCCGGGGAACGCGGAGGCCAATTAAAATTGCTGTTACGAGAAATTATTCTTTCACCAAAGATGTCGCGTAAAAGAGTCATTGTGGCCCTCGCAGTGTGCGCTGTGGCTCCATCCTGTTGGAACCATATTTGCGGATGGTTTTCCACGGCTGGCCTTACAAAATTTTGCAACATGGCCCGATATCGATCACCATTGACGGAAATGGCGACACCTTGTTCATTTTCAAAAAAAAATGGGTCAATGATCCTTTCTGAAGAAACACCGCACCAAACGGTACACTTAACTGGGTGCAATTGTCGTTGATGAAGTACTCTCGGGTTTTCCGTAGCCCATATCCTACAGTTTTGCTTGTTAACGAACCCATTTAATTGAAAATGGGCTTCGTCACTCATTATTAAGTTATGAATAAAATTTGGATTCTCTTGTGCTTTTTGCTGGAAATAAATTGCATAGTCAAGTCGTTGCTGGTAATCTGTTGGTTTCAATTCTTGGACAAGTTGAATTTTGTATGGAAACAATCCTATGGTGTGCAAAATTCGCTGCAGCGACGTCCTTGAGAGGCCCAGTTGTGACGAACGTCTCCTGGTTGATGTTTCTGGATCCTCCCGAATACTCTCCTGTACCACTTGAATATTGTCAGCCGTGTGGACAGTTCGGTGTCTGCCGGGACCAGGAAGGTTCCTTACTGCTCCTTGTTCTAGAAAATTTGCAACCAGACGGTTTATTGTTGACTGAGAGGGTGCAACCCGCACATTAAATTGACGACGGTATGCACGCTGAGTCAACACAATGGACCGTTGATTTGAAAAGTAAATTTCAACAATTTGGGCACGTTGTTCAATTGTGTATTGCTCCATTATAAATTATCCAAGTCTTCTTTACAAAATACTGAAAAGAAAAGAAAAAAAAAATTATAATAAAAAAGTTATAAGGAATTCACACCACTTCGGTCTTTCTGGGCCACCCAGTATTTCGCCGTGCGCAATTCAACAAAACTTAAGCAATTAATCGCGCACATGTTGAACAATAAAAAAAAGTAAACAAAAGACAAGCTTTTTTGGCAAATAATAAAACTTGTCCATGTTCGTTGCATTGTTGGTATATATCATATTGCTCAAGCCACACAGACGTTCGATTCAAACATGTTGTATGAGTTAATGATAATAAGGGCGTTTGTACACGATGAATTACTGCAAGCCTTTGTCTTGCCTGAGCGAACTTATTTATAAAATGCTCTTGTTAATTCTGCACATAATCAGAATTTGATGTGCGCAGCAGAATGAATATGATTTTTAATCATCATTGAATTTTTCGTTGTCCTTCAAAATGAGCAAAAATTTTTGTGCTGAATAAAATCAAGAAAAACCATGATTTTGAAGTTATCTGTCGATCACCCTAGTATTTGCTGAAAACATCAAGCATTAAAATAAGTATGTGTGCATTTATAATACTCTTCTTTTTCACCAAATAGTTTTCTAGAATTATTTAATAAGTTCATTAATTCAAGGCTTTGCATTTTTTACTGATTCATATAATATTTGTTATATAATTATTTGATCATGTTTATGTAAATATTTCTTATTTTTGTAGCTAAAGATCGTTTTTTATTTTTTATAAAAAATTCAACAGTATTTATTTTCAATATTTCGATAACAATTTGTTATCATCTTCAGGAAAATTAATAATTAATATTAATTTTCCTGACGACGATATCAAATTGTTATCGAAATATTGAAAATAAATACTGTTGAATTTTTTATAAAAAACGATCTTTAGCTGCAAAAATAAAAAATATATATATTCATATAATATTTATTTAAAACTTCTTAGTTTGTATGCGATATAAAATTTTTTTCTGTGTAAAATTTTTCAAAAGCGATGCATCCAGAAATGTAACTTTTATCTCAGTACACGTATGTAGGTATAAAACAATCTGTTACATAAGAATGTTGTACACGAACATACTTGTATGAAAGTCTGATATATTATACACAAGTCAAAATGAAATTAAATTAAAAATGATTACTACAATTCCTTATGCACATAAAGGGTGTTTTTATAGGCGTATAGAACTTTGAAATGGAATAAAACAGGGATGAGTTTTTTAAATTGACATAAAATTTACTTTATTCGAAACATAATCTTCTGGCATTATAATTTAAATATGACTTCTGGAAGTCCAATTTTAGATAACTCTCAATTGTGGTCTTACATCGATAATAACGCGTGGAATGTTTTCCTGCAAGTGTTCGATCATTTCGGGCTTAGTTTAGCAACTTTAATATCCTTATAGAAAATAGTCTAGCAGAGTTAAATTGCACGATCTTGGATCATTAATGTAATAGAAAGTATTGAGAAAACAACTAGACCATGGTACATAACTTTTTGTACATAAAGGGTGGGCCTATGTTGATATTGAATAAAGCAGAAATTATTATGTATCGGCTAAATGGCGGCACATCTCCATCCGATAGTCCAAATTTTCGATGAGGCTGAGGCATAATTGAAGTTCTATGCCATTAATGTGCCCAATTATCTCTTCGTTTAGCTCTTAAATTATTTCTGCCTTATCGACGTAGACCTTTGCTTTCAAATAACTCCAAAGGAAGAAGTCCAACGGTCTCAAATCACATGACCTTGGCGGCCAATTGACATCTGTTGAAGCCACATATCGTCTACAATTGGAGCGATAAAAAGTTCATTACCATCTCACGATAACGAACATCACTCACAGTAACTGCCAACCGGCCGCATTTTGGAAAAAATACTTTGTGGGTGCATTGGTTTTTCGACAATCGCTCTTGGGTTATCGTTCGCCCAAATATGGCAATTCTGCTTATTGACGAATTCTAATGGATATATTTCTTTTCTATTATAGAAAATATTGTTTTAATAGAATGGTGTAAATCTTTGTCATATCAGTCAGCTTTGATTATAGAAAAGTAATTACACATTTGGAATTTTGACAGTACAATACGTACAACGGTTATTATAGTAGAGTTGTAGTTAGACATTAGAAATTAAAAACACAACACTGATATGTGGTCTTATTTTATATAATGATTGGTTTGTTTTATAAGCGTTACAAATGAATTAAAGCAAAATCAATATGTTTGTTTAAAGTTTTTATTTACTTAAAATTCAGTTTAGAATGATGTCTTCATTCTCGTTTCTCTGTCATGATTTTGACTTTTGGGAATTTTCTATATGACATTTGGCTTCATATGACATATTGGAAAATTTTTTTTTGTATGTTTTATAACGGTAATAAGACACATTTACTTTTGCATTGATAACTTCCTCTTGCATTACTATATATTCGTATATTTGTGTTTTAGCTCCTGCATTCATACATACGTAGTGCCGTATGTTTGTTTGAATACTCCATTGGCTTCGCCTCCTTATTCTTCACCCACTAACTACGAATTGCTATAAGAAGTTGATTGTATTCCTCCATTTTTTCGAACTACTTTCGAAACAAATATAAAATAGCAACAATATGCATTCATGGTTGGCATCTGTTACACCAGTCTTATGTGTTGGAACAGTAACAGGAGTTGATGCCCCACACAACGCAATTCTTAATTTGTCTGTTGCTACTGATTTTTTTTTTATCTGTTGTGTGATTTTCTATATGAAACACTTTAGGCCTGTCTGTCAACTTTGTTGTGCGATTTAGCTATGCCAGGAAATTTTGATAAATTGCTTTTATTGCGAGTACCTTCAAAAGTCAAATTGCATATAAGTTGCGTGTGTTTCCTCAGTATATAAATAATTATTGTATCTTAAAACGTAAACGTATGGATTTAATATTTTTGTCTGGTACGAATCTTTGTAAATACCATTTTTATGTTTTTTTTCCAGCATTAAAATAAATAGTTTCTGGAGAATATTTTAATATGCATATGCGTTACTTCTTCCTATGAAAAGCTTACGTTTTAATATAAATATTGTAATTGGTTAGTCATTATATCGCAGTTCTTTTTAGTTTTACATATTGAATAAATGTAAAATAATACACAGCACATAATACAGCTGCTCCTCGTAACAGTCCAGACATTCAAGTATCGTAACGAAACATTTACAATGGGAACTAATTTTTCACCAAACTGCATTTGACTGCAATATGTATATTTTTCGTTGGGTAAAGTTGCGTATAGTATGAATAAATTTAAGAGGTAAACCTTTCAGATTTACCTTTTTAATCAAATGCATATCGCTCTTTAACAAAAGTTCTCACCCTAAATTATCAATTTGCATCTGATATGTATTTTTTTTTTTTTTAGCTTTTATTTATTTATTGAATCTTTACAATGTGAACTAACAATAAGTATTCAAATCTTAATACTAAATGCAATAAATTAACTCAGTCCAGACAATGCTAGACAAAAAGTTTTATTATGCGCATATTATATCGGTAAAATCACCTACTTAACGCTCTGATGGTGGTGGCAACGTTATCCCTTCTTCTCAACCGAGAGTGGCCTTCAAAATTAAGTATATTGCGTGCAAGAGGGTTAGGGTGAAGTTCCAATTTGCTGATATACCTTGTCGCATACTTTGAAAATTCATCTTTTACCAGTGGATCCTTGCGAATTCGGGAGTTTTTTAGGTACCATGGAGCTGCAGCAATTGTTCGCAGAATTTTGTTTTGTCGCCTTTGAATTTTTCAATGTTTGACGCTGAGGCCCCATAACTGAATTCCGATATGTATGAAGCTTGATATTACATTTTATCTCCTCTATGAGAAAGTTATTCGATGTGCATTTGTGTATATTAAAACACGTTTACTTGGAAAAGTATTTCATGACATTGTTTACTGTTCTGCAATTATAACAGATGTTTCTAGTCAATAGTCAAATGTTTTTCAGTTGAGCCATACCATGATGCAATAATATACAGGTAGTGTCGAAACGGTGGTCGACATTTTTTTTCAGGATTTGACCCCCACCACACATGCATTGTACCAGAACTAGGAAAATAGGTTGTGAGGAGGGGGAAAGAGGGAGTAGTGTTTGTGAACATTTGACTTGAACTTTCCAACGTTATAACAGACAGGAAACACGTCTGCAGGCAACTTGTTTCACAGATGAAGCGCACGGCTGAAAAACGAATTCTCTCTGTTATGCGTAGTACGATTCGCTGGGCGAACCACAAATGGATGAGCTCTGGACGATGAACGCGTGCTACGTAAAAATGTGCGAATTTCGGGAACAAGACCCCTGATCTCGTCAGAGCAAAATCCATTGTAGTAACGATAGAACAGAGTAACGCACCCCACACTCCGTCGATGCTCCAGTGAGTCAATAGAGTTGGATACCCTACTGTCACCGATGAGCTTCTTCGCCCTCTCTTGCACATGGTCGAGTAACCCCAAATTAGACTTTGAGGCACCGGTCCAAACATGAGAGTTGTATTCCATTTTCGTTCGGATGTAGGTGGTATAAATAGTAAGGAGATCGGATGGAGTGAAGTACATCTTACACCGTTTCAAAAAGCGAGGCACTTGAATGCTTCTTTAGAGACATGAAAGATGTGATCAGTCCAGCAAACATCACACTGTATCTTCATTCCAAGAACAGCACGAGCATCCAATTCCTCAATATTTATACCATCCATGAGTACAGATGAAGCAGCACTTGCGGTCGTTTGTTTGTGCGTTAATAAGCAACATTGGGTCTTACGAGCGTTAAAGGCGACCCTGTTTTTACGACCCCATTTGGAAATTAATAGAAGATCACTATTCAGTCAATCATTCATATTTAGCCTCTTGGCAGCCATCTGTGATAGGCTGGGCCTATAACTAAAAGAGTACGAGTGACAAATGCTGCTGTCAGCCGCGAAAGAGTGGATAGGGTTAGAAGTTTGATAGAGAAGGTCATTGAGGAAAATAAGAAATAGGGTAGGAGAAAGAATGGAGCCTTGCGGTATCCCTGAATTTATCTTGAACTCGTTTGATCAGACCCGATCTATAACAATCATATAGTGCGGTCTCTGAAAAAGCTCGATATAAACCGAGAAAAGTCATCACCGACGCCAAAAGCAGTAAGTTTTGCCAGTAGTGCAGCATGCTTTGGAAATATCTTTTGGAAAGAGCCACCACCTTGCTTTCACCGAAATGATGGATTGAGTGGCACCGTTTCTCCGAAAGATATGCCATAAGATCGCCAGTAGAGCGACCCTTACGAAATCCATATTGGCGATCACAAAGTAATTTATGCGACTCTAGATATCCCATAAGATGGTAATTAACTATTTTTTCCATTACTTTGGAAATTGCAGAGCAAATTGCAATTGGGCGGTAATTTTCTGGGTTATTTACCTCACCTTTTTTGGGCATTGGTGTTACATTAGCAACTTTCCAGCATGATGGGAAGTCACCAGCATGGTAAAGTATGCTAATGGACGCGCCAGCGTAAAAGAACACTGCTTCAAGACCAGTGCTGGAATGTCATCCGGTCCAGGAGTCTTGTTTATGTCAAGGTCTGTCAAAACCCTTTTAACTGATCGTGCCCGGAAGAATATCTTTGGCATGGTTGCAGATACCGGCAAGCAGGAATTGCTTGCAAAAATTTCAGCCAACAGGTTAACTTTGTCAACCGGATCAGTGAAAGCTTGGTCATTCTTTAACAGAGTTGGAATTGATGAACTAGCGCAATTCTTTACTCTCTTAACGAAAGACCAGAAGGTCTTACTGCCCCGGGGAGCTGCAAGGACCTTGGCACGAAGGCGCTGTTCAGGGAGAAATTTGTCACGCCTAAGTACCTTGGCACACGAAGATCTTGCCTTTTTGCGTAGCAAAACAGTGGCTGGGGTTTAGTTTAAACGCCAGTTATTGTTTACAAATTGAAAAAGTTTTTGAAAAAAAAATGTTTCCATAATATTTTTCAAACACAAAAACAGCTTCAAACATAACATACAGCTTTTTCTTGATCTTTATTTATATATGTATGTATATAATTTATTGCACGAGTTTTAAATGCAAAAACTTATTGAAAAATTATTTGTAAAATAAAAACACGAAGAAAAATAGACGTTGGTTTTTTTATTTTCTTTTGTTTCCTTTGACAGTTATCAACACACAGCAACAATAAAAAGCCATATTGTTTTTTTTTTTTTATTGTTGGCTTGTTGTAGTTACCTGTTATATTATTGTACTATGAGCCATACGTATAAAAGTAGGTCACAAGCAGGATTGCCAGATTTAATTTTTCCCAAATTTGCAACAAAACATTAAGGCTCAATCAATTTCTTATTCGGTTTATTAATTTCAACGCAAATTTCAAAAATGTATTTGTAAAGAAAACTTACTGCATACAGTTTCTTTTAATTAAATTGAGAAAATTATGAATAGAATTGAAAATTTCAATTTGAAATTACAAATTTTCGAATTTAAATTGAGTATTATTACGTCTATACGCAGCCTATTCACAAATAAAAACTATTTGCAAATCACTAACTCACTGTTTGTGCTTCAATTTGTACGTGAAAAAGTTAATTTTTTTTTTTTTGTTTGATATGGCATATGTTCACAATGTAAATAATTGGTAGAACTGTTAATGTAAACAGCATTTTGACTACTAAGCAGAGAGCAGCTTTCGCGTCATCGTAATTATTTCTTAAATGCGGTCAGGCTTTTTCTTATTGTTGGTCTTCGGGAGTTTTGTGTCTCACTCTCACTGGTTGCCTCAACTAACTGTATTAGTATAGTCGTCATAGTTAGTGACAACCCCGCTACAAAATACTGTTAATACTATCGTGGGCATAAGGTCTTGTTTACTCCGCCCATGCTGTGGGCGGAGTAAACTATACAGTTGCAAATTTATTTGCAACTGTATAGTTAAATAAAGAAATAAATCAGTAGTTATTTTCGTGTGTTAGCTATTCGGAAATAAAAAACATTATTTACTGTTTATGCGAAAATTTTTCTATTTAAAATATTTTTATTTGCAAATAACCTGCACGTACATATATAGTATACTACATGGGCTAAGTCCCGGTCCTAATCATAGATAGCATTAATTCTATTGCAATCACCTTTTTTTCAGTTAATAATAATTTTCAAAAGACAGCTTTTAAAATTTCATGATATTCTATTCATTAGTTTGTGAGTTGTTCTAAACAATGGATCAAAAAAAAATTCCGTGTTTTAATTTTACACTGATTCTTGATGGGGAAAAATACCGTTTAAGCGAACCAATGGCTGGAAAGTGCTATGGGGACTCCTCTCCATCAGAAACAACACTAACACGTTGGTTTGTTGACTTCAAACGTGGTCGTAGATACACCGATGATGCAGAACGCAGTAGACATCCAAATGAGGCGGTAACACCAGAAAACATAAAAAAAATTACAAAACCGTTTTGAATGATCGCAAAGTGAAGTTGCGTGAGTTTGCTGACATCGTAAAGATATCAAAAGAACGTGTTGGCTTTATATTGCATGAGCATTTGACTATGAGAAAGCTCTGTTGCAAGTGGGTGCCGCGTTTGCTCACTGTTGGCCAAAAACGAGAACGTGTTAATGATTCTAAGCAGAGTTTGGCCATATTTAAGCGTAAAAAATCGGAATTTTTACGTCGATATGTGGCAATGGATGAAACATGGATCCACCACTTTACTCCGAAATCAAAACGATCGGAATCTGAGTGGATAGCAACTGGTGAACCTCGTCCAAAGCACAATCAAACACAACAATCGGTTGAAAAGGTTATGGCCTCGATATTTTGGGATGTGCGTGGTGAAATATTTATCGATTATCTCGAGAAAGGAAGTACCATTAACGGATTTTGTTTGCTAAGCACATACAAATGGGAATAAATTGGAAATATGCGTAATATGAAGCATCATTATAGCACGTTAAGGTTTTAAAATATCGATTCACGGTCGTATAGTAAATGGGAATTAAAGGATTTTCACATGATTCCCTTAACTATTTTTTTTTATTTATCCTGTATATGAATGAGAATGTGTTTGTTTTTAATATATTTTTATTTGATTGTTGACTACAATTGGATTATGGGGTGAATAGTGTGTATTTTCTTTGAAAAAGGTTTTCTTGTGCATTTTTGTACTTAAACAAAAGTAAATAACTATGTATGTAAATTTGCTTTCGTTGTCGTGTAAAATATGTATGTATCGGTGACTAATGCCGGGCTACTAACTTTTTGGAACTGTAATTATCTAATATAAAACGGCATTCAGTATTGAGCAAAAATACATGCAGTGGTGTCTTGAAATCATTTTAGCGCCTAATTCTTATAGTGAATATTATATAGCGTTGTTGGAGCATTTGAAAGCCGAAATTAAAAAGAAACGACTGCATATGGGGAAAAAAAAATTTTGCAACGCACCACATCCACTGTATTCGCCAGGTTTGGCTCCCAGTGACTACTGGCTGTTCGCAGACAATATAAATAAATTGTTGAGAATTTAAAAGAAAAATGCTCTAATAATACCTGTCATTTCATTTGTTTGAAAGGTGTAAAGAAATGTTAGAGAGGTGTATAAATGAAAAGGCTTGTTTTTTGTGTTTTGACAGGTATTATTAGAGCATTTTTCTTTTAAATTCTCAACAATTTATTTATATTGTTGGGATATAAAGTTGAATGTTTGAGAATATCTTTCAAAAATTTCCAAAGTCTACTGATGATTAGGGTAGTTCCTATGAAATGTCGACATATAGATAGCTGGGAAACATAAAAAACAAGCTATTTATAATTTTTATTGGTATAAATGGTAGAAGCTAAAAATAGCGAATAAAAAACTTAATTGAATTTTTGTTCTCTGTTTTTCGATACTTTCAAAAAGCAAATCGTAGCAACCGACGGCTGTTCATTTGTTTGAAAGGTGTAAAGAAATGTTAGAGAGGTGTATAAATGAAAAGGCTTGTTTTTTGTGTTTTGACAGGTATTATTAGAGCATTTTTCTTTTAAATTCTCAACAATTTATTTATATTGTTGGGATATAAAGTTGAATGTTTGAGAATATCTTTCAAAAATTTCCAAAGTCTACTGATGATTAGGGTAGTTCCTATGAAATGTCGATATATAGATAGCTGGGAAACATAAAAAACAAGCTATTTATAATTTTTATTGGTATAAATGGTAGAAGCTAAAAATAGCGAATAAAAAACTTAATTGTTTGAATTTATGTTCTCTGCTTTTCGATACTTTCAAAAAGCAAATCGTAGCAACCGACGGTTGTTCATTTGTTTGAAAGGTGTAAAGAAATGTTAGAGAGGTGTATAAATGAAAAGGCTTGTTTTTTGTGTTTTGACAGGTATTATTAGAGCATTTTTCTTTTAAATTCTCAACAATTTATTTATATTGTTGGGATATAAAGTTGAATGTTTGAGAATATCTTTCAAAAATTTCCAAAGTCTACTGATGATTAGGGTAGTTCCTATGAAATGTCGACATATAGATAGCTGGGAAACATAAAAAACAAGCTATTTATAATTTTTATTGGTATAAATGGTAGAAGCTAAAAATAGCAAATAAAAAACTTAATTGTTTGAATTTTTGTTCTCTGCTTTTCGATACTTTCAAAATGCAAATCATAGCAACCGACGGTTGTTCATTTTTTTGAAAGGTGTAAAGAAATGTTAGAGAGGTGTATAAATGAAAAGGCTTGTTTTTTGTGTTTTGACAGGTATTATTAGATCATTTTTCTTTTAAATTCTCAACAATTTATTTATATTGTTGGGATATAAAGTTGAATGTTTGAGAATATCTTTCAAAAATTTCCAAAGTCTACTGATGATTACGGTAGTTCCTATGAAATGTTGACATATAGATAGCTGGGAAACATAAAAAACAAGCTGTTTATAATTTTTATTGGTATAAATGGTAGAAGCTAAAAATAGCAAATAAAAAACTTAATTGTTTGAATTTTTGTTCTCTGCTTTTCGATACTTTCAAAATTCAAATCGTAGCAACCGACGGTTGTTCATTTGTTTGAAAGGTGTAAAGAAATGTTAGAGAGGTGTATAAATGAAAAGGCTTGTTTTTTGTGTTTTGACAGGTATTATTAGAGCATTTTTCTTTTAAATTCTCAACAATTTATTTATATTGTTGGGATATAAAGTTGAATGTTTGAGAATATCTTTCAAAAATTTCCAAAGTCTACTGATGATTAGGGTAGTTCCTATGAAATGTCGACATATAGATAGCTGGGAAACATAAAAAACAAGCTATTTATAATTTTTATTGGTATAAATGGTAGAAGCTAAAAATAGCGAATAAAAAACTTAATTAATTGAATTTTTGTTCTCTGTTTTTCGATACTTTCAAAAAGCAAACGTAGCAACCGACGGCTGTTCATTTGTTTGAAAGGTGTAAAGAAATGTTAGAGAGGTGTATAAATGAAAAGGCTTGTTTTTTGTGTTTTGACAGGTATTATTAGAGCATTTTTCTTTTAAATTCTCAACAATTTATTTATATTGTTGGGATATAAAGTTGAATGTTTGAGAATATCTTTCAAAAATGTCCAAAGTCTACTGATGATTAGGGTAGTTCCTATGAAATGTCGACATATAGATAGCTGGGAAACATAAAAAACAAGCTATTTATAATTTTTATTGGTATAAATGGTAGAAGCTAAAAATAGCGAATAAAAAACTTAATTAATTGAATTTTTGTTCTCTGTTTTTCGATACTTTCAAAAAGCAAATCGTAGCAACCGACGGCTGTTCATTTGTTTGAAAGGTGTAAAGAAATGTTAGAGAGGTGTATAAATGAAAAGGCTTGTTTTTTGTGTTTTTACAGGTATTATTAGAGCATTTTTCTTTTAAATTCTCAACAATTTATTTATATTGTTGGGATATAAAGTTGAATGTTTGAGAATATCTTTCAAAAATTTCCAAAGTCTACTGATGATTAGGGTAGTTCCTATGAAATGTCGATATATAGATAGCTGGGAAACATAAAAAACAAGCTATTTATAATTTTTATTGGTATAAATGGTAGAAGCTAAAAATAGCGAATAAAAAACTTAATTGTTTGAATTTATGTTCTCTGCTTTTCGATACTTTCAAAAAGCAAATCGTAGCAACCGACGGTTGTTCATTTGTTTGAAAGGTGTAAAGAAATGTTAGAGAGGTGTATAAATGAAAAGGCTTGTTTTTTGTGTTTTGACAGGTATTATTAGAGCATTTTTCTTTTAAATTCTCAACAATTTATTTATATTGTTGGGATATAAAGTTGAATGTTTGAGAATATCTTTCAAAAATTTCCAAAGTCTACTGATGATTAGGGTAGTTCCTATGAAATGTCGACATATAGATAGCTGGGAAACATAAAAAACAAGCTATTTATAGTTTTTATTGGTATAAATAATTCATTGTAGATCTTCAATTTGGTTGTCATTAACGGAAATAGTGTGTCCCAATCTTTTATACATAAGTACACTACTCTCTGTACAGAGTACAGAGAGTAGTGTTTTGTCTCTCATCAGGTGCACACGTCTTTTGTTACTGCTGTCCGTATTTCCAATATGTGTATATTCACTAATTAAACCAAATTGCACCGTAATAGGTAGTAAGCTGTGTACATGTGTTTATTTTTCTTTTTTTTACCGTTGTCCGTATTTTCTATATATGTATATTCATTACTAATTTCGTATGAAATCAAAGTTTACCGGAATAGGTAGCTGTACGGGTATGTCTACACGTGTTTTTTTTTTTTTTGTCTTTTTTTTCACCGTTGTCCGTGTTTTCTTTATATATTCAATATTAATATTATTTTCAATGCATTTCATTACCTTGTAGTGTGGAAGGTGTTGGACTAAATTTTGCTAATCTGAGCAGTGTCGAAGATATATACACTGGGCACTGATCAGTTTTAACTAATTTAATTCTAACATTTTAAATGCTGCAATAGGGTTTGTTTTAGTCTTTCGTGTTGTTATTGTTAAAGTTAAACCTTCACGAACACTACTCCCCCTTTCCTAGCTTAACATAACCTATTTTCCCAGTTCCAGTACAATGCACTGCATATGTAGGGGTCATCCCTTGAGTACTGGTCACAGATTAAAAAAATAATAATAAAAACATTGTGAATGCATTTATTATTTTTGAACGAAAACGTAACTGAACGAAACTGCTAGTTCGATGATGGATTGTTTTTCGAACGCTCAACCAGAACTGATCGAAACCAGCAGCTTGCTCAGAGATTTTCCAACTAATTTGAAGATTACCGCCTTTTAATAAATATTCTAAATTTAATGTATGTAATGTTATATCTAAATTGGCGTATGACTATCACTTCAAAATAATACAAAATTTACCCAGTTTTAAAGAAATCGCTTTCAAAAAGTTATTGAGTGCGTTCTTTAAAGATTATTGACAATTACTTTTTTTTCTTGATGTATTGCAGTTTTTCCTCTCTACAATTTATACGACTAAGTTTCAGCTAAAAAACAATTATTTGCAAAATTCCTTGAGATATTCTCACAATTAACCCTTGATATTTATCCCATCTCGAATTTGTTCTATTAGACAGCTTGATTTCACATGACCATGTCAAATGTTCTGTAAGCTGTAAAGCAGACTTCACAACTTCACGATTATAAATGAAGTTAACTTCAAATGCTGCCGTCTAACCAGCAACATAATTATTTTAAAGGCAGCAGCAGCACTATGTTTATTTAAACAAAACAATTTTTAGAGGTGCCACATATATATTTTACATTAATAAAATTAAAATTTCTGGCTGAAAACGTAATAATATCACGTAAAACTGCATTTGAGAATATATTTCAAAAATTTCCAAGTTTACTGATGATTAGGATAGGTCCTATAAAATGTTGACATATAAACAGCTGGAAAACATTTGTATTTGTAACTATACAGTTGCAAATAAATTTGCAAAGTATAGGATGCACAGCATGGGCAGAGTAACGTAGACATTATGCCCACGATGGTATTAACAGTATTCCCTTTGCGGCGCTGTGACTAACTGTACCGACCTATGCCTTCGCATAGGAAGTTGCCGCGTGGTTAACAACGAAATACCTCACAAAAACTGTAAACTAATACAGTTAGTTGAGGTAGACAGTGAGACGCAAAACTCTCGAAGGCCAAACAACAACAACAAGCCTGACCGCACTTAAGAAATAATTACGATGACGCGAGAGCTGTTCCCCAGCCCAGAGCTGCTTTACGACTGAGCTGGAAAACATAGGAAACAAGCTGTTTACAATTTTGTTATTGGTATCAATATTACAAACAACTTTAAAACACAATATCAAGGTGCATTAACGTATACACGGTGGCAGTTTATCAAAAATATTTGTAACTATTTTCACAATTATAAACTATGAATGTACCTTTTCATAATTATACATTATATTTATTTTAATTATTTTTATGTTCACAAAATAATTTGTATATGTTTAATTCAGAATAAAACACAAAATTCACTTTCAAAAATGTAAACAATACATTTGACGTAAATAGCTTCCTATATTGCCAGTAGCAAAAAATTGTCACCTGCCGTAGTGCTGCCACCGTGTATACTTTAATGCACCTTGCACAATATATTGTCATTTCTGTTTTCACTCTTAACCTCTCTTAGCGTTCTCAGTATTAGAGTACTCAATATTTGAATGAATATTATGTTTTCAGTGTGTATATAAACAAATGAATTTATTCATGTAGCCTATTAGTACATACACACATACGAGTACATATGAATATATTTTCAAACATTTTTCAAATAAATTTTAAAAATTATTAATTAACAATTTTTCTCGCACAAAAATAAATCAAAGAATAGAACATTTAAGCTTCTCTTAAAAATGTAACGCTCTAGTTGTCAGAAGGGTTTTTGAAGAAGCGATCAAACAATCATACTGATTCAGTGCCTTTTTGAATCATATCGCTCCTTTATTGCAACATAGTCATATCTCAAAAAATTAGCTTTTCAAGATAACAATGCAGAATTGTTAACAGTACTACCATTTATATTGTGCCAAAAATTTATTTCCCGGAGACTTCTTAGCCTAGCACAAAAAGAGCGGTATAAATAGAAAAAAGTTAAGTGTTTTGGAAACTAACATCTCTGCTATGAACACATGTTAAATTTTGTTACTATCTGGTAACTCCTTCATATAGAAACAGGTGTTCACAAAAGACGTATCCGCGATTTTTTTACAATGGAAAAATTAGAAATGCATAGTGTCATTAAATATTTACATAAAAAATGTTTTTCGGGACAAGAAATTCATAATGATATGGTGAACGTGTTAGGTGAAAGTGCTCCATTATATGCAACAGTAAAAAATTGGGTTGCTGAATTTAAACGTGGTCGTACAAGCATTGAAGATGAATCACGTAGTGGACGTCCAAAAACAGCAACAACAATATAAATTGTAGCCAAAGTGCATGATATGGTATTAAATGATCGACGAATAAAAGTGCGTGAAATAGCTAATATCATGGGCATCTCAAATGATTGAGTCCATTTAATTTTGCATGAAGAATTACAGATGAAAAAGCTTTCTGCAAGATAGGTGCCGCATTTGTTAACAGTCGACTAAAAACGCATGAGAATGGACATTTCTCAAGTTTGTTTGGATCATTTTAAGCAAAATAAAATGGATTTTAAGCGTCGTTTCATAAGTGTTGATGAGACATGGATCCACCACTATACTCCAGAGACAAAAGAACAATCCCAACAATGGACTGCAGCTGGAGGAAGTGCCCCAAAGAAGGCAAAAACAATTCAATCAGCTGGTAAGGTTACGGCAACGGTTTTTGGGATTTCAAAGGTATTTTATTGATTGACTATCTGTAAAAGGGTAAAACAATAAATTCAGAGTACTATTGCAACCTTTTGGATCAATTAATTGTACAAATTCGAAAAAAACGTCCTGGCTTACAACACAAAAAAATAATTTTTCATCAAGACAACGCACCAGCGCACAAGAGTGTTTTAACAATGGCTAAAATCAACGAATTAAAGTACGACTTGCATGACCACCCACCTTATTCTCCTGATTTGGCTCCCAGTGACTTTTACCCGTTCCCAAATCTAAAAAAATTCCTTGCTGGCAAGCGTTTTACCTCGAATGAAGATGCAATTACAGTTGGAAACCACTATTTTGAAGACCTTGAGAAAAACTATTTTAATCAAGGGATGGAATTGCTAGAAAAGGTTTGGACTAAGTGTATTGAAGTTTCAGGAGATTAAATTAAAAAATAAAAATATTTTTGAAAAACTAACTATTCTCTTTCATTGATAAGCTAAGAACGCCCTCGTACTCCAAGAATTTTGATTTAAAAGCTCATTTTCGTAAAAGCCATCAATAATCTTAACGCGCTGCTGAATTGTGTATATCTTGCTATGAGTCTATTTATCAAACACTGAAACAAGGAAATGTTACATTAAGTTGGGCAAAAAACTTGGCGTTAAGGTGTGACTCACACTTACAATACTATGTTGACCTCATAATATTGTCGGTTAAACTACATATTTTTCTCTATTGTTAATTGAGTTCTTAATTCGTTCGGTCAGCGTAAATTTGTCTATGGCAAATAGCAGAAATATTGTATTTGGCTAAGTTTTTATAACTGATAGTTCAATTCACGTTAAAACATGGTTTTCTTTGCATATGCGATTTTTTCAGAACCAGCAGAATAGAAGGGCTTAGGATTTCTGCTTGAGAGTCACAAATGATTTCTGGCAGTCTCAATTCCGCATAAATTCATTTAAACTTCTTGACTTTGTTTGTTAATTGACCAAACATGATGATATCGTCTGCATATAAAACGTATTCTTACTTCAACCATTTGAAGACATGATTAACACTTTTTGCAAGCTGCAGGTATTTTGAAATCAAAAAATAATACAGCAATCTAAAAATCAGTTTCAAGATCACGAATATTCCTGCAGACTGATTTGGTGGAATCAATTAGTAATAGTCTGCCTAATTTGACAACTCTTATTAAGAGGCAGTTTTTCGATTAGTTTGAGAAAACTAACCACTACGCGCTATCACTTAGTATAGTTTGGCGATTTCTTTAGGATGATAACTAGTAATGAAAAATTATAAGCACCTGCTAATAGTACAATTAGCATATCCTTGAGCATTCTGTGCACCTGTTTATTTATGTACATATATCAGCCATCCAACTCTAGGTACGCTATAGAGTTTTATGTATACGGGTTTTGACAGTCACCGGAATCTTTAATGTATAAAAGTTCTTTGTTGCCAATCCTCCATCTTCAGCATGAAAGATGTCGTTGGCGTCGAACAAAACAAAAAGTTCTGCTTATTTAAAACCAATTATATAAACTGAGTACAACAGGACGGACACAATTAATGCGATTTATTTATTTACAATAGTTTATTTGCAAAAACAAATTGTATGACTTATTGCACATCTTATTCTTTGCTATTTTTATTAATTTATTTATTATATCATACAATCAAGCATCATTTATTTCATCATAAATTCTCATTATTTAATGTTCTTACCAATGAATAAAAGTTATCGTATGAGAATTACTTCCAACTCATGTTTAATACCTTCGAAACTAATTTTTGATTGGCTTTTATTTCAAAAAGTTTCGAAAGCCATAAATTTCCACACATCATTTCTCATGTGTGTATGTGTGCTTAGAATACAGGAAAATTTGTTTCAAACTCACACCTCTTGTTTTTTTATTTCAAAAATGTCCTTATTTTTACGAATTCCTTTAGAAAGAAGGTGTCATCGAGCACAACGTGTTGGTATGGAATGTTTGCATTTTATTTTCATTGCCGTTCAATAGCTGCATCAGTGACAAAACTTTGAACATTAACTGCTGAAAAAATACTTATTTGTTACTAAAGCCGCCTTCGAAGCGTTAACTTGTTCGCAGTATATTTTAAGGATTGCCATGATTGAAAATAAAATATTTTTTGTTTTTTGCATTCAAATTTTCCCCAATTGGTAATTTAACCTGAAATAGAAAAATATATATAATATAAAATTGATTTTCTGCAGCCAATGTAGAGATGTGTATCTATAGCAATCAGTACGGTTGCTGAAACGCCTTATTTGTTAGAAAAACTCTCATTTTTCCTAATGATGTCCACAAAGGCTAAATTTGTTTTTTTTTAACTCTCTCACACGATAAGAAAATTAAGTTTGAAGTATAGTTACAACATTAGTATATAAGTATAACATGTGTTTAATTGTTAGAAATAGTGTATTGTTGATTTGATCATAGTTTATTCCACTATAAGTGTTACTGTTTGCACTTTTATAACTCTATCGCTACTGTCTATCAGTTTCAAAATATGGTTACATATTGTTACACATTAATATAACACTTACACATGAAATACATTATAATAACATTTATGATATTTTTTTAAACGACAATAGCCTTTACCACACCCAATACCAAAATATTTGCTTTTATCATATATTCGAGATGATATGCTAGTTCAACAAAACTAAATTTACAGAATAAACTTGATATTGTTTTCTTTAACGATATTTTCGTTCTAATTTCTTTTGGGTTTTTTTTCTGTAGAAACAAAAAATATTTTATAGGTCTTATATTTAAAAATATATTTAATTGGTAATTTTTTTTAAGGAATATGCTTAAAATTAATAAAAAAAAATATGCATTGATTGATCGTGGAATTTTAAAGGTAAGTCCGGATATTAAAATGTAAACATATATCGGGTATGGTAAACATCAATATTATTATGCGGTCAACCTTATCCGGCCATATTATGATTGCACGCAACCTTTGAAAATTGTTATGGTCAATCATAACATTGTTGTGATCAATCATACTATGTCGTATATGGTTACTTATGGCTCTTAAAATTGCAATCTCAAATTCTTCAACATCAAAGAGGAAATTAGAACTTTCATCCCATTGAGGCGGAGGAATTATATTTTATTCTAATTCTTTTTCAAACTATTAAGTTTTTATTCGCTATTTTAGCTTCTAACATTGATTAGAAGCTAAAATAGCGAATAGAAACTCAATGGTTTAAATTTTTGTTCTCTGCTTTTCGATACTTTCAAAAAACAAATCGTAGCAACCAACGGTTTGTTCATTTGTTTGAAAGTTGTAAAGAAATGTTAGAGATGTTTATAAATAAAGAAAGCTTGTTTTTTGTGTTTTGACGGGTGTTATTAGGGCATTTTTCTTTTTAAATTCTCAACAATTTATTTGGATTGTTGGGATATAGAGTTGAATGTTTGAGAATGTCTTTCAAAAATTTCCAAAGTCTACTGATGATTAGGGTAGTTCCTATGAAATGTCGACATATAGATGGCTGGGAAACATAGAAAACAAGATATTTATAATTTTTTATTGATACTAATTATTTTTCTATTTTTTCTTTTTCTTTATTTGGATATATTTTTATATGTATGCGATATTCTCTATATATAAATTTCAATTTATTATAGTATGTAAATTGTGCTAATTATGATTAAAACTTGGTTCTATTAAAATAAAACTATTTGCAATATTAATAAGGTTGTTTAAAGAAAGCCATTTGGTTGTATATGACAAAAGTATAGTTTATTGGCATAGTAATATGGTTGGGTGTAATATTAATATGGATACTTTAATGAATACAATGATTGCTTTCAATGTTGAACCAAAATATATTATACTTACTTAAAGCACTTTTTACAATACTATACTAAGTAAAATGTAGTATTATCAGCAACCACCATATACTCGTAGTTTAATAATAGTATATTACCCTAAGAATATTGTCATATGCACCGCATATATTTTTTACGTTCATAAGCGACAGGTACGAAAATTATCACATAGAAAACTCAAACAAAGTAACAAATATGTTTAGGAAACAAAAAGGTTCAGTTTCAGTAAAAATTTCTATAACAAAAACTGGATTGCTTTAAAAACTTTTGAGATACAATTGTGTTCAGAAAAAATGATGGGATATATGAAAGATGCATATAAATTATAATCACCAAAGTACTCGTATGCCTCATTTGAAAATTAAATGGGTAAAATACCCATTTGCTATCTAAAGTTAAAAGAGTATAATAATCAAACTAACTAAATGGGCAGTGCATAGCCACTTTTTTTCTCTCTTTTGCGCAAAGAGCGGAGCCATCATGCTATCCGCATGCATTGAAAGAGCAGTTCATTAAAGGAAACCTTTTGCTTTTCTCATTTGGTAGGTAGTGATGAATGTCTGAATGTAATATGATTCAGGCATTTCCTGTGAAGTCTTATAAGCACAAATATTTTCTCTGTTTGGTTAAAAAACTAAAATCATCTCTCACATAGAAATGTTTCCGAAATTCCTATTTGTCAAAACTACTTAGTTGTCAACTGAGCTTCGTTACCATAAGTATAAATATATATTGCGATGGCAATTTAAAGGTGTGTTACGGCTGTAACTTAAAAAATTTATTGCGTAAAAAATTTACTGCGGCGCTAGCTTTGAATTCTAATAAAACGCAAAGTTTTCAAATATCGGCAGATGTTTGGTTTTATTATCTAAATAATAATTTTACAAATATTATTATATTAAAAAAGCAATATATGCATATGAAAACGAAAAAACGCAAACTTAGAGCCAATTTTCACATTGATTTAAAGCCATGTCTAAAAGGCATTTTGTTTTCTTTTGTACTGAAAATGTTTTAAAATTAAAAAAATAGACTGTTTGAATCCGTAGCCGCTAATTCAAATAAATTCACAACAATATACTTATATATACTATATACATACAACTTTATACGAGTATACATACAAATATTATCTTTACTCATATTTGGCCACAACGTTTTTGTTTTACTTTTAGTTAAATCAAACACAGAAATATTTTGTTTGTTAATTTGATAGCCGAAACGCTCCTATAGTACTGAACCGAACTCATTGAATTTCAGATTGTATTTATGTGACGAAAAATAGCATTTTAGCCTCATATAAATTTCCAAAATCGGTGGTATAGTACGTCCAAAAAAGTCTTTGCCTACTAATTATATACTCGTTGATGGTAAACTTTTGCTAATATTTTACTTTTTCTTATGATAACCTAGCACTGCACTTATTATTTTTTATACCTTTCACAAAAATGTTAAGGGTATTCATAAGTTTGTGGCTCCGTTTGTAATTTCCACAATTTTCATTTCCGATACTATACATATTCTGAATCAGCATTGATAGAAAATTCGATTAAGCGATGTCCGCGTTGAAATACCGTTGCTGAGAAAACCATTCGACTTAGAAACTTTTTCATTCATGGTTTCATGGGCTTTCTATTGAAATTCAGTAAAATCGGTTCACATATAGCTGAGATACATCCAAAATTCCGAAAAAAAACATTTCTTTTGCACGAAAATTTGTTTGTTCTGCTTCAAACTTTACACGATTGTTTGGCATGACTATTAAAAGGAAAAAAAATATAAAGATATAGAGTAAACCGATTTATTAAAGAAAATGTGGCATAAGCGAACTTAAAAAGAAGTTATTTAAATACAGAAAATGAAAATTTCCGTTATCGGTCCATATATACTCGAGATACAGCCTAACCCCATTTTTCATGAAAAAACTATTTTTATTTAAAAGCAGTTCTGGTATTAAACGGAAGTTATTTAAATACAGAAAATGAAAATTTCCGATACCGGTCCACATATACCCGAGATATAGCCTAAACCGATTTTTCATGAAAAAAATTTGTTTTTGCAGCAGTTCTGATTATAAAAGAAGGTTACTAAAATACATAAAATGAAAGTTTCTCATATCAGTCCATATACACCCGAGATATAGTCTAAACCAATTTTTTCATGAAATATGTTTTTTTTTTTTTTTTTGCTTAAAATCAGTTGTAGTAACAATAGGAAATTACTAAAATACAGAAATTCAAAATTTGCGATATCGGTACATATTTAGTTAAAGTTTGTAATAAGTACTATATATTCACGCGGCTATCTTGAAGGGTATTTTAGATTCGGCCCAACCGAATATATTACAATCTTACTTGTTATATTGTGAATTTATTTTTCGACAGCTGCTTGATGGTAATATTCCAGCAAAAATTTTCCCGTTATTTTCATTTTGCAATACAGGAACGCTGTTTTTGACTGATCGAGAAACTGACATTTTCTTGAATTAGATACAGGTCGTCCGTCGTCTTCCATGCTACACTTGTAGAGCTTGAACTATTTTCGCAACACATAACCTGGCAACCCACTTGCTCAAGCTCTATCAACAGTTTTTGTATTATGCTGCTTAAAGGAATGAAAACCGCTGCAAACAAAACAAACAAAAAATAATAAGAAAAACTCCTTCGAATTGTAATTGATTTTCATTTCTTTTCGAATTGTTCGCTCTTTATTTTTTGTTCTCTGTGGCAAATTAAATAGTTTTATTACAAACGGAAAACATGCGCCACACAAAAACGTAAAGTATGGAAAAACTTTAAACAGTACCATTGAAAAAACGACACTTAAAAACTTTTACAATTTTACGAAAGAAAGAAAAACAAAGACACTAGCTTATAACTTTTCTTACTGATTATAAACTAAGAAAAGAAAAGAGAAATTCGCCAACCACCCACTTCAATAATCAATTTGAAATATGATTTTATAAAAAGCAACCACAAATGCATTCATGAGGTTGGCAGAGAAATAAAAGTAGCTTAGCCAAGATCATTGAACCATTAAAGGGGCAATTAAATTCAATTAACTTCCGACTTCATATCAGAACATTTCATAAGTGAAAAAGTTTTTCTTAAGATGCGTTCGTTGTCTGTCCACAGGTTAGAAATTTTTTCTTTGCAGTCAGACAAACAATTTTTCTTTTAATCTAAAAGATTGCATTTGGTATTTTTACTCGAAAGAAAGATTTGAGTTTTCTTTGATTATGATGTTTTTCCTCATATTAACTAGCAGACAAATATTATTACCAATCGTAATACAGGGTGTTTTTATAGAGATATATAACTTTGATATAAATAAAAATAAATAATAGAACAAAAGAAAAATGTGTTTTTTAAATTGGCATGAAATTTACTTTACTGGCATTATAATTTTTAATATGACTTCTGGCAGATGGCCGTCATGGCAGGCTTGGAAGTCTAATCTGGAGATCCATATTTCGATGACTTTTTTTCAACATTTGCGGCTTAAATCGCACGAACTTAGAGACCAATTAATGGGTCCGAAAAGTGAAACTATGTATAGGGTGTTTTTTTAAGCCCGATAGAACTTGAAATTGTAAAAAATAACACAAAAAATTAAATTGTAATCAAAATTTTTTTTTATTCGAAAGATCAATACGTGACATTAACATTTGAAAATGACGGCTGTTCTTGACGAAGCGCATTCTGGACGTTCAATTTTAGGCCACTTTTTTGAGCACTGCTGGCCGTATGTCACGAACAACACGAACAATGCTGGCCTCCAAGGCGTCAATTGTTGCTGGTTTATCAGCATAAACCAGTGACTTCACGTAGCCCCACAGGAAATAATCGAGAGGTGTCAAATCGCACGACCTTGGAGGCCAATTGACAGGTCCATTTCTCGAAATCAACTTATCGCCAAATTTTGATTTCAGTAAGTCGATGGTTGCGTTCGCCGTATGGCACGTAGCGCCATCCTGTTGAAACCACATCTCCTCCGGATCAATGTCATCCATATTTTCAAACAAAAAATCATTGATCATGGTGCGGTAACGATCTCCATTGACCGTAACGCGAGCTCCGGCCTCATTTTTGAAGAAATAAGGTCCGATGATGCCACCAGCATGAAAACCGCACCAAACAGTGCATTTTTCTGGATGTAATGGAGTCTGTAGGGTCTCTTGTGAATTGGTCTCACTCCATATGCGGCAATTTTGCTTATTAACAAACCCGTTAAGCCAAAAATGCGCCTCATCGCTGAACACAATTTTGCGTCTATAAGTTGCGCGAATCGACGACTGATTTTCAAAGTAAATTTGGATAATTTCGTAGCGTTGTTCAAGCGTGAGTCTATTCATGATGATTTGTCAGAGTATACTGAAACAAATAAAAAAAATGTTTCATCAAAATTTAATTTTTTGTGTTACTTTTTACAATTTAAAGTTCTATCTAGCTTAAAAAAACACCCTTTAGTTAGTAAAATTTTCCTGCAATAAATCAATTATGACACTAGCTGTGACACCGTCTTGTTGAAACTACAGCAGTATAAGTGCGTATGTAACAACTTGTTTTGGGAGGCAATTCGTCTGTACTTCACATTAAAACGTTAACGTTTTGCATATTTGCGTTTTTCAACCACGAATGTCATATATTATTGCTACTTACGTGATATGATATGTATTTGTTTTTGGTTTTTGTGTGACGATTTGTGCCGATACAAATGTCACGCATGCACGAATGAAAACAAACAATCGCCGGATAAATCTGGCTGCAAAAATAACAATGCAAATTATAGAGGAACTGCGAAGCTTAGTGCGATACCGAAACTATTCAAAAGATTAATTACTGAGCAACTCTGCCACCAACTGTCATCAATTTTTTCACCCGCTCAACATGGTTTCCGTAAAGGATGCTCAACAGTTACTAATTTTGTCTTATTTCTCAAATAGAAAACAAAAAGTGTTTTTTAAAAATAAATCATCAAAGCCAATAGACATCTTACCCGGTGTGCCTCAAGGGAGTCACCTGGGCCCGCTTCTTTTTTCTTTATTTATTAACGATGTCAAAATATTTCTCACGCCCGAGTGTCATGCTGATTTTTCACTGTTGCACCTTGATTTAGATGCTTTAAGTTCTTGGTGTCGTCTTAATCTTATGGAACTTAATCATAATAAATGTAGCAGTATGTCTTTTTTTCGGAGATCACATATAAATGTAAACTATGTGCTGGATGTGGTCATGTATTAAACAACATGAAAGCTGTTTCTGATCTTGGAATATTTTTGGATGCTAAACTGAATTTTATTCAGCATATATCACTGATTAGGTTTCATTCATCATTACAATTGATGAAGTAAAAGTCAATAATCATGGCTCTATAACGATCACCATTGGCTTAATGTTCTTACCCATGCCATAGACTATGCGACCGTTGCTACAACACGTTGGCTTGCCGAGTTGTGTGTTTTGCGCACAAAATGTGCGACATTAACTCACAATTTCATATCTTAAAAAATGCTGTTGAGTAAAGATCACCGCAGATGCAACAATTGTATATAAAAAAAGGAGCAAATCGAAATAAAGTTGTACAACAAGCTCTTAAATTTTACAACCAGTCGATACAACTACCCCAAAAATCAAAACTTTTTAATCTTTCGTACAACCGAGACACAACTTCATACGACGACCCCACACACTTTACAATCTAATAACCAACATCGTCATGTTGTACAACTAGTCGCATAGTCTGTGCCTTGCTTTACGATAATCCTTTTTTTATCTTGGACCAGTACTCGGGGGATGACCCCTACATATGCAGTACATTGTACTGGAATTGGGAAAATAGGTTATGATGAGGAGGAAAGAGGGAGTATTGTTTGTGGAGTTTTAACTCTAACAATACCAACACGAAAGACTAAAGGAAACTTATATTACAGCATTTGAAACTCTATTATAGCATTCAAAACGTTGCAATTAATTTAGTTAAAACTGATCAGTGCCCAGTGTATGTACCTCGACACTGCTAAGACTATCAAAATTTAGTCCAACACCTTCCACTCTACAAGGTAATGAAGTATGGACCAATGATTTTCTTGAAGCACACCAAACAGTCCGTTTTTCTGGATGTAACGGTGTCTCAACATACACTTGAGAATTATCATCACTCCAAATCGGCAGTTTAGTTTATTGACGTGTCCACTCAAACAAAAGTGAGTCGTATGTTATGTTGCCCATGACAAATGAAACGTAGTGTGCGGTACCTATTTCTAACAGAACCATGATTTTCATCATAAATTTGTAAGTGTTATTCAAGGTCAGTCAATTCACGTTGAAGTTCCAAACCAAACTAAACATAAATCACAGCTGACAAAATTGCCTCCATTTTAATAAGTGCTGCCAACTTTAAATTGTCTACCTCTATAAAAAAAAACATCATTTTCTATATAAAGAAATTTTCAATAAGGATGGTTAGATGATTAAATTAAATAAAACAGGGTACGTGTGAGGTATTAACGTTATAATTTTTTTCTTTGAAAGATGTCAAATATCCTCCGTAGCTTTTTACGGCGGTGCGGATCCTAGTGTCTCAATTTTCATTAATTGTACTATACATATCCAGGTACATTTAAACAGTAGCCTCTGTTATGCTGCCTTAAGCGGCATAAGCCGATTGCTGCTAATTGGCAGGACTATTGCCAATATCTAACAATTTTTTAACATTATTTTCTGTTATTTGGAAAATTTCCACATGTTTCTATAAAGGTGATGGCTTTAAATAACAGGCTTCTCTATATGTTGTGCATAATACTATCGAAAAGCAGTCGTACCACTATAGCAATCGCATGTAAAAGCATTCATCATTGCATAGAACAACAAATGACCCAAAAGCTGCACTTGCGGCCATTGTGCAACAACTAGACATATACCAGAGTTGAATAAAGTAAGAAGACTTGAAAGATAGAAAAATTGTAGAAAGAGATATATCCTAGAGATGCTTCATATTGTTAATATCCCAATGTATAAACGCATCAACTACAAATCAGCCACAGACAATTGCGCACACATCTATAGACACACAATAAAGAAACATAATAAAATATCGGATAAGAATGAACTACTTAAAATGTATGTATGTTGAATTATTAAAAAAATTGTTTGTTGTTAATGTGTAATTTTTAATATTGTTTGTAAAATTTTAAGAACTCCCTGAGGATGTTTTATTATTGTTTGTAAAATTTTAAGAACTCCCTGAGGATGACCAACAATGTCATTAATTTATAAAAAAAGGGACTTCAAGCCAAAAACATATTTATTCAACATTAAATATTTAACGTTAAAATAAAACACAAATTTGCAAACTTTTAAAAATATCAAAAGTGGGTAACATCTGGAACAAAATGGCTTTTCCCTGGACGGATGACAGTCTAGATCGATTTTCCAAACCCCAGGACACCGAGTTTTTCAAAATCGTTAAAACCGAGCCTGGGATTTCTCTAGGTCTGGGATTTTACGACCTTAAAAACGCTAAGATACAGATTTTCATTACAATCGTAAAAACCGTTTTCGAGAACCAATAAAAATATTACAATTGGCTAAATGCCGGGATCAAATGGGTCTTCTCTGGACCGGGTACAGTTTAGATCAATTTTTAGGTGTATAAAACCACTATATACATTATAAAAATCGTTAGGGTCGTTTCCAAGAACTAAAAAAAGTATCACAAATGGGTAAAAACTGGGACAAAATGGGTTTTCCCAGGGCCGGGGAACGTCTAGATTGGTTTTGCGGCTTTATAAACCCCCCCCCCCCCCCTCCCACAAAAAAAAAATACTGATTTTCATTAAAATCATTAAAGCCATTTTCCGGAAGAAATATAAGTACCACAAACTTCAAATGGGTAAAAACTGAGAGAAAATGGATTTTCTCGCGACCGGGTCCAAGTTAAATCGATATCTCGTTATTTTCCAGTATATCGATCTATTGTTTTAAGCACCATCCACTAAAGCAGATATGAAAAAATTTTACCACACAAAACAAATCTAACTCTTTTTTATTATCTACTAACAACACTCTAAAGCAGATCTGCCCAGGCCTATTATTTTTGTAAAAGCGCTTTGCTACAGGGCTGTGATCTTTAATACACCCATACTGCACTCAGCACTAGCAATGATAAATATACAAACAACTTCGTCTTTCATATTTTTTTTTTCGTACTTCACTGCACGCACACAAGAGCAAAGCAACAATACTTTCGCATGCTTTGGGGGTAAACATTGACTATAGCGATATCAGTGTAAATTTTGTTTTTGTAAATTATTTGGCTTTTTATAACAAAAAATATTAAATAAAAGTAGTTTTTTCTTAAATGTATTGGTGTTTGCTCTTCCATATAGAACTTTTGGGCACCCCTGCTCTAAAGCATTGATCACCACACAATGCCATCAAGGGTAATCGCGCTTGTACACAGCGTTGTCAACTCGGTGCAATTCGCACAGTTTTTGATGCTTTTTAAAACTATTTGTGCGAATAATTTTTTAGTCGGTGCGGGCTGTGCTTCTTTTACATTTTCGGTGCGTTTTTTTTTTAATTTCGGTAGCACAAAATCAAATTCATCTCAGCTTTTTGTTTTAATGCAAGAAAAAACTTTAATCAAGTGTCCAAAATTTTTGCGTTTCATTTTGCATGGAAAATGTGTTTTGCTATTAAACGATCAAGCAAACTTTGTCAAAAATTGCAATAAATGCTGTCTCTGAACAATGAAGTTCGTATTTATGATGGATAATTGAGAAATTACCAAACTATTATAAAGTTTTTCCAAAACGTTTGCATTAAATATTGATTCTGGCAAATTTTTATATATATCAATAAAAAAAAAATATGCTTACGAAAACACATATGAAATGTTTGACAGAATTGATATTAATCGAATTTTAAGGCTTGTAGTGCTGTTCTTGTGTTTGTCAAACTTGGCCTCTAGTACGGTTCTGTTACTTTTGTTAAGATAATGGTATCTTGACAATAATTATAACAATATTTTCCCAAATTTTTTATTCAGCAATATTATTTAATTATATTCGCTGTCGACCGAAATCAGCTGTTGCTTTTACTGCCTATTATCAGGTATACAAAACTATAGCTGCTTACTTACAAGCAAGGGATGAAATATGTTGAAGAAATTTACTATTATCGAATCATTAAAAGTTACAGAATCATACTACAAGCCATGAAACTCTCTCTATTAATAGCAATTCTGTCAAACACAGTGTAAACTTCATTTGTGTTTTCGTAATCGAACAGTAAAAATCGGTTTCCTACAGTGGGCGCCTTTAAAAGAATTTATTGAAATATACGCAAATTTTCCAGAATTGTAACAAATAAAAGATGAAGTTTACCGTAATCAATTATTGAAGCAAACGTTTTGGAAAAATTTTATAATTTAATTAATAATTTAGTAATTTATCAATTACTAAAACAGTATCTGTGTCTGCATTTATTCTAATATTTGACAAACTTGGCTTGATCGTTTAATAGTAAGGCACGATAAATCCATATGTTTATTTTTCTTTCGAGAATATGTATAATAGAGCAAGATTGTCTTACTTTGTGCATCTAATAAGGTGCGTTTTCCACATTATAACTCCGTGTTCTGACTGCGACCTGCAAAACGAAGCGAAATATTTTGGGCACTTGAATTAACTTTTTTCTTAAAAAAAAAAATTATAAATAGCTTGCTTTCTAAGTTTCCTTATATGTCGACATTTCATATGTCATATGTGTTTCATATAACAGCGAATATAATTAAATAATATTGCTGAATAACAAGTTTGATAAAATATCGTTATAATTATTGTAAAGGTAGCATTATCTTAATAAAACTAACAGAGTCGTATTAGAGGCCAAGTTTGACAAACACGAATTCTAGCTATTGAACGAATTTGATGGTATGTCGTCAGGCGGTGCTATCGGAACCAATTTGATTATATAATAGTCGCTTAAAAGTCAGTTTCATCGTGGTTTTAATATAAAAATACTTCTTAAAATACAAAATAGGTTTTTAAAACTGAAAGGAAAAAATTCAAAATTCGGTGCGTTTTTGTTGAATTAACGCGCTTATTCTCCATTTTAGTACGTTTTAAACTTTCAAAATTGACAACGCTGCTTGTACATTTACATACTGTGTGTTTTCCTTATGGGGACTACAGCTGTAAAGCAGTTATAGGCAGTATTGCGCTTTTGGTAGTAACATGTCAATTTGACCCTTTTTGATGTCTATGACACTTTTTTTTAAAATACCTTTAGTAGCGTTTTTAACAAATTCATTCTACTGCTAGTGTAAGAGGTTCTTATCACAAATAACTGTATTATGTAATTATTTATAAATACCCAGTTCTCATCCATATATAAGACATAACAAACTTATGTAGATATGTATATATATTTTTATGCTGCTTGAAACAAAATAATCGAATAGTTGTGAGTTGTTGTTTAACAGATCGTATAAACAAGTAAATCCGTGTTTAAAATGTTTTCAAGTAAATTATTTATTATTATTATTATATTTCTTCTTATTATTTATTATATTTCATTTTATTGTTTTTCTGATTGCAATCATTACATTAAAATTTGAAGATTTTTTGCTTAGATTTTATTGATAGTTATTATGTTATGTTTTCTTACTTATCTACATATATACTTTTTAAGATTAAATTTTATTAATTCTTTACTTTTTTCAAAATTGAAATACATAAGTATTTATATCTACTTCTGTTTGTAAAAAACTTGACCCTATTTTCTTCTTAAAAATGCCGTTTTTGCTTTGATGCCTTTATATCAAAATACCCATTTTGTGGCACTTTGTTAAAAAATTTCAAAGCTGGTTGTTAGCTTTTTAGTTACACCTTAACTCTTTCTTTTCTGGTGAAAATAACAATCGGCCGCGACATCTATCGGACAAATAACACGAATGTAAATTATTTCAGCCACAACCCTATAACGCCTAATTACAAACATGTACTGTATAAAGTTGACCATACCACAATACACTATAATATAGGCAATAAAAATACAATATATAATTAAATGAATGAAATAATAAATAATAAAATGCGATAAAAAAATTATGATCACTTATAATTATATAAATAATTTATGAAACATAAATCAGTTTTAAAAAAGCTTTAATTTACAAGTCTGGACTTGTGTACTGTGCTAGGTTTTTTCGTCTTATTTCTCTAATTGTTGCTACAGAGCAGTTCATTAACTATTCCAGTCAACCTTTTATACACATACATAACTAGCTGAACCGGCAAACGTTGGTTTGCCTTCATTTTTATTTACATTGATGTAGGTAAAAGGAGAGAAAAACGTTAAAACATGGGTTTTCAATGCGAAAGCAAGTCGCAATGATGGAATAGTGTATTTCTCGAAACCATTAGAGTTCGTGGTATCAAAACGTCTTCCTCTTTATAATTTTATTTAAGCATTCTTGCTTTTTTCGCTGCATTTACACACGCAATTAGTGGCATGCAAATTTTGTATGCGTATTATCAACGAAAAACAATTCGAAATACTCGAATCTCTTGCCACTCGCTTTTCAGTTTACACGTGCCATAGTAATTTCATTTTTAAAATGTCCTCGAAGCGTATACTTCAAGCAATTTGTTTACTTCTCGAATTTTGCCTCCATTTTGAATTTGTCTTCTCATTACAAAATAGAGTTACCGAGTTCACCATATTTGGGGAAACGATTAAAATTTATTTTTATTAAAATTATTTTAATAATCTAATGCTTTATAATTAACGAAACTGTTATTTTTATGCGCATTTCAAGAAATAAATCCTAATAATACATATGAGAAGCCAATTATCATCTTGACATTCAGTGGCATGCAAATGCCAAATTTTCACTTGCGTGCAAAATTTGATGCCACTGGAGCTGCCATTGCGAAAAATGTGGATATATTAGTGAAACATTGTGAATGTATTGAGTTTTTCGAACTGGCAATGGCATGTGTAAACTCTAAGTTATTCAAAATATTGTTATTCAAAATATTGTTATTTTTTTAAATGTAGTTGTGCGAACGAACGAACAGCTTCGTTATCGTGAAATTGGCACTTAATGTTGCTCATCAGTTTTTTCACCGGAAGTCGAGTGTCATTATAGATTTGTGGTTGGTTTATAATTCGTAACATTTTACATACGTATATACATATGTATGTATGTGGTAGTAATATAAAACGAAAAAAAATTTGATAACAAATAGAAAAATTTTCCAATTATTTTTCTTAATGAAAATGTGTAAAATTCTTTAAACTTTTTATTGAAATAAAAAGAAAACATATTAAATTTTAATAGTGATTAATTTTATTTCCTTTTCATTACAAGTTCAGTTTTAGCAAATTCAATCAGTTCACTTTAATATATACATGCGAGTTGAAGTCGCCAATTTTAAGCGATATTTTTTTTTTTTTTTTAGCTTTTTTTATTTATTGAATCTTCACAATGTGAACTAACAATAAGTATTCAAATCTTATTACTAAATACAATAAATTAACTAAGCCCAGCCAATGCTAGGCAAAAAGTTTTATTATGCGCATATTATATCGGTAAAATCACCTACTTAACGCTCTGATGGTGGCAACGGTATCCCTTCTTCTCAACCGAGTGTGACCACTAAAATTAAGTATGTTTCGTGCAAGAGGGTTTGGGTGAAGTTCCAATTTGCTGATATACCTTGTCGCATGCTTTGAAAACTCATCAATTTTTTACGTACCATGGAGCTGCGGTAATCGTTCGAAGGATTTTGTTTTGTCGCCTTTGAATTTTTTCAATGTTTGACGCTGAGGCGGTGCCCCATAATTGAATTCCGTAGCGCCATATAGGCTTTAGCATTGCGTTGTATAACAAAAGTTTGCAATCTAATTTCAATGTAGAATTTCTGCCCATAAGCCAATTTAATTGCGCTGCTTTTAATTTTAGCTGAGTGACTTTCGCGTCAATGTGAGGCTCCCACGTTAACCTACGGTCGAGATGAATACCAAGGTACTTGACCTCATTTTGCTACGTAATACGTGAATTGCTAATTTGGATAGCTGAACATGTTTGCTTACGCAGTGTGAATGTAACGTGAGTACACTTTTGTTCATTAACTTTAATTTTCCAAAGTTTTCTAATATTGAAATATACTCCTGCAAATTTCGCGAAGCTACTTGATGGTTTTCATGTACGCTCAGAATGCTGTGTCATCTGCAAAAGTTGAAGTGTGAATATCACATCTGGTTGGCATGTTAGAAGTGCAAATTAAATATAAAGTGGGTCCCAAAATGCTACCTTGGGGAACCCCTGCCTCGATTGGCTGAGTTGGGCTTACTTATAAAGTCGCCTTCTCTGATAACAAACTTCCGGCCGCATAAATAGCTTCCCAGAAGCTTGTGAGTGTTTGCAGGCAAGTTCAACTTTATTTTGTGCATTAATCCCTCGTGCCACACTTCATCAAAAGCTTGGGAAACATCAATGAATAGAGCTGAGCAATACTTTTTGTCCTCAAAAGTCTTTCTTATAACATTAACTAGTCTATACGTTTGTTCTATGGTGCTGTGTTTAGCCCGAAAACAAAATTGATGATCCGGGATGCATCCTACATTATTCAATATTGGAGTCAACTTCGTCATTAACAATTTTTCGAAAAGTTTTGAAATTGTTGGCAGTAGACTTATTGGTCTATATGACTGTACTTTAGTGGGATCCTTCCCTGGCTTGGGTATCATAGTAACCATAGACACCTTCCACTCTGCAAGATAGTATTCTAGGCGCAAAATAGCGTTAAAAATGAAAAGAAGAATTCTTCTAGCAATACGAGGTAACTGTACAAGCATTTTGCCAGTAATTTTGTCAAAACCTGGAGCTTTTTTTGAGTTTACTTTATTTATAACGTTTTCGACATCTTGAAAATTAAGTCTCAAAGGTACAGGCGGCCTAACAGCATATGACGGAAATTCAGCAACATCATCCACTGTATCATTTGCAGTAAAAACGTTTTTCAAATGATTAACATACACCATCCGTTTTTCAGAATCACTTCTTACGCAATCGCCAGCTGAAGTTCGCAAAGGTGGCTTACTTATTACGGGTCTTTTCAGACCTTTTGTCGCTCTCCATAGCGAATAGTCGGTTTGCGGGCTACCATCAAGACCTTCTCGATCATTTTTAAGGGAAGCCATTCTTTGGATTTCAAGCACATTTCTTAATTGAGTTATGCACTCCCGTAGCCTGCTTTTAAGCTGGGGAGACCTGCGAAGTTGTCACTCTCTTCTAACTCTTCTTTTTGCTGACAAAAGTTGTTCAATTTCAGACGAATAAGTTCTATTGTTCTCATTTCTGAAACTCGTATGGGTAGTGGTAGAATGTTGTACGGCCAGTTTAAGGTCTTCAGAAAAATCTTTAATTGATATACATATCAACATCCTCAGGTGTTCTCAAGGCAATATTTTCTGTACAATGAGTACTCAAATATTTCTTATATTTTAGCCAACTAACTCTAGTGATGGCTAAGTCACTAAACGGGAAGCCAACCTCCTGGGGGAACAAAACGGATATTATAGTGGGTAAGTGGTCCGGTGACAAATCTAATGAAGACTCTACTTGTATCCATTCTAAAGGAAAATTTTTTGCAACTCCAAAATCTATAACATCTGGAATCTTTCGCCGGTCTGAGGGCCAATAAGTGGGATGTCAAGCGGACATCCCACTTATTGGAAACTGTGTCAGAAAGCACACGACCTTTTGGGGAAATTAAATGTGATCCCCAAAAAGTGTGCTTAGCGTTATAGTCACCAGCCGCTAAAAATCGAGAACCAAGTGATTTGAAAAAATGTGAATACTGATTTTCTGTTATTGTAAATCGTGGCGGTGAATAAATCGAAGAAATAACGATTTTTTCATGCAAATATTCATTGCATATATTATATCATGCAGAAAATAGTGCTTAATTCTATTTTTTATTAGAATTGCTGGGCCTCCACAAGACCTTCCACGAGGATCTTTAGTGTCATACAGTGTGTAGCCATTAATTTTGAAATAACTATTGCCTGTCAAATGAGTTTCAGCAATCATCATTATATCGATTTGCTTTTCCATAAGGAAGTGCTCAAGTTCATTTTTGTGTTGGCGGATGCCGTTTGCGTTCCAGAAACATATTTTTAACCAATTCCTTTTTTTTTAATTGCCTGCAAAATAGTGGATTGCATTTTCAGCATTTCCTGCATCATGTTTGTCATAGAAACCGTAAATGTGTTTATGGATTGAACAAGAGTCTGCAGAGTTGCCTCAAGATTGGTAAAATTTTGATCGGAATTTTGGGGCTTGGGCTCCTGATTCAAGTTTTGTGTATCGGTTTTGACCACACTAGCATATGAAACTTGTTTGGGGTTTTGCATGATTATGTGGCTGGTTGATTGGCCTACATTGGTAAAATTGTTTGCAGAAATGATGTTTCACTGCTGGGGTTGCTTAAAGGCAGGGCTGGGCAAAATACTCACTTTAAGTATTTAAAATACAAGATACAAAATACTTTCCAGTTGTGTATTTCAAATACAAGATACAAAATACTTTCAAGTTGTGTATTTTAAATACAAAATACTTTCCAGCTGTGTATTTTAAATACAAAATACAACTAAAAACTACAAATACTTTTTTGTCTTCCGATCTCATAAGAATATACAACTCTGGTTTTAGATAAATATTTTATTTTATATATGCACTTAAACTAAGTTGCATATTGTCACATACAACTTAAAAGGGCGTAACTGGCAAAGTATTGAAAGCCTATTAAAAATTGTGGATAGTTGTATTATTGATAATAACTAGACTAGACTAGAATTTTTTTTGTCAGTTATGCTCTTTTTCTTTTTAGGCGACAATATACATATATGTTCATACTTACAACTGCATATATACTTATTATGTATCCAAAATTATGTTCTAAACTCGCCAACTGGGAAATTAATAATATTTAGGATTTAATAGATAGCAAATAAATGATTCAATCGGCAAAACAAATATTTCCTTTAATAAAACAAGATAATTTAATAAGTCATCCGACAAACAACCTCTTGTTGGGGAGTGAATGAAATCTGCCGAGGAAAAACATATTTCTACAGGTTCTGCGGAACCTGCTGCCAAATTCTATGAATTCATAAAAACAATAAAATTCTCATCATCTTTACTGCAACTGCTACTTCTTCTATTGCATCCATGTTCGGTTTCACGTATTTTGTAATCTTTCTCTAAGGTATCTATTGCAAGGTTTTGAATTCGTTGCCTTTCTTTTAATGAGATGATTTCTGGTGACCAGTGTATTTTGAAACTAGGGTGGACGCCAATATGGCTCTATTTGCTTCAGGTGTCGTTATACATATGTCCTTTCTAAGCTCTCCATTAGTTTTGTTAAAATACAACTGAAATATCTCAAAATATTATATTTGCAATCGACATAATCTGGTTCTCACAGACGTTAAGGTAGGCAAAAGTTTTCATAATAAAAATTATTTCCCTGTATATAATACAAAGTGTTGGGAAAAAGCTGGTGGCGAATATGTGAAAATTCCTATTGATATCACCTGATTAGTGCAAAATGTATTTGCTCTGGACAAGAAATTGAAAGCTGAATTGAGGTATTGCAAAATAATAAACATTTTAGTGGTGGCAGTTTCTAGGAATTTTAGCTGCCGTAATAAGTGCTTTTACCAACTCACTAGAAGTAGGTTCTCTCAAGTATATTGGTGGCGAACCTATTACTATCCGTTGCCGTAGCCCTATTATCATCTTTGGAAATTTTCGAATTTGATGATATTTGAGCGGATTTGGGGCTTCGCTTACGTTTAACCTCGGTTACATACCTATCCATGCCTACTTGTGTTTTCGGCTTATCTGCAATAACTGAACTGGTGAATGATTGGTCTTCTGTTGTAACAACGATGTTTGGCGAACACGAACGCGTGCGTTTTTTATCCAATGACTTTTTCAAAGATTCCTCCTCAGAGATCCAGAAGTTTTTTCTAGTGGAGCTAAGCTCCCTCTCAGAATTGCATCTACTAGGTGCACTCATGCAATTTTTTTTTTTTTTTATTTATATTTTTTTTTAATTTAAAAGTACATAAAAATAATTGTCACAAAGTTTTTCTTTTGTATAAATTTGCTCTTCCACTTATTGCGGTTTTCCAAGAAAACAAAACTTTAATGTATAGCTTATTTCCAACTGGGTAGGTAATCTTCACGCACAATAACAATGCACTGCCACCGCACTTGTTATATTGAAATTGATTTTATTGTTTAGTTAGTGCTTGGTCACACACAGCAACTTTAGTTGGGCAATTCTTGACTTTATAGAAGCTTTCGGTGAGGGGAATAAGAAGGGAAAAAGAATTGCCGGTACTCGGCAATTCTCAGCAATTCCTTACTTTTCTTTCATGTATGTATGTGTATGTGCATATACAATGTAGATTGCATGAAACAAAAGGTAGAGAATTGCTCAAGAATTGCCGAAAAAAGTTTTGTGTGTGGACAAGAAAGCAATTCCAAAAGAAAATTGCTAAAAAGTTCGGCAATTAAAGCCGCTGTGTCTGACCTTAGACTTAATGAAATGTGAGAAATTTATTTTCCCGTTGTTTTTTAAAATAATTTGTTATTGTTTTTACAATTTAATACAATATAGTTATTATTGATTTTATATGTAAGTTTAAAAGAATTTAAGCACAATGATTTTATTTATTTTTTTTTTGTTCGCGTTTTATTAATACGACCGTGCGGTTGGAGAATCACAGGAGTACTGATGAAGAAAAATCAAACGATTTTGATTTTTCAAGTTGGCTAGTAAGTCTCACAAATCGATTATGCTATCTGTGTGTGTTAGAGTCTCCTAATCAGTTGCCAAAATTTATGTTGGTAATTTTTTGCAAAGAAAACGTTGAATGTTTTAAAACTGTCTATAATTTCATTGAATCTGATAATTGGATGTAAATCTTTCGATTCAGTTTATGAAGTGTAAGGCCAAGCACCAATACAATTTAAGGACTCAATTAACAATTGACGCTCTCTCGTTGCAAATTTGTTGGGTTAATGAACGCTTTCTAGTAACAATTGTTACAAATTTGTAAAAAAATTTAGAAAATGAACACAACAGATTTTTGAAACTTTGCAAAATGTTTGAGAGCACATGTCGGATGAGCTCAGATTTTGATTCTTTTTTTCACAAACTATCAATCCGATATGACAAGTAGTAGGCTGAACTTTTATGTTAGCTTCAGTGTATAGAACTTCGTGTAAATGAAATGAATACATATACATTGCAATGGTTATCCATAGTTCGTATTGTTATTATAGTTCACAGAAAATAAATTTTACGTGATATTTTAATTTTTCTTTTCCAAAGATTTATAAAAAGTGGGAGTAGAAGTAGACATTGACAACTTCACACAAAACCTTTTCCATCCGTAAAAAATGTGTTTAAGATAAATTTAAAAAGATGGGGCTAATTAGGCTGGCAGCCTGTACAACCTAATTAAAGTCTCACATTTTTGTATTTATTTGAAACAATGATTGTAATTATTATTGCATTATGTGCTTACATTCTAATAATAATAAAGTAAATTAAATTCTTCTTCTTTAACAAAATTAAAAAAAAACAAAAGCAAAAGTAAATGCGATTATAGCTGTTCGAAACGTAAGCATCTTATAATATCTCGATCGCATAATATCTCGCACCAAAAAAGTCCATCCATTTAGACTGCCATTAATTTTGGGGCCACAATTAAGAGCAGCATATCTCATGTCATACAACATGAAATGCAGTTCGTGTTAATTATCGTGATACTGGATTTCTTGGATTTGGAATTGGATCCGCAGATGTATTTTGAGGTCGTGCTTAGCACTGTAGTTGGTTTTGAGATATTCGATCAGGTTGTGATCTCTTTTGAAGTATTATATTATTGGTACAACGTGAACGCCTACTTACATTTGATCATCGAGCAGGTCATGACATTACTTTCAAAATGGAAAAAAAAATCTAAAATGTAGAGATTCGTAACAACTACAATAACACATACATATGACTTCAATGCACATGAAACCACTTCTCTTTTTCGTTAGAAAAATATTCAAACTCGCATGAATTTCAGAATATACCGAAATTAAATACGTTAAGACCACCGCCCTAACAACATCAATTCGCCACTATTTTGTTTGCATTGTGTTTTTGTCACTATAAATCAATGATAGAAAATACTTGCATGAGAATTTTTAAAAATTTTCGTGCAAAAATTCGCTCCAAATTTCTTTTGAAATGATGAAATGAGTGTGGACAAAAAAATATTGGAATTAAAGATATAAAATAGAGCTATAGGTAGAAAAGCATGTCGCCAGCTTAACGTTTAAAGAAGAGAGACCAGACGTTACTAAATAAAAATTTTTATAATTTGCATAAAACCAACGCCAACCTTTAAGTTTGGTTGAAATCGATCTATCAGTTTGCGCAGTTAGTGGTGGTATCCAATTGTACTCTTATTTTTATGTATATAGATAAAACTTTTGGTTCCTTGCGCCTTACGTTTTTGAGCAAATATTTACTTATAACTTATTACCTGACGATTTTCTTGACTTTTTACCAGCTCATCACAAGGATCACAAAATCAGTTCTGTTTTTAGAAAAAAAAAACATAGTGGCGGCCGCCATATATATCGGCGAAGAACTACAAAGATTCTGATGTGGATATCTGATCCTATAGTGTCATATAAACATATACAGTGGACTTCGTAATTTATACAGTGGACTTCGTAACTCTCTACTGGACTAAATCTGATTTGTGTGTAAGGTCGTGTTCCTCAATTACAGCAGCGAGTTCATTGATGAACGGAGCTACAACAACCGATTGACACTCCATCAATAACAATGCAAGAAAGAAATTTTATCAAAAAAAAAAAAAAAAAAAAACTTAATATGTTGTTTTTATTTCTTGTTTTGCATTGTTTTTTAGTATCTAGTACCAAGGTGCATTAACGTATACACCTTGGCAGCACTAGAGCAAAATTACAGCAATACAACAAAACAGGCATGTGGTAAGTTATGTTTATCAAAAATATTTGTAACTATTTTCACAATTATAAACTATGAATGTACCTTTTCATAATTATAAATTATATTTATTTGAATTATTTTTATGTTCACAAAATAGTTTGTATATGTTTAATTCAGAATAAAACACTAAATTCTCTTTCAAAAATGTAAACAATACATTTGACGTAAATAGCTTACTATATTGCCAGTAGCAAAAAAACTGTCATACGCCGTAGTGCTGCCACCGTGTATACGTTAATGCACATTGTCTAGTTACATTTAACATTTTTTATACCCTTCACAAAAATGTAAAGGGTATATATAAGTTTGTGATTCCGTTTGTAATTTCTACAGTTTTTTTTGCGACCCTATAAAGTATATATATTCTGAATCAGAATTAATGGAAAAGTCGATTAAGCGATGTCCGTCTGTCCGCTGTTGAAATACCGTTTCTGAGAAAACCATTAGACTTAGAAACTTTTTTCTTTCACCATTCTTTTACCCCATCGATTCATGGGTTTGCTATTGAAATTCAGTAATATCGGTCCACGTATAGCTGAGATATATTCAAAATTCCGAAAAAAGCCATTTTTTTTTTTGCAGTTTTGTATGAAAACTTTTGAAAACAAAAGTTGTTTGTTTTGCTTCAAACTTCACACACTTATTAAGCATGGTGACTAAAAGACAAAAATTTTTTTTTCAGATATCGGTCCATATATACCCGAGATATAGCCTAAAACGGGTTTTTCATGAAAATGTCCCGTAAGTAAACTTAAACAACTTTTTTTGCTCAAAGGCAGTTCCGGTAATAAAGTAAGGTTATATAAATGCCGAAAATGAAAATTTCCGATAGCGGTCCATATATACCCGAGATATAGCCTAGAACGGGTTTTTCATGAAAACTTAAAAAACTTTTTTCCCCTCAAAAGCAGTTGCGGTAATCAAGTAAGGTTATATTAATATGGAAAATGAAAATTTCCGATATCGGTCCATATATACCCCAGATATACCCTAAACCGCGGTTTTCATGAAAATGTCGCGTAAGTGAACTTAAACATCTTTTTTGCTTAAAAGCAGTTCTGATAATAAAATAAGGTTATATAAATATGGAAAATTTCCGACAACGGTCCATATATACCCGAGATATAACCTAAACGGGTTTTTTCATAAGAATGCCGCGTAAGCGAACTTAAACAACTTTTTTTCCTTAAAAACAGTTCTGGTAATGAAATAAGGTTAGATAAATATGGAAAATGAAAATGCCCGATATCGGTCTATATATACCCGAGACATAGCCTAAACCAGGGTTTTCATAAAAATGCCGCGTAAGCGAACTTAAACAACTTTTTTTACTCAAAGGCAGTTCCGGTAATAAAGTAAGGTTATATAAATATCGAAAATGGAAATTTCCGATAGCGGCCCGTATAAACCCAAGATATACCATGAATCGGGTTTTTCATGAAAATGTCCCGTAAGTAAACTTAAACAACCTTTTTTGCTCAAAGGCAGTTCCGGTAATAAAGTAAGGTTATATAAATATGGAAAATGAAAATTTCCGCAGTTTTGTATGAAAACTTTTGAAAACAAAAGTTGTTTGTTTTGCTTCAAACTTCACACACTTATTAAGCATGGTGACTAAAAGACAAAAAATTTTTTTTTCAGATATCGGTCCATATATACCCCAGATATAGCCTAAACCGCGGTTTTCATGAAAATGTCGCGTAAGTGAACTTAAAAAACTTTTTTTTGCTTAAGAACAGTTCTGGTAACGAAATAAGGTTATATAAATATGGAAATTTCCGATATCAGTACTGCATATACATATATAGCCTAAACCGCGTTTTTATACATATATAGCCTAAACCGCGTTTTTATACGTGACTACTGTGAAGGGTATTTTAAATTCGGCCCAGCCGAATTTACCACACACTTACTTGTTTTTTCTTACTTTTCACTCATGTTTTATGTAATTTTATTAATAGCCTATTTAGACCAAAGCGAAATCTGCTCATTCGAGATTTCAAGCCAAATCTAGTAGATTTTGAGAAGATTTCCCATACAATATGAAATCTACTTTATAAGTAGATTTCGACGAAATCTCCTGAAATCTACTCAGTACTAAGCGGTGCAACTGTGATTTCTTGCAAAAAGTACTTATAAATACTACGCTGCAACGAAAATTGCACTATAATGTGGTGTATGCAGTCTCTGAGCACAAAAAATATACACTTTAATGCTGGTGTATTCAGTCTCTGATAATATTGTATTGTCAAACCCGCATGCATAAATTATTTTTGTCAAAAAAACGGTGGTGTAAACGATATAGATTTCGTTGTAGATTTCAATTCAAATCTACTAGATTTTGAGTTGGTGTAAATGCGCTATTAGCATTATTTAAAACCGTTTTGGCAGTTAAATGTTTTTCGACATGGTCACACTGCTTTTCTGTCATGTCAAAAAAATAAGAAACAGAAAGCAAAAGCAAATGATAAAAATTAATTTACTTCTTTTTGGATGTACTTTGTGTTTTGGAGTAGTAGCCGTGTAGAAAAATAATCTCGTGCCAATTATTGAATTGAGGAAATATATTATGTACATATGTATGTACATTGTTTTTTTTTTAATTTTTTTTTTATTAAAAAGTGCACATACATAAATTGCAATTACAATTTTACAAAAGGCCAAAATCCAGACGCTAAATTACTACGACTTGTTTTTTAATAAAAAGTAAATACATCATTTGTGTATAAAAAAATAAAACTGTTAAGGATCAAAGAAAATATAACAATAAACTTCAGTCACAGTTGGTTTGCAGAGAATATATTTAAAAACAACAAATACCATATATATGTATGTATATATTGTTTTATTTACGTTTAATTTTCTAGTTCTTTGCGCTTATTGACTACATACAAACATATATGCACATATGTAACATTTACAAAGCTTTTACCACGCTATCCATCACCGTTTTTCCTTATTTTCTTTCGTGGGAGATATAAACTTGTTATTTTTGTGCTCAATTCGCAAATATATGAATGAAAGATAAACGGAATAAATACATAAAAGTAAGAAAACTTAAAAAATTAAAAGAGAAAATTTTGTGTTTAAAGAAGACTGCAGTTTGATAAAAACTTTTGAAGGAAATTAAAGTGCGTTTTAGTTGGTGGTGTGTGCATAGATTGGAATATATTGTGATTTTTTAGAAAGTATTTATAATCAATTGGGTATAGTGAAGTTAAATTGGAGAGAATGTTGCTGCAACGTAATAAGTAAAGTTTTTTGTTATATTTTTAAAATTTAAAAACAATTATTGCTGTTCCAATAGGACAATATCCCACAAAACTCTTGATCTTCGGCATTCCCATTCAGTTTATTTTATTACTTAGTGCTGGAAAGTAACGCTATATATGTACATACTTATATTTAAATATTTTCGTAATTCATTTAACCGACTAATGCTAATTAGTTTAGTTCATGCAGCTATGAATTTGTACTTATGGATGAATATGTGCTGAGTATCGGTATACATAATTTTATTTGTAGTTTCTAAGTGTGTGAATATGTACTTATATATTGTATGTGTATGAAATAATCCAGATATGTATTCAAACACTTTATACAGAGCCACCAGCGTTGTTAACTTGCGTGCGTTTTGCATTTGGTACTTTAAAAAAATTTGTGCGAGCTTTTCTTTAGACGGTGCGCTACGCGCTATATTTTTAAATTTCGGTTGTCCTAAATAAATCACATTCAACATTAATTTTGGAACAAATCGATTTGATGCACGCTGATCCAAGTGAAATTAAAAGTATAGGTATAGAGTAATAGCAAATATTTACTTATTAAATGGTTAAATTGGGGGAAACGCCTAGTTTTCAAAGTATGGGCCTCCGAAGTTTTCATACATATGTACTGAACTGCCTGGCCCACGATGTCATTCGACATCACTGGCTCGCATAAGTACGTTTGAAACATAAATAAATTTTGCAATGTTGTTTTTGGTTTGCATGTATTTATGCGATCGTGAGATGTCGTGGGGTGGGGGGGTCAAGCAGTAAGGTCACCAACAGTTTTGTTAATCTTTTGAAAAATATTTATTTAATGGAAAACCTAAATGCACCATTAGTTTTATATTTGATCTTACTCGCAAAAAAAAACAGATTTTTTTATTTCTACCGCAGTGAAAAATTCACAAATTGCTAAAAAGAAATTTATAGCTGTGTTCATTTACTAAAAATTTTTAAAAATTTGTAACAATTGTTACTAGAAAGCGTTCATTAACCCAAAAACGTTGCAACGAGAGAGCGCCAAAAGAGCGTAAAAAATTGGGATCAAAAAATTCTTGCAAGTTTTTACAAGTAAAATTTTTACTGCAATAATTATTAAAACATCTGTTTTGCGTTTATGTTTACAAAATAATATTTCTAAATTAAAATATTTTGGAAAATTTAAGAAATTGTAAGTGTATGTAAACTTTTAAAACGATAAAAAGTATTAAAAAGATAAATTTATTTTTGTGTAACTTGGGAACAACAGGTAAAATAAGACGTCCAATGGATGTACTGGCAAATTTACTTGCTTACATACATGTGTTTAAAACTTCTACGGGAGCAATTAAATTGACACTTCACGATCCTTTAATTTTTAATTATATTAAAATTTTTCTAGTTTTAACCTGTGAAATGTATTTATCTTTTGTTTCTTTAATTTTTACAGACCAGCTGTGTTATTTTTAGTATTGTAAATATTGTGAGCACCTAGCTACTCGGTAATTTACACTTTCAAATAAAAATGCTATGTGTAGCAGCGTTGTCAACTCGATGCGTTTCGCACTGCTTTTGGTGCTTTTTAAAATTATTTTTGCGAAAAATTCTTTAGCCGGTGCCGGGTGCACTTTTTTTACATTTCGGTGTGTTTTTTTAAATTCAGTGGCACAAAATCAAATTCAACTTAACTTATTGTATTGATGTAAGAAAAAAAGTAAAAAAATTTTACGTTTCATTTTGCGCGGTAAACATACCATGTAAAAGGTAACACAATCTTGCTGTATTATATTATAGATACTCCCGAAAGAAAAAGAAAAATTTAGTTTTACAAAATTTGCTGCTTTTACAGTGTTTTGATATTAAACGATCAAGCCAAGTTTGTCAGATATTGTAATAAATGCACTCTCTGAAGAGTGATGTTCGTATTTATGACGGCTCGTGAATTCGTTACGGTCTTTGTGACTGAGAAATTGCCAAATTATTAAATATATTAAAAATTTTTCCAAAACGTTTGTATTAAATATTGATTACGGTAAACTTCATCTTGTACTACTTATAATTCTGGCAAATTTACGTATATTTCAATAAATTCTTTTAAATACACCGCTTACGAAAACACAAATGAAATGTACACTATGTTTGAGAGAATAGGTATTAATTGAATTTGAAGTGTTGTAGTGTGATTCTGTAACTTTTAATTACGCGATAATCAAAGATTCTTTCGACAATAATGGTTGTATGCTCCTGCAATATAATTTTGACGACGGTAAAGCCCAGTTCAAACTATTATACTTTGTATTAATACTTGTCAAAAATTCAAATAATACGTGCAAGTCTGATAGTCTGAATGTAATCCGTCATACATACGAAAAATAATACGATAACAATTTGACATCCCATACGACTTTGTTGTTTTTGAAACTTTTCAAAACGATAATACTTTAGATTGGATCAGGGTTGTGTTTTTTTAGTAAACCAGCTAATTAAAAATTGAGTAGTCGGATATTTCGTAGCCGATGGGGTGCCGTCACTGATAGTATTTTTTGTCCTTATAAAAAAGCTCGAAATTTAGAATTTAGCTGTCATTTATAAATGTATTTTGCTCATGCTATATTTAGAATATAAAATATGTTTGTGCTATTGAATTTGCATGTGTTATACATAATTATTATTTTAACTGTTGAAAAATTTCACGCGCCGGCACGTGTATCGCCTACGACGAATAGCGCACCTGCCGCCGTGAAAAGTTTTATGATGGCACATCTATGTTGGTTTATATCAAGTGTGATGGTGTGAATGCAAAATCTACTTTACGTTAGACTTTTTGACAGTCGCAAGAAATGTGTTTAGACTTTTATCTCACAAAATCTAATGAAAGTATTTATACTTGTATAATAGTCTGATTGGGCCTTAAGCAGTTATATTTCTGTGTCACGTAAAAGTAAGAGCTGATTTCGGTCGACAGCAAATGTTATTAAAGGCACCTTTACATGGTAATACAAGTATTTAGATATGTCAAAAATATGTGCAGAATAAAGGAAATCTTACCGTGTAAAAACAAAATGTATTCAGTATAAGCGAAATCCAAATGCAAAAATTGACAAGCGGTCGGTAAATCTTAATTTTCTAAACCATTTAGAAAACTAAGTATTCTCATCACATCAGAGGTGTATTTTGAAATTTGCATTGGCAGCACTTGAAGTATTTATTGCAGGTGGTACAACATTCACAAAAGCAAACAATATCAGTTCAAGAATATTGCATGTTATTTTTGTAAATGTTGTGGAGTTGTAACCATCAGTAAATTTATTAGACTTTCATAATAATACTTTGATTATACTTATCCAACAAGTGTAAACGTAAATAGTACTTACAACACATTTTTGTTAATTTTTTTTTAAGTGCGGAGAGAATTTTGTAATATTTTGCTCCCACAAAATCTAAATATTTTGTATTACCATGTAAATACAAAATATGATATTGCATAAGACCCACGGTTGCATTTTTAGTACTTTTACAGCACACATGCTTTATTTAATAGATCGCACGGTCGCGTATGATAGTATAATAAGGCCTTTCATAAAAAATTTGATAAAATATCGTTATAATTATTGTAAACTAACAGAGTCATACTACAGGCCAATTTTGACAAACACGACTTATATAATAATGCAACAATTCGTAATAAAATTCAAAGTACTTAAATATTATATAATAGAAATTTCTCTGAAGAGAATTAATATGCCTTAAGTTTTTATTTACATTTTTAATACTCTTCCATCCGACGTGGCCGTAATGCTCTTTGAAGAAGTTCAGTTTGGCTTGGTTCTTTATTGTTTAGTGGATTACTATAGCTTTGTGAAACCAACTGAGCTTCACTCCGCTCTTTAAGTGATGTAGATGTGGGCATATCATCTTCAGTTGCTTCCTGCACTTCAGACGAAGAGAATTCGATTTCTGCCATGTTATGACTTCGAATTTGATCCAAGTGTCTTTTTATTATTCTATTACTATTAGTTATAATACATCGATAAGATTGGTAACCTATTTTTTCTTTTATATTTGCTGTTGCCCTTCTATAAACGCTTCCTTGCGTTTACATTTATAATTTCCAATAGACTTTTCTTGATTAGCTAAAATTTTATCTTCAATCAATGGTGGTTTAAGGGAGCTAAATCTTGTTTTCAGAACTCTACCAAAAAATAACTTTGAAGGTGATTCGCCAGTTACACAGTGCTTAGCTTTCCTATAATCACATAAAAATCTATTTATGACAGTGTCCAAATGATCGTTTTTGTTAGATTCTAATGCTGCACCTATAATTTTTTTTTAAAAGATTTTACCAAGTTTTCCGCTTGACCATTAGTTGAAGGGTGTCCAGGTGCAGTTAGAATATATTTTACATTATTAAACGCCAAAAATTTTGTAAACTCTTGTGAGGTGAACTGTCTACCATTATCACTCATAAGTGTGTCAACAAGACCATATTGGCAAAAAAAGTTCTCTCATTTTACTTATAACAAATGAAGAAGGTATATCTTTGGTTGTGAAAATTTCAATCCATTTGGAAAAAGAATCTATTACTACAAACAAATACTGGTTTCTAATCGGACCAGCAAAATCAATATGAATTCGACTCCATACTGAGCCAGCTGGTGTCCATGGAATGATACTACTTTTTTCAGGATTCGGCTGCATTTTTTGACAAGGTAAACAGTTTTTTATAATTTTTTCAATATCATCATCAATTTTAAGCCACCAGACGTAAGACCGTGCCAGGGCTTTGGGTTTTACAATACCTAAGTGTGATGAATGTAGTTCATTTAGTATAATTTTACGAAATTTTTACAGAACTACAATTCTGTATCCCCATAGTATCCAATCGTTTTGAACCGTTAGCTCAACTGATTTACTTTTAAAGGTATCAAATTCTTCACCTTTTAATCCACTAACTACTTCTTTTTGAATAGCTTCACTTAATTTGGTTAAAATTGGATCACGTCTTGTTTCTTTTGCTATATTTTTATAGCAAATATTTAAATAATTATTATTTTCTATAAAATTTATATAACTGCAGTTTTCAACGTTTCTGTTTGTACTATGTTTTAATTGTAGCATTCGGGACAGACCATCAGCATTGTTAAAAATTCCTTCTACATATTTTATTGTGTAATAATAAAATAAGGGCCCATCTTTGAATTCGAGCTGCAGCCATAATAGGCAGACCCTTATTTTCACTAAAAATTGTTAATAAAGGTTTGTGGTCAGTTTGAAGTATAAAATGAATGCCAAGTAAGTATTGCCTTAATTTTGTTACCGAAAAAATTATGGCAAGCGCCTCTTTTTCAATCGTGCTGTAATTGTACTCACTTTTGGAAAGTGCTCTCGAAACGAAAGCAATCGATTTTAATGTATCACCAAATTGGTGCGACAAAACGCCCGCAATAGCATTATTCGAAGCGTTCGTTGATAAAATAATCGGAAGTTTCGGATCGAAATGCACTTGAACATTTTCAGATGCAATATCATTTTTTATAACTTCATATGCATGTTAACAATTTGATGACCAGTAAAATTCATGATTTTTTGTTGTAACTCATATAAAGGATACATTTTCTGAGCAAAATTATTAATAAATTTAGAATAGTAATTAACCATTCCTACGAAGACTTTAACTTGAGGCACATTTTCTGGAACAGGTGCATCAAGAACACTTGCAATACGTTCTTTTGTTTTACTTAAGCCATTTTCGTCAATAACAAACCCTAAATAAGAAATTTTCGGTTTAAAAAATTCACGCTTATTAATATTTAGCTTAAGACCAGTGTATTTTAATTTTTTTAAAACAACTTTTAACGTTTTTACGTGATCATGTAGATCCTTCCCCGTTACAGTTATATCGTCTTGGTAAACAACTACTTGAGGAATATCTCTCAGCAACCTTCAATGGTTTTTTGAAAAATCGCTGCTGCTGGCTTTATGCCAAATGGCAAACGCATTCGACAAATCTAGTTTAGTAAAAATTTTACCTCCTGCAAGTGAAGTAAAAATCTCATCTATGCGAGGAAGTGGGTATTTAAAATAATTTAAAAATTTATTAATGGTAACTTTATAGTCTCCACAAATGCGGAGATTACCATTAGGCTTAAGTACTGGTACTAAAGGAGTTCCCCAGTCTGAACTTTCAACTGATTCTAAAACATCATTCTTTATCAATTCTCGTAACTGTGTTTCAATCATACTCTTCCAAGCAAGTGGAACTGGACGAGGCTTAAAAAAATAGGAACTACCGAATCTTTAATTGAAATCAAAAATATCTGCAAACTCTTTTTTTATTTCTTCAATAATTACTGAAAAATTACTACTCATGATTGAGTTCACTTGGGTCAGTTCGAAGTTGAACGCTCTTAAAAAAGAAGGACCTAGCAGACAAGGCTTTTTGAAGTCTGAAACAACTGTTCTAACTATTTTGGTGACAACATGATAGGAAATCTTAGCATTAAACTCACCCAATATTTTAATTCGATTGCCACAATAACCAATATATGAAATATGGCATTGCTTAAGCATTTTGTTGTCATAGACTTTTTTATAAAATTCTGTAGATATTAAATTGCAGGGAGCACCAGTGTCACATGCCATTTTCACATCTACTCCATCAAAATTTACTGGAAGGGAGTACAACTCAGACGTTTCACCACTAGTTAAACTGTAAATAGAGTAATCGAAATCATAATTTTGGAAATAAATTTTTTTTTTCCTTTATGTCTGATACAAAACTTATTCATTTATTCAACAAAAAAAAAAACCAATACAAAAAAGCCTTTTTATAGATTTTTTTATTTTTGTAGTGCAAATACTAGCTAAATGACAATTTTTACCACATGAATGACATTTGTAGTTTTTAAATTTGCATGCCTGTGACGAATGGTTTCTCCAACCACAATGAATACATGTCTCCTTGTTTTTCTTTTTACTATTAAAATTCCCATTTGAGTTTCTACTGTTATTTACAGTGGCTCTATCACTCTGGCTTTTAATGCTGATAAACCCTCTCTTATCACCTGATGACCGTGCTCTGCCATTCCTTACAAAATTTATGTCAGACGCATTATTGTTTGTTTTCAACGAAAAATCATTGCTTTTTTTAAGGCCTCTTCTATGGTCAGAGTGTGACTCTCTTCGCACATTCTCTCAAAGAATTTACCACTTAACCCCATTATGAACTGCTTTAAAATAAACGCATTTAGATCACCTCCAAAATTACAATTAAGTGCCAGTTGTTTAACTCGAGCAAACCACTGTACCACTGATTCGTCTTCATCTTTGTATGAGGTATGGAACTTTTTTCTTTCACTAGACGTAATTACGGGTGGTGCGTAGTGTGTCATTATTATTTCACAAAGTTCTTTGTAGGTCTTTGATACGGGCGAACTTGGACTGCATAAGCTATGAAGTAACTTGTACGGTGTAACTCCAATTTCACAAAAGTGTATATCAAGACGTTCTTTCCATAGAAACCACAACTCTCGTTCTGGTATAAATTGAGAGACACTTGATGCAACAATTGTTCTAGATGACAAATTTTGTTGCAAATCATCTTGATTTGTAGCCATATTACTCAAGATTATTTAATCTTCTATTAATTTTCATTTAATTTTAAATTTGCGAAAATCGCAGTTTTGTTATACTGAATACTTTACAATGCGTAGGCTTAACATGTACTTATGCTAAAATTCAACATAAACTTAAGGCCCATTTAGCCAACCGTAAATGTAGAAATGTAAATGTAGTTGAAACAGCTGATCGTTTTTGTTATACGAACAACAATGAAAAGGCTTATCTGACTGTAATGAAATGTAACCATAACGTCTCAACCTGTAGAAAATAGAATTTTATTACGTGGTTACGTGACAAATGTTGTCAGTGATGGTATATATTATTGTGAATGGGAGGGTGGCACAAAAGCCCTGTTTTGGTACTTCTTGTTTATTTGATAATTGAACTGCTTAAGTAGTTAAATTTGTACACGCATAATATACTTTTAATAAATTTAAGACTTTTTCTCTAAGTTGCGCACGCAAAATGAATGTAAATACAGAGGTAACATAATTTATATGCTGCGCACGATTTTTGCAAGTGTCACATTATATGTAACCACAACATTTATTCGCCCGATTTCCAAAAATATATTCCACAAGTATAATCTTTGAACGATACGATAAAACGATTTTTGAACATCGTTTCATATGCTGCTATAAATGTACGAAAGCAGTACATGATTAAATTTAGATCTGTGAAGTAATAAAAATGTATTAACAAAAAAATGTTAATAATTTTTAAATACAATACATTAATAATACATTGTAATATAACTTTTTATTTAAGTTATTACATATTGTAATAATATAAGATACATTTTAGGTAAACTTTAAGCAAGTTTCGTACCTTTTGTATATGTACTGAATACTATGAACTCTCATCACTGCTATCAATTATATAAAAATATATTATATATTATTATATATAACAGTTTATATCATTTTTATTTAAGCACGTTTTTAAGTGATACAAAAAATTAGATATAAAGAGACTTAAATAATGAAGAGATTAAAACTGGTTTTAGCTATAAAACGGTTTATTAAGAAGGAGAAATAATAGTATTACCATTGAGCAGAAAGTACTTAATATATGACATTAATTAAATATATCTATTGATACAATTAAGTTTTTATTCGCTATTCTAGCTTCTAACATTTACACCAATAATAAATTATAAATAGCTTGTTTTCTATGTTTCCCAGCTATCTATATGTCGACATTTCATAGGAACGAAAGATAGGAAATTTTTCAAAGATATTCTCAAAGATTCAACTTTGTATCCCAACAATCTAAATAAATTGCTGAGAATTTAAAAAGAAAAATGCTCTAATAATACCTGTCAAAACACAAAAAACAAGCCTCTTCATTCATACACGTCTCTAACATTTCTTTACACCTTTCAAACAAATAAACAACCGTTGGTTGCTACGATTTGCTTTTTGAAAGTATCGAAAAGCAGAGAACAAAAATTCAAACAATTAAGTTTTTATTCGCTATTCTAGCTTCTAACATTTATACCAATAAAAAATTATAAATAGCTTGTTTTTGTGTTTTTGACAGATATTATTAGAGCATTTTTCTTTTTAAATTCTCAACAATTTATTTAGATTGTTGGGATATAAAGTTGAATGTTTGAGAATATCTTTCAAAAATTTCCAAAGTCTACTGATGATTAGGGTAGTTCCTATGAAATGTTGACATACAGATAGCTGGGAAACATAGAAAACAAGCTATTTATAATTTTTTATCTATTAATGATAAACGTTTTAAAAAAATGTAAAATAATAACATATGTATTCAGATGACACCCTAGTGTTTGCAGAAGGATATACCGATCAACAATGTTATCAAGACGTAAGAGATTGTACAAACTTAAAACTTTGGCATCTTTGGCAAGCAGTTTGTGTAGTTTATTTGGTCCTTAAGATAGCTACATCTAAAACATAAAAGCACGAAAAGGGCCAGCGACGACTTATGATCTCGGACTTTTTGTGAACTCCGATTACTTAATCATAGTATACTATTGAAAGCGGTAGCATTTATAACCAGAAAAGTATCATTACTATCAGCATTGCCAAAACCAAATATTCCAAAAAAAAAAAAAGTTTTTCCATATCAAAAGTATTTCCCTGAAATTTTCATTAAGACAAAGTATCGAAACAAATAAACATTTAAAGAATTTTTTATAAAAAAGGCTCAAGCTAGCAAATTATTAAATTTTTTTTTTTTTTTTTTTTTTTTTTTTTTTTTTTTTGTCATTCATTTATTTATTGAATCTTCAAAATATGAACTAACAATAAGTATTCAAATCTTAATACTAACATAAAAGTTATTTAAGTCCAGCCACTGCTAGACAAAAGAGTTTCATTTCGCGCGAATAATATCGGTAGAATCACCTATTTAACGTTCTGATGGTGGCCAGTGTATCCCTTCTTCTCAACCGGAAGTGGCCGCCAAAATTAAGTATGTTGCGTGCAAGAGGATTTGGGTGAAGTTCCAGTTTACTGATATACCTTGTGGTATACTTAGAGAACACGTCAGTTACCAGCGGAACACACAGATCCTTGTGAATTCGTGAGTTTCTTACGTACCATGGAGCTGCAGTAATCGTACGAAGAATTTGGTTTTGTCGTCTTTGAATTTTTTCAATGTTAGATGTTGAGGCGGTTCCCCATAATTGAACTCCGTAGCACCATGTATTATTACATTTGAATTTAATTATATAAATTATAGCGGCAAATCACTGTTTAACTTCAAAGAAAATTAAAACTACAATCTTACTAAAGAGTTTATTAACACAAACAGAACAAAACAATTTTTTTTCCCCAAAACAAAAATTCAAACGCAAGTAATTATTGCCGAACTACATGCGAATTTATTTATATTCAAGCACGAAGCTTAACGATGGTTAGACTCATTTAACGAAGATGTTGCTCATTGTGTTACTGATTAACAATCAACTGCGCATTTGTTCGGCTGAAGACAAAATCATGTTTGAACAAAATGTAGTGTTTTTCATGTTATTGAGTAAGTATGATTTTTTTGCAATTGCTAAAAGCTGTTCAACGCTCAGCATTGAACTTTGTTGATTGATTTATGTTGATTACAATTTCGGAATGTTTACAAGACGAGTTGGTTTTACTCAGCGGTGAACTTTGTTGCTTGATTTTTGTTGATTACTATTGTTTCCGAACAAAACTTTTGTCCAGACAAAATTTTTTTTATATGTAGTTTGACGTATCTCTTCTTGAGAGAGATAAAATATTTTTTACGAACAACTCCCAACTTGAATAGGTTTAATTTTATATTCTGTCTGGACAAAATTGAACTGAGATGCCAATAGGATACAGTTTTTCATACAAAATTGTATTGAGTTGCCCCATCGAATAAAAAATTTACATATTAGTTTTATTCTGATGAAATTTCAATTGTGGCTGTCATTTGATATATGTACATAGTTTTAATAGATATTAAAAAAGAAGTAATAATTTTAATATGGAAATAAATGAATTGATTGCCCAAAAACTTATTGAAAAAATGAAAAAGCCAGGAAGAGAGCGTGTGTACTATATAATGTGTAAAAATAACCAATTGCTCTTCTTTGCTTTAAAAGTCTTTTCACTGCAACTCTTTTTAATTTTTTTTTATATATATGTACTTGGCTTATCATAATGCTTTATGTATTTCAATGGCCATAAGCAAAAGCAGTTTCCTTTTTTCCATTATTATCACACAATATTTACTAATAATTGAGAATATGTAAAATACGCCAGGAAAATAAACCAAAATAATAACAAGCAGAACTACCACCTTGTAAAACTAATAGATTTTGTTTACATATGGCAGCTCTGATTTTCCGGAACATTTTTCTGCAATGGGTGAATCGTGCTGCAGAAAACTCTCAGTAAAAAAATATTTGTCCGGACAAAAATTTTGTTCGGAAACAATGGGTGAATCCAGCTTTTCATTCCTTCTGAAATATGTCTGGCATACAGAAAGATTTAATAATTAATTCACTTTACCTTTCTAAAAGAGAATAAAAGATTCAAACAAATGCAACATTTTGCCCAACACTAGTATGAGTTAATCAAGCAAAAACATAATTTTGGTGAGCACTGATTAGAATCGTTAAAAATCCCAAATCGGGAAAAATGCTAATTGAGGCCTTTATACATGAGACCAATGATATATCAATAGATATTTATGTGTGTATGTATATACAAGACATGAACTTACCACATTTGGTGAAATTGAATTGCGTTTTCATAAAATTTAACATAAAACACTCGCAGATAATGCGATCGTGATACAATTAATGGCCTAATTTTTTACCGTTCACTATACACATTAGTAAAAAGTGTTGACGTTTATTTCAAATATTCAAATACATTTGAAACTAAAAGCAGCGCAAGTAAATTGGCTTATGGGCAGAAATTCTACATTGAAGTTATATTGCAAACTCTTGTTATCCTAAGACTATATGGTGTTACCGAATTCAATTATAAGGCGCCGCCTTAATATCAAACATTGAAAAAATTCAAACACTTCAGCACCAAATTCTTCGAATGATTACTACAGCTCCATGGTACGTAAGAAACTCACGAATTCCAAGAAGCAGTGTGTTCCGTTACTAAAAGATTAGTTTTTAAAATACGCGACTAAGTATATCAGTACGCGGGAACTTCACCCAAATTCTCTTGCACGCTACATACTTAATTTTGGCGGCCACACTCAATTGAGAAAGAAGGGATACCTTTGCCACATTCAGAGCGTTAAATAGGCGATTTTATCGATATAGTTTCCGCAAAATAAAACTTTTCGTTTAGCATTGGCAGGACTTAAGTAAAAAGCTCATTTTTAGTTAATATTTTTTGTTTAGTATTGAGATTTTAATACTTGTTAGTTCATTTTGAAGATGAGCAGTGATCAATATTCGCCGGAAGGTCCACTATTCTTTCCATAATTAAAGCGTGACCATATGCCACCGCTTCCACGTTCCGCTTTAGCATAGACTGATCGCTAAACTCATGGCAAATTCAAAGCAGATGTACTCTGCAGGTATTCCCAATGGTCCGTCTACACAAGAATAGGGTGACTGGACATTTCGCTGCCAGCATGGTTTGGAATCCAGGTATATACCCAGATATTTCGCACTATCTGATACCTTGACCTCAACCCCCTTTAAGGCCCTGATTCACTATCCTACACGATCGTACGATTCATTCACAGGAAACTGTTTCAAAAGTCTGGCCGACTTGAAAAAATCGCTTCAAAATGGCTTGTAGGCCACACTATCATACAACTATAATTGCAATAATTTATATACAGAATAAAATAATTGAAAACTTTTAACATAAGAACTTTTAATATAAGAATTTTACATTACTTACAGAACTACAATAAATATACATCCGAATTTTGATATTATATATTACAATATTTTACAGTATTTTTATCTTAAAGTTAATCGGCCGCATTCATAATAAACATTATATGCTCATTAAATATCAGTCCAACAAAGACCCAATACTCCTCATGAATAAAGCCAAATATGTTCAATGTTTGCTTATGTTATTCCCCTCACTATTGCACAAATTCAACATAAACATTTAAACTAAATTGGATTTGGAATAGTTCCAATAGATCAATCATAAACTGGATAAGAATATATTTTTAAAAACACTAATAGAATATGAAAGTTTTCTGTTTGAGTAAGGAATTTATAACACACTGAAAAGTTTCATAAAATTTTTCAAATCGCGCGATTTCTCAAAAACTCTATCGCACGGTGCATTTTTAGTACTTTTTCAGCACACATGCTTTATTTAGTAGATCGCACGATCGTCTGTGATAGTGTAGCAAGGCCTTTACGTAGAGCAAACGATGGAGTCTTGAATAACAGAAAAATGTTTTTGTAGAAACATTATTGCGATTGTTAAAATGCATGAATTGTATTTGACTTGTTTTTGGAATATTTAGTTTATTTATTAAAATTTAATACAGAAAAAGCCTTCACGGCCAATGTAATATATATTGAATATTATTTTTTATAATGACGAGTTCACAATGAAGACATATTATAAAACTTTTTTTTAATTTTCAATTTTTTCAGTGCATAATAATTCAAATTTGTACATTATTTGATATATGGAGTTTTTTATATTAATTATCGAAGGGTTTGACGCTATCAATTAATAATCTATTTACCAATGGCTTCCGTACACAACTTTTTCTTATTTTGCGTTGAAAGCAGACATCTTTAACTCGTGTCTTGCTGTATTAAAAAAAAATGTATGTGTCGAAAGGTTCACCAATAAATGATTTGATAAGATAACAATATAATGAATGTGAACATGGCGCTTTTATTTAATTTCTTTAGTAACCTGATGACAACTCGTACAGCATATAAACATAGTATATATTTGTATTTACATATGTACAAATAAATACATACATAATTAGCTACTTATTACAGACTTGAGGGTTTATTAAATGAAATGATAACAAAACTATAAATACACGTTCATATAATATATTTCACACAAAATTTTGTGTTTAATGGAAAAAAGTTTTAGCTCTACACTCCACGTGAAATTTTTTTTGGGCACTTTCGAAGTCTTTTAATTTTTGTTTTTTTTACCAACAATGCAAATGCAGTCTTATTCTTGATTTAGCGTATTTTTTGTATGTTATTGGCATGCAACCAATTTCAGTATTCTAAGTTAATTTATCACATTATTTTTTAATAAATACAAAAGCTTTGTTGTTTGTTACTCAAGTTGTATTTGTTTAATATATTTAATAGATGATGCTTCATTTTTTTAAATTTATTGTTTTAGATAAACGGACAAAATAACATGTGATTGTTTTTTTTTTCGTTTTTGAACAACTTTTTATTTTTTAGATCTAGACGCGCAGCTGTTAACTTTTTTCATAAAATAGAAATAAAAACCCCAAACATGAGTTATTTTTGGTATAGAATTTATAGTTGAAATTAAGATTAGAAGAATTGGTGGTAGTTGTAGTGTTTTTTTTAGGTTAAACAAGTATTAGAAGCAAACGTGATTCTGCGCAAATTTTGAATGGTATGAAAATACTATCGATTATTAAAGCTTCATCGCAAAAACCTTTTGCGACGATTAAAAATGCTACCTGCGTTCTTTTAACACATATGTTTTTAATATCTGTGTTTTAATGATATGAAATAATTAATTGTGGCACACACACATACCTAGTTAAATATATGATATACATACATATACAAGGTGCCGTAGAACTACTTTTATGATCAAAATGAAATGGCATAATTAAGATGCTGCTCGTAGTCTATATGCTTCAATTCTTGAACAGGCTGAATCATTTTTTATTATTCATTTATTTATTGAAGCTTCAAAATATGAACTAATAATAAGTATTCAAATCTTAATACAGCTAATGCTATACGATAACTAAAATCACCTGGTAATCATTTAAAGAACTAGGTTCTGAAGCTTTTGAATTTGATCAATGAGCTTATATGGTGCCATAACACCATATAAGCTTTAGAATTGCAGTGTATAACAAAAGTTTGCAATCCAACTTCAAGTAGAATTTCTGCCCATAATCCAATTTAGTTGCGCTACCTTCAATTTCAACTGAGTGACTTTTCATTCAATGTGACACTTCCACGTTAGCCCAGGTCTAGGTGAATGCCAAGGTGCTTGACTCCATTATGCTGCGGAATAGGCGAGTTGTTGATTTGGATAGACGAACATGTTTGTTTACACAGTATGAATGTAACATGAGTACAGTTGTGTTTATTTACCTTTATTTTCCAAAGTTTCAGCCATTTCTCGAACATTGAAATATATTCTTGCAAAGTTCATGAAGCTAACTGATGGTTTTAATGCACGATGCAGTATGCTGTGTTATCTGCAAAAGTTAAAGTGTGCATTCTGGATCTGGATCTTGTTGACGTGTCAGAAGCATTAATCAAATATAAAGTAAGTCCCAGAATGCTACCTTGGGGAACTCCTGCTTCGATTTGCTAAGCAGGGCTTATAAAATCTCCTGCTCTGATAACATATTTCCAGAAGCTTGTGAGTGTATACTGGCTTTATCAAAAGGTTGGAAAATAAAGCTGAACAATACGTTTTGTCTTCAAAAGACCTTTTTATGACATTTACTAGTCTATGTGTTTGTTCTATGGTGCTGTGTTTTCTCGAAAGCCAAATTGATGATTAGAGATAAATCGTACATCGTTCAATGTTGGAGGCAACAACGCCATCAACAATTTTTCAACCAGTTTTGAAATTGTTGGCAGTATACTTATTGGTCTATATGACTCTTGTGGGATCCTTCCCTAGCTTCGGTATCATAGTAATCATAGACATTTTCCACTCTGCAGGATACTACTCAACACGTTTTCAGAATCGGTTCTTGCGCAATCCTCGGTTGAAGTTCGCAAGGGTGGCTTACATTTAATAGATGCTTTTAAATTACAAAAGGAATAGTCAGATTGAGGAGTACCATCAAAGTTTTCCAAAAATGTTGCAAGGGACACCATTCCAGCAGGTTGCGTTATGCATTCCATTAGCCTAATTTTAAGCAGGGAAACCTTGTGGCGTTGCCACTCTCTTCTAACTCTTTTTTCACAGAAGTTGTTCAATTTCAGACGAATAAGTAGTTCTATTGTTCACATTTCTTATATAGTTAGTGGTAGCATGTTGTACGGCTACTTTAAGGTTTTCAGAAAAATCGTCAGTTGACACATCAATATCCTTAGGCGTTCTCAATGTAATATTTTCCGGCCACTAACTACTTAAATATTTTTTTTTTAGATAATTGACTCTAGTGACCAGCGTTGTCAACTTTGAAATTTCAAAACGCACCAAAATGGAGAAAAAAGCGCGTTATTGAAAAAACGCACCGAATATTGAATTTTTCTTTTCATTTTCAAAAACCCATTTTGTATTATAAAAAGTATAATATTTTTATGTTAAAACACGATAATAAAACAGTCTATTTATTATACAATCAAACTGGCTCTGATATAGCCAACTGATAGGTTAGGTTAGGTAAGCAGGCCGCTTGATTTCCAGCAAGTACCCGGAAGTTAGCCAACTGATGGCATGCCATCAAATTCATTCAATAGCTAGAATTAGCGTTTGCCAAACTTGACCTCTAGTACGATTCTGTTACTTTTATCTTAATAATTATGACGATTTTTTATCAAATGTATTATTCAGCAATATTATTTAAATTTTTGCAGCTTAAGATCTTGTGTTGTTTTATTTTTGTAAAAAAATTCTTTTATACAAAAAATTCAAACATAAAGAAAAATTCTTAGCAATATTTACAAATTAAGAAATAACATAATACAAAATTAAACTTATTCTGCAACCAGCACAAGCCCTGTTACCGATTATATGTTGCTCCTCAACAACAAACAAATTGACATGGGAGATGCTGCTCACAGAATAACATGAAAAAGTTTTGCACAACTTAATAATATCTTAACAATAATTTGTTGCTAACTAAATGCCTATAACTATGTGCTAAATTATCAGTATCTAATTTAAAATTAATTCTCTGTTCTGTACTAATAATCTCTAACATTTCTAACATATAACGTTTCTTATAATTACATTCTGTGTTTATAATTGTGTTAATTTGCTGATTATAATAAAACTGCATTGTGTGGTGTCCAAGATTGTATTCATATTTATAAATTTTCAGCATAATTTGTATTTTGTTGAGGTCATGTATCGGCAAAACTATATTATATTGTGTACTATATACTGGTAACATAAGTGTAGAGTAGGTGATGGGAACTTCGGCTACTATTTTCGTAGCCCTGTTTTACAGGCGCTTGTAGAGATTTCAGTGCATTGATTTTTCCAACCGTACAATATTGCTAAATAGTTTACGTAACTCTGTATTAAGGCATTGTAAATAATTTATTTTGTACTACATAAGTAGTTTTAAATTTCAGACTTTGTATGTGTAGAGATTACTCTGTAATTGAATGCCTAAGTATTTAAGAGAATTTACTTATTAAATTATTTTATCATCAACGGATACACTGGAATTTCCAACTTTATTTCTAGGTGTGAATTTTATTATTTTTATTTTTGAAGTATTTAGCACCAGTTGTTTATTCTGAAGATTTAAAGGCACACACAGACGATATGTTTTTGCGTCTGTTATTTAATATGTGTTTCCTCATGTATTTTTTCATGTCTGCCAAAATTATAGTTTTTACAGATGGTTTATATAATGTGCTCATAAACGTACATGTACATTTACGTCTGACATTGTGTATGCTTTTTATTATTATAAAAAATAATTATTTAAAACATATTAAAATATTAACGGCCGTATGCAAAAAAACTTAACAAAGCTTGGTAAGCAATTGTTAAGAAAAATTTCCTAATGTTGCATCCAAAAACAATTATTAGCTTACCATATGTTTAAAGTTGAAATGAGCGAATTTAACTGTACGTTAAAATGACATTTGATTTCTTAATGTTGATTTGCCTTGAAATTCACAATTTTATGAAAAATATTAAGAACAACAATATATTATAATTGTAAGATAAATAAATTAGCGCTTTACATTTTATATGAATTGAAAATATTAATTTTGAAAGGGAAACATAAATAAAAAATATGTTAGTGATGGACTTTCATTCGAACGAATACAACTAAAAACGTTATTCGAATAGTACAAATATGTGTAGTATAAGAAGTCCTATTAATTTTTCTCAATTTCTTTAATACACTACATATTATATATTCATTATTTATTTAAAAGGTAAATCTAGGAAATAGTTGTCCAAAAAGTGTTATTTTATGTAATAATACAATTTTTTTTATTTTTTTAATTTATTTTTCGATTTTCGAATATTAGTTTTCATACATCACTATTCAAAAAATTACAACTGAACATAACGACATTGCCAGAATAAAACAATTAAATTCCTTACTATATATAAAAGTTAACGTACTGTTTTTGCATAAACTTTTTTAACAAATGTATGGTAGTGTTGATGTGTTTGGTAACTACGTATGCGTTAAAACTCATGTAAGAATTTTTTTTGGATACGGCCCTAATTCGTTAAAATTTCCTGAAGACGACTACTCATACTGCCCAATGTTAAACACCGCTGAATTGTTCGTAAGACATATAGTTCCAGGGCCATACCAAAAAAAAATCTTACTTGAGTTTTAACGTATACGTTAGTTACCAAACACATTAACACTGCCATACATTTGTTAAAAAAGTTTATGCAAAAACAGTACGTTAACTCTTATATATAGTAAGAAACTTAGTTGTTTTATTCTGGCAATGCCGTTATGTTCAGTTGTAATTTCTTGAATAGTGATGCATGAAAACTAATATTCGAAAATCGATTAAAATAAATTAAAAAAAAAGAATTATTATTATTACCTTAAATCACACATTTTTGACAAACGTTTAATCGATTTAGCTTTTTAATAAATGATGAATGTACAATATTTGGTATATTAATAAAATTGAGAAAAATTAACAGGATTAATTATACCTTAAACATTTGTATTATTCGAATACCGTTTTTCGTCTTATTCGTTTGATGGAAAGTGCATCACTAACATATTTCTTATTTATATTTCCTTTTCAAAATTATTATTTTCAATTCGTATAAAATGTAAAGTTCTAATTTACTTATCTGCCGAGCATAATCCATTGATTTTGTTAATATTTTCATTATAATTGTGAATTTAAAGAAAAATCAAGGTCAACAAATCAAATGTCATTTTAACGTACAGTTAAAGTGGCTTATTTCAACTTTAAACATATGGTAAGTTAATAATTGTTTTTGGATAGAACATTAGGTAAATTTTCTTAACAAATGCTTACCAAGCTTTGTTAAGTTTTTTTTTGCATACGGCCGCTAATCTCAGATGTTTAAACACTACAAAATAGAACACATTCTATTTGAAATTTTATCAGATGACTCATGTTTTTTACAGTCGCAATGTTTTTGAGATAACAGACGACATGTAGGCATTTTACATTGTGAAAAATTACATCTACTGCATCACGTTGCTTCTTCAATATTTCTGTAGGGATAGAATAAAGATACATCATCCAGATATATGAATAGTTTCCTAGATAGTGAAAGATTTCTTATTAAAAATAATAGCGGACACAGAACACGGTCTTGATGGATACCACATTCAATAGGGCCAACGAAACTTTTGTGCAATTTGATTTGCACAAATAGAGTTAAATTCTTGCCTAGTATATCATAGTCACGAAATTTGTTTAATACGAGTAATATGCTGTGATCGACTAAAGGTAGGATCACATGATTGCCGCAATGCACCAATTTTCACACATTTTTATACCCCAATTCTTCTTGCGGCAATCGCGGCCAATATTGTTCTTATTTTGACCAATCAAATGCAAACCTGCTGCGGTAATCGTGTGACTACTTGATATGCGATCTTGCGGCAATTCAAGTGGGCAATATACGCCAATATTTTTTATTTTTTCTACAGATTTTTCTTTTTTATGTGAGATGTACATGTGTATTTTAAATTCATAGCAGTTTTAGGCAAAATAAAATGTTTTCAAAATAAAACATGACAAAAATATTTACATGAAAAATTTAAATATAATTCATACATGCCATCACCGTGATTATTTAATTTCTAAAAGAAACACTTTTTTGCAGTCTCTTTCTGTTTGTTTTTTTATGCTAATTTATTTCTTTTAAGAAGACGTTTTCAGTCACTACACAACAAATTAAAAGTTAGTGCAACAGCTGGTTCGTGGTATTGCCGCAGTTTAAAACCATCGTGCGACTGATATGGGGCAATTATTGCCACAAAATTGTTTTTCACAATCTTGCGGCAATCAAATCTGTGAAAAGTGGAGAAATCATGTGATTGCAGAGTATTTGATTGGGACAATTTTGTTATTGGGCACCAACTCGGCACAATAAAAATTTGGACAGATTGGTCTATTTGCGGTAATCGTGTGATCGTACCTTAAGTCAAATGCTTTTATGAGTTGTAAACAATATCCATTATTTCATTTTGGCTTCATCATTTTCAAAAATGTTGTTGATGACTGAAAGCATATACATATATATATGTAGGTCGATACATATTAAGAGTGAAGGCATTTATTTATCTCTTATGGAACTGGTATAACTTTATGTAACTTCAAAATGTTGCGGTATTTGCTTGTATGAATTATACAGTTGAAGATCTTGACTAGATGTGTTATTAATTCATTATATTGTCAAGACCCGAACTTTTAGATGGAGAAAAACTAGATATTAGAGATGAACAACTCATTAAACATGGTGTTACAAAATTCAAACCGATGTTCCATCTGCGTTTTTGTACTTAATGATTAATAAGAACTAAATAAGCCCTGTCCAATTCTTGATTTTATTGTTTTGATAGATTCAAGAAAATATTTATTTAAGTTTGATTATAATAGAGTTGAAAATTTATTAAAAAAAAAAATTAAATTAAAAAAGGAGAAATGACAACACTTTCTATCTCACTTTTTTGTTTAATTATTTCCTGTTGACCTGACCATTCAACCATCGAAGCTTGTCGCTTTTACTTTCAAGCTTCCCCTGGTCAGTTGATTCAAATCGATAATGGACAGATACGGTTTTGGTGGAACATTTACTGGTAAATCGAATTTTAATTGTTTCTCCGGTGAACCAACTTTTCTACCGTAATCTGAGTACGGGGACTCCTGGTTCAAATCCAATTTTCCCGATTTAAGGCGCAACAATGAAAATTGATCATGAGCTGTTTGTAAAGAAGGCAAAGTGCTGCTGGCCACACGACGGTAATTGCGGTACCCACTGAAGTGGCTGCTGCCCGGAGCTAAAGGCCGAGTGGGTGAAAACCCACCTTCATCTGATGAACCGCCCGAATCATAGCATATCGAAAGATTTGTATATGCAATGGGAGCATAACATCTAGTTGTTTTAGGTCTAGGCTTTACTTCGTAATGGGTTTTAGATCTTGATCTGGACTGATGCGTTCTTGGACGTCTTTTCTTTTGATGTACATCTTGAGGCAGGTCAACTGGTAAAATATTTATAAAGCGATAATATTGTAAAAAAGTTCTAGCTAAATTGCGGCCACATCTGTAGTCTAAAAAATAAAATTAATAATATAATTAGAATTAAATAAATTAATATATTATAACAACAACTAACTAACATCCTTCTTCGTTATACAAGGCTACTGTTTTGCCGTCTTTTAAATAATGGCCTCCCATTGATATTACCAGAGTATAAGCATTAACAGTGTCACTTAGTCGTTCGCAGCAGAACCGTCTAGCACAACCTGATTTCTTATCATCCGCATTAAACATCATATTATTGGCAGCATAATCAGGGGCATTTGCTGCAAACATTCGAGGGAACACTAAATGTCTCTCGTAACGATAAACATCTTCGTATGTATTGCCATAAATAAAACAACCATGTAAACTTGTGTGAGCATGCAAATCTATGACAAAATCTATTTGGTATGTCTGAAAGTACAAAAAGAAATAAATAGCATCATACGAAATGGGGTTGGTTGGGAGAAAAAGGAAAGTTAATTAGTCTGTTGCTAATAAAGAAAATTTCCTAATGAATAATTAAGAACAGCACAGTACAACAACATCAGACTTAAATTAAATAAAAACCTGCCGACAAATTCTATTGTAGGATTCAACTATATTTTTACAGTGCGTAATGTTTTACGCCAAATGCACTTGTGGAACATGTTAATAATGGAGATTTGGACAACATATGACATAACAGAAATATCTATTTTTTGTTATTATTATTTTTTTGCAGGGAAAACATCTGTCATTATAATTCAGTAAGCGATAAACCCCAAAGCGTAAACACTAGGGTAATCGAGTGGTTATTATTCGACCAGATTTTTTTACTGCATCCGATTTTTTTCGAATATCGAATAAACCGTGGTTTTTAACACGGTTAACCGGGATTTTAATATTTTAATGTTTACTTTTGCATTTTTATTTTAATTCCAGATATGCTCGTAATTAAAGTATTTTTATAAGTGACAATTTAGAAAAGAATTTGCTTCATAATCAAATATAACTAGCTTAAACAAGTATTTCTATTAATCTTATAAAAATTCCTAAATAATTGACATCCGAGGAGAAAACATTTCTTTGCGATCAATAGAAGCTTTTGTGGCTTTTGTTGAAGACGTCTAGGTGCACTATTTGTTCAAAAGAAAGCACTATTTGTATGTTGTTAATGCATAAAAAGTAACTACTTTCCCTTTATACGTGTTTTTAATACATATTTTGCATAACTAATATTCGGTAGATTTGCAATGTCCTCTTTTTATATAACAAATACATACATAGTTTTTTGACTGTTCTTATTATAAGATTGTGCTGATGAAATTTATCATAATACCGCTCTCAGATAAATTATTATAACACAACAGTTTGATATCTACTCGTAACTAAATTCTTTCCGCGATTGAGTTTGAAGTTCTAATTTTGTATATTATGTTATATGTAAAGCGCAACGTAATTTAACACTATGGTTTTACGCTGTAGTAAATTTTTCTTTAATTTTTTTTTTTTTACAAAAAACCGGGATTTTTAAATTGCCACTATTCGAGATATTCGAAAACCGGGTTTAGAAAAAGGTCGAATAGATCACCCTAGAAAACACACTTGTTTCAATTGATATAATAATGTTGAATTTTGTGGCTAAAAAAATTAAAAAAACGGCTGCTGAAAATGATCAATTGTTGGTAGAATGTGCACCAATTCAAAAAAAAAAACTTGTAAATGATGACTTCGACTCGGAAGACAAGGGGACGCCTGGTCAGCCGAAAAAAAATTTAAAACGAGGAACACGGACATTACTCGACAAAGATTGTTGTCAAACGCAAACATTGGAAGTCACACAGCAAGCCATTTAAGTTTAAAAGCGTTGGGATTCATACAAAAGCAAGGAAATTTGATCCCAAAACAAATGCAGCCGACAGACGTTGAAGGCTGATCATTGTTATTTATTTCGAAATTGTACTGTAAAATTACACTAAATTTAAATATATAGGGTGTGTGTAAATAATCACCTTTTAACCATATGAGATAACCAAATTTATACGATTACACACGAATATTAGTTTTTTTAGCGTAAGAAATTTTCTTTCAAGGAGCAGACTTGATACGATTTTAGCAAAAAAAAAATATGTTTATTTGTACTTACATCTGAATTATCTATTTCCTTTAACATATTTTTAATGGCAAAAATTTCAGGATGAGAAAATTCTGTGGCCACATGCCATATGCGGTTCATGTCTTGGCCAATGAGGTTACAACGGTTATTGCCTAAAAACACACCATCCGGATTAACCATTGGCACAATTTTGAAAACAAAATTTTCTCTTAACACTTTAGCTATATTATGATTACTTAATAAAAATTCCAAAAAACCTTGGCACATAAATGAAGCGGGACTGGCATTGGCATGAGAACGGCATAAAATAACAATTACACGTGTAAAATTGCGATCAAGACGATTCGTATTAACTCTGCCACTTACAAGATCAATTGTTAACAAATCAATATTTCGATTTTGCTAAACGAAAAAATGAAAAATATTTTTAAAACTTTATTTAAAGGTCTATATTTATACTTACCAAACTTTTTGTTAACAAAGTTCTGGAGAATTTCTTATCACTTTGATGCTGACGGTTTTCTATGACACTTAAATACGATTGAATGCGTGAATAGCTGTAAGGCGGTGCCAAAGCAAACTGGTAAGCGTCATCTTCTTTGTCGAATGAAAAAGCAAAACTTAAAACATAATGATTCTGGTGTAAAGGTGATCTGTAGTAGAAAACGTTTTTCCTAGGTAATCTTTGCCATTTTGGCCGAGAGGAAGATTTTATTAAAGGCGTGAGACCAGCATTGAATAGATTTCTTGATTTGCACATATTAACAATGTTAAATATCACCTTTTGGTCTTGTTTAACATTATCCACGGTGAAATTAAACCAAAAGCGATAACGAGGATTACAGGTATCGGGTCTTAAAAATAAGTCATATTCAAACTCTCCCACTAAATCCGCTTTTCCCAAATTACCAGTTTCAAAGGCAGCATCAAAACATAAATTACCACGTTTTGCCTTACCGCTAACACCGGGAGGACGTATAATAACACGGGAAACATTACCCAAACCTCCCTCGCCTTCGCTGTCTTCGCTGTCTGCAAAAAGAAAATAAAGAATTAATTTTATTAGAGGTTGTTACATTTTCTCGCAGTTCGTTTGTAAATCATGTTTGTCAACAGATTTATCATGCAAATATGCACGTAACCAGAGACCAAGCAAACGAATTCACTCTTTATTATGTGGCTGTCCAGTTTTTCTGCGTTCGCATCATTACTAGTGTACGGGGGCGGATTGATATTAAAGCTACCTAAGTAGGAAAATATATATATTTTTTCAAAAACCATTTATTTTTCTCCTTTTACCTCAATATACTTAGTAAGACGATATTTCAACTTTTTTTATACCATCTGAATAATACGATTTTGCGAAAGCCTCAAATTACGCGTTAGTTTCGGTAATCACTTCTTCGTTTGAAATGAATATTTTTGCTGCGAGACATACATATATTCAAGTTTGGAAACAGGAAAAAGTCACTAGGAGCTAAATTTGACTATAAGGTGGATAATAGAGCAATTCGTAGTTTATTTCGCACAATTTTAGCATCGTATCTAATGCTGTGTGAACCGGTCGGTGGGTTGTCTTGAAGAAAGATCACTTTAAATGTGGTCCTATTGCCTTCCTTCATTGCATCAATTAATTAATCCAATAATGCAGGTTAATACTTTGCTGTGACGTGGATACCTTTTCAAGATAATCGATGAGTAATATTCCGTGTGCATTCCAAAATACAGTGGCCCTTACCTTGCCAACCGATTTCAATATCTTTGCCTTTTTCGGAGCACTTCCATCAGCTTCCATCCATTGTTTCGATTGATTTTTGGTTTCAGGTGAGTAGTGGGGGACCCACGTTTCATCAATAGTCGACGCCAAAAATCAACATGATTACTCTTTATCATGTCCAAATACCGCTGTGAAGTGGTCTTTCGAACTCGTTTTTGTTCGACATTGAACAATCGCGGCACCCATCTTGCCGATGGTTCATATGCAAATGTTCATGCAAAATGTTGAACACACGTTCATATGATATGTTTACCAACAATCTCAAGTAACTTGACTCGGCGTTCATTCATAACAATATCAAGGATTTTTTTGATGTTTTCTTCAGTAACCACTTCGTTTGGCCTTCCTGTTGATGATATTTTTGCAATGCTTGTTCGGCCGCTTTTAAATTCATTAATCCAATATTTTACCATGTAATCTGACGGAACAGACTCACCGTAATGTTTATCCGTTTTCCCTTTCTAATAATAGTGCTTAATCACTGCACGAAAATCACTTTTTTCCATTTTTTAAGAAAAACAAAAGTTGCGTACTCAAAATGACTACAACAAATAAACTAATCGATGAATTTGGGTGAAACAGCTGACGTTTGACAGATCGCAAATTCAAAAAATAGGATTATTTGGTGTTTCTGCTGCCATCTAGCTCTAGGTAGCTTCCATATCAATCCGTCCTTGTCTTTGATCGAAGTTGTTTTGAAGCACAAGTTTTTATGTTGTTTTTAATATGGACTATGGGCTTTGAAAGCCCATATTAAAAACAACAGCAAAATTCAGATTGAGAAGGTTGTTAAAAGTCAAAATACAGCACAAGGTTTTCTTTATTCTAAGTTTCCCATATATCATCGTCGACGTATCTCCAGTAAATATTTTGTCCATATAATGCGTTAAAATTTTGTTAATAAAAGATATGCGGTAAAACGACTCCACTATCAAAACCTAAAAGTGATAGATAACTGGGGACTGCGTAGATCAAAATGTCTATATTATTAACCCTAGGAGACCGTGTAACCTCATCTATCTTGATTTTGTCATATACATAATGTAAAATTGGGCACGACGAAATCCTTAGCCGTTCGGCATGAGATCTTGCAAAGTGGAAGTGTTATAAACAAATTATTACACAGGTATTCTAATTGTAAATACTAAGGATGGTAATGAAGCATAGTTATACCTTTCTTACACCCCATCGATATATGTACATACCACCACAAATGCCATAACTCAGATAATTGCCTTGGCAGACAATATATGACAATGGCAATGAGGAGTATTCTCACGATTGTCAGATCTTAGACAACATTTTTGCCCTATAATGAAATGACAACGTTGTAAAACAAAAATTGGTAGCTCACACTGTTGTGAGACATTTTTAAGCATATTTTACTGACAATATTGTAAAATCTGGCAACCGTGCGTACATACGAGTAGCTTTAGCTTGAAAGGGAAAATCGCTAAAACATGTAATTGAAGCAAGAAAAATGCAGTTCTGTGCTATTTGAAAGTGCTAAAAGCAGGGTAGGAAAAATTTGTGCTCACGAATTAAATTTTATTTAATTCGCTCGTTTTTAAATTTGTAGTCCCGAATTTAAAAATAAAATTCGCGAAAAGAATTTAATTTTAAATTCCCGAATTTTTTCATTGTTTTCGCGAACTAAAAAAATAAATAAAAACTGATTAAATTCGTTTGCGAGCAGAATGAAAAAATTCCCGACTTTTCTTTTTTATAATTCAATTATTTATTGTATCTTCTAAAAGAACTAACAATAAGTATGCAAATCTTAAAACTAAAAATTCATTAATTAATATAGAAAAAAAATTAATTAATATTGAAAAATTTTATTTACTTAGGTCCAACCAATGCTAGACGAAAAGTTGTTTCTTGCGTGTATTTTGTTGGTAAATCACCTTTCCAACGCTCTGATGGTTGCAAGGGTGTCCATCCTTCTCAGTCGAGTGTGGCCACCAAAGTTAAGGATGCTACGTGCGAGAGGATTCGGGTGAGACTCCAGTCTGTTAATGTACCTTATCGCGTGTTTTGAAAATTCATCTTTCACTAAGGGTACACCTAGATCTTTGTGAATTCGAGAGTTTTTAACATACCATGGGGCTGCAGTAATTATACGGAGAATTTTATTCTGGCGCTTTTGAATTTTCTCAATGTTAGATGCAGAGGCGGTACCCCACAATTGAATTCCATAGCTCCATATTGGCTTTAGGATTGCGTTATACAACAAAAGTTTGCAATCTAACTTCAAGATAGAATTTCTGCCGATGAGCCAATTTAGTTGCACCGCTTTTAATTTCGTCTGGGTGACTTTAGCGTCAATGTGAGACTTCCACGTGAGCCTACGGTCGAGATGAATACCAAGGTATTTGACTTCACTGTGCTGCGGAACAATATAGTTGTTGATTTTAATAGCCGAACAAGTTGTTCTACGTAGTGTGAATGTAACATGGGTACATTTCTGTTCATTTACTTTGATTTTCGAAAGTTTCAGCCATTTCTCCAATATAAGAATATGTTCTTGCAAAATTTGTGATGCTAATTTATAGTCTTCATGGACACTGATGAATGCTGTATCATCTGCAAAAGTTGAAGTGTGAATTTTGTAGCTCGTTGGCATATCTGAAGCATAAATCAAATATAAGGTTGAACCCAATATGCTACCCTGGGGAACTCCAGCTTGGATTGGTTGAGCCGAACTTTTGAAATCAGCTTCCTTAATGACGAATTTCCTGTCATATAAGTAGCTCTCTAACAGCTTGTGCGTGTTTGCAGGCAAATTTAATTTTATTTTATGAGTTAAGCCTTCGTGCCACACTTTGTCAAAAGCTTTGGAAACGTCAATAAATAGAGCTGAGCAATATTTTTTATCTTCGAACGCGTTTCTGATAACATTCACCAGCCTGTGTGTCTGTTCTATGGTGCTATGCTTAGCCCTAAAACCGAATTGATGGTTAGGAATAGATCCTACTTCATTCAAGATTGGGGTCAACCTCGTCATTAGCAATTTCTCGAACAGTTTTGAAATTGTTGGCAATAGACTTATCGGCCTATATGACTCAACTTTTGTAGGATCCTTTCCTGGTTTTGGTATCATAGTAATGACAGACACCTTCCACTCAGTAGGAAAGTACTCGAGACGTAAAATAGCATTAAAAATAAAAAGGACGAGTCTTCTAGCTACTCGGGGTAACTGCACAAGCATTTTGTTGGTAATTTTATCAAGACCAGGAGCTTTTCTGGGGTTTAAGTTACTAATAGCATTATCGACATCTTGAAAACGTAGTCTGAAAGGTACGGGTGGTCTAACGGCATATGGCGGCATATCAGCTTCATCATTTAGTTCGTCAATGGCAAACACGCTTCTCAAGTGGTTAGCGTACAGCATTCCCTTTTCGGAGTCACTTCTGGCCCAGTCCCCAGTTGGAGTACGCAAGTGTGGCTTAGATCTAATGGGTCTCTTTAACCCTCTTGCTGCTTTCCATAAAGAATAATCGGATTGAGGACTACCATCGAGGCTTTCCAAATAGGTTGTGAGGGAAGCCACTCTTTGGACTTCAAGCAAATTTCTCGAAGCCTAGCTTTAAGCTGGGGAGACCTGCGAAGTTGCCATTCTCTTCTGATTCTTCTTTTTTCTGATACAAGGTGTTCGATTTCAGAAGAATAAGTTCTGCTATTCATATTTCTAAAATTTGTAGTGGTAGCATGTTGCACGGATTTATAATATTTTGGGAAAAATCATTAATTGACTCATCAATATCCTTTGGAGTTCTCAAGAATATATTTTCCGTACAGTGAGTACTTAAATATTTTTTATATTTTAACCAATTCACTCTAGACTGGAATACACCTATGTATGTCGTTAAATGGGGATCCAAAGTTCTGGGGGAAACATATAGAGACCATAGTAGGTGAGTGATCGGAGGACAAATCCAATAAAGGCTCCACATGCATCCATTCTAAGGGGACGTTTTTTACGATTCCAAAGTCAATAACATCTGGGATCTTTCGCTGGTCAGATGGCCAATAGGTGGGACTCCCGCTGGAGATTACATCTAAACCCAATTTTGATATAGTATCAAAAAGCACCCGACCTTTCGGGGAGATTAATCTTGAGCCCCAAAATGTGTGTTTAGCATTATAGTCACCAGCAGCTATAAATCGGGATCCAAGAGAATTAAAAAAATTTGAGTAATGGTTTTCTGTAACTGAAGGCCGAGGCGGGGAATAAATTGATGAAATTACCAATTTACTGTGAATGTGTTCAATACAAATATTTGTTGCTTGAAAATATTCTTCACATGTCTCATTTAACAAGTAATGTTTAATTCTATTTTTAATTAGAATAGCCGAACCTCCACAAGATCTTCCACGTGGATCTTTAGTGTCATATAGTATATAGCCATTTATCCTGAAATAACTTCTTGGCGTCAGGTGAGTTTCAGCAATCAACATAACATCGATTTGCCTTTCCCTCAGGAAGTGTTCAAGTTCATTTTTGTGTTGGAGTATGCCGTTTGCGTTCCAGAAACATATTTTTAAATAAATCATTTTTTTAAAATAGCCTGTAAAATAGTTGATTGCATTTTTAGCATTTCCTGCATCATGGTGGTCATAGAAGCTGTAAAAGTTTTTATTGATTGAACCAAAGTCTGCAATGTGGCTCCAAGGTTGCTAAAATATGGGTCGGGCTGTTGAGAGTTGGACTTCTGATTCGCGTTTGGTATATTAGTCTTAACCACATTGGCATAAGAAACTTGGTTAGAGCTTGGAACATTTATTTGGGTTGTTGACTGACCTGCTTGAGGAAAATTGTTGCTTGAAATGAATTGCGATTGCTGGAACGGCTTGGGAGGAGTTAATGATTTATTTGGCATTGAGCGTTTGAAGTGGGTATAAACGGGGCAACCCCTGTAATTAGCAATATGATTGCCTCCACAATTACTACATTTTTTTACGTTTGTGTCATGTTTTTGATTTAGTGCACTTTGATGTGCCATGGAGATCACCACACACAACACAGACAGTGGGCAATTTACAATATGACTTAGTGTGGCCATACTCCTGGCAGTTCATGCACTGCACGGGTCCTGAACGCTTATGAGGCTCCTCTACAGTAACTTTCCGGTGTAGAAGGTATTTAACATTATATATTGGGTGAACCTCATTCTTCTTTAATGTGACATCTCCAGGTTCTAATTCCACCCTAAACATGGGCTGAGGTATCTTTTCTCGGTTTCTGATGTTGAAAACATTCTTAATTTTAAACCCTTTCTCCTCCAAACCAGATTTAACGTCATTAGGATCTACGCCAGAATCAATGCCTTTAACAACAACTTGGAGGCCTTTCGCACTTTTTTTTTTTTTTTTTTTTTTTTTTTTTAATAGGACCAGTACTCAGGGGATGACCCCTACATATGCAGTGCATTGTACCAGAACTAGGAAAATAGGTTGTGAGGAGGGGAAAGAGGGAGTAGTGCTTGTGCACATTTGTCTTGAACTTTCCAACGTTATAACAGGCAGGAAACACGTCTGCAGGCAACTTGTTCCACAAAGGAAGCGTACGGCTGAAAAACGAATTCTCTCTGTAATGCGTAGTACGATTCCCCGGGCAATCAACCACAAATGGATGAGCTCTGGACGATGAACGCGTGGTACGTAAAAATGTGCGCGTTTCGGGAACAAGATCCCTAATCTCGTCAGAGCAAAAGCCATTATAGTAACGATAGAACAGAGTAACGCACCCCACACTGCGTCGATGCTCCAGTGAGTCAATAGAGTTGGATACCCTACTGTCACCGATAAGCTTCTTCGCCCTCTCCTGCACACGGTCGAGTAACCTCAAAATAGACTTTGAGGCACCGGCCCAAACATGAGAGTTGTATTCCATTTTCGGTCGGATGTAGGTGGTATAAATAGTAAGGAGATCGGATGGCGAGAAGTACATCTTACACCGTTTCAAAAAACCTAGGCACTTGAATGCTTCTTTAGAGATATGAAAAATGTGTTCAGTCCAGCGAACATCACACTGTATCTTCATACCAAGAACATCAAGAGCATCCGATTCCTCAATATTTATACCATCCATGAGTACAGATGAAGCAGCACTTGCGATCGTTTGTTTGTGTGTTAATAGGCAACATTGGGTCTTACGAGCGTTAAAGGTGACCCTGTTTTTACGACCCCATTCGGAGATTAATAGAAGATCACTATTCAGTGAATCGTCCATATTTTGCCTCTTGGCAGCGATCTCTGATAGGCTGGGCCTATAACTAAAAGAGTACGAGTGACAAATGCTGCTGTCATCCGCGAAAGAATGGATAGGGTTGGAAGTTTGATAGAGAAGGTCGTTGAGGAAAATAAGAAATAGAGTAGGAGAAAGAACGGAGCCTTGCGGTACCCCTGAATTAATCTTGAACTCGTTTGATGAGACCCCATCTATAACAACTCGTATAGTGCGGTCTCTGAGAAAGCTCGATATAAATCGAGAGAAGTCATCACCGACACCAAAAGCAGTAAGTTTTGCCAGTAGCGCACCATGCCACACTCTGTCAAACGCTTTGGAAATATCCAGAGCCACCACCTTACTTTCGCCAAAATGATGGATTGAGTGGCACCATTTCTCTGACAGATATGCCATAAGATCGCCAGTAGAACGACCCTTGCGAAATCCATATTGACGGTCACAAAGTAATTTATGTGACTCTAGATATTTCATAAGGTGATAGTTGACCATACTTTCCATCACTTTGGAAAGCGCAGAGCAAATTGCAATTGGGCGGTAATTTTCGGGGTTATTAGTTTCACCCTTTTTGGGGATTGGCGTTACATTAGCAACCTTCCAGCACGATGGAAACTCACCAACATGGTAAAGTTTGCTGAAGAGGTGTGCTAACGGACGCGCAAGCGTAGAAGAGCACTGCTTCAAGACCAGTGCTGGAATGCCATCCGGTCCAGGAGCTTTTAAGCTGATAGGTGTAAAAAGCTCTATTTTCTTTCTCCAAGTCGTCAATTTGCGGTAATCATTTTCATGAATTACCTGGATTTTTGTTTCTTTAATATTTCCATGCTGCACAGATGTTACGCTAAAGGTATTTTCACCTATTACGGAAATAAGTTTGCTTACCAGTTCCTTAGATGTAGGCTCTCTCAAATAAATTGGTGGAGGTTTAAACGATTTTTTTGAAGTTGTTGGCTCATCCGTTTGGAGAATAGCAAACCTATTATTATCAGAAGATTTACCGGGGTCCTCATCTTTGGGTATTTTAGGCTTTGATGATAATTGGGCAGATTTAGGGCTTCGTTGCCGTTTCACAACGGTGATGTATTTATCCATGCCTACTTGGGTTTTCGGCTTATTAGCGCTAGTTGAACTAGATGTGTTTTCTTCAGATGTTGCAAATATATTTGACGAACACGAACGCGTGCGGTTTCTTTCTCTTGTAGAAAGAAGATTTTTTAACGATTTTTGTAAAGATTCCTCTTCAGAAATCCAAATGTTTCTACTAGTTGAGCTAAGCTCTTTCTCAGAATTGCATCTGCTAGGTGCACTCATGCAGTTTTTTTTTTATTAACAAAAAAAAAAAAAAATTAATTAAACAAAAAAAAAAATGTCACAAAATATTTCTTTTATATATTATCACTCTTTATACCTATTACGGTTTTTTTATTACTTTCCGATCAAAAACTAACACGTCCGCTCAAGAAAACAAAACTTTAATTTTTTTTTTTTTTTTTTTAGCTTTATTATTTTATTTATTGAATCTACATAAAAAAATGTAATGACAATAAGTATTCAAATCTTAATACTAAAAAAAAATTTTAATTAAAGTCCTGCCAGTGCTGGACAAAAATTTATTTTTATGCGAATATTATTTCAGAATTCAGTCATCTGTTTAGAGCTCTAATGGTAGCCAAAGTATCCCTCCTTCTCAGACGGGTATGACCACCAAAGTTAAGGATATTAACTGCAAGTGGATTTGGATGGATTTCAAGTTTGTTAATATATCTTGTCGCGTACTTCACAAATTCAGATTTCACAAAAGGTACGTTCAGATCTGCGTGGATTCGTGAGTTTTTAACGTACCATGGAGCATCTGTAATTCTACGGAGAATTCTATTTTGACTTCTTTGAATTTTTTCAATGTTAGATGCAGAGGCTGTGCCCCATAATTGAATCCCATAGCACCATATTGGCTTTAGAATCGCGTTGTACAGCAAAAGTTTACAATCAAGCTTCAAAGTCGAATTTCTGTCTATTAGCCAGTTAATTTGCACTGCTTTCAATTTCACTTGCGTTACTTTTGCCTCGATGTGCGTCTTCCATGTTAGTCTACGGTCAAGATGAATACCGAGGTATTTGACTTCACTGTGTTGAGGTATTACTTTATTGTTAATAGTAATGGGTGAGCATGTTCCTAGACGCAGTGCGAATGTAACATGGGCACACTTTTGTTCATTAACCTTGATTTTCCAAAGCTGGAGCCATTTCTCTAGTTTGTCGATATGTTCCTGTAAGTTTATTGATGCTTGCTGGTGGTTACTATGTATGCTAAGGAATGCTGTATCATCTGCAAATGTTGAAGTGTGAATGTTGGAGCTTGTCGGCATGTCAGATGCGTAGATCAAATATAAGATAGGCCCTAATATGCTGCCTTGGGGAACTCCAGCTTCAATTGGCTGGGCGGGGCTTATGAATTCGCCTTCTTTTATTATAAATTGGCGACAATATAAATAGCTTTTCAAAAGGTTATGTATGTTTGCAGGTAAGGTAAACTTTATTTTATGCATTAGTCCATCGTGCCACACTTTATCAAAAGCCTGTGAGACGTCGATGAATAAGGCAGAGCAATATTTTTTATCTTCAAATGCCTTTCTTATGACGTTAACTAACCTGTGTGTTTGCTCAATGGTGCCATGTTTCGCTCTAAAACCAAATTGGTGATCAGGAATACATTCAACCTTATGAAGCATTGGGTCCAACTTCGCCTTTAGCAATTTTTCGAAAAGTTTTGATATTGTTGACAGTAGACTTATTGGACGGTATGATTCTACTTTCGTGTGATCCTTCCCTGGCTTAGGAACCATTGTTATCATGGACACCTTCCACTCTGCAGATAATACTCAAGCCGTAAAATAGCATTAAAAATAAAAAGAAGAATTCTTTTAGCTACACGAGGCAGCTCTACTAGCATTTTGTTGCTGATTTTATCCATACCTGGAGCTTTTTTAAGGTTTAGATTGCCAATAGCATTTTCAATTTCTTGGAAATTGAATCTTAAAGGCACAGGAGGTCTACTAACAATAGGTGGCAACTCATTTGCATTGTCAGACCTATTTGTGGTAAAAACGTTTTTCAAATGGTTAACAAATAAATTACCCTTTTCCGAGTCATCTCTAGCCCAGTCACCAGACGGTTCTCGCAAGGGCGGCTTACCTCTAACTGGCCTTTTTAAACCTTTAGTCGCCCGCCATAAAGAATAGTCGGACTGAGGAGTACCATCCAGACTTTCTAGATACGTTTGTAGAGAAGCCGTTTTTTGGGTTGCAAGCAAATTTCTTAGCTGACTTGTGCACTCACGTAGCCTTGTTTTCAGTTGCGGAGATCTGCGAAGTTGCCACTCTCGTCGAACTCTTCTTTTTTCTAACACAAGTTGCTCGATTTCTGAAGAATATGTTCTATTTTGAAGGTTTCTGCGTGTTAAATAAACGCTAGAACCAAGTGCAGCGGCTTGTTTAAGGTTTTCGCTAAAGTTGCTTAGTGACGCATTAATATCTTCAGGTGTTCTTAAAACAATATTCTCAGTGCAATGGGTACTCAAAAATTTTTTATATTTCAGCCAATTCACTCGGGTGACAGTCCTATGCAAATTGTTAATCGGGGACCAAGTCTCCTGGGGAAAACGAACTGAAATGATAGTTGGTGAATGATCCGATGACAAGTCTAACGAAGGCTCAGCTTGCATCCATTCTACAGGGATCCCCTTTACCACTCCAAAATCAATCACATCAGGAATCTTTCACCGGTCAGTCGGCCAGTAAGTGGGATGTCCGCTTGATATTACGTCTAAGCCCATTTTAGAAATTGTATCAAAAAGCACTCGACCCTTCGGTGTGATTAAACGTGAGCCCCAAAAAGTGTGTTTTGCGTTGTAATCTCCAGCTGCTATAAAACGAGGTCCTAATGAGGTGAAAAAACTTGAATATTGTGATTCCGTCACTGAAAATCGAGGCGGCGAATAAATCGATGAAATAACCAATTTGTAATGAAAATTTTCCACACAGATATTAGTTGCTTGAAGATAGTCCTCGCATGCGTCGTTCAACAAAAAATGCTTTATCCTAGATTTTATCAAGATTGCAGAGCCCCCACAAGCTCTTCCACGGGGGTCTTTAGTATCGTATAGTACGTAGCCGTTGATTTTGAAGAAGCTTGTTGACGTCAAGTGAGTTTCTGCAATCATCATTATATCGATCTGCTTATCCATCAGGAAGTATTCGAGTTCATTTTTGTGTTGGCGGATGCCGTTCGCGTTCCAGAAACATATTTTTAACCAAATCATTTTTTCGAAATAACCTGCAAAATGGTGGATTGCATTTTCACCATTTCCTGCATCATCGTCATCATAGACGACGTAAAAGTGTTTATAGTTTGAATAAGGGTCTGTATTGTTGCCTCAAGGTTACTAAAATTTTGATCGGGCGGTTGAGATCTAGATTCCTGATTCGGGTTTGCGAATGTAGACTTAACTACATTAGCATAAGAAATTTGTTTTTGATTTTGAACGGTTATGTCTGCGGTTGACTGTCGTGTCGGAGGAAAAGAGTTATTAGAAAAAGTTTGAGTCTGCTGTGGTGGCTTAGAAGCAATTATTGGTTTGTTGTTCATTGAGCGCTTGAGGTGGGTGTAGACGGAGCAACCTCTATAATTAGCTGTATGGTTTTCACCGCAATTACTGCATTTTTTAATTTTTGGGTCGAATTTCGGCTTATTGCATTGTGCTGTACCATGGAATTCTCCACACACAACACAAACTGTAGGCAACTTGCAATAGGTCCTAGTATGGCCAAATTCTTGGCAGTTATGGCACTGTACGGGTCCTAAGCGCTTATGCGGTTCCTCTACGGTTATTTTACGATGTAAAAGGTATTTTATATTATATATAGGATGAACTTCATTCTTCCTTAAAGTCACATCTCCTGGCTCTAATTCAACCCTAAACATGGGTTGAGGGATCTTTTCACGATTTCTGATGTTTAACACATTTTTTACTTTGAATCCCTTGTCTGTCAAACCGGTCTTAACTTCATCAATGTCTACGCAAGGGTCAATCCCTTTTATTACGACTTGAAGACCTTTAGCGCTTTTAAGCTGATAAGTATAAAAAGCTTTTTTTTCCTTTTCAAATTCGTCAGACAGTTTTCGGTAGTCATTTTCATGGTTAACCTGAATTTTAGTTTCGTTAATATTGCCGTGCTTGATGGAGGTAACGTTAAATGTATTTTCTCCGATTGTTGAAACAATTTTTCTTACCAGTTCATTGGAGGCAGATTCTCTTAAATAAATTGGTGGTGGTTTAAACGATTTTTTTGACGATGCTGTTGGCTCATCCGTTTGAAGAATGGAAAATCTGTTTTGATCTGTTGGTCTAGCGGTGTCGGCATCTTTAGAGATTTTAGATTTGGATGCAATTTGAGCAGATTTAGGGCTTCGCTGACGTTTAGTGATGGTGATATACCTATCCATGCCTACTTGCGTTTTTGGTGTATTGGCATTAATTAGAGTAGAAGATCTTTTATCTTCTGTTGTAACATCTATGTTAGGCGAGCCGGAACGGGAGCGGATTTTATCTCTTGTAGAAAGAAAATTGTCCAGTGATTGCTTTATAGACTCTTCTTCAGAAGTCCATATACTTTTGCTGGTGGAGCTAGGCTCTTTTTCAAAAATATTTCTGATGGGATCACTCATACAGAAAACAAAACTTTAATGTATAGTTTTTTTCCCACTGGGTAGGCAATCTTCACGTACAATAACAACAATAACAATGCACTGCCACCGCACTTGTTTTATTGAAATTGATTTTATTGTTTATTTTCTGAAATGTGAGGAATTTATTTTCCGTTGTTTCTTTTTAAATAATTTGTTATTGTTTTTACAATTTAATGCAATATATTATTGATTTTATATGTATTTAAGTTTAAAAGTATGTGAGCACAGTTTTTTTTTTTTTTTTTTTTTTTTTTTTTTTTTTGGTTCGATTTTTATAAATATGACCGTACGGTTGGAGAATCACAGAGCATGGAGCAATTCCCGACTTTAAAATAAAATTGTGCTCGCGAATTTAAAAATAAAATTCGTCAGCACAACTTTACAAACAAGAAGAGCAAAGAAAGAAAAATGCGTTAAAACATTTAACTGAGCATGGTGAGAGTTGTTTTTGTTTTTAAGGTTGCCAAAATGATAATTTTAACACACTTTTGATGATTTTTGAACCAAAATGCCATATGATAATTTGTTCTCAAATGATGATTTTTAATTTATATGAACTATGATTTTTATTTCATCAAAAATTAATATTTTGTTGAAAAGCAAACAGACTTATTGCGATGAAGTTTCTTAAAATTTTTATTTTTTCGGGAATACTTAGCGAATTTAATTATTTAATTCTCTCCCGAATTTTATTTTTAAATTCGCTTCTCTGCTTTTTAAATTCGCTCAAGAATTTTATGGATAAAATTCGCGAACTAAAAAGAATAATTCTTTGAAATATGAAAAACTAATTCGTTCATATTAAATTCATTCGCGAACGAATTTAATTCGAGCATTATTCCAATCCTGGCTAAAAGTGAGGGCAATGTACTCGTATATACGAAAACATTTGTGTATATCATCAAAAGTATTATTGAAGAAGCTTAACAATTATCAACATTCTACTCGTTTGCAGTGCATCTATGTATGTATGTATAGGGTGTTTTTTTAAGCCCGATAGAACTTGAAATTGTAAAAAATAACACAAAAAATTAAATTGTAATCAAAATTTTTTTTTATTCGAAAGATCAATACGTGACATTAACATTTGAAAATGATTTCGGGCATATGGGCACCGCGGCTGTTCTTGACGAAGCGCATTCTGGACGTCCAATTTTGGGCCACTTTTTCGAGCACTGCTGGCCGTATGTCACGAACAATGCTGGCCTCCAAGGCGTCAATTGTTGCTGGTTTATCAGCATAAACCAGTGACTTCACGTAGCCCCACAGGAAATAATCGAGAGGTGTCAAATCGCACGACCTTGGAGGCCAATTGACAGGTCCATTTCTCGGAATCAACTTATCGCCAAATTTTGATTTCAGTAAGTCGATGGTTGCGTTCGCTGTATGGCACGTAGCGCCATCCTGTTGAAACCACATCTCCTCCGGATCAATGTCATCCATATTTTCAAACAAAAAATCATTGATCATGGTGCGGTAACGATCTCCATTGACCGTAACGCGAGCTCCGGCCTCATTTTTGAAGAAATAAGGTCCGATGATGCCACCAGCATGAAAACCGCACCAAACAGTGCATTTTTCTGGATGTAATGGAGTCTGTAGGGTCTCTTGTGGATTGGTCTCACTCCATATGCGGCAATTTTGCTTATTAACAAACCCGTTAAGCCAAAAATGCGCCTCATCGCTGAACACAATTTTGCGATAAAACAACGGGTCAGTTGCCAACTGCTCTAGAGCCCAATTTCGTAGCGTTGTTCAAGCGTGAGTCTATTCATGATGATTTGTCAGAGTATACTGAAACAAATAAAAAAAATGTTTCATCAAAATTTAATTTTTTGTGTTACTTTTTACAATTTAAAGTTCTATCTAGCTTAAAAAAACACCCTATATTTATAATTATAACAGCAAAATTGTTTTGAAAATTAATTATATAAAAAAATATTGCAACCAACCACTATTATTTGTTTTTCGTTTTTGTGTTGTTTTATCAATTTGTTGAAAGTCAAAGATAGAAAGAAGAATTCGGTTTGTTCGAATATTTTTTGCATGTTAAATATAATTTACTTTTAAGTGATGCACAATATGGGCTTAGACGCGGTAGAAACACATTAGCTCTCCATGTGGGACTTTTTGATAAAGCTCACCAGTGGGTAAGTGATGGTCAGAATGGAGTTTTTTTTGTTTCCTTCTTAGTAATAGGAGTTAGTATGTTGCTATTGGTGCAAGCTATTTTGGAATTTTGCCTATTCGTAATGGAGCAGCTTGTTTTCTATGTTCCTCAGCTGTCTACATGTCGAAAAATGTTTTAATAATACCTGTCAAAACACAAAAAACAAGCTTTTTCATTTATACACATCTCTACCTTTCTTTCGTGTTTTGACTGGTACTATTAAAACATTTTTCTTTTATTAAATTCTCAATAATTTACTTAGATTGGGATATACAGTTGAATGTTTGAGCATATCTTTCAGAAATTTCCAAAGTCTACTGATGATTAGAGTAGCTCCTATGAAATGTCGACATATGGACAGCTGGAAAACATAGAAAACAATCAGTTTAGAATTTTTTGATTGGTATCAACGTTGGAGGCTAATAAAGCGAAAAAAAACTGAATTGTTTGAAAAACAAATTTGTGTATAAAATAGTACCTGAAACAAGAAAGGGTGTAGTATATTCGTCTGAGCCGAATCTAAAATACCCTTCACGATAGTCACGTATGTATATATAGTATATATTACAAATTTGAACTAAATATGATCGGATATACATATATGGACCCACATCGGGGAAAAATATTTTTGCCTTGTAATCACCATTCCAAAAAGGAAAACTTTAATGGAAATTTTCATGGAAAAATCAGTTTAGGCTATATCTCGGGTTTTTCAATTTTCTGTATTTTAGTACCCTGTTTTTATATCCAGCACTGCTTTTAAGCAAAAATAATGTTCATGGAAAAATTGGTTTATCCTATATCTCGGATATAGCATATGGATGGATATCGGAAATTTTCATTATCTGTATTTTAATTACTTCGTTTTATAATCAGAACTGATTTTTTCATGGAAAAATCGGTTTACACCATATCTCGGGTATATTTGGACCGATATAGGAAATTTAACTTTCATGTAAATTATTAAAATTTTTGCAGCTTAAGATCTTTTGTTGTTTTTTTATAAAAAAGTAACGTATTTTTTATTTGTTTCGATATTTCGCTAACAGTTTGTTAGCATCGTCAGGAAAATTAAAATGTTATAAAAATTTTTGTTTGAAAAAATGTTGTCAAAAAATTCATTTTTTCAAACAAAAATTTTTATAACATTTTAATTTTCCTGACGATGCTAACAAACTGTTAGCGAAATATCGAAACAAATAAAAAATACGTTACTTTTTTATATAAAAAAACAACAAAAGATCTTAAGCTGCAAAAATTTTAATAATTTACATAAAAGAAGATCAAATAATATTAGGATAAAATTAAATTTAACTTTCTCTACTTGGTAACCTTCTTATATTATCAGTTCTTCTTTTAAGCAAAAAAATGTTTAAGTTCGCCTACCCGACGTTGTCATGAAAAAAATCAATTTAGGCTATATCTCGGGTATATATGGACCGCTATCGGAACCTCCTTTTATAATCAGAACTGCTTTTAAGCAAAAAAAAAATTTTTATGGAAAAACCGGTTTAGGTTTATATGGACCGATATCGGAATTACTCATTTTCTGCATTTTAGTAACCTCCAGAACATCTTTTAAGCAAAAAAAGTTGTTTAAGTTCGCATACGCGACATATTAGTGAAAAATCGGTTTTAGCTATATCTGGGTTATGAATGGACCGATATCATAAATTTGTATTTTCTGTATTTTAGTAAACTCTTTTTATTACTACATCCGATTTTAGGCAAAAAAAATTTTTTCATGGGAAAATTGTTTTAGGCTATATCTCGGCTAGGGCCGATATCAAAAATTTTTATATTCTGTATATAAATAACATTCTTTCATTACCAGAGCTGATTTTAGGCAAAAAAAAATTTTTTCATTAAAAATCGATGTGAAGTTTGAGCAAAACAAAATTTTTTTTCAAAAAATTTCATACAAAATTGCAAAAAATAATGGCTTTCGGAATTCTGAATATACCTCAGTCTGAATTTCAAAAGCAAACCCATGAATCGATGCGGTAAAAGAATGGGGAAAGAAAAAAGTTTCTAAGTCTAATGGTTTACTCAAAAACGGTATTTCAACAGCGGACATCGCTTAACCGACTTTTCCATTAATTCTGATTCAGAATATACTTATATACTTTAAATGATCGGAAATGAAAATTGTAGAAATTACACACGGAATCACAAACTTATATACACCCTTTACATTTTTGTGAAGGGTATAATAATTGTACAATGTATCGACGAGTTGCAACACTTATTCTATGCATTTATCTACCACACTACCAGAGATAAAAACATTCAAGAAAATTATACCCTACACACATTTGTTACGTAAAAGTTTTGTAAATTTTAAGAATAACGCGATAAATATATGTAAATATCAGTTTCTTTAAAAATTTTCACATCATATATAAGAGAATATAAATGGTGTTAAACAAATGTAAAGACGCATATAGTTTGATTCCACTGCACATACGTATTTATGTACTTAGATATATTGTCTCAGGTGAAAATTGTAATACATATACTTAGTACGTGCATATTGGACCTCTAAACACAAAAAGCATTAAGTGATTTTTGTGTTCGAATTTTTCAAATCTTAGCTTTCATAAAAAATATTTTGTCTACGATTAATTTGAATAGGCCGTTTTGTCGTTTGCATACTTTTAATATAATTGCTTAATTCACTTACTAAATTTTGCTCACAATCATCGCTATTAATATCTTCAACCAAATCTGTCACGGTATCATATCTATCAAAGCACAAGCGATTATCTAACTAAACTCTCACGCTACACTCATAAAAATACTTCAATTACGAGTATCAATACTTCAATTAACCGTATCGTAAAAAGACGGTTTATTCGATATACGAAAATTCATATTTTAAAATCCCGATCAACTGTATCGTAAAAAGACGGTTTATTCGATATTCGAAAAACAGCCATTTAAAAAAAAAAACCCGGTAAAACCCGGTCGAATAATAACCGTTCGATCACCCTAGTCAGATAATCACTAGCGGCCTTATGTATAATAAAAATCCTTATGCTAACTAACTAGCTGCTCAGTTTTTTGTGTGTAAATTCCCATAAGGGAAAGATAGCAGCAAGTTAGTTAGCAGAATGGTTTTTATTATACATAACGCCGTAGAAGATTATATTAAACACAATCGTCTAACAAACAACGTATACTAGCTGGACTAATTTATCAGCTATATGTTAGCTTCTTTTGGCGATATTAATTACTTGGATTGTGCACAAAACCCACTGTAATTGAACTTTCACTTAGGCGTCATAAATCAACAATATTTTTCTCTCCGCTACTTAAAAATCGTCCATCATTAATCTTTCAAAAACTGGAAATGTTTTTATATATACATTTTTTTTTAAATGTAGATATTAGGTGTAAGTGTGTTGTTCGCTGCAGTTGCACATAAAATATCGCTAGCTTGGACATAATGCTTTAGTTCGATTTTGATTTCCCATTAGTCGGACTTGTTCAGGTTAAGTTTTGTATTTATATTACACGTTTTAGGGCTGTCGTGCTCTTTTGTTCTGTATCTTCCCCGTATGAAGATTTCGAAAAACTCGCAGCTATTAGTAATGCTTTTACGTCGAAACAATTATTTCGTAATGAAGATTTTCTTTCGATTTTCATTTTCAAATTAACACAACACGCCTCAAATTTCATTACTGAACATGGGCTTTGGATTAACCACAAGACTTCACCAAAAAAAACACTACAGAATTTGTTACGATTTTGTTTTATTATAAATGTATGTACAATACATATTTTTACAACCTTCTTCTAGCCGTTCATACATGCTTGTATGCTGCAATGGATCCTTAGCTATTCCTAACATTTTTTATGAATTTTATTTTTCGAACTTCTTAACGAAATTGTTGTGTTACTTTCTATTACTAAAGCAGTTCTAATTTATGTTTGCCACTAACACTTTTATTTTAAGCACTTGGATTTTTATGCGCTTGTATATATATATATATATTTTTTTTATTGAAAAGCAGTTTATTCTTATTAGTATACAGTGTTATTAAAAAGGCTTTTGAAATTTCCTGTATCATAAACTTTAACTCTATTTAACACTTGAAATATTTGCTCAACAGCGGCAGAACTTGAAAGAATAAAATTTGAGAAACATTAGTATATTGAATTCAAATTATTACTGGAAGAAACCCAATAAGATAATTGTGTTATTTTGCTGAAAAATCTTTCTACAGGCAATCTAGTACAGACGACCAAAAACGGGTTTAAACATTCGGACGAATAATTGGCATCGCGTTAAGTGTAATGATGGTGTCATAAATAAATCGTGCACGTCAAAGTACGACTGCAATAAGTTAAAGACTTAAATAAAGCTTTTAAATATTGGTGGTAAACCCAATTAGCTTGTTGAAAGCATTCTCTGAAGCACTCCAAATTTGTATCTACTTTGGGATAAGATTCGGACTAGCTAAAAGTGTTGTATTTACTTTTAAAAGCAATTACGTTTGTATGGGTGCACAAAATTGATTAATAAAAGTATGACTTTTCAGATAATAAAAATTTTTTTCTTTCAGTTTATTACAACTGGGTTCGGTTTAAAGAACTAAACATTATATTAACTGCTAAAAATTGCAATTAGAAAAAAATGGCAGCAAAATCTTGGACACCCCAGTTACATTCTCCCAGTTTATATCTCTAGTTAAAAGAAAAAATCTCTTAATTTGTGTAATCTGGATATAAAATAAAGGTCACGACTCATCCCCCCACATCACTCGGCAAAAATGCTTTTGTAATTTAATTCTACACTTCGTCAGTGTATTTGAAACAAGTGTAATCTTAGTATAGGCTACGGACCAATGGTTTCCCATAAATATACTATTAACTGCATTCTCTTCGAGTCACCTTTTAATACTCCAATGCAAATGCTTTTTTTTTTTTTTGTAAATTTACCGGCGTTTATTTGTATCCAACAATTAACTTTCTCCTTTTATTATCCCGTACCTAGCTAATTTTAAATCAACTTTATACTTTAGTGACGTTTTTGGTTAGACTGTTTGAAAGCTAATCTTTTAACTCTTTTAAAACTCAGTATGTGAACCGCACTCATTTAAATACACTTACGCCTATTCAACACAATAAATAGAAAGACATTATGGCACGTATCCTATACACATGCATACATCCATGATGTTTCATGCGATATAATTTCCTTTTAACCTTTTTACACGATTCTATTATTATCTTACCTAAGACATTTGATAAGTTCTTGAATGCTATTGTACTCTTACCATTCCATTGGATTTTCTTCTTTTATTTTCAATTGGTGTCAGTAGTTTTCTTAAACACTTTTTGTTTTATTATGTAAAAAGCATACGAAAAATAAACTTTTTTGAAATTACTTTGCTAATGCGTGCCATTTAGAGCTCTTCTTCAGGTTCAATATAGGCAGTTTTTTTTTTTTTTACAGAGGTATAGAACGTTGAAATGGAATAAAACAATGATTTTTTTAAATTGACATGAAATTTGTTTTATTCTGCAGGCCAAATCTTCGTTGCCTTTTTCCAACATTTGCGGTCATATATCGGCAATAGCGCGGCGAATGTTTTTCTCCTAGTGGTCAATAGATTCGGCCTTATCGATGTAGATTAGCGACTTCATATATCCCCACAGAAAAGTCTAGCGACGATCGCACGAACTTGGAAACTTTCAGGTTACCAAACGTTTTCTTCAATAAACCAATTGTGGTAAGAGCTGTGTGATATGCAGCGCTGTCTTGTTGAGCTGCTTCACATCATAATTTTTCAATTGAAATGAAAAAGTCAGTAATCGTATTTCTAAATCGGAACGGACTAATAGTCAGAAGTATGGACTAATGATTCCACCAGCATAAAAAGCACACCAAATAGTCAGTCTTTCTGTATGTACGGTTGCACATATTAAAATGTCAAACCAAACTAAACATAAATGAATTATTTGTCATCAAACACAATCGCTTTTGACACCATATCAACATTGATTTTGTAAAGTGCGTTCAACTACTACAAATCTATTACACCTTACTTCAACGATAAATGACGGTCTTTATAAAGGTCAGGGTACTGATGTTATCTGTACAGATTTCAGTAAAGCCTTTGATAGTGTTGACCACGTTCTTTAACTCCAAAAACTGGATGGTTTGGGGTTCTCCAAAACTACTGTAAATTGGCTCAAATCATATCTTGTTGGTCGTCAACAACGTGTACGTTTCAATAATTGTATATCTAAATCTATACCTGTAAGCTCTGGAGTACCGCAAAGAAGCCATCTAGGACCAATTCTTTTTATATTGTTCATCAATGATCTTCCATCTGTCATAAAATTCTCCCATATTCTAATCTATGCAGACAAAGTAAAAATTTTTTCAACATGTGGGCTCTGGAACCAATACTGCCTCCAACTGGATTTGGACAATTTCTTTAATTGGTCTAAGCATAACCTTTTAAAATTAAATTTTAGTCTATTGACTCACTGGAGCATCGACGCAGTGTGGGGTGCGTTTCTCTGTTCTATAGTTACTACAATGGATTTTGCTCTGACGAGATCAGGGATCTTATTCCCGAAACGCGCACATTTTTACGTTGCACGCGCTCATCGTCCAGAGCTCATCCATTTGTGGTTGATTGTCCGAGGAATCGTACTACGCATTACAGAGAGAATTCGTTTTTTGGCCGTACGCTTCGTCTGTGGAACAAGTTGCCTGCAGACGTGTTGCCTGTCTGTTATAACGTTGGAAGGTTCAAGTCAAATGTTCACAAACACTACTCCCTCTTTCCCCCTCCTCACAACCTATTTTCCTACTTCTGGTACAATGCACTGCATATGTAGGGGTCATCCCCTGAGTACTGGTCCAAGATAAAAAAAAAAAAAAAAAAAAAATGCAAGCATATGCACTTCTCAAGAAAATCTAACCCTCATGGGCATTTTAGGCTTGGTGGCCATGTATTAGACACAGTTTCAGAATTTCTGGATCTGGGTGTTTTATTTGATAGAAAACTTACATTCAACCAACATTACTTGAGCTTTTGCTCAAGTAAAGCAAGGGGGGGGGGGGAGCTTGGCTTTGTAAAGCGCTGGTATAAAGAATTTGCTAACTCCACTGTTGTAAAGTAATTGTATATATCTTTAGTCATTCACTCTGTGATTCTGCAACCGCGCGGTCGTGTTTTTAAAAAGTGAACAAAAAAAAAAAAAACAAACCAAAAAATCATTGTGCTAACATATTTTTAAACTTACATATAAAAACAATAATATATTGTATTAAATTGTAAAAACAATAACAAATTATTTTAAAAAACAACGGGAAAATAAATTCCTTACATTTCATTAACTAAACAATAAAATCAATTTCAATAAAACAAGTGCGGTGGCAGTGCATTGTTGTTGTTGTTATTGTGCGTGAAGATAACCTACCCAGTGGGAAAAAAACTATACACTAAAGTTTTGTTTGCTTGCAAAACCGCAATAAGTAGAAGAGCAAATTTATATTTTTTTGAATTTTGTGACAATTATTTTTACATACTTTTAAATTAAAAAAAATATAAATAAAAAAACAAAAATTGCATGAGTGTACCTAATAGATGCAATTCTGTGAGGGAGCTTAGCTCCACTAGAAAAAACCTCTGGATCTCTGAGGAAGAATCACTTAAAAAATCATTGGATAATCTTCTGTCTCTAAGAGATAAAAAACGCACGCGTTCGTGTTCGCCAAACATTGCTGTTACAACAGATGACATACCATCTTCCAGTTTAGCTATTGTTGATAAACCGAAAACTCAAGTGGGTATGGATAGGTATATAACTGTGGTTAAACGTCAGCGAAGCCCTAAATCCGCGCAAATATCATCGCAACCAAAAATGTCTAAGGGCGATATTACCTCTGCGACAACGGATAGTAATAGGTTTGCTATCCTTCAGACTGACGAGCCAACTGCATCAAAAAAAACATTTAAACCGCCACCAATATACTTGAGAGAACCTACATCTAATGAGTTGGTAAAAGCACTTATTTCGGCAATTGGTAAAGACACCTTCAACGTAACATCAGTGAAGCACGGACAAATAAGTGAAACAAAAATCCAAGTCAACTGCGAAAATGATTACCGAAAACTTTCTGCCGCTCTGGAAAAAGAAAAAAGATCTTTTTATACTTATCAACTTAAAAGTGCTAAAGGCCTTCAGGTTGTTATTAAAGGTATTGACCCTTGCGTAGATATTGATGACGTTAAAACCGGATTGGAAGATAAAGGTTTTAAAATAAAAACCGTAGTAAATATCAGGAACCGTGAAAAGATCCCTCAACCCATGTTTAGGGTTGAACTAGAACCCAGGGATGTTGTCCGGAAAAAAGGTGAAATTCACCCTATTTATAACCTTAAATTTCTTCTGCATCGTAAGGTTACCGTTGAGGAGCCACATAAGCGTTTAGGACCCGTTCAGTGCCTAAACTGCCAAGAATTTGGCCACACAAAGGCTTACTGTAAGTTGCCCGCTGTTTGTGTTGTATGTGGCGAACTTCACGGCACAACTCAGTGCAATAAGCCAAAGGCCGACGGAAGTGTTAAAAAATGCAGTAACTGTGGAGGTAACCACACTGCAAATTATAGAGGTTGCCCTGTCTATACTCATTTTAAGCGGTCAATGACAAATAAGCCATTGATTTTAAATATGCCACCCCAGCAGTCAAACACCATTTCAACAACCAATTTTCCCCAGGTACGCCAGCCAACCAGACATATACACGTGCAAAACCCCCAACAAATTTCTTATGCGAATGTGGTAAAATCCGATAAACCAAATTTGAATCAGGAGCCCAAGCCTCAAAACTCCGACCAACATTTTAGCAATCTTGAGGCAACTCTGCAGACTCTTGTTCAATCTATAAATACATTTACGGTGTCCATGACAAACATGATGCAGGAAATGCTGAAAATGCAATCCACCATTTTGCAGGCAATTTTAACAAAATGAATTGGTTAAAAATATGTTTCTGGAACGCAAACGGCATTCGCCAACATAAAAATGAACTTGAGCACTTCCTTATGGAAAAGCAGATCGATATAATGATGATTGCTGAAACTCATTTGACAACCAACAGTTTTTCCAAAATTAATGGGTACGCATTATATGACACTAAAGATCCCCGTGGAAGATCTTGCGGAGGATCAGCAATTCTAATAAAATCCAGAATTAAGCACTATTTAATGAACGAGACACGTGAGGAGTATCTCCAAGCAGCAAACATATGTATTAAATATTTTCATGAAAAAATAGTTATTTCCTCGATTTACTCACCACCACGATTTTCAATAACAGAAAGCCAATATTCAAATTTTTTCAAATCGCTTGGTTCTCGATTTTTAGCGGCCGGCGACTATAACGCTAAACACACTTTTTGGGGATCACGTTTAATTACCTCGAAAGGCCGTGTGCTTTTTGACACCGTTTCCAAAATGGGCTTAGATGTGGTTTCAAGCGGACACCCCACTTATTGGCCGTCAGACCGACGAAAGATCCCTGATGTTATAGATTTTGGAGTTGCGAAAAATTTTCCTTTAGAGTGGATGCAAGTGGAGCCTTCATTGGATTTGTCATCAGATCACTCACCCACTATAATCTCTGTTTCGTTCCCCCAAGAGATTGGCTCCCCGTTGACCGTCAATAGAGTTAATTGGCTAAAATACAAAAAATTTTTGAGTACACATTGTAGTGAAAATATCGCCTTGAGAACACCTGAGGATATTGATGCGTCAATTAACGATTTTTCTGAAAACCTCAAACTGGCCGTACAGCATGCTACCACTAGTCATATAAGACACAGAAATGAGAACAATAGAACTTATTCGGCTGAAATTGAACAACTTCTGTCAGAAAAAAGAAGAGTTAGAAGAGAGTGGCAAACTCGCAGGTCTCCCCAGCTTAAAACTAGGCTACGGGAATGCGTAACTCGACTAAGAAATCTGCTTGAAATCCAGAGAATATCTTCCCTTAAAACATGTTTGGAAAGCTTGGATGGTACCCCTCAATCTGATTATTCTCTGTGGAAAGCGACAAAAGGTCTGAAAAGACCCGTAATATGTAAGCCACCTTTGCGAACTTCAACTGGCGACTGGGCACGAAGCGATTCCGAAAAGGGGATGGTGTACGTTGATCATTTGAGAAATGTTTTTACGACAAATGATTCAGCGGATGCTGCAGTAGAATTTCCGCCGTATGCTGTTAGACAGCCTGTGTCTTTGAGACTTAACTTTCAAGATGTCGAAAACGTTATCAATAACATAAACCCCAGGAAAGCTCCAGGTATAGATCGAATTACTGGTAAAATGCTTGAACAGTTACCTCGTGTAGCTAGAAGAGTTCTACTTTTTATTTTTAACGCTATTTTACGCCTTGAGTATTATCCTGCAGAGTGGAAGGTCTCTATGATTACTATGATACCCAAGCCAGGGAAGGATCCGACTAAAGTAGAGTCATATAGACCAATAAGTCTACTACCAACAATTTCAAAACTGTTCGAAAAATTGTTAATGGCGAAGTTGTCTCCAATACTTAATGATGTGGGATGTATCCCTGATCATCAATTTGGCTTTCGGGCTAAACATAACACCATAGAACAAACACATAGGCTAGTCAATGTCATAAGACAGACTTTTGAAGACAAAAAGTACTGTTCAGCTCTATTCATCGACATTTCCCAAGCGTTTGATAAAGTGTGGCACGACGGACTGATGCACAAAATAAAGTTGAACTTGCCGGCAAACACTCACAAGCTTCTGGAAAGCTACTTATACGAGCGGAAATTTGTTATCAAAGAAGGTGACTTTACAAGTCTCTCACAGTCAATCGGAGCAGGAGTTCCCCAAGGTAGCATCCTAGGACCCACTCTATATTTGATTTACGCATCTGACATGCCAACGAGATCCGAAATCCATACTTCAACTTTTGCAGATGACACAGCTTTTTTTAGCGTTCATGTAAACCATCAAGAAGCTTCACGAAATTTGCAGCAGTATATTTCAATATTAGAGAAATGGTTGAAACTTTGGAAAATAAAAGTTAATGAACAAAAATGTACCCACGTTACATTCACACTGCGTAAGCAAACATGTTCGGCTCTCCAAATTAACAATACACCTATTCCGCAGCATAATGAAGTTAAATACCTTGGTATTTACCTCGACCGTAGGCTAACGTGGAAGCCTCACATTGATGCAAAAGTCACTCAGTTGAAATTAAAAGCAGCGCAACTAAATTGGCTTATGGGCAGAAATTCGACATTGAAGTTGGACTGCAAACTTTTGTTATATAACGCAATTTTAAAGCCTATATGGTGCTATGGAGTTCAATTATGGGGAACCGCCTCAACATCTAACATTGAAAAAATTCAAAGACGACAAAACCAAATTCTTCGTACGATTACTGCAGCTCCATGGTACGTAAGAAACTCACGAATTCACAACGATCTGTGTGTTCCGCTGGTAACTGACGAGTTCTCTAAGTATGCCACAAGGTATATCAGTAAACTGGAACTTCACCCAAATCCTCTTGCACGCAACATACTTAATTTTGGCGGCCACTCTCGGTTGAGAAGAAGGGATACCCTGGCCACCATCAGAACGTTAAATAGGTGATTCTACCGATATTATTCGCGCGAAATGAAACTCTTTTGTCTAGCAGTGGCTGGACTTAAATAACTTTTGTATTTAGTATTAAGATTTGAATACTTATTGTTAGTTCATATTTTGAAGATTCAATAAATAAATGAATGACAAAAAAAAAAAAAATATATCTTTAGTCAGACCAATACTGGAATATGGCTCGATTATATGGGACCCTTTTTATAGTGTACATAGAGATCGGATTGAGTTTATTTAAAAACAATTCCTTCTTTTCATCCTGCGCAATATCTAACCGAACACTGTAGCCAACTTACCATCCTATGATTTCAGACTGGAACAAATAAAGCTGCCTTCTTTGACAAGTCGCAGAAAAATGTTAAATGCCATTTTTGTCTTCAAATTGATTAACGGAAATATCTGCTCTGAGTATCTGGTGTCCAAACTAAATTTTGATGTTCCCCAGCGTAGTCTTCGTCAATATCAACCTTTGTCAATATCAACCTCCCGTAGATTATGCTGTAGTTTTAATGAACTTTACCACGTTGTTGACTTTTCGATGAACTTAAATTTTGTTAAGCGTATTTTAGTATTAAATTCCAGTAATTAACAATTTTTTCTATTGCTTATAAATTTTTGTAATTCCAGTAATTAGCTATTTTTTCTATTTTTTTTTTATTCATTTTTGTAATTTTTTAACTCATATGCGTGTACATATATTGTATCTGTCTGTAAGGAGTTACTCCATAGGCATAAATTAATAAATAAATAAAAAGAGCTGACAAAGTAGCTGCAGTTTAAAAAGGGCTAAGTTGGCAGCACTTTTTGAACTTTTATCACCTATTTGATACGCCTATAAAAAACACTATTTATAAATGGATTTTTCTACTTTATTTAGACGTGCAGTATTGAAGATTTAAAAGTATTTTTTATATATCCATTGTTAATAGGCTTTGAAAGTATAAGGTTTAATCTTCAAACCGGTTAGCTGTCACTACTTGACATATGACAGGTAACAATCGCGCCTTTACTCGAAATGTAATAATGTAGATATGTACATTAAAGTGGTTCGAAAAAAAAAATTGTGTTAGTCACCCCTTATGATTAAAGAATGCAAAAACAATTCGAATTTTTTTTTTATATCTTTTGCCACGACTAGAAATACCGCTCTTTTAGTATTTTGTTCACTGTGTCGCCATTTTTAGTCGGATCATAACTAAATTTTTTCACTACCTCGTCAAATTCTACTCATATTTTTTTTAATAATGCTACATATTTTTAAACCGAGCTTTTAAAAGTCATGAATCAAATTTTCCGTTATAGTGAAAACGTACTAAAGGGGAATGCAGCCTTTACAGAGCCGCAAACACTAATACATAAAATATTATGATCGGACTAAAATGGCGACGCAGTGAACAAAATACTAAAAAGGCGGTTTTTGTAGGCGTGGCAAAAAATTAAAAAGAAACTAATTTTCGAATGGTTTTTTGTTTCCTAGGGGTGCCTGTCATAATTCTTTTCTATGAAAGGCGAACCCACTCTAATGTACATTTCAACAACGCTTTGAAATTATTACAAAATTCACTACAAAAATGCGAAATTTTCACGGTTGCAGTCATCAAAACAAATATTTTTTTGGCCGTCGTGAAACGCCTCGACTGCTGGGACTAGTGATGCAACAAATCCTACTACTCGTGCATACCGCTCAAAAACAGCAGAGAATATTAGTGTTTTAGCCCCCAGTGTTGAGGATTTTAACCTTTAACACATTCAAGCTATTAGATTGGAACTACTCGAAAGATATGATCTGTGCTAAAATTTGAAATTTCTTTTTTCTGTTAAACAATAAAAAATTTTGTTAAATTTGCAACTGTCAAGCATGGTAGAGTCGCGGGCACGGCAAGGGTGTCGGCTGATGGTTGTCGGAAAGCTCGTCTTTGTTGATCAAATAATGGACCAAATAATTTATTTGCAGATCCTAAAAAATAATCTAATAAAAATGCTCAAGAACTTGTCATTAAATCCGACTACTATTTTCAACATGACAATGACTCCAATCACACTGCAGAACAAGTTCGCTTATGGGTCTTGTATAATACCCCCATACTCTGATAACCTTCTCCACAATCGACTGACCTAAGCCCAATACAACATCTGTGGGATAACGTGGATCGCAAGTCCGGGAGCATCACCTCAAAATACATGTTAAAGCAGACACTAACTAAGAAGTAATGGGAAAAAACTACATTACCAAGGAGTAATGAAAAATAAAAAAATTGGTCCATTCGAAGCAGAAACATTTGGGACATGTTGTAAAACAGAATAGAAAACAAAAGTCATACTAAGCATTTTAGCGAACATGTTTAGCTTCTTTTTTTATAAGTAAAGCTAAATAAGAAAAATCATTTTACTTGAAATATCATGTTTTTTAAGTATATTAATTATTATTTTTTTTATTTATATTCTGATCATTGGGAGCTGTTTTAAAATGTTAAAACTCAGATGGCGGTGACTTTTGCCCGTCTACCTGAGTATGTAGGAATAAAGAAAACAAAATTAATGTGTACATTCATACATACATGTATGTATACGTTTTATTAGATGTTAAATAATTTTCTCAACACGTGGATATGTATCTTATGTATACTCGTATTTGAACAAAGTGTATTGTAATCTTAGGACTGAATAGGCGAAAGAGTCAATATTGAAAGAGAAAAATAATATTTGTGTACATAAAATTGACATTTCATGAACATAACGTGAATAGCATACAATTTTTTTCAGAAATGGTATAATTTTATTAAAATAACTTTAAAAAATTAAAAATGGTAAAAGTTTGAACTAAAAAACCTTTGATGTATAACATCAACTTTCATTTGGTATTTTATTGAAGTGAATCAGTCTTTTCAATGCACAGTTAGTTTGGCAAAATATTGTTAAATATTGCAAAATACTTTTTAATTGTTATTTGCGAAAATTTTCATAGAGTACATGTGAGGGCGTCACAGCAGCTGAAAATTTTGTCCTATACTATAATGCGAGTGTAGGAAATAGAGATTTTGGTCACCGCTGTTCTATAATAAGACCATTAAGTCAAACAAAAACTCTAAAATTAGCTATAAAACTAAAAAGCTAAAAGTACTATAGCATTTTAAGCATCATACGCCACTTTTAAGTAAATACATTTCAGACTTTTTAACACTTACTAATTTTTGTAGATAAATGTTTGAAAACTTTGACTTTTGCAAATTTTTTTTACCATCAAAACTTCGCGCTTTATAGTACGAGTAATTTCAATTGTCATAGGATAGTATAAACATTGAGCTGGCAACACTTTTTTACTCGCGGCCATTTTATCAGCTGTTGTGATTTATGTTGAGTTTGGTTTGGCATTTCTATATGAATAGTAGTGTTTGGCAAAATCTTTCATTTGTGTGAATGTTTCGTTCTCTCTCAGAAGGGTTATAGCGTATTTACACTTAATCACATCTTTCATCGTTTTGGCAAGATGTTAACATCTTCCTATATAAAGTCTATATGAAAAAGACTCAACATCTTTACAAGATGTTCGTTTCTCACTTTGCTGGATTCAACATCTTTCGATTATTTTAGTGTCATTACTAAATTCAAACAATTGAGCCTTTATTCGATATTTTAGCTTATAACATTTATATTGGGTGATTTTATAAGAACTATCGGAAATTTAAAAAAAAAACACATAAAATTCAGAAAAATGCATAAAATATTTATTTGGATCGATAGTTGGGTCGATATAATTTAATGTTTGAAGATTATTTCATGCAAATGTTGGCCGCGGCTGCGCCTCAAATGGTCCATCCGCTTAGTCCAATTTTGGCATACTCTTTCCAACATTTCGGCCGGTATCTCACGATGTTGGCTTCCAGTGCGTCAATCGAAGCGGGCTTGTCGCTATAGACATTAGCCTTAACATAGCCCCACAAAAAATAGTCTAGAGGCGTTAAATCGCACGATTTGGGCGGCCAGTTGACTGGTCCCAAGCGTGAAATAAACTGTTCACCGAACTCGCCTCTCAATTGGTCCATTGTTTCGCATGCTGTGTGGTATGTGGCACCGTCTTGTTGAAACCACATGTCATGCAAGTCAAGCTCTTCCATTTTGGGCAAAAAAAAGTTTGTTATCATCGCACGATAGCGCTCACCATTCACAGTAACGTTGTGATTCGCATCATCTTTGAAGAATACGGCCCAATGATGCCGCCAGCCCATAATCCGCACCAAACGGTTGTTTTTTGTGGATGCATTGGTAGCTCTTGCAATGCATCTGGCCGCTCTTCACTCCAAATACGGCAGTTTTGCTTGTTCACGTATCCATTCAACCAGAAATGAGCCTTGTCGCTGAACACAATTCTTCGATAAAAAAGTGGATCTTCATCTAACTTTTCAAGAGCCCATTCACCAAAAATTTGGCGTTGTGGTAGGTCGTTTGGCTTCAATTCTTGCACCAGCTGTATCTTATAAGGCTTCACACCCAAATCCTTCCGCAAAATTTTCCACGTAGTGGAATAACAGAGGCGCAATTGCTGCGAACGGCGCCGAATCGATAATTCACGGTCATCACCAACACTGGCCGATACGGCTGCGATATTTTCTTCAGTTCGCACTCTACGTAAGCGTGTTGGTGGTTTAATGTCCAACAATGTAAATTTGGTGCGAAATTTTTTTACAATAGCCCGAATAGAAGCCTCAGTAGATCGATTAAACTGACCATAAAATGGAAGAAGCGCGCGATGAACTTTCTTAACAGAGCACGCATTTTGGTAATAAAATTCAATAATTTGCAAGCGTTGTTCGTTTGTAAGACGATTCATGATTAAATTATAGACCAAACTGAAGATGTTTGACAGTGACACAAGATACAAAACGTGCGTGAGCTGTCAAAACTAGTGTTGCCAAAAAGATAATAGCAAAAAAAATCACTCGTTACCAATAAAAAATTATAAACAGCTTGTTTTCTATGCTTCCCAGCTGTAAACGAAAAATTAAACTTCCTAACGGATAACTTTATACGCAGATGTGAGCAGTCGGATTATCACCATATTAACTAGTTAATCTCTTTTTTTACCCTTTTTAACCATTATTTAGTCCTAAGTTATAAACAGAGTTCAATAGGGTTTTGAATAATTTTCCCCTAAAAATGAGTCATATATGAATAGTAGTGTGCAGGAGAGGGCGAAGAAGCTCATCGGTGACAGTAGGGTATCCAACTCTATTGACTCACTGGAGCATCGACGCAGTGTGGGATGCGTTACTCTGTTCTATCGATACTACAATGGATTTTGCTCTGACGAAATTAGGGATATTGTTCCCGAAACGCGCACATTTTTACGTAGCACGCGTTCATCGTCTAGAGCTCACCCATTTGTGGTCGATTGCCCGGGGAATCGTACTAGGCATTACAGAGAGAATTCGTTTTTCAGCCGCACGCTTCGTCTGTGGAACAAGTTGCCTGCAGAAGTGTTTCCTGTCTGCTATAACGTTGGAAGATTCAAGTCAAATGTTCACAAACACTACTCCCGCTTTCCCCCTCCTCACAACCTATTTTCCTAGTTCTGGTACAATGCACTGCATATGTAGGGGTCATCCCCTGAGTACTGGTCCAATAAAAAAAAAAAAAAAAAAAAAAAAAAATAATTAAAAAAATCATCATAAAATCTCAGAAAAATCCAATATTTAAGTAGAAAAGGAAGTGAAGGGATTTCGGGGATTCACGAAGCCGATTTTGGGAATTCTCAAAAAAATTCAGAACCGCTTGGCTAACCGGCTTGTAACCGGTTTTTCATATTCGGTGCTCGTTTTTCAGTGGAACATGCATCTGAACTACAAACGGTCATTCGCTTTAGTGCGAAAATTTAAGTTTCCATATTGCATGTTATACGGATAATTATCTGGTTATATGAATAATTTAAAAAGAAGTTTAAACAATAACATAGTGCAAGAAAACTTTGAAATTTGATATCGGAGCTCGTTTTTTAATTTTTTAAACTACATTTGTTTTTGAAAGTAAAAAAAATATACTATTTATTTCATAACTTACCTGATTCACCCATTATTTCAATATTTTACGACATTCATATCATTTATCCAACTGTCTCATTTGTGAAAAATACAGCAATTATTAGTGTACAAATAAAAAGAAACTGCAAAATCAACACTGTTCTCACATTTCAAAAGCAACAAATTATTTGAATATCTTCTAGCGAAAGCCGTTCATGGTATATACATTTAAGGTTCTTACTTTTTTATTATTATTCCTTTTTCTTAAAAGAAAAACACTTCAAGTGGTTTGCGTGTGAATTTTACACTTGCTATTTTTCAACTTATTTCTTTCGTTTTGAATTGAAGCCAATTTTTCGCTTAAATTTGATTTACTGCTAGACTAAGTAATCACTAAATTATTTTTTATTATAAAATACTTTAAGAGGCGTTAACAATTTGCAAATATATTGCATATTTTTAGGAGTTTTTTTTTTTTTTTTAAATAAATTTTAAGCATAATTTTAAGTTGAATATCTAACACTCTTCTGTTGCGTTATAAACAGAAATCAATTTAAATTCACATTTTATTGGTGTTAGTTGACTTTCTTATGCTTTAAAAAATAGTCTTATTACTGCTGCAGTTATTTGACGTTTGACTTTTTTACTTTTTCTTCTTAAAAGGCAACTGCTTTCCATTTTTATTTCACTTACTCTACTGACATTTTCTTTTAATGTTTGATCAATATTATTATGGGAATTTCTTCATTTCATATGTAAAAAAGTTATTGTGTTCTGTGCATTCATAAAATGTTTTGTAGAATTTTGCAATAAGTGAACAATAAAGTTTAGCTTTTTATATCTGAATAAACTTTTTTCGTGTTTGTGGTTTTATGTACTTTTATCTTTCGTCCAAACGTACGTTTCGTCAGTAAAGTTATAGTATTTAAACTTTTTTATTTCGCATGTGATAAAGCAAGAAACTTACTCGTAATGTGTCTTTCGTGTTAATTTAAAATGTAAATGTTCAACATATAATTTATTGAGGCTTCATTTCTTTGGTTTTTATATTGCTTTCGTTTGTGTGTGTATGTGTGAATATATTTAAATACGTGTGTCTTATATGCTTTAATTTAGTTCAGTGGGTTTATTCTTCGGTGTAAAAGGTTTAAATCTTAAACTGCTTAATGTGGCAGAAAACGGCTTTGATACTATAATTAAATTTTTAATTGTCATTCAATTCTGCACCGAAAACTAAATTTGTTCTTTTGGAAAGTGATCTGTGGATTGTGAAATGTCAAAACAAGGGTAATAAAAAAGTTTTTGAATCATTTCGAAAGTATTCTAGGTTCGTGACTTTTCGAACTTCCTTCAACAGGCAGCGGTCAGCTTTATGTTCGGAACAAATTTTAGCTTTTTAAGAGTTTGTTTTGAAACGATTCACCCATTTCCAACATTTTTTGGGGAAAAACAAAGCTACCATATGAAATAACTATGTAAACAACCCGTCTTACTGTTACCAGGTGGCAGCTTTTTAATTTCTAAAATAAGCTTCAAGTAATCGATGCGTTGGAGTTCATGACAAAATGTTTCAAAGTTGTTTACTTTAATTTTTTTTTTATAATAAACAATATAAAACATTTACGTATTTTGTTACACACTTGTATATACATATGTACTCGAATAATATGATTTGGCAGCTCAGTTCAATTGGTTCGGAACAAAAGATAAAATTAAACCAATTCAAGCAGCTGTTGTTCCGAACAAAATTAGTTTTTCGCTCTCTCTCTCTCTCTCTCCCAAAAAGAGAAGCGTCAAACTTCATATAAAAATACATGTTTCAAAACAAAACTTTTGTTATAAAACCATGGGTGAGTTCAGCTTGACTCCGGTCTCAAATTGAGCATTTTGAATCAGTTAGTTCGTGTTTAGCAGTCGTTGAAAGCAGACTACCGTGCGCTTTGAGAAGAAAATGGAAAATCCGTTAATTTCGTGTTCACAATAATCATTATATTTTGCAGAAAAACCGTCACTTACACCAAGGTTAAGCTTGACAAATATTAGGTTCATTCGTTTACTTTAGTAAATGAGTAATTTTTCAGCAAATTGTAAAAATTACTCTCTTGTCCAAAAAAGTACTCGAACAGAAAAATAGTAAACTTTAGTAAACAGCTGATAAAACTGCACCCATATGTAACAGCGCACACAGGGGTAATTGCAGATCTAACTAGCCAAAAGTTAAGTTTGTTAAACACATTTTAGTCACCTCTCCAACAATGCTTATAGTAACAAGTCAAAACTCGATTATCGCAACTGTCATCGTCAAGTTTGTGATCCAATAAAATTTTTCAAAAAACGCTGTTGTCTATTACACTCATAGAAAAAAGCTTCTTCATTTTGATGACGACAGATCATCAGAACTGTGACATCAATAGTATGTAAAAAGTCAATAGTGTTATGAAAATTGAAATCAATCTCAATCACAAAAGTCATTACACAATTTTGTCATATATTGAGTATCATCAATGCTACAATTGTGGTGACATCAATTCAATGATACATTTTATTAATGGTTAAAATTCATCTAATTTGTCAAAATTGATTATAAAAAAAGCCTAAATAGTGTTTTAATATTTTCTATTTATTGTTGAAGAGGAGTTAGGTTGTTAAAATTATTATTTTTAAATTTAAATTCATTTTTATGAAGTAGAAAAAAATGCATCATATTAATGACATTTAGTCATTATATGCGACGCTAGTTACATAGATATGATGACAGCGTAGAGAATAAAATAAAAAGAAGAACTACGAAGTAGAGAAGGAAAATATTTCCTCATACACAGCATGCACACAATTAAAATATGATAATGCGCCACACAGACATTGTATTGATGGCAGGAAGTCATCAAAAGTATTATTAGAACATTTTTAATTCACATTGATTTCTTGAACATGGTAGAATATAAAGTTATGTATATGAACATATTTTTGAAATCATTATATTGAACCGGAATTTAATGTTGATGATACCGTACCATAGTATTGATGATATGTCGTCATCAAATTTACTTCACGTGCTAGTTTTCTGATGTTAATGAGCTATCACATCTGATGTTAGTGCGCCATTCTATTGATGATATTTTGTCATTACATTGACTTCATTTAGTAATTTCTTCTTTATTGGAGTTTCCTTGCATTGATGTGAGCATGTACATCAAAAGTATTCCGATAAAGCATCTCTATGATGTAAGTGTGACATTCCATTGATGAAATAATTTTTATAATTGTCGTTGTTGATAATTAGAGCAACTGATGTAATGGTTGACATCACAGCGATGAAAATTGTCATGGGGTCAAAAATGATGACATATATATAACGACCAACTTCTTAATGTGTGTAAGTGCATATATTTATATCCAATTCGTCAGTACTACTTTAATTTTTACCAAAAAGAGTCCATGTTTCATTTATTTCTTGAAAAGTAAAGTTTTACTAGTATCGTGTAAAATATAAGGGGTTTCAAAAGAAATTTTATTATATTTATTTAGCTTACTGCGTGCATGCATTGTGTCCGGGCGGCGCGGGGGTTTTGTCAATCGGTAGCCTGGATGTTGGGAATTCAAAAATGGTAATTTGGCGGCTGTAGCGCGTAGAAAATTCGACAGTATTCGAGATTTTCGCCACCTAAATCATGCGCCAAGCATTTCTGTCATTTGACATTGGGTTAAAAAGTTTAAAGAGACTGGTACATTGCTGGATAAATCAAAATCCAGGCGCCCTACGTCATCAACAACGGTAGAAAATGTGGGGAGTGTTAATCAGTCTGTGAGTGACGAACCGAACCTTTCAATTCGGAAGCGCTCAAGTGCTTTAAATGTGCATTGCATTATGCACAAAAAAGCTTTATACATGTCTAATATGTCTCTGCCACGTATTCGTGAAATTTTCTCAGACAACTTGAACTCTCGCAGAGGTGACATAAATTGGCCTCCACACAGTCTAGATGTAATTACTCCTGTGTTGTTATCCTAAATCTAAAGTTTACGCCAATAAACCGACATTTGAAAGAAAATACCTGTCACGAAATGGCAGCCATCCCAGAGTACACCTGCCGAGACGTCATAAATAATTTTACTGTTCGATTAAATGAGTCTACATTTAGTCGATATTATTTTTAAGAAACAGATCCCCAAAACTAAATATAAAATTTCTTTTGATACCTCTTCAAATTTCGTTTTACAAATGCCTCCTTTATATGTATGTACAACTTACGAGTATCAACGGCTATAACGAAGTATTTTTTAATCCTCTTTAGATTCGATATATCGGAGCTTTACTAATGTCCACTACGATCTCGCTTATACATACATACTTATGTACATACATACATTTAAATTTTTATCAAAATATTCACAAACACATTTTGGCAAATGAATAATAGTCATAAAAAATTACAAGTTTTTTGTGTTATCAATCACACGTTTGAAGCGAACAACTACCAGCTAAATTTTGCGATACTCTAAACACAAATGCAGCAAAATTTTATTTATTTTTATTTTTATTTTTTTTTTATTTTTTTTTTTTTTTTTTGAGATATACGAATATAATAATGAAAATTAACCATCCCAAAGAACTGATTATTCCAGCAATTGGCTTTTATAGGTATACCATTTTTGTAAGAGATTTTTAATATATAAATATTAACTTTAGCTCATTTCATTATGAAACAACACCGAGCATTTGTTTAATTGAAAGCTAAGCCATGTTATATGTAGTATACGAGTATTTATTTTGATTAAAAGTTACTTTTCAAAAAATTATAAACAGCTTGTTTTCTATGCTTGCCTGCTGTCTATCAGCCATGTCACAGAGCTTAATTCCGTTCGGAAACGAAATTGAGTTCTTTTTTTTTACTTCTTCAAAAAACGAAAAATTAAAAAACTTCTCGGAATGAAATCGTTTCTAATTGCAAGAATGAAACTGTATTATCTTACAGAATTGATTTTATTCCCAAAAAGTTTTAAATTTTCCTTTTTTGAAGAATTGAAAAACCGATTCAATTCCATTTCCGAACGGAATTGAATTCTGTCACATGCCCGTATATGTCGACATTTCATAGGAGCTACCCCAATCATCTAGTAGACTTTGAAAAGTTTTGAAAGATATTCTCAAACTTTCAACTATATCCCAACAATAATACGGATGTTTAGGGTAGCTCCTATGAAATCGGCATACAGCTGGGAAACATAGAAAACAAGGTGTTTATAATTTTTTTTATTGGAATCAATATTAGAAGCCAACATAAGGTATCCCGCGGAATACCAATTTGCATGAAAAGCGTTCCCGTACTTTAAAATTGGGCAAATGAGAGCGCTTTTGAGAGAATAGTATGCTTCCTCTTCTCGCACGAAACATCCCGTACTATTTCTTCGGGCTAATTTGGGCAAGTAGTTAAGAAATCAGCTGTTCGAAAAATACACAAAAATAAAGCAAAGTTGACTTGAATCAACTCGTATACAAATGATTTCATATAAATATATATTAAATAAAAAGGAATATGAAAAGACTTTAAGAGCCCAAAAGTGTATAATATCACAGTATTTCTTCGTAAAACTAATTGCCAATTTTTGTTGCCACATCAAAACACAGCATATGCTTGATTTTGGGATAGAAATTTGACTTTTTGCGTTTTCGTATTTTAGGTGAATATTATCTGTATTTGAGAGAAACTTATGCATGCTCTCTTTTGCACGAAACTTGCCCGGAAAGTAAAGAAACACACCTATAGTGAATAAAATCAATTGTTACTTTTCTAATTTTAAGCTTTTATAATTCTTGGTTCGTTGGAACCTCTCTGTCCCTAATGTTTGTTAACCTGAGTCCCATTAACTTTATTAAATCCATTTTTTAACATATACCAATAATATATTTTGCTCAGGAAAAACTCTACTAAATACATTTTTTTTTTATTTCTTGTAATTTGTTTCTAAAGATTGGGCAGTGTGCGACCACCAAAACGTTGTCGTAGCGATATGGATACAACGTCAGCTTCAGATATTGTTATAATACATGGAAACTCGCATCCTGATTTGGCCAATTTGGTGTCCGAACGCATGGGTATTAAAAATGGTGGCTGTTCGGTTTTCCATAAGACAAATCGGGAGACAATGGTGGAAATTGGTGATTCTGTAAGAGGAAAAGATATTTACATAATTCAAACGGGCACAAAGTAAGTTGCTTGTTTTACAAATTTGCAATGAGTTTGCTAAATTTGATGCTTTGCAGAGATGCCAACAATAATATAATGGAATTGTTAATAATGGCTTATGCCTGCAAGACATCGTCAGCTCGCTCGATTGTGGGCGTTATTCCATATTTGCCTTATTCTAAACAATGTAAAATGCGAAAACGTGGCTGCATTGTTTCAAAGCTATTGGCCAAAATGATGTGCACTTCGGGTTTGACTCATATCATTACCATGGACTTGCATCAAAAAGAAATACAAGGTTTCTTTGACATACCTGTGGATAATTTAAGAGCTTCTCCTTTCCTTTTACAATATATACAAGAAAGTGTAAGTTTTTTAAGTGAATACTTCTGAAGAAGCACAACCAATTTTATTTCTGTTTTATATTTGTTTAGATTCCGGATTATCGGAATTCTGTTATAGTAGCCCGTAATCCGGGTTCTACACAAAAGGCCACTTCGTACGCGGAGCGTTTACGTCTAGGCATTGCGGTCATTCATGGAGAACAAAAAGAAGCTGAAAGTGATCAGGTTGATGGCCGTTATTCCCCGCCACCAAATAGGTAAGTTTAAATATCGTTCCTTTTTCTATGCTTCAAGTATTATATTGTAGTTACCAATATCATATTAATATCTCTTTAAACATATTGCGTTCATAACTACTATAACTAGTTTGCTCTTCATAGTTATCTAAAATGTTTTTATTGCAAAAGTATTTGGATCCTTTTCTATTAACGTAAATTATACAAATGAGTAAAATTGCACCATTTCATTTGACGCCTCGTTGTTGTGTCATTATTTTGGTAACAGTGTGTGAGTGAATGCATCTGTGTTACATTTACCTTCACTTTCCAGTCACATTGTATTTATTATTATTATTTTGTTTTTTACTAGTTTGGATCTATTTAAAGCTTTTCTAACATCGATTCCTTATTTTGCTTTCATATATTTTTACGCATCTTTTGTTTTTAGTATTCATATTTTAAATTTTCTCAAGCTGAATAGTCTTGTTTTTTTAAATAATAAATTCTTTTTCCAATTTAAAAAAAAAAAGTACATTTCAACTTTCAAAATTCTGTTTTCAAACTGGGTGAATTGTTCGATTTTATCTTCAATATTTGTTTTGATGAATGTGTGTTTATATTTTCTTCTATTGCATGTTTTTTGTTTTTTTGTTTTGGCATGGCCACACATCAAATTGTTTGTTCCATGATATAAAAAATACCAAAAAACCAAAATGGACCCAAGTGGGCTGGCTTTACAATAGCTAGCAGCCAGTTAAACCTAACCTAACATGGGTTTCAAAATTACCACAGATACCTACTTACATCAGCTTATTATTTCTAGCTTTTTCTAATATGAACAATGTACTACACATTTCAGAAAAAATCCATTATAGGAGTAAATTCCTTTATTCAACTGTGTGGCAACACTTCTTGAAAATAGGTCAAGCATGTATTATAATACTAAGCCTCAGAAATCTTAATTTTGAGAAAATATGTTCAAATCTTATTTTACACATAAAATCTTCAAAATTAAGGTAAAATCTTAATTCTGGCAACGCTGCCGCAAACACTTTTGATTTTTATTTAATTTCTTTTTTATTATTTTATCGAATAAAAAAGAACAACAGGCAACAAAGAAGTATGCAAATGCAAAATATACCATCGATATTTCAGTAAGCTAAAAATATAACTCAATTTTTAATTTATTACACAAGTTTATTAGATTTGAGTTTGTCTTATTTGGTAATTTTATAAAAAATCTTCATTAAATGGAAATGAACCTATCCTTCCCAACTAAGGTCGAATACGGTATATTACGTGCGATAGTGGCTCTTGTATAACAAAACCGGAGATATATCCAAACTGTAAATAACGCCATCTTATATGTTGTGTTCAAGAATGTGAAACAATTGTTCAGCTCAGTCGTACAGTAGAGTTGCAAAACTATCGGAAGTCGTCCCCATCGAGTTTGAATAAAGCTTTCGGTACTATCGAATATGGCTTAATTCTTGTTAACAGACATATCTCGAAATAAAAAAAACAAGGAAATAGGGTGGTAGATAATAAAAAAAATATAAAGAAAATATTACATGGACAAAGTCGCGAAAACGCATAGTTTCCAATTTATGCACCTCTGAATTTTTCGTATGCACAAATATGTTCCATTTTCCACTGCATTTGTAAACATATATACAGGCATGTTCTGAGAAACGCAAAGCACTTAAATTTAGAGAAAACCGCTTAATTCACTTTTAGGTGTTCTAAGAAAGGCGCGTTTTGCTGGCGTTTCGGATTTTTTTCCGAAAAAATACAACATGTGTTTTGCATACACATGTAATATTTGGTAGTTATATAAAACGAAAAAAAAAAATTGACAACAAATAGAAACATTTTTTAATTTAGTTTTTTTAATTGAAAACGTGTAAAATTCTTTCAACTTTTTATTGAAATAAAAAGAAAACATATTAAATTTTAATTGTGAATAAGTTTAGTGACTTTTGCGAGTTCAGTTTTAGCAAATTCAATCAGTTCACTTCAATATACATATGCGAGTTGAAGTCGCCAATTTTAAGCGATATGCGTTTTCCAGAACACCTATTTCGCGATTTCAAATCGCAAAACCGTACTTCTTGCGTTATACGTTTTTCAGAACACCTATTTAGCGTTTTCAAATCGAAAACGCAAAATTTAGGCGATATGCGTTTCTCAGAACAGGCCTGAATGATACATTTTACGACCGATAGTTAATACGTGCTTTGCTTTCAAAACAAATTTTTAAAAACTAAATGTGTTGTGCTAAGCTATCTTACTATCATATACATAAATTTGATTAAATAGTTTGATGTGTGGCCACTGTGCTTTAAGCTAAGTCGAGACGATATGTTGAATCAGCATATATATGTTTACACTCATATGTTACGATTTTCCAACAAATGCCTCTATCAACATGTTAAAAATTACAATCGTCCACACGATATGCTGAAAATGGATTTCTTTTTAAATACAACATATGCCAGCAAATGATTTTTCAACATATTAACTAGCATACAATTTTCATGTCTACATGTTATTTTGAATTTCGTATGATGGTTTGTATGTTTCAAAATGTCAAATAAATTAAAATATTTTTATACCCTTCACAAAAATGTAAAGGGTATATATAAGTTTGTGATTCCGTTTGTAATTTCTACAGTTTTTTTTTTGCGACCCTATAAAGTATATATATTCTGATTCAGAATTAATGGAAAAGTCGATTAAGCGATGTCCGTCTGTCCGTCTGTCCGCTGTTGAAATACCGTTTCTGAGAAAACCATTAGACTTAGAAACTTTTTTCTTTCACCATTCTTTTACCCCATCGATTCATGGGTTTGCTATTGAAATTCAGTAATATCGGTCCACGTATAGCTGAGATATATTCAAAATTCCGAAAAAAGCCATTTTTTTTTTGCAGTTTTGTATGAAAATTTTTGAAAACAAAAGTTGTTCGTTTTGCTTCAAACTTCACACACTTATTAAGCATGGTGACTAAAAGACAAAAATTTTTTTTTTCAGATATCGGTCCATATATACCCGAGATATAGCCCAAATCGGATTTTAATGAAAATGTCGCATAGGCGAAGCTAAATAACTTTTTTTTGCTCAAAAACAGTTCTGGTAATAAAATTAGGTTACATAAATATGGAAAATGAAAATTTCCGATATCGGTCCATATATACCCGAGATATAGCCCAAACCGGGTTTTTCATGAAAATGTCGCGTAAGCGAACTTAAACAACTTTTTTGTGCTCAAAAGCAGTTCTGGTAATGAAATTAGGTTACATAAATATGAAAAATGAAAATTTTCGATGTCGGTCCATATATACCCGAGATATAGCCCAAATCGGGTTTTTCATGAAAATGTCGCGTAAGCGAACTTAAACAACTTTTTTGTGCTCAAAAGCAGTTCTGGTAATGAAATTAGGTTACATAAATATGAAAAATGAAAATTTTCGATGTCGGTCCATATATACCCGAGATATAGCCCAAATCGGGTTTTTCATGAAAATGTCGCGTAAGCGAACTTAAACAACGTTTTTGTGCTCAAAAGCAGTTCTGGTAATGAAATAGGGTCATATAAATATGAAAAATGAAAATTTTCGATATCGGTCCATATATACCCGAGATATAGCCTAGACCGGGGTTTTCATGAAAATGCCGCGTAAGCGAACTTAAACAACTTTTTTGTGCTCAAAAGCAGTTCTGGTAATGAAGTTAGGTTACATAAATATGGAAAATGCAAATTTCCGATATCCGTCCATATATACCCGAGATATAGCCTAGACCGGGTTTTTCATGAAAATGTCGCGTAAGCGAACTTAACAATTTTTTTTTTTGCTTAAAAACAGTTCGGGTAATAAGATAAGGTTATATAAATGTGGAAGATAAAAATTTCCGATATCGGTCCATATGTACCCGAGATATAGCCCAAATCGGGTTTTTCATGAATATGTCGCGAAAGCGAACTTAAACAACTTTTTTTTGCTCAAAAGCAGTTCTGGTAATGAAATTAGGTTACATAAATATGAAAAATGAAAATTTCCGATATCAGTCCATATATACCCGAGATATAGCCCAAACCGTGTTTTTCATGAAAATGCCGCGTAAGCGAACTTAAACAATTTTTTCGCCTTAAAGCAGTTCTGGTAATAAAATAAGGTGATATAAATATGGAAAATGAAAGTTTTCAATATCGGTCCATATATACCCGAGATATAGCCTAAACCGGGTTTTTCATGAATACGCGGCGTAAGCGAACTAAAACAACTTTTTTTGCTTAAAAGCAGTTCTAATAGCAAAATAAGGTTATATAGGTATGGAAAATGAAAATTTCCGATATCGGTCCATTTATACCCGAGATATAGCCCAAACCGGGTTTTTCATGAAAATGTCGCGTAAGCGAACTTAAACAACAATTTTTTTTGCTTAAAAACAGTTCTGGTAATAAGATGAGGTTATATAAATGTGGAAGATAAAAATTTCCGATATCGGTCCATATATACCCGAGATATAGCCTAGACCAGGGTTTTCATGAAAATGCCGCGTAAGCGAACTTAAACACCTTTTTTGTGCTCAAAAGCAGTTCTGGTAATGAAATTAGGTTACCTAAATATGGAAAATGAAAATTTCCGATATCGGTCCATATGTACCCGAGATATAGCCCAAATCGGGTTTTTCATGAAAATGTCGCGTAAGCGAACTTAAACTATTTGTTGTGCTCAAAAGCAGTTCTGGTAATGAAATAAGGTTATATAAATATGGAAAATTAAAATTTTCGATATCGGTCCATATATACGCGAGATATAGCCTGAACCGATTTATTCATTAAAATTTTTTTTTTTTTTTTTTGCTGAAAAGCAATTGTTGTTATAAAAGAAGGTTACTAAAATACAGAAAATAGAAAATTCCGATATCGGTTCATATATAACGGAGCATATTCAGGCCACATTTTTAATATACTATACATATTCGTGACTATCGTGAAGGGTATTTTAGATTCGGCCCAGCCGAATATACTACACTCTTACTTGTTTTAATTTAATTTATTTTTTTGTTTTCATATTTTTTATACATCAGTTATAATTGCGATGCAAAAGAATTGATAGTTTCTTATTTTTATCTTAATTATATGTACGTACATATAAATATATACATATAAAAGAATATAGAATTAATTTTTTAAGAAAAGGCACAATATAAACAACTTTTGATAGTTATCATCACAGAAAAAAAATGTCGGCCACCGTTTCGATACTACCAGTATATTATTATACAATGGGTGAAGCGTTATAGTCTCTAGACACAGACACGGCAGTTACACTTTTTATTATCGCCCATCATTTTTTTATGTCGTCACATCAAGGCGACACTCGGTTATACATTCGTCTTCGACAGTAGTTATGTGTTATTTGATAGGACTTCGATATTTCCAAGATCTGAGCAATAGATAGAGGCTGTCAACAAGATTCAATTGCTGTGGATAAAAAGTTCCTTGTAGAGTAGTATTTTGTCTTCAATCCTGTACAGACGTCTTTTGTTACTGCTGTCCATATTTTTTATATATTGCACCGAAATATATTTTCAATATATATATAACGAGTGATTTTTTTGCTATTATCTTTTTGGCAACACTAGTTTTGACAGCTCACGCACGTTTTGTATCTTGTGTCACTGTCAAACATCTTAAGTTTGGTCTATAATTTAATCATGAATCGTCTTACAAACAAACAACGCTTGCAAATTATTGAATTTTATTACCAAAATGCGTGCTCTGTTAAGAAAGTTCATCGCGCGCTTCTTCCATTTATGGTCAGTTTAATCGACCTACTGAGGCTTCTATTCGGGCTATTGTAAAAAAATTTCGCACCAAATTTACATTGTTGGACATTAAACCACCAACACGCTTACGTAGAGTGCGAACTGAAGAAAATATCGCAGCCGTATCGGCCAGTGTTGGTGATGACCGTGAATTATCGATTCGGCGCCGTTCGCAGCAATTGGGCCTCTGTTACTCCACTACGTGGAAAATTTTGCGGATGGATTTGGGTGTGAAGCCTTATAAGATACAGCTGGTGCAAGAATTGAAGCCAAATGACCTACCACAACGCCAAATTTTTGGTGAATGGGCTCTTGAAAAGTTAGATGAAGATCCACTTTTTTATCGAAGAATTGTGTTCAGCGACGAGGCTCATTTCTGGTTGAATGGATACGTGAACAAGCAAAACTGCCGTATTTGGAGTGAAGAGCGGCCAGATGCATTGCAAGAGCTACCAATGCATCCACAAAAAACAACCGTTTGGTGCGGATTATGGGCTGGCGGCATCATTGGGCCGTATTCTTCAAAGATGATGCGAATCACAACGTTACTGTGAATGGTGAGCGCTATCGTGCGATGATAACAAACTTTTTTTTTGCCCAAAATGGAAGAGCTTGACTTGCATGACAAGTGGTTTCAACAAGACGGTGCCACATGCCACACAGCATGCGAAACAATGGACCAATTGAGAGGCGAGTTCGGTGAACAGTTTATTTCACGCTTGGGACCAGTCAATTGGCCGCCCAGATCGTGCGATTTAACGCCTCTAGACTATTTTTTGTGGGGCTATGTTAAGGCTAATGTCTATAGCGACAAGCCCGCTTCGATTGACGCACTGGAAGCCAACATTGCCAACATTATTCGTGAGATACCGGCCGAAATGTTGGAAAGAGTATGCCAAAATTGGACTAAGCGGATGGACCATTTGAGGCGCAGCCGCGGCCAACATTTGCATGAAATAATCTTCAAACATTAAATTATAGCGATCCAACTATCGATCCAAATAAACATTTCATGCATTTTTCTGAATTGTATGTTTTTTTTTTTAAATTTCCGATAGTTCTTATAAAATCACCCATTATAAACATATATTTTCAATATATGTTTACTATTAAATTCGTATGAAACCAAATTGCACCGGAATAGGTCGCAAGCATTTTCTGGTTTTTTTCTCATTTTTCACCGTGTTCCGTGTTTTCTTTATGTTTATTCATAATATATTTTAAATGTACTTCATTACCTTGTGGTGCGGAAGGTGTTGGACTAAATTTTGCTAATCTGAGCAGCGTCGAAGGTATATACGCTGGACACTGATCAGTTTTAACTAATTTAATTCCAAAATTTTAAATGCTGCAATCAGAGTTTGTTTTAGTCTTCCGTGTTGTTAGTGTTAACGAACACTACTCCCTCTTTCCTTCTCATTATAACCTAAGTTCCTAGTTCCAGTACAATGCACTGCATATGTAGGGGTTAGCCCCTGAATACTGGTCCAAGACAAAAAAAAAGTCCATGTTATAAGCTTTCAGTTTTTCGTTATACTAGTACCTCAACAGGAGGAACTTAAGCTCTAACTGGTCTTTGTTATTAAAACCGCCAGCTATTATATATTTTACTCTTCCAACGAGCTTATGAATATCAGATGAAAGTTGTTGTATATTAACACCAGCAGAAGCAAAAGCTCTCCCAGATCCTACAGCAGACTAGGTGTAATAAGCTGTAAATTAACAAATCTGTTCGCAAACACTGCAATTCGTTCCACACTGTTCATATACGATATATAAAATTTCAATTTATATGCTAACAAATCTACCGTATGCTGAAAAGCTTGTGTTTCCTTTTCAACAAACAACATATCAGTTAACAAACGTAGAAAGTTTGTTAAAAAATTAAAAATATGGTGTCTACACGATATGTTAAAATTGTGAACATACATTTGTTGAAATCAGTAACAAATGTTAACCAAATGAATTTAAACATACGTAACTATGTTGAAAAAATTTGCACTAATAGTAAATTTTTCAGCATAAATATGTTGATTCAACATATCGTCTAGACTTAGCTTTAGACTGCTGACAAGCTAAAATTTAGAGTTAAAAAATTTTTAAACTAAAATTGCTACAAGTTTCTTGAGAAAATTTAATGGGAAATATAGTAATAAAAGTAAAAGAAAGTTTATAATACTGCAAAACTATGGCCAAGTGGCGCAAAGGGTAATTTTTTGTCTGCAAACCTATTGTATCTACACTCATTTTTATGAAATTCAAAACACATCTAAATGGGTCTAAAAAACACACAAGCTCTATATATTTTCAAAGCTAATAAAAATAGAGTATTTTCTTCTCCCACTCCGATTAAATTAAAAGCAAAAAGAGATAGACATAAATATGCATACTGGGTCGTAAACGAAAATATCTCGCCGTTGCGTTCAAAGAAATACAATAGCTTTAAATTATTGCAAAAATTTTACCGACTACTACAAGACTACTATCTATCTCATTTTTATGAAATTCAAAATCTACATATAACTGCGTCTAAAAAGAAACGCAGTATTTAATTTCTTTAAAGCTGGGACAACGTGTTTGGGGAGATAATTAATTCTTTTGGTGAGCTGTGCAACCTACTTTGATGAAAACTAGATATACATATATAAGTATGTTTAAAATAATAAACATTTTTGGCATTAGGATCGAGTAGGTGGTAGAATAGTCTTCGAAACTATCGCACCAATTTTGATGAAACTTAAAATTTAGCTTAAGTTACGTCTAAAAGGACACACATATATTTTAAGGCACATGACATGCAGGATATTGAGTTTTTTTTTACTGAGTTTTTGGAATTTAGTGGTTGTTTTAAAATTTTCAGTTTTTGCATATACGAGGGCTGATCAAAAACAACCCTTATTTTCAATTTTTCCAAAAAGTATTTATTTATTCGTCAATAACTATATTGTCCCCTTTGAAGTAATCCCCCTCAGATATAAAGCACTTCTGCCAGGGTTTTTTCCAATACTCGAAACACCTCTTAAACGCGCTTTTTGGTATCGCCAACAGCTCATGTTTCGATTTTTCTTTTATCTCTTCAATCGTAGCAAAACGCTTTCCTTTCCTCGGTGTCTTCAGTTTTGGGAAGAGAAAAAGTCAGATGGGGCCAAGTCTGGTTAATACTGTGGTTGACGCAAGATAACGGTTTTGTTTTTGGCCAAAAACTCAAGCACAAGCATCGATAAGCTGGTGCGTTATCATGGTGCAAAATCCATTATTGTTTTTCCCACAATTCTGTGCGTTTCTGACGAATTGCTTCGTGCAAACGGTGCATACTTTCAATTTAGTATTCATGATGTAACATGCCGTTGCAGTCCAAGAAAACAGTGAGCAAAACCTTCACATTTGACCGATTTTTACGTGCTTTTTTCGGTCTTGGCTCTTCTGGACGCTACCATTGGGATGATTGGGCTTTGGTTTCAATGTCATAGCCACCAGTTATAACGTGTTTGAGGAAATGTGGAACGTTGTTTTTGCTAAAAATTTGGTAAGAATCGAGGAGCACACCAAAACTCGATTAACCTTTTTACCTGTCAAAAACAGACTGACAATCCGAAATGGCTGATATTGCCAACAGGTATGTTCATTTACTTTACAGTAAAATGCACTAAATGAGTAAAAACCGAAAATGACTAATATTGCCAACAGATATGTTCGTCTACTTTACAGTAAAATGCACTAAATGAGTAATTTTTCAGCTAATTGTAAAAATTACTCTCTGAAAACTCTCTTGTCCAAAAAAATGCTCCAACAGAAAAATAGTAAAAATTCGTAAACTTTAGTAAACAACTGATAAAACTGCAGCCATACGTAACAGCGAACACAGGGGTACTTGCAGATCTGACTAGCCAAAAATTAGGTTTGTTAAACACATTCTAGTCACCTCCTCGTAATCAGCCATGCTTATATTAACCAGCCAAAACTAAACCACTTTTTACATCGCATACATTCATTATCGTTATTGTGGTCGTTAAGTTTTTGAGCAAATAATATTGTATGTATATTAATGATAAATAGTCAAACTTATTAAATATTTCTAACATTATATGATGGTATTATTCGTCTGGATCGAATCCAAATGGGTGTTGATGAGCAGTGTAGCGACTGCGAAACACCCAGCTGCCCAGTGAGTTAGAGTACATACATTTCTCGAAAGAAATAAATATCACGTTTACAAGATTGATGCAGAACTGTAGTATTTAATAGGAGTTCTGTTAAATAGCCGCATCAACTTTTTAAAATGCCGTCTGTATTTAGGAGAGTAATTCGTTTGTATTTCATTTCAGAAAAAATATATTCAAATCAAAAACTATACAGCGGTTTGTTGCATTTCCTACATTTCGATCTTTCATAGGTACTAACTTAATCATCACTTGGAAGCCTTTGAAAAATATTTTCAAAAATATTGTTTTACATTGTAATATTTCGAAAAAAATCTAGTTTTTTATACCCTTCACAAAAATGTAAAGGGTATATATAAGTTTGTGACTCCGTTTGTAATTTCTACAGTTTTTTTTGCGACCCTATAAAGTATATATATTCTGAATCAGAATTAATGGAAAAGTCGATTAAGCGATGTCCGTCTGTCCGCTGTTGAAATACCGTTTCTGAGAAAACCATTAGACTTAGAAACTTTTTTCTTTCACCATTCTTTTACCCCATCGATTCATGGGTTTGCTATTGAAATTCAGTAATATCGGTCCACGTATAGCTGAGATATATTCAAAATTCCGAAAAAAACCATTTTTTTTGCAGTTTTGTATGAAAATTTTTGAAAACAAAAGTTGTTCGTTTTGCTTCAAACTTCACACACTTATTAAGCATGGTGACTAAAAGACCAAAAAATTTTTTTTTCAGATATCGGTCCATATATACCCGAGATATAGCCCAAATCGGATTTTAATGAAAATGTCGCATAGGCGAAGCTAAATAACTTTTTTTTGCTCAAAAACAGTTCTGGTAATAAAATTAGGTTACATAAATATGGAAAATGAAAATTTCCGATATCGGTCCATATATACCCGAGATATAGCCCAAACCGGGTTTTTCATGAAAATGTCGCGTAAGCGAACTTAAACAACTTTTTTGTGCTCAAAAGCAGTTCTGGTAATGAAATTAGGTTACATAAATATGAAAAATGAAAATTTTCGATGTCGGTCCATATATACCCGAGATATAGCCCAAATCGGGTTTTTCATGAAAATGTCGCGTAAGCGAACTTAAACAACGTTTTTGTGCTCAAAAGCAGTTCTGGTAAAGAAATAGGGTTACATAAATATGAAAAATGAAAATTTCCGATATCGGTCCATATATACCCGAGATATGGCCCAAATCGGGTTTTTCATGAAAATGTCGCGTAAGCGAACTTAAACAACTTTTTTGTGCTCAAAAGCAGTTCTGGTAATGAAATTAGGTTACATAAATATGAAAAATGAAAATTTTCGATGTCGGTCCATATATACCCGAGATATAGCCCAAATCGGGGTTTTCATGAAAATGTCGCGTAAGCGAACTTAAACAACTTTTTTGTGCTCAAAAGCAGTTCTGGTAATGAAATTAGGTTACATAAATATGAAAAATGAAAATTTTCGATGTCGGTCCATATATACATATAGCCTAAACCGGGTTTTTCATGAATACGCGGCGTAAGCGAACTAAAACAACTTTTTTTGCTTAAAAGCAGTTCTAATAGCAAAATAAGGTTATATAGGTATGGAAAATGAAAATTTCCGATATCGGTCCATTTATACCCGAGATATAGCCCAAACCGGGTTTTTCATGAAAATGTCGCGTAAGCGAACTTAAACAACAATTTTTTTTGCTTAAAAACAGTTCTGGTAATAAGATGAGGTTATATAAATGTGGAAGATAAAAATTTCCGATATCGGTCCATATATACCCGAGATATAGCCTAGACCAGGGTTTTCATGAAAATGCCGCGTAAGCGAACTTAAACACCTTTTTTGTGCTCAAAAGCAGTTCTGGTAATGAAATTAGGTTACCTAAATATGGAAAATGAAAATTTCCGATATCGGTCCATATGTACCCGAGATATAGCCCAAATCGGGTTTTCATGAAAATGTCGCGTAAGCGGACTTAAACAATTTGTTGTGCTCAAAAGAAGTTCTGGTAATGAAATAAGGTTATATAAATATGGAAAATTAAAATTTTTCGATATCGGTCCATATATACCCGAGATATAGCCTGAACCGATTTTTTCATTAAAAATTTTTTTTTTTTTTTTGCTGAAAAGCAATTCTTGTTATAAAAGAAGGTTACTAAAATACAGAAAATAAAAAATTCCGATATCGGTTCATATATAACCGAGCATATTCAGGCCACATTTTTAATATACTATACATATTCGTGACTATCGTGAAGGGTATTTTAGATTCGGCCCAGCCGAATATACTACACTCTTACTTGTTTATTGTATATTATGTTAGCTACTAATATTCGTTTAAATATTTGTAATATTACATAATGTTATTTTTCTGGTTAAGTTCAAATCCGGCTTTCGTCAAGAAAGATTTTTTTTTATTATTTCAAACAAATGCACTACCGTTGGTTGCTACGATTTGTTTTTTGAAAGTAGCGAAAAGCAGAGAACTTTCAAACAACAAATCGTAGCAACCAACGGTTGTTCATTTGTTTGAAAGGTGTAAAGGAAAGTAAGAGACGTGTATAAATGAAAAAGCTTGTTTTTTGTCTTTTGACAGGTATTAATAAAACATTTTTCTTTATAATTCTTAGTAATTTATTTAAATTGTTGGGATAAAAGTTGAATGTTTGAGAATATCTTTCAAAAATTTCCGAATTCTACTGATAATTAGGGGAGCTCCTATGAAATGTCGACATATAGACAGGTGGGAAACATACAAAACAAGCTGTTTATAATTTTTTGATTGGTGTATTTTATTATTAATTTATTATTATATTATTTATTACTTTTTGTTTAATGCATATAAATAGCATTTAAATTATTGCTTGAAATTAATTTTTTTTTCTTTGTTAAATTTAATTTTTACAAACACCTGATTGATTAATAACTTGCACATACCAATGCGAAGAGTAAATACGGGAAGCTTCGTGCAAAAAAAAAAAAAAAGTATAAAGTTCTCTCAAAATGAATCTCATTTGCCATTTTTAATGTACGAGAACACTTTTCATTCAAATTGGGATCATGCGGGACCCCAAAGTTGGTTATACGTTTAATTAACTGAGTTCTTGTATGGAGAATTAAAGTGAATAAACACCGGAATTGAGTAAATTTTTAATAGTGTCTCTTAATTAGGCATTAGTAAATATGGTCCCTGGTTTTGACACATTTATATTTAACGGTTTGTCAAAAAAACTAAATTGCGAAATAACATACCAGAAAAAAGAAAAACGTTGTTATGTAATAAATGTGTGACGATTTCTCCCATACATATGTATGCATTCTGTTTAAACAAGACGTTACCTAACTTTCCATATATATGACAGAATAAATATATGACAGAATAAATTTTGCCCTATATCTGCAAAGACGAGCCCCCACACAAAAACAAAAAGTAGTTCCACATAAAAATCTCAAATCTAGAAATAATTTAAAAAATCACACGAATCGAATTGGTTGCGGAAATTTCATTTTCCTCTTTTGCTAATTAATCTTAATACTCGTAAACACCACTTTTCAATACATTTTAAACACTTTAAACAATAAGTATATGTGTGCTAATTAGCTAAAACATTTTTTAGACTACATTATTTACATGTAAATTTCCTCGAATCAAAACTTTTTCATGTATTTATGTAAATTAGATTTTTATTTTTCATTTATCGCACACATATATCACGATTTTTATAAACCTGCAAATAATTAACACACATTAAATTAAATTTATTTAAAAGCTAGTGGTATTATTTAAATTTAACTATATACTTTTATTGCTACTGCAGTAAATCGACAACTGTATCACCTGTGCAAACCACATTCACAGTGTTTTTTTAACTATTTGTTTTCTTTTAATATTTGTTATTTAATGTATCGTATTCTAATTTACCTTATAATATAATTTTATTGCATCTTTTTCAGTACGACAAACATGTTAGCGCATTATTACAAAACTAATATTGTTTAATAGTTGGATGAAAAAATTTTGATTTAATTATTAGCAAATGTTGTTGTTAAACAAGTTCAGTCTTATTGCTTTTAAAATTAAAAACAAAAAAGTAATTGTTTACTGATTTAAATTGGTTAGTTTTTTATATCGGACACTCGAATATGGCATGGAGGTAATATATTTTATATTACCTCCATGAAGTACGAAAGTACTTCGGTAGGCGGTAACTCAAAATTTCCATTTGATAACTGAATAGTTGTTAAAAAATGTATAAGTAAATGTCGTCTTTGGTGTGTGAAATGGATCACACCCACTTGAAATTTACTTAATGGACTTCGGAAACGGGTTGTGTCTTATCTTGTGGTAAGGCGCTTCTAAAAATGGTATTCTTTAGCATATCATTTTTTGCAGCTATGTCGCAATGAAATGTCAAGAGTTTTAAGTTCCGATTTTTTACCCTTTTTTCGTAAACAAAACAGCTTATTTTACATAAGACAATCCAAACTGTTTCTGTTGAAAGTGTGTATATTGTTCGAATTTAACACGTAAATATATTTACGGTATTCAAAATCGTAAGCCTCAAAATAATAGCATAGAAAATATTACTGTTGTGAGAATGCTGTCATAATTCAGGGTGCTATTTACGGTTTAGTTATGACAAATCATAAAACACAGTTTTTGTTCGAAGCACAACAAGATTTGTATGTTGTCTGCAAATTATTGAATTTTAAATATTAGGAATACTAATAAATTTTGCCATTTTTAGTAAAACAAAAAAAAAATAAAATAAATATTTTATCTCAATATTATTTGATCTTCGTTTGTTAAATAAATTTAATTTTTGCAGCTTCAGATCTTTGTTTTTTATAAAAAATTTACGATTCAAAATCTTTTATTTCTCGATATTTCGATAACAATTTGATCGCGGCAATTATTGTTATAATTAAAAATAAAAATATTTCTTGGCTTTAGCCAGGATTGAACTTGAGCTAGACGAATGATAACAACCCATGATGGTAATATTAGTAATATTTTTTTAAAATTATAATAGAAACAAGATACTTTGATTTTACACTCACTTTTTCCAAAAAAAAATTCAAGTTGCGTTTTATATTAATATATTGTAAATTAATACAAAAAATAAAAAACAAAAAATTAAATACTAGCTGACCCGGAAAATGTTGTTTTGCCTTCAAATTTTATTTACATTGATATAGGTAAAGGCAGAGAAAAACGTGGAAACATGGGTTTTCATTGCGAAAGCAAGCCGTAATGATGGAATAGTGTATTTCTCGAAACCATCAAGATTCGAGGTATCAAAACGTCTTTTATTCAAGTATTCTTACTTTTTTCACGTTGTTTATTAGTTGATATGTATTACATGTTGTAATTATTTTCTGGTTAAAGTTCAAATCTGGCTTTCGCCAAGAACGTTAAAATAATTATCAAAATACAGTATACATTAAACATTGAAAAAAAAAAAAAAAACAAAACAAAGAAAAAGTCTGTCAATAAATCGCACACCTTTTCAGTGGTTGGCAAGCACACATAACTTTATACTTTGGCAACGACATTTTAAAGAACAACAAATTTTGCTTTTTATAAAACCAAAATTTTATTCTTTAAGTAAGCGAAGCTCGTAAAAGTACTAAATTACAATAATTCGTATAGTTTTTTATATGACACTGTATCTAGAAATGCAAACATAATAAATAGTTTTTAGTAGTTGCGAAACTAGAAAAAGCATATTAGTATTAAAGTCAGTATTCACAACCCTTTGCCCCTAATAATCGCAATTTTCTGTTGTTCCTTAAGAAAACATGTCTTTTTCAATTCTTCACGGTTCACATTCTTTTTAGGAAGTAATTACAAATAACTTATGGCGTTTTCTTATCTAAAAAAAATGTTACGTGCGATTAGGTAATATTTATAAATGGTAACTTGATCCTTAAGAAGTGTTATATATTTTACATATGCAAAAGAAGACAAGTTATTTTACAAAAGAAAAAAATATATAATCAGCAATTTAATTTTGATCTAAAACACATAAACGTTAATGATTTGACAGCCCCTTTCGATTTTTTTTAGTTAAAAAAAAAAAAATAATAAGTTAGTGTTAATAAATTATGAAAACTATTAAGTGTACAACCTTGCTTCTGCTGTTTTGTAATAGATGGCTGCAGCGGCAGTCGAAATAAATAGATCGTAGATGTCATACAATAAGGTCAGGTATTTGTAAACATAGCGCAATCGAAATATTAGTCGCTTTGTGTCTGGATTATAAAGTTGTACTCGATTAAACATGTCAGATTACAGGCTAAATTCTCGTCATTTGCGGGAGAGTTTTATTTTCTGCTTTAATATAATATATATCTGCGGTTAAGGCTCATCGAATGGTCTCAAATACCAATGATGAGGCGGTTATTACTGAAAGAACGTGCCGAGAGTGGTTTCAACGCTTCAAGAACGGTGACTTTGACGTCGAAAGCCAGCATGGCGGTGGAAGAGAGAAGGTTTTAGAAGATGATGGAACCATCTCGGCGTTGTGTATTTTAGTTGTTAAAACCGACTGAAACAACCACAAGCGATCGTAATTGAACGCAGTAAATGCATTTGAGTCGAGCATTGAATTACAAACGGCCGCATTACAATGAGATACGTGATAAAGTGATTTTACAGGATGACACTGCTCCACCCTATGTTGCAAAAGCGGTCAAGACATACTTGAAAATGTTGAAATACACGCCGTATTCTCCAGACGTTGCTTCCTCCAACTATCACTTGTTTTGATCAATTGCACATGGCCTGGATACCAGCATTTCCGGTTTTATAAAGAAATAAAAAATTAGATCGGTTCGTGCATCGTGGCGGAAGCATAGTTGTACACCTAATAAAATTATTATTTTCTCATAAAATATAAATATTTGTAATGTTAACAAAAAACTGGTATACAACCAGACAGAATAAAAAGTGGTCCAAACTTGAAGCTAAGGGCAGAATATGCTGGATGCATTACACTTTCATGCAGCATATTTAAAACACGCGTTCTTTTACTTTTTAGAAAAAATCATAAAAATAGGCAAATGGCGGAATAAATGTTAAATAATTGTTAGAAAAGAATACGTCATTAGTTGCCATTTGTATGTTTAATGTAAAACCTTTTTTTTTGCTTAACAGTATATTTCAGAATTAAAATAGTACCATAGTCTCTATTAAATGGCAATTTTACAAATGTGTAGTTACTTTATTTTTTTGCCACAACTGTTATTTGAAAATAGTTTCAATATAAATTGGTTTTGCAACTATAAATTGGGATGTTTTTTTTTATTTTGTATGCTATATTTTCAGAAAAATTATTTGTGTAATTTGTTTATATGTAAATATATGTATATTTGGTGAATGAAAGTTATAATTTGTTTGTTTTGTTTTTTAACTTGATTATAACACAAAAAAAAAATTCGAAAAAAACAACAAATTTTTTCTATTTTACTACAATTGTGTTCAAAACTAAATCAATCCAGTACATATGACATAGGAAATTCAGTTGAAATGTGCTTACCAGCAACACATAGGTTGGTATTTTTTTAAGCAAATTAAAAAAATAATTCTCATAAAAATTAAAAAAAAAAAAAATTATGAATTCAACATCATAACTTACCCATTAAAGAAAAAAAACTAACCAACTCATCAAAAATACCAAAACTAATAAAACCACTTAATAATTTTATAAAGTAATGAAAATAAAATATTCATTTCAACAGTCGTACTCGGACAGTAAGCGTCTCTGTAGGTGTACCCGATCATCCACCCAAAGTGAAACCGCCCATTAATGTTGTAGGTGATGTTTCTGGACGTATTGCCATTATGGTGGTAAGTATAAATGCCTTATTTTCTGTTGGGTTTTCAGTATATAGCACGTTAATCAACCTAGCTTTTCATTTTTTTTAAAGGACGATTTAATCGATGATGTACAATCATTCGTGGCAGCAGCTGAAGTTTTAAAAGAAAATGGTGCTTGTAAAATATATGTTTTGGCTACTCATGGTTTGTTAAGCTCTGACGCACCTCGTTTGATAGAAGAGTCCCCTATTGATGAGGTAATTGTTTGGGTTAAAAGCTTAGTTAAAATTAATTCAAATGTTTTCTTAACAGGTGGTTGTTACCAATACCATTCCACATGAGATCCAAAAACTGCAATGTCATAAAATCAAAACAATTGACATTTCCATTCTAATTGCCGAGGCCATACGTCGTATCCATAACAAAGAATCCATGTCTTATTTATTCCGTAATGTAACTTTAGAAGATTAAACCTTTGTCAGACTTCTTATTGATTATTGTATAAGTCACTGCTAATGGCTCAATTCCATTTAACATTGTTAAAAAAAACGTTTAATTTATTTGAGTAGTGAACTGCATCGTAAGTTACGCATTTTTATTTTTTCTAAAAAAAAAGTTTTCTGTTTTTCTTTCTAATGTAAAAAAGCGCTCTTAATAAGTAAATATAGAAAAATCGAAAAAAAAAAATTAGAATTTGTTACTAGCAAGAACTCAATTTGGACCAAAACCACTTTATATTTTCTCTTATTGCAAGAGTCGTCATCGTAGCCGCAAGAAGTCGCTTTAAAAAATTTGTCGCTTGTTAACTCGTTGTCAAGAACAATTCGTAATTATCGACAACCTCGATTTATCGTATAGATCTATACAAGGATAGAATATTGCTGTCGAAGAAGAGTGTACAACTGAGAAATTTGTGATGCTGACTTGATGCGACGACGACGACGATTCTAAGAATATGTGAGACTAATTGTTCAATTTACACGGGTTTTTGTAAGCACCTAGATTCATATATTATATATATATATTTTACACGTATTTGAAACTTTTTATTTCTGCTTGACTGTTAATGTACGTTCAATTTGTATTTTCTCTTGAAAAAGAAAATATCAAAATTGACAGAAGTTGTTCATGCCCAATAAAATAGTGCAGTAAAATAATTAGTGGTTTTCAGGTTTTAAGTAATGTTTATAATTCTGCTTCATTTAGTACGATTTTTCATCACAAAGCGCTGGATATATTTTTATGTTTATTAAAATTTAATTAAAGCTTCATCGACTCTCACAGTAGCAAAAACATTTTTTGAAATTATGATTTAAAATGTAAATAGTTATTAATAACTTTAATCAATTAAAATAATTAAACTTATATCTAGTTCTGGATGTTCTTGCCTTTTGTTGCACATTTTTCACGTTTTTTTTTTATTTTTTATTTTGTTTTCTTAAAAAATAGGTTTTTATTGTTTCCATATTTGAACTACATACATACTTTTATTTAAATTAATGAATGAAACGCAGCTGCATCAATTAGTTTTGCTGACAAAACGCTTTGTTAATTGTTCTATTCTTATGCTTATAACACCACGGCGTAGTAAAAAAAAATTCGGTACATTTTGTTGCTGCAGTCTTGTAAATACCAGGGTGTTATTGTAATTCCCTCTGCAAAACATAAGAAGCGAAAAATTAAGTTTTATATTTTTTTTTTGGTTTAACAAAATCGAATAATAATAATCGCTATTGCGCAAGAAATATAAACTGGCATGGTCTGGCCACACATTAAACTGTTTCTTCAAACTACGCATTTTAATTTTGTGAAAATCAAACAGGCATACAAAAGCTACCAAAAAAAATATTTCACAAACAAAATGTAATTTGGCAAGCAAGGATACGTTTTCCGACCGAAATTGCATACGTTCCAAGACAGCTTTAAAGCTACCTTGATACATTCTTTGGTTTTCAAAACAATTTTAAAATAAAGTTTGGCGGACAAAATTTTATGTGTTGCTGTACTAAATCAAGCCAAGTTTTACTAACACATACATCAGTTTGATCAAATAGTTTGATGTGTTCTACTTAAATAAAAACATATTTATAAAATTCTTCTTTTTTCTATTCTTCTATTACTTTTAAGAGTGATTTTGTACATTATTATTTTTTGTTTAACTTTTATTTTATCTTGTTTGTTATATTTTCTTACTCTTCAAAATTATTGTAATTAAAAAAAAAAAAATTATATGAATAAAATTAAAGCATTTTTAAAATAAATTGTTTCTGTCTACAGTCAAAATTTATTCTCAATGCGAAATAAAGCCATTTTATACAAAACCAATTGCAAAATTTTCTAGTTAGAGAAATATTTTTATGGTGTACTAATCGATTGTTTTGTATTGCTGCAAATACAGGGTGTCTGATCAATTTTGTTACATTAGGAAACTCAAATAACTTTTTGTAAAGTTTATTTAAAATATTTTTTTGTAACTCATTTTAAAAATAATACATTTTTATTAAAGTAATTCATGAAGTTTTGAAAATAATTGAATTCAAATAGCCTCCACCCTCGGTGACACATGTGCGACATCTTATCAAAAAATTATTCCTTACAGCCTGGAGTGTTGCAGCGGGAACTGTCTCAATTACCGTTCGAATAGATTGCTTTAAATTATCCAAATTTGTTGGGTTTCTTTTGTAAACTTCTTGTTTGCAATAACTCCACAAAAAAAATCAGGTACAGTGAGGTCAAGAGGCCTGGGAGGCCAACGGAATTGGAGTTTCTTGAAATCAGTTTATTGGGAAATTTTTGCCTCAATTCTGTCATAACAGGCGTGGCTATGTGACAAGTCGTCCCATCTTGTTGAAACCAAACAGTGTTAAAAGGGATTCTTTTTCGGTGTAATTCTGGAAAAAAAAAACTCTTTCAACATCTTTAAGTAACCATTGACCGTAACAGTAAGACCGTTTTCTTCGAAAAAGTAAGGCCCGGCAATGAACCTTGAAGAAACTGCACACTACACTGTGATGCGAAGTGGATGTAATTACATCTGATTGAGCATTTGTTAGAATTACTCCATATTCGACAATTATGTTTGTTCACATTGCCGTTTAAATCAAAAATGTGCCTCGTCAGACATAAAAAGGCAGTTCAAGGCGTTTTCATACTCAGACACAATTTGAATGATCTTTTCGCAAAATCTTCAATCTTATATGGAAATATGTTTAAATCTTGGTGCAAAGTTGTCTGCAGTGACAGTCTACTCACACCCATTTGTGCTGATAAGCTCCTTGTCGAAACTCTAGGACTGGATTGTATGGCACCAGCGACAGTTTCCTGCGTTCGATCAGAGGGATCTCGATGATATGGTCTTCTCGATTGTGACACGCTCGGCAAAACTATTTACGAGCCTCATTATAGTCCATCTGCTAGGAGGAGTGCAGCCCAACGTGCGCCTATATTCTCTTTGGACGGAAGCAACGGACTCTAAAGCGTTGCAATATTCAAATTCTTGTTTCATTGTCCCAATTCTACATTTTAGGTAAACTTAAAGATCAATATATTAAAGAAAACAAAAATGGAACAGGTTAGTTACACAGAAAATAATTAATTACGTCTTTTTTTGGTAGCAGCTTTAATTAGCCACCCTGGCGTGTAATCACCGCATACGATACCAAAAAAACTATCGTATCGAATAACATTACAATACATGAAGATTATGACAAACGATACGTATCGGATATATATAATATAAAAAAAATGTAATAGACTTAAGACCACATGTTTGCTAAAACTACGAATACTCGTACAAAATAAATTGCCTAACTCTTTTGTATTATTACAATTGCCTTTGCAAAGAAACATACTCGTATGTACATAAATGTTTGCATACGAGTACATATGTACATATAAACAATTATTTTAAAGAAAAAAATTTTAATTTAGAGATAGGTATAGGGTGTTTTTTTAAGCTAGATAGAACTTTAAATTGTAAAAAGTAACACAAAAAATTAAATTTTGATGAAACATTTTTTTTATTTGTTTCAGTATACTCTGACAAATCATCATGAATAGACTCACGCTTGAACAACGCTACGAAATTATCCAAATTTACTTTGAAAATCAGTCGTCGATTCGCGCAACTTATAGACGAAAAATGTGTTCAGCGATGAGGCGCATTTTTGGCTTAACGGGTTTGTTAATAAGCAAAATTGCCGCATATGGAGTGAGACCAATCCACAAGAGACCCTACAGACTCCATTACATCCAGAAAAATGCACTGTTTGGTGCGGTTTTCATGCTGGTGGCATCATCGGACCTTATTTCTTCAAAAATGAGGCCGGAGCTCGCGTTACGGTCAATGGAGATCGTTACCACACCATTATCAATGATTTTTTGTTTGAAAATATGGATGACATTGATCCGGAGGAGATGTGGTTTCAACAGGATGGCGCTACGTGCCATACGGCGAACGCAACCATCGACTTACTGAAATCAAAATTTGGCGATAAGTTGATTACGAGAAATGGACCTGTCAATTGGCCTCCAAGGTCGTGCGATTTGACACCTCTCGATTATTTCCTGTGGGGCTACGTGAAGTCACTGGTTTATGCTGATAAACCAGCAACAATTGACGCCTTGGAGGCCAGCATTGTTCGTGTTGTTTTCGTGACATACGGCCAGCAGTGCTCGAAAAAGTGGCCCAAAATTGGACGTCCAGAATGCGCTTCGTCAAGAACAGCCGTGGTGCCCATATGCCCGAAATCATTTTCAAATGTTAATGTCACGTATTGATCTTTCGAATAAAAAAAAATTTTGATTACAATTTAATTTTTTGTGTTATTTTTTACAATTTCAAGTTCTATCGGGCTTAAAAAAACACCCTATATATCGTGAAAAAGCCTATGCAGCCATGTTCTGAGAAACGCGCGATTTGAAACCGCAAAGCGTTCTGAAAAACGCTTAATTCACTTTTAAGCATTCTAAGGAACGTGCATTTTATTGGCGTTTCCAAGTTTTTTCCGAAAAAATACATGTGTTTTATATAGGTACATATACATATGTAATGTGGTAGTTATATAAAACGAAAAAAAAAAAAACAATTAGAGAAATTTTATAATTTGGTTTTTATACCCTTCACAAAAATGTAAATATTTTGTGATTCTGCTTGTAATTTCCACAGTTTTTATTTGACCCTATAAAGTATATGTACATATATTCTGAATCAAAATTAATGGAAAAGTCGATTAAGCGATATCCGTCTGTCCGCTGTTGAATTACCGTTTCTGAGAAAACCATTAGACTTAGAAAATGTTTTCTTTCACCATCCTTTTACCCCATCGATTCATGGGTTTGCTATTGAAATTCAGTAATATCGGTTCACGTATAGCTGAGATATATTCAAAATTCCAAAAAAATACATTTATTTTTGCAATTTTGTATGAAAATTTTTGAAAAAAAAAATTGTTTGTTTTGTTTCAAAATTCACACACTCATTAAGCATAGTGACTAAAAGGCAAAAATATCGTTCCATATATACCCGATATAAAGCCTAGAAAGGGGTTTTCATTAAAATTCCGCGTAAGCGAACTTAAACAACTTTTTGTTTGGCTTAAAAGCAGTTCTGGTAATAAAATAAGGTTATATAAATATGGAAATCTAGGACGGGGTTTTCATGAAAAATGCCGCTTCAGCGAACTTAAACAACTTTTTTTGCTTAAAAGCAGTACTGGTAATAAAATTAGGTTAGGTAAATAAGGAAAATGAAAGTTTCCGATATCGGTCCATATATACCCGAGATATAGCCTGAACCGATTTTTCCATTAACATTTATTTTTTTTTTGCTGAAAAGCAATTCTCGTTGTAAAAGTAGGTTACTAAAATACAGAAAATAGAAAATTCCGATATCGGTTCATATATAACAGAGATATAGCTTAAACAAACTTTTCCATGAAAATGTTCATGAAAGATTTCTTTTTTAGAATGGTGATTACAAGGCAAAAATATTTTTTCCCCGATATCGGTCCATATATATCCGAGCATATTTAGTTCAAATTTGTATTATATACTATACATATAAGCGACTTTCGTGAAGGGTATTTTAGATTCGGCCCAGCCGAATATACCACACTATTGCTTGTTTTAATTGAAACTGTAAAATTCTTCCAAATTTTTATTGAAATAAAAATAAAATGTATTAAAGTTTAATTGTGAATCATTTATTTCTTTTTGCAAGTTCAGTTTTAGCAAATTCAATCAGTTCACTTTAATATACACATGCGAGTGTAAGATGCCAATTTTAGGCAATATGCGTTTTCCAGAACACCGACTTGGCGATTTAAATCCGCAAATCCAAAATTCAGCCAATACGTCTTTAGGGGTTTTTGCATTCTCTTGAGCACAATATCATTTTGCACCTTATTTACAAATCTAGTCCTAAAATAGTTGAATATAAGCTTTTACATTTCAATTAATACAGTCCGCCAGCAAAAATGATGTGAGCAACTCAAAGAAAAAAAACAAAAATAATACGAGGGAAATAAATGTTTACGATTAGGTGAATTTTAGCCGAATCTGATTTTTTTCATGTTATTATTCCATACTGACTTACACATAGAAAATGTTAATTCATTTCTAGGAAAAAGTATTAACGATTGCAATTTTAGGAAATGGGAAATTTTTTCATAGGAATGAGTCTTTACGATAGTGGATATAACATTTTCTTCTCTACTTTAAACATGATTCAAAGTATTTATATAAAATTTTCAATTAGACCAATTCAATATGCTAATGGCCACATTTTCAGTTTCCTTTTTCAAAGCACTCTTGCCTAAAAACATTATATATGGGACAAGAAAGCAGGGCATTTTTATTTTATTTATTCAATTAAAATAATACAAAGCCATAAGGCCAATTCATATAAACATATGTATATTAATTGACTATATAATGCCTCAGCATACCAAAAATATATAGATATAAAAGTTAGATAAATTTCAAAGGATTTTGTACTCCATCCACATATGTAACAAATTCAACTACCATACGTTACAAAAGTTATTATCTAATTTAATATAATATATGAAGCAATAATTAAAGCAAATAATTTTCCATGTGAACAGTTTTTATATATTATTGCAGAATTTACATATTATTGTAGACTTAACATGTCTCAAAGTAATCGAAGCAATGAAAAAATGGTAAAACATTATTTGACTGTGTAAAAATACATAATTCTAAAGGCATAGTATTCCAATATCTTATAATCCTGATAAGAAAAGAAAATGCAAATGAATATCTACAAATTCTAGGAAAAACCAGATGAGGATTTCTAGCACGGGGTAAAAACGAAAAGGTATTGCATAAAGCAATAGGTTTACCACTTTTTATGAGTTTGTGAAATGTTAACAGGTTGCGAAGTTTTACAAAGTTATCAAAAGAGCAGCCCAGAAAATTTTTTACGAACCCAGATATGTAATCCTTTCTTCTCACTTTATACACAACCCGGACAATGGAATTCACTACACGTTTAAGTCTATTTAATAAGTAATCTCCGGAGTCTAGCTTCCATAGTGAACGGATGTGTTTGTTTTTGATCGGGGGGAAAAAAATAAAACGGGAATAAGTAAAAACCGTTATAGGTGAACAGAGTGATTTTATTTAAGAGAAAAAATTTGTGACCTTTTTTTTAATACCATTTTATATTGTAAATAAAAAAAAAAAAAAGAAACAATAGAAGATATATTCTCTTAGCTCCGCTAGAAAATACATTTGAATTTCTGAGGAAGAGTATGTAAAAAAATCAGAAAATCTCCTGTCTCTAAGAGATAGGAAACGCCTGCGATCGTGTTCGCTAAATATTGTTGTTACAACTGAAGACAAAACATCTTCTAGTTTAATTATTGCTGATAAGCCGAAAACACAAGTAGGCATGGATAGGTATATAGCCGTGGTTCAAAGATAGCGAAGCCCCACATCAGACTACGGCAACGAATAATAATATATTTTCTATCCTTCAAACAGATGAGCCAACAACATCCAAGAAACCATTTAAACCGCCTACTTCTACTGAGTTGGTGAAACAACTTATTACGGCAATCGGCAAAGACACCTTTAACGTTACATCAGTAAAGCATGGCAGCATCAGCTAAACGAAAATCCAGGTAAACAATGAAAATGAATACCGAAAGTTGTCCGACGTTCTGGAGAAGGAGAAAATATAATTCTACACCTATCAACTTAAAAGTGCTAAAGGTCTTCAGGTGGTTATTAAAGGTGTTAACCCTTGTGTAAAAACGGATGAAAAAAAGACCAGTCTTGGTCTGGAAGAAAAAGGTTTTAAAATAAAAATGATGTTAATATTACCGTGAAAATATCCCTCAATCTGTGTTCAGGGTTGAACTAGAACCCAGGAATGTTGTCCTAAAAAAAGGTAAATTCCATCTAATTTATAACCTTAAATTTCTTTTGCATTGTAAGGTTACCGTTGAGGAGCCACATAAACGTCTAAAACCCGTTCAATGCCTACACTGCTAAGAATTTGGCCATGCTAAGGCCTATTGTAAGTTGCCCGCAGTTTGCGTTATGTGTGGCGAACTCCACGGCACATCACAGTGCAAAAAACCTGAGAGTGACTCTAGCGTTAAAAAATGCAGTAACTGTGGAGGTAACCATACTGCACACTACAGGGGTTGCCCTCCCTATAATCACTTCAAGAGGTCAATGACAAATAAGCCATTGATTTTGAATATGCCACCCCAGCAGTGAAACACCACTTCATTAAACAATTTTCCCCATGTACGCCAGCCAACCAGCCACATAATCGTGCAAAACCCCAAACAAAGTTTTTTATGCGAATGTGGTAAAATCCGATAAACCAAACTTGAACCAGTAGCCCAAGCCTCAAAACTCCGACCAAAATTTTAGCAATCTTGAGGCAACTCTGCAGACTCTTGTTCAATCTATAAATACATTTACGGTTTCCATGACGAACATGATGCAGGAAATGCTGCAGGCAATTAAAAAAAATGAGTTGGTTAAAAATATGTTTTTGGAACGCAAACGGCATCCGCCAACACAAAAATTAATTTGAGCACTTTATTATTGAAAAGCAAATTGATATAATGTTGGTTGCTGAAACTCATTTGACAACCAACGGGTTTTTCAAAATTAATGGCTACATACTGTATGACACAAAAGATCCCCGTGGAAGATCTTGCGGAGGATCGGCAATTCTAATAAAATCCAGAATTAAGCACTATTTAATGAACGAGATACGTGAGAAGTATCTCCAAGCAACTAATATATGCATTGAATATTTTCATGAAAAAATCGTTATATCCTCGATTTACTTACCGCTCCGATTTTCAATAACAGAAAGCCAATATTCAAATTTTTTCAAATCACTTGGTTCTCGATTTTAAGCGGCTGGTGACTATAACGCAAAACACACTTTTTGGGGATCACGTTTAATTACCTCGAAAGGCCGTGTGCTTTTTGACACCGTTTCCAAAATGGGTTTAGATGTGGTTTCAAGCGGACACCCCACTTATTGGCCGACAGACCGACGAAAGATCCCAGACGTTATAGATTTTGGAGTTGCGAAAAATTTTCCTTTAGATTGGATGCAAGTGGAGTCTTCATTAGATTTTTCATCAGATCACTCACCCACTATAATCTCTGTTGTGTGTCCCCAAGAGATTGGCTCCCCGTTTAGTGACTTAGCATTGACCCTCACTAGAGGTAATTGCCGAAAATACAAAAAATATATGAGTGCACATTGTAGGGAAAATATTGCCTTGAGAATGCCTGAGGATATTTATGTGTCAATTAACGATTTTTCTGAAAACCTCAAACTGGCCGTACAGCATGCTATTACTAGTCATATAAGATCCAGAAATAAAAACAATATAATTTATTCATCTGAAATTGAGCAACTTCTGTCAGAAAAAAAAGAATTAGAAGAAAGTGGCAACTTCGCAGGTCTCCCCAGCTTAAAACTAGGCTACGGAAATGCGTAAGTCGACTATAAAATCTGCTTGAAATCCAGAGAATGGCTTCCCTTAAAACATATTTGGAAAGCCTGGATGGTACTCCTCAATCTGACTATTCTCTGTAGAAAACGGCAAAAAGTGTGAAAAGACCTGTAATAGGTAAGCCACCTTTGCGAACTTCAACTGGGCAAGGCCAGTCGCAAGTTGATAATAAATAAATAAGCTGTGAGTATCTACTCACAGCTTTTAATTACTCTGCGTATTGATGACTTGCTTGCTTGCACTCCTGCTTGAACTCTTATTTTTGACAAGGATAAGGCAGAACTAGAAGCAATTCTGATGATTTTTCTTTTCTCATACGAAGATAAAACGATGAAACCCATCCTTTAAAATTTTGTCCTTACCCCTCAGGAACCTTGAAGTAAATTTGATGTAATTGTCGACAACTGGGCTTCGTCCAATGTATTTAGCTATTGCGCGGTTAGAAAATTGTCATGGCTACAAATGCAGTTAGCTTCAAATGCTGCCGTCTCGTCAGCAATATAAATATTTTCAAGACAGCATCAGCACTATGTGTATTTAAGCAATTTAAATTTTAGAGGTGCCACATATATATTTTACATGAATAAAACTAAAATTACTGACTGAAAACGTAATAATATCACGTAAAATTGTAATAACTCATCAATTTATTTGTTTATTTTATTTATGTGACGTTTATTTCTATTAAATATTTCAAACAAATTTTAGTTTTTATTGCTGCCAATTTATATTTATATTGGCAGCACTGCATTTACTTTTTGCTGCTTACGAAAATAGAAATTAATCTAAGTTGGCAGCAGCAACAAATGCTGTTGTGAAGTCGTGCTGCTGTGATGTCGTTAAAATAATCGTGTGCAATTAAACACATGTATTTTATTTTTGACAGATTGCTGCTTGCTGTCTGCTGTCGTCTATGTATTTAAAGCTGTAATATATTGTAATAAACAATCACTCCGTACAAAAAAAAAATATCGCTTATTTTAAAAATAATAAATTACCTTTATTCAACTGAGCCAAAAAAGAAAACACATTTTTGGACTTATATTTAAATTGCTCAAAAAAAATTCTTAAGTCATGATTTTTTTATAGCTCAAGATGTCTAGCTTCCATTTCTATTTAAAAATTCTGCAATCGGTTAAAACCCAATTTTTAGTGCCTTTATATAAGTGAACCGGAGTGTATTTAAGAACAATTTACTCGCTCCAAAAAAGGGTTGAATTTACTTAAAATATTTCAAAATACTTTTAAACATTTCCTCAAGACATATTTGTCAACAGTGTTATTGGAAATGCGTAAAAAATATTTACCCCCTAAAGGCCGGGGCACATAGAATCCGTCGTACTTTGTCCGTCTCCTTTTTAACTGACATCAACGTATACGAAGTATGAAGTTGGCACAATCAGTACTTTGTTAACGGATATAAAATCAAAATTTGACTTTGATTTGATTAAAATCTTTGAATTTATATTTCAGACACAGCACAAAAAATCCACCACAATTTTTTTTCAATTTATTTAATTTTTGAACGAAAAATTAAATCAAAATATACAAAAAATATTACCAGATAGTTGTCAAAGTTCTCAACGTACGTTAAAAGTTGAAAGTTGCTCAACTTTAATATTTTGCGTTGACGGAGAAGTACGGAATATGACAAAGCTCATAAGAATACATGTATTTCAACTTAGTTGTCAGTTGAAAAAGGCAACGTATAACGTACGACGGATTCTATGTGGCCCGGCCTTAACTGTTCTCCTCAAGGGTGTTTCCATACCAAATAATAAAATGCTAAAAACTAATAGTTTGTATGGGAGCCCGCTTAAGGAAGTAGTTAGGAGGAGTATTTTATGTTCTATCCTATGAACTCGCGTGTTTTTTTTCTTTTTCGTCCGTGTTATCTTTATACTAATTCCAATGTAATTCATTACATTGTAGTGTGGGAGGTGTAGGACTAATTATGCTAGTCTGAGTAGTAGCAAAGGTATATACACTGGGACCGATCAGTTTTGCCCAATATAATACCAACACTTAAAATGCTGTGATAACGTCTGTTGGTCTTTCCGTATTGTTATTATTATTTTTCAAGTCAAACATCCACAAACACTACTCTCGCTTTCTTATTCCTCGTTACTTATTTTGCTATTTCCAGTACAATGCACTACATCCCCTGAGTACTGGTCCAAGTTAAAAAGATACGTTCGCAAGAAATGTATAGTGAGAAATATTGTTGGAAGTCGGTCTTACATTTTACTCTTCGACTCAGCGACAGTTATGGAGCTTTTTGTGGATTTTATGCCAATTTGCTCTTCCTTTGGCCCCGATGCAAAGCCATTTACATCCATTCTGCCGTTCTAATTTGTTGGCTCATGTAATTTTTTTTTTTTTTTTGCCAAACCCAACAAAATAAGATGTTTTAGCGTATCCAAATCTCGCTCCAAACATTTTCATACAAAGAATTTTTTTCAGGCATTAATTTTATCGATTTTATTTTTACTATAATTTGTTATCCTTGTAGGAAACAAAATACCGACCAAATGTTCGCCACGGCTACGGTTAAATAGCTCTGGCCGATGGTCCATATTTTCGCCGCCTTTGGTACATAACAGCGGTTCAATATAGTTTATGTGCTTTAGCTCTGGAATCATGTTTGGTTAATTGACCTACACGTTTTCTTTCAAATTCCTTAAAAATCAAATTTAACGGTGTCAAATCACATGATCGCCACGACGAGAGATAACGTGGCCAATGAACGCCACGCGTCATTATTTCGTTGCTTGTTTGACAAGTGTCCTCATCTTGTTAGAACCACATATCGTTTAGGTCCGTTTTCTCAATTTCTGGCCATAAGAAGTTCGTAATCATCTCGCGATAGAGAACATTATTAACGGTAACCGCTCCCCACGATGCCGTCAACCAAACAGTCACATTATGTGCATGCATCCACGGAGATAAAAAGTGTTTCGTCGCTAAAGATGAAGTGCATTTTGACCCCCTGTTCTTATTGTGCTCTGTAAAATGAAATGTAAAATTTTTGTACACTTGAATATAAGATTGTACAAAAACTTTTTTCTTATATTATAGTAAAACAAAAAGCTGTGTTGAATACTGTAAGATATGGTATAATGGTATGTTAACAGTCTTTTAAACGCATGAGTTGAAATACTGGACTTATAACTTTTATTGCACTTTTTGTTGTCTTTGCATACCTTATAATAAATATTACTAATAAACAAAAATAATAAAAACATACGATTATACCGTTGCTTTTAAATACCGCTTGTAAGTAGTTAAGTTATTATTGATGATCAACATATCATCTCACTCTTTTTTTGTACAGCATAGAATTAAGAAGCATAATAAACGCATTGAAGTCAAATGATGAACGCATGCGCTTTAATTAAATAAAACAGCCTAGAATATAATAAATACAATTCAATGCCACCGAAATTTAATAAGCGCTCCGAAAAGCGCGTCGCTCAACGACTTAAAAATTTTTCCCACAAAACATTTTAAAACGCAGCAAAAGAGTGTGAAATGCACCGCGTTCACAACGCTGCACATGATGTTGACTCAACAAATGTTAGCAAATTTCCTGATAACGGAACAATAATTAATTTGTGGTTTGGTACATGTATGTACATAGTATATATATTTTATTTGTACATATGTATATATTTTTTATTTGTCAAAAAGTTCAAATTATTCAAAAGCTGCATTCCTATTTAAACATTCACATATTTTGTGCTCTTTTGTCTCAAAAATTTTCAAACTTGCTTCACTTAACGCCGTAGACACAACTTTGTTTGCTTTGTTTGGTGTCTTGAATGAATTTGTTTTTTTTTATTTGTTTAACGAATATTTACATACATATGTAAATTGGTTTTGTTATTGCTAATTAAATATTTTACTTGGACCAGAAGTCATACATTTGGTATTTATTTACACGTATTTGTTTTTATAACATTTGTACGAAGAGAATGACTCTTGCTAAGGCAATGCACTCTGGCAGAACGTTATAGACTAGAAGAGAACGATAGTTGCGACCATTTGCATGGAATTCGTTTTTTTATACTCTTCACAAAAATTTTAAGGGTATATACATATAAGTTTGTGATTTCGTTTGTAATTTCTACAATTTTCATTTCCGACCCTATAAAATATAAATACCATTAAAAACCATTAAACTTAGAAACTTTTATCTTTCACCATTCTATTACTCCACCGATTCATAGGTTTGCTACTGAAATTCAGTAAAATTGGTTCACCGTATAGCTGAGAACCGATTGTTTGTTATTTACCCAAGATATAGGCTAAACAGATTTTTAATGAAAATGTCACGTAAGCGAACTTTAACCACGTTTTTTGCTTAAAAGCAGTTCTGGTTATAAATGGAGGTTACTCAAATACAGAAAAGGAAAATTTCCTGTATCGGTCTATATATACCCGATATAAAGGGCTGATAAAAATATAAAGATTATTTTCAATTTCATCAATAACTAGCTTGTCCTCTTCAAAGTAATCCTCCACAGATATACATAATACACTTATGCCAGCGTTTTTTCCAATCCTCGAAACACTTCTGAAACGCGCTTTTTGGTATTGCCAACAACTCCTGATTTGATTTTTCTTTATCTACTCAATCGTAGCAAAACGCTTTTCTTTCAGTCGTCTTCAGTTTTGAGAAGAAGAAAAAGTCAGCGGGGCCAATTCCGGTGAATACGGTGCCTGAGGCATGATAACGGTTTTGTTTTTGACCAAAAACTCACGCACAAGCATTGATGTGTGACAGGTGTGTTGTCATGGTGCAAAATTCATAATTGTTTTTTTTTTCACAATTCTGTGCGTTTCTGACGAATTGCTTCGCGCAAACGGCGCATAACTTCGAAATAGTATTCCTCTTTGACCGTACCACCTAGTGGCAGTCGAAGAGCGGAACTTGACGTGTTTTTTTCGTTCAGGAGCTGTTGAACATCTTGGCTCTTCTGGATGCTTCCATTGGAATGATTCGGCTTTCGTTTCAATGTCATAGCCATACGAGTACATCCATGATTCTTCACCGGTTATGGCCTTTTTGAGGAAAGTTGACGATGTTCAACAGCTCCTGAGCGATGTCCATTCGACGTTGTTTTTGCTTTAGTAAATTTAGTAAAAAATCGAAGAGCACACCAAAACACGACTCACGTTTTTATCTGTCAAAAACAAACTGACAATCCGAAATGGTTGATATTGCCAACATATAGCAGACATGTGTACAACATAACAGAAAAAAATGTGAAAATCGAACATAAGTATCTCACGAAATTTGAAAATAACGGTTATTTTTTAATCAGACCATCTATAGTCCTTTGAATTGATATTGATCCAGCTGAAGCTAACGAGGGGTAGGGATAAATTTAGCACGCAGCAACCAAAACTCTGAATTTATGCACAATATATTTTTACCTTTTGGTGGGCGAAAGGAGAAGGGAAATATCTCTTTCTCCTACACAAAATCGAACTAGTTGGCACACAAACCGTTGAACGTCTGTTTGTTGATGTTGAGTGTACAGGAAAATCATCTCTACGAGTATGCGCCGAAAATTTCCTTCATGAAAAGCAGTTTGCTAGTTCGAAGGGTGTCATATAAAGCCTCTTGCTGTCCAAACTACACAATCAGACGACTAATTATGGCTTCTATTAGTCTTGTTGTTTTCTTACGAGTAAAGAAGTTTTTAAGCGGCTAGGCTACCATGTGGTACGTGTATACATGTACGAGTAAATAAATTTTGTAACATGATTTTTCATATGTTTTTTATAGTTCGTAAAGAAAGCTTGAGGAATTTATTGTCGTAAAATCATTTAATAGGGAACTAAATAACAAACTAAGCTAATTCAGCGATACACCAAAATTATTCAGGGATTCTCATGTACCAATTCTGTTTTGTTGAAGTCCGCAGAGCACGCATATACCTTTAGTTTTTTAGGTCACTTCTTAAAATGCTGTTATACCGGTAACTGTAAATGTAAATGCGTTTTTTAGATTTTCAAATTGAAAGAGCTTATCTTTTTTTCCCCCAACGGATTTCAATAAATTTTTCTTTGGTTTGAAGGATATGATATCGTCTTTTAAACAAGGTATAATTATCAGTCCAGTTAATAAATGGCTAAGTTATATTAGTTAAAGTGTGAAAAACACATTTTTCAAATAAAGAAATATTTTTTTGTTCAGGCTCTAATTTGCTTTCGAGATACCAAGCAGTATTTATATTTACTAAAAGAACACTAAATTAGATTTCCGAAATGGCTAATTACAATAAAATCGGTTTCAAAATAAAGGACTTATGTCATGTTTTGTGTTATAACTTTTTGATTTTTTATTTATTACATGTTTCCGTGTTTTATAATTTGAAAATCGAAAAAACCTTTTTTACGCTACATTTACCATTATAAAAGCTTACGGTTTAAACACAGTACTATAAAACAAACACATAGACTAGTAAATGTCACAAGAAAGACTTTTGGGTACAAGAAGTAGTGCTCAGCTCTATTCATTGACGTTTCCCAAGCCTTTGATAAAGTGTGGCACTCACAAGCTTCTGAAAAGCTATTTATGTGGCGGAAAATTTGTTATCAGAGAAAGCGATTTTTTAAGCCCAAATCAACCAATCGAGGCAGGAGTTCCCCAAAGTAGCATATTAGGACCTACTTTATATTTGATTTACGCCTCTGACATGCCAACGAGATTCAGAATCCACACTTCAACTTTTGCAGATGGACACAGCATTGTGCAGGATTCATGTAAACCATCAATTAGCTTCACGAAATTTACAGGAATATATTTCGATATTAGAGAAATGGCTAAAACTTTGGAATATCAAAGTTGATAGACACAAATGTACTCACGTTACATTCACACTGCGTAAGCAAACATGTTCGGCTAACCAAATTAACAATACAACTATTCCGCAGCATAATGATATGGTATTTACCTCGGCCGTAGGCTAACGTGGAAGCCTCACATTGATGCGAAAGTTACTCAGTTAAAGTTAAAAGCAGCGCAACTAAATTGGCTTATGGAACTCACGAAATCACAAGGATCTGTGTGTACCGTTAATAAAAGACGAATTTTCAAATTATGCGACAAGTTATACTTCACCCAAACTCTCTTTGGTTGAGAAGAAGGGAAACCCTTGCCACCATCAGAGCGTTAAGTACTCGTAGGTGATTTTATCGATATACGAGTAATTGACTCAAATAAAATTTCTTGTCTAGCATTGGCTGGACTTAGTTAATTTTTTTTATTTAGTACTAAGATTTGAAAACTTATTGTTATTTCACGTTGTGAAGATTCAATAAATAAATAAAAGCTAAAAAAGATATATTTATATTCGATCTAATTGATTGAACACTCGTCTTGTTCAATAGTTTGATTGCGTTAGTGAAAAAATCATAGAAAATTAAAACTTGAGAGCAGTGTGTCCATTTTAGCATTTTCGTTGCTAGATTTAGCACTTCTTTTGTTGATTTAGCAGCATTATTTACGATTTAGTACTTAGCACTTTCCAATTGTTCATTTGGACCAGTACTCACATACATACATATACAGTGCATTGTACTGGAACTAGGAAAATAGGTTATGAGGAGGAAGAAAGAGAAAGTAGTGTTTGTGGAGGTTTAACTTGAACAATAACAACACAAAAGACCAAAACAAACTCTATTACAGTATTTAATATGTTAGAATTAGGGATGAAACGATACCACTAGGGTGTCGATACTTATACTTGATACGGTATCGATTGCAAAAAACCGATACCTACTCAGTATCGCAGAAAAACCACCGATCAATTTCTTCATATGATTAGCGGCAAGAAAGAACATGAAGCCACAAATCAACATCTTCGTTATGGACTCAGTATCGCAGAAAAACCACCGATCAATTTCTTCATATGATTAGCGGCAAGAAAGAACATGAAGCCACAAATCAACATCTTCGTTATGGACTTTCTGATCCTCTGGCTGATATTGAAGTATCTTGATTGGGATCCCGGAAGCGATAATTTTTAAAACGCGGAAATTCTATCATAACATTTCTTCTGCTCCGTTCATGCAATAGTTTGCTTTGTAGCTGTTTGACAATCAATGGACAAAGGAACACTTTGTAACTTCGATATAAGGCAATTTATCATTGGTATAATTTTGAACAAGGCTACATAATTCTGGTCTGAAGATTCCTTAGTCACAAATTCGTATGGCTTTAGCAACTGGATTATTTGTTTTAGTATCTTAAGATCGTAAACGTAATTTTATCCTAGTTTTTTTTTTATAAAATACAACCATTCACCCGAATTTGGCGATTCCATTTGCTCGGATTTATTTTATTTATAAAAACTTTGAGAGCAAATAAAATTATGGTACAAATGGTGTTCAGTTCAGTTTTTTTGTTTGTCAATGAGAAATAGTATTTCTAACCGATACGAGTATTTTTTCTGATACCTACTTGGTACTCAGCAGTAAAGCATCGATACTAAAAGTACTTGGTACCGAGCATTTACTTGTATTTACTCGTATCGTTTCATCCCTCGTTGGAATTAAATTAGTTAAAACTGATCAGTGCCCAGTGCATATACCTTCGACACTGGTCAGATTAGCAAAATTTAGCCCAACACCTTCCACACTATAAAGTAACGAAGTACATTCAAAAGAAATTAATAACGAACATATAAAGAAAGTACGGAAAATCGTGAAAAAGAGAGAAAAAATAAAAACGTCTACACAGCTTGCTACCTCTCCGGCGTAATTTGGTTTTATACGAAATTAATAATGAATTTTCGTTATTTATATTAAATACAATAATATTTACAATATTTATTACAAATATCTTTTATACTCTTGCCTTTAATGTTGCAACGTAATAACCTAAATCTTCCAACTAAAAATGTTAAAAAATGTTAAAACAAATGTTGATAATAGATGTGTTTCTTTACTCTACTTTGGGATCCCGCGGGATCCCAATTTGCATGAAAAGCGGTCATGTACTTTAAAATTGGGCAAGTTAGAGCGATTTTGAGAGAATAATATGTTTCCTCTTCTTGCACGAAATAGCCCGTACTTTTTCTTCGGGCTAGTTTGGGCAATTAGTTAATCAATCAAATGAACAATAACAAAGTTCATTTGAATCAAATCAAATGAAAAAATACAAATCATTTCAGTATTTTTATATAAATAATAAATAAAAAGGATGATGCAAAAGACTTTAATAGCCCAAAAGTGTCACAGTATGTTTTCGCAAAACTAACTGCCAATTTTTGCTGCCACATCAAATTTTATCTGTATTGGAGAGAAACTTATGCATTCTCTCTTTTGCGCGAAACTTGCAAGGAAGTAAAGAAACAAACCTAATGTTAAACTTGAAAATATTTATAAACATAACTTACGAGTTTACACATGCCACTCACTGTTAGTTCGAAAAACTCAATACATTAACAACTAATGCACTCGCATTATTCGCAATGGCAGCGTCAGTGGCAGCAAATTTTGTATGCGAGTGAAACTTTGGCATTTGCATGCCACTAAAAGTCAAAATGTTAAACAATGTTACCCTGCCAAGAATTTAATGCAAATTAAATAGATTATAGCAAAATGTGATTATAAATTTTGGCTTTTCATATGGATTATTAATATTATTCTTTGAAATACGTATAAAAAGACTATTAATCAAAATAAATTTCCCCTAAAAGTGCGTTCATTTGGTAAACTTGGTAGCTCTGTTTTGTAAAAAGAAGATAAATTTAAAATTGAGTCAAGATTTTGAGAAGTGAACAAAGTGTTAAAAGTCTACGTTTGGACGACATCTTAAAAATGAAATTGCAATGGCATGTAGTGTTGGGCAAACTCTTCCTTTGTGTGAATCTTTCATTCTCTTTCAGAACGGTTAAGTGAATTAATTCATTATTTTCTTTCATCTTCCTGCCTGCCAAACATTTCAGAATGAACGAAACTGTTTCAATTATGTGTGTCTGGTGCCAGCATCACGAATTATTTAAAGTAGCTACGGCATTATTTGTTTGTATCACAATTTGTTTAAATGCAATATAGATATATATATATATATATATATATATATATATATATATGTATATATATATATATATATATATATATATATATATATATATATATATATATATATATATATATATATATATATATATATATATATATATATATATATATATATATATATATATATATATATATATATATATATATATATATATATATATATCAGAAAGTGAAGTATGAAAATAAAAGAAATTAAAATTTTATGCCGCTCCGCACTGCGGATCTTGATCAGTGGTACTACAAAAAGACTCAAAACGGAAAATACTGGTCAGAAATTACAACATTTTTTGGAAGAGGATAGTAAGCTAAAGCTGAAACAAAATGATAAGTTGGACGAGCTATTAAAAATAGAAAAAGAAAACGCAAGCAGCTTACGGTGGGTGTACAGAGCGATAGAAAAAGGACACGAGACTATCGCCAATGCAGTTGCTAGACTAAAAAATGAATTGTTGCAGGTCAATAGGGGAATTTTGAAAGCAATGAACGAGAAAAACGAAATAAATAAGAAGCAACTGAATCTCGATATACTGAAATTTGAATACGAAAAGACTAGAAAGTGCCTTAAGTTACTATATTTTAAGCTTTAAACTTACTGTGTACCTTTTAAATGACTGAATTTTGTGCTAATTTAGTTTTTGTTTTGTTATACATATATGAATTATATGCAACTTTTATTTTGTTTTTATAATTTTATGTATTTTGTTTTTTTTGTTTTTTTTTTTTTTTTTTTGGAAATTAAAACGAGTTAACAATTATGTCTCTGATTCGCTGACCTTCACTTCGTAGAGAGGAATTTAATGGTAACGCAACATCATCTTCACTTTCAAGTGATGATAAAGGTATGTCATCTTCATTGCTTTGCACGTTGTATTTTCTACATAAGTATGTTGTGAAGCACACAGCAAGCATTAATAATTTTCACAACTTTTTCAGGATGATAATGTAGAGTGCTCATTAAGCAGCGAAATCGGCTTTTTAGCACCCCTATTGTTCGCACCACAATATTACGAGCTGATGAGTAAGCCATATTAAATTTATATTCTTTTGAATTGTGCGGTGGATCTCTATAGGGTGTTAATCAAAAAGGCTCAATGCCATACCCACAATCGCACAATAATTTTGCTGTTTGCAAGCTGCAAGTGGCGGAATTTTAGAACGAAAAAGGTGCTCTTTGATTTTGTCTAGGACTGTACGAAAAGCGTCTTTGTTTAGCCTGTAGTATCCTATAACCTGGAAACCAGTTTTAAATATGAACGCACATTATGAAAAATATACTTACGCTGTTTCTGGCAGCTCAAGCGGATTGCTGAAATCTCGCAAAATTTTTCTTGTTATCTTTTCTGAGCACTCTTCCTCCAGCAGTAAATGTAAAGCAGCAATGCTCATTTTATATATTTATTTTATTAAAATAAAATTTTTACTAACCGAACTTTATATTTATTCCAAAAATTGTAATTAAAATTGTAAACAATTATATAAAAGTAAAAAACGGCTAATTCGAATATTGGTATTAATTGAATTCGAACATATCGAAACCGACTTGATTTCATGACACCAAATAAAATCAATATTGATTTTCAAAACCGAGAAATGTTAAAACCGACTTGGTTTCTATGACACCCCTGAAGGAGCCATTGTTTCGTTGGCTGTGTGACACCATCCTGGAATCACATATCGTCAAAGTCTATATTCTCAATTTCTGGAAACAAGAAGGTTGTTATTACCTACCATAGCGAACACAATTCACGGTAACTGCTTCACCGACTTCATTTTCCAAGAAGTGCGGCCCGATAATGCCGCCAGCCTATAAACCATATCAAACAGTCACTGTTTGTGGATGCTTTTGAACAACCACTCACGGAAATTCATTTGCTAAAATATGGAAATTCTGCTTGGTAACGAATACCATTTTAATTTGAACGCTTTACAGTACAAACTGAGTGGTGCTTTGTAGGCATGCAAGGTAAACACATGCATATATATATATATATATATATATATATATATATATATATATATATATATATATATATATATATATATATATATATATATATATATATATATATATATATATATATATATATATATATATATATATATATATATATATATATATATATATATATATATATATATATATATATATATATATATATATATATATATAAATATATCAGAAAGTGAAGTATGAAAATAAAAGAAATTAAAATTTTATGCCGCTCCGCACTGCGGTTTTTTATTTCAATTTCGTATGAAAAACCGACCGCAATAAATTGTCGTTACATTGTGTTCGGACTCTAAAGCTGCCTTGGGAAAAAGCCTAAAAATTCTAAAAGAAAAGATTGACAGAATGAACATTTCTATATGAAACAGAATAGTTCTTATATTCTATATTTTTGATTTACTGTCATACTAGTATATGTGTGAAGTAATTACTCAAAATTACTTTTTATTAATGGCCTTATTTATAAAAAATATTACACGTTTATTAAACTGTTATTTGACAAATTTCCTATAGAAATAACTGTTTAATAAACACACATTATTCTTTATGAATACGGATGTAATTCTTTCTGTTGGACTGCTAAAGGCAAATAACTTGACTGGACGGAGTCTGTTAGGACAGTCAGCTTATTATTATATTTTTAAGTTTATTAAACTTTGAATAAGATGTTTGAAAAAGAAATTACTTACGCAATTACCTACAAATATAAATAAATTCACCCATTTAAGCTGCTTACAAGCAGCTTAGTTTTTTTCTGCATTTGTTATTTACTTATATTTTTATAAAAAAAAAATGTTTAATTTCTTTATAATACAATAAATTCAGGAATTTGATGATATCAGAAAGTTATTCATAATTCACACAACGAAAGTCTTTAAGCCGATCTGATTGTTTTATAGAAAGCAGAGAAAGATTAACGAGTACAGATTTGCTAGTACTCGCAATTCGTTTTGCTTCATATTCGTATTAAACATATGCACGGTTGCACTCAAAGCACATATATTTTTGAAATTTCATATACTTGTATAAGTGAAACTGCAAATTTTTTTACTTCTTGGGCGAAAAAATTAATTGACGAATTAGGTGCGCGCTTGCGTATGCATGTGTTTACCTTGCATGCCTACAAAGCACCACTCAGTTTGTACTGTAAAGCGTTCAAATCAAAATGGTATTCGTTACCAAGCAGAATTTCCATATTTTAGCAAATGAATTTCCGTGAGTGGTTGTTCAAAAGCATCCACAAACAGTGACTGTTTGATATGGTTTATAGGCTGGCGGCATTATCGGGCCGCACTTCTTGGAAAATGAAGTCGGTGAAGCAGTTACCGTGAATTGTGTTCGCTATGGTAGGTAATAACAACCTTCTTGTTTCCAGAAATTGAGAATATAGACTTTGACGATATGTGATTCCAGGATGGTGTCACACAGCCAACGAAACAATGGCTCCTTCAGGGGTGTCATAGAAACCAAGTCGGTTTTAACATTTCTCGGTTTTGAAAATCAATATTGATTTTATTTGGTGTCATGAAATCAAGTCGGTTTCGATATGTTCGAATTCAATTAATACCAATATTCGAATTAGCCGTTTTTTACTTTTATATAATTGTTTACAATTTTAATTACAATTTTTGGAATAAATATAAAGTTCGGTTAGTAAAAATTTTATTTTAATAAAATAAATATATAAAATGAGCATTGCTGCTTTACATTTACTGCTGGAGGAAGAGTGCTCAGAAAAGATAACAAGAAAAATTTTGCGAGATTTCAGCAATCCGCTTGAGCTGCCAGAAACAGCGTAAGTATATTTTTCATAATGTGCGTTCATATTTAAAACTGGTTTCCAGGTTATAGGATACTACAGGCTAAACAAAGACGCTTTTCGTACAGTCCTAGACAAAATCAAAGAGCACCTTTTTCGTTCTAAAATTCCGCCACTTGCAGCTTGCAAACAGCAAAATTATTGTGCGATTGTGGGTATGGCATTGAGCCTTTTTGATTAACACCCTATAGAGATCCACCGCACAATTCAAAAGAATATAAATTTAATATGGCTTACTCATCAGCTCGTAATATTGTGGTGCGAACAATAGGGGTGCTAAAAAGCCGATTTCGCTGCTTAATGAGCACTCTACATTATCATCCTGAAAAAGTTGTGAAAATTATTAATGCTTGCTGTGTGCTTCACAACATACTTATGTAGAAAATACAACGTGCAAAGCAATGAAGATGACATACCTTTATCATCACATGAAAGTGAAGATGATGTTGCGTTACCATTAAATTCCTCTCTACGAAGTGAAGGTCAGCGAATCAGAGACATAATTGTTAACTCGTTTTAATTTCCAAAAAAAAAACAAAAAAAACAAAATACATAAAATTATAAAAACAAAATAAAAGTTGCATATATTTCATATATGTATAACAAAACAAAAACTAAATTAGCACAAAATTCAGTCATTTAAAAGGTACACAGTAAGTTTAAAGCTTAAAATATAGTAACTTAAGGCATTTTCTAGTCTTTTCGTATTCAAATTTCAGTATATCGAGATTCAGTTGCTTCTTATTTATTTCGTTTTTCTCGTTCATTGCTTTCAAAATTCCCCTATTGACCTGCAACAATTCATTTTTTAGTCTAGCAACTGCATTGGCGATAGTCTCGTGTCCTTTTTCTATCGCTCTGTACACCCACCGTAAGCTGCTTGCGTTTTCTTTTTCTATTTTTAATAGCTCGTCCAACTTATCATTTTGTTTCAGCTTTAGCTTACTATCCTCTTCCAAAAAATGTTGTAATTTCTGACCAGTATTTTCCGTTTTGAGTCTTTTTGTAGTACTACTGGTCAATAGTGAGGACAGTGGATGTTTTAACGGCGTTGATGGCAATTGTTCATCAATTGCGTCTTCGCTGAGGCCAAAAGCAGTACCAGGGGGATCTACAGATTGCTGAATGGTGTATATACGCAAAACTGTCCGCTGATGTTTAGAAAAAGGTCCTCCACCGGTTGCCCTGGCTTCAGATTTGTTTTGCGCAAGCTTTCTTTTGACTTCGCTTTTCCACTCAGTCCATATCTACAAAAAAGAAAAAGTTATAATTCAACAACAACATTATTGGCGAACGTTTTATTTACCTTTTTCCATCCATTTGTATCGTTATGTGGTGGCCCTGCGCTATTCAGGGACTCCGACGGTTCTTCCCATAGAGCATCTACGGTTGGCTTATCCCTCTTTGTAAAGCCCCTAGCAAGGTCTGGATATTTATCCATAAACTGCACGATTATTGCGGTTTGTGTTTTTTTATTTTTATGCTTTCCCCTACATGTGCAAACAAAAGTTGGAAGCATAAGTATGTAGTTATATATTTACTTTTTTAACATAAAATTCACTTACATTTGTGCAAATATATAGCTCTACCACAAAAACAAAAGCGCACAAATAAAAACTGTTAACTACTTGGTTTGTTTTCAATAGAAAAACCAATAACACTGGTTTCTGTGACACCTAAAACCAACACTATTTCTAGTTCGAACATAAAACCGACAATATTGGACTTTATCACATCAATTTTTTTTTTTTTCGTTTTCAAAATCAATTCCAATAATATTGGTTTCTATGAAACCCCTGATTAACTACATTGAACCTGAATTATGTCTGCGAGTCAGCGAAAATATGAACCATCGAATAGACGTATGCCATCGAACCTGTGGTGGGCTTTTGGAAAATATTTTTTTTACAAAATATCACCGGAATAAGTAGTAAGTAGGAATAAGTAGTTTTGTTTTCTTTCATCTTATAAATACATACTTTTTTCACTGTCGTCCGTTTTTTTAATATGTTCATTGTATTGCATTTGTATTTGTTATACAGTTGCAAATAAATTTGCAAGGTCGGAGTAACGAAGACTTTATGCCCACGATGGTATTAACAGTAATCTGAGGCGACGCTGTGACTGACTATTATTCTGTAATGCATTACTTTGTAATATGAGAGGTGTTGGACTAATTTTTGTTAGTCTGATCAGTGTCGCAGATATATACGAGTACACTGTGCACTGGGTACACTGGGCACTCATCAGTTTTAACTAATTTAATTTCCACACTTCAAATGCCGTGATAACATTTGTTTTGGTCTTTCCGCATTGTTATTTATACGCACAAATCAAACGTCCACAAATACTGCTCCCTCTTTCCTCTTCCTCGTATTCTATTTTCCTAGTTATCCTGAATACTGGTCCAATATAAAAAAAATATTTTGTTTCATAATTGACATATCGACATGGTATATCAGCAAATTGGAACTTCAGCTAAACCCTCTTACACGAAACATACTTAATTTTAGTGGTCACACTCGGTTGAGAAGAAGGGATACCGTTGCCACCATCAGAGCGTTAAGTAGGTGATTTTACCTATATAATATGCGCATAATAAAACTTTTTGTCTAGCATTGGCTGCACTTAGTTAATTTATTGTATTTAGTAATAAGATTTGAATACTTATTGTTAGTTCACATTGTAAAAGATTCAATAAATAAATAAAAGGTAAAAAAAAAAAAATAATTGACATAATTGTCACATATCCTTCTATCGTAATAAAAAATAGGAAGATAACTATTTGAAAACCGTTTGTTTTATATAGAATTGCCATCGTATGCTTTGGTTGGACCACATGCTATATATATATGTATATATATATATGATTCAAAACTTTCCATAGTTTGTGAACAAAATGTTGCCTCTTAATTTCCTTGCTTTTTGTTTGGCTGTCATTTTAACCGACTTTTGATTAAAAGTCCATTAAATATTTGTTAATATTAAGATGTTTATTAATACATGTTATCTGCGATAAAGGGGCTTTTTATATCTTCTTCCAGCAGATGGGATTGGAATAATTTACATTTATAAGGAAAAAACAACGATTTGAGTACTGTTTTTATTCATATTAAACTCATGACTGATATTTTAATCATTATGCAAATATAAAAAAGGGCAACAATTTTTATTCAGGCATTTATGGTTTGTTTTTAAAAACCTACCATTCTCGTAGAGAACGCAAATAATTTCTGAATACTTGGCAAAAAGTTGTAAAATAATGTCGTTATCTTTGATAGTAAATTTAAACTTCTCGTTAATATTTTGCCTAAATTTATTGGACCTCAAATTTTCTATCTGTTGTTAGAAAAGTGTTAAATAGTTTTGTTGTATTATTAACCAAAAGTACGTAATTCCAAACTTTGCTCTGTTGTTGGAAAGATAAAAAAATATCATAAAATGAATTATCTAATTGCTTTTCATGAGCACCAGCACACTTAAGCTTTAACAATATATGTAAATTAATTTATGTATTTTATTTTGTTATCTTTATTTGAATAACTGTTTTGATGTTCTGACACGAAGCAAAAAGTTCATCACGTGCTGTCAGCAGATGAAAAACATTTCTTTCATTTGCTGTTTTTTTTTTTTTTTTGAACAATTCACTGTGCTTTTGAATAAACAGATCGAGTTTTAGTTACCTCCTCACTGAATTAAAAAAACACTGCACTTCAATACCACCCCTAATTTATGAGATCAGAGAAATATACATTTGCACATATGTATAAGGAGTTTTTACAGAGGTATAGAAGTTTGAAATAGAATAAAACGGAGGTGAAGTTTTTAAATTGACATGAACTTCATTTTACTTGAAAGATAACGGCAAATTTTTGATGAGTTTTTTTCGAAATTTGTCGCCGAATATCAGTAATAATGCGGCCAATGTTGTCTTCCAAGTGCTTAGTATAGAATACTCGAAAGCCGGTTTTAGAAAAACGTCGAATAGTCGATCACCCTAGTAAGTATAAGTTGAGTTTTTTGAAGTTATTTCTTCATTAAAAAAAAAGAATAAAATTCTTTTTTTTTTTTTTTTTATTTTTTTATTTATTTTTTCTTTATTTAATTAAACCTTTTTGGTTGACAATTACTTAAGAACTAACTTAAAATAAATTCCTAAGTATTAATTAAACTTGCTGTAGGTGGTGATCACGTCATATGAATTTTGCTGACCTGGTGGAGTGTGCAGGAAGTCGTTTGATTTTTGTTTAATTTCATAAATGTTGCACAATTTGCTTTCACACGTCTCTCTTTAGCTTTAATTTAAAAGTGCTGAATGGGTTTATGTTACAGTGTATGTATGTCTGTTTGTAATATTGCATTAGCTTTTGCAATATTAACTCCTCCCTTCTCAAATGCTAACGTACCCGTTGGCAGAAACTTGGCTTCGGGCATCGACCTTCTTTTCAGGTTCATTTTCTTGTTAATTTTCCATGATGCATATGCGAGTGCAACAATAAGGGTGACAAATGCAGCTAAAGTGATTGAGTTGAGTGTTAATCCAATTTTGTTGTTTGTGTCAATTTTGGAAATTCTTTTCCTATTAGTGATCTCGAGTTCTTTAATCATTTCCAAAGAGAGAACTTCTTCTAATTCATCATTCTTTGATTTTTGCTGAAAAACGGCTGGCAACGGCTCAAAATATATTTCTTCGCGTATGTAAAAAATTTTATTTTCAATCTTAATTGTAGAGTTATGGTGTTTTATGATAAAAGTTCCAGTCAGTGTGAATTGTTGTCCATCTATCTCTATCGTGCCATTGAAGTTGTTGAGTAATAGTATACCAGGATAAATTTCTTCCGTATCCGATATGTGATCAGCATTAGTTCGTGAACAATTAGATGATTGGCTTCTTACAAGTTTACTTATACAATGATTATCGCTTAATTCTACTAAGTTATTCTTGTTACAAATGGCTTTTCTATTATATTCTTTACATTTAGATTTTATTCCAAAAATTTTCTTTTTACAATTCAGAATTTTGTCATATTGGATTTTATTGATTCTATTGTTTAATTTTACAGGTTTAAGTGTAAGTATTTCACATTCTTCTTTTTCAGTTGTAGGCAAGCTAAGAATATAAATTATCATAGAACCATTTGCGGCTATGCTTACGTCTGTAAATTCTAGTTCCTCTTCAACATTTATGTATGGTATGCCTTCATGTCTAACAATTTTTTCTATGGTTTCAATTTCAATACTTGACAAAATAAATGAATTAACTACACTGGATTTTGCCCAATGTAAAGCATATTCGATATTTAATAGTTCTTCTTTTATAAGTTGTATTTTATATTTTATCTTAAGACTAATTTCTAGCTTATTGTCTACATTAATAATTTTCATAATTTGGTTACTTTTTTCGGTTTGTTCATTTAATTTCTGTATCAATTGTTTATTTATAATTATCTGATTGTTATTATTTTCATTTAATGTTTCCAAATTTTCATTTATGATTTCTAGGTCACGGTGGTCGGGGTTTCCTGCGACCCATTTCCACGCTGAGCCTATAAAGTCAAGAGAACGTTTTCCTCTTGCTTTAGGAGAAATTTTTGCAATAAGAGTCCGAACTTGAGATACTTCGTGTATTAGGAGAGGATATAATTGATGTTCTGCATTAAGGTTATTTCTAATAGTATTTTCTATTTCAGAAGTTAATTTTGCATATTCTTCCAAATTTATTACATGAATTATCTTAAAAGATCCTTCTTGAACTCTTGCAGTGTCGTCTTTTAGAGTGATAAGTTGCGAATTCGTGTAATCGAATATTTGAAATTCCGCATGCACTAGGTGCATGGTAAGTCTGCAAAATTAGCATAGAATTTTTTTATTATATGTCTAGGTAAAGCTTTTAATTCTTAATAACAATAATAAAGATTAATTTATATTTTAATGTTGCGGGTTTTTTTTTTTTTTTTTTTTTTTTTTTTTTTTTTTTTTTTTTTTTTTTTTTTTTAAATTAATATTTTTTATAAATCATATTTTCTTTCAAAGTAGTGAGTTTTACAATTTTATAATACTTAAATTTAAAATCGTATGCCTATGGCATATTATTCGATTGTTCTTTTCTTGATTTACAATTTTTCTCTTACTAAATGAAGGTATCGTACGCCTATGGCATATTGCTCGATCCTTTTACAAGCTTTATCATTACTTAGCAAATAATTAATTCACATATTTTGTTTTGTTTGATTCGTTATCATTTTTTTACATTTAGTTTTTAATTTTTTCTTAATTCTATTTAAATTATACATATCTTTCATAAATGTTGTAAAAATATTGTTAAGCTTTACGATATTGTTTTCATTTTATACGAGTTTATATTAAAATTTATTTTAACTTCTAATGTGTGACTTATGAACTATCCTTCCTGATTCTGTCAGTATTGTGTTTCCTCTATCTTCTTTTACTGTCTCTTCTTTATATCTAGGCGTTAGCTTATTTCCTATTCTCTTATTGTTTCTTACAAATATTTTATCGTTTGCGTTGTACGAACGAAAAGGTATCCTTTTCTTATTATGAAATTCTAAGTCTTTGTTTTGTTTTTCTACGAGTCTATTAACGCTGTCCTGTCGGTCTTTTTCGATTTGTTCTGGGTCTGTACTAACTGTTCGTCCAAAAAATGCTTCAACTGGTTTTTTCTTGATCGTCGAGTGAATAGAGAAGTTGTATTTGTAAAGGGATCTAAGTAGTAAGTCTTCAAAATTCCTATGTGTTTTTTCGGTTTTAATGCATCGCATTATTTCAGAAAGAGTGGAGTGAAACCGCTCTATTTGTCCATTTATTGTACTCGTATAGGGTGGTGTCTTGAATATTTCTATTCCATATTGATTTTCAAGCATAAATACTATAGGTGCTGAACTAAGAGACTTTTCGTTATCTATAACGATTTTCTTCGGGATTCCAAAAGAAATGAGCAACTCTTGAAGGGGTAATTTTATATCTTCGGTTGACCGTGATTTAACTAATTTCACTAAGGCATATTTCGAAAGCTTATCAATGGCGGTTAAAATGATTTTATTGTTTGTGTGGTAAATGTCAATGTGAACAATATGTCCGGGATATTCAGGGATAGGAGAAGGTTTCAAAATTGGAGAAGTAGGGTGTCTTTCGTATTTATTTTCCTTGCATATTTTGCATTGTTTTACAATAGCTGTGATCTTTGCACTCATATGAGGAAAGTAAAATTTATCTAGCAATTGGATTTTGTTCTCGACTGCGTTCCTATGAGCTCTATTATGTTCTTTTATAATTTCTGTTTCCTGGTCTGCCTCTTGAGTGAGATTTTCTACTTGTTTCCTAGTGTAACGTGTTCTGTATTGGGCAAAGTGTTGTGGATATATATTTTGTATTTTACCTAAAATATGATCTTCTGTGAAAATACCATTTGTCACAGAAGGATTTAAATATCGTTTTAAAATGTTTACTAAGTTTTCCTCATTAAAATCTGGTTCTATTATGATATGCTTATGGTAGGTGGGAAAAATAATTTTGAACTGGTACGAGGCTACATCGCCAGTAGAAAGAAACAACTGGTTCTTAAAAACATTTATTGGGGAATCTGTATAGGGAATAAGATTATGCGAAGAACTTCCATCACTGTGCATCGTTGGTGTAAGAGAATTGATTTGATTATTTGGAGTTCTAGATAATGTGTCTGCTACTACGTTTGATTTTCCAGGTTTGTATTTGAGTACATAATTATACTCCTCTAAAATTGCTTTCCATCTCTTGAGCTTGCTGTTGTTATTTTTATTACTTAATGCATACGTTAAAGGTTGATGATCTGTGAATATTTTTACGGCAACAGGTCCATACAAATAACTTCGCAATGTTTTCAGAGCCCAAACGATAGCTAACATCTCCTTTTCGTTGGTGGCATAATTTTCTTCTGCTTTCGAGAGAGTCCGTGATATAAATATTATTGGTTTGTCATCCTGCTCCAAAACTGCGCCTATAGCGTAATTGGATGCATCTGTAGTAAGACTAAATTCTTTGCTAAAATCAGGATACTGTAGCATTACCTCGTTAGAAGCGAGAGTAGTTTTAATTTTATTAAAGGCTTCTATTGCATCATTATCTAACGTTATTTCTTTTTTTGCTGACAAACGTTTGGACATTCGTCCTTCCTCCCCTCTCAAAATTAGGGTTAGTGGTTTCGCTAACCTGGCATAGTCCTGAATGAAGCGCCTGTAAAATCCAGACATTCCTAGGAACGATCTGAGATCCTTAAGGGTCTTTGGTATAGGAATCTTTTCTATCGCTTCAACTTTTAATGGGTTTGCTTTTATTCCATTGGGTGTTACAACAAATCCTAAAAATTCAACTTCATCGGCAAAAAACTTGCATTTGTCTAATTGAACTTTCATATTCGCCTGTTCTAAAGTGTTAAAAATAGTCTCTAAATGTTTAGTATGATCCTGTTCTGTTTGACTAAAGATGATTATGTCATCAATGTATACGAAACAAATTTTACCAATGTGCATTCTTAAGATGTCATCTAAAGCACGTTGAAAAATGGAAGGGGCATTTTTAAGGCCAAATGGAAGACGAGTAAATTCGTACTTACCATTATTGACAGAAAATGCTGTCTTTTCGATGTCTTTTTCTTTTAAAGGAATTTGGTGGAAACCGCTTTTAAGATCTATGACAGAAAAAAATTTGTTTCGTCCTAATTGCGAAAGAACTTCGTTGATTTCGGGGATTGGGTAACGGTCGGCGATAGTAACAGCGTTTAACTTTCTGTAATCAATAACTAATCTGTATTGCTTGTTTCCCTCTGAATCTGGTTTTTTATTTACAATCCAAACGGGCGAATTGTAAGGGGAACGTGATGGTCGGATAATCCCATCTTTAAGGAGTTTATTTATCTGGTCTTCGACTTCGTTTTTGAGCGACATGGGGTATGGGTAATATTTTGTATAGACTGGGGATTCCGTTGTTGTTCGAATCTCACCTGTAACTCTCGTAGTAAATGTTAATCTTTTGTCAGGTTCTGCAAATAATTTTGAAAATTTTCCTAATAATGATTTAATAACGGTTTGCTGTTTAAGGGTAAGATGGTCTGTTTTTACTTCTATACTATTTACTGATTTTGCTATTTGCTGTTTAATAGGTATTTTAATTTTATCTTTAATTATCATTAGGTCATCTGAAGTGTAAATAACTGCTTTAAGTTGTTTTAAGCTGTCGTTGCCAATAATAGCATCAAATGATTTAAGTGTTGGTAGTATAAAAAATTTAAGTTTTTCGTTCTTGAGATTAAAAAGATAAAGTTCTATGTGCTGAGATATTTCAATTTTTCCTCCTACTGAATCTGCGAAAAAAATATTTTCGTTTTGTTTAGGGTTTTTTGCTAGTGAAGGTTGAATATAGTTTTTATTTGATCCGGTGTCGATAAGAAATTTTAATATTTTTCCATCGCTTCTTTTACATTCGAAATACGGAAGCGATGAATTTGTTAACCTAAAAAATGAACATCTGCAAATTGATTTTGATTTTCGCTTGGATAATTCTGTTCCTGTTGTTCATAGTTATTATAATATTCCTGCCAATTCTCCTCATTCAGATTTTCGGGCATATTTGAGTTATAATGTTCCATATTATTTGTGAAGTTTTCAGCCTGGGAAATGTGGTTAACTCTTTGGAGTTTGTTTGGAATATTACGAGAAAATTGGTTTGATGGCGGTGGTGCACGCTTTCCTGCAAATGTGTTATAATTTGGTCTGTTCATATAATTGACATTACGCGTTTGTTGGGAACTGTCGACTTCCATAGGTATAGGTTTGGGTAATGGTTTAGGAGCATAAGGTCTTTGTGGTTGAAAATTTTGATATTGTGGAAAATGGTTGAAATTTTGTGGAAAAGCGTTGTTGAGTGAAGGGATGTTTGCTTGATTATTTATGGGTCTGTTATAAGAAAAAGGTCTAAACTGTTGAGGAATAAATGCTGTTTGTGCAAAGAAAGGTGGTTTTCTTTGCATTTGCTGCGGTGTATGCATTGGTGGTGGTTGGAATTTTCTATTTTTATTCTGGTTGTACGCGTATTGTGTCCTGTATCCCTGGTTTTCAAGTTTAAGACATAAATGTAAGGCCTGAGGTAAATCAGATGGTTCTTTCATGCCTAATAACTTTGGGAAGTCACCATTAAGTCCCTTAACAAATGTGTCTAATGCTTTGTTTCTGTAAGTCTGTGTCAAAAGGTTAAGAGCTTCCTGTCCCATGGTAAGGCTTGATAATTTGTTTAATATTAAAGAAAGGTGGTTGTATACCTCTTGGTAAAATTCGGGTATGGATTTCCTTCCTTGCACCAATGATGCAAGTTGGCATTCCAATGTCGTTATGTCGCGTCTGTCTGCGAAGTGGAGATTGAGGCAATAGATTATTGCTTTCCAGTCTAATGGAACGTTATAGGATTCTAAAATCACGTCGGCATTTCCTGTAATTTTATTTCTAATACTACTTAGAATCCCAAAATACTTTGGTGTTCCTTTCGTATTTTCATAAATTTTGAGGACGCGTTCTATGCTTTTCCTCCACGAACTAAATTCTGAAGGATTTCCGGAAAAATCCCTTAAACTACGAACAATGTCCGGTATTTTGTCTAAGTCATTAATTTGTCCCTGGTGTTCCGGTCTTATTGTCTCGTCTGTCGCGGTAACGAGTATGCTGTCCGGGTTATTTAGAGCTAAGTTCTCCTGAACAACCCTGTTTACTATATTGCTTATTAGCCTTTCTAAATCAGGTGCTGCTACTGGCTGTGATGAATTAGTGGACTGATTCTGTGCGCTAGAGCTACCAGGATTTTCTAAAATGCTAGGTCTAATGAGATTATTTGGATTAGACATATTTAAAAATTTTCTTAATTTTAAAATCGCCTTAAATTTTTACTATTTATTTACTTCAAAACCTCCTTAAATTTTACTTTTTCCTTATTTTAAAACCTCTTTAGATTTTTATTTTCTGTTTTCTCGTTGAAAATAAAAATTTCACTGTTAAAAAATTAAAATTACTAATTTTTTAATTATATTAGGGCAATTTGTGAATTAATATTTTTCTTTTTTAATTAGATATTTAAATTAAAATTTATTTTAAAGAATTTCTAAATTTTTTGTGTTTTTTTTTTTTTTTTATATTCACTCGAAAAACGATGAATTAAGTTAATATTCTTTTGTTTTAATTAAATATTTGATATTGCTTATTAGCTTTGGATTTATTTTTAAAACTTTCTTATTTTTCTTTTTAAATTTAATTTTATATTTCACTTTTATAATTAACCATTTAAAACTTTTACTTAAATATAAAGCTTACATAAAAAATATTGTAATAACCATCCCACGGCGCTGGAGAATCATCCTTTTTGCTGTCTGCTACTGAGGGTCCCGCGATGCGCACTCTGCGTGGGTGTGCGTTTCGTCCTCTTTGGGCTTTAACGCTGATTGTAGTCACTGCCTGTTACTTCCTATCGCACTGCTTAAGGGCTTTTATTAAGGACTTTTCCCTTTTTTTTGAAAATGATAAACCACGTATGCTTCTTAAGGATCTTATGGTTTTTCACTCACACTTTACTTTTTTATTTCACAAAAAAAAGTCCTTCGGAACGTAACGCGGTAGCGACCCTTTATTGTTGGGCGCCAGTTGAGTTTTTTGAAGTTATTTCTTCATTAAAAAAAAAGAATAAAATTCTTTTTTTTTTTTTTTTTATTTTTTTATTTATTTTTTCTTTATTTAATTAAACCTTTTTGGTTGACAATTACTTAAGAACTAACTTAAAATAAATTCCTAAGTATTAATTAAACTTGCTGTAGGTGGTGATCACGTCATATGAATTTTGCTGACCTGGTGGAGTGTGCAGGAAGTCGTTTGATTTTTGTTTAATTTCATAAATGTTGCACAATTTGCTTTCACACGTCTCTCTTTAGCTTTAATTTAAAAGTGCTGAATGGGTTTATGTTACAGTGTATGTATGTCTGTTTGTAATATTGCATTAGCTTTTGCAATATTAACTTATATAAGAGTACATACATACATGTTTCAGATTACATCTTGTACGTGCCATTCCTGCCGGTCACATGACAAATCATATTTACATACATTCATGTTTTTTTTATATGTTGGTACCGGAACTCGAAAAATAGGTTATGAGGAGGGGAAAGAAGGAGTAGTGTTTGTGAATATTTGACTTGAACTTTCCATTGTTAAAACATACAGGAAACACGCTTGCAGGCAACTTATTCCACAGTCGAAAAACGAATTCTCTCTGTAATGCGTAGTACGATTCTCTGGGCAATCGATCATAAATGGATGAGCTTTAGACATCTTGCAGTGTTCAGTTGCAGCTGAGGTCCAAGATCTTCAAACATCGATGGTAGTTGTATATTTAAACGACTAAATTCTTTATGCCCAGGTTTTGAAGTGATATGGGCTAATTCCCTCTTCCCCATCTCAACCATGTCGCGCACATGTAACTACTTATACAAAGTCCGAATAAGCATAATTGTTAGCAGTGACACTATACATCCTGTGGTAATGAAATACATGGCTTTGCCAGTCCACCATCTCCCAGTACACATATCGCTGCGAAAACAAGATCTTGATAGGAGCAAGCTTTGCATACCGGCTGCCGCTTAAATTGGTATTACATATTCATATTTTCTCTTAGCTTCTTAAGATCATAATGTTTTTCCCACATGGCATCATCTTATACAAGCTCAGCTGATTTCGTATGGCTTTTGAATCTTTATCAACTCTTAATATTTTTCTGTGATATGTATTTACTTTATTAATTTTGCTTTCGATTTTACTTTATTTTTGACAACTACTTAATGGAAATATTCCAATATAAACGCAACTAGTGTTGCCTGTTTTCACTTAGAAATACAGAAACGCTGTTTTGTCACTAATCGAGAAACGATGGAATTTTTTGTTGCAGAGTTCTCGATGTGAGAATTTCTCACTAGAATTACAGCAATGAGCTACTGTTTAGTTTCAAAATGATTTTCAATGTTTTTCATGTATTGGAAATCGATAAAGTCATCTCTAGCAAAATGCTTTAGGAAGATATAGTTCAATATGTACGAGTACAATAAGATTTTATGGAATCAGATGTATCGACATTCACCTCATCTTAAGAGTCTTCAGTCAGACTTACACCCATAGCAGCTCTTGAATTTATTGTTATAATATACTAATTTTCATTGTAGACGCTTTCAACGTTTTTAAAAAAGCCTGTTCAAAGTAATTTGGGCAAACATTAATATTTCTTTGTTTTTCTTATTTTTGGCGTATAATTTTGAATTATAATGAATTTGTAAAATGAATTTTATTATACTCACCTACTATTTATGAGTTATATTTTGTTTATCGGATACTTACCACTTGTTTAGTTAAACTTATACTCACCACCCTGTGGTTCGCATTGGCAATTGAACTGATCATTTCCGGCGTATCAAATTACTACTAATTCCTCCATCAAATTGCGAAGCAGAACTGCAGAGCGGCCCACAAATTAATTAATATTGTGAGTTATAAAGGGTAAACAAATTAAATAAATCAATTCAGTTTTATTTATTTCTCTTTTCCCCAAACTCCCACATATAATTAACTCACCCTCAGATAATTATATCCACAATTCTGCTTGAAAGCAGAATTGGGTTAAACAAGTCTGCTGTTTACAGTGGAAGAAAAGCAGCAAATTTTGTTCATGGTCCTTCGAGCCGGATTGATCGAAATTAAATACTACTATTTTTTGTTGGTGTCTTTCATTAAATACAACTCTAGTTGGTAAGTTTCAAACACACAATTTTTATTAAAGTATTCGGCTATGAGGAAAGGTTTTGTATGGAAAAACACAAGAAAATTTCGGTTTATTAAAGTTTGTCCGGTATGAAAGATGCCATTTTGAATAAGTCTCACTATACCTATGAACTCAGTCGAAAAGTCTGTAAACTTCTAGACTAGATTATAACTTTAAAATTTTTTCAATGCAAATCACACAAAATATACGAGTATAAGATCACATGGTTACTAGCACCAGAAAATCGTTTTTGGAGTTAAATTTTATATCAAAACATTTTGAAATAAACGATATTAAATCATGTTAATTACGGGAGATTATGGCAGATTCAAGTTTAAAAGTATACTACTTTTTATTTGTTTCTTACATATTTGCTTTACGTACGTAGCAAATAATTTATATAAGGAATTTCAATTCTAGAAAGTGCGCCTGCCAATTGGTGACAGGTTAATTTTTATGTTCTTGTTTTGTTTTTAACTATAAAGTGGAAATATTTTTTGTATTATATTGCAAATTAAGTTAAATTTATATGTTTGTTAAATAAAAAAAATCATATTAGTTTGGTAATTTTTTTGTACATTTGGTAACTTTTTGAAAAAATTTTGGTTGCAATAATTTTTTGATTATGGCAGCACTGTTTATCAAATCTGGTTCCGGGTTAAAAAGGCGGTATTTAGAGAATACATCACGTGATGGAAAAAATTGTCAAATTTCGTTTTCATAAAGATTCGCAGTAGATGACACCGTGTGTATACAGATAGTACTAGTATTTTTGAAGGCCTATTTATTGACGTTGTTTGTTTTTAACATTATTTTTTTTATCTTCCTTGTACTCGTATATATATGTGGTACTTTCCATTATGCCATAATATTGCTTTTTGTGCGACAAATTTAAAATATTAATTTGTAAAATAGCATTTTTTTAAATACATAACGAGTGACTAGTTTTGACAGCTCACGCACGTTTTGTATCTTGTGTCACTGTCAAACATCTTCAGTTTGGTCTATAATTTAATCATGAATCGTCTTACAAACGAACAACGCTTGCAAATTATTGAATTTTATTACCAAAATGCGTGCTCTGTTAAGAAAGTTCATCGCGCGCTTCTTCCATTTTATGGTCAGTTTAATCGACCTACTGAGGCTTCTATTCGGGCTATTGTAAAAAAATTTCGCACCAAATTTACATTGTTGGACATTAAACCACCAACACGCTTACGTAGAGTGCGAACTGAAGAAAATATCGCAGCCGTATCACCCAGTGTTGGTGATGACCGTGAATTATCGATTCGGCGCCGTTCGCAGCAATTGGGCCTCTGTTACTCCACTACGTGCAAAATTTTGCGGAAGGATTTGGGTGTGAAGCCTTATAAGATACAGCTGGTGCAAGAACTGAAGCAAAACGACCTACCACAACGCCAAATTTTTGGTGAATGGGCTCTTGAAAAGTTAGATGAAGATCCACTTTTTTTATCGAAGAATTGTGTTCAGCGACGAGGCTCATTTCTGGTTGAATGGATACGTGAACAAGCAAAACTGCCGTATTTGGAGTGAAGAGCAGCCAGAATCATTGCAAGAGCTACCAATGCATCCACAAAAAACAACCGTTTGGTGCGGATTATGGGCTGGCGGCATCATTGGGCCGTATTTCTTCAAAGATGGTGCGAATCACAACGTTACTGTGAATGGTGAGCGCTACCGTGCGATGATAACAAACCTTTTTTTGCCCAAAATGGAAGAGCTTGACTTGCATGACATGTGGTTTCAACAAGACGGTGCCACATGCCATACAGAACGCGAAACAATGGACCAATTGAGAGGCGAGTTCGGTGAACAGTTTATTTCACGCTTGGGACCAGTCAATTGGCCGCTCAGATCGTGCGATTTAACGCCTCTAGACTATTTTTTGTGGGGCTATGTTAAGGCTAATGTTTATAGCGACAAGCCCGCTTCGATTGACGCACTGGAAGCCAACATTGCCAACATTATTCGTGAGATACCGGCCGAAATGTTGGAAATAGTATGCCAAAATTGGACTAAGCGAATGGACCATTTGAGGCGCAGCCGCGGCCAACATTTGCATGAAATAATCTTCAAACATTAAATTATATGGACCCAACTATCGATCCAAATAAATATTTCATGCATTTTTCTGAATTTTATGTGTTTTTTTTTTTTTTAATTTCCGATAGTTCTTATAAAATCACCCATTATTTATATAAAAAGTAATTAAGTAAATTAACAAAGGAGAACAAGTACACGCTCGGTATTCTCGATTGACACGACGGACTGGTTATTACGACAGCTTAATTTTTAAGATGGCAGGGTCTATAATGGCGACAGTTTTTAATAAACAAAGCGAATTCATTTTACCAAGTAATACTGGGATTACAATAAGTATAACAATGCAAAAGCAACACGGCGTTTTGTTGTTGCTTGAACAATTCATGTGTCAATAAATTGTATAGAAAGTATATCATATATTATTTGCAATTATACATGGATGTGAGCAAAACGGAACCAAACGAAAAAGTAGAGCATCCATACCATGCCAGATAAATCTGGTCTAAAATCGTCAAATTCGGCGGAAAAAATCGTCTGTATTATAATCGCAAATCGTCAAAAAATAGTCAGCTACTAAAATTAATGGTTTTTGTATAAAATATATATGTATTTCAATAGGGTAAAGTATGTCAAACCAATTCATGGTTGTCGTAGATTTTTATTAAATTTAATAACAAATATATACTCGTACAAACATAAAGTTAATATCATAAGAACACATTAGTTTTTGTACCTAACAAATTTTTATATAAGATTGTGATTCCGTTTGTAATTCCTACAATTATCATTTCCGACCTTATAAAGTATACATATTTAGAATCAGCATTGATAGAAAATTCGATTAAGCGATGCTCGTCCGTACAACTTCAAATTTATATCCCAACAATCTAAATAAAGCTTTGAGAATTTGAGAAAGAGAAAAATGTTTATAATAATACCATGGACATGTATTATTAAAACATTTTTTCATTTATACACGTCTCTACCTTTCTTTACACCTTTCAAACAAATGAACAATTGTTCTCTGCTTTTTGATACTTTCAAAAAACAAATCGTAGCAACCAACGGTTGTTCCTCTACGTATTAGCTTTTAATAGGGTCAAGATTCTCTCCTCATTCATTAAGGTGTCATGCAAAAAATAAATTTTCCAATTTTTAGACTCACGAGTCGAGCTGGAAAAACTTGCGAGCCGTAATAAGTTTGAGCTTGCGAACTAAAAAATACAACCCGCCTGCTCAAATCTTAAAAGTAAAAGAGCCAATGAAATTCGGCTCGCGAGCTAAACTTTTTCGCACGTTGATTTTATTCAATGTTTTGTTGTCATACTGAATGATGATATGTAATGAACTAAGTGTCGAAAAAAATCGTCTGTTTTTGATATATATAAGTCCGATAGCTATCAAAATTAATCAATTAAACCTTAAATTTCCGTCTGATTACATGCATGATCAACTATACAAGTTTTTTCTTCAAAAATTTTAAAGCGAATAATTTACAGATAATTTCTTGCTTACGCATGCAGTCATAGATAGATAGGTCGGACTCTCTCCTATCATTAAATGCAATAGATGGATCTGAATTTGAAACCCAGCTAAGGAATACAAGAATAATTTAACACCAGAAGAAATGAATTATTTAAAGGAAAATTGTCTCATATACGAGTATATGAAAAAACTTTTGATGGAAAGGTTGTGCCGCTTACCTGAAAACATGATGATATTTTCAGTTTTTAAAAAACTTTCCTTAATAAAATGCGGTAATTCGCTAATCCAAAGCAAAGTTTTCCGTGAGACATGATTCTTTAAAACCGTTTTTGAGGACAAAAGTTTCAGCAGGTGAGTATCAGATTCAATGGGCAAAGTTGTGCTATATTAATTGGAGAGATTATTTCAATGAAAAAATACCTATGAATTTATTTGATTTTAAAGAAATATCTTTTGTTGTATTCAGTATGCTGGTTATTCCCAATAGCAACGCTTGAGTGGAAAGGTATTTTTGCAAAATGAAGTGCAAAATAAACTTCTTGTTGCATTTTTTATATATGTATATAATAGTATTGGATACCCTACATTAATAAGAATAATAAATTATATAAATGTAAAAAAGATCTGTTGCGATATGTTTGAGCCAACGGAAAACATGTTAAGAAAATTCAATGCTAATGTTATGTATGATGTACAGAACAGTACAGATCAAAAAGACGAAACTGAGATTTATAACCTTCTAGATATGTGCTTTTTTTTAGCTACTTGTATAGAAAGCTTTTTAAACAGACATATCGCTCCTTTATTGCAACATGGTCATATCTCAAAAAATTAGCTTATCGAGTTAACAATGCAGAATTGTTAACAGTGCTACCTTTTATATTGTGCCAAAAATTTATTTAAATTACCTTTAAACTGTCCCCTTGGGTAGATATTTTCTAAACATTTTTTCTAAGACTTGTATGGAAAATAAAAATTTGAAATGTATTTTTCTCGAAACAAGCTTTTTTGCGTTATGACTATGTTGCAATAAAGGAGCGATATGTACGTAATTTTATTTGAATCGTTAGTAATCTGACCCATAGGGTCAATAATCCTATTAATTAAAAATAATACATACGAGTATGAATTAAATGAATAAAAACTATATATCGTTCCTTTATTGCAACATAGTCATATCTCAAAAAATGAACTTTTCGAGTTAACAATGCAGAATTGTTAACAGTACTACCATTTATATTGTGCCTAAAATTTATTCAAATTGCTTTTAAACTGTTTCCTTTAGGAGATATTTCCTCAAAAAATTTGCTAAAACTTGTATGGATACTAAAAATTTTAAATGCGTTTTTCTCGAAACGAGCTTTTTTGCGATATGTTGCAATAAAGGAGCTATATGTATGACTACAAAACTATGAAAAATCATTTGAGGAGGATTTATTGTCTTTTAAATATCATTAAAAAAATATTTTGGCGAATTTTGATAGCCAGTTTGGCGCTGGAGGTGGAATAAAGTCTGACAATCCTGGTTTTATTCACAAACAAACTATGTTTAACCTGTAAGAGAAAAAAACAACTCAATTTTGCTTTTCCTCTTCTGTAATTTCTCTAAGAACGCAAAAACCTGATTGTATTCAAACTTCGTAAGGGGGATTTGTACAAAAATCTTTAGATAAAATAGTTTTTACAATTATATGATGGAATCATTCGTCTGGCTCAAGTTCAATTGTGGCGTTAGCCAAGAAATATTTTTATTTTTAATTATAACAATAATTGCCGCGATCAATAACTCTTGGTCAAAGAAGACAGGAAAAAATAATTGAATACACTAAAGCTGGGGGCAACTAGCTTTTTATTATAAAAAAAATTGTATATTGTGATCAACATGAGACAAATATTGACGGAAAAAATAAAAAAGAGCTCGGTGGCTGAGTTGGTTAAGTAGCCGTATTAAAAATACATCATGTTTACATGGTACTGAGTTCGAATCCTAGCGGGTGCTGATGAGCAGTGTAGCGACTGCAAAACAGCTAGTTGTCCCCCAGCTTTAGCGTATTCAATTACTTTTTCCTGTCTTATTTGATCAAGAGTTATTGATCGCGCCAATTATTGTTATAATTAATAATAAAAACATTTCTTGGCTAAGGCCAGGTTTGAACTTTAGCCAGACGAATGATAACATCATATAATATTAGAAGTAGTGTTTTGTCTTTCCCCAAGTGCACACGTCCCTTGTTACTGCTGTCCGTATTTCCTATATGTGTATGTTCATTAATTAAATTCGTATGAAACCAAATTGCACCGTAATAGGTAGCAGTATGTGTACACGTGTTTCTTTTTTTTCACCGTTGTCCGTGTTTTCTTTATATGTTCAATATTAATATTATTTTCAATGCATTTCATTACCTCGTAGTGTGGAAGGTGTTGGTCTAAATTTTGCTAATCTGAGCAGTGTCGAAGGTATATACACTAGGCGTTGATCAGTTTTAACTAATTTAATTCCAACATTTTAAATGCTGCAATAGAGTTTGTTTAGTCTTTCGTATTGTTATTGTTATTACTACTCCCTCTCCTCCTCATCATAAACTATTTTCCTAGTTCCAGTACAATGCGCTGCATATGTAGGGGTCATCCCCTGAGTACTGGTCCCAGATAAAAAATAAAAAAAAATATTAAAATAAGTTCGTCTATTTATCATTAAAAAAGTTTTTAGTTTATACTAAAACAATCAATATTTGTTACCTTAATTGCACAGCGAGATGGTATATTTGCTTTTAGTGATGTCCGACAGATTTTTCGAATGAGTAAAAACACTTTATTTATTGGTTATGAATAAAACCACAAAGCGCGGTGAGTAGAAATGAGTGAATTCTACAGAGTTTTTATGCTTATTAGTTATCTATATTCCATCGCGTTTCATCTCTGTATTGCTTTGTGGTCACCATCGCAGGCAGGGAAGCTTTGAGTGCTTTAATTTCATTAAGTTTAAATACGTGTCTTTAAAACTATAAGAAAGAATAGATTATCGGTTTTCAATCAGCGTAGATCTTTCTGTGGAAATACTCATACGAGTACGAGTATATGTAAGTACAATGATAAATCTTAAAACTCTTCTAAGTCAAATAATATGAATTAAATAAATATTTGACAAATAAAATTATATTTTTTGTTTTAATTTCTTATCATGAGATTTTTTATCTGGTTGCCGCACAGAGAACCCAAACGATATAAATATTTTCTATTCCGATAAAAAAAGTACTCGTATGTATCTCTGTTAGGTGGCTTTTAGATTTTCAAGCTTGACAAGTGACGGTTACTGATGTGTGTCGCAAATCTTTTTGCAGTGATTTATAAAGTCGTGCGCTTCGTCAAGATAATTTTTAGTGCAAAATTTTGCATAAGCACGTGAAGTTGTGATGTGTTGTTAATAACATTTCGATTGATAAACGTTGTGACTATTTTCAAGTGCAAATTATTCAATAACGAGGAAGTTGTCACTCAAGTAAGGATTATATAAACAAATCATTAAGATATTTTTACTTTTGTGAGAAATAAATAAAGAAGCTTTTACTTTTAAATTTGATTTATGAAATAAAATTTTTAAAAATAATTAGTATTAATCAAGAAATATAGCTCTTTTAGTGTATTCTAAAGTTGTGTATATTCAGTACGTACACACCCTGCTAGTTTGCCGCCTTGGAAAACCTATCAAAATTTTTAAAATTTTTAACTTAAAAAGCAATGAGAATTGAAAGAAAATGTTGCTACACTATTTAAAAAAATTACAAAAAACAAAGTAGTCTTGTTTTATGAGTATCCTTCCATTATTTCGATTTGTATTGGAAAAGCGTAAAAAAAGTAAAACTCAAGTGTTTAAAAAAATTATTTTATATAAAAATATTTCGAATTTTTCCATGATCATAAAATCCAAAGCAGCTGTAATAAGTAGTGGAAGAATTAAAATGAGCGCAATACCAAAAAACATCACATTTATTACAGAAATTACGAAAAGCTGTCAAAATGTTGTTTTACTTTTGTATGAAAAAGCGAGGAAGTCTATGTGTTTTTGACAAATTTACGCAAAGGAAACGAAAGACAGCTGGTGCGTATATCACTACCATGGTAAAGCTGCCTTGATAACACTCTTCCCGCAATAAACATTGCGACGGTAAATATAGGATGTTTTTCAAATATCCCCTACTATATAGGTGCGGATCCAGCTGCATCTTTTGAGAGACAGAAGGGAGAAGGATGTGTATATTTTTATAAAAAACAAGTAAAAGTGGAGTATAGTTGGCTGGGCCGAATATAAAATACCCTTCACGATAGTCACGTATATGTATAGCATATATTAGAAATTTAAACTATATATATATATATATATATATATATATATATATATATATATATATATATATATATATATATATATATATATATATATATATATATATATATATATATATATATATATATATATATATATATATATATATATATATATATATATATATATATATATATATATATATATATATATATATATATATATATATATATATATATATATATATATATATATAAATTTTAAGTTCGCTCCGCGACATTTTTATTAAACAATAGATTTAGGCTATATCTCAGATATATATGGACCGATATCGGGAAAAAATTTGCATTTTTTGCCTTGTAATTGCCATGCTTAATAAGTGCGTGAAATTTGAAGCAAAACAAACAATATTTTTTTTGTTTTTAAATTTTCATACAAAGTTGCAAAAAATAGTGGCTTTATTTGGAATTTTGGATATATCTCAACCATACGTGAACCGATTTTACTGAATTTAAATAGCAAACCCATTAATCGATGGGGTAATAGAATTTTTTTTTTTTTTTTTTTTTTTCTCATTCATTTGTTTATTGAATCTTCACAAAGTGAACTAACAATAAGTATTCAAATCTTAAAACTAAATACATAAAATTAATTAAGTCCAGCCAATGCTAGACAAAAATGTTTTATTTTGCACGATCAATATCGGTGAAATCACCTATTTAACGTTCTGATGGTGGCAAGGGTGTCCCTCCTTCTCAACCGAGAGTGGCCGCCAAAATTAAGTATATTGCGTGCAAGACTATTTGGATGAAGTTCCAATTTATTGATATGCCTTGTTGCGTACTTTGAAAATTCGTCTTTGACAAGAGGAACACAGAGATCCTTATGAATTCGTGAGTTTTTTACGTACCATGGAGCTGCGGTAATTGTTCGAAGAATTTTGTTTTGTCGTCTTTGAATTTTTTCAACGTTTGAAGCGGAGGCGGTGCCCCATAGTTGAATTCCATAGCACCATATAGGCTTTAGAATAGCGTTGTATAATAAAAGTTTGCAATCCAGCTTCAATGTCGAATTTCTGCCCATAAGCCAATTCAGTTGAGCTGCTTTTAACTTTAACTGAGTAACTTTCGCATCTATATGAGACTTCCACGTTGACCTACGGTCCAGGTGAATACCAAGGTACTTGACTTCATTTTGCTGCGGAATAGGTGAATTGTTGATTTGGATGGCTGAACATGTTTGTTTACGCAGCGTGAATGTAACGTGAGTACACTTTTGTTCATTAACTTTAATTTTCCAAAGTTTTAACCACATCTCTAATATTGAAATATACTCCTGCAAATTTCGCGAAGCTACTTGATGGCTTTCATGTACGCTGCAGAATGCTGTATCGTCTGCAAAAGTTGAAGTGTGGATTCCGGGTGTCGTTGGCATGTCAGAGGCATAAATCAAATATAAAGTAGGCCCCAGTATGCTGCCTTGGGGAACTCCTGCCTCGATTGGCTGAGTTGGGCTTATAAAGTCGCCTTCTCTGATAACAAACTTCCGCCCACATAAGTAGCTTTCCAGAAGCTTGTGTGTATTTGCAGGCAAGTTCAACTTTATTTTGTGTATCAAGCCCTCGTGCCACACTTTATCAAACGCTTGGGAAATGTCGATGAATAGAGCTGAGCAATACTTCTTCTCCTCAAAGGTCTGTCTTATGACATTGACTAGTCTGTGCGTTTGTTCTATTGTGCTGTGTTTAGCCCGAAAGCCAAATTGATGATCAGGGATGCATCCCACAGTGTTCAACATTGGACTCATCTTTGCCATTAACAATTTTTCGAACAGTTTTGAAATTGTTGGCAGTAGACTTATTGGTCTGTATGATTCTACCTTAGTGGGATCCTTCCCTGGTTTGGGTATCATAGTAATCATGGACACTTTCCACTCTGCAGGATAATACTCGAGACGTAAAATAGCGTTAAAAATAAAAAGAAGAATTCTACGAGCTACACGAGGTAGCTGCTCAAGCATATGGTGAATAGAATGGTGAAAAGAAAGTTTCTAGGTCTAATCGTTTTCTCAGACACGGCATTTCTACAACCGAGAGACGGACAGACGGACATAGCTTAATCGAATTTTCTATCATAGCTGATTGATTCTGAATACGTATACTTTATATGGTCGGAAATGAAAATTGTATAAACTACAAAAGGAACCACAAACTTATTTTGTAAAGGGTATAAAAATAAACTAAAAACTTTTCTATTCAACAAAATCGCTAATTAGCGAAATACTAAAATATATTTTATATATATTTTATACATATTGCATATATACCCGAGATATAGCTCAAATCGGACTTTTAATGAAAATGACGCATATGCGAAGCTAAACAACTTTTTTTTTGCTTAAAAGGTAGTTATGGTAATAAACTTAGGTTATATAAATCTGGAAAATAAAAATTTCCGATATCGGTCCATATATACCCGAGATATAGCCTAGAACGGGTTTTTCATGAAAATGCCACATAAGCGAACTTAAAAAACTTTTTTTTGCTCAAAGGCAGTTCCGGTAATAAAGTAAGGTTATAAAAATATGGAAGATAAAAATTTCCGATATCGGTCCATATAACGGGTTTTTCATGAAAATGTCCCGTAAGCAAACTTAAACAAATTTTTTTGCTTAAAAGCAGATCTGGTAATAAAATAAGTTTATATAAGCATGGAAAATGAAAATTTCCGATATCGGTCCATATATACCCGAGATATAGCCTAAACCGGGGTTTTCATGAACATGCGGCCTAAGCGAACTTAAACAACTTTTTTTTCCTTAAAAACAGTTCTGGCAATGAAATAAGGTTAGATAAATATGGAAAATGAAAATGCCCGATATCGGTCCATATATACCCGAGATATAGCCTAAACCGGGATTTTCATGAAAATGTCGCGTAAGCGAACTTACACAACTTTTTTTTGGTTAAAAGCAGTTCTGGTAACAAAATGAGGTTATATAAATATGGAAAATGAAAATTTCCGATATCGGTCCATATATATCCGAGATATAGCCTAAGCTGGGGTTTTCATGAAAATGAAAACCCCTCCATATATACCCGAGATTTAGCCTGAACCGTTTTTCTATTAACATTTTTTTTTTTGGCTTAAGAGCAATTCTCGTTATAAAAGAAGGTTACTAAAATACAGAAAATGGAAAATTCCGATATCGGTTCATATATATTCGAGATAAAGCTTAAACAAACTTTGCCTTGAAAATGTCCATGAAAGAATTCTTTTATGGAATGGTGATTACAAGGCAAAACTATTTTTTTCTCGATATCGGTCCATATACATGTATCCGAGCATATTCAGTTCAAATTTGTAATATATTCTATACATATACGTCACTATCGTGAAGGGTATTTTAGATTCAACCTAGCCGAATATACCACACTCTTACTTGTTTTTACTAAGGTTTTAGGCATCCCTTGTTTGTTCCCAAAAAGTTTTATGAATTAAGTTTAAAGGAAGCTCGTAAATTCAATGATGCATAGGCGGTTGTTTTATTTTATTACAAGATTTACAAAACAACATGCAATATGACTTCACCAGCAGATGATATAGTAGAAAAGCATATAGATTGATTGAACTGGATATCAGTGGAAGAAGTAAAAATTTACAGTGTACCTACTGGAAAACTCAAAAGCACCCGGACTGGATAGTGTTTGTCAAATAGCTATTTTTCAAAAAATTTTAAAACAGCGAAAATATTATCTTCCCAGCGGCCAAAGTTTCGCTTACAGAAGCTATGATCCGATGCACACTTGTAAGTCAGTAATGCACACCATCTCATATACGGACCTAGTATACATTTTCGCATACATTGCAGCGTTTGTAGAGTCGTGAACATCTGCCACCTGCACACAAAGTAAGCGAGGTAGTGAGGTGTTCATTCAACAAAAGCTCATTACTTCCTAACATACAGTATTGGGCAAAACCTAAGAAACGCTGCTTGATTTTAGTTTGTAGTCAAAATTATATTTAAATGAACATATTTCAATTCAATGCTTTAATGCAGTTTTATTAGTAAATGTGTCATACAAAATTACCAAAAAAAATTTGTTGTAATTATCTCTCACCTAACGGTTCTTTTAGTACAACAACAAAAAATACTCAAAAAATCACTGGGCAAAACCTAAGAAACTTTTAATATTTGGTATAATAACCCTTATTTTTTATTACTGCGGCGCACCGACGCGGCATAGATTTGATTAAATTATCAATTATTTTTGGATCTATGCGTTCATTCTCCAGACACGAAAATAAATCGTATCTCTAGGAAAATCGTTTCGATCCAACATTCCGTTTCAATATGGAAAATAAATTTTCGATTGGGTTCAAATCGGGCGATTGATCCGGCCAATCAAGCACTTGAATCCCTTTCGATTGTATCCAGTCCTTCACCAACTTCGATGAGTGTTTCGGATCGTTATCATGTTGAAACACCCATCGAAGTGGCATATTCCACTCGGCATGTTGCAACATCTTATTTTCGAAAATGTCCATTTTGTTACAAATTCTGTGGAACGGCCCTAGACCATGACCTGATTTACGATTTATTTTCGTGTCTGGAGAATGAATGGATACGCTCTCTTTACTATTTATAACACATACATCCGATTGAAAATGTATAACAAATCCCATGATTAGGTTTGTGCCATAAAGTCTATTTTATTTAGTTGTCCATGCCCAGGAGAGAACGAGGAAGTTCATCGGTTACAGTTGGTCACCGATGAACTTCTACTACAATACATATTCCTCTGACGGGACTAGGAATCTCATTCCCGAAACACAAGTCTTTTGACGTAATGCACGCTCATCATTCAAAGTAATTCTTTAGTAGTAGATTGACTAGTGAATCACAAAACGCATTATAGAGCAAATTTGTATTTCAGTCCTACGATCCATTTGTAGGCTGTCACTGATAATGTATCAAGATTCAAATCACACCATCACAAACCTTATTCTTTCTTTCCGCCTCTTCATAACCTATCACCCACAACCTGCGGCACCCCTAAATATTTGCCTAATAAAAAATGTGGGACTCTTACTTGTACATGATGCATTTTCTTGAAAGTTTTATTGTTCAAAAGGACAAAAAACGGATGCAAGATCATACTCCTATTGTCTGTATATAAATATAATTTTTCTAAAACTAAATATTAAAAACTATCAACTAGTCGATGAGTTATAGCCAAAAAAACCATATAAACAATATGCTGAAGATCGGCATTTGACTGCAAAATTCGAAGGTCGTTAAAAAAAATTCGAACTAACATAAACAAACGCCGCGATACGGGTCTTCTAATTTTGCCACTATTTGCACCCTCACTCTCAGAATCGACATAACTTTAGTCAACGTGAATTTGTTCCACAGTGTCATTATAATTATTTAATTACTTGATAAAACAATACCATAGATCTCTAACATTTCTTTACACCTTTTAAAAAAATGAACAACCATTGGTTGCTACGATTTGTTTTTTGAAAGCATCGAAAAGCAGTGAACAAAAATTCAAACATTAATTTGTTAAATTTTTGTTGAACTTTATAATTTTTAAATTAAAAATTTTTTTGGTTTCCTTTCTTAAGTTTTTTTCTTAAGAAGGATTTTTTTACAATACAAATTTGCTGTGATCAATAATTATTGATTGAAGAACACAAATAAAATAATAATCAAATCTTTAGCTGTTTCGTAGTCACTACACTACTCATCAGCACCCACTGGGATTTGAACATGATCTGCTGCTTTAACCACTCAGCCACCGGGAATTTAATTATTCTCTATCTGTATTCATCTCATATTGAATCACCAAAAAAATTTTAACTTAAAAATTCAAACAATTGACTTTTGTTCACTATATTAGCCGCTAACATTGGTTAGCTAAGGTGCATTAACCAGGTGGCATCACTAGCGCAGGTAACAATTTTTTATTTAAAACGACCGGTAGTGTAAGAAGTTGTTTATGTTTACACAAAGTGATGTGCAAAAATAATAATATTTTAATCGTGCAAAAAAAGAAATAAAAGTGCAAAAAACAAAGTTATCGACTTCCCTCGTCTCAAAAATAGTTTAATTGCTTAAAATGCGTTAAAAACCATTTATGAAAATAATAATGCACAATTAATTTTTTTTTTCTTCATTTTCCTCTGTTTTGTATACATGTTTTTGACAGTATGGTGGAATTTTTAAACAAACAAAATATGTATCTAGTACATCAACTCTAATGCTGCCACCTAATAATTGCACCATGATTGATACCAATCAAAAAATTATAAACAGCGTGTTTTCAATGTTTCCCAGCAGTCTATATGTCGACATTTCTTAGGAAATCATCAGTAGATTTTGGAAATTTTTGAAAGATATTCTCAAACATTCTATTTATATCCCAACAATCTAAGTAATACCTAAAATTGCACTCCGAAACCAATAAAATAGTTTGTTTCTTTTTTAGTTTCTCCAAGCAAAATAGACAAAACTCGGGGTTCCAAAAAAAAAGAAATTTGCATTTATATCTCAAAACAATTTTAAATTATAATTTTTTAATTAAATACATTTGTACATATATTAATATTGTAAAAATAATTTCCTTTAATGCAAACGTATAAAAAACAAAAATAACACAAAATGTCTACAGCAGATGCAGTGGACTTCGACCAGTTACACATTTGCTAAATGTGTTTATAAGAACAATTTGTCAGACAGCAACGTCATACGAGTGTTCCATATAAAATTGAATTGAATTTTAATGCAAACAAATTTAATAACAAATCAAAACCAATTAAATGTTAAAAAACACAAACTGTGTGCGGCAAATAACGTGTAATTAATTGATAACAATTAGTGTTTATGTTTCAAAAAAATCTGTTTAACAGATTTATAACACTTTTTTAATTGACTGGAAATTTGCTAGCGTGTGCTGATGGTTGCTACAACGAAAGCGAAAAGCGACAAAAATAAACTTAATTTTAAACTGATGTCAGCTTAACTTCTTTCTCAAAATTATATACTTGGTTATAAGTAGAGAGTTTGTAATTGACCAATATTCTTTTTTAATTATTGCTCATGCTTTGGTGGACGGTAATTTTAAAGGATATAGAGAAAAAGAGAAAGATATATTTCTTTTATTTATTTACTTACATATTTATTATAATTAAAATTACAATAAATTTTAAAGCTAAAAGCACTAGCATCAATAGCTGTCGACTAGTTAAAGCTATAACACTAATACTCGGATAAAATTAAAGAGGAAAATAATGATCAAACAATTACTTAGATATTGGGTTTCGGAAGACCAACACAACATAAGTCATTTGGCGTCCTAGAGTTCTATTGGCTGCAGCAAACAAGGGACTCCTTCCCCTCTATGCTCCAGAAAATAGAGTGCCCTGGTGTGGTCTTCGCCACAGCAAACCCTGTTCCCCTGGAGCGTATTACATATGACGAATGGAAGACACAATTCGTTATGAAAATGTCAGTTACTGCTCACCCGATCTCATTTTCGAAGAAGTACGGCACAAGGATGCCACTAGCACTTCAACAAACCGGCGAGGGAACACCCTTTAGAAATAAAACATTGTATCGTTGCTTCGCCATATACATGTGTATATTTGAAACTTTTTTTTTTGAAATTCTGCAACAGAAAGCTTGTAAAAAATTGTTGATATATTTTTTATATGTATTTAAACAGCACGTTGAACGTAAAGACTATCGGACTTCTTACAAAAAAAAAAAAGAAAAAAAAAAATTGTTTTGTCAACCAGTATTACTCTTAAATTACCAATCGTTACTAGTCATGTACTTGCGGCTGCGTGACAAAACTAAAATTCTTTTCATATTTGCAATTTTTTATTTTACAAGCTGGAGCAAAATTAACCATCCAATTTCGTTTTCTTACTTAATAAAAAATTATGTTGTATGTTGAAATTCTTATCTGGATTTTTTCTGTCAATTTGAAAATATGATATCAGCCAAGTGGCTGCCGCCATATATGCCCATTTTATCGCATTTTCCACAACCTTTCGCAATATTTCTGGTGATCACTCGTCGTAATCCTGTCGAATATTCTCTTAAACAGTGCGGTTTTCTAGAGCTTGTTGGCATAATTCCGCAACTTCAAGTAGCCCCGGGCTTGCTGGCCATGCCAAATCGCCAAAACGGGAGATAACGCGACCACGGAATGCTTTCTTCACATTATCCATTATGGCTCCTACAGTGCATGCCACCACATGCTCACCAAGCCCCGCTCATTCAATTCCTTCGGTAGGAAGACGCTTATCATGGCCGAATAGCGTTGCTAGTAACTATATTGCCGATGGCTTCCGCAAAAAATACGTTCCAATCACTTTTTCCACGTGAACAGTGCATCACACAGTAGCCTTGAGTGGATGTAACGACTTTTAATGCTTCAAACGTGGATTTTAAGTGCCACAGGAATGAAGATTTTATTTTTTGACGTAACCGTTTAAATGAAAGTGTTCCTCGCTCCTTAATGATTTTCGACTCAAAATTCTGGTTTAAAAAAATCGACACAATTATTCCACGCTCATTGTATTCTGCGGCTATCTAGTGCCCAAATGTCAAATATGATTGACATGTAAAATGCTATTTGCAAAAGCAAATAGCATTCGAAATGGTGATTAATTTTGCGTCACACTGTTTAATGGATTTAAGAATGAATAAGAAAAATTTGCTTCCTATGCAGAGGTATGCAATGATAAATTTTTTCAAAATAAATTAAAATGTGAACGGTACTTGTTATCTTTTCCACGGCTTTCATAAGCGTTGTTTATTTTCATACATACATATGTGTATGCATGTCTACATTACATCGACTCACCAAAAAAAGTGCTCGAGGTACCCTCTTAAAAATGAATCTTGGATTTTTCTAAGATGACATTTAAAATATTTCGGCTCCAGCTTTGAAAAGAAATGATCCACGACTTTTTGGCGGCATATATACGTATTAATTTGGGGGAAAAATATGCTGCGAAAAAGTCCAGATCACCGTGTAAAATACATCTAATTTGCAAAAATCTAAATCATTTACATACAAAGATGATGTACTTGGCAAAGAAAAAAAAATTAATACCCATATTGCCCTATTAAAAACGAAGGGTTACCACCCCATTGTATTTTTGTAAAACGCTGACTAGCACGAGAGACCGTATTTAATTAAATCGACTAAAGATTAAAATATGTTAATTTGGCAATTTTATTACAAACAACACCGAACAAAAAAACTCAAAAATCGTTTTTTTTTCACAAAATATCCTTAAAAAAAAGGGCGTATATGATCGTATTGTGCACCTTAAAATTATATTTCTTATTATACCCATATCTTATATGTTGGTAAGGAAACAGATTCTCAAATTGACAAATCATGCAAATATAGATCCTTTTTCCTAACAGTACAGCTCACGAGAGGTCAAAGCTGGTGTCGAAATATTTTAGATTTCATCATAAAGATACCAATGTTCATTTTGCTTCCAAACAACTTGAGTCGCTCTAGTATACGTACGTTTATTTTTTATTATACGAGTTGTCGAAAATTGAGGTATCATTTTAACTTTAATGGAAAAAAACATTAAAAATATTTTTGATTCAGTTTATTACGAGTACAACTATGTTTCGGATAAAAATGAAAAATTACGTAATAACCCTGCTGGCCCGGCAGGCTCCATTTCCATCATCAATCACGTTTTTCCATAAACTATTGCCAATAGTTCATGCCTGTTCGATAATGTTGGTTTTGAATAGTTATGGGACTATTGCTCTACACTTTTTAAGTCCTTTAAATAAATTTTAAAGGTATCAAATCGCACGATCTTTGTTTGCAAGCATAATTTGCGATTATAAGCGGCTGCTATATAAAGCAAGCGATAATGCCAACAGAATATAATTTTATAGATGACCTAGTGAAGACACGGACTTTTTAGTCGTTTCAGAAGCCATTCATGCACATCGCCTTCTATTTTTTCAAGTTTGTCTAACATCAGATATTCGACAAGGTCGGAGAGATAAGTTCCAGGTAATCATAACATAAACATAGCTTAAGGAAACGACCGTTAAAAAGTTTATAAAATTTGATGTTATGGCACGATACCTACGACACTACTTAAACTTTTACGAAGAACATAGAGCATATGAGTAGTGTTTTGACTCTCATCCTGTGCACACGTCCGTATTTTCTATACGTGTATGTTCATTAATTACATTCGTATGAAACCAACCTGCACCGGAATAGGTAGCTAGCTGTGCACACGTGTTTTTTTATGTTTTTTTTTTACCGTTGTTCGTATTTTCTATATGGATATGCATGTTCATTATTCATTTCGTATGAAACCAAATTGCACCGGAATAGACAGCAAGATGTGTACACGTGTTTCTTTTTTCACCGTTGTCCGTGTTTTCTTTATATGTTCAATAATAATTTCTTTTCAATTCATTTCATTAACTTGTAGTGTGGAAGTTGTTGGACTAAATTTTTCTAATCTGAGCTGTGTCGAAGGTATATGGGCACTGATCAGTTTTAACTAATTTAATTCCAACATTTTAAATGCTGCAATAGAGTTTGTTTTAGTCTTTCGTGTTGGTATTGTTGAAGTTAAACCTTTCACGAACACTACTCCCTCTTTCCTCGTCATCATAACCTATTTTCCTAGTTCCAGTACAATGCGCTGCATATGAAGTGGTCATCCCTTGGGTACCTGTCCAAGATAACAAAAAAAAGTATTGTCATCATTACCATCACCAGCTCGTTTGAATAGTATATCACACATAGGCGATTCTGTTTATTTCGATTTAAGTAAAACTGTAAGTCGACAAACAACACAAATAAGTTAAACCAAATCCATAGAAATATTGTTACTTTTTTGCCTTTAAAAACTCTTTTAGGGAGTCTTCAATTGCAAATTAAATAATGACTCACACACTTGTTCGCTACACATTACTTACATAATTCACAACTTTATTTACACTTGATACCACCGTGTACTAAAACACTAGACTTGCTTACTTTCTGACTTATGACTGTCTTCCAAAACATTTAAAAATAATAAAACTCGTTGCCGCCGACCATGCCGCTATTTATACGTCTTTATTATTTTCTAAAATCGTCATGATCTTTCTAGTGATTTATAATTCTAGACTCAAATATACAAATGTAATTCTTACGCATATACATTCGCACATACGCTTGCGAACATTAAGTAAGTAACAACAACAAAAATAAGAAACGAAATACCAAGAATGCAACAACAACAACATCATTTGTAGTTGATTTACTTGGCATTTTGAGTACTTTAAATGATGCATGTATGCTTGTTTGTTTGTGCATTATGTTTTTAGTTTTTATCTTGTTTGTCTGAATATTTTTTTTATTTTTTTTTTTTTTAGTAGCGTTTTTTATTTATTGAATCTTTAAAATGAACTAACAATAAGTATTCAAATCTTAATACTAAATTTAAAAAATGGGATTCTTAAGTCCGGCCAATGCTAGACAAAAAGTTTTATTATGCGGGAGCTATTTCGGTAAAATCACCTATTGAGCAATCTGATGGTGGCAGCGGTATCCCTTCTTTTAAGCCGAGTGTGGCCGCCAAAATTAAGTATATTGCGCGCAAGAGGGTTTGGATGAAGTTCCAGTTTACTGACATACCTTGTCGCATACTTAGAAAATTCCTCTTTTACCAGCGGAACACTCAGATCGTTATGAATTCGTGAATTTTTGACGTACCATGGAGCTGCAGTAATCGTTCGAAGAATTTTGTTTTGTCGCCTTTGAATTTTTTCAATATTTGACGCTAAGGCGGTGCCCCATAATTGAATTCCGTAGCACCATATAGGTTTTAGAATTGCATTGTATAACAGAAGTTTGCAATCCAACTTCAATGTCGAGTTTCTGCCCATAAGCCAATTTAGTTGCGCTGCTTTTAGTTTCATCGGAGTGACTTTTGCTTCAATGTGAGACTTCCACGTTAGCCCAAGGTACTTGACTTCATTTTCCTGCGGAATAGGTGAGTTGTTTATTTGGATAGGCGCACATGTTTGCCTACACAGAGTGAATGTGACATGAGTACTTTTTTGTTTAGCCATTTCTCTAATATTAAAATGTATTCCTGTAAATTTCGTGAAGCTAATTGGTGGTTTTCATGAACACTCAAAAACGCTGTGTCATCTGCAAAGGTTGACGTATGAATTCCGGATGTCGTTGGCATGTCAGAGGCGTAAATCAAGTATAAAGTAGGCCCCAGTATGCTGCCTTGGGGAACACCTGCTTCGATTGGCTGAGTTGGGCTTATAAAATCGCCTTCTCTGATAACAAACTTCCGCCCATATAAGTAGCTTTCCAGAAGCTTGTGAGTATTTACAGGCAAGTTTAACTTTATTTTGTGCATCAACCCGTCGTGCCAGACTTTATCGAAAGCTTGAGAAATGTCAATGAATAGAGCTGAGCCATATTTTTTCTCCTCAAAGGTCTGTCTTATGACATTGACTAGTCTGTGCGTTTGTTCTATGGTGCTATGTTTAGCCCGAAAACCAAATTGATGATCAGGGATGCATCCCACATTGTTCAATATTGGACTCAACTTCGCCATTAACAATTTTTCGAATAGTTTTGAAATTGTTGGTAGTAGACTTATTGGTCTATATGACTCTACTTTAGTGGGATCCTTCCCTGGCTTGGGTATCATAGTAATCATTGAGACTTTCCACTCTGTAGGATAATACTCAAGGCGTAAAATAGCGTTAAAAATAAAAAGTAGAAGCCTTCTAGCTGCACGAGGTAACTGTTCAAGCATTTTGCCAGTAATTTGATCAATACCTGGAGCTTTCCTGGGGTTTATGTTACTGATACCTTGTTCTACATCTTGAAATGTGAATCGCAAAGACACAGGCGGTCTAACTACATATGGTGGTAATTCAGGTGCATCATTTGTTATATCATTTGTAATAAAAACATTTCTCAAATGGTTAACATACACCATCCCCTTTTCTGAGTCACTTCTTGCCCAGTCGCCAGTTGGAGTTCGCAAAGGTGGCTTACCTATTACGTGTCTTTTTAAACCTTTTGTCGCTTTCCACAAGGAATAATCAGATTGAGGGGTACCATCAAGGCTTTCCAAATATGTTTTAAGGGAAGCCATTCTATGGACTTCAAGCAGATTTCTTAACTGAGTTATGCATTCCCGTAGCCTAGTTTTAAGCTGGGGAGATCTGCGAAGTTGCCATTCTCTTCTGACTCTTCTTTTTTCTGAGAGAAGTTGCTCAATTTCAGAAGAATAAGTTCTATTGATTTCATTTGTGGATCTTATATGACTAGTGGTTGCATGCTGTACGGCCAGTTTGAGGTTTTCAGAAAAATCGTTAATTGATACATCAATATCCTCAGGCGTTCTCAAGGCGATATTTTCAGTACAATGTGTACTCAAAAATTTTTTGTACTTTAGCCAATTAACTCTATTGACGGTCAACGGGGAGCCAATCTCTTGGGGAAACGAAACAGAGATTATAGTGGGTGAGTGATCTGATGACAAATCTAATGAAGGCTTCACTTGCATCCACTCGAAAGGAAAATTTTTCACAACTCCAAAATCTATAACGTCTGGGATCTTGCGTCGTTCTGACGGCCAATAAGTGGGGTGTCTGCTTGAAACCACATCTAAGCCTATTTGGGAAACGGTGTCAAAAAGCACACGGCCTTTCGAGGTAATTAAACGTCATCCCCAAAAAGTGTGCTGAGCGTAATAGTCGCCAAAATCGAGGCCCAAGTGAATTGAAAAAATTTGTATATTGATTTTCTGTTACTGAAAACCGGGGTGGGGAATAAATCGATGAAATAACAATTTTATGATGAAAATGTTCAATACATATGTTTGTTGCTTGGAGATACTCCTCACATGTCTCGTGTAGCAAATAGTGCTTAATTCTAGTTTTTATCAAAATTGCTGAGCCTCCGCAAGTTCTGCCACGGGGATCTTTAGTATCATACAGCGTGTAACCATTAATTTTGAAAAAACTGTTAGTTGTCAAATGGGTTTCAGCAATCAGCATTATGTCGATTTGCTTTTCCATAAGGAAGTGCTCAAGTTCATTTTTGTGTTGGCGGATGCCGTTTGCGTTCCAGAAACATATTTTAAACCAATTCATTTTGTTAAAATTGCCTGCAAAATAGTGGATTGCATTTTCAGCATTTCCTGCATCATGTTCGTCATAGAAACCGTAATGTGTTTATGGATGAAACAAGAGTCTGCAGAGTTGCCTCAAGATTTTTTAAATTTTGATCGGAATTTTGGGGCATGGGCTCCTGATTCAAGTTTTGTATATCGGTTTTGACCACATTAGCATATGAAACTTGTTTGGGGTTTTGCATAATTATTTGGCTGGTTGACTGGCCTATCTGGGGAAAATTGTTAGCAGAAATAATATTTAACTGCTGCGGTTGCTTGAAGGTAATTGATGACTTATTTGTCATTGATTGTTTAAAATGAGTGTAAACAGGACAGCCCCTGTAATTTGCAGTTTGGTTACCTCCACAGTCACTGCATTTTTTAGCGCTCGAGTCAGTCTGTGGTTTTTTGCACTGTGAAATGCCGTGTAGATCTCCACACACAACACAAACTGCGGGCAGTTTACAATAGGCCTTAGTATGGCCAAATTCCTGGCAGTTTAGGCATTGAACAGGACCTTGTGCGGCTCCTCAACGGTAACTCTGCGATGAAGAAGAAATTTAAGGTTATAAATTGGGTGAGTTTCATTCTTTTTGAGAATAACATCCCCTGGTACCAGTTCAACCCTAAACATGGGTTGAGGAATTTTTTCACGGTTCCGCATATTTACCACATTTTTTATTTTAAAGCCTTTATCTAGCAGTGCAGTCTTAACCTCATCCGTGTCTACATAAGGGTCAATACCTTTTATAACAACCTGAAGGCCTTTAGCACTTTTAAGTTGATAAGTATAAAAAGATCTTTTCTCTTTTTCCAGAGCGGCAGAAAGTTTTCGGTAATCATTTTCGCAGTTGACTTGGATTTTTGTTTCACTTATTTGTCCGTGCTTCACTGATGTTACGTTGAAGGTGTCTTTACCAATTGCCGAAATAAGTGCTTTTACCAACTCATTAGATGTAGGTTCTCTCAAGTATATTGGTGGCGGTTTAAATGTTTTTTTTGATGTAGTTGGCTCGTCAGTCTGAAGGATAGCAAACCTATTACTATCCGTTGTCGCAGAGGTAATATCGCCCTTAGACATTTTTGGTTGCGATGATATTTGCGCGGATTTAGGGCTTCGCTGACGTTTAACCACGGTTATATGCCTATCCATACCCACTTGAGTTTTCGGTTTATCAACAATAGCTAGACTTGAAGATGGTTTGTCGTCTGTAGCAACAACAATGTTTGGCGAGCACGAACGCGTGCGTTTTTTATCTCTTAGAGACAGGAGATTGTCCAATGATTTTTTCAATGATTCCTCTTCAGAAATCCAGAGGTTTTTTCTAGTGGAGATAAGCTCCCTTTCAGAATTGCTTCTACTAGGTACACTCATGCAATTTTTCTTTTTTTAATTTCAAACTATATAAAAATAATTGTCATAAAGTTTTTCTTATGTATAAATTTGCTCTTCCACTTATTGCGGTTTTGTAAGAATATGTTGTATATTTATAACAAGCGAATCAACTGCTACACACTGGGTAAGATGTGATAAAAATTCTTAACAATATTTACCTTGACAAGGTGGTAAAGTAGCACAGTCACAGCCTGGTTTGTTCTGTGCTGTCACCACTTAAATAATTATTCTTTAGAGTCTCATAGACGGCCAAATCAATGCCCGTACATGGCATAATGCCCAACATATGAAGTGCAACCACCATGAAAACTACTCATGTAAACCCACATGAACGTTAAAATTTTCCGCCACATCCAAAATGCATTTGTATTGGTCGGTTTTGTGTAAAGCTAAACGTGTCCTCAATCCTTCCATTACAATTTGCGAAATACCACCAGCTGTAGTACAACCAATTGCCATTTGTCGTAGCCATAGATCAGTTGTTTCGCGATAAATAACTAATATGTTTCGCCGGTCATGCTGCGTAGCAACCATAATTACAAAATTAATAATTTCTTATTAAGTTGTTTTAATATTTATTTTAATTTATTTCTTGTTTATTAATTTTTGACAGTTGCTTAATGGAAATATTCCAATAAAAATAGAACTAGTGTTGTCTGTTTTCACTATGAAGTACAGAAACACTGTTTTCTCACTAATCGAGAAACGATGGAATTTTTTGTTTCATAGTTTTCAATGTGAAAAATTCTCACTTAAATTACAGAAATGAGGTATTGTTTACTAAAAATCGCTTTTTCGCTTAGGAAATTGATTTATTTTAAAACAAAGCAACAATAATGCTTTTTTTTTTTCTTTTTGGACTATCCCTATTTAAATTTGGGAACGATTCTCAAAGCTATAAAAAGTTATAAATTTTGTATGCTATAAACCTTAAAAACTAGTTTCTTAATGCTGAGGAGAAGTAATTGTAGGATCGACCTCCTATGTGTACAACCTAATTAGTTTATTTGTCGCGTAATAAATCGTACACACATATGCACATTTACAATTAACTAAGTATTATTTCAAATATTGTTTACATAAAAAACATCAGTCTAAAACAAATATTTTTTCAAATGAAACAAAAACCAGTCATAAAGGTATACAAATATAATTAAACAAATTTTATTGTCGTTTTATAACCAAGTGAAAGGAATTTGAGGAGTAAAGAATTTTTGCAAGTTAAAAAATATAGAATTGTTATTCTAGCGATTTTTGAAAAGGGGTTAAAAATATGGGACATACGACAGTGTGCAACTAATTAAAGACATGATGCTTACGTGTGAGTTTAATGAAAATAATACAGTTATGTAAAATTCTGAAAATTTGCCATAGTTTAGCCAAATTAACTCTTCCTTAAGCCGGTTATACCACAATTGAACTTGTGTTCTGCTCATAGTACACTCGTCAAACGTCATAGTAGACTCGCCAACAATTCAAATGTTCATGCGCATATAATATAATTTTTTACACAAAACTTAAAACAGTTACTTTAATCCATTTTTTCGAATAGTAAAAAATCGAAGAGCACACCAAAACACGACTAACCTTTTTATCTATCAGAAACCAACTAACAATCTACAATGGCCGATACAGAAAAAAATGCTAAAATCGAACATACGTAACTCACGAAATTTGAAAATAACGTTAGTTTCTGATCACACCTCGTATAGTTTGCGATTTTTGTAGTCAAGGTTTCGTTTCAGTTCTAAAGCTGGATTCACCCATTGCTTCCGAACAAAATTTTTGTCCGGACAAATTTTTTTTATATGTAGTTTGACGTCTCTCTTCTTGAGAGAGAGAAAATATTTTTTACGAGCAACTCTCAGCTTGAATTGGTTTAATTTTATATTTTGTCTGGACAATATTGAACTGAGGTGCCAATTGGATATATTTTTTAGTACAAAATTGTATTGAGTTGCCCCATCGAATAAAACATTTACATAGTAATTTTATTCTGATGAAATTTCAATTGTGGCTGGCATTTGATATACAGTCACTCACATTTAAAGTCGGGCAAACATTGTCGAAAATTTATGATCTTAATATTTATGTTTTGATGAAAGATGATGCGTTTAACTTTTTTTTTGTTTTATCATAAAAACTCTTATTAATAGAAAAACCATAGAAATTTTATTTTAAGTCCCGTTATAAAATACATACGAATAACGAAATGAGAAAAAGTAAATTCTCTGTCTCACATTGAAAGTCGGGCACTTAATGTTTTGTACAGTGAAAAAGTGAAATATACCGTTATTTCCATTTTTTTCTTCTTTTGTCTCAAAAACAATTATTTCTTCTTACACTATCATTCGATCAGTGAAGATTATAAAAGTTTTTTGAAAAATGCCGCGCAAAATTAAACAATCCACCTTCGAAGAACGGAAAATAATAATTGAGTTGCACTTAGATGGAAAATCTGAAAGGGAAATATCTAATTTGATAAAAAAAAAGCAAATCTACAGTGCATGATATCATTTCTAGATATAAAGAAAGTGGTTTGGTAGCAAAGAAAAAACGCGGAGCCCGAGCAAGAAAACTTTCACCCAGAGATGAGAGCTTGATTTTAAAACAGGTGAAGAAAAATCCTTTTATTTCTGCTCCAAAACTGACAGCAATGGTCAAGGAAGCTTCTGGGACGGAGGTAAACCCAGAAACAATAAGACTTCTTCGCAAGAATGACTTTCATGGCCGAGTGGCACGGAAAAAACCTCTTATAAGTAAGAAAAACCAAAGCGAACGGCTTGTTTTTGCTCGTCAATATATGACCAAAGATTTTGATTTCTGGAGTACCGTAAGTTGGAACAAACATAAAAATTTAATTAGGCTTATTATTGATATTTAGGTATTGTTTACTGATGAAAGTAAATTTAACTTATTTGGGTGCGATGGAAGAGGCAAAGTATGGCGCAAACCAAACAAAGAGATGGAAGGCAAGAATTTAAGAAAAACAGTAAAGCACGGTGGTGGATCGGAACCCAAAAAGGTGGATCCACAAAATATTAATTTTGCGTTATGTTCACATAATGTTAATTTTTTATTAATTGCCCGACTTTAAATGTGAGACTGAAAAGTGACCTTATTTAAGTTAAGCCTTCGTATACATTTAATAAAAGAACTTGGAATAAATTGTTTTTGTTGTTTTTAAATAAAAGAACTTTTGTGATAAAATAAACAATATTAAAACGACTTTTTCTTCCGTCAGCTTATAAATATAGGGACTTAAAGTTTTTTCATGCGTCTGCCCGACTTTAAATGTGAGTGACTGTATGTACATAGTTTAAATAGTTATCAAAAAATAAGTAATAATTTTAATATGGAAATAAATGAATTGATTGCCCAAAAACTTATTGAAGAAATGAAAAAGCCAGGAAGAGAGTGTATGTACGATATAATGTGTAAAAATAACTCATTGCTCTTTTTTGCTTTAATAGACTTTTCACTGCAACTCTTTTTTATTTTTTATTTTTATATATATGTACTTCGCTAATAATAATGCTTTATGTATTTCAATGGCCATAAGCAAAAGCAGTTTTCTTTTTTCCATTATTATCACACAATATTTACTAATAATTGAGAATATGTAAAATACTCCAGAAAATAAACCAAAATAATAACAAGCAGTACTGCCACCTTGTAAAACTAATCGATTTTGTTTACATATGGCAGCTCTGATTTTCCGGAACATTTTTTTTTGCAATGGGTGAATCGTGCTGCAGAAAGCTCTCAGTAAAAAAATTTTTGTCCGGAAAAAAATTTTGTTCGGAAACAATGGGTGAATCCAGCTTAACTGTCTAAACTAAAGCTGGATTCACCCATTGTTTCCGAACAAAATTTTTGTCCGGACAAAATTTTTTTTATATGTAGTTTGACGTCTCTCTTCTTGAGAGAGAGAAAATATTTTTTACGAACAACTCTCAACTTGAATTGGTTTAATTTTATATTTTGTCCGGACAAAATTGAAATGAGATGCCAATAGGATACATTTTTACATACAAAATTGTATTGAGTTGCCCCATCGAATAAAAAATTTACATAGTAATTAAATATTCGTAATTATATACATAGTTTTAATAGTTATTAAAAAATAAGTAATAATTTTAATATGGAAATAAATGAATTGATTGCCCATAAACTTATTGAAAAAAAAGCCAAGAAGAGAGTGCATGTACGATGTAATGTGAAAAAATAACCGATTGCTCTTCTTTGCATTAAAAGGCTTTTCAGTGCAACTCTTTTTAATTTTTTTTTATATATATGTACTTGGCTAATAATAATGCTTTATGTATTTCAATGCCCATAAGCAAAAGCAGTTTTCTTTTTTCCATTATTATTACACAATAATTACTAATAATTGAGAGTATGTAAAATGCGCCAGGAAAATAAACCAAAATAATACCAAGCAGTACTGCCACCCTGTAAAACTAATAGATTTTGTTTATATATGGCAGCTCTGATTTTCCGGAACATTTTTTTGCAATGGGTGAAGCGAGCTGCAGAATACTGTCAGTAAAAAAATTTTTGTCCGGACAAAAATTTTGTTCGGAAAACTTAAATTAGCGTGTCAAGCGTACATGTACATATGTGTGAGACCAACTCAAATAGCCCGGCGTCAACGCTCTGCAATTGGAAAATACAATTTTTACAGAGCGCAAGAGAGAAAGCTTTACTGTCTCTCAGTAAAGTTCGCTTCCAAGGTGCATTAACGTATACACGGTGGCAGCACTACGACATGTGACAATTTTTTGCTACTGGCAATATAGGAAGATATTAACGTCAAATGTATTATTCACATTGTTGAAAGTGAATTTAGTGTTGTATTCTGAATTAAACATATATAAATTATTTTGTGAACATAAAAATAATTCAAATAATTATAATTTATAATTATGAAAAGGTACATTCATAGTTTATAATTGTGAAAATAGTTACAAATATTTTTGATAAACAGAGCTTACCACATGCCTGTTTTTGTTGTATTGTTGTAATTTTGCTCTAGTGCTGCCACCGTGTATACGTTAATGCACCTTGTTCGCTTCAAAACAAATATTACTCAATTTTTGCGGCCATTAGTAATGACGTTTTAGGTACTTTCAGACTGATTTAGCGACTTAATCTCTTTTATTATATCTATTTAGTGATTTTTATTCAACAAGTGCACAATACTGCACATATCACAACTTTAACGCTTTTATTTAGGTTACTTACTACAGCGTAAAATCAAAGCGCTAAATTACGTTAAGCTTTATGCCTTAATTTAGGTTGCACTGTGAGGAGAAAGTTAAAAATTTTCATTATAACCATCGTTTTATAAACAATAAATTTTTGCAGAGCACTTTTAATGGGAAGGGAAAAATTTTTAAACAAATATTTCACTAAAATCATTTTAAGTCTTACAAGTAAATGACTCCATTTGTGTAAAATCCATACATAAAAGCTTTCAGTAAATCCCACCTGTACGACAATGGGAATTTAATTAATACTTTCTATTATTCTCAATAATTATGTGACTTAACGCTAAATTAGACAAATTAAAAAAAGAACAAGACGTTATTTACAATATTTTTCCAATTAAATATAAAATGTTAATCAAGTGTACAAAATAATTATGGTAAAAAATTTGTAAAAACCGCAACTCCTTCACTTGATTAAATATTGAATTGTATTTGTAATTTGAAAGTGAAGACACAATTTTGTATTGAACAGGAGACAGACATGTAATACAGTAAAAACCTGCAAATTAGAACCATTTTTTCTTCGGGTGACTTTAATTTTCGAAATGTTTTAATATCTGAAAGTTTTTTTTTCTTCCCTCGAAACGTTTAGAAAATATTGTACCGTATTAATTTAGCACAAATAAATGCTTATAAGACTTAATATTAAAGAATTGTTGAAGTCAACTGAGTTCCGAAAATTTTTGTTTATTTGCTTTTGAACAGAGGAACATATTGTATCATTATTTAATCGTGTTTCAGTAAGTCGAAAATGGATATTAAGCAGGTATTTTATTTAATGCGAAGTAGTAAAATATTTTTCACGATTAACAATACATCAAAATATTATACAAATTCAATTTAAATAAAACTTAATACATATTGATAAATTAAAAAAATTAAAGTATTTTCACCTATTAATTATCCTATCCCAAAAAATTTTTTTACTAATTTATCAAACAAGTAGAATGTTTCCCAAACCCACTTTTGTATAAAAACTACTGACAACATAAATGCGATAATATATAACTATGCGATTAGAAAACGCATACGGCATTAGTGTCAGCTTGTGGATTGAACCAATTAATTAATTCGACACAACGATATTATTGCGAATGCTTCAAAATTTAGACAAGTATTTGCTGGAGCATAAATAGTATTTTTATAGAGGCACAGGAATTTGAAATAATATAAAAACAAAGCTGATTTTTTTTAAATTCACGCAAAATTTACTTTGTTCGTAAGATAAAGTACTGGCGTTATAATTTAAATATGACTTCTGGCACGTGACCAATACGGCTGTGTCAGACGTAATTCTAATCTGCCAGTCCAATTTTCGTTGTTTTTTTCAAACTGAAGCGCGAAGCTATTGTTTACCAAACTTTTCCTTTAATAAATCAGTTGTGGCCCGCGCTCTGTGCCATGCAAAATATGGTTATTCAAGTGAAAAGTCAGTAAAAAATATGGCATTATTGCGATTATCATTGAGTGTAACATTCTGACCAGCATTGTTTTTAAAGAACTACGGACCAATAATTCCCATAGGGCACAACAAACTGTCAGTTTTTCTGTATGTAACGGTGTTACAATATACACTCATGACTCCAAATAAGGCAGTTGTGCTTATTGATGTATTCGTTTAAACAAAAGTGAGCTCATCGCTAAACAAAGCTCGCTTATGAAAATGGAGATCAACCGCAATATTGTGTAGGACACATTTGAAAGCGTTGTCAGCGTCCGTCTATTCATGTTGAATTGCCAAAGCAAACTAAACATAAATTAATAAACAGCCTGTTAATCAAGTGTTGCCAACTTAAGGTTTTATACCTATATAAAGAAACCCCTCGCTGTTTTTGCTCAAATTTTTGGCACTATCAACAATTTCAAGAAATTTTGAATAAGTAATGAGAGCTGTTACATCATATGCTTCACAGCTGCTAGTGTCTGCTGTTCTAAAGGGTGATTAAATTTTAAAGGCCGATGTTGATTTTAAATAAAATACGAATTATTTAGGAGTTATCGTCATTTATGGCCGCCGTGGCACACCTCCATCCGATACTGCTGCTGCATAATTGAAGTTCCATACCGTTAATGTGCCGAATTATGTCATTCTGTAGCTCTCTTCCGAGGAACAGGTTATGCCTTGGCGTATTCCAAACCAGGGAACTCTATTTTTCTGGCAAAGAAGGGAAGGAGTTTCTTGTTTGTTGTTGCAACTCTAGAAAGCCGCATGACTTATGTTGTGTTGGCTTCCGAAACCCTTAGCAAGGGTATAAATTGGCAGAACTGGGATCAGCATCCCCGGTGGTTCTGATTGCAGTTTAACCCGGACTGATCATGATTGAGGTTCTGGCTGTGGTTTAAACCTAAAGGCACAGGAAGGGGGAGTATGTATAATTGATAATTGTAGCTGCATGGCTGTTTTCGGGAGCTAACAACCCCCGCGGTGCCGTTTTCTTACAACCGATACTTGTACTGTTAGGAACCAGTGGTGATTGTTGAATGGGTGAGATGATTTAAGGGCTGATGCTGCTAGTGGGCTTCGGCCTACCGATTCATTAAGCCTTGTCCTTCATTGATTGCTAGGAAATTGCATACAGGAAGGATTAGAAAGCCATATGACAAGAATTGCTACATGTGCGTACCTGGTGAGCCACACGGTACGCTGGTGAATCGTGAATAATTTACTCCGTGAAATTGGTCCATCATCAAATAAGGCCATAAAGGCAGGTGCTGATGTAAATCTTTTTTACTCTCATCCTTTAGCTCTTTAATTGTTGCTGACTTATCGACGTACACCTTTTCTTGCAAATAATTCCAAAGAATGAAGTCCAACGGTGTCAAATCACATAATCTTGGCGGCGAATTGACATCACCACTTGAGAAAAGACGGCCATTGAATTTGTCGCGCAAAGGAGCCATTGTTTCGATAGTTGTGTGGCAAGTGGCACCGTCTTGCAGAAACCACATGTCGTCCCCATTTTTATCTTCTAATTCGGGACATATAAAATTCGTTATCATCTCACGATAGCAAACACGATTCACAGTAACTGCCTGACCGGCCTCATTTTGGAGTAAATACTGCCCGATGATGCCGCCAGCCCATAAACCAATCACTTTTGCAAAAATGCGGCAATTTTGTTTACTGATGAATCCACTGAGGTGGATTCAAAATCTCATTTTTTCATAATAACTCTGAATAACTTTAACTCGTAGCTCAATTGTTATCTTTCTATGGTTCAAACTGAATTAGTCTGAAATCGCGAAATGTCAAATGAAATGCAAAAAAAAATTGACCTTTAGGTGTGGTTCGCATTCCGAATAGGCCCTTAGAATTTAACCACTCGTTATTATCAATCTCTTCATAGAAAACATATACAACGAGTATATATATATACGAGGTTTGATAAAAAAAAACCGTTATTTTCAAATTTCGTGAGTTACGTATGTTCGCATTTTTTCTGTTATGTTGGTACACATGTCTGTTATATATGTTGGTAATATCAGCCATTTCGGAATGTCAGTTTGTTTTTGACAGCTAAAAGGGTTAGTCGTGTTTTGGTGTGCTCTTCGATTTTTTACTATTCGAAAAAATGGATCATAAAAACTGTATTAAGTTTTGTGTAAAAAATTAAATTAAATGCGCAAGGACATTTGAAATGCTGACTGTGGCGTTTGGCGAGTCTACTATGAGCAGAAGACAAGTTCGATTATGGTATAACCAGTTTAACGAAGGCCAGGAAGATGTCAATGACGATGCTCGTCCTGGTATGGCTATGACATTGAAACCAAAGTTCAATCATCCCAATGGAAGCGGCCAGAAGAGCCATGACCGAAAAAAGCATGTCAAGTTCGGTCAAATGTGAGCGTTTTGCTCACTGTTGTCTGCGACTGCAATGGCATGGTACATAATGAATTCTTTCCACAAGGTCGTACGGTCAATAAAAAGTACTACATTCAAGTTATGCGCCGTTTGCACTAAGCAATTCGTCAGAAACGCGCAGAATTGTGGAAAAAACAATCATGGATTTTGCACCATGATAACGGACCATCTTACAAATCGATGCTTGTGCGTTAGTTTTTGGCCAAAAACAAAACTTTGAAGGGGAATAAATAAAATGTTCAAAATGTTGAAAATAGCGGTTATTTTTTGATCAGACCTCGTACATGTGCATACATGTTATTATTCGACTTCATGCACATTGTTTCTGAGGACTTCTAGTATAACTGGATTCCTTAAAGCTAGTCGCAAGTTGTTGCCGTGTTCGTTAAAATCCAAAGTTTGATTTAACAAAAATGCTTGAGTCATATTTGAGAGGTGACATTTGAGTAACTAACATTGAGTGACATTTGAATAATTTACTTCTGTAAGTTAACCTTATCAATTTAAGCTTTTGCCGCCACTGTCTTTCTTGATGACAAGACTTACGCAATAAAATTTACATCTTCACATTGAAGATTCTTGACTCGTACCTGAACAGAAAAGTTATTTGCACTTCAAACTTTCCTTTTTAACTGACATGTGACAAGTCATTTTTATATTCTATTCTATACATTCTGACTACATTCATCATATGGATTCGAAATATAGCACCTCTGTTTATAATACATTAAAATCACAAATTCTAATATCTAGACAGTTCTACTTTAAGAGGGCTCCTATTTTCGAGGTTTTACTGTATTTTGCTTTAGAGAAAATCCCACTTATGGATTTGTTGGCATTTTGTCCGATTAACTGTAAATCTTATTTTCCTCTTAAATGCCTTTTGGACGTAACGACTAATCTATTTATAATATTTTTAGCTCTACAGAAAACTAGTAATTGAATATAAATGATTTTTGTATTTTTTATAATTTTATCATGTTGTTGTCCAGTCACGTGATGTAAAGATTTCTACTGGTTTTATAATGCGTTTAGTAGTCAATTCAAATAAAGTTGACATTAAAAAAATTCTTGATAATTTGGATCAAGTGTGAAAAACCGAAACACGTCATAATAAAACTTGTTTCTTTGATACTTAACTTTCAAACTTATTAAGAGTTTTTTTTTAGTTATTATTATTATAAAATATTATTAAAAGAGAAATTTTGTATTTGGTCTCTTTTTTTATTAGCAGCAGTAAAATTTTCCATTAAAAGGTTTTTTTTTTGTCCCATCTATGCCTCTCTTATGGAATATGCAAATTCATGATTGGCTTTTAAAAGATGCTTTGTTTTACTTTATAAATGACTGGAATTATCTTAAAAAATAAGCCATTCAATGTATATTTATATACCTTCTTAAAAACATTGAAATCAGTGTTTCAGTTTTGCCGAATAAAATTAAACAATTAATTTGAATGTTGAATAAAAAACGTGTTTTTTCTGATTTTTTCAGTAAATTTTTATTAAAAGTTTAATTTGCGTGCCGTCTTTGTTTTAGTTACTATTTTACTATTGCAAATAGTTCTGCACAGAAAAATCACATCAAAGATTTGTAATATCAAATAAAAATTTGTTTGTTATGTCAATTGAGATAACCTAAAAACTTGCACTTCGATATGCTGCTAGTTAATTTTAATTTAAATTTTTAATTTATAAAATGTCTGCTTTTCGAATATCGAATAAAGCGGGGTTTTTAATACGGTTAAAACGGAAAGTTAAAATATAAATGCTATTTGAATTCCAAATATTCTCGTAATTGAAGGATTTTTCTGAGAGTGTAAAATTATAATTTATTTCACAGTTACGAGTATATAATTGTTTGTGTTCGGGTAAATATGATACTGGGACAGATTCTGAAAATGAACTAAGCAATTCTATTAATTGTATGCAAAAAACAAAAACCTCTATTAAACTGAATCGATTAACACACGATTTTTAGAGTAATTTGCTATCAAATACGTACTAAGTATACATACACACCCTTGTTCACTTATTTAAAGGCACTACGAATTCCACATTCAGAAGCCTGTATCTTTTGCAATTTTCAACCGATTGCAGAATTTTGAAATTGAAATGGAAGCTAGACATCTGGAGATATAAAAAAAAAATCATGCCAATAAAGAAAACGATGAACACGTGTTACGTATAAATGTGCGAGTTTCAGGAAAAGATCCCTAATCTCGTCAGAGCAAAATCCATTGTAGTAACGACGCAGTGTGGGATGTAACGCACCCCACACTGCGTCGATGATTTTATGAGTCAATAGAGTTTGATACCCTAATATCACCGATAAGCTTCTTCGCTTTCTCCGGTACCTTACATTGAGTGAATAGAGTTCGATACGCTACTGTCACCGATAAGCTTCTTCGCGTTCTACCGGACACGGTCGAGTAACCTCAAAAAAGACTTTGAGGCACCGGCCCAAACATGAGAGTTGTACCCCATTTTCGTTCGGATATACGAGTAAGTGGTATAAATGGTAGGAAGATCGAATGGAGTGAAGTACATCGTACACCGTTTCAAAAACCCGAGACACTTGAATGCTTCTTCAGAGACAAGGAAAATGTCAAGTATCAAGATCATCCGCTTGCTCAATATTTATCCCGTCCATGAGTACAGATGAAACAGCATTTGCGGTCATTTTTGTGTGTGTTAATAAAACACACTGGGTCTTACAAGCGTTAAAGGCGACCCCATTTGGAGTAAGTCATTCATATTTTGTCGCTTGGCAACGATCTCGCATGGGCTAGGCCTATTACTGAAAGACTACGAATGGCAAATGCTGATGTCATCCTCGAAAGAGTGGATACCCCTAAATTAATCTTGAACTCGTTTGATCAGATCCTATCTATAGCAACTGGTATAGTGTGATCTCGTAGAATGCTCGAGAATAGTCATCACTTTTTGGAAATTTGCGTTACATCAGCAACCTTCCAGCATAATAAGAACTTACCAACATGGTAAAGTATGCTGAAGCGGCGTGCTTATAGACTCGAAAGCGTAGAAGCACACTGCTTTAAAACCAATGCTGGAATGCCATCCAGTCCGAAAGTCTTATTTATGTCGAGGTCGGCCAAAACACTTTTAATCCAGAAAAATATCTTCGGGAAGTGGTTGACTTATATTTTTTTACGAGTATATTAACGTTATTTTATTTTCTTATGGAAACTTATTTGTAGATAGTTCTAAGTACATTACAGTATCGACCATGGACGACACTACGATATAAAAAATATTTTTTATATTATTAAGCCAATCAAGCAATTTAATTGAAAAATACAGGTAAACTACATATTTTGCTTAAAGTTAAAAGATAAATAAATTAAATATTAAATATAAAAAAATTGAATGCACTAAGGTGGGGGACAACTAGGTGCTTCGTAGTCACTACACTACTAATCAGTATTCACCAGGATTCGAACATTTAAACATTGTATATTCTAATATGTCCGCTCAACCAACTCAGCCACCGAGCTCTTAATTTATTTGTTCCTTTATATTTTGTTTTATTATTATAATTAAATTGGAACTTCACCCAAACCCTCTTGCACGAAACATACTTAATTTTAGTGGTTACACTCGGTTGAGAAGAAGAGATACCGTTAATCAGATCAGAGCGTTAAGTAGGTGATTTTACCAATATAATATGCGCATAATAAAACTTTTTGTCTAGCATTGGCTGGACTTAGTTAATTTATTGTATTAGTAATAAGATTTGAATACTTATTGTTAGTTCACATTGTGAAGATTCAATAAATAAATAAAAGCTAAAAAAAAAAAAAAATAATTAAATTCAAATCCCAGTGGGTGCTGATGAGTAGTGTAGCGACTACGAAACAGCTAGTTAGTTGTCCCCCAGCTAAAGATTTGATTATTATTTTTCTTGTCTTCTTCAATCAAAATTATTGATCGCAGCAAATTTGTATTGTAAAAAATCCTTCTTAAGGAAAAAAAAAAAATTAAGAAAGGAAAAACTTGAACTAAAAACCTGTTGTACATATGTACAAACCAAACAATTTTTAATTTAAAAAAATTATAAAAGTTCAACAAAAATTTAACAAATTAATATTTACATCTCTGGGTCCAGAGAATATTAAAATACAAAAAATATGTATGTTAATAAATAAAATAAATACCGCTAGTTCTGAGACAGCAAACGCTGTACAAACAATGTGGGCAATTAACAAAATGCATATGTGATTCAATATGAGATGAATATAGATAGAAAATAATTAAATGCTCGGTGGCTTAGTGGTTAAAGCAGTAGATCATGATACGTCATGTCCCGAGTTCAAATCCCAGTGGGTGCTGATGAGTAGTGTAGCGACTACGAAACAGCTAGTTAGTTGTCCCCCAGCTAAAGATTTGATTATTATTTTTCTTGTCTTCTTCAATCAATAATTATTGATCACAGCAAATTTGTATTGTAAAAAAATCCTTCTTAAGAAAAAATTAAGAAAGGAAAAACTTGAACTAAAAACCTGTTGTACATATGTACAAACCAAACAATTTTTAATTTAAAAAAATTATAAAAGTTCAACAAAAATTTAACAAATTAATAATTAAAACAATTGAGCTTATTCGCTTGATTATCTTCTAATATTGATTCCAATTAAAAAATTATAAACAGCTTGTTTTATATGTTTCCTAGCTGTCTATATGGCGACATTTTTTTAGGACATAGACCTAGAAACCTTTGAAAGATATTCTCAAACATTCAACGTTATATCCCAATATTCTAAACTGAAAACTACTGAAATGAAAACTACAACCAAGATAACTGAAATTTTGTTTAGATTTTGTCTTCTATCCTGTGAAAATACATGTCTTTTTTCCCTACTGTTGTCCGTTTTCTTTATATTAATTACCTTGCATTATTAGAGGTATGGAACTAATTTTTGTTTGTCTGGCCAGTGTCAAAGGTATATAAGGTATACCTTAATTTATTTCTAACACTTTAAATGCTGTGATAACGTTTGTTTTGGTCGTTCCATGTTGTTATTGATAGCTGCAGATCAAACGTCCACAAGCACCACTTCCTCTTTCGTCCTCCTAATAATCTATTTCCTTAGTTCCAGTACAATGCACTGCAAATGTAGGGGTCATCCCCTGAGCACTGGTCGAAGATAAAAAATTTGCATTTAAATTAAATGGAGCTTGACTACTTTGGTGGAATTTCTTGTAACAAAGTTACATATAAATTATTTTTTACTTTGGTACCAGTCAAGTTGCTTGGACTTAATCTCTTTCTTTTTTTTTTTGCAAATTATATAAAAATAAATACTGCTCTGTCGTTTTCAACACAACAAACAAAGATTTGAACGCATTTTTTTTTTTTAGGAAAAAGAAATCACGTGACCTGATATTGTCGGATGTTTATTTTTAATTCAAGTCTTTGTCTTAAATGGGGCTATATGTCAAAATCGAATCTTACATTTTTTAATTAACAACAATTTGTATGACTGCGATGTTCATAAATAAATTTGTTCACATAATTACATGCCATATGCACATGTCTACGGTCTGCGTTGCTGTTAATTGAGGCAATTAATTTAGATAGTTTAGTTTAAAGGACAGGTAACTAAAATAAAAAATATTTTAATGTTTACAACTTTTTTTATTATGCATTTATACATTATTACATTTACTTTCATTAACGCCGTTTAACTTCTTTCTAGTCATAAAAAATAAAAACAAAAAATATATAATTAAGTCGTAGCGGTAATTGGTGACATGCACTTTTATAATCAAACAAATTTATACATACCTAATTAATAGCTTCAATAAAAAAAATTATCAAACTCATATTTTGATCGATCTTGTTATTTTACAAGTGAATTTCAGTGGAGGACACGAAATAAGTTATTGACCTTTGTATTTTTGTAAATGTTGTCTACGAAGACTATTTGAGAGCTCCGGGAGTTTTTCAGTTTCCCACACAGAAACGAAATAAAAAATATTTATCAACCAAGAAATAAACAAAACAAATGTATAAATAAAACAAATTTTCCAAATAAAAAATTATAAATAGCTTGTTTTCTACGTTCCTTTCTATCTATATGTCGACATTTCATAGGAACTAATCATCAGTAGACTTTGGAAATTTTTGAAAGATATTCTCAAACTTTCAACTTTATATCCCAACAATATAAATAAATTGTTGAGAATTTAAAAAGAAAAATGCTCTAATAATACCTGTCAAAACACAAAAAACAAGCTTTTTCATTTATACACGTCTCTATCATTTCTTTACACCTTTCTTTAATTGTTTGAATTCCAGACAAATTTAAATGGTACCTCAAATTTGGGCACCTTTAAGGTAATACAAAAAATAGTGATGTCTTCAGCAATCTGACGCTGAAAACTTAAATTTGCAACTTTTTCGAAGTATTCAAAATCTATTGAATAATTTTTCCGCCTATATTTGAAATGTCATTTCTTGTCCAGAAGTATAATTTTAACTAAGGTTAACATTACAATCATTAAACTGAATTTTTTTTTTTATAATTATGAACTAGAATGAATTCACTTTATCCCATTGTGTTATAACTAAAATCTTTTGAATCTTGATCCATTGTAGATACTCGTAGTTAGTTACCTTTCATAAATTACGAGTAGCTAATTAATTTTTTTTTTTTGCCTTCAATAATTTATTTAAAGGTTATTGTATTTATTTGAAAATTGTTAAGAAAAATTTGAATGCTTTTTAATCAGTTTTAACAGGTTTTTTCGAATTTGGGTTTAAATTTATTCTGTTTTGCTGGTAAGAAGAAACTTTCGTATTTATTATTTTTTAATGCAAAATTTATTGCTCGTGGTTACATTTTTAAAAACTATTTACATATATATTGTTGTATAAATTCCCATGGTTGATTTTAATTCATTTTCTGAGAATTTATTGTGTAAATTTTAAGTATAGATTTTATTGTTGTTTAATTGGAAATAAAAATCTTGCTTTCATTGAAATCTAAATGAAGATGATGATAATATTTTACGAGTAATTTCAATAATAAAAAAATAATTGGCCTAAAAACTATTGGAGCATTTAAAATACATAGAAATGAAAAAAGTATATTTTATAAAGCAAATTGCTTAAAACAAAGTATTAAGTGTATTTTTGCATTCATAGCTGCTGTTGTAAACAACAAGTTATAAATAAATTTAATTCGAATCGAAATTATTATTAAAGCAAGTAGAAAATTAAAGGATTATACATTTTTGCTTTAGGTGCAAATAAAATCTGTTGCAAATTTTGATTGTCAGATCTAACCTAAAAACTTTTTTAGCTCGTAAATGGAAAAGTGTACTAAAAACAAATTGTTTTTAAGTGGGGACTTGTGTTTATATATATATATTTTTTTTTTTAAATAATATAATTAAATAATTATATGTTTAAATAATATATATATATATATATATTTATATAAAACAAGTAATCTTTTAGTTCATGATTTACAAAATATTAACTAAAATCTCAGCACCTTAATTGTTAGTTTTTTTTTTCTTCTTATAAAAAGGTTTGACTAATTTGCTATCTCACATGTTTCATTATGCTCCCCCAATTAAACCTTATTATAACGTCACTTTCATCTATTCACATCAAACCAATTTTGTTGTCTATAATAAAAAATTAAGCACGTGCTGATTATTTACTAATCGTAGAAACTTGTATTTTGCCAGATTCTTTAAAAGAGTGGAATCGTTTGGCACACATTTTTTTTTATTAATAAAAACTCTAAGTATGTTTGGTTAATACAATACTAGACGTACGATACTCGGCTGAATACTATCAAAAATCTCACTTGTATGTACTACATGTGGGAAGCAGCTAAAGCTTTCAATTGTTAGGGATAAAACAAATGAGAGTTTATGGGAACACGATTACAAATATTAAATTGAAACCTCCAAAATCAAATACAAATATTCTGGAATGAGTTTAAATGTAGAACACATCAAATAAAATTAAACCTTTATTTTTATTACAATTACTGTTATTCTTTTAATTAATTCTCAGTTAGCCGACTGCAATAAAATTTCAGTGGAATATAATAGTAATGTATGAACAAAAATCACTGTCATTTTACTTGTAAAATTTTAAAATAGCTCCCAATGCCCAAAATATAAATCAAACATAAAAATTATTGTACTTAAAAAAAACTTTAATTTATTTAACTTCTATTTCAAGTAGAATATTTCTTTTTAGTAAGCCTTAATTATTTAAAAACAATATTAAAAATTCTTGCGCACATTCTTTGTGGGCAAAAGTCACTGTAATTAAATAAAAACCATTTTTTGTATAAAAAAATAAAAAGGGTATATATTGTGATTCCGTTTGTAATTTCTACAATTTTCATTTGCGAACCTATAAAGTATATATATTCTGAATCAGAATTAATAGAAAATTCGATTAAGCGATGTCCGTCTGTCCGTCTGTCGGTCTTTGACATACCGTTTCTGAGAATACCATTAGACATAGAAACTTTTTTCTTTCATTATTCTATTACCCCATTGTGCCATGGATTTGCTATTGAAATTCAGTAATATTGGTTCACATATAGCTGAGATATGTTCAAAATTCCGAAAAAAAAAAATTTTTTTTTCCAATTTTGTATGAAAATTTTTGAAAAAAGTTGTTTTTTTTTTTTGCTTCAAACTTCACACAATTATTAAGCGTGATGACTAAGAGGCAAAAGAAAATTTTCTCAGATATCGGTCCATATACCCGAGATATAGCCTAAACCGATTTTTAATTTAATTTTTTTTTTGCTTAAGGGCAGTTCTCGTTATAAAAGGAGGTTACTAGTATACAGAAAATAAAATCTCTGCTATCGGTCCATGTGCACATACCCGAGATATAGCCTAAACATATTTTTGCATGAACATTTTTTTTTGTTTAAAGGCAGTTCTGATTATAAAAGGAAGTTAGTAAAATACAGAAAATGAAAATATCTGATATCGGTACATATACTCGTATACCCGAGAAATAGCCTAAACCGATTTTTCCATTAAAAATTTTTTTTTTTTTTTTTGCTGGAAAGCAATTCTAATTATAAAAGTAGGTTACTAAAATATAGAAAATGGAAAATTTCGATATCGGTTCATATTTAACCGAGATATAGCTTAAACAAACTTTTCCATGAAAATGTCCATGGCAGATTCCTTTTTTGAAATGGTGATTACAAGACAAAAATAATTTTTCCTCGATATCGGTCCATATATACTATACACGTGACGGGTATTTTAGATTCGGCCCAGCCGAATATACCACACTTTTACTTGTTTTAAAGCTGTTTAGTGGTAGTCGAAATAAATAGATCCTAGATGTCATACAATAAGCTTAGGTATTTCTAAACATGACCGCAAAGCATTTTGTAGTCCTCCGGCTTTAAAGTTTACACTTACTATATCTTTGTGACTGATCAAATTATAATTTCTCTTGGTTCAAACTAAATTTTAATAACGTTCGCAGGATTCTAAAAAATCTCGCATAGCCTTTTTGAGCCAAATTGCAAAATCCTTTCTTTATTTATATGTATTAATATAATGAGGGTCTTCACGATGTGTAATGCAAACTGTGCAAATGATGCAATTGTGAGCAAATATACTTGTTTTTTTTCACGCAATAACAAAATGTATGTATTTGTAGTTTGCATCACTTTTTTCATTTGCACTAAAAAACAAAAAGATGTACTTGGTCTGATAAAAAAATAACCGTTATTTTCAAATTTCGTGAGTTATGTATGTTCGATTTTCGTATTTTACTCTGATATGTTGGTATACATGTCTGTTATACATATATGTTGGCAATATCAGCCATTTCGGATTGTCAGTTTACTAAATTTTGAGCAAAAACAACGTCGCATGGACATCGCTTAGAAGCTAATAAACGTCGTCAACGGTGATCCAGATTTCCTCAAAAACGTCATAACTGGTGACGAATCATGAGTGTATGGCCAATCATCCCAATGGAAGCGTCCAGAAGAGCCAAGACCGAAAAAAAACATGTTAAGTTCGGTCAAATGTGAAGGTTTGGCTCACTGTTTTCTTTGATTTAGATTTAGATTTGATTGGTGTGGTGGGTGCATCATCATAAATTCTTGCCATAAGGCCTTTAAAATAAATTAGAAATTTAATAAACTATTTTAAAAAAAACATTGCAATCAAGTGCAGTGAATGAAAAACTTTCAACAAGCAGACAATAAGAAAAGGACCAAATACAAATCAAACTTAAAGCACGTTGAACTTTATATGCCAAAAAGCTTACAATCTTGTATTTTTCACTGGTTCCTATTTATTAATAAATTTGTTTCAAAACGTTTGTATATAATTGTAAATAAATGCAGATTTTTGAGAAATAGAAGTTTTTTATGTTTCCAGAACAATTTTCTAGAAATAGGGCACATTTGCACAAAAATAAAAGGGTATGCTCACGATTAACCACAATATGTACTGCAAATTTACAAGTTACAAATTTGCACAATAACCATCGTGAAACCCCTTAAAGTTACATTCAAATTTATTAACTTTTTTAGCTTCCTTAGTTTTTACAAGAATTGATGAATTTCATTTAGAATTTAAAATTTGATAATCTGAATTCTGTTAGAATTTTGAAGTAAACTAAATTAGTTAATAAACTCGTGTGCTAAATAAAAGTTACTAAATAAAATACTGGTGTGAATCAGAAATTCAATAAAGAATTACTTCGTACAATTTTATTTGTGAACTATGGAATATTATTAATGCTTTCAAACTCAAAGAAAACTTTATTTGTTTAATGATTGCGTTCTCTTAAATATCTGCGTGCATGCGTTTATCAAGTGTAAACACTGGCTGTCGTCTGCTGTTATAATAATGTTTTTTCATTCATTTTCAGGTGAATTTGAACAACAAACAATCTGTTAAATCAGGCTTTGCAAAAAAACACATAGCTCAATGTATGTACATATGTATTTCAACGGAGTCTCCAATTAACTGATTGTGTTTTGCGCTTTGCCTGCCCATACATGACGTACATATGTATTTTATTATAAATCAATTGATTGAAATTGAAAAGTCCGTTAATCGGCAGTTTTTTAATAACAATAAATTTCTAAAAATTTAAATATTTATTGCGCAGATAGTTGTGTCATTTAAAATTAAGGCATAGACTTTTTTATTAAAGTCATTTAAATTAAGAAAAGTTTGAAGATATTAGGGTGGGGCAGCTATTAATTGTGGAAGCTTTTATTTCACTTGTATTTTTTGGAGCTTCTAAATATAAATACATATGTTGGTGTATAAAGTAGGTTTAATATTACCATTATAAAAATCTAAGAATAGCTGAAAGATTTTATGTAACTGGACTTGTTAAATATTCCATGTTATAGTTCCTGAGAATTTTGTTATAACTTTGTTATAGGTATAAAAAAAATTTAAATTTTCCATATTATAAGCAGAACTGACGCAACTTTCGTTTTAAAAGCGCAAAATGTTTAAATCACTTGTGAGGTCTAAATCGCTAATCCCGTTTTTCTATGTGCTGAAGATCGCATATATTGTTCAAGCAAAAATATGTGTAAAATTCAGTCGTAAAGCAGCTCTGGGCTGGGGAACAGCTCTCGCGTCACTGTATTAGTTTACAGTTTTCTTGAGGTATTTCATTGTTAACCACGCGGCAACTTCCTATGCGAAGGTATGAGCCGGTGCAGTTAGTCACAGTGCCGCAAAAAAATACTGTTAATATCATCGCGGGCATAAGGTTTTTTTATTCCGCCCATGCTGTGCATCCTATACTTTGGAAATTTATTTGCAACTGTATAGTTACAATACAATACAATAGTACGATTCACAATCTTGTGCATTTGAGGCTGCATATTTATGCAATTGCAAAAAAAATTAAAACATTTTAAATGAAATTTCGGTTTATGAGCAGTCTTAATTAACATTTTCTTGGCAAGTTCTTGTTTCTTAAAATTATTTTACATCGTATTGACATTAGTTATATTGTTATTATTAACTGTTATTAAAAATCTATTCTTGCAAGTGCAAAAAAGGAATGCCTATTTATTCGGTCTTTAAACCTAATTTATAATTAAATTTCAAAGTAACTCTTTGATATGTGCTGCTCTTTTCTTGTGAAAACTTTTGAAAAAAAGGTAAACGTTATAAAATGAATTATGTGATTTTAATTTCACTTGTAAATTGCCACGTGTGCAAGAAATATTTTTGACATGCATTTAAAAAATTGAGAGATTTAAATATTAATTTTCTAGTCGTGTCGCTCATTTAGGCTCATAAGGTAATCGTTGTCATGCTAAGCTGATTTTGTTTGGTTCTATTGGACGCACCACCCTAATATTTTCTAAAAATATTTTCGTTTCTTATATTGAATAACTAACTTGTGTCTTTAAGTTACAGGCCTCAAATGCTCTTCAATTCACTCACATGATCAATATTGTTAAACTAGATTTAACAGAATATATAATTTTGTTTTGTAAAATTGTAAAAACAAGACAAACATACCGACATAAATACATATGTATGTCCGTTTGCACAATATTTATCAAACGATGTAATTGACAATCTGTGGCATTTGACTTTGTTTGCAGGGATAAATTATGAAATAATTGTTGTGATATGCACATACGTATGTATATTATTTTAGTCATGTGACAATGCTCAATGGATTCTAGATCGTAAAATATGTAAATAAATAATAGAAAAATGCAAAATAACACAACAAGTATTAAATTTATAAATAATTTATTAATTTTGCCACGCAAATACACAATTTATTTGTTTTAATTAAAGTAGCAAAACATTTGAATAAGATGCACTTAAACGTATTAGATTTTGTTTACCTGTTGTCTGCTGTGGGCTTAGCATGTCTTAATGGAATTCTTTTGCACTTTATCCACCTTGCCAGTAGTCATGATTAAGTCTGAATAAAAACTTAACCTTCAACTATATATTATGCAGCTAGGCTTCGTTCATCCTTCACTGAAAACAAACATTTTTAAAAAAGGTTGCTGTGATTAATTCTTTATAACACTGGCAGCAGTCGTTACATTATTTACTACAATAAATAAAATCGCAACTAATATTAATATATAAAATTTTAAAGTTAACAGTTTGAAAATTTGATTAAGAATCACGACAACAAATTTTGTTTTATTCAAGGACTTTTACACACAACAAATGGTATAAATATTGAGGAATCGGATGCTCTTGATGTTCTTGGAATGAAGATACAGTGTGACGTTCACTGGAATGAACACATTTTTCATGTCTCTAAAGAAGCATTCAAGTGCCTCGGTTTTTTGAAACGGTGTAAGATGTATTTCACTCCATCCGATCTCCTTACTATTTATACCACCTACATCCGACCGAAAATGGAATACAACTCTCATTTTTGGGCCGGTGCCTCAAAGTCTATTTTGGGGTTACTCGACCGTGTGCAGGAGAGGGCGAAGAAGCTCATCAGTGACAGTAGGGTATCCAACTCTATTGATTCACTGGAGCATCGACGCAGTGTGGGGTGCGTTACTCTGTTCTATCGTTACTACAATGGATTTTGCTCTGACGAGATTAGGGATCTTGTTCCCGAAACTCGCACTTTTTTACGTAACACGCGCTCATCGTCCAGAGCTCATCCATTTGTGGTTGATTGCGCGGAGAATCGTACTACGCATTACAGAGAGAATTCGTTTTTCAGCCGTACGCTTCGTCTGTGGAACAAGTTGCCTGCAGAAGTGTTTCTTGTCTGTTATAACGTTGGAAGGTTTAAGTCAAATGTTCACAAACACTACTCCCTCTTTCCCCCTTCTCACAACCTATTTTCCTAGTTCTGGCACAATGCACTGCATATGTAGGGGTCATCCCCTGAGTACTGGTCCAATATAAAAAAAAACAGATAACTGGTTAATTTAGTCGAAAATTCTTTTGTAAACAATCTTGCTAGATTTATTGATATGGCTGTATTAAAACCGCTTAGAAAAATGTGACACTTTTCCTGTGTGCTCCTGCAGACCAAAAATCAAGGCGAGTATTATAGAGTTAGTTCTCTCAAATTGTGTGTAGTTTATCATCGCTGTTTTAAATAAATATGGTTAGAAAAAAAAAACTGAAAATTAAGAAATACTTTTAAAAGTAAGCTTAAAACAACAGTATTATTATGAAAAAAGCGTGGAGCGTTCGAATAAGCTCATATCCTTTTTTACTTTTTAGTTTGTAGTGCTACGAAAGCATGTAGTGCAAGTATCCGTATGAGTGACAATCGTGTTATCTCTCCTTATAAAAAATCACTTATAAGACAGAGGATGCGAGAATTACAAGCATACAAATGAAGCTAATATAAATGTATTAATAAGCTCTAATGTCGTTTACATACCACTAAAAACTGGCTTGAAGCATTGAACAAAAACCACTCAAACTTGGAAAAATATCCAAAAACCGACAAAAAGTTCCAAAATGCGGTAAAAATCAACAAACCCCGTACAACAGGGTCGAAACCCCGGTACGAGTTTCGATAGTTATCTAAAAGTTCAAGTTTTACAGTTTATTCATAAAATTATATGTATATACTTGTCAACCTGAAAATTTATTTGAACACTTAAGCTTATCAAAGCAATGGCAATAGACTTCTTGCCTTTCATGATCGAACACTGATTTCAAAATAAGATTTCTTTATTATTTTTATTAGTCTCTGGCACGAAATCCCATATAGTTTTCAAACTATTAGTAAGGCACATAAGTTCAAGGAGAATATCATTTGTCATTTCGCAAGTTAAATGATGTATGGTGCTCGTTCTTTTTTTTTTTTTTTTTTTTTTTTAGCTTTTATTTATTTATTGAATCTTCACAATGTGAACTAACAATAAGTATTCAAATCTTAATACTAAATATAATAAATTAACTATGTCCAGCCAATGCTAGACAAAAAGTTTTATTTTGCGCCAATTATATCGGTAGAATCACCTACTTAACGCTCTGATGGTGGCACCGGTATCCCTTCTTTTCAACCGAGTGTGACCACTGAAATTAAGTATGTTTCGTGCGAGAGGGTTTGGGTGAAGTTCCAATTTGCTGACATACCTTGTCGCATGCTTTGAAAACTCATCTTTTACCAGTGGAACACACAGATCCTTGTGAATTCGGGAGTTTTTTACGTACCATGGTGCTGCAGTAATTGTTCGAAGAATTTTGTTTTGTCGCCTTTGAATTTTTTCAATGTTTGACGATGAGGCGGTGCCCCATAATTGAATTCCGTAGCGCCATATAGGCTTTAGTATTGCGTTGTATAACAAAAGTTTGCAATCCAGCTTCAATGTCGAATTTCTGCCCATAAGCCAATTCAGTTGCGCTGCTTTTAACTTTAACTGAGTAACTTTCGCATCTATGTGAGACTTCCACGTTAACCTACGGTCGAGATGAATACCAAGGTACTTGACTTCACTTTGCTGCGGAATAGGTAAATTGTTAATTTGGATAGGTGAACATGTTTGTCTACGCAGTGTGAATGTAACGTGAGTACACTTTTGTTCATTAACTTTAATTTTCCAAAGTTTTAACCACATCTCTAATATTGAAATATACTCCTGCAAATTTCGCGAAGCTACTTGATGGTTTTCATGTACGCTGCAGAATGCTGTGTCATCTGCAAAAGTTGAAGTGTAAATACCAGATCTGGTTGGCATGTCAGAAGTGTAAATATAAAGTGGGTCCCAGAATGCTACCTTGGGGAACTCCTGCCTCGATTGGCTGTGTTGGGCTTATAAAGTCGCCTTCTCTGATAACAAACTTCCGGCCGCATAAATAGCTTTCCAGAAGCTTGTGAGTGTTTGCAGGCAAGTTCAACTTTATTTTGTACATTAATCCCTCGTGCCACACTTTATCAAAAGCTTGGGAAACATCAATGAATAGAGCTGAGCAATACTTTTTATCCTCAAAAGTCTTTCTTATAACATTAACTAGTCTATGCGTTTGTTCAATGGTGCTGTGTTTAGCCCGAAAACCAAATTGATGATCAGGGATGCATCCTACATATTTTAATATTGGAGTCAACTTCGCCATTAACAATTTTTCGAAAAGTTTTGAAATTGTTGGCAGTAGACTTATTGGTCTATATGACTCTACTTTAGTGGGATCCTTCCCTGGCTTGGGTATCATAGTAACCATAGACACCTTCCACTCTGCAGGATGGTATTCTAGGCGCAAAATAGCGTTAAAAATGAAAAGAAGAATTCTTCTAGCAACACGAGGTAACTGTACAAGCATTTTGCCAGTAATTTTGTCAAAACCTGGAGCTTTTTTTTTTTAGTTTACTTTATTTATAACGTTTTCGACATCTTGGAAACTAAGTCTCAAACGCACAGGCGGTCTAACAGCACATGGCGGAAATTCAGCTACATCATCCAATGTATAATTTGCAGTAAAAACGTTTTTCAAATGATTAACATACACCATCCCTTTTTCAGAATCACTTCTTGCCCAGTCGCCAGATGAAGTTCGCTTACCTATTACGGGTCTTTTCAGACCTTTTGTCGCTTTCCATAGAGAATAGTCGGTTTGCGGGCTACCATCAAGACCTTCTAGATAATTTTTGAGGGAAGCCATTCTTTGGATTTCAAGCAGATTTCTTAATTGAGTTATGCACTCCCGTAGCCTGCTTTTAAGCTGGGGAGACCTTCGAAGTTGCCACTCTCTTCTAACTCTACTTTTTTCTGACAAAAGTAGCTCAATTTCAGACGAATAAGTTCTATTGTTCTCATTTCTGAAACTCGTATGGGTAGTGGTAGCATGTTGTACGGCCAGTTGAAGGTCTTCAGAAAAATCTTTAATTGATATATCAACATCCTCAGGGGTTCTCAAGGCAATATTTTCTGTACAATGAGTACTCAAATATTTCTTATATTTTAGCCAATTAACTCTAGTGATGGCGAACGTCAAGTCACTAAAAGGGGAGCCAACCTCCTGGGGGAATGAAACAGATATTATAGTGGGTGAGTGGTCCGATGACAAATCTAATGAAGACTCTACTTGCATCCCTTCTAAAGGAAAATTTTTTGCAACTCCAAAATCTATAACATCTGGGATCTTTCGTCGGTCTGAGGGCCAATAAGTGGGATGTCCGCTTGAAATCACATCTAAGCCCAGTTTAGAAACTGTTTCGAAAAGCACACGGCCTTTCGGAGAAATTAAACGTAAATCCCCAAAAAGTGTGCTTGGCGTTATAGTCACCAGCCGCTAAAAATCGAGGCCCAAGTGTGTTGAAAAAATGTGAATACTGATTTTCTGTTATTGAAAATCGGGGCGGTGAGTAAATTGATGATATAACTATTTTTCCATTAAGATGCTCAATGCATATATTTGTTGCTTGGAGATACTCCTCACGTGCTTAACTCTATTTTTTATTAGAACTGCTGAGCCTCCACAAGACCTTCCCATTAATTTTAATTTATAATTAATTTTGAAATAACTGTTGCTTGTCAAGTGAGTTTCAGCAATCAGCATTATGTCGATTTGTTTTTCCATAAGGAAGTGCTCAAGTTCATTTTTGTGTTGGCGGATGCCGTTTGCGTTCCAGAAACATATTTTTAACCAATTCATTTTGTTAAAATTGCCTGCAAAATAGTGGATTGCATTTTCAGCATTTCCTGCATCATGTTCGTCATAGAAACCGTAAATGTGTTTATGGATTGAACAAGAGTCTGCAGAGTTGTCTCAAGATTGTTAAAACTTTGATCGGAATTTTGGGGCTTGGTCTCCTGATTCAAGTTTTGTGTATCGGCTTTGACCACATTGGCATATGAAACTTGTTTAGGGGTTTGCATGATTATGTTGCTTGTTGACTGGCCTACCTGGGAAAAATTGTTTGCAGAAATGATGTTTGACTGCTGGGGCTGCTTAAAGGTAATTGATCATTGACTGCTTAAAGTGGATATAGACAGGGCAGCCCCTGTAATTTGCAGTATGGTTGCCTCCACAGTTACTGCATTTTTTTGCACTTGAATCAGTTTTTGGCTTCTTGCACTGTGATGTGCCGTGCAGTTCACCACACACAACGCAAACTGCGGGCAACTTACAATAGGCCTTAGTATGACCGAATTCCTGGCAGTTTAGGCATTGAATGGGGCCTAAACGCTTGTGCGGCTCCTCAACGGTAACCCTGCGATGAAGAAGAAATTTAAGGTTATAAATTGGGTGAGTTTCATTCTTTTTGAGAATAACATCCCCTGGTTCCAGTTCAACCCTAAACATAGGTTGAGGCATCTTTTCACGGTTCCGCATATTTATTACATTTTTTATTTTAAAGCCTTTATCTAGCAGTGCAGTCTTAACCTCATCCGTGTCTACATAAGGGTCAATACCTTTTATAACAACCTGGAGGCCTTTAGCACTTTTAAGTTGATAAGTATAAAAAGATTTTTTCTCATTTTCCAGAGCGGCAGAAAGTTTTCGGTAATCATTTTCGCAGTTGACTTGAATTTTTGTTTCACTTATTTGTCCGTGCTTCACTGATGTTACATTAAAGGTGTCTTTACCAATTGCCGTAATAAGTGCTTTTACCAGCTCATTAGATGTAGGTTCTCTCAAGTATATTGGTGGCGGTTTAAATGTTTTTTTTGATGAAGTTGGCTCGTCAGTCTGAAGGATAGCAAACCTATTACTATCCGCAGCCGTAGTCCTATTATCATCTTTGGAAATTTTCGGATTTGATGATATTTGAGCGGATTTGGGGCTTCGCTTACGTTTAACCACGGTTACGTACCTGTCCATGCCTACTTGTGTTTTCGGCTTATCTGCAATTACTGAACTGGTGGATGGTTGGTCTTCTGTTGTAACAGCAATGTTTGGCGAACACGAACGCGTGCGTTTTTTATCTCTTAGAGACAGGAGATTATTCAATGACTTTTTTAAAGATTCTTCCTCAGAAATCCAGAGGTTTTTTCTAGTGGAGCTAAGCTCCCTCTCAGAATTGCATCTACTAGGTACACTCATGCAATTTTTTTTTTTTTATTTTTTTACTTTAAAAGTATATAAAAATAATTGTCACAAAGTTTTTCTTTTTTATATATTCACTCTTCCACTTATTGCGGTTTTCTACTTATACCGTTGTTTTTTTTTTTTTTTTTATAGCACTCCGATTAAAAACAAATACGTCCGTTCACTATCAAAGCTAGACTCTGACTGACAGTGCTCGTTCCTAATATTTAATAAAATCTTGTTTTTTTTTTTATATAAATTTTAATTAATTCACAATAATTTTACAAAAATTAAAATTATATAATTAAGTTATTTACCATTCATTAATTATATATATAAACACATACCCTTACTGCAATATACGACTTTAAGTCTTGTGTAAAGGGCATCGAAAATAAAATAAATAAATAAAAACCCGGCTAAAAGTCCAATAATAAAAATTAAATTAAATAATATTAAAAACAAAATAATAATAAAAGCCTGACTCCGGAACGGCTCTGAGTTCTTTGGCAATTCCCAACATCGACTTCAGGAACAATCCAGGAAGCAACACGGCAACTTAAATTTTCGGACTAAAGTGGAAACACTTTTCTGTAGCGGAATATCAAATTCCTCAAAAGTACACACTGTATTTAAGTGGCGAGAGTTACATGCAAACAAACAAACAAGAACAAACCTACAAGTTAATCTAATATAGGCGTGTAAAAATTGCAGGTGTTTTAAATTCCATAAAGTTTAAAAAACGCATTTAAGAATGTTCTGAAGTCTCCATGATTTGCTGCTTTTCGCAGTTGTGTTCGAATAATAAAAGTAATGTTAGTTCGTAAAAAACAAATTCAATGCAGCTTTAACAGAAAGTGAGAGAATTACAATAAATACAACACCAAAAAACATTTCATGTATTTCGTTGGTAGAAATTACGAAAAGTTGTAAAATTTTGTTATTCTTTTGTTTGAAACCCCAAGGGAGTGCATGGGGGGTTTTCAGAATTATATATCTTGGAAACAAAATTTTAACAAATTTACGCAAAGAAAATGAAAGATAGCTGTGCTTACACCACTATCTTGGTAAAGCTGCCTCAAACAAAAACAAATAAATATCTTGCTGACTATATTGGTTTTAAAAACGAAAAATCATGTTTACACAAAGTGCCACTTCAGAAGTAAACAATAGAGATTGACAGTTGACTTTTGACAGGAAACTTTTAAATTTAAATTTTTATTATTAGAAGAAGAGATAAGTATATACTTCTCTTCAAAATGCTACTTAAGAGGGCGGATTGATATTGAAGGTACCTAGGCGCTAGACGAAAACACACACAAACTATTTTTTTTTTTAATTTCGATCTGTCAAACATCAGCTATTAACCTTTCACCCAAATTTAACGATTAGTTTATTTGTTGTAGTCGATTAATAATTGTGGGTGAAACGTGGGTCCACCACTACACATCTGAAACCAAAAATCTATTGAAACAATGGGTGGAAGTGGTCCGAAGAATTCCAAGAGAGTGAAATCTGCTGGCAAAGTTATGGCCACTGTATTTTGAGATGCACACGGAAGATTACTCATCGATTATCTTGAAAAAGGATCCACAATCCCAGGATCAACTGATTGATGCAATTAAGAAAAAAGGACCACATTTAAATCAGAAAAAAGTTCTCTTTCTTCAAGACAGCGCATCGGTTCACACAGCATTAGATACGATGCTAAAACTACGTAAATTACACTTCGAATTGGTTGATCATCCACCTTATAGTCCAGGTTTAGCTCCTATTGACTTTTTTCTGTTTCAAAACTTAATAAAATAGCTCGCAGGAAAAAGTTATTACCGAAACTAACGCATATTTTGAGGGGTTCGTAAAATCGTATTATTCAGATAGTATCAAAAAGTTTGAATATCGTCTTACTAAGTGTATTGAGCTAAAAGGAGACTATGTTGAGAAATAAGTGGCTTTTGAAAGAAATGTTTTTTCCCACTTAGGTAACTTCAATATCAATCCACCCTCGTATATAATATATAAACAGTTGAATCAAAAAACGCCGAATATACACGATTTTCATAACATTGACGTACATCGCACTTTTTCGCAATTTAATAAAATGCTAGTGGGCAAATTAAATTTAAATTTAGTATTGTTCATTTTGCAAAATCATAAAAATGTGTGGAAACATTGCTTCGCAGAATGTGTCAAGTATTAAAAATATCATATTAGTGGAAAAAATGCAATGGAAAAGATAGTCCATTTCTAGTTTCCTATGAAAACTGGGTAAAAAATTACTTCAGCCAAGTTCCAAAAAATTTAATTTGCTACTTGCAGATACTTTTACCTGAAGTAATCAATTAAAAAATGCAACACAATTTTTTTAACTATATTTTTTAGCAGTTACATTTGTTTTCTTTAGCAATAAATGTTCAAAATTACATTTGCAAAATGCTAGATGAGGGTAGCAGCAGAGTTGCGTACATGTGGTTCGATCTTTCGAAAGCATTCGAAATGATTGATCATGAAATTTTCCTTCATAAACTTCAATATTATGGTTCGCGGCAGTGAAATTCATTTTTTTTTGCTCTTACTTACAAAATAGGCAACAGTTTGTCCAAATGTAATGTAATAGGACCATTCAATATTTACCTAATTGATTTTCCAAACTTAATATTGTCGGGGAAAATTTTTATTTATGCTGATGACATATCAATTTTTTATCCATATAAGTATGAAGAAGCTATAAAACCGTATATGGAACATGATTCAGCAGTAATATCTGAATATAGGCGCTTGAACAAGTTGGTTATCAACTCGAAAAAAGCTAAACTTTTAAGATTTGGTTTCAATTGTCGTTCAGAACCGATATTCAGTTTACATGTTGATGCGCAAGAGATTCAAGAGTTACCTTCAGTTAAATATTTGGGCCTTCATCTGCAGTTAAATTTGACATGGGATCAGCACATAAATTATCTCAAGTCAAAGATCTCGCCAGCTATTGGGCTTTTATACAAGTTTGAATTTAAATTAATTATACAAGTTTGAATTTAAAACAAAAATGCTTATATATGAAAGTCTAATACAAAGCCATATCAATTACTTAGCTCTGATTTATGCTAGTAAAAAAACTACAGAGTTGAAATATCAGCAAAGACTTCAAAACAAAGCCCTGAAAACAGTGGGAAGTTATGTCCTACACTTCCAAGGTTTAAAATATTACTTAAAGATTTTTTGAAAAGTAATTTACCAGAGCTTTTATAAACAATAACGCTTTTAATATTTAAATATGCATATAATTATTGAAAATTATTAATAAATTTATTTGCCAACTTGCCTCTCTAATGCCTTATTGGCGCTGAGGTACCAAACTAAAATTGTAATATTTATAAGATAATAAATGAATTTAAAAAAAAGTTCACTTGGCGTTCTGTTTACGTATGTCAGATAGAAAAAACCAGGGGAGAAAGAACAAAGATTTTGAAGAAAAAACTTTAAAACATTAATTTCCGTCTAGTAATTAACTTTCCATGAACTCTAAATCATAAAACAATTTTGTAAACAGTATTTGACTGTGTTTGTTATCAACACGAAAATCAAAATTGCCAATTTTATCACTGAAAATTGTTAAACAAAAATTTAAAATGGTAAAAATATGTAGAAATGTATATACATATGTATACAATTATGTATGAATGTACTAATTAATAGATAATTTTGATAAAAATTATTACTTAAAATGAAGGGTGTTTTTATAGAGTTAATGAATTGTGAAATGAAATAAAATAAAGATGAATTGTTTAAATTGACATGCAATTTACTTTATTCCAACGATAATCTTCTGGCATTATAATTTAAATATAACTTCTGGCTTATGACCGTTACGGCTGGCTTGGACATAGTCTCATCTGGAAGTCCGATTTTCGATGACTTTTTCCAACATTTATGGCTGCATATCGGCAATAACGTGACGAATGCTGTCTGTTAAGTCGTCAATCGTTTCGGCTTTTTCGTAGTAGACTAGCGGCTTCACATATACACATCGAAAATAGGCCAGCGGTGCTAGATCGTGAAAGTATGCGGTTGCCAAATGTTTTCTTCAGTAAATCATATTTGCGCCGTCTTCTTCAAACCATAGTACCAGCATATCATGCTTTGTCAAGTGATGAGCAAAACTGAGCTTAGCTAAAATTGGGCACACTTTGAAGGTGTTGTTCAAGCGTCATTCTATTCATATTGAAATTCTAAACCAATCTAAAGATAAATCGCTTATCAGGTGACAAAATGGCCGCCAGCTAAAAAAGTGTAGCCAATTTAAGGTTTTATACCTGTATAAAAAACATCCTTTGTATAATGTGAACCTTATAAAAATGTACAATAATAAAGTTAAACTTCGATATATCGAATTAGTCAGGAATACAAAAATATTTCGCTATAGATATTAATTTGTTTCACATATGTTCATTGAAGCCTTAGCACAACTATAGCTAATAGGGTAAGTGTACCTAAGCTCGGCACGTACCAGTAGTCGGCAGTTTTTTTATTTAAACTTAAATAACTAAGAATAACGGTGTTTATGTATTAATATAATTACATAAAAATGTTAGATATACTATTTCTAATATTATATGATGATGGGTTGCTATCATTCGTCTAACTCGAGTTCAATCCTGGCTAAAGCCAAGAAATATTTTTATTTATAATTATAACAATAATTGCCGCGATCAATAACTCTTGATCAAAGAAGACAGGAAAAAATAATTGAATACACTAAAGCTGGGGGACAACTAGCTGTTTCACAGTCGCTACACTGTTCATCAGCACCCACTAGGATTCGAACTCAGTACCATGTAAACATGATGTATTTTTAATACGGCTGCTTAACCAACTCAGCCACTGAGCTCTTATTTATTTTTTCGTCTATATTTCTCAACTCTCTATATGCAAAAACAAATTCCAGCTTAGATGAGTATTTTAAGAGTTCAGGAATAGGTATTCAACACATGCGGTAGTGCTTGTTTTCTTAGGAAAAAATTAGTGGCAAAGGCAATTTTGTAAGACAAGTAGCATTTACATTTTTAAAAATTTTAATCGAAAATGGTGTTTAATGATAGAAAACTGTTAAAATTATGTTATTAATGTGAAAAATCAAAAAAGAAATATATTTTCTCCGATTTTTAATGATGCCGATATTAGGAACATAAAAATTTCAATATTTTCAGTAGTCGGCATAGGGGCGCCGACAATTGGAAAATATATGTTTTTTTTCAATTTACTTCAAATATGAGAAAATTGTTTAATATGCAATGTACATACCTACTGAGTATATAAGAAATAAGTTTAAAGTCAGTTTACCCAGTAGTCGGCACTGTTTAAAATGAGTGCTTTACACCTACCGAGTACTAGACAAGTGCTGTTCTAAAGTCAGCAGTTGTTTTCATAACTAGTTTTTTTTTTTTTTTTTTTTAATATTAAAAAATATAAAAATTAAAAATTTTTAGAAACAATCCCTTTTTTGAACTCAAAACTACAATATAATCACCAAAGCAAACATATATTACCATAAATATTCCGAATGGACACTATAAGGCGCAATAAGCAAAATAAGGCTAAGCGAGATATCCATGTTAGGTGTCACCGTGAAATATCGTATTCAACGTTCCATTATATAGGATAGGCTGCGGTTTTATTAAAGATCCTGGAAGGGAGTCCCACAACAGTTTTGACTAAAGCTAAAGAAGACTTTTTCACTGAAAATGGATTATATACTGAATAGCTCAGGCGTTTATCAAAGAAGATAAACAAAGCGCACCACTTTCAAACGACTGTCTAGGGAGAAAGTAGTTTTTCAGTTATATTAAACGGTATCCAAACTTACCCTTTATAGAAGCACATGGAATAAATAAAGAACAAGCTGTAATAAGAGGACAGTATATAAAAATTATTTAGCGAACTGACGGATTCCTCACTGAAAGCAATACGTTAGGCTAGTGTAGGTTTAACAGGTTACCAGCCATTGAAAAGGCCAGCCCACTTGGATCTCAATCGTTCTTGTTGTTCTTTTGTGTTGCCTGCGTGTTATATGTGTCTCAGCAGATCTACATACCACCGGTCCAGTTCAGAACCAACCCGAGGGTCAGATGTAAGAGTTCAACCCAAGTACAGCATATTCCGATATTTCTGCCAATTTAGGCAGCACTGGCTTGTCTAGATACAAGTCCTGAACTCAATGTTTTTAATATTTTGGAGCACCCATTTACTCCCTCCAACAGAGGCCTTAAAACTCAAAAATTGCTAGTAATTAAGGGATATCGCAATATGTACTCCATATAGAAAAGAAATGAGAAGACAACTGTGGCAGTATTACACATTTTTGCAGCAAGCGGTTGTCGCTCCGGTTGTGTGAATTCCTAAGCAGCCTTCCAAACATTTGGTTTTTTAGAAACGGAGACTGGGTAGATACAAGGCGACATTTTTTTATGAATATATTGATTACATAATTGTTGAACATTGAGGGGTTGATTATATTGTTTGTAGAGCGTCATATGACATTGGACAATAATCCGATTATATAATATGCACTGACTCCAAACTTAACACGTTAACACAACTGGCCGATGTAAGCGTTTTAAGTCCGTAAAATCAAAACGGAAAAAACTGTCAGAAAATGTCAAACTGTGCTGGAAAATTGCAGCAAGGCTCTATCAAAATCGAACTTTTTCCACCTACTTCACATGGTTTTCTCTGATAATAACATGGAGAAAACGATTGAGAACAGTTCCCAAAAGTGTGGCCTTTTTGGATTTCGTGGATTGGTCTAAATTACATAATAGATATGGTAAGAGGCTTTCAAAAAGCGTTTGAAATAGTCAATCTGATAACGCCAAATACTCAATCTGAGCATCGTAAATTAAGCTAGTTGTTGAAGATATGAACGCATTCACTTTTTTGTATTATATACCAGTGGTCGTATATTAATCAATTGTTTGTACCTAAATTACATTACATTATGCAGTTTTCATCGATTTGAACGTCTTTGCTGTCCACTTTTTATTTCACTTTCATTTGTTTCACTTTAGTTTCTTAAAATATTTTGTGATATTTTTCCTTACAATTTTTCCACTGATCCACATCGCTGGATCAGTTATATTTCTATATATATATGTGGCATTGAAAATATGGGCTATTATGTACATTGTAAGCAAAAGAAATGTTAAGTTTTTATATGCTATGTATGTCGTATGATGTTATGCTAAACATACATACAGAAGCACTGTATTTTGAGCAGCTTCAGCCTGCTTTAATATCAGCCCAATTATGAATATTCTCACGGAATTTATTTCTCACGGAATTTATTCCTCTCGGAATTTATTTTTCATATAAAGTACTTATTTCAATTTAAATTAAAGAGAAAAGCATATTTTTTGTTAGCTTGCTTATAGGAATTGGAGATTTGTTCTCCTTTTATTGTTTTCAGTGAATGGTGAGAAGGAAAAAATAAAAAACATTACATTTCATTTTTGTTTTTAATTGGAGGAAAGAGAAAAGTGAAAAAAACTCCCACGGAATTTTAATTTGTAATTGGGCTGTATATGTTTTATCTTACTTCCAGCTTTACACAAATATTTACTGCAGTTGCATTTGATGACATCGTCGTGTCTGCAATTTCATTTTTATAATTTTTAGAGCTATAGTGTTTTTATTGGTTACACGACAATATAACTCCTTGCAATGCGATGCCAAACTACCATTTTATTGGATTCATTAAAAGTCATTTTTGTATAGAGTGTGGGAATCATTTTGGATATAGAGTGCTAACAATATTAGCGTCGTTTATTCCATTTGCTGGTGCACGTTCTAAGTATTTTATTTACTCTAATTTAGTATTTCTTTTAACAAATATGATTTCTTTTGTGTACCTTGAAAGCTGATAACATAGTGTACGATTGAAAGCGGTAGCACGCATTTAATTTTTTCGGAACATAGCTAACCAAAGACGTGTCGTGTCGTTGATATCAGTATAGCTGAAAGCAAATGTTGGAGAGCATGATTCATGTTTTTTGGGATCACAAGTATTTTTTTATTGTAAAGTTCCCACATAATATAATCTGTTGGCTTGGGATCTTTGCACAGTAGAATGGATATAACAGCATCCCAAATAGGTTTGTAGTACAGCTGTAACAAGTGTGGAAATGAAGCATCGATGTACATATTTGTGTAGCTTCTGATTCATATTAGAAGCATGTAAATGCACTTAAAACAAATATCTTAATTTAATGTCCAGATATGTAGTTGAGATAATACGAAAAACTAGAATTGCATAAGATGTATTGATACAAATGTGTCAAATATATCTCAAAGTTTTGTTAAATTTAACCCTTTTATTTTATTTTTAGTATTTCAGCAAAATATTTTTCTGGCAATGGTGCCATTGTCAGATACTCGCACATTAAAATACATACAACTACCAATAAAAAACGAGCTTACAATGTCTGGCAATTGTCTGACAACGACTACGAATACTTGTCTCACGGTGTCTGACAATTGTTTAGTCTTACAATGAACTGACAATGTTTTTTCTGACAACGTTGTAAGACAAAAATTGGTAGTTCACACGGTTGTAAGACTTTTTTTAAATATTTTACTGACAATATTGTCAGATCTAACAACCGTCAGTACGTAGATTTAGTCAAACGTTTATTGAGTTTAATGAGTTTTTCGTTTTCGAAGTTTCACTGTATATATTTTAATTTTTGAACTTTTTAAATCAGTTAACAAAGAATTGCACTTCATATCAAAATGTGATCGTCATTTTTAAACGCTTGATTGCATTACGTTCATTTATGCAATCGACTTTTGCAAATTGATATAATTTGCTTTTTTAACCTCAAAGCAGAGAAAATGCATAAACGACAATTGATTTAATCTTCTTTTTTAAATATTAAGCAAGCCCTACAGTTAATCTAGATATATTAATTATAACTTCTGTAATGAATTTTAAATTACCATTCCTTAATTAAATAATTTGATTTATTTGATGTTTGGTTATTGTTTTTATATTCAAATTAATATAAATTTGAATTTGTTTCAAGCAATTAAAATCGAATTTAAGCAAAATTTTCATATAATAGATTTAACAACCGAACTACGTCTGGAAGTGTTTTTTATTTCCCATTAAAGCTAATTACATTTCTCTTCCAATTAAGATTTTGATTAAAAAAAGGTATTGTAGTGAAATGAAACAATGATATTGGCGAAAATCTTTGTTATCCTTTTCTGCAGAAAAGGAAATGAGTAACAGAGTTATTAAAATTAAATATTTTACTTTACTATCTAAATTAATGGATATATATTAATTAATTAAATTAATAGATATTAAATAAATATATATTAATTTAACAATTATCTATTAATCCTATTTAGTATATAGAGTAAACAACTTTTTATAATTGACATGACAATATTCTAAGGACAACATACTATTGTTATGTGCAACGATACTGTTTCAAATATTTACTGTATGATTTTATATATTTAAAACACTACAGTGATCACAAACCATTCTTTTACAAAAAATTACTTTAGAAAAATACAGTTTTGTATCGTTTAATATTATAATAAAATCACATAACCATATCAATATCAAGCACAACTATATTACTGTCATGAACAGACATATCATTTACTATAGTATTTACATTCAGAAAATCACATTGTTTATATAAGTATTGTTGCAAATGATGTGCATAAAAACTTAGCTTTGTTGAATACAATATTATTACAATAATATTATCGTTATTTACTACATAAGTATTTGTAGAATGAACCAAATGGTTTTGTTATATCCAACTGTTCTATTACCAAACAAATTATGCTTACGACCATACTTTTGTATTCTCCAATATGAATATCATATTCTTCTTAAGTAAAACACATAGATTTTTATTATTTTAAATATATACAAAATTTTATTACAATATAAAATACATATACTGTGTGTGTACGTATGTGTATAAAAATAAACATATTAAATGTAAAGCGGTTAGATTAATTATTTTATTGTTTTTAGAATTACAAATATATGGTACATTGTCCAACCCCGTAGTTGGAGAACAGCTGGACACAAAGTTCGTTGAAGTCGACTTTTCTGCACGAACAAATATATTACAGCAAACCCGTATTTACCATATGACTTACATTACAGTTGTGAAAAAGATTTACATCAGCACCTTATATGATAATGGAACAGTTCCACAGAGTGAATTATTCACGATTCACCAGCACCCCCGTGTGGTTTCTAGGCTCACACAGGAAGCAATTTTTGCTATATGTTTGTAGCCATATGAGCAAGTTCTTGTTGTGGAGTTCGGGCCTTCTAATCCCTCCTGTATGCAATTTCCCAGCAATCAATGGAAGCCGAAAAAAGCCACACACCAAACAATTATCAAGGATACTGTTTGGTGTGTTTTAGGTTTCAACCACAGCCAGAACGTTTCAGCCAAGGTAGGCAACTCAACCATGATCTGCCCGGTTTGAACTGCAAGCAGAATCACCCGGGTACCATGCTCATCCCCGTTCTTCCAATTTATACCCTTGGTAACAGTTTCGGAAGCCATGTCATGCGGCTTCCTAGAGTTTTATTTGCTGCAACAAACGAGGGACCCCTTCCCCTCTTTACCCGAAAAACAGAGTGTCCTAGTTAGGAATACGCAATGCATAAACTGTTCCTCGGGGGAACTTATCTTACAAAAACAAATAAATAATTATTCAACTTCTACAACAGCATACATATACAACAATATACATGCACAAACGTACATATATACAGACATATACATATGTACTTATATCATCAAATTACAAGAAAAGTATTTTTTTATACAGAAAGTTTTCTTTTTTTCAAACATATTAAATCTGATGTAAAAATTATGATGTATCAGTCCTTGATAAGGCCGATCTTATCATATGGGTGTCAGATATGGTTCAACATTTCACCATCGTATATGGAAAAGTTGAGAGTTTTTAAAAGAAAAACTGTTTAAAAGCTTGCGCTTTTCTTTATAGAGCTCTAAACAGCAACTATAAAAAATATATTTCCAACCACAGATTATATAATGTATCAAATATAAGTAAAATTTATCGTTTTATTATACATATCTTAAATACCAGAGAATGTTACGAAAATAGTTTATAGATATACGCACCGAGGCCTTTTAAAAAAATAAAAAAAGTTTGAAGCAAAACAAGTCCCGTTAGATATGAGAAATAAGCACTAAAATAGCTATGTTGTATACATATCTCGATAAAAAAGGTTACATCCAGAAAGAAATCGGCATTGAATATTATATCACTTATACTCGTATAGAAGAGCCAGTGTTAAAGCTATAGTAAACAACTAACTAACAACTGAGAATTCAATATTTAGCACAAATGTTTACGCAGGATATAAAAATATCTTTCCAAACATACTAATTATAATTAACTCATATAAATGCACACTTGTATTAATTCTCAAAAGAAAATATATTATCGTATATAGGTTAGGTTGTACAAGCCGCCAGTTTCATGAAACCAGCCCACTTGGGTCCTTTTGGTACCGTTGTGTTTCCTGAGGGAGAAGTGCAGCCTATGAGCCTTACACTTCCCCCGACTATTATCGTATATAAGTAACATAACTGAGTGCTCGACTATGGGACTCTGTAAAATTAAAAAAAATATATATAATTCTATTGTACTAGTTGTTTATTTATTGTGTAAGCATATGAAGTTTTCATTAACACCTTGGCTGCCAAAGCTTTTTTAGAATTTTGATCGTTCAGTAACAATGTCATTTTACAATTTTGGTCACCTGAGGCCAACAACTTATTTTTGTTCTTTTTATTTTCCCAGTGCCTAAAAATAATTTTTGACTACACGCGACTTTGTTTCGGTCCCTAATTTTGCAGTTATAACGCTTTTTTTGTGTCGCACATTTTCGGGGCCACATCGCACATTAACAAATTGAGTTTTTAATTTTAGTTTATTGTTTTTCTACTGATCTCCAAATTGAATTTCTAATTTTAAGTTTATTGTTTTTGTACTGATCTCCATTTGAATTTATATTTATATTTATATTTTTTTGCTCATAAATGAAATGATTTTTGTTACCCAAAAAAAAAAAAAAAACATTAAATACACAGCGGCCGTGGGAAATGCACCAAAATGTTCACCACAGGCTCGAAATTCCATGTAAAATTCCATATTAAAATGTGCGAAGTGGCCTGAAGGTAACATTTAGGTGTCGCACGAAGTTATGAGACGCGGAAACGTGCGACGTGGCAGCCAACGTGTTAAATAAACGTTAAAAAAAATATAAAAAAAATTCAAATATTTCCTTTTTCAATACAAATATTTTAAACTGAAATCTAGTTTATAATTTTCTTGGCACTATAATAGGATGTTTCCATATACGTGATTTGAGTCAAATCATTTCATCTACCCAAATTAAGTAATTTGCTACATGATTTCCCATACATTTTTCATGTCACCAAATTATCCCAAATGACTTAATTTGTTTCAAATTAAGTCGAAATTTGTGTGTGCTACACTGTGTGGCTATTATTCTTATAAATACAATATTGGAGCATCCATTATTGGTGAGTTACAATTCGAAAAAGTAACATTTACTTAAGAATCAAAATGGCTAATTTTACACAAGTTTTGGTTTGTTGTTGTTGTGTTCAAAATGTATATTATCAAAAAAAAAAAAAAAAAAGAACAATGCACAATGACGGCAATCGGTACCGGGAAGGATCAAATATCATTCCAAAAGAGCCTTTTCAATAAGACACATTTAAAATTTTTATGCTGGATGGTTTGATCTGCGAAGTCGAAAGTGTATCTAATTTTCTGCTATGGACAATGCGTACGAGAATGAATTGATTCTGCTGTTAGTACTGAACTGCTTGTATGATTCTTTTTAGTTTAATACTAAAGAAGAATGTTGAGCAGCTTTTAGTTTTAAACAATTTGCAAATTACAATGTTGACATTGGATGCTGATTTTTCATCCGTTGTTAAAATAGTGGATTTACGTAGCGACGATATTCCAATTGCTGAAAAGACTGTGGCCCAGTTCTTATAATTGGCTAAAATGGTGAAATAAGTGAAAGTTATAATATCAATCCAATGTTTTTTGTTTTCAGCCGAAAAGCAATTGCAATACATTAGATTTTTGTATTAATATACAATGTGCAGAAAGTGAACGCAAATTAAACAAAATATTAATAATTTAAACTATTAATATAATGAAAAATAATAATAAAATAAATGTTTTTTTATTTCGCTATATTAACAGGCATGTTCCCGCAGGCATGTTCCCGCCATGTACCTAGAAACAGAATACCTAGAAACAAATTCACAGAATACCTAGAAACAAATTTGACGTTGTCACATTTGTTTCTAGGTATTCTGTGAATCGCGCGTATTGCTTGCGAGTTGACAAAATTTCAATACAAAAAATACATGTTTTACAAAAGCTTTATTTGCTAAAGAATAAATTATAAATCCCAGCAGCATTCCTATTATGCATTTTAAGTTAAATATACAATTAAAAAATGTTTTTTTTTCATACAATTATTTATTGAATCTTCAAAATATTAACTAACAACAAGTATTCAAATCTTAATACTAAATATATTTTTTTTTTAAGCATTTTTTTATTTATTGAATCTTCAAAATGAACTAACAATAAGTATTCAAATCTTAATACTAAATTTAAAATTAACAAATGTGATTCTTAAGTCTGGCCAATGCTAGACAAAAAGTTTTATTATGCGGGAGCAATTTCGGTAAAATCACCTATTGAGCAATCTGATGGTGGCAGCGGTATCCCTTCTTTTAAGCCGAGTGTGGCCGCCAAAATTAAGTATATTGCGCGAAAGAGGGTTTGGATGAAGTTCCAGTTTACTGACATACCTTGTCGCATACTTAGAAAATTCCTCTTTTACCAGCGGAACACTCAGATCGTTATGAAGTCGTGAATTTTTTACGTACCATGGAGCAGCAGTAATCGTTCGAAGAATTTTGTTTTGTCGCCTTTGAATTTTTTCAATGTTTGACGGTGAGGCGGTGCCCCATAATTAAACTCCGTACCATCATACAGACTTTAAAATTGCGTTATATAACAAAAGTTTACAATCCAACTTCAATGTCCAATTTCTGCCCATAAGCCCACAAGCTTACGGTCGGGGTAAATACCAAGGTACTTGACTTCATTGAGCTGCGGAATAGGTAAATCGTTAATTTGGATAGCCGAACATGTTTGTCTACGCAGTGTGAATGTAACGTGAGTACACTTATCTTCATTAACTCTTATTTTCCAAAGTTTCAACCATTTCTCTAATATTGAAATATACTCTTGCAAATTTCGGGAAGCTAATTGATGGTTTTCATGTACGCTGCAAAATGCTGTGTCACTGTAAAAGCCGATGTATGGATTCCGGATGTCGTTGGCATGCCAGAGGCGTAAATCAGATATAAAGTGGGATTCATTTTATTTTCGCAGATTTTTTTTTAATTCGCTGAATCAAATAAACAGTTGTTTCAATGCGGACGAATCTGTAAAGCAATTTGTGGATTCAAACATTAGTTTAGTAAAATAAACATTATTTATCGAAAGCAGCTATTTTTCCAACAACAACAAGATACTTCTTTTTCATTCATTTATTTATTGAATCTTCACAAAGTGAACTGACAATAAGTATTCAAATCTTAATACTAAATACATAAAATTAATTAAGTCCAGCCAATGCTAAACAAAAATGTTTTATATTGCACGGTCAATATCGGTAAAACCACCTATTGAGCAATCTGATGGTGGCAACATATTCTTTCTTCTAAGTCAAGTGTGGCCACCAAAATTAAGTATATTGCGCGCAATAGGGGTTTGGGTGAAGTTCCAGTTTACTGACATACCTTGTCGCATACTTAGAAAATTCGTCTTTTACCAGCGGAATACACAGATCCTTGTGAATTAGTGAGTTTCTTACGTACAATGGAGCTGCAGTAATCGTTCAAAGAATTTGATTTGTTGTCTTTGAATTTTTTCAATGTTAGATAACAAGATATGATATCCAAGAAATAATGTCTTTGCTATACGAGTACATGTATATACGTACAAAATAATTTTTCTGACAAATATTTTGTTGATTTTAGTTTTATTATAATTTTTTCTGTGTTTGATACCTACTTCTAGTGAATTTTTTATTAATTTTACATTGTTTACACATTGTAAAGGTGTTGAAATTTTTGATTTTAATAATTTAATTTAGTTTTAAAAAATTAACATGATTTTGTTAATATAATCAGGCTTCGTGCTAAAAAATATTTTTCATAATTAACATTATATTATTTTGGTTGTTGTTTGTTTATGTTAAAAAGAAAATTTAAGCAACACTTTGCAGTTTACATAAACAAAATAAATACCAACAATATACATAACATTTGGATATTAATTGTTTTAGTAATAAGTAATTTAAGTTTAATCCAATAATGATGCTGTCCTTTTCCATTTAGACCGAAGTAATTGACGATTATGTTCGAAAATATAAATGAGTTGTTGGGTTTTATCTCTGAAACAATTTAATCTTGAAGCTATTTGTTGTGAACTTGAAAAAGATTTTCGTGAAATACCAACATTAAAGGATTCAAGAAAACATATTCGCAACTTTAGTTGTTTATCACATGTTAAATTAAGTTATGTCTAACAAAATCAGGTAGGTTGATAAAATTCTGGTAAATATTTGTTCAGTGAAAATCGCTAAACCGTTCCCATAGTTTGCTCATTTTATTTGTTTGCTTTTGTGAATGCCTTTTTTTAACAAATCCAACATTTGCATAAATTAAAAGCATTCAGTTTGTAGTTCACGTGATAAATGCAGATGATTATATATAAAAAAATAACGAAAAATGAAAATAAAGAAAATCCCCTGATTTTAGTCATCGTTTTATTGTTAGTAAAAAAAAAAACTTTTTAACCTGTTTTTAGCTTCTCTAAACAAATCTCAAATTATCAGCATGAAACATGTTTTCAAAAGAAGTTAAATCATGTGTCATAAGAATCAAAAAATCACCAAACTTCATCTAATAATTATTATGTTTGTATTTTTTCTTTGATCCAGTTACAATTAAAAAGTCATGATGACTCAAAACATTTTTATGGATGCACATCGTCACAATTAGAAAATATGAGGTGTAACAGACTAATGAGAGACATTTTAGTGGGTTATATGATATCACGGAATAAGTAAATAAAGGTGATTTTTATAGAGGTATCGAGCTTTTAAATGGAATGAAACAAAAATGTGTTTCTTTAAACTTGAAATGAGATTTACTTTATTCCACAGATAATTTAAATATGACTTCTGGCATTATAATTTAAATATGACTTCTGGCATATGTCTGCCACGGCTGGCTTGGATGTAGTCTAATCTGGAGGTTCGTTTTTCGATGCCTTTCTCGTTTCGGATGTAGTCCTCTAAGTGGTCAATCGTTTCAGCCTTGTTGTCATGAAGTAGCAACTTCACATAAAGGGTGTTTTTTTAAGCTAGATAGAACTTTAAATTGTAAAAAGTAACACAAAAAATTAAATTTTGATGAAACATTTTTTTTATTTGTTTCAGTATACTCTGACAAATCATCATGAATAGACTCACGCTTGAACAACGCTACGAAATTATCCAAAATTACTTTGAAAATCAGTCGTCGATTCGCGCAACTTATAGACGCAAAATTGTGTTCAGCGATGAGGCGCATTTTTGGCTTAACGGGTTTGTTAATAAGCAAAATTGCCGCATATGGAGTGAGACCAATCCACAAGAGACCCTACAGACTCCATTACATCCAGAAAAATGCACTGTTTGGTGCGGTTTTCATGCTGGTGGCATCATCGGACCTTATTTCTTCAAAAATGAGGCCGGAGCTCGCGTTACGGTCAATGGAGATCGTTACCGCACCATGATCAATGATTTTTTGTTTGAAAATATGGATGACATTGATCCGGAGGAGATGTGGTTTCAACAGGATGGCGCTACGTGCCATACGGCGAACGCAACCATCGACTTACTGAAATCAAAATTTGGCGATAAGTTGATTTCGAGAAATGGACCTGTCAATTGGCCTCCAAGGTCGTGCGATTTGACACCTCTCGATTATTTCCTGTGGGGCTACGTGAAGTCACTGGTTTATGCTGATAAACCAGCAACAATTGACGCCTTGGAGGCCAGCATTGTTCGTGTTGTTCGTGACATACGGCCAGCAGTGCTCGAAAAAGTGGCCCAAAATTGGACGTCCAGAATGCGCTTCGTCAAGAACAGCCGCGGTGCCCATATGCCCGAAATCATTTTCAAATGTTAATGTCACGTATTGATCTTTCGAATAAAAAAAAATTTTGATTACAATTTAATTTTTTGTGTTATTTTTTACAATTTCAAGTTCTATCGGGCTTAAAAAAACACCCTATATTACAGAAAATAGTATAGTGGAGTTAAATCTGAATATCTTGGAACTAAATTTCCAGATCCGTAATATGAAATTACTCGTATACGGTTACCAAACACATCCTTCAATAAATCAATTCTAACACGAGCTGCGTGACATGCCGTCTTGTTGAAACCAAAGTTCATGCACTTTATGGTTGTTTAAGTGATGATCAGTAAATATGGCTCCATAACGGTCACCATTGATAGTGTAACGTTCTGACTATCATCGGTTTTAAAGACATACAAACTAATAATTCCACCAGCCCATAAAGCATACTAAACAGCCATTTGTTCTTAATGTCTCAACATACACTTATACTTTTCTCAATGTCTCAACATGCATTTGAAGATTTTCATCATTCCAAATATGAAAGTTTTGTTTATTGATATAGCCATGGGCTTCTTCGCTAAACAAAATTTTCTTATAAAAACCGGTATAAAAGGCAATCTTGTTTCAAAATATATTTACGAGTACACAATTTGAAACACTGTTCAGGAGTCAGACTGTTCATATTGAAATGCCAAACAAAACTAAATATAAATTGCTTAACAGCTGACTAAATTGCCACCATTCAGAAGTGGTGCAAATTTAAAGTTGTATACCTCTATAAAAATACCCTTTATTTATTAAAAGAGATTAACACATTAGAAATCGTGACTTTACTCCTTAATTGCTTACATTACTTGTATTGTATTTTTATGTTAATTTATTTTACGTGGTGGTTTGTATAGCTACGAGTATTTCTGATTATGGCCATGAAAACTTTTGTAAAAGCTTTAAGGCATACTCAACTGGCTCATATTCCATCTATAACTATCGGTGCTATTTATTTTTGGAAACTAGATTTTCCTGATATTATTAGACTTATTTTAGGCTTACCAACCAAATGTAGTGTGTTTGACCTGGAAAAAAATTGTGGCGTAAAAAATAGACAAAGGAGAGCCTCTAGCTACCCAATTTCAATTAACTTCAGTAAGCAGTTTATTTTTCATACAGATGCATCTCGAGGAGAAATTGTTTCCGGAATGCGTTGCACATTTTAATTATTGATATAATTCAAGATTGAAAAATACAGTAAAACTTCGAAAAATTTAACTTGCGGCTCCAAAAACTTAATGCTTCAATTAATTTTCCATTTGAAAATATTATGAAAGTCCGTACAATTAGGCACGATATTTTGCTACTTAAATCGGTGTAGGACGAATTATCGTCCGTAGAATATAATAACCGAAGAATATAATAAAAGATAATGGAATGATAATGATAACGATACTTGGAACGACTTTTTACTCTCTAAATGGATTACATGAAATAGAGTATGTTAATGATGGAAAATTAAGAAAATGCATCAAAAAATTATAAACAGCTTGTTTTTTGCTGGGAAACATAGAAAACAAAGTCCCAATTTTCACGAGGCAATTTTAGTTGTGCAATTCTTATCAAATTTTCTTTTAAACTTGTTTTTTTGTTCAGACACAGCAATTTTACTTGAGCAACTTTCGTCTTGCTTACACTTTCTTAATCTTGCATATATTGCATTCTCAAATTTTTCCACTTAATTTTCATTTCTTCTAAATTAATACTGCTGTGTATTTTTTGAAGTTGTCCACAATATTCAAAAAAAAATTTTTCAAATGAATTAAAATATCACAATTTCGCGCCAATATTACTTTCATCACGGACAACATATCAATACATAAAAGAAACACAAATGAAAGAAAATGTAAAATTTCTGACATTACGAATGATAGTACAAAACGACTTTCCGAGTACAAGTAAGTCTGTACACACTTTTACACTCTCCACTCTTTCCTCACTTATTTGTCCACAAACTCAAGAATTGCGCAACTAAATTTGCCCCGTGAAAATTTGGACAAACTGTTTATAATTTTTTGATTGGTATCAATGTTGGAGCTAATATAGTTATATAAACGTGTATAAAAAAAATTAAAAGTATTTTTAATTCAAAATTATCTATTACAATAAAACTAAAAGTTCGAAAAAAGTAACAAGCATAAAAAATATCAGCTTTTCATATAAATAAAAAAAAGTTACGAGAGCGCCATTTTAGCCTCACGTAAGTGTGCCAATCAAAAAAATATTCATCGGATATGGATATCAAGAGCACTCTGTGATGCATGTGTTTTGTTTCCCTTTCATTCTGCTTCTTTTATCCAAACTTCTAAACTTACAGGAGTTGCAACTCTTTCAGACGATAAATAAAACTATTTAAAGTTTCTCCGCATCGAGAAATTCCTTTTTTTTCTCTAAATCACTTTAAAAAACATAAGGTGCGCATGCAGTGAGATCAGTATCGTAAACAATTGAATAACTGTTAAAGTGCAAAGAGCTCTTAGGAATATCGAAAATGATACATATATATATAAATGATATATATATATATATATATATATATATATATATATATATATATATATATATATATATATATATATATATATATATATATATATATATATATATATATATATATATATATATATATATATATATGTAGTGGCAGAATTACAATGAATACAACACCAAAAAACATCAACATGTATTTTGTTGGTAGAATTTACGAACAACATTTGTTTGAAAAAACAAAAAATTTTTTTTGAAATACAAGGAACTCGTATGTGTTTTTGACAAATTTACGCAAAGGAAACGAAAGACAGCTGTGCTTATACCGCTGTGCACTACCGTATTAAAGCTGCCTTGGATTGTAAAGGGTGTTTTTTTAAGCTAGATAGAACTTTAAATTGTAAAAAGTAACACAAAAAATTAAATTTTGATGAAACATTTTTTTTATTTGTTTCAGTATACTCTGACAAATCATCATGAATAGACTCACGCTTGAACAACGCTACGAAATTATCTAAATTTACTTTGAAAATCAGTCGTCGATTCGCGACGTTGTTTTATCGCAAAATTGTGTTCAGCGATGAGGCGCATTTTTGGCTTAACGGGTTTGTTAATAAGCAAAATTGCCGCATATGGAGTGAGACCAATCCACAAGAGACCCTACAGACTCCATTACATCCAGAAAAATGCACTGTTTGGTGCGGTTTTCATGCTGGTGGCATCATCGGACCTTATTTCTTCAAAAATGAGGCCGGAGCTCGCGTTACGGTCAATGGAGATCGTTACCGCACCATGATCAATGATTTTTTGTTTGAAAATATGGATGACATTGATCCGGAGGAGATGTGGTTTCAACAGGATGGCACTACGTGCCATACGGCGAACGCAACCATCGACTTACTGAAATCAAAATTTGGCGATAAGTTGATTTCGAGAAATGGACCTGTCAATTGGCCTCCAAGGCCGTGCGATTTGACACCTCTCGATTATTTCCTGTGGGGCTACGTGAAGTCACTGGTTTATGCTGATAAACCTGCAACAATTGACGCCTTGGAGGCCAGCATTGTTCGTGTTGTTCGTGACATACGGCCAGCAGTGCTCGAAAAAGTGGCCCAAAATTGGACGTCCAGAATGCGCTTCGTCAAGAACAGCCGCGGTGCCCATATGCCCGAAATCATTTTCAAATGTTAATGTCACGTATTGATCTTTCGAATAAAAAAAAATTTTGATTACAATTTAATTTTTTGTGTTATTTTTTATAATTTCAAGTTCTATCGGGCTTAAAAAAACACCCTATACTTTACGAGTACTGTTTCAATAACATTTTGTGTTCTTTTGTAAACATAAATGCCTATATTCATAAAAATTTAAATGGATTTAAAATGTGTTTTAATTCAAAAATTCGATAGAAAATTTTACTAAAATTCATTTCAAAAACATTTTAATTTTTTATGAATATGCCCAAAAATGTGTAACACTTTTTAAAAATCAGACTACCATATAAAAATTTTGCCTATTCGCATGTAACATATTATTGTTTAGAAAATAAAGCGCCATTTAACTGCTATAAAAAATAAAATGCAAAAGAAAATTTGGTATATGTATATATGAAATTGTTTAAAAACTGTTTGAAAAACAATATTTCCAAGCTTTATTTATTACATATTTTTCAATTAATTTAGTTTCTATATAGCATAATACATAATGAAAAATAGTTGTTCAAAGCATATTATTTTCGTACAATAAATATAATTTGTTGCCTGCAGCCTGCAGTTTTAATTGTACTTTCGTTACGTATCGTTGAACTCTTTGCAAAACAGACATTGCGGTAGAAATTTCAAGCAAAAAAAAAATGATAAACAACTTTTTATAAGAGAAATATTTTTATAAAATGATACCGGCAATTAAATTTATTTGATTTAAGTTAAATTCACGATTGTTTTCATTCGCAGATCAATTTCAAGTGGGAATTGGAAAACAACGAGTGCCGCTCGTTGGTGAGTTGAAAATTCAAGTAACATTTGTGTTATTAACTCTTAAATGACAAGTTCGCAGTAAAAGAAAACACGGATAAATAAACAATTTTGTGTTTGAGAAAAGAAAATTAAAAAAAAGAAAATAAGTCATTTAAATATAAAGGAATATTAATTAACTCGATATTAAAAAAACGCGAAAAATAATTATTGAAAAAAAAAACAACTTTTAAAAATAAAAACGAAATGTGCACCGACCAACCCTCACAGCGGAATAATAGTTCAGGATCTGAAGTGTCCTTGGAAATACCGCCAAATGCAATTTTTAACACATCAAGCGATTGTATTGTCCAGGATGACGATATTAATAATAAATCTGGCTGTTGCAGATCAAGCATAGATTGGCTGAAACAAACTTCCGCTAACGTTTTTCGAAAAAAGACACTTTACAAGCGTTTACCCATCCTTACTTGGTTACCAAAATATAATCGGCAAGATTTTATTGGCGACTTAATGGCTGGTGTGACAGTGGGCTTAACAGTTATACCACAAGGTTTAGCATATGCAGGAATAGCTGGCTTAGATTTACAGGTGAGTTTGTTAATCTGCAAAATTATTTATGTATATACAATTTACGAGTGTCCTTTTGGATGAATGACCACATTTTCGATAACCTCAAAATCGGATTTAGTTCTTAAAGAACAGTTTTTAACAGCCTGTTCGACTATATCGAATGAAAATGTATGCGAAAGTCAGCTAGTTACTCACATCCCAATAAATTTGGCTTTGTCTATGTCACTATTGTTCGTTCGCATGAACTTATGTATTTTAATTGAATTTTGACACATCGTTCGCATAGAATACATTTAGAAAAAATACAAATCAATTTTCTTTCGCCTAGAGTGCGAATGAACTTATCCTTTCGACATCGGCGAACTAGCTGTATTTTTTTTTTTTGGTATTTTGTAAAATATTTTTTTTTCTTTGCATTAAAAAGGAATATTAATATTCACTGAAATAATTGTCAGTCAAAGTAACAACTTCTTTTCATTTTTAAAATTTTTAAGGACTTTTTTTACAACTTCCTTTGCATCTTTTATCTAATAGTTTTATATTACATTATTAATATTAAAACACATCGCCTATATTTTCTAGTTTTCTATACTTTATAAAATTTTATGAAGTTTGTAATTCAAATATCAATGTTTGGTAAATTAACTTTTACCATAAGTTAAAGAAACCCCGATTTCGACACAGACACAACAGGTTTAAGAATCATTAAAATAATAACATTACACACTTCTTAGAATTCTGCCTCATGTTAAATAAAAAAGAACTTGTTTTGTTTCTCTGCGTATAAAGTTTTAGTGAGAAATGCTAAAATTTTCGAACACATCTAATAAAGTTAAGCACACTCCACAAAAGTAATAAGAACAACTCGCATGATTCAGCATCTTAAAATAATTTATATAATTGTAAACTACATAAATTTAAAAGCAAGTTTGTCTAAATTTATTTACATAAATACTTTTGCTTTATTTAAACAATATTTAATCAATTCAAGAAAATAATATATGAAATAAATAAATTTATAGAGCTTGAAATTTAAGGGAACAAAGAAAAAGTTAGTATAATCGGGAGTCTAAATAAACAAAAGTTCAAACTATCAAGAGCGGCGGGAACAATATTCAAATTTATAAAAGTTTTATTTAAATTTTGGATTTTTTATGGCGCGAGCCTTTATTAACTAATGTTGCAAGCAAACAAAAAAAAAAGCAAACGTCTAAGATAATACGAAATGTCTCTAACATTTCTTTACACCTTTCAAACAAAGAGAGGTGAATAAATGAAAAGGCTTGTTTTTTGTGTTTTGACAGATATTATTAGAGCATTTTTCTTTTAAATTCTCAGCAATTTATTTATATTGCTGGGATATAAAGTTGAATGTTTGAGAATATCTTTCAAAAATTTCCAAAGTCTACTGATGATTAGGGTAGTTCCTATGAAATGTCGACATATAGATAGCTGGGAAACATAAAAAACAAGCTATTTATAATTTTTATTGGTATATTGCTTTTAAATAAAATGTGATACAAATAATGCCATAGTTACTTTATAATAATTCGTGATGCTGCCACCTGAGACATAATCGAAATATTTTCATTCATTCTGAAATATTTGGCAGGCGGAAAAATGAAAGAAAAAAATGAATTAATTCACTTAACCTTTCTGAAAGAGAATGAAAGATTCACACAAATGAAACATTTTGCTCAACACTATTTCCAAGTATGTCTTGGCCAATTTAAAGTTAAAGCACTTTATCATGTCTATCGTAATATTTCGACCGTTTATTTCGGCTCAAAGGCATTCATTGCGTTCAATAACAACTCATGATACTGTTCGCTAAGCTGGTCCCACTGAGCATGACCTTGGAATATTCGTTTGGCTGTCGACATAGAAGCATGGCCGGAATATCCTTATGATTTTATGCGCTTGGGATTATTGTAATGAACCCATTTTTCGTCCGCAGTCACAATGCGATGCGCACAAATTCCTTCAGACTTTGCCTTGCAGGCAGTAGTTCACAAGCAAATAAACACCATACAGCATCCCTCGGCTTCAACTCATACGGCACCCAATTTCCTTGCTCCTGAATCATTCATATGACAATGTTAATCGAGAATAAATTTATGATGTAGACACAAATCGACTAATATTTCGATGGCGTTATGTTTATTGTACGATCTATTTATTTCGACTACTACTTACTGCTACAACCCTTTGTTGCAAAGCGGCGGAAACAAAGTTGTACACCTAATAGTATTAAACAAAAAATATTTGCTAAAGACCTTATATACCTAAAAGTGTGAAAAAATCTAATAATTTTTTTCGTAAAATTAAATGCTAATTTTCATTTCCGCTTTATATTTGGTTCTCTGCGTTTTCGCTCATTTTATAAATTTTATTTCCGTTGGAAATAACTTTATGTTTGCTCTCATTTGCATGAAGTTTATCAAAAAAGTAAAGAAGCGAATCATACAGGTTGAGTAGGTGGAGTTGTCAATCGATTAAGAATAATTGGATTAATAGATCAAACGAAACTAAACTCTTATAAATTTATTGAATTTTTGATAAACTTTTATAATTTTTTAAATAAAACTTTTTTTTGGTTTGTACATTTGTACAACGGGTTATAGTTCAGGTTTTTTCTTTCTTAAGAAAAACCCTGAACTATAACCCGTTGTACAAATGTACAAACCAAAAAGAAACTAAACTCTTGTTTTAAAACTATGGTTTTTGAGTAATGAATAAATTGATCAATCAATGTCAATTAATTGAAAATTTCCTTTCATTAAAAAATAAATTAAATGAAAGCTGATCCTTAGTCCTTTTTAAGATTTTTATATAAAATGTAGGAAAGTTAAAAAATATTGTAGCAATAGCCCTGATTGTTAGTCGCACTTTACACAGAGGTTTTCTTGATCAATTCCACTTCAAGTTCCTTTGGATTTACGTTCACACACAAAAGCTTTGTGTCGTTAAGGTAAATTTTTTTTTTTTTTTTTACTTCAAATTTCCATATTTTTTGACATTTTATTTTAAACTTGACGGTGCCGTCAAGTCTGCATTCTTTTCCCCGTTCTCCAACAAACTCAAGACTTGACGAGTTTAACTCGATGTGTCTAAACTGGCACTCATTAAACTTAATGCTTAGTAAGAAAAAACAGTAGTATTTTTAAAAACTCATAGTGTTTTAAAAACATATTTTGTGTTAAAAAACTAAAATAAAATAAAAAATGTTTATTAAAAATCATTTGAAAGCTGAAATATCGAGTTAGTTTTCAAGGCGAATTCATAATAGGTAAACGCAGCAGGACAATAAGTACAACATTACAAAAAAAGAAAATTCAAATGTCAGGGAAAAAGTATAAACAAAAAAAAAAAAAAGAAATAAAAACAAATATAATAAAAAATTATTTACAAGAAAAGAAAAACTTTTAATTAATTCGTGAAAATTAAAGTCTGTATGATCTGAGATTAGAAAGGTGAAAATGGCTATCCGGATTGGGGAGATTCTGGATCATACATACCTTTCTCAAGCTACAATACATAATTAAACAAATTAAAAAATATATATATTTTTTCACGTTTCTTTTAATTATTCCATTGACAAAGATAAAAACAGAAAAAAGTTATCAGCTGCTCTCTCAGTCTCACCTGTTATGAATTCGCTTTAACTATTTTAAAAAATAGCAAATAAGTCGAAAGGAAATACTAAAAAAGGACATAAAAAGCAGAAAACATGAAAAAAGAGTTTGCCTTTTAGGCATGACTTTAAATCATCATGAAAATTTGCTCTTATTTATATATTATTAAAAACTAACAAATAGCTTGTTTTCTATGTTTCCCAGCTGTCTATATATCGACATATCATAGCAGCTACCCTAATCACCTGTAGACTTTGGAAATTTTTGAGAGATATTCTCAAACATTCAACTTTATATCACAACAATCTAAATAAATAGTTGAGAATTTAAAAAGAAAAATGCTCTAGTAATACCTGTCAAAACACAAAAAATAAGCTTTTTCATTTATTTTCGTCTCTAACATTTCTTTACACCTTTCAAACAAATAAGAAACCGTTGGTTGCTACGATTTGTTCTTTGAAAGTATCGAAAAGCAAATAACAAAAATTCAAACAATTGAGTTTTTTATTTACTATACTAGCTTCTAACATTGATACCAATAAAAAATTATAAATTATATATAGTCGTAAAGCAGCTCTGGGCTGAAGAACAGCTCTCGCGTCATCGTAATTATTTCTTAAATGCGGTCAGGCTTGTGTTTGTTGTTCGGTCTTCGAGAGTTTTGCGTCTCACTTGCACTGGTTAACGGTTTGCCTCAACTAACTGTATTGGTTTACAGTTTTTTTTAGAGGTTATTCATTGTTAAACACGTGGAAACTTCCTATGTGAAGGCATAGGTCGTTATAGTTACTCACAGCGACGCTACAAACGTACTGTTAATACCATCTTGGGCATATGATCTCCGTCACCCCGCCCATGCTGTGCATCCTATACTTTGCAACTGTGTAGTTACATATAAATAGAAATAAATTATATACTGATGATTAAGGTAGCTCCTGTGAACTGTCGACATATATATAGTTAGCTGGGAAACATAGAAAACAAGCTATTTATAATTTTTTATTGGTATCAATGTTAGAAGCTAGTATAGTAAATAAAAAACTCAATTGATTATATATTATTCTATATTCTATTTAGATTGATAAAGTTTGTAATTTAAATAAAACTTGCTAAATACTGTTTTCTTTTTTAGTATGGTTTGTATGGGTGCTTTCTTGGTTGTTTCATTTACATATTTCTTGGCTCAAGGTGGGTTACCATTTTGTTTTTATTTTTTGCTAAATAGTTGCTTAATTACAAGTTTTAATTAACAGCAAAGATGTTCCTGTGGGTCCTACCGCCATCTCTGCTTTATTAACTTTCCAAACTGCTCAAGGCGTTTGGCAGAAAGCTGTGCTACTTACGTTTTTAACTGGTCTTATAGAAATAGCCATGGGCGTTTTTCGTTTGGGCTTCCTAATAGACTTTGTCTCCGGTCCCGTCAGTGCCGGCTTTACGAGTGCCGGCTCTTTGATTATATTCACATCTCAGTTTAAAGATTTGCTGGGTGTAAATGCTAAGGGAGATACCTTTGTGGATATGTGGATTTCAATCATAAACGACATACACAACATAAGCTGGAACGATGCCGGTTTGGGTATGGCCTGCATTGTGGTTTTACTCACAATGAGAGCCATGGCCAGCATGACTTTTGGTCCTACAGACGGTCACAAAACATGTTGCCAGAAATTTTGGTCAGCTCTTTTTTGGGTTATTGGCACCTCGCGTAATGCAGTATTGGTTGTTGTTACCTCAGCAATTGGTTATTATTTAATCAACTCAGATATTAATATATTTCGTATGGTGGGTTATGTACCGTCTGGCATGCCCGAGTTCAAATTGCCTCCGTTTAGCATGACCACTGTATTGAATTCTACTGCCGGTGAGGTTATAGAGATACATGAAAGTTTTGGTCAAATGGTCAGCAGTTTGGGATCCGGTCTTATTGTGGTGCCATTAATTTCCTTACTGGAGAACATGGCTGTTGTTCAAGCTTTCGGTAAGAAATAGAAACAATGAAATTTTTGCAATTGCTGATAATAATTTTTCTTTTCTGATTGCAGCTAATGGCAAACCCTGTGATGCCACTCAAGAACTTATTGCTGTTGGTGTTTGTAATGTTGCCAATTCATTTGCTCAAGGTTTTCGTGGTAATGGTGGCATTGCCCGAGGTGCTGTTTTAAATTCAAGCGGTGTACGCACTCAACTTTCCAATGTTTATACCGGCCTCATTGTTATTGTTGCTCTATTGTATGCCACACCAGCTTTTTATTATATTCCTAAAGCTGCTTTAGCTGCAATCATTATGGCTGCTGTTATATTCATGATTCAGTATCGTGTCATCAAGCCCATGTGGAGAAGTAAAAGTAAGTATAATTGGGATGAGAAAATATATCACTCCTTTCGTTATTATCTCTTAGAATTCAGCTTCAATACCCTAAATAAGCAGACTATTATAAAATGTTAGTCAAATTTGATTCATCCCTAGTCTTTCATGCAATCAAATCTGCATGAATATAAATGCAAAAATATTCATAAAGTATAAAAGTAATATTTTGTTAAACAATATTTTACAAGAATATTGATCAATGGTTTCTACATACAAATTTTAAAGTATGAACGTATGTGAATTATAAAAAAAAATACATTGCATCAATGAATTTTTAACACGTTAGTTTCACTAGTATCCCAACAACCATTAATATTTGATTTCAAATTGAGAATGATTTGAAAACAAATATTTTCTCAAACGGCAAACGCCTGATACCAATTTGAATTTAAATTTAAAAACATATTCTCAACAAAAAAGGTAAATTATTATCAAATTCAGAGTTTCGTTTATTCTCCGTAATTTCAAATGTAATTCTCAAATGTGGGTTGATATGGAATACAAATAAATACTAATTTTTGCTTTAGAAGTTCGGATTTCTTTTGATTTATATGCGAATTTTAATTTTAATTTATTATTATTGTTTAATTTATTATTATTATTTTTCTTAGTCTTGAAATTCTCGAAAGTACGAAATAGTTGGTTTTTATTGGCTCTATCTAAATCACACTCAAATCGGACAATTTTATTATTTCACTTTTTTATGTTTTTCTTTATGCGCTTTAATTTATTATATATATTGCTCACAAACAAATGGCATTTAATAATCTTTTCCCGAATTCTTAAATCTTTTTTTTAATGGATTTAAAATAGTGATATATTTTTCAGTATTTTAATTTTTTATGAATATACACAAAGCTAATTCATAAGAGGTGAAATTGACAGCACAGCTGATAACTTTTTTTTTTTTAATTTTAATCTGTTTTAGATGTCAATGACATAATTGAAACAAAATAGGAACAAAAAATTTAAAACAATTTTTTCAATTATGTGTTATATCTTGACCGCAAGATATCATCCAGAATCCTCCCCAATCTGGCTGGCTATTTTCACCTTTCCAAGCTTTATGATCTAAGGCTTTAATTTTCACAAAATAATTAAAGGTTTCACAAAATAATTAAAAGTTTGTCTGTTCTTGTAAATTTGTTTTATTATATTTTTTTGAGTTCTTTTTTGTGTTTATATGTTCGTGTGTGTTTTTGTTTTCCCTTGACATTTTAAAATAATTTATTTTTTGTAGTGTTATATTTATTGCTCTTGCATATATACCTTGTATGAATATTTTTATTCGCCTCAGAACTGTCAAAATTTTACCTACGAAAGTAGTATTTTTATCGTTTCGTATACATCATAAATCTCAAAATTCATTATCAAATATTTAATTTAAACCGCTTACTTGATATCTAATATCGTAAATCCAAAATATTCGGTAAATGTAGTTCGGCATCTGTTATTATTAGATTATGTTAGATGGACAAAGAAAGAAAATTCAACAGAATTTTATGGTATACAATAACGGACCGCTGATGTGTTCTGCATTCAATATCGAAAAGTATTGAAAATTACAATAAATGGTTTTGTACTTTCATGCTTTGTTTTCTTTTCATTCTAAGTTTGTACAGTAAGTTCTGAACTTTATTAATTATTACGTATTTCTTTTTCTATTTCAGAGTCTGATTTAATTCCCGGCTTAGCTACTTTTATTGCTTGCTTGGTGTTGCCTTTGCAATTGGGTATTTTGGTTGGTATTGGCATCAATATTGTGTTTATATTGTATCATGCTGCTCGTCCCAAATTGCGTGTGGAAACCTTAAGTGTAAGTAAAAGTAAAACGATTGACTTCAACTCGAGACTTAAATCTGTTTTATTTGTATTCAACAGACTTCCAATGGTCATAAATATCTCATGTTAACCCCTGATCGCTGTCTTATTTTCCCTTCGGTGGAATTTGTTCGCAACGTAATTACGAAACAGGGGCGCAAATCCACTTTACCAGTTGTTATCGATTGTACTCATATATATGGTGCAGATTATACGGCTGCTAAAGTAGTTTCAACCATGATTGATGATTTCGAAACACGTCAACAGAAATTATATTTCTTCAATTTGCAGCCCAGAGTTGCTGAAGTTTTTGAAGGCGTTAATAGTAATCTAGTTGTTATTTATGACATGAGCATTTTGGAAATGAGATTGTCGGGTAAAGAAGGTGAATCGTCAAAACTATAGAAAACAGGTAAATCAACTGAAAAAAAAAACTTCTGAAGAGATTCTAGTGCCACTGTTTTAGAGTATTAAAATTCCTGCTTTACTTATACCGTAGTTATTAAGTAGTTCAAACAAACTTAATTGCTTTAGTAAAATATATATGTATTTAAAATATAAAATATATTTATGTATTTAAAAAAGTTTTTGTATATAAAAGTAAATTTATCAAACTATTAATTTTTTTTTTTTAGTTTGTAGACATTTGTATAACGATTAGTTTTACTTATAATTTGTACTTATTTCAATGTAAAAGTGGTAAATTTTGCATTAAATGTAGAAAATATCATTTGTATAGTTTTATATACATTCGTATTATTTTGTTTTAGTTGTAGATCGCTTACTTTGTTAAGTTTTGTTATATAATATTTAATTGACTAAAATTTGTAAATAAACTAAACTAAACTAAAATACGAATTTTTGAAATGTTTTTTTAATGCTTCGAAAATATTAAAAATCTAGTAAGTGTACCATAGGTTGGAAAAGATTTATGATGCCAAGCATGAAAATATTTTTTGACATCTGAAAGCAAAGGGTTGTGGTTTCTTATCATAAAAAATCAATCTATTTCAGCGGTAAACATTTAGTCAATCAATTGTTCATAAGCAACGCCTTCTTTTTCTTATACTCTTTAGTGTAGTTGATCAACAGATATAACAGATACAGTAGATAACATAAATGGAGATGCAAACTTATTTTATTATAAACAATGCGTTTGTATAAGTCTTTTACACCATCAAACATTTGAAATGTATAGAGAAAATATTGTTAAGAGGCATTGTGATTTCTTCCAGACTAATAGGAATAAATATAATGACATATTTATGTGTAAAAAATTTTCGGACTTAAATTAATTGTATTAAACAAATAATAAAACTAGTTCTACATGTTTGAAACATTTATTGCTCCTACGAAACTATCATAACAGCATTGACGTAGACGACTTAATTCTTCGTATGAAAATCATTGTGTTATTTTTGCTTGTCACAGTATTCTTGGCGGTAACTTTAAGAAAATTAAATGAGTTGTGATCTGCTGCCATCAAAAATAACTGACTGTTCTTATAAAGCTTATAGCGCGTGCAAAAGTAGAAAGTAAACCTAATTTTTGCGTCGTACGTGTCAATGCGTTCTATGCGTTGTGATGTGTAACTTGTCTCATACAATTGCACTGGTTCTATTTTTTCGACAGACGCTTAAAACGCGTTAATGCGTATAGTGCGTGGTATGAACCTTCAGCTTTAGTGTGTAAACTCTCTCGATTACGCTTGCAATGTTTTAAATGCTTGAAATGCAGAACATCATAAAAATAAATACATATGTGTATTTATTTTTTTGTAAAAAATAACACAAAAAATTAAATTGTAATCAAAATTTTTTTTTATTCGAAAGATCAATACGTGACATTAACATTTGAAAATGATTTCGGGCATATGGGCACCGCGGCTGTTCTTGACGAAGCGCATTCTGGACGTCCAATTTTGGGCCACTTTTTCGAGCACTGCTGGCCGTATGTCACGAACAACACGAACAATGCTGGCCTCCAAGGCGTCAATTGTTGCTGGTTTATCAGCATAAACCAGTGACTTCACGTAGCCCCACAGGAAATAATCGAGAGGTGTCAAATCGCACGACGTTGGAGGCCAATTGACAGGTCCATTTCTCGAAATCAACTTATCGCCAAATTTTGATTTCAGTAAGTCGATGGTTGCGTTCGCCGTATGGCACGTAGCGCCATCCTGTTGAAACCACATCTCCTCCGGATCAATGTCATCCATATTTTCAAACAAAAAATCATTGATCATGGTGCGGTAACGATCTCCATTGACCGTAACGCGAGCTCCGGCCTCATTTTTGAAGAAATAAGGTCCGATGATGCCACCAGCATGAAAACCGCACCAAACAGTGCATTTTTCTGGATGTAATGGAGTCTGTAGGGTCTCTTGTGGATTGGTCTCACTCCATATGCGGCAATTTTGCTTATTAACAAACCCGTTAAGCCAAAAATGCGCCTCATCGCTGAACACAATTTTTCGTCTATAAGTTGCGCGAATCGACGACTGATTTTCAAAGTAAATTTGGATAATTTCGTAGCGTTGTTCAAACGTGAGTCTATTCATGATGATTTGTCAGAGTATACTGAAACAAATAAAAAAATGTTTCATCAAAATTTAATTTTTTGTGTTACTTTTTACAATTTAAAGTTCTATCTAGCTTAAAAAAACACCCTATACATAAGTTCTAAGAAAATGTCCGTGCAAAAAAACCAATACATTTTGTCTTTCTTTTGAAATGGCTTATGAACTGGATGAAAATACAAAAAGAATTAGACATACATAGGACGATATAATTAGAAAATTATTTTTTCTATTGAAAATCGGACAAATATTTTGTTCGTTCAAACCAAGTGTGCCCAGCCATATGCGCTTGATACTCAATTGTTTTTGTAAATCCGCTTAGCTATAGGGCTGTGCTCTTTTATACACAAATATTGCGCTCAGCATTAGTAATGAAAAATACACAAACAACTTCGTCTTTCATATTTTTTTTCGTTCTTCACCGCACGCATTTTGACGACAGCGATTATCAGTGTGAAGTTTGTTTTTGTAAATGTTTTTTAATTGTTATGAAAACAATCAAATGTTGTTAATTATTAGCGGTTTTCACTCTTTGTATTAAATTTAAAATGCTTTTAAATACGTGTATAATACTATTGTAAACTTCTAAGTGTGAGCGACTTTTTCTTTGTTATTGTAAAAAACCGCAAAAGCTGACATTTGTTCAGATATTTTTGCCACACAAAAGAATTTTTCAGTTGAGAGTTTCGCGAAAAGAAATAAAACTTGAAAAACACCTAACCCCATCTTTTATTTGAACTTTTTTAACATTTTCTTTTATTTTTTAATGTTTTCCATTTTAAACAATGTTTATGTACATTTATTTTATTAACAAAAAAAAAAAAAATAAAATAAATATGGCGTCAAGTGTGCCGGCTGTTTCATACTTGTAAATAAATGAACTTACTACATTTACTAGATCTACTGCGGTTTTTTGGTGTTGTAGAGTTTGTTGATACAGTAAATTAAAAATCTATGAATTTTGTTGCTGTCAAGTTTTAAATTTACCAAGATTTCTACAATATGTACAAGCTCTACAATAGTACTTTACTACAAATCTTGAGAACCGCTATTTTTTTTCTTTTCAATTCAATTATTTTTCATCACGCCTGAATATTTTTAACCTCACTTTTAATTTACGACAATACTATATTTGCATTGGGTTATGCCAATTCTGTTTTGCCTTTCTCTTCTATCATCAAAGCTGAAATAGAGCCGTTCATTGAAAATGATTTTATATGCGGAGCACTGAACTATTGAACTAAAAGAAACAATATTTCAGTGAAAAGAGCTGAACTAAAAAGAGCATTCCCTTAAAAGAGCTGATGCACCTAACTCTAGTTTTTACTCTAACCAAAAGACATTTCATTTACGCAACTTTTACAGCATGGAAGGCGAATTTGAAACGTTTAATATCATTTTGTTTCGCATTTTTATGCAAAAACAATTCTGTACTATTTTGAATCTAAACAAAGTTTAAACGTACACAGCTAGAAGAGAAAACATTCGGAACAAAACACCTCTTTCGAAACACGTTTTGTAAACGTTTGTTAATTGATTTACTCATTGCACCAGATAATTTATTAAAACCTCAGATTTAAATTCATAGGCGAAGTTTTTGTATAATATCTGTTGATTTCAACTACAAGATAATTATTTTCAATTTTAAAATGGACTCATTAATCACTCATGTAATATATGTTGCTGCTTTTGTTTTATTCCCTTTATACGATTAAAATGACACATCAAAGTGTTTCAACTGATTTCGTTTTGCTCATATACAAAACTGATAAATATTGTTTAAGAGTTTTGGTCTTCATAGAAACGTTTGGTCAACAAAAATGTTTTGTTTTTTTAATCTACTACTACATTGCTCTGATTTTGAATTTGATATGCGAAAAGTTGTACTGAATGTAGAAAAAAATCCACAGCTCTTTAACTTCAAAAACATTAGTTGAATTTTTAAAACATGAAATACGTTTTTTAATGAAATGAAAATCTTGCCATATTTTTAGAAAAGGGCTAAAATGTTCGATATAAACGATTTTCCGGCGAACTCTCGATACATATTCTTCTCTGGAATACAAATTAAAAAAATAGTTTTTATTTGTGTCTTAAATTAAAAAAAAAAAAAAAAATAGAAATAAAGTGTGCCCGCCAGGAAGGAATACTACTCGCCGTAATTGCATTGTAATGATGGCTGTAATCACGCAGAAATCATGCGTTAAAAAGTTTTCAATCATATCACGATATCGCTCCCCATTGACAGTTACCGTTACGCCGTTTTCATTTTCAAAGAACTAAGGTAATGATTCCTTCTATCGAAATTATACAACAGACTGTCACTTTTACTGGATGTAATTTGAGGGTTTGAGAACCAATTTTGTTGTTTATACACAACAACGAGGCAAATGAAAATGTGCCTCGTCACTCGTTATGATTTTTTCATGAAAATCGATTATTGATTTTGATAAAATACTTTAACGATCAAAACACGTTGGTTTATCGAATATTTTTCCATAATAAATTTGCCATCTGTCTACTTCACGACTGCCAACTATAGACTATCGAGACTAATGTTTACCAAAATGGCGGCAAAACACGGTGTCAATCTTCTCGGTTATAAACCGATGTACATATTTAGAAAAAATATGCAATAAAAATTAATTGTTACTCTTTCGAAAATTTCATAAGTCTTAAAAAAAGTTAAAAGAAGCTCGCATTATTATTTTTTAGCAAAAAATCGCATCTGCATTACTTTATTGTATCATAATTGGTGATAATTTATGGTTCCTTGTGTTCATTTCATATTATTTAAGAGTAGCTGAACAAAATGCCAGGCTTTCAAATGATGTGCAAAGATAAGATGGTTTTCGGAAGCGAAATGAATCAAGTTTTCAATCGCAAAACAAATGTGCATGTCTTGATTTCGAAGATGATAGGTCTAAGAACGTAGTTTCGGACAATACAATAGTCGTTGATCCCGGTCTATCCAAAAGTTAAATTAAGCATTCAGTGTACAATTCGTTTAAAAACTATAACCATTTTTATCTAAAATAATGAATTTTTGACTATAGCTACTAGCGTAACATTGCTCTCATTCCCTGAAATCAGTTACAATATACTTTCTAAAACACAATAACTATCTTTAAAAATAGTAACTTTTCCCCGACAAAAAGCTACCAATTACTGAAACTTTAGTAGATATAGCAGTATTCTCTATTGGAGAACATTACCATTTAAAACCTAAGTCAAGACATCCACTATAGACATTTTTCAGTTATAGGCTTTTTACACTGATCAACATCTTCATGGAACGCGTGAAAGATGTGAAACACTGTTTACATTGCTCACATCTAACATCTACTATCAAGCAAATATACGAGTATTATTATTTCAATTTTCAAACAATTTAACAAAAGCACGCAAAATTGTTTCGAAAAAAATTAATTTGAAAGACAAAACACGATTAATTATAAAATATACGTTTGTCTATAAACAAAATGTAGGATACATAAAAAAAATTTGCAAAAACGGAGAAAAAAGTATTTTAGAAAAAAAAATTAAGGAAGAAAACACGCACGCAAACAATTAATACATGATAATTAAATTATGATTTTTTTTAATTTTTTCAAAACAAATGACGGTTTTTCAGTGATGCCACAAGAATAATTGACATTATTGCCACTTTTCTAGTGGTGACACTGAAATAATCTAAAGATGTTGAATGGAATAAAATGAGATAGGAACATTATATAAAGATGTTGAAAAATGTTGACTTTTAGTACAATCTATTTCTTATGGGAAGATGTTATCATCTTCAAAAATTGATGGTAGATGTTAGATGTTGTTCAGTGGCGAAAGCCTATTAGGCAGTTACAATGAAGACAAACATGATTCACCAATCGAAGACAAAAGAGCGTCATCTGGAACGCCCAATTATCTCTTGTTTGTAAAAATTGCTGAATACATACGAGTATATGTAGTAGCAATTTCTTCTTACGATGTGTGCTTAAACATAATGCTTCCAATTTAATGCAGAAAAATATACAAAAATACTCAAAATCAAATGCAATGTGAATTTGGAAAACTTAGGTCTTAACAAAGCTCAATGATCAATTATTCAAGGTGGCCCAGAACTCAACATCAATCTGGAACAGAGTGACAAGATTGATTGATTGTAACCATCATGAGAAAAATTAGAAAAAAAATCTAAAAAATAATATTTTACTCAGTTCAAATGTTTTTTAGTCGCACAAGCGCGTGCATTTTTTTCGATTTTTTCTTGCCACCCTGTTTTGGCTTGATATTGAGTTCTGGGATACCCTGTATATCTTGGTCATTATTTCGTTTCCTCCGTATTATGAATGTTCAAACTCAATACAAATGTCCAACATTTAAAATTTTGAGTACCTATTCATAATTATTTTCTTTCTTTTTTATTTATTTTTTCATATATAATACTACATTTTTTTTAAATTTATATCTTAATAATACATTTTTAATATTCATATAATTTTTTACAGTGCATTCTGAAAAGCTCTTTTTGTGAAATAAAACTTTTCGTCGTACATTAATTCATAGCATAGTTTGAGGATTCACATTATAGCTGAGTTAGCTCTAAATTACCACTATTAATATGGGCTGTTCCATTTACTGGAACGTTGTCATCTAACAATTTTGATATACTATCTAAAGAATAACATAAAATAAACTTTGATTGTAATGTACTAAATACCTTGGCGACATTTGGTCGCAGATTGAAGAATATTAACTTTTGCTTTCTAGAATTAAAATCGTTAATAATCGACTCAATTACTTTCGCTGTGGTAAAATCGCTAGCATAAATATAAGTGCAATCAATAACAACGGGCAGTGAATATTTAAGTCCAGACTTCAAAACCTTAGTGCGCACAAACTCCATGGAAGGAAATATTAAACAACGATCAGGTGTGAGCCTTAAAAATTGTTGGCCATTGGGAATCTTTAGGTAAGTTTGGAAAATAAAATTTAAAACTTTATTTTTAATATTTAACTAAATTGTTTACCTTTACTACATCCACAGCTATTTTGGGCCGCGCTGAGTGGTACAGAATGTACAAAACATTTATTCCAATAGCTATGGCTATGCCTACACTCAAGGGTAATACCAAACAGGTTATAAAAGCCAATAAGCCGACATATACATCTGATTCTGAAAAGTAAACACAATTTTTATATATAATTCAAATATGTAGATATTATTTATTTCTTACTTTTGCTATGCCACATCGGAACTATAACTTGATATTGCAATTGAAACAGCACAGCAGATATTATTATAGCTGCCAATGTTGCCTTGGGAATATAATAAAAGTATTCTGCCAAAAATAGCATAGCCAATAACACAATGATGCTGATGTAGACATTTATGAACTGAGTTCTGCCACCACTAGCTGTATTCACGGAACCTCTAGCCAATCCGCCATTAATACGATAACCATGGAAAAAAGAATTGCAAATGTTAGCCAGTCCTAGAGCAATTAGCTCTTGATTTGTATCCACCGGTTTACCGTCGGCTTGAAGAAAGTACAGAAAGATATATAGTATATAGGTAAGTCAAACATATTTATTTATTATACATTTTTATTATTGTTATTCATGCTTTTACATAAAATATTTAAAATACAGGGTGGCTTTGAATTGCATAAGCTTTTGTAAAGCTTATGCAATTTATTTTTTGGAAATTTATTTGAAAAATAATACGTTTTTATTACAGTAATTCATTAAGTTTTGAAAATAATTGTATTCAAATGGCCTCCACCCTCGTTGAAACATGTAATCGTTGCATTATATTTTCCTTCAAATATATTAACTTTTGAAGAACTTATGTTTAGTTTTTATTGATTCTTATATTGTCTTTTATAAAAACTTTTTATGATTATGTTGAAACCCCTCTATCTAAATTAAACAATCTACTTTTTCTTTCTCAACTTCTTTTTTAACTCCTTTTTATTCAACTCCAAGTTATACTCTACTCAGTAAAAAAACATTTACAGCTTCTTTTAAAAATTGTAATGGTAAACTTCAATGTCACAACAATGTCAATTCCATGAAGTGTTTTCAATAAAAGTAGGGAAATATATGTAGGGTTTGCGATATGCATTTGTATATAGTAATTAAAACTAGCAATGTTTACAATTAATTGTTATTAATTCTTTATTAAAAAAAAAAAGTTAAATATATGGGTCATTCTACGGTAAGAGGTTATTTGATATTAGGAATAGCGGCGTGGTAAAAGTATTTAAAATAATAACTTTTTTCAATATAGTATTATTTAATCAGGTAGTTTAAATACATATTTAATAACCGTCAGTCAAGTAATCTCCTTTTGCCGGTATTTTAAGTGAGCAGAGGACATAGGTTAAATATATCTAGGCCAGGACAGGATACCTTACTTTACAGGGGAAAGATAAATTGAAAACAAACCTTATTTTTGTAATAATCAACTTTAATTATTTAATACTTGGTGATCGATCGTTTACAACAAAATAGAAATAGACTAAAATTTCCATATAGTCTTCTGCTTACATAGACGTAGTCGAAAAAAAGTAAAACAAAATCATATAGAAAATGAGGGCCTGTTTCACGATATCGAATGTTAACGTTCGCAAACATTTCAAATGAGCACTAAACACATTTATAGTTAAAAAATAAGTTTTTTTTCTTTTTTTTTTTTTTTTTTTTTGAGTAGATAAATTCTTTGCTACGGTTGCCTTTCAGCTTAAAAGTGGATCGGAAATAGGAGTTTTCGCCAATCAAAATGCTTGCGAAGGTTGAGTTTCGAAATCGTAAAACAGACCCTATGTCTACCCTACGTAATAAAGTAACTCTTATGCCCCGCTATACTGACTATTTAAATTTCACAAAATAAAAACGTGTTCATGGTTTTTAGTAAAAATTTGGTTAGCACGATTTTTTATAACTCTTGAATGTCAGAACGTTAATATAACGACAAAAGAAAGAACTGGATTACCTTCTATTATATTATAATGTAAGTAGTATAAAACTATCTTAAAACAAAATTCATATTAAATAGGGCATACATACATTTTTAAAGCGTGAAAATATGTTTAACATATGTAGTGGATAAGTGCTGATGTAGCGTAAAATAACGTGCGTCAAATACTAAGAAAGAAGTAGTATCTCATTTCCTTATCTACCATGGATACAAAATCTATACTCTGGCATCTGATGTAGCAGGGAAACTACAGCAGGAGAGAGATGTTTTCATTAAAAAACTAGCACAATCAGAAAAATATGTATTGTAACGGAAGAAAAAACCAACAGTAAATTATACTGAAATTAAAATAAATACATATTACAAACAAACTTAAACCACACGTAACAAGCGAATAAAATTCACCGGTGGAGATATATCAATGACTGACACGTGCATCGACCCATGTAGGTCTGCTCTGCTATTTAAATTTGCAGCGTCAACACATTTTAGCGGCATTTTTAAACGTTCGAAAAATATGCAGGGGAGAAGACTTATAGCTTATTCATAGAAAATATTGTATGTTTATTAAACTATTATTTGACAAATTTCTATAGGATATTTGTCAAATAAGTGTTTAATAAATATACAATATTTTTTATGAATACGGCCGTTAAAATACGAGGGACAAAAGTTGTGTAATTTTTTTTAATGGAATATAAAAGTAATTTAAAAGTTTTTTTAAACAACTATCATTGTTATTTATACTACTTTAAGTAATAAAAACCGATTAATGTTTAATGAATTAGTAATGAGTCAAATTTCAAAGATTTTGTTGTAGAATTGTAAACGGACAGGCCAGGGTGGATACATTTTGCAAGGTAAGCATGAAGTTATCACTAAACTAAGCTAAATTAGATATTGCATCTTATTATATGATTTTTTAATGTAGTATTAATGTAGAAACACCCATATATTTAAATATTGGTTTTTGAAAAACTTGGCCCTTGTGTTTATTAAAAATACCCTTTTTATGCCAACTCTTTTTAAATACCTCTCTCAAGGTAATTACCATAGTAACCTCGTACTAAGTTTTAAATACATATGCAGACCGAATGGCTTAAAATATTGTTATCATGATTAATGGTTAGTTTTTGAATAAATAAATTGAAGAGATTGAGTTTAGTACGGAGTTACATATATGTATTAAATTGACATGATTTTATGTCAAAATTTAATACTTTTGTGAATGGCTATAAACAAAGTTTAGCTTAATATTCTTAATAAATACAAAACGAAGGTTAAACTATGTGCAACAACTAGATTTCTAAAAATGTTAAATCAACATTGTTGAAAGTCTAACACATTTTTCTAGGCCTTTTATTTCTTTAGTAATTTCTTAAAACATTTACTTTGCGTTAAATTTGTCTTACTCTTAATCTTGGCAATAAAACAATAATTCAATTTTTCATGCTAAGCACAAAAATGGTTAATTCAGAAAAAGCGTGATAATCATGATTACTTACTATTTAAAAAAGTATACTCACCAAAGTTTTTACAAACTGCAATTGTCTCCAAAAGTGCTATTAGTGGAATAACAAGCAGAGCAGAGCCAAATTCTTGTATTAAATCCCAAAAGTCTTTAGTAGCTTGCAACTCCGTTCCATTGTCAGTTGTTGTATTCAGTGATAAGGAAAATGCCGGTAGCTCAATTGGCGGAAATCCCGAAGGTATATAACCAGTTAACTTAAAGTAACTAAAGCCTTTGCATTCCAAATAACCCACCAGAGCTGCTGTAACAACAGCTAAAAGGGCATTGCGGGAAACTCCTAAAAACCATAAAATTTTATTTAAAAAACCGTGGCATTGTTTATTCTCTTCGCTTTCTTTGGGATTTATTCTCAAATTTCCGATATATCTCAGTAACACAAGAATTGCAATACTACTGCAACCCAAAATTGTATCTGCTATGCGATAATTATGGATATCTTTCATCATCGAAATCCAATTTTCCAAAAAAGACTTGCCGCCACTTTTAACCACTAAAATGTTTTTAATTTGTGAGGTAAAAATAATTAAGGCCACGGCACTGGTAAAACCCGAGCTAACAGGGCCGGAAACAAAATCAATGACAAACCCCAAACGGCTTACACCCATACCCAGTTCAACGAACCCCGAGATAAAAGTAAATAGCACAGATTTTTGCCAGCTACCGTGAGCTACTTGAAAAGTCAATAGCGAAGCTATGGCTGTTGAGCCCAATATGTTATCCTTGCAAGAACCGAATATCAAGTAGATTATGTTGCCCATGAATGAACTGTAAAGAGCAAACTGTAGATAATTTTCCATTGATTAGCAAAAAAAATTCATTTTTATTTATTTGCACTACCTCTGTTGGCAAGCCGGCAATGCTGGCAAATGCCAAAGCTAAAGGTATAGCTGCCAGTGCATCAGTTATACCTGCAATCAGGTCTCCTATAAAATCATCTTTATTGTAAAGTGGTAACCACTGCAGTATCGGTAAATGACGTCTAAGAACGTTTCTATTGAAAATTGTTTTTAAAAACACACAGCACTTCGTTTTATTTTCGTTTGCAGTAGTTAGGTCTGTCAATGATGATTCATTGGCCTTTAAAGCCAGACGGCTGCGCGTTACAGTTTGGTGATCCGTTATCATTATACAGTCCAAAGAATTTGTGGTTGTGACATCGCTTAAAGACATTTTCTTCAAATTGAATCGCGACTACGTTTTTGCAACACATTCACTCAAAAGAACCGTTAACAAAAATCTTCAACATTACACCAGCGTATTCCGAAATTGACTGAGCATATCCGTGAAGTATTTCAATTTGGCCACAAACTCAAGACTTTATTTGATAATTTTTTTTTTCGTTAATAAAAGAGAAATTAAACAATTTACTCGCATTAGCGTGGAGTAGTTTTTCGTTTAAACCGGTTCGTGTTTAAAATCTGTTAAAAATGCAAAGTATTGTTTTGATTATTTCTTTTAATAAACAATTTTATTTTTGTTGCTTTGTAATTGGTTTGAACATTAATATTTTTCTCTATTGTTTCTATTGTCTTTGGACGTGCTGATTTTTGTTTTTCTAGGTAGTAATATTTATCGTACGTTACCTCTTACACTTGTACGAGAGTCGTATCGAATTTACTGGTACAAGAAATATTCTGAAGATCTTCTAATTGGTATTTAATTTACCGAAACATTAGCATAATTTTAAAGGCCATTCAAGTGATTGGCATTGTTTTCGATATCGCTTTTAAATCTAGTAAATTTATTTTAATATACGAGTATTATTATTTTTTATTTATTAATAATTAGGCTTTTAAATTAGGCACCAGCTAGGCTTCTTCAATGGGTACTGATGAGTAGTGTAGCGACTACGAAACAGCTAGTTGTCACCCAGCTTGATTTGGTTATTATTTTTCTTTCTACTTCAATCAAAAATTATTGATCACAGCAAATTTGTGTTGTAAAAGATCCTTCTTAAGAAAAAACTTAAGAAAGGAAAAACTTGAACTAAAACCCAACGTACATATGTACAAACCAATAATTTAAAATTCAATTCATATTTCTAATATTAATCATTATTAAGATTAGAAGCCAAAAAACCTATAGTTTTGGCCTGTTAAATTTAAACATTTATTTTTAATATAATTTCCAGCTTTTTGCAAAGTGATATCTTTTATGAGTATAATGATCTTATTTCGTTTTAATTTCTTGAATTTTTTCAAACTTATTATTTATAAATATAGATGTTGTTTGTGTGCTTTGCACCTGTCTATATGTCGACATTTCATAGGTGCTAACCTAATTACCAATAAACTTGAAGACAGAGACTACTCTGTCTGTAATTTTGTTTTGTTTGAAAAGATATTTTTCAATTACAATTTACATTTTTATTTTTCAAATAACTGAATATAGTGTTAAAGGTTTACAATAATGGAGGTGGAGGTTCGTCCAGTTGCGTCTGAATCAACAGTTTTTTGTTGCGAGGAAGCACCGCACCTACCATCACTGAGAATTGAAATCTTTCGCATCAATCAATTTTTGTAGTGGCTCAATAAGCTAGTCTACCCGATGCTCTTTCAGATTAGATTTCTGCAGTAGCGTCGATAGCTATCCTGCTTACAAATCAGAGGAAAATCATTAAGTCGGCCATTAACCTCCGTTGTTGTGGAAGACTGAGTTTCCAAAAAAGTTTTCACATCACCTCTCAACTCGACCGCGGTTTTAATAAACATATTCCACTTCGTGCGGTGGACCTTTGTTGTAGCAAGAGCTATGTATGCGAGGACTTGGTAGGGGCTAACCCTCAGTTAAAAGTCCACTCCTTACATGACTCATTGCAACACCATTGCATGTTAACAGTGAAATTCAAGTGGATGGATGGTAATAAAACTGCGGTTGAAACGGTGTCCGTCTTAATAAAAAATAATTTTGCGGGAATGCAGTTGGCATACTCTAATTTGAAGAAATCTTTGGGGAATCTATTCGAAGCCAGATTTTTCGCTGGCTCAGTATACCATATTTGGGTAGGTATTTTTCACTGTACTTGGTGGTCTTTTGGAAAAAATAAAATTTTGAAATATGTACTCGTATGTATGTATGTATACTTTTAAAAATATTACTTTTAGATTAAGTATATTGTTGCAACTGAATTTGATGTTGCAAGGCGATCGGCAAAGTTTAATTGACATTTAATCTTGTTAATTTTTGGTAAGCTCTTTAAGGGTTTCGTAACTCCTTTTTTATACATCGAAGTTTGTTCACACACTCTAACGGGCCAAACCTTAGCGCTAAACTTTTTATAGATATTGAAGTTTAGCATATTAAAAAAAAGTTACTTGTTCATCGACCGTTGAGTGTGCTGCTATTCTATCAACATCATTATTAATTTTTGCAAAAGTAAATGTATATCAAAAATAAAGTTGAGTTTATCTCTATAGGAGTACCTTAACTGCTTTAAATTCTAAATTGCTTTATTATTTATTGCACGCACACAAACACAACGCAAAATTTTTTTTGAAACAAACTGTAAGTAATTAGAATATTTTTAAAGTAGACAAGAAACAAGTACTTTAAAATGTCTCTGCTCTAGTTCAAGAGATTCAACTCATATTTATATAATAATTATTATTAGGACATGATAAAAAAGATCTTATTAATGTTTTACTTCAAATGCTGTAAAAACTAGGTGCAGCATCAACTTTTAGCGATTGCACGAGACAAATGGCTTAGTAAAATTACCTGTCGGATATTCAGTATGATAACAGGAAGCTCAAGTATGATAGTACGAGGACAATCATCCTGGGGTTCTGCCCCGACGTTGGCAGCACACTGTGATGGTAGGACATTGTCACATGTAGGCGTATGCGAGAATATTAAATCTTCCATTTAATGATTTCTGTAGAAGGTGCAGGGATGAAGAGAAGGAAGTGAGCTTTGAATTCTTCCTCTTAAATATGGGCATATCGGGACTGCATGATTTGTGTGGGTATATGGAAATGCATTGTACGTGGATTTAATTTCTTTATCCGATCGTCAGATTGATTTCAAGCTGAACCAGTGATACGTATATCTACTGAGATACATATCATCCTCAGGCAATACAACGGGACCATATTTGAACCATGTGGCCGGTTGTTCAATAGCTAGCAGCCTGGTGAAACTCACGTGGCTTTTATGCAAGATGTGGTGACAAATCCAGCAATCGTGCTAGCCAAATAATATTAAAATTTCTGAAAATTATTCGCTTTTGGCTTAAAACGGGAGTCATTTGAGTGACATTATTTTCCACATATAGTGTAAAGAAATTGTAGAGGAAAGAAGTAAAAAGTCCGAGGGCGGAAAAATAATTTCGTGCTTTTTTATGTAAAAAATTATTTATTTTTTCAACATAGTGTCCTTTGAGTTTTATACATTTAGTCCAACGTTTCTCCAATTTTTCTATCTTTTTCGATATATGATATATACCCGATATGAGATTACATCCCCGTTGAGTCAAATCTCTTTCCGCTAAGCCATTTCTTAAAGTTTGAGAACAAGGAATAGTCGGTCGGATCTAAATCTGGAAAATATGATGAAAGAGAGGACAATTAATGAATTTTTCCCGTCGCAACTGTAACCTTGTATTGTGCTCGTAGAAAATAACTTCTTTCTTGGCCAAATGCCGCCATTTCTTTCATTAAATGGATCTTGAAGGTAACGTATGTGGATTATACAGTTGATTCCCAAAAACGGTCGTCAGGATTTTGTTTTCTGACACACCCACCGAAAAAGCCATTCTTTTGACTGCTGTTTGGTTTGCGGTATATCCACGTTTCGTCCACGGTTTCAAAATGGCACAAAACTCTCGCCCATATCGCGGTTCAATTGTCTCTCTGTCGCGTTTGTTGTAGCTTGTGAGCTAATGCAGCACCCTTCTTACCGAAAGCTTTCTCATACTCAAATGATCATTCAAAATTGAAACCACTGAGCCATGTGAGATTCCTTCCTATTGCTTCCACAATTTCTCTCACTTTCAGCCTCCGATCGACTAAAGCAATATAAAGAACGTTCGGCATCTTTCGTGCTTGTACGACCACATAAACATTCAGTAAACCACTTGTTTATTGTGGAAATGGATGGCGCAGAGTCCTCATAATATTTATCAAGCAAAAATAATGTTTGATGTGCACATAAGCATTATAATGGTTAACGTAGTGGTTTGTCTTCCATCATGTGCACACGTTTTTTACTATCGTCGGCGTATTCTTTATATGTGCATTATTACTTTCTTTTGAAACAAAATTGCACCGGAATAGGTGGGAGCAATAAGTAGTGTTTCGCCTGTGTATATGTGTTTTTTTTTTCTTTCTTTTGATTGTACTTCGTTATCTTGCAGTGTGGTAGGTCTTAGACTATATTTTGTTAGTCTGAGCAGCGTCGAAGGTATATACTGGCAGTGATCAGTTTTAACAAATTTAATTGCAACATTTTATAGCTGTGATAACGTTTTGGTTTTTCCGAGTTGTTATTGTTCAAATGAAAATAAAAAAACAAAAACATAAATAAATATTATTCAAGGCAAACGTCGACAAACACTACTCCCTCTTCCTTTTATTCGTAACCTGATTTCCTAGATCCAGTACAATACACTGAATGTGTAGGGGTGATGCCCTAAGTACTGGTCCAAGATAAAAAAAACCTGAAGTACACTTCCTCCCATTTTCTTTACACGCGCGGAAGTCTGCTTTAACGGCTGCCAAATACGAACTAATTGACTCAGATTACTCAAATTTAAATAGGAGTAACTGAGAGTAGCCTGTTGACAGCAGCAGTGTAGCCATTTCACTTGAGAGGCGGGCCATTCAAAAAGTCACGGACTTATCGTTCCGCCCTCGTGTGTAAACGATGAAGTTATTACATTATTAAGCTAAAATGATGACTTTTGAGCCAACCCGTAAAGTTTCTTTCGCTATACTGTAGAGCATATTGGGTCCAACTTTATATTTGAGTTATGTTTCAGACATGCCAACGAGCTACAAAGTTCACAATTCAACTTTTGCAGATGATTCAGCATTCATCAGTGTCCATGAAGACTATAAATTAGTATCACAAAATTTGCAACAACATATTCTTATATTGGATAAATGGCTGAAACTTTCGAAAATCAAAGTAAATGAACAGAAATGTACCCATGTTACATTCACACTACGTAGAACAACTTGTTCGGCTATTAAAATCAACAACTATATTGTTCCGCAGCACAGTGAAGTCAAATACCTTGGTATTCATCTCGACCGTAGGCTCACGTGGAAGTCTCACATTGACGCTAAAGTCACCCAGACGAAATTAAAAGCGGTGCAACTAAATTGGCTCATCGGCAGAAATTCTATCTTGAAGTTAGATTGCAAACTTTTGTTGTATAACGCAATCCTAAAGCCAATATGGAGCTATGGAATTCAATTGTGGGGTACCGCCTCTGCATCTAACATTGAGAAAATTCAAAAGCGCCAGAATAAAATTCTCCGTATAATTACTGCAGCTCCATGGTATGTTAAAAACTCTCGAATTCACAAAGATCTAGGTGTACCCTTAGTGAAAGATGAATTTTCAAAACACGCGATAAGGTACATTAACAGACTGGAGTCTCACCCGAATCCTCTCGCACGTAGCATCCTTAACTTTGGTGGCCACACTCGACTGAGAAGGATGGACACCCTTGCAACCATCAGAGCGTTGGAAAGGTGATTTACCAACAAAATACACGCAAGAGACAACTTTTCGTCTAGCATGGACCTAAGCAAATAAAATTTTTCAATATAAATTTTTTTTTTCTATATTAATTAATGACTTTTTAGATTTAAGATTTGCATGCTTATTGTTAGTTCTTTTAGAAGATACAATAAATAATTGAATTAAAAACAAAAAAATGTTGTAGAGTCTCGTGGAAGAATCAGCTTGTGTAACAGTTTCTACCATTGAGATGATTCTTTTACGATAAAGAAGGACGCTTATCGGAGATAAAAAAACGTATGTCACCAGATTTAGTAGTATATAAATATAGACAATATGTAATTAAAAAGAGACGAATTAAATCACTACTGAGAGACTAAGATTACATTTTATTGAAAGGAACCACCTTCGTACGTTGATATTACCATTTGCTTTCATCCACATAAGAAAAACTTACCCTTAAACATTATGAAGATATATTAATTACTTATGCAGTTCTTTCAATTATTCGTATAAAAAGTCTCTTCAAAGCTTAAAATTACATAAAATAATTAATAGTATGTTATATTTTGGTTTTGAATTAAATTGATTGCTTATTCTTGTCATACTGAGTTAGAAACACGTGCGTGTCAATTCTGTGATAAGTGTGTTAAGATTTCAATCCGATTGCACGATTGCTACTGCGAATTTTTTTGTACGGTGCTAAATAAAAATGACGCCAAAACTTACGTACATGTACGAGAACATGAAAAAAATTCAATTGTAGATCACGTGAATTATTTTTATTCGCATTCATTTTTTGTCTTTTCCATTATTCAAACCACATGTTGAAACTCTTAACTGGTTTGGTGGCAAATATAGACTTCTTTACCAAGTCTGGGACAAAGTTGAAATAATAAAACTGAAAAAAATGTGATTATACGCGATATTTGCCAAATAGTCACATGATCAAACAACATTAAAATTCACAAAATTTGTATACATGTACATATGAATGTATGTACCATGCATACATAAGTTTCTTTTGTTTATATTTATAGTATTTGCAGATTAAATAAACATGTATCTGGAAGTGGGTAAAATTTACTTGTCTGAAAACATCGCCCCGCTAAACATGTGCAAAGTTGAACAGTTAGTCATTATTTAGATTGGCACGTCAAGGTACGCCGATCAACATGCTCGGAGATTGTATAAATTGATCATTGAATTTAAATAAATATGAACTGCCTAATTTTAAGTCTTTCTACGGCTCTCGCTGACACATATAAAAATTGATCATCATCTTTATATCTCTCACTCAGTTTATACAAAAAGAAAAAAACAAAAAACTCAAAAATATTGTGGGTTGTTCTTTTATGCATACATATGTACACACGAGTACTTGATATGTGAATGACTGCGGCAGTTTTTATAAACTCAAATTTTTCTGGATTAAATAAAATATGGCAGCGGTAATGAGGTGAAAATAGTGATATTAATGCTAGGCATTTCAAATTTACAGTCTTTGTCCTTTTTCAAAGTGCAAAATGCTGTAATTTGTAAAATAAATTTGGAGTAACTTAATTTGTGCTTTTAAATATTTAAATAATGCGAAGATTTTGCATTGAAAATTAAATAAAATCCGGTTTTAAAGTCCGTATACTTCCTAGTCACTATATTTTTCTTGACCATAGTTGCATAACAGTTTTGAATAAAACAAATAAAGATCTATTTTCGATCATGATATTGTAAGGACGATTAGTTTTTGCCATTTTTAGATGTAGAGGACATGTTTGGAAGAGAATGCACTATACATTTTAATGACTATGCCTTATGAAACATTTAAAGCTAACTTTGTTGCACCTATTTCTGTAAAGACCTCGACATAAACAAGACTCCTGGACCGGATGGCATTTCAGCACTGGTCTTGAAGCAGTGTTCTTCTACGCTTGCGCGTCCATTAGCACGCCTCTTCAGCACACTTTACCACCTTGGTGAGTTTCCATCGTGCTGGAAGCTTGCTAATGTAACACCAATACCCAAAAAGGGTGAGGCAAATAACCCTGAAAATTGCCGCCCAATTGCAATTTGCTCTGCGCTTTCCAAAGTAATGGAAAATATGGTTAATTGCCATGCTATGGGATATCTAGAGTCGCACAAATTACTTTGTGATCGCCAATATGGATTTCGTAAGGCTCGTTCAACTTGCGATCTTATGTCATATCTCTCAGAGAAATGGTGCCACTCAATCTATCATTTCGGTTAAAGTAGGGTGGTGCCTCTGGATATTTCCAAAGCGTTTGACAGAGTGTGGCATGGTGCACTACTAGCAAAACTTAAAGCTTTTGGTGTCGGTGATGACTTCTCTCGGTTTATATCGAGCTTTCTCAGAGACCGCACTATACGAGTTTTTATAGATCTGTCTCATCAAAAGAGTTCAAGATTAATTCAGGTGTACAGCAGGTGTACCCTATTTCTTATTTTCCTCAACGACCTTATCTATCAAACTTCCAACCCTATCCACTCTTTCGCGGATGACAGCAGCATTTGCCTGTCAGAGATCGCTGCCAAGACGCTAAATATGAACAGTGATCTTCTATTAATTTCTGAGTGGGGTCTTAAAAACAGAGTCGGCTTTAACGCTCATAAGACCCTATGCTTGTTGTTAACACACAAACATACGACCGCAAGTGCTGCTTCATCTGTACTAATGGACGGTATAACTATGGAGGAATCGGATGCTCTTGATGTTCTTGGAATGAATATACAGTGTGATGTTCGCTGGAATGATCACATTTTTCATGTCTCTAAAGAAGCATTCAAGTGCCTCGGTTTTTTGAAACGGTGTAAGATGTACTTCACTCCATCCGACCTCCTTACTATTTATACCACCTACATCCGACCGAAAATGGAATACAACTCTCATGTTTGGCCCGGTGCCTCAAAATCTATTTTGGGGTTACTCGACCGTGTGCAGGAGAGGGTGAAGAAGCTCATCGGTAACAGTAGGGTATCCAACTCTATTAACTCACTGGAGCATCGACGCAGTGTGGGGTGCGTTACTCTGTTCTATCGTTACTATAATGGATTTTGCTCTTGCGAGATTAGGGATCTTGTTCCCGAAACTCGCACATTTTTACGTCGCACTACGCATTACAGAGAGAATTCGTTTTTAGCTGTACGCTTCGTCTATGGAATAACTTGCCTGCAGACGTGTTTCCTGTCTGTTATAACGTTGGAAAGTTCAAGTCAAATGTTCACAAACACTACTCCCACTTTCCCCCTCATCATAACCTATTTTCCTAGTTCTGGTACAATGCACTGCATATGTAGGGGTCATCCCCTGAGTACTGGTCCAAGCTAAAAAAAAAAAAAAAAGATGCATGCCTGAATAACGAATAACACAATTTTTAAGTGTTTTTGTTCAGAGGGACAGAATTCAGAGAGATTTTCTCGTAAATAAATCGTGAGTAATTTACGGGTTTTCATTACAACATTTTTTCTCAAAATCGTAAACCCACATTAAATTAGATTGCGATGTAAGAAAAACGGTAGAAAGACTTGATTTTAAACAAAAACTGGACTTTAGTGGCTTTTGAACCTCTTCTGAAAAATATTTCAAAAATACTTGACTCTTTAAGTTTTTAAATTATGCTTAAAAAAGCCAAATGATAGTCGGGCCGCTGCTCTGAGCCGAAGGGAAAGAAAAAGTCAAAAATAAATCCTTGTGACTTGTAATTCACGATATAATTTTATTAATTTCAAACTTAACTTTAAGTACACTGGCACTGGTTATCTTTATTATATGTTCTGACGAACAGTTTTTTCACCGAAATATAAGTATAAAAAAAGTACGGGCACACAAAATTTCGGTTTTTACTTTTATATTACAACAAAAACTTATACATATATAAAGTAGTAAGTGTCAGATTCGAAAAGTAATGAATTGGGCGTCACAGCTTCAAGTTGATCAAACATCAAAAAAGGTTTTTAACGTACTAATGCGCTCTTATATAAAATCCAAAATTGTAACCAATAAAACCGTGAAATCCCACATACAAGTATGTATGTATATATCGGGTGGTTAAATTTTAAGGGTCAATGTTGAATGTGAACCACACCTAAATGTCAAGTTTTTTTCTGCATTTCATTTGACATTTCTTAATTTCAGACAAATTCAACTTTAATTATGAAAATATATTCAATCGAGCAATGCGTTAAAGCTATTCACGCTTATTATGAAAATGGGCGTTCAGATCAAAATGCATATCGTGCACTTCGATATTTGTTCGATCAATTTAATTGTCTAAGTGTGTGTACAATCGGAAAAATTGTGCAAAAGTTTGAGCAAGCCGGATCTAAAGAGACGAGCATTGCATACAGCTCGTTCTGCAGAAAATATTGCTACTGTTCGCGATAGAGCAGCTGAAGAGCTGTCCACCTCAATTCGTCGTCGTGCCGAACAATTGCAGCTCTCACGCTCGTTGGTGATGAACATTATGCATAAAGACTTGCATTTACACGTTTACAAGGTGCAATTGACCATTCCGCGTCGTCAATGGTCAGAATGATGATAAGAAATGGAAACAGTAGATGATCAATTTCCGAACAAAATCATCTTCAGTGATGAGGCAAATTTTCAGCACAGTGAATTTTTCAATAAGCCAAAATGCCGCATTTTAGTGAAAGGCCAATGTAAGCGGTTTGTGGCAACGAGCGGCAACCAACTGTTCTATTTGCCGCTTGAGTTTATTTGTTGTAGGCAAATGAACACGGCTAATTGAAGAAAATTTGTGCTTGGAAGATTAAACATTTTGATTTTTTTTAAGCCAAAATAAATAAACGAATTCAATTGTTAAAATTTCAAAACCGAAAATTAATTTCTGTCTTCAATTTTTACATTTTTTTTCCTTTAATTTTTGGTTTGACAAATTGAAGCGGCAAAACAAAAACTTACAGCCTATTTATAAGACACGACTCGTCGATAAAAAGCCCTAACTTTGTAAGTTTTTTCTGGTTTTGGTTTACAAACCGCGACTATTGACGATTAGTATTAAAAAACGTAACATCTGTCAATTTATTTTGGTTTGTAAGACGCGAGTCGTCTCACCATAAATGTCAAAATCGGCGAATGAAGAAACATGCTCGTCAATAGGAAATGATGTTATAAATAATAAGGGTATTATTTATAAAAAAATTTTCATGTTTATTAAGCTGTTATTGCACTGATTTCTATAGAAAATTAGTGTAATAACAGCTTAATAAACATGAAAAATTTTTATAAATAAGACCGTAAGAAATTATAATAAAAATAGTTTATAAGTGGTCATAAATAATAAGAAAACTAGGAAGGGAAATTGCAACAGAACGATCTAAGAATCTCTCAAATTTCTGGAGACATGAACTGAAATCGTTTTTTCGTTGCATACAAATGTTTTGTATACATTAATACATACATAATAAAACATACACATACAATATAAAACTTGCAACAATTTTTGTTTGTTTATTTGTTTTTTTCCAATTAGATCGCCATAAAAAAACCTTTCCACAAAATATGTATTTTGTTTTATTTATTTACTTATACATACATGCGTATGTATGTATGTTTGTCAACTGTGCCTAGAATAGGATTGCCATTTTTTAGGTTGAAAAAAATGTTTCGGTATGAAAATTGTAAACAAATACTATTTTTTCGCATGCTGGCAACAAAAAAATATCATAAATGTTTGACATATGCGCGAATTTACGTAAGTTGGACGACACAATCAAGTCGCGTTTTATAAACCGAATTTCTTACGTACTCGTCTATAAATTGGCTCATCGCGAGTGTGCTAACTCGTGTCCTATAAACAGGCTGTTAAATTGAATTCAACATTGTCGCTCGGCTGCCTTTAACGGCATTGCCAAAATAAATTCAATTCAATATGTTGAAATTTATGTACGATTATTTTCATAAAAATAGAATTTTTTGTAAATGGGTCACATTGCTGCCGCCCGCTGCCGCATGCCGCTTACATTGGCCTTTCACTATTTGGTTGTCGAAAATCAATGCACCCACAAGGGGTAGCTGTTTGGTGCGGCTTATGGACTAGCGGCATCATCGGGCCGTATTTTTTCAAAATGAGGCAGGTCAGGCAGTTACTGCAAATGGTGTTCGGTATCGTGAGATGATAGCGAGCTTTTTATGGGCCTAATTGGAAGATATGGATATGGACGATTTGAGGTTTCAACAGGACGGTGCCATTTGTCACACAGCTAATGAAACAATGGCTGTTTTGCTCTAGGACTTCAATGGCCGTGTTATGTCACGTGGTGGCGATGTCAATTGTCCACCAAAATCATGTGGTTTGGTTTCGGCAAATTAACAGCATAGAACTTCAATTATGCCTCAGTGCCATCGGATGGAAGTGTGCCGCCGACATCGTGGCGACTATTTGGCCAATATTTTGTTCCATACATAATTGAATCATACCAATATTATCATAATAAAAACAAATGACAATAATTTATAAATAAACCAACATCGACCCTTAAAATTTAACCCGCCTTTACATACAAATATTTCACTCATTCTGGCCACACTGTTTTTGTTTTACTTGTAGTTAAGTCAAACACATACTGGTACACATACATATATTCTTTGTTAGTGTTAGTGATAATTTTATAGCCGGATTGCTCCTAAAGTACTGAACTGAACTGATTGAATTTCAGATTGTGCTAATCTGTCTAGAAAAAGCTTTTTAGCCATATATAGAATATCTTTGCAAAATCGATGACGTGTTTGTCTATGAAACGTAGTTGTCAATAAGAATTATAATTATAAAAATAAATAGGAGCAAAGTAAAATGTCTTTAAATTTTACGATAGCTATTTCAATCAACAAATTTTAATACTATTAAACTATTATATAATTTTTCCGACTTTCCGACGAACAGACTTCTGCCAAGAAATTAGCCTATCAACCAATCAAATTTTTCTCACACCGTAAAAATCTACATCGCTGGTACATATGCAATATATATTATGCATGCTATGCCGGGCATATTGGTCTCGTGCCTGACGATTTAGGACAATATTTGTGCGTTTATTTTTATTGTTCTCTTGTGTAAAAGTCCCACCGAAAGTACGGTCCATATATGAAGTAAAAGCACTAGATAGCAGAAAACGCAAAACGTGTTACTGTTAGGTGTATACCAGAGAACAATTTTGAATGATTGCAAAAAAGTCATACTTGGTCAACAATATGAAAACCATTTCATTTCGTTAAAATATGAGTTTTTATTCAGCCGCAGAAATGCGCAGTTGATTTTTAATCAGTAAACACTATGAGCGACAACTTCGCTATGTTAGTGAATATAAATGAATCGCATATATTTCGATATTAATTTCTTGTGTTTAAATTTTTGTTTTGGAAGGAACAAAATTAGCAAAAATCAATGCAGTGATGTATTCAACAGTTTTTCTGTATGCTTCTGTTAAAACAAAAATCAAAATAAAATACACATACATAGAAACAAAAGGTTTTCAAAGAAAAAAAAAAAAAAAATGTGCATATGTATATATCGCCCCTTTATTGCAACATAGTCATATCTCAAAAAAGCTCGTTTCGAGAAAAACACATTTAAAATGTTTAGTTGCCATACAAGTCTTAGCAAAATTTTTTAGAAAATATCTCCTAAAGGAAGAAACAGTTTAAAGTCAATTTGAATAAATTTTTGGCACAATATAAATGATAGTACTATTAATAATTCTGCATTCTCGAAAAGCTCATTTTTTGAGATATGACTATGTTGCAATAAAGGAGCGATATGTATTCATGTTTGATCATTTCTTAAAAAAACAATGGTAATCATATAACAAAAACTATACTTGTTCCACTGCGCTTTTAAATTAACTTCATGCTTTAAACTAACGTACAAAATATGTATGTAAATATGTTTATACAACACACAATCCAAGCAACATCTAACCTTTAACAGGCGAGTTGATTTCACTCAACGTTGAACTTTGTTGCTTGATTTTTGTTGATTACTAATTTTAGTGTTTGAGTTAATGAAGCAAAAACATGATTTTTGGTGCTCACTGGTGTATACTGCAAGTCACGTTGTTTGTAAAGCTCTGCGAGTATCTCAATAGAAAACCATAATTTAATTTTATAATCTGCTTTTTGTGTTGTTGCCAGAAAAACCGTCCAGAATATTCTATGAAGAAATGGAAAAGTAGTAAAAAATTAAAATAAACAAATTGCAAAATCAAGCTCAAATACTTATCTAAGCTTGTAAGTTCTATAGTAAAACTCTTATTATGAACCATCAAATAGAACACAAAAAGTTACGTTGTTTACCTGTTGATGAAATGAAAATAATAAAAAACTAGGACATATGTAAGTGTAAACCACTATTTAAAAATCGTGCTTTCAGAGATCTGCAACCGGTGCCTTTTTCAATGATCTAAGTACACCAGTTTTAAATTGAGTTGTTGTGTGATTGTTTACACAATATGTTTTCTACTTGTTAGAGGTCTGTAAACGAGTATATTGACATACCCAATCAAGCACATCTTCATCAAATTACTTTTATTTTAGATTCCTTCATGTATAATAATTTTTATTATTTGGTTCTAACCCATAACTATAATAATATAATATAATGGTTACATATAAATATGACTAATTGAGGAAAGAAATTTGATTGAATTGAATTTTCGTTTCACATTTTCACCAAAAACATTCTGAAAATCATCATTCAGTATGTTACTTCCAAAATCGTCGAAATTTTTATAAATCATTAAACCTGACGCACATACACAATAAAAGAATTTGTCAGGAGTGTTTTTTCTACAAGTTGATTGTGTAACTAAGATTAAAACCCAAAATAGAAAATACGAAAAATCTTCATCTTACTGAGTGCGCGTAACAACATCCATTTTTGTGGTTCTTTCTCTTACTCTTAGAAAAATACAAAAGATACTAAAGTGATTGCATATATTTTTGATGTGTCAAGATTTCTAAAACGAACGATAATTAAAAATACCACCGCATTAAGAGTGTTTAAAATACTCGGATGTGAAAATAATTGGGTAAATAACCGGTGTACTAACGGTTGCGGTGCACCGGTGCAGATCTCTGTTTCAAATGTTTCTAAGATACAACATAGTATCTTAGCAACATTTCATGTATAATGTAGACGGACAAAAAAAATAATACATGCTTTGAACAAACATTTTTAACATTACCCTCAAAATAGATTTGCTTTTTTTTGCAACTCAACTTTATACATTGCTCGTTACTTGGTCAAATAAACCAATCCCAATATCAAATGCGCCTAAAACCATTGAATGAAATTTTTATTTAAATCATGGAGTCAGACGAATATTGTCGCTTTGTTGTATAAAAACTTAACGTGAGTATGTACTAGAGGGCTGCTCAAGAACAAGAAAAATATCTTACAAGCCATCGTAATATTTGCAAGTAGTATCCATCCTCTTCTTTCACATTGCAAAAGAAACACTTCAGTGCCGAAATGTTCTAAACACAAACGAATAGAATCTAACAATCGCTTAGAACAAACAGAATAAAACACAATTAGAACTGAAGTAGAACTTCAAGCACTGAAGTAATAATATTCTACTTCAGTTTTGTTTACAAAAATTGTTGTGGTCGTTCATGGTTTTTGTTTTTGAATTAGTGCACAAGTGCTGTATACAAAGTATGCTCACGTGCCAATATGTTTTGCTATGAGTCATGGTTTATTTGCTTCATTCTGATGTTTTGGTTTGGTTTGCTATAATTCAAGTACTGTCAAGCAGTGTCTTATATGTGTTTCAAAACTATGAAGGCTTTGCTTGTTTTTTTAAGATTGTTCTAAAATACAGTGCTTGGAACTACTGCATAGTAATGAGATGATTGTAAATAATTATGAAAACTGTCAAACTCTATTGCCAACATCATATGTTCACGTGTGGACCGCCAAAACATATATTTGCAAGTACATTGCGAAATAGTTATTAACACCTTTTTTAAGAAATAGTGTTCACCCAAAAACTGCCAAATTTTGTTTTTTACGAATTTAATTATATTAAAAATAAAAAAAGAAACACATATGTATGTGACTATGTATCATGTGGATTTTTGTTTTATTATGGGTATAATAATATACATATGTATATTACCAGTATATATAGGTGTTTTCTGTAACCTGTTTCGAAGCGAAACCAAAATTAAAGAAAAATATTTTATTATTTATCATGACTTCGTACTCGTATGTATGCGTTTTGTGTTATTAAGGTTTATGGTATTTCACATTTGGAGTAGTGCTATTTAAATTCAGTAAATCTAAGTACACACCGTTTTTTGTTTTAGATTGTAATACTTTTCCAAAACGTAAAGATTTTGTAGAAACTGGGCTTTTTTTATTTGAATTGCGAACTGTATTGAATTATTACTCTATTCTACTATAATTTTTCTTACAAGACTCCGTCCCGAAAGTATAATTTGCAACAGTGTGGGTTTACAGAATCTTAGACCGATAAGAGTTCACTCCAATAGAACTGAAACGCAAACTTTTGGTCTCAAATAGTAGGATCTGTTAAATCTTATAAATTGAGAAACTACAGGATTTTATGTCAATTTAGTGTTTATGAATTTGCCTACAGACAGATAATCGACAGCCCCGCCAACGAAATCTATTTGCTCATTTATCTGCTTCAAAATTTCGTCAATCAATACTAAAGCTATTTCTTTTTTATTTGCATTATTTTTGAGGTCGGGATAATTATGGCATTTTAAACTATCTGAGTCTTTGGCAATATTACAAAATTCATTTTTCCGATGAAAATAACATTATCCTAAGTTTACGAACGTAGTGAAACAGCACAGGAAGAAGTTACCAGATAAAGCACTTACTGCTGGGGATATTTCAAAACTCACAAGCCTGAGAGATATTCCGTACAAAAAGCAAAATTAAACTAATCTTCGTCAGATGGAAATATATAAATATTTGTGCAGCAAGTAATGAAAGCATTCTATAAAAATGACTTAAATGCATGCGTGTGTTAATTTGAATGTACAAATTTGACTGAACATCTTATAAATAATACAAGTTAATTTTTATTTTCAAAAATTGTTCTCGTGTTTCGAAAATTCGGACATTTCGATATTTCGGGCACCACATGATTTTTAATTAAGGATTTATATGTTAATTTGCAATGTATACATGAGGGAATTGGGTAAATATAGAACTACGTTACGGAATACACTTGCAATAATATGACTGGACTATGCGGTCTACTTAAATTTATTTCTTAGTTGGCTGTGCGGTGTACATAAATGTATTTTTTTTTTTAGTTTTAAGTTTATAGTCTATAACAAGGCGAATTCATTTTACCAGGTGAAACTGAATAAACAGATGCACTACTTTTCTACTCGTATTTGTAAAACATCAAGTGTCAAAAGCTGTTTCTGCCCTGTCGGATAATCAGTAGCTGACTACAAAAATACCCAATTTTTAATTAATTTTTGTGAACCAATTTAAAGCTATCATGTATACAATGGAAAAATGTATTTCCAATGTCGCCACCTTATATGCGCCGTTAATTTCAGTATTATTAATACTACTACGTGATATTGAAGTCATATAAATTTTTCGATTCTGTGGAAGTTATCTAAAATAAAATTTTTTATGTAAGTACATATATCAAATAATAAAGATATTAATCCTGTTTTAATTTTAATTAAAAGTGCAAAAATGAGAGTCGTTAGCAAAAGACATTTTTAAAAAAGAATGTAATGTATGCGACAACAAGCACATATTTGATGCAATATTATTTATTTAAATTATTTCTGAAATTTTAAAGTTTTTTGCAACATGCAATGTAATATTTTTTTATTGGTGTAATATGTAATATAAAAATGAAGTTTTTAATAAATTATTTTTGAAAAATTATAAATAATTACGTTAAAAATGTTGACTACTTTATTTTATTACGAAAAAATATTACAATTGAATGATTATTAGGTGTCAGCTAGATACAAAAAGTTGCTTTTCATCTATAGTGTCAACAATTAACTTTTCGTTGATTTAAAACTAACTTATGGTTGACTTAAAAATACCTTACCTGTAGTCAACGGTAGAGTAGTGCAAATATTGCTAGCTTCAAAAAGTTAACTGAAAATTAACATTTAGCAAGTCAACTGTAAGTTAGTTGAAAAGTAGTGTAAAGTCGGACAACTGATTACTTCCTAGGACATCACAATGTTTAAATAGTTCCATTGAAAAGTAATCCAAGTGTCAGTCAGCACTAGTTGAGGAATAGTTAACTTAAAGTTAGTTTAAAGTTAACTGATTTTCCGACAGGGTGGTTTTCTCTATTACAAACATATCAGCAAGTAAAGTGTGTGTGTGTACCCATGTACATTCCAGTTGGCCAAGTCTTAAAGACATCTTAAACAATGGGCACAAGACAATAGAAAATCGTGGAAGACATGTTGACGACACCTCAAACAAATCGTTGACGAAATTTTCGAACAAATGGCCACGAAATCACGCAAAACCACACAAGCGACATTTTCCCTCACCTCATCGTCAACGATTATATACATTACATGTTCCTCTACCACTTCGTCGACAAATACATAAGTGACAATATCCACACTACCTCGTCAATGACTGTGTAGACGACATAATCGTTGATGTTTTTTCGACTATATCTTCACTAAACTGTCATCAGTGATAGTGATATAATGAAAATTATTAATTTTTTTCATCTTGTGATGTTTTTTAAAATAATTACTCTATTTTAAATCATTAAAAAATTTTTATAAAATTATTAATAGTGTCATAATACAATTTGTAGAGAATGCTAACAAATTGTCAGCGAAATATATAAAATAACATAAAAATCGTTTACATTTTTTTTAATAATATAAACATGTAAAAAAATTGATTAAAAAAGAATAAACAATATTTTTGATATCGATTATTTTTTAAACATTAATTTGTATGCATGTATAATTGAAAAAAATGTATGTTAAATTTATCGAGAAATTATAGCTATAATACATATTTTTACATATCCTACTGCTGTTAATATTGAACTGAGTAAAAATGTATACTCAAATTTTATAAATTTGTGGTATTTTTTAAGAGTTCCGTTAACCTTTTTGATGAAATATTTTACTTGAACGATTTGAAGACCAAATTGAAGACATTGTCGCTCATTTAAACACAAATATAAATTCTTAAACAAAAGAGGGCAAATCGTGCATATATCTTCAAATACAATGTCGTATGGGACGATTTGGGGATACTTTCATTAAAAATGTTTTGACACACGAATCGCTCAAGCAACAACAAATCCCCATATTGTTTTTGCATTGTTGTATTTATTGTAATCCCAGTTTCACCTGGTAAAATGAATTCGCCTTGGTCTATAAAAAACCTTGAATTGTTTAATATATTGTTTTGAAGAAATACAGGCTTTGTTGCTTCCGTTAAAGAAGGAGGAAAATATAATTAAATATAGACAAGAATTACATACATTGTCATATTTTGGTTATTTTGTACGTTTTTAAAAATGTAAATTTAAGATCGAAATAAAATCTTTTAACATGAACTCTATTTATCCGTTTCGAAGTTGTGCACGCTTTATCTTTTTAAAAGACGCTGGTTGAAATAAGCTGTTGTGAGCCACTTTGCCTCTAAAGAGAACTGACCATTTGAGTCATTACTGAATAAACTTACACTCGTGTAAATTTATAACTATTATTCACTGTTTATTTTTGTTTTTGTTTGTAATAACATTCTTAGCATTCTTAAGCAATTATATTGTTCTATAAATTTCGTTTTTTATGACTGTTGTATCATGTTTATGGGATACGAATGAGTGATACGTCTAGAAAATTTATATGAAATATCCTGAATATTTTGGGTTAATTTCTTACAAATTTTCTAGACATATTCATTCGTGTCCCATTAAATTACATTGATCCTTAAATGCCTGCAGCGGATGGACAGCTTTGAATCTTACACTGTAGTATTCAGCTTTGTTTTTTACACTGTCGTTATTCGACAAGTATATAATAAGTAGTACGTTTCCAATATGAGCAAATTAAGTTGATTTGAGGAAATCATTTCGAAGTGTTTCAACTATGTTGTGATTTTTGTTTCGCATTTTCGAAATCAGTTTGACGTTTGTAATGTTTGATTGCATTTTATAAAAAAAACAAATTTGTTTCAATAAACATTGTGCAACAAACAGTGGCATTCGGAAATGAAACAGATTGAACACCAATGAACAAGTTATGTGTTCTTTCTATCAAAATAAATATTTTATTAAAAAAAACATTTTTCAATTAATATTATGCAATAGGCTGGGTAAAAAAAATTGTTTTCATTTCTTGAGAGGCTCAGTGATAAAAAGGTGCTAAATGTTACTTACAGCTAATCTGCATTACAATTTTATTGCATTATTTTAAGTTTTATTGGATCCGGATAGCGATAGAAATTTCAGAAAAAGTAGATTTTGACATTACTTTAACAATACTTTCTTCTTTAATTCGAGTTTTCTTGATATTATAAAAACTAAAACCGTTCCGTTGATCAAACCGTATATGTAAACTAAACGGTTCAAGAAAAATGTAAAATAAGGAAATCCCCGTACAATGTTTATTTCTTATAACACGGACTTAGATGCGACAAGTATGCCACGATTGTGAAAGTAACTAGTGTTGCGTTGTGGAGCTCAGTCATTTATTTATTATATCATTTGAGAAATGGAGCGTATTAAATATAGTTGGAGGTGCTCTTTATTTGGTGTTTGATGTGATTTGAAAATGTGATCAAGTTTTATGAGTGGACCCGGCATAGGCTAAAATATGAGCGAGAAATTAAGAAGGAGCCAACATATAAAGAAGCCATTGTGGTTCCAAAATTTATGGAAATGTGAGAGAAATTAGAAACATTAGAGGTTAAACGAATAAAATTAATGCTACAAACATATCAATTAAGATGTAAAAATCTTTTGAAGTCTCACCCAAAAATACCTAAAAACAAGCTGGAAAAGTTTCTTTGTGAAAGTAGGATTTTTTTTTTTTTTTTGATATTTCGGCATGTAATGTGCTTGCATTAAAAATAATAAAATACGTGCAAGTGAGGAAGTTTTATAATAGATCATAGAACGGTAAGATAAATGGCTATAGACAGTGTAGATATTGGAACAACAAAGCAGATAAGAAAAACACTAAAAAGAAAGTTGTTACGAACAAAATCTATTTTAAAACAACATAAAATGGCCAAAATATCTGCGGAAATATTGAGTAATACATCTGAAACTGAATGTATTCAGTCAGATTGTGACGAAACACGAAAACTCTTAACTTTAACTTAACCTTAGTTTTAACTTAAAAAAAGTAGTGGTAACTTTAAAATAAAGTTTTTCACAAATACCTGCTTTATATTTTGATGGAAGGAAAGACCGGACTACAATTACATCTGAGAAGGGGGGAAAGGAGTACGGATAATTTATATTATAGTAACATATTTCATCAGTAAAAGAACCTAACTCCGAGTTTATAGGATATGTTCTACCTTCTTCAGGTACTGCAAAGTGCATAGAACAAGAAATATTTGACTTCTTCTGTAATTGGCTGTGATGGCACAAATGTTAATATTGGAAAATCTGGAGGTATTATACGTATACTAGAAGAAAGATTGGATAGACCCTTACAGTGGATCATTTGTGTGTTACATCAGGACCGCAGAAAGTTTTAGGAAAAATTGGCAAGACACTTGAATACTATGAAAACAGAATGAAGTTTCAACCAATTCCCACCATCTTACCAGAGCTTTATGTTGAAGATATAAGTGCATATCAGAAGTAATTGTACAAAACAGTTAAAACAATTTCAACGGGCATAGCTGCAAATAATTTGACAAATTGTCTCATGCTCGATGGCTAACACGTGCTAACAGGGTTCTTCATCTTTATATTCCAATTGAGAACCTTTCTATAAATCTTACCACTCTTGCAATATATATTGTCAAGGTTTACGCTCCAGTGTGGTTTTCTATAAAAACTTTCGTGGTCCGTCTTTACAGACGGACCACGACACCTTTTTTAAAGTAATAAAACTAAGCAGATATTTACCAACAACTTTGAAAGCCGTTGTCGACCCAGTAATTCAAAGAAGCAGCTATTTTGCACACTGTGAAAACTTATTACTTGCAATGTTGACAGATCCATTCGTGAATTAGCTGTCCATCGAATTCGTGAATGTATCATCATATTTTGATCTTTTGAATTGGGAAGAACCACCTACATATATTAAAATCTGTAAATGAAGAAAATCTACGCCTATTTATTCAAGAAAACACAATGGAGGAATTATTACACCTTCCCTATCACATTCAAGCAGTAGAAAGACCAGTTAAAGCAATAAGTGAAGCATCATCAACTTTGTGCAATAAAACAATAAGAGAAGGTTTTGTCAAAGCGCAGATAGAAAAAAGAATAATTGTCACAAATTAAACTCATCTTATTCATTACTTTTCTTGTACATTCCAAAAAATGTTTTCATTCTTTTTTACTCTTAATTAATATATATAATTACCAAAGCAATATTATTACAATTTATTTCCAACTTTCCCGAACAAATAAACTTAATTAGAGTAATTTCCTAAATCATGCTTTATGTTCTTCTTTAGTACATATTTGAAAGATTGAACATTAAACCGGAAGCAGAACATTAACTCCGATTGCAATCAAACTTCGTATCCTATTTTGTGTGAACGAGAAGCCTTGGTTTACAGCTGTAATCAAGGTCTTAATTGAAGAGAGAAACAAAGCATATGAACGCTGTAAATTATTTAAAACATAAACTTACAGCTATGTGCCGAGACTCACATTTCGCAAAAAAATTGTGATTACAATTTGAAGACACAAAATTGGTGTGCTGAATGTTGCAATTACAAAAAATTTTGTCATTTAGACCCACAAGCAAGGGATGAAGTGGATTCTAATTGTAATATTACAGAAACTAATGATCAAACCGTATAACTGGAAGCGTCTAAATAAAATTTAATGTATTTTTATATATTTTTATAAAAAACAATTTTTAATTTTCATCAACTTTAATTATAAAACTGCTATATTGCTTTTGTTTACTTTCTAAATGGCGACTTCAGATGGCACAACTAATTTTTTCAAATACAAAAAGCAAGTGCTGCCACAGTGCTGCGATCGTCAGCACACTAACAAGTGATTTAAAAATTTTGCGTTTGTCAGAACATGGGTGTTAAACACATTCTTAAAAGACACAGAAATAATTCGATGATTAGAATCGCTAAGAGTAGAGTCTATAAAAGCATCAGTAAGTTTGGTATATGAGTATTAAAAATTAAAAGTCCTTACTTGCCTGATGTAAATCAACAATGAGCAACATAAATTATTATGACTATTCAAATAAAATTATTCACCAAAATATCACCGGGTTTCAGTTCAATAATGTTACAGCTGAAGAGGTAAATGTAAATTGACTGGTTGCAATGAAAAACATCCTAAATTTATGAAACCTATTTTGAAATACTTTGTTTTTTATTTTTATATTACTAATTTGATACTGGGGGCTGTTAGCCCCCGAAAAAAGCCATGCACGAAGCAATTATCAGGGATACTAACTCCACCTTCCTGCGCCTTTAGGTTTAAACCACAGCCAGAACATTCCACCCGAGGTAGGCGCCTAAACCATGATCAGCCCGGTTGACCTGCAAGCAGGATCACCCGGAGATGTGAGGAAATATGAAATGGCGCGCATGAAAATGTGTGAAAAATATGAAAAAATAAACAAATTTTGATAGTTGGGTAAAAAATCAGCTGTCGATCAGCTACGCTAACGAGGCCACCTGGTGCTAAATTCGCCTTGCACAATTTGAATACATTTTATTTCAGCGTTGCCGCTTAGCATTTACTCGTAATTATCAAAAATTGGAACAAAACAAAAAATTTTTGATAATTTTTGTGCAATTAAATTTTTTTATAATTTCTTTGTATATAACAGCATCATCATATTTTGCTCCGTATTTTTATTCAAAATTGTTAAGGAAATATATTTATCAATTGAAAATACTTCATTGTTGTTAATAACATTTACGTTTTCGAAACTCATTTTCTTAATCTGACACAAATTGTTCTGAAGACTTTAAAAATTTTGTTATTAGACATAATTATTGTAAGTTTAAAATTTATTGTAGTGAAAATTTTATTCAACTAAAAAGAATCTGCATTTCTTTGGAAAAAAAAAATCTAACTAAAAAATAATTTTCCACACGAATAATACATCCAAAATGTATTTATATTTTACATTAAAAATAAAATCAATTATTAGTCTTACTCTCGTTGATTTACAAAACTTTTAATAAGTTCCTACTTCCAATATTTTGTTTAATTGTTTTCTTGATAGGTCCAAATCATCATCGACAATTTCTATCCTTTGATTAAAATAGTTTTCCTCAAGGTCTTCAAAATAGTGGTTTACAACTGTAATTACATCTTCATTTGAGGTAAAACGCTTGCAAGCAAGGAATTTTTTTAGATTTGTGAACAGGTAAAAGTCACTGGAAGCTAAATCAGGATAATAAGGTGGGTGGTCAAGCAACTCGTACTTTAATTCGTTAATTGTAGCCATTGTTAAAACACTTGTGCGGTGGTGCGCTGTCTTGATGAAAAATTATTTTTTTGTGTTGTAAGCCAGGACGTTTTTTTCGAATTTGTACATTTAATTGATCCAAAAGATTGCAATAGTACTCTGAATTTATTGTTTTACTCTTTTGCAGATAATCAATAAATAAAATACCTTTGAGATGCCCATGATATTAGCTATTTCAGGCATTTCATTCGTCGATCATTTAATACCATATCATGCACTTTGGCTACAATTTCTGTTGTTGTTGCTGTTTTTGGACGTCCACTACGTGGTTCATCTTCAATGCTTGTACGACCACGTTTAAATTCAGCAACCCAATTTTTTACTGTTGCATATGAAGGAGCACTTTCACCTAACACATTCACCATATCATTATGAATTTCTTGTCCCGATAAACCTTTTTTCTGTAAATATTTAATGACACCACGCATTTCTAATTTTTTCATTGTAAAAAAATCGCGGATGCGTCTTTTGTGAACACCTGATATGAAGGGGTTACCAGATCGAAACAAAATTTAACATGTGTTCATAGCAGACACTTAACTTTTTCTGTTTATAACTTAACTTTTTTCTGTTTATACCGCGCTTTTTGTGCTAGGCTAAGAAGTTTTCAAACCGCCTTCGTATTGTTACCTCAGTAAATCTTGCCTTGCTTGAGGTCTCTTGTTGAAAACAAAAATTGTAGGTAAATTACGTTGTATTGCCGCCATTTTGGTAAACATTAGCCATGCCAGTTCATATCTGGCAGTCGTGAAGTGGAAATGTGGCAAATTTATTATGAAAAAATAAAAATGCTCGACAAACCAACGTGTTTTAATCGTTAAAACATTTTATCAAAATCAATCATCGATTTTCATGACAAAATCATAATAAATGAAGAGGCAAACTTTCATCTGAATGGATATGTGAATAAACAAAATAGTCGGATCTGGACAATGGAAGACCCTCAAATTATTCAACAGCCATCCATTAAAAATTACAGTCTGGTGTGCAATTTAGTCAGAAGAAATAATTGGCCTTACTTCTTTGAAAATGAATGCAGTGTAACCCCCCGTATAGATTAGCAATAAATATGTTCGCAATAAAGCAATAACGCCAGCAGAACAACGGTACAAAATTGCTTATTGCTTTGCTTATGTCAAAGGTATGGGAACACGTATGTATGACAACTCATAATTAAAAAAAAGTCGAATAGGTAAGTCCAGCGCAAAAAGCAAAATTCTATTGCAAAAAAATGTGCAAAATAACTTAAGATTTTATTTTATCTGTACTTTTAAAGTCCTAAAGACAAGAAAACCGTTTGTTCAGCGTGATTACTTTGAAAACACCCTCAATGCACCAATCCATTAAAAGTAAATACTTTATTTTAAGTAATAAGAATTAAATTAATAATTTTTGCAAAAGAAAAATTTACTAAAATTATTCGCAAGCAGAATGTTTCAAAAATTCTTTAATATTAAGCTCAAATGACAATAAATTTTGACGTTTTGTTTCTGCAATAATTGTTAACGAAAATTCACTGACAATTATTGCAGCAATAATTGCAACCACTAGCAATAAACTGTCTTCACTGGCAATAACACAATTTTGACGTTTGCTGCAATAAATGTTAACATATTTATTGCTAGTCTAGACGGGGGGTAATGGTAAGTGTGAATGGGGATCGACATCGTGATATGATGGAAAACTTTTTAACACCACAAATGCATGCTTTGGACTTAACAAGTGGTATCAACAAGACAGTGCCACATCACATACAGCCAGGATTACAATCGAATTACGGCGAGTAGTATACCTTCCCCGACGGACACCCTGTATTTCGTATCTCATTTTACTTCAATGTACGGATATTTTTTGGAAATAGAGAAAACTCTGAGCTAATTAAAAAAATATACACGAAAATAAAAAACTCAAGCCTGAAGAGCCTTATGCGAAGAATTGTAAAATGAAAAGTAATAAAGAAACTGGACAAGACACAGTTTAAAAAAAGACAGTTTTTTCTTTCAAAACAGATTGTTTTTTTAAATACTTTTTGTCATACATATAATTAACAAAATCAGTAAAATTAGAAATATCGCTTAACAAACAAATACTTCTAAAGGCCTGCTACACTATCATACACGATCGTGCGATCTACTAAATAAAGCATGCGTGCTGAAAAAGTACTAAAAATTCAACCGTGTTACAGAGTTTTTGACAAATCGTGCGATTTGAAAAATTTTATGAAACTTTTCAAAACATTAGGTGTGTTTCTTTACTCTACTTTGGGATCCCGCGGGATCCCAATTTGCACGAAAAGCGTTCCCGTACTTTAAAATTGGGCAAATGAGAGCGCTTTTGAGAGAATAGTATGCTTCCTCTTCTTGCACTAAACAGCCCGTACTTTTTCTTCGGGCTAGTTTGGGCAAGTAATTAAGCAATCAGCTGTTCGAAAAATAAACAATAGCAAAGAAACAAAGTTCATTTGAATCAACTCGTATACAAATCATTTCAGTGTTTTTATATAAAAATTAAATACACAGGAATGTACAAAAGACCTTAAAAGCTAAAAAGTGAAAAATATCACAGTATTTTTTCGTAAAACTAAGTGACAATTTTTTTTGCCATATCAAAACACAGCATATGTTTCTTTTTGGGCTAGAAATTTGGCTTTTTGCGTTCCCGTACTTTAGGTAAATTTTATCTGTATTTGAGAGTAACTCATGCATGCTCTCTTTTGCCCGAAACTTGCCCGGAAAGTAAAGAAACACACCTATTATGGTTTCTGTGCGATCAGTGTGGTATATATTTTGAAAAATATAAGAATATTGTTGGTGCCTCAAGAAAAAAATTTAAGTAATGCAAAATTATTGTGTTAATAAAAGTTTTTAATTATTTTATTGTGTATTTATTATACTTGTATGATAGTGTGGCCTACAACGCCATTTTGAAGCGATTTGTTCAAATCGGCCAGAGTTTCGAAACAGTTTCCTGTGAATGGATCGTACGATCGTGTAGGATAGTGAATCAGGGCCTTAAGTAAAGTTTTTGATTTTTTTCGTCTAAAAGCAAAACGTAGTTCATTGAAGTAGCAAATACTTTAATGATGTCTGGATAAATTCATATGATAGCTTAATCCGACAATATACCTGCATATATATCGTCGTCAAAAATGTAAAAGTGCGTATCATCAAATAATTATTATTTTTTAGTGGATCATTAGAATCAGAGATTAGTAGATGTGCGAACTCAAGTGAATATTGCACGTAGGTGTAGACAACAAACAAGTTTTGAATAGCGAGTTAAAAAGAAATACTACGCAAGATGAACATTTGTTGCTTCCCCTGCCAAATTAAAAGTAATGTCACGTACTTTTGGATTTTCGATGACGCAATGTTTAAAACACGACCATGCGTGATTCACGTGATCCAAGTGTACAACAGTAGCACACTCCATCTTGAGACTATATGTAAATATTAAACTACATATAAATTTTTAAAATACCCACCTAAATTAATCCCTTTTTCATTCCCTACGGCAGAACAAGTTAGTAGAACCAAGTTTTATTAAAAGGAATTAAAAGCTTTAATTAAAACGTTGTTATAATTAAAATATTAGTTAACTATGAAAATTAATATTAATTACCGGCGTTTAAACATTTACACAATGTAAAACTGCTAAAGAACAAAATGCAAAAACATGCATGGCTGCTCTTAACAAGTTACAACCAGAGACGAGATGAAAAAGCTGTTTATTAAATTCTTGTTTGCGAGAAATTAACTTGTTTACTTGTTTAACATAAAGGCTATTGCCCTTTGCACTGAAGCTGGTATTCATTTCTTTTGTAAACATTTTATGTGTGGTTAGGCTGTTAGGTCTTGGCATTTCTTTAACGAAAGTGACTTTTATGTAGATAGTAAGAACAAAAACTGCTACGTAAAATAATTACCGAGGTTGTAAAAAAACACGTGCAAAAAATAATTAAGTGGAGATAAATCAGAATACTGCTGATACATATATACAAATATATACCGGTACTGATCTAATTATTATTATTATTTTTCTTTCCACAGTAGCTTTGTTCGAGGAGGTTCAGGTAGAGTCCGTTAAAATGAGAGTAAACAAAAATTACTAGAGTACAAAAAACACATTTAAAACACTAAAATTAGCCGTTAAAGCAAAAAATAATAATAATAATAATAATAATAACGTTAAAACTCAGTGTTTTTAAATTTTAAAACGCACTTAAATCCAGTAAATAATGCGTACTTTTCCGAGGGCGGATTGGTATTGAAGCTACTTAGCGCTAGATGACAACACACACACACACACATTTTTTTCCTTTTTTTTTTAATTGCGATTTTCAAATGTCAGCTGCTAAAATTTCACCTAAAATCATCGATTAGTTTATTTGTTGCAGCCGTTTGAAATAAGCAACTTTTGTGTTTCTTGAAAAATGGAAAAACCCGAATTTCATGCAGTGATTAAGCACAATTATTTGCAAGGGAAAACGGCGAAAGAGACAAAAGAAAAGCTCGATAAAGATTACTTCGTCAGATTACATGATAAAATATTGGATTGCTGAATTTAAAAGCGGCCGAACAAGCACTGTAACAATACCATCAAAAGGAAGGCCAAAACAAGTGGTTACTGAAGAAAATATCAACATAATCCTCGATATCGTTATGAATGATCGCCGTGTTAAATTATGTGAGATTGCTGAAGAGGTAAACATATCAAATGAACGTGTGTTCAACAATTAGATGACCATTTGCCTATAAAAAAGCTATCGGCAAGATGGGTGCTGTGTTTGCTCAGTGTTGAACAAAAGCGAGTTCGATTGACGACTTCACAGCAGTGTTTGGATATGATAAAGCGTAATTCTGTTGATTTTTGGCATGTAGTAATAACTGTTGATGAAACGTGGGTCCACCACTAAACACCTGGAGTTAAAAATCAATCGAAAAAACAAGTGGAAGCTGGTGGAAGTGCTCCGAAGAAGGCGAAAACAGTTAAATCGGCTGGCAAGGTCATGGCAACTGTATTTTGAGATGCACACGGAATATTGTTCATCGATTATCTTGAAAAAGGATCTACAATCACAGGAAAGTATTATCGTGCAGTATTGGATCAATTGATTGACTCTTTCTTTAAGACAACGCACCGGTTTACGCAGCATTAGACACTATGCTAAAAATACGTGAAATACACTTCGAATTCCTTCATCATCCACCTTATAGTCAAGATTTAGCTCCTAGTGACTTTTTCCTGTTTCCAAACTTGAAAAATGTTTTGCAGGAAAAATATTCATCTCAAACGAAGTAGTGTTTACCGAAACTAAGAAGTATTTTGAGGGGTTACCAAAATCGTATTATTCAGATAGTGTCAAGAAGTTGGAATATCGTCTTGTATTGAGCTAAAAGGAGACTATGTTAAGAAATAAATTGTTTTTGAAAAAAAAAATAGTTTTTTTTCCTGTTAGGCAGCTTCAATATCAATCCGCCCTCATAAGTAGACAGCACACGACAATATAAAATGCCGACATGTCGTCTGTTATCTCAAAAACATTGCTTCTGTAAAAAACAAGGGTAAAGTCATCTGCCAAAATTTCAAATAGACTGTGTTCTATTTTGTTATGTTTAAACATTTGACATTGGAACTCTATGCCATGCGAACAATACAACGGCGGATGACTATGGGCGGCATCTAAGGAAATTTTATCGCATTTATATTTGATTGTTTTAAATAATCTTTTATATATACATTATTTTTATATTTAATATTATATTATTTTATACATACATTATTTATATATACATATTTACTTATATACATATTTACGTTTGTGAGCAAATTTTACAAACTGTCTGCAAAAATTACAATTTTGACTGACATGAAAAAATACGTATGGAATTACATACAAATTACAAAAATTTATAAGACTATTTTTTTTTAAATGTAAGTATATAAATATGTTCATTTACAACAAAAATAACTATGGATAAGATTATTGATCGATTTAAAAAAGTAATGTTGTTTTAAATATCAGTTTTACATTCCAATTGTTGTGCAATACGAATATTGAGATTGATTATAAAAAATTGGTCACATATGGAAGATCCTAAGGCAAATGGCTAAGAAAAGCTTTTATATTCAATAAACTCTTTCATATTTATTTCTTGATTTTTTGTACAAAATTATTAACAAATTTTATATACATAACATCAATACTTCGTTAACAAAATTTTTTTAAAACATCGCAAACTAAATTAGCGTGTCAAAAATTCTCATGCAAATACAAAATGTATGAGACCAACCAAATACTCGTAGTGCGGCATCAACGCTTTGCACTTGAAAAATCTAATTTTGACAAAGCGTATTTTTGACTAGCGTAACATTCAACTTTATATCCCAATATTTTAAGTAAATTTTTGAGAATTTAAAAAGAAAAGTGTTTTCAAACTAAATTTTTGGTTTGTACATTTGTACAACGGGTTATAGTTCAAATCCCAGCGGGTGCTGATGAGTAGTGTAGCGACTACGGAACAGCTAGTTGTCGTTCTGAGACAGCACACGCTGTACAAACAATGTGGGCTATTTACAAATTGCATATGTGATTCAATATGAGATGAATATAGATAGAGAATAATTAAATGCTCGGTAGCTGAGTGGTTAAATCAGCAGATCATGATACGTCATGACCCGAGTTCAAATCCCAGTGTGTGCTGATGAGCGACTACGAAACAACTAGTTGTCCCAGCTAAAGATTTAATTATTATTTTTCTTGTCTTCTTCAATCAAAAATTATTGATCACAGCAAATTTGTATTGAAAAAATCCTTCTGTAGCTATTAACATACATACATATTTTTGTATTTTAATAATTCTCTGGACCCAGAGATGTAAATATTAATTTATTGAATTTTTGTTGAACTTTATAATTTTTATATTAGATTTTTTTTTTTTTGTTTGTGCATTTGTACATCGGGGTTTTTTTGCGTGATTTTCTAAAGCAATGGCATCTACAGAAAATTTAAGAATTGCTTCCAAGCCTGTTGGTAGCCAAAGCGTCTTCATTAAGCATCTATCTAAAAGAGTGCTCATCAAGCGTAGTTTTTTTCCAGGTTAATATTTGCTACTTGGTCTTTATTCAATTGGGGCGTAACCTCATCGTCATCATATTCGAGTTCCTTACGTAGGGAAGGTGCATTTGTAAGCAAGTCACAGCCGGCTAGTACTTTAATTTCGGCAATATGTCTAAAGGACGCCTGATATTCAAGTTTCTTATAGTAGTTGTAAATATTGGTTACAGAACAACTCGTGGATCCTCCTTAGATTCATTATTATTATTTTTTTATCTGTATTGGCAACATACCAATTAAGAATGTGGCTTACAAATGGGGAACTCAATGTTACATTTGATTCAGTCAAGCTCATTCTACATGTTTGAATTCTAAAATTTTTGGGGTTTGGGTACTCTCCCGCGCTGATAATAATAGGAATGCGTTTCTTTTCTATGCCCATGTCTTCGTATAACGAAATCAACTTCACGCTTTTCCAATTTTAAATAAAGTTGGGCATCAACCTTCGATGAAACGTGTCCTGGCACAATTTTCAATATCTCGCAACCAAAAAGAGCACATAATCGAGAGCATCATTAACTTGTTCATTGTTGTGTTTTCCGAATGCCACAGTTTGTTGCACACTCTTTATTGAAAAACATTTTGTTTTTTAATTTTGATAAAATATAATCAAATAATACAAACGTCAAACTATTTCCGAAAATTCGAAAAGAAAATTACTTACAACATAGTGGAAACACTTCGAAATGATTTCCTCAAATCGACTTAATTTGCTTATAATGGAAACGTAATATTACGGAATAATGTGATCGGTAATTTTGATGGTTGAGCGTGTTTTTTTACGCAGTGCGTGCATAACATGAGTACTTTTTTGTTCATTTACTTTTATTTTCCAATGCTTGGGCCATTTCTCTAAGACCGCTAAAATTACTAAATCGAAGAATTTGCAAAAGCCCCAGAACTTGCTGGAAAAAGCTTAAAAAAATTATCGATATACATAATTCTTGATAATCGGTAAATGATTATTGTAAAACACTTGTTTCCTCATTATGCGCTAGTGCATTCATTACTTTCCATACTACTGTGAAAATCTGTATTGTTTCCACAAACAGTTTCATTTTCTGCACCTATGACTCTGTACAATGTGAGGTATCCCGAGCGAGATTTGAAGATCAGTGTACTTAGGAAAAACTTCTAATCCAGTATCTAGGTTCACTTCAGTGCCATCGGTAAAAGTTTAAAATCAGTTTCATGCCATAGAAAATTAATATTTCTAGAATGAGTCTAATACCATACACAGACGACAGCGTTAATGCGTATTAAAGTCTCACTAATATGTATTAAAATTTTACCCTGACAGACGACAGTAACTGCATTTAATAAACAGCTGTTTGCTAATAAAGAAGTGTTTTTTGATAGGTAAATAAATTAAATAGTTTGTTTCTTAATTAGAATGGACAGACAAGGACATGTGATGGATAGAAAAAAGAAAATAATATTAGCAGTTATGCTGTTTGTAAAAAATTAAATATATATGGCAGCAAGCTCAAGTTACTTTTATTATATTTTATTATATTTTACATGGAATAGCAATCAGCAATCTGAACATCTTGGTGCAAGTAAATATTACATTAGAACAATGGAAAATGAGAGAAAGGCAATTATGGATATTTGCAAGTTTAATATTATCTTCTAATTGAACATAACTCATGTACGAGTATGACGTTTCTTAACGGACCGCAACAGTATTTTTGTTTTTTTTTTTTTTTGAGTGTGACGTACCTACGATGAACTACAACAGATTTAAAGAAAATGAAGGCTTTTCAAAAACTGTGTGAGAAAGTTCAAAACATTACCGTCGCAAATCATCAGCACGCTCCGCCCACAGTTCTAGCAGAACTTTAGCTTCTTCGCGGGTCCACACACTTCGCTTCTTTTCCTTTGCTACCTTTAATGGAAGAAATACGTTTCGAGTTTAATATTTTTTTTAGCAAAATTTGCCAACAGCTACTGTTAATCGACAGTATTGCCATATCAAAGTACTGCAGTTTAAATACAGTTCTATTTACTGCATTAACGATAAAGCGAATGCAGATTAAGAAGAGGATAATGCACAAGTTAATTTGCATTAAGACTATAAATGCGCATTAACGCTGTCGTCTGTCTACGGTATAAATTAATTTTTTGCGTTTATTTACTACACATAATACAAAATGCTTGCAAACCACACACATTGTCATATTATCATACGGTTGTGTTCCAAGAGCGTAGTTTTTTTTTAACAGGATTTTGGTTTCACTTGTAAAGGGTGTTTTTTTAAGCTAGATAGAACTTTAAATTGTAAAAAGTAACACAAAAACGTAAATTTTGATGAAACATTTTTTTTATTTGTTTCAGTATACTCTGACAAATCATCATGAATAGACTCACGCTTGAACAACGCTACGAAATTATCCAAATTTACTTTGAAAATCAGTCGTCGATTCGCGCAACTTATAGACGACTTCGTCATTTGTATGGCGTACATAATCGTCCATCTGAACAAGCCATTCGTCGAACTGTGGATAGATTTCGTACCACATACTCTCTAGAGGATGCAATAACACCAGCACGTCGAAGGAATGTGCGTACTGAAGAGAATATCGCCGCTGTAAACGAAAGTGTGGAAGAAGATCCAAATTTATCGATTCGTCGTCGGTCGCATGAATTGGGGCTCTGTCCGTCCACTACGTGGAAAATTTTGCGCAAAGATCTCGGCCTACACCCGTATAAGATCCAGCTGGTGCAGGAATTGAAGCCACGAGACAATTGTATGCGTCGTTCTTTCGCCGATTGGGCTCTAGAGCAGTTGGCAACTGACCCGTTGTTTTATCGCAAAATTGTGTTCAGCGATGAGGTGCATTTTTGGCTTAACGGGTTTGTTAATAAGCAAAATTGCCGCATATGGAGTGAGACCAATCCACAAGAGACCCTACAGACTCCATTACATCCAGAAAAATGCACTGTTTGGTGCGGTTTTCATGCTGGTGGCATCATCGGACCTTATTTCTTCAAAAATGAGGCCGGAGCTCGCGTTACGGTCAATGGAGATCGTTACCGCACCATGATCAATGATTTTTTGTTTGAAAATATGGATGACATTGATCCGGAGGAGATGTGGTTTCAACAGGATGGCGCTACGTGCCATACGGCGAACGCAACCATCGACTTACTGAAATCAAAATTTGGCGATAAGTTGATTTCGAGAAATGGACCTGTCAATTGGCCTCCAACGTCGTGCGATTTGACACCTCTCGATTATTTCCTGTGGGGCTACGTGAAGTCACTGGTTTATGCTGATAAACCAGCAACAATTGACGCCTTGGAGGCCAGCATTGTTCGTGTTGTTCGTGACATACGGCCAGCAGTGCTCGAAAAAGTGGCCCAAAATTGGACGTCCAGAATGCGCTTCGTCAAGAACAGCCGCGGTGCCCATATGCCCGAAATCATTTTCAAATGTTAATGTCACGTATTGATCTTTCGAATAAAAAAAAATTTTGATTACAATTTAATTTTTTGTGTTATTTTTTACAATTTCAAGTTCTATCGGGCTTAAAAAAACACCCTATATGTTTGCGTGTATGGTAGTAACACCCGAAACCCATGCCATGTAAGCGGTTATTACATATGTAGGTATATAAAACTATATATACAGTGTTGCTGCTTTAGTATGAAAATTGGAACTGCTGTATTGCTTCCGGGGAAGTGTGGGTATTTTAGGAATCCATGAAGCCGGTTTTGGGAATTCCCAAAAGAATTCCAACCCACTTCGCTGACCAGCTTGGAATCGGTTTCTCATATTCGGTGCGTGTTTTTGCCGTGGGACATGCATTTGAACTATAAACGATCATTCGCTTAAGTGCGAAAATTGAAGTTGCGGTTTGGAAATTCCTAAAGCGTGTTTTTTTTGGATTTTTAAACTATATTTATTTTGTGATAGATTTTTAGTATTTCTAGTTTACTTTGTTTTGGTTTTTTATGTGAAGCATATTCAGAAGAAGAGTTGAGTTTTGCTGAGACATGATCATCGTTTTTTTCAGTTTTGCGTGATCTAGATCTCTCTTTAATCACTACGGCTAGTTCAAAATGTGTATACTCGTATACTTATATCAAAGTTCAAGGTGAGAAAGAAGTGTCAATAGAACACTTATTGTAGTGCGTTTGAACACAAGAGATACACGACAGGATTTGCCAACACTACCATGGAAAAAGGTATTTCCTGACAGAGTAAATTCGTGAGGACATAAGTATAATCATTTACAATAGATATGACGTGGTTGCTGTGCAAAATGCCTTTTTGGCCGGACTCCATTCTTATATAATACCATTATTATTACATCAAAATTCAGAAGATTTCAGTAGTAGGCTCCAAACTACCAATGAATTTTGTAATTATACCATCATTGATTTGTCTAAGTATGTATTGTAGGAGAGAAAAAATGTCTTCTTAGTTGAAGCTGATCAAACCTTTTAAAATATAATTTCCAAAATTAAAATATATAATTTTATGTATTTTATTCTGTTGCTTACATTTGTTATTAATCATTGATACTATTACTTATTAATTACGTATTAAGAAATAAGTATATTCACAGAAGTAAATTTCAATCGAAACAATTTTTCAATGTTTGTTTCCCACTCAACTTGGAATACTTGTTAATACTTTGGAATTTCCCTATCCCAGTGTATTGAACACAAATGTAATTGGAAACGTTAAAGATCATTAATTCAAAGTTGTGAATTAAAAAAATCCCCTTTAGTGTTTTTATGAACATGTATTTGATGAGCATAGTATTTTTTATTATTTTATGTGCTTCAAAACCAGTTGCCACTTAAATTTTTCGTTTCAATCTATTTTTTGTTTAATTTATGTAAACTGTTTGAAATTCTAATAGAGAAAATATAGAGAAATTATTACATTTATTGCTTTGAAAACTATCATTCGATCCAAAAACTCTTCTTAAGAATGAAGGCTTGTTTTTTCAAAGTTGGCTTGATGGCTTTAAGGGGGAAGTGTTTGTGTTATACAGTTTTTCCTGTATCTTAGATTTTGATATATTTATAATCCTTTCAATGCACTCTACACAATGCAATATGTGTTTCTATTCATCCTGTTTCGAGAAAAAATTGTTTATGATTTGGTTGGTCAATTACGTAGTCCCTAATCACCATTTTATAAGTGGCTTACGAGTATCGGTTTTGGTAGCTCGAAAGCTCTAGGTTCAGTTTATTAGTAAATACTAATCTATCATCATTTGTCTATCGCCAATACTTTTTATTTTTATTATTTAGGAGAAAATTTTCTCGTAATTAAGCAAAATGCAGTATTAGTAAATACGAACTTTCGAGTTTGCGCTTTTTATTGCAGCCATATTTTATAATATCGTGAATCGATTTACGCAAAATTTGGAGCATATAACAATTTAAATAGTTTAAAACCACATTTTGTATCATTTTACATTTGAGCTCCACCCAGACAGTAGAACGTTATACACTTTTGTCCACTACTAGCAAAATTCAATATGTGTGTAAAACACCTATAGATGTTTATTGTTTTTGCGCCAGATAAGGCTGCATACACATACAGCCTTATCTGATGGTATGCAAGCTCTACAAGTGAACTTGCCAAGGGCTCACCATATGGCACACACTTGTGGAAATTAGTTATATTAAAACCTCTTTGCTGAAGAATTTTAATCCTTCCTGTAATCTCTTCCCTTTTATGTCATATTATTTTATTTCCCATTTTCATTATTCTATTTTCCCATACAAAAACTTGAATTTTATTTGTTCTACGCTAAAGTCTCACCTAAAAGCTTAATTCAGTATTATTTGGGACAGTATTATTTGTCACGGAGCTTAATTCCGCGAAAAACTAAAAGACTTTTCGGAATGAAATCATTTCTATTTGCAAGAATGAAACTAGTATTATCCTATAGAATTAATTTCATTTCAAAAAAATTATAAATTTTAGTTTTTTGAAGAATTAAAAAACCGACTCAATTCCATTTCCGAACGGAAGTGAATTCTGTGACATGGCCGTATATTACCAGTTGGCAAACTTTGAAGGAAAGACTCACACCACAACTGGAGTAATGTTTCCCATTGTCAATACCATTCGCAAATTTAAGTCCCAGTCTACATTAGTGGATGATACTCGACCGGCTACATCACCAGCATGTAGTGAAGAGAATATATCAGATGTATTGGTTTTTAGCAACTTGACTTCTCGTATGAGCCATATAGCGCGTAATACCATGGAAATGTTGAGAAATTACTTTAGTGAGCTCTTGATTTCAGGTTTTGCTGCAGTAAATTGGCCACATCTCACCGGAGAACTATTTTCTCAAGCGATATGTAAATTGTGAAGTCTTCAGAAGTAAGCCAGTTATAATTTGACGCTTTGTTTCTTCACGAGATACTAGTCCCTACCATCGAACCAGTCACATAAAATTGGACCTACCGCATGGATTACCACAGATGTAGTCATATTCAATATTTACATGATATCAGTGTTTTTTTCGTAAATTTATGAAATTGTTTTTTTGTAACTTATGGTAAATATTTTGACTTCACTTTCAAATTTATGTGTTTTTATTTTATTTATTTATATTAATGGCAAATAATTTACACGATTAATATTAAAAAAAAATTAAGGAAATGGCTGCAGAGGCCTTCGTCCTGTCTTATTAGTAGTTAAAAAATTTTTTTTAACAATTTATCTTATTGTTCACTATACTATATATTTAGAATTGATACAAATCAAAAACTCATTGCCAAAATACGTCAATTTCCAAGATATTTTTTGTGTAGTGTGTGAAAATTAGAACTGTTTAATATGTTCAATACATTATTGTAGCATAGTGTAGACTGGCATAGAATGACTAGAAATTCTATATAAACAGGACAAATTCCGTTGAGGTGGTAGGTGTTTTCGTGGGAATCTATATTACAAATTGTGCATATACCGTCTGTATTACTTTTAAAGCATGTAGAGTTTAAATCTAGTAAGCCACCTCTAGCTTTAATAATCAGATTTGTAGCCCGAGATGAAAGATTTGCAGTCAGCTTGGAAGTTGTATTGAAGGTATAACCGCGTAAAGATCATGAAACTGTGACAAGAACGGCAAAATCATGAGTGCCTATTGTTTTCAGAAGGTTTATAATATACGTTGGAATTAGCAGGAGTATACTACAGAGAGTTACATAAAAGTTTCCAATGTTCTGACCAAAATATATCTAGCTCTATTCTTTTGTCTGCCAGTACTCGCGACAGTGTCTTCGGAGCGTAGGACAACATTTTATTCTCGTAACAAAACTGCATTTTTAAAGTTGAGGTGTACAAGGAGCTAAATCCAGTTTCTAAATATAGCACGTAGTTGGGCGTAGTAATGGGCAAGTATAACATTTTTTTAATAAAGAAGCGGAATAATTTTTTGACATCATTAAACCTTTCGCAACCCCAAACTGCGGTATAAAATATGATAGGTTTTCAGCATGCATTCAATATTTAAAGTTTGTTATTTTTCGATATTTTTGGGTGGTTAATAATATACTTCGACCATGTAGAAGTAATAGCTATCTTAGAAATTGACAGCTTATTGTGTAAATGGATTTGTATACTTTTTTCCTTGTGACAAAACAAATTTTATAATTTTCTAAGGATTTTTGCTGGAATGTGTTTTCCTATGTTCTCAAAATTTGCTGTTTTAATGGATTCTGATAGTGTTTTTGGAATAGCCTTGTTGTTATGTGTTTTACTTTATAGTATAAATCAATCCTTACGATAAATCAACCGTTATTTATTTAAAAAATTTTGAAGTATTAAAATGTATTAGAGTCGGAAAACATTATTGACCATACTCACATTTTGGAGTTTGATTTAGGTTTATCAACCGCAACTGAATCTATTATCTACTGATTCCCGCATCCTGAGTTTTTTGGATTTTTCTGGTGAAATTTCCCACATTCAGTCATCAATATTTTACGTCGGCTAGCCTGCAATATAAATATTTTGATCATACAACACATCACTATTTTTAATCCATGCTTTGAGTTTTTGTTACGTTAGCAAATAAAACAACTTAACATACGCATACGTGCTTTGCTGGTTCGGCGATTTTGCGTTGTGAAAAAATAAAATAAAAAATGCTTGTTCGTAATTTTTTCGCAGAAAAGAACATCGCCATCATGCCTCATCCATCGTATTCACCAGATTTGGCCAGTTTCGACTTTTCCCTGTTCACGGAATAAAAGAGACCTATGAAAGAATGGTATTTTGCCGTGATTGAAGAGATAAAAACCGAATCGCTTATCAAGGCTAAAAAAAAATGAAGCGATCTTCATAAAACAGATAAAATCTTAAGAATATTTTTCTACGAACATGCGCATGTGCGCATATTCATATTCAAGCACCGCAAGGAGTTAGACAAACTTTAAAAGAAAAACAAGAATATTTATGAGTCTAATAATGTATGTATGAGTATAAGTGGTCAGCCAACAAATTTTTTGCATCTTTACGATAATTAAACAGCAAAATATTGACAAAATAAAAATAACGAAAATTCACAAGGAAAGTTGTAATACACAAGCCACTTTCATCAATAAAATATGTAGCTTACTGCCATAATTTGTTTATCAGTCGCAACTCTGTTCACATACTGCTTGCTTTGATGATGCACTGAAGTGTGCCAAAAAGAAAGATATAAATGCCCACAATGACTAGAATAGAATCAGTTGCAGTTTGTGTCTCTTCACTAAAGCATCTAAAATTTAAACGGGAAAAAATCAACTTTACTTAATAGTGAAAATGGTTAAAAACTATCACTCAATCGTTCTATTAGTTTGCATCACATTTTTAGTGATCCTGGCTTCTCCACAAAATGAGGTCCACGCAGACAAGCTGATCGGCAGCTGTGTATGGGGAGCTGTTGACTATACTTCAAACTGCAACTCTGAGTGTCAGAGACGTGGTTACCGAGGGGGCCATTGTGGCAGTTTTGCTAATGTCAATTGTTGGTGCGAAACTTAAAATCCTTTCTAATGCTAGACGTGCATAAACATGACACTAGAGATTAAAAAAGCCACCGAAATTAAAAAATTTTGAGAAAATCCATTAAAAACCAGAATGAAAATTAATTCTGTTTTTCTCATCTACAGTCAACCAATTTGATTTGTTTTAATTGTGTGTTATGTAAAATTAATAAAAATGTATCGTCGAAATATTAAGTTGTTTTATTTTGTTAAACTTTCTTTTATAAGACTTGTTGTATTCAACGGGCGCTGGAAAAATATTATGACAAATCTCAATTTGTGTAATACGGATAAAGTGGGATATTTGAATGAAAAGTGTGTGGTAGAAGTAAAAATCTGAAGTATTTATTGTGATTTTAACAAATTTTCTCTGTATGTTACAAACTCAATGTCTTTCTTGATTTTGTTTGGTATTGTGCTTCGCACGAAGATTTTTTAGTGTACATGCCAGCGCGTCGCAGCAGCTAAATTTTATGTCTTATACTCGCGAGTATAGGCAATTGAGATTTTTGCCGACGCTGCTCTAGTAGCAATCACTTTAAAATAACATCGAACGAAATCTTCTAAGACTAAGCATGAGCACTACACCTTGTTAGTATTCACTGTTACAACTGTAAATAATGACAAAAAAAAACATAGGATTATAGAACAATTTTACCCTTAACAATTATATGAAATATTTTTATACCCTTCACAAAAATGTAAAGGGTATATATAAGTTTGCGATTCCGTTAGTAATTTCTACAATTTCAATTTCCGAACATATAAAGTATACATATTCAGAATCAGCATTGGTAAAAGAAACATTTTTCTTTCACCATTATTTTACCCTATCTTTGCAATTACCCTATTTTTTGCAATTTTGCATTAAAATTTTTGAAAAAAAAATTGTTGGTTTTGCTTGAAAGTTAACATAACTATTAAAAGGCGAACAAATTTTTCGCCGATGTCGGTCCATATATACCCGAGATATAGTCTAAACCTATTTTTCCATAAAAATTATTATTATTATTATTTTTTTTTTTTTGCTAAAAGCAATTCTGGTAATAAAAGAAGATTATATAAATTCATAAAATGAAAGTTCCATATACATATGTATATCCGAGATATAGTCTAAACCGATTTTTTCATGAAAGTGTTAAGCAACTTTTTTTACTTTAAAGCTGTTCTGGTAATAAAAGAAGGTTACTATAATACCGAAAATTAAAATTTCCGATATGGGTACATATATGCCCAAGATGTAGTCTAACCGATTTTTTCATGAAAAAAACATTTTTTTTGGTAAAAGCAGTTCTGGTTATAAAAGGAGGTTACTAAAATACAGACATCCGAGGTGTAGTCTAAACCGCTATTTGCATGAAAAAGTCGCGTAAGCGAACTTAAACAACTTTTATTGCTTAAAAGTAGTTCTGGTAATATAAGGAGGTTAACAAATACAGAAAATGAAAATTTCAGATATCGCTCCATATATGTATACGAGATATAGTCTGAAACGATTTTTCCATGAAAAAAAATTTTTTAGCTTTAAAGCAGCTCTGTTTATAAATGGAGGTTACTTAGATACAGAAAATTAAAAATTCCGAGATCGGTCCATATATACTCGAGATTGTTTCATTAAAATGTCGCGTAAGCGGACTGCAAAAAAAATTTTTTTTTTACTTAAAAGCAGTTCTGATTATAAAAAAGGAGGTTACTAAAATACAGAAAATAAAAATTTCCGACATCGGTCTATATATACCCAAGATAAAGCCTAAACCGATTTTTCATTGAAACAAATTTTTTTGCTTAAAAGCCGTTGTGGTAATAAAAGAGGTTTATATAATTACGTAATATGAAAATTTCCAATATCGGTCCATGCCCGAGATATAGCCTAAACCGATTTTTTAATTAAAATGTAGCGCAAGCGAATTTAAACAACGTTTTTTCTAAAATACAGAACATGAAAATTTCCCATATCGATCCATATATACCCGAGATATAGTCTAATCCGATTTTGTCATGAAATTATTTTTTTTTTGCAGTTGTGGTAATAAAAAGAGGCTACTAAAATACAAAAAATATCCGATTTCGGCCTTTATATATTCGAGCATATTTAGTTAAAATTTGTAAAATATACCATATATTTACGTGACTATCGTGAAAGGAATTTTAGATTCGGCCCAGCCGAATATACTATATGTTCGCAAATTATAAAAAAGTAGCAAATAAAAATTAAAATCGTTAAGAGACATGCAACTAAATGATTTCTGCAAATGACTTCTTATAGCAACTGTAAATTAAAGTTAAGAAAAACGACGTCGTATAAGTTGTGGTATGAATTGTGTTACTCTTTTAGACAATGCTTTTTCCTGCGTATAGGGCACCGATATCCGAAAATCAAAAATTGAAGATATTTAAGTAAGAATATTCGTTCTATATTTAATTGTAAGAGTCTTATATCAAACTTTATTATAGTATATTTTATTATGAATTTCGTATCTAAATGCATTTTGGATGCGTAACATGGGAGAGATATCATTGTAATTTGTTCTTATCGATGGCATATAATCTTAAATAAATTGTCCATCTCAAATGATGAGATTTGCATGACTAGCATATAAAATAGTGTAAATTTGATTGATGGTATGGGATAAGTTGGCTGTGAGCGAGCGCCTTTGTCGTTTGTGAACTAATCGCAAAATTATGAAAAGAAAATTTGACATAATGTTGAGTATGGCATGATATGCATGATACATGCACAACCAAATAACATGGTTTCAGTCTGAAATATTCTTTCCTTAGTACATCCAAGAACAATATTATATCATGTAACAGTATGTGGGGTAAAAGCTTTACAGCCAGTTTGCCGATATCGAAACGATAACTTCATTCGCACTCTAGGCGAAAGAAAATTGATTTGGGTTTTTTCTAACTTTATTCTATTCGAACGATGTGTCAAAATTCTATTAAAATACATAAGTTCATGCGAACGAACAATAGTGACATAGATTGATTCGAATGTTAGTGACTAGCTTTCTTTCGTATACATTTTCATTCAATATCGTCGAACAGGCTGTTAATAATATTAGCATGAAAAACCATATTATATTATCACTCTCATCTTTAACGTTGTGAAACATCAATCTACTATTGTCACGTTCAGTTATACTACTGTTGATGGCCACAAAATTAAATACATTTATGCGTACAGCTTTTGCAATAAAACATAATTTATTGTAAAAATAAAGTATAGGAATGCTTAATTATAAATTGTATGCAAAAAATCAATAAGATTTGGGCTACTTCCTGGTATCTTAGATAAATTGTTGGCCACAGATCTGTAAAATAATTATATAATTAATTTATGATCAACAAACATTTGTAAAGTTAAAAAATGATAATACAAACCTCTTCGTTTTCATGATATATTTTTACACAATTCTTCTTGACCAGCTTATTTATTTATTTATTTTATCAAAAAATTTATATTATTAAAACTTTTTCTTTTATTTTTTATAAGTTAGCAATTAAAACCACAACAAAAAAAATAACTGCACGTAGAAAAAATTATATGGTTGAGATGACAATATTCTGCGGGCAACATATCATTGTTGATTTATATAGTTGAAGACAACCACATAACATAGTTTATGTCTGAAATGCTCTCTGCTAATAATTAAACATTTAACCAGACACAAAAAAACTTTACTGCTTGGTAAGGCAAAATAAAATAAAACTGAAATAAAACTGCATGTCAATGTCTTGAACAAAAAATAACAATAGTAAGTTTATTCTGTAAACACACAAGTGTTACCAGCGAATAAGTTAACATACATATGAACCATATAAACTGCGAGGTTTTTTTTGCTTGTGGCAGAAATCGAAAAAGAGAAAACTCTAACAATACTCGTAGCCATTGTCGTATTCAAACTATGTTTTTTAAATACTATTATTCATTCCTTTAACCATATTTGAAAATAATAGAAACGAAATAATCGTCTCTATTCGAGAAGTTACTTTCACCACAAATACGCGCTCGTTTCATTTTTTACTATTCTAAAATACATATCTACTATATTCGTTAGAGATGAGAGTAATATACAAACAGAAAACATATGTTTTCTTTCACATCGTCTGCATTCTAAAATACATTGTCACTGCATTTTAGTTCCAATATTGTTCGACACCAATTTTGCCGCGTAAAAATAAAAAAAAAAAAAATAAAAAAATGTAAGTATGAATATTAACGATATTTGGCAATAAAATATATACATATGTATACATTTATTTTTATTGCATATATACACATGTTTTTTTTTTAACTTCATTATTTTATTTATTGAATCTACATAAAAAAAAAAATGTAATGACAATAAGTATTCAAATCTTAATACTAAAAAAAAATTGTGATTAAAGTCCTGCCAGTGCTGGACAAAAATTTATTTTTATGCGAATAGTATTTCTTACATATGTATGAAGGTCAAAAAAGCAAACATCGCCACAACAATTTAGAGCTATGATAGAATTCATGCTGGCACATCCTGACATTGCTACAGGAAGCAGCCAACAAAGGCCGGAAGAGGAGAGTAAGCTATGGGAAGAGCTGAGCCAAAAACTAAACTCCATTAGCGTCCCAATAAGAGACGTACCGTTGTGGGAAAATTTCTATATTGCTTATATGTATGAACATATGTATGTAATCATATGCTTTTGCACAATGTATGTACTGAAAAGGAAACCACAGTTAATAAAAATATTTTACAGGTTTTGAGAGATTTCAAGGCAAATACAAAAAAAAAAAAACTAGCTGCTAACAAGCAACAAATGGAGGGTACCGGCGGAGAACCATACAGAACCGTTGTTTTAAACGATTTGGAAGAGGCTGTGTCGTATTTACTTAGTTTCAAAACATCGGTGTCTGGAATACCAAATGTCAAACCTTTTGGTATTGACGAACCAATGGAAAGCGTAGAATTCCTATATGACGACAACATGCTAGACGACAATTCAAGTTTCCAAATAGCAAGTTCCAGTACAAAGAGACGTAAGACTAAGCAACCAAACCTTTTGCAGCAGCAAATAGCATTACAGGAATCGTTTTACGAGAACTATATTGCTTTAAAAAAAGAAGAGCTCGAATACTTAAAGAAGATTACAGACGGAGTTCAACTATTGCAAAATAAGTAAAACATTCGGTAGCAAGAATGAATACAAATTATAGTCTTTAGCTTTATGGAATAACTACAAGCCAAGGTCGGATAATACTTTCAAGTAAGTTTGTTGTTAATAAACGAGCCAGTAAGGCTTAATTAAGAAAACTTATTTGTGCTTTAGTTGAGTACATTTTTATGTTTTTATTAAGTTATTAAAATTAAAACACGAGTTCAGTTATAAGCAAAGTTTTACTGCCTGGCCCACGACATTACTCGACATCCCTCGCTCCCATAAATACATGCAAACCAAAAACATTTTAAAATTTGTATTTGTTTTAAACGTATTTATGCCAACGAGCGATGTCTTTCGACACTTACTAATACAACAACATAACTCAAAATTTAAAATTGTGTAGTTAATCATACAAAATTGCTTGCTGCTTCCGACTTTATATTGTGTATACGTTTCATCGTTATACCTTTTGTAAATAAGCAATATGAACACACATCCGCACACAAATAAGTTTTCTTAATTACTTCGTATTGTATCGTTAGCTTGGCTTGGAGATAGATACTTAAGTTCCTTATTTTAAAATATGCTAGTAAATGTACAAATTTGAATTGAAGAGACTGATACAGACATATCGCTCCTTTTCGATCAAATAATTCCAATAAAAGAGGTGTTAAATCACATGATCTTGGTCGCCAATTGACATCGCTACCACGTGAGATAACCTGACCATTGAATTCCTCGCTCAAAAGAGTTCGTGTTACCTATGGGACAAATGGCACCGTCCTGTTGAAACCACATATCGTCCACATCCATATCTTCCAATTCCGGCCATAACAGGTTCATTATCATTTCACGATAACGAACAGCATTCACAGTGACTGCCTGACCGACCTTATTTTGGAATAAATACGGCCCAATAATGCCACCACCTCGTAAACCGCACGAAACAGACACACTTTATGGGTGCATTGGTTTTTCGACAATCACTTTTGGATTATCATTCGCCCAAATGCGGCAATTCTGTTTATTGACAAATCCACTGAGGCGAAATTATGCCTTAACACTGAAGATGATTTTCTTCGAAAATTTATCATCCACTGTTGCCATTTCTTCATACCATTCTGGCCATTGATGGCACTTGGAATGATCAAGAGGCTTTAATTCTTGAGTCAATTGCACCTTGTAAGCCTTTAAATATACGTCTTCATGCATAATGTGAGAGGTGCAATTGTTGGGCACGATCACGAGTTGAGGTGGTTGGCTCTTTAGCCACACTATCGCGAAGAGCAGCAATATTTTCTGCAGAACGAGCTGTACGATTATGCACTGTAACTGTTATGTGAAAACATATCCTACAGACCCAGTTTGCTTAAATTTTTGCTCCATTTTACCGATTGTACGCACATTTCGACGATTAAATTGACAAAAAAAAAAAATCACGAAGTGCACGATATGCATTTTGGTTTGAACGTCCATTTTTATAATAAGCCCGAATAACTTTAACGCGTTGCTCGATTGTGTATCTTTCAATTATGCAAACTGGATTACTCTGAAATTGAGAAATATCAAATGAAATGCAGAAAAAAACTAAACGTTTAGGTGTGGTTCACCTTAAAATTTAACCACCCTATAGACAAAATAATGGCACCAATGTCCCATAGTCCTACAAAATTGTGCGAATATTCATAATTGGGCCGATTTTGTTTCTATACAAAACGATTTTCAGTGCCAGCAGATTGCAGTACAGGCAACAGGGATTATAACAAATTGCATATGTGACAAATAAGCGGCAAAAATAGACGAAGTATAGTTAAAGAGCCCGATGGCGGAGTTCGTTGAGTGGTCGAATGAAAAAAAAATACTTCAGGTTTACATGATACGGAGTTATAGTCCCAGAGGTTGTTGATGAGTAGTGTAATGACTACGAAACAGCTAGTTGTCTCACTGTTCAGTGTATTAATTTATTTTTCCTGGTTTGTTTTGTCAAGAGTTATTGATTGCCGCAATTATTGTTATAATTAAAAATAAAAAATTTCTTGGTTGAATACAGATTAGAACTTGAACCAGAAAAATAACAACAGGTTTCTTCGAAATTTATGGCAAATGGAGGCACTTGTTAACCTTTAGTGATCTTTGACTGAAACCTTTTGTGATCATTAATTGAAACCATTAAAAGGCTTATGTATATATTTTGGGCTTTTTAACATTTAGGAGATTAGTATGTAAAAACAATCCGTTAAAGACCCGAGCAGATTTATTAAGTTTTTATAAAGTTATTGCATACGTGATAGAGTATGATTTCGTATCGAACAATGTCGTGACGTATCGAATGCACTGATTATTTTATTCGAAAGCTCAGGTATCGAAATTGTTAAAATAATGTAAAATAGTTTTGTTTAGTTTGTAATAGAGCATATATATGTTTTAGTAAAAATACCATACATATCGCTCCTTTATTGCAATATAGTCATATCTCAAAAAATGATCTTTTCGAGTTAACAATGCAGAATTGTTAAGAGTACTACCTTTTATATTCTGCCAAAATTTTATTTCAATTACTGTTTCCTTCAGGAGATATTTTCTAAAAAAATTTTCTAAGACTTATATGGAAAAGAAAAATTTTAAATGTGTTTACTCGAAACAAGCTTTTTTGCGTTATGACTATGTTGCAATAAAGGAGCGATATGTAATAAAATAATTTTTTTGATTTTTATTAAAATCCTTGTTTTATTGTGACTTCAAATTACAAATCTCGTATACATCGCAGAAGAAAATGTAGGAAAGTATCCCCAAACTATAACGTTGGAAAGTTCAAGTCAAATGTTCACAAACACTACTCCCTCTTTCCCCCTTCTCACAACCTATTTTCCTAGTTCTGGTACAATGCACTGCATATGTAGGGGTCATCCCCTGAGTACTGGTCCAATATTAAAAAAAAAAATTACAAATTGAATTTGATCTGAGTTTGAATTTACAACATAAAATGTTAAAAAATAAAATAATGGTTACATATATTTTTGAAATCGTTTCACAAATAAAAGCAGTATTTCATGTATATTATTTTAAAATGTATTCAAGATATCATTTTTTCATTTAAATGACATCGGAAACAGTTTTTAATATGCATATCGTCCTTTCTATTATATTTCTCCCTTTTCAATGTGCTATGTTGAACTTTGACTCTCTGCTTCCAACGGCTGGTGACCTATAAGGGTCACCAGCCGTGGGTAACCAGCTCTAGTGGGTAACCAGCATCACCCAATATGCGGCAACTGTCACCATAATGGTACTGCTCTTCAAAGTATCTCTCTACATTTGACAGCTTCCAAATATGGGAGTCATGGCAGCTGCCAGGGAAAGTACTGTTTACGAACCGTATTCTGTTTAAATGGTTGCAACCCTTAAGAATAGTTAAATAAGTATACGAGTATATGTATGTTCATTTATTGCGACGTAGTCATATCGCGAAAAAAGTAAAAGCTGGCAAAATGCGTTTAAAGTTTTCATAACAAAGCGGCTAAAGTTTCATGCAAAATGCGTCTAAAGTTTTCCATATCTTATCCTTATAACAAGCGTGTTAGATTTTTGCTATAATTTCGGTGAGATTTAAAGCTGAAGTTTCTTACAGAGGTAAATAAAATAGGAACGAATTTTTGAAAAAACTTAAAAACTTAGATTTTTTTAAGATATATTTCTATTTTCAATTTAGACTAGCAGAGTCAGCTGTGATTAAATTTTATATTTTTACTAGAGATAGCACAAAATTCGCTGACTGAAAACGATATTTGTTCGTGCGTTTTTAGAATCTATCGATACCGACCCGCGAAAGTGAATTCTCGAATAGGCCTGAATATATACGGTAACTTTTTTACACTAATATAATCGCATTTATAAAAACTTAAACTATATTAAAAACGATAATACGCATTTTGCGGCAACAATACAAAGTGTTATAGACAACTAATGTTGCCATAACAATATATAATATACCTATGTAATATACAATATGTAATATACAACAACAAACAGATGTAGAAATCAACCTCTAATAAATAGCTTTCCATCCATGATTAAGCCTACATATATAAACAATTAAATAATAACCGCAAAATCTATTTTCATCAACAAACAACTTATTTTACCTCCGATAAACTAATAAATACGTCTAACCGTTAATTGGAATCAGTTCAAGTCAGAATTTTGCCAAAAAATCATTTAATTTACGCCAACTGTTGTACTTAACGAGAACATTTTTTATACACATGTTATAAAGCCTTTAGCAGAAGATACAAAATATAACAATAAGAAGAAAAGCATTGGCAACTTTGTTTTACTTATGAAATGAAGTATTTTTTTTTACTTTTTTTACATAAATACATTTTTTTTACATAAATACATTTTACGGATGCATCGAAATCAGTTAAGGTTTCCGTCTCCTAAGCAAAAATCACTAAAATGGTCAAAAACTATCGGTCTGTACTGTTTCTAATCTGTTTCACATTTTTGGCGATCATTTCATCTCCACAAAATGCTGTCCAAGCAGACGTGCATATCGGAAGCTGTGTATGGGGTGCAGTTAATTATTTTTCAAATTGCAACGGTGAGTGCCGACGGCGTGGATACCGAGCAGGTCATTGTGGAAGCTTCGCTAATGTGAATTGCTGGTGTAGCAAATAAGCTAAACGCATAATATGGACAGTTAACAGGGCAAGCAAGCTTACAGGATATGCATATGCATCTACAATCGATGAAGTTAAAAAAAACAAAGTGTTATTATTTCGGTTTCCAAACATTTTTTTCCAAAAAATATATTTGGTGTCATATAAAAAAATAAATATGTAATGCTTATATTTTTGGTTCCTTAATTTGTTGACAGGTTCATTCCGGCTACGTTACATTACGTCTCAAAAACAGTTTAAACTATTTTATACACAGCGAAATCGGTCCATTACAATTACATTCTATATCAGTAGTTTAATGTTAATGTCAGCACTATAGACAGAAAAGTAATTGACGTGAATGAATTAAGTCAACAGTTTGCAAATACACCAATGCCTACAAGTAATATTATATTTTATAACAACACAAATACCGTTTGCTTAAATCGTCAAGAGCTAAGATGTTTCAGCTTTACTCACTTTACGCAAGAAGAGGTATTGAAATCATTTTATCAAATAAAGTCTAACTCTGTTGGGCATGATGGCATGCATCAAATGCTATTTGTTTTGACAATATACATCTCCGGTTTATACGAATAATCTTACCTGCTCTAATGCCTTATACTTAACACAATCATAACTAGAAGCTATTTTCTAATCAAACACATTTTTTTAGTTATAACGAGTGATTTTTTTGCTATTATCTTTTTGGCAACACTAGTTTTGACAGATCACGCACGTTTTGTATCTTGTGTCACTGTCAAACATCTTCAATTTGGTCTATAATTTAATCATGAATCGTCTTACAAACGAACAACGCTTGCAAATTATTGAATGTTATTACCAAAATGCGTGCTCTGTTAAGAAAGTTCATCGCGCGCTTCTTCCATTTTATGGTCAGTTTAATCGACCTACTGAGGCTTCTATTCGGGCTATTGTAAAAAAATTTCGCACCAAATTTACATTGTTGGACATTAAACCACCAACACGCTTACGTAGAGTGCGAACTGAAGAAAATATCGCAGCCGTATCGGCCAGTGTTGGTGATGACCGTGAATTATCGATTCGGCGCCGTTCGCAGCAATTGGACCTCTGTTACTCCACTACGTGGAAAATTTTGCGGAAGGATTTGGGTGTGAAGCCTTATAAGATACAGCTGGTGCAAGAATTGAAGCTAAACGACCTACCACAACGCCAAATTTTTGGTTAATGGGCTCTTAAAAAGTTAGATGAAGATGCACTTTTTTTATCGAAGAATTGTGTTCAGCGACGAGGCTCATTTCTGGTTGAATGGATACGTGAACAAGCAAAACTGCCGTATTTGGAGTGAAGAGCAGCCAGAAGCATTGCAAGAGCTACCAATGCATCCACAAAAAACAACCGTTTGGTGCGGATTATGGGCTGGCGGCATCATTGGGCCGTATTTCTTCAAAGATGGTGCGAATCACAACGTTACTGTGAATGGTGAGCGCTACCGTGCGATGATAACAAACTTTTTTTTGCCCAAAATGGAAGAGCTTGACTTGCATGAGATGTGGTTTCAACAAGACGGTGCCACATGCCACACAGCACGCGAAACAATGGACCCATTGAGAGGCGAGTTCGGTGAACAGTTTATTTCACGCTTGGGACCAGTCAATTGGCCGCCCAGATCGTGCGATTTAACGCCTCTAGACTATTTTTTGTGGGGCTATGTTAAGGCTAATGTCTATAGCAACAAGCCCGCTTCGATTGACGCACTGGAAGGCAACATTGCCAACATTATTCGTGAGATACCGGCCGAAATGTTGGAAAGAGTATGCCAAAATTGGACTAAGCGGATGGACCATTTGAGGCGCAGCCGCGGCCAACATTTGCATGAAATAATCTTCAAACATTAAATTATATCGACCCAACTATCGATCCAAATAAATATTTCATGCATTTTTCTGAATTTTATGTGTTTTTTTTTTTTTAATTCCGATAGTTCTTATAAAATCACCCATTATTATTACCACATCCATATATCTATTTATGTGGAACATCTAATTCCTAAAGCTGATAAGAGCTACCGACCTATAGCAATCCTGCCTTTTTTGTCGAAGGTTTTCGAAAAAGCTATACATGTGCAGATAAGCAACTATTTGAATGACAGTCTGGGTTTAGGCAGAAACATAGTTGCATGACAACTTTGATTGATGTATCGGAGGAAATAGTCAAATAGAGAAGCCTAGTATGCTATCTTTTCTGGTTCTACTGGGCCATTCTAAGGCCTTCGATACGGTTGAACATAATATTCTTAGGCTCAAACTTAAACACATGTTTAAATTTTCAACAACAGCTTTAAAGTTATTAACTTGCTATATGACAGGTCGTAGTCAATCAGTCACTCATGGCTCAAACACTTTCTCCTCTTACAATATGTCGAGAGGAGTGCCACAGGGCTTCATAATTGGTCCATTATTGTACTCAATATATGCAAATGATCCACCTCAGCAACTTAGATACTGTAAAATGTAGATGTGCATATTCATTGCAACGTATCAGACATCGTAAACTTTATAAACATAATAAATGAAGATCTAAACCAAATATGTGTCTATGCATCTGCTAATGGACTCAGCATAAATCCTAGGAAATCTGTTGCTATGGTTACTGTCAACTTGATGTATTTCTCAAACTATCTACCTCAGTTAAAAATAAATGACGAAGTAATTATATTTACTACAAAAAACCTAGGTGTGATTTTAAATCAGCGATTGTACTGGTCAGACCATATTCAAAATAATTGTGGTAAGACATTTGGCATGTTGAGAAACCTATGGATGTCGCAATACTATACTCCACATCATAATCGAATGCTGCTAGCCAAGAGCTACCTGATACCTACTCTTATGTATGGATGCAAACTTTTTTCAAGCTGCTTTTGTGTGAGTTAACGCAGGCTTAATGCCATACTGAAGTCTTTGTTTTGAAATGTGAAAAAAGAGGATGGATAGTACTTGAGAATATTACGTTTGTTTGTAAGATATTTGTCTTGTTTTTGAGCAGCGCTCTAATATATATTTTAAAAAAGTAAGCGGCAACAGTTAAGTTGCTTAAATCCCGAATCCGTACTAGTATTTACTCTATTAGCTACTAATGTTTACACCAATCAAAAAATATATACAGCTTGTTTTTGTGTTTCCTAGCTTTATATACTATGTCAACGTTTCATAGAAGTTATCCTAAACAACAGTATATTTGGAAAACTTTAAAAATATTTCCGAACATTTTACTAACATATGGGTTGAAAAGTCCCGGGCTTAACAAAGAAATCACAGTTTTTTTGGTTCAAAATTAGCTTTATTCATCAACGTAGTCTTCATCAAGAGCAACGCAATCATTCCAGCGCGGCTCTAATATTTCAATACCACTTTTCTAGAACGATTTATCCTTTGCCTCGAAATAGGCCTCAGTTTCAGCGACAACCTCTTTATTCGTGCAAAATTTCTTACCGGCGAGCATTTTTTTCAGGTTTGCGAAAAGCAAACGAACAGTAGTCGCTGGGAGCTAAATCTAGCGAATACGGTGAATGTGGAAGCAATTTGAAGTTCAATTCATTAAATTTTGCCATTGTTTTGATTGACTTGTAGCACGGTGCGTTGTCTTGATGAAACAAAATTGTTTTCTTTGCCATATGCGGTCGTTTCTGTGCAATTTCCTTCAAACGCCCCAACAACGCTATTTACTATTCACTGTTAATGGTATTTCCTTTCTCAAAGTAGTCGATGAATATTACACCACGCATATCCCAAAATACCGAGGCCGTAACCTTTTCAGCCGATTGTTGTGCTTTCGGGCGCTTTGGTCGAGGTTCACCAGTCCATTCAGATTACGGTAGTTTTGATTCCGGAGTCAAGTGATGGATCCATTCATCCATTGTCACATATCGACGCAAAAATTCAGGGTTGTTACGTTTACACATGGCCAAACACTGCTCAGAATTATCAAGACGTTCAACAGTGAGCAAACACGGCACCCATTTTGAACAGAGCTTTCTTATAGTCAAATACTCATGCAATATAAAGCCAACACGTTCTTCTGATATCTTTATGCAACTTCACTTTTCGATCACTCAAAACGATTTCGTGGATTTTTTTAATATTTTGTGGTGTTACCTCTTCATTTGGGCGTCCACTGCGTTCTGCATCATCAGTGTCTCTACGACCACGTTTGAAGTCAGCAAACCATCACAAAAAAACACACACACACAAAATGTACTACACGTAGAAAAAATTATATGATTGAGATGACAATATTCTAAGGGCAACATACTATTGCCGAATTAAATGATTGAAGACAACCAAATACTGCTTGGCAAGGCAAAATAATATAAAACTGAAAGAAAAGTACATGTCAATGGCTTGAACAAAAACAACAATAGTAAATTTATCCTGTAAACATACAAGTGTTGCCAGCGAATAAGTCTACCATACACATGTTTTGTTTTTTTTTTTGAACCATAAAAACTGCGGGGGTGTTTTTTCTTTTGCTTGTCTGAAGTAATACCCAGTAAGGTCTGTGACAGAAATTGAACCTGCGGTCTCGAGACTGTTAGTCGAGTACTCTACCGAATCAGCCATAAAACACATATAATAATAACTATTGTCGCATTTATATTTCTTAAGTACTATTATTCCATCAAACATATTTAACGGTAACTTTTTTACAACAAATATATTTATATAGACTTAAACTAAATTAAAAACGATAATACGTAACAAAATGTTATAGACAGCTAATGTTGCCATAACAATATGTAATATACCTATGTAATATACAATATGTAATATACAATAACAAACAGATGTAGAAATCAACCTCTAATAAATAGCTTTCCATCCATGATTAAGCCTACAAATATAAACAATTAAATAATAACCGCAAAAGCTATTTTCATCAACAAAGAACTTATTTTATTAGTAAAGTAATTATACCTCCGATAAACTAATAAATACGTCTAACAAATAATTAGAATCAGTTCAAGTCTGAATTTTGCTAAGAAATCATTTAATTAACGCCAATCTTTGTTTCTCAATTGTTAAAATGTTGAAAAACTACAGCTCCATAGTGCTTTTGCTTTGCGTCACGTTTTTGGTGATAATTTCAACTCCTCAAAACGCAGCCCAAGCAGACGTGCATATCGGAAGCTGTGTCTGGGGTATGGTAGACTATACTTCACATTGCCTCAATGAGTGCAAGAGACGTGGCTACAAAGGAGGACACTGCGGAAGCTTCATGAACGTCAACTGTTGGTGCGAAACTTAAGAGTTTTACAATAAAAATTTATTATGATTTAAAAACAACCTTTCATACAATTTGAACACGGACATAAGTGAGATTTTTGTAAAAAGTGCCATTAATAAATTCCTGACGGCTTAATAACTGTTTTCGTGTTTTGGTTTTTATTTGAAATAAAAATATGGAGTCTCCACTCCAGGGGTCAGATTCCGCAACGATGATTTTTTTACCAATGAACACTCAAAGTAAAATTCACCAACAGGCGGAGTGTTCACTTTTCAATAAAAAGCGAATTAGTAAGAATCAATGAATTTTATTGCGCTGATTGTGTTCGTAAACGCGGAATGATGAGCTGAATGCTCAAATCTACTGCCACGCCTTAATTTACGTAATATTTTTGATAATTTTTTCAACATCAAAATATTTTACAAAAATCAAAACTCACCGCAGATTTTTGAGTGAAAAAATTATTACTAAGTGTTCACTGTAATTGTCAGATTTATTCATTCTCAGCATTGCGGACACACAAATTAAATGTGAACATATAAAAATTCATCATTACAGAATTTAGCCACAGGTTCTTAATTTAAATGTTCATTAGTTAAAGTGTTTCAAGTTAAAAAAGAAGTAATTACCAAAATAGTATTTAATCAGACTCACAGTCATACATATGTTTGTTATTCATTGCTTAACAAAAAAATGAGTTTTAATGACACTTTACTAATTTTATAAAAATCGAATTAAGGAGTTTAAACTGAAGAGATTCGTCTCAATTACCCAGACCTCCACTCTTTAAACATATTGTATTCACTAAGTCCAATTAAACCAAAAATGTATTTCATGTTCATAATTCACAACGGTTTTCACTAAAAAAAAATACTTTTCGTGGACTCATGTACGATTTTTATTGAATGTGGATCTGTGAACAGATATAATGAAATCAACGAATTTATTATCTTCAATAATTTCATTGAGGAAATACTCCTAATCAATCAAAATTGTTTAATGAAACATTGAAAATATCTCCTGACCAGCAATATTTTCGAAGCTAAAAAAAATTTATCTGCCTGGCTCACGATGTCGTTTCGTAAACGTTCGTTATCATTTTTAAGGTCAAACAACTTATTCCGATGCTCTTTGTAACTTTTGTTTTTCCCTGATCTTGTGACATTTGCTTTGTCTATCTCCGATATATCTGTTACTTGTATAATAATTGACTATAAGTCACTTATTTTTTATATAAAACATTGGCGAACGTTAATGAACCGACATCGTGAGCCACGCAGTATGTTTTCAATTCAAAATATATATAACAGCTAACTGTTTTGTTTCCTAGGTGTCTATTTCACGTCAACATATAGACGTATTGACTTGGAAACCTTTGAAAAATATGTTCAAACATTTAACTCTATATATTCTGCTATTATAAAGGAAATGATGAGAATTTAAAAAAAAAATATTCTAATGGCTCTTCTTGCTACGTTTTACTATTAAAATAAGTAAATGTAGACTCAATGAATTTATGAATTTTTTCCACAAATGAAAAAACAAGGCGAGAATTAATTATATGAAACCAAACTGCAATGTCCAAATAGAAAAAATGATTTTGGAAATTAGTACACAAATTGATGTAGTATGCAAACCTAAGCTTTTTTTGTTTACTATTAATAAAATATACCTGGTATTTGTGTCTTTAGCTGTCTATATGTAGATATTTCATAAGTGCTAACCTAGCAACTAAGCTTATATTGAGTTATTTTTAAAAATATAATGGGAATTGAAGATAAATATGTTTTACTAATAATTCTCAGCTTAATGCTGCTAGCTCTTTATCCGGAGGAAAGTTGATCATATAAAGTATTCCCTAATAAAATGTTCCAAAGTGTATACGTAAATTAAGTGAACTCCAAAAAAGAAATACGTACGTTAGTTATTTGGAATTGAAAATGTCTTATATGACTTACGCTTGGAATACTGTACTATATGAAGAAGATACAAACAATACGAGTATTGAAAATAAAATAACACTAGAGGGAAAACAGATATTTCAAAACATTTGAATTTTTACTTAACGGGAACATTCTTTATACACATGTCAGAAAGCCTTTAGCTGAAGATACAAAAGATAACAATAAGAAGAAAAGCACTGACAACTGAAAATAGCAGGGTAGTACTCGTAAATGGCAGTTTTCAAAGAAAATATCAGAGGCGATCTGATCAATTTTCGTCAGTAACTGCTGTGTGTCTGTCTAAATTAATACTGATCTAAACCACGAGTGATATATTAAATGTATTGCAACTAGCGCACCTCCGTTTTTTTTTTGGAATGCCCAAAGTCGGCTTAGGGAATGCCCACAATCCCCCTCTCTCTCTTCCCCGGAAGCAATACAGCAACTTTAATTTTCACACTAAAGTAGCAACACTGTATATACAATTTTATATACCTACATATTCAATAATCATACATACGGCATTTGTTTCGAAAGATGCAAACATACATACAAGTGAAGCGCGTTAAAATAAACATTATTGACGTTAAAATGTATATGGGACCAAACAAAAAAAAAACCGTTTTCAACCTTTTCGAAAGTTTAAAAATTAATTGATAATAACAAAAAGATATTTACTTATTTAATAAGCAATGTGAATTGCAACACACACTCGAACTCATTCGATTAAGTAACACATTGTTCTTATTGTTTAGCTGCTTGTTCTACAAAATGAGCTCAAGTGTTTTCAGAAATGTAAATATGTCTTAAAACTGCAGCATTGTCTCCAGCTAAGTCTTTATAGCTAAATAATAAAATCCCAGATATGTATATTTTTCCGGGTCAAAAAGGATTAATAACCATGTTATCCATAATTATAAAACATAATTCGAAAAGAATTTTAGCAGAATACAAAATAAGAAAGACATCAACACTTACTTTACTTTTGCGGAACAATGAACCCAAAAATATTCAATGTTTAAATAAAAAAAGATTTATTGGTTCGAATTTTTGCAGCTAAAGAACTTGATTTGTGTTTTTAAAAAAGGTTTAACAATTTTTATTCTCAATATATAACTAATAATTTTCTAGCATTGAATGATGGACCAATTTTTGGTGCAAAATTCAAAAACTTAAAATACTTGTATATTTGAACAATTGCATCAAAATTCATATAGTCCACATATTTTTATTTAAATAACTTTTTCACTATTGTACATTTTTTTTTATATTTTGTTTTTTGAAAGCACTCAAATTATGCACAAATATCATATCTACGAGTATACTATGAGCAATTTTTTGTAATATATGTTTTTTGCTTTGAAAACATAACTTAAATTAAACCATGCCACAATTTTTTGTAGAAAAATTTTCACTTTTCAAGAAATAAGTCTTAAATTTAGACAAAAAATCTTAAAATGTGTTGATTTTGATTTTTCTGACACGAAATAGGTAATTACTACAAACAGATGATAGTAATCAACAACAAGAACATAAGATTTAAAGCGCAATTAAATATCTTTCCGAAGTTAGAAATATAGGTTGTACTTTTTTAATATAGTGGCTCTATTCACAATCTTGTGCATTTGTGATTGCAAATTTATGCAATTGCAAAAATAAGCTATCAATTGTGAACCACCTCTGTTGGTTTAGTTTGCACTCCTTTTTGCAAAGCACGAAATTCACAGCTGATTGATAATTAGAGTAGATAATAATTTACTGAAATTTTAATCAAAAATAAATATGCCGAAAAAAAGCTTTAAGGAGCAGTTAATGGACTTTTTAATAGAAAAAGCGATTTTAAGTTAGATGAAGATATTGATTGGTGTTATTTAAATGTGGGATGAGCGACGGCAACTAAGCAGCGATTGGGAACTAATTGACTTGGATCGCAGATTGTCATCTGTCGAGTTGCAATTAACTTGTGCATAAGCAGAGCAAATAAAAACTATAGGTTTTAAGTATTGCATATACACATAAGACTAGCAAGTGCATTGCTGTGTATTTTGTTAGTGTAGAGTAAAAATATGCTAAACCTTTTTGCAAATGCAATGATGCAATACCATTTGCACGAAACTGTGAATAGAGCTAGTATCATTTTTGAAATTTGGTTGAAACGTTTATTCAAAAGTACAACGCGTTACAGTTATGCTAAGAAGCGTATTTCTAATTGAACGGCTTCGTAAATACACAAAACTATCGAATTTGGTGCTCAGAGTATACTCAGTCAATCCCCGAGAAATAATTGCACCAACAACGAGCAATTGTCTATTGGGCTTCACTTTTTGAAACCCAATAGACCTGAAAAGCTGAACTTTGAATGACGTTCTTTTTTGAAATATGGCAACGAAGTTATTTTGGCAGAAACTGTATGCAATACGGCGTCACCTGGTACGTATGAAGTGGTCGATTTATTGCAGCTACTATTTTTACAACAAATTATCTAGTGTTTGATTTTTGAATTATTTACCGGTTTGACAGACAAGGGATTCAAAGTAAAAAATGTTTTAAACATCAGAAATCGTGAAAAGATCCCTCAACCCATGTTTAGGGTTGAATTAGAGCCAGGAGATGTGACTTTAAGGAAGAATGAAGTTCATCCTATATATAATATAAATAACCTTTTACATCGTAAAATAACCGTAGAGGAACCGCATAAGCGCTTAGGACCCGTACAGTGCCATAACTGCCAAGAATTTGGCCATACTAGGACCTATTGCAAATTGCCTACAGTTTGTGTTGTGTGTGGAGAATTCCATGGTACAGCACAATGCAATAAGCCGAAATTCGACCCAAAAATTAAAAAATGCAGTAATTGCGGTGAAAACCATACAGCTAATTATAGAGGTTGCTCCGTCTACACCCACCTCAAGCGCTCAATGAACAACAAACCAATAATTGCTTCTAAGCCACCACAGCAGACTCAAACTTTTTCTAATAACTCTTTTCCTCCAACACGACAGTCAACCGCAGACATAACCGTTCAAAATCAAAAACAAATTTCTTATGCTAATGTAGTTAAGTCTACATTCGCAAACCCGAATCAGCAATCCATATCTCAACCGCCCGATCAAAATTTCAGTAACCTTGAGGCAACAATACAGACCCTAATTCAAACTATAAACACTTTTACGTCGTCTATGATGACGATGATGCAGGAAATGGTGAAAATGCAATCCACCATTTTGCAGGTTATTTCGAAAAAATGATTTGGTTAAAAATATGTTTCTGGAACGCGAACGGCATCCGCCAACACAAAAATGAACTCGAATACTTCCTGATGGATAAGCAGATCGATATAATGATGATTGCAGAAACTCACTTGACGTCAACAAGCTTCTTCAAAATCAACGGCTACGTACTATACGATACTAAAGACCCCCGTGGAAGAGCTTGTGGGGGCTCTGCAATCTTGATAAAATCTAGGATAAAGCGTTTTTTGTTGAACGACGCATGCGAGGACTATCTTCAAGCAACTAATATCTGTGTGGAAAATTTTCATTACAAATTGGTTATTTCATCGATTTATTCGCCGCCTCGATTTTCAGTGACGGAATCACAATATTCAAGTTTTTTCAACTCATTAGGACCTCGTTTTATAGCAGCTGGAGATTACAACGCAAAACACACTTTTTGGGGCTCACGTTTAATCACACCGAAGGGTCGAGTGCTTTTTGATACAATTTCTAAAATGGGCTTAGACGTAATATCAAGCGGACATCCCACTTACTGGCCGACTGACCGGTGAAAGATTCCTGATGTGATTGATTTTGGAGTGGTAAAGGGGATCCCAGTAGAATGGATGCAAGCTGAGCCTTCGTTAGACTTGTCATCGGATCATTCACCAACTATTATTTCAGTTCGTTTTCCCCAGGAGACTTGGTCCCCGATTAACAATTTGCATAGGACTGTCACCCGAGTGAATTGGCTGAAATATAAAAAATTTTTGAGTACCCATTGCACTGAGAATATTGTTTTAAGAACACCTGAAGATATTAATGCGTCACTAAGCAACTTTAGCGAAAACCTTAAACAAGCCGCTGCACTTGGTTCTAGCGTTTATTTAACACGCAGAAACCTTCAAAATAGAACATATTCTTCAGAAATCGAGAAACTTGTGTTAGAAAAAAGAAGAGTGCGACGAGAGTGGCAACTTCGCAGATCTCCGCAACTAAAAACAAGGCTACGTGAGTGCACAAGTCAGTTAAGAAATTTGCTTGCAACCCAAAAAACGGCTTCTCTACAAACGTATCTAGAAAGTCTGGATGGTACTCCTCAGTGCGACTATTCTTTATGGCGGGCGACTAAAGGTTTAAAAAGGCCAGTTAGAGGTAAGCCGCCCTTGCGAGAACCATCTGGTGACTGGGCTAGAGATGACTCGGAAAAGGGTAATTTATTTGTTAACCATTTGAAAAACGTTTTTACCACAAATAGGTCTGACAATGCAAATGAGTTGCCACCTATCCTTAGTAGACCTCCTGTGCCTTTAAGATTCAATTTCCAAGAAATTGAAAATGCTATTGGCAATCTAAACCTTAAAAAAGCTTTAGGTATGGATAAAATCAGCAACAAAATGCTCGTAGAGCTGCCTCGTGTAGCTAAAAGAATTGTTCTTTTTATTTGTAATGCTATTTTACGGCTTGAGTATTACCCTGCAGAGTGGAAGGTGTCCATGATAACAATGGTTCCTAAGCCAGGGAAGGATCACACGAAAGTAGAATCATACCGTCCAATAAGTCTATTGTCAACAATATCAAAACTTTTCGAAAAATTGCTAAAGGCGAAGTTGGATCCAATGCTTCATAAGGTTGAATGTATTCCTGATCACCAATTTGGTTTTAGAGCGAAACATGGCACCATTGAGCAAACACACAGGTTAGTTAACGTCATAAGAAAGGCATTTGAAGATAAAAAATATTGCTCTGCCTTATTCATCGACGTCTCACAGGCTTTTGATAAAGTGTGGCACGATGGACTAATGCATAAAATAAAGTTTACCTTACCTGCAAACATACATAACCTTTTGAAAAGCTATTTATATTGTCGCCAATTTATAATAAAAGAAGGCGATTTCATAAGCCCCGCCCAGCCTATTGAAGCTGGAGTTCCCCAAGGCAGCATATTAGGGCCTATCTTATATTTGATCTACGCATCTGACATGCCGACAAGCACCAACATTCACACTTCAACATTTGCAGATGATACAGCATTCCTTAGCATACATAGTAACCACCAGCAAGCATCAATAAACTTACAGGAACATATCGACATACTAGAGAAATGGCTCAAGCTTTGGAAAATCAAGGTTAATGAACAAAAGTGTGCCCATGTTACATTCGCACTGCGTCTAGGAACATGCTCACCCATTACTATTAACAATAAAGTAATACCTCAACACAGTGAAGTCAAATACCTCGGTATTCATCTTGACCGTAGACTAACATGGAAGACGCACATCGAGGCAAAAGTAACGCAAATGAAATTGAAAGCAGTGCAAATTAACTGGCTAATAGACAGAAATTCGACTTTGAAGCTTGATTGTAAACTTTTGCTGTACAACGCGATTCTAAAGCCAATATGGTGCTATGGGATTCAATTATGGGGCACAGCCTCTGCATCTAACATTGAAAAAATTCAAAGAAGTCAAAATAGAATTCTCCGTGGAATTACAAATGCTCCATGGTACGTTAAAAACTCACGAATCCACGCAGATCTGAACGTACCTTTTGTGAAATCTGAATTTGTGAAGTACGCGACAAGGTATATTAACAAACTTGAAATCCATCCAAATCCACTTGCAGTTAATATCCTTAACTTTGGTGGTCATACCCGTCTGAGAAGGAGGGATACTTTGGCTACCATTAGAGCTCTAAACAGATGACTGAATTCTGAAATAATATTCGCATAAAAATAAATTTTTGTCCAGCACTGGCAGGACTTTAATTAAAATTTTTTTTAGTATTAAGATTTGAATACTTATTGTCATTACATTTTTTTATGTAGATTCAATAAATAAAATAATAAAGTTAAAAAAAAAAAAAAAATTATCTAGTGTAATGCTAATGCCATGTGACTTTTTCCTTTGGGGTTTTCTGAAGTTTAGGGCTTGGGGAAATAAGCCAAAAACGGTTCCAGACCTCAAATTCGAGCCACATCTCTGTGAAAAAGTGCTGGAAATATTTTCATGAAAAGAGTAACGGCGTATCATCAGAGCCATTTGATGGATATTTTAAATCAATATTTGACATTTAGTCAAAATCAGCTGGACATGATTTTTTTTATTTAAACAAACACAAAAACTGCGAAGCAGTCTGCAGTTACTCCCAGGCGCTGTGACAGAAATCGAACCTGCGACCTCGATACTGTTGGTCGAGTACCTTCGAGTCACCATCCAAAATTTACAAAGCTAATTACTATGGAAACAAGCAAAAAATACACCAGTTAAAAAGTCGGACAAAAAATATCGACCAATTTTCATATTGTCGTATTTTTCAAAAGTTTTCGAGAGATTGGTTCATACACTCTATATTATCTGATAGACAGTCTGGTTTTAGGCCTAAGTATAGTTGAACAATTACGATATTAATATTGAATTTTTGTTCAACTTTTTCATAATTTTTTAAATTATATTTTTACAAAATCTAAATTATTTACTAATATATTTATAATTATTATCTAATATATTTGGACGCGCCTTAAAAATATATTTCTTATGATACCCAAATCTTATATGTCGGTAAGGAAACAGATTGACAAAACACGCAAAAATCGACCCTTTTTCAAAATGGTCTAGCTCTGGAACCGAAGTATTTTAGATGCCATCATAAAAAATACCAATGTTCGTTTTGAGGGGGGTACACCTTGCAGGAATTTTGCTTCCATGCAACTTGAGCCGCTCTAATGTACATACACATTCATATATGTATTATTATTTTTTATTATTGGATGGGATATGGCCCTCATCGGCCATTTGCACTGCGACCATTATTGATCTATTGTACGTCCCCATTATGGGTTGAGTATGTCAGGAAAACGGAAAAGGGAGTGATATTAAGTCACATTCAGTTAACATATAAGCTTGTAGTAGCCTATATCGTCTGTGCCCCAGTGCTCCACAGTGGGTGATTAAGTGCTCCATTGACTCCTCTTCATCACCGCAGAATCTGCAAATGTTTGTGTTGGATACTCCCATCCTGTGCAGGTGCTTGTAGCAGTTATAATGACCTGTAAGTGCACCTGTCAATGTTCTGAGACTTTTTCTGTCCAGTTTTAGAGCATGTTCGGCCCTCTTTTTATCAAAGTATTGTGTTTAAGAGGTAAACATTATTCCAAAATTCATGTTAAATTAGTCAAAGTTCATTTGATATTCAAAAAATGGTCACAATACTAAATAAAAATCTTAATTTTGAGAAAAAAAATGTTAAAATCTTATTTTTCTTGAAAATTCTTCAAAATTAAGCTAAAATCTTGATTTTGTCAACGTTGCATGCTGCTCTAATTTGTTCTCTTGAAACTGTCTACTTGCTGAAGCAAGTCTCTTGCAGAAATAGTTGTATGATCATAAGCGAGAGATGATGGACTTTGTAGCTTAATAAAAAATTTCATGTACAAGGTAATCCAAGGAATGCGCTTTTACAAATTAATTTTGTAAAACGTGATGTTGGTATAAATAAAACCATAAATAAAACTGGGGCAAGTGATAAATTTCGTACCATACGGCAAATTCGTAGAAGGAGTTTTTTACATAAGATCGTCATAAAATTGTCGCAATAAAAAAGTTGTCAAAATGACTTGATATTAAAATAAAACATTTATCATTAAAAAAATAAAGTACGTGTACGAGGATTTTATTTGAAATATACAAATATTCAAAAAATGCATGTACTCACGATTTACATACATGTAGAATAGAGTGTTCGAACTGTTATTATTCGACCGGGTTTTTTGATTTTATTGAAACCGGTTTTATTTAACATACCTATTTTTGGAATATAAAACAATCCACGTTTTTTAACATGGTTGGTTAACCGGGATTTTAATAATTAAATATTATTGTGCATATTCATAAAAAATTAAAATGTATTTGAAATGAATTTTAGTAAAATTTTGTATGGAATTTTTGAATTAAAACACATTTCAACTTTATTTAAATGTTTATGAATATACCCATATATATTTATGTTTGTATTTTATATACAAATATGCTCGTAATTGAATTATTTTTTATGAATTTAATTATATAATCATTTGATTATTGACACATTTGGTTGAAGATATTAATAGCGATTATTGTAGAAACTGTAAAATCTTAATTTGAGTTAACCACAGAAAAAGCATTTTCAAAAGCTAAGATTTTAAAAACTAGAAAAATTATTTAGTGATTTGAGTTCTATTAATCATCCAACAAGCACGCTAAGGCAAAAGTAAATTTCTGTGTCAAAAGAAAAGAAAAGAAAACAGTAAAAACATTTAAACTACATACATATTGATTATAAAAGATTATTTCAACAGATACAATCAATAATACACGACCTTTTAAGAGGTTTTAATACGTTTTGCGACTAAATATTCAAATACATGAGTACGTTCATACGACCATGTGCAATAAAACACAGTGGAGTAAAATATATACAGAATCAAACTTATTCCAGTAAGGGCGTTCTGCACCAATTGAAACAAATGGAAGTCAGAAAAAGCAAGGTCTGGGTAATAAGGTGGATGAGCTAAAACTTCCCATTCATTCATATGGAACCCTATTTCTTTGCTTTTGAGTCTCAAAGTTTTTAAACGTCGGAAACAGACTTGTTTTGTGACTCCCAATGATAATGTAAGTTTTTCTTGTATTTGATAAGAATCTGTGTCGAGTAATTCTTCCAATAACTCATCTTTAAAGTTGTTGGACAGACCAGGCCTCTCCTTTTCTTCCTTTTCGTCCAAATCAGCAATTTTGAATCGTGCAAATTATAGTTTTTTTAGTTGGTGCTCGTTGATCGTAAGCTTCTACCAGTAACCGGTAATGAGAGATATGCCCGTAAAACAGAATTTATAGATACAAAATTCGACATTATTATAGCGTCTGATAAAAATGCGTGCTTACACTTTCACGTCTATCAAATACTGAATTATAGTTTTTTTTAAGCATTTTTTATTTATTGAATCTTCAAAATGAACTAACGATAAGTATTCAAATCTTAATACTAAATTTAAAATTAAAAATTTTCTTTTTACTTAAGTCCGGCCAATGCCAGACAAAAAGTTTTATTATGCGGGAGTTATTTCGGTAAAATCATCTATTTCGCAATCTGAGTGTGGCTACCCAAACTAAGTATATTGCACGCAAGAGGGTTTGGATGAATTTCCAGTTCACTAAGATACTTTGTCGCGTACTTAGAAAAGTCCTCTTTTACCAGCGAAACACTCAGATCTTTATGAATTCGTGAATTTTTTACGTACTATGGAGCTGCAGTAATCGTTCAAAGAATTTTGTTTTGTCGCCTTTGAATTTTTTTAATATTTGACGCTGAGGCGGTGCCCCATAATTGAATTCCGTAGCACCATATGGGCTTTTAGAATTGCTTTGTATAGCAGAAGTTTGCAATCCAACTTCAATTTCGAGTTTCTGCCCATAAGCCAATTTAGTTGCGCTGCTTTTAGTTTCAACTGAGTGACTTTTGCTTCAATGTGAGATTTCCACGTTAGCCTACGATCGAGGTGTATACCAAGGTACTTGACTTCATTGTCCTGCACATGTTTGCTTACACAGTGTGAATGTGACAGGAGTACATTTTTGTTCATTAACTTTGATTTTCCAAACTTTCAGCCATTTTTCCAATGTTGAGCAATATTCCTTCTCCTCAAAGGTCTGTCTTATGACGTTGACTAGTCTGTGCGTTTGTTCTATAGTGCTATGTTTAGCCCGAAAACCAAATTGATAATCAAGGATGCATCCCACATTGTTCAATATTGGACTCAACTTAACCATTAACAATTTTTCGAATAGTTTTGAAATTCTTGGTAGTAGACTTATTGGTCTATATGATTCTACCTTAGTCATATCCCTCCCTGGCTTGAGTATCATAGTAATCATTGAGATCTTCCACTCTGCAGGATAATACTCAAGGCGTAAAAGAGCGTTAAGAATAGAAAGTAGAACTATTCTAGCTACACGAGGTAACTGTTCAAGCATTTTACCAGTAATTTGATCAATGCCTGGAGCTTTCCTGGGGTTTATGTTACTGATACCTTGTTCTACGTCTTGAAATATGAATCAAAAAGACACAGGCATATAATGATAATTCAGCTGCATGATTTGCTATATCATTTGTAATGAAAACATCTCTCAAATTGTTAACATACACCATCCCCTTTTCAGAATCGCTTCTGGCCCATTCGCCAGTTGAAGTTCGCAAAGGTGGCTTAGCTATTACGGGTCTTTTTAAACCTTTTATCGCTTTCCACAAGGAATAATCATATTGATGAGTACCATCCAGGCTTTCCAAATATGTTTTAAGGGAAGCCATTCTCTGGATTTCAAGCAGATTTCTTAACTGAGTTATGCATTCCCGTAGCCTAGTTTTAAGCTGAGGAGACCTGCGAAGTTGCCACTCTCTTCTTTTTTCTGACAGAAGTTGCTCAATTACAAACGAATAAGTTCTATTGTTTTCATTTTTGGATCTTATATGACTAGTGGTAGCATGCTGAACGGCCAGTTTGAGGTTTTCAGAAAAATCGTTAATTGACGCATCAATATCCTCAGGCGTTCTCAAGACGATCTTTTCACTACAATGTGTACTTAAATATTTTTTGTATTTTAGCCAATTAACTCTATGACAGTTAATGGGGAGAAAATCTCTTGATGGAACGAAACAGAGATTATAGTGGGTGAGTGATCTGATGACAAATCTAATAAAGGCTCCACTTGCATCCACTCTAAAGGAAATTTTTTCGCAACTCCAAAATCTATAGCGTCTGGGATCTTTCGTCCGTCCGACGGCCAATAAGTGGGGTGTCCGCTTGAACCCACATCTAAATCCATTTTGGAAATGGTGTCAAAAAGCACGTGGCCTCTCGGGGTAATTAAACGTTATCCCCAAAAAGTGTGTTTAGCGTTAAAGTCACCAGCCGCTAAAAATCGAGGACCAAGTGATTTGAAAAAATTTAATATTGGCTTTCTGTTATTGAAAATCGTGGTGGTGAGTAAATCGAGGAAATAACTATTTTTTCATGAAAATATTTAATACATATGTTTGCTGCTTGGAGATACTCCTCACGTGTCTCGTTCATTAAATAGTGCTTAACTCTGGATTTTATTAGAATTGCCGATCCTCCGCAAGATCTTCCACGGGGATCTTTAGTGTCATATAATGCGTACCCATTAATTTTGGAAAAACTGTTGGTTGTCAAATGAGTTTCAGCAATCAACATTATATCGATTTGCTTTTCCATACACTGAAAAATATTTGCTTCATATTTCCAATGAACCCCATTCATTAGATCAATTTCATTAACCGAATGAAAAATTACGTTCCATGAATGAAGATTCATTCATCAATTTTAATGAATATATTCATTAAAATTGATTCATTATTTTTCATAATTTCATTAGAAAATTTCATTGGATTTGTTATAAAAATTTTTGAAGGCTGGGTGCAAAACTTTAGAGATTTATTAAAAGTGAGATAATAAATATATTATAACTACTAACTAAATGACAAAGTGAATTATTTTATACATTAATTACTGTGAAAAAATTATTTTAATAAAAATTTCAATAGTTTTTTAGTTCTTATGAAAATATTCATTATATTAACTAAACTTTTCATTAGAATTCATAAACTACCCTCATTTTAAATACCTACATAGTTGAAATCAAAAGCAAAGAGATGGGCTCTTCTCTCATTTTTTGCTTTAAAGAATATTTATTCTGTTACAAATGCAACAACAAAGTCACACTTAATTTTTTCCTTAGCCTTCGTTGTGAACAATTATGTATCTATACTATAGATTCTATAGCCAAAGCAAACGTTTTGTTTCTGCACGCATTTTTTGTTCTTCAAAAAGCAAAACATCACAAGTTTCCAAAAACAGAAGCAAACGTTTAAAAAAAGAAATGTGTTTGCTGAAGTTCATTGTTTAAAGTGATTTTGAAGTCAATAGACAAAGTTTAAGAAGTGTATGAAAATAAAATATACTTACATAATTATCCAAAATGTTTACATATGTATGTAACATTACATATTATTTTTTAAGTTATTTTGTGTTGAATTAAAATGTTTTGATTTCCTTTTATATTATTTTGCATTATAATTAAAACAATAAAAAATTATTTTATGCTTAATATAAAAAAAATTGTTTAGTTTCTTTTCAGTAACACAATTCTAATGAAAAAAGGTCATTAGAATAATGAAACTCCTCCTTAAACTAATGATTTTATTTCATTATTTCATTTTTATTGATTCAACGAATGTATTCATTACAATAGTAAAAATATTTCATAAAAATAATGTAACACATTCATTAGCCTAATGAACAAATAACGTTTGAATGATGAAGAAGATTCATTAAAGGAATGAAAGTATTACTTAATGTTAATGTACCAAATTCATAAAACTAATGAAATTGAGTCGTTAACCTAATGAATTTTTTCATTTTTTTAATGAAAAGTATTCATAAATATTATGATGTATGCTTCATTAACTTAATGAAGTTTTCATTTATCCAACGAATGTATTCATTAAATAATTTTTAATGAAAGAAGATTCATTAGTCCAATGAAGGCTATCATTGGCCGAAAAATAATGAAAATTTTCATTAGATTAATGTCAAAATTCATTAGATTAATGAAGGAATTCTTTTCAGTGTAAGGAAGTGCTCAAGTTCATTTTTGTGTTGGCGGATGCCGTTTGCGTTCCAGAAACATATTTTTAACCAATTCATTTTTTTAAAATTGCCTGCAAAATAGTGGATTGCATTATAGCATTTCCTGCATCATGTTTGTCATGGAAACCGTAAATGTATTTATAGATTGAACAAGAATCTGCAGAGTTGCCTCAAGATTGCCAAAATTTTGGTCGGAGTTTTGAGGCTTGGGCTCCTGATTCAAGTTTGGTTTATCGGATTTTACCACATTCGCATAAGAAATTTTTTTTTGCATTTTTATATGACTGGTTGACTGGCATACCTGGGGAAAACTGTCTGGTGTTTGTCCGCTGGGTTGGCATATTTAAAATCAATGGCCTATTTGTCATTGACCTCTTGAAGTGGGTATAGACAGGGCAACCCCTGTAGTTTGCAGTATGGTTACCTCCACAGTTACTGCATTTTTTAACGCTCGAGTCAGTCTTAGGGTTTTTGCACTGTGATGTGCCGTGAAGTTCTCCACACACAACACAAACTGCGGGCAACTTACAATAGGCCTTAGTATGGCCAAATTCTTGGCAGTTTAGGCATTGAACACTTTTAAGTCCTAATATATTTTTTATGCCTCAGGGTCATCGAAAATTTGGACCATCGGATGGAGGTTGCCGCCGTGGTCGCGGCGCCCATTTAGCCGATATTTTGTTCCATACATAATTGAGTAATACCAATATATCATAATAAAATAAAATTACAATAATTTCCTAAATAGTTTGTGTTCTGTTCAAAATCAACATCGGCCCTTGAAATTTAACCACCCTTTATTTTTTTACTTAATTAACGACACATACATATGTGTTGTCAGTATGGTGTGCAATATTATCATTCATTTAAATAACCGTTTTTATAGTTATTTTTTTTTACTATTTATTTGCCTTTGCTGAAACAATAATTGCTGTGATTATAAATTTACATCTTGAAAGTAAAAAATAATAACTTTAACAACAAAATTCCTTTTTAACAATAAAAAGAAAAAAAACTAATTATAATTTTTAAAAATAGATTTTGAGAAATTATAGTTATTAATAAAATGTATCATTGAAATAATGTCACCACAGTTGTAGCGTTGACGATACTCAATTTATGACAAAATTCTCTGATGAATTTTGCCATAGAAATTGATGTCAGTTTTCACATTACTGATAACTATTTACATAATATTGATGTAACAATTCTGATGACTCGTCGTCATCAATATGAAGATGATTTTTTCTTTGAGCGAAGTGCACTCAATATGAATCTAACTATTTCGATGACGGGTTAGATAATTTATTGAAGGTGTAATATTTTTAAAAAATATTTTTGGATTAAATGTAATTTCGTAACAAATAAAAACTTAATTTTTCAAGCCAATTTTTATTCCTCTACGGAATATTCTGAAATAAATGTTTAAAAACGAATGTCTTTGTTTCTTATTTTTTCCACACGCGGAGAAATGTTTGCCAATGTATTTTTAACAAACTCATAAGAGATTTTTTGCCTTGATTAGTAACTTGTTTTATTTTATTTGTTGACATTTATATGTAAGTATATTAACAACAATTTCGCTTTTATGTTTATATAACTTATATATCTAAGAATCATTAGCTTTATATTTCTTTAACGAAATTGTACTAGCTGTACTATTATTGTCGCAATCAATCTGGGGGATCGCAACTGAAGGCACTTCAGTGTCAGCAGCTTTTCCTAACTCTTGAATTAGGCAGTCGACATTATAGCACAAGATAAGTTTGCAATTTAAGCCCTCAAAAATTTGTACAACACTCGGCTTTAGGTTGAAGAAAATAATTTTCTGATTTCGTTGTTCAAAATCTTTAATCATTGAACAAATAACTTTAGCTGCCGTATAGTCTGCTCCATAAATATAAGTGCAATCTATGACAACAGGCAACGAAGTTTTGGTTCCCGATTTGATAATTAAGTTGCGCACAAATTCAACGGAGGGAAACACCAAACAGCGATCGGGTGTTAATTTCAGGAATTTAAGGCCTTCTGTAGTCTGTAAAAATTATAAAATTTGTATATTTGTGAGTAAAAATTATTACAAAATATCTTGTATAAATTTACCTCAATGGTTTCTAATGAAACTTTTGGTCGAGCGGAGTGATAAAGAATAAAAAGTAAATTAACGCCAATAGCAATTAAAATGCCTATTTCCAAAGGCAATATCAAACACGCAATAAATGCCACCAAGCCGGGAATTAAGTCGGATTCTAAAAACAAGGTAATAGAAAATGTGTCACTTGTACAAACGATGCTTAGAGCCAGTTTACACTATAATACTCAAATGTTACGAGAATGTGTGAAAGAAAAATGTTGTGAGAATTGAAAATGGAAGTATAAAAAGGCATTTTACAACTCATTCCTCCTCCTCATAATCTATTTGCCTAGTAAAATCAAGGTAAAGGATGTTTTTATTGGGGCATAAAACTTTAAGTTGGCAGCATTTTACCAGTTCTAAAGTGATTTATATTCAGTTTGATTTGGTATTTCAACGTGAATAACACAAAATGTGCAAATGGCTCAAAAAAAAAAAGATTGCTCACTTTTGTTTGAATGGATACATCAATAAGCAAAACTGCTGTATTTGCAGTGATAATAATCCTCAAGTGCATGTTGAGACACAGTTGTATCCAGAAAAACTGAGTGTATGGTGTGCTTTATGGGCTCACGAAATCATTGGCCCGCACTTCTCCAAAAATAACGGTGATCGGAACGTCACAGTAAATCGTAACTGCTATGCAGCCATGATTACTGACTTTTTCATTCATCAATTGAATAACCATGTTGTGCAGGAGCTATTAAGAAGAACAGTGCAACACGTTACACAGCTAATGTCACAATTGATTTATTGAGGAAACGTTTATCAACAACATAGTTTCATATTTGCGACGTATGAATTGTTAGTCTAGTATGAATCGTTAGTCTACGCCGACAAGCCTGAAACGATTGATCACTTGGAGGACAACATTCGATTCGTTACGCTGAAATACGGTCACAAAATTTTGGAAAAAGCCATCCAAAATTTGACCTCCAGATTAGACTACGTCCGAGCCAGCTATGGCAGCCATATGCCAGAAGTCATATATAAATTGTAATGCCAGAAGATAATCTTTCGAATTAGGCTCAACGCAAGCATTCATAAACACTACACTACGCTACAAAATTTGGCCCAATTAAGGGCTTGGACTAAATAAATAAAAAAATGTACAAAAACAACGTGCTTTCTTCTTCACTAGTAATAAGTGGCTTTTGTAAATATTGTACAATCTTCTTTAGATCATGTGTGTTGTTTGTTTGTGTATTATATTTTTAGACTTGTGTTGTATGTGTGGATGTGTGTACACATTTATAACAAGAATGTGCAAACCTGGTAGAGTCGGCAAGAAGTTATACATATTCCTAACAATATACTCAAAATGCTGACAATATAAAGATAAAAATACAACTATTCCTTAATGAGAATACAAAGTTCTTTAAATCAAGATTCAACGTCAGCTTATTAAATTTTTTATCCGCATTTCACTCCTACTGAATATATTTTGCTTCACATAGTACGACTTGTATTACATGAATTTGTGACAGATCTCAATGCTAAATAAATCAATGATTTTTTTAAAAAATGTAGATAAACTCTGTCGAATCAGCAAAATTGTTGTTAAAACAGTAGTAACTCATCTTAATTCGCATACAAATATTTAAATTAACATAAAAGATTGATTAATTTCCCCTTGTAGATTTGAATAATTTTTATTTAAATTCAACTAATTTATTGTATCAAACCTGAGTGATATTTTTAGCACGCTTATATTAGATTCACTTGTATGTTTGGATGTATGTAACTCTTGCAACTCTTGTTATATACATTGTGTAATTTTGAGGAATTTGATACTCCGCTATAGAAAAACTGTGGCGAGGACTAAAGTTGCAGTATTGCTTCTGGGATTGTTCCGGAAAAGTGAAGTGGTTTTAGCGAATTCTGAAGCCAATTTTGGGAATTCAAAAAAAAACTCTGAATCAGTTGGCTAACTAGTTTAGAACCGGTTTTACATAATCGGAGCAGATTTTTACCATGGAACATGTACCTGAACTTTTAACTATCATTTTTATAAATTTTTCTGGATTTTAGCACTTTTACGAGTTTTTTTTTTTTTAATTTTGCCGAGTTTGTGCGCTTTTTGAATAACACAGTAGCACTTTTCAACGTTTCCTGCAGATTTTTAGTGGCTCAATAGCTGATATCCACACTACAGGGGCGGTTATTAACACACTTGTAATAGCTAAACTTGTAGTCGTATGTTTGTAATTCTCGCAACCACTGTCGCGTCAGTGAAGGGTAAGGACATTGCTATTCGTACGCATATTCATAACCGTTTCCATAGCACATCAAACTAAAAGATAAAAAACAACATTTAAAACAAAAAGCTAAAAAACAAGCTTCAATTTCGAACTAAAAAGTAACAAATAATTTTCAAAATAAGATTAACACAATAGTGAACGAAAAGTACTAGTATTATTGTGGAAAATACTAGTATTTCTAGTGCGTGTAACTGCGAAAAAAAACTAAATAAATGTACAGCGTTGCTTCCGCCATTTCTTTCTTCGAAATTTGAGGTTGTATTGTAAAAAACTGGTTATACTTTTATGATTCAAAGTATTTGCTATCGCTGGCCACTACTTTTTTTCGACGAATCCCGCGTTGAAAAAACTGGTCATCTTTTGAACCAATTCACGAATCGATCCAATTTTTGACTTCTTGATAAGTCCGGAAGTGCTGGTCAGCCAAGCCATGTACCATTGTTCGAAACATGTGATAGTCCGAGGAAGCAACGTCTGGCGAATACGGCGGGTGGGATAGAACTTCCAGTATGTCTTGGCCACTTCCGCAACATGGGGTCGAGCATTGTCATGCTGTAAAATCACTTTATCATGTCTCTCGTTGTATTACGGCCGTTTATCTTTCAATGCTCAGCTCAAACACATTAATTACGTTTGATAGCGATCGCCTGTGATTATTTCAGCCGGTTTTAACAATTCATAATACACTTCGCCGAGCTGGCCCCACCAAATACTGAGCATGATCTTGGAACCATGAATATTCTGTTTGGCTGTCGACTGTCAACGTGGAAGCATATAGAGAGTGTAGCCCCACGATTTCCTACGCTTGGGATTATCGTAATAAACCCATTTTTCGTCCCCAGTCATAATGCGATGCAGAAATTCCTTCCTTCTTTGCCCTGCATGCAGCTGTTGACAAGCAAACAAACTCCGTTCAACCTCTCACGGCTTCAACTCGTACGTTACCTAATTTACTTTCTTCTGAATCATTGCCATGACCTTCAGGCTATTTGAAATGGCTTGTTGCTTCACTCCTAATGATACTGTCAATTCTTGTATTTTGGCACGAGTCTTGATCAAGTAATACCTCCAAATCTGCATCTTCCACCACCATGCCGGTCTTCGACGTCACATTCTTTCACTAATAGCGGCCTCAGCACAGATATTTGCGAGCCTTCAATGAGCCTCAGACACAGATTTCTTCATATTAAAGAAGAAAATTGACATGTTTAATCGAGAATAACTTTATGATGCAGACACAAATCGACTAATAGTTCGATAGCGTCGTGTTTACAAATACTTGAGCTTATTGTATGACATCTACGACCTATTTACTTCGACTAACACATACCGCTACAGCCATCCTTTTCAAAATGGCGGAAGCAAAGTTGTATACCTAATAGTATATTTCGTTCAGTTTTGCTTTAAGCTTGATCTTAAATTAATTTTTTAGTTTTTAGCTCGATATCGAACCGTAGTTTTTGGTGTTTTTAGTTATATTCATTCCATTTATTGTTGAATTAACGCCTGTTGAAATGCAGAAATTTCTTAAAATTTTATTATTTTTTTTAGATAAATAAAATGACAAAAACTGCATAAATGTTTCCAATTTGAATAAACTTGAATAAATATTTGTTGCAAGTTGTAAATAAATTTAAATAATTTCTTCAAGCTTATATCACATTCTGCAGTACTTAAAAAATTATTCATCTAGTGTAGGCTCGAATTGAATATGTGGTTACAGGAAAGACATGAAAGCATGACACGCTAATTTTACTGTTATCTGAATATACTGATACTCGTATCTCTGAATACTTTGAAAGCCTGTTTCAGATTTTACCTAGCTAGTTATTCTCTACTCTTATTTTGAGCATTATTTGAGATGTTGTGGTGTGAAACCGATATGTAATGGTACAAAAGTTTTTTTTTGCAGTCGCATCAAAGCTCATAAGATTTCTTTCTAGCAAAATCCAATGAGCACCTTAAGACATGTATGATAGTGTAAAATGTCCTGTGGGAAACTTACTTTTACTACGCCACATGGGCTTAACAACATGGTACTGGAGTTGGAATATAACAGCAGAAATAATAATAGCTCCCAAAACCGTTAAAGGTATAAAGTAGAAATATTTCGTTAAATACATTAGGGCCAACATCACCACTAAACCAATATATAAATTAGCCAAAGGTGTCCTCACGCCACTGGCGTTGTTAACAGCCGAACGAGCCAAGCCACAATTACCTCGATAGCCTTGGAAGAACGAATTTGCTACATTGGCCACACCAATTGCAAAAAGTTCTTGGGTTGCATCAATTGGTTTGCCTTTAGCTTGAAATAAAAAAGAAAATGATTAAATCTGAATCATTACATGTATATAATTCATTCTTATCTCACCGAAAGCTTTGCACACAGATATGTTTTCTAATAAGGCTATCATCGGCACTATTAATAGACCATAACCCAAATTATTTATCATGTCTAAGAAATTTTCACCTTGAACTGGTTCTAGGCCTAGTGTAACATTTCCCGGGCGAGCCTCTATTGAAAATGGAGGTACAGCCGGTGTAGGTAAGCCCTCAGGCACATTACCAGTTAATTGGAAGTAATGTTTTCCTTGTGACTCCAAGTACATACTGACGGCGGCGCAAACTATAACGAGCGATGCATTGCGCATAACACCCACAAACCAAAAACATTTATTTATGACTTTATGTTGCCATTTTTGCTCTTCAGCCGATTTGGGACCGATTTTGGTTCGTCCTATTGTTCGGCATATAATGAGAATAACAACACAACAACATCCCAGAATGGCATCGTTTATACGTACATTCTCTATATCACTTATCATGCTGATCCATCGTTGCATAAAAGAGGCACCTTCACTTTTAACTCCTAATATATTTTTTAATTGCGATGTTGAGACAATCAATGCCACGGCGCTGGTGAAACCAGCACTTACCGGTCCGGAAACAAAATCAACTAAAAATCCAAGACGAAATATTGCCATTAATATTTCAATAATGCCGGTGAGAAAAGCAAGCAATACAGCTCTTTGCCAAACACCGCGTGCAAATTGATAGGTTAGGAGGGATGCAATGGCTGTAGAACCCACTGTGTTATCTTTGCAAGAACCGAGTATAACGTAAACAAAACATCCCATAAAAGCGCCATAAAGCCCAAACTATATAAAAATAAAATATAATTCACATTAACAATTATGTTGTGATTGTAATTACGAGTATATGTACTTAAGTATATAGTATTGATCGAAACCTAAGCAACTTTTCGCAATTAACTAAACGGCTATTAAGACTCTTAAAAAGCTTAATTTCTTCAGAGTTATACATTTATTGAAATTACATATCTTAAAAATGATAAAAATACATAAAAGCATTAAATTAGTATTTCGTATGATAACCTTTGTTCCTAATGAGCTCCACGCACCTAAGACTACATATAACATTGAGTTCGACGTTAGCTTTAAACAAATTATTAGCTCATTTTTATTGTTAAGTCGGCGAATCCCTACAATGCGATTCAGTATAGCAAAAATATTCTCTACGGGATTCAAATCTGGCGATTAGGCTGTCCAATTAGAAAAGTTTAATATAGATTCTTCGCTAAATAGAACGGTTTTCCATTTTTCGGCAGTGTAGCGACTACAAAACGGCTGGTTGTCCCCCAGCTTTAGTGTATTCAATTATTATACCCTTCACAAAAATGTAAAGGGTGTATATAACTTTGTGATTCCGTTTGTAATTTCTACAGTTTTAATTTGCAACCCTGAAAAGTATATATATTCTGAATCAGAATTAATGGAAAAGTCGATTAAGCGATGTCCGTCTGTCCGCTGTTGAAATACCGTTTCAGAGAAAACCATTAGACTTAGAAACTTTTTTCCTTCACCATTCTTTTACTCCATCGATTCATGGGTTTGCTATTGAAATTCAGTAATATCGGTCCACGTATAGCTGAGATATATTCAAAATTCCGAAAAAATCCATTTTTTGCAATTTTGTATGAAAATTTTTGAAAACAAAAGTTGTTTGTTTTGCTTCAAACTTCACACACTTATTAAGCATGGTGGCTTAAAGACAAAACTTGTTTTCTCAGATATCGGTCCATATATACCCGAGATATAGCCCAATTCGGATTTTTAATGAAAATGTCGCATCGGCGAAGTCAAACAACTTTTTTTTGCTTAAAAGTAGTTCTGGAAATAAAATAAGGTTATATAAATATGGAAAATAAAAATTTCCGATATCGGTAAGCGAACTTAAACAACTTTGTTTTGCTTAAAAGCAGCTCTGGTAATAAAACAAAGTTATATATATATATATATATATATATATATATATATATATATATATATATATATATATATATATATATATATATATATATATATATATATATATATATATATATATATATATATATATATATATATATATATATATATATATATATATATATATATATATATATATATATATATATATATATATATATATATATATATATATATATATATATATATATATATATATATATATATATATATATATATATATATATATATATATATATATATATATATATATATATATATATATATATATATATATATATATATATATATATATATATATATATATATATATATATATATATATATATATATATATATATATATATATATATATATATATATATATGGAAAATGAAAATGCCCGATATCGGTCCATATACACCCGAGATATAGCCTAAACCGGGGGTTTCAAGAAAATGCCGCGTAAGCGAACTTAAACAACGCATTAACCATTCATACGTATGGTTAATGCATTTATCTGCAACACATGTTTGTAGAATAAGTTATTGTTGGCTTTACAATATTTACTTTATTTTTATTTTAATTTTTTTGGTATGTGTGATATTGTTAAAAATGTTACAAAAAACAAATATTTATTTTTTATTGAAAAAAGAGGCATCATAAAAATAAGCATTCAAAAGCAAAAGCGTTGATATAAGAATTTAGATAAACAAATGCATGTACTCGTATCTATGTGTTTTAATTGGCTAATTCACAAAACCCCTTGTATCCGTGTATGTTTATAAACCTATATTCTCTTATTTTGCATGTTTTTGAAAAGTTGTATTAGTAATCGTGTTATCAACGTCATGTGAATTCCACATCACATTGAGAAGAATAAAATAAATACAAGCCATTTTCATTGTTGATATCACACATTTCTATCTCTATTTTATTATTCATTTTAATATTTGAAAACCTTCTGAATACTGATTTTCTTCTTCTTATTTGCTTTTTGAAGTTTAAAATACAAATAAATTGATACAATAAGACACTGCGTGTTCACAAGCATATAAACAGAAAGTGTATTGTATACAAGATACACTCTACAAGATTTTGTGAACTGGCTAAATGCGTCTGAGTTGTATGTATTTGTATTTTTACAGGGGGCTAATTCTGTCATTCGTGATCGAAATTGCTATCGAGTAGAAAATTTCTAATGATGTGACTCGTTACGTAAGGAGTCGAGTTATTACTTCAGTGTTGCAAAATACTGACAAAATCTGTTTTATAACACTGCCGAAAATTGTATATATTTGCATACTTTGTATACATGTTGTACATTAAAGATAAATAAACACACATACGTTCACAATAACAGTTCATTTCAATCATTCATGTATGCGTGTTTGTACATTTAAAAGTAAGTAAATAGAAATAACAATTCAATAAATATGTATGTAAAAAACAACTATTTAACTATGTATAAGCATATATATGTATATATGAATTTCGAAAAAAAAAAAACAAAAATAAATTCTTGAATATAATAACATGTGACTTCAAATATAAGTTTTTGTGTTCTTGGCAATACTCATCTTTATTTACCTGTATATACACGTCATATACATCATATGAATTGAAGAAAGCCTTAAGAACTAAAAATTCTCAATTTAATTTAACTACTATTGCTATTCAAAACAAATTTTTAATTTACATTTCTTTTGTGTTTTTCTGTGTGGCTGGTTTTCGATAGTACTTTTGCTTATGAGTAAAAAGTTGCACGGTTGCATTCGAATAGTTACTCGCTATCGAATACCATCATTAGAAATTTCGAAACCTTTTACTCGATATCGAGTGAGATAATCCTAAAAGTGTAAAAACTCGCACATTCGAGTAAAAACTCGCTCGTAAGCGAATGACAGAACTAGCCCCCAGATATATATAGATAGACCAGTGCGAAAATGCACTAGACACTTTCTCAACTTCTACTAGTTGTAATCTAATTTATTTGTCAAAGCATGGATTCAAAATATATATTGAATATATTAGAAAATATGTTTAGTTATATATAACTATAGACGTTATGTTTGTATTTATGTATTATATATTTATTACTTTATTATTTAATATTTATCTTTCAACATTAGTATGATTGATTGTGACAATAAAATTTTAAATTTTACAATAATGTGGGTGGGTATGATCATATACGGTTAGATATGACAGAATATTTTAAATATTTACAATATTGATGTTGGTCATGAAACAATTACTATAACTTTAATTAAATGTCTGCTTTGTTTTATAAATAAGTTTTAGAACCATATTATGTGTCGTCGTCGATACAATTGAACAATAGTAATTTGCCTTTAAAATATCGTCATCTCCACTATATTGCGTCTTCTACGACAATATTATTTACACAGTGCAACACATTTATTTTGACTTCAGTTTCTGAAAATACTAATCGAAAATAGCAACAATCTTCATCTGGGGTTTTCTGGCTTAGCTTAGAACAAGATCACTAATATTTTTCCTAAAACTTAACTTCGTGCTAACTACTTCGTGAATTGTAAGCTTTTTTTTCTTATTTATGAGAATGAATGGCTTTGTTACAAATTGTTTTTAAAATGTGTTTTTTTTAGTAATACTCGTAATTCTTAACCAAACAAAATTGAGTTAAAATTAAAGATATTCAGATGCCCATCCGAAAACTGAAAGGTGATTATGTAATTTTGTTATTTTATGTGAAAATATTAAAAATTAAATGTATACGAGTACATACATTTGTAACTAGCAGGCCTGTTCTAAAAATCACGTGATTTCAAAGCACATGCCGTTTCAAAAGCACAAATGTGATTTGTGCCTGTTCTGCAAATCACAATTTTTTGTGATTTTCGATGTGATTTATACTCTTCGGAAGCACAAAAAACTGCTGTTTCGATGTGATTTATACTCTTCTGAAGCACGAAGACTGCTGTTTCGATGCGATTTATACTCTTCTGCAGCACAAAGACTGCTGTTTTTCGCTTCAATTTACTGATATTTTGACTTTCAGGTTGAATTTTTTTATTCGCGGTATTATTTGAAAAAAAAAGGTTAATTTCTTCTAATAAATATAAAAAGCGAAGTAAAATAAACCAAATCACAAAATAATACAGCAAATTTTGCAACAAAACGAGCGTATCTAGTTTTTTCTTAATTTAATGAATTAATTCATATAAAATAAATAATTTTACTTAAATAATCAATAGAAAACACATTAAATTATTTATTAATGTAATAAATTATGTAATTTACAATAAAGTACGTGCGAAAATTACGATGTGATTTCAAATTGAATGCAAGTTAGCTTACCGGTTTCAAATCACAAAAATCAAAAATATTTCACTTAACAAATCACTTTCACAAAAAGTGATTTGCAGAACAGCCCTGTAGGTTGTAACTGCGAGCAGGTATTTCAAGTAGCCGGTTTAGATATGAAAATAAATCTGAATGAAATAAATTTGATTACTAAATCAATAATAAAAAAACAAAAAAAGGATATTTCAAGCTTGAAGATTTGCAAGTGTTGATCAATCAGCGGCTTATGCTTAACTTTAATTAATTAAAAACAATGACCCTTACTTAATAAGAATTTGTACATAGGTGCACAGCCTTGATTCCGCCGTTTTTTCCGAAATTCGAGGCCTTATTGTAAAAAACTAGTTTTACATTTATTACGGTAATCTTTTGAAGCGATCCACAAATCCTATTTTGAATTTCTTCATAAGACCGGAAGTGCTGGTTAGCCAGGCCATGTGTCACTGATCGAAACCAGTGATAGTCCAAGAGAGAAATGTCTGGACAATACGGCTGGTGGGGTAGGACTACCCATTGCAACGTTTCGCAACGTGGGGTATTGTAAAAAACTGGTTGAACATTTATTATGGTAATCTTTTGAAGCGATCCACGAATCGATTCTATTTTTTATTTCTTATTAAGACCGGAAGTGCTGGTAAGGTCGTGTGTCACTGATCGAAACAAGTGAGAGTCCGAGGGAACAATGCGTGGTCAATACGGTGGGTGTGGTAGGACTTCTCATTGCAACGTTTTGCAAAATAGGGTCGAGTATTATGATCCTGTAAAATCACTTTATCATGTCTCTCGTTGTATTGCGACCGTATGTCTTTCAATGGCCGGCTCAAGCGCATTAATTGCGTTCGATAACGATCGCCAACGATTGTTCCAGTCTGTTTTAATCACTACGCTCCCACCACTCCCCACTGATCTTGGAACCGTAAATATTCGAGTTGGTCGTTGACGTGGAAGAATAACCGGGATATCCGTATGGATTTCAGTACTTGGGATTATCGTAGTGAACCCATTTTTCTTCCTCATTCACAATACGATGCAGAAATCCTTTCCGTCTTTGCCTTGCAAGCAGCAGCTCAACATCTATCGTTTTCAACTTATACGGCACCCAATTTCCTTGTTCCGGAATCATTGCCATGACTTTCAGGCTTTTTGGAATGGCTTGTTGCGTCACTTCCAATGATACTGTCTACTCTGATTTCGTTTGACACGTGTCTTGATCAAGTAATGACTCCAATTCTTCAAACCTTCTCTTTTCCACCGCTATGCTGGCCTTCGACGTCAAAATCGTTCTTGAAGCGTTTCAACCACTCTCGGCCTCACCGTAGGTAATTGAGAGCAATCGATGAGTCTCTGCCACATATTTCTCTATATTAAAGAAGAAAATTAAAACCTCCTGCAAATAATGAGAATTTGGCGAATAAACTGACATGTTTAATCGCGAATAACTTTATGACGGAGACATAAAACGATGGCGTTATGTTAACAAATGCCTGAGCTTATTGTATGACATCTACGCCCCCCGGGGAACAGGTTTTGCCTTGACGTATTCCAAACCAGGGCACTCTATTTTTCGAGTAAAGAGGGGAAGGAGTCCCTCGTTGGTTGTAACAATTAAAACTCTTAGGAAGCCTTATGTTGTGTTGGCTTCCGAAATCCTTACCAAGAGTATAAATTGGCAGAACGGGGATCAGCATTGCTCCTTGGTGGTTCTGCTTGCAGTACAACGCGGGCTGATCATGCCTATCTTGGCTGAAACTTTCTGGCTGTGGTTGAAACCTACAACGCAGAAAGGGGTGTTAGTATCTTTGATAATTGCTTGGCGTGGCTTTTTTCGGGGACTAACAAACTCCCGAGGGTCTGTTGCCTTTACAACAGATACCTGGACTGTGAGGAACCAATGGTGATACTTGTCGGGTGAGTTGGTTTAAGGGCTGATGCTGCTAGTGGGCTTCGGCCTACCAACTCATTAAGTCTTGTCTTCCATTGATTGCTGGGAAATTGCATACAGGAGGGATTAGAAGGCCCGAACTCCTCAATAAGAAGTTGCTCATATGGCTACAAACATATGGCAAAAATTGCTACCTGTGTGAGCCTAGCAAGCCACACGGGGGCGCTGGTGAGTCGTGAATAGTTCAGTCCGTGGAACTGGTTCATCATCAGATAAGGCCGTAAGGCAGATGCTGATGTAAATCTTTTTCACAACTGACCAATTTTTAAACACGATTTGCCCCTCTTCCATTACAAAATGTAACTAGTTCAAAAACTAAATGCTGGAAAAATATATAGTTACTTTAGCGTATATCACATATTTACTTTAGCCGGATCCTGTATTCATACCTTTTTTATGAACAAATGACTTACACAGTCTCTTTAAAACAATAACCATGTACGAAAAAATCACAGCTGAACCCGATCCTAGGATACCGAGCGTTAACGTTACATTTTTAAGATTTGTTTGTTAATTTTTACCATATAAGCACACATATGTATAACAATATGAAGATATAATACCTTATTAAAAAATATAACTCATGTGTATTAAGCTCTTATTGCACAGATTTATATACAAAATTTGTTCAATCATGAACTATTTTTTACAAATAAGACCGATAATCTCTAATTAAATTTTGGATTTCTAATAAATTTAAAATTTTTTTAATCTATTTCTCAGCTAACACTTATGCTACAGCTATAAACCAACCTGTGTGGGAAGACCAGCAACACTCGAATAAGCCAAGCCCTGTGGTATAACGGTAAGTCCTACTGTTATTCCCGCTATCAAATCACCAAGAGCATCAGCGGTATTATATTTTGGTAACCAGGTCAAAATGGGTAAGCGTTTGTAGAGATTTTTTTTGCGAAAAGTTTTTTTTACAAACGACTTAAATATATTTTCATTTTCGTGCGACTCAGCCTCGATTTGTTCGCGGCTGCGAGATTTTAATGTTTGATGATCGGTTATTAATATAAATTCAGTAGAACCGTTGAAATGAGAATCGAAATTCGTATGGATTTCATTAGTTTTTTGAAAACTTGTTTGGTTTTCTAAAGAACACATAATTTTATTTTTACGTTTTTTATTTTTGTTATTTTTTTTTATTTCATAAGCGCAAGTGATTTAGTGATCATTACGTCTTCAGTCTTTCAAATTCAACTGCTGTTTTAAAGAAGAAAAAACTGATTATTAATATTTGTTCCAGTTAACTGAAACGACGATCTTATTTTGTCTAGATCAGTTGTCTACTACTGTTTCACCTTCATATTTTGCGTATTAGCTTAAGATTAGATATACATATATGGTTGCTGTGATTGTTACGTGATTAGTATGCTTGAAAATAATTTTAAAGATAAATACACGTGAGATTTTGATTAAGTCACTTTTTATTTAAAAGACTTATTTATAAAGAATATTTAATATTTATTAAGCTCTTATTGCGGAGATTTCTAAACAAAGTTTGTTCAATAAAAGCTTAACATATTTCATGTTTTATATATATATATACAGTGGTGGACATGTAATTAAAACATAAATGTGTTCTTTCATTGTTTCAGTATTTTATATGATCTATTATTATTTCAACGGAATTTTTCCACTTCAAAGATAAGTTTGATATGTTTTGCTCTTGTTCTTTTCTTTCCATTCATTATTTGTTCAATTTTCTTTAAAAAGTAAGCCATTATTTAGTGAAAGGGACGTTTTTCAAGTGGACACATAATTAAAACATTTTCAGTTCTGCTATTTAAATTTGCGATTTAAGTTGCGAAAATTTTTTGGCAAGTATGTTTTAAATGATTTTACCAATATTAGCCACTAGGTAAGGAAGAAAGACCAAGGTGCTCCGAAGAAGAAAGGAAGATAATCATTAGATTAATGAGGCTCCGAGAGGATATTGAATGCATTTTCTCACTTACTTATCTGCTCTAGAGGAAAAATGTATAATGCAATGAACCATTTTGATAAATTTGGGAACTCGAATAATGTACCCAGAGCCTCCAAATCACATAAAACCACAGCCAATGACAAGAGAATAGTCGTAAGTGCCTTTAAAGCTGACCAAACTAAAAGCTCTAAACAGCTAAAAGTTGAATTATAGTCATAATATGGCATCCATATATCATCTATAACTATTCGACGGAGGTGTAATGAAAGTGCCTTACGTGGATGCAAGGCACAGAAAAATCTTTGGTCTCAAAAAAAAAAATTTTAAATCCAGACTGGATTTTGTCAAGAAAACGGTAAGAACCCAATTAGTTTTTCAAAAATTAGTTTATGGAGTGACGAAACCAAGTTTTTCCAATAAGGATCAGATGGAAAACGCCATGAATGGCGTCTAGTTAACCAACAACAAAATCTCAGATCCATCAAAACAATAAATAAATTTACTATCAAAAAGGTTTTAATTATGTGGCCATCACTGTATATATATTTCTTTGCACGCAATTTGGATTTCATCCTAATCGGTTCCGCCGTTTAGCCCATAAAGCATAACAAACGCACAAAGTTACTTCGGCAGTTGGTCGGCGCTTGGCAAAGCGGACAGACTTGCAGTTTGGAGTGAGAACTGCGCACTCACGTTGATTAGGTTTTATTTATCTTTTTGATTCCTAAAATTATTGCTTTGATAGATTTATGTGAAAGTAATAAAAAATACTTCATGAGTTTGCGCGATTTACCGTCTCTTGGTTTTACTCTAAGCACTTTAATAGAATTTTATATAACCTATATCCGCCAGGAAGTTTCATTCTACATTTTGTTGAAAAAATTTAATACAATATATTTAGATTTTGTGGGAGCAAAATATTACAAATTCTCTCCGTACTTAAAAAAAGTGAACAAAAATGTGTTGTAAGTATTTTTTACGTTTACACTTGTGGGATAAGTATAATGAAAGTATTATTATAACTCTAATAAAAATACTGATGTTTACAATTCTACAACATTTACATAAACAACATTCAATATTCTTAAACTGCGATTAGTTGAGCTTCTAAATGTTTTACCACCCATGCAAATACAAAAAAAAAACCCAGAGTTTTCTGAAATGGTTCAGAAAAGGAAGTTTTACCGACTGCTTGTCAATTTTTGCATTTCGATTTCTCTCCTACTAAATACATTATGTTTTTACACGATAAGATTTCCTTCATTCTACACACATTTTTGACAGAAATAAATACTTGTATTGCCATATGAAGGTGCCTTTACAAACATATAAACTTTTTCTCTTTATAATATTAAGTATAGAATATAGAGAAGTATGAAGTTTTTTTAAAAAGTTAAGATTTTACGATAAATTGTCATTTTGACGATTTCCATGCTCATATTTAGCAAAATGACGATTTGACGATTGTTTTTAGGGGAGTCAGAAAGTATATCTATTGTATATAAGAAAATGCAACTCGACAAGAATTTTGTTTGCGCAAAACAATTTGCTTATTACAAATGTACGAGTAATTGGCAACAAAAATAAGTAGTGTTTTGTTTTCCTCTACTCTATGCACACATGGTTTTATTATCTTGTATATTTTTTATACATGTTCATTATTAAGTTATTTTGTCGTTCATCCTATGAACACCTGTTTTGTCCGTGTTTTCTTTATGACTTCTTTATTAATTTCAATGTCATTCCCTACTTTGCTTCGTGGGAAGTGTTGAAATAATTTTTGCTATCCTGAGCAGTGTCGAAGGTATTTACACTGGGGGTTTACTTCTATTGCGATGCGAAAGTAAGTTCGATGCGAAAGGTAAATGTGGTAAGAATATAATTTGGCACCCTGTGCCGTTTGGGGAAACTTTTTCGTGAAATAGTTTGCAAATGAAACAACACTGGTACCACAAAGTAAACAACAGCGAAGAGTGATAAAATAAAATAAGCGAAAGGGAAAAAATAAATGCGAAAGAGAAATACGAAAAAGCAATACAGAGTACCAATTCTTCGATTACGAACCATTTGTCTTTCGCATCGCAATAGAGAGTAACCCCCCTTGACACTAAACAGTTTTAACTGATTTCATAATAATAAAACACTTTTTTTTGGTTTTCCGCATTGTTCTTGATAGGAGCAATTCAAAGGTTCAGAAACACTACTCCCTCTTTTGTCCTCTTCATAATCTATTTTCCTCGTTTCAGTACAATGCAGTGTATATGTAGGGGTCATCCCCTGAGTACTGGTCCAAGATAATAAAAAATATTGTATTAAGTGATATTAAGAGCTGTTTAAAAATGTAAGACACAATAACGTAACTTGTGCAAATTTAAAATTTTGAAGTTATACTATATAATATTCTGATAATATTGTCAATAAAAAACGTAATTCTCCTTCAAAAATTTCCTCATCTCTTATCAGAAGATATTACTCCAAATGTGGAGAATTAAGTTTTTTAGACATTGAAATAATTTTTATTAACTAAGAAACAAGTTTTGGCAGTTTTTGAAAAATAAAAATATGTGAACTGAAATGCGAGCGTTTCCAATATATTTAATTTTATTCCAAAATATAGTAGGACATTGCAGAACGACAGGCTCTCCTGCAACGAGGACATAATATTTAGCAAATTTAGCTAAAATAAAACAAAAATATATAACTCTTTAGAGAATGAAACACTTGAAAGCATTTTTTGTTATATAGACTAATTACCATTAAGTCCTTTGAGACTCTTTGATGTTGCTACTAAATCTAATATGTTGTCATTATTCTGATATTTATTTCTAAAATTTTCGGAAAATCCAATGCATCAAAATGTATTGGTTTTTTAACACCATGTAACTATACATACATATTAAAAGGCCGCACAGAATGTTCTAAAGAACACTGCTCATTATTGTGCAGTAGTTCCAAGCACTGTATTTCAAAACAATTCTTAAAACAAAACAAACAAGCTATAGAACATTTACAAACAAACACTTCATAGTTTGGAAACGCCTTCATGACAGTGCTCGACTGTACTTGAATTCTGTTTCACAGCAAAATCTAAAACAAAACATCACAATAAAGCAAATAAACGATGAGTCACAGCAAGCACATTGGCATTTGAGCATACTGCGTCTTAAATATTTGTGCCTAATACAAAGACAAAAACCATGAACAACAACAACACTCACGCATGAGCATACTGTACATACAGCACTTGTGCACTAATGCAAAGACAAAAACCATACAATAAATTTTATAAACAAAACTGAAGTAGAATATTGCTTCAATGCTTGAAGTTCTACTTCAATTTTGTTTTATTTCATTTGGTTCTACTTGTTTTTGGCTCTGATTGTTCTAAATGTTTATAAGACAGTAATCGTTTATGTGTTTAGAACATTTTGGCACTGAAGTGTTTATTTTCAAATGTGAAAGAAGACGATGTGCTTATTGTGCTTGAGCAGCCATATAATACGTATGTATGTAAGAGCAAATTTTCACGATGATTTAAAACCATGTCTTTTCTTTTGTACTGAAAAATTTTTAAATGAAAAAAAAAGCCATGTTTTTCAAGTTTTTTTTCTCTAATCATCGTAAAGATGTAAAATGATTTTGGCAGGAGCTTTAAAAGAATATTATAAAAAAAGGCATGGCTTTAAATCACCGTATAAATCAGCCTTAAGTCTAATTAATTAAAAACTAAAGTCTTTAGAGAATTTATATATTTTTGTGAATGTAAAAGTTTGAGACCATAAGCTTGCATGAAAAATCTGTTATATTTTTAAATAAAAATTTAAAATATACTAAAAACTTGGTAGTTTTATAAGACGATATTTAAAACTAAAATGACGATATTTTCGAAAAATTATCGGGAAATTGACGATTTCTTCCATATTTTTTCTGGCAGCCCTGGTCATAACGAAAAACAACTCGAATATTTGATTAATAAAAACTCTCTTTTGCACGGAAGGAAACACCTTCACGTGCGCGTCTCCGCTTAAGATAACATATTTTGTACACAAAATATTTATAAAATGGATTTAAAAATACAGATGCGCTTGTTTGAATGGGCGACAGCAAATACTTGACACGGTGCTTCAAAAATATACATTTGTATGCATATAGAAAAAGCTGTAAATTTGAGTACTTTAGAAGCATCTGAATCAATATCTTCTGCTATTTTTTACATTTTTTTTTTAAAGAAAATAAATATTGAAGTTCAGTGGTCTACGACTGTTATATTTTAATATTGCTAAATTTATATTTACCGCTCACATGTTTGACGTTCTAGAAATAAGAAAGCTTTTCTTTCAATGCCCTCTTTTCAATCAAATATTTTTAAGAGTAAACGCTTGATCACGTTGCTCATGTGCATAATAAATGTACATAGCCACACACACACACACACATATGTCCACAAAAAGTTAGAGAAACTAAAATAAAACATGCGCCAACTTTCGTCACCTTTTTTAATTAATTTGTTACTTTTATATTTGGTTAATTCATTGTCAAGTGTATATTATAAAATTTATTTAAATTTAATGCAAACAAATTTTGGTTTAGTACAGGTTATTTATGAAAAAATGTTTATTCTTTTATTTATGTATGTACATATATGTATATGTAGTTTGGCTTCATAGCCAAAAACATTGCCAATACTGCATCTGACAAAAAAGAACTAAAAACTTTAGCAACCAGTTTTTCGAAAACCCACAAATATAATAATAAAGCTTTGTTCAGATGGTTGACAGTTCTTTCTAGCAGATTAACAATATTGTCAGAAAAAGTATATCCGATCATTGTCAGATACCTATCTGGCAATAATATTGTCAGACACGCAATAAAGGTGCGAACACTTACTACTGCCATTGCCAGATTGTATTAAGACGATGTTAGCTTATATCATATTGAAAAATTTGAATTCTTGATCCTATTTGCTTTGACCTTTATTTAATTCAATATTTGAAATAAATTCCTTCAGCTCAAGGTCCTTTTTTCCTGAATAAGTCTTCTAAAGGAAGACGAAATATTGAAAAATACAAAAAGGACCTTGAGCTGAAGGAATGTATTGCAAATATTGACTTATATCATATTATTGAAATTTTGCCAAATTCCTTAAATTTCTGCTCTTTTTTATAAAAAAATATTTTATACCAATCAAAAAATTCTTAACAGCTTGCTTTCTATGTCTCTCAGGTGTCTATATGTTGACATTTCAATTTCCAAAGTCTACTAATGATTAGGGTGGCTCCTATGAAATTTGTTTTAAAGGCAACAGACCCTCGAGAAGTTGTTAGTCTGCGAAAAAAGACACGCACTAAACAATTACCAGGGATACATATTCCCCCTTCCTGCATTTTAGGTTTAAACCACAGGCAGAACGTTCCAGCCAAAATAGGCCGGATTGAACTGCAAGCAGAACCACCCGGGGACATGCTGATCCCCGTTCTGCCAATTTATACCCTCGGTAAGGGTTTCGGAATCCAACACAACATAAGTCATGCGGCTTTCTAGAGTTTTATTTGCTACAACAAACGAGGGATTTCCCTCTTTACCCGAAAAACAGAATACCCTGGTTTGGCATACGCTAAGGCAGAACCTGTTCCCCGGGGAGAAGAAGACCGGGCAACTAACAAAATGCATATGTGATTCAATATGAGATGAATATAGACAGAGAATAATTTAATGCATATGCGGCCATCTGTTCTTGATGCGTCATGACCCGAGTTCAAATCCCAGTGGGTGCTGATGAGTAGTGTAGGGACTACGAAACAGCTAGTTGTCGCCCAGATAAAGGTTTGATTATTATTTTTCTTGTCTTCTACAATCAAAAATTATTGATCATAGTAAATTTGTATTGTAAAAATCGTTCTTAAGAAACTTAAGACAGGAAAAACTTGAACTAAAAATAATAAAATATTAAAAATATTCTATGTTTATTAAACTCTCATTTGGCAAATTTTATGTACACACAAAGGAAAAGTAGTTTTATTGTAGTCTATTATTGATTTAATTATAGTTTTTTCTCGCCATAAATATGCCATCGGCTTAAATTTCAGTAACCCTATTGTTGCCGCCAATCAATTTTTAAATGTGTTTGCATTCAATATTAGTAATTTATGAATTTTGTTAAGAACCCAAATTCATTCTCTATAAATTTTTGGCTTTTCAGGAAAAAGCGGTCATGAATAATTCCAATAAAATACATTTTAATTGTAACTCAGTTCACTTCAGTTCATTCAAAAAATTTTTTTCGTGTTCAATAATGAAATTCGTTGAATCAATTAATAAATTATTTAAATGCGGACCTGTAAAGGAATTCGTGGATTCAAACAAAAGTTTAGTAAAAATAATTATTGATCGAAAACAACTATATTTTTTTTAACAACATCAAAACACGATATCCAATGTTATTGGGTCATGCATACGAATTATTTTTTCAGACAAAAATTTTGTTGATTTTATTTTTACTACAATTTTTTCTGCGTTGTGAATAATACCCTGAAAAATTTTCTTGCCGAAAAAATTTTCCTTATCGTGAATAATATTTTACCTTGAAATATTTTCACATTTCCCTTTTTGTATTCAAACGCGAGAATAAAGTTAGCGAGGGTAAAGAGACGAAGGGAAGGAATGTCATCAACTTCCGCAAAGTAAAATCCTTAAATGTGGAAATAACTAGAGCAAGTAACTTTGAGCTTTTAGAAAACGATTTTATATTAATATACAGTATCGCTTAAAGACGAACCCACCAATCCGGATTGGCTAGTCGAAAACTACTCAGAGTCCTAATATACCTAATTCTGCTTAACCTGCGAATATGAATAATAAACTTTACTGCCTGACGAGACTCAACATCTCATATTAATTACTGCTATAGTAGTAATAATGCTGCTCATTACGATGTAAAAGTACGGTAAGTACAGATTTTTTTTAAATCAAGTACGAACTACTTGATACGGATTATACAAACACAAATGACTTTTTTTTTAGCCCTACTTAATCCCGAATCCGTACTTGAAATAAACCACAAATGAGATTGATTTGATGAAGACATCACAGTACTGATTTTCTGGAACAATCCCGCTGTCGGTTTGATTTAAGTACACTTCTGTGCTAATCCTACTTAAATTATTGAGTAAGACTCGCACTAAAAGCAAGTAAAAAATACTTAAATTTAGTACGAGCTTTTTCTTTCTTAGAGGCGCTAACCTCTAAGCATCCGTAAACTCACTCCTTAAGTAAACTTCATCTACTTGATAATTAACTGCTGCCATAATATTTTCAGAAAATTCAAGAGGACAATTTTTCGTCAGCTAAAGAGAAACGTTCTGTTAATACCATTTGGATTTTCCAAAAAATTAATGAATTTATTCTAGTCGTATTTTAGAGTTTGTTATACCATTCACTGTTAAAAAATGATTATTTATCCAGAAAGTGAGTTTTAAGCAGCAAAACATCTAAAATTAAGAAAGACTATTTATATTATTATTGTATTTTTTTTTTCTGTAGAACATACATACATAACGGGTGTTTTTTATAGCGGTATATAACTTTGAGTCGGCAAGTTTTTTTTACTGGCGCCAATTTTGTCAGCTGTTAAGTGATTTGTGTTTAGTTTGGCTTGGCATTTCAACAAAAATAGACTCACGCCTGAACAACGCTTCTAAATTATGCGAATTTATTTTGAAAATCGTAGCCGATGATCGAGGCTTTCATAAGCGAATTTTGTTTAGCGATGAAGGGGTGCTGTAAATTGTATTCCAAGTAATCATTAAAATAATTTGAAATATTGTTTTCGGTTTTAAATTAAAAAGCAGCTCGTGTTTTGTGTTTCCCAGCTGTCTATATGCCAACATTACATTTTGGAAATTTTTTAAAGATATTCTCTAACATTCAACTTTATATCCCAACAATCAAAATAAATTATTGAGAATTTAAAAAGAAAAATGTTTTAATAATACCTGTCAAAACACAAACTTTTGTTTTATATATACATACGCGTCTCTACATCTCTTTACACCTTTCAAACAAACAAATCGAAGCAACCAACGGTTGTTCATTTGTTTGAAATGTGTAAAGAAAGGAAGAGACGTGTATAAACGAAAAAAGTTTGGTTTTTTGTGTTTTGTCAAGTATTATCAAAAAATTTTTCATTTCAAATTCTCAATAATTTATTTAGATTATTGGGATATAAAATCGAATGTTTGAAAACATCTTTCAAAAATTTCTAAAGTCTAGTGATGATAAGATTATATCCTGTGAAATGCCGACAGCTGGGAAACATAAAAACAAGCTGTTTTTTTATTGGTATCAATATTAGAAGCTGATATAGCGGATAAAACTCAACTGTTTTAAATTTAAACTATTTTGGAATAAAAATTGAATTTTAATATAAGTCACTAAGTTTTGAATTTAAACCATGACTTTTTACTGTTTATATTGAAATACCGTTGCACTAGAAAAACTTTATGGATTAGTGAAATCATTCTCCAAAAATGATGCTGGTCAGAACATTACAGTTAATAGTGACCATAACTACAGACTTTTTCATTCTTCAATTGTGCCGAAGCTGTGGTTTCAACAAGACGGCGCAACATGGCATACAGCTCGTGCCATAATTGATTTAAGACCCGTGAGTTGGCCTCCAAGGTCGTACCATATAACGCCGCTAGACTATTTTCTGTGAAATCGCTAGTCTATCGCTGATAGGCCTGAAATGAACAGCCACTTGGAAGACAAAATTCACCGTGTTATTGCCGATATACAACCATAAATGTTGAAAAGAGTCATCGCAAATTTATATGCCAGAAGCTATTTAAATTATCATACCACAAGATTATATTTCGTATAAATCAAATTTCATGTCAATTTTAAAAATTCATCTTTGTTTTGTTCGATTTTAAAGTTATATACCTCTATAAAAACACCCTGAATTTTGCTGTCATCAAAATACTTGTTGGGCTTATGATCTTATTGACATTAAAAATTTTATTGATTTGTCACCAGCAATATTATTAACATAAAATCATCAATTTACGCAACAGTTGTTAAAAGATCTCTAAATGGAAATGTATACTTTTTTTCTTTGTATTAAACATCATTTGCAGCATTCCAAATTGATTTTGATTGGTATAAATAAAAAAATAATCATAAACCGCTTAAAACAGGAAAGTTATGAGTACTGTTTCGATGACCTTGTTGTTTTTCCTCAACTATATTATCACTGGCACATAAATACCGAAACCTCTGCAGATCGTTTTTACAGAAATGGGTCTTTACTGACAAAATATTGTTTTAGCTCCAGATAATTATCTTTTTGTACGTATTTTATTTAGCCCATCCGCCAACTTTTTTTCTAGATATTTTGTTTTAACTGCCAAGGTGCATGGACGTCTACTAGGTGGCAGCACTACGACATGTGACAAGTTTTTGCTACTGGTTATATCGTCAAATGCATTGTTTGTGGTTTTGAAAGTGAATTTACTGGTGAAATAAAAAGCATTCATAATTGTGAAAAAGTTTATAACTATGAAAAAAGTTATCAGCACAAGCATTTAGCCTGTTTTTGTTGTATTGTTGTAATTTAGCTCTATCGTTGGTCTATCTTATCTTGCATATCCACTTCTTAAGGGATGTGTTTATTTGTGACTATAAGGAACTCCGTCTTTTCCGTGGCTAGCTTGAGGCTGTGAGCATCCAACCATGCTTTCGTTCTAAGCATGACCTCGTTCAGCTTGCTCTGCGCATCGTCCATATTTCGAGCCACAATGACCAACCATTTAGGTATCGCTTGGCATCTCGGTACGGAGAATATCCTAGGATCAAGCCCTGGACTACTCCTGCAGTTATCTACCTCTCATAGGTTTGCCCAGCATTTACGTATGTGAGCACGCTGTCCCTCAGATAACTGCGGACCATCCTCATGATGTATGCAGGTGCTCTAAATCGTACCTCTAGAACATCTATCATATCATTCCATGTTGCGCTTTTAAAGGCCTTCCTATTATCTAAAGTTGCCAGTAGGATGATGCGTCTAGAAAAATGATTTCCCGCTTGCGCGTTACGAATTCCCTCTATAACTTCCTCGATAGCATCTATCGTTGATCTTCCAGACCTAAAACCATGTTGCCTTGATGATAATCCCCCAACCCTTTTCAACGCTGCTTGTATCCCAGGTTTCAGCAGCATTTCATGGAGTTTTTTTTTTTTTTTTTGCCGTGTCCAGCATACGTAGGGGCCTATACGCCAACGGAGATTCTGGCTCATCTTTTCCTTTACTTATTTATACAAGTCGTTGCCTTTTCCAGACTTCCGGAAAAACATTTTTCTGAACTCAACGATTGTACATTTCCAGTCATAGCAATGATCTTAAGAACTTCTGCTGGGACATCATCTGGGCCATGTGCTTTTCTATTCTTAAGAGACCTCGCTGCAGTTTGTAACTCCATTATACTGAAGAATGGTGCGCACCACTAGCTCCCCCGTAAGAAAAAGGGTGCTAACAATATTTTCCATAGTGGCCTGCCCCAAGTTTGGTGTTGGCGTTTGAGCTCCAAGTTTCTGTAAAACCAGCTTATATCCAAGCCCCTTGTTGAGGACTGATCTTAACTCTTCCCATTTAAGTTTTTTGCTCCTGAGTATAGCACTCTTCAAGTTCTTCTTAGGTATTTTATATTCTTCAGCCTCTGTAATTGCATCATGTGTTCGTCTGGCTCTGTTATATTTCCTTCTGCATCTAAGGCACGCCCGCCTGAGCTCAGAAATTTTATTAGTCCAGCAGTATGCCGCTTCTTTCCGATGTTTTCTACTAATAGTAGGCATCGATTCATTGCAGGCTTCTTTAATGAGTTTCATCGTTTTACGTACCCCATTCCTAGCGTTTGTCGTGTGTCCGTCTACTTCATGGCACTGCGTGATACGGTTTAATAAAGCTCTTCTGTCGAGCTTTGTAATGTTCCACTTTCGTATGGATACTGCAGCAGTGTGTTGGTTATATGTATTGCTGTCCTCCATACTACACATGATGTATTGATGGTCGCTTCTTGTGTAATCTTCCAGAACCATCCAATCCAACACCCTGCTAGCGGTGCTCTCTGCGATAGTTCCCTCACACCCTGGTCTTCTGAAAGTGGCGATGCTTCCTGTGTTCATGACAACTAGCTGCCATGCCCAATACCATCCTGTCTCGGAAATTTTTTACCCGTGAACCCCATTCATATGCATGGGAATTTAAATCTCCTGCTATCAAGAGAGATCCTCCAATCTCCATACCCTTATCCACGATGTTGTACAATTTTTCCTTAAATGCTTCGTTTTGAGCCAAACGAAACCAGTTCCACAGCCCTTATCCTTAATGCTTAAGGTTCTACATGTCGGAACCCATATCGCGGCTGTTTTGCTGATGTCCTCGATCCAAATGCCATGCTTCGTCTTCGCATATTGTTCGCTGATAACTACTATAACAGCGTTTTTCTGCAGTAGTAATTGATCCAAAAGTGCAACAACCATCTTGATTCTATGCATATTGGCTTCTATGCCGTTGCCATACACCTCTTTGAGCCTGCTATGTATTCTACCTGTCTGTGTCCACCCTTAGAACGGAGACGATAGAGTAATAAATAATAATATTAACCTTATGATCATAATATATAATATTGTTAGTCTTAGTCTTCATGATAGTCACGTTGTATATATTACAAATATATCGGGGAAAAAATATCTTTGCCTTGTTATCACCATTCCAAAAAAGAAATTTTTCATGGACATTTTCAGAACTGCTTTTAAGCAAAAACAAAATTTTTTCATTGAAAAATCTGTTTAGACTTTTCTAAGGTATATATGGACCAATATCGGAATTTTTCATTTTCTGTATATTAGTAACCGTCTTTTCTAACCAGAACTGCGTTTAACTAAAAAATATTTTTTGTCTTGAAAAAATCGGTTTAGACTATTCTCAAATATACATACGAGTACATATAAGGACCGATACCAAAAATTTTCATTTTCTGTATTATACGAGTACTAACCTTCTTATATTACCAGACCTGCTGTTAAGTTAAAAAAAAAAAAACTTTCATTAAAAAATCGGTTTAGACTATATCTCGGGTATATATGGACCGACATCGGACCTTTTGATTTTCTGTATTTTAGTAAACGTCTTTTATAACCAGAACTGCTTTTAAATCAAAAAAAAAAATTTTCCATGCAAAAATCGGTTTAGCGTATATCTCGAATATATATGGACCGATATCTGAAATTTTTATTTTCTATATTTGATAACCTCCTTATATTACGAAAACTTTTAAGCAAAAAAACATTGTTTAAGTTCAGTTGAGCGACATTTTCATGAAAAACCCGGCTTAGACTATATCGCGGGTATATATGAACTGATATCGGAATTTTTCATTTTCTAGGTTTAGAAAACCCTGTTTTATTACCAGAATTGCTTTAAAGCAAAAAAAAAAAAAGTTGCTTAAGTTCGTTTCCGCGACATTTTCATGAAAAGCCCGGTTTAGGCTATATCTCGGGTATATATGGACCGATATCGGAAATTGTAATCACCATCCCAAAAAAGAAATCTTTCAGGGACATTTTCATGGAAAAGTTTGTTTAAGCTATATCTCGGTTATATATGAACCGATATCAAAATTTCCTATTTTCTGTATTTTAGTATCCTTCTTTTATAACGGGAATTGCTTTTCAGCAAAAAAATTTATTATAAAAATTAATGGAAAAATCGGTTTAGGCTATATCTATATATAGCTCACATATATATATATATATTATTTAAATCATAATTGATTTTGTTTATTTTTTCGCTGATGTATTCAGCTGAGCTACTGAGCCATAACCGCACATCATCTGCATACATGTGGACATTGCAATATCTCAAAATATTAGGCAAGTCATTGGCGTAAATTGAAAATAGTAAATGCCCCAAGATTGAACCTTAAGGAACACCTTTCTCAAGCTTTACTGTGTTGGAAACGACAATATAAGTTGTGTGGCTGTAGATGAAAATTTAAACGAAGATTTGTTATAGCGAATTTGATGGTTAACTGTGTCAAAGGCTTTATTATGATCGAGTAGTATTAATATATTAATTTTCCCGTCATCTAGCTCACGCCTAATGCTTTCTGTGACATCCACTAAGGCAGTTACACAACTCTGGTTTGGTCAGAAATCTGATTGTTTGTCGGACCCTAATTTGTTATTCTGAATATAATGGCTTATCTGAAGGTGAAGAAAGGTAGCTATTGGTCGATATTCATTATAAGGTTTCGCAACTGGAATTATTTTTGCATGTTTCTATTTGAGTAGAAAATAGATTTTGGTTATGATTGTGTTAAATATAAGGCATTAGAGCAAGTAAGATTATTCGTATAAACCGGAAATGTATATTGTCAAAACATATAGCATTTGTTTTTATCTGTGCAAGACTTGATAGAACGTCAAGTTCAGTGATACACTTGAAACCAAACATTCTGAATTGACTCTTACTAAAATTATTTATACCCGAATTGTAGTTCAACTTAAGTTTATTTAATATTAGCTACCGATGATCAACCTTTACAAAAACCGAAACATTGGTTGTTTCGTAATAGTGTAAACGATGTAGTACCATGAGAAGGCACTAATGGTATATGTTCTTAATAAAACGATTACCATACTTGTACTAAAAGATATTTAAAGCCCTTAAGAATCAACCTATTGAATTAGAATGTAATTGTAATGTACCGATTTCGTTGTATGTAAAATAGTTCGAACTGTTTTTGAGACATAATGTAACGTAACCGGAATGAACCTGTCAACAAATTAAGGAAACAAAAATATAAGCATTACATATTTATTTTTTTTACATGACACCAAATGTATTTTTTTGGAAGAAATGTTTGGAAAAGCGAAATAATAAAACTTTTTTTAATTTCATCGATTGTAGATGCAAATGCATAACCTGTAAGCTTGCTTGCCCTGTTAACTGCCCATATTATGCGTTTAGCTTAAAATCTTAAGTTCTACACCAGCAATTCACATTAGCGAAGCTTCCACAATGACCTCCTCGGTATCCACGTCGTCTGCACTCACCGTGGCAATTTGAAAAATAATTAACAGCACCCCATACACAGCTTCCGATATGCACGTCTGCTTGGACAGCATTTTGTGGAGATGAAATGATCACCAAAAATGTGACACAGATCAACAACAGTACAGAGCGGTAGTTTTTGATCATTTTAATGATTTTTGCTTAAGAGACGGAAACCTTAACTGATTTCGGTGAATCCGTTCTTTGTATTTATGTAAAAAAAAGGCAAAAAATACTTACTTTCATAAGTAAAACAAAACATATTGGGGACAATTACGAGTACTACCCAGTTATTTTCAGTTGTCAGTGCTTTTCTTCTTATTGTTATCTTTTGTATCTTCTGATAAAGGCTTTATGACATGTGTATAAAGAATGTTCTCATTAAGTAAAAATTCAAGTGTTTTGAAATATCTGTTTTCCCCCTAGTGTTATTTTATTTTTAATACTCGTATTGTTTGTATCTTCTTCATATAGTACAGTATTCCAAGCGTAAGTCATATAAGACATTTTCAATTCCAAATAACTAACGTAGTACGTACATATTTCTTTTTTGGAGTTCATTTAATTTACTTATACAACTTGCAACATTTTATTAGAGAATACACTATATAATCAACTTTCCTCCGGATAAAGAGCTAGCAGCATTAAGCTGAGAATTATTAGTAAAACATATTTATCTTCAATTCCCATTATATTTTTAAAAATAACTCAATATAAGCTTAGTTGCTAGGTTAGCACTTATGAAATATCTACATATAGACAGCTAAAGACACAAATACCAGATATATTATTATTATTTTAGTAAACTCATTATTTCTTACAAAAAAGCTTAGTTTTGCATAATACATCAATTTGTGTACTAATTTCCAAAATCATATTTTCTATTTGGACATTGCAGTTTGGTTTCATATAATTAATTCTCGCCTTGTTTTTTCATTTGTGGCAAAAATTCATAAATTCACTGAGTCTACTTTTACTTATTTTAATAGTAAAACGAAGGAAGAAGAGCCATTAGAATATTTTCTTTTTGAATTCTCATCATTTCCTTTATAATAATAGAATATAAAGTTAAATGTTTGAACATATTTTTCAAACGTTTCCAAGTCAATATACATACGTCTATATGTTGACGTGAAATTCCAACATATAGACACCTAGGAAACAAAACAGTTAGCTGTTGTATATATTTTTGAATTGAAAACATACTGCGTGGCTCACGATGTGGGTTCATTAACGTTCGCCAATGTTTTATATAAAAAATAAGTGACTCATAGTCAATTATTATACAACTAACAGATATATCGGAGATAGACAAAGTAAATGATCAGGGAAAAACAAAAGTTACAAAGAGCATCGGAATAAGTTGTTTGACCTTAAAAATGATAACGAACGTTTACGAAACGACATCGTGAGCCAGACAGATACATTTTTTTTAGCTTCGAAAATATTGCTGGTCAGGAGATATTTTCAATGTTTCATTAAACAATTTTTATTGATTAGGAGTATTTCCTCAATGAAATTATTGAAGATAATAAATTCGTTGATTTCATTATATCTGTTCACAGATCCACATTCAATAAAAATCGTACATGAGTCCACGAAAAGTAATCATATTTTTTCAGAGAAAACCATTGTGAATGAAATACATTTTTGGTTTAATTAGACTTAGTACGAATACAATATGTTTACAGAGTGGAGGTCTGGGTAATTGAGACGAATCGATTCAGTTTAAACTCCTTAATTTGATTTTTTTGTTAAGCAATGAATAACAAACATATGTATGCCTGTAAGTCTGATTAATTACTATTTTGGTAATTACTTCTTTTTTAACTTGAAACACTTTAATTAATGAACACTTAAATTAAGAACCTGCGACTAAATTCTGTAACGATGAATTTTTATATGTTCACATTTAATTTGTGTGTCCGCAATGCTGAGAATGAAAAAATTTTACAATTACAGTGAACACTTATTAATAATTTTTTCACTCAAAAATCTGCGATGAGTTTTGATTTTTGTAAAATATTTTGATGTTGAAAAAATTAACAAAAATATTACGTAAATTAAGGCGTGGCAGTAGATTTGAGCATTCAGCTCATCATTCCGCGTTTACGAACACAATCAGCGCAATAAAATTCATTGATTCTTACTAATTCGCTTTTTATTGAAAAGTGAACACTCCGCCTGTTGGTGAATTTTACTTTGAGTGTTTGGTAAAAAAAAATCATCGTTGCGGAATCTGACCCCTGGACTGGAGACTCCATATTTTTATTTCAAATAAAAAATAAAAACCAAAACACGAAAACAGTAGATTAAGCCGTCAGGAATTTATTAATGGCACTTTTTACAAAAATCTCACTTATGTCCGTGTTGAAATTGTATGAAAGGTTGTTTTTAAATCATATTAAATTTTTATTGTAAAACTCTTAAGTTTCGCACCAACAGTTCATGAAGCTTCCGCAGTGTCCTCCTTTGTAGCCACGTCTCTTGCACTCATTGAGGCAATGTGAAGTATAGTCTACCATACCCCAGACACAGCTTCCGATATGCACGTCTGCTTGGACTGCGTTTTGAGGAGTTGAAATTATCACCAAAAACGTGACGCAAAGCAAAAGCACTATGGAGCTGTAGTTTTTCAACATTTTAACAATTGAGAAACAAAGATTGGCGTTAATTAAATGATTTCTTAGCAAAATTCAGACTTGAACTGATTCTAATTAATTGTTAGACGTATTTATTAGTTTATCGGAGGTAAAATTACTTTACTAAGAATATAAGTTCTTTGTTGATGAAAATAGCATTTGCGGTTATTATTTAATTCTTTATATTTGTAGGCTTAATCATGGATGGAAAGCTATTTATTAGAGGTTGATTTCTACATCTGTTTGTTATTGTATATTACATATTGTATATTACATAGGTATATTACATATTGTTATGGCAACATTAGTTGTCTATAACATTTTGTATTGTTGCCGCAAAATGCGTATTATCGTTTTTAATTTAGTTTAAGTTTTTATAAATATGATTATATTAATGTAAAAAAAAGTTACCGTATATATTATTACGGTTCTACTATTTTTAAATATGATTGATGGAGTAATTGTATTTAAGAAATATTGTTTGAATGCGACAAGAGTTATTATTATGTGTTTTATGACTGATTCGGTAGAGTACTAAATTTCTGCCACAGACACTGTTTGTTACTGCAGACAAGCAAAAAGAAAACCTCGCTTTTTTATGTTTGTTCAAAAAAAAAAAACATATGTATGGTAGATTTCTTCGTTGCAGAATAAACGTAATATTGTTGTTTTTGTTCAAAACATTGGCATGTAATTATATTTCAGTTCTGTTTTATTTTGCCTTGCCACGCAGTAAATTGTGTGAGTTTAATTATTAGGAAAGAACATTTCAGACCTAAACTATGTTATTTGATTGTCTTCAACCATGTAATTCAGCAATAGTAAGTTGCCCTTAGAATATTGTCATCTCAACCATATAATTTTTTCTACCTACAGTAAATTTTTTTTGCGTGTATTTAATTATTAAAATTTATAAAAAAACAAGTAAGAGTGTAGTATATTCGGCTGGGCCGAATCTAAAATACCCTTCACGATAGTCACGAATATGTATAGTATATTAAAAATGTGACTTAAATATGCTCGGTTATATATGAACCGATATGGGAATTTTCTATTTTCTGTATTTTAGTAACCTTCTTTTATAACGAGAATTGCTTTTCAGCAAAAAAAAAAAAAATTTTTTTATGGAAAAATCGGTTCAGGCTATATCTCGGGTATATATGGCCCGATATCGAAAATTTTAATTTTCCATATTTATATAACCTTATATCATTACCAGAACCGCTTTTGAGTACAAAAAATTGTTTAAGTTCGCTTACGCGATATTTTCATGAAAAACCCGATTTAGGCTATATCTCGGGTATATCTGGACCGATATCAGAAATTTTAATTTTCTCTATTTTCGTAACCTTCTTTTATGACAAGAACTGCTTTTCAGCAAAAAAAAAAAAAATGTTATTGGAAAAATCGGTTCAGGCTATATCTCGAGTATATATGGACCGATATCGGATATTTTCTTTTTCCATATTTATATAACCTTATTTCATTACCAGAACTGCTTTTGAGCACAAAAAAGTTGTTTAGTCGGCATTTTCATCAAAAAACCTGTTAGGCTATACACCAGGTATATATGAACCGATATCGGAAATTTTCATTTTCCATATTTATGTAACCTAATTTCATTAGCAGAACTGCTTTTGAGCACAAAAAGTTGTTTAAGTTCGCTTACGCTGCATTTTCATGAAAACCTTGGTCTATGCTATATCTCGGGTATACATATATGGCCCGATATCGAAAATTTTTATTTTTCATATTTATATGACCCTATTTCATTACCAGAACTGCTTTTGAGCACAAAAAAAACTGTTTAAGTTCGCTTACGCGATATTTTCATGAAAAACCCGATTTGGGCTATATCTCGGGTGTATATGGACCGACATCGAAAATTTTCATTTTTCATATTTATATAACCCTTTTTCATTACCAGAACTGCTTTGAGCACAAAAAAGTTGTTTAAGTTCGCTTACGCGACATTTTCATGAAAACCCCGGTCTAGGCTATATCTCGGGTATATATGGACCGATATCGAAAATTTTCATTTTCCATATTTATGTAACCTAATTTCATTACCAGAATTGCTTTTGACCACAAAAAAGTTGTTTCAGTTCGCTTACGCGGCATTTTCATGAAAACCGCGGTCTAGGCTATATCTCGGGTATATATGGACCGATATCGGAAATTTTCATTTTCCATATTTATGTAACCTAATTTCATTATGAGAACTGCTTTGAGCACAAAAAAGTTGTTTAAGTTCGCTTGCGCGACATTTTTATGAAAAACCCGATTTGGGCTATATCTCGGGTATATATGGACCGATATCGAAAATTTTCATTTTTCATATTTATATGACCCTATTTCATTACCAGAACTGATTTTGAGAACAAAAAAGTTGTTTAAGTTCGCTTACGCGACATTTTCATGAAAAACCCGATTTGGGCTATATCTCGGGTATATATGGACCGACATGGAAAATTTTCATTTCTCATATTTATATGACCCTATTTCATTACCAGAACTGCTTTTGAGCACAAAAAAGTTGTTTAAGTTCGCTTACGCGACATTTTCATGAAAAACCCGATTTGGGCTATATCTCGAGTATATATGGACCGACATCGGAAATTTTCATTTCCCATATTTATGTAACCTAATTTCAATACCAGAACTGCTTTTGACCACAAAAAAGTTGTTTAAGTTCGCTTACGCGGCATTTTCATGAAAACCCCGGTCTAGGCTATATCTCGGGTATATATGGACCGATATCGGAAATTTTCATTTTCCATATTTATGTATCCTAATTTCAATACCAGAACTGCTTTTGACCACAAAAAAGTTGTTTAAGTTCGCTTACGCGGCATTTTCATGAAAACCCCGGTCTAGGCTATATCTCGGGTATATATGGACCGATATCGAAAATTTTCATTTTTCATATTCATATGACCCTATTTCCTTACCAGAACTGCTTTTGAGCGCCAAAGAGTTGTTTAGGTTCGCTTACGCGACATTTTCATGAAAAACCAGGTTTGGGCTATATCTCGGGTATATATGGACCGATATAGGAAATTTTCATTTTCCATATTTATGTAACCTTATATAATTACCAGAACTGCTTTTGAGCAAAAAAAAGTTATTTAGCTTCACCTATGCGACATTTTCATTAAAAATCCGATTTGGGCTATATCTCGGGTATATATGGACCGATATCTGAAAAAAAAATTTTTTGTCTTTTAGTCACCATGCTTAATAAGTGTGTGAAGTTTGAAGCAAAACGAACAACTTTTGTTTTCAAAAATTTTCATACAAAACTGCAAAAAAAATGGCTTTTTTCGGAATTTTGAATATATCTCAGCTATACGTGGACCGATATTACTGAATTTCAATAGCAAACCCATGAATCGATGGGGTAAAAGAATGGTGAAAGAAAAAAGTTTCTAAGTCTAATGGTTTTCTCAGAAACGGTATTTCAACAGCGGACAGACGGACAGACAGAATGTCGCGTAAGCGAACTTAAACAACTTTTTTGTTCTCAAAATCAGTTCTGGTAATGAAATAGGGTCATATAAATATGAAAAATGAAAATTTTCGATATCGGTCCATATATACCCGAGATATAGCCCAAATCGGGTTTTTCATAAAAATGTCGCGCAAGCGAACTTAAACAACTTTTTTGTGCTCAAAGCAATTCTCATAATGAAATTAGGTTACATAAATATGGAAAATGAAAATTTCCGATATCGGTCCATATATACCCGAGATATAGCCCAAATCGGATTTTAATGAAAATGTCGCATAGGCGAAGCTAAATAACTTTTTTTTGCTCAAAAGCAGTTCCGGTAATAAAATGAGGTTACATAAATATGGAAAATGAAAATTTCCGATATCGGTCCATATATACCCGAGATATAGCCCAAACCGGGTTTTTCATGAAAATGTCGCGTAAGCGAACTTAAACAACTTTTTTGTGCTCAAAAGCAGTTCTGGTAATGAAATTAGGTTACATAAATATGAAAAATGAAAATTTCCGATATCGGTCCATATATACCCGAGATATAGCCCAAATCGGGTTTTTCATGAAAATGTCGCGTAAGCGAACTTAAACAACTTTTTTGTGCTCAAAAGCAGTTCTGGTAATGAAATAGGGTCATATAAATATGAAAAATGAAAATTTTCGATATCGGTCCATATATACCCGAGATATAGCCCAAACCGGGTTTTTCATGAAAATGTCGCATAAGCGAACTTAAACAACTTTTTTGTGGTCAAAAGCAGTTCTGGTAATGAAATTGGGTTACATAAATATGGAAAATGAAAATTTCCGATATCGGTCCATATATACCCGAGATATAGCCTAGACCGGGGTTTTCATGAAAATGCCACGTAAGCGAACTTAAACAACTTTTTTGTGCTCAAAAGCAGTTCTGGTAATGAAATAGTGTCATATAAATATGAAAAATGAAAATTTTCGATATCGGTCCATATATACCTGAGATATAGCCTAGACCGGGGTTTTCATGAAAATGCCGCGTAAGCGAACTTAAACAACTTTTTTGTGCTCAAAAACAGTTCTGGTAATGAAATTAGGTTACATAAATATGAAAAATGGAAATTTCCGATATCGGTCCATATATACCCGAGATATAGCCTAGAACGGGTTTTTCATGAAAATGCCGCGTCAGCGAAATTAAACAACTTTTTTTTGCTTAAAAGCAGTTCTGGTAATAAAATAAGGTTATATAAATATGAAAAATGAAAATTTCCGATATCGGTCCATATATACCCGAGATATAGCGCAAACCGGGTTTGTCATGAAAATGTCGCGTAAGCGAACTTTAACAACTTTTTTTTTATTAAAAACAGTTCTTGTAATAAGATGAGGTTATATAAATATGGAAGATAAAAATTTCCGATATCGGTCCATATATACCCAATATATAGCCCAAACCGGGTTTTTCATGAAAATGTCGCGTAAGCGAACTTAAACAACAATTTTTTTTTCTTAAAAACAGTTCTGGTAATAAAATAAGGTTATATAAATATGGAAGATAAAAATTTGCGATATCGGTCCATATGTACCCGAGATATAGCCCAAATCGGGTTTTTCATGAATATGTCGCGTAAGCGAACTTAAACAACTTTTTTTTGCTCAAAAGCAGTTCTGGTAACGAAATTAGGTTACATAAATATGAAAAATGAAAATTTCCGATATCGGTCCATATATACCCGAGATATAGCCCAAACCGTGTTTTTCATGAAAATGCCGCGTAAGCGAACTTAAACAATTTTTTCACCTTAAAGCAGTTCTGGTAATAAAATAAGGTGATATAAATATGGAAAATGAAAGTTTTCGATATCGGTCCATACATATCCGAGATATAGCCTAAACCGGGTTTTTCATGAATACGCGGCGTAAGCGAACTAAAACAACTTTTTTTTGCTTAAAAGCAGTTCTAATAGCAAAATAAGGTTATATAGGTATGGAAAATGAAAATTTCCGATATCGGTCCATATATACCCGAGATATAGCCCAAACCGGGTTTTTCATGAAAATGTCGCGTAAGCGAACTTAAACAACAATTTTTTTTTGCTTAAAAACAGTTCTGGTAATAAAATGAAGTTATATAAATGTGGAAGATAAAAATTTCCGATATCGGTCCATATGTACCCGAGATATAGCCTAAATCGGGTTTTTCATGAATACGCGGCGTAAGCGAACTAAAACAACTTTTTTTGCTTAAAAGCAGTTCTAATAGCAAAATAAGGTTATATAGGTATGGAAAATGAAAATTTCCGATATCGGTCCATTTATACCCGAGATATAGCCCAAACCGGGTTTGTCATGAAAATGTCGCGTAAGCGAACTTAAACAAAATTTTTTTTTGCTTAAAAACAGTTCTGGTAATAAGATGAGGTTATATAAATGTGGAAAATAAAAATTTCCGATATCGGTCCATATATACCTGAGATATAGCCTAGACCAGGGTTTTCATGAAAATGCCGCGTAAGCGAACTTAAACAGCTTTTTTGTGCTCAAAAGCAGTTCTGGTAATGAAATTAGGTTACCTAAATATGGAAAATGAAAATTTCCGATATCGGTCCATATGTACCCGAGATATAGCCCAAATCGGGTTTTTCATGAAAATGTCGCGTAAGCGAACTTAAATAATTTGTTGTGCTCAAAAGCAGTTCTGGTAATGAAATAAGGTTATATAAATATGGAAAATTAAAATTTTCGATATCGGTCCATATATACCCGAGATATAGCCTGAACCGATTTATTCATTAAAATTGTTTTTTTTTTTTTTTTTTTTTTGCTGAAAAGCAATTCTTGTTATAAAAGAAGGTTACTAAAATACAGAAAATAGAAAATTCCGATATCGGTTCATATATAACCGAGCTTATTCAGGCCACATTTTTAATATACTATACATATTCGTGACTATCGTGAAGGGTATTTTAGATTCGGCCCAGCCGAATATACTACACTCTTACTTGTTTTATTTAAACATTGAATATTTTTGGGTTCATTGTTCCGCAAAAGTAAAGTAAGTGTTGATGTCTTTCTTATTTTGTATTTTGCTAGCTGCTAAAATTCTTTTCGAATTATGTTTTATAATTATGGATAACATGGTTATTAATCCTTTTTGACCCGGAAAAATATACATATCTGGGATTTTATTATTTAGCTATAAAGACTTAGCTGGAGACAATGCTGCAGTTTTAAGACATATTTACATTTCTGAAAACACTTGAGCTCATTTTGTAGAACAAGCAGCTAAACAATAAGAACAATGTGTTACTTAATCGAATGAGTTCGAGTGTGTGTTCCAATTCACATTGCTTATTAAATAGTAAATATCTTTTTATTAGCAATTAATTTTTAAACTTTCGAAAAGGTTGAAAACGGTTTTTTTTTGTTTGGTCCCATATACATTTTAACGTCAATAATGCTTATTTTAATGCGCTTCACTTGTATGTATGTTTGCATCTTTCGAAACCAATGCCTTATGAATGATTATTGCTTATGAAGATATATAAAATTGTATATACAGAAAATTGAAGGGATTTTGGGGATTCCCGAAGACAATTTTGGTGTGTGTTTTTTAATATAAGATATTACCCAAGTTTCTAATAAGCGGCAACAGAAAATTTATAAACAAAGGGGTAATTTGTTGTCGATCCCAGACAATAAATTTAAATTAAAATACCGTTTTATATAATAAATAATAAAGAAACGGTAAACAATATTGTTCATCTGATACGCGATATCCTAGAGGATGTGGAACTTCTCCTGATCTTCAGGTCTACGTCGCTTTGCGATGTTGGGGCCGCAGAGAAGTAAGTTCATGTATTATTTGATTGGTATCATAAGTGCCAAAAACGTACTACTAGTTTCAAGACGATGCTGGAAACCTCCATGGTTTTGCCCGTGATCTTGCTCGAGCGGTGGTCAAACATAGCAAAACGTATATTAAAATGCCAAGAAATTTAGAAGAAGAATCTGAATCAGCGAGAGAGTTCAGAAAAATAAGAATTTTTTTCGGAGTTATCGGACGATAGATGGGACTACTCATATAAAAAAAAACAGGAAAGGTTTTTATTCGCTGATTTCATTTAATATTTATAAACATTCATACGTATGTGTATATACAAATGATAGCAGAAATATTTTATTTCTCACGAGATATTTTGTTTGCCTTTAGCTTAATAGCGCATTTACACCAACTCAAAATCTAGTAGATTTGAATTGAAATCTACAACGAAATCTATATCGTTTACACCACCGTTTTTTGACATCTAGCAAGATTTCATTTGCTCAAAAATAATTTATGCATGCGGGTTTGACAATACAATATTATCAGAGACTGAATACACCAACATTAAAGTGTATATTTTTTGTGCCCAGAGACTGCATACACCACATTATAGTGCAATTTTTGTTGCAGCGTAGTATTTTTAAGTACTTTTTGCAAGAAACCACAGTTGCATCGCTTAGTACTGAGTAGATTTCAGGAGATTTCGTCGAAATCTACTCATAAAGAAGATTTCATTTTGTATGGGAAATCTTCTCAAAATCTACTAGATTTGGCTTGAAATCTCGAATGAGCAGATTTCGCTTTGGTCTAAATAGGCTTGTATGAGAGTAGGATGAGTTTTAGGCTGCAAAATGAGTGTAGCGTAGCGCAGGCCAAAATTGCGGCCATTATGAGGGCAGCTAACTGGTTAAGGTACTACAGGATATATGAGAATGATATCCGAATTTGTACTGATAGTAAGGCTGCGTTGTATGCACTAGCTGGAGTCTATACGACATCCAGGTTGGTTCGTGAATGCCGGATATCTCTAAACGAGATAGCGAGACATTCGAACCTGGAGCTTATCTGGGTACGAGGGCACAGTGAAGTGTCCGGAAATCTAGTAGCGGATGAATTGGCAAAGGCCGGCGTCCAGCTACAACAAAGAGATATTGATGGGATCGTTGGAATCCCGCTTGCGAACTGTAAGAAACTAGTACAGCGCCAACTTTTTCAGACCGCTCAAGACAGATGGTCTAATGAGGGTACCTGTCGAATATCAAGACTGACATGGCCCAGATATGATAACAGGAGGACTATTGTCCTAAGGGGCTTGCCCCGACGGAGGTTGCGTTCTGCTGTGGCGGTTCTGACGGGACATTGCCACATAGGGACGCAGGCAAGGAGGTTAAATCTTCCATTTAATGACTTCTGTAGAAGTTGCAGAGACGAGGAGGAAGAAGAGAGCGTTGAGCACTTCCTCTGTCAGTGTCCAGCTCTTTCTTATATAAGGGCATTGTACCTAGGCAGACCGATGCTGCATGATTTGACGGAGGTATCGGAATGCCATGTAAGTGGATTGGACTCCTTTATCCGATGCTCGGGTTGGTTCTAAGCCAGTGATATGTAGATCTACTGAGATACATATCAGATCCAGGCAACACAACGGGACCTGACTGGACCCAAGTGGGCTGGCTTTATAATAGCTGGCAGCCTGTTAAACCTAACCTAAATAGGCTATAAGGCAAGTTGAGAAAATTACCCTTGTTGTTTTTATAACTAAAGTAGTTCTACCATATTTTTTATTTCATTGGAACAATATTTTCCTTAAATATAACAATATAATTGCTTCATATTCAATTACCGTTTAACTTAGTAGTTATTGTTTCATATCGCTAAGAGTCAAATGACAAGTAAAAATAATGGTATTGCCAGACAATAATCGACAAATTCGCTAAAACATTTTTTTAATTAAAACACTGTTTATGAATACGACTTTCTTAAAAAGCATTTCATTCCTTAAAATGCTTTTTAGCTAAAATGAATTTCAATAACATTTTTTTTTTTTTTGTGAATACGGCCGTTAATATTTCACTCGTGGTTTAGATCAGTACTAAGTTAGACAGACACAGCAGTTACTGAAGAGAATCAAAGATTACTGATCGTGCAATATAACCATCAGCTACGTAATCTGTTGCCTTTGATTTCATAAATAATGATAACGTGCTAGATATTTTTCCTTAAATTTAATATACAGGGTGGGCCAACTGACTATCTAATATTTTCACTTTGATTTTTTATTACCTACAGGTAATAAACAATTTAATAACATCTTATGGCACCATATTCAACACAATAACCTGTAAAAATCTTTAAATTTTATTATGTTTTCAGACAATCAATTGTTATATTTATTTACTTATTTATTTCTAATATGCCTATGGAATAAAAAACCTTAAAGGCTAACAAAATGTTAATTAAATAGTAAATCATATAAATCCTTATAATCTAGTAACAATTTAAAATCATTAAATTGAAGTGAAAAATCAACATTTACAATATTATTAATATTATTTAAAGTGCTCAAAGTACGTATCATAGGTTCCCGCACAGCGTAATTAGTAACACGTGTTGAAATGTAGAATACATTTTTAGATCTTAAACATTTAAATGGTACACAAAATGTAATTAACTTTAACAGATATTGCCAATCAATAATCCCATTAATCAAATTATAAATTATTATAACAGAATGAATAGTACGTCTCACATACAATGGCTTCAAGCCCAACAGAAAACAACGAACATTATACGAACTTGACGTTAGCATTACTTGACAATTACGAAGTGCAAATTTAACAAATTTTTTCTGTATTCTTTCAATTCTATTGGAATGTACATTATAAAAAGGGTTCCAAACGAAAGAACAATACTCTAATTTAGAATGAACAAAAGCAGTATATAAGATTTTTAACGTTCTAGGATCCGAAAAGTCTTTACAATTTCTTCTTATAAAAGCACAGGCAGCATAAGCTTTAGGTATAATATAGTCAAGATGCGCATTGAAGTTAAGTTCACAATCCAACACAATACCAAGATCCAACATTTGACTTACCACATTTGAGTTATTATCATTTAATTTATATTGGAAAACTTTAGCGTTACTAATATTTGACTTACGAAAGGTCATTTGGCAGCATTTATTAACGTTTAAAGGCAAATTATTGATATCGCACCAAGAGGATATTCTATCGATGCGAGTCATTCTCCGATTTTATTTCTTTAAAAATTTTGAGGTCATCAGCATATAATAAAAACTGAGACCCTTGACAGCAATTTCCAATGTCATTTATAAAAATTAGAAAAAGTAACGGCCCTAATATACTTCCTTTGGGGTACACCCGACGAAGCTGTGTAGGGCAAAGACACAAAATTCTCAAGGACAACAGTATATCTCCTATCAGTAATATAACAACTTAACCAATTGAGAAACGTACCGTAAAAGCCAATTGTAGATAGCTTAAGATGTAGTATTTTATGTGATACCTTATCAAATGCTTTACATAGATCCATAAAAATCGCATCAACCTGCATATGTCTCTCAAAGACAGAAATACAAAAATGATTAAAAACCGTCCAGTTGGAAACAGTGGAACGGCCAGGTAAAAATCCATGCTGTTCATCACAGATATAACGCTTTATAGCAAACAACATTTTTTCTTTGATAATGTGTTCAAAAAGTTTTGAAATATTTGACAGCTTAGATATTGGACGGTAATTTGTAACATCAGCTTTATCACCTCCTTTAAAAACAGGGGTAATTGAAGCAACTTTCCATGTATCAATAAAATATCCCTCAGCCAAGAATTTATTAAAAAGAAAACGCAAAGGAACAACCAAACTTTGCAACACTTTTTTTATAAAAAGCGAACTGAAACCATCGATATCAATACCGAAAGAACTCTTAATATTTTTAATACTATTCAGTATATCATCAGAAGTTAGTTGAACAAAACCAAAGTCAACACACGGATACAAGAATTTCAAAACATTCGGAGCAATAGGGTCATTGGCCAACTTCAAAATTAGATTGGAAAAACTGTGAAAATGCATTTACAATATCATTTCCACTACTTAATGTTATTCCATTGAAATGCATAAGAGATGGGTAATCAGAACTCGACATTTTAGATCTGATAAAGTTCCAAAAACATTTCGGATTGCTTTTTATTGAAGTTTCGAAATTTAATATATACTGCTTGTACAAAAACTTGTCAAGGAAGTTAAATTCTCTCATATAATGCTCATAGAGATCTCTATCATGCACATCACCAGTTAACTTAAATTTCTTATAAAATTTGTTTCTAAGATTTTTTAACTTTTTTAGTCCCTTTGTATACCACGGAAGCTTTTGAGCTCTATGTGTCACACGTGGAACAAGACGATCAATTAAGGTATTCATAGTATTTATATATTATGAGTAGTGTTTTGTCTCTCATCAGGTGCACACGTCTTTTGTTACTGCTGTCCGTATTTCCAATATGTGTATGTATGTTCATTCGTATGAAACCAAATTGCACCGTAATAGGAAGCAATATGTGTACACGTGTTTCTTTTTTTTTTTTTTTTTGTCTTTTTTCACGGTTGTCCGTGTTTTCTTTATATGTTCAATATTAATTTCTTTTTAATGCATTTCATTACCTCGTAGTGTGGAAGGTGTTGGACGAAATTTTGCTAATCTGAGCAGTGTCGAAGGTATACATACTGGGCACTGATCAGTTTTAACTAATAATTAAGTTTCTTATTCGATGTTTAAGCCTCTAACATTTATACCAGTAAAAAATTATAAATAGCTTGTTTTCTATGTTTCCCAGCTATCTATATGTCGACATTTCATAGGAACTAACCTAATCATCAGTAGACTTTGGAAATTTTTGAAAGATATTCTCAAACATTCAACTTTATATCCCAACAATCCAAATAAATTGCTGAGAATTAAAAAAAAAATGCTCTAATAATATCCGTCAAAACACAAAAAACAAGCTTTTCTATTTATAAACGTCTCAAACATTTCTTTACACCTTTCAAGCAAATGAACAACCGTTGGTTGCTACGATTTGCTTTTTGAAAGTATCGAAAAGCAGAGAACAAAAATTCAAACAATTAAGTTTCTCAAAAATTTCCAAAGTCTACTGATGATTAGGGTAGTTCCTATGAAATGTCGACATATAGATAGCTGGGAAACATAGAAAACAAGCTATTTATAATTTTTTACTAGTTTTAACTAATTTAATTCCAACATTTTATATGCGGCAATAGAGTTTGTTTCAGTCTTTCCTGTTATTATCGTTAACATTTCGCGAACACTACTCCCTCTTTCTTCCTCATCATACCCTATTTTCCTAGTTCCAGTAAAATGCGCTGCATCCTCTGAGTACTGGTCCCAGATAAAAAAAAATTATTATAACAATTACTTAAGTCTTTAGTATTAAATAGACTTTCCCAATTAATAGCAGTGATTTGAGCGTTTAAATTTACATAATTACAAGCATTAAAGTTATACTTAATGTTATCATGTTTACAAATAGGAATATATTCAAAATATGATAATACCAAAATCAATGGGATGTGGTGCGTATCCGTTTGGCACATAGGAAACGGGCAGTCAGTTAAGGAGTATTTAAGTGTTTCAGGAATGAAAATTATATCAAGCATCCGGCCTAATTTATTTCGAAAAGAATTGATTTGCACTAAACCCAGACTTAAAAACGAGTCAAGAAGATTAATAAAGGAAATACCACAACAGGTACCAGTGTGAGATTGATAAGCTTAGTTGCCTGATTTCAGGTTTCAGCAGATAATGAATCCCGAATAACTATTGCTCTCCTGTTCATACTGGACCTTGTGAATGCATTATTAAAAACCGTTAACATGGTTCGATCTGAGTTTACTTGTCGTCGTGCTACTCAATTGGGAATCTCCAGAACGTTGCTACGGAGCATTCTAAAAGTTGATGAGAGGGTGTTTCCATATTAAAATAAGTTAGCTCAAGCATTATTGCCCATGGATGTAAACTAACGGCTTTAATATATCAGTCGGTCAGTTTAAAATGGTTCACCCTGTATATTGTATAACATAAGTGTACCATCCAATAGTGTTTTATTCGATGGCTCACTTAACAGACGGCTCTAAATGCCACTGGATAGTCTCTTTTGCTATAACAACGACAGATAAAGCCATTATTACTTCATTATTGCCTGATTTAACTCTGTTTACTCCGCACAAATAATAGACATTGATCTTGTCACAAAATACTGTCAGGGTTCTAATAAATATGCTATATGTACTGATTGACAATCCGCAACTATATAATATAAACTCTGCTATATAACTATGTTAAGCACACAAATTAAAAATTAAAATAAGTAAGAGTGTGGTATATTCGGCTGGGCCGACTCTAAAATACCCTTCACGATAGTCACGTATATGTATAGTATATATTACAAATTTGAACTAAATATGGACCGATATCGGGGAAAAAAATATTTTTGCCTTGTAATCACTATTCGATAAAAGAAATTTTTCATGGAAATTTTCATGGAAAAGTTTGTTTAACCTATATCTCGGTTACATATGAAGCAATATCGAAATTTTCTATTTTCTGTACTTTAGTGACCTCTTTTTTATAACAAGAATCGCTTTTCACAAAAAAAAAAAAAAAAAAATGTTAATGGAAAAATCGTTCCATGCTATATCTCGGGTATATATGAACCGATATCGGACATTTTAAGTTTCCATATTTATATAACCTTATTTTATTACCAGAACAGCTTTTAAGCAAAAAAAGTTTGTTCAGTTCGTTTATGCTACATTTTCATGAAGAACCCGGTTTAGGCTATATCTCGGATCTGTATGGACCGATATTGGAAACTTTAATTTTCCATATTTACATAACCTTATTTCAATACCCAAACTGCTTTTGAGCAAAAAAAGTTGTTTAAGTTCGCTTACGCGACATTTTCATGAAAAACCCGATTTGGGCTATATCTCGGGTATATATGGACCGATATCTGAAATCTTGCCTTTTTTTGCCTTTTAGTAATGAGTGTGTGATGTTTGAAGCAAAACAAACAATTTTTATTTTAAAAAATTTTCATACAAAATTGCAAAAAAAAATTTTTTTTTTTTTAGAATTTGGAATATATCTCAGCTATACTTGAACCGATATTACTGAATTTCAACAGAAACCCCATGAATCGATGGGGTAAAAGAATGGTGAAAGAAAAAATTTCTAAGTCTAATGGTTTTCTCAGAAACGGTATTTCAACAGCGGACAGACGGACATCGCTTAATCGACTTTTCCATTAATTCCGATTCAAAATATACGAGTATATACTTTATGGAGTCTCAAATGAAAATTGTAGAAATTTTAAACGGAATCACAATCTTATATATACCCTTTACATTTTTGTGAAGGGTATAAAAATGTGCATAAGACCGGTCAATCCTAGACAAAAAGTTTTATTTTGCGGGACATATATCGGTAAACTCGTGTCAAAGGTATATACCTTCTTCTCAACCGAGTGAGGTCTTGAAAATTAAGTATGTTGATGCAAGAGGATTTGGGTTTACTGGCATACCTCTTCGCATACTTTGAAAATTTGTCTTTTACGAGTGGAATACTCATGGCAAATTGTATATGTTTGCGGATGACATCTGTCTTTTTTATAATTTTAAAGATGATGGAGTTCTTCGAAAGCAAGTAGAGTATGATGCTACTGTGTTATCTGACTTTCTACGAATAAACAAACTGCTTTTAAATAAGTCGAAAACAAAATTTGTGCGTTTTAAACCATACTTATCAAGAAATGAAGAGCAAACCACTATCCTTATTGGTTATAAATATAAGATATTGGTGGTAAAGTTCAGATAGTGTAAAATACCTTGGTGTTATATTAAATCGTAATTTGTCATGGAAAATCACCCGAATTATCTTAAAGGGAAAATCGCTTCAGGAATAGGAATGCTGCGAAAGTTTAAAAACAAACTCAACATTAACGCTAAACTGCTAATATATCAATCCCTCGTTCATTGAAATCTAGATTATGTTCCAATGGTTTTCGGACTTAAAATTAATTCAACTATGCGACCCTTACAATCATCACAAAATAAAGCTTTAAAATAGCTTTTCATTTGTTTGAAAGGTGTAAAGAAATGTTAGAGACGTTTATAAATAGAAAAGCTTGTTTTTTATGTTTTGACGAATATTATTAGAGCATTTTTCTTTTTAAATTCTCAGCAATTTATTTGGATTGTTGGGATATAAAGTTGAGTGTTTGAGAATATCTTTCAAAAATGTCAAAAGTCTACTGATGATTAGGGTAGTTCCTATGAAATCTCGTCATATAGATAGCTGGGAAACATAAGAAACAAGCTATTTATAATTTTTTACTGGTATAAATGTTAGAAGCTTAAATAGCGAATAAAAAACTTAATTGCTTGAATTTTTGTTCTCTGTTTTCGATACTTTCAAAAAACAAATCGTAGCAACCAACGGTTGTTCATTTGTTTGAAAGGTGTAAAGAAATGTTAGAGACGTTTATAAATAGAAAAGCTTGTTTTTTGTGTTTTGACGGATATTATTAGAGCATTTTTTTTTTAATTCTCAGCAATTTATTTGGATTGTTGGGATATAAAGTTGAATGTTTGAGAATATCTTTCAAAAAAATTCCAAAGTCTACTGATGATTAGGGTAGCTCCTATGAAATGTCGACATATAGATAGCTGGGAAACATAGAAAAATATTGAATATATGTGGTAATTGTATCCAAAAAAGGTTTTTTGAAAAGGCACGCGCACAGAAAAGTGCATTTTTCAAGAGATATGCATTTTATAAAGGTAACATTTATAACATGATTTAAACTCATGTCTTTTTGATATTATATAGAGCTATCCATTACATTTTATGCAACCATATTGATGCTTTTTATCCACACCAACTCGTAAATCAAGAACTTATAAGCAATTAGCTTTTTTAAAGCCTTTTTTGTAATGAAATTTTGAAATAGATACTCGTAAGCGAGAATGGTAAGTACTTGCCCCCAATGACATCGCCATGTTAAAATGGCTTCAAATGCCAAAGTGAAAAGTATGCTTATTATCATTTTAATACATTACGAGTACTTTGCAATTGAAGATTTTTTCGCTGGGTATTTTCGTAGTTGATTTGGATTTTTGTTACATTTATGTTACCGTGCTTAACTAGTGTTACGTTGAAAGCGCCTTTACTGATTGCCGTAATAAGTTGTTTTACCAGCTGACTAGAAATAGGCTCTCTCAAATATATTGGTGGCGGTTAAAATTCGTTGCCGGAGTGCTATTATCACCTTTAGATGTTTTCGATTGAGATGATATTTGAGCGGACTTGAGGCTTCGCTGACGTTTAACCACGGTTACATATCTGTCCATGCTTACTTGTGTTTTCGGCTTATCTGCAACAACTAAACTGGACGATGGTTTGCCTTGTGTTGTAACAACTATATATGGCGAACACGAATGCGGGCAGTTCCTGTCTCTTAGAGACAGAAGATTACCTAATTACTTTTTTATTATGGCAGTTGTGGTGTGTTGTCGAGAACATCGACTAAATTAATGTATCAGACTTATTATTTTTTTAAATAAAATTGTATTTGAAAATCCAAAGGAGTTTTTTATTTGTGAGCTACCTACCTCTGACCAACCACAATTTGAATTAGCTCTTTCTCAGAATTACATCTGCTAGGTATACTTATGCAGTTTTTTTTCCAATTTTTAGTTTATTTGATTTTTAAAAAATATCACAAAGTTTTTCTTTTAAATACATAAATGAACTCTTTCCACTTATTCCGGGTTTCCACTTATTCTGGATTTATTTTATAACATTCGGATCAAAAACAAACACGTGCGTTGTTCACTATCGAAGCTGACTCCGAGTCTTGATGCCGAGAGTTGACAGAAACATTTTATAATATACCTTTGATATTAAACCTCTGGAATTTTACACATACATAAGTTTTTTTATTTAAAACTTCAATACTGCTTGTTACGTAAACTTTTTTTGATCCCATGATATTTGTTAAAAACGTTCAGATATTTCATTTCGTAAATTTTGAGCAAAATTTGTACAATATCGTTTTGAAATTTTCTTACAAGAATTAGAAGTGCATCTAGGGTTCATTGATCTTTTTTTTTTACTTTTTATTTTTATCTTGGACCAGTACTCAGGGGATGGCTCCTACATATGCAGTGCATTGTACCAGAACTAGGAAAATAGATTGCGAGAAGGATGAAAGGGGGAGTAATGTTTGCGAACTTGACACACGGAACGACCAAAACAAACATTATCACAGCATTTAAAATGGGTAAAATTAAATTAGTTAAAACTGATGAGTGCCCAGTGTATATACCTTCGACACTGCTCAGCATAACAAAAACTAGTTAAACACCGTGTACACCGGAAGGTAATAAAATACATAGAAGGAACATAAAAAATAAATTAATAATAACAAATAGAGGAAAAACAAACGGCAGTAAAATTTTTTTTTTTCGCAAATTCTTGCTTTTGATAAGCCAGTATTGATAGAAAGTTCGATTAAGCGATGTTCCTCTGTCCGTTCGTTCGGTGAAATTCCCCCGGGGAACGGGTTTTGCCTTGGCGTATTCCTAATTCGGACACTCTGTTTTTCGGAAAAAAGAGGGGAAGGGGTCCCTCGTTTATTGCGGTAAACAAAACTCTGGGTAGTCGCATGACTTATGTTGTGTTGGCTACCGAAACCCCTACCAAGGGTATATATTGGCAGAAAGAGGATCAGCATGGCCCCCGGGTAGTTCTGCTTGCGGTTCGACCCGGGCTGATCATGGTTGAGGTGCCTACCTTGGCTGAAACGTTCTGGCTGTGGTTGAAACCTAAGACGCAGTAAAGGAGTGTTAGTATCCTTGATAATTGTTTGATGTGTGCCTTTTTTCGGGGACTAATAATCTCCCGAGGATCTGTTGCCTACACAACAGATACCTGTACTGTAAGAAACCAGTGGTGATGGTTGACGGTTGAGTTGTGTGAGCCTGGTCAGCCACACGAGGGTGCTGGTGAATCGTGAATAATTCACTCCGTGGAATTGGTCCGCCATCAGATTAGGCCGTAAAGGTGCTGATGTAAATCATTTTCACGGTTGTTCGGTAAAATCGGTTCACGTATAGCCGAGATATATCCAAAATTCCGAAAAAACAATTTTTTGCAGTTTTGCATGCAAATGCTTGAAAACACAATTATTTGGCATGTCGATTGAAAGACAAACAATTTTTACCCGATATCGGCACATACTTATATACTCGAGATATAGCCTAAACCGATTTTTGAATGAAAATGTGGCTTAAGCGAACTTATACTTCTTTTTTTTTTTGCTTAAAAGCAGTTCTGATAATAAAAGGAGGTTACTAAAATAAAGAAAATGTCCGATATCGGTCCATATATACTCGAGTTATAACCTAAACCGATTTTTAATGAAAATGTCACGTAAATGTCACGTTAAACAACTTTTTTTTTTGCTTAAAAGCAGTATTATGAGTTAGTATTAAACATAATAGTCCAAGACCCCGTGGGCGGGATACCCATATGCATTTGACCAGACCTGGGGTCTAATCATCGCAAACGATACCGAATTAACTATCGTATCGAATAATATTACGATACGTTTAGATTATGGCAAACAATGCGTATTCGACAGTCATTTAAACAAAATCTTATAGCTTTAAGAACATATGTATGTTTCCTAAAAGTAGGAATACAAAATAAAATGGTTCAACGCTTTTATATTATTACGATACAATTCATTCGATATCGTGTGCCATGATACCAAAAGGAAAAATTCCGATTAATCTTGCTTGATATCGCATGCTGTGATTTGGCCCCTGAACTTTTGTATATAGAGACCCCTACTGTGCATGAGTTGGGGATACACTAAGACCAAAGTGGTCGCTCAGGCAAGCCAATTTTTTGTGAATTTTAGCTTTTGACCACATCTGCCGCTTTGAAATTTGAAAATGTATTATTATTACTATCGCAAAGTAATACAATGGTAGACGTCTAAAAGCTATTATCCGGTCATGTGAATAATACGAGTAAATTATTCTTATATGGAAAATCTTAGGCGCGAAATTTGGATGCGCTAAACCTCTTATTTCGTGGTGTTTGGTAAAAAAAAAATACATGAAGCAAAAATTAGGACGGCAAAATGGGGGTTAATGGCTTCGCAACGAGGTCAGAAATCAGACAAGCCGCAGAAAATCCCCAAAAAGCTTCATAACTGTTTCTAAGTCGATCTTAGGGGGATATAATGTAAGACCGACCGCCACCAAAATTTTTCTTTCTACATTTCTTCACGTAAAGAAAAATCAATTTGGGATATTGTTGTGGCAACGTTAGTATTTATTCTGTCATAATTTGATTTGTGGGCGCTAGCCAGTGTATTATCGTTTGTAATGTAGTTTTGTCTGCTACAAATATAGTAATACTGAAATTTTCACATTTCCATTTCTACCATTTTAAAACATAGTTGAATACAATAAATAATACTGTGTGGAAATATACTTTGAATACAACAATATCTTTTGTTATGTCCAATAATAGACTATTTATTTTATGGTTAATGCAACACATGTGCGTTTACAATATAAACTATCTATTACTGATTTTATGAATTTATTTTTATGATTTATGATTTTATTCATTTGTAGTAATTTTAAGCGAATTACTTTTTTGTGTATGAACTTTTTTAATTTTGATCATATTAAAAATATTAAAGGAAATATAAATTTTCTGGTGAAAAAAATTGCAACTTAAAAACAAACATTGGAAAACAAAAAGGTTTGCGTAAGAATTCATATCGACTAATATATTTACGTGCGTGTAATGGATTTGAATGTATGCGTATTTTTTACAGATTTACTGGCTAGAACAAAAATTCATCAATATTTCCAATATAACAAAGATTTTTTGAATTCTATTATTCTATTCTAATTTCTATTTCATATGGTAATATATTGATTGAAAAAATAAATTAAATAAATCACAAAAAACGATGTTTTAATTGTATATAGAAGTTACTTATGTGTGTATGTATGTGTACTTATGTTATCATAGAATATTGTGGCCATCAATACTACGATTGATCATTGTAACAATAGAATTTCCAATTTTCCAATGATATGGTTGGGAGTGACTCTATTATATGGTTGGGCATGATAGTAAAACTTTAGTTTTTACAATAACAGTGTTTTTTTATCTTGGACCAGTACTCAGACCCCTACATATGCTGTGCATTGTACCAGAGCTAGGAAAATAGGTTGTGAAGAGGGGAAAAGAGGGAGTAGTGCTTGTGAACATTTGACTTGAACTTTGTCCCATGTCAATGTCTTGCCATGCACAGGTTCACAGCGCGTGGAGACAGCCAAAAATGCAACTATGCAAAATGAGTTGACAGCGGAGAAAAAAATTGCAACTCTGATGCAATATGGCGACGGTTGAATGACAGAATTAAACGTCACTAAAGCACGCCTAATTTCCGGTCTTTTTCTATGTGGACGTGAAGCTGAGTGGTAAGCAAAAATTTAACAGTTTGGGCGACAACCGGTGGCAGAGGAAAAAACTATAGATTTGATCAATTTATTGCTGAACCTAGCAAAAAAAAAAAAAGAAAATGCTATAGATTGTTTGTCCAGTTGTGTCTAACGAGCACGCAATTTTTATTAACGTGATAATCAGAAGTTAAAGTTGGTATTTGCTTCAGCCTTCATGAACTTGAAGTGCAACGTTAGCCACGTGGCCACGCTTGGTAAAGAGCAAGGTGGAAAACGTTCCTTTTTTATATATGCGGCTTGAATAATGCTTCAAACAGGTGGAGTACTCGGGAGTTATTAAATCTTTGGTGGAACCAACTCTCTTGGTGCGGTAAAAGCCGGTCACGTTGAGTGGTAAGTACCAACCATCAGGACTTCCGAGTGCTTAAGAAGTCCAACCAGCAGCAGCAAACGCCATCCAGCATACAAATACCACCAGCCAAACATCATCTAGGCACAACCACCCAGCCAACTAGAAGTTCAGCCAAACAGCATCTAGGCACAACCACCCAGCCAACTAGAATGTCAGCCAAACGTCATCTAGGCACAACCACCCAGCTAACTAGAATGTCAGCCAAACGTCATCTAGGCACAACCACCCAGTCAACTAGAATGTTCGCCAAACATCATCCAGCCAACACCGCCAAGCTGCCAACATCATCCGACAGCACCAGCCAGCAACAGCAGCCAGCTACCACAATAGAGACCACCTCAGCAGCAGCAGCAGCAGCAGCTAGCAACAACACCAGCCAGCGACACAACAGCATTCACCAGCCTGTAAGTCCATTACTTTTATTATTATAACCTTAGATTCGTGGTACTTAATAGTTATCTAGTTTACGGGTAGGAGAGATAAAAGTGACACGGCGAATTGCAGCCGCCGAAAGCTTGCAATTTTTCATTTTTATTTGGTCTTCTTAAAAGGCTTTCAGACCGGGGAAAATAGAAAGCTAAGGCGAACGGCAGCCGCCTAAAGTCTGCATTTTTCATTTTATTTGGTCTTCTTACTAGGCTTTCAGACCGGGGAAAATAGAAAGCCACTGTTTTGGTTGACACAGTTCTTACAGCATATTTTATTCGCTACTAATTCCATCGTTGCGGGTAATTTTAACTAGCCTTGTGTCATTTTGCAACAACTTGTACACCATCAGTCACTTTTTAATACATCCTAAATCTTATCTCGGTTTGGAATCTAAACAGCTATAGTATTGATCTAAGCCCGGCTTTACCAAAATTAACCTAATCTTAGACTTATGCCGTTTTCGTTGCTGGAAGAATTCTGCATTTTTTTTGCGGCACCTTTTTTTTCTTAAAATTCAATTTTTAAAATTCAAGTTTTAAAGAGATGAAAAGAAGATGTCGCAATAACGATTAATCGCCGCAAAGTTGAAAGTTGAGAAAACTGTATACTTCTGTATTTTTCCTTTTTGGCGAAACGTTGAAAATGTTACACTTCTTCTAGAAAGGATAACGCCATTGAACTAAGTTAATATTAAATTTAACAGAAATGAATCAAAATTATAAGTTGAATGGAAAACAGAATATAAGGCAAACTAAATAGAAAATTAAGAAACAAATTGAATCGAAATTTTAATTGAAAAAAAAAAAAAAACAAATTGAATAAAATTTTAAATGATAATAGCACAAAGTGCATAAAATTTTACATGATAAAAAAAAAACAAATTGAATAAAATTTTAAGTGAGGATAAAGGCAAATTGAATTAAAGCTGAAACTTTAACAAAACTTAACTAAACTAGAAAGTAAAGCCAAATCATTTTACGAAGAATAAGTACAATTACCGAATAACTAAATAGAAAAAGAATCCCGATAAGAAGTAGAATAAGAACTCATCTGATTTATAAAAAAAAAATAAAAACAAAGAAAATAGAAATTAAGCCTGAATTATAAGAGAGTTTGTGTGCACCGATCTATAACATTTAAGAAAACTAAGCGTAAATATCAGCCTGTTCCTCAAGGGAAATACGAGAAAACGAAAGTGCTATTCGTTCGCATAGTTTTCGTGGCCGTGATGTTGCCAAATTGGCAAGTTTCTTTCTTTTTCTCAAAGTTTTCGCTTTTAAATCGACTTGAGCGGCAGACGATATTTTAGCTTCAACGCTTTGAATTATATATATATTAATTGATATAATATTGGAAATTATAAATATATATAAATATTATTGAATTTTATTATTGGTATATGCGATATGTTTCTGTGAACTGATCATGTGGATGTAAATTGGTAGAGGTGAGTATTTGGATGGTTGAATAGGATTTTTTTTCAGGGGATAGCTACAAACATTTTTGGCAACCAAGCTATCGCGGTCCGGTATCAGTCTATGATACTGTGGGAGGGATTATAGCCCGGGATTACTTAACACCAACAATCCCACCATCAGAATCAAAGTGACTGTGTCCACTCCTGTCCTCACGATCGACGTTTTCGGCCCCTTTTTTTATTTTTGTTTAGGTTTGAATTAATCACTGGTACATTAAGATACCTTCTATTGGCTGTGTGGAACGAACACCCGCCCAAGCCCGACGAGCCATAGCCGCGCAAAATGGTCAGTTACCAGTGAGTCACACAGTTTTCCAATAGAACACGAATCACAAACGGATGTCGAACGAGCATCGTTTCGATTTTTAAGGATGCATCATTCGATAGTCTGTTTGGCGATTCGTGACAACTTTCCAACGTTATAACGGACAGGAAACACGTCTGCAGGCAACTTATTTCAAAGACGAAGCGTACGGCTAAAAAACGAAGTCTCTCTGTAATGCGTAATACGATTCCCCGGGCAATCGACCACAATTGGATGAGCTCTCGACGATGAACGCGTTTCACGTAAAAATGTGCGAGTTTCGGGAACAAGATCCCTAATCTCGTCAGAGCAAAGTCCATTGTAGTAGCGATAGAACAGAGTAACGCACCCCACACTGCGTCGATGCTGCAGTGAGTCAATAGAGTTGGATACCCTACTGTCACCGATGAGCTTCTTCGCCCTCTCCTGCACTCGGTCGAGTAACCCCAAAATAGAGTTTGAGGCACCGGCCCAAACATGAGAGTTGTATTCCATTTTCGGTCGGATGTAGGTGGTATAAATAGTAAGGAGGTCGGATGGAGTGAAGTACATCTTACACTGTTTCAAAAAACCTAGGCACTTGAATGCTTCTTTAGGTTAGGTATAATATAATTACTATAACTTTCACTATATATATGGTTATATATTTGAATTTTGGTTGTTGGCTGTACTTAATTTTGTAAATAAATTTCAGATTGAAACCATATTATTTGGTTGTATTTAACCATAAAATTCAACAAGAGTATTTTGCCCTTAGAATATTGTCATATCAACCATATTTTTTCTTCTACGTGTTGAGAACAATAAAATATTGAATAATAAATCTCTTAAACAATTGAGTTTTATTCACTATATTAGCTTCTAACATTGATACCAATCAAAAAATTATAAACAGCTTTTGATTTATAAAGGTGTAAAGAAATGTAGAGACGTGTGTGTATGTATTAATGTTTTGACAGGTATTATTAAAACATTTTTCTTCTTAAATTCTCAATAATTTATTTAGATTGTTGGGATATAAAATTGAATGTTTGAGAATATCTTTCAAATGTTTGAGAATATCTTTATAATTTTTTAAATCTTTCCAACATATAGCACACAAGCTTGAACAATACTTCAATTAAATTTAACGAAAATATCAAAAAATTAGGATAAAATATATTAAGTTTTTTTTGAAACTTATGGTTTTTGTATAGAGACCACCCTGATGATAGAAAATACAAGTAGAAGCTAGGTAAGTTCTACAAAAATGATGGGCTTACAGAAGTATAGCAATTCCGTCGTACCGAATGTATACGTCTAAAAGCTTGCCTCAGAGGACCCCTGTAGTAATATTTTGCTGTCTGAGGCATAAAAATGTAATAATTGAAAAAAATATATATATTCATTTAAGTGATATCTTTAGCCCGCGCATGCGGCTTAAAGTTCAATGCTCAAAATGCAATAAATTTACTTAAGGATTATTTAAAAGGAAAAAAGCAATTCCTTCAAATAAATGATTCAAAAAGCCACGTATTGGATATACGTTGTGGAGTACCACAGGGAAGTGTGTCCAATACTACTCAAAATTTATGTTTATGATTTAAAAAACATACAAAAAAATGGACACTTATTTATGTACGCAGATGATATATGTATGATAACGTTTTGAAAACACACATCGAGCAAGACTCTGCAATTTTGTCCGAGTTTTTGAGGGGTGGCGTGACATAATGTCCAGTGTCATAATGTCCATGGACATAGTGACGCACCTTTAAATATCATATTGTCCATGGACGTTATGACACTTAACAAAGCGTCCATGGATAATACGACACTTTCAATATGGACTTTATTACACTTTAAAATGTGTCTGAATGTCCAATGTCTTTGAATTGAAAAAAAAAAACAATTTTATTTATTTTAAATTACAGAAATGCATAGTTATATATGTATGTAGATATATTTATTGATATATGTATATTTATGTTATCTTTTACAATTTGTCGGCAGTATGAACAAAGTAAAAGTGAATTATTTTGTTTACAACTTTTTTCTAAATTTTGAAAGCAGTTGGAGCAAATTTTTTAGTGCTTGCAAGGCATCAATAAAACATTCCTTGGCTCCGTAGCACATATTACACATTTTAAAACCTCAGTCGTCTGGCTGAATTGAATCTCGCCTTTTTCATCTTCTGAGTCAGCCTCCTTTTCTTCGCAATTCTCCTTGGAAATCGGCGCCGATTTTTTCTTATTTTTCCCTTTGCTTTTACCACTACTTCACCTTTCCAAATTTTCAGTTATTGTCAGCGAAACAAAAACATTATTTTTTCTTTTTTCACAACTTTTTCTTAAACATACAATTGGTACATGCATATGTGTGCACATATTTTTTCCAGCATTATAATGCCAATTCTTTAAATATGTTTATAGTCTGAATTATTTTATAACTATATATATATTTTTTAAATTGTTAAAGGAAGCAAATAAGTTACCTTTGCCATCCATTGTTTTTCAAAATATTTTACGAAATCTTTGAGGCATTCCTGCTGACTTTTTGTAAAATTCGAGACTTCGCTTTTTAGAATTAGTTCGGGAGTTACTAAAGGAAGACTTACGGCCGTATGCAAAAAAACTTAACAAAGCTTGGTAAGCAATTGTTAAGAAAAATTTCCTAACGTTGTATCCAAAAACAATTATTAGTTTACCATACGTATAAAGTTGAAATGAGCCACTTTAACTGTACGTTAAAATGACATTTGATTTCTTGATGTTGATTTGCCTTGAAATTCACAATTATATGAAAAATATTAAGAACAACAATATATTATAATTGTTAGATAAATAAATTAGCGCTTTACATTTTATATGAATTGAAAATATTAATTTTGAAAGGGAAACATAAATAAAAAATATGTTAGTGATGCACTTTCATTCGAGCGAATACAACTAAAAACGTTATTCGAATAGTACAAATATGTGTAGTATAAGAAGTCCTATTAATTTTTCTCAATTTCTTTAATACACTACATATTATATATTCATTATTTATTAAAAAGGTAAATCGAGGAAATAGTTGTCCAAAAAGTGTTATTTTATGTAATAATACAATTTTTTTATTTTTTAAATTTATTTTTCGATTTTCGAATATTAGTTTTCATACATCACTATTCAAAAAATTACAACTGAACATAACGACATTGCCAGAATAAAACAATTAAATTCCTTACTATATATAAAAGTTAACGTACTGTTTTTGCATAAACTTTTTTAACAAATGTATGGTAGTGTTGATGTGTTTGGTAACTAACGTATGCGTTAAAACTCATGTAAGAATTTTTTTTGGATACGGCCCTAAATATTGTAAATATTGTTTTTGAAAATAAATAAATACAAAAAAAAATGTGGTTGCTTTCCAGTACATGAAGAGTTTCGAGCTTCTATAGTTCTTTTTGTTGCGAGCTCTCTCACTTTTTTTATTTTCGTCCGACAACATTGACAGGAGCAAATTTTCTAAATGGGTAAAATAGGCGTTGCGTTGAGTTGCGGGGTCTATTATTTGTTTATACTCTGACGGGTATCGAGAACTTTTAACCAATTTTCAAAAATTGCAAGCTGTATTTAGTTTTTATTTGAAACCAGACTGCGGCGTAAACTTTAACGCAATATTCAGTTAATACTTTTGGATTTTTCGATGGGTGTGATGTGGAAATGTAGAGTCTCAAAACTGCTTTTGCTAACCATCTTGCGTGTGACGTTTTCCCTGAGGATCTGTTAGCTAAATAATAGAGACATTGTCCAGTAATAACGGATATTGTTATTTCATAAAAGTATTTATGATCCAAACTTAGGTCTTCCATCTTTACTTTCGAAAGTTCACTTGGTATCTTTTCATATTTAACGATTGGAAAGTTTTCACAATTTCCTAATAAATTACCAATAGGGCCAGTGTGGGAAGATGAGCCTGTAGTAGCAAAATTTCAGAAAAAAGGTCTTTACAGTACAATTACAATAATTATGCAATGTTTTGCAGGTTTGTTATTGACAAAGTAAGACAGGTTTTTTTTCTATTAGAAGTTGATTGGAAGAAAAAAATTTTTTTTGACCCAGCCTAATATATAGGCAATACGGATTTAGCGACATCCTTATAAAGCGAGATTGTCGGAAATAAAAGTGGCTTATTGAAAACAGTTTTAAGTGCTTTGTTTTGCACTACTTGTAAGGTTTTTAAGTGGTTTGAGTTTCTACTTGCATAAAATATCGCTAAGTAATTAAAGCGGCTCTGAATTAATGCATGATACAGGGCAAGTTTTGTCTCTTCATGAAATTTGTTTTTGAATTTATATAATAGACCACTAACTGGTAACATTTTCATCTTCAAATCTTGTATGTGTAGATTACATGATAAATTAGACTGCATATGCAATCCTAAATATTTTATTGCCTGCATTAAATTTTTTCACCTTCAACATTTATTGAAAATTCATTTAACGTATTTGGATGAGGTCTGAATCTGACAAGTTTTGTTTTCTCCTTCTTTATTACTAATTTATTTATCTTTGCAAATTCAAAAATAAGTGCAGCATCCGTCTCCATTTGAGATTTCAAAATTTCATTACTTTTTTAAGGATAAAATAAGGATATATCATCAGCGTACATATACATACATCTTTCCAGACAGTTCAAGTTTTGCTATGTCATTTATGTAAATCGTAAACAACAGAGGACCCAGAACACTACCCTGTGGTACACCACATTGCCAACACCACCACCCAACGAACTGCTACATTTATTTATCTCTACATACTGTTTTTTGTTTGCTAAATAGCTTTTAATTAGATAAACTTCTCTTCCTGGAATTCCGTAAAAACACAGCTTTTCTGGTACCAATTCAAAAGCTTTTGAAAAATCATAAAATATCCCAGCCACTCCAGTAGCCTTCATCCAAACAACTGCATATATAATTAACCACATTTAACTGCATTTTCTCTTCCACTTTCTTTCCTAAACCCATATTGACCCTCAAAAAAATAACTTATTGTTTTCCATAAAATTCATCATTTGTTGATGTAAAATCTTTTCAAAAATCTTATCAATCACAGTTAGGGCAGTTGACCCAAAAATTTTAAAAACTAATATTTTGTATGGGAGCCCCTTATGGCTGGCAGTTAGGGGATAGATATGTTCACAAAAAATATGGGAGAAAAATTCTAGTGAAGATAGACCCCCCTAAGCAGTTATGAAGCTTTTTGTGGATTTTCTGTGGCTTGTCTTCTGAGCATTGACCAAAATGCGAAACCATTCATTCTGCCGTCCTAATTTTGGCGCTTATGTATTTTTTTTACCAAGCCCCACAAAATAAGAGGTTCTATTGCATCTAAATCCCGCTTCTCATATTTTCCATATAACAATAATTTACTCGTAATATCCACAAGACCGGGTAACAGCTAAACGATTTTATTATCTGTTATTCTGTGTCCGCCATTCTTATTTTCCAGAAGTAATAATAACATATTTTCAAATTTCAAAGCGATAGTTGTGGTCAAATGGATTTAAAATTCACCAAAAATTGATTTCCCACTTTGGGCTTAGTGAACCCCTACTTACTAATGGTAAGCATAAGGGTCTCTATATACGGGCTCTTAGACTATAATAATACTTGCTGAAAGTCGTAAAATTTCCAAACCATGTGAGTAAAATGTAAAAAAAAATCTTTGATGGTTCACTGGGTTTCTTAAAAAAAGGTGTTTTTCTCCCAAAAAATATTAATTTCTCCTCTTAAATAACTCCTTCGACTCTCTTTCCTGTATATATTTTCCCTCTCGAATCATCTAAATTTACATTTTGGAGTTTTTCTCTTTGCATGAATGAGAAGCATATAAATTTGTTAGTAAAAATCAAGAGAAATTAAACACACATGCATATGCAGTACATATGTATGTAAAAGAGAAAAAGTACATTTGCTGACATTTCTGCTCCCCTGATGTTTTTTTTATAAAAATATCGATCTACTCGTGTGTGTTTTGTTATTTTATTTTATTTTAGCTGCTGCTGCATAATTCTGTTGTTGTGTTACTTTACAAAACAATCTTCTTGAAATAAAAAATACGTTTGCGTATGTGTTTTGTTGTATCTTTTTTATTTTTTTTTTATCTTTTACATAATTTATAAGCAATTTTTTTATTACATTTTAAATACACAATATAATGTAAAATATATTATTAATTAATTTATTAAACATACACTACAAATGTATGTATATATGAATAATGTTGTTTTGAATCGTACAAATTTGAATTTTATTTTGAATTAATTTTACAATTTTTATCAAACAATTTTGTAGCTAGCACAAATAAAAATATAAATGTTAAATCAAAAGGTAACAAATAGAAAATGTACTTACAATTCAGCACAAAAATTATAAATAAAAAAAAATTAAATAAATATAAAATAATCTGGTCAAATTAAAAAAATAATAATAATAAAAAAAGTAGAAAAATAAATTAAATAAAAAATTTTAAATAATGCATAAAACTAAATAGCGTTATGTTTTATAAAGTGATTATTATTTTCTTTTTTAATTATTTTGAACTACGTGAATTTGCATTGACAAAATTTATTAAAAGGGTGTATGTGTGAGAGTATTTTATATAAATTTACTTAATGAAATTTGTTTGATTCTTAATAAACCTGCCTGCTTTGGGTTAAAACGTGTCTAAAAGCGCGTATTTAAGAGAAAATGTTTAAAGCTTTACATCAACAATACAAATATATGTAAGTATTTAAGATTTAAATTTTTTAATTTTTTTTATATTATTAATGCAATGTCTTTTAAGCAAGTTTAAATTATTTGTATATTTTGTCAATTAAATTACTATTAAAACATGCAACAACAAAAACATTTATAAACAAATTACTGAATTTTTGTGTTTATAGAATCAATTCTTAGTTTTTTTTTTACAAACCAATATTGAGAAGAAATCCATTGCTGAAATAATAATTAAGTTTTTGAAACTCTCTATTTTGTTGATACTTGAATAATTAATTACTTTTTTTCTATTGCAATTGACTTTCTTCAAAGTTTTCTTTTTTAAAATTTGTAACAATCTAAATTTCTTTTTCATTGTCATACAAAATGATTTGCATTTTAACATTTATAACTTTAAAAACAAATTAAAACAAAATTGATTTATGCAAGAATTAATTCTTATTTTTTAGCGCAATATATTATAAGTATATGTTTTGCGAAAAATAAGAGTTTAAAATTACAACAATTTATGCAAACATATATGAGTATGTGCTTGAAAACCGGAAGGCAATTTTGTTAAATATAGATAAAAATATATTGCAACAAAGTTTGCTGAATTAAATATTTAAAACTTAGTTTGTTTTCTTCTAAATTTTCCAGCTAAAGATCTTGATTGATTTTTGTTTTTATAAAAAAGGTTTAACGGTATTTTATTTTCAATATTTCGATAACAATTTGTGATCATCATCAAACCTTTTTTATAAAAACAAAAATCAATCAAGATCTTTAGCTGGAAAATTTAGAAGAAAACAATATAAACAAGATCAAATAATACGAATATTTTATTTAAAACTTAGTTTATAATGTTGACATATTTGGATTTTTACTGCCAAAGACCGACTGTAAAGTTTCGACCAAAGTGTCCCATGCGTCGTTGGCGCCCAGCTAAATGAAGTTGTTCAAAGAAAAGTAAAATTTGTTAAAATAATTTGTTCAAAAATTATTAAAAGGATCACATTAAATATAGAAAAACATAGTAGTCTGAAAACTTAGAGGGGGAAATATTAAAATAGTCGGTTTAGTGTACATAATCAAGCATGTTCTGGCAAACGTATTTTGCTTAAAAACAGGTTTTCGATATGAAAACAGCAAATGCATAACGCAAGAAGTTTGACTTTACGCTGTGTTCTGGTAAACGCCTATCGCGATGATTTCAACTCGTATGTGTGTTAAACATCTGCTAGAGTGTAACAGAAAGGATCCCGAGTTACTACGCATTACTTCTAATTCAAATAAGAATATTAGCGGTTCCCACGCTTCGTAGTAAGTACTGTTGTAGAGCTTGTACATATTGTAGATTTAGTAAATCTTGGTAAATTTAAAACTAGGCAACAACAAAATTCATAGATTTTTAATTTACTATATTAACAACCTTTACTAAACCAAAAACCGTAGTAGATATAGTAAACGTAGTAAGTTCATTTATTTACAACTATGAAACAGCCGGTAGACATGACCCCATATTTATTTTTTTTTTGTGCTAATAAAATAAATGTACACAAACATTGTTTAAAATGGAAAACATAAAAAATAAAAGAAAATGTGAAAAAAGGTTGAAATTAAAGATGAGATTAGGTATTTTTTTAAGTTTTATCTCTTTTTGCGAAACTCCCAACTGAAACAAACATTCTTTTGTGTCGCAAAAATATCTGAAAAAATGTCAGCTTTTACGGTTTTTTACAATACCAAAGAAAAAGTCACTCACACTAAGAAGTTTACAATAGTATTATATTTAAAAGCATTTTAAATTTAATACAAAGAGTGAAAATCGCTATTATATTGTATGCAGTTATTTTGCTTTATTACTCTAAACTACTACCATAACTTATCCAGATAACAAAATATCTATGGTTTTTTTGTTTAAGACAAAAAACCTTTTGTAAAAATTCATCCTACAACTTGTCTGATGCTTTGTTCGCACGCACGCCTAGACACATACATATACACGCGCACGCGTAGTTTGTCAATGGACGTGGCATTTTGTTCGCACTTTTTTTTTTGTTTAAGTCGTGACAAGAAGTACACTTTAGTTCTTTATTGCATATCGACTGTCTCATACGAATAAATATATTCAATATATTTTACGTATAAATGTACGTGTTTCGGGAACAAGATACCTAATCTCGTCAGAGCAAAATTCATTGTAGTAACGATAAAACAGGGTAACACACCGTACACTGCGTCGATGCTACAGTGAGTTAATAGAGTTGGATACCCTACTGTCACCGATGAGCTTCTTCGCCCTCTCCTGCTCACGGTCGAGTAACCCCAAAATAGATTTTGGGGCACCGTCCCCAACAAGAGAGTTGTATTCCATTTTCGGTCGGATATAGATGGTATAAATAATAACGAGATCAGATGGAGTGAAATACATCTTACGCCGTTTCAAAAATCCGAGGGACTTGTATGCTTCTTTAGAGACATGAAAAGTGTGTTCAGTCTAACGAACATCGCACTGTATTTTCATTCCAAGAACATCAAGAGCATCCGATTCCTCAATGTTTATACCATCCATGAGTACAGATGAAGCAGCACTTGCGGTCGTTTGCTTGTGTGTTAATAAACAACACTGTATCTTGCGAGCGTTTAAAGAGATCCTGTTTTTACGACCCCACTCGGAGATTAATAGATCACTATTCAGTAAGTCAATCATATTTTGCTTCTTGGCAACGACCTCGAATAGGCTGGGCCTATAACTGAAAGAGTACGAATGGCAAATACTGCTGTGGATAGGATTGGAAGCTTGACATAGAAGGTCATTGAGGAAAATAAGAAATAGGATATGAGAGAGAACGGACCCTTGCGGTACCCCTAAATTAATTTTGAACTCGTTTGATGATCTATAACAACTCGTATAGTGCGATTTCTGAGAAAGCTCGATATAAACCGAGAGAATTCATCACCGACACCAAAAGCAGTAAGTTTTGCCAGTAGTGCAGCATGCCCCACTCTGTCAAACGCTTTGGAAATATCCAGAGCCACCACTTTACTTTCACCGAAATGATGGATTGAGTGGTACCATTTCTCCGAGAGATATGCCATTAGATTGCCAGTAGAACAACCCTTACGAAATTCATATTGACTTTTATTATAGACTTTTTCAGGATATACATACCTATCTTTAACTTAAAATTTTTTTCTTTAAAATAGTTTTTTATGTATACATATGTATGTAAGCATTTATTTACATATGTTTGTTTGCAAAGGCATTTCATTTTAATAAATATGTAGTATGTATGTAGACATATAAAAATACCTTTATAAAGGACTCCAGCATCATACCAAATGTTTCAAATAATGCTCGATTTTTTTCCAAATAAAAATATGTCTTGATACGAGTATTTGCTTCGCTTACATCATGACACACTCAAGTTTGCTTGTTTTATTTGACAGAAACAGATCATTTGTTATGTTTGTTTCTTATAAGAGAATATTCCATCGTATTTGTTAAGAGAAGGTAGCATAAAGCAAATTGAGGAAAAAAGAGAGTGTCTTACTGTATTTGAAATTTGTGCCTACTCTCTGCTAAGTACTGTTGCATATTATTAATTGCAAAAGTCAAAATATGTATATCCTAGCAATAAGGGAGTTTCGACTGATGCTAGTCGGTCTTAGTGACTTGGCGATATTATTGTTGTATTTAATATAATTTCCCTATGAGACAATTATCCGTGGAGAATGCAGAAGGTATCATTACATACATTCAAAATAATTAGCTAATTCATAATATCTTGTATAGTGTATCTTACATTGAATGCACTTTCTCTTTATAAGCTTGTGAAGACGTACGTATTTTATTGCATCAATTTATTTTGTATTTTAAACGTCAAAAAGCAAATAAGAAAAAGGTTTTTAAGAAATAAAATAGAAAACAGAATAGAAATAAAAAATGTGTTTCCAACGATAAACATGGCTTGTATTTATTTATACACGGATATAAATGGTTTTGCGAATCAGCTAATTATGTATAAGTTAACTTGTTTTCGAAAATTCGAAATTAAAAACACTTCAAAGTATAATGGAAACACTTCGGCATGTTTTCCTCAAAACAAGTATTTTCCCTTGTAGTGGAAACATGGTATTATATTTTTACTTCAATAAAAAGTATAACGGTCATATTCATAAATTAAAGTTTTTGTTTATTACAGGCTTACTATAGTACATGCACATACTTCGAATTCGGTAGCCAGAAATTTATTTTTCATCGATCTAATGAATTCTATTTCATAGGAAATATGAAACTCATAAAACTAACTTTTTGATAAAAAAAAAACTTGACATTGTGTCTTACCAAAAATCAAAGTTTTCAAAAAAAAAAAAAATTTATTTTATTGTAGTCATAAATCCAATGATTTTTTTAATGAAACTATGAAACTTAATGAAACAATTCTAATGGAACTTTTCACAATATATATAAAATTTCATGCATATTGTGAAAAGTTTGCATTAGATTAATGAAAAAAATTTTATGAAACAGTTTCATTATATATATAAAGCATAATTCTTTCAGTGTAGCATTTAAAAAATTTCTGTACAAGGTTTATTTGACACAAATAAACCTTTAATAAATATAAAATATTTTTTTATAATTTCGCTCTATCTGCTCTATTTGTACAGTCTGTTCCACAATCTCGAAGAAGCATATTCATTCGTATTTTAAGCGAAAGAAAATTGATTTACGTTTCTCTATTAAACTTCTATAACACAAGTCACTTGAACGACAGTGTGAAAGAAAACGGGGTTCCATATAAATTATGGTTTCACAATTTCGAAGGTGTTGTCACCATAACATAAACATAACTTTGAAAATCACACCTTTCTGTTTTGCTGTCGCATACCAAGTATTTTAACAAAAAAGTGTTTTTTAAAGTTTTGTTGCAAACATATTTTTCTATCTTTTACTGTTTCTTAGTTAATTTTTCGTAGCAAATTTTTCAAGCAATATTTGGCAATTTTTTCAAAAACGCAAAAAAACCACATATTGTATATGTTGTAATTTTTTTAAGCTTTCTGAAAGTCCATTGACAAATGTTGATTTTACTCACAATTTAGAGCAGGTTTCCCATATTGAAGAATTTGTAAAAAACAGTAATTACACACATACATACATTTTCATTTACGCAACTGGATTAACTAAAAATATTGTAATGCAATTTTGGCGTTTTACTCATTAAAATCGGTGAAGCTTTTCACGAGTTATGGCGAAATACATTAGAGTAGTCTACTCAATAGTAGACTACTCAGGTAAAATTAACAAGGTACAGCTTTTATGTAATAGAGAAGAATTAAAATCAGATTTGGGTTCAGGACATAAAAATACATATAGTCCACGTATTTTTACTTAGGGAATATTCTGGCAGATGTATGAGGGCGGAATGATATTGAAGCAACCTAGCACTAGATGCCAGCACATACACAATTGAAGTAAGCAACTTTTGTTTTTCATGAAAAATGGAAAAAAGTGAATTTCGTGCAGTGATTAAACACTATTATTTGAGAGGGAAAACGGCGAAAGAGACAAAAGAAAAGCTCGATAAACATTACTGTAAGTCTGCTCCTTTACATTACATGGCAAAATATTGGATTGCTGAATTTAAATCCGGCCGAACAAGCACTGCAACAAAACCATCAACAGGAAGTCCAAAGTGGTGGTTAATGAAGAAAATATCACGAAAATCCTCGATATCGTTATGAATAATCTCCGGATAAAATTACGTGAGATTGTTGAAATATGCTGGCAGGATTATAACCACTATATTTTGGGATGCACACGGAATATTGCTAATCGATCATCTTAACACAGGATCCACAATCACAGGAAAGTATTATCGTGCATCATTGGATCAATTGATTGATGCAAAACGACCACATTTAAAGAAGAAAAAAGTGCTCTTCAAGACAATGCACTGCTCTTGAAGAAAACGCATCGGTTAGATACGATGCTAAAATTACGTGATATACACTTTGAATTGTTTGATCATCTGCTTATAGTCCAGATTTAGCTCCTGGTGACTTTTTCCTGTTTTCAAATTTTAAAAAAAAATAGCTCGCAGGAAAAAGATTCATCTCAAACGAAGAAGTGATTACTGAAACTAAACCGTGTTTTGAGGGGTTCCCAACTTCGTTTTATTTAGATGGCATAAAAAAAGATGGAATATCGTCTAACTAAGTGTATTTAGCTAAAAGGAGACTATGTTGAGAAATAAATGGTTGTTGAAAAAAATGGTTTTTTTCCTACTTAGGTAGTTTCAATATCAATCCGCCCTCGTAGACTGTAATTAAACGGAGTTGGAGCAAGTAATTGATGAAATTTTTTTGTTTTCTTCAGTTGTGGCTTCTAGAAGTAAATTTTCGGTTGCGAGTCTGAAACTGTATTAATAAAATCCATTGAAGAATGCTCACCATAGAAACACTTCCAAGAAACAGCAACGTTCTTACACCAACTCGAAAAAAAATATATAAAACAAAAGATGCTAATCCAACAGGTGATGCCATTGAAGTAAACCTCTAATGCACCGCAAAGTATCGCGTTACAGACTATATAAATAGCTACGTCAAACATGTACGCAGTCCGTCAAATCGTCAAAAAAAAACCCAACAATCCCAGAGCAGGCGAACTGTTTGAAAAAATAAATGGATACTGCCGAAATATCGAATACAAAAGCAAAAGCTGCAAAAGCACAACGCATGGAAGAGTTCGTCCTACTTTTCCTACACAATTATTAAACAAATTAATCTATTATTAATATAATAAGATTTATTTTTCTATATTTTCCAATCATGTAAATTTGTTTTGTTTTATTTCGACTTTTGATATTTTTGTTTACTTCTTGGTCAATAAAAATTTATTTTTTCTCATATAAAGTTAAGTATTTTTAAAAAACTTTGCATTTGTTTTAAAGCAATTTAGTACTTATTTTGGAATTTATTGGAAAAATCCCTTAAGCACACTCATATTTTTGATCTGGCAATATCGATGTTTGTTATTAAAGATGTTTGTTACAAATATAAATTTTCTTATGTTTGTTATTACGTAACAAATATAAAACAGGCTATTAGTTAATTTGGTTTAGCTTTTTATAACTATCACATAGTATGTACATATGTATGTAAAATACATGTTCTATTTTTTTTCGTAAACAGCTCCGAAAAATTGGTAATCTGGCGATCTTCATAACACCTAAATATTAATTTATAGTTTTCCTGAACGTGTTGCAATTTCATATCACGCGTTTGCCAGAACATACCTGTATAATTTCTTCACTTTTGTGTAATTTTTTTTAATGTTACTTCTGGTCCTGTTGTAGAATAAGAAGCACATTTGGTAACTTTTTGAAATATTTTGGTTGTAAAAATTTTTTAGTGCTTGTAGCATTGTTTGCAAGCTACATAATTCTGAAAAAACACATAGACCAAGGTGCATTAACGTCTATAAGGTGGCAGCGCTACGGCATGTGACGGAGTTTTGCTGTTGGCTATATAGTAAGCCATTTGCGTCAAATGTGTTGTTTTCATTTTTGAAAGTGAATTTAGTGGTCTATTCTGAATTAAACATATAAAAAACACTATGTGAACATAAAAAATAATTAAAATTATTGTTGAAATAAGCTTGAGGTCACTTGCTGTAGGAAAAATTATTAGTTTATTAATCGATGGTTTAGAACCAACCCGAGGATCGGATAAAGGAGTCCAATCCACTTACATCGCATTCCGATACCTCCGTCAAATCATGCAGCATCGGTCTGCCTAGATACAATGCCCTTATATAAAAAAGAGCTGGACGCTGACAGAGCAAGTGCTCTACGCTCTCTACTTCCTCCTCGTCTCTGCTACAGAAGTAATTAAATAGAAGACTTAACCTCCTCGCCTGCGCCCCTATGTGGCAATGTCCCGTCAGAACCGCAACAGCAGAACGCAACTTCGTCGAGCAAGCCCCAAGAATAATAGTCTTCCTGTTATCATATCTGGGCCATGTCAGCCTTGATATTCGAGAGACCATCTGTCTTGAGTGGTCCGAAAAGTTGATGCTGTACTTGTTTCTTACAGCTCGCAAGCGGGATTCCAACGATTCCACCTATATCTCTTTGTTGTAGCTGGACACCGGCCTTTGCCAGTTCATTCGCTACTAGATTTCCGGGCACTTCTTGTGCCCTTGTATCTTTTTTATCTTAGATTATTTCAAAAATTTTAATTTCTTTAAAAAAAAAAATAAAAAATACTATGAATTATGTTGATGTTACTACTATGGTTAAAAAATTTTTTCGCTATGTATAATTTGTTTTTTTTGTTATATCAATTTGTTTCAAATTTTATAAAATTTTTAAACAAAAAAAATCTAAAAAATGTTCTTGAAGAAGAAACACAAAGGGGTGCCGAAATATCGATTAATAAACTAATACTTTTTCCAACAACAAGTCACCTCAAGCTCATTTAAACAACAATTATACTTTGAAAACGTCGAAAAACTAGGATCAAGATACAAATTCATAAAAATAATTCAAATAAAAATAATTTATAATTGTGAAAAAGTACTTTCATAGTTTATAATTGTGAAAAAATTTAAAAATATTTTTGACAATCATAGCTTACCACATGCCTGTTTTTGTTGTATTGTTGTAATTTTGCTCGAGTTCCGGCAACTTTGTAGACGTTAATGCACCTTGACATACACTTTGTTGCTTTTTCAAAACAAAGAGAGATAAGATTTTGACAAAATTTCGTAATTTCTACCAACAAAATACATGTGACGTTTTCTTGCCAATGTAGTTATTATAATTCTAATACTACCTGGTAAAGCTGCACTGATCGAATCAGTTGCCTGTTAGATTTTATTGAAGCAAGATCTCACTGCGTAACTTTTCAAAAATACACCTTTGTTTTTTGCTAATACTAATCAAACATACAACTATGAATGTATGTGCATGGCCACCACTGTTCTAAACGCAACACACGAGAGTTAGTTAACAGCCTAAAAATAGACTTGTACCGTGAAAAACACATATCGTGCTCTTGCAACTGATAATGCAGCAGGATGAAATTGAGAAACAGGAAACATAACGATCAGTAGCAATTGTACTGTAGTGATTGGTTTTCTGGCTTTCTACGTAGCACAATCGAGCAATAAGCAACACCCACCTCACTTATAATTGAATGAGCAGCAGGATTTTAAATATTTTTTTGCGGTAGAAAAAAGTTATTATTAGGTGGCGCATTCGTAACATAATGATTTCATTTAAAGAATAAATTTGTTTGGTTTTCAGAATCTACTTTAAAAATCTTGAGAAACGTATGATGAAAAGAATCTGGACGGTTATGGGGTACCCGTAATACAACAACAATGGAGTTTTTTATTCGCACAAATATTACACCTAAGGTACATATAATGGTTTACCACATTTTTTTCTAAAAACATGATACTCTTTTACTGAAATATATCGCGTTTTTTAAATATGCGGCACATAAAACTGTCCAAAATTGTAATACGCCCTAGACTCTATTGTTTCATACGTCATAAGAAGTTGTTGTTTTTATTATTATTGTTGAAAAGTCAGTGCCGTTGATGCTAGCTTTTATTTTATAAAAATAGTGACTAGTCGTAACACATTCGTTTGTTAGAAGTAGTTATGATAGAAAGAATAAAACTCCACATGCTAGAACACGCCCAAGAGAAGTGGCTCACAGAGCGCACATGCCTTATATCAAGGAACCTGTGGCCGCACATTAACTCCAAGAAAACAGGGGAGCTATTAAAACTTTCAAGATCTCTCCTAAGAATGACGGTTGCAGTCATCACTGGACATTGTCCGTTATATAACGACTTCTGCACAAGCTGCCACGACGAGGAAGAGGAGGATCCTTCATCTCCTCGGTACATGCACGGCATTGGAGCTTCATAGTCTAATATGCTTAGGCGAGCGGAGCTTCAATAGCCTATCATGTCTGACCTCGGTCAAACCGACTGCGTTAGCTTATTTTATAAGAAGTAGCGGATGGCTGGTAAATCAGCAAGTAATGCCATATTAAGCAGTTTCCCTCATGTCCTCACCTTTCCCTCTTCCTCACTCCTTCTATATCTCAATAACCTTTTATTTTTCTTTTATCACAACATAACTCTTTTCAGGCAATCACAAAGGGAACGACCTTCTGGACCCAAGTGAGTTGGAGTATCCGGGTACTTTCTGGAGAATCCAGTGACCTGCCTACCTAGTCTAATCTATGATGGATTATTGTACGAAATGTTATAATTTTTTTGTTCTTTTCTGGTAATAACAAATGCACCACTATTTAAGGGTCATGATTTTTTTTAACAGAATCTAGCATAACAATAATGTTCCTGATAGTTAAACTGAACATTAGTTAATGTGAACGATAAAGCCATCATTAAATTTTGCCCTTTATTACAACTGAAGTTACCATATTTTCAGCAGAAAATATGGCATCTTAAATGCATAAAATTTACTTTGAAATTTACGTGATGTTCTCAGTAACTTTTTCAGCAATAGCAAAAAAAAATTATCTGTAAGATAACATCCTAAAGTTAACTATTTGTGTTGTGTCCTAAGTGTAGAACATTAAATGCACACACTTAGATGCCCAGTATGGAGAGGAATAACTTCTAAAATACGAACAAGTTGGGTTAATGAAGACATTCAATATCCAGCCATTGTTAAACATTTTTATGTGTGTATGTAGAAATTTGTTTTGAAATCGTCATTTTGTTTCAAATATTTTTGATTTTACAAATAAAAACGAAAAAATTTCTCTGAAGACGAAATATTGAAAAATAAATCAATAAAAAATATTTTTTATATATAAAACAAAAACGGCCTCAAGCTTAAAGCAACATTTCAATTCAATTTAATGCCCACGGTAAAAAACAATCCAGAATTATCGTTCGATGGGTTACAGCTCTCATAGTAAGTTCAACTATAGCTCTCATTAAATAAATTTTAAGGTAACTGATATGCCATACGATATACAAATCGTAGAACTTTGGCACAGGGTCGACTGGTAGATTAAAAACTAAAAGAAAAAAATAAATAAATTTAATTAATGTTATACATACGTACAGATTTTACAAAAATCGTATTAAAGGGACTTTTCCTGGTACAAAATTCGAACTGATTATTTCCCATTATGGCCACATTGATCATAATTTAACTTGTTTAATGTAATTGTTGATGTTTCTGTTCTTGTTGTTGCTGATGAATAATTTATTTGTTTATTGTATATTCTTAATGTTGTGTTGCAAAGTTTTTCAATTTCCAGTGTGTCGGTTGTTAATTAATAAGTTGGTTTATAGTTTATTAAAAAAAAAACTACGTATTATTTTAGTTGTAAATAGTTGTGTTGGTTGCTGGATTGATTGGTTGTTTGGATGCGTTTTAGACAATCTCACATTTATTTGCGTTGATTGAGGCGTTGAACACGTACTGGAAATAGACACGAAAACATAAGGAAAGAAAAAGACAACACAAATTAGTCAAACGATTTAACAATTATGGGAAAAAAACAAATAAATTTGAGGTTGGGGTTAGAGGATAAACTTTAACAACATTCAAATACAGACATACATAAACTTTTTGTTTAATTTTGTTTTTTTTTTTTTTAACATAAATAGATATTATCTTTGCTTGGGTTTTCAGAGTTTGCAAAGTTGAAACCCTTATTAAAAAGAAAAATCAAATCAACTGATTTAATTTTTGTAATAAGTATTAAGAATTGCTAAATTTATAACAAAGATTTCAATAATTTTTTTATCTCTCACAGATGTGTTGCAAGATGAAACAAATTTTAGAACTATACATATGTTAGTAAGGTCAATTCAAGCAAAGAAGGTAAGACATTCCATTAAAATGTTTATTAGGGCTGAATTATCAGCGTTTATTTAGATATTAATTAAAAAATTAACTAATACATGTCTATTTACAGTAAATTTGATTTTTTGGCTTACAAATTTACTTTTACAGTTTTCTTGAACATTTTATATCGATGGAATTGAAAATAAGCTACAGCAAAATGTAGTCTTAAAACTTTAAGAGGAAAACAGCAAAAGCAAAATTGTATTCCTACGGGTGATCATTATATATTAAGGGATGTGTTATGCAGTTATTATTATTTATCAATTCTTAGTCTAAATACTTGACAATTTATAGTTAGTTGCTTAAAAATCAGTAAAAAAAAAAGCTTTACTATATCAAGGCGTTTCGTGTTAAGATCATTCAACGACATTAAACAATATTTGAACATTTTAAAAATTACAAACTTTTATTATTTTTGTAGAGTACATTTAGTCCGGATTTAAAAACGTTTAATCCACGTAGTTATCTATAGTATTTTCAGCTTTTTTATGATGAGTTCACTTTGTTCGGATACGTGTGACTTAAAAACACATTTATATAGAGATGCGAAATTATATATTTTGAATTTTATAAAAAATTTAGATTTGTTTGTTTATTATGTAATCGTAGTTATTTTTGTTTCATTGAAATTTACTTAAAAATGTAAATCGCAGCTTAGTTTCTAAATTTGATTTGGTAAAAAGAAAATAAAATAAAAATGAATTGCAATAAATGAAAGTTGTTTATTTTGCTTCAGTTAAATTAAGAGATATAAAGTTTTGTGTGTAAATTTGTTAAAACAAGCAAAATATAGATTAAATTTAGTGTTAAATACTTCAATAAAAGGCAAAATCTGCATTAAAAAAATTAATAAGAAAAAGAAGCGGATTAATACTTAATATCGTATTTACTTGCGACTTAATATTTGTATAACACGAAATTTACAAACCATAATCAACAAATCAAAAGCCAGTTTTAACCCGTATATAGAGTGGGTATAGCTTTTCTCTAAAGCGTAAGAAATGGAAAATTTTATTTGACGGCAGTAAGATATTGGCAATAATAAGAATCGAACTTAAATATATGTTCTTTCGAATGGGGGCGACATAAGTGAATATCATAATTCAAAACTTCAGATAACATTAACTACTTGCAAATTGATTATAATATGTTATCAATATATTTCTCATCTAGTTTTGATGCAGAAATTATTGGAGTTTTTTAAAATTAAATTTTGAGCAAAGTTAAAATATTTTGCAAGATTTATTATTACTTAAATCAGACCCCAGCTAGTTTTTTCAATTCTTAGAAAGGAAATTTTTCAAATACCTGCCGTAAATAATTAATAAGCAAAGTAAAATTGATTGCTAAAGTTGTTTCTAGTATATTTTGTATAATTTTTTTATTTATTTTGTGTTTATATTTGCTTTATCATTGCATTATTTCGTGGTGTCATGATCGTGTTGTTAAAACGTAAAGTTTGAATATTAATTTTGAAAGAATTTTCGGACATGAAGATTCCCAGTATCCAACAGGTTGCAGCAACGGAGTGCTGGTCATAACCTCAAAGTTGGTACTACCTAGAAATCTATAAAATTATTAACTTGTACATGCCGCTAGCTTAATGAAAGACCACAGGTTGCAGCAACGGAGTACTGGTCATAACCTCAAAGTTGGTACTACCTAGAAATCTATAAAATTATTAACTTGTACATGCCGCTAGCTTAATGAAATACCACTTGGCTCCATTTTGATAGCATTGCCAAGTAGAATCTTCAATCAAAACATAAATCTGTATCGTTAACAATTGTAAAATTCCTCAGCTAAATAATTAAACAGATTTTTGTTTATTTTTTTAATCGATAAGTATTTTTATGTAATACACTGCCTGCCACTTGAATAAAAAATCACATTTTCTTAACTTTAAATAAGTATATATCTCCTAAACTAAAGTTCACCAAAAGTAATTTTTTGCACTTCAATAATACAAAGTTCAAGGTTGGCTTTACTTTCCCGAAGAAATAAAAAATATACATATTTTTTACGCATTAATTTATTGATTTTTTGTCGATCTTTTAATAATTTTAAATTAGATTTTTGGTTTTTGTACATTTGCACATCAGGTTTTAGTTCAAGTGTCTCCTTTCTGTAGTTTCATAAGAAGGATTTTTTACAATATAAATTTGCTGTGAGCAATAATTTTTGATTGAAGAAGACCAGAAAGCTGGGGTACAACTAGCTGTTTCGTAGCCTCTACACTGCTCATCACCACCCACTTTCTGAAAAACTTGAACTAAAACCGGATGTACAAATGTACAAAAACCAAAAATACATAAATTTCTTTTATACTAAAATTATGCATTTATTTACAGATATGTATTTCTGTGGTACTTTTTCGTGTGTCACTTGAATGAGGAATCCTCTATATTAATTAAGAAGGCTATGATTTGAATTTCTTTCAATATAAACGGCTCAAGAAATTTCAATTTGATAGTTTTTATTTAAAATGGGATGTGATAAGGCTCTTAAGAGCTTTAAAAAAAAAAGAAATTCTGACTTTGAAATCTCAGGGTCAGAATCCGGGCCAAATAGCCAAAAACATTAATTGTGTACAATTATTTATATAACGAGGAAAGATATCGAAAAGCATGAAAGAGCGAAAGAAAATGGTAACAACTCCAAAAGAAAGACGAAAAATTCTTAGAATTACATCAAGTTCTGCTATGTAGGTATCAAACATACGTGAAAAAGTGGGGTCAGTGCGAGTCCAAAAACAGTGCACACCACTCAGTGAAAAACGCAAAGCATAACATCTACAGTTTGCCAAAAATATAATGACATGGTCCCACAAATGATTTAAAGTTGTATTTTCCGGTGAAAAAATTTAATAATGATGTATAAATTTATTGAATTTTTGATGAACTTTTTATAATTTTTTAAATTAAATTTTTGGTTTGTACATTTGTACAACGGGTTATAGTTCAGGTTTTTTTTTTTTTTCCTTAAGAAAGATTTTTTACAATACAAATCTGCTGTGATCAATAACTTTGATTGAAGAAGACAAAAAAATAATAATCAAATCTTTAGCTGGGGGACAACTAGCTGTTTCGTAGTCGCTACACTACTCATCAGCACCCACTGGGATTTGACATGACGGGACATGTCGTATCATGATCTACTGTTTTAACCACTAAGCCACTAAGCCACCGAGCATTTAATTATTTTCTATCTATATTCATCTCATATTTAATAATGATGTTATCGGCGAGTATAACTATTACTGTCATGACCTAAATAAGGAGGAATTATATTAAAGCTGCAGACACAGCCCAGAAGGCGGAATAATGGTGTGGGGTCCTATTTTGGTATTATGATACCATAAAATTGGTTTTTGTATCCCACAAAATGACTACAACGGCTTACAAAAACATTCTTGAGGAAGCATTTCCAAAATTCAATGATTTCTTTAGACCCATACCTTGGACGTACCAGCACGACAATGCTCCGATTCATACCGCCAGAGCAGTAAAACAATGGAGTAATCGAGAAGGTGTTCAACTCAACTGGGGTTAGCTTGCAAGAAAGTTTATGAAGGAGGAAAATAAATTGAGCACGAAGTTCTTTTTTGCTAAATTACTTAAGAGTCATTATACAAGTCGATGCCAAATCGCATTTTCGAGGTTATTTCTAAAAATGGTGGCATTAGCCATTACTAATTGAATGCTAGAAAATAACAACTTTTATTTTTATAACCTAAAATTAAAAAAATAAATTAGAATTTGCTTAGTTTTAAAATATTCCTTATTCAGGTGAGACCACAAAAAGTACCACAGATATTCATGTCTTTAAATAAAAGCAAAATTTAATTATAACAAAATATGTAAAGTTTGGTTAAATTTTAAGGGCCGATGTTGATTTTGAATATAACAGGAATTATTTATGAATTATTGCTATTTCTTTTGATTATGATAATATTGGTATGGTTTAATTATTATGGAACAAAATATTGGCCAAATGGCCGCCGCGAACTCGGTGGCACAACTTCATTCGATGACACTGAGGCATAATTGAGGTTCTATGCCAATAATGTGCCGAATTATATCGTCTTTAAGCTCTTGAATTGTTGCTGGCTTACCGTCGTACACCTTTTCTTTCAAATAACACCAAAGAAAGAAGTCAAACGGTATCAAATCACATGGTCTTAGCGGCCAATTGACATCGCCACCACGAGAGATAACACAGCCCATGAATTTGTCGCGTTAAATAGCCGTTATTTCGTTGGCTGTGTGACAAGTGGCAACGCCATGTTGAAACCACATATCGTCCACATCCATATCTTCCAATTTGAGCAAGAAAATGTCCGTTATCATCTCACTATAGCGAACTGCCTGACCGGCATCGTTTTGAAAAAAGCAGCCCGATGATGCCGCCCACCCATAAACCGGACCAAACCGTCATTCCTCGTGGGTGTATTGGTATTTAGACACTCACTCTTGGATTATCATTCGCCAAGTGCTTGTTGACGAATCCACTGAGTAGAAAATGTGCCTCCACCCTGATGATGATTTTAAACACCTATTTTCATAATAAACCTGAATAATTTTTTTAACGCGCTGCTGGATTGTGTATATTTCCATGGTTCAAATTGGATTAGCCTGAAATTGATAAGTATCAAATGAAATGCAGTAAAAAACTTGACGTTTATGTGTGTTTCACATTCAACATCGGCCCTTAAAATTTAACCATCCGATATCCGAGTATATATTTTGTTTACTTCTTTAGGAAACTGAAATTTGATTCTGCAAAAAAAAATTTTTTTTTCTGAACTTTAGTTTAGGAGATATACTTAATTAAAGTTTAAACAATGTTATTCCTTATTCAAGTGGCAGGCGGTGTATGTATGTATATACAGCAGTTTTTTTTTTTTTTTTTGTTTAAACCAAAAACATTGCGTTGAATATTATTTTTATCTTAACGGAACCATAAAATAGAAGTTAAAGAAAATTTTACAAAACTTCCAAATCTTGCCAAATCTAGTTTTTATATAATTTCAAAACTTGTAGAAATGGACTGTTGTTTGTTTTAAATTCTAATTTGTTTAACACAGGTTTTCTTACACGTTAAAAAAAAAAAACTTAAAATTATATGAAAAAACATGCATTGAATATATTAAAGGAATTCACGATGTTTAGTTGAAAACAAACGAAGCAAAATTTTACTGTTACTTAACTTCGGTAGAACCAAATAACTATTTTAACTAAAAATATGTTAAAAGTAATAGGTTTAATTTGGTATTTTTTTACATGTTCTTACCGAAAAAATTTTTCATTGTCAGTCTTTTTTTTAGTTATAAATGAAAAGTAAGAAAAAAAGAACATTGAATTTGTTTTTGGTAGACTAAACGAATGTTTTCTCCGCAATTATTCCGATACTTGTCATATTATTTAATTTATACATATCATAACATCTACAGTCGTATTATTTAATTTATATATATGTATATATCAATTAAGAAAAGAACGAAACATGAAAAGGTGTTGGTTACTGGTCAGTTACAGACAACAGAAGTTTGCATAAAAGTGTAACGTTTCAACAATCATCGTGATTTCCCTATTGTCGGTATAAATACTTCTTATTGAACGAAACGAAAACATGCGTTTTGCAAAACAAACTATACATACAATCATAAATAAAAACAATTGATGAATGAGTGTAAAAACTGCAAATTTTTTATATTAGCAATATAACATACGGCATTAAATTATACTTAAAAATGCAGTCAGTAGCAAATTAAAAAAAAAGTCAGAGTTCATTTTTACACAGTAAACATATTATTTTAAAGCCTTCGACAAAACGTCGAAAATATTAAGTAGAGTAGGCAGATCACACAAGTTGCATAGCAAAATTTACTTAATAAAACAATCTTTGGGAGATCATGAATTTATACCTTTTGTTATGTTTATGAAATAAAATTTTATTATTTATAATAAATTTTTACAAAAACTTTGTTTCAGCTATCGCAATTCGTTAACGCTGGTTGTAATAATTATTTTTTAATCCTTAAGACGTCTAATGTTTTCTTATGTAATTTTAAATTATTTTAAGCATTATTTTATATTTTTTGCAATAAGTTTTACATTTATTTAATTATGAGATTCGTAGTTTTGGTACGACGATCTTATCTTGGTGATTGTTGTTATAGAAATATATTAGTGTTTTTTGTTTGTTTTGAAATCTAATAGTTTTTATTATTTCAAATTCATCAATATAAATTTATAATAAAAAGCTTTCTTCGGCATTGTTAGTCTCACAGTTTAGAAAAACCAAGTTTTCAGCCGTTAATTTCGTCAATTTTAATTTTATTCAAATTTTCTTAATAATATTAAAAATATTTTTTTTCTTAATTTTTAAGTAAGTTTTATATTTAGTTTAAATTCTTGCAATTATTATATTTTATGTTTTTATTTGATTATATAGGTTTAAGTTTTTAGTACGTTTTTTAAAACTTTTTCTTTAATGTTTACTGAACTCTTGTTGGATTTCTGTGAAGATTATTGAAAAATCTGAACTGCAGACGTAACTCAAGATCTTTTCTTACTGTAATTAAGAAGGTTATGAGAAAAAAAAAAACATAATGAAACATAAACAATTAATGAAACAATAAATAAAATATTTAAATGAATTGGGTATAAAATAGTAAAGAAATTTCGTGTCACAGGTATAAAAGACAAAAATGGAGGGGAAACGCTACGAGAACCGCATAAACCACAAAGGATTTAAGTTTGGACTTTTTTTAAGAGTCAGAATATTATGAAGTAAGAAAATGCCTTTAAAATGTTTCGAAGACTAAGCACAATTGAAGGACAAACAGGAAACAAAATCAAAGTTAAAATGTGTAGGAAAATCTTTTGGAATTTTAAGAAAAATATGTTGACTAAAGCAAAATCTTAAAATATATACGAAAATTAACAGAATTTGTGTAAAATAAAAATCAATTCATACTTTATTTTAACGACGAAGGCAAGAGCTGCTGAATATTGGGATAGGTTGTTAATTGCTTCTACACAATTTTTAATCTTTTGACAAAAATAGTTTTTTCTTGAACAAAGATAAAAGCTACTAGAAAATACATTGAAAACCTATCGTTTGCAAAGTTGTGATTTAAATCGATCGATTTTAAAAACTGTTTGCAACTATCTTTTGAAAAGTCGCAATATTGTATTGATAACAAAATTTACAAAAATTGGTTAAAATAATTATAAGAAGCGAATTGTGAATGAATATACATACATAAGTATATCGCAACTTAGTCACTTATAACTGAAAGTTATTCTAAATAATTCTTCAGCATAAATTAGGCCACAGAATAAATGTCTATGTATCTATTTTATATTTCCAGTGTCATCAATATAAACTAGTTATAATATATTAAAAAATATTATAAAAATTATATTTCTATAAACTGGCGAATTTTCGTTAAATTTTAGGATTTTGCTCTAAAATAAGAGTATAAATTTTAAACATTTTCAAGGATAAAAAAGAAATTGAAAAACATCCCTGTTATATGTGAATAAAAAGTTTTTCAGGTTTATTTATTTACAAGACATAAACAAAATTCCATGATTAACAATGAAATTGTAATGAGAGATGCTTTGTATGATTAATGACAATAAAAGCCCAAATAAAATATAACTGAGGAGTACGATAATGAATATTTTTTCAAAGTAACAAAAATACAACACTGTAGGAAAAATAAAACACATGACATGGAAAATTAAAACAAAAAGAAATGCCATTTAATTAATTACAATTCAAACTAAAAAAAAAACAGAGGTGAATTTACTACCGTTTTCTTATGATATGTACAAGATGTTGGTCGGCAAAAAAATTTATGTTTAATCAGTGAACGAACATAGAGTATATTGATGTAAGGATTTAAAGAACGACATAGTGTACAGCAGCATGATAGTTTTTTGATAAGAATAAAAAAGCATCTTTGTTTTTATTTTACAAGTGTATTGAAAAGAAATACGCTGTATTTTAAACTGGTAGTATGTGTATTTTGTTTTTAATATCTTTTGTTTTGGTGTAATGTTTTCCTCAGTATTCTTACTGGGATGACTGCAATTGCATTTAGCTGATAAACTAACTCACGTATGGGATTTATAGCTGGTTAAATCTTCATTATAAGCTGGCATATCATTCAAATCGGTTGTAGCACTACCATTTGATCTCATTGATGTTGCAGAAGATGAAGAAGATATACGATGAAATTGATCTTCTTCGTTATCATAATCGCAAGTATTGCCCCCACCTCTGATAACCATATTATCAGGATCTACCTCTACCTCAAAGTCCCCCTGGGGAGGTTGCGGCGAAGGTGAGGGCGAAGGTGTAAGTGCGCCTCCCTTAATTACCATGTTATCCGGATCAACCTCAACGTCATAATCAATACGTGGTATAGGAGAAGGCGATGGTGTAATCGACAGAGGAGCAATATACTCCACACCAATGTTAGCCGGTGGTAAAATAAGTTTAGGCAAATTTGGTTTCAACTTTTGTACACGCACAACTTATTGGTGTCGGTTGTCGTTCAACCAATTTTAGTTTTTATTTGTTGAAAGATGAAAATAACAAAAAGTTGGTACGAGTTTTTGTTTAGAAGTTATTGTTTGGTTAATTTACACGTGTTACAGGTAATTATGTTGATTTTTTATATATTACAAAAAATACAACAAATAATAAAGAATATTATTAATGATATTGAATTGAAAACTTATTTTAAAATTATATAAAATTATTTATAATAATACAAAAAAAAAAAAAAAAAACAGAGGGAGAAAACGAAGCAACAAATAACACAGGAATTACTTGAAAACCATGATGTATTATCTCAGAAAAAAAGGAAATAAAACGAAAACGACCAACAATATTTTAATGAATATTAAAATCAACAATAAATAATAACAGGATCAACTACCTCAACTACAAATAATTTTGATGATAATGGTTTTTGAGATGTTTAGAATACAATGATAAAATGTTAAAAGAGATGTTAGATAGCAGCAATTTGATAATGGATACATACGTATGAGTATATCTCTTCAATTATTCGTATTAAGTCAGAAATAATGCGATTATGTCAAGTCCCTTTAATATTATTATTTAAAGCTTCATAAGCACGTGACAAACAATTAATTTTTTTTAATTGTTATAGAGTTATTAAATTCGTTTTATAACTGCTTCAACCAAATATTTATACATGTCATAGAGCTCCACGACATATTCAACTTTTTTCGTAATAAAACATTGTCTATATGATCAACATAACTAATTTTTTCCAGAATTTGTTCTATTATTCTTTCCACCAATCAAAACTCCTATTTAAATACCATCTCCAGGAAAGAAATCGTGCATTTATATTAAATTGCGTTTTACAATTGTTCTATTTTGTATTTAGTAATATGCTGCATGTATTCATATATTCATTTGTTTATACACTCGTTGGAAACACAATATTCATTAAAATATTGAAAACTCTAAGAGAGGTTAAGAGTGAAAACAGAAAAGAGGATATATTGCGATTTAAAGTTGTTTGTAATGTTCATACCAATAAAAAAAAAATTGTAAACAGCTTATTTCGCTGTCGACATTTTATAAGAGTTATCCTAATCATCAGTAGACTTGAAAAATTTTGAAAGATATTCTCAAACACAGTTTTACTTAATATTTTTACGTTTTCAGTCATAAATTTTAATTTTACTCATGTAAAATATATATGTTCTGTTTAAATAAACATAGTGCTGCTGCTGCTTTTAAAATAATTATATTGCTGGTTAGACGGCAGCATTTGAAGTTAACTTCATTTATAATCATGCAGTCTGCAGTCGTCTAAGTGTTTAGAGCTTTACAGAACATTTGACATGGTCATGTCGAATCAACCTGTCTAACAGAACAAATTCGAGGTGGGATAAATACCAAGAGTTAATTGTGAGAATATCTCAAGAAATTTTGCAAATAATTGTTTTTTAGTTGAAACTTAGTCGTATAAATTGTAGAGGGGAAAAAAGCAATTGACAATAATAAGATTTTACAAAAAGCACTCAATGACATTTTGAAAGTGATTTCTTTAAAACTGGGTAAATTTTCTATTATTTTGAAGTGATAGTCGTACGTCAATTTAGATATAACAGCGTGAATTACTTATATGCATATAAATATATTTGTGCACGTAGTATATAAATATTTCTGTTAATTATTTTAACATTGCGAGAGTTTTGTATATTTTCTCGTTCACAAAAATAACAAATTTTTCTATATGAGTTAGGGTCAAAATAAAAACTAAAAAATAAATACCGTCATTTTGGTTCGTAAGACGGAAGATAAAAATAATATAAATGAAATAGACAATAGTCAGTAACACAATTGGGCCAGAATTTCTATAATATAAATGTTAAGATTGTAATTAAAATTTTAGTTTTGTTTTAACGTTGACATTACTTTCACCACGATTTATGACAATATTTTATTCAAAAATAGACGCACACAAACAAAACGCTTAGTAGTCCATGAACGAGGGTATTTAATACAACTGTTTATTACCTGGTTAACGCTGAATAGTTTAAACGTAGAATATATTTATTTTACAGATTTTAAAAGAAATTTAAAATTCTTGAATTAAAATGAAATTGCAGTTGGTTTTGTTTTGCTCCTAAAACTAATACGCCTTCATTATACTAAATTATTTCGAAAGAACAAAAGAAAAAAACCAAAAGTTCGCTTGTTTTATAGATTTGATAATAAATTTATATAAACCTAAAAGCTTGTAATTATTAACATTAAAAATATATATTACATATAGTATATATGTATGTATACATATTATTCGATCTTCCTATACGTTAAATAAATGAAAATTTTACAGCTCAAGATCCTATGTTTTTTTTTTTTTTTTTAATAAAAAAGTAAAAATTCTTATTATTATTCCGATATTTCCTCAACAGTTTGTTAGCATGGTTACTTTTTTTTATAAAAAAAATTATTTAAGATCCTAAACTAGAGAAATTTAATTCATTTGTAACTAATATTTTTATTAATTTTTTCTTTTAAGAAATTATAAGAGAAACCTTGAAATAAGCACATATTCTAGTTTAGTATCGCTGTAGATGGTGGTTTAAAAAGTAAATAACTTATTCACTTATATATTTTTTTATTTCCTTCTTTTAGATTGTATAATATATAAATTGGATTTTTTTTGTCCCATTTTAAAATGGGAGCAAATAATATCCTGAATCTAGCAAATTAATTGGACCGACTTTTTTTTTTTGATTATTTGTACAAGCGATCACATTTAAACAAACCCGAGACGATCCAACAACATTGTTGCAGAAATTTCTGCGCCATCGCCACAAAATTTGTAATATGTAATGTTATGAGACCATCATTGCGAAGATTAAAACGGGGCTATTTAAGTGATGTTGTTTTTCAAACTTTATGTAAAAAAAGTTTCCATTTTTTACATGCATTTTATAACCTAAAAATAGGAGTATATAACCGAAAAAATTATGAAGTTAAGCCCCACCCATTCCGTAATTTTGAACTATTGCCCAATGTGTAAAATTGCGCGTTTTTATTTAATTTTTTTTTATAAATTTTTGTGTCTTAAATATTGAAAGACAGTGTAAAGAGAACAAGGTACTAAACAATTTTTATAAATTAAGATACACATTTAGTTCTATGACTCCTCATTTCCAACGATTCTGCTTCCAAATACAAAAATAAAGAATATGTGCATGAAACTATCGAAAAAATCTACTAATTAAAAAATTAAAATTGAAAAATTAAAACAAAATATTTCGTTTCTCCAAATTGCAATTTTACAAGCGGATTTTAAATTTCTTTTTCTTCTGCATCTTTTGAATTTTTTGTTATGATAATGGCATCCGCAACAATAAGTGGTGTATTTAAACATGATGATGATGGCGATGATAATGGCGGCGACAATGATAAATTATTGTTCATAGTATTTGCATCGGAGTTAGATATTAGTGTATGATTGCTACTAATGCTAATTCCAATGTCAGCGGTTTCATTTTTATTATAATTCGAAGACAAATAATTATCAACATTTTCACATGAGTCGGTTTTTGCGTTATGTTTCTCGTTAATATCGCAAACAACAGCAGCGGTATACGATAATGTAGCAGATAATGGTGGCTGAAGAGTTGTTGGTGTTGGGATATTATCATTTACACTTGCATCAACAATTGTTTTTTCATTGTTATTAATATTGCAAATATTATTTTCACTATTTACAATATGAAGATGTTCAATTCGTGATAAGTTTTCATATGATGATGGTATTTTATCATTTGTAGTTTTACTGATTTCAAATGCAGTTGATGGCTGTGGTGTTGGTGGAGATGGTGATACGTTAATTAGATCTGTATCGTTTTCACCTTAAATTTTTAATAGATATGTGATTGTAATATTTGAATTTTGGAGAAAATAAATGAACTAAAATGGTAAACTTAATCTAGCTCTTAAGAATTTCAAACGAGAGAGAAAATTCAAACCTAAATCTTTCCCTTTAAAAGTAACCAGTTAAAGCCAACGATGTCATTGCTAAACCTAATATTATAAATCAAACTTTCGAAAATTCGATGCGATATTATTGTCGTTGAAAACTTACTTCTGTCAATATTCCGTTGCAAATGTGCAGCCACTCTATGACGAGCATCGTTGAATTCAAGATGTAGACCCAGTCGAAGAAGAGATGTATTCTTTTCCACCAAATCCGTGATTTCCATTTCAATTTTGTTACCCAGAACTTGTGATCGCTTGAAAATAATAATTATTCATATTTAACCGAGCAATAAGAATTAATTCATTATAATACTTACCTGGTTTGAGGCTCTGAATTCTTCAATAGTGCGACACTTAAGCAGGGCTTTTACTAATTTTACTATAACGGGTGGGCTAATGAAGTTTGTTTCGACGTTTAATACTCTTAAGGTTTTGCTTTTTTCAATGGCTTCAGCCAATAATAAAGCAGTCTTATCCGTAAGACCCACATTAGTCAAAGACAAAACTTCCAAATGTTCATTTTTAGGCAGTGCTTCAAATAATTGTTCCAATTTTTCATCAGAAATATTCTAAAAAGATAAAATCATATATTTGAAAATAAGAACAACAACTATATGTTGATTTAGTTAAATTTACCTTAATATTATTTAAATTCAGTTCAATTAACTTCGAATCATCGTCTTTAACACGTTTAATGGATTCTTCAACATCTGTATTATTGGGTGGATCCATAGGGTACACTTTTTGCTGTGTAGATTTTGTGATGCCATCCCAACCCAAACCGACAGGTTGACCTTTGTTCAACAAAGATGCATGGTATTGATCTTGATTCATCATCGAATGGAATCCCAAAATGGCAGCCAAATCTATTATTTCTTCTTGTGTGGCATCGCTTAAAGCTTGTTCATACTCTTCACCCATATCGATAGCAATTTTTTCTTCTGCTTCGAGTTCGCGTGTATCGCGCGGTGGTGGCACCCATTTTTTACCACGCACTGTACCTTTGACATATGGTTCAAATTCAGGTTGATCAGGTGTCTCTATGGCCTGTTTATTAATGTGTTCAATAAGTTTTTTGCGATTTAAGGGACCAGTTGATTCCTTAGTGCATTCGTAGCTACAACGTTGATCGGGTGGCAAGAAGGAATCCTTAAAAAATATTTAAAGCTCTTGTTAATTATAATCTATTGCAAATACGGACTTTACACAAGAAATTCATATGCAATGTAAAATTTTGAAAAGAAAAACTAATCCGCTATGTTTACACGAGCTGTTATGTTTTTTATTATATTGTTATTTAAAGTTACGCCTTTAAATTCTGTGTTACGGTGTTGTTGAAGATGGTAACAGACTCGTTTAGCCTTTTACTGAAAACTTGAAATAAATTTTTCTTTTGTGCTTAAGAATAATGTTGCACTAATTTTGAATGATTTAAGGACACGGCGTGAACATAATTGATTTATTATAAATACGAGTAATTATAAAATAAGAGCTCAGTGGCTGAGGTGTTTAAGCGTCATAATACATCATGTTTACATGGTACTGAGTTCGAATCCTAGTGGGTGCTGATGAGCAGTGTAGCGACTGCGAAACAGCTGGTTCTCCTCCATCTTAGAGTATTCAATTATTTTTCCTGTCTTCTTTAATCAAGAGTTATTGATCGCGGCAATTATTGTTATAATTAAAAATAAAAATAGTTCTTGACCAAAACCAGGTTTGAACTTTTGCCAGACGAATAATACCATCATATAATATTTGAAATAATTGATTTATTGCAAATACGAGTAATTACATTCGTATTGATGGAAGACAAAGAAAAATGTTCTATTCAAAGGTACACTTTCTGTTACAGAATAATAACTTAATTATTTGCTTTTGAATACATACAAATGTTTGTAGTATATGTACATTAAGAACACAAAAATACTCGTACAATGAATGAGTACGAGTATTTTTGAATTTTTACACACAGAATTCATCAACAGAATATATTATGCTTTTATCAGTATTACGAAGATTTGTATACTGTACTCGAAAGTTATTTCTAGAGTACATATGAAGGCGCTCAAGCAGCTGAGTTTTGTGTCCTACACTCGCGAGCATAAGAAATTCAGATTTTGACCCACTCTTGTCTAGACCCTGTTCAACACCACTTTAAAACTCGCCCTTTTATTGAAAACGAAAGACAGTAAAGTGATATTTTATTCGCGCTATATGCAAAGAAAACTTTCCTTGTCCAAACGCTATAACGCCAGTTTTAAACAATTTTATAAATAAAAAAATAAATTCAAAATCAAACCATGTACATGAAAATTTAACCAAACAAAGCTTTTGTCCTAATTTGTAACGAGACTAACGATAGTGCTGTGATTTATTAATGTCTAACCGCAATCAATTGGATCTTTGAGTTAATTTGAAGAATAATGCCATTCCAAAAGATGTTTTTTTGTGTGCCGAAAACCGAGATTTAGCCTTTGGCTTACATTTACAGTTTGTGTTAACACAGACAAACTTTAAACGTCAAGATAACGCTTACTAAGTTTCTGGTTACGATGCATTTTTTAATGTTTAGTAGTTTTTGAACGTGTAAGAACGGTCCATATTGTTAATTTACATACTTCTGGCTGGATATGCAATCAAATGTATTTAAGGCTTACACATTTGTTGCTTGCTACGCCGACGATATGTCTTTCTTGGCGCTCAGTTAGCTTTAGTTTTTGCACCAGACCGCGTCAAAGTGTTGTATGTTGAAGAGGGTTTTTTAAAGATCTTGAACAACACGATGACTACGGCAAAAACGTTGTGTAATTTCTCGGATTTGATTCCTTCTTCATTAAAAGCTTTAATTTTTCCTTGCTTAAGCTATGAAAGCAACGCACCTCGTGGCATAATGAAAAGTTACAAAAACAAATTGAAGATTTTTCATCAACGATGCAATTGACTTACGAATCGTTATATTTTTAGCACAAGCTGCTTTTGCGCTGTAAACATTGAACAAAGAAACCTTTATTATTTTTTGTGAAAAAAAAAATACTGTTACCTAAAAAAAATTTCATTCCATGCATTAATTGTTCTATTTAAATGTGTAAATTTATGTCGAATAAAGTATCGCTCTATAGTCTTTCATTTACACTATATGGGTGTTTTTAAAGTGGCGTTATAAATGTTAAGTAGGGTGGTTTGTTTAAACAAATATGCTATTATTTAATAACAAATAACTCACGTTATGCTACTACTACTATATGTTTTTAATTTAACATATATCTGCAAATGATATGTCAACACATCTTGAATTCTTATGGCGATATGTAGGGTTTACTCGTAAGAATATTTGTTTCAAAACGTTTTTTTCTGAAGCATACTCAAATTCTATAATTCTACACTAAATGCCCCCGTCAGCATATCTGTATAACTCTTAGAGAAACACGTTTTTTAAAATCCCTTTTGTAGCTGCACTGCTGCACCGATTTAGAAATATTATATATCATTCTAAACTTGTTTCTGCAGAGAAGTGAGCGAGCTTATAATCGGTTCAGTATTTTAGGAGTAATACAGCTATTAATTTTTTAGTAGCACTAACAAACAAAAGATGTGTAAGTGCTTGGCAAATACAAGTAAAACAAAAACAGTGTGGCCAGAGAGTACATTATTTAAGAGCGTTAAAAAAAGATTTCGTTCGATTGCGTCGATCGGCGATTCCCACTAGTTTAATATAATATGCAACTATAGGTATATCTATATAAGATATATAGGTACTGTATATTTTTAATTCAACATATTCCAACAAATATGTCAATACATGAGCATAACATGTTTGTTATGAACAATTTGTGAACAAATTTTCACGATTTTTTTTTGCATATGCGACCCAAACGACTAATATTATTTTGGAAGGATGAAATTATCGCAAATTGCCCACCCCAATAATTGATTGTCAAATAACTTCATCATTTATGCAGCAATTTTTAAAATCTTTTTGTATATGGAAGATGTTGATTATTAATGTTTCTTTTTTTTTGAAAATTGGGGCGTGTACCAAATAGTCTTAGGATAGAATAGCTAATGGATTTTATTGTTAAGTTACGTGTTTTCGGAGAACATGGTGCTGGATATATTCTACCGAATGGGAGAAACGTGCATTACCTCATGCCCACATTCGGATATGGTTGGTTGTGATTAAACATACTTCATGTTACATGTGAAATCCAGTAAGCATGATCGACGTACGAAAAGGTATCCTAGAGAATTGCTTCAAGAAAAAATCTCCGGAATTGCCGGCTACTCGCTTTATCATCATTGATCAACGGTGGTGGACAACCAATTATATTAAATGTGCAAAACAATAAAATTTATGTTGATAATCGTTGGATAGTGCCATATTTCCACTGCTTTCAAACACGTACAAAAACGAATATTAATGTCGAGTATTGCAATTCCGTCAAATCAATTAAGTATATCTACAAATACGTAACCACGAGATTCTATATGGTAGTATTTTCATCGCAAAATCCAAACGATGAAATTATACAATATCAAATAGCCCGATGCATCAGCAGTTCATGAACGTCATCCAACAGTTGTGCATTTATCTGTTCACCACGAAAATATATATTTTTTGTTTAGTATTAAAATTTGCATACTTATTGTTAGTTACCTTTTTGAAGATTCAATAAATAAATAAAAGCTTAAAAAACATCGAGAACCTACAGCGCGTTTACTTTACAGAAGTTAATGCACCACAAAGGGCTGCAATGGCACCAGCTACAACGTAAAAATTAAGGACTTATTTGTTTATGCTCCATATAGAAAAATAAAAACCTTTTTATATACTAGAGCCTTATATTAGTTAACAAAATCATATTTAGCAAATAAAATATTTTTGAAACTATTGCTGAATTCACAAACTCCAGTCGTATCGTGTATCGACCGATGTATTTGGAGAGACAATTTTGAACATATATAATAATGTATAAAAATATTTTTTAAAGTTTTCCAAATCTACTGTTGAATATATAGATGGATAGCCTCTGTTGCTAGTGCTTTATTGTTACAGATTTATTATAATTTAAATTGTAATAATATCTAAAGAAATAAATAAATAATATAGATTGGAGTCGTTGGAATCCCGCTTAAGAGCTATAAGAAACAAGTAGAACATCAGTTTCTTGAGGTCGCTCAAGACAGTTGGTCTAGTGAATATCAAGGCTGACATGGCCTAAAAATGATAACAGGAGGACTATCATCCTTAGGGACTAGTCCAGACGGAAGTTACGTTCTGTTGTGGCGGTACTGACGAGATTGCCATATAGGGACGCAGACGAGGTCTTCTGTAAAAGTTGCAGAGAGCAGGAGGAAGTACAGTGTGTTGAGCACTTCATCTGTCGGTGTCTAGCTTTTTCCTATATAAGGGCATTGTATCTAGGCAAACCGATATTGGATCCTCGGATAAAGGATACATATCACAGCCAGGCAACACAACGCTACCAGACTGGACCCAAGTGGGCTGGCAGCCTGTTAAACCTAACGTAACCCAATGTTAATTAGGATAACTTCTATGAAATGTCTAGGAAACACAAAAACAAGCTACCTATATTTTTCGATTGGTATAAATAATATAGTAAATAATAATATATCTCAGATTTTCTCAAATCAATAGCATTTTTGGCTTATGCCAAGTACAGATACGGGATTAAATATATCTTAAAGTAAACATTTAGGGCTTATGAATATCGGACGAAACATATCGATTCTAATACCACAAGGACCAAATGCTCCCCCTAGATCCTATAGCACAGTTGCTATAGATGTAATAAGTGGTAAATTAAATGACACTAATCCTATTTGACATATTGTAAAATTTCAATTTACGTGGTAACATATCTACCGATTGTAATTACATTTCAACTAATACCATATCAGTTATCACCTTACGTAGAGAATTTGTCAAAAAATAAAAGTATGCTAAAATGCATATGTTGGAATCACTAAAAAATACTAATCAAATGAGCTTAGGTATACGTATGAACGTAGGTATCGTTACGGGTACAATATGTACAGTAAATTTCTCTCTCAAAATATGCTGATTTAACATATTGTCTACGCTTTATATTGTTATAAATTAATACAAAACAAAATTATTAACCAATAAATGATTATATTATTAATTAAAACTCAATACCAAATTTAGTTTAATTCTTATGGATATGCTCAATTGTATTCAAATTACCACACTATTGCAAGCTAGTAAATTTTGACTAGTCTAAATTCACAGAATTTAAAGCTTAAAACGAATTTTTCTTCCCTAGTATATATATATTTTTTAATCTTTCACTTATATATCAATAATACATACATCAGGATCAACCTCTTTGGCCAATATATTTATTTCTTCCGGTGATAGTTGTGCCAAGAGAGCTTCTACATCCACTTCATCATATTCACTTAAATCTTTGCCGTAGAGTTTGGCTGGTGTTGTTAATGTTGTAGTTTTTGTGGTTGATGAAGTCTAAAATGAACAATAAATAAATATTATTATTATTACAAAATTTATAAAAATAACAGCGAGATAACAAAAAGAGTTATTTTATTTACAAATTAAAATCGTATATACTTTTCTTAATGGTAAATTAATGGGTGGCTGAGGGGCTCGTCTTTTAATGTGGGGCACAGGACGTAATTTAATTCTTTGAAATTCTGGTATATTGCTAGAGGTATGGGTAGATTTCTTACTGTTTTCCATATTAGTTGATTACAAAGCAATTATTACTGTTTATATTTCAATCTTTTCTAACTTGCTATCACCACAAGGAAAATATAACTAAACTTTTTAACATTATTGTACAAGGGTCAAGCGAAAACGTTATTTTTTTTTCTTCATAAAAAAACAAGATTTAGTTCCGCTTCAAAACCAAAACAACAAAAAATTGCAGCAAAATGAAAAATATATGTTGAAACACATATAAATAAAATCAATAAATAATTATTTACTAAAAATCCAATTATGAGAAATTGTGTAAAAATAACATAACACTTATTTGAAAGGAAAAGCGCGATTTGTGCTTACAGCTTACCATAATTTTTTGTATTTATAAGAATTGAAAAGTTAAAAATTCACTTTTTATAGCGTTAGACGTTAATAAGTTCGTTTTAAGTTACTCTCTAAGCTTTACAACTGCAACTGATTGTTTATATCATACTCGAACTTAGCTGAGGTCTTAAACTTACGTACAAAAGAAATCAGCTTTAAAACACACATAAACCAAGCATTACAAACGAACAGACAGACAGTTGGGCAAAACCTCAAAGGCATAAATACGAGTGCATAATAAAATCCAATAGAAGTTTCATAAAGTAAAAATAAAACCATAAAATAAAAGCAAAGGTTTTTTTATTTTCATTTTTATTTTTTCTTTACCCATGTCAGTTGGTCAACGAAAAGTACAAAGAAAAAACTGTATAACAATCCCAATAAACAAAATTAGTTAAAGCCGAAATATAATTACCCGACTGACTTCAAATTATAAATTTTATGAATTTATTAAATATTAAAGCTGACAAATAGTTAACATTAGGATTTTATCTTACAGATATTTTTTTTTTTTTTGGTTATTACAAGTTAACATTAACCTGAAAATTTCAAAATTAACTTTAAGTATTTGAAGCTGCCCTATTACCTGCTGAAAATATTGTAACTTCAGTTGTAAAAATGGGGAAAGTTTAATGGTGACTTTATCGTTCACGTTAACTAATGTTAAGGTTAACTATCAAGAACTTTATTGAGAAATTGTTAATTAAAAAAAAACTGCGAAGAAAATAATCTCACAAAACGAATAACTTTGTTAACACTTTCCTAATTTGTTTTTCATAATCCGATCTGGTTTGGAAGTATTTTATGTAGAAATGATGGGAAAAATGCTCTTAGTCGATTTTTGCTCTTTATATATTTCAAAACTCATCCGTCCAAATGAGGACCGACGGTATGGGCAGGAGTTATTTGAAATGATAAGATTTGGGATTTGGCTTAAAAAATTTGCTTATTTTATCAAATTGTTTTATTTTATCAAATTGTTATTGTGCACGTTAAGCCGGTGTTAATTTTCGAAGTAATGTAGCGATTTTGAGTTCTAGCCTTAGGTTGGTTATACTGACTTTTCGAAGACAAAGCTTGTCGTTCAGTAAAGCGGAAAGTTCAACATTTTGAAGAAAAGAAAGTAAAGAAAACTTCAGCTATTAACGAAATATACCATCTAGCGAAAATTCTTAGCATAGATACTATAATAAAAACTACAACTCCATTGTTTTTCAGCTACAGCTCCTGCGATACTATACTGTAAAGGTTTGTCAAACCGAACACCACAAACGACATCTTTAAACGCCAATACCTTGAAAAGGAAAACACATACCAACCAAAGGTTGGACATTTTTCTTCACAGTTAACGGTAATATCATCAGCCTTAAAACTTTGCGCAATTACTCATCCATATTCATAGCGGAAGCATCTGCCATAAGCGAGTCTAAGCACGAGGATCAAAACTTTAATCTGTTCGGACAGCTTATCAGCTATAAAATCAGTTTGCAAGCCCAACTACAATAACTGGATTAAAGTTAATCACATTCGCGACCTATTGATTCAAAACCATTACACACTAAAGCTTTTATGGGTCCCAGGTCATGTCAACATAAAAGGAAATGAATATGCCGACATTTGAATATACGAAATTTGCCTGATCTTCACAACTTTAAAAAAGATTACATAAAAAAACGCAACATGGCATAATTACTTTCATCCCCACTATAAGGAGCTGAACAAAAATTACACACACCAAAAATATCCCACAAATGTTACTCGACACCAAATTCTAATTTTCTGTCGCCTACGACTAGGACACACATATTCCACACACCAACCCCATCCAATCACTTTTTAACAGAGTGTTCACACTGCCAGAAGCTCAGAAGCTGGAGTTGACAGCCCAGTGAAACTACTTGAATTTCCTACCCCGGGGATTATAAAGAACATATAAAATTTTATAAATTCATACTAGAACTATTAAATCTAAAATTAGATTTATCAATTTATTTATAAATCTAATAAATAATAAATTATAAATAGCTTGTTTTCTATGTTTCCCAGCTATCTATATGTCGACATTTCATAGGAACTACCCTAATCATCAGTAGACTTTGGAAATTTTTGAAAGATATTCTCAAACATTTAACTTTATGTTCCAACATCCTACTGGATGTTCTTTCCCATCTTTCGTCACCTGAACAAGCTTATATGCATGACCTTTTTCCCTAATTTTAGGTGAGTAATACTCTGTGGTAGTTGAAACCTTACATTTGCTCCATGGTCATGAATAAATAGATCATAGAATATCTTTCAAAAATTTCCAAAGTCTACTCATGATTAGGGTAGCTCCTATGAAATGTCGACATATAGATAGCTGGGAAACATAGAAAACAAGCTATTTATAATTTTTTATTGGTATAAATGTTAGAAGCTAAAATAGCGAATAAAAACTCAATTGTTCTAATAAATAATAATAATATTTTTAATATCAAACACACGGGCTTAATTGGATAGATAATTACATAGCATTAATGTTTAAACATGATTTCGGGCATGCGGCCGCCACGGCTAGTACGTACAAGGCGCAATCTGGAACACTAATTTTCACCGTTCATCATTGACAGCATCATCGGTTCTGAAGAACTGTGAACCAATAACTGCTCCAGTCCATAAAGCGCACCAAACAGTAATATTCTGTTGAAGTAAAGGTGTTTCGACAAAAGATCGTAGATTATCCTTACTTTAAATTCGACATTTCTGCTTATTTAAATATAAAAAATGGATTTGTTCGGAGAACATTTTTTGGCATAAGTTATATTGAAACGTCATACCAAGCTGAACAAAAAGCAAATATCAGCTGCTAAATGCTTTGTCAAATAAATCTGTGTTAAACTTTAAATAATATATATGTATGTACAACATATTGACTTTATTGTAATAAAAAAAAAAAACAATAATAGAATGCATTAACATTTAAACGATATTGCACTATCAATAAAATATCACTCCTTAATTGCAACATAGTCATAACGCAAAAAAGCTTGTTTCGAGCAAAACACATTTCAAATTTTTAGTTTCCATACAAGTCTTAGAAAATGTTTTTAGAAAATATCTCCTAAAGGAAACAGTTTAAAGGTAATTTAAATAAAATTTTGGCATAATGTAAAAGGTAGAACTGTTAACAATTCTGCATTGTTAACTCGAAAAGCTAATTTTTTGAGATATGACTATGTTGCAATAAAGGAGCGATATGGTAAGACAAATGCCGATAGTTTACTATTAAAGCGAAGGATATGTTTACAACTTTAGTAAAGAAAGTTTACTTACAAAAAATTATTATATTTGTACCTTGAACATGAACCTAAATATCCCTTATAGGGTATTTTGCGAACACAGATGGTTTGCACATTTTATTTATATTAAGTGATTCAACCAACGTCTTCTTTCTTCCTTCTGCTTGACTTTGTCAAATGAAGCAAATCAGTTAGTTAATGTTTGAATAATAAAAAAACTAAGCATTAAGTAGGTAAGCAGCTCAAACCAATCTTGGAAGCAACATTTGTTTTGAAATGAATAAAATAAATCCAAAATAAAAAAAACACACAAAATAAAAACAAACGTTATAAAATAACGAGAATAAAAAGGGTACGGCCAAAATAAAACTACAAACTAAAAATGTACATCAACGAACTTTTGTTATTTAAACAGTAGAGTCCCGTTAATTCGAAGTGGTAAAATGCATATTGAGTCTCTTTATATGGTGACTTTCAATGAATCATATACTGCCTGTTTCGCATTCTAAGAGAAAGAAAACTGATTTCAGTTTCTGAATCAAACTTCTTTGCGGCAAGTCACTCGAACCACAGTGCGAAAGAAAACGTAAGGGGTATCATATAAATTTTTGTTTCACAATATTGGAGGTGCTGTCGCCCATGCGAATATAAATTGCAGTCACGCACTTGCTATTTTGCTTTCGCATAGCAAATATTTTAACAAAAAAGTGTTTTTTATGTTTTATTGAAAAAATATTAAAAAAGCTTCTATTAATTTATTTTCTACATATCTTTTATTCTTTCATAGTTATCCAGAATTTTAAAATGAAAAACAAAATTTTCACGTAAAATTTTGCAATTTTTTTATAGGTAAAAAAAATAATAATAAAAAAATACAAATATTGTATACGAGTATTTTCTACATTTTTCTTAAAGCTTCCTGAACACCCATTGACAGATGTAGATTTTTTCACAATTTACTCGTAGTGCAAGTAACTCATATAGAAAAATTTATAAAGTGCGCTAATTGTACACAGACATTTATGCAAATGTGTTAATTTAAACGATTGCCTAGTTATGGTGGAATACATCAGATTAAACAAATGTAAAGAAAGGTCCCAGCGGCGAACATTGCCTACCACATTACTTCTCTTCGATGATGTGTGTCACACTTTGTAATCAATGAATGGTAACTTACAAAGTGTATGGCAGTAGTATATGATATATAGTAGTATATATATATATAGATATATATATATATATATATATATATATATATATATATATATATATATATATATATATATATATATATATATATATATATATATATATATATATATATATATATATATATATATATATATATATATATATATATATATATATATATATATATATATATATATATATATATATATATATATATATATATATATATATATATATATATATATATATATATATATGTGATACAAAAGAACGTAATTCATTTTTGGGAACTCCATATACTACTTTCATGCACTATAGTTAGTTATCATTCATTGATTACAAAGTGTTGCACACATCACCGAAGAGAAGTAATGTGGTAGGCAGTGTTCGCCGCTGGGTAATGTCGACATATAGACAGCTGAGAAACATACAAAGCAAGCTGCTTATAATTTTTTGATTGGTATCAGTGTTAGAATCTGATATAGTGAGTAAAAGTCAGAAAACTGATTTTTGTTTGTTTTTTAATTATGAAAATTTGTTCTATTTTATTTTGACTTTTTATATTTTTGTTTATTTCTGTGTTGATAAATATTTCTTATTTCTCATATACAGTTAACAATTTTTAAATTAAATGATTGCATTTATATTAAAGTACTTTAGTAGTTATTTTGGACATTTTTGGAAAAATCCGCTAAGTACACTCATATTTTTGATTTTGCAATAACGACCTTTGTTGTCACGTATACAATACAAATTGGTATTCAAAGCTTCAAGGGAACAACTTGGAAGATTGTAAAACTGAAATTTACTCGATATTGAGTGATTATATTTTCTGTCGAAATTGTGAAGCAAGCTAATAAAGTTTTTAAATTTATATTACAGTACATTTCAATGACACTGAAAAACTTAACAAAATGGGAGTATTTATTATTCTATCGTTTCTTTATGATAACTATTAATGTACATTTAAATTCAGTGATATTTTAATCTTAAAATATAGTTAAAAAAAAAAATGCTTCGATATTAAACTATAATAAAATAATTATTCATATAACTAAATAATTATCCGTATAACGCATTTCGATTGTTTTTTTTAGAATTCTCAAAATCGATTTTAGAAAGCAGTTTTCGATCTAAAGCGAATGACCATTTACAGTTTAGATGCATGTTCCACGGGAACTCCCAAAATCGGCTTCGTGGATCCCCAAAATCTCCGGAATCAATACGGCAACTCCAATTTTCGCACTAAAGCAGCAACACTGAGCATACAGTTTTTTTTTACCTTAATATGTAATAATCACTTTTTTTGCATGGATTTCGAGTATTACAAACATACAAGTGAAACTAATATAAGCGTGTTAAAAACGCGGGATTTCCATTTTTCGCCTATTTCTGTCAACGTTAAGGAACAAAGGTTTTTGAAATGGTCAAAACACATAAATAAATAAATGACGCTGAACTTCGTAGATCAAATTTTTTAATATTCTTTTTCTTTCCATAAAATGCATACAACAAAATTTATTTTAAAATTAATACTGTTTTATATTTTGATGTACATAAAAAATATTTGATGCGTAGAAAAATAGGTTATAAGGAAGAGAAAACAGGTAGTAGCGTTTGTGGACGTTGGACTTGACCCTATCAATAACAACACAGAAAGATAACACAGATAACGTTTATCGCAGCATTTAAAGAGTTGGAATTAAGTTAGTCAAAATTATTATGGATATACAAATGACAGATTTTACTATTAGTTCTTTTATATGGTACTGGGTGGCCCAGAAAGACCGAAGTGGTGTGAATTCCTTATAACTTTTTTATTATAATTTTTTTTTTCTTTTCTTTTCAGTATTTTGTAAAGAAGACTTGGATAATTTATAATGGAGCAATACACAATTGAACAACGTGCCCAAATTGTTGAAATTTACTTTTCAAATCAACGGTCCATCGTGTTGACTCAGCGTGCATACCATCGTCAATTTAATGTGCGGGTTGCACCCTCTCAGTCAACAATAAACCGTCTGGTTGCAAATTTTCGAGAACAAGGAGCAGTAAGGAACCTTCCTGGTCCCGGCAGACACCGAACTGTCCACACGGCTGACAATATTCAAGTGGTACAGGAGAGTATTCGGGAGGATCCAGAAACATCAACCAGGAGACGTTCGTCACAACTGGGCCTCTCAAGGACGTCGCTGCAGCGAATTTTGCACACCATAGGATTGTTTCCATACAAAATTCAACTTGTCCAAGAATTGAAACCAACAGATTACCAGTCAAGTCGTTGCTGCAATTTATTTCCAGCAAAAAGCACAAGAGAATCCAAATTTTATTCATAACTTAATAATGAGTGACGAAGCCCATTTTCAATTAAATGGGTTCGTTAACAAGCAAAACTGTAGGATATGGGCTACGGAAAACCCGAGAGTACTTCATCAACGACAATTGCACCCAGTTAAGTGTACCGTTTGGTGCGGTGTTTCTTCAGAAAGGATCATTGGCCCATTTTTTTTTGAAAATGAACAAGGTGTCGCCATTTCCGTCAATGGTGATCGATATCGGGCCATGTTGCAAAATTTTGTAAGGCCAGCCGTGGAAAACCATCCGCAAATATGGTTCCAACAGGATGGAGCCACAGCGCACACTGCGAGGGCCACAATGACTCTTTTACGCGACATCTTTGGTGAAAGAATAATTTCTCGTAACAGCAATTTTAATTGGCCTCCGCGTTCCCCGGATTTAACCGCTCCAGACTGTTTTCTTTGGGGCTATTTAAAAGGAAAAGTTTATGTTAATAAGCCTAGGACTATTGAGGAGTTAAAAACCAATATTCGAGAAGAAATTAACAACATACCACCGGAAGTTTTGCGAAAGGTCATGGAAAATGTGTTGGAAAGAGCACATTTGTGCGAAGCAGAATATGGCCACCACTTGCGGGATATCATTTTTAATAACTAATCCAAAAATATTCCCCATAAATTTAATGTATTTAAAAAAAAAAAAAAATTAAAAAAATATCTCTTAAATAAAAAGTTATAAGCAATTCACACCACTTCGGTCTTTCTGGGCCACCCTGTATTATGTCGTTAAAACTATTCAGAAATAAAATGTTTTTAGGTTTTTGTCAAAGCCCATTATCTGTATCTACTAATAAATAAGCTTAATTTAAATTCATTAACATAAAAAAATATTAATTAAGTGTAAACACCACTGAATATACCTTTATGTAAAATAAATACAAACAAGTAAGAGTGTAGTATATTCGGCTGGGCCGAATCTATAATACCCTTCACGATAGTCACGAATATGTATAGTATATTAAAAATGTGACCTGAATATGCTCGGTTATATATGAACCGATATCGGAATTTTATATTTTCTGTATTTTAGTAACCGTCTTTTATAACGAGAATTGCTTTTCAGAAAAAAAAATTTAATGGAAAAATCGGTTTAGGCTATATCTCGGGTATATATGGACCGATATCGAAAATTTTAATTTTCCATATTTATATAACCTTATTTCATTACCAGAACTGCTTATGAGCACAACAAATTGTTTAAGTTCGCTTACGCGATATTTTCATGAAAAACCCGGTTTAGGCTATATCTCGGGTATATATGGACCGATATCAGAAATTTTAATTTTCCATATTTATGTAACCTAATTTCATTACCAGAACTGCTTTTGAGCACAAAAAAGTTGTTTAAGTTCGCTTACGCGACATTTTCATGAAAAACCCGATTTGGGCTATATCTCGGGTATATATGGACCGATATCGGAATTTTTCATTTTCGATATTTATATAACCTCATTTTATTACCAGAACCGCTTTTAAGCAAAAAAAGTTGTTTCAGTTCGCTTACGCGACATTTTTATGAAAAACCCGATTTGGGCTATACCTCGGGTATATATGGACCGATATCTGAAAAAAAATTTTTTTGCCTTTTAGTCACCTTGCTTAATGAGTGTGTGAAGTTTGAAGCAAAACAAACAACTTTTTTTGTCAAAAAATTTCCATACAAAATTTCAAAAATTCATGGCTTTTTTCGGAATTTTGAATATATCTCAGCTATACGTGGACCGATATTACTGAATTTCAATAGCAAACACATGGCAATATGGAGTAATAGAATGGTGAAAGAAAAAAGTTTCTATGTCTAATCGTTTTCTCAGAAACGGTATTTCAACGACCGACAGACGGACAGACGGACATCGCTTAATCGACTTTTCCATTAATTCTGATTCAGAATATATATACTTTATAGGGTCGCAAAAAAAAACTGTAGAAATTACAAACGGAATCACAAACTTATATATACCCTTCACAAAAATGTAAAGGGTATATATAAGTTTGTGATTCCGTTTGTAATTTCTACAGTTTTTTTTTTTTTTGCGACCCTATAAAGTATATATATTCTGATTCAGAATTAATGGAAAAGTCGATTAAGCGATGTCCGTCTGTCCGTCTGTCGGTCGTTGAAATACCGTAAAGTAGGCACATGCAAAAAGGCACTTTAATTGAAAATATTGGCGGGTATTGTCACTTGAATCAGCGCACTGGAACACAATAAATATTGGTGCATTTTTGGCATATTTAGTACCGCAATCAGTCACACTATTGATTGCCGGATCATGTTTTTTATTATTTTAATTGTTTTATTATGATTATATGGTTTATTCAACATTTATTTTGTAACGTTATGCGTTCCTGTACTTTAAATATAAGACTTAGTGTCTTGTTGTATAGGAAGTGAAAATAAAGAGACAAATAAATAAATAAATAAATAAGTTAAAAAGAAACAATATTGGCCGTAATGAAAATTGGTACATTGCTGGAATCTTATGATATTGCCTTTAAAATCACTGGTGAGAATGACTATTAATTACTCTTGCTAGCCTTGTACTCGTACATCATGTAACCCTAACCTAGTGTCTACAACTGCGATTAACTTAGACATAATATCTGAGAAACCGTCGGCAGAATGAGAGAACGAATTTCTCTATGCCCATCTAATCAGGAGTACAAGTGTGTTTGTTATATATCTTATAAGAATTCATAAATAATTGAAAGCCAAGAAGAAAATACTTCTTTGCGATCAATAGAATATTATATGAATTTTGTATATGTGCACATTTTGCACAAAATTAATCACTTTTAGTATATATTTAATGCATAAAAACAATTTTTATTCCATTTAAAATGGTTTTTTAAAACTAATAATCAGCAAAATTGCAATATCGTCTTTTTGTAAACAAACACAATCGCTTTTTTGACAGCTCTTATTATAAGATTGTTGCCATAAAATTTCTTATAAGAACGCTCTCATAATAATTATTATAAGACTGCGATAACACTGATTTTAAGTCTACACGTAACAGAATTCTCTCTGCGATTGAATTTGATGTTCTCATATCAGATATTTTCGCTGGGGTGGACACTAAGTAAGAAAAAAACTAAGTAAGAAAAAAAAATTTCTTCACTTGAGCAAATATGTTATAACAAAAATCTTTAGACTTGTTTGACGGTTGACATTTTCATGTAGTAAGTTGAGCTTGCAAAGTTTCGGTAGCAATTATTAAGAACCTACTGGTGGATGCTTTCTTAAATATTGAAACTAAAATTAAAAAAGTGTTAACACCCAAATAAATGGTCTTTAAATATTTAGTGTAGCTAAATCAAAACTACACTTCCACATAAGTATGCTTAAGCAGCAAATGTCAGTAAATGACGCCTTCCGCTGCTAACAAAGAAACAAATATGAGTGCGAAATCTTATAATTGTAAATTTTTTTAATGTGTATAATTTTTAATGTTTACAGGTTTGATTTATTAACGAAATGAATTACGAGTTTCTATATGCATACATACGTCACGGTTTATAGGCTGTTACACAATTACACAAGTATTGAAAAAAAAAAATTTGTAAGAGTTCTGAGTCAATGGTTTCAATGGTTCAGTTGGATTTTTATTACAAATAATGTGGCGCTGCTGTACAGTAATCTCATATACTACAACTCTACTGTATGGTAAACTTAAACAGCAACTCGATTGTATTTTGTTGGCTTTAGTGTTCCCTTAACTTTAAAGATGTACATACATCCTAAAGGTTATTTTACATTTATTTTCCGAACACTTGAAAGATTTCTAAAAAAAAAAAAAAAAAATAAACATAAATAAAACAACAATTAAGTGTAAAATTTGTGGTTTGAAAATGCTTTTTACCGGTTTTTCAATGAACGTTGGTATTTTTTAAGATGACATCTAAAATATGAGCCCAGCTTTGACCATTCGTGAGCTGGACTATTTTTAAAAAGAGTAAAAATTTACATGTTTTGTTAATTTGAGAATATGTTTCCTTACCAACATATATGATATGTCCTATTTTCATCCACAATTAAATCGACTAAAGATTAAAATAAGTTAATTTGCCATTTTTATTACAAACTACACCGAACAAAACATTCAAAAACCGTTCTTTTGACAGAATATACATAAAAAAGGTCATGAATGGTCGTATGGTATATCTTGGTAAGGAAGCAGATTTTCAAATTGACAAAATATGCAAAAATAAGCCCTTTTTCAAAATGGTCCAGCTCAAGAGAGGTCAAAGCTAGAGCCGAAATATTTTAGATGTCATCTTAAAAAACCCAATGTTCATTTTTAAGAGGGTACATCGAGAGTCGCTCTAATGTACATCAGTGTACACACAGAAAGAAAAAGCTCGTATTAAATTTAAGTATTTTTTACTTGCTTTAGTACGAGTCGTACTTAAAAATTTAAGCAAGAATAACACACAAGTGTACTTAAGATACGCCGAAAGCGGGATTCTTCATGAAAACCAATCCTGCAACGTCTTCATATGAGTATACTCATATAACTTTGAAGTAGGTGCAGAATTCTTGAACCATGTAAAAACCCAAAACGAAGTTATAAATACATACATAGCACATGGGCTGAAAAGTCCTCGGCCTAACAAAGAAAACACAGTTTTTTTTTTATTCAAAATTAGCTTTCTTCATCAACATATAAATGTTGGTAGCTAATATGGTAAGTAATAATAGACTCAACTGTTCTTATTTCAAGATATGAGTCCAAATTCATTGGACATTAATTATTATAAATTTTGTATTTACTTTGTATTTAAAAAACATAATTTAAAAAGTCATTAAAATGTGAATTACTTTGCTAACCTAAAAATATCAAATTGAAATACTTGCGCTACAAGTAAAGTATGTTGTAGTTTTTAGTTGATTATATTTTTGAAACTACTTTTTGTATTACCCTTTTTTACTTACTTGCATATTAACTTCGTTGCTGTAAAGTTTACATTAATAAACACCATTGAATTCAAACCAAAGGCATTATTCTTTTTAAGAGCTTTACAAAGGGTAAGCATATCCACCCAGTTAAGCCTGAAGGATCTAATAATCTCTTTTTTTTTTTTGGTTTCCCAGAACCCCTACTAAATTTTAGCTTGGCATTAATTTAACTCATATTTCTCACTGCCAACCTATGTGGATATTTAAAAATAAAGTTCCATTTATTTCAACAGGATTCGGTATTGAACCAACTCTGAAATTCTTGAATCAATCGCATTTTAAGATTGATTCGAACTCAGGTTTTCCAATATCTATCTCATTTTCGAGTTATTCTAAGAACGGATTCAATTTAGTTTTTAGTGCTTGAATAATCTGTACAAGTAATCCATCCGTACTTGTTTTAAGCAAAATGTTAATACATTTACAATCACATAGATTTTTGAGGTTGGTCATAAAAGATTATTTGCACAAAAATGATTAAAAAACTAGAATTTCTTGACTCACATGCATGAAACATATGCCCCGATGACAAGGTTCTGGTTAACTTCGTCGTGTGGGCATATATGTGAGTGCACCTTTACTTCAAGTGTTTTAAGCCTCACATTTAGGTAGAGGAATGCATGACTATTCTATCTCATAGGTACTCCCAAATCCTTAGCAAAGACAAATTGCTAGTTCAGGAACCAGTACGAAGAACTTGAAGATAAAGTGCAGATGTGGGTCCTTTTAGTGATCCATTTTACATTAGTAACATGACATTATAGTCTTGTTTGTTTAACCCGTGACGCACAAAATAATATGAGTTAAATTTCCAACATAAAATCATTATTGATCGGTATGAACATAAGTACATTTAAATCTGTTATATTTCAAACTGAAAACACATATACATATATGTACATATAGTGGATCAAGCGTATTTCAACAACCCTCTTAATACAAAATAAAGTTATTGTCGACCATTCCATTCCTCCTTTAATGGGATTGTTACTTTTTGCCTTTAAAAACGATCCCAAAAACTTGAGCCTTTTGTATGTAATGCGTTTTTTAAGGGAATTTTAGTCGTGCAGAAGAAGAATATTAAGTTTTGATTCATCTGCAAAAAATACCTTCTCCCAAAAATTTTAGACTTTTGTAATGTGTTTTTTAGGGAATTTTAGTCGTGCAGTTAGTTATTTTTTTTATTGTAAATGTTTTTTTTTTTTTGCTAATATAACACTAAAGTCATGCTTTCTGCACTGCAAGTTTTGTTTAGGCAAATTTTAGATTTGGATATACTTTTGGAGAAAATAGCTGCATTTTTTTTTAATTTTTCTCGAAATGCCTCATTATTTTGTTTAGGCTATTCTGCCTTTATCAAGTAATTTATTTTCGTGTCTGGGAATTTTTTGGCCGGAATTGCCATTATTATAATGATGAATAACCAATTCTCTCTGTTCAGTTGAAACGCGTGGTTCTATCAATGTGCTGGAAACCCTAAAAAACAGTTCTACAGCTGATAGTTTCGTGTTAGTCAAAATGGAGATTTATACGATAAAACGTGTCCTTATTATAGAACAATATTTCAAAAATCACCAACAAATGGATGCTGATTTTTCGAGCAAACTTGATCTTAGCGATCGCGAAAATTTCCGCTTTTGGAGTACTGAGACATGTGGATTTGTTGTCGAAAAACAAATGCATTCATATTTGTATTATCCTTTTTTGAAATTGAAACTAGACAAGCAGTGAGTCGATATCGCGATATAATAACACAATTCTCTCTGCCGAAATTGTACGATATTGATGTGGCCAGTATATGCTTGCAACAAGACCACATGTCATGTAGTCCGTGAAACAATCTGCCTTTTTGCCGTTCATACCCATTCACTTATCCGAAATCAGTGCCCGTAAAAACAATGCACATGAATGGTATAGATAATCAGTAATCGGATACTTTTATGTTCTTGGAATGAAAATTCAGAGTGATGTTCGTTGGACTGATCATATTTTTCATGTTTTTAAAGAAGCATGCAAGCCTTTTGGTGTTTTGAAACTTATACTACCTGTATCCGACCGAATCTGGAATACAACTCTCATGTTTGGACCAGTGCTACAAGTGTATTTTGGGGTGTGCAAAACAGAGCGAAGAAATAAGGTATCAAACTCTATTGACTCATTGGAGCAGTGTGGAGTGTGTTACCCTGGTTTACCGTTACTTTAAGGGACTTTGCTTTGTCGAGATTAGGGATCTTGTTCCTAAATCCCACAAATTTTTACGTAATACACGTTTATTGCCCAAGCGTCATCCATTTGTGGTCGAATCCCACAATGCATTATAGACAGAATTCTTTTTTCAGCCGTGGAACAAGTTGCCTGAAGACGTGTTTCCTGACAGATATAACATTGGAAAGTTCAAGTCAAATGTTCACAACCACTAATCCCTCTTATTTCCTCCTTATAATCTATTTTCCTAGTTACGGTACATTGCACTGCATATGTACTGTCTGGTCGAAGATAAAAAAAATAATAATACCGTAACAGGCATTTCCAGGTCGTATACTCTCCCTTTTGAGTGATCAGAATTATCTACCCAAATCGTAAGTTTTAATACCATTAGATTTTATTATGAGGTTATTTGAAATCGCAGGTCTATGCCAACAAGCCTCAAGGCTAAATCAATGAAATTCAGCCACATTTATGCAAAATGAGCATGGAGAATTTCGACAAAGAAGTGCGTATGTGCATGCAAAGCCTTGATACAACTTTTAGTTATATGAAATGGGCTTTGCTATAAGATAGGCGGAATGATTTTTTTTTTAATTAGTGAGTTTACTACAAGCCTTCGATAACGTTTTTAATTATATAACGTACATACCAATCTTAATTGAATTTGCTATATTTTTCTCGGCTAACAGAATATCCTAAACATCGATTGATAATCTAGATATTTTAAATTAAATTCTTTATCTAGATATTTCAAATTAAATTCTTTATTATTATTCCGAAGTGGCGGCATTTAAAATTATTTTGGAATGCACGTATCCACAAAACTAGTTCAATATACTTTTGGCTATTTGAAGTAAGATACAACAGAATCTGGAGACAATATGCAGTTTTTTTTCTCCAGTTAGTAGACTGTTCAACCAAATTTAGCGTAATATAATTTTTCATCAACAATAGATGATGGCTAAACATTTGCAGATGGAATAGAAAGTTGATAGCAGATTGCAGGATGAAAAATATAAGTTTAACATACGACTAAGCATTCACTCCATCCCTTATACAGGGTATCCGAGAACTTAACCTCAACCCGAAACTGACGATGGTTACAGATTGACTGTAACCATCATGAGAAAAACCAGAAAAATCTAGAAAAAGGACATATGAAAATAAAAAACATTTGAACTGAGTAAGATATTTTTTTTTCGATTTTTATTATGATTTTTCTCACGATGGTTACAATCAATCTTTTTTGGTTTAACGTGGAGTTCTGGGACAGCCTGTAAATTGTATGATAAAAAATCTTTCTCCTTTCCGTTTAGTTTGCTGAAGAAGAAAAAGACTGAAAATACTTACATAGACTGTGGAATGTAATAACACATTACAAGGTACAATGGAGTATTTTTAGTACATCAATTTAGCACAAGCGTACAACTCCGATAAACACAGGGTTGTGCAAGTCAATTTTTGATTTATGCTATCAGAATGTATCGTATATAGGTCTATCATAGCATAAATATTTGTCTATTGCATTGTAAAACTAAGTAACCAGAAGACTTTTCTGTGTGGAAATCTACAGTATTACTTTCGAAAAAGTTAAGTAAATTGCGTGTAAGTATACATATTACTTGTGTAATATGTATATTTGTGTTACGTACATGAATGGTTGTAATAAATAATATAAAAAAGTCTATAATCATGACCTTTTTAAACAGTAGCATAGTTATGTACAATTTTTCATGTTACATGTCAAATATGTCATTTGACCGCAAACATTTTACTGCTAAGAAAAAATGAATACCAGTAGCAAAAATCATATTGTAAAATTATATTTATCTAGCCAATAAACAAACTGACGTTTAAGTCCCTATCAGTAGCTATCCAAAATGCATTTGTCAACAAAAATTTACGTGAGTTTTATGAAGTTATTATGTGGTTTGTGTGCTTTTAATGACTGTATCTATTCATACACACGAATATATATCGTGTTTCAGAGATTAGCAGCATCAAAAAATTGGATTTTCAAATAGAGGTACGAGTAATTTATTTCTGATTTAATTTAATAATAAATATTTTTTGTCACAAAAATTATTTAGGTTAAGAGTATTATTATTAAATTATTTAGGTTAATTTTGGAATATTGCCACCACAACATTATTAATATGTTCTCTGCAATACTGTATATTACGCATATTTTATTTTAGCATAACAATATTTTGGTTTACATTTATATAATTCTGTTCCTGCAGTCTATGAATATTACATACAGATTTCATGAAAACAGTATTACTCCTAATTACGCCCAATAATAAAATACTTATTTCTAACACACAGATTTACATTCAACAGATGTATGTTAACAGAATGAACTTAGTATTGCTACCATTTACCATGTTTACGCCCTAGCATTGATATATAACATTTTAATGAATGTTTTGTGTGTTCTTTAGACTAAAAAAATAAAAATTTTTTGACTTCTTAGATGGCAGTGCAACGTGATTGTATTATAATTATGTGTTTGTCTTTGCGTTTTATTTGTGAAAAAAAAGTAGTCAACGGCGGTTAATGCCTTCCGACCTAAGAATGCAATTAATAATGCACATAAATAAAGCTAGTTGTCCAAACTAAAGGTTTGATTATTATTTTTCTTGTCTTCTTCATTCAAAAATTATTAATCACAGCAAATTTGTGTTGTAAAAAGATTCTTCTTATGAAAAAAATTAAGAAAGGAAAAACTTGAACTAAAACCCAATGTACAAAAACCAAAAATTTATGTATCTTATTTATTCATTATTATTATTTATGTATCATATTTATTCATTATTATATTTATTCATTATAAAATAATTTTTTTATATTCTGTGATCATAGATATAAATAGTCTTAATTGACTAAAAGCAAGATATAAGTTTTTTTTGCCATCATAATCCACAAAGATATTTTCATTCATTTCCCAAACTCCCATTTTTCGCTTTAAAATCTAAATAGATTTTTGGCTTTTATATATAATAAACTATTTCAAACAAGAGAGTTTGTAAAAGAATATAATTGTAGTTCAGTACCGTGTAGCCATTTCCAAAATATTTTACCGCTAAATAGGCTGTAAAATATTGCTAAAAAATCCTAAGATGCCAGAAAATTATGCTAAAATTTTTATTGTACGAGTATATCTTTTTTATGTTAGATAATATATCTTTGTAAACATTTATTGCACATTTTTTCAATAGAACAAACTGATTAAAAAATAACAATAAAACTGTCCAAACTACTTTGGGCAAAAATATTTTTTCCCGTCATTTTATATACATGAATGTATTAATATACATATTTATTTTTTAATCCTTTTTTATATACATTTATGTTATGGTAATTAATAATTATAAACTTGCTTAATGAATTAACTTACCTAATACCTACCAGAGATATGCACAGGTGCACCGCAGCTATAAGTACACCGGTTGTTTATCCAATCATTTTCACATCCGAGTATTTTAAAAGGCCTTAAAAATGCATTAATCGGTGAGCTTTTTAAATTCGGTGGCACCAAATCACATTCAACACAACTTTGTAGAACAAAGAAAAAATTTTATTCAAGTATCCAACATTTTCCATTTCATTTTGTAAAACACAAGCAGGACACGGATTAATGAATTGGAAATTGGAAAACGTACCTTATCGTATATACAAAATGAGATAATCTTGATATTGTATATTATACATATTCTATAATAAAGGAAATATTACGTTTTACAAACTTTGCTGCTGTTAGAGAGTGTTTTGCTACCCCAACTCCTGGATCGATTGGCTGAGTTGGGCTTATAAAATCGCCTTCTCTGATAACAAATTTCCGCCCATATAAGTAGCTTTCTAGAAGCTCGTGAGTATTTGCAGACAAGTTCAACTTTATTTTGTGCATTAATCCCTCGTGCCACACTTTACAAAAGCCTGAGAAATGTCAATGAATAGAGCTGAGCAATACTTCTTTTTCTCAAAGGTCTGTCTTGTGACATTGACTAGTCTGTGCGTTTGTTCTAGGGTGCTGTGTTTAGCCCGAAAACCAAATTGATGATCAGGGATGCATCCCACATTGTTCAATAGTTTCGAATTATTTTGAAATTGTTGGCAGTAGACTTATTGGTCTGTATGATTCTACTTTAGTGGGATCCTTCCCTGGCTTGGGTATCATAGTAATCATTGGCACCTTCCACTCTGCAGGATCATACTCAAGGCGTAAAATGGCGTTAAAAATAAAAAGTAGAACTCTCCTAGCTACACGAAGTTACTGTTCAAGCATTTTACTTCGAAAATTTTGTATTCGTTCATCTCAAGTTTACTGTCAAACACAATATGAAAAAATTAGCTCGCGTTATAAGATGTAATGTTCGACAGTAGTAGCACTCATAAATATAGTGATGCTAGATGTAAAATTTTATTCGCGTTGCTGGCGATGTTGCAGATTTAAATGCGTAATAAAAAAAAAATGTGGTAGATTTTCAGATTAAGATTACTATTTTGAATAATCTTAAATTAATTTATTGAATTTTTGTTCAATGTTTTCTAATTTTATAAATTAATTTTTTGTTTTTGTATATCGGGTTTTTAGTTCAAATTCTTCCTTTCTTAAGTTTTTCTTACGAAGGATTTTTTTACAATACATATTTGCTGTGATCAATAATTTTTGATTGAAGATTAAATAATGCTAAATACATTTATAGCTGACAAATGCTAAATTTAGCCGCAAAAATTCCAAAATGGTCATGCTGGTTAAATGAGTATTGCAAAGGAAACAAAATTTATAGACAGAAATAGTCCAATCAATATAAAACCATAAGTTGTCTTAAACTTATCGGACTGTAGTTTTTAGTTTGCGATAGACTTATATTTTCTTTTCTTTAATAACTCAGAAATTAATAGCATTTTAATTGTCATTTTTAAGATTTTTCAGAAATATTTTTGAATATTAAAATTGATTAATCAATGCATAATTTTCGACCACAGAATCATAATAAAAAAATTTATTCACTTCTTTATTTATTTAAGTCTATGGACAAATTCCTTACAGAATATTTGAATAAGAAAATATCAATTTTATAAAATGAACATTACTGTTTTAAAAATGATATAACATTACATTTAATTTTATTAATCTTAAGAGAAAAGTCAATAAAAATATACATTTCATTGAAACAGCAACATAATTTCGGAAGTGGACCAAACATAGCATGACTAGTTCAGCGTGTCCTAACATTAAGTGGGTTAAAATATCGTAACGAGCGTTAAGGAACATTAAAATTTACGTTACTCAATAAAACTTAAGTTAGATGTTACCATCTAAAATATTGACCAGTACGTATCTTAGGCAGAAAATAAAAAAATTGTTTTTTAACAGACTCAACACGGGTTTTGTGGATGTTATAGATCGGTTTTCAAATAATGCCAAATATTAAGATAATTCTCTGAAAACTTTTTGTTTTATTTACAATTAACTTCGTGCGTATTGGTTTGAGTATCTTGAATGTTACAAACGAGGATCTAGATTTCCACAAAAAGGTTATAACTGGTGAAAAAAGCACGTCAAATACGGCCAAATGTGAAGGTTCTGCTCACTGTTTCTTTGACTGCAATGGCGGTGTGCATAGTCAATAAGGAATACTACCTTGAAGTTATGCACTGTTTGCGCGAAGCAATTCGTTAGAAACGCAAAGAATTGTGGAAAGAACAGTCATGGATTTTGCACCATGATAACGCGCCAGCTCGCCCATCGATGCTTGTGCGTCAGTTTTTAGAAAAAAAAAACCGTTATCATGCCTCAACCACCGTATTCACCCCGCTGACTTTTTGCTCTTCCCGAAACTGAAGACACCGATGAAAGGAAAACGTTTTGCTACGATTGAAGAGATACAAGAAAAATCGAAACAGGAGCTGTAGGCGTTTCAGAAATGTTTCGAGGATTGGGAAAACCGCTGGCATAAGTGTCTTATATCTCAGGGGGTTTACTTTGAAGGGGACAAGAAAAAATTTAAAATTTTTTGAACAGAGCTTTCACACATATTAGTTAAATTTTTTATGTACCAGTACTTTTAAGTTTTTGTTAAGAAAATATAAAGTGAAAGAAAATTTGTATTTGATTTTTTGTGTTGTGTTGCGATATATTCGTATTTCTCTTGATGTTTAAGACAACAGGGTTTCTTTCGAATGTAATAATGAATGTATTTTTTCCATCATATTTAGTACCCCGTGAATGAAAGAGACGGACAAAACATTGCTACCGCTGCTACTTTTGAACAAGTTATAGCCCTTTTTATGTTTACAAATGTCAACTACGATGACATGGAAATGCCCATATGTGTAAAATAGACAATTCGTACTTAAACAGTTACTTATGTATAATAAACCTAACGGAACAAATATTATGGCAAATAGAGTTTTCGTCAGAAGTTTTTGGTTTGTTCGATTTTATCTTTTAGTATTTTTTTTTTCCTGGCAATCATCATCATTTCGTTTTGGTGGAAGTTAAGCAACCAAATAGCGAATGCTTGACAAAATATAGAACTGAAATATACATACGTACATACATACTGTGTGTGTCATGTGTATATAATAACTCCAGTTCCAGTTATGTTGAGATAAGAAGAGTATTACTGTTTGGTATAATAAATAAAAACATTTTTTTAGTACGAGTTAGTGCTGCAACTTAAACATAGCATACATACATATACATACATATGTACATATGTATGCATGTTGGCACGAATGGCTGAATGAAGGCTGCTGCATTGTATAAACCACGTTTAAGTTTTTTTTTTTAATTACTTCACGACAAAACAAAATATAAAAGCAGGTCATCAAATTTGGTAATACAAAAATGAATGCATGTGTTTTTTTTATCAATGATTTTAATGATAGTCACCGTTGATGTCGTGTTCTTTAATCACAGCGACATTTAATTGGTGCATGTACTTATGCATGACACTTCATTTATGCATTTATTTAGGTGTTACTTTGGCATAATAAAGATCAGAGTCAACCATATATGTGCATATGTGTGCAAATGCAATTAGCACAATAAAAGAAAGAATACTAAACTTGAAATAAATTTATTTGAAAGTAACATAAATATTTACAATATACCTGCATATGTAATTTGTTCTATGAATGTGCCGACTTATTTAAAAAATTTGGAGGCAATTGTCGCAAAAAATAACCAACTAACCCACTTTAAAAATGATAATCAGCAGTATTTATTTATTTATTAATTTTTTTCACTTAAGAGAAACGCAGTTTGATTGCAGATAGTGGACGGATGTTTTCTCATTTCTACTTGAAAGCATTTGTTTGGTCCCATACATAAATTGTAAAATCGAAAAATCATGCACAAACAGTGTTGGAAAAAATAGTGGTCAAACGAAAATAAATTCCATAACTATGTCCCGTGCTCCGAAGTACACCAAAAAGACTTAACAGGGTGAGCCTATTATACTTTGGGCCTGCTTTTCGTCGAATAGCGTAGGTCCAATATACCATGGTAGAAGGTAAAATGTGCGCATCTGGTTACTTAATGATTTCGCAGGGGGCAATGCGAAATCATTTGAGAATAAAAACATCCCAAACACTCGTAAAAGCTACTGAAAAGTTCGTTTGGAGACAATTGGTCATTCCAATCCCAGAACCATTTATGGGGAATTTTAAAGACATAAATTAGGAATTTTCGATAAAAAAAATCAAATAAAACCAAAATGTGGGATAAAATTAACATGGGCTGAAAAGTCCCGGGCCTAACAAAGAAACCACAGTTTTCTTGGTTCAAAATTAACTTTATTCATCAACGTAATCTCCATCAAGAGCAACGCAACCATTCCAGCGCCGCTTTAACATTTCAATACCACTTTTTTAGAACGATTTAACTTTTGCCTCAAAATAGGCCTCAGTTTTAGCGATAACCTCTTCATTCGTGTGCAATTTCTTATCGGCGAGCATTTTTGCCAGGTCTGCGAATAGCCAGTAGTCGCTGGGAGCCAAATCTGACGAATGCAGTGGATGTGGAAGCAATTCAAAGTTCAATTCATGCAGTTTTGCCATTGTTTTGATTGACTTGTAACACGGTAGGTTGTCTTGATGAAACAAATTTTTTTCTTTGTCATATGCGGTCGTTTCTTTGCAATTTCGGTCTTCACACGCTCCAACAACGCTATATAGTATTCACTGTTAATGGTATTTCCTTTCTCAAGGTAGCCGATGAATAGTACACCACGCATATCCCAAAATACCGAGGCCATAACCCTTCCAGCCGATTGTTGTGCTTTCGGGCGCTTTGAGCGAGGTTCACCAGTTGCTGTCCACTCAGATGACGACCGTGATGTGAAGTGATGGATACATGGTTCATCCATTGTCACATATCGACGCAAAAATTCCGGTTTGTCACGTTTAAACATGGCCAAATACTGCTCAGAATCATCAACACGTTCTTGTTTTTGGTCCACAGTGATTTTGGTGTTACCGCCTGATTGGGACGTCTACTGCATTCTGTATCATCGGTGTGTCTACTACCGCGTTTGAACTCTGCAAACCAACGTTTTATTGTTGTTTCTGGTGGAGCTGAGTTCCCATAACACTTTTCATGCAATTGATTCGCTTGAATGGTATTTTTCCCCCATCAAGAAGCAGTGTAAAATTAATACACGAAATTGTTGTTGATCCATTGATTTGAAAATAACAAAAGTAGCGTCACTCATAGCACAATAACTCACAAACTAATGAATAGAATATCATGAAAACGTAAAATTTGGAAAATTTTCTATAATGATTTGGGCTGCATTTAAAATCAAGGAATGGTATTTCCTTTATAGACTCAACAATGGACGCGTATCAATATTTGGACATTTTGCGAACTCATCTAACTAGTATTGCGAAGAAATTTGGATTTATAAGATGGGTGCCTCGATAGCTTATTTGGTAGAATACTCCACCAAATGTCTCGAGGTCGCAGGTTCGCAAATGGTAAGAATGTAGCTGTTATATGACTGTGGTCACGTCTCGATACACCCACCTAAAGCCCCGATATAAATCCTATAGAAAACTTATGGGTGTTTTTGAAAAAAACGGGTCACTAAATGCCAGCCAACAAATAAGGCATCTCTTAAAGCCGTAATATTAGAAGAATAACAGCAACTAACAACGAATTAAACAAATTAATAGAATCAATGAGAAATCGTTCACAATATGTTGTAGATGCTAAAAGCTTCAACAACAAAGTTTAAATTTTCTCAAACTAAGTTTAAAATTTGTCCACTGAAACGAAAACTGCAAGGCAATTTCTGTGCAAAGAGTTTATTGACAATGTAAAAGTTTTCTGGTCTTAAACATATTAAATTTTTCTTTAAATCTATTTTATTCTTGATTTTTATAAGTGATCTCCCCAGTGCCATAGAATTCAGTAATATTCTGATATATGCTGATGATGTAAAGCTTTTTTCAAGCATTGCAAAACTAAATGAAACAACTTGTCTTCAGGCTGACTTAAACAACTTTTCGATTGGTGTTCCGTAAACCTTATGGAATTAAATCTAAATAAATGTAAACTCATGATTTTTACTAAATATTCGCCATTTTTGACTAAATATTTTATTAATGGTACTGAGCTAAATAGCTGTTGACTCATGTGTTGATCTTGGGATTTATTTCGAGAAGAAGCTTAATTTCAATTTACACATTACGTTCGCTGTGAATAAGGCGAATAGTGTATTATGTTTCATAAAACGATGGGCTAAAGAATTTAATGATCCCTATGTGACGAAGAATCTATTCACATCTTTAGTAAAACCATTCTTGAATATGGTGTTGTAATATGGGATCCACAGTACAACTTATATATTAAAAATATAGAATCAGTTTAGAAACAATTTCTGTTATTTTGGCTCCATTCTCTTCCATGGAATCCAGCTGAACATCTTCCGCCTTATAGTAGTCGATGGTCACTTATAAAACTCCCAACATTGAAAAGCAGAAGGATTGTATCCAATATCGCATTCTTCATAAAATTATTTCAAGGAAAAATTAACTCCATCTTTCTTCACAGTAAAATAAACATAAACATTCCCAGCAGACAACTTAGATCATATGAGTTCCTACATCTAAACTTTAATAGAATGAATTTCCTAAACTTCGACCCAATTCGTAGAGTTTGTCCGGATATTAATAAATGTTATTATCTTATAGAGTTATCTGATCATGCTAATATTTCTAAGGCAATACTTTTAAACTATTTAAATTCAAATGATTATATGTATAGTCGTTATTATAATTGTTTAACGAGTCGAATTATGTATGTATTTATTTTTGTTCTTTCTCAGCTGAAATATTTTATAGCTGTAGAAATAAATAAATAAATTTATGGCATATTGCTCCGTTATTGCAACATAGTCATAACTCAAAAAAGCTTGTTTCGAGAAAACTGTATTAACAATTTTTAGCTTCCATACAAGTCTTAGAAGTTTTTTTTAGAATATTCTCCTAAAGGAAAAAGTTTAAAAGTAATTTGAATAAAGTTTTGGCTTAATGTAGAAGGTGGTACTGTTAACAATTCTGCATTGTTAACTCGAAAAACTCATTTTTTGAGATATGACTATGTTACAATAAAGGAGCGATATGTATGTTATGTACTTAAAATTTTTTTCTACAACAAAAATGTAATGCAATTAATAAAAAAAATTAGCTAGTTTATTTTACTTTAACAAGTATAATCTGTTGTTCCTTTCAGATACGGATTTACGTGTTGAATTTCAATACACAGGGGGTAATATACCGACCACATATTTAAGCTTATTTTAGTTGAAAAAACTGACAAATATTTTAAGATAATGAAAAGCTGAATTAGCATTAAAAAATTCGACATTAAAACGCGAGCAATACCAAATATAAAAATTTTTGATGCATTTCTTTAAACCAAATATTGAGTATAAGTTGTTGTTATATCTTCAAAATAACTCGTTGAAATTGGTTTCAACGTTGTTTCATGTCAATTTAATTTCTATGTTAATCTTATTTTAAAAGCTGTATCTTAAAATAGTTCACGTTAAAAAATAATATTTTTACATACCCGCAGAAATATTTGCAGTTAATGTTTCATACATATGTTTATTAAATATTGAATCGAACGTGTTTTATAATTTCTTTACGTTTTGCTGCCTATGTAAAATCAATTGAAAACTTGTTTAAATAATTTGTTTTTATAAGCGAATTATTCCAGTTGCTTAAAGATCATCGAAGTTATTTTGTAAGACATATTAGCCATTAATGATTAAAGCGAAAAATTATTTATTTTAAACTGAAAAAAAGTAATGAAAATTATAAACAAGTGAAAAAGAAAGTAAATTTATAGTGTTTTAAACGAGCCACTCAGTTTGGCACTTAACATTTAATATGAAAACCAGAATCAAAACAAAAAACCTTATTGGCGCAAAGACAATTTAACTCAAAACTTGGCAAGAAATCAAAACCAGTAAATACTCGTAGCGTTGTATTAAAATTTGTTTAAATTCATGTATTTTAGTGGCGGATAAAAAATATGTGTAAACATGATTGAATACAAAACCAAAGAGTGTTAAAGAAAAACATAAATTATTTCTTTCAGGGTTGGTGAAATTATTAAAATTTTTTCCTATAAAGGTACTATATGTTTGGTGAATGATGTACATAACACCAGCGTTGTCAACTTTGAAATTTCAAAACGCAAGAAAATGGGGAAAAGCGCGTTATTTCAACAAAAATGCGAACCAAGTTTACAATTTCACTTTTTATTTTTTTTATTTAAAACTCATTTTGTGTTATAAAAAGTATAATATTTTTATATTAAAAACATGACAATGAAACAAAATTTTAAGAGGCTATTAGACGATCAAACTGGACAAAATAGCACCGAATGATGCTATCAAACTAGTTCAACAGTTGATATTATTGTTCATCAAACTTGGTTTGTAGTACGATTATGTTACCTTTATTAAGACAATCATATTGTTAGAATAAGTAACATTATTTAATGACATTCGCTGTCGAACGATATCAGGTGTTACTTTTACTGCCTATTATATACAGTTGTGAAAAAGATTTACATCAGCACATGCCTTGCGCCCTTATTTGATGATGGACCAGTTCCACGGAGTGAATTATTCACGATTCACCAGCGCCCCCGTGTGGCTTGCTAGGCTCACACAGGTAGCAATTTATGCCATATGTTTGTAGCCATATGACAAACTTCTTGTTGAGGAGTTCGGGCCTCCAAATCCCTCCTGTATGAAATTTCCCAGCAATCAGTGGAAGACATGGTTTAATGAGTTGGTAGGCCGAAGCCCACTAGCAGCATCAGCACTTAAACCAACTCACCACTAGTTCCTTACATTACAGGTATCTGTTGTAAAGAAAATAGACCCTCGGGAGTTTGTTAGTCCCCGCAAAAAAGCCACGCCAAGCAATTATCAAGGATACTAACACCCCCTTCGCGTTTTAGGTTTCAACCACAGCCAGAACGTTTCAGCCAAGGTAGGCACCTCAACCATTATCAGCCCGAGTTTAACTGCAAGCAGAACTACCCGGGGGCCATGCTGATCCCCGTTCTGCCATTTTATACCTTTGGTAAGGGTTCTGGAAGCCAACACAACATAAGTCATGCGGCTTCCTAGAGTTTTATTTGCTGCAACAAACGAGGGATCCCTTCTCCTCTATGCCCAAGTTAGGAATACGTCAAGGCAAAACCTGTTCCCTGGGGGCAGATTTTACCGAACAGTTGTGAAAAATATTTACATCAGCACCTGCGTTGCGGCCTTATCTGTTGATGAACCAGTTCCACGGAGTGAATTATTCACGATTTCACTACTGTATGCGCCGAAGAACGTTAAAAGTTACAATGTCTCCCTATAGGTCATCAACCATGTATAATTCGGTCAGAGTAAATTTGATTCGTGTTTTCGTAAGCGAACAGTGATAACCAATTGGCTAGAGTGGGTGTATTTAAAAGAGTTTATCAATGTACGAAAATTTGCCAAAATTATAACAAACGATAGGTGAAGTTTACAATAGTTAAAATTTAATTTAATTAATAAATTTATCAAATACCTAAGCAATAACTAATCGACGCGCCATCAAAAATATGAAATTAAGAGTGTGGTTTTATTGTGATATTTAACAAACTTGGCCTAATCGTTTAATAACAAACCACTCTAAACCAGCAAATTTTATAACATGACATTTTTTTTTGGAGAGTAAGTATAATGAGCAAAGCTGTCTTACGTTGTGTAACAAGTTCTGTAAAATTAAATTACATTAAGTTTGTTAACTCGAAGAGAAAAAGCTGTTCATATCCCTCCATAATGAAAAATGCCTCTAAAACATCTTCTGATGGAACCGTAATTAGCAACATGTTTGCAGATTTTTTTGCATCCATTTATTCAGACGTATAGGGTGTTTTTTTAAGCCCGATAGAACTTGAAATTGTAAAAAATAACACAAAAAATGAAATTGTAATCAAATTTTTTTTTTATTCGAATGATCAATACGTGACATTAACATTTGAAAATGATTTCGGGCATATGGGCACCGCGGCTGTTCTTGACGAAGCGCATTCTAGACGTCCAATTTTGGACCACTTTTTCGAGCACTGCTGGCCGTATGTCACGAACAACACGAACAATGCTGGCCTCCAAGGCGTCAATTGTTGCTGGTTTATCAGCATAAACCAGTGACTTCACGTAGCCCCACAGGAAATAATCGAGAGGTGTCAAATCGCACGACCTTGGAGGCCAATTGACAGGTCCATTTCTCGAAATCAACTTATCGCCAAATTTTGATTTCAGTAAGTCGATGGTTGCGTTCGCCGTATGGCACGTAGCGCCATCCTGTTGAAACCACATCTCCTCCGGATCAATGTCATCCATATTTTCAAACAAAAAATCATTGATCATGGTGCGGTAACGATCTCCATTGACCGTAACGCGAGCTCCGGCCTCATTTTTGAAGAAATAAGGTCCGATGATGCCACCAGCATGAAAACCGCACCAAACAGTGCATTTTTCTGGATGTAATGGAGTCTGTAGGGTCTCTTGTGGATTGGTCTCACTCCATATGCGGCAATTTTGCTTATTAACAAACCCGTTAAGCCAAAAATGCGCCTCATCGCTGAACACAATTTTGCGATAAAACAACGGGTCTGATTTTCAAAGTAAATTTGGATAATTTCGTAGCGTTGTTCAAGCGTGAGTCTATTCATGATGATTTGTCAGAGTATACTGAAACAAATAAAAAAAATGTTTCATCAAAATTTAATTTTTTGTGTTACTTTTTACAATTTAAAGTTCTATCTAGCTTAAAAAAACACCCTTTACAACACAATGCATCACAACAACCTGATTTTTCTTCGCATCATCTACAGTCTATATCATTTGACTATACTACTACTTCTGAGGTTACATATTACATTAATAAACTCAAGGCTTGTCAAGCGCTGGTCTAAAGAATTTGCTGACTCCACTGTTGTGAAGCAATTGTATACATATTTAGTCAGGCCAATACTGCAATATGGCTCGATTATATGGGACCCTTTTTATAATGTACATAGAGATCGAATTGAGTCTATCCAAAAACAATTCCTTTTCATCCTGCGCAATATCTACCCGAACACTGTAGCCAACTTACCATCCTATGAGTTCAGACTGCAACAAATAAAGCTGCCTTCTTTGACAAGTCGCAGAAAAATGTTAAATGTCATTTTTGTCTTCAAATTGATTCACGGCAATATCTGCTCTGAGTATCTGGTGTCCAAACTAAATTTTGATGCTCCCCAGCGTAGTCTTCGTCAATATCAACTTTTGTCAGTGCTGTATTATCCTTTCTGTAGATTATGCTGTTGTTTTAATGAACTTTACCACGTTATTGACTTTTATTAAATTTCAGTAATTAACAATTTTTTCTATCGCTTATAATTTTTTGTGGTTCCAGTAATTAGCTATTTTTTTTTTTTTTCTTTATTAATTTTTGTAATTTTTTTTTAACTCATATGCGTGTACATATATAGTATCTGCCTGTAAGGAGTTATTTTCCATAGGCATAAATTAAAAAATAAATAAATAAAAAAAACAAATAAGAGAGTTGCGCCGAATATGATTTGATGTGTGTGAAGATAAATTTTAAATTTAACTAGTACAGACATAAACCACATTTGCAATTATTTCGTTAACAGAGCTCTGTTAACTGTTTAACAGTGAATGTTAATTTGGAATATATATTTCTTCGAAAGAAATCTCCATAACTGGGCCACAAAAATATAAAGAATCAATTGGAATATGCTCTCCAGAATACACATTTTTTAGTTTTGCCTTAAAAGTACATAACTCATTATCCCTTCTAATAAAAAAAGGCTATTTAAAACATGTGATATTCTTGGAAAGAAAAGTAGTCATAACAAAAATATACGAAATACTACACACATCCCACTATATAGAAAAGATGGTCCAAAGAGTCCTCTAAGCCGTGGTATAAGTGGTATTTCTGAAATAATTTTGAAAAAAAAGTTTTGAACACATTTATTTTTTGCGAAAAAATTTTTTTAGTTAAAGCTGACTTTTTGAGCAACATACGAAATACTACACATATCCCACTATATAGAAAAGTTGGCCCAAAGGGTCCTCTAAGCCGTGGTATAAGTGGTATTTCTGAAATAATTTTGAAAAAAAAGTTTTGAACAAATTTATTTTTTGCGAAAAAAATTTTTTAGTTAAAGCTGACTTTTTGGGCAACATACGAAATACTACACATATCCCACTATATAGAAAAGTTGGCCCAAAGGGTCCTCTAAGTCGTGGTATAAGTGGTATTTCTGAAATAATTTTGAAAAAAAAGTTTTGAACAAATTTATTTTTTGTGAAAAAATTTTTTCAGTTAAAGCTGACTTTTTGGGGAAAATACGAAATACTACATATATCCCACTATATAGAAAAGATGGTCCAAAGGGTCCTCTAAGCCGTGGTATAAGTGGTATTTCTGAAATAATTTTGAAAAAAAAGTTTTGAACAAATTTATTTTTTGTGAAAATTGTTTTCTGGTTAAAGCTGACTTTTTGGGGAAAATACGAAATACTACACATATCCCACTATATACAAAAGATGGCTCAAAGGGTTCTCTAAGCCGTGGTATAAGTGGTATTTCTGAAATAATTTTGAAAAAAAAGTTTTGAACAAATTTATTTTTTGTGAAAAATTTTTTCTGGTTAAAGCTGACTTTTTGGGGAAAATACGAAATACTACACATATCCCACTATATACAAAAGATGGCTCAAAGGGTTCTCTAAGCCGTGGTATAAGTGGTATTTCTGAAATAATTTTGAAAAAAAAGTTTTGAACAAATTTATTTTTTGTGAAAAATTTTTTCTGGTTAAAGCTGACTTTTTGGGGAAAATACGAAATACTACACATATCCCACTATATAGAAAAGATGGCCCAAAGGGTCCTCTAAGCCGTGGTATAAGTGGTATTTCTGAAATAATTTTGAAAAAAAAGTTTTGAACAAGTTTTTTTTGTGAAAATTTTTTTCTGGTTAAAGCTGACTTTTTGGGGAAAATACGAAATACTACACATATCCCACTATATAGAAAAGATGGCTCAAAGGGTCCTCTAAGCCGTGGTATAAGTGGTATTTCTGAAATAATTTTGAAAAAAAAGTTTTGAACAAATTTATTTTTTGTGAAAAATTTTTTCTGGTTAAAGCTGACTTTTTGGGGAAAATACGAAATACTACACATATCCCACTATATAGAAAAGATGGCCCAAAGGGTCCTCTAAGCCGTGGTATAAGTGGTATTTCTGAAATAATTTTGAAAAAAAAGTTTTGAACAAATTTATTTTTTGTGAAAAAATTTTTTTAGTTAAAGCTGACTTTTTGGGGAAAATACGAAATACTACACATATTCCACTATATAGAAAAGATGGCCCAAAGGGTCTTCTAAGCCGTGGTATAAGTGGTATTTCTGAAATAATTTTCAAAAAAAAGTTTTGAACAAATTGCTATCAAAAACATCATTACTCTGACTGAAAATGTTAGTACAAACAGAAGCCTCATAACACTCGATGGTGTGTTTGTTGGGTACATCTATGTTAAACATTATAACTGTTTATTAAATCAAGATGCTTGTCTCTATGCAGAGAGTGAGAGAAAAATAGAGGGAGCGCGAATATTTTTCCATATGTGAATTTTATATTTGGCGGTTTTTTGTTTATTTAATTTCTCCTTCTTTATTGCGTGCCTGGATAATTAAATGGGTGAATTCTTCAAATATAAAAAAATGTAAAAGAATGTTTTTTTATAGAAGTTAATATATACGAAATACTACACACATCCTACTATATAGAAAAGATGGCCCAAAGGGTCCACTAAGCCGTGGTATAAGTGGTATTTCTGAAATAATTTTGAAAAAAAAAAGTTTTAAACAAATTTATTTTTTGTGAAAAAATTTTTTCAGTTAAAGCTGACTTTTTGGGGAAAATACGAAATACTACACATATCCCACTATATAGAAAAGATGGCTAATACTCTTATTGTCATGTCCCATCATATTGTAATATCATTCCCGACCATATTTTTGAAAAATTGTAAGTTCTGTTGGTATTGGTTTTGAACGTCATAATATTATATGATTACATACAGGGCAGGGATATATGTAGTATTTCGTATTTTGCCCAAAAAGTCAGCTTTAACCAGAAAACAATTTTCACAAAAAATAAATTTGTTCAAAACTTTTTTTTCAAAATTATTTCAGAAATACCACTTATACCACGGCTTAGAGGACCCTTTGGGCGATCTTTTCTATATAGTGGGATATATGTAGTATTTCGTATTTTGCCCAAAAAGTCAGCTTTAACCAGAAAGCAATTTTCACAAAAAATAAATTTGTTCAAAACTTTTTTTTCCAAATTATTTCAGAAATACCACTTATACCACGGCTTAAAGGACCCTTTGGGCAATCTTTTCTATATAGTGGGATATATGTAGTATTTCGTATTTTGCCCAAAAAGTCAGCTTTAACCAGAAAACAATTTTCACCAAAAATAAATTTGTTCAAAACTTTTTTTTTCAAAATTATTTCGGAAATACCACTTATACCACGGCTTAGAGTACTCTTTGGGCTATCTTTTCTATATAGTAGGATGTGTGTAGTATTTCGTATATATTAACTTCTATAAAAAAACATTCTTTTACATTTTTTTATATTTGAAGAAGTCACCCATTTAATTATCCAGGCACGCAATAAAGAAGGAGAAATTAAATAAACAAAAAACCGCCATATATAAAATTCACACATGGAAAAATATTCGCGCTCCCTCTATTTCTCTCTCACTCTCTGCATAGAGACAAGCATCTTGATTAAATAAACAGTTATAATGTTTAACATAGATGTACCCAACAAACACACCATCGGACGTTATGAGGCTTCTGTTTGTACTAACATTTTCAGTCAGAGTAATGATGTTTTTGATAGAAATTTGTTCAAAACTCTTTTTTCAAAATTATTTCAGAAATACCACTTATACCACGGCTTAGAGGACCCTTTGGGCCATCTTTTCTATATAGTGGGATATGTGTAGTATTTCGTATTTTCCCTAAAAAGTCAGCTTTAACCAGAAAAAATTTTTCACAAAAAATAAATTTGTTCAGAACTTTTTTTTCAAAATTATTTCAGAAATACCACTTATACCACGGCTTAGAGAACCCTTTGAGCCATCTTTTGTATATAGTGGGATATGTGTAGTATTTCGTATTTTCCCCAAAAAGTCAGCTTTAACCAGAAAAAAATTTTCACAAAAAATAAATTTGTTCAAAACTTTTTTTTCAAAATTATTTCAGAAATACCACTTATACCACGGCTTAGAGGACCCTTTGGACCATCTTTTCTATATAGTGGGATATGTGTAGTATTTCGTATTTTCCCCAAAAAGTCAGCTTTAACTGAAAAAATTTTTTCACAAAAAATAAATTTGTTCAAAACTTTTTTTTCAAAATTATTTCAGAAATACCACTTATACCACGGCTTAGAGGACCCTTTGGGCCAACTTTTCTATATAGTGGGATATGTGTAGTATTTCGTATGTTGCCCAAAAAGTCAGCTTTAACTAAAAAATTTTTTTCGCAAAAAATAAATTTGTTCAAAACTTTTTTTTCAAAATTATTTCAGAAATACCACTTATACCACGGCTTAGAGGACCCTTTGGGCCAACTTTTCTATATAGTGGGATATGTGTAGTATTTCGTATGTTGCTCAAAAAGTCAGCTTTAACTAAAAAAATTTTTTCGCAAAAAATAAATGTGTTCAAAACTTTTTTTTCAAAATTATTTCAGAAATACCACTTATACCACGGCTTAGAGGACTCTTTGGACCATCTTTTCTATATAGTGGGATGTGTGTAGTATTTCGTATATTTTTGTTATGACTACTTTTCTTTCCAAGAATATCACATGTTTTAAATAGCCTTTTTTTATTAGAAGGGATAATGAGTTATGTACTTTTAAGGCAAAACTAAAAAATGTGTATTCTGGAGAGCATATTCCAATTGATTCTTTATATTTTTGTGGCCCAGTTATGGAGATTTCTTTCGAAGAAATATATATTCCAAATTAACATTCACTGTTAAACAGTTAACAGAGCTCTGTTAACGAAATAATTGCAAATGTGGTTTATGTCTGTACTAGTTAAATTTAAAATTTATCTTCACACACATTATGATTTGTTGCCACCGAAATTTAAATAGCGCACCGTAAATTTAACAGAAGCGCTTTGCGCACCGAATGAAAATTTTTTCGCAAAACAATTTTAAAAAGCACTAAAACCCATGCGAAACGCACCTAGTTGACACCGCTGAATAACACAGATGGAATTCACATCAGTCGGTCATTTAGAGAGAAAAAACAAACATAGTTAATTTGAAAAGGAAATGATAATAGTTGTGTTTACGACTATGTAATTTAGTTTATTCAAACGGGAAAAGATAGACTTACATCACGTTTAAATCGTCATAATGTCTGTCGGTTGATTTTGTATTGCCATAAATACTTATAGAAGACAATTAAGCATGTTTTCTTTTCCTTTTGTGTTAGCCCTCTTTAACTCTTTGAAAGGTTACACATGGTTAACGAAGCATAAAATTTTCAGGAAAAGGGTTTACTATTTTAAAGTAAAAAGATACAATAGAGATTAAAACACAAAAACGCAAAATCACGTTTTTCCTGCAAACAAAAAAGTAAGCAATGTTTGTTTATTTATATCAATATCGTGAATTTATTTAGATACATTTAATTTAATAAAACCTGTCTTTTAGAATACTACACATTTGTTGCATTAAATTAAGCAATGTGTTTTTTGAGATTTTAATATCAAATGTATAAACTATACTCGAAGAAAGTATGCATATTTTGACTTTGTTTAAAGAACCTGGAAATAGATAATGTTTAGTCCACACACACAGTGGCTCACAACTTATTTCGTGCAGCTTTAGAATCCAACTTTCAAGGTTTAAATAAAAGTATTTATCAAAATGTTTCTTATTTAACTGAAAACTTTTGCAAAAGAAAAATCTTCAAAATCTGAAGAGACCTCAAGCTCGAAAAATTATGTAATATTAACAACAAACAAAAAAATAAAAAATAAATAAACTTAAAAAATATGAAATTTATTGGATGCACTGCCACCAGCCTTACAAATAATTTAATATTTCGTATGGCCTTTCTTTTGTTTAATTACGATTTTAAGTAGATTTTCAATCGGTTTATTTACACTAAAAATACGGTAAGTGTGCTAAAAATGGAATTTTGCCCAATTTTTTTTTCACAAATCAACAAACAAAGACAGTGTGTTGTATAATACTTCATATAGATGTTGTAAATACAAAAAAGTGTTGCTATGATATTAGAAGTATAGCTTTCTCCATAATTGTACTTTTTCAAAGAAACATTAAAATTCCCAGAAAATACAGGAATATGAGCATACAACTAGTGTTGAGAAAATATTGAGTATTGGAGTACTGAGTACTCAATACTGCCTATTTTAAGGTACTTAATACACAAAAGTAAGTAATCAATACTTTCAGAGTTGTGTTTTCCAGTATGTTATATTTTCTCTAAAATACTTCAGATATTTACAACGTAAAAATCTGTTATTAAAAGTTAAAAATAGATGACCAAGTAACGCAACTATTAAAAAAGTACAAAATATTTTAAAATAAAGATAACTTAAACACATATTTTTTTTGGTTTTGTTTATGAATTAGTTAATTTTCTCTATTTCTTACTTTTCTTAATGATTTGGTAGACGACAACAGCAGCATTTGCCATTCGTACTTATACAGTTGTTGGCCCAGTCTATTCGAGATCTGTGCCATGAGGCCCAGTGTTGTTTATTTACTCACAAACAAATGACCGTAAATTAAGCTTTGATGGTATAAATATTGAGGAATCGGATGCACTTAAGTGTATTGGTTTTCTGAAACGGTGTAAGAAATACTTCACTCCATCCGATGTCTCTACTATTTATACCATCTATATGCGACGGAAAATGGAAAACAACTCTCTTGTTTGGGCCAGCGCATCAAAGTCTATTTTCGGGTAACTCGACCATGTGTAGGTATCCAACTCTATTGACTCAGTGGAATGGCGCCGCCGTGTAGGATGCCTTTCTCTGTTTTACTACAATGGATTTTGCTCTGCCGAGATTAGGGATCTTGTTCCCGAAAAACACTTGTTTCAATATAAGAAAAATTTTAATGAATATATAAGGGGCAATCCAAGTCAAATCGGACATTTCGTAGAAAAAACAATTTTTTTTTTATTTCCTTGTTTTTTATTGTATTGATGTTCCCCTTTTGAACAGTACATTTCAGCAAATTTGGAGATTTTTTTGGCTTATGGTTTCAGAGGTATCTGGTTTAAAAAAACTGTATCATAAGAAAGCCGTGTACGAATAAATACTTATAACTTTTTCAATATTAGTTCAAACAGAATAATTATTTTTGCATTGTTTTTCTTTTTCTGTTGATTATCTAAAGGCCTCATTAGTTTTTACTTTCTGTTGCCGTTCAGTGACGTTCATTTCGGTAGCAAATATTTTACAATTACTTTTTCCGCTTTTTTTTTACAGTAGAGCATAAATGAAAGAATAACATTGGAATGTGTTGGTACACATGTCTGTTATAATGTTGGCAATATCAGCCATTTCGGATTGTCAGTTTGTTTTTGACACATAAAAAGGTTAGTCGTGTTTTGGTGTGCTCTTAGATTTTTTACAAAATTTACTAAATTTTGGCAAAAACAACGTCGCATGGACATCGCTCAGGAGCTGTTGAACATCGTCAACGACAATCCAGATTTCCTCAAAAAGGTGATGACTGGTGATGAGTCATGGGTGTAGGGCTATGACATTGAAAACAAAGCCCAATCATCCCAATGGAAGCGTCCGGAAGAGCCAAGATCGAAAAAACACGTCAAGTTTGGTCATATGTTTTGCTGTTTTCTTCGATTGCAATGGCGTGTTGCATCAGGAATTCTTGCCAGAAGGTCGTACGGTCAATAAGGAATACTACCTTGAAGTTAAGCGCCGTTTGCGCGAAGCAATTCGTCAGAAACGTACAAATTGTGGAAAAAACAATCATGGATTTTGTACCATGATGCTTGTGGGCCAAAAACAAAACTGTTATCACCCCTCATTCATCGTATTCACCGGACTTGGCCCGCGCTGACTTTTTCCTCTTCCAAAAATTGAAGACACCGATGAAAGGAAAGCGTTTTGCTACGATTGAGAACATACAAGAAAAATCGGTTCAGGAGCTGTTGGCGATAACAAAAAGCGCGTTTCAGAAGTGTTTCGAGGATTGGAAGAAACGCCGGCATAAGTGGATTACTTTAAAGGCGACACGATAGTTATTAATGAAGAAATAAAAACTTTTTGAAAAAATTGAAAACAACAATTAGTTTTGATAAGCCCTTGTATTCTATGAAACTATCTGAAAATTAATGAAAATGTTAACAGTATGACTTGCCCAAAACTAATACACCAATACTTAAGTTGGTGTCGCATACCAATATTACACGTCTGGCTTTCACAAATTTTAAAACCGCTCTTAATTGGGGCCATCGCACTGACTGTAGGCGTAATTATAAGAAGATTAAGTGGCTATTCTGGGGTTCTATACTAGCTTCTTCTGACATAAAGTTTACCATCAGACCCAAAAATATTAAATATGCATCCGTTTGCAAACATTACTTCTTCCCAAAAAGTTTTCGGTGTCGTCGTATGATCGTGGTAAATTTTACGCCAACTTTGGATATTATAAGTCATATCCAGGTATTACATGACGCATTGTTTCGATACATCATATTTTTTCCATTTCTTTACACAATGAAGTGCACTCCTACGATCTACACGATAAAATTCAAATTTGCCAAAGAACGTAAATTTTTCCCTCTATTACTATAACCGTTTGGCAGTAAAAGGTATATATTTTTCATTGTTATATGTACAATATTTTTCTTAGTTTTATTTTAGAAGTGCAGAATAATGTTGTTGTCCATGATAATAATTGAATAATGCAAAAAGCTTCATTCTGTCAAATAAAAATGTCAGCATTTTTAATAGTATCTGATAAACAACAACTTTTACAATTGATCATTTTGTCCTTGATTGTTTAAATGATCACATTTCATAGAATTCTCTCAGTTGTTCACATGAACACACCTAAAATTTAAGAAGATATTGATTCAAATGGTGCTTGCTTTGAATGCTGGTAAAATATGTACATATGTATATTCAACAATTGATTAATATACATACATACTTTTTTATCAAATATAATTGTGATCTTATACATAAAAATGTGTATGTAAATATATATATATATATATATATATATATATATATATATATATATATATATATATATATATATATATATATATATATATATATATATATATATATATATATATATATATATATATATATATATATATATATATATATATATATATATATATATATATATATATATATATATATAAGTATGCACATTGCTAATGAACAACAATTGAGTTCATGGTTGTATTACTAATAATATTTTGTATATCTGTTTTCATATTATATTTTTAAAATAATGTTAAAAACATGTATAAATTTACTGTTTATATATAAACGAGCCATCGAATGAAAATATTTAAAGAAACAGCAGGCGGTTTTCACAATGGAATTATGTTTATATGTATGTATGTCTATACATATTTATGTTCGCATTTATTTATGTAAGAGATGCAAAGAAAAATTAACGATAAATTTGATCTATTTAAAAACATTATAATTATTTTATGACCTCATGTCTTGGAACTAGTACGAGAAGTATAGTGCACAAAGACAAAAATAAATGACTGTGAGTACTTTGAATGTTGCACACAAATTAAAGGATATGTGCCAAAAACAAAATTTAAGTGGCTTAAAAATGTTGTTACGTTTCTTTCTTTACATTGGGATCTTGTGTATTTTATTTTGCATATGTATAAGCCAAGATTAACCAGAATTGGTGCTTTCTTTTTAGGTCAGATATTTTTCGTTTTATTCATTAATTCGCAGGTGTTCGTTTATTTTTATGCTACATTTTATAATTTTTATTTTAATTTTTGATTCGAATTTTCTAGTGAATCGGTCCTATGATTCTTAGTTCTTATAATATTTTTTAAAGCGTTGAAAATTTTAAAAAAGCATTGAAAAAAAAAAATTAAGTAGAATTCAGGCAGTTGTCTAAATTTAAGCCAAAAACTTCAAGCATTATTAAAAATTATAGCTAGCTTTGCCAAGCTGTTTCATAGGCTAGGTTTTGACATTTGGAGGCAGGCCATTAACAACAACAAACCAAAACTTGTTATATCAAAGTTTTAAACCACTTTTTGAATTTGAAAGCAAACTACAAACTCGCCTGAAAGTCGGAAAATTATACGACAAAGCGTTCTTTAACTTGGAAATATTTAATTGCATTGTAATACTCGTATAACCGACATGCGAGTAAGAGTTCGAAAAACTCAATACATTCACATTTTTTTACTACCACACTCATATTTTTCGCACACGCAGGTCTACTCGGAACTAAATTTGCGAGTGATTTTTTGGCACTTCCATGCAATCAAATGTCAAACAAGCAAACAGTGTTACCGTGTAAATATTTTAAAGTAAATCAACTGGATCCTCACAGAATTAAAACTTAAGTTTTAGCTAATTTTTTGTTAAATTAAATGTTAATTTATCAAAATTAATACTAGAAATGGAAGTTTTCAAATTATAAACCGTTAATTATATAAAAGAATGACAATAAAAATTAATTTCAATTAATTCCTAAAAATATTTTCATGTGAAGAACATGGCAACTTATGAAGAGAAGATAAATTTAAAATAGAAACAAAATATGGAAAGAAAGCAAATTGTCTGAAGCTTACGCGCTGACAACAAATTTAAAATAAACTCTCACTCACATGTGTAACAAAAAAAAAAATTGCAGGAGATTCGAGTTTTTCCAAGAAATTGTCGTTGATAATACGTATACAGCACTCGCTGAGATTACGAGTACTCGCATGTCTAAAAGCAGTGCAATGTTCTTAATGCATTAAAGTCATTCCTTTCTTTTATTTTTTGTTTACATTTTTTTACTTTTAAGTGACTTAGTTGTATGCTCATGGCCAGGAAATAGATTTTTATGGACTAACAAACTCAAAACATGTGCAGAAAGCATGCATTAAAAACTTTATACACATGCACTTTAAGCTACGCCAAAAAGTAAAAGGTAACAACATTTGTAAATAATAGAGGGTGTCTGCTGCCATTTTGGTTAAACATTAGTTCATATTTGGCAGTCGTGAAGTAGACACGTGTCAAATTTATTATCGAAAAATATTCGATAAACGAACATGTTTTAATCGTTAAACATTTTATATATAGAAAACAATCACCAATTTTCATGAAAAAATCATAATGAGTGACGAGGCACATTTTCATTCGAATGTATATGTAAATAAACAGAATAGTCGGTTCTGGGCCCGGTTCAAAACCCTCAAACTATTAATCAGTTACATTTGCATCCAATAAAAGTGGAGTGAACTTTAGTCAGCAGAAATCATTGCACCTTACTTCTTTGAAAATGAAAACGGCGTAACGGTAACTGTGAACCGGAAGCGATATTTAACGCCACAGCTCATGCGTTGGGCTTGATGAATAAGACGGTGCCACAACGCATACAGCCAGGCTTACAATGAAGTTACTGCGAGTACTATACCTTCCAGGCGGACACCTGGTATTTATTTAATAAAAAACTAATCTTTGTATTTTAAAATTCAGGTAAGAGATACGGTGTTTTTTTAAAGTTGTAAAACTTTAAATTGACAACACTGGGTTGGTGGAACTATTGGTGAGTACTTCTTCAAAAACCATGATCAAAACGTTACAGTGACCGCTACAGAACCATGATTGCTGACATTTCCGTTCATCAATTAAACAACCTTGTTCTGCTGGAGCTGTGGTTTCAACATGTTACCTCACTCGTGCTACAATTGCTTTATTGAAGAAAACTTTTGGAAACCACATAGTTTCACGTTTCGGACCCACTAGTTGGTCTCCAAGATCGTGCGATCGCTGCGAGAATATTTCCTGTGGGTAAATATGAAGTTTTACACCGATAAGCCCGAAACGAAAGAGGGCAGCATTCGTCGCGTTATTGCCGATGTATGACCACTACTAATATTGGCAAGTCATAGAAAACGGAACCTCCAAGCCCTTGCCTTAACAAACGAATATAAACATACATATATACATACATATCGCTCCTTTATTGCAACATAGTTATATGTCAAAAAATTAGCTTTTTGAGTTACAATGCAATGTCAAGTTTTTTAACTTGACTAGAAATGTCTCCCTCTTCAAGCGTGCATGTAGTTGGTATTCATCTTCATCTAATAATTTTATTTATCCTTCAAAAGAATTAAATCCTTTTAACTTAATTGGTTTTTTTTGTGCTACAATTTTTGAAATTTGTTGTTGTTTTGAAATTTGTGTGATCTTGGTAGTAAACTTATTATTATTTTTATTTTATTTTTTTTATCTTGGACCAGTACTCAGGGGATTACTCCTACATATGCAGTGCATTGTACTGGAACTAGGAAAATAGGTTATAAGAAGAAAAGGGGTGGAATTTTTTGTGGGCGATTAACTTCATCCATAACAAAACGAAAGACCAAAACAAACTCTATTACAGCATTTAAAATGTTGGAATTAAATTAGTTAAAGCTGATTAGTGTCCAGTGTATATTCGTTCGACACTGCTCAGACTAACAAAATTTCGTCCAACACCTTCCTGCAAGGTAATGAAGTACATTAAAAAAAATTTATAATGAGCATATAAAGAAAACACGGAAAACAGTGAAAAAAGAGAAATACGTGCTCGCTCGCTTTGAGGAGTTTTATACATATTTCTTGTTTTTCATGTAGTTATGAAAAGGGTTTAAAGAAAAAAAAAAAAGCAATAAAAGCAAGCGTTTGTCACAAAATATGCAAAAACATGAATTTATTGCCTAATATGCATTTATTGAAAAATATTTACTAAGAGATCGATGCAAATTTTCTGTAAATTCTTCGATTCGCTAAACTCTTTAATCATAATTCAGGGCACGTTAACAACTACAAACATGCATTTGCATAATAATACTTGCCCTCCTCATGCCATTAGTTTAAGGGTTAAGTTTATCTCACCTAAAACTAAAAATATTCTTGGAGGCTATAAAGTGTAAATTTTTATAAACTAAGACGAAATTCAATCTAGACAAAATTCAATAATCACACAGTCCAAAACGTGGAACAAAGTATGCATTCTTAATGGCGAAACCATTTCATTGTGTACACGGTTGATTTAATTATAAAAGTTGCACATGAATGGTTTAAAATCGAAAGTGGTTAGACGAATATGAACATGTGCTGGAAAAGAAATACATTTCTGTGTGATTGGTGAATGTATGTATGTAATTGCATATGATTTAGAAATAAAATAAATGAACAAAAAGAAGAAAATTCACAAGATTAAATTGTATGTATTTCAACAAAAGAAAATAGTATTCATATTAGAAATACCAGCAACAAAAAAAAATGACAAGCAAAATTTGTGTTTTTTTTTTTTTAATTTACAAAATTGAAAGCGATCCATTTGGAAAATTTACATACAAACGTTATTTGTACCAAACTTTCTATTGAAGAATTACACCCTATAGGATTGGCAATTATTCAAAGTGATTTTTATTCGAAGCTAACTTTTCAATTTGATTTCCAAAACGACGCTGACGCCGCGGCGTGAAAATGAAAGCAAAATAAAGGCGAAAAAGAAATGGCTTTAAGACAAACCTTTTGAAGTACTGATGTTTCTTAACAGTTGTTTGTTATTGCTTGAAGTCTTGTTGTTGTTTAATATTTGCATTTTTTCGCATTGATATAATTTAAATTATTGGCTTAAGCTGCTGCACGTGCTTGGAATTTTATACGATTTTTAGCTAGAAAGCTAAGTGAAAAATAATACTATAAGCAAAACATTCAATTAAAGAAATTGGCGAAAAGAAAATGTTTAATAATTACATATCTACGTATGTTATGATATCATTCACATCAGGGGGGTATTATGCAATTCGATTCGAAAGCATATCATTCGGATTTGTATGTTTTTAACACAGAAACTTGAAAGCTCTTTACTACGAATTAAATTAAATAAATAATACATCAAATGTTAAAAAGAAACTAGCAAAAGTTTGAAAAAATAATTTATTATAAAAATATTTTGAAATATAGTTTGCATTCGTTGAAAAGCTTTAAAAGCAGCGAACAGAAAATACATAACTTAGCACCCGGAACGATGACCAACCAATTAAAATAAGTACTCGTATGTTTCCTCTCAGACAAAGTAAATTTGTTTTAATGACTTTTTGAATTTTACAAAACAGTACTAATTGTTTAATATACAGCGGGCTTTCGATAATTTGAAATTCAAGGGACAAGACACGAAGAGTTCAAATTAACAAAATTTCAAATTATTAAGTGGGAGATAGGACAAAGTTCAAATCAACAAGAGCTTGATTAAAATTTAATGTTTAATATTCACATTTATATATTAAATATAACAGTAAGCAGAAAAAAAATTACCCAAATACGTGTGACACACAGGGTTGTCAGAATTTTTTCCACCTCCAGCGCCAAACTGGCCATCAAGACTTGTTAAAATATTTTTTGTATGCTCTTTAAAAGAAAATAAATCCATGAAGGTTTCCCCAAATGATTTTTCAGAGTTTTGTAGTCATATATAATTTTATTCTTGTAATTCATGTGTATTATATTTACTTAATAGGATAGCTTACTATTATATATTATATAAATAAATTTGCATACATATGTTTGTTTTAAAAAGCTTTCTAGTCCAGTAGCTAAAAACACATATCTAGAAGATAATAGATCTCAGTCTCGTCTGTTTGATCTATACTGTTTTGTACATCTTACATAATATTAATATACAATTTTTTCACCATGGGTTCCGTTGGCTTAAATGTATTGCAAAAGATCTAATTTACATTCATATAATTATTATTAATGCATCAAAAAGTTTATTTTGCACCTTCTTTTGCGAACGTGTTCCGGTATAATTTATTATGGAAAATACTCTTTCTACGCAAGCGTTCCTAGTTGGATAACAAACATATTGTAGTTATAAACGTTAGGCCAAAAAATAAATTCGTAGGTATATTTTCTTTGAAATAATATATTCAATTAATATATCCAAACTTTGCCCACTGAATCTCATACGCACCAGCTGAAACTTTTGTGCTCATAAACAGTTATAGCGAATCATGAATAACAGGAAGCTTTGCTTGTATTAGTGGATTACCACATTTTGTTATTGAAAATTCTTTAAAAACTCTAAATAGCTTCATCTTTTCATTTAAGCGGCACAACATTTCCTTCAAAAGCTTTTTCATATATGTGAGAAAATGTTATTTTAAATAATTTGTTTCTTCTGGCATCAAATTATTCCTGAAATCCATAGCTGAGTTTGAAATTCAGAGCTATAATCTATTTCATTTAATGGTAGGAAAGAGTCCGATCTGATCTATCAATGGCTGCATTTACCGTATACAAGTACTTATCTGAATTTTCAAAATTATTTGGTTTAAATTTTTGGGGAAAAACTTGTGTAATAGAAAATAGTTGATAATATTTGCATGAAATCAGACTGAAGTTTAAGGTTTAATTAATTCATTCTGATAGCTATAGGACTTATGAATATCATGATGATTTTTTTGACACAGTTCATTATAAATCATTTGAGCATTTAGTATGACAACAAAACATTCACACTATAGAGTGGAGTAAACACTCTGGTCTGATTGGAGCATAATTGGTAGATCTTTATTTAAGTATATTTTAGGTTGCCACGATCAGTCTTTTTAATCTTTGGTAGAAAGTTACTTATCTAACATGGAATGTAATGTATGTAGAATTTTAAAAGGCTTTCGAAATTGAATTTTAAAATTTATTTCCCAATTAAGCTTCTTGGCAACTCTGTTTCACATATGCGATAAAATCAAATATATGTCTTTTTTACACAAAATCAACGAAAAGAATGGTATAACAATGGTGTTATCGAATAAGATGAGATTAAAATAGAGAAGTGAAAACATACTTGCTGTAAAACATAATTTTATTATATACAAAATACAAGGTAGTTGCGTTCTCCTTTTATTATTTTTAATAAGGATTTTTGAAATTGCGTACAGTAGGGATTAGAAGGCGTAGGCTCTTCACATGGCTAAAAACTTATGACAAAAATTGAGACCTGTGTGAGCAGCCACACAGGGGCGCTGGCGAACTGTGAATAGTTCACCCCGTGTAATTAGCCCATCGTCAGATAAGTCCGCCAAGGCAGGCTGACGCAACTTAATTATACATCCTGCCTTGCAATCCCCCGGGGAATAAGTTTCGTCTTGACGTATTCCAACCCAGGCCACTTTGTTTTTCGGGTAAAGAGAGCATGGAGTCCCTCTTTTGTTTTAGCAAATAAACCTTTACGAAGCCGCATGACTTATGGTGTGTTGGCTTTCGCAATCCTTACCAAGGGTATAAATTGGCAGAACGGGGATCAGCATGGCCCCGAGTGGTTCTGCTTGCAGTTTATCATGGTTGAGGTGCCTACCTTGGCTGGAACGTTCTGGCTGTGGTTTAGACCTAAAGACGCTGGAAGAGAGAGTTAGTATCCCTGATAGTTGTTGATGAATGTTGTGTTGCATTAGACACCTCTACTGTAAGGAACCAGTCGTGATGGTTGAACGGATGAATTGGTTTAAGTGCTGATGCTGCTAGTCCGCTTCAGCCTATCAACTCATTAGGCCCTGTCCTCCATTGATTAATGGGAAATTGCATACAGAAGGGATTAGAAAGCCCGAATTCTGAACAAGTGGTTGCCCATATAGCTACAAACATATGGCAAGAATTGCTACCTGTGTGTACGTGGTAAGCCACATGGGGCGCTGGTGAATCAGATAATGCATTTAAGGGCATATTCGAAAAAATTGAAATGAATTTGTATTCTATACAAAATTCTATTAAAACTAATAAATAAATTAATCATTTTAATGTCAAAATTAGATTTGGCACTAGAAAACATGCTGAGATAAAAATTGTAAATGCTGAACTTTGCTCGGATTGCATAGCTTTTTTTTAGATTGAGGTCTGTGACTCAAACTTTCGAAGCACCGAAAACATCGCCTTCATTATGAACGCTATGCAAAATCTATAACTTTTTATACAGAAAAAAAAATAAAATAAAAAAAAGAAATGTTTTTGTAAGTAAAAAACTAAGAAGGTGTTTGCTGTCAAGAACATACAGTTTAAGTTCAAGGTAACTTAAAAGCAAATCGGTTTTAACGATTTTAGTTTAAGCAAATTATGCAAAATAAATAAACAAAAAAAAAATTTTTTCTTGTATTTTTCCAAGTTTTTATAAAACAAAATACGTTTCTGTCTCCTTAAATCCAAATATACATATATACATAAGCATGTACGTATTTACTTATATACATGTGTCTATACTTAAGTAGGTGTACATTTATCGATAAGATAATATGTACCTATACAGATGTACATATTTACTACACACTCAATCAGTCCTACCATCAGACATAAATAATTATATTTAGGCAAACAAATCATTTACTATACATATTTGCATATGTTAAAACAAATAAAAATATCCATCTGTATATATACATACATAAATTTTCTTGAAAAATCGTTTGTCCTATTAAAAAATTATAAACCTAATAAATAAAATTTTGTTTATTCAAAGAGAAAAAAAAAAAAAACGCAAAACGCGAAATAATTTTATAATTAAAAAATTCCAATGTCATAAATTTTTCTTTTCATTATTATCTTTTTTTGTTGGTGATTAGCAAATGCATGTATAAAAATAAAATCATTTAAACACTCAAGTTTAACTTAATAAATCAAAATAATTACATGTAGCATCTCAAATAATTAACAAATACGAAAATTATCAAAACAATTTTTATAAATTAAAAATAATTTCTACATGTAAGAAACGTCTTGTAAATGCGTTCAAGTGTAACCTCTTTGCAAATAAACAAATTGTTAAAAATTTGGAAGGAAAATTTTAAATTCTCACGGAATGACTTTGACCAAGTTTCATTTAAAAAAATGCACATGTTTCTTTGAAGCTCCATTCAAATGTCAAAAATAAAACAATCACTCTGTTAATGAAAGTTAAATATAAAATATAAATTAGAAATATTTTTAAATTATACAAATTTTAACATAGAAGCATTTTTTTTTGTCTGAAATTGAGATTAGAACTAAAAATATTTGAAATTGCTTTTAAATTCGTTCTTGATTATTATAAAAATTCACTGAAAATTTTAAGTTTACGTTATATATACATATGTATATTTATTTTCTTGCTGCTAAAGAATTAATAATTGATTGACTATTTGACAAAAATACATTTTTTAGCGAAATATAATGAACATTATTAGCTTTTGTCTTTTTCAAGGCTTTATTAATAGCAGCTACGTGATGTTTCACACAGTAAAACTACAATACTCGTACAAAACGCCTACATAAATGTTTAACTTAAATACGTGCAAATATATTTTATTTCGTGTATCACAAATGTGTGTCAAATTGAATGTCAATATTTTATATTATAAGCAAGCTACTACAGTAGCAGTTAATTATTTATTGTGTTCTTTGAGTAAATTCAAAAAGATTTGCTTAATATCGTATTAACAACATTGCCATACTTGCCGATACAGTATAAGCCACTAGAGTTATTCAGAACATCAGTCATGTTATTTGTATTAACGTTACTTCAGCCACTTAATCAATGGGAAAAACGGTGCATACACATAAACACAGATTAGGAGGATATTTGGCAAACTCAAAAAATAACGGGGTTCAGTTTTGTCTGAATATTTAGTTGATAATTTATACCTTGAAAATGACTACATACTCAACGAAAAGGGACTTTGTTGGAATAATTTATATTGCTGATCAATAAGAAACAATCTTTTAAGCACTGCATTTTAGGAGTTATTAATCTTTTTTTACATATAGTTTGTACTTATTTTATAGAAAATCCCAAACCATTCGAAGTTACTTACAGTCAAAATTTAGTTTACAGCAAAATTTTGCTTAACCCCATTCTGCATGCATTTGTGTGTTTATGTTTAATGGAGCAGTGAATCAATTTCACTTTCATTTTATGTATGTAAATAAATAAGTTGTGGTTTTATAACATTCATTTAACCCATTACGTCCAAGCCATTTTGTTCGAATTGCGTTTTAAAACTTTAAGCATTAAAGGCTAATCTTCGAATCTGAAACGTGAAACAATGCAGTTATCAAATGTTTTATTCTATAAATCAATTGTAGTACGAATTGTGTAACATGTTGCACCGTCCAAAAGACGATGATTGTCAGGATTGACTATAAATGCAAACTAGCTTCGTTTTTACAGAAGTACGGAACAATTGTTCCACCAGCTTATAAAGCACACCTATGTCAGTTTTTCTGGATGTAACGGTGTCTCAACATACACTTGAGAATAATCATCACTCCAAATAAGGCTGTTTTGCTTATTGACGCTAAACCAAATTCGCTTATGATAATCGGGATCAACGCGCAATCTGTTTTGGGCCTATTCACCCAAATTTGAAAGATTAGGTATCGTCTATTCATGTTGAAATGCCAAACAAACCTAAACATAAATCGCTTAACAGCTGACAAAATGGCCGCCAGTTAAACTTGTGTTGCCAACTTTAATTTTAAACTCTCTATAAAAAACCTGATATATATATTTTTTTAATTACATTTGACTTTTTTATTAGATATACTTTTTATTCCCTTTCTTCGGAAATACTATTAAGAAGAAATCGTAATCGGAGAATAGCAGGTTTAAAATATTTTTGCTTAATCAGTTACTTATGAGCGCTGAACTATTACTAGTCTCGCTTTATATAAGCAAGATAAAAGCAAAATTATTTAAAGACATTAAAAAAATATATTTTTAGTTTTAATAATTTAAAACTTTTAAATTTAGGAAGAAAATAGCAAAATCGCAGGTATCAAAATCATTTTTTCTCAATAATTTATATACTTGTCAAACAAACTTTCTCAGTTTCTTTTAATTTGTCTATTTTTTAAAAGGAATTTCCCATTTCAATGAAATGGCAAGCTCTCACGGTTTCAATTCTGTTCTTTCTTTTGAATTTACATTTTTGTTAAAGAATTATTTAAGCAAAGTTTCCCCAACTTTGTAAAATAAATAAGAAATAAATTAATGCAGCACAAACACATCACCCTATACACAATATTGATCAAAACGTCTTCCATCATAGCATTTACCAAATGGTTGAGCATATTTTACTTTACACTAACAAAACATAAAAGTATGCATTTACTTAATTTTTGGACTAGTCTAAAACTATATTTACAAAAATAAATTGAATTAATAAATTGAAATAATAAATTGAATTAATCACAGGAAGTCTTGGTCAGGTAGTACTACGCAAGTGGAGAAATTTGTCTTCTTTCTTGAAATACGATGCGAATAAAATGTAAAATAAATTAAAACGCCATGTACAATCTGTCAAAAATTGCGTTCTATTTCTTCTTTTCATTTAGTTACAAGCAAACAAATTGGAAGGCATTATTGGCATATTTTTTATTACAACACTTCATTTAACCTGTTCTTACTTACTGTGCGAGTATTAATGAATAATTACACTGATATCAGAAATAAACTTGTTATTTGATCCCTGGGATGAGTTTACAAATAAAAAAATTGTATTGAAAAATAAAAATTTGTCCGCCAGCGCCACCTCGGAGAAGACACCGCTGCTAAGACTGCACCTCCGTCAGCTTGCTACATTTCATACTTTCTACATATTTTTTTTTTACAACAGCTGCCTCAACTACAACCACTAGCTTTTATGTAAGATTTCTTCGCACATAACTTTTATTGAAATCAAAAATTCAGCAGAAAATATTTCCGTTTGTTTCAAAAATGCATTCACAATTGGTAGTCGTCAAACTTTGAAATTGCACAAGACTGTGAAAAGCGTAATTATTTTATGTTTTGCATCGGTTAATACTCATGACATAATAATTAATTGAGTAAAAGTATTAAAGTTTTTGCCGAACTCTGCAAAACAACACTGATATATTTTAGCCAATAAAAATGGTTTACGGGTTTTGATAAATTTGTTTTTTAATGTTATTTTAAGTGTATAAAAATTTTGCTTAATTAAAATGAAAATTCATCGTTTTTTGCCTATGAAAATGGTTTTTTCAATGTTGCAATTCTTTTATGTGTATAACATTTGCTCAAAACCATTTCATATAAGAAAAATCAATACGAGGAAGAGTAGTGTTTTGTCTTTCGTTCTGTACACACGTGTTTTTCATTGTTGTCCGTGTTTTCTATACCTACATATACTTATGTTTATTATTTATTTGTAAAAAACGAAATTTTACCGGAATAGGTACAGTTTTGTATCATGTGTGTACGTGTTTTTTTTATTGTCGTTTGTTTTTTTTTTTCTATTTGTTATTATTAATTTCTTTTTTATATACCTCCTATGTATTTTATTACCTTACGGTGTGCGCGGTATTGTTATAATTTTTGTGAGTCTGAGCAGTGTCGAAGGTATATACACTGGGCACTGATCAGTTTTAACTAGTTTAATTTCAACATTCTAAATGCTGTGATATTGTTTGTTTTGGTCGTTCCGTGTGTTAAGTTCACAACACTACTCCCCCTTTCCTCCTTCTCACAATCTATTTTCCTAGTTCCAGTACAATGCACTGCATATGTAGGGGTTATCCCCTGAGTACTGGTCCAAGATAAAAAAAAAGCTTTTACTTCACTAACAAGTAGTTTCAATTGCATATATTTGCTGAACAATTTCATAAGAGAGGTGTTTGTTTCGCGAGTTGAATTTGGTCAACATTGTATAAATTTGGCATACGAGGGCGGTTCGGAAACTTCTTAGCCTATCAATAGTTAGTTTTTCAAAAATATTTTTATTTTTCAATATAATATCCTGAAACTTCAATACACTTAGTCCAACACTTTTCTAGCAATTCTATCCCTTGATTAAATGTTCCGTAAACATCCCTAGTAAGCGAATCATAAATATTCTAGAATTATACTGAAAAATTCATTTGAAAGTTTTAAAAAAGAAATAATACTTTTGACTGGAAATTAGTGTTAATAAATTTTGATAGATCAAATCAAATATTTATCAAAAAGGAAGTAATTAATTCCCCACATTCCAGAACTCATCATCGTTCATCAGAACTCATCACCGTAATTAAGGCGACATCAAAAACTTCTCGTCCTTACATTCGCTACTGATAAGAAATCGCGAATCTTAATAGAGACTTGTAGTGCGGTTCTGTATCTAATATTAACAGTACTTGTTATTGTTAAAAAATTTAACATTCAATTTGACAATACCGCTATTCTCTACCATATTTAACAACATTTGTTATTGTGCTTAAAATTCCAACTGCTTGTAGCTAGGCGATAATATTGTTTGTATTTCTGTTTGTTCTTTTCGCAGTTTTGACATAATTTTTAGCCGTAATGCCACCTGATCGAAGTTTTTGTCAATGTTGTTATTTATTAGTTACAGAATCGCACAATCGTAACTGCAAACGACAATATCAGTTGACAATTTAACAAATTTTGTTATTGTTAAAAGTTACAGAATTCGCACCCTGAAATTAGATACTAGCAACGAGTATGCTGTCAATATTTTTTTTTACTTTGATTTAATGTGACTAGGATGGCGACTCTTGGAATAAGAGCGAATATTTTTAAATTTTAAATCGGTTTAAGATTTTACTTTAACCAGGAATATTTTGCACAACATCTAAAATTAATTACATTATTTTGTAGTGTTATTTAGTAATGCACAATATAAGTTGGTTTAATTTTTGTGCATGTATTTTCTTATAATCGTTTACTCAGCAATTTTTCCTGCTACTGCTAATAGAAAAAAAAACAATAATAAAAGTATTATAGTTTGTATACTGGTTGCACATTTATTTATTTCTCTATCACTGCTTAAAATAAGTATATTTAAATATGACAGCAAACACCAGGTGCTGCTTATCAATGAAATTGCTTTTATTTTTCTAAAGCCTATTACAACTTTAAACGCTTCAGTTTCAAAATAGTAATTGTGTTTTGTATTCGTAATAAACAATTGCATAACGGCATTTGTTTAGTAAGAAAAGAAATCTTATGAAAGTCTGATAAACTTAATAGTTTACGAATGCTTTTTGTAAAGTCAGTTGCAAATCGAATAATTCTTTTTCCAAAGTAATTACTATAATTTTTTTATCACATTTTTGAAAAAATGTATACATTCATACATACATATTCATTTACGAGTATTAATTGGTTTTTTATTCAGCTTTCTTAAATAAAATTGTAAAATTTTTTAATTCGGATCTGTAAAGGATTCCGTAATCCAAACAAAAATGTTATAAACCATATATTTTTTCAACAATAAGAAAATATGACACCCTATATTAATTTTTTTGGTACACTTATGCATGAAGCTGTAGGTATATGGTAGCAAAATTATCTAAATTTGTTAAAAAAAATTTGTATATGTACGAGGTCCGATAAAAAAAAAACGTTATTTTCAGATTTCGTAAGTTATGTATGTTAGATTTTCCCATTTTTTTCTGCTAAGTTGATACACATGTCTGTTATACATGCTGGCAATATCAGCCATTTTGGATTGTCAGTTTGTTTTTGACAGATAAAAAGGTTGGTCGTGTTTTGGTGTGGTCTTCGATTTTTTGCTATTCGAAAAAATGGATTAAGGAACTGTATTAAGTTTTGTGTAAAAAATGAAATTAAGTACGCAAGGACATTTGAAATGTTGACTGTGACGAGTTTACTATGAGTAAAACAATTGTGGTATAACCGGTTTAAGGAAGGCTGAGAAGATGTCAATGACGATACTCGTCCTGGTTGCCCGAGCACGCCAACAACCGATGAAAACACTGAAGCAGTGAAGAAAATGATTTTGGATAATCACTATCGAATCGGTATCAGAGAGATTGCTGATGATGTTGGCATATCGTTGGGCTCATGCCAAGCAATTTTTACGGATGTTTTAGGCATGAAACGTGCGGCACCGAAGATTGTTCCAAAATTTTGAGTAAAAACAACGTCCTATGGGCATCGCTCAGGAGCTGTTGAACATCGTCAACAACGATCCAGATTACCTCAAAAAGGACACAACTGGTGACGAATCATGGGTTTATGGCTATGACATTGAAACCAGTCCGCAAGCTTCCCAATAGAAGCGCACAGAAAAGCCAAGACCGAAATAAGCACGTCAAGTTTGATCAAATGTGAAGGTTTTGCTCACTGGTTTCTTTGACTGCAATGGCGTAGTGCATCATGAATTCTTGCCACAAGGTCGTACAGTCAATAAGGAATACTACCTTGAAGTTATGCACCGTTTGCGCGAAGCAGTCTTCGTATAAATATGCTATAAGTTTTAAAAAATTATTTAAGTACTAAATACTTACAACGTATTTATACCTACACAACACATTTGCCATAATTCTCTATGAAACTTACCTAGAATTAAAAAAGAGATAGCAATGATGAAATAAATATTAAATTAAAATTAATATATTAAGGATCTATTAATGCACATTAATATGTAAGTTAATAAAACATAAACTAGCGACTCGTCCAGAAAATGTTTATTTAAAACACAAAGTTTTTTGTTTTAAACTAGTGGAAATCACTGGTCGACGCAATGTACCGTATTTATTTTTACCGCTCTTAAATAATGCACTATCATATAAAATCCAATGTTGAAACCAATACAACTATGAATACCCACAAATATGTTTTTTACTCCTATTTGGTCACACTGTTTTCGTTTTACTTCTATTTAAGTCAAACACATACACATATTTTGTTTGTTGGTGTTAGTAACACGTTAATAGCCATATCAAAATGAAAATAAGCTCGTTCACTTCTGTGTAGAACATTGGTGTCCAAAAACGAAAATACAGTTGTGTTGGTGCGAGAGCTACCCAGCAAACATAACGTTAAACGTGTAAAAAAGAAAATCCTATAATATATTTTAAAAATTAATTTGAAAGTTTGTTCATTCTCAAACTGATAAATTTAAAGAAATGGAGGATATGTATTATATATAATATGTGTTTACTCGACGCTGGCTTAGTGAACATTAAATAAAATAAGAATGTGTATGCTTTTGTTTGTTGTAAAATTTACAACAATGTAAACACACACAATTTTTTACTTTGCTTCGTTGTTTTCAAATGAAATGCTCGTGTTTGTTGGACATGAATTCCTGAAAAAAAGTTATAATCATCCGTCGCATGTGTTTTCATCGCTAACTCAACGATGACTAAATGAAAGAGCATAACAAATACGTGTGAGTTGTTTAGCACAATTGTGCTATGAAGTGGACATCAGTGGTGTAGAAAGAACTTTAAAACGATTTATACTTTTTCTATATCGATGCAGGGAAAAGAGATTTAAACAACGTGTTTGCCTATTAATAATATAGATGAGTCCCTCATTCTCGTTCTGTAAACAGCACAATATCTTTGTGTAGTAAGAATCATTCTATGAGTTTTTAATTTAACTAACGAAAGGCTATAAGAATAAATAAAATAAAAAAAGAGTGCCCGATTTTGGTCACAATTTTCTCACTAAAATAAACAAAAAACAGTAATACAAATATATGTATGTTAATAACTAAAAAGAAATACCGCTAGTTCTGAGAAAGCAAACGCTGTACAAACAATGTGGGCAATTAACAAAAAGACATACATATGTACATATGTGATTCAATATGAGATGAATATAGATAGAGAATAATTAAATGCTCGGTGGCTGAGTGGTTAAAGCAGCAGATCATGATACGTCATGAACCGAGTTCAAATCCCAGTGGGTGCTGATGAGTAGTGTAGCGACTACGACTACTAGTTGTGTCCTCCAGCTAAAGATTTGATTATTATTTTTCTTGTCTTCTTCAATCAAATATTGATCACAGCAGATTTGTATTGTAAAAAATCCTTCTTAAGAAAAAACTTAAGAAAGGAAAAAACTTGAACTATAACCCGTTGTACAAATGTACAAACCAAAAAATTTAATTTAAAAATTATAAAGTTCAACAAAAATTCAATAAATTAATAGTAATCACTTTTTTTGACTGCATTAAAGACAAAAGGACCTTTAAAAAATAAATGTCTTAAATTTAAAACATTTTGCTGTCAAGCAGCGTTAAAAACAAGGTTATTTTTTAAGGCACCCACAGACGACATGTTTTTACGTGTATTTTTTATAATATATTTCTTTCTGCAATTCTTCATGTTTGTCAAAATTTTTGTTCACTGTATTGCGTCTTATGCTGATGATACCGCTCTATTGGCTAAACACGATTCACCAACTTTGGCATCATACTTACTTCAAAACATGCTCAATTCGTTAGAAACATGGGCAGAAAATGGAAAATCAAATTAAATGCACAACAATCGGTACACAAAACTTTCTCGTTGACAAGAGACGATACCTCAGATCTGTGTCAACAACAATCAGATATCAAAAAAAAGAATGCATTTAGACAGAAGGCTAACCTGGAAAGATCACATCAAAATAAAACAACAGCAGCTAAAAGTAAAGAATAAACAACTTTCAAGGTTACTTGGCCCAAAGTCAAATCAATTTCAAAACCGTTCTGAACTTACGGAATCCAACTCTAGGTAACATCGAGTAACACGAATATAGAGAAAATATAACGTAATCAATCAAAAGCACTACGTCTTATCACCAAGCTCCACAGTTCACAACTAATTATGCCGTACATAACGACTTAAATATTCCAAGTGTAAAGGAGGTAATCAGAAACCACAGTGAGAGGTACTCGAACCGATTAAGCAATCATGCTAATACCCTAGCTAATTCCTAGTTAGATGACAACAATTAAACTAAAAGACTGAAATGATACCATATTCTAGATTTACCATTTAGAAGATGACGACTGTAGCAAAGAAAGGTACTCGAGCTAATAAATCAAACTTTGAATGCTGTTAACAACTATGTTGTGCATACTGTCATTAATTGTACTTGTTTTGATATATATATACTCGTACATATTTATGTTAGAAAATGTACTCTTCTACATTTTTAAAAGTTAATAAATAGTTTAAATTTATCATCTAAATCTAAATATATTATATCTATGTGCATAGTATGCCAAAACTAAATATCAATTGTCATTTAATCGTACTACTTAATTGCACTACGAGGAGTACAATTATCAATGTGAAATGATTGCAAATTTATATAAAGATATAAAAAAAATTGCTGGCAAGCGATTTGCCAGTACAAAATTTTGGATTTCGTTTGCTCCATTTAAAATTCACCTTCCCCACATGCTTTAGCTGAGTCCGCGCCTGCCAAATAAAAACACTGCATGTTTGCTAACATAAACATATTATGAAATAATTATGCCTTTATCAGTATTAAAATAAATGTGAATTTTATGCAAAAGTTTTGTTTCTAAGTTTGCGTTTCTAAAACTCTTGTAACTATTAACCTAATGATACAATAATAAACACTAGATAAAGATTACTTCTCAATTAAATCATTCACAGTAGCGGCCATAACATTGTGAAGTAAAATATCGTTTACTTCTCTTCTTAAAATGGATTTTATTCACGATTTGAAATATTACTTAATAATAAGTTATTCACAAGAAAAAGCAGTTAAAGGTCACCAGCAGATTTCTACCAATTTTATTCACACATACACAGAGATCTGATCAAAAAATAACCGTAACCAGTGTGGCTATTTTGTCTTTTTTGCGGCTAAATTTAGCATTTTTATTCTGATTTAGCTGCAAATTTTCCATTTGGCAATTTAAAGAATAGTCAAAATACAGTCATATTGATACACTCCGGTTCACTTATTTAAAGATACTAAAAATTCCATATTCAGAAGCCAATATCTTTTGCAATTTTTAACCATAATTGCAGAATAAAATAGAATTGTAATAGTCGTAGTTTAGCTTCGATAGTTAACGGACGTGGTTTTTTCTGATCGGAAAATAAAAAAAAACCGCAATAGGTGAAAAGAGTGAACTTATATATAAAAAAAAATAAACTGTGTGACACTTTGTTATACCCTTTTAAATTAAAAAAAAAAGAAACAAATAATTGCGTGAATGTACCTATCAGATGTAATTCTGCGAAAGAGCTTAGCTCTGCTTTGGATTTCTGAGGTGGAATCTTTGAAAAAATCATTGGATAATCTCCTGTCTCTAAGAGATAAGAAACGCACGCGTTCGTGTTCACCACATATAGTTGTTACAAAAGACGACAAACCTGCTACCAGTTCAGTTATTACAGATAAGCCGAAAACACAAGTAGGCATGGATAGGTATGTAAACGTGGTTAAACGGCAGCGAAGCCCCAAATCCGCTCAAAATATCTAAAGATGATAAGAATACCACGACAGTAGATAGTAATAGGTTTGCTATCTTTCAGACTGCTGAGTCAACAATACCTAAAGAAACCTTTAAGCCACCTTAATTTTATCCCCTCAAATTTCTCTTGCACCGTAAAGTTACCGTAGAGGAGCCGCATAAGCGTTTAGGTCCCGTTCTATGCCTAAACTGCCAGGAATTTGGCGATACTAAGGCCTATTGTAAACTGCAGTTTGTGTTGTGTGTGGAGAACTGTATGGCACGTCACAGTGCAAAAAATCAAAGACTGACTTGAGCGTTAAAAAATGCAGTGACTGTGGAGGTAACCATACTGCAAATTACAGGGGCTGTCCTGTTTACACTCATTTGAAGCAGTCAATGACAAATAAGTCATCAACTACCTTTAAGCAAGCCCTGCAGTCAAACATTATTTCTGCAAACAATTTTCCCCAGGCAGGCCAGTCAACCAGCCACATAATCATGCAAAACCTCAAACAAGTTTCATATGTTAATGCGGTCAAAACTGATATACAAAACTTGAATCAGGAGCCCAAGTCCCAAAATTCCGATCAAAATTTTAACAATCTTGAGGCAACTCTGCAGACTCTAGTTCAATCCATAAATATATTTACGGTTTCCATGACAACCATGATGCAGGAAATGCTGAAAATGCAATCCACCATTTTACAAGCAATTTCAAAGTTGGTTAAAAATATGTTTCTGGAACGCAAACGGCATCTGCCAACACAAAAATGAACTTGAACACTTTCTTATGGGAAAGCAAATCGACATAATGCTGATTGCTGAAACTCATTTGACAAGCAACAGTTATTTCAAAATTAATGGTTACACACCATATGATACTACAGATCCCCGTGGCAGATATGGTGGAGGCTCAGCAATTTTGATAAAAACTAGAATTAATCACTATTTGCTAAACGAAACACGTGAGGAGTATCTCCAAGCAACAAGCATATGTGTTGAACAATTCATGATAAAATTGTTATTTCCTCGATTAATTGACTACCCTGGTTTTCAGTAACAGAAAATCAATATTCACTTATTGGCCGTCAGATCAACGAAAGATCCCAGATGTTATAGATTTTGGAGTTACGAAAAATTTTCCTTTAGAGTGGATGCAAGTGGATCCTTCATTAGATCATCAGACCACTCACCCACTATAATCTCTGTTTCGTTTCCGCAAGAGATTGGCTCCCCGTTGACCGTCAATAGAGTGAATTGGCTAAAATACAAAAAAATTTTTAGTACATATTGTACTGAAAATATCGCCTTGAGAACGCCTGAGGATATTGGTGTGTCATTTAACGATTTTTCTGAAAACCTCAAACTGGCCGTACAGCATGCTACCACTAGTCATATAAGATCCAGAAATGAGAACAATATAACTTATTCGTCTGAAATTGAGCAACTTCTGCCAGAAAAAAGAAGAGTTAGAAGAGGGGCAACTTCGCAGGTCTCCCTAGCTTAAAACTAGGCTACGGGAATGCGTAACTTGATTAAGAAATCTGCTCGAAGTCCAGAGAATGTCTTCCCTTAAAACATATTTGGAAAGCCTGGATGGTACTCCGCAATCTGGCTATTCTCTGTGGAAAGCGACAAAAGATCTGAAAAGACCCGTAATAAGTAAGCCACCTTCGCGAACTTCAACTGGCGACTGGGGAAGAAGCGATTCTGAAAAGGGGATGGTGTATGTTAACAATTTGAGAAATGGTTTACAAATGATATAGCAAATGATGCAGCTGAATTATCATTATCAGTAATCAAAAGTTGTATCTTAAATACCGGAAGTTAGAAAAAAAGGCGCCACTCAGTGCGCCTCGTAAGGAAAAGTGTTTTGAATTCGCAAAAGTATGCATGGCATTGGATGTGCAGCAACGAGGTCTTGTAAATGACTGGAGATCCGTTGTATTTACGGATGTGAAACTTAATTTGGATGGACCTGATGGCTATAACTGTTATTTCAATGATTTGCGCAAAGAAAAACGATTTTTGAACCGATATACAGCCGAGGAGGAGGCATTATGGTTTGGGGTGATATTACGTACTATGGCACCATCGATCTTGAAGTTCAAAGTGCAAAAATGACTGGTGCAAGCTATAAAATGTTATTGGATCAGATTTTCCGAAGTACAATGAATTGGATCTTGGATATTGCGACAGGATAATGTCTCTATGCATAACGCCAGAGTAGTAAAGGAGTTCACTGCAAGGCAAAATGTTAATATTATTGACTGGCCACCTTATTCGCCAGATCTAAACATGATCGAAAATATCTGGGGTTGTTTATCTCGCAAGATCTATTAAGGAGGTACACAAATTGATGATAAGCAGTCACGAGCTCAGGCTATTAAGGATGCTTGGAGTCAAATTTCGTTGGATTACATAAATTCTCCTTATCTGTTAATGAAAACCCGTATTTTTGAAGTTTTTGAAAACAAAACTAATCGTTCTTAAGTAAAGTAAATAAAGAAAAATTAATCAAAAAACAAGAAAAACTCTTTTTAATTAAATTACTTAAAGTGCCTTTAAGTGAACCAAAAAATATAGCACATTTTTGGACTTTTTTAATAAGCTGCTCAGACAAAGTTGTTTAGTTAAGAGACCACTATTGGTATAATTTTTTTATATCTCAGACGTCTAGCCTCCACTTCTATTTTAAAATTCTGCAATCGGTTAAAAATTGCAAAAGATGCAGACTACAGAATATGGAATTTTTAGTGCCTTATAATAAGTGAACCGGAGTGCATGTCAACTTAGATAAAGATTCTCAAAATATTTTCTTTATATAAGAAATACAAACTTTTTTGTTTTTGTAGACCAGTTTTAAAGAAGAAGTGATTGATTTCACTGTAGAAGGAATTACAACTTTGAAACATCAGTACAAAAACTAAATTCATATGAATGGTTAATTAAGAATGCAAGAGTTGATTTTTGGACAAATTTATATGATTATTTATTTATTTAAATATATGTTTATGGAAAATAATCCTTACAGACACTTTAAAGATACAATTGTATTGTCATGGTTTTTTTCCATATTACATCAAAAATAAGCAGAGATTTTTTTCAAACATATTAAATTACGAGTTTAAGAGATAAATAAATTGTGTTTAATAGTAGACGTGTTTAAAGAATAGTCAGTATATAAAATCTGTTGAACTCCTTACACATCCTTATTAGAATTAGCATAATTAGTTCTGAAAAATTGAACTGATAATGGGAATAATGACATGAAGGTCGTTGAGAAACATTGAATGTAATGTTGTTAATTAAAACTCCGGATCAATCATCACCACTGGATTATGTTAATAATAAATGGAATAAATATGTATGTGTGTATGTATGTTAATGATAAATAGTAAAACTTATTGAATATTTCTAATATTATATAATAGTATTCGTCCGGCTCAAGTTCAAACCTGGCTTTCGCCAAGAATTATTTTTAATTATAACAATAATTGCCGCGATCAATCACAACAATTGCCGTGAACAGAATTAACTAATTTTGCAGCCGCATTCAGAAAAATTTTTTTAAATAAATAATCTAAAAATATTTTTTGTGAGTAGGGCCACACGAATTTCCTATTTTATATTGAGTATGGTTTGAAAAGGCTGAATGCATGTTGCAAAAGTTCTACAATAACGAACGATTTCATTAAAAACTGCAATCAGAACATAAAATATCTCGAACCAATCTTCAGAAGCAGAATATTCGTTCGATGACGTATTTAACTTATGATTTGAATTTATTATTATTATGTTATATAAATTGTGTCGAAATATTAAGTAACCAGCATCTGTGGTTCAAGTTCCTTTGATTTTCTATTAGTTTTATAATAACTTAAGTTTACTTATGATCATAAGTGGTTTGTGATATTGAATATAATGCTATCTCTTTTGCTTGAAAATTTTTATTGTTTGAAAACTATTTAGATTCTAGTAATGATACTAATCAAACAATCATAAACAGCTTGTTTTCTTTGTTTCCCAGCTGTCTACATATCGACATTTCGTAGGAGCTACCCTAATCATCAGTAGTGGGTTTCCAAGTCTGCTGATGATTAGGGTAGCCCCTATGAAATGTAGATATATAGGCCACTAGGAAACATAGAAAACAAGCTATTTGTAATTTTTAGATCGCTTGAAAACTTTCTATGAAATTGTTTTAAAGTCTTAAAACACTTTGTTTTAATGAAATGGGAAGAATTATGAAAATAAAAATCATTTATAGAGATATGTCAACAAAAATACAACTCAATTAAAATTTTTGCATTATTTTTTGGCAGTTTAGGATTTCTTTCAATATTTTTTGGTATTATTTTAAAGTTGTAAAATATTTTTGGATATGGCCACACTGAAGGTAAAACTCAGACACTTAGCGTTTTGATACTCAGCGCTTAATAATAGGTAGTCAATAAAATTAATAAACTTTTGCTTCAACGGAGTGCAAAAGAATATTTTGGTGTTTATTTCAAACCCAAAAGTTTTGACCAGCACTGTTTCATCTATTTTTCACGGCAACTTTATTAAAGAAAAAAAAAAAAGCATTTCATGGTACATACATTTTTTCTATAAGAAAAACCTTTTAGATTCAACTTTAAAATTATTAGCATTTCCCTTCTGCTGTAATTTTCGTTCGGCCTTTAAAATACTCGTAGTTGAAGAGAATTGCTAGTATAGAGGTAAGTCAATTTTATGTGCCTTTCTCAAACAATTTTTACTTTTTTTTTTACTTTACATTTTATTAAAACTAAGACTTGTTGTGCACAAACTCGTATTTAAATTCTGTCTCAGCTGCTTTTTTCTGTTTTATGCTGCATAAAATTTAAATAAAGTTTTGTAGTTTTATTGCTGCTTTAATGCTTTTTAGCACAGTAATCGTTAGCACACCCCTAGATTTGAACATGAATTTTTTTTGATCAGCCACAAGATGAGAAAAAGCGAAACGAAAGATAATAGAGGAACTTCTGGTTAAACTATGCTATGCGCTATGTTTTGTTGATATTTGTGAATATACATATGTATATATCTTACTTAAAAACATAATGAAAATCTTCAAGCCATGTTAAATTAATTTTTATTTTGTTCTAGGAACATTTATTTTGTGGAAGAAGACATATTTTCGTTTTCTTTAATAATGGTTTGTTTGTTTCTGCAAATTAAATTACCCTGAAGTCTTGCTTGAAAACAAGACATAAAAAGTATTTCTTATATTAACGTACTATATTAAAAATAATTTTCAATGGGTGTTAATTTCTGCTGCAGCAATTAAATCTTTTTACCAACTAATGCAAAGCAGAGAGAAAAGTTTTAATTTCGTTTTCATGTTATGACTTAATTAAACTATATTTTAAAGCTAGAATATGAAAATTATACATACTTTGACTTGTATAAAAAGAGAAATACAAAAACTAGAGCTAAAAAACTAGGTTTTTAGTAGCAACTGGTCTTATGTTTTTTTTTTTTTGCACCAACGATAGATAAGGCCTGTGGTTTATTATTCCTATCAAAATATATTGAGTTTTCAAAAATAAGGAATAGTTTGAATTGTAAAGATAAACGGCCATCATCATAAAAAGTATTTTATGTTTATTTAGAGTTTATTTGACAAAGTTTTTACAGCAAATATAATAAACATAAAATATTTTTTATGAATCTGGCCGATAATTTTTATTAAGAAAAAATTTTGGTTTTTATAATATTTATTTGAATAATTTACAAATTGTATTCGATTATAAAAATGGTTCGAATAATTAAATGAATATTATCTAAATAATAAAAAAATAATTAATTCATTATTATTATTATTTTTTTAAAATTTAAACTTTTTATTGCCAAATTATTTACCCTTACTGTTCTGTAATCGCCGGAAAACGCCAATGAAAACGACACGTATTCAAACCTGTTACAGAACCGCCGGCAAAGTGCTACCGTGTTTGGCGTATTTCTTTGCCAAAAGGGGGAAATATTTGTCGTTAACGTATGCACTCACGACAATATTTACATTAGTTTACAAATAACTAATATGGAATCAAATAAAATGTAAGTATGCAATAAATATATTTAATTGTTGTTACATTTTCTTATTTAAAGTAAACATTTATTTATAATTTACAAGTACCTTATAAAGCTAATTTGTAAAATACAAAAGAAGAAAATTAGAGGCTGTTAGACCATTACGCTCTGATATAAACATTTATTCAACTTCAAATTGCAGACAATAAAATGTTTGAAAAGCGAAACTTCAATAAACTTAATTGTGCTCTTATATGATGGTATAGGTTTCAGATTTAAAGTAACAACTGCAGCACAGCTTACAAAATTAATAGACACTTCCAAAGAAGTTTAAAGGCGATAAGTACGAAAGAAAAGTGAAACACCATTTTCGAAAATTTAAATTAAATTGTCCAGCATCCCATTCCGCGAAGGATTTTATGAAGGATTGGGCCTATTTATTAATATTTATATACATATGTACACAAATATATTTATAATACGTTATTTTTTAAACATATTTTTCGGTAGAAAGTGCAAATATATTCACTTCTTGTCTCCACAGCTGATTTCTTGTAGCATTCATTAGTTGCTGATTGTGCCTGCATCTTCAGAGAGCATGCAAATACGCAAGACTCAATATTTTCACACAATTTATTTACACAAATTAAATACATCGCTTTCACACACGGAAAGTTTACTTTGTAAAGTTTTGGTTTGGTAGTGGCAAGGGAAAAGAGAGCGATTCTCTTACACGCTTTATTTTCCATTGCCAGCACCAATCTCAAGACTTTGCAAAGTAAACTTTCCGTGTGTAGAAGATGTGTGTATAATAATTTCATTCAAATGTTACCCCCTAATTCATAAATGATTATTAGCGGTTCAATAACACATTAATAGTCAAAAATAGCTAAATGTGTATTCATAAATGTTTAATACCCTATTAAAACGTTATAGTCTCTGAAAAATTTAAAAATTTTATTGTAGCCAATACCCTAGTTTAAGCGATTGATAAAGTGGCATTTTGCTATTAATTTCCTCTTTATAAAAAAATTTGCAAATTGTTTTAAAAATTAAATAAAAATGGATTTAATTAATTTGGTTTCCAGAATACCTAAGTAAAATTCTTCAGTACGAAGAAATTTGATTTTAATTGAAAATTAAAAATACTGGGTGGCCCAGAAAGACCGAAGTGGTGTGAATTCCTTATAACTTTTTTATTATAATTTTTTTTTTCTTTTCTTTTCAGTATTTTGTAAAGAAGACTTGGATAATTTATAATGGAGCAATACACAATTGAACAACGTGCCCAAATTGTTGAAATTTACTTTTCAAATCAACGGTCCATTGTGTTGACTCAGCGTGCATACCGTCGTCAATTTAATGTGCGGGTTGCACCCTCTCAGTCAACAATAAACCGTCTGGTTGCAAATTTTCGAGAACAAGGAGCAGTAAGGAACCTTCCTGGTCCCGGCAGACACCGAACTGTCCACACGGCTGACAATATTCAAGTGGTACAGGAGAGTATTCGGGAGGATCCAGAAACATCAACCAGGAGACGTTCGTCACAACTGGGCCTCTCAAGGACGTCGCTGCAGCGAATTTTGCACACCATAGGATTGTTTCCATACAAAATTCAACTTGTCCAAGAATTGAAACCAACAGATTACCAGCAACGACTTGACTATGCAATTTATTTCCAGCAAAAAGCACAAGAGAATCCACATTTTATTCATAACTTAATAATGAGTGACGAAGCCCATTTTCAATTAAATGGGTTCGTTAACAAGCAAAACTGTAGGATATGGGCTACGGAAAACCCGAGAGTACTTCATCAACGACAATTGCACCCAGTTAAGTGTACCGTTTGGTGCGGTGTTTCTTCAGAAAGGATCATTGGCCCATTTTTTTTTTGAAAATGAACAAGGTGTCGCCATTTCCGTCAATGGTGATCGATATCGGGCCATGTTGCAAAATTTTGTAAGGCCAGCCGTGGAAAACCATCCGCAAATATGGTTCCAACAGGATGGAGCCACAGCGCACACTGCGAGGGCCACAATGACTCTTTTACGCGACATCTTTGGTGAAAGAATAATTTCTCGTAACAGCAATTTTAATTGGCCTCCGCGTTCCCCGGATTTAACCGCTCCAGACTGTTTTCTTTGGGGCTATTTAAAAGGAAAAGTTTATGTTAATAAGCCTAGGACTATTGAGGAGTTAAAAACCAATATTCGAGAAGAAATTAACAACATACCACCGGAAGTTTTGCGAAAGGTCATGGAAAATGTGTTGGTAAGAGCACATTTGTGCAAAGCAGAATATGGCCACCACTTGCGGGATATCATTTTTAATAACTAATCCAAAAATATTCCCCATAAATTTAATGTATTTAAAAAAAAAAAAATTAAAAAAATATCTCTTAAATAAAAAGTTATAAGCAATTCACACCACTTCGGTCTTTCTGGGCCACCCTGTACGATCGCCGTTATGGCTGCTGCCCGCACTCGAAAAACTTTTAGAAATAGGGCCAATCCGCTCGAAGTGTCGGAAGATAACTTCAAATCCAGATACAGGTCCAATAAATCCACCGTTAGACAAATTATTGAAATGGTTAAACCGGAAATTCTATTGGACTCAAGAGGTTGTGGTACCTCTGTCGATTTGCAGTTTTTGGTGTCAATCCGAGGCTGGGATCGAAAAGATGTATATGCGATATACTCGTTGTCTAACTTATCATTATGCGCAATTTGAAATTTAAAGTTCTAGACGATACTGCCTAACTTCACGGATTATCCCAGGCAACAGTATGTAGAATTTCTGCCAAAGGTGCTCGCGCTTTAGCTCGTTTTGCCGGCAGTAAAATCACAATTCTATCATCTTGATCGGAGGAATTATTCGAACATTTTAAATGCTGCAATAGAGTTTGTTTTAGTCTATCGTGTTGTTATTGTTAAAGTTAAACCACCACGAGCACTACTGCCTCTTTTCTCCTCATCATAACATATTTTTCTATTTCCAGTATAATGTGCCGCATATGTAAGGGTCTTCCTCTGAGTACTGGTCCGAGATAAAAAAAGTCAAATAATGATGGAATTTAAAACAATCAAAAATGTTCCTGGAGTAATAGGAGCCATCGACAGAACTCACGTTCGCATAAAAAAAGCGGCGGTGACTTAGCCCAGTATTATATAAATAGAAAAGCTACTACACCTTAAATGTGCAGGTAATTGTCAAATTTCATTGACGTGTCAAATTTCCTTATGTATTCACGCATGTGTTTTAGGTTATTTGCGATGCAAAGTTAAGAATAAGGGATATAGTTGCAAGGTGGAACCTTCCTTCGAATCTATACTCAAACAACGATTCGAAAATGGAGAGGTCAAAGGCCGTTTGCTAGGATATAGTGGGTACAAACTTTATCCATATTTATTCACCCCACTTAGTAACCCACAAAATGAAAAAGAGGTCATATATAATGCTGCACATATAAGCAGTAGGAACGCTGTCGTTGCCTTGGCGTTTGGAAACAACTTTGCTTTGGCGTTTGGAAACAACTCTTCCGCTGCTTATTGGACGGTTTGACAGTAAATTTATCAAATGGAAAAATTTTGATTGTAGCCTTAGCAGTTTTTTTTATCTTGGACCAGTACTCAGGGGATAGCCCCTACATATGCAGTGCATTGTACTGGAACTAGGAAAATAGATTATGAGAAGGAGGAAAGGAGGAGTAATGTTGTGAACTTAACACACGGAACGACCAAAACAAACGTTATCACAGCATTTAAAGTGTTGAAATTAAATTAGTTAAAACTGATCAGTGCCCAGTGTATATACCTTCGACAATGTTCAGATTAGCAAAATTTAGTCCAACACCGCGCACACCGTGAGGTAATAAACTACATAGGATAAAAAACAAATTAATAATTTGGCTGCAGTAGGTAAAATTTTTTTTACCGAAAAATCATATCGAAATGAGGTAACATATGACCAACTCGTAGCCCCGATTTGTCTCCAATGGCCTTTTTCCTTTGGGGATATCTAAAACGCAAAATTTTCAGTAACAACCCGAAATCACCAAACTAAAGGGAAATATACACGAAGAAATGCAAAACATTTAAACCGGTACTTCTAGAAAGGCCTTGAAAAATTTCCGGTCCATGTTGCATCAGTGCCAGAGGGAACAAGAATTGCATTTACGTGATGTAATTTTCAAAAAATTAAACCCCATTCATTTACTTTCGTAATAAATTACCACTTTTAAAAACATATGACTATTTTCTTATATAAGTTTCCCTTTTATGTTTGTTTGTCTTGGACCAGTATTCAGAGGTTGGCCCACACATATGCAGTGCATTGTACCTGAACTAAGAAAATAGGTTGTAAGAAGGGGGAAAGTGTTTGTGAACATTTTCTAACGTTATAACAGATAGGAAACACGTCTGCAGGCAACTTATTCCACAAGCGAAGCGTACGGCTGAGAAACGAGTTCTCTCTGTAATGTGTAATACGATTCCCCGGGCAATCGACCACAAATGGATGAGCTCTGGATGATTATTACGTGCTACGTAAAAATGTGCGAGTTTCGGCAACAAGATCGCTAATCTCGTCAGAGCAAAATCCATTGTAGTAGCAATAGAGCAAAGTAACACACGTCGATGTTCCAGTGTGTCAATAGAGTAGGATACGCTACTGTCACCGATAAGCTTCTTCGTCCTCTCCTGCACATGGTCGAGTAACCCCAAAATTGACTTTGAGGCGCCGGCACAAACATGAGAGTTGTACTGTGATTATTACTTATGTAGGTATACAAAACTGAATATATAGTGTTGCTGCTTTCGTGCTAAAATTGGAGTTGCCGTATTGATTCCGGGAAATTGGGATTCGCGAAGCCGATTTTGGGAATTCCCAAAAATTCGTTCATATTCGGTGCGCGTTCTTGCGGAACATACTACTGAACTATAAGCCACTTCATTCACTTTAGTGCGAAAATTGAAGTTGCCGTATTGATTCCGGGGAATTGGGATTTGCGAAGCCGATTTTGGGAATTCCCAAAAATTCGTTCATATTCGGTGCGCGTTCTTGCGTGGAACATACTACTGAACTATAAGCCACTTCATTCATTTTAGTGCGAAAATTGAAGTTGCTTCTGAGGAAGCGGGAAGATTTTGACATTACCTGAAGCAGACTTTCGGAATTCCCTTAGCGTGTTTTTTTTCGTGTTTTTAACTATATTTATTATAAAGGCTTTAATTCTATTATTTATTGGTTATTTCTATTATTTATTGGTATATCTAAAGAGATTTTTAAGTTATTTTAGACAATTCAACGGATAACATAAGTACAAAATTTGTTCTTTTGATTTCCTTCTTCATATTTGTTTATTTATAACTTTTTAACAGTTATTTAACGGAGATTAACCTGTATTTCCTGTTTACACTTTTAAAAAACAGGAACACTGTTTGCTCACTCATCGAAAAATATGAAAGATTTTGTTTTATATTTCTTCATATGAACTATGAAAGCGCCGACTTTTATATTATGGATCGAACAATCTGCACCCAGCAGACTAATGACTTCAATATGTAATATACAATGTATGTAGGTATATAAATGGGAATATTTATTTTGGCAACAGAGAGACAACACGACAGCAGTTGGTTGCTCATGCTGATATTTCGCCGCAGTCAAATTTCACTAATGTTGGTGACTACAAAATAAAAACTGCGTTGGCAAATTAACGCTTCGAAATATTATATTTTATTTTCTACATAGAAAAACAACAAAATTTTATTAATTTATTTGGTCTATTATTATATACATATGCATACCAAAACAACTACATATCTACATACAAATCAAAACAAGTAATCTCAATTTTATCAAATAATAGGTGGACAACTTTGCTTCCGCTGTTTTGCAATAGATGGCTGTAGCAGTAAGTGATAATCGAGGTCATCGAAATATTAGTCGATTTGTGTCTGCATCAGAAAGTTATTATCAATTAAAGATGTCTGCTTACGAACCAAATTTTCGTCATTTGCGGGAGGTTGAAATTTTCTGCTTTTATATGAACAAATCTGCGGCTGAGGTTCATCGAATGCTCTTAAATACCTATTGTAAGGTCGCTCTTAGTGAAAGAACGTGCTTTTGATGTAGAAGACAACCATGGCGGTGGAAGAGACGATTTTCAAAGATGCGGATTTGGAGGCATTACTTGATCAAGACTTATGCCAATGGCTACAAGCCATTTGAAAATATATGCAAGTCAGGGGAATGGTTCAGAAACAAGGAAATTGGGTGCTGTACGAGTTGAAGTCAAGAGATGTTAAATGCTGTTTGTTCGCTTGTGAACAACAGCTTGCAAGGCAAAGACGAAAAGGGTGTCTGCCTCGCGTTGTGACTGCGGACTAAAAATGGAATCATTACGATAATCTCAAGCAAAGAAAATCATGGGAATATCTCGGCCATGCTTCCCCATCGACGGCCAAACCTAATATATGCGATTACAAGGTCATGCTCAGTATTTAGTGGGACCAGTTCAGTGTAGTGCATTATAAGTTGTTAAAACCGACTGAAACAATCACATCACAATCGTTATCTAATACAATTAGTGCGTTTGAGCCGAGCATTGAAAGACTAATTGTCGCAATACAATGAGAGTTGATAAAGTGATTTTATAGCATAACAGTGCTAGACCCAATGTTGCGAAAACGGTCAAGACATACTTGGAAACGTTGAAATCGGTCGTCTTACCTCACCCGCTATACGAGTATTCTCTAAACGTTTCTTCCTCGGACTATCACTTGTTTTGATCAATGGCACATGGTCTAGCTGAGCGGCAATTTCGGTCTTATGAAGAGGTAAAATTTGGATCAACTCGTTAACGTCGGATTCATACGCTGCAGTAGCATATATAGAACGTAGTGGCCAGCGATGGATATTACTTTGAATCATAGATGTATGACCAGTTTTTTACAATAAACCCTCGAATTTATTTAAAAAAAGTGCGGGAGCAAAGTTGTACACCTATGTAAATAGTATGCGTTAGATATATACCAGTTGATTTTTATTTCACTTGCTTTCAATTGCAAACCTTTCCCGAAAAATTTAAAAGGGTTGGGTATAAATTTTATTTTCTCGAGTTGACCTAATTTTGGCCAACATTCTGAAAGCTTCGATGTATTGCAGTAAAGCTTTAATCATTTAATATTGTTTTCATAACAGAACAGAAGTTATATCCGATATTTTTAACTTTCAAGCCACACCTTCCCGAAGTAGTGTAGCCAACAAAAACTTTTACAGCTTCCTTTTTTTTTTTTTTGTTTTTTTTTTTTTTTTGTTTTTAACTGTTTAACCTTTTTTTTTGCAAAATAAGAACTCTAAAGTGGCACAACTGAAATATACTCTTATGTAAATGAATGTGGCAAGCTTGAAGTATGATACTATGGTTTTGTTAATATATAACACAAAAATATATCTCAAAACTTCAGAACAATGGTGTTAACACAAAAATAGTCTTATTTTTAAATAACTGTTTGCAATGACATACTTTGATTTCCAAATCCATTTGACGGCTCTTGAAAATTTAAGGCCTTCGGTTTTCGGTGGTTCAAATGCGATGTATTCCTTAAAACGATGAAGCGTAATTTAATTTGATCTTGTTTATATTCAGTGGATGATAAATCGAAAGTTTGTTCGCAACATTTGAAAATATCATCTTTCATTGTGCATTAATTATTATTTACTAATGATTACCCATTCTAAATTTACTTTTGTTGCACAATGTATAATATCCTAATGAAAAACGTTTTCCAATGCGCTTAATTATTACTATTTCATATCAATTTTTTTTTTTTAAAGAAATAACTTATAAATATAGTCCAACAAAAAATTCTATATAAAGCATTCATTCAATTCTTAAACTGATAAGAAAGTTACCTTCCACGAACAAAGATATTTAATATTTAAGGCTCATTAAAGTCCCCAACTGTCTATTTAATTATGTTCCTTAAAAGAGCATTCTTAAATTGCTGATTGTTAAACTTACCTACAATGAAATGAGAAGAAAAAATAAAAGAAATCATTAGCTTTATTGTTTATACAAGAAAATAATCTCTGAAAAAGAAGTAAAAATCACAAATAAAAGTTAAATTAAATAACGGTAATACTACTGAATGACCACTGAAAATTAAAAGGAAGCAAAAGGAAATAAGACTTTGTAGTTGTACTGAATAAATATAATATTGTAGTCCACTTATAAGAAACAGCAGAAACACTTCATCCCTGCCACCACACTTAAGAAGTTGTTCGCAAAATTAAATTTACTTAAGCCAAAAGAAGCATATAAACATTATGTTTTGTTTAAAATGTACGAGGGCGGATTGATATTGCAGCTACATAAGTAGGAAAAAACATTTTTTTTATAACCACGTTTTTCTCATCATATTCTTCTATTAGGCCAATACAATTAGTATGACGATATTCTAACTTTTTTATACCAAGTGAATAATACGATTTTGAGAACCCCTCAAAATACGCGTTAGTTTCAATAATCATTCTTTTTCCTGCGAGCTATTTTTTCAAGTTTGGAAACAGGAGAAAGTCCCTAGGAGCTAAATCTGACCTATAAGGTGGATGATCAACCAACTCGAAATTTATTTCACGTATTTTAGCATCGTATCTAATGCTGTGTGAATCGGTGCATTGTCTTGAAGACACTTTTTTTCTTTACATGTAGTCGTTTTTTATTAATTGCATCAATCAATTGATCCAATAATGCACGATAATTCTTTCCTGTGATTGTGGACCCTTCTTCAAGATAATCGATCAGCAATATTCCGTGTGCATCCTAAAATACAGTGGCCACAATGTTACCAGCCGATTTCACTGTCTTCGCCCTCTTCGCAGCACTTTCTCCAGCTTCCAACCATTGTTTTGATTGATTTTTGGTTTCAGGTGTATAGTGGTGGACCCACGTTTCATCAACAGTTATTAATGAATTCTAAAAAGCAACAAGATTACGTTTTATCATGTACACAAACCGCTGTGAAGCGGTATGCCGAAGTCGTTTTTGTTCGACACTGAGCAAACGCTGCACTCACCTTTCCGATAGCTTTTTTAATATGCAAATGTTCATGCAAAATATTGAACACACGTCCATATAATATGTTTACCATTTTAACAATCTCACGTAACTTGACTCGGCGATCACTCATAACGATAACAAGGATTTTCTTGATATTTTCTACAGTAACCACCTCTTTTGGCCTTCCTGTCTGTTGATGGTATTGTTGCAGTACTTGCTGGGCCGCGTTTAAATTCAGCACTCTAAAGCAAGCCACAGACAATGCGACTAGTTGTACAACATGACGGTGTTGGTTATTAGATTGTAAAGTGTGTGGGGTAGTCGTATGAAGTTGTGTCTCGGTTGTACGAAAGATTAAAAAGTTTTGATTTTTTGGGTAGTTGTATCGATTGGTTGTAAAATTTAGGAGCATGTTTTTTTTGCCATTCATTTATTTTTTGAATCTTCACAAAGTGAACTAACAATAAGTATTCAAATCTTAAAACTAAGTACATAAAATTAATTAAGTCCAGCCAATGCTAGACAAAAATTCCCTCCTTCTCAACCGAGAGTGGCCTTCAAAATTAAGTATACTCCGTGCAAGAGGATTTGGGTGAAGCTATAATTTACTGATATACCTTGTTGCATACTTTAATGCGAAAGTTACTCAGTTAAAGTAAAAAGCAGCGTAACTAAATTGGCTTATGGGCAGACATTTTACATTGAAGCTGGATTGCAAACTTTTATTATACAACGCAATTTTAAAGCATATATGGTGCTATGGAATTCAATTATGGGGCACCGCCTCCACTTCTAACATTGAGAAAATTCAAAGGCGACAAAATCAAATTCTTCGGATGATTACTGCAGCTCCATGGTACGTAAAAAACTCCCGAATTCATAAGGATCTCTGTGTTCCTCTTATAAAAGACGAATTTTCAAAAGTACGCAACAAGGTATATCAGTAAATTGGAACTTCATCCAAATCGTCTTGCACGCAATATAATTAATTTTAAAGGCCAATCTCGGTTGAGAAGGTGGGATACCCTTGCCACCATCAGAACGTTAAATAGGTGATTTTACCGATACTGACTGTGCAAAATAAAAAATTTTTGTCTAGCATTGGCTGGACTTAATTAATTTTATGTATTTAGTTTTAAGATTTGAATACTTATTGTTAGTTCACTTTGTGAAGATTCAATAAATAAATGAATGGCAAAAAAAAAAATCTTTATTCACGGCTTTTATAAAACTTTACTGCACTTCCACAACGTACATTGGTTATCAATTAACTAAAACAATTATTATTTGTATTTTTGAGTAGCGAAAAAGTTAAATGAAGAGGAAACTGTTTAATCGCTTTTGAAGCGTAATTTTTGACAGTTTTAGTTAAAAGGTGTTATAAAAAATTGTTGGTCTTATTTTTTGAATATTTTTTGAAACTGGTTAAATGAGCATTAGGTAGTCTTATAATTATAGTTACTAAGATTATTCTAGTGCTAATACTAGCAATGTAATAAAACGACTGACTCACTTTTGACGCTGATAGCACATAATACGAGTAAAGGTTAAGGAAAAGTTATTTATCTAGAGCATTTGAAAGATTCTTTTATTTAATTATTTAATGCAAGAAGCCTAAAATATCATTATACATTATTATTATAATTTCAACAATATGATATTATTTTTAAGGCAGAATATACAGGGTGTCTAAGAACTCAACGTCAAGCCGAAACAGGGTGACAAGATTGATTGTAACCATCATGTGAAAAATCAGAAAAAAATCTAAAAAAAATACAACGTCTTGTGCGAATAAAGAACATTTGACCTGAGTAAAGATTTTTTTCATCATGGTTACAATTAAGTTATAGATAAACAAATACTTTTTGAAAAAATTTAAAATAACGGTTATTTTTTATCAGACCTCGTATATATTTGTAACCTACTACATAAACCAAACAAATGGAAAAAAGAAATTTTGATTGCTTTTAATTTTTTAAAATTTTAATTATTCTATTGCTTAATTTCACATAGAGAAAATTGACAACTTTTCAGCTACATGTTAATGTTGATTTATGTACTTACATATGTATATGTATGTATAAAATTTTGCAGTTATAATTTTTACTACGTAGGTATGTAATGTTACCATGATACTAATATACTACCATAAATTGTTAGAGTTTTTAAAACTTTTATTCATAAAATATATTATTTATTCATAAAACATATTATTTGTGGCACCATTTCGGAGAAATGGTGGCTCTAGATATTTGAAAAGCGTTTGACAGAGTGTGGCATGCTGCACTACTGGCAAAACTTACTGCTTTTGGTGTCGGTGATGACTTCTCTCGGTTTATATCGAGCTTTCTCAGAGACCGCACTATACGAGTTGTTATAGATGGGGTCTCATCAAACGAGTTCAAGATTAATTCAGGGGTACCGCAAGGCTCCGCCGTTCTTTCTCCTACCCTATTTTTAATTTTCCTTAACGACCTTCTCTATCAAACTTCCAATCCTATCCACTCTTTTGCAGATGACAGCAGCATCTGTCATTCGTACTCTTTTGATCATAGGCCTAGCCTATCAGAGACCGCTGCCAAGAGGCTAAATATGAGTGATTCACTGAATAGTGATCTTCTATTAATCTCCGAATGGGGTCGTAAAAACAGGGTCACTTTTAACGCTCGTAATACCCAGTGTTGCTTATTAACACACAAACAAACGACCGCAGATGCTGCTTCATCTGTATTCATGGATGGTATAAATATTGAGGAATCGGATGCTCTTAATGTTCTTGGAATGAAGATACAGTGTGACGTTCGCTGGAATGAACACATTTTTCATGTCTCTAAAGAAGCATTCAAGTGCCTCGGTTTTTTGAAACGGTGTAAGATATACTTCACTCCATCCGATCTCCTTACAATTTATACCACCTACATTCGACCGAAAATGGAATACAACTCTCATGTTTGGGGTTACTCGACCGTGTGCAGGAGAGGGCGAAGAAGCTCATCGGTGACAGTAGGGTATCCAACTCTATTGACTCACTGGAGCATCGACGCAGTGTGGGGTGCGTTACTCTGTTCTATCGCTACTACAATGGACTTTGCTCTGACGAGATTAGGGATCTTGTTCCCGAAACTCGCACATTTTTGCGTAGCACGCGTTCATCGTCCAGAGCTCATCCATTTGTGGTTGATTGCCCGGGGAATCGTACTACGCATTACAGAGAGAATTCGTTTTTCAGCCGTACGCTTCGTCTGTTGAACAAGTTGCCTGCAGACGTGTTTACTGTCTGTTATAACGTTGGAAAGTTCAATTCAAATGTTCACAAACACTATTCCCTCTTTCCCCCTCCTCACAGCCTATTTTCCTAGTTCTGGTACAATGCACTGCATATGTAGGGGTCATCCCCTGAGTACTGGTCCAATATAAAAAAAGAACGTCAAATTCTATACATCAATATTTAATTAACAAATTAAAATTTTTATATGAATATTATTTTTATTATACACCTCTAAAAACTAATATTGTAAATTCATATGTGTGAAGATAAATTTAAATGTAGTTGTTAGCTGTTTAATAGTGAGTGGAAATTTTTTCTCACATCCAAGTGTGTAATAATAATAATAAGGAATAGATAAATTAAAAACATTTAAAATATATATATGTTTACTGTATAAAATTTCTTTTGAAGATATAATTATTTTAATTTTTTAATTTTATTGAAACCAGCAGCGCTTCGCAAATTGAAGGGTTGAACATCAGTAATGTAAGCAATCCGTATATGCATGCATATGCCTAGGCAACTCTTTTATTTTATAACAATTTATATCAGGCTTATTAAGTATTTATAACACAAAATTCACTATTGATATATAGCATCATAGACGTTTTATTAAGCATTCATAATATAAGAAATTTTATTGCTGGCTTTACCCTTCTTTAAACCAACAATATAATGACAACCTGCCATTTTGTTTGTATGCATGCTTTGTTATAAAAAATAGTTTGAAAACTTTTATTCAAAAGAATTTTTTAAATTTCAATGAATGCTCTGGGGAAACTAGCAAAACAAAATTATGCCATAAAACTTTGCTTACACCCTACTTAAACATAGACAAATTTAATAACAACAATTCAGTTAAAAAAAAAAATAAAATTTATTTTTCTATTTATTTATACATATAATACATTTATTTTTTCAATAACATTTTTGTATTTGCTTGAACACGAAACATAAAAAATCTAACAGAACATATTAGTTAGTGTTGTAAAACAAACGAATATTATTAAAAATAGATAAATGAGAATATTTCTTGCCAAATACTACTTTTATGGAAATTTAATATTGTTTTTATTTTTATAATACATCTTTGAACATTTAATTGAACTAAAAAGTATATATTTACTTAATTACCGGGGTAACCGAACAATAAGATAGAGTATCACTAACAATAAAATGCAAACAAATAAGAACAGAATTGCCGTACGTAATCATAAAAACACTAAACATCTATAATACCCAAAGATCTATTAGTGTTGGTTTATCAATACAACTTTTTATATGGGCTTTATTAAACACAAATTGTTTCATAACAGTTGTACTCTTTAAGCGTACAATAAGAATTTTTTATGCCTATGGCTGTAGGGCTCCAGTTTGCGTCTATCTTATTTGCGTCGGATTAATTTTCGTCGTTTTGATTCTGATCTGCGTCTTTTAATTTTTTTAATGCAGGGTGGCTGATGAAAGCTGCTACCAAAAAAAAACGTAATAACTTATTTGCTGCCTAAGTAACCTGTTACATTTTTATTGTATTTATAGATTGATCTTAACTAATTTTACTAAAATTGAGAATTGGGACAATGAAACAAGAATTTGGATAGTGCAACGCTTTCACGCTTTAGTCCGTTGTTTCCGACCAAAGAGAATATAGGCGGACGTTTGGCGACAGTCCTCCCAGCAAATGGAGCATAATGAGGCTCCTAAATAATTTTGCCGAGCGGGACACAATCGCAAGAAGACCTTATCATCGAGATCCCTTAATTCAGATGCAGGAAATTATCGCTGCTGTAGCTGCTGCCATACAATCCAAAACTAGAGCTTCGACAAGGAGCTTATCTGCTCAAATGGGTTGTCAGCAGTCAGTCACCGCAGACAATTTCGCACCATGATTTAAACTTATTTCCATATAAAGTTCAATTAACAAACAAACTGAACCCTAGAGACTTCCCGATTCGCTTGGAATTTTGTGAGAAGATCATTCAAATGGTGTCAGAGGATGAAAACGTCTTTAACTACATTTTTATGTCTGACGAGGCATATTTTGATTTAAACGGCAATGTTAACAAACAAAATTGTAGAATATGGAGTAATTCTAGTTTAGGTTAGGTTGTACAGGCCGCCAGTTTCATGAAACCAGCCCACTTGGGTCTTTTTGGTCCCGTTGTGTTGCCTGAGAGTGGAGTAATTCTAACCAGATACCCAATTAGATGAATTACATCCACTTCGCATCACAGTGTGGTGTGCATTTTATTTAAGGTTCATTGTCGGGCCTTACTTTTTCGAAGAAAACGGTCTTACTGTTACGGTCAATGGAGACCGTTACCTAAAGATGTTGAAAGAGTTTTTCTTTCCAGAATTGGGCCGAAAGAGAATCCCTTTCAACTCTGTTTAGTTTCAACAAGATTGGGCAATTTGTCGCATAGTCATACCTGCTATGACAGAATTGAGACAAAAATTCTCTAATAAACTGATTTCAAGAAACTCCACACTTTTTTGGCCTGCCAGATCTCCTGACCTCACTGCACCTGATTTTTTTGTATGGTTATTGCAAACTAGAAGTTTACAAAAGAAACCCAGCAAATGTGGATGATTTAAAGTAATCCATTCGAACGGTAATTGAGACAGTTCCCGCTGCAACACTCCAGGCAGTAATGAATAACTTTTTGATAAAATGTCGTAAATGTGGAAGCCATTCGAATTCAATTATTTTCAAAACTTAATGAATTGCTTTTATATAAATTTACTATTTTTCAAATGAATTACTAAAAAATAAATTGCAAAAACTTTACAAAAAGTTATTTGAGTTTCTTAATGTAGCAAAATTGAGCCGCGACGCTGTATTTGCTAATAATGACCTCAAAGAAAATCGTAGCATGAAGGAAAATATGCATATAAAATTTATTAGAAATTCTGCAAACCTTGGATAATTTTGCTAACAGGATCACTCAACCATTTAGATTAACCGGATGAAGATAGCTCAAATCAAGCTCATTTAAAATATAAATGTTGTTTATTTAATACTCTTTTAAGAGTTTCTTGAGAGGGAAACTAGAATTTTTTGTTGTAAAATACAAAACACTACCCATATCCCTCTGTAGAGAAAATGGGGTCTAAAAAGTAGTTAAATGTAAATACATACACAAACTGATTTATGATTTTAAGCTAAAGCAAATTTCTTAAACTAATTTATAAAAAATGAAGTTTAACTCGGCAATTTTATTACACTTTTAATAAATTTAAAATGTTTTTTATGAATAAGGTATTAAATTTTAATAAACGCTTTTTATTATTGATTCCATGTTAAGGAGTAAAATTTTATTAAACAGGCAGTTTTTTTTAACAAGCTATTAAAAAAGGTAAAAGTAACGTAAATAAGTCATGTGAATTCTGACAACTAGTTTCATTCAAAAGACTATATAAAAAACGGGATATTACTCGTATTTGTTTATGAAAAAAATTACAAGCAAAAAAATTAATTTTATTAAGTTATTGTGACAGGTTTGCGGTAAATAAAAAACCTAAGTGTCAACAAATTTCTTTAAGTTTTATTTCACTTTTGCTTAAGGTAATTAACAGTATTTTTAGAAAGGAAAAACAGAACATAAAGAACCCAAAGAAATACCGCGAAACTTATTTATTCTTTATGTGTTTATAAATATGAAATGAAAATTTATTTTTCTTTATTGCAACATGGTTTCATTAGTTTGCTTCCTTTATAAAATATAAAGAACTAAACTTATAACATTATTGGACCACTGTCAAGTTCAAAATCATTTGCTTAATTAACATTATGAAATTTTCGTTAATGATCAACATTCAACTTTTGTTTGAACGGCAATGGCCAAGCTGATTAGATTTATAAATGAATGTGCCAACAAATGTTTTAAATTGATTTAAATTAAATTTTCTAACATTAAGCAAAAAAAAAAAAAACAAGGAAAAAATAAAATCAACCTGCTGAGAACACTTAATTAATAACATCATATGTTGAAATTCATTTATCATCAACAAATTTGTTGAAAAAGAAATAGGAAAAGCAGAAAATCATGTTGAATTTTTGTAAGTCATTCTATAAGAATTAACTTTTCTTTGTTAAAGAAAAGTTCATATGTATGTAGATAAGTATGTAAGCAGTAGCATACTCGTAATATGGTTTTTAGAGCATTATGTTTATTATTTTTTATTATTATTTATTAATAGATTTATTATAAATATTTCATAACAAAATTCATGCATGTATGTTAAAAATCTAAATATGGATTAACATAATAGTTGTGAGCCAGATTAACAAAAAAAAAAGTATGTGTATAAATTGAACTTTTTACAATGTTATAATAATAAACTGGGAATATACAAAACTTGTCTCTGAATATATACTATATATTGTATATGTTGTTTATTAATATTGTTTAAGACTAAAAAGTAAGTACAAAGTCAAAGTAATAAATGTGTACGAGAATACATATCAAAAGGGTAAACAAAGATAACGTATGTATATGTTGCAAAGATCCTGTGTTGCCACACTTTAACACTCCTCCTCAACATATATGCCAGTTATGTACATCTCAGTAAAGTTCTATGACATATTCATCAAATTCAAAAAATAGTTGTGTTTTACCCTTGGCAGATTTTTGGTAAGGACATCGGCCACCATATCATCTGTTGGACAGTACTTCAGGTTAACTTCTCCATTTCGCACTACTTCACGAACATGATGGTATCTGATGTCGATATGTTTTGTACGGTTGTGATAAACTGGGTTCATGGCTAATTTCAATGCACCCTGATTATCCACGTTCAAGTATACAGACTCAATGTCATCAGAAATAATTTCAGCCAACAAACGTCGCAGATATATTGCCTCTTTGCTCGCACTTGACATCGCCATATACTCAGCTTCTGTAGAGCTCAATGCTACAGTTGACTGCTTTCGCGATTCCCATGAAACGGCACATTTTCCCACGTAAAATATATAGCCTGTGTACGACTTGCGATCAACAGCATTGCCACCCCAATCAGAATCAGCATAACCTTTAATAGTGGAATCACCAGCCTCATACACCAATCCAACATTTATAGTACCTTTCAGATAGCGTAATATTTGTTTTACATAGTTCATGTGTTCATCATGAGGATCTTGATTATGTTGAGCCAGCTTCGATATAGAATGTTGTATATCAGGTCTAGATGTTATCGCCAAGTAAGTTAGAGACCCAATTATAGACTGGTATTCTTCTTTCTTCACTCTATTGCAGGCCTTGTCACAATGAGTTTGCAGACCCGGGCTGAGTGGAACTGAAACAGGTTTGCAGTCCTCCATGCCCCATTGCCTTAAAATATCTTTGATATATTGGGCCTGACATAATTTGATAGCACCAACCTTGCCATCACGTTTGATGTTGATACCAAGAAAATGACTCAAGACTCCTTTATCGTACACTTCGAAAACTTCTGATAATTTTGATTTAAACTTTAAAATCTCCTCCTCGTTTTTGCTAGCACTTATCAGGTCATCGACATAAACAGCAATCAACATTAAATCCCGATTTACTGTTGCTTTAAACAAACATGGTTCATTTTCACATGCTTTAAAACCCATTTTTTCAAGAACATCACCAAGTTTCTCGTTCCAATTTCTTCCCGCCTGTTTTAAACCGTAAAGAGACTTACTCAGTTTTAAAACCTTTGCAGACTCAGCATGATTAATGAAACCCACAGGTTGTTGCATGTACACCTCATCACTAAGATCTCCGTTCAAGTATGCAGTACTAATGTCGATCTGATGTAAATGCATTTTTTCTGTAACGGCTATTGCTAACAATGTACGTATTGTAGCATAACGCACCACTGGTGAAAATGTTTCGCTGTAGTTTATACCAAATTTCTGGTTACATCCCTTAGCCACTAGACGGGCCTTGTATCACTCAATTTCACCATACTCATTACGTTTTATAGCAAAAACCCATCTGCATCCAATTGCTCTGTGTCCCTTTGGCAATTCAACTAGGTTCCATGTTTTATTCTTTTCCAACGCATTTAATTCAGTTCTCATAGCTGATATCCATTTGGTGCTATCTTCACACGATACGGCTTCTTCAAAAGTTTGTGGAATGAAATCGGTACACATCGTAACAACGTTGCGCATTTTTCGAGGACGACCAGGCTGGCCAGTTTTACTTATTCGAGGCCTGCCAGGTCTGGCCTTAAAACCGAGAAAATCTTCTTCTGAGTCATCTTCGTCAGCTGTGTCGAAACGCTCAACATTATCGGTGTCTTCAGAGTCATTATTGTTGATTTGTTGATTTTCTGCAGGTTCAATAAATTCTTTGTTATTTTTAAAATCATATATTACAAAATCTTCTGAGTTCTCAGAATTGTGATAAAAAATGTTCCGGTAAAATTTTGTTTCATCGAATATCACATCACGACGTACAACAATACTATGCGTTGCATTATCATACAAACGATATGACTTCGATTGCAATGAATAACCCAACCATGATAAGTTCATCTCCACGAGCTTCAAATTTTGCTCTCTGAGGCTTCTTAAGGGCCACTGCCATACTGCCGAAAGTTCTTAGGTGTCGTACATTAGGTCGTTTGCCATGCCAGACTTCATATGGAGTTATGTCGCCTAAAACCCGAGTGGGGCTACGGTTCCGCAAATAAACTGCTGTGCACACAGCTTCTGCCCAAAAATACATAGGCGTACCAGCATGAATCATCATCGAACGTGCCATCTCGACCAACGTTCGGTTCATACGCTCCGAAACTCCGTTTTGCTGGGGAGTGTGGGGCACAGTCAGCTGTCGCATTATCTCACATTCAGCCAAAAAATTATTAAATTCATTGGTTGTGTACTCACCCCCATTGTCACTGCGCAAAGCCTGTATTTTTCTGCCTGTTTGACGTTCAACCTGCGCCTTATAATGTTTGAACTTTTCAAGAACTTCAGATTTGCGCTTCAAAAAATATACAGCAGTGTACCTGGACATATCGTCGATGAAAATTAAAAAATATCTCGAACCACCAATAGAAGGAACGTCTATCGGCCCGCAGACGTCTGTATGAACAAGTTGAAGCAAATTGTTTGCTCTTGATGTTGACTCACGAGGGAACGGTGAAACATGCATTTTACTCAGCATACAAGTTTTGCATTTTTCATTTGCGTAATTTTCATTTAGTTTTATACCATCAACCATTTTATCCTTTGATAGCATTTCAAGGCTGTTGTTGTTCAAGTGACCATAGCGTTCATGCCAATTAAAACAAGAAGCTAACACTTGTTTACTATCACCACATACAACTTCGAATAAGTTATTAAATTTTACAGCTTTCATTATAGGGTTTTTGTTTTTGTCTCTAAGATAAGCAGCTTCATTTGTAAATGTTGCAGTATGACCACGTTCAACTGCCTTACTTATTGATACGAAACTTGCTTGAAGCTCTGATGAAAACAAAACATTTCGTAAAATAATATCCTTATTGCATGACTGAATTTTAACATCACCTCTGCCAGTTGCAAATATACACTTGTTGCCAGCTAACATAATCTTTTCGTCATGTTGCTCAAAATTAGTAAACATGTTGCGATCATTACACATATGTGCAGTCGCGCCGCTGTCAATATACCACTTGGTCCTCTGCAACGTTCTAGCACTTGCTAAAACTGAAAAAGACAACTGTTGACTATTTTGTTGTTTCTTCAGTCCGCAACTTTTAGCAAAATGACCTGCTTTTCCACACAAAAACATTTTCCTTTGAATTTTGGGCGGTTGCTAACTCGTGTTTCTTTCTTTTGTTGTGCGAATGCCAAATGCGTTTTGATTTTTATTTTCTTCTTTGTCGGTCTTCCTTCTTTCGCCTTCCTCTATAAGTTTTTGCTTCAAAATAATTAATTGAGGTAACGCGTCCCTGGTTTCTACCGCAATGACGAAGTTTTCATATTCTTGTGGTAAACTCGACAACAAAATTATTGACAATAGGTCTTCCTGGATGGTTATGCCAATTTCCTGCAGCTTGTCTGCTATATCTGTAAACAAGTTAATATGATCTACCATGTTTAAACTTGCATCCATTCTTAAATTAAGCAGTTTTTTATAAAGCGTCACTTTTTGTATAGGTCCACTTGGCCTGTACACTTCCTTCAACCTTTTCCACGCTTCGCTTGAAGACTTACATCCTTTTACGTAGTTCAGTTGGGATGGTTTCACACTCAAACAAATAGTGGCAAGAGCTTTTTCATCGTCAGATTCATTTTTAGCAATTTCTGCTACATCCTTTCCGTCCTTTGGCTTAAGCTCACCGTTGACCAATTTCCAGTACCCACTATGCACCAAAATGCTTTTCATTTGGATAGCCCATGACCCGAAATTGTTTCCATCCAATTTTTCTATATGATATAAGGAACTCATCTTTAAACAATATTCTTTAAATTTTTTTTACTTTTCCGCGAACACTGGTCCCATAACCTGTTGTTTATTAATATTGTTTAAGACTAAAAAGTAAGTACAAAGTCAAAGTAATAAATGTGTATGAGAATACATATCAAAAGGGTAAACAAAGATAACGTATGTATATGTTGCAAAGATCCTGTGTTGCCACACTTTAACAGTATATGTGTATTTATATATATTTATATTGGCTAAATGTTGAATTCATTCGTAATGAGTCTACGATATTTGAGGTCAAGTTCAATGTACATATAAAGTGAATGCAAATTATTGCGATTCAAAATGATGATAACTTCACTTAAGTCGGGGTTATCCTTTTTTAGGAATTTTATTGTAATATTCTTATATATAGGACATATGCCACTCAAATGGCGTAATCTAAATCAGATTTTCAATCTGCCGTGCTCTGCCGTTTAAATTCAATAAGCCTCCTCTTGCTCTGATGAGTAAAGAAGTGATACGAGATGAAAAGTTAACGGCAAGCGATGGCACAATATCATGGTTAAGTTTCGAATACAAATCGTGATGTTCATAATTTACAGCTTTTGAAATATTTTCATCATATGCCTTTGTTTTCAATAATTCCACAACCCTTTTCCACTGAGTACAAAGAGGTAGGTTATTAGGATTTCAGTTTCTGAGATAGATCAGACCATTCCTTTGACCAAAACGTATTGTTTGTTATAACAGCTTCTGCTAATATTCTTGGTAATCTATATGAGTTCATACAGAGTACTTTGTTTACGTAGCACTGGTGAAGTTTTAATGTAGAAATGAAGAAAGAATCTAGACCAGTTTCTAAAATTTTTTTTTTTCATACAATTATTTATTGAATCTTCAAAATATGAACTAACAATAAGTATTCAAATCTTAATACTAAATATAAAAAGTTATTTAAGTCCAGCTAGTGCTAGACAAAAAAGTATTTTGTGCGAATAATATTGGTAGAATCACCTATTTAACGTTCTCCTTCTCAACCGAGAGTGGCCTTCAAAATTAAGTATATTGCGTGCAAGAGGAATTGGGTGAAGTACCAGTTTACTGATATACCTTGTCTACTTAGAGAATTCGTCTTTTACCAGCGGAATACACAGATCCTTGTGAATTCTTACGTACCATGGAGCTGCAGTAATCGTTCGAAGAATTTGGGGTTGTCGTCTTTGAATTTTTTCAATATTAGATGTTGAGACGGTTGCCCATAATTAAATTCCGTAGCACTATGGCTTTAGAATTGCGTTATATAACAAAAGTTTGCAATCGAGTTTCAATGTAGTATTTGTGCCCATAAGCCAATATCAACTGAGTAACTTTCGCATCAATATGAGGCTTCCACCTTAAGCTTCGGTCGAGGTGAATACCAAGGTCTCTTGACTTCATTGCGCTGCGGAATAGGTAAATTGTTAATTTGGATAGCCAAACAAACGCAGTGTAAATGTAACGTGAGTACACTTTTGTTCATTAACTTTTATTTGCCAAAGTTTTAACCATTTCTCTAATATTGAAATATACTCCCTCAAATTTCGTGAGGCTAATTGATGGTTCTGATGTACGCTGCAAAATGCTGTGTCATCTGCGAAAGTTGAAGTATGAATTCCGAATCTCGTTAATATGTCAGAGACGTAAATCAGACATAAAGTTGGTCCTAGAATGCTATCTTGGGGAACTTCTGCACCGATTGGCTGTGAGGGGCTTATAAAGTCGCCTTCTCTGATAAAACAAAATTTCCTACCGCATAAGTAGCTTTCCAGAAGTATCAATCCGTTGTGCCAAATTTTATCAAAAGCTTGGTAAATGTCAATGAATGAAAGTCTGTATTATAACATTGACTAGTCTGTGTGCTTGTTCTATGGTGCTATATTTAGCCCACAAGCCAAATAGATGATTAGGGATACATCCCACATCATTCAGTGTTGGAGTTATCTTCTCCATTAACAATATTACGAATATTTTTGAAATTGTTGGCAGTAGACTTATTCGTCTATATGTTTCTATTTTAATTGGTCCTTCCCTGGTTTGGATATCATAGTAATCATAGACACCTTCAACTGTGCAGGATAATACTGAAGCCGTAAAATAGCATTAAAATGAAAAGTAGAACTCTTCTAGCTACAGGAGGTAACCGCTCAAGCATTTTACTAGTAATTTGATCAATGCCTGGAGCTTTCCTGGGATTTGTGTTATTTATAACCTTTAGACATCTTGAAAGTTGGCGGAAATTCTGCTGCGGTATACGCTGAATCATTTGTGGTAAAAACATTTCTCAAATTATTAACATACACCATCCCCTTTTCACAATCGTTACTTGCCCAGTTGTCAGTTGAAGTTCGTAAAGGCGGTTTACTTTTTTTGTTAGATTTTATTTATGTACATATAAATAAATGTTAATACAATTTCATATTTAATGCCTCAGCACCTTAAAGGTTTTGTAGAAGCAATAACGTGGCATAAATTTCAGTGCAATACATGTATATACATATGCTAATCAAAATTGTTAATAACATTCAAAAAGAGAGAAAAAAAATACGTATAAAAGTGTTTTTAAATTATTTCCCAAATGTAGTATAAGCTTCCGTTTGAAGCATGATAAAATGTTTATATTTTTATTACTTATTACGATTCTTTTCAGACCTTTTGTCGCTTTCCACAGAGAATAGTCAGATTGAGGAGTACTGTCCAGGCTATCCAAATATGTTTTAAGGGAAGCAGTTCTCTGGATTTCAAGTGATTTCTTAATCGAGTTACGCATTCCCGTAGCCAAGTTTAAACCTGGGGAGACCTGCGAAGTTGCAACTATTTTCTAACTCTTCTATTTTTTGACAGAATTTGCTCAATTTCAGTCGAATAATTTTAATGTTCTCATTTCTGGATATTATATTGCTAGTAGTAGCATGTTGTAACATATTTCTTATTTTACTTAAGGTGTGATGGTGTGAAAACAAAATATAATGGTGCGTTAGATTATTGTCTCAGAAAATCCAATCAAAATCTTAAGACTTGATAGTCTGAAACGGCCTTCAATAATATTTTTGTTATGTTGTTATAAAATTTTTTTAAACATATATTGGGTTTCTTTTTTTAAAGAGATTATAGAGAATTCTCAATTTCACGGAGATCCATATAATCATTACTATGTCAAAGCATTATTCAAAACTTCAAAATTAAGCAGTAGTTAATATGTGGCCTGGATGATCAAGACGTAAACAGCTAGAAACGTCTGCACTGGAATCTTTTCCTAGTGAACAAGCACAAACTTGTTTTCCGTTACAAATCCAGTCAGGTACTAGAGCTGATGACACTGCTTTTTTACCAATTCTAAGTGTTACACTTCATTTGAAAGTAAACCGGAACTCGAAATATGAAATTTGGGAAGCCTCAGACCTACTGCCGAATTTATTTACTTTGCTTAATTAATGCACTAGCTGGAATTATAAATTTTATCAACATAACGTTCCGCATTGATAAAATGGCGATCTGTACTGAGAGTGTCAGCGCAATACAACATTCTATTCAGATCCAAATACGGTGTTTTCCAATGGTTGCACTTTCGGCGTTCACAATCCGATATTATTCGGAAAACTCTGCAAGTGCTAGTAATTGACAGCTAATACATATGTTTAAAATGTTGTTGAGCTGATTCATTTTGTAAAATTTTTTTATTTGTTGTTTTGAATTTCTTATTTTATACTTTTGCATTTAGAAACTACTATTCTGTATTTATTAACAAATGCTAATGGAACTGATTATCAAGTTATCAAGTCTAAAATTCATAAAAGAAAAATTATTAATAATAATTCGTGCACATATTTTATTACGTATTTAATTACCCCAATTTTATGCTTTGAGCATTTATACATATTTGGTGGTAAATAATGTTGATTTTTTAATGAATAACGGATTTACCGAAAATTTAAATTAAAGTTCGGAAATAAGATCACAAAATGCTTTTAATATTAAATGGTGCTTCAAATGGCATGAATTTCCCGTTTTACGGATGGATTTTGCTAGCGATGACAATTTCGGCAAATCAAAAATATTCGGCCATTTTGAAACTCATCAGCGTAACTTGATCCGATCTAAAGCAGTCTAATCTGCATATACATATATCTGTGCCGTTTTATCATAACAGCTTAAGTCAATTTTTAAAAATTGTAAAAGTTGCTACTAATTTGATTATTTGAATAAATATGGTACTCTTGTTTGCAGAAATAATTTTTCGTATTTTTAGTTCGTACATTTTGTACAACGGGTTATAGTTCAAGTTTTTTCCTTTCTTAAGTTTTTTCTTAAGAAGGATTTTTTACAATACAAATTTGCTGTGATCAATAATTATTGATTGAAGAAGAGAATAAAAATAATAATCAAATCTTTTAGCTGGGTATCTTTTAGAAAGGAAAAAACTGGAACTATAACCCGTTGTACAAATGTACAAACCAAAAATTTTATTTAAAAAAATTTTAAAGTTCAACAAAAATTCAATAAATTAATTTTTCGTATTACTTACAAAATTTAGTTACTATTATAGTTCATCTTCTTTTCTTCTTAAATTTAGTTCTTCATTTAAATTTCTCTTCAAAACTATTGTTGATCTTATCTCGACTTAAGCTGTTATTATAAAACGCCACAGATATGTTCAACGATAGATTAGCTTAGCATTGTTTTAATAAAATATAGCATTATAGGTACCTATAATAAAATATCTGAAATACTAATTCTGCACCTCTTATAAATGGATGTCTTTCATAACCGAACAAAATTACAGCGCCGGCAATTATCTGGTTACAGGTTTGACTGTATTCCAGAGGTTCAATTCGAGTGGCTGACAGCCGGCTTTGAGCCGCCGGCGGCATGGCGGCTAAAATTGGCTTATCAATCAACAGCTTGTGCCGACTTTTCTCTACAAGTTGGCATTGCCGTAGCGGAATAATGCCATTTCGTCACTGTTATTTTGACACCCCCGGGGAACAAGTTTTGCCTTGGCGTATTCCTAACTTAGGCGCTCTGTTTTTCGGGGAAGGGGTCCCTCGTTTGGTGCGGCAAACAAAACTCTAGGAAGCCACATGAGTTATGTTGTGTTGACTTAGGAAACCCTTACCAAGGGTATAAATTGGCAGAACGGGGATCAGCATGGCCCCCGGGAAGTTCTGCTTGCGGTTCGACCCGGGCTGATCATGGTTGAGGTGTATACCTTGGCTGAAACGTTCTGGTTGTGGTTTAAACCTAAAACGCAGGAAGGGAGTGTTAGTATCCTTGATAATTGTTTGGTGATGGCTTTTTTCGTGGGCTAACAATCTCCCGAGGATCTGTTGCCTATACAACAGATACGTGTACTGTATGGAACCAGTGGTGATGATTGACGAGTGAGTTGGTTTAAGGACTGATGCTCTTAATGGGCTTCGGCCTACCAACTCATTAAGCCTTGTCCTCCATTGATTGCTGGGAAATTGCATACATGAGGGATTAGAAAGCCCGAACTCCTCAACAATAAGTTCTTCATATGACCGCAATCATATGACAAGAATTGCTACCTGTGTGAGCCTAGCAAGCCACACGGGGGCGGTGGTGAATCGTGAAAAATTCACTCCGTGGAATTGGTCCACCATCAGGTTAGGCAGGTACTGATGTAAATCATTTTCACAGTTGTCATTTTTACAGTGAATATGAATAAGAAATGTTGATTATGTATTTAATACAGCTTCTAACGTTTCATATAAGAGTTTTATGGCATGATCATAGCACGCAAGCTGTTTGTTGTTATTGTTAAAATATATTTACTGTCATTTTGGACCCTATTTTGTTTTATGGTATTTTATTAAAAAAGCTCCCTTATATTTTAGTCCATAGTTTGCTAGAGGCTTACATTTTTTAAAAATTTTAATTAATTTGAGCAACATATGTTATTGTTATTCACTCCTTTTTACAACATTGTTTCAATAAAAATATGTATAACTACTCGTATAAAGTAGTTACATACATATCTGTATTAAAAATTGAAGTTTATGTTGTAATTTAAAATTAAAAAGATGGTCAAAAATAATAATTTAAAAGTTCATAAGTACATATCGCTAATAAAGAAATGTCAAAAACCCTAGTTTTCAAAAAGGAATACATATAAAAATGTTCTTATTAATTTCCACACACGTCTCAGAAAGTAGGTGTGTCTAAAGCAGGCAGTTTAAGTTAAAAGTTAGTTGAATAATTTTTTGGAACAGTATAAAAGATAGTATTATCTCGAAAAAATATTTTGAGCTATCACCTCGTTTGAGTGACTGAGCAATATGTAATAAATATCATTTTAAATAGCTGGAAATTTGTATGAATTTAGATGAAATAACTTAGCAAAAGTAGTGAAGAAGATATATGTTTAAAAACGTACTGGTTTAATACGTTTTATGATATTTTAATATATGATATCTTAATAAATTAGAATTTTACTACTTGTATATATAAAACAATACATATGTAGGCCGCCGGCACCGACAACCATGCGACGAATTGAACCTCTGCTGTATTCACGTAAATATAAAGTAACCAAATGAAAAAAAATTATCGCATCTCCACATTGAAGAAAAATATTAGCAATTTTGGTTAGAAATAAACAAAACGCAGCTCTGTCGGCTACACAAAGAAAATTTTAAATAATTCAGTGTTTGTTTAATCACATAATATTGATTTCAATCAGGAAAAACGAACAGCAGAACAATCACCCTGTTTGTTGGTTTGTTTTTATTAACTTTGACAACTCAACGCGAGTATGATAAGGAAAGGAATACAAATAAAAGAAATAGGCAAAATAAAGAGAAAAACTGACGTAATCCCAGCATTTTTTTTCATAAATTTTATATAAAATTAGTGGGACAATGAGTCGCCGACAGTATATGAAAATATACATATGTATATATGAATTCAGCAAGTTGCAATTAGAATCGATTATTAAAAATACATCTCAATCAACTGCGAATTTACAGGTTTTTTTTTTCTTCACAGTAAAAAGCAGTTTCTTATTCTGACAACTTACCTCCATTATACTGGTTTGGAGGTTTTCCGGAAATTTGTTTAAATAAAATGGATATTTATCGCTAAGTTTGTTATCTTTGAGTGAAATCTTGCTTAATATTAAGTATATAGATTGGGTTTAATATTATATATATAGCACTTTTCAACTGCTATAAAATGGTTAAAAATTTGTGTTTGTATTTGGGCGTCGTCGTTTTACAATATTTATGTATATATGTTTATGCACTTTTCAAACAGTTTGTAATAGCTAATTAGTTTGCGTCAGAAATGATTTTTTGATAACAGCAGACGAATTTTTATTCATAAACTTTTGTTTTATAAATGCACTCGTTTAGCAAAAATGCGAAAACGAAACATCACAAACACACAAATAGCAACCTCCTCAAACCGAGCTCAATAAGAAACTGTCAAAAATATTGGAGTTTGCGTACAACAGGGTTGCTGCGACTTTTCCATTATATTTAGTACACAGGGTTGCATTACTTAAACGAAAGATTAAGTACTAAAAAATTACGGCCGTATGCAAAAAAACTTAACAAAAGCTTGGTAAGCAATTGTTAAGAAAAATTTCATAACGTATGCAAAAACAACTATTAGCTTACCATACGCTTAAAGTTGAACTAGGCCACTTTAACTGTACGTTAAAATGACATTTGAATTCTTGATTTTTATTTGTCTTTTAATTCACAATTTTATGGAAAATATTAACAAAAACGATGTATTATGATTGTTAGATAAATAAATTTGAGCGTTACATATTATATGAATTGAAAATATAAGTTTTGAAAGGGAAACATAAATAAGAAATATGTTAGTGATGCACTTTCAATTAAACGAATACAATGAAAAACGTTATTCGAATAATAAAAATATTTTAAGTATAAGTAACCCTATTAAGTTTTCTCAATTCGATTAATATACTAAATATTATATACTCATTATTTATTTATTCGAAAGGTAAATCCAGGAAATGTTTGTCAAAAATGTGTTATTTTAAGTAATAATAATAATTTTTTATTTTTTAATTCGTTTTTCAGTTTTCATACATCGCTATTAAAAAAATTACAACTGAACATAACGGTATTGCCAGAACAAAACAATTAAATTCCTTACTACATTTAAAAGTTAACGTACTGTTTTTCTGTATAGTTATTAAAAATCACACATGAAAAAAAAAAGAAAAAATCAAAAACATAGTTAAGGAATTGTTTCAAAATTTGTTCCGATATCGGTCCATATATACCCGAGATATAGCCTAAACCGATTTTCCATTAAAATTTGTTTTGCTGAAAGGCAATTCTAGTTATTAAAGAAGATTACGTAAATACAGAAAATATAAAATTCCGATATCGGTTCATATATAGCTATAGCTTAAACAAACTTTTCCATGAAAATGTCCATGAAATATTTATTTTTTGGAATTGTGATTACAAGGCAAAAATATTTTTCCCCGATATCGGTCCATATACATCCCAGCATATTCAGTTCAAATTTGTAATATATACTATACATTCACGATATATATATATATATATATATATATATATATATATATATATATATATATATATATATATATATATATATATATATATATATATATATATATATATATATATATATATATATATATATATATATATATATATATATATATATATATATATATATATATATATATATATATATATATATATATATATATATATATATATATATATATATATATATATATATATATATATATATATAAGTTAAAACCTATACGGGTTCCTTTGTTAATTTATTGGGCTTCCGTCCAATTAAAGAAAAACTATTAATGATTTTTTTGTATTTTAGTTAGTTTATTAACTCAAATAACTCTTATTAAAACATTAAATCCAATTTACATATTAAACACTTGTTTAGTTCATTTCTTTCGCTCTTGAAAAACAGGCGTCCCGACTGTTAATCCAAAATTTTATTTATTAATTTAGCGTATTAATTTTAATAGAAATTAAATAAGCACCTAAAAACTAATTTTAGTACATAAAAATATTAACAAACAATAAGTTTCTTTTTGAGCTTACGACAATGTTATAATTTGTGTCCAATATTAATTTAAATTAGTTGGAAAATATTTATAAACAAATTAATTTTATATAACTTTCAGTCATCATTGATAAATTTCCAATCAATCATCTTAAACTATCCTTATGGATTGGTCTATTGTCAATTAAAACCGAGTGTCCTAAATCTTTCTCGACAGTCTTTTCAACATACAATTTGCTAAATTTATTTCCTAGCCGTCTGTTAACTTTTACAAATACTTTATCTCCTGGTTCAAAAGTTTTGGTTTTTCTATTTCTGTTGTGATAATCTAGTTCGTAGGTTTGAGCTTTCATTAATTTTTCTTAATATTGAGCCTTAACTCTTCTGTAATAGAATTAATAACATCTATCGGCTTAACACCAGTAATGGAATGAATTGTATCATTATATTTTGATATTGCAATGAGAATACGTTCTTTTGTGTCATTGTAATGCTCTTCGGATTTTAAACAACGCGCTATTTCTCCTATTGTGCTATGAAGCCTCTCCACTTGCCCGTTGCTATTACCATGGGCTGGGGGAACAGAAAAAATTTGGACACCATATTGGTTCAGAAGGAGCGACTTTATAGTATGTGAATTAAAAGATTTTTCGTTATCACAAACGATGGTATGAGCCTTTGGAAAAAAATTTAAAATAGTTAATAAAGGCACTTTGACATCAACGATAGAACGTGTTTCAATGAAAAAAGCTAGTGCAAACTTTGAAAACTTATCAAGACATGTAATAAAGCTTGTTTTATCAGTTGAAAAAATATCTATATGTAAGACTTCACCAGGATAATCAGGGATGGGTGTCTGACAAATAGGTGCCTTTTTTGGATGTCTATTATATTTTGATTCACAACATATTCTACAGTTTGAAGCAATCATTTTAAGTTTCCTTTTAATGTCTGGAAAATAATAATGCTGTAATATCTGGTTATAATTTTCACGCACACTACGGTGAGCTCTATTATGCTCGGTCGCGGCTATTTCGCTCTGATCGTCCTGATTATGAATGTCAATTACAAGTTTATCCGTATAAACAAATTTCACTGATGGAAACATGTGGATTATTTTATTTTGAATCAACCCTAAAATGTGAATATTGCAATGAAGAGAGTTTACAACATTACAATTTACGGCCTTTTCTAAAAGTTTGAAAATATCTTCCGAATTAGCATAATTTAATAAATGCCTAATTTGGTTCTTAAAAATAGTATTAGATGACAAACTTGGCTCTGTAGATTTGTTCAAAAGAATTTGATTTCTGAAGCAATTAACTGGACTTGATACCTTCCTTACAATTTCGGACGAAGACTCTTCACTATGAACTGTTGAATCCCCGGACTGTGAGTTTTCCGAAGCCAACTGCGATTGTGTTTGACTGGAATCTGATTCCGGTTCTGAGCCAATTGTTGCCTGCACTGATTCATTGTCATCAGACTCATCTTCAAAATGCATAACATATTGCCGAGATAACGCGTCGGCAACTACATTTTCCTTTCCCGGTTTGTAGAAGAATTTAGGGCAGTATTCTTCGATAAATGCGCGCCATCGTCTAATTTTTGGGTTGGGATTCCTTATCAGATATCAGAAAATGACAATGGCTGATGGTCGGTATAAATATTAATATTTTTTGCACCATACAAATAATTACGCAATTTCTGCAAAGCCCACACAATTGCTAACATTTCCCGCTCGTTGGTGGCATAATTCTCTTCAGTAGAAGACAATGTTCTCGAAATCATTGTGATCGGCTTACCATTTTGAGAGAGAACCGCTCCTATTGCTGATGAAGACGCGTCAGTAGTAAGCTCAAATGGTTTGGCATAGTCTGGATGCAACAACAGAACATCTTCTGAAGCTAGAATACTTTTTACTTTTTTAAACGCTCGAAGTGCCTCGTCACTTAAATTAACTGCTATATTCTTTGACTGCTTGCTACTAACGTTTCCATTTTCACCCCGCAAGTACTGTGGTATATATATATATATATATATATATATATATATATATATATATATATATATATATATATATATATATATATATATATATATATATATATATATATATATATATATATATATATATATATATATATATATATATATATATATATATATATATATATATATATATATATATATATATATATATATATATATATATATATATATATATATATATATATATATATATATATAGGGTGTTTTTTTAAGCCCGATAGAACTTGAAATTGTAAAAAATAGCACACAAAATTAAATTGTAATCAAAATTTTTTTTTATTCGAAAGATCAATACGTGACATTAACATTTGAAAATGATTTCGGGCATATGGGCACCGCGGCTGTTCTTGACGAAGCGCATTCTGGACGTCCAATTTTGGGCCACTTTTTCGAGCACTGCTGGCCGTATGTCACGAACAACACGAACAATGCTGGCCTCCAAGGCGTCAATTGTTGCTGGTTTATCAGCATAAACCAGTGACTTCACGTAGCCCCACAGGAAATAATAGAGAGGTGTCAAATCGCACGACCTTGGAGGCCAATTGACAGGTCCATTTCTCGAAATCAACTTATCGCCAAATTTTGATTTCAGTAAGTCGATGGTTGCGTTCGCCGTATGGCACGTGGCGCCATCCTGTTGAAACCACATCTCCTCCGGATCAATGTCATCCATATTTTCAAACAAAAAATCATTGATCATGGTGCGGTAACGATCTCCATTGACCGTAACGCGAGCTCCGGCCTCATTTTTGAAGAAATAAGGTCCGATGATGCCACCAGCATGAAAACCGCACCAAACAGTGCATTTTTCTGGATGTAATGGAGTCTGTAGGGTCTCTTGTGGATTGGTCTCACTCCATATGCGGCAATTTTGCTTATTAACAAACCCGTTAAGCCAAAAATGCGCCTCATCGCTGAACACAATTTTGCGATAAAACAACGGGTCAGTTGCCAATTTAAATTTGGATAATTTCGTAGCGTTGTTCAAGCGTGAGTCTATTCATGATGATTTGTCAGAGTATACTGAAACAAATAAAAAAAATTTTTCATCAAAATTTAATTTTTTGTGTTACTTTTTACAATTTAAAGTTCTATCTAGCTTAAAAAAACACCCTATATATATATATATATATATATATATATATATATATATATATATATATATATATATATATATGTATATATATATATATATATATATATATATATATATATATATATATATATATATATATATATATATATATATATATATATATATATATATATATATATATATATATATATATATATATATATATATATATATATATATATATATATATATATATATATATATATATATATATATATATATATATATATATATATGTTACAATACAACTGAAATTCCTTTAGATATTATATTGCAGTTAATCTAATCTGGTTGTCAAAGACATTAAGACAGGCAAAAGTTTTCCATAACAAACAGTTATTTCCCTGTATACAATCCAAAGCGTTGGAAAAAAGCTAGTGGCGTATTACCTGATTACTGTAAATTCAATTTGCTCTGGACAAAACAATGGTCGTAGTTTCTAGCAATTTTAGCTTTTGTGCGAAACAACTTCTTTTCAATTTATTATAATAAATTGCAAAAATGTATTTTTTAGCCACATGTATTTGAATTACAAAATACTTTTAAGTTATGTATTTGAAATACAAAATACTAAATACTTTCAGGTCGTGTATTTGAAATACAGATACAAAATACGTATTTGTATTTCAAATATAAATACCCAGCCCTGACTACAGCAATGATTAACAACAAAAAAAAAAGTTCAATTGTTAAAACGGAATGTAAACTACCTTTAAGGTGTTCAAATAAAGGAGAAGCTATTAAATAAAGCGCACATTATAATAAATCTTATCAGGCAGGAGAAATAAGAATGAAAATGCGAAACAACGTAATGAAAATATCTGATGTGTAAAACGTTTGTTACCAAAAATTTTAATGTAGAAGAATAAAATTATATTGTTGAAAAAACTAATGCCTAAGTGCAAGGATATGGAGACTTCCACGGACCTATATTTGAAACTAATATAGACTAATTTAAGTTAAGAAGATTAAGAAGAAAAATGTCCATATGAAATGTAGTTTACGAATATATCTAATATATCGCGTTAAATTATAAGGGCCGATGTTGAATGTGAACTACACCTAAACGTCAAGTTTTTTCTGCATTTCTCAACTTCCAGTCTAACTCATTTTAAACCATGAAAATATACAAAATTGAGCAACGCGTTAAAGTTATTCAGGTTTATTATGAAAATTGACGTTCAAATCAAAATGTACCTATATCGTGCAGTCAGTGATTTTTTCGGTAAATTTAATCGCCCAAATATGCGTACAATCGGAAAAGTCATGCGAAAATTTGAGCAAACCGAGTCTGTAGGAGATGTGAAAATATCAGTGCAGGCTCGCACAGGTCGTTCTACAGAAAATATTGCTGTTGTTCGCAATAGTGTGGCTGAAGAACCATCCACCTAAACTCGTCGTCGTGCCCAACAATTGCACCTCTCATGCTCGTTGTTGATAAACATTCTGCATAAAGACTTGCAGCAGCGGAAAATAAATTTTCGAAGAAAATCATCTTCAGTCATGAAGCACATTTTCACCTTAGTGGATTCGTCAGGAAGCAGAATTACCGCATTTGGGCAAATTATAATCCAAGAGTGATTGTCGAAAAACCAATGCACACGCAAAGAAAAATCATATTGGAATATTGTTGTCGCAACATTAGTGTTTGCTCCATCATAATTTGAATTGTTGCCACTAGCAGCATATCATCGTATTTAATATAGTTTAATCCTGTATAAATATATCAGTGTTAAGTTTTGCACATTTCTATTATTACATTTCTATCATTTTAAAATATGGTTGAATGCAATAATAATGTTTAAAAAAGTAATTCGAACTCAACAATAGCTTTTGTTATGTACAATAATAGAATGGCTTTTAACGTGCATATGGTTAATTTATGTATCAGCAACACATGTGCCTTAAACTAACTGTTGTTGTGAAACATATGTAAATATATATATTTTTATTTCATTTTTTATTTTGAAGCAATAAGTTCATTTGTATGTGTTTTTTTTGCAATATTAATAATATAAAAAATAATAAAGAGTGCATGAATATTAATGCGTAAAAATGGTTATAGAAGCAAAAAGGTTGGTACAAGAACTTAACTCGACAAATGCATTTATACCGATATGTGTTTTAATCTGTTTGAATTTTATTTGTATTTTTACAGATATGTACGAGTATATGGACCAGAGCGAAAATAATCAATCATTCTCCATCATTAAGATTTTTTTAAATTCGATAATAAGTAATCAAATTTTAAAAATATTTATTGGAAAAAATATATTTAATAAATTAAAAACATTTTGTTTTAATTATAGAAGTTATGTGTGTGTTCATATGTATGTGTATTTATTATGTAGTCATATAATATTGCGACGTCCAACACCAGTGCGATTGATTGCGACAATAGAGTTTTAAACTTTTCAATAATATGGGTGGGGATGATAATATTATATGGTTGGATATGACAGTTAAATATTAATTTTTAGCATAACAGTATTCGTCATGAAACAAATATTACGAATTTTACCAAATATATGGTTATATGGTATAATTTTGGTTCATGGCTGTACTTGATTTTGTAAAAAAAAATTCTGATTGAAACCATATTATGCGGTTGTCTTCAACCATATAATTCAACAATACTGTTTTGTCCTTAAAATATTGGCATATCAACCATATTTTTTATTCTACGTGCACTCACAATGAGTGAGTGTTTGTTGCGGTTTACGTGGCAAATTGAATGCCATGTTATCTCACGTGATGACAATGTCAATTGGCCGCGAAAATCATGTCATGTTGGACTACTTTCTTTGGGATTATTTAAAAAAAAGGTGTACGTCGATAAGCCACCAACAATTCAAGTGCTAAAGCATGCGATAATTCGGTACATTAACGGCATAGAACCCCAATCGTCATCGACAATTTGGACTACCGGATGGAAGTGTGTTGCCGAGATCGCGTCGGCTATCTGGCCGATATTTTATTCCATGCATAATTGAACTATACCAGTATTATCATAATAAAAAGAAATGAGAATAATTCCTAAATAATTCGTATTTTATTCAAAATTAACATCGGCCCTTAAAATTCAACTATCCTATATAAATTAGACTGTTATGGCCATATTCATAAAAATTTTAATGAATTTGAAATGTGTTTTAGTTCAAAAATTCCATACAAAATTTTACTAAAATTCATTTCAAATACATTTTAATTTTTTATGAATATGCACATTAATGTTTAATGTAGAATGCCAACTATTTAAAAATTATTATTTTGCTCAAAGTTGAGACAATCCCATGATAAACAGGATGTTTTTTTTTTTTTATAGCTACACAAATTTAAATCATAGTAAAATAGAGAAATATGTTTTTAGTATTAATAAGTCGGCCTTTGTTGTATATAAAGTTTAATGATATTAATATTTAAGCCCAGTTCAGACTGTTATACTTTGTATTAATACTTGTCAAAAATTCAAATAATATGTGCAAGTCTAATAGTCTGAATGTAATCCGTCATACATACGAAAAATAATACGATAAAAATTTGACATCCCATCCGACTTTGTTGTTTTTTGAAACTTTTCAAAACGATAATACTTTACATTGGATCAGGGTTGTGTTTTTTAGCAAACCAGCTAATAAAAAACTGAGTAGTCGGCTATTTCGTAGCCGATGGGGTGCCGTCACTGATAGTATTTTTTGTCGTTATAAAAAAGCTCGAAATTTGGAATTTAGCTGCCATTTATAAATGTATTTTGCTCATGCTATTTTTAGAACATAAAATATGTTTCTGCTATTGAATTTGGATGTGTTATACATAATTATTATTTTAACTGTTGAAGAATTTCACGCGCCGGCACTTCTATCGCCTACGACGAATAGCGCACCTGCCGCCGTGAAAAGTTTTATGATGGCACATCATATTTGGTTTATATCAAGTGTGATGGTGTGAATGCAAAATCTAATTTACGTTAGACTTTTTGACAGTCGCAAGAAATGTGTTTAGACTTTTATCTCACAAAATCTAATGAAAGTATTTATACTTGTATAATAGTCTGATTGGGCCTTTAAATATGATTTCGGCGGTTTGGTCACCACAGCTGCCGTGTACAAGCCGTAACCTTGAACAGCAGTTTTCTTCATTCATCATTGATCAGACCGTAATCGTTTTAGAAGACATATGGGCTAATAACACTGGCAGCTCATAAAGTGTTTCGTCGAAATCTTGTGGATTTACATCACACCAAATGCAACAATTCTTATGTGCGTACACATTCAACCAAAAAATGTCCGACATGAGGGAACATAATAAAGGCACCCACAGACGATATGTTTTTGCGTCTATTTTTTTAATATGTAATTCCTCATGTATTTTTTCATGGCTGTCAAAATTATTATTTTTATAGACGGTTTGTAAAATTCGCTCACAACTGTACATTTACGTCTGACATTGTCTATGATTTTTATTGTTATAAAAAATAACTATTTAAAACATATTTTAAAAAATTAATGCGTTAAGATTTCCTCCAGCCGACTACTTATACCGCTCAAAATCAACCGCCGGTGAATTGTTTGCAAGGCGTAGAGTTCTAATGTCAGATGATTAAACATGACAAAATAAAAGACCCTCTATTTGAAATTTTGTCAGATGACTTTGCTCATGGTTTTTACAGAAGCAATTTTTTTGAGGCAACAGACGAAGTGTAGGCATTTAACATTGAGAAAAATGAAATATACATTGTTAAAAACATATCGTGTGTTATCTACTTAAGTTTTTTTTTTATTGAATCTTCAAAATGAACTAACAATAAGTATTCAAATCATAATACTAAAATAATATTAAAAAAACAGATTGCAAACTTCGCTCTAGTAGCCTATTCATAATAAAACGTCAAACCATTTTAAGCGGTAGTTGTTTGACGATTTTAAACCGCAAAATCAAAATTCTTGCGATATGCGCTTATTAGAGCAACTATTTGGAGCTTTCAAATAAAAATGTTAATTTTAAGCAAAAATTTAAGTAAAAATTTATATACTTTAAATGGTAAAATGTTCGCTCTATTTGCATTTGTTGCCCATTAAAGATCAATCAAAAATGTTTATATTCATGTATTGCTTTCGAGTTAATGATTATACTCAAAATCTACATACAAAAAAGTGCAAATGTTACTGTTTTACCGAAGAAATGTGGAGTGTCAAAGTCTGCAATATGTGGTATAGATATAACCAAAGGCACCGTTCTAAAATTTGTCTACAACACTTCTATCGGACATTGAAAGAGATAAAATTTGCATTCTCTGGAATACTTAAAACGGGACAATGATTGTAACGAAGATTTCTGGATACAACAGTCATAATCATACCGGTTAGTCTGTGGTCAGACAGAACGATTTTAATTGCCGAACTTTTTAGCAATTTTCTTTTGCAATTGCTTTCTTGTCCACACACAAAAACTTTTTTCGGCAATTCTTGAGCAATTCTCTACCTTTTGCTTTATGAAATTTACATTGTATATGCACATACACATACACACATGAGAGAAAAGTAAGGAATTGCTGAGAATTGCCGAGTACCGGCAATTCTTTTTCCCTTCTTATTCCCCTCACCGAAAGCTTCTATAAAGTCAAGAATTGCCCAACTAAAGTTGCTGTGTGTGATCATACACTTAGCATACTGATGTTGATAGAAAACAATGAAGCAGCAACACGAACATTACGTTTCCTTCTTATCATTAAAAAATCTACAACAAATTTAATTCTCAAAAACATGTAACAGTCGCCAAATTAAAAGAAAAATAATAGCAATAACAACCAGTACTTCTATGCAGCTGTAAATGGTCTTTATTCCTTCAACTTAAAATTTCTGTTTGCTAATTGCAAAATCAATAAAAGGATACTTGTTGAGTATAAAGTAGTTGCGTTAGAAACATGACCAGAATTAACCACAAACCAACGATTTTCAAATCATTTGAACAGCCATAAAAATGCTCATTTAAAGAATATATAAAAAAAGATGTAAATCACTTTTTATGGACATTTAAAAAAAAAGTACAATAAAGACGGCCATTTGTAAATGATGATTGAAATATAAAAAAGTCCAGCGCCTGCTTGTGTTTCATTTATTTATTGAGGTCTATGGGCAAACTCCTTACAGGCTACTTTAGTATTAGAAAATAAAGAGATAACATTTTATAAAATGAACATTACTGATTTAAAAATGATATAACATTGCATTTAATGATACTAATGTTTAGATTGGAAACAGTGGAAATAATGAAGATGTACTTCACTCCATTCGATCTAGTGACTATTTATACCACCTATATACGACAGAAAATGTAATATAACTCTCATAAGTGGACCGGTGCCTCAGTCTGGGTTTACTTGACAGTGTGGAAGAGAGAAAGCGAAGAAACTTGACGGTGGCACTAGGGTATTCAACTCTATTGACTCATTGAAGCACCGCCGCATTGTGGGCGTGTTTCTGTTTTATTGCTACTACAATGGCTTTTGCTCTGACGAGACTAGAAATCTTGTACCTGAAAACCAAATATATTAACGCAACATGCGTTCATCGACCATTTGTAATCATTCATATGTGGTCGATGGCCCAGCGAATCGTACAACACATTACAGAGAGAATTCGTTATTCGGTCGCACGGGTCGTCTGTGGAACAAATTGGTTACAGACGTTCCTGTCACAAACATGTAGCGTTGGAGGTCAAACGCCCATAAACACTACTGCTTTTTTCCTGCTCCTCATAATCTATTTTCCTAGTTCCAGTACATGCGCTGCATAAGTAGGAGTCATCACTCGAGTACTGGTCCAAGATAAAAAAATTAGCTTAAGTGGATCCGCCATGGCATTTTTATTTCAACATTTTCTAAAACAAAGTTAGGTTATTAAAAAAAAAGTCTTTGAGTGGATGTTGACCGCAAAAAGATGTGTTAAGCATAGTTTTAGAATATATATTTTTGCACATTTCAACGATTAAATTGACCGAAAAAATCACAAAGTCCACGATAAGCATTTTGATTTGAATGCCCTCAACGCATTGCTTGATTGTGTATCTTTCCATGGTTCAAATTTAATTCGTTTGAAATTGAGAAATGTCAAATAAAGTGTATAAAAAAACTTGATGTTCAGGTGTGGTTTACATTCAACATCTGCCCTTAAAATTTATTTAAATTAAATTCCAACAAATTAAAAGAACACCATTTTTTAAAACCATCCAGATCATTTTGTAAATGTTGCTGATCGATAAGTTGATACTCAAAAAAAGTTTTACATCATTTGTATGTTTCAATACAGGTAGAAGAAAAAAATATGGTTCATATGAAAATATTTTAAGGGCAAAATACTATTGTTGAATTATATAGTTGAATACAAGCACATAATATGCTTTCAACCTGAAATTTTTACAAAATTAAGTACAGCCGAGAACCAAAATTATACGATTTAACCATATATTTGGTAAAGCTCGTAATATTTGTTTCATGACGAATACTGTTATCGTAAAAATTAATATTTAACTATCATATTCAACAATATAATATTATCATCATTAAATAAAAAAAATATGTATACATATGTTTAACAACAATAGTAAGTTTAACGCACACGTGTTGCTGATACATAAATTAACCATACGTTCATAAAAAAAACGTTGTATTATTGTACATTACAAAAGCTATTGTTGTGTTCGAATTAGTAAACATTATTATTGCATTCAACCATATTTTAAAATGATAGAAATGTGAAAACTTCAATACTGGTATATTCATAGACGATTAAACTATATAAAATTATGACGGAGTAAATTTTAATGTTGCGATAACAATTTTCAAAACTGCTTTTTCTTTGCGTGTACATAAAAAGGCTTAAATGCTTCATACAAAGCATTAATAAAAAAAGTAACAGAATCGCACCCATGTGACTATCCAGATGTCATATTAATTTTATTAGAAACTGCAGCATTAAATTTTAAAGATTGAGTTCTACAAAGCAGATACGCCTAGATAATTGCAGTTGAAACCCATTATATCCAACATTTCCAGTAATAGTGTAAAAAACATCAGCGTACTGCTTTATTAACTAACGTTATTAAGTGCAGAATAATAGTCATGGTAAATAATCCTATCCGAAACTCACGTTGAAGTAGTGACAATAAGGTATAGGTTTGATGGGTAAGAAAGTCTACCATTGTCACCAAAGCAGCTGCAGTTCATTAAAATACAACTTGGTATGTCACCAGGACCACTAAATGAAGATAACTTAGCAGTTTCTAGGCAATTTAAAATATAAAAAGTGATGGTAGTAATGGAAAGTACGTTTTGATTCAAAGTTTTATTGTAAGGGTATGTATCATTAATTATATAGAGCAGAAGTGCCCTATGCGCTTGATGCTCAATTGTCAAATTGTAAAAGCGCTTAGCTATAAGGCTGCGCTTTTTAATACACACATACTGCACTCAGCACTAGCAATGAAAATACAAAAACAACTTTGTCTTATATCAGTGGTGGACAAATTTGATATGCACTTGGGTTAGTGAGATATTTTGGTAGTAATTTAAAGTACTGTGACAAGCAAAACTAGCACGAAGATTTTCGTATAAAGAATCAAATCGTTAATGCTGTTGTGACAGTTTCGTAAGATCAATATATGTTTCAAAGACGTAGATCTAATTTTATTACGCTGCTTAGTACAAATAAATTTTAAGTAGAAATTTTTTTTTATTTATTCATATTAGAATGGAAGAAATCATAATGCCTCTTAATGGCATTTTCTCTATAAATTTTATATGTTTGATAACTTAAAACACATCGCACATATACATACAAACACGTTATCATAAAACAATTTTGCATTGCTATTTATGCTATCTACTGTAATTGGAAAAAAGCTCTAAGCATCCAGCTAACATATGCATTCGCCAACGTCTGTTGAACGACCAAACTAAAGAGTGCAAAAAAAGAAGGCGTTGCTTATAAACAATTGTTTCACTAAATGTCCCTCGCTGTCTTATATATTTTTTTGTCGTTCATCACTTCACACACACACAAGAGCAGAGCATGTTTACCAGCACAACATGCGAACACTTTCGCATCCTTGCTGGTGAACATTGGCGACATCGATTATTGGTGTAAATTTCGTTTTTGCAAATATATTTTGCTTTTTACAACAAAAAATATTAAACATATGTAGTTTTTCCTTAAATTTTATAAAATTTTTTGTTTGCTCTTCCATAAAGAGCTTTTGGGCACCCCTGATATAGAGCATCAGAATTTTGGGTGCAAAAATGCCAGCTACTATATTACTAATCACCACTTCATCATTTACGTATTTAATGACTTTTGCAAAACCTGTGAACTTCCATTTTGTGTTAACAAAGTTAAAGAATGATTTAGGATCTTGACCAAAGTTTCCTTTAACTTTACTGAAATGTTATATATTAGTAGCTGAGCATTAAGTATTTTTTTTTATTCAGCCCTTGTAACTGAGTATGTTTCACAATGAAAAGCATATTAGGCGATTTTAAATTTCTTAAAGTATTTGTTTTTCAGTTTATTTAGAGACGAGAGATGTCTGAACTTCCAAAGCAGGCCAGTGTTTTTTTGCATTGTACATGCATTGGAATACCTTGTTTCATATGACTCAATAAGGTTTTATAAAAAAATATTTACCAACTTGTTAGTAGAATACAATGAGTATATCGGAGCAGGCAGCAATTTAAGCCAGTTAGTGGTAAAAAGCTTGATTACAACAGAAAGCTTTGTCATTATTAGTGGAATTTTCCTTTACTAGATTAGTATTATGATATTTTTTTAATTTTAAATAGTAAAATTGATACTTAATTTGTGTGACTATTTTCCTTTTCAAATTCTTGTAGTAATTTATATTAACATAATGGAAAACTCCAATTTTACAACTGAACAAAAAAACTCATACTAACATAGAAAGCTATTTACAAACGTCAGTAGGTTTATCATGAGCGGATGTTTGCCATCATTTCCTGTTTACCAAAAGCATGCAAATAAATGTCACAATTCCATAATGCGTGTGTATGTGTTTTATGCTGCAGTTGGTAAAATTAAGTCTTCCTTATAGCTTATAAGAAAGAGAAAAATTAAATTAAAAGAGAGAATTATTTGAACTTTAGAAACATACATACATATTCATTTTACTTCTCTACATACTTACATTATAATATGTAAATTAGATTGTAAATTAATTTATTTATGCGTCAATTACAGCTAAACCGGCGACGTGGGATTGTAGAAAATGTTACATTATGCTAGAAAGAACCATATCTAAAGTGAGAGATTTTCTATAGGTCTACCAGCCATGATGGCTGTTATATATAAATATATAAATATATTTTATCGTGTATATTGTTGAAATAAAGTGAAAAATTATTATAAAAAACCTAAAAGTATACACGTAAAGAAAAATCAGTTTCCTGTCTGCTATAGCGTTGGAAAGTTCACGTCAAATGTTCACAAACACTACTCCCTCTATCCCCCTCCTCAAAACCAATTTTCCTAGTTCTGGTACAATGCTCTGCATATGTACGAGTCATCCCCTGAGTACTGGTCCAAGATAAAAAAAAAAAAGTTTGGAATATTGTTGTCGCAACATTAGTGTTTTTATATTAATTTTTCACTAATTTATTTCAACAAAATACACGAAAAGGTTTATTTTTGAATAAAATTGCATGTTATTATCTCTTTGTTTCCAAATGCCGTATTTATGTATATAAGTTAAAGAAGTTAACACTGTTGAACTTAAATCTTACCTAAAATACTTCAAAATTGGCTTGACTTTAAATTCTTTAAAATATTTTACTTCAATTTTTTTTTAAAAACTACTTTTTCATTGTGGTTAGTTTTGAATTTGTAATCAACATAATTGTAAAAAAATATAATAAAAATTTAGTCACATTTTGGCATTTGAAGAGACCGGAGTTTATTTGTACAAAATCGTGTAAGCGATTATGTAATAACTCTTGGGATTTACGTTTAATTTATATAAATTATTTTGTTGTAATTTATATAGTCGTCTCTTTCTATTATTGACTATTTCAATCTTTCAATCTTAGATTAAGAAAAGTTAAAAAAAGTAAGTGCCATTACGCTTACGCAAACATTTTTAGGATTTTTTTTGATACTTCCCACTTTTTTAGATTTTTCTCAATATAGCCGAACTGTTTGCTCTTACCAATAATTTCAATTGTAATATATCTATACTCTTCTCCAAAATATTAAAAAGATAGAAAAAAGGAAGTATCATTACGGTTTTAAGCTTGCTTAATTCAGTTTATGCACATTATGTAGGCCCAAGGTGCACTAACGTCTACAAGGTAGCAGCGCTACGGCATGTGACAGTTTTTTGCTACTAGTAATATTTACGTCAAGTCTATTGTTTACATTTTCGAAAGTGAATTTAGTGTTTTATTCTGTAGTAAATATTTAAACATTAGTTTGTGAATATAAAAATAATATATGTGCTGTTCATAGAACACAGACGAGCGACGTGTCAAGAATATTTGTATGAAAACCACTAATTTTTTGAATGCTTTCCATATAAAATTTTTAGATAAGTCGCTCGTCTGTGTTCTATGAACAGCACATTAAATAATTTATAATTGCTTTCATAGTTTATAATTGTGAAAAGTTACAAATATTTGACAAACATAGCTTACCACATGCCGCTTTATGTTTTTACTCTAGTGCTGCCACCATATAACGAACTTTACTGTCTCGCAGTAAAGTTCGCTCCACTATTTAGCTGCTTCCAGACTAATTTCGCGACTTTATCACTTTTTATTATTTCTATTTAGTGATGTTTATTAAACAAGTTTAGTGAGTAGTACTGTCCATGGCAGAACCTTATCGGTCTTGTTTAAGTTAGTTAGTACAGTGTAATATCAAAGCATTAAATTACGTTGTGCTTTACGCCCTAATTTAGGTTGCACTCTTATGTTTAATCATCCATCAAAACCGATCAATCAAGATATTGTGTGCACTTTTCTACGCCACTATTTGTACATCTAATGGATGTTGCTTCTTTTTTTGGTTTAAAAATAACAGCAATAACACATCTCTCTCATAGTACTGCCATGCCGTGTTATGGGTGGTAATAAGACCATTGAGCTACGTACACACGGTTGTCAGATCTTACAATATTGCCAGTAAAATTGTCCGAAAATGTATTACAATCGTGTAAACAGCCAATTTTTAACTTACAACGTTGTCAGAAAAACCATTGTCAATCAATTGTATGACGACAATGTTGTCAGGCATCTGACAATCGTGAGAACACTCTTCGTCGGCATTGCCAGATAACTGGCTGGTATTGTAAGCTCAGTTTTAATTGTCAGATGTATAAAATTAATGCACCTGACAATGGCATCATTGTCAGAAAAAAGTTTGATGGGCAACACCGCCAAACAGATGGTTGTTGATGGTAGTACTGTAGATGGTAGTATTGCTATGCCGTGTTATGGGTGGTAATAAGACCATTAAGCTACGTACACACGGTTGTCAGATCTTACAATATTGCCAGTAAAATTGTCTGAAAATGTATTACAATCGTGTAAACTGCCAATTTTTAACTTACAACGTTGTCAGAAAAACCATTGTCAATCAATTGTAAGACGACAATGTTGTCAGGCATCTGACAATCGTGAGAACACTCTTCGTCGGCATTGCCAGATAACTGGCTGGTATTGTAAGCTCAGTTTTAATTCTTAGATGTTTTAAATTGATGCACCTGACAATGACATCATTGTCAGAAAAAACTTTGATGGGCAACACTACCAAACAGATGGTTGTTCATATACATAAGCGGCAATGCCTTACAAAATGTCTGGCAATTTTTTTCATCTAACAATCTGACAACCGTGTGAACTAACAATTTTTGTTATGAGATGAATTATTTGTCAGACCATAGTCTGACAATGAAATTGTAAGATTTTCTTACGATCGTCCGAACACAAAATTTACTTCTGCGGGGCAATTTTTCATTGTCACTACATTGTCAGCATGTTGCCAGATCTTACAATATTGTAACATCTGCTTTAGCATCGTTTATTTCATAGACACTGAAATTGCCGATATTTTTAATATTTTTATAGGCCAATATCCGTCTTAGCAATGACACTATAAAAATAGCGCTCACCAATTTCGTTTCAGTATTATACTATAGCATTTCCAACTGAAACGAAAAAGATGCAAAAGCGACCTAATGTTGAATTCCAACGATTTTCGGAGTTAGTTATTGTTTTCGGTAATGGGAAACGTGGCTTACGAGTAAGTTATTTTCCTAACTATAAACTTTTCGATGGGCATTATTTTACGATATCTATTATGAATCATCGTGAAAGAGTAACAGGTTACTTGCCGTCAGTTATCACACACATACACAAATAAAAATTCATCCAAAGCAGACGTTTAGTCATCAAATTTGCAAGTTGTTAGAAAAAAGTTTGTCAATATTTCTGTTCTTTGGAGGGCTGTGTGCTGCCTGACTGACGTTGTTGATGAAAAAGGAAATTTGTTTAACTTTCTGAAAAATGTAATCAAAATGAACAGAAAACAGAAAAAAAAATGTTTGTGTTAAAATAGTAATTTGATTTTACGTGTTTGAGTTTTATTTATTGTAAGTTTTTGCAAAAAAAAAAAAAAAAAATGGAATAAAAAACTGCCAGTGAAATGCATATGTTGGGTGTTGCTAAATTTATAAAAGTTTAAGAGTATTATTGAAAAAACTGTTAAATCGTTCCTTTCTTTTGGAGCTGAGAAAGAAGTTAATATATCAGCATTTAATGTTTTTGACAGTATTAAGTTCATGTATTCTTTCTTGATAAGGATTTACTACTATTCAGTTTAAGCAAAGGGGCAAGCAACACCAGGCGGATAAAGAATATGGCTTAATGTGTTTCAGCAGACAAGCAGTTTTTCCTAAAGGACAATACAGTTCATTTGTCCTTATGATGCTTGAACACATAGAAATGCAATGAAACAATTGAACATGTATGAGTGTTTGATATACGAATATCATTGGTAATTCTGTAATTCTATTTACCTCAAGTATAAGTTAGAGTACTTCTACTTTGCTCTTGTTACACATGAGTATGTTCAAACATACTCAGTGTTGAATGTTTATGAAAAAGATAATATTAAAGGGTTCTGAAATACGAGTATAATACCATCATCATGTCGATTATGTGAAGTTTTATCCTTAATATTTTTTTCTTCTTCATAAAACTTTTTTCTTTCTGAAGTGTTCTTTGTATGGGAATGAAATGTTAAAGTTGTTTTAAAGAATTTATGGATTTATAAGGCAAAAATTGCTTATTGTGGTTGAGGAAAAAAGTTTAAAAGTTTGTTGTACATGGGAATGTTATCATAAACTGCAAAGTAATTTGGATTATAAGCTCGATTTAAGATTTACGAGTATTTGTATGCGAATTACTCATAGTTTGGAGTAATGGAAGTTAAAAAGAATTTAGCATTAGATAAATTGCTTGGAAAAGGATTTAAATGGCTTTGTTTATGAACTTGCTTGCATGAAATATGCAAGTAAATTATGTAAATATGAAACATGCAACAGATTTGTCGGTGATAGAAAGTTTGAATGTAACACATCTGTAAGAAAAAATATACATGACAAAAAAAAATTAAAAATATCACAAAAATTAGATTTTTAATATGATGAAAGTGTAACAAAATTAAACTCTCCCAAGAAAAACTTCTACAGCCCAGGCACTTGAAACAGTAATTAAGACTTCTTTTCGAGGTTTTTTTTTACGTTTTTAATTAATTTATGGTCTTATAATGAATTTTGCTGTTCTAAAGGTTGTTTCATATCTCAATATTTTTATTAAAGAAAACTAATAATGATTTAAGCATATTCAACTGTATTCGACATATATATTTTAAACTATAAATAAAGTATGTTTCTTTAGAGTTACACAAATTTAAATCATAATGAAAGAAATATATTTTTAATATGAATGAAACGGGCTTCGTTGGATAGGAAATTTTGCGATATTAATGTTTAAATAAGATTTCGGTCATATGGCTGACACGTACAAGCCGCAATATGGAAGACCCATTTTCACCGTTCACCACTCTCACGTCATGGTTTTTGAGACATATGAAATAATGATTCCGCCAGCCCATAAAACGTACCTAACAGTAATTGTAATGGTGCTTCGACAAAAGCTTGTGGACTATCTTCATTACAAAAAAAGCGACAATTCTACTTCACCGAGAAATGATTTTCCTCCGAGAACACAATTTTGATTGGAAATTCCATACCAATACCAATTGATGAACACAACCATTGTATTGATAATAAAATTCATCAATTTACAAGCGTTGCTCTGGTGTTAGTCTATCCATTAGAAAATATCAAACCAAACAAAAAGTACCTATCATCAGTTAAATGGGCTATCAAGCAAAACAGTGTCGCCAGCACAAAGTTCTTAATCCTGAGGCAAGTACTTAAAAGAACTTATTGGGCTACAAACCTGATGGTTGAACGAATACAAATGTGACATATGAGGTCTGATAAAAAATAACCGTTATTTTCAAATTTCGTGCGTTACAAATGTTCGATCTCCATTTTGGATTGTCAGTTTGTTTTTGCCAGATAAAAAGGTTAGTCGGGTTTTGGTAAGTTCTTCGATTTTTTTACTATCCGAAAAATGGATCAAGGAAGCTGTATTAAATTTTGTATAAAAAATTAAATTAAATGCGCAATGACATTTAAAATGTTGACTGTGGCGTTTGGCGAGTCAACCGGTTTAAGGAAGGAAGGTATTAATTACGTTGCTCGTCCTGGTCGCCCGAGCACGTCAATAACCGATGAAAACATTGAAGCAGTGAAGAAAATGATTTTTGATAATCGTCGAATCAGTATCAGAGAGGTTGCTGATGATGTTGGCATATCGTTCGGCTCATGCCAATAAATTTTTACGGATGTTTTAGGCATGAAACGCGTGGCAGCGAAGATTTTGCCAATATTGCTAAATTTTGAGCATAAACAACGTCGCCTAATCATCCCAGTGGAAGCGTTCAGAAGAGCCAAGACCGAAAAAAGCACGTCAAGTTCGGTCATATGTGGAGGTGTTGGTTACTGTTTTCTTTGATTGCAATGGCATGGTGCATCATGAATTATTGCCACAAGGTCGCACGGTCAATAAGAAATACTACCTATAAGATGTGCGCCATTTTCGCGAAGCAATTGTGGAAAAAACACTCATGGATTTTGGACTATGATAACGCACCAGCTCACACATCGATGCTTGTGCGTAAGTTTTTGTCCAAAAACAAAACTGTTATAATGCCTTAACCACCGTATTAACCGGACTTGGGTCCCGCTGACTTTTTCCTCCTTCCAAAACTAAAGACACCGATGACAGGAACGTTTTTTGTTACGATTGAGGAGATAAAAGGAAAATCGGTCGCTGTTGCCGATACCAAAAAGCGCCTTGCAGAAGTGTGTCGATTGGAAAAAATTCTGCCATAAATGTGTTATATCTGAGGGGGATTACTTTGAGGGGGGCAATATAGTTATTAATAAATAAACAATTTTTGAAATAAAAACTGAAAATAATGGTTATTTTTTTTATCAGACCTCGTATTTTTGACGTAAGACTTATTAGATAGCTTATAGCTCAGAACGGGTATATGAAGGTTGCTGGCAGGAATAATTGGGCACTAGAGAGACTGCCTTGCAATGAATGTTCCCGTTATTGCTACACTGAACCAAAAATTTTTCTAAATACTGCAAAGTGTAAACTTGAAGAAATGTAGGTTATTTTCAACCTACAAAATATTTCATTCAAATCAACTCAAATTACTTGAAGATAGAAAAAATTTATTGAAGTCTACAAGTTGAGGTTTATTAGAACTATTTTGTCAAATAAAGGTAATTCCAACCAACATTCTTTCAGGATGTTAGTTTGAATACTTGTGTGTGCTTTTGCCTTACGATTAGCTACTACTGTTTTAACTAAGTTTTTACTGATTCAACAAAACTTTACTTACATTTTTAGCACACGTTTTTTGAAATGCACAAATTTGTATTTTTAATTAAACAGATTGATGTTGATTCGAAGAATACTTGTTTATTTGAATAAATTTTGTTAGGATTTGGAAAATAGTCCTTTGATTTGAATATATTGTTTTTGTGAATGGTTTACAAAACTTTTTAATTAATAATAACGACGAAATTTGGTTCAGATTATGACAGGGGGAAAGAGGAAACGGTCTTCTGTACCTCCTCTGTGAAAGAAGCCTTGGCTATCAAGAAGAAAATTTTTCTGGGCAACTACATAATTTCCAGACTTGGTGCTCTTTTTTTTATTTTTTTTTTATTTAATTTTCTTTTTTTTATCTTGGACCAGTACTTAGGGGATGACCCCTACATATGCAGTGCATAAAAAATGTGATTATTCCAGCGAATATCGCACTGTATTTGCATTCCAAAAACATCAAGAGCATCCGATTCCTCAATATTTATACCGTCCATTAGTACAGATGGAGCAGCACTTGCGGTCGTATGTGTGTGTGTTAATAAACAGCATTGGGTCTTACGAGCGTTAAAGGCGACTCTGTTTTTACGTTCCCACTCAGAGATTAATAGAAGATCACTGTTCAGTGAATCATTCATATTTAGCCTCTTGGCATCGATCTCAGACAGGCTAGGCCTATAACTAAAAGAGTACGAGTGGCAAATGCTGCTGTCATCCGCGAAAGAGTGGATAGGGTTTGAAGTTTGATGGAGAAGGTCGTTGAGGGAAATAAGAAATAGGGTAGGAGAAAGAGCGGAACCTTGCGGTACACCTGAATTAATCTTGAACTCGTTTGACGAGTTGTCAGGATTCGGACATAATTACCTACTGATATATCTCACGCTTACAAGCGTGTGGATCCAATGCCACAATAATGACATTAAGATGTAACTGATAGTACATCTAACGAGTTTTGTGGTCCTATCAAAATGGACTTCTTTCAAGTTTACTTGGTTGTTTGCATATTGTCAAGTATAGCGAGAGCCAACCAAAGTTTTCAGCTAGTTGTTGAAAATTTTAAAAAAATTACAAATCAGCAAAAATATTTTTGGTTGCAATATTTTATATGTGTATGAAACAAAAGAAAAACATTTTGTGCTTAACACAATTCTTTTGTAGGTCCGTATTTAGATGAACATTTCTCTGATTTAATAAATAATTTTACTGACAGATAATATTTGACAACGAATTTTGCATAAGCAGATGAAATTCCTTTTTTTTTCGTTGAACTCCTGAAATTCCATAATAGTAGTCGGCGTTTCCAGAATGAAGTTTTCACCTTAATTTTGAAGATTTTTCAAATAAAATAACATTCGAAGATATTTTTCTCAATGTTAAGATTTTTGAGACTTAGTGTTATAATAATTATTCGACGAAATTTGACTTCTTCAATATAACGCCACTTGAAATAATTTTTTACGTCTTGGTTAAAAATCTTTTTGTGCATTACATACGAGTACATACATACATATGTATGTACATAACTAAATGATAAATAAATTGCGCAAACCGTTTGGAAAACACACACTTTTCGTTTGCACTCAACATAATTTATACAAATACAAATTAATCTTTTTTTGTTTTCAACAAGAGCAGACGGCGTTTGTACTAAAGCAATTCTTCTCGCCATATGAAGTCCGCAAAATATAAATTGTTTTTACTGTAATTTCTTTGTTCGCCTCAGGATATTTATCTTTCAACTTCTCGGCAAAAATGTTAAAGGCTCTATTTCTTCAGAATCAGTTGCCTCAAAGCCTTTCCTTTTAATTATTCCACGAAGAATGCAGGTTTTTCAAATTCTAACAATACAAATTTTTCTTGATCTATTTGGTGTGCTTGTTTTTCTACCTCTTCATTCTGCAAAACTTTTCACTTAAATTACAAAATTTGAAGCTTAACAGCACAAGCGGTTTGACAAACATCAATACGAAATTCAAAAATTTTTGATTTTCGTGTAAACTTAGTTCAAATATTTTTGCAAACAGGCAAACACGTCCTTAAGCAATACAACATGTTAGTACAAATGTAACATTTTGACGTGTTTTCCAAGGAGTTTATTTAGTTTAATTTGTGTGTATATTACTAGCTTTAAGAAAAGTTGATGGAGCTGCATTTTTGCTTTAAATCTTATCTTTCGTTAAAACAGTCTTTCGTTAAAACATTCATAGTTTTGTAATAATTAACAAACGACATTAATAAAACATTCGAAGATTTTTTTTTTAAATTAAGATTTTATATTTGGGAAATAAAGATTTTCCGACAAAAATTTCTGGCAGCATTGATAGTATTAGAGTTCTCGAGTAGAACAAGAATTTGTTTTGTGTATAACAATTTTACCGCAAATGGCATTGAATTTTGCAAAAAAAAAATCTTTAATTAAGTTTTGTTTATTGTTTACACAATAGGAAAGCAGATATATCCAGTTCATATTAGTGCACTGTTTGCACTATACAGAAACTAACCAGATATGAAAAAGCATTGAGTATCCTGTTGAACTTACATATTTTTTAAATCAGATTATGTTATTAAGTTTGCATCATATAACTTCTTACATTTACATACTTATGTAAGACTGATCGTTAATTAACATTTATGACCAATTATTATTATTTTTTTATTTATTTAACTATACAGCTGCAAATAAATTTGCAAAGTATAGGATGCACAGCACGGGCGGAGTTACGGAGACCTTATGCCCTCGATCGTTTTAACAGTAATTTGCAAAAAACAAGGTAGTCGCTTCGCTACAACAATGCAACAATAAAAAAACACAACAGGTATTTTGTTTGTGTAAAAGGCGATTTCTTACTTCAGCTGCCAAAAGTAGTTGATAAAGAAAATGTGCATTTTAACTATTTTTTTCAACCTTGGTGTAGGTCTGCAGAAGAGATTAAAAATTTTAAATGAATTTAATACGCAAAGAAAATATAATATTTACTTCTTTAAAGTTCATTCAACAATAAAATGCAATTTGACTATATTCACCTGTCCCTTTGATCCAAGATAATTTGGTTTTAAAAGCTAATGTTGTATGTAATGTTTTTTAACATTTAGAATTCTCCTTTTGCTTAGCAATGTCCAAGAAAGACAGTTAACATTTCACTCTGAAGCAATATATATGTTTTATAATCATTTGTCATTACTTTGGGAAACACTCATTGGCACGCCAATATATTGAAAAAACTTTCCTAGGTTCGGTATGGATTGTATATTGACAGTAGATTCAATTCAGAATCACATAATGCTGTTGAATCTGTTAATTCCAAAAACAGTGTTATTATTCACACAATGAAGAGAAACAAAAGTTCTTACAAACTCCCAAAAAATGTAAGCCTGGAAACAACCTTGCCACTGCAAAATTCGGAGATAAGTATTGAAATCATAACGAATATGGGCATGTGGAAAAACAAAAACAAACATTCGCTGCCTTGTCAATAGATAAAACATTGTTATAATACAGAAGGAGAAAAAATTACGAATGGTCGTCGGACGGACAACGTTTTAAGAAAACAAGAAACCATACTAATCAAGCATAAAGTCTAGCCTGAACCAATATCCAATAAACAAATTTGTTGTTTTTATTGCTATAAAATAAACGAATATAATTTTTGTTTTGTTCCATTTCCTTTTTGTTACAACTAAATACTACAATGGCCGCTGTATCGTACATGGGACAATTAGCATCATGGCATAGCTCGAATTTATGAAAGACTGTCGTGAGAAAAAGTTGGTTTTGACAGTACAAGTCGTCCACATATAGAAACAGCATAACGACGAAATTGGTATTATTAATGATAAAATTTTAAATATTAAAGACTTTTAAGGCTTTTTGCTCCCTCAAAGGCCGGAAAAAGGAATAATTGCTTAAAGCGAGGCACGTTGACTTTAGCGAACAACAAATCATGCAACTTTTTTTTAGTAATATTACTCCTTTTCTTCATTTTCATTATTTCAGGCTTCTTTTTTTTACCAAATTTGCTACTCAAATTTTCTTAGTTACCAACCTTCGGAAGTCGAATCTATGCAAATGATTTATATTCGTTTTTGTGGTTACATTTTCATTCAGAAAACTCTCTCTAGGAAGTAGTTAGTGGCTGGGCATATTCCATAACAAGAAGTTGATTGAACTTGACAATCAAAGTTCTTGGAAGAGGATACATATCTTTGGCGGTGCAGGAAATTTCGAAATCTTTATCAAGAGTTAATTGGTAGAACGGAGATCAGCAAATCTCTGTACTTCAATCACGATCCATGAATGACTTTGGTTAATCGTATCGAGGTACCGATTTTAGCTGAAATGGTATAATTGGTTATTAAAAGTGGCAGGAAACTTCCAATTATAGCGCAGTGCATAGCAACCGGTATCTATATAATGAGTGATATTCTTTACGAGTTTTGGGCTACCCGATTTGGCTTTTTCTACTGCCTACAGAATTACTTACAGGAAGGAGAAGACAGCCTGAACTCCAATATATTTACGAAAAGCTATCACCTGAATATGCGTTCTTAGTCATATGGGATGGTGAGTTCATTCCACGGAATTGATCTGCCGTGAGGCTAGACCTGAAGGACAAGAGTTCACATAAGTCAACTTCACGCCTATTTTTTATTAATAACCGATACTACTAAGCTATTTATAGAAATGAAATACAAATAGCTAATAGAAAGTGATTTTATATTTGGTCATAGTTTTTTTTTTTTTTGCTTTCTTTAGACTAAATTTTATTTTTTCATTTTGTAGATTTACTTTGTTTTTGTGATAGTAAGAGGTTTAATTGAAAATTCGCCCAAACACTTCGTAACCCAGATTTGTATTCATATTCGTAAGATATTGCAAAACAAATAACCATACTGGTTACCCGAGTTCTTGTAATAAAATTTCGAATGTTTGTAGCTTTTATATTATTAACCTAAAAGTTAAAAGTCTTGGAAAATTAACGAACTGTTTAGCCTGTTTTCTAATATTCTCATATGGCTTAGATCTGGGATTTGCATATTTTTAAGAAGTGTTTTGCATGTAAATACGAATATCCTAAAAATAACAAATAGCGTTCTTATTTTATAACTGACCTTCTTTTCAAACAAATGCCAGGCTTGCGATGCTTTTAAGTAGAACAAAAACTGATTAAAGCGAAAGAAACTTAAGCACCAAATATAACGCACACTTGCAAATTCCTTGAAATCCTATTTACCCTTAAAAACAAAAATATGTTTTAGTAAAAAATATTATTTATTCATAATATGTATTATGAAGTGGAGCTCTTAACGAAAAGAACAAAAACACATATACTTGCAGCACTTTCAACACATGCTAAAACAAACACACAAACTTTGACAAAATGTAATGCCAGAGGAGACAACAGCAACAACACCACCATGAGTAGCAAGCAACATCAACCGAAACAATATTTCTTTCAAAACAACAGCATATTTTTGTGCAAAAACAATATCTCTATACATATACATATGTATGTAAATTAAGAAAAAAAAAAAAAAAAAGAAAACACACAAAGCAAAGTGGCAAGAGATGTATAGAAAATCCTTTTTTAACATTCGCACAAGTAGATGCTGAAACAAAAAACAAAACAGGCACACACAAGCAAACTTGTACACATAAGCTTCTAACGCTCATTCATTCAAATAAAACATTGTTTGTAGATAAACAAATGTTACAAGACGAACAACTACAAAAGTAGTAGACCGAAAAAATATTGAAAATTCCATCAACAACATCATTATGAGCACACGAATAGTAGCACTTACAACAAAATTTTTCAAAAATGTATTGTTGTTGTAAAAGCACCACCAATAAACTATAGCTACTAAAAGCATAACACCATCATCTACATTCATTTATTGTATTTTGCATTAAGGGCTCAGAAGCAACAGCACAACAAAAAAATATGTTATGAGAAGCATGTTGTGAAAAGGATTTTTAGCCTTTTCTGAGTGCATGTGTGTTTGTGTGAAGTTTGTTATTAAGAAGCAACATGAGTTGCAAGCAAGAAACGCTGCATGAAATTGAATACAATATTTTGGTTTCCATCACCGCTTTTTTCAATAAAAAGTTTGTGCTTAATATGTAGACCGTAATCAGCATTTGGATGTTTTTATCTGTTTGCATTCAAATCTATGGAACTGGTAAAAATAACGAGAATTATCAATATTGCAATAGTGACTATGTTCACATACTCGTATGTACATACTAAAAGGCTGCACAGAATGTTCTAAACAACACTGCTCACTACTGTGCAACAATTTCAAGCACTGTAATTCAAAACAATTCTTAAGACAAAACAAACAAGCTATAGAACATTTAGAAACGGTACAAACACTTCATGACAGTGCTTGACTGTACTTGAATTCTGTTTCACAGCAAAATCCAAAAAACAAAACATCACAATAAAGCAAATAAACGATGAATCACAGCAAACACATTGGCATTTGAGCGTACTGCGTCTTAAATATTTGTGCTTAATACAAAGACAAAAACCATAAACAACAACAATAAATTTTATAAAAAAAATTGAATGCTTGAATTTCTACTTAAACTTTGTTCTATTTCATTTGATTCTACTTGTGTTTGGTTCAGTTTGGTCTAAATGCTTATAAGACAGTATTCGTTTATGTGTTTAGAACATTTCGGCACTACTACTAGTATATATTCGTATTTGTATATTCGTGGTAATGCTTAAACAGCAATAAAAGCTGCTTTCAGCTCTAAAAGGAAATGTTTGTGAAAATGAGCGTTTCAAGAAATCAAAGACGTACTTAGATCGAATTCATACTCGGCCAACAAAAAATTGTATTGTTATATGTTCAGACTATTTGACACATTTAAAAAAAGTGTTTTTTCAAGTAATCTATTCTCTCAAAATACTGGATAATTTGTTGCCACAAAAGATAATTGTTGGGCTTGGCGCGGGTGCAGGTTACATTAAAACAACTTTTCTTTAAAATACTAAATATATAAATTTGTTTTTAAGCTGCTTAAAGCCCAACGATGCTAAAAAAACACTAATATTTTACAAACATTATTTTCTTTCTTTTACGAAATATGCACTTGTTCCTAAAAAGCCACTTTTTCTGAAGGGTACTTTTTTTAAAGTACTTTTTAATACTATCCTTTGTGAAATCTATTCGAATAGGTACTTTTTTCTCTAGTATGTATGGTTTGCAAAACGAATGCACCAGTGAAAAATCAGCTCAGCACTGTGTTGCCTGAGTGTGATATGTTACTCTCAACAGACCTACAAATTACTGGTCCATTTCAGAGCCAACTCGGGGATCGAACTGGACCACGAAAACATCACATTCAAATATTTTTGCCAAGTCGTGCATCACCGGTTTGCCTACATACAAAGCTCTTATATAAGAAAGAGCCGTATTCCGCTCAACACTCTAATCTTCCTGTTCATTGTATTCGTCCCCATGTGACAATGACTGTCAGAACCACCACAGTAGAATGCAACCTCCGTCGGGGCAAATCCTTAAGGATAATAGTCCTCCTGTTATAATATCTGGGCCATATCAGCTTTGAAGTTCGACAGGTAACCTTGCTAGACCATCTGTCCTGTGCAGTCCCTAAAAGTTTACACTGTACCTGGTTCTTACAGTTCTTGAGCGGGTATCTCAACAATCCCATATAGAGCTCCAGATTCGTTCATCTCGCCATCTCACTTAGAGATATCAGGAACCAACGTCGCACACTGCTGTGATCCCATATAGCGACTGGATTGTTCCCAAGTACACTACTATAAAATACTTTAATTGTGAAAAATTAAATATTCTGAAAAATCTAACGCCTGCAATGCGAGGCAAAAACGAAATTTTCAATGTTGGCTACATATCTGCATAGAAAGTCGTAAAAATCCGTAGATTTTTTATATCCCGTTCTAGTAAATTATGAAGTAATTTTTATTGTGATGGACGCATGAACTCTAGGTCCTATCATATTTTGTTTCCCGTAAAAACCACTACAACTTTCAAAACAGTAGTCCGATCTAATATGTGTTCTACATATGTATGTGGTAGCCATACAAAATTAAGTATTTTTAATTGAAAATGTGTAAAATTTATTTAACTTTTTATTGAAAGAAAAAGAAAATATATATATTTTTTTTATTTATTTATTTTTTTAAGAAAACAAATTTTAATGATGAATAATTTTATTTCCTTTTGTAAGCTTAGTTAAACAAAATTCAACAAGTTCACTTCAATATACACATGCGAGTTGAAGTCGCCAATTTTAACCGATATGCGTTTACCAGAACACATATTTGGTGATTTTAAATCGCAAAATCTTACTTTTTGTGTTATAAGTTTGTCAGGACAACTATTTAGCGTTTTCAAATCGAAAACGATAAATTCAAGCGATTTGCGTTTCTCTGAACAAGATTGTATATCTACTTTATATATTTTTTTTAAATTTGAACCAAAACTACGAAAATAAAAACTTTTTTCCAAGTATTAAAATTAAAAAAAAAAAATGTTTCTTGTAGTTATTAGAACAGTTCGAAAACAGAAAAAACCCATATTATTCCTTTAATATTTCATCAACATTTATAATGTTTTATGGCTTAAATGAATAATTGGCATTTTTCAACCAATAAAGTACATAGGATTATCTTTAACCCAAACATTTTTTCAGTTAGTTTTATAGGAGGAGTCGTAGATCAACACGTGCCTTTTTGATTGTTTGAAAGTTTTGGAAAATCAAAGATTATTTTTCAACCGATTATTTTATAGCATGACACTTGTATATCAAACAAATTCATTCCTTATTTTAAAATGCATCGAACGTCAATAAGTCGCCCCAATAAATGTTAACGTTGTGCGATATTAAATGGCTTTTAATTTGCAAATAGCACGTTTTGTTAGAATAAAAATATTAAAAAAAAACGCTTTAAAATATAATAAAAAAAAAAAACAATGTTTTGATGAGCATTTTCTCTTATTCAAATTGAACCATATAATTTTGAGCTCAATTAAATTTTTCAATAAAAAAAAAACAATTGGACGCAAAATTAACTAATATTTTATTTCTATTTAATATTTTATTTCTATTTAATTTAAATTTCAATTTTGTTAGTCTTAAAAAATGAAATTTTTAAACTTTTATTCCAATATCTTCTTTAATGCATTCGATATCTCTACTGTATTACTATTACCATTAATTAGGTGCGTGTGTGTGTTTTTTTGCATCGTGATCACGCACGTTCGCACAAGAGCTAAAATCATGCGTGAATCAAAGCAGACGTGAAATCAATCAAACGTGAAAAATAGATAACTTGCCTTTTTTCGTTGTTATAATTTTTCAGTATTTTACATATCGTGAAAATGCTCAAATTTTTCATATTACATTTCTTAGAATTTAGATCTTTTCGAAATAACTTTTGACAAAGAATTTGTTTTTGATGACATGCAGACTAACATTGTTTAGAAATATTATGTAGAAAGGAAATTTGAAAAAAGATGTATTTTCAAAAGATCCTTTAAATACGAGCTTAAAGGCAAATTAATTAAAAACTCGTCTTTTGGAAAGCTAGTTTTTGATATTTCTGTTCTAGTTTTACTTAAAAGTTTCTTAATAAGAAAAGCTCTTTTTTAAAAATATTTATTTGCTAAAAGCAATTTTCTTATTGAATTCAAGTATTTCTCGAAACTACTTTTTCCAAATATACATTTATTACATTTTCAATTATATCCTGTAAAAGATTTATGCTCTCAATCCATGTGCTCCAACACGTTTACTCTCTTCTGTTAAATATAGTTAACAGTCTTGTTTTCTGCTTGAGGCTGTTTAAGTAAACGTGTGTTCGTGCAACAAAACGATGACGAAAGCAATTGCATAATGTTACTGATGACGATCTGTTAACTGAAACACATTTTTTTGCTTTTGTTTATTTGCCTGTTCCTTTCGTTTTTGACTTCGTCAATTTGTCTGTTAGGGACATTTTACATTTTTAGGGTATAAGTACAAGCGTTGGGTTTGAAATCAAACAGAGTCATGCCGAAACCAGCAACCAGTCAACATACCGCGGAAAACAATAAACAAATAAGAGCTTTAAAAAGAAAAAAATACGACAAAATAAATAAAAAAGAAATATTAGGAAACTAAAAATATGTACGTAAATATTTTCATATTGAAATAGAAACAAATAAAATAAAAGTAATAAAATAACTATAATATCTTTTGGCTAAAAAAGTTTGCAAAAAAAAACTTTAATGCGGGTGTGTTTGTGCCGAAAAATATAACACACGCTTAAACTCACGTTTATCTACTGGTGCAAGTGCGAATGTGAGAGTAGAAAGGCTGAAATCAGTGTATGTATGTGATTGTTGCCCTATAATATTAAATTTTTAATGTAACAGACAATGTCGACGTCGTCATCATCATTATTATCAAAATCATAATTGTCGGCAGTCAGGAGGCAACAGCTGTTATAACGTTAAAGTGTTTGTCGGTTTGTCTTTGAGATTGTTGTTGGTGTTGCTGTTACTTTGTGCTTGTTTGGTGTTACGGTGCGTATGAATGAAATTAATTTGTTATAAAATACGACTATTGTAGTAGAAAGTAAAAAGTTGCTTTTATTACTTGAAACTGTCTGTATGCTTGTCTGTGAATATTTTCATTTAATACATTTATATATACATGGAAATGTGTATGTTTCTGGAAATTGCTAAAATTTTATGATTTTTTTTATGTACAACTGTAAAGTTAGTTGTAGCTTGGAAGGGAGTTCCCTGCAAACGGTTTATATAATTTTAATAGGTTAGTGAAGCTTGGGAGCATTTAAAAAAGATTTTAAAATAAAAATACGGGCATTTCACTAATTTTTAGGGAAATTTTTGCAGTTTACAATGTATTACATATTATTACGCAGGAACACTCATGAAGAACTCAAACAGACTTAAAAGTTCTTAAAAATAACAAAATTTGAGGAAAAGCGTATTTGATGTTGGTATGTACTTTAAACTGCCTATGAAATGTAAATTTTTGCTTACAATATGTAAATTTTAGTGGATATTATGCTCAGTATTTTTAGGAAAATTTAAAAACGCAAAACAATTATGTTCGTTTAATGCCTTTTAAGTGTACATTAGAGACAAGTTAAAACTTGATAAGGAATAAAAATGAGATATTTGCCTTCTCTTTTTGGTGCTCTAAAGCTCCAGCTTTCGTGCCAATATTTAAAAGCGTTGTTTATATATTCTTTTTGTAATTATTTTAAATAAAGTTCTTGAGCAGAGTGCACAAAATTGTTTTTCCCGAAATTAAAAAGTATTTATTGTAAAAGACAACATTTTGGCGTGTGAAAAATGCCTAAAACTGCCTCTTGAAAAATATTTATATACACAGCAATTATTTTATTACTGCATTTTAACATTAATTTCCGACCAAATTGAAAACTTTTAATAAATTTTTTTACATGCAACAATAGAATATATGTCGCTTTTTGTATCAGACAAAAGTTAAAAATATGACTTTTATAGTTTTTACTATTGTATAAAAATTAGTTTTTTACGATGCAGTAGAAGATGATGCTTTTAAAGTTTCTTTTTCACTTGTTTTTGAAGTACATAGGTGTATAACATTGTATTCGCCGTTTTTTTCCCCCGAAATTTGAGGCTTTATTGTAAAAAACTGGTTATAAATATATGAATAAAAGTATTGCCCATCGCTGTCCTTACTTTCTTCCATCTATCAGGTAGCGTACGAGCCCCGCGTTGAAAACCCCGTTCATCTTTCCAATTTTTTCCTTTTTTGTTTTATTTTCTTGTGTCATTGATTGAAACAAGTGATGATCCGAGGGAGCAACATTTGAAAAAAAAAACAGCGAGTGGAGTATGACTTCCCATTTCAACGTTTCTAAGTATGGCTGGACCACTTTTGCAACATGAGGTGGAGCATTGTCATAGTTCATCATTTTATCAAGACGAGAAACATGACTATTGCGGTCGTTTGTCTTTCAATGCTCGTCTAAAATTGCATTCGATAACGATGGCCTGTGTTTGTATCAGTTGGTTTTAACAACTCATAATACATTACGCCGAGCTGGTCACATCAAATACTGAATGTGACCTTAGAACCATGAATATTCGCTGGTCTTCGACGTCCAAATCCCCGTTTTTTTAAATGTTGAAACCATTCTCGGCACGTTCTTTCACTGATAGCTGCCTCATCATAGATGCAGATTTCTACACATTAAAGCAGAAAGCTAAAACCTCCCACAAATTACGAGAATTTGGCTCGTGACATGTTTAGTCGAGAATAAATCTATGATGTAGACATAAATCGACTAACACAAGGTGTCCGCTGGGAAGGTATACTACTTTGTTCTGCCGCCGTTTTGGTAAACATTAGCCGTGACAGTTCATATTTGGCCGTCGTGAAGTAGACACGTGGAAAAATATTCGATAAACCAACGTGGTTTAATCGTAAAAACGTAACGGTAACTATAATTGAGGGACGATATCGTCATATGATTGACAACTTTTTAACGCCACAACCCATGCGTTGGGCGTTAAAAAGACGGTACCACATCACATACAGCCAAGCTTACAATGGAGTAGTATACCAGCACGTTGGAAAACTTAAATTGTAATACCTCGGATTTATTTATCAGTTCTTGAACGTTTGTTTCACACCGGAGTATTTCGTATTTGGAATAATTTACCAAATCATCTTAAAGTTTTTTTTTTGTATTCTAATTAGCTCCTAAGCACAAATTATTACAATATCTTTCATCTTCTTAGAATACTTAATTTTCTTTATTAGCCATTGTAAGAGCAAAAGAATACGCGTATCGTAGTACAGTTCTTTTTGCACATTATACTGATTTGGCTGGGCAGTATTCATACAGATTTTATAGTACATTCCAAAGTGTTTTGTTTATATAAGATTATTTTTCGTATTTTGTTCTAAATAGTATATTATATTTTAAGTACACGCATCACTGGTCATGGTTCCTTTTTGTGTATGAGGTAGATAAATAAATTAGATTTTTGGTTTGTACATTTGTACTTCGGGTTTTAGTTCAAGTTTTTCCTTTCTTCAGTTTTTCTTAAGAAGGATTTTTTTTACAATACAAATTTGCTATGATCAACAATTTTTGATTAAAGAAGACAAGAAAACCAGCTAGTTGTCCCTCACAGATCACATCACACATCATTAGATTAGATGCTAAATTTTCGTGAAATACGTTTCGAATTGGTTGATTATCCACCTTATAGTCCAGATTTAGCTACCAGTGAATTTTTTCAGTTTCCAAACTTGAAAAAATGGTTCGCAGGAAAAAGATTCATCTCAAACGAAGAAGTGATTATCGAAAGGGGTTCCCAAAATCGTATTATTAAAATAGTATCAAAAGTTTGGAATATCGTCTTACTAAGTGCATTGAGCTAAAAGAAGACTGTGTTGAGATATAAATGGTTTTTGAAAAAAAAAAAAAAAATGTTTTCCTCCTTAGGTAGCCTCAATACCAATCCGCCTTCGTAGTACATGGGAATTTGGAAAAGCACACGAAGAAGAGAATATATTCCTTTTTCGTCATTGCCACAATTTTCCAACAGCAATAACTCTAAATCATTTAAATAAATATCGTTTTATATGGATCTACTGAAGATTCTATTACAAATTATAAAGTTTTTTTTTGTGCATTTAAAACTTTATATTAAAATTATTGATATCTACTTTTTAAAAACGACACTGACAACGTTCTTCTTAGCTAATACTTAAGCAGTTAATAAATATATTTTGTTTTAATGGTAAATATGCTTTTTGAAATAACTTTTAAGTTGACCTTAGCAAACAAAGTTAGTTGATCGCTTACATTATTTTCATACTTAACATTCATTCAGCTTCAACTGGCGCTTCAGGACATTTAACACTCCATTGGTTGGCTTGTTTTCGGCATGTTTGGTTTTTGTTGTTGCTAGCGTTTAATCAACCTTTAGTGTTATTCCAAGAAACTAAATTTTATGACCATTTATTTTCTTTTTTTTGGTCATAAAAGAACGCACGTAAAAAAAAAATTTTCCCATATGTTCCATTAGGGATTCTTTTTGTTATTGATGACCCTTTTTTGTTTCTCTCCATATGCTAAAAGTTTTTCATGAGCAGGCGAAAGGCTGTTAATACTCCGTCTTTATAAATAAGGGGAGCTTTTAATGGAAATAAAACCAATAATAATTTGATGGACGCTTCAAATTGAGTTTAATTTTTAGTTGTCCTCTGTTTTATGATGCATAAGGCAGATAGCTTAGTTAATACGTTTTCTTTAAATGTATTCCTGTTTTTTAATTACTTAAAACTCTTTTAAAGGATACAAGTTTTATAAATTTTAGCTTTTTTTGTTTAACTACACAAATCCACAATTTATAAATTATTAGGTGTACAACTTTGCTTCCACCGTTTTGCAACAGATAACTGTAGTGGTAAGTGGTAGCTGAAATAAATAGATCGTAAATGTCGTACAGAAGGCTTAGGTGTTTACAAATACCTAAGCTTACAGTATGACATGATTGTAACGCCATCAAAATATTACTCAATCTCTATTAAACATCTCTGCTTACGAGAAAAACTCTCTTCATTTGCGGGAGGTTTTAATTTTCTGCTTTAATATGAAATAATCTGGGGGCTGAGACTCGCCGAGGGCTCTCAAATACCTATACCCGCTATTAGTGAAAGAACATGCCAAGAGTGGGCTCAATGCTTCAAGAACAGTGATTTTGGTGTCGTAGACCAGTAGAGTGGTAGAAGAGAGACAGTTTTCCAAGACGCAGAATTGGAGACACTGCCTGATCAAGACTCGTGTCAAATGCAACAGGAACTGGCAGGATCATTTGGAGTGACACAATAAGCCATTTTAAATGCCTTAAAGTCATGGGAATAATTCAGAAACAGAGAAATTGGGTACCGTACCAGACTTTGAAAGGCCTTTTTTTGCTTGTGAATTGCTGCTTGCAAGGTAGAAGGGAGTTCTGCATCGCATAGTGACGATAATCCCAATCGCGGAAAATCATGGGAATCCCAGCCATGCTTCCACGTCGGTGGCCAAACCAAATATTCACGGTTCCTAGGTAATCCTCAGTGCTTGGTGGGACCAGGTCGGCGTAGTGTATTATGAGTTGTTAAACGCGAGTGAAACAATAACAAACGAATGCAATGAGAAACATGATAAATTGATTTTACAGCGTAACAATGCCCGACTCCATGTTGCGAAATTGGTTAAGACATACTTGGAAACGTTGAAATAGGAAGTTCTACCCTACCTACTATATTTCCCTGACGTTGCTTCCTTGGACAATCACTTATTTCGATCAATAGCATACGACCTGGCTGACCAGCACTTCCCGTCTTGTGAAGAAGTAAAAAATTAGATCGATTCGTGAATTGCTTCCAAAGATGAGTAATTTTTTCAAAGCGGGATTCGTACGCTTCCCGGAAGATAGGAGAAAATTATTTCCAATATAGACTCGAATTTCGAAAAAATGACGAAAGCAAAGTTGTAAACCTGTTAAATATTGTGCCATAAAAAATTTAATTTTAATGATTTGAAACTAATAAGGGATAAAGAAGTTACTACCTTATGTGCTTCTCACATTTAATGATTTTTTTTCCAGTGAAATGGATATGCCATGGCTTACTATAAGCATATTACTAAGGGATTTTTAGAGAATTTTGATAATTGAATGTTGGCTAAAAAACACTTTAGGCATTTCGTAAGCATTGTTTGATTACTGATAAAACTATTAAAAGAAAAACAACGAAGACGCTACACTTGATAAAAATGCATATCTGCCTAAACCGTTAAAAAGGGTTTGATTTGCTGTAAAACACGAAAATTGATAGCGATAAAATTACCAAATTACTTTTAAATTCAGACGTGTGCACCGCCACAGGCAATACAGGTGTCATGAGAAGCACACAGCAGTCATAAACGTCATCCTAAATTAACATCCCACTAAGCAACTAATGAAGCAAATGCCAATAAAAAGAATCATTAGAATTTGCAAATTGACTTGGATCCATATACCATCGACTGGTCACTAAAAAAAATCTATTTCAATTGAGATTTGCTAAGCATTGTTCTACATAGGTGTCAAGATTTCTCTAATTTTGTTAGGTTTTAAAACAGATTTGCCAATAAAATTCATTTAGACACTAGGGTGTTCGAACGCTTATTATTCGACCAGTTTTTACCAGTTTTATTGGTGTTATTATAAAAGGTGTTTCGAATATCGAACAATGGGATTTTTAAACTTACATGTTATACTTTTACGTTTTTATTTTAATTACAGATATGCTCGTAATTAAAGTATTTTTTTTTATTAAACTATACAGTTGCAAATAAATTTGCAAATTATAGGATGCACAGCATGAACGAAGTAACGCAGACCTTATGCCCACGATTATATTAACAGACATCTACAGCGGCGCTGTGACTGACTTTACGACTTATGCTTTCACATAAGAAGTTTCCGCGAGGTTAATAAAGGAACACGTCAAAAAAAAAAAAAATGTAAATTAATACAGTTAGCTGAGATAAACAGTTAACCAATGAAATAACTTAAGAAACAATTACGAATACGCGAGAGCAGTTCTTCAACCCAGGGGGCTAATTCTATCATTCGTGATCGAAATTACTATCGAGTAGAAAATAATTTCGGTATCGTGTAAATTTCTAATGATGTGACTCGTCACGTAACGAGTCGAGATATCACTTCAGTGTTGCAAAATACTAATGTGTTTTATAACACCGCCGAAAATAGTATGTATTCGCATACTTTGTATACATGTTGTACATTAAAAATAAATAAACACACATACGTTCACAATAACAATTCATTTAAATCAGTCATGTATGCGTGTTTGTACATTAAAAAAAAAGTGAATAGAAATAAAAATTCAATAAATATGTATGTATGTAAAAAACAACCATTCAACTATGTATATGTATTTCTAAAAAAAACAAAAATAATATCTTGAATATAATAACATTTGACTTCAAATATAAGTTTTTGCGTTCTTAGCAATACTCATCTTTATATACATATACCTGTATATATAAGTCATATACATCATTTGAATTGAAAAAAGCCTTAAGAACCAAAAATTCTCAATTTAATTTAACTACTATTGCTAATCAAAACACATTTTTAATTTACATTTCTTTTGTATTTTTCTATTTGGCTGGTTTTCGATAGTACTTTTGCTTACAAGTAAAAAGTTGCACGGTTGCATTCGAATGGTTACTCGCTATCGAATGCCATCATCAGAAATTTCGAAACCTTTTACTCGATATCGAATGATATAATCCCAAAAGTGTAAAAACTCGCACATTCGAGTAAAAATCGCTCGCAAGCGAATGACAGAATTAGCCCCCAGAGCTGCTTTACGACTGCGTAATTAAAGTAATTTTATTATTATTATTTTTTTTTATCTTGGACCAGTACTCAGGGGATAGCCCCTACATATGCAGTGCATTGTACTGGAACTGGGAAAATGTTTGTGAACTTAACACACGGAACGACCAAAACAAAGGTTATCACAGCATTTAAAGTGTTGAAAATAAATTAGTTAAAACTGATCAGTGAATATGGGCGTTCTGTCATCGATGTGTAGCTCTCTGCTGTTTCTTTTAATATTAAAATCTGCTGCCACTGCTCCTGTTTTTACGACTTTATTATTAAGTTTCTTATAGTTTAAACCCCAACAGTGCTATGATATATTCCTTTTTCTTGCTGTTTCGGAAACCGTTGTTAATAAAATACAGCTGGTGTTGTCGAATTATTTTGCAGTAGTGGCGGTTGATTTTATCTGTAGTCCTCTTCATTCAATTGGCAAATTACACCATTGCATGGAACAGATCTGCTGTCATCAATTAGCGCTGCAATGTTTTTGAAAGTTGTGTGGTGTTTGATGGTATAGACGGTGGTGGTGGTGTTGAATTTGCACCCGAACTAAATTTTATGAGTGAAACCTAGAAATGAATTTGCTTCATAAAGAAGATAACACACGAAATGCTTTTTAACAGTGTAGATGTCATTTTTCCCAATGTAAAATGCCTACATGTCGTCTGTTACCTCAAAAACATTGCTTCTGGAAAAAACATGAGCAAAGTCGTTTAACAAAATTTCAAATACAGTGTGTTCTATTTTGTTATGTTTAAATATGTAACATTAGAACTCAATGCCTTGCGAACATTTCAGCGGCAGTTGAGTTTGGGCGGTATAAGTAGTCGGCTTGAGGGCCGACTTAAACGATAAACGGAAAATTTTCTCCATTGTGTTAAATGGAATACAAGAGCTTTAAATTTTTGCAAACCTATATCCGAAGGGGATCACGGGTGAGTTTTTTAGTCTACAAAAATATCTAACTCATCATTATCAAAGTCAGCTGCATGTGAAAAGAAACACAGGCTTTAATTTCTTTTAAGCTAGGGCAAGCGTGTTTGAAAAAAGAGTGCTAGGACAAAAGGTGTTAGGACGTTGTCTTCTACCAATTTCGATAGAATTAAAAGCAGTAACAGCGTAAAGCGCAATTTATCTGTCACAAATTCTCATACATATACAAAATATACTAGATCAACCCAATTAGCGTGGTGTAAATACTTTAAAACTGGAAAATATAATTTTTACAACGTTAGATAGAAGAAACCTACTCTATAGTCGGTAAAGTTGTTTGCAAAACAACGGTTACTCATTTTTGTTGTAATTGGTAATCGCACTTTCAGGTCGCTTTGGCAACTTATTTCCATTTACTACTCCTACTTAGTGATTTACTACTACTAGTGATTTTTTCTAAGCAGGGCTAGTGAAGAAGATGTTACCATGTCCAATTTAGTTGAAGACCTTAAAACTGATGACAGTGAGCACAGTTCAGAAAATGAACTTCTGTTGATCATAGAAAAAATATGTCGGAAAACTAAGATTTGAAAAACTCGAAATATTCTTTAATGGTTTGTATTCTATAAGCTCAATAAGAATACTAAGGGTAAGATTTTAATTTTTATACCGAATTCAATAAAAACAAAAGAAAAAAATTTAAAAGATGCATTGTGAAATTTACTTTTAAATACAAATTAAGAATACATATGTATTATATTCCTCACCTGAGTCCTACTAAGTACATTTTGCGCCTATATATTTAAAATTCTCTTTGTAGCAGTGGTCCCTACATCATACGTACGAGGGCTGAGCAAAAAATAACCGTTATTTTAAACTTTTTTCAAAAAGTGTTTATTTATTCATCAACTATCTTGTCCCCTGCAACACAACGGGACCAGACTGGACTCAAGTGGGCTGGCTTTACAATAGCTGGCAGTCTGTTAAACTTAAAACCTAAATCTTGTCCCCTTTAAAGTAATCCCCCTCAGATGTAATACACTTATGAAGGTGTTTCTTCTAATCCTCGAAACACTTCTGAATTTTTGGTATCTTTTATCTCCTCAATCGTTGCAAAACTCTTTCCTTTCATCGGTGTCTTCAGTTTTGGGAAGAGGAAAAAATCAGCGGGGGCTAAGTCCGGTGAATACGGTGGTTGAGGGGTGATAACGGTTCTGTTTTTGGCCAAAAACGCATGCACAAGTATTGATGTGTGAGCCGGAGCATTATCATGGTGCAATATCCATGATTGTTTTTTCACAATTATGCGGGTTTCTGACCAATTGCTTCGCGCAAACGGCACATAACTTCAAGCTAGTATTTCTTATTGACCGTATGACCTTGTGTCAAGAACTCATGATGCACCACGCCATTGCAGTCGAAGAAAATAGTGAGCAAAACCTTCACATTTCACCGAACTTGAACTGCTTTTTTCGGCCTTGGCTCTTCTGGATGCTTCTATTGGGATGATTATTTTTGTTCAATTGTTACTTTAACTATCAAAATTAAATGTTATTTTATTTACAAATTTGTTTCTATTTTATTAAAAAAAAAGGTTAACCGGGACAAGATTTTTTAAGCTGCCACTATTCGAGGTATTCGTAAACCAGTTTTAGAAAAAAATTGAATAATCGATCACCCTATTAAACACACAAACGAATGTGCATGTATTCTCTTTGGTACTGCTGAAGCAAATATAGTGAATACATTGAGGCTAAAATTTGGAATTGCGTACTTTGAAGTACTGATTCTTAAAACACTTTTGCGTTAATTTTTTCATTCTTTTCAATATGAGTTTGAACATAGCAAACCATTGCAACAATTAAGCTTGAAAAATAAATACACCAGTTTTGTTAACAGTTTGATCTGAAAGTGTTTTGTAATTAAATTTTGGGATGAGTTTTGCCGAAGATATCAACAACCCCAAGACAAATGTTGGAGTATTTGTCTCAGGTTTGTTGGCAATAAACTTTAAAGCGTTTATTCAAATTATGAGGTTTTTTTGTTGTTAAAAAGCTGAACATAGTATAATCGCTATAAACAACAAAAACCAACTTATAAAAATATATTGATTTGGTCAGCTTAGATTAGTCAATACAACAAGTAATTTAAGTAATATTGCCCTTTTTATACTTTCTTTTCAAGTATATAGTAATAGTATGAAAATTGTGGAGATATGGCTTCTTTGAATTGTTCTTGTAAAAAAATCTTGTCTCTTTATCTTTTATGTTGGTATCGATGTAATTACTTTTGTAGAAGCGTGACAATAACCGATATAACTAAAAATAGCTTATAGGAATTATGAAACAAAAACTGAAAAAGAATTAAAATTTCTCTGTATAAAACAAAAAAAGTTCAAATCTTCGTATATATGTGCTATAAGTTTTATAAATTTTTACAACGTACATATACAGAACATATTTGTCATAATCCTCTATGAAACTTACCTAGAAATAAAAAAAAGAGAAAACAATGATGAAATACATATTAAAACTTAAATTAAAATATTAAAGATCTAAACAATTAAGTTTTTTATTCGCTATTTTTAGCTTCTACCATTTATACCTATAAACATCTATGGGAAACATAGAAAACAAACTATTTATAATTTTTATATTAAAGATCTTTTAATGCACATTAATATGTAAGTTAATAGAACGCAACCTAGAAATTTATTGCTACCAGCGTTGCCTTCGAGAATTGTCAAAAAGTGGCACAAAAAGGGTATTTTGAAAAAAGGTGTCACAAAAAGGGTATTTTCAAGAAGAAAAGTTATTAAAAAACAATAAAAGCTAAGCAAAAATTCTTTAGAACTTAATGTATTTGAATGAAAATATAATCACCCCTATTCTGCGTTTCGATTAAGTCTCCGCATTCAGTTCCGTTCCGATCGAAAATTGGTATTCTGATAAAAAACGGAATCGAAAGAAAAAGAAGAAGACAACAATGTTTATAAAATGAATAGCATTACTGTGGAATGTGGAAATGAAATTGTAAAATAAGCAAGTTTGTTATCGTTTTCATAAACAAATGTCAAATTTAATACAAAAAGTTGTTTGTATACATAATTAAAAATAAATTCTTAATAAAGTTTAATACGAAAAAAGAAATATATACAAAACAAACTAAAATTAATTGTTCATAAATATATTACAGTGCAAAGAATCTTGTGAAGATAAAGGTACGTAATAAAAAATTAATAGTGTTGTGATTAAATATGGAAAGACCAAAATAAAACTAATAAAAATTGTAGGGGATTAATTCACTGTTGCAATTATTATTATTATTATTTTTTTTTAATATCAATAATTTAATTTTTTAATTTCTATAACAGCTGCATTATTGTTGGTCAGACAGGAGAACAATATGAGATATAATGAGGCTGGCATTTTTTGTTGGAGGGCTAAGTGCATTGATGATTCCTGCAACTTCTTCCCGGAACGCTGCTACTTCTTCCTTGGGCCGCTGGTAATACCCACATGCAATGTCTCGATTAGATGACATTAAATTTGCCAATTCTTCATACTGCTCTGGTGTTGTTGTTTTTGACCCAAAATACATAAAAAAACACATCAGATTCGGGTACAAAAATTAATAATTTAAAAAAAAAAAAAAAAAATAATAATAAATAAATAAATTTAATTAGATAAAATAATTTTAAATGTTTTTTAATCGTTACTGAACATTTTATATCATTTTCTATTTACATTTTTTTTAAATTTTTTAACTAAAAAACAGATAACGAAAACTTCTCCGTCAATAAAAAAACAACTGAAAAAACGGAGTTCCGATCGTAATGCAGAATACATACAATCGAAAGAAACTGAGCGGAATCGAAACGCAGAATACTCAAGTTGCCAGACGGAGAAAATTTCGATCCGAATCGAAACGCAGAATAGCCCCCAATATAATAATTACATTTAGAAAAATTCTTCAAATATAATTATTAATTTTACTCAGGTCCAGTTTCAGATTTCGTATTTAAATACAAACTTACGAGTAGTTAATTTTCATTTAAAGTTAAGCTATATTTAAAGGCAAGTTAAATTTTTTCAGTCTTAAGCAATTCCTCATACATATGTATATAAATGCGACGAAAGTGTAACAGCTTCACTTAAATTCCAAATATTATGGAAAGTGTTCCATAGAGCAGCTTGTTTATTATTGAAATAGAAAAACAGTACAGAAAAACTTGATAATTGTGTTTCATGTGATGTTATTTTTAATAAATATCATTTTGTGGTCTACAGGCAATAGCTCATATAATAAATGAAATAAACTTAAATACAACTTAAATGAAGGAGATTTATGTTTGATTCAGATTTGTAGTGAAAAATAAATTTTCATATTTAAATGGAACTCAAAGCTAAATGATATACGAACTCAAAAACTTTTTTGAAATACAGTTGTTGTACTTCATCAGATTTATTAATAAAACAAATCACATTTATATTTGCAATCTTGGTATAAATTATTCGACTATTTTGTTTTCAGCTACATACATATTTTTTAGAAATAAAGATTTCATTATCAAATATATAGTAGTATACTTATACCTACATAAGAGCAGTTTAGCATAAAACCTTGCTCAAATATGAATGAGAAATTAATATTTATGCATACAGCTGTTCGATCCTTCTCAACAAAAAGTTCCATGTTTGCAAAAAGGGTCAAAAAGGCTATTAAAAAAATGCCATAAAAAGTCTCATAGACACAAATAAGGGTCAAATTGACACTTTAGTATCATAAAAGACAATGCTGGTTGAAACACACATTTATTTAAATTAGTGGAAATTACTGGCCGACGCAATCGAGCGCACTCTTTTTTTACCGCTCTTAAATAATGCATGTTGAAAGCAATACAACACTGAAAACCCACAAATCTGTTATTTGGACACACTGTTTTGGTTTTACTTCTTTTTAAGTCAAACATATACAGATCATTTATTTGTTAGTGTTAGCAAGAAAGTAATAGCCATATGGCTTCTAAAATATTGAATCGATCAAAATGAAATTAAGGTCGTTCACTTCTGTGCAGAAAGAACTTTAAAACGATATTTACTTTTTTCAAATCGGCGCAGTGGTACGACTACAAAAGGGATTTAAACAACGTGTTTGCCTATTAATTACACTGCTTTACAAATTTTAAATTTGAAAAAATACTAAGAACGCCACATACCTAGATAAGTTAATTCGGACCTCCTGAATATGAAAAACGCTGTAATTTTTTTTCTAAGTACCGTTTTTTAGATAGATTAGGTCTCACTCAAACCCTTGTGGAGCTTAATCTGAAACTCTGATCGAGATAAACAGCATATCGTTGGAAAGGAATGCCTTTTCCGTCGATATAATGGGAATTTCTATCTGACAGTTATGGCACATCAAAATTAAATAAAACAAAATAAAATAAAAAAATTGTGTCCGATTCTGCTCACAGTTTTCCTACTAAAATAAAAAAAAAACAGTATTCACTTGTTTTGACTACACTGAAGACAAAGAAAACTTAAAAAATATAAATGTATTAAATTTAAATTTATAAAATTTGCTCACAAACGTACATGCCTGATATTGATCTACTTTAATATCAAAGTCACGCTGATCACAAATGGATGGCTGATGTCGAAAAATTTTTGCCTGTGACACGGAGGAAGAGATCTTTCAACAGTTTTTTTTTCTTTTCTCAGTGTGACGATATTAGGCTTGTATATAAAATTTATAGACTGTTTAAGAAATTGTTATTGAATATAGGCTTTATTCATAAAAAAATATTGTATGTTTATTAAACTGTTATTTAACAAATTTCTATTGAAAATTTGTCAAATAAGTGTATAATAAACATACAATAATTTTCATGAATACGGCTGTATGTTTATTATTATAAAAAATTAATTTAAACCATATTGAAATATTATTGCCGTTAAATGATCCTTTCGGCCGACTAGTAATACCGCCCAAGACCAACCGCTGCTGAATTTTTCGCTTGGCATAGATTTTTAATGTCAAATGTTTATACATAAGAAAATAGAACACGCTCTATTTAAAACTTTGTCAAATGACATTACTCATGTACAGAAGCAATGATTTTGAAGTAACAGACAACATGTATGAATTTTACGGTGGAAAAAATTACATCTACATTGCTAAAAACATATCGTGTGTTATCCACTTTAACATCTCTTGTAACTAAAAGTTGAGCATTTTAATAAATATTGAGCATTTGGTGTAACAAAGTCATAATTCCAAAACAGCCGTTTTAAATTAAAATAAAAATATATATAACTGGTTTTTGTGTTTTTTAGCTGTCTATGTGTTGGTGTTTCATAGGTGCTAACCTAGTCACAGTTATTTTTCATGCATCTTCTGTAATTTATGTAAACATTTCAAATACTCGTAATTACTAAGCCCACTACAATATAAAACGATAAAACTTGAAATTTTTTAAACAAAATATGAAGCAAATCTAAGTTGTCGACTACTCGTTAGCTTTGTCTTTTTGTTTTTCTCTCTAAACAATAGATTTGTAAATAAATTACACGAGGGCGGACTGATATTGAAGCTACGTAGCGCTAGATGGAAACACAAACACAAAATATATATGTTTTTTTTGAAATTGCGATCTATCAGATGTCAGCTGTTAAAATATCACACAAATTCATCAATTAGTTTATTTGTAGTAGTCGTTTTGAAATTGAAAATTTTTTTGAAATATTTTATTGACCCGAAAACTGCCAAAAATAAAATAATCAATTTTATCAATATAATCATCGAAAACATAATTCGTACATTATGTAAATCCTGGTTATTATATGATTATATAAAAGTAATAAAATCCTAGCACAAAGTCCTGATTTAAATCCAAAGTAGAAAACTTGTCGGAAGAAGGTCTTCATAAAACAGAACGCAGTTAATAACATTTATCACTGAACAGTGGGACAAAAAACCAAAAGAATATGATATACCAAATTAATTCAATCAATGCGTAGATGGTTATAAATAGTTATTGATGTTAAAGGAAGACACTCTAAGTACTAGCAGAAAAAATCCGTTTAAAAAACATTTTGTTAAACTTAACACAATTTTTAAAGCATTTATTTTACAGCATACAAACTGAACTATTTTTTAGGTTACGATTACTTTGTTATTAAATTAATTTTGGTTTTTTTTTGCGAAAACGTAAATAAAAACATTATGTTATATTTAATTGTTTTACTTAAAAATAAATTTTTTCCTGAAAGTTTTTAGTTTTCTTTAGCGTTGAAAAGATTTTGTAACAAACTCACGGAAAGTTTGCTTTACAAAGTCTTAAGTTTGGAGAAGGCAAGGGAAAACAAAGCCTGTGAGACAGCCACCCTCTTTTCTCTTGGCACCGCCAAACTCAAAACTTTCCAAAGTAAACTTTCTGTGTATGACAGCGGTGTTACTTTAAAAACAAACAATACTAATTTGTTTGAATATTTTTTCTAATAAAACTTCCAAAAATATTAAAATTTACATATACACTACATATATACAATATATTTACTTTTTTAACTTTTAGGAGTAAGGCTTTATATGGTTTACATTCTTGGAAATCGATGCTTTTGGCAGCTTTTTTATAAATATGTCAAAGTACTAACATTCATAAAAACAAATTAAATTATCCACATTAAACAAAGTACTTATAAAAATTTATAAACAACTTGTACTTATACGACGGGGACACAAAACTAATCTGTTTACTCAGGTATAAAATTTAAATATTTTAAAATGGAACTGTAAAAATAGTTTTTTTTTTTTAACTGAAGTATAATTTACTTAGCCATCACAGTAAAATTTGAGAAGTAAATACTAAAACATTATTAAAGAGTTTTAAACAACATCAGCAGTTTCTAAAACCCAAAAAAAATATTTTTATAAGTGCAATGTTCTTGAATGTATGATTTAGTTTGTGGAGACTGCTGGCGGATTTCACTAAAACTCTCTCTGGAGAAGAACTGTTTTTGTTTTATTAATATTTGTTTACAGTTAGTTAAGGGTATACCAAAATTAATGCAATATTTGATTTATGAGAAAACAGTTTTTAGTCTTTTGATTATACTCGTATATGGAATAACACATCGTGCAAATGGACTCAACTTCTTTTCAATGTACTTCATTACCTTGTATCTAGTGTGGAAGGTTGGACTAAATTTTGTTAGCCTGAGCAGTGCCGAAGGTATATACACTGGGCACTGATCAGTAGTGTTCTGTCCGTTGTGTTGTGAACACGTATTAAGTGTTATCCGCGTTCAGTGTTTTTTGTTTGTTTTTTTTTCCTTAATTTTTATTTTGTGTGTTGCTTTTTGTATTGCAAATTAAATAAAACCAAATAAAATAAACAGTTAAAAATCTTTTTAAAAATAAAACAACAAAATACACGGGTTAAAAAAAAAAAAAAAAAAAAAATAACATAAAACTCTTAAAAACATGCATCTCAACAACAACAATATAAATATAAATACGACTACCAACAACAAATGCAATAAACCATACAATTAACAAATACAAACAATTATACATACATGCTGATACCCAATAAACCAGATAGATCAACACACAGAAAAAAATAAAATAAAATACAATAAAAAAAAAATAAAAAAATAAAAAATATAAAAACACCCACAACAACAATAATAATAAAATCTAATAATTAATCTAAATAATATAAATAAATGGCCAGATCAGGGCTTTTATGGCCCTTATACAGGCATTGTTCCCTATTCGTGCAACATACCTTTTAAAAAATAAAAAACAAATAGTTATTTTGCAATGTTGGTGATATGGAGTTGACTGTTGTTGACTGTATAGTATCGAAGGTATATACACTGGATACTATACAGTCGAATGAACAATTAAGTTAACTTCGGCCTCACCAGCACAGCAGAATTAGCATTTGTACATGATTTTTCTATCGCAATGGCGGGAAACTTTAGAATAGACTTTTGCAACATACGTGGGCTGAGAACGAACTTCTTCTCCGTCTATGCTCACACGTGTCTCCATCGGCCGGATATTTTCGCCCTATGTGAAACCCAGGTATCTGAGAATGCTGATCCACAGGATTTTCATATACCTGGGTATCAATTCCTATCCCTCTTTAACTTCCATCGGGGCCTTGTAATTTACATTCGCAATGAAGTTGTGTTCCAATGCCAGCAACCATTAAGCATGCATGATGCAGAATTTACCTGTCTTTGGGTTAAATTCAAAATCAGGTCACACTTTTTGCATTTCGGGTTTCTATACAGAAGTCCAAATGCGGGGAGGGATACTACCTTTTCTGGTTTCGATGCCCTCTCCGACTCCATATCGAAGATCCTAGAAAGTTGTCCGAGCAGTGAAATCGTTGTTGCTGGTGATTTCAATGTTCACAACTCATCCTGGCTTCGCCATTCGAGTCATACAACTCCAGAAGGCCAATATGTCGAGTTATTCGCTGCGCACAACCACCTAGCGCAATTAGTGAATGAGCTAACGTATATTCCATGTGTTGAAGGGCACCATTCAAACACACTTGACCTATTCCTGACTTCACACCCTGAAAAGTATGAAGTCAGAGTTAGTGCACCTCTCGGCAATTCGGATCATTGCACCATTTCTGCCACCTTTTCGATCTCGGGACTTCGTAACGTTTCAAAATCAGCTACGAAACGTTCAATATTTATTTACGAAAAGGCGCGTTGGGCTGAGCTCAACCAATTTTATGAGCATTTTAATTGGAAACTTTGTTTTCTAGATAACGACATAAATGCTTCAGCAAAAATGGTCGAGAACATTATATTGCTAGGGATGAAAACATTCATCCCCTCCAAGCAGATTTCGATTAAACCAAAAGCAAAATCTTGGTTTAATCAGACGTGCAAAAACGCAGTCAGATCCAGAGAGGAAGCATTCAGTAACTGGCGTTTAAAAAAAACTCCAGACACTGACTTGCTACGCAAAAAGGCAAGATCTTCGTGTGCCAAGGTACTTAGGCGTGAAAAGTCTCTTTACGAACAGCGCCTTCGTGCCAAGGTCCTTGCAGCTCCTCGGGGCAGTAAGACCTTTTGGTCTTTCGTTTAGAGAGTAAAGAACAGTGCTAGTTCATCAATTCCAACTCTTTTAAAGAATGACCAAGCATTCACAGACCCGGTTGACAAAGCTAACCTGTTGGCTGAAATTTTTGCAAGCAATTCCTGCTTGCCGGAAAGCAGTCAGCCACTTCCCGAGCTCGAAAGAGTATCTGTAACTATGCCGAAGATATTCTTCCGGGCGCGAGCAGTTAAAAGGGTTTTGGAAGACCTCGATATAAACAAAACTCCTGGACCGGATGGCATTCCAGCACTGGTCTTGAAGCAGTGTTCTTCTACGCTTGCGCGTCCATTAGTACGCCTTTTCAGCATACTTTACCATACTGGTGAGTTTCCATCGTGCTGGAAGGTTGCTAATGTAACACCAATACCCAAAAAGGGTATGGCAAATAACCCCGAAAATTACCGCCCAATTGCAATTTGCTCTACACTCTGGAAAACATGGTTAACCATCACCTTATGAGGTATCTGGAGTCGCATAAACTACTTTGTGATCGTCAATATGGGTTTCGTAAGGGTCGTTCAACTGGCGATCTTATGGCATATCTCTCAGAGAAATGGTGCCACTCAATCCATCATTTCGGTGAAAGTAGGGTGGTGGCTCTTGATATTTCAAAAGCGTTTGACAGAGTGTGGCATGGTGCACTATTGGCAAAACTTACTGCTTTTGGTGTCGGTGATGACTTCTCTCGGTTTATATCGAGCTTTCTCAGAGACCGCTCTATACGAGTTGTTATAGATGGGGTCTCATCAAACGAGTTCAAGATTAATTCAGGGGTACCGCAAGGCTCCGTTCTTTCTCCTACTCTATTTCTTATTTTCCTCAACGACCTTCTCTACCAAACTTCCAACCCTATCCACTCTTTCGCGGATGACAGCAGCATTTGTCACTCGTACTCTTTTAGTTATAGTCCCAGCCTATCAGAGATCGCTGCCAAGAGACTAAATATGAATGATCTTCTATTGGTCTCTGAATGGGGTCGTAAAAACAGGGTTGCCTTGAATGCTCGTAAGACCCAGTGTTGCTTATTGACGCACAAACAAACGACCGCTAATGCTGCTTCATCTGTACTCATGGATGGTATAAATATTGAAGAATCGGATGCTCTTGATGTTCTTGGAATGAAGATACAGTGTGACGTTCGCTGGAATGAACACATTTTTCATATCTCTAAAGAAGCATTCAAGTGCCTCGGTTTTTTGAAACGGTGTAAGATGTACTTCACTCCATCCGACCTCCTTACTATTTATACCACCTACATCCGACCGAAAATGGAATACAACTCTCATGTTTGGGCCGGTGCCTCAAAGTCTGTTTTGGGGTTACTCGACCGTGTGCAGGAGAGGGCGAAGAAGCTCATCGGTGACAGTAGGGTATCCAACTCTATTGACTCACTGGAGCATCGACGCAGTGTGGGATGCGTTACTCTGTTCTATCGATACTACAATGGATTTTGCTCTGACGAGATTAGGGATCTTGTTCCCGAAACGCGCACATTTTTACGTAGCACGCGTTCATCGTCTAGAGCTCACCCATTTGTGGTCGATTGCCCGGGGAATCGTACTACGCATTACAGAGCGAATTCGTTTTTCAGCCGCACGCTTCGTCTGTGGAACAAGTTGCCTGCAGAAGTGTTTCCTGTCTGTTATAACGTTGGAAGATTCAAGTCAAATGTTCACAAACACTACTCCCGCTTTCCCCCTCCTCACAACCTATTTTCCTAGTTCTGGTACAATGCACTGCATATGTAGGGGTCATCCCCTGAGTACTGGTCCAATATAAAAAAAAAAAAAAAAAAAAAAACTAATTTAATTCCAACATTTTAAATGCTGTAATACAGTTTTTTTGTTGGTCTTTTTTGTTGTTATTGTTCAAGTTAAACCTCCAAAAACACTACTCCCTCTGCCATCCTTTTTTTATCTTGAACCAGTACTCAGGGGATGACCCCTACATATGAAGTGCATTGTACCAGAACTAGGAAAATAGGTTGTGCGGAGGGGGAAGGAGGAAGTAGTGTTTGTGAACATTTGACTTGAACTTTCCAACGTTATAACAGAATGGAAACACAGACGAAGTGTATGACTGAAAACCGAATTCTCCCTGTAATTCGTTGCACGATTCCTCGGGAAATCGGCCACAAATCGATGAGCTTTCGACGACGAACGCGTGCTACATAAAAATGTGCGGTTTTCGAGAACAATATCCCTAATCTGGTCTGAGCAAAATCCATTGTAGTAGCGATAGAACAGAGTAACGCACCCCACACTGCGTCGATGATCCAGTGGGTGAATAGAATTTGATACCCTACTGTCACCGATAAGCTTCTTCGCCCTCTCCTGCACACGGTCGAGTAACCCCAAAATAGACATTGGGGCACCGGCTCAAACATGAGATTTGTATTCCATTTTCGGTCGGATATAGGTGGTATAAATTGTAAGGAGATCGAATGGAGTCAAGTACATCTTACTCCGTTTCAAAAAACCATGGCACTTGAATGCTTCTTTAGATACATGAAAAATGTGCTCAGTCCAGCGAACATCACACTGTATCTTCATTCCAAGAACATCCAGTGCACCCGATTCCTCAATATTTAAACCATCCATGAGCACAGATGATGCAGCATTTGCGGTCGTATGTTTGTGTGTTAATAAACAACTCTGGGTCTTAAGAGTGTTAAAGGCGACCCTGTTTTTACGACCCCATTCATATTTAGCCTCCTAACCTGCTGCAATAGAGTTTGTTTTAGTTTTTCGTGTTGTTATTGTTAAAGTGAAACCTTCACGAACGCTACTCCTTCTTTCCTCCTCATCATAACCTATTTTCCTAGTTCCAGTACAGTGCCCCTCATATGTAGGGGTCATCCCCTGAGTACTGGTCCAAGATAAAAAAATAACCTATTTTCCTAGTTCCAGTAAAATGCAATACATATGTCCCTGAGTGCTTGGCCAAGATAAAAACAATTCATTTGTTGAAATTCTCCATGTCCATTTGGCATAAATGGGGTAGAGTTTCATTGGTGTAGCGTTGAATCTGCCCATTTAATGCATGATTGGTTATGGGTTTGTTGACATAGACCTGTGATTTGAAAAACCCCATAAAAATAATTTTTACGGTATTACAGGCTTTGATCAATGAAATAAAAGAGAAAATTTCAACACAATAAAAGAGAAAATGTCAGTATCAATCTGAAAATGTCTTCTATAGTAACAGAATTGTTTCAGCGGCTGTATTGCATGAGGCACCGTATTACTGAGAGCACATATTGGCCAGATCAAGTTCATATAAATTTGCCAGAAAAAACTGTGTTTTTATGTCGCATTATCGAACATCAGTAATGGATACTGCTTACAAAAACAGTATGGTCCAATTATCTCCCAGCCCACAATTCACACCAAACTGTGGCACCTTGTGGATGCATTTTTTTTCGACAATCAGATGTGAGTTTTCAGAACCCCAAAATCGTCAATTTTGGCGTTACTCTCTATTGCGATGCGAAAAAAACATGGTTCGTAATCAAAGAATCGGTACCCTGTATTGCGTTTTCGTATTTTCCTTTCGCATTTAGTTTTTCTCTTTCGCAAATTTTATATTGTCATTCTTCGCTATTGTTTATTTTATGGTACTAATGTTGATTTATTTTCAAACTATTACGCGAAAAATTTTGCACAAACGACACAGAGTACCACATTGTACTCTTATCGCATTTACTTTTCGCATCGCAATAGACAGTAGCCCCCCTGATATTAGTAGAATTGCAAATGAAAATCAAGAATTTTTTATTTTAATTTGATTAAAGGCTTTATCAAAAAAAACTGATCAAAAAACTAAATCAAAACATACAACAAATTTAAGTGATAGTTGTTAAAGCTCTCAACGTATGTTAAAAGGTGTGCAAACTTAATACATTGCGTCGATGAAGAAAAATTGAATGTGAAAAAGTTCATTAGAATAACTTTATTTCAAGTTAGTTTTCAGTTAAAAAGGCGTATAACGGATTCTATCCGATTGAATAATATTCAAAACTAATTTATATATTTTGGGTGCAACTTGACTCACATGCTTATCAGCTGTTGGCGTAGACCAAATCAGGGTACTCTGTTTTCTGGGGCATAGAGGGGAAGAAGTCCCTCGTTTGTTGTAGCAAACAAAACTCTAGGAAGTCGCATGACTTAAGCTATGTTGCACATCCGCAAGCCTTGCCAATGGTTAAAATTGGCAGAACGGGGATCAGCGAAGCCCGGGGGAGATTCTGCGTTGCCGTTCTGGCCACAGCCAGAACGGCAACGTTCTGGCTGTGGCTTAAATCTAAAATCGTGGAAAGGGGAAGTAGTTTTTCTGATAAATTTGTTGCGTGCCGGGTTTCGGGGGCTAACAACCCCCCGAGGTGCTCTTATCTTGCAATAGATACCTGTACTGTACAGAACCAGGAGTAATGGTTAGACGGGTGGGTTGGTTAAGGGCCTTGGTTTCCAGTGACTATTGGCAAATTGCATAAGGAGGGATTACAAGGCTCGAATTCTGATGTAAATCAATTTCAAACCTGTTTGATGTTTGTAAGAAATGTTTTGGCAGTTGAATTCCTCGTCGGGCAGGCATTGTGATGAATGGAGCACCTAATGTTGCAAAATTTATATGTAATTTTAAGTTATTTCATCTTGCACGTAATATTTCTATTTCCACCAAGAAAAAATGTTAGTACTAATCGATATCCATTATAAATTATCTCTGAGTGTTGCGTTTTACATCACTGAGGTAAATAAATATTATTTTCTTGCTCTAAGAATTTATCGACAAAATAAAAAGCTTTTAAAGCGCGATTTTTTATGCAAAGTACAAATTTCTTTGTCCCAAAAACTTTGGGATCTTTTTTCGCAACTCAATTATGAACTTTAACAAGTTATGATTCTTAGATTTCAATATAATTGAATACTTTTTCCGGCATAACTTTTCATTTAGTTGGTCTCAGTTTCGGTGACAAACCTGGCATTTATAAGCACCAGAAAAGGGAGAATTGCAACAACAATAAAAATAAAAATGTTTTGTTCGCGTTGCTGAAAGTAAAAGACCAAAACTTTTTAATGAGTTCTGGAAACAGTAAAATATAAAGAGTTTTCCCCCAAAAAGGGGTAAGAAAAGAAACGGAAATAAAAAGTTAATAATTAAATAAAAAAATTTTCTGTCACTCACTTTAATATTGGAATTCTTGTAAAAATAAAAACAAATATTCTATTATATTTCTGTCAAAACTTTTGTTTTGTTTTATAAAACTTCCAAAACAAAAACTACAAAAATAAATATAAATAAATGGCTCTGAAACATAAAGTTGGGGAAAATTAAGAAAGATATGAAAAACTCTCTGTGCGCTTCATGGTGGTATCTTCAGTGATGGTATTATAATACGTTTCGGGTATTTTTTTTCGTGCTTTTTGTTTTTTTATACACGCGAAATTTCGCTAAATACCCGCGGCTTAAAAAAAGGGTATTTGCAGTATTTTATACGATTTCATATAGTGCTTTTTGTGCAACTAAGTATTTTTGTTACAATAATTAAACAATATTTTAGAACACCTTTTTAGCAACAATAGGCTCTGGTACACTATCCTACACGATCGAACGATTCATTCACAGGAACATGTTTTAAAAGTCTAGCCGACTTTATAAAAACACTTCAAAATGGCGTTGTTATACAAGTATGATTGCAACAATTTATATATTTGGTAAAGTAATTAAACACTATTATTATCATATATGCCACTGATCGTATAGAAACCATCATGTTCAAATCGCACGATTTGTCAGAAACTCAATTAGTTACACAATTCATTTTTAGTTCTTTTTCAGCACAAATGTTAAAACTGGTGCATGGCACGATCGTGTAGGATAGTGTATCAGGGCCTTATGTATTCTTTTCATATAATCTTTTGCCTAATAGCGAGCTTATATATGCGCTTGTTTTGCTATGTATGTGTACAAAATGTAGCTTGCTCGATTCGCATTTGACAGCTGAAAACAAAAATATTTATTTTGGTCATGAGTTTGTAAATTTACAAAAAATGGGGGAAATTCCTCTTTTAATTATAGATTGCAAGAATGTTATAGTTTTTGTAGTTGGTGTTCTCGATTTTTTATTTCAAGATAGCTTTATATAAAAAAGAAAAATATAGGTGTTCTTAAATTTTTTGTAGCACTGCCTTATTTTTTTTAACTAACTTAATTTTTGTTGCCATTCGAGTGAATAGTTTTGCTGACTAAGCACACTCTCTCAATTTGCCTTAAAGTATAAGGAATGTGATATTTTTCATAAAATTGTTCTACCGTATTTTTTTAAATTATGTTTGAAAATAATATTAAAATTGTGACTTCTAACAAAAAAGCTAATATATAAAACAAATAAATCTATAATATTGTAGAAATCTATAATAAGAATCGACATATTTTAACATTTACGAGTATAATAACAAGAAATGGATTATTACATTACAATGTTAATTACTTTTGTTTGCTGCTTTTCAGAATCAAATAATCAAAAGATATCAAAATTGCAAAAGCACAAAATACTTGTTTGTAAAAAATACAAATGTCACCTTTTTGAAGACGCTTATTTTACCTGGTATTCGGCAGCATTGGTTAAGAGCTTGCAATCGGACTTTTCGCAGAATTCAATGTCCTTTGGAAACGGATTTCAATCCGTTTTTTAGTTCATTAGAAAACGAAACAATTGAAATGAAATCATTTTTAACAGAATATATCCTATTCATTCTTGAAACCAAAAATAAAATTTTATTCTGAAATATTTTTTGATTTTTCGTTTTCCGAATAAAAAAAAAAAAAACGGTAGAATTCCACTTCCGAATGGGTTCGAATTCTGTGACGATAATATCGAAAACTATAAAATAAAAATCGACAATTGAGTTACAAAAAAAGAGACGGAACCACACAGAAATGTTATACCAGTAAGCATACGGTATGACTACAATAGTAGTCAGACAAACATACTTGAAAGGGTAGTTATAGGTTTTGGCAAATGAAATGTAAAAATTAACGTTTAAATTTAGTTGTCTATTTCATTTTACTACCAAAAAGTTTTTCCAATACTTTAATAGTACATATGCTTAATATTTCAATATAGCTAACTAAACGACCGCAGATACCTGCTTATATCAGGTTATATTTTCTTGCACAATTCAATTAAAATTACGAAAAGAAATCAATTCTACGAGTACATTTTATTATTCATAGTGTGACAACGCCTTTTTATATTTCTCTCTAATAATAAACTTTAAAAATCGCGATTAAAAATAATAAAAAGAGAGTGAAACTACCTTGTATTTTTTATATTATGCCTGCAACCGTAGTGATTTTCAAACTTTATTCTATATTATGGTATTTTTCTACTAATTGTTCAATAATTTAATTGAATTTTTGTATGGAATATTGAGCTCAATTAAGGCATTAATTGCGGTAATCTCAATAATGGTGTAGGTCTGAACATCACATTAGTCGTGAAAATGTAGCTTATTAATTCACAAAAATAGGTAAAATTACTCTCTTGATAAGAGTTTGTTACTACACTAGAAACATCTACATATCTATTGCAATTACTGTCATCGGGTTATGTTTCCGATGTAGTTTTTTAATTAACTTAATTCTTATATTTCAGTCATCATTTTAGTGTGCACTAAACACACCTGCAACAGTGTTGCATTTGAAATTTTACTCAATATTACTAGTATAAAAGTTTCAATAATTTAAACCAATTTCTGTATGGAATATTGAGCTCAATAAAGGCGTTATTGCGGTAAACTTCATAAAGGTGCATGTCTGAACACCGTATAAAGCATTTCTAAAAAGGTTAATGGCAAAATTATTTAAATTTTTATAACCTTCACAAAAATGTAAAGGGTATTTATAAGTTTGTGATTCCGTTTTTAATTTCTACAGTTTTTTTTTGCGACCCTATTAAGTATATAAATTCTGAATCAGAATTAATGGAAAAGTCGATTAAGCGATGTCCGCTGTTGAAATACCGTTTCTGAGAAAACCATTAGACTTAGAAACTTTTTTCTTTCACTATTCTTTTACCCCATCGATTCATGGGTTTGCTATTGAAATTCAGTAATATCGGTCCACGTATAGCTGAGATATATTCAAAATTCCGAAAAAAGCCATTTTTTTTGCAGTTTTGTATGAAAATTTTTGAAAACAAAAGTTGTTCGTTTTGCTTCAAACTTCACACACTTATTAAGCATGGTGACTATAAGACAAAAAATTTTTTTTTCAGATATCGGTCCATATATACCCGAGATATAGCCCAAATCGGATTTCTAATGAAAATGTCGCATAGGCGAAGCTAAATAACTTTTTTTTTGCTCAAAAGCAGTTCTGGTAATAAAATTAGGTTACATAAATATGGAAAATGAAAATTTTCGATATCGGTCCATATATACCCGAGATATAGCCTAGACCGGGGTTTTCATGAAAATGCCGCGTCAGCGAAATTAAACAACTTTTTTTGCTTAAAAGCAGTTCTGGTAATAAAATAAGGTTATATAAATATGAAAAATGAAAATTTCCGATATCGGTCCATATATACCGCAGATATAGCCTGGAACGGGGTTTTCATGAAAATGCCGCGTAAGCGAACTTAAACAACTTTTTTTGCTTAAAAGCAGTTCTGGTAATAAAATAAGGTTATATAAGTATGGAAAATGAAAATTGTCGATATCGGTCTATATATATCCGGGATATAGCCCAAACCGGGTTTTTCATGAAAATGTCGCGTAAGCGAACTTAAACAACTTTTTTCACCTTAAAGCAGTTCTGGTAATAAAATAAGGTTATATAAATATGGAAAATTAAAATTTCCGATATGGGTTCATATATACCCGATATATAGCCTAACAGGTTTTTTGATGAAAATGCCGAGTAAACAACTTTTTTGTGCTCAAAATCAGTTCTGGTAATGAAATAAGGTTATATAAATATGGAAAAAGAAAATATCCGATATCGGTCCATATATACTCGAGATATAGCCTGAACCGATTTTTCCAATAACATTTTTTTTTTTTGCTGAAAAGCAGTTCTTGTTATAAAAGAAGGTTACGAAAATAGAGAAAATTAAAATTTCTGATATCGGTTCATATATACCCGATATATAGCCTAACAGGTTTTTTGATGAAAATGCCGAGTAAACAACTTTTTTGTGCTCAAAATCAGTTCTGGTAATGAAATAAGGTTATATAAATATGGAAAAAGAAAATATCCGATATCGGTCCATATATACTCGAGATATAGCCTGAACCGATTTCTCCATTAAAAAAATTTTTTTTTTTTTGCTGAAAAGCAATTCTCGTTATAAAAGAAGGTTACTAAAATACAGAAAATAGAAAATTCGGTAAATTCGATATCGGTTCATATATAACCGAGCATATTTAGGTCACATTTTTAATATACTATACATATTCGTGACTATCGTGAAGGGTATTTTAGATTCGGCCCAGCCGAATATACTACACTCTTACTTGTTTTTAATAATAATTAGCAATTAAAAACTAGTTATACAAATGTAGCATCTTATGTGTATGGATAAAAGTTTATTAAAACTAATTATGCAACAAATACTTGAGAAAGCTGATGCACAAAAATTCCACTTTCCTTAGATGGGAAAACAATAATGCAGAAAAGTTTGGGAGGTAATTCCTACTATAAAAAATGTTTGAGTCGCAAAAATGTAATGAAGGCAATTTCTATTGGTAGCCAGCCATAATGAAATCCTTGCACGGCATAGCGAGTTATTGCGCCAAAGCCAAATAAAAAAAGCATAAAAATCAAGAACACCAAGCAGCAGCTTTGTGTAAGAGCCAGAACTTTCCTTTGAACTAAGAGAAATTACAGAAAGCCAGAAAACATAAGCCTTCTTAAGTTCATATAGGGCAGTACACAAATCCTTTTCGGATACTGACGGTTCGTCTGATATTTGTACAAAAATGTTTTAGTTTTATTTAAAGCTTATTTGACAAATATTATAAAACAATTTGTTTTATAAAAGTTAATTAATTTTAGTTAGTTTTAACTGAATTGTTTAATGTTCGTTGATATATGTATATATCCAAAACATAATATGGTACTTTTTATAATTTTTTCACCTCTTTTGCGCTTCTTAACCTTTTCGAACACCTTAAGGTGCTTTTGTTTTGGCTGAAGATACCAACACTGGGTATATTGGAAAAAAAGCAGTTGAAAAGCAAAACTCTTGAATGTGTAGGTGTGCATGTACATTGTGTACATACATAACGACACCTAAAATCTTCGCTTTTAAACATTTTACAGAGGAAACAAAAAACTTATTATAATCATATATGGTTACATATATGATTTTTTTGTCATTATTTTGAAAAATAAAAAGTTAAATAGTTTGGTTTGTACATATGTACAACAGGTTTTTAGTTCAAGTTTTTCCTTTCTTAATTTTTTCTTAAGAAGGATTTTTTACAATACAAATTTGCTGTGATCAATAATTATTGATTGAAGAAGACAAGAAAAATAATAATCAAATCTTTAGCTGGGGGACAACTAGCTGTTTCGTAGTCGCTACACTACTCATCAGCACCCACTGGGATTCGTACTCGGGACATGACGTATCATGATCTACTGCTTTAACTATTAAGCCACCGAGCATTTAATTATTTTCTATCTATATTCATCTCATATTGAATCACATATGCATTTTGTTAATTGCCCACTTGTTTGTACAGCGTTTGCTGTCTCTAAACTAGCGGTATTTATTTTTATTTATTAACATACATATTTTTGTATTTAATATTCTCCGGACCCAGAGATGTAAATATTAATTTGTTAAATTTTTGTTGAACTTTTATAATTTTTTAAATTAAAAATTGTTTGGTTTGTACATATGTACAACAGGTTTTTAGTTCAAGTTTTTCCTTTCTTAATTTTTTCTTAAGAAGGATTTTTTACAATACAAATTTGCTGTGATCAATAATTATTGATTGAAGAAGACAAGAAAAATAATAATCAAATCTTTAGCTGGGGGACAACTAGCTGTTTCGTAGTCGCTACACTACTCATCAGCACCCACTGGGATTCGAACTCGGGACATGACGTATCATGATCTACTGCTTTAACTATTAAGCCACCGAGCATTTAATTATTTTCTATCTATATTCATCTCATATTGAATCACATATGCATTTTGTTAATTGCCCACTTGTTTGTACAGCGTTTGCTGTCTCTAAACTAGCGGTATTTATTTTTATTTATTAACATACATATTTTTGTATTTAATATTCTCCGGACCCAGAGATGTAAATATTAATTTGTTAAATTTTTGTTGAACTTTTATAATTTTTTAAATTAAAAATTGTTTGGTTTGTACATATGTACAACAGGTTTTTAGTTCAAGTTTTTCCTTTCTTAATTTTTTCTTAAGAAGGATTTTTTACAATACAGTTGTCCCTCAGCTAAAGATTTGATTATTATTTTTCTTGTCTTCTTCAATCAATAATTATTGATCACAGCAAATTTGTATTGTAAAAAATCCTTCTTAAGAAAAAATTAAGAAAGGAAAAACTTGAACTAAAAACCTGTTGTACATATGTACAAACCAAACAATTTTTAATTTAAAAAAATTATAAAAGTTCAACAAAAATTTAACAAATTAAAAATAAATACCGCTAGTTTAGAGACAGCAAACGCTGTACAAACAAGTGGGCAATTAACAAAATGCATATGTGATTCAATATGAGATGAATATAGATAGAAAATAATTAAATGCTCGGTGGCTTAATAGTTAAAGCAGTAGATCATGATACGTCATGTCCCGAGTTCGAATCCCAGTGGGTGCTGATGAGTAGTGTAGCGACTACGAAACAGCTAGTTGTCCCCTAGCTAAAGATTTGATTATTATTTTTCTTGTCTTCTTCAATCAATAATTATTGATCACAGCAAATTTGTATTGTAAAAAATCCTTCTTAAGAAAAAATTAAGAAAGGAAAAACTTGAACTAAAAACCTGTTGTACATATGTACAAACCAAACAATTTTTAATTTAAAAAATTATAAAAGTTCAACAAAAATTTAACAAAAAAAAAGTTAAATATCTGTAAAGATGCGTGTCTTTGATGCACTGTACTAATATCAATTAAAAACTTAATTTTGAGTTTTTTGGATGTACGCCCTTTAGCGTTTCAGGTGGCGATATGTATGTATAGTAAAATAAAGAAATCTGTGGCGTTCTGCCACGCCATTTATTACTTTCTTATATTTTTAAAATTGTTGCTTCTAGTGACGCTTTTATGAAGTTTATCATTTTTTTTTCTTACGTCTTCAGTTGATAAGGACAGCAAAATAAACAATTAATAACAACACAATAATACTTTCTTAGCTTTTTATCAAATTGAAAAAATAAAATCCTTTGGGAGAATTTGTTTAGATGTGGTCAAAAAATAGCAAAAATAGAAAAACTTCTATTAATGTAAGACTTCATTATTTAGGAGATAAAAACCGCCAGTGAACTCTTTGAGAATAGTCAGGCAAGAGTTTAAATATTTGAGAATGTAAAAATAATACTGTATGACAGGAAAAGTGATATATAATATCATTACAATTAATGCTTTCAAAATTTTCAATTAACTAACACTATTTTGCTCGGCCTATCTATTTTTTTTTATATTTTTATATACATTTTGCATACAGTGAGCAAAAAAAAAACATATACAGCCAGTTCGCCGATGGCGAAAGAAAATTAATTTGGGGTTTTTCTAACTTTATTCTCCGAACAGGCTGCTAAACTTTTTTGTTAATAATTGTTTACAGTTTTATTTCGACAGTTAATGGGTTAATCGTGCTTTTGAAAATAGACACACAATTTAAATCAATGCGAATTTATAACAAGTAGAATTGAGAGCCCAGTTAATATTTTTGTGTTTTTTCTTTGCTGAATGTCAATGGAAAAAAACTTAAAAATTTTTTTTTTTAAATTATGTATTGCAGACTATAGTTTTCACGAAATAGTTAAACGTTTCTCGAAATAACTAAAGTTTTTCTTTTCTTGAAAATATTTTTTATTTTATGTATTATATTTTTTAAATTCCTTTTTGTGGTTGCATTTTCCCCCTGATATTTGAAAGAGATTTTTTTTGTAAAATTGTGTTTATTTCTCCTGCATTTACCTGATATGAAACGCACAATAGATCAACACTGGTCGCAGTGCAAATGGCTGATGGGGGCCATATCCCATCCAATAATAATATAAAAAAATACCTGTTATGAAGTCGACTTGATTTAAACACAATTTTTTCAGCGTAGCCACTATTAAAATATGGAATAATTTTTGATAATTTTTTGGTAAATAAATTTGTGTATAATTTTTTTGTATCACAACATCATCATATTTTACTCCGTAATTTTATGCAAAATTGTTAAGGCACTATTTTTATAAATTCTTCATTGTTAGCATATTATACTTTTTTGAAAACTAATGTTCCTCATTTAGACGTTTTGGTTTAAGAGGCTGCCCAGCCATTGAAAAGCCAGCCCACTTGGGTTCAATTCGGTCGCGTTGTATTGTAATTATAGACGTTGAAAGCCTTTGAAAAATATTGTGTCTCTGAATTTTTCTCAGAGTTAAAATTCAAAATAAAACATTTTCTAAAATAAACAAAAATTAAGTGGATACTAGAAAATGGTTCATATATTTTTACATGTAAATTATATATGATCCATTATATAAACATTTTTTTTCCAGTGAAAACATGTGTATGATACAATTTGATCCTATAAAAATTATATTTGAAAAAAATCTCAGCAAAAAAAAAAAAAAAAAAAAATGCGTACCGAATATACGAGTATTCTTATATTTTACATTAAAAATTAAACCAGTTGTTAGTCTAACTCTTGCTAATTTATTAAATTTTTGATAAGTTCCCAATCGATAATTTTTTAAAACTTCTCTAGCAAGAAACAATGAAGAAATCTTACAAGAGAGTTATAATATAATCCTAATTTCTTTCAGTTATTGTTCATTTAACTTTGTTAAAAATTTTTTTTACTAAATATATTTAAAATTGGGAAAATTTAAAGGCAATTGATTATTATTACGATTTTTTTCAAATATTTATATTCTCAAAAAAATAAACAAATTTGTAATTTTTCGAGCTTTGTGTAACATTGAGTTCTTGACTGTGGAAAATTAATTTACGTTTTCGGCAATACAGATATGTTCAGTGGAGTTTAAGGCATTATAATTTTAGTGGGTTGGTAATCAGCGTTGTCACCGTTTTTGGTACTTTTTAAAATTATTTGTGCGAAAAATTCTGTAATGGGTGCGGTGTGCGCTTTTTTACATTTTCGGTGCGTTTTTTAAATTTCGGTGGCACAAAATTAAATTAAGCTCAACGTTTTACTTCAATTTTTTACAAGTTTACAAGCAAGTGTCCAAAATTTTTACGTGTTATTTTGCGTGAAAAACGTACCCTGTTATAAGCACACAGTAAGACAATCCTACTGTTATACATATATTATACACACTGTCGAAAGAAAAAGAAACATTTCGTTTTATAAAATTTACTGCTTTTAGGGAGTGTTTTGCTATTAATCGATCAAGCCAAGTTCGTTAAATATTGTGATAAATGCAGTGTGTGATTTTGTTACGGTTTTGGTAATTGAGAAATGACCAAATTAAATAAATTATAAAGTTTTTTGTTTGATTGTATAATAGATAGTCGTTTAAAAGGCTGTTTCATTATCGTGTTTTTAATATAAAAATGTAATATTATAATACAAAATAAATTTTTGAAAATAAAAGGAAAAAATTCAAAATTCCGCTTTTTCCCCCATATTGGTTTGTTTTGAAATTTCAAAGTTGACAACGCTGTTGGTAATGTTGAGGCGGGCGAATTGCATCTTGTTTTTGTATTGTAGTGTTGTTGTAGTAATAAGGCCATTTAGTACTAAATTCGCCTTGATTAAATTATGAACATTGACGCCCAAAAATTCAGGAGTATTTGACAGGCTATGTTTTGCAAATTTAGAGACTATTAACAGGCCTGATGTAAAAAAAGTTTGTTGAATTTATACAAAAGATTAATATTGTTTAATGATGGAAATTTAAATTATATATTTCTTGTCCTCAAAAATTTTACACTTTTATTTAAACTGATGGAAAAGACAAGATATTTTTGAAAAACTTGAGTATATTTTGCTCACAACTGTTTAAGACAATGCAGTTAACTGCATGAATGTGTTAAATTCCTATATCTGTTATGAATTCTTAACGAAGTTTTCGCATTAAAAAAAGAATAAGAAAGAACGCATGCGGGTTATGCGATAAGCAGAGCAAAATTATTCAACATTCTAAGGACAAAAAGTGTGTTGCGTGTATACACTCTTCAAAATATTATAAGGAGTAAATAAATAAAACCGACCAAATTAAATCATTTTGCAAGAAATAAGTCAATGAGATTTGTGGAATGATGCGGAAAAAGTAGATGGTTTGAGAAAATTAAAGGCAAAACTAAAAGCTTGTTTGTAACGAAATAGTCCTTGTTCCTAAAATATATTAACAATTGTAATTAAATTGAGCCAAGTTAGGAAACAACACCCAAAAAAGGTTAGAATTTCGTTGACATAACTTTTTAAAATGGTACCAATAAGCTTGACTGATTAACAATAGATTAGAAAATTGTTAGCTCTATAAAGGAGTGCATTCAGCAAGTCTTTCTTCTCCTTAGAGGAGAACATCTATGAAAAGAAAGTGAAAATTTCCTGATGAATGAAATCTTAAACGAGGCTTACAATAGAATTGTTTTAGTTTCAAAATAGAAAAATGTTTTTGTCAGCCATGTTCCAAGAAGCGCAAAGCGTTTACATATATCCTTATATGTGTTAGTTATACAAAACTAAATCAAATTGACAATACAGCAATATTGTAATTTAGTATTTTGATTTGAAAACGAGTTAAATTCTTTTAACTTTTTATTTATATAAAAAGAAAACAAATTTATCGCTCGATTATCGAAAGCAACCGAACTTTAGCTGCGTTGCCAGTTGCTAAAAAGGTATTACAGATGGCAACTAAATCCGGCAACCAAAGTTGCTATTTTAAAATAATTTTGGCAACTACAAATTTTTAATTGCTGTATGGCTTTTGGAAGTGAAATAAACTGAAAAGTAAAAATATGAGTAAATTAAGTTGAGCATTATCTTAAAATTTGCAAATTCAACAGTTAATTCTTATAAGAACATAAATGGTTAAAGTTGCTACTAAGCAATAGGTTAAAGTTGCTACTAAGCAATAGGTTGACAAACTTTTAGAAGCAATGGAAGTTAACCCTCACGGTGTTCGAGAAGTTTGGGTATTTGGAGAAGGTAAAGCAACTGCAGATCAGGTTTGAGTCAATGTATCAGGAAAGTTTTATAATATTGGTCCACCAATTCGTACGCCTTAACCTTTATGTGCTCGGGATTGAAAACTTACGTGGGCGGTCGGAAGACTATTTTTGTAGTAACATTATTTTTGCTACTTTATCCTTATATTGTTTATAAAATGGTTATATTTATTTCATTACACTGCTTTACAAATTTTAAATTTGGAAAAATACCAAGAACGGCACATGGCTAGATAAGTTAATTGGGACCTCCTGAACACGAAAAACGCTGTACTTTTGTGTTTTTCAGTGTATGGTCCCACTCAAACCCAACCAAAAAGTCATTACACATACTTTAATAATAAACATAAGTATAGTTATAGAAAACACGGACGACAATGAAAAACACGTGTGCAGAACGAAAGACAAAACACTACTCCCCAAATGGTAATCTGAGTAGAGCTTTAGAAAGTATCTATGATAAGAGGCCTTGAAGGGACTTGGTCATGTCTACGACATGGAAACAGTTGTTCATTCACTGTTATTCGAGATTTTGATAATGATGACATGAATCTTCTGAGCTCAATGGCGCATCTATATCCTCGTCATTGAATTTATTTACGCCACCCAAAAATAGAAGACCAATATAAGCTCTCATTTCAATAACTGTAACATTAATCCACATTTTTTTTTTTTGACTTCAGTGCTTTTCTCACTTAAATTTCGAAATGTTCTGTGCTTTTTCATTAGTATCTAATAAAATTTGCTTGAGCATCGCTGTAGTGAATATAAGATCAAATATAGCAGACTTAGTTAATCCTTTAGTTGATCACGATGGGCCTACATTGGTATCAGGGAATACATTATGAGCATTTGTAGGAATTGTTTGATTGAGTAAGAGAGTGAGCCATTCACATATATACCAGGACGCTGAAAAACATTTTGTTCCTCCTCAGCGTCCAGGTCTTCTTCAAAATCGGCTTGATATAATAAACCCTCTTCCTGTACGTCGTCTTAATTATTATTTTCCTCCAGCACCATATATTCTTCTGCATCTGATTCTTCAGAATGTTCTGATATTTTATAGTTTTAACAGGAACCGTATCAGTACTAGAGTTTAAATTTTCAGACCGTGTGTAATCATCCATTGAGTCATCATCGAAATCTCATGCATTTTCTTCCTCTACGTCAATCTCCACCATAAGCTTTTGAATATGTTTTGATATAATAAGCAACAAATAAAGCTTCTTTGCATACAAACGACATTGTGACTACAAATGCAGACTACCGGCAGCGAGATGATCATTTTAAAAACACATCCCTTTAGCACCTACGAAATAATTATTTTTACATCATTAACGTTTAAGATTTTAGGAAGCTACCAAAAACTTCAAATTGTTTTAATAACGTTCTTAATTTTTATTCGCTGATCTAATAAAAATTACTACAAATAAAGACTTCCGAGCACATAAAGGCTAAGAATGGCAGAAAATGTGGCTTCATTTTATGGCAAAATTGAAAAAGAAAACGTTCCAAAACAAAAGAACTGGAGGAGAGAATTATTTAAAATTTCCATGAAATACACGTCAGCATCCTTAAAAAGGCAGAAAAAAACATTAAACCTGAAAAAACACGAGGATACGTAACTACCAAAACTTATCCCATACATAGTACTTTCACAAATCTAAAGGACTAGGAGCATTCCCTAGCCGCCTTCCAGTAGATTCTACACGCGGTTTTAAATCGCGAAACCATACTTCTTGAGTTATACTCATATGTTTGATAGAAACCTATTTGTTGTTTTCCAAAAAACTAATTTTTGATTTGCGTTTGTTAGAACATGTCTGTGCATTTTGATTTACGAAATAATTTTTCATTGATGCTTTTAAGGCGTGGCTTAAACTTAACTAGCCACTCTATTTTGAAATTCATTCCATACAGCCAGACAAAATTGATTAAGCTGATGAAACTTTTATTTACTTAAGAACTGCAATTTCAATTGTAATATTATAACTGTGTGAGACTTCGTAAATATTTTGCAGAGTGTAGCAGAATAAATACCATGATAGTAAAAGAATCTTTACAAACCCATTTTTAATGCAATTTTTCAAACAGACATTTATGTCAAACTCATTCAGTCATTCATTTTCCCGCAAATGCACATATACAGACGTATATTTTTAAATCTATTAAATCCTCTCGTATCACATAAGCGCACATTAAAGAACGACTGTCTGCTGTATAGTTAAAACAACAAAAACATGTCTATGAACACCTACACATCCAAATGCTCACAAACTTTACCAATTACTATTAAGAATAGAGAAATTTTTATTGCAGTGATGGCCATACATATAAATTGATAGTTATATGCAGTGCGAGCCTGCTTCAGCAAAGTCTAAAGTAATTTGATGATCTTTGTTGAAATGTTGTTGAATTTGTATCCTATATACACCAATTTAGCGCCATTTGCGCTAGATTTACCGCTTGTCAATACCTAAAAAAACCCATTAAAATAGAAATTTTTTTACAGGGACTTCTATGCATATCTTAACGTCTTTAATAAATTTTTTTTAAATAAGACGGTTACCGTATTCTGATGAATATTCTTATCTGGAATTGGTTACGTTATGTTAGGTAGGCAGGCCGATGAATTCCCTAATATATTATACGTTCTCCAGCTCACTTGGGTCCTAAGCTTGTTCCCTTTGTGTTTGCCTGGAAAAATATAAAGCTGAAAGGTAGAGGTGAAATGGAAACTAGGGGGGTATAGTGGTCGTTGGGTAGGGGAAAGGTGGGAAACCGCTTAGTGTGACGTTATATGTTATTATACTAGCCATCTGCTGCTCCTTATAAATGAGGCTAGCGCGGTCAGATTGACATGGTAGGCTTTAGTGCTTCTAAGTCACATGATATCCAGCTCATAAGTGCAAGAAATGCTTTAGTTGGTGTTGTCCCCATGTCCGCTGTGGTCAGTATTGCCATGGTTTGGCTGATTTTTTTAATTTGCAATCTGTTTGTTGTGAAGTCCAGTGCTTTCCACTGATACTCCATAGAAAATGATCGGTTTTATAACCATTTCATAAAGCCACACAACACTTTTTGGTTGTATGCCCCATACTGAGCCTATTTCTGGGATAAAATGTTGAAAAATTCTGCCTTGAAAACAATATTAAAAGTTTTAAAAAAGAATTAATAAAACAATTTTTTTGTTATATCCTGCTGTCTACTCGTATGAAACAAGACGAGTAATATTACAATGTAAAAAATATATATTTTGTTTACAGTTCAAAATATTTTTTTTAAATAACACGAAAGGTACCTATTTATTAGAAATTATTGATTATGAAAACGAAACTGAAGAAATCTAAAATTGTTTTATATTTACGAAGAAAAAAACAATAAAAGTGAGTTATTTAGATGTACGTAGTTTTAAAAACTCATTTTACGAAACATAAGATTATTTTTCGAACGTGGAAGTGAAACTTTTTTTTATAAAAACCGTTTTCAAATTAAAACTGTGAACTTAATAATTCATATAAATAAAAGAGCAGTAGACTCTTGGAGTGCAGATTATGAGGGTGATTTGACATTGTACCTACCTGACGCTAGATGGCAGCCTAAACACAATTTTTTACTTTATTTTTTGAATTGCGATTTTTCAAACTTCAGCTAAATTCGTCAATTATTTTATTTGACGTACTCGTGTGAAGAAAGCAACTTTTTTGCAGTGATTAAACACTATTTCGTCCAATGATTAAACACTATTTTTTGAAAGGAAAACCCGATAAAGACAAAAGAGAAGCCCGATAAATATTACGGTGCGTCTGCTCCGTTAGACTATATGGTAAAATATTGGATTGCTGAATTTAAACGCGGCCAAACAAGCACTGCAACAATATTATCAACAGGAAGGCCAAAAGAGATGGTTACTGAAGAAATGGTACACATATTATATGAATGTGTGTTCATGAACATTTGGATATGAAAAAGCTATCGGCAAGATGGGTGACGCGTTTGCTCAGTGTCGAACAAAAACGAGTTTGACAGACCACTTCGCAGCGGTGTTTGGACATGATAAAGCGTAAGCCTGTTGATTTTTGATGTCGATTAAAAAAAAAAAAGCAAACGATGATGAGACGTGGGTCCACCACTACACACCTGAAATCGGTAAAGACAGTGAAATAGGTTGGTATTTTGGGATACACACGGAATATTGCTCATCGATTATATTGAAAAAGGATCCACAATCACAGGAAAGTGTTATCGTGCATTATTGGATCAATAGATTTAAAGAAGAGACACTGTAAATTATTTGCTCATCCACCTTATAGTCCAAATTAAGCTCCTAGTGCCTTTTTCTTGTTTCCAAACTTGAAAAAAAGCTCGCAGGAAAAAGATTCATTTCAAACGAAGAAGTGGTTACCGAAACTAAAGCGTATTTTGAGGGGTTCCCAAAATCTTATTATTCAGATGGCATAAAAAAGTTAAAATATCGTCTTACTAAGTGTATTTCTCCCCCAGCTTAGTGTATTCAATTATTTTTTTCTGCCTTCCTTGATCAAGAATTATTGATCGCGGCAATTATTGTTATAATTAAAAAATAAAAAATTTTCCTGGCTGAAAACAGATTTGAATTTGAACCGGAATATTAAATTACATCATGTAATTTTGTATATAAACATATTATTTTGCTTTTTTTTAATATATATAGTTTAGTGCTTTTTGGGCAAGTTCGCGGCGCATTTCCTTATAAAGAGCTGACAATGCTGCCTTTACACGCGAGCTTAGGAAAGCAAGATTTTGGCCGACGCTGCTATAAAGCTATTTCGAAAAGGTATAAAATATTATTATTTTGTTCGTGTGAAGTCTTGTGTCATTCTCCGTAGATATAAGCATTTGGGAAATGTGTGTTTTAATACTCAACGGAAGGTTTTGTCTTGAACGTAAGAATGTACGAGCATTTATCTCTTTGCTTTTATTTTCTCGTTCATCAAATGCTGAAGTGTGGATATTTATCTGCTTGTCTTTATGCACATTTAGTTTGTTCCAAGTTATAATTTTTATAATTTTTTTTTTTTGGAATTTGATATGTTTAAGAAAAGGCTTTGTGAATTTATGCACATTTTTATACTTAAAAGTATTATTTGTAGGTGAGAAAAATAATACAGAAATGAATTCATAAAATAAAATTTTTAAAATTTATTTAACAATTTCAATTAAACTGAGAGCTTTCTATGTGCATATGCCAACCACACGAAAAGAACAGTTTGAAATAGGGTTACAGCAAGTTTATAACATTGTGTATGAGAAGAAGGGAACGTTCAATAGGTGATTTTTCCGATATTGCTCTCGCATAATAAAACTTTTTGTCTGGTATTGGCTGGACTTAAGTAAAAAGCACATTTTTTTATTATTTTAATTTTTTTTTATTAATTATTTTTATATTTATATTTCAATAAATAAAAAACGCGTAAAAGATTTATAAGATTTATAAAGGAAGGTACAACTAAAACGCAAGATGTTAATTTGAAATAATACAAAATGTTTTTAGAGAATTATCTTAATACTCGTTTGTTTTATTTTGATAGAAAGATCTAAACAATTACGTGCTCGCCACGTCTTCGTTGGCAAACCGCTATACGATGGTTCATATTTTCAATGACTTTGAAAAATAATTGAGGGTAATGTCATTAACGTGCCGAAATATATCATATCTGGCTCATTGACGTGACGATGACAAATCCCATGATCGTGGAGATCAATTAACAGCGTCATGAGATGAGATAACACAGCCATTGGATTTCTCGCACAAAGGAGCCATTGTTTTTTTGCATGTTAGCAAGTGATCCATATCCTCAATTTCTGGCCCGCCAGCAGTGTGGTAACATCTCACTATAGCGAACACCATTCACGGCAACTACTTTGCCGACTTCATTTTCGAAGAAGGACGTACAGGAATGTCCTCCGAAGAATGAACTGGACGAGCATGAAGAGATTTTTTTACATACTCAGTTTGCTTAAATTAGCATACAATTCCCCGATTGTGAACACATTTTTTCGATTAAGTCGACAAAAAAAAAAAAAAAACTCGAAGAGCGCAAAATTTAATTTGTAAAATGCTTCAACAATTCAAACGCACTACTTAATTGTGTACTTCTCCATGGTTGAATTTGTTAAAAATTGAAACAAAGAAATGTCAAATTAAGTTGGACGAGTTGTTTGAATAGCATTTGCTTGTCACTAAACAACCAGTTATTTTTATTATTTTATCAACGTACATATGTATCTCAATAATTCTTGTTAATTTTTTTAAAGCTTTTTGTTATTATTATTTATTATGTATTTACCTTAACTTTTTCACTTCCTCTACAACAAGATTCTGTCTTATATCAAGGCAGCTTTAAAGCTGCCTTGTCTTATATTTATAGTACGGACGCATAACGTTATAGTATGAAATTAATTATTTAGAAAAGATTGTCAACAAAAAAATTTTATAATAACTTATGTGAAATAATTATATAAAAATTTTCTAAAACTGTTAGCATTGCTATTTATTTGCTGCTTTAGAGGAAGAGACAAGATTGCCATTCAGACGTGAAGCAGTGGATGGGAGGCAGAATAATGCCCCGGTGCCTTGGTGATTGGAAGAAACGAATTTTTTCAAATAAATATTTTGGCGTTTTTAACAATTACTTTATGAAATAATAATAAGATAATAAATAAGACAATGAGCCTTCAATAGTTCCTGAAAGGAGATTTCAAGAAGATTATTGGAAACTGAGGAGATGTGATCAAATCTTCCAGAGTCCAGAGACATATCTTACATTATTATTGAACTGAGTCACAGCAACAATTCACATCCATACGTCAGAGTAGGTATAATATACGTCTTAGCAAGCAAAATTAATATCCTTAGAGGAGTGAGATACTACATTGACCAAACAGATCTAAGCTTTATATAAGATTGACCTACCAGCATGTTTACATGATCAGTCCATGTTAATTTTCTATTGAATACTATGAGGTTCCTTGTGGATTTAGCTATCTTAATTCTCTCATTATTCAATACATTATCTTGTGACAACAGGGGCTGCAAGCTTCTCTTACTATGATAATTCATTTTGACTTGAATAGATTCAAACAGTCTTTGTTCAAAGAGGATATGCCGTAGTCAATGTCCCTAACACTGATACTTAGTGTGAGCTGCACATCATCTGCATATAAGTGTATACTGCATCTGGAAAGTTGCTCCGCCAAATCACCCAAATAGAGGGAAAATAGGAACGGTCCTAAAATGAAGTACTACCTCTAGTAAGAGGTAATCTATTGGACCAAACATTACTCACCAGTACCGATTGTATGCGGTTCGATAAGTAGGAGGAAAAAAGTTTGATTGACAGATCAGTAAATCGCAAAAAAATCCTTGCCGTAAGATAAGATCGCAATTGGCGTATAATCACTGGTAAAATCAATTTAATGAATTTCTGATGAATACAAATGTGAAAGTTTTACAAACCCCTTGCTTCAGAGTTCGGGCACTCTAATCACTACCGTATGTAATTTCCCAACAGTGAATGGAAGGCAAGGCTTAATGAGTACGCCGAAGCCCATAAAGAACCATTATTCCTGGTTCTCGGGGGGTTATTGGCCTCCGAAAATCGGCCATGGACCAACGTTATCAGGGATACTAACTTTCCTGCCTGTGATTTTAGGTTTAAACTACAGCCAGAACGTTTCTACCAAGGCAGGCACGAGATCTGCCAAGCGGGGCCTCTCGGGGACTTCTTGATCCCTGTTCTGCCAATTTTAACCCTAGTAAGGGTAAGGGGGTTCAGATGAATACAATCATTCCTATTGCATTCGATTCAATCGAAGCGCGTGCTAAAACAACATCATGTTGAGTCACTCAAGAAATTTGGAAAAATTCGCCGGTATCCGAAGAGGTCGGTAAAAAATTAATAAAACTGAAGCCTGCTTCAATCACTGGGATGTTGGTAAAGTTTCTGTTTAGCTCATTTCCATCCATACTGAAGTGTACATTATTAACTGTATTACCAATGCCGACTTCACGTATCATGTTTCACTTCTGTCCACAACCATTCGCAGAACTAATAGTGAAAGGCCATTGTAAGCGGCATGCGGCAGCAATGTGACCGATTTACAAAATTTTTTTTTTTTTATAAAAATATTCGTACAAAAACTTCAACATATTGAATTTAATTTAATTTGGCAATGCCGTTAAAGGCGGCCGAGCGGCAATGTTGAATTCAGTTTAACGTTTTGTTTTGCCGCTTCAATTTGTCAAACCAAAAGGAAAATAAATGTAAAAAAAAAAAAAATAGAAAACAAAAATTAATTTTCGGTTTTGAAGTTTTCAACAATTGAATTTATTTATTTTGGCTTTAAAAAAATCAAAACGTTTTTTTGTTTAATCTTCGAAGCACAAATTTTTCGTCAATTAGCTGCGTTCATTTGCCTACAACAAATAAACCCAAGCCGCAAATTGAACATATAGTTGTCGCTCGTTGCCGCAAGCCGCTTACATTGACCTTTCACTATAAACCTTACAGCGTAATAATTACTTTTGGCACATGTTATAGATTTATTAACATTTCTTTTAGCTAAATAAAATTGTGACTTTTACTCAGGCGTTTTAGACCTCTTCCACTTGGCATAAGCAAGATCCCTTAAACTGATTACATTCCTAACAGCATCCGTGAAGACTTTTTTTTTTACTAAAAATAAAATTTTCAAAAATGTTTTCGTAAAAGGTACTAAGCATTTTCAAAAGTACTGGTTTTTGAGGTATGTTTATAAGAGTAGTTCCAAGGTGCATTAACGTCTACACGGTGGCAGTACTAGAGCAAAATTACAACAAAAACAGGCATTTGGTAAGTTATAACGAGTGATTTTTGTGCTATCTTTTTGGCAACACTAGTTTTGACAGCTCACGCACGTTTTGTATCTTGTGTCACTGTCAAACATCTTCAGTTTGGTCTATAATTTAATCATGAATCGTCTTACAAACGAACAACGCTTGCAAATTATTGAATTTTATTACCAAAATGCGTGCTCTGTTAAGAAAGTTCATCGCACGTCTTCCATTTTATGGTCAGTTTAATCGACCTACTGAGGCTTCTATTCGGGCTATTGTAAAAAAATTTCGCACCAAATTTACATTGTTGGACATTAAACCACCAACACGCTTACGTAGAGTGCGAACTGAAGAAAATATCGCAGCCGTATCGGCCAGTGTTGGTGATGACCGTGAATTATCGATTCGGCGCCGTTCGCAGCAATTTTGCGGAAGGATTAGGGTGTGAAGCCTTATAAGATACAGCTGGTGCAAGAATTGAAGCCAAACGACCTACCACAACGCCAAATTTTTGGTGAATGGGCTCTTGAAAAGTTAGATGAAGATCCACTTTTTTTTTATCGAAGAATTGTGTTCAGCGACGAGGCTCATTTCTGGTTGAATGGATACGTGAACAAGCAAAACTGCCGTATTTGGAGTGAAGAGCAGCCAGAAGCATTGCAAGAGCTACCAATGCATCCACAAAGAACAACTGTTTGGTGCGGATTATGGGCTGGCGGCATCATTGGGCCGTATTTCTTCAAAGATGATGCAAATCACTGTGAATGGTGAGCGCTACCGTGCGATGATAACAAACTTTTTTTTGCCCAAAATGGAAGAGCTTGACTTGCATGACATGTGGTTTCAACAAGACGGTGCCACATGCCACACAGCACGCGAAACAATGGACCAATTGAGAGGCGAGTTCGGTGAACAGTTTATTTCACGCTTGGGACCAGTCAATTGGCCGCCCAGATCGTGCGATTTAACGCCTCTAGACTATTTTTTGCGGGGCTATGTTAAGGCTAATGTCTATAGCGACAAGCCCGCTTCGATTGACGCACTGGAAGCCAACATTACCAACATTATTCGTGAGATACCGGCCGAAATGTTGGAAAGAGTATGCCAAAATTGGACTAAGCGGATGGACCATTTGAGGCGCAGCCGCGGCCAACATTTGCATGAAATAATCTTCAAACATTAAATTAGATCGACCCAACTATCGATCCAAATAAATATTTCATGCATTTTTCTGAATTTTATGTTTTTTTTTTTTTTTAATTTCCGATAGTTCTTATAAAATCACCCATTATTTATCAAAAATATTTGTAACTTTTTTCACAATTATAAACTATGAATATACCTTTTCATAATTATAAATTATCCTTATTTGAATTATTTTTATGTTCACAAAATAATTTTTATATGTTTAATTCAGAATAAAACGCTAAATTCACTTTCAAAAATGTAAACAATACATTTGATGTAAATAGCTTACTATATTGCCAGTGGCAAAAAATTGTCATATGTCGTAGCGCAGCCACCTTGTAGATGTTAATGCACCTTGAGTAGTTCTTTAAAAGCACTTTTTAAAAGATCATATTTAAAAAGAGGTTTTTCAGAGAAATTTTTGTAAAAGAAATTTGTTTCAAAGGCAGTTCTTTTAGAGTTTACATTCTTATGAGGAGTTTTTAAGGTTCTTTTGAAATAAAATTTCGTTTCCAGTATTTCAAAAACTTTATTCAGAACTTATTAAATTTTGTTTTTTTATATTTCTTTGTTTTAGGTGTAGTGTGCCTTTTTTTGTATACTTTTTTAAAAATCTGTTTTAAAAGCAAATTAAAACTAATAACAGTTTTAACTTAGATTTAATGTTAATATATACTTTGAGCAATAAAACAATAGATTTGGCAAATCAAATCAGTGCAAAATTTTCTGCGTACTTGAATGCGTTTGAAAATATGTGCTACAGCTCATTGAAAAAATTGTTTCGTTAAGTGTGAACAAACATGTTCACTCTTTTGCAATATACTCGTATGCGCACTTGAAGTTGCGTGCTGCTGTCAATTTTTGGTGTTACACGAGTATTTGAGTTGTGTAGAAATAATGTTGGAAAATATTTTTATTATGCTGAATATACATATTTTCAACAAAATTGTGCTAAAGCACTTAGGAATGAAGCGCACAAGCTCCCAAACAATTGTTGTATGTGATATTGTGATGGAGTGTGCGGTTTTACATCAATACAAATGAATGAATTCATAAATATTTTGACATATGTATGTACATATAATCATACATTTATATTTGAGAGTAATGTTAAGCTTTTAAATACTTAAATGCAATTAAAATTTTAAATGCGGGCTGATGTATTCATGCGTGTAATAATAAACAGTGGTGCAATAAGGATTAGAAAACTGCTGCACTGGACAATCCTTTTATTTTCCTTTTTTATGAATTATTTGTTCAGCAGTTTTAAATTTATGGTTTGCCGCTAATGCTTAAAGACTTTGCAGTTTCTGTACAAACGACAAATTTAGCATTGAAAAAACGTGTTTTGTGAAAATTTTGCCTCACTGAGAATGCGGATTGGAAGTTTATTGTATGCAGATTTTTTTATTAAAATAATTTGAAATAAGCTCTAAGCCGCACGAAACTAGAAATTTGATTTATGATTTATGGGTTACAAGATAAATTTTATAAATGGCATTATATTTAAAAGCATTTTTTTAAACGTATTAACGGTATTATATATTGCATTTAATAACACACTACAATACAATGCTCGTGATAATATTTCTTTGGAATAATGCTCGCATATGAGCACAGACTTGTTTAGGTTGTGTGTTTGTGGTCATAAATAAATGTGTTAAATAATCTCTCATAAGGACTTTTAATAATCATTTTATTTATTATGCATATGCGTAATTTTTAGTGCTATTATTGTGTAATGACTTTTGTTATGAGTTGCTTAATTTTTAATTAAAGTCACAATTTTAATAAGTTCAATTAAATTGCGTTAAGTGTTTGTAGTGAAATACTTCTATCTAAATAACAACTAACTGTAATTTATACAAAGCTTTAAATTAATTTATATCTGTATAATAAATAATTAATGAAGTAAATAAATTCTATTTACTGAAATTTTGCCAACAAATTTGGCAAACATATTTAATCAAAAGTATAGTTATAGGAAAATATCTATCGATTACAAAATAGAACTAACGAAATTTTCATGAAATAAAATGGAAAATTATATCTGTAGCTGTTTTTTTAATTTTTGTATATATTGCTTTTAAATAAAGTTAATCAGTTGATTCAAAAATATTATATTTTTCAATATTATTAAAGGTTTTACTTATCTTTAAGATAACCAGGCATATTCTAGAAGAGTACAGGATGTCCCAAAATTAACGCCGTATATAAATTTGTCGCCATATGTGCATTAAAATGTTAACAAACAAATCGATAGCTGACATTTTAGGATTAGTAAGAATGAAACACTACATCTCGCTGCACAACGTGTCTTCATTATTGCACAATATCTCATATATAATGAAAACTTTGCAGTCGCATACTCTGGTGGCCTGATTTATTGTCAATTGGCTGCTTTTGGAATTCTAAGAACGTTAAGGTGATTGTCGAAAAACAAATGGATCTATATTGTGTCACTATTGGGTGTGTACTTTGGCTTGCAGGCATAAACGGCCATATGTTTTTGAAAATGAGGCTGGACAAGCAGTGACTGTTACTGATGCTCGATATAGCAATATGATAATACAGTTCTTTCTGCAATATGTTTACGATACTGACGTGGCCAAAATGTGGTTTCATCAACACGGTGTCATATGCCATAACCCGTGAAACAATTCAATTATAGCATGAGACATTTCCAAGTCGTGTTCTCTCTCGTTTTGGTGATGAGAGTTGGTCCCTAGACCGTGTGGTTTAGTACAATTATAGCATGAGACATTTCCAAGTCGTGTACTCTCTCGTTTCGGTGATCAGAGTTGGTCACTAGACCATGTGATTTAGCACAATTAGGTTTCTTTTTATGGTGCTATTTGAAGTCACAGGTATATGCCAACAAGCCCACAGCCACCCGTGCATTAAAGAAGATTTAGTATTGTATCAATGAAACTTAGCCACATTTATACAAAATAAACATGAAAATTTTCGACAAAGTGCGTATGTGCATGCAAAGCCGGAGGTCATTTTCCCAATGGTCTAACCGATAAATAAGCCTATTCTATATCCTTAATGATTCAATAAAAAAAATCAGACGACTAAAAACTGTGTTTTATATTTAATTAAAATCTTGAATTAATATTGGGACACTCTATAGTAGAATAAAAGTAAAATACCATTTGAGAAGACAAATTTCTATTTTTGATATTCTGTAAATGTAGTAGCTTGAGTGTTTAATTGTCTCCTTCGAAATGGAGTTCAAAAATAAAACTTGGATAAATTTAAATTTAGATAATATTAGCATAAGCTATAGTTATGTGGGGTTGGTTGAAAAAGGCGTGCAAAATTTTAATAGGATCGCTTCTTACTTAAAAAGAACATATTTATGGTAGGTGTATCAAACTTGCCATTAGCAATTCTTTTGAAAGTGAAGCTGTTTTTTTAAATTATAAAAAAATTGTATACACCTTGTTGTCTATGTTTCCTAGTTATCTATGTGTCGACATTTCATAGGAGCTATCCAAATCATCAGTAGATTTTTTTTTAACAAACACAAAAAATGCAATGCTTTTTGCTTGTCTTCAGTAACACAAAGAGTCATTGGCTGGAAGCGAACCTGCGACCTCGAAACCACTAGTCGAGTACTCTACCAAATCAGCCATATTGAGCCATCACTTGGATACTTTTGAAACCATGGTTGCCACATTTGACGTTTTATTGTCATTTTGACGATTTTGGGTGCTAAAAATAGCAATTTGACGACTTAAGATCTGTTTTGTGACGATTTTTGTAGATCACATTTTTACATCCTTTTGTAAGCTAATTTATGTCGGAAAGGAATGTAATACTTATGGTACGTAAATATATATGTTGGTTTGTAATACTGAAATATTGTGTGATAGTTATTTCAGAGTATACATATATTGTATATGTTAGAGCTGAATTTAAAATATAATATGTGAATAGCACTTAAAAAATTATAAACTAAAAATTGTACAAATTTGTATGTGAAAGCGTGTGCTCATATTTTAAGGACACTAAATTTGAAAATGAATCCAAAACATTAAATTATAAATCCTTACAATATAATAAAAGAAGAAAGTATTTTTTCCAACATAATGAAAGAATTTTCTTAATTCATTGTAGAATTTGAAAGACGAGAAAGTTAAAGTAAGGAAGCCTAAAAAACTAGGAAATTTTATTTTATGCTATAAATATGAAAATGCTAGATTTTTGGAATAAAGTAACCTTCTATGACTAAGTTTATAGCAAAAATATAGTCTTCTATAGCAGTCACGAATTGTTTTACGTCGTTGAAATAAATCTTTTATTCCACAATAATTAATTTTACTAGCTGACGATTTTTCGACGATTTCAAATAATTAGATTGATGATTTTGACGATTTTTTCGTCGAATTTGACGATTTTTAACCAGATTTATCTGGCATCTATGTCTGAAACATTAATCTTTATATCCTAACAATCTAAATAAATGATTGAGAATTTAAAAAGAAAATGTCAATACAAAAAACAAGCTTTTCCTTTTGCACACGTCTCCAGGTTTCTTTATACCTTTGAAACAAATGAACACCCGTTGGTTGCTACGATTTCTTTTTTTGAAAATATGAAAAAGTAGAGAGCGAACTATTCAAACAACTGAGTTTATTTGCTTTATTAGCTTCTATTATTAACAGCGTTGTCAACTCGGTGCGTTTCGCACCGGTTTTGGTGCTTTTTAAAATTTTTTGTGCGAAAAATTCTCAAGGCGGTGCGGTGTGCGCTTTTTTTTTAATTTCCGATGCGCTTTTTAAATTTCGGTGGCGCCAAATCATATTCAACACAACTTTTGGCTTTAATGTAAGAAAAGTGTTTATTCAAGTGGCTAAAATTTTTACATCTGATTTTGTAGCGCACAATGTGAATTCGCGCGAATTTGCTACTGCTTTAGTAATTAATAAATTTTCAAATTATTAACTAAATTCTAAACCGAGTGTGATGGCTTGTAGTGTCATTGTAACTTTTAATAATTCGCTTACAGTAACGACTGTAGGCTCCTCCATTATAATTTTGACGACGGTAAGTAGTTGTATTTTGTGAAGCTGGTAACGTTTTTTTTTTGTAAAATTTTTTAATTTTAATTTTAAATAATTCGTTTCCCAAAGGAAAAAAACAATAAGACCTTGAGCTGAACAAATTTGTTGCAAACATTGATTAATACAAAGGGCGAGCCAACTAGGATCAAGATAGATCGTTATATTTATTCTAAAGATACCATTGCCTTAATAAAACTAATAAAATCGCACTAGAGGCCAATTTTGACAAACACGATTTTTAGCTATTGGAGGAATTTGATGGCATAGCATCAGCCGATGCTATCAAACCCGGTTGAATGTCTAATAGTCGGTTAAAAGGTTGTTTCGCTATCATGTTTTTAATATTAAAATATTATCCTTTTTATAATACAAAATGGATTTTTAAGCATCAAAAGAAAAATTCTGAATTTGGCGCGTTTTCCTCATTTCGGTGCGTTTTGAAATTTCGAAGTTGACAACGCTGATTATTAATAATGTTTACAGAAGCTACCCTAACGTTTGAGAATATCTTTCAAAGGTTTCATGATTAGGGTAGCTCCTATGAAATGTCTGCATATGAACAGCTAGGAAACATAAAAAACAAACTTTAAATAATTTTGTTTTAACGTTTTCAGTATTAGAAGCTAATAAAGTGAATAAACTCAATAATCGTTATTTTATTGAAAACAATGCAATATAGAGTTAAATGTCTGCAAATATTTTTCAAAGATTTCCAAATCTACTGATGATTGGGTTAACACCTATAAAATCTCGACATACAGAAAGCTAGGAAACACAAAAGATAAGCTGTATATATTTTTTGCCTGATATAAATATTAGTAGCTAATAAAGTGAATCATAATTAACTCAATTATCTTTACCGAACATTTACACCCTTTTCGTTAGCACCGACTTGCATTATTTCATGTATGCACATTTGTATGCAGCTATAAATCTCAGAGGATGCATGGAGATAAGCATTTATGCAAAACCAAAAGAAAAAAAATTTTAACTTTCATCTTGTGATTTTGTTATCTTTCCAACCAGTGACTTGCATATAATTTATATGCCACGTACTGAAATCTTTTTTCTTCCATATGAAGAAAAACAAATTGAAATATATTTTCTTAGTAATAGTGCATTTGAGGGTTTATAGTTATTTTTCACAATTTCCTTTTCCTATAGAGCAGACGACATGTAGTCAGTTAGTCAGCCAGTCAGTCTGTCAGCTGTTGCGGATAATTTAACTTCCAAGTTAAAAGGAGATTTGTAAGTACTATTGCATGACTGCATTCAAAATGTCTAAGAGGCGTTTGTTTTCTTCTAAATACATTTTTATTTCCTCCTTAGCTTGCGTGTGTGTATGCGCTAAAGGAAGTGCTTGTAGTTAACAGTCAGTTTAGTTTTTAAGTTTTCTTTTTTTACTTTTTCTTTCCAGGCATAATATAACAATCTATAATTTGTGTTGCCATAGAAAAGTTGCTAGTTTTAAAAGTTATATATATTTTATTTCGCAGGAAATGTGTATTTTTATGCCTTCTTCGTTTTGAATCAGAAATGCAGCAATTAAAATGGTTTAGAAACTCATAATTTCCTTAAATTATTATGCACTTTTTGTTGATAAGCACTTTTAAGTAAAAGTATAACTTTAGATTTTTCACAATAATAATGACGTTTATGAGCATAACATACTATAGATATTGAAAATGTTATCTTTAAATGTTTATGAATACATATCATTTACTTACTAAAATACATTGGAACAACGTAAGCACTTACCTGAAAAAAATAGAAAAGCAAAAATAAATACAGATATCGAAAAGTACATTACATATACTAAAGTTTTTATCTTAAACCAGCAATAATTCTAATTGAGAATGTACTTGATTGAGGTTTAATGTCACACACTTAAGTCTCAAATACATTCTGGAAGTAGTTAAGTTTATAGTTTCGGTTTGCTAAATAATTTATGACAAATGGTGTATGGGTAGATGAGTTACAAATCTTGAACTTTTTTCTAAAAATACAATCAACAAATGTGGATTAAGAGAAACATTTTGTTGTTTTGCTAATAAGCGTTTTATTGGTAAACTTTTAAATCTTGTTTGTTCTACGCAAAATTAAATTCTATGAATGTGGTTATAAAACGGGTTATTTTAACTAGAGAAATAATATCATTGACAAAAATGTTAGATTAACATGGTTTCTGTTGAGGTTACTTTGATTTTGAATATATAGTGGTGGACACGTAATTAAAACATAAATATGATCTATACCAATAAAAATTATAAATAGCTTGTTTTCTATGTTTCCCAGTCTACTGATGATTAGGGTAGTTTCTATGAAATGTCGACATATAGATAGCTGGGAAACATAGAAAACAAGCTATTTATAATTTTTATTGGTATAAATGGTAGAAGCTAAAAATAGCGAATAAAAAACTTAATTGCATAAATATGATCTTTCATTCTTTCGATATTTTACATGATCTATTCTTATTTCAACGGAACTTTTCTGCTGCAAAGGTAAGTTTGATATCTTTTGCACTTGGTTATTTCCTTATATTCACTTCTTGCTCAATTTTCTTAAAAAAATAAGCCATTTTTTAGTGAAAGGTATGTTTTTTAAGTGGAAATATAATTAATACTTTTTCAGTTCTGCTATTTAAATAAAGTTAATCTAATATCTAATTTCATTTTGTAGCGAAAATTTGTTGATAGGTATATTTTAGATGATATCTGTAAAATTGTATACCAATATTAGTCCCTAGGTATGGCAAAAAGGCGAAGTTGCTCCAAAGAAGAAAGAAAGGCACTCATTAGATTGATGAGGCTGCGAGAAAACAGCGAATGAATTTTCTCCGTTGTTTGTTTGCTCTAGAGGATAAATGTATAATGAAATGAACCATTTTGATAATTTTAGGAACTCAAATCATGTATCCAGGGCCTCCAAATTACGTAAAACCACAACCAGAGATGATAGTCGTAAGTGCTTCTAAAGCTGACCGATTTAAACAGCTCTAAACAGCTAAAAGTTGAATTGGAGTCATCATAGGGTATCCATACATCATCTAGAACTATACAGCGGAGACTTAATGAAATTGCCTTACGTAGATGCATCGCACAGACAAAACTTTAGTCTCTAAAAAAAATTTTAAATCAGGATTGGATTTTGTCAGAAAAAACATTAAGAAACCAAATGACGAATCCAAGTTTTCCCAGTGGGGATCAGAAAAAAAACATTTTGAATGACGTCTAGTAAACCAATTACAAAATCTCATATATACCATCAAAACGATAAATTAATTTACTATCAAAAATGTTTTAATTATATGGCCACCACTTTATTATATTATATGGCCACCATATTACATTTTTCATGAATTGTTGTTATTGGAGGAAAAATCGGTTAGAGTAGAGGTTTAGACTATGCCAGGGTGTAAAAAACACTGATGTATTATATGTATGTAGGTAAAAGTCCGCATGGGAAGTCACCATCACCTCTATGGCTGAGGTCGGAAACAAAGGCGAAGCAAGTCCTGCAAAAGTCCGCATAGAAAGGACACTACAATCACCCAAGTAGAATTATGCACAATAAGGTGGCGGGGGAAATACTATTAGATAGAGGAAACAAGATTGTGATAATAAACGTACTCTACGACAGTCAAACAGTCTTCAAGCAAAAAAGCTCTAAGGAGTTATGCTTTTACGTTCTAGCTACTACTGAAATGCCACAACAGCCTAAATGCGCTGTGTATCCTGGTGTAGCAGGACATGACGGGTATTGTGGTAATAAGATGACAGATATCTGTGCCAATAATAAGGCAGATGGGACCCATGATGGGACCTACTCCAATCTTTGGCTTCAACAAGTCTCCTTAAGAGGAAGAAATTGAGTGAGTCCGTCGTGATGAAATATTACATCAGACAAACGGCCTTGAACATTCCAAGAAATGTCTAAATGTTCATACAAAGATTGTTCTAAGACTGGATAAGGAAAATCTAACAACACTGACAGGGCGCACCTTCAGGTCATTATATTATCCTAAACCAGCTGTACAAAATGTGTATTTCTAATACAGGATTATGTGGTGAGGAATAAAAGTCAATGGATCATCTACAATGGGACGTTGGGACACAGATATACAGACTGCCCCAAGTTCATACGTTGGGTTAACAGGCTTTGAGTACACTCGCATGGAAGGAGCTAGTGCTGTTTCTTGAGGGGGTATGGAGAAGTACAATAGACGCCTTTCTAATCATAAAAGCAATAATAATACATATAGATATAATGGACTGTGAATGATTACACAAGTTCTCGCGATTTCGAGGAAATAACAATAGGTATGATTTGAAACCAGTGAAGGTAAGAGCAAATTCGTGATTTTTATGGGTATTAGAAGTACAAGTGCGTATATAAGATTAGATCACTTCTTATATACAAGAGGTTTATTAATACAAATTACATATCATGCAGGACGTATTCAAACCAAAGTAGAATTTTATCTATAGAGTCTCTATTTATAAAATTTGTGAAGCAACTATATTAGTATATATTTTTTAGATTTGATTCAGGAACAGTTTCCAGAAGAACTGATCCATTTGATAAGTAAAAATAGAATATCTATTATTGCATCGTCTTATATGTATGTTAATAATTTCTAAGGTACTTTGTAGTACAATAATTTTTTAAAAATCATTTTAGGAAACCAATATAATAATTCACAATTAAATATTTTGGCAATTAAGTGTAAAGAAATAAAGAGTAAGGATGCTGGATGGCACTGATCTTTAACCAGTACTCTCCTAAGTTCACGCGTCCTTTTGCATTCCTTTTTAGTACCTCACTGCTGAGTTCCTATTGTGCTGGAAGGTTATTAATGTAACGCCAAAGAAAAAAAAATGACGTGGCAAAAATAATCTGAAATTATCCGCCCAATTGCAATTTGCTCTGCGCTTTTAAAAGTAATGGAAATTATGGTTAACTACCATTTTGTGATGTGTCTGAACGGCATATGAACAAGGTTTGTTTCTTAACAGCCAATATGACGATGATTTAGCATATTTCCCGAAAAAATTGTGGCACTTGATCCATCATTTCGGTGAAAGTAAGATGGTGGATGTGGATATTTTCAGGGCGTTTGACAGCGTGTAGCATGGTGCATAACTATTAAAACTTATCGGTTTTAATGTGTTTTTGTATTTCAAGTTTAATTAATTCAGCGGTACTGCAAGGCTCCATTCTTTGTTCTACTCTATTTCTTATTTTTCTTAATCACCTGAATTGTCAAACTTCCAACCCTATGTGCCCACTCAGTTAAATGCCCAGTCTACCCGAGGTCGATGCCAAGAGGCAAAATATGAATGACCCACTGAGTAATGATCTTTTAATTCCCGGATGGAGTCGTAAAAACACATGAATACAAATATTACTACATCTGTACTCATTAATGGTGTAAATACTAGGAAATCTGGTGCTCTTGATCTTCTTGGAATAATTCAATGTGATGTTCACCATACTGAACAAATTTTCCATGTCTCTAAATAGGCATTCAAGTGTCTAAGTTTTTTGAAACGATGTAAGATATACTTAACTTCATATAACACGTACACCTAGAAAAAATATATGGTTGATGTGACAATTTCTAGGGATAACATACTAATGTTTTATAGAATGATTATATAATATCATAAATTTATATTCCGCAATATCTTAAAACAATGGAAATTCACTTGATATTGTATTGGTATTGTTAAGACTGAAAATACTTTTACTGCTAGTAATGACGGTAATGTCATGCTAAACTCTGTTAACATTTCTATAACTATTCTATTATCTCATTAAACCATAGTACTTTTATTGATAACTCTACTATTATTTAACAAGGTGGTTCATAAAAACATATTATTGTGCGGTTTAACAGTAGTATAATATAGTTGCTTATTTTTATCACATAGTTTTTTTTAATTTTATTTATTAAACTGTGTGTGCATAAATATTACATGCGTATATAAAATATTAAGGCAGAATTAGTTTGTACGTTATTTTCCGTTCTGGATCAGCTGTTTTCTTTCTGTTCAATATAAACTATATGTGCATGTTTTGCTTTCACTTTTTCGTTCTGTTCTGTTGCGGACTAATTTGTTGAAAATAGAATTCAACGTTAAGTGACGTTCAGATATGTATATGTTGTACTTGCTTCAGGTATGGAAACATTTATTTTTTATTCAAATGTATATATATATATTTTTTTGTCAAAAGCTAAAAAAAATTTTTCTATTACAGATTTTTAAAAGTTAATACATTTTGATCAATAGAGTAACTATGGATGATTAAAAGAATATTATTTTAGCGAGGAAAAAATTATATTTTGTATAAGTAGTGTCATAAACTCTGCAGATAGTGAGAAAGAAGTGTGTTGTTTGATCACCATTTCTAAATTATTAATTTGTTTCTTTTTTAGTTTTTTTCATACAAGATAATGTTTATGTACATATTGTATTCTTCAATCCAATGTTTTTCTTTTATTTATGTTCTACTGTAAAAAACAGCTGAATATTTTCACGGAAAAGTAATTGTAATATATTTGCTACAGAAATGAACGTCACAGAACGGCAACAGAAAGTAAACACAAATGAGGCCTTTAATCTTCCTAAATAATAAATCGTGTTGAATATTTGAAACTATTATTCACATTTTGCTTTTGAATTGTTGCTAATTGTGAAAACAGAATACCAATTACATTTATTAATTGGAACTTAGTTTTATTGTATATATAGGGTGTTTTTTTAAGCTAGATAGAACTTTAAATTGTAAAAAGTAACACAAAAAATTAAATTTTGATGAAACATTTTTTTTATTTGTTTCAGTATACTCTGACAAATCATCATGAATAGACTCACGCTTGAACAACGCTACGAAATTATCCAAATTTACTTTGAAAATCAGACCCGTTGTTTTATCGCAAAATTGTGTTCAGCGATGAGGCGCATTTTTGGCTTAACGGGTTTGTTAATAAGCAAAATTGCCGCATATGGAGTGAGACCAATCCACAAGAGACCCTACAGACTCCATTACATCCAGAAAAATGGACTGTTTGGTGCGGTTTTCATTCTGGTGGCATCATCGGACCTTATTTCTTCAAAAATGAGGCCGGAGCTCGCGTTACGGTCAATGGAGATCGTTACCGCACCATGATCAATGATTTTTTGTTTTAAAATATGGATGACATTGATCCGGAGGAGATGTGGTTTCAACAGGATGGCGCTACGTGCCATACGGTGAACGCAACCATCAACTTACTGAAATCAAAATTTGGCGATAAGTTGATTTCGAGAAATGGACCTGTCAATTGGCCTCCAAGGTCGTGCGATTTGACACCTCTCGATTATTTCCTGTGGGGCTACGTGAAGTCACTGGTTTATGCTGATAAACCAGCAACAATTGACGCCTTGGAGGCCAGCATTGTTCGTGTTGTTCGTGACATACGGCCAGCAGTGCTCGAAAAAGTGGCCCAAAATTGGACGTCCAGAATGCGCTTCGTCAAGAACAGCCGCGGTGCCCATATGCCCGAAATCATTTTCAAATGTTAATGTCACGTATTGATCTTTCGAATAAAAAAAAATTTTGATTACAATTTAATTTTTTGTGTTATTTTTTACAATTTCAAGTTCTATCGGGCTTAAAAAAACACCCTCTACAATAGCTACCTAAAAATATGGAGCACTTTTTACTTTTTCTCGATTTAGCACATCAATTTTTTATTTTTATATAATAGTTCCTTATTCAACATATATTTTACATAAATCTTACAATAAATATTCAAATGGAAAAAAACTGTAAAAGCATTGACAGCCATTGTAATGACAAGAACAAAAGTATTGTTAATAGCGACAATAGTAAAATTATTCTGAAACCATTCTTGTGTTGCAGGTAAAAAGTTACTCACATATAAGTTTATAGCAAAACTTATATTACACTTTGTTTAAAAACTATTGTTGTAATTATGTAAATAGTGTTGTTCCATTCAACCATACGAGTATTTCACCATAGACCGTAACTTTAGAACTACAAAATGGGAACAAAAACATATTCATGATGAAATATACTATGTTTAAAACTGTTTCCATCAATAAAACTTGTTGCTAAAGAAATAATAATAGTATTAACATAACAATATTTCATAATGCTTTTTCTCTACGTGTGTATATATTTCGCTTTTTGAAAGCACTGGACTGTAGATAAGTTTCCTGTAACATATAACGTTGGAAAGTTTAAATCAAACGTTTACAAACACTGCTCTCCCCCTTTCCTTCTCCTCATAACCTATTTTCCTAGTTCCGAGACAATGTAATACATATGTACTGCTTCAAGATAAAAAATAGTGATATTAAGTCGTATTAATTAATTATTTATTTATATTTTTTTTGGAAAATTCACTTTAAAATTAAATCTTGGTACAATAATTTTACATAAAAAATTTTGTTTGATAGAACTATAATATGCTTGATACCTAGTCACCCGATTTTATACATTTCTTTTCATCCTCTTATAAACTTTTAAAGTCATTAAAAAAATAAAGTAAGCCTCTTGTGTTTTCTTACTTATAGGTGTAAACATTTTCACCAAATGGAAAATTAACACATATTGCCTGGAGCCAACAATAACACCCTGCAGAGGTAAAAAGCAAGTGCATGTAAAATATAATTTTTAAAGCGAAAATCGTAAAAAAATGACTAATAATGTAGAAAAAAAGAAGCACAACCAAAAACTAACAAAATATGAACAATGTTTTGCCAACAATGAATGCTACTACAGTATCATAAAATAATAGGAAACGAACAAAATTGCCATAACTCTCAAAACAGCAAAACAAAACATGACTTTAGCTAAACACTTTGACACAGCTTCAACAAACCGTGTCTTAGTTTGAAAAAAGTGGAAAAACAACTAAGAACAAAGCAGAGAAAAAAAAATCAAACAATCAAGCAAATAAAGTTTCATGGAATTTAACAAAACGTGGCAAAAGTGCAACGTTAGACAATTACAGTGCAATTCCTTACAGCAGTGCAAAGAGAGCAGTGCTTTGCTCTAAAAACAACAAAACGTATACAAAAGCTTATTTAACAAACTAAACCAGCTTAAAGGTTGGGTCGTTGGGAAACGATGATGAAACAGCAACAATAAGTGTAAGCCAGCCAGCTCTGCATAACAAAGGAACCAGCCAGCGTAAATTAACACTAAGACATCCAGCTACCTCTTCATTTAATAACCAGAAGCCAACAGAGGCAGCCAACAGCAGGTGATGGTGAAACCATACTGGCAGTAATAAAATGAAAATGACGTGGTTACATTAATATCCATTACATCAACTGGGGAAAGAAGGAAAAATATAAAATAAAATATAGCAACTAGAAGGCACGGGTTCGCTTGTTTATGTAATAGAAGGAAGTGTGTAGCACGAAGAAAAAAAAAATTGTAAGCATTTTTTTTTGTTTTATGTTTTTGCCATAACAAGCGACATTTTGTTTTAACACGTAAATTTTACATAAATAAAAATTAAAAAGGAAAATAATAAAAAGCTACCAACATTTCAACATTTCGCCGAAGGGAAGAGGAAAGTTTCCTGACAGCCAACGACAACTTGTCTTAGAGGAAGCACCAAGTATAGTTTAAGAGCTTTCTTAACCTAAACTATTAAGAATTTTTTTTTGTATTTGTATTTGTGTTAAGCAACAACAGCTCTGAAAAAAAGTAATGTGGCGCGATATATTTTTATATTTAACACTAATCGTTTTATTTTTCTTTATTTTCTTGGCACAATTAATTGTCAATGTGTATGCATTTCAGCGTCAGCCCCCCGTGCCCAAACCGAATGCCGAACGTAATGATATAATCTTTGTATAAAACTAACTGTAATTAAAATGTAGCATAAAAACAATGTTTGGGTGAGTGACTGGGTGTGAATGTGCGTGTGTGTGTGTGTGTGTGTGTGCATGGGTATTATGTGGCTGAGTGTGTACAATGAAACAAAGTTGTATGGAAAAAGAAACAAAAATAACAATTGAATGCATGAAACAAATTAAAATGGATACAACATGAACAGAAAAAGGATGTTAAGAAGGATGTTGTATAACACAGCTGGTTAGAATAACAGACATGGCTTTTTTCCAAATGTCTGTCATACAATTGTTTTGTATACTGTTCTTTTATTCAAATCGACTTGTTTTGCTTTTTAACTGTTTGCCTCTAAAAAAAACAAGGACTTCAAGCATAAAAAAGTAATCAAAATGTAAATAATTTCATGATATTTTCACTGCTTGTTGCTTATTTCTTCCTTAACAATTGCATCATTTGCAATTGTTAGAGGGAGAATGCTAATTAGACAACAATTTAATGAAATTAAAAATAAAACTCTTATATTATTAATATCATAGTTTGAGAACAACTATGTCAATTATATCTTCTCTATACGAGTATTGTGCAATTTAATTAAACATAGAAATCATTTTTTGTATTTACCAAACGATTTTATTTCGCAATGCGAATGATATTGAATATTGTTTCAGCAATAAAAATTCTAAGCAAACTGTTTATTTATTAAGTGTAACCGCAAACCATTTTGTAGACGATTGTTTTTTGGAATTATTCGGTTTCTAGTGAGCTTTTTCTGAGTTCTGAATGAAGTATTACACGCTTAAGTTGAAGCTTTTTTTAATCGCTACTGGAATGGAAGGGTCCTTCCAAAGTTGTTTACCTCAACAACGTAATTAATGCAACACTGGTAGTTTTATATTTGTGATTGAAATACTCTTCGAAAATATGTGATTCAGTTTCACCTTATTAAGCAGTAATGAAAAAGCTTATTTATAAATACTTCATTAATATTATTATTTCCTTTTTTTTAGCTCTTTTTTATCTATTGAATTTTGAAAATGTGAACAATAAGTAGTCAAATTTTGGTTCAACACACAAAAACTTATCAAGTCCAGACAATGCTATATTTTGTTTTATTTTGCGCGATCTACATCGTTAAAATCACCTTTTTAACGTCTTGATGGGGGCAAGAATATTCCTTTTCGCCAGCAGAGTGAGGCCGCCAACATTAACGGCCGTATTCATAAAAAAGTTAAACAGCCGTTCAAACCATTTTTATGAAAAATTCGATAAAACTGTATTCATAAACAAATTTTACGTTAAAATGTTCCTTTTAGCAGTTTTTTAAGTCAACCATTTTTAAAACTGATTGCACCCAATTTTAAGACAATTTTAAGGTGATATTTGTGTCTTTTTAGTTATTCTTTATTTATATGTTGCGAAAATTTTTATTGCATATGTATCAGAAATCCCATGATACTGATAACAATAGATGTGTGTTTTTAACAGAAAATATGACCCAAGCTTTGAATAGCTGGCAACAGAAAACTTTCAGGGAAAGAAGTAATCTATTCTATTCTGGATTCCAGATAAGCAATTACGCCTTACATTTTTTCCAGTCTTCTTATTTTAGTTATTATTAACAGTTTACTTATTTAAAATAATATACGTTAATAAAATGTCATGTACATCAGTGATGTGTAAAAAAACGAAATAATAAAATAAGCTCGATATTCATATTTTTTCCTACGCGTAAGCAAAAGGCTCAGTATTTTTTGCTATTTAATTGAAAGACAAAATGGAGGTAACATTTATTTATTTGTTTTAAAGTCGATTTTCATAAAAAACAATACAATACATTTCTTTACATTACTACTATGTGAACAAAAAACCATTTTATCGCAGCACTATGATTCAGATGAGAATTGCATATGATGGCGTTGCCAATCACAAATAGAAAATTTCAATAAAATGATTTTTAGCTAAAATGCTGTTTATGAATACGTTTTTATAAAATGTGTTTTTTTGTTGAAAATTCTCTTTTAACTAAAAAGTTGTTAAAATCCTGATTAGTGCTTTTTTATGAATACGGCTGTAAGTATATAGTTGCGTTGTGGATTCTTGTTGTGTTTGTGGACGCTTGAGTGTCAATAGCATGTAAAGACTAAGGTAGAAGTGATCACAGCATTTAAAGTATTGGAATTAAATTAGTGCAAAACTGATCAGGGTACAGTGTATATACCTTCGACACTGCTCAGTCTAAGACAATATAGTCCAACACCTCGCACAGTGCAGGGGTCATACCCTGAGTACTGGTCCAAGATAAAAAAAAAATTATGAACGACAGAGCAAAAAAACAAAAACATGTACACACAAAGTGGAAGACAAAAAGCTGCTTATTTCTGCTTGCTACCTATTCCGGTACAATTCGGTTTCAATAGAAATTATTAATGAACATATGTATATAGAAAACATGGACAGTAGTGAAAAATATTACCTCAGCACGTACGCTTACGACCTTATCTGATGATGGACCAAGTCCACGGAGTGAATTATTCACGATTCACCAGTACCCTCGTGTGGCTTTCTAGGCTTACACAGTTAGCATTTTTTGCATTATGTTTGTAGTCATATGAGCAACTTCTTGTTGAGGAGTTCGGGCCTCCTAATCCCTCCTGTATGCAATTTCCCGGCAATCAATGGAAGACAAGGCTTAATAAGTTGGTAGGCCGAAACCCACTAAGGGCATTAGCCCATAAACCATTCACCCATCAACCATCACCACCGGTTCCATACAGCTATCTGTTGTAAAGGAAAGCTGACATCAATAGCAAAACCTTGAAAAGGTTTCTTTAGTTCTGTGAGAGATTTGTTTATATACATTTGAAATTTGTGATTTTGGAAAGCTGTGTTAACAAGGAAATATTATTAAAAGTTTTATAAAATAATGCTTATTTATTTTGATTATCCTGGAAACTTGTGTCACTTACTAGCTTTCTGTAGTAAATGATTGTAATTTATTGAAGAAATTTCCAAAATGTCAAGAAGTTTTAATTTTGGCTGATTCACACATTTATTAAAATACTGGTTTTCAGTTACACTTAAAACTGTCAGTTGCTTAATAATAAAAGAATTTGCGCTTACTTACAAATAAATGTTCTACTAATTTAAACCATGTTTCCTGTTTCTAAGACAGATTGCAGTTAAATTAGTTTTTAAATCTGTCAAACTTTTACCATTAAAAATTAAATGAACTCGCAGTTAAATTTAAATGAAAAGTTAGTAGACCGGTTTTTAACCTAACTTTTATTTCTTTTAAAATACAATTTAAATTCATATTACAACCATATTTTTCTGAGTGCCAATGTGAAGCGGGCTCATTGAAGCTACAGCTGTCGTCTTGGCTATCACTTGCTCAGTGTATTTTGGATGCAAATTATTAAATTGTTTAATTGGAATAAAGGTATTGTTCATCAGTATCGTTCTACCGTGAGGACTTTTCATAGCATGAACGTTAAATTTGAGCCAATTTCAACCAGCTTCAGATTCAAGAGCATCCAATGCACTCAGACGTTTTCGTTGCTTTGTTTAATAAAGTAACTTTTTTTATTTTCTCTAAAAGAAACTACCGAATGAATTATATATATTTTATAATTAAAGGAAATAGAATGAAAAAAAAACTGCAAACAAAATTAAATTTGCAAAAGATTAAAATTACCAATACACTACAAATCAGAGTTTGCGGTACTGCTGCGCCGATGAATGCAGCAGTAATAACTTACTGCAGTTTTTCCTTCTAAACTTAATTAAAGATGCCAAACGAACTTGAACACTATTTAGATAACAATTAGAAGTTCGACTGCTAATATCAAACTTCATTTAAATAAATGCCATGCCTAGGAAAATTGTTTAGAACATTGTTGTCATTCATTTTCTGTTCATGATTCTTAAATAGAGCCAAACACAAGAGAATAACAATAGACACACAATTTAATAATAGCAAATTTCATGTGCTTAATGAAATAAATACAGACAGAATATTATGCGCTATAGACACAGGTTAATAATAAATAATAAAGTATGTTTCAAAATTGTAAGAACAATTATTGTTTCAAATATTTCCATCAAATTTGCTATTTTTTTATTTTGGTTTTAACTGTTTATTTATGTAAAAGAATTAATTTGTTTCACTATGCTATGTAATTGTGTACAGTTGGATATTGAAATAAAAAATTTTGACTTTCAAAAATCAAGCATGAAAAATCGGGAAATTTTCTTGAATGTTGGGCAAGAGCATTAATATTTTGCAAAATTTACTGAATAACTCTAAAATTTATGAAAAAATAATGTAGTGAGGGCGGAAGAAAATTACTTTCTCAGCGAGAATCATCGCACAACAACCAGTTCAACTTTTGGGTTGAAAAGCCTGAAGACGCTCCAACTCCACAGGGTGATTTACGATTCACCTACGCCCCCGTGTGGCTTTCATACAGGTCGCAACTATTTGCCATAAGTTTGTTTCATATTCAATAAAAAGATATTTGAACAAAAGGTATACACAATATAAAATTACAACTTTTGAACAACTTTTAAGTCATAACTTTAATCAACCAGCTCGTACGACTTCTTCTTCATGACTGCCCTTGTGCTTCAACTCTTTTCGTTATCTCAGCTTACTCTTTACATACATAAGCACTTTGCTGAAGAGTTCGGGCCTATTAATCCCTCTTGTGTGCAATTTTCTAGAAGCCAATGGAAAACAAGACTAAATGAGTTGGTAGGATGAAGCTAATTAAGAACATCAGTCCTTGACCAACTCACCTGTCAAACCATTACTTTTGGATCCTTACATTACAGGTATGTATTGCAAGACAACAGCACTATGGCGATTATAAGCCCCCGAAAACTGGCAGTAGATCAGTTATCAGGGAAACTAACTCCCCTTGCTGATATTTTAGGTTTAAACCACAGTCAGAACGTTTCAGCTAAGATAGGCACCTCAACCATGATCAGTACCGCGATGATCTGCAAGCAAAACCTCCAGAAGGTTTTGCTGATCACCGTTCTTCCAATTGATCCTTGTTGAAGCTTTTAGCAGACCAACATAAGTCATGCGGCTTCATAGAGTTTTATTTGCTGCAACAAACGAGGAACTCCTAACCCTCTATGCTTCATAGGCAGAGTGCCCTGGTTTGGTGTACACCAAGGCAAAACCTGCATAAAGGCGCAACTGGATGTTTCAGTAACAAAAATAACCATTTGGAGAAAAATTTGTATAACAAAAATAAAAGATTTTCCGAAATGGGCCACAGTCCGCTGTTGCTACCACGACAACAGTTGTCTAATCATTATTTTTTTTTCTATCACGAAATTAAATATAAATACTAATTTTTAAATATTTCTTAATTATAACAAACACTGCATATATGATCAATTTAAGACAAATATAGACGAAAAAATAAATAAGTGCTTGGTGGCTGAGTTGGTTAAGCGGCTGTATTAAAAATAAATCATGTTTACATGGTACTGAGTTCGAATACTAGTGGGTGCTGATGAACAGAGTAGCGACTGCGAAACAGCTAATTGTCCCCCAGCTTAGTGTATTCAATTATTTTTTCCTGTCTTCTTTGAGCAAGAGCTATTGATTGCGGCCATTATTGTTATAATTAAAAATAATTCTTGGCGAAAGCCAGGTTTAAACTTGTGCCAGACAGATATAATCATACAATATAAGCTATAAATATTGATGTAAATGTAAAAGAAAAAATAGTAATAATGTAGTCGGTCGGAATGGAATCAGAGACTTTTGGAAAAAGTTCAGAAAGGAACCCTTACGTGTTAAAAATACATCTTTGTGGTTTCGACAGTTGTTCGTCAACACAGATGTCTTGAAATTCATTTTGTTTCATATAAAATCAACGACGGAAGCTACATCACATCCTAAGACACCAGTTTATAACGTTTTATAAACCAAAACCCTACAAAAATGATAGCTTTGAACAAGACTAAAAATATGCAAATGTTTTTAACTGGCTAGTGTGCTCACTCGACTTAAATACTACGAAAAATCTTTGGAGGATAATATCTAATAGAAGTAGTTTGCGAAATAGATAACACAACAACATGAGTATATATAGGAATGGTTTCACACGAGTAGAAATTATAATTTCCAAAATAGGAAATTTAATTAAGATTAGTAAGAAAGTAATCTTGTTTTAATTATGCTTTCTCTGAATATAATTAAAATCTGTTTGTATTCGTATTTACCCGTCTGAAACATAGACAACTTCTTAAGGACATTTTATACGACCCCAATTTGTTTCAAGACTTACCAAAAAAATATATAAAATGATATAAAAAAACTGGCAGTCGGATAGTGTGAATGTACAGTGATATATGATATGGTAAAGAACTTGACATCACATAATAATCTATAATTCTTAGAAAATTGTTCAAATGATAACATGTTATCCCCTTTTTTTTAATTTTCAAGGTCCATTTTGTTTATCTTCATCTATAAAAAGCCTTGGGCTATTTCCAACTTCTTCAGTAGTGCGATTCATTATGGTTTTTAAGCCCCAATTATTTCGGTTAAAATTACTAAACACAAAATTAACCTTTTTTATATTCACAAGTACTTTAAACACCATATGCTGGTGTTTAAAATCAGCTGTTTCAGGCAGCTGTTATATTTAACCACATAAATAGTTGTTAATTAATATCCTCATTTTTTGTAGGTTTAACTAAAAAAAAAGTTGATTTATATTGTTCACATATTTATTTCATTAAATTTATCTAATAAACTATTTATCTAGTAGAAAAACACTAAAAGTTAGTAAACACCAAAAATAAATCTTGAAAATAATATTTTTATATAAAACAATAATTAAAAAGTTTTTTATTCAATATGTATTTCGTTTTCCTTAGAAAACTTCTTAAGGAAAGTTTTTGTTGATTGATTATAAAATCAAACATGTGTTGATAGGAAATAAAAGAACAGTATTTCTATGTTAAATATATTTATGTGTGTATGTATGTATATTAAAGCTTTTGATGTTTTATTTTCTATCACAAAAATTTTTTCGATTTTATAATTAATCAACAAACACTCGTACATTCCTTAAGAAGTTTTCTAAAGAAATTTTTAAAGAAAAACGAAATATTGCAGAAAAAGCTTTTAATTATTGTTTTTTATAGAAAGGAAAGATTTTTATATATGTATGTATATAAAATGGTCAAAGTAACAAAAGATGAAGAAAACATATAAAAAAAAGAAATTCAGTACAATAGCTAATAACAATAAAATGGAGAGTTGCCACGTTATAAGAATCTGAACGGTTAGAAAAATAAAACCCTTTTCGGTGGCTAAATATAGTTAGGGAATAACGTAGGGGTTAGTGCAAACAACAAAATGTGTGGTTAAAGTTAACACTTCTAATTGGGGTGTAAAGTTAGTGAATTGCACTACAGTGGTAGTTTTTATTAAATAAAAATGTTAGGAATTTTTCGAGCTTGAGGTCAAGTTTTATACTTTTATTTTAAAATATTTCGCTAGAACACTGGGTAGCATCATCAGGGCTAATATCAATAAAAAACAACAATAAATAAGTATAACAGTTTTTTATGATCATAATAAGTAAATAAAAATTGCAAGTAAGCACAAAACAGATCAATCAATATACTCACATATTGAATAATAACACTAACAAAGCAAACTTACATTTAGATATTGTTTTTTTTTTTTTTTCAAAAGAACACTAAAAACGTAAAATAGGGATCATTTTTCCTCGTATGTTATTACTGCACTAACTAAATTTTAATTGTCAAAGATTTTAAATTCTCTTATTAACTAAATATCTATATATTTGAGAGAGGTTCTCAGTGTCTGTTTTATAATTGATCCTCTTTTTAATTGGAAGTTTTATTATTTGTAGCATCTCCAGCATGTAACGACGTCTATAATTATTTCCAATGTTTAGAATTTTGGTTTGGTCAAAGTCTGGTGTGTGATGTAAATTCGCACAATGTTTACATGTTTGATCAGACTTATGACCAGCAATTCTTGCTCTCAGTTTGTTCTTGGTCGTGCCTACATACTCTTTTTACAGCTTCCCGTATTATTATCACCGAAGGGTATTTTGTAGACTACATTTGCTGTGTCAAGTTTATCCATTTTGTCTTTGGTTTTATTAAATAATTTATTTAAAGTATTGCTAGCTCTGTGTGCTATTATGTAGTGCGCATGGTCTAGTAGTTTCGAGTTTCCCAATGTCTCTGAAACCTCTGGTACATATGTGATAGATTTTTATATTTCTGGATTGGCTGTTTTCTCTTTTCTCGGTGTTTTAGGGTTTTCAGTTTGTCTAATTAGAATATCTATTATATGTGCTAGTAGTTTTTATTTTTTAGCAATCTGGCAACATGATTCAAAATAAAATACAATACTAGAAAACCAGAAATAGAAATTAACCACATAATAATAAATATTTTTAACAATAAATAAGTAAACTAACTTCTAAATTTTTAAGTATATATATTAACATTACAGTTTTGGGCTTGGTCCAGGGTTGCATTTTTTACAAAAACATGTAGTAAATATCTTTAAACCGGCCATTGATCATAGCGATAAATTAAGATTTCTTTACAATTATATTTTCCATTTTATTTTAAATAGGATGGTATGACAGTCTCACAAAATATAATGAAAATTTCTAATATTACAACTCGCTCTTTCGTAGGCACTACACTGCTACTAAATCGGCACCTATTAGGATTCGAACTCGATATAATGTAAACGTAACTGGTTGTTCAGTGATAGCAGAATGCAGTGTAAGCAACTGGGATTATAAGAAATTGCGACTTTGAGCAATATGCGTCAAATATAGACGAAAAAATAAATTAAAAGAACGGTGGCTGAATTGGTTAAACAGACGTTTTAAAATACATCAAGTTTACATAATACCGTAGTGGTTGCTGATGAGTAGTGTAGCGACTATAATATAGCGAGGTGTCCGCCATCTTAGTGTATTGAACTCGTCGACCAAGCACTCTTGGCGAAAGCCAGATTTGACCTTTAACCAGAAAATTAACATCATGTAATAATACTTATACATATATGTAGTCTCATGTAGAAAGGCCCTAACTCGCATTTCCCCTGAATCGAACTTTTTTAGGGATTCTCTTACGTTTCACATAAATATACAGCGTCACAAAAACGTAATTATATAATTTTATAAATATCGTTTTTACAAGTAATTGAACAAAAAATTACTTGTAAATGGACCTAGGTATACCTTTTCCATTATGGCTTTTCATTCTCGTGTAAAATTGCGATTATGTACATATATAATGAAAATCGTTAGCTTTGTATGATATTATTAAAAATATTACTAATCGTTGTATACAATTATGTTACTCATAGACAGCAAAATTATTGTCATAGAGTCATAAATCTTTATATAATGGCATGAAAAACATGACTCCTGTGAACATGCTGCCTTAATTTAGTGTTTAAAATTTGAGTTAGCTGATATATTTGCGGAGGTTTTTTTATAACAAAGAAAACAGTTTAAAATGTCATATTGCTTTATGATTTTTGTTTGAAGCATAACAACAAGACATTATTCGTGATATGATATCGTTTCATTTCCCCAAATCTATGAGAATCTTCATAACGCAAAGTGTTCCTATAAATATGAAACATACTTAGTACATACATATTTCTATTTCCATTGTAGTACAGAAACTATGATAACAACAATTAGTTTTGGTCAATAAAAAAATATAATAAAATATTTTTCTCCAAAATGGTAAATATTTATAAATATCCAGAGAAACAAATATTTTCATACAGATATATAGAATTTTATCAAAAAATGATGGTAATATTGTAAATTTATACGAAGTGCTCATGGAGCAAAATCTATAGCAATCTGCCTATGACTTTGTTAATTAATGAGAAATTTTATGTTAATTTAAAAGAACTTCATGATGAAAACATTAGTTTTATTAATATCTTTTATTAAATGCGAGCAATTTAAAGTTGAATATTTTGAATTTTATTTACAATGAAATAACATTAAAGAAAACTAAGAACAAACAAAAAATATATATATAATAAAATATATAAATATAGATTCTGAGCTGTTCTAAGCTTATTTCAAAGGCATAAACGAGCTTAGTTATATGTTCGGTGTATCTTTTCCATCTATGAGACTGCACAAAATAAGTCAAATTCAATCAACACAATTTAAATAGCAACTAATAAACTTTAATAAAATTTAATATATATTGCCAGCAGTTGAAGCGATTAAACAAAATTACAGATGTAAAAAAATGAGCTTAATTAAGTGAAACTTTTTTTGAGTTATTTTTTACTTAAATGTTTGCAAGTGTCAAAGACTTTTTGAGTTAATGAAAAAATATTTAACACTTGTTTTGAAGGGTTTGAATTGATTTTCCTTTTGGCAACCAGCCTTGCGTTAAATATTTTTACATCCATTAGGCGAAAGTGAAAAAAACTCTGCTTTGTGCAACAAATTAAGCTTATGTTCATTTAATGAAGTACGAAGGACTTTGACAATATTATTAATTTAGGAGCTTATACAAAAGTATTTAATACTCAAAATTAATATTTGTGAAAATACTAGTTTTGAGAAAGAAGTTTTAATTTTAAAAGTTCTCAAAAATAAATTTTTATCAAATAGCTAATGAAGTATACATGGATTCTTCGAAAATAAATTTTTTAAACAATACCTAGGAGGAAAATTAGCTTCTGGACAAATCCCCTTGATCCTTTCGGGATGGCTTTCGAATATGAATGTTATAACGAACTTGTATATTTATTGAGCTAATAGCCCAACTTAGAACACTTCTGGTCAGAAAATGTAGCACCCCAATATCGGGGAGGTACACCGTTGTACCATTCCTCTTCTTAGCTGGTGCAAAAACTTATCAAGGGTCTCAACAAAACAGAAATTTGGTGTATACAAAATAAAAGCAATATCAGTAAAATCGAAAATAAATCATTTAGAACGAATATAGATCAGTTGCACCTAACAAATGCAAGTGTACAAACGTAATTACCCTAGAGGACATTCAGGGTGATCAATAATCTCTATTAAATGTTGAAGTCAACTGCAATGTCACATTTTTGTACTGTCTATTAAAACACATATTCTATAGTTTTGAATGGAACAGAAAGCAAGGTTGCTAAGAGCAGAGGAGCAGAGAGGAGCTCTTTTCACTATATATAAACGATTTGTATGAATAACTTGGTGGTGGCTTATACATAGGAAATTTAAACATGCGTCCTTTATTATTTGCCGACGATATTGTCATAATGGCTGATGATATAAATGTGCTAGGAAAGTATTGTAGCTACTGAAATCTGCAGGTTAATCTGTCTAAATAGAAGATTATGGTTTTTAAAAATGGTGGAAGGGATGCAAAAAATGAAAAATTGGCCTACCTTGGTATGATAATCACACCAAAATGTATGTTCACCAAACATGTTGAAAAAAATTACGTAATTATGACATGGAGTAATTTTTTTTTAGTAAGAATGACATAAGCTTTGGCTCGAAAGTTGGTCTTTTTAACGCCGTGTGCCGCTCTATACAGTCATGCGGAGCATTCGCACTTCGAGCAAATAGATGGCTTGCAAAGATTTTTTGTTAGACGAATATTAAAATTACCGAATTCACAGAAACTGGGATGACAATTCTTTGTACACTTTCATTACGTCTTAAATATATAAAACAAACGGTTTTTGAATATTCAGAACTCATCATCGACTTAGCTTTTTAATTTTTGAAAAAAAAAAGAATATATCGTGTTCAAAACGCTTGAATACTCTAGGAATTGATTATAATCTGCAATGGATACAAAACATGACTGCAAACCAGTGGAAGGATCAACTATTCATGATTACCCATCGCTTGAAAGCGGAAAATAATTGAGCTAGAAAGCTCAATCGGAATCGTGTAGCTATAGACAAAGTTGTTTCAATAAAATAACAATTACTGAAGAAGAAATAATTTACATTTTAAATGGGGTTAACAACAATAACAGCAATGTCTAGTACAGTATATTATTAATGCTTTGGCTTATCGAAATACGTTTATACTAGAATACAAATATTTATGATAAGAAACAACTAATCAAAATTATTATTATATCGAGTTAAACTATTTTCCCCCGGCTAATAGGCTTTTTACAATGATCAACATCTTCTTGAAAGATGTTTAAAATGTGAAACGCTGTTTACATTGCTCACATCAACATCTACTATCAATCAGAAATATTATTTTTTAAATTTTCAAACAATTTAACAAAAGCACGCAAAATTTTTTGGAAAAAAATTATTTTGAAAAACAACAAAAAAAGAGGACTATAAAATTAATGTACATATCGGTCCTTTATTGCAATATAGACGTATCTCAAAAAATGAGCTTTTTGAGTTAACAATGAAGAATTGTTAGCAGTACTACCTTTTATATTGTGCCAAAAATTTATTAAAATTACTTTTGAACTGTTTCCTTTAGGAGATATTTTCTAAAAAAAATTTCCTAAGACTTGTATGGAAACTAAAAATTTGAAATATGTTTTTCACGAAACAAGCTTTTTTCTTAGTTATGACTATGTTGCAGTAAAGGAGCGATATGTCTATAAATAATATGTAGGGCATATAAACAAAATATATCAAAAAGATAGCAAAATTATTACAGAAAAAAAAAATTAAGAAAGAAAACACACATGTAGACAATTGACACATGATAAATAAATGATGATTTTTTTTAATTCTTTTCAAAATAAATAACATTTTCCAGTGATGTCAAAAGAATAATCGACATTATTGTCACTTTTCTAGTGATGACACTGAAATAATCAAAAGATGTTGAATGGAAGAAAATGATATAGAAACATTTTATAAAGATGTTGAAAAATGTATTTCTTATAGGAAGATGTTCATCTTCAAAAACTGATGGTAGATGTTAGATGCTGTTCAGTGGAGAAAGCCTATAACGACTAAAGTCACAGCCGTATATTCTTAATCAAAATATGTTATCTTATACTTAAGACAAATCTTGAAATAAAGAATTTGAAAGGCATGTATGTACTGCTTTAGGGTGCTACGGTCTTTGAATTGTGTCATGGGCTTGTCTATATATGTATAACAACTATTTTGCCTACACGTTAGAAATTTTTTTTCAAACGTTTGCGATTTTTTTGGTTGCAAAATGCATCTTAGATGATATAAAGAGGAATCTGTTATGTAAAATTGGTTCATGAATTGAGCTATTGCCTTTTATACAAGCAAGACGATTGTTGGACGTAATAAAATGCACCCTATTATTAGTTTTATTACACCACTATTAGTTCTAGTTATTTTTACTTTTGGCTTTTCGGTTGTGCATCTTTACATATTTTTATACGTGAGTGTGTGCACTGCTATATATGTATGTACATGTAAACTAATTTTGAAAACAGTTAATAAAGAATTCCAATACTTGATGTGCGCAGAATGTGTTCGCATATTTTGTAGCGTCAAATCGTAGGTAAAGAAATTTTTGGAATAATGTCTTATTCAAAAGTATGCCAGTCGAAATTAGTATTATCTAATCGATTGTTGTCAGGTGTATTTTCTATTATCTCTTTAATAATATCATCTTCCGGCAAAATTACGTTACTAGTATTGCTATCATTCGGATTGAAATTATCACTACTTGAAGCAGAAAATTCTTCAAAACTATCAGTTTCATTATCATCTTCCAGGATTAATAATTTCTAAGTATAAGCTGTGAGAATCCACAAAACCAATTTTGTTACCTAGAGAACTTCTGGTAAATATGTATATGTACTAGCTGTCGGAATGTTGGACACTACTAGAATTGTTCTGAAAAATAGGAATAAAATGTTAGAAAATCTGTTGCGAATTATAAATAAAACTCACTTCTTTATGCTAAAATTTATTAATTTAAATTGTTAAGATTAATTACTGCAAAATCTACAAAAAAAAAAAAAAAAAAAAAACGAAGAATAATTGCTGCATGGGTCTGACTTTGGTAGGAAAATCTATAAACTTAGCATGAGATTGCAATGATATTTAAAAGAATACCGATTTAAAACAATGACTGTCATTTAAAAAACGGAATGGTGCACTTTAGAACCAAAGATTGTGAATACTACAACTTTTAGGGATATTTGAAGTTTAGTGGTGGTATGCGTACCACTCGTACTCGTAAGGGTTAAGTTGAATATCCTTAAAAATCCGTTCAAGCTTATAACCGGCATCACTGAAACTTTTGTATTATAAACAGTTTTTCTTATAGATCGTAGAATATATATAAGCTTCCAGGATCCGCGAAAAAACTTAAAAAACTATATGATTTTTATACTACGAGTATAATATAGCGTTTAAACATGTTTCAAAAGATACTACTCCAATAGTGTAATTATGTAAGTTGTACTTTTATTACTATTTTTAATAGCAAAGCGTTAAACATTTTCATAACTTCAATTTTTTCATTTTATACAAAAACTCAGTTCCGCCTCATTATTAAAGTTTACATTAAATTATAAATTTTTTCTAACAGAAATATTTTTCATTTTCGTTTTAGTGTTGTGTTTAAAACAAACTTCGTAATTTTATTTCTAACATGTTGTTTAAAGGAAAAAGGAAGAGAACTGGAAGAAAAAAACTGAAAATTTTGTTTTTTCATATACGTTGTGCACGCAAACACACAGACGCACAAATTTTGATATTCAGTGGAAAACTTATTTCTCTTTCGTATGAAAAATTAAAATGAGTAAAAGAACAAAAATAAAAACTGCTTGTTGTTACGGCAAACTCTTAAACACAAACACATTCTTTCCGTTATTAAAATCAAGTTTTTTTTCTGTCAAGCAGAGAGGCCTTAAATTTCTTGTTGTTCTATGTAGCGTATGAGTGCTATTTTGTTTGTAACAATTTGCCAACACTTATACGTGCTGTTGCGTTTTTATGTTAACAACATATGTACGTATTTGAAAACCTTTTTTTTTTGTTAAACTTTTCCGCTTTTAAACTTTCTATGCTAAAACAAAAATAAGGGCAAAAGAGTTAACCCAATAATATTGCTGAAAAAAATGTCATAAATTTAAATTTATTTGAGTTTATTTCGTTAAATTGTCATAAATGATAGTTGAACATGTGTAACATATCTTTATGAATAAATCTTAACAGCCTAAAAGAGGCTATTGCTGTTGGTGTTTTTTTAGTTGCTTAATTAAATGACACCAGTCATGCTAAAGTTTTCTGGGTTTTTGAAATGCACACACTTGATCTAATTTTTTGATCTCCAACATTTATTATAATTTAAGCACATTACACAAAATAAACGAATAACATATTAAAACAAAAATTTTATCATATAAGAAAATAAATTCTAAGTTTATAGCACTTAAATTTATATTATTGTAATTCTGTTCAAATTTCCGTGTAGTTTGAGTCTTCCAGGGATTGGGAAAAGAAAACGTTAGAAAGGCATGCATGATATAAACTTTAATATAATTTTAGTGGTCTTGTGCTTATGTAATAATTAAAATTATGGATATCATCATAATACTGCTTTAAGTAATATGAATAATAAATATTGAAGAGTAGTAAGTACTGATTATATTTGAAATAGTAAAACATAATATTATCGCATGATACACTGAATATAAATAATAAGTAAATATATACATTACATAGAAAAATGTTAAAGAACATTTGTTTGTAAAAAAATTGTTTCCAAAAGCAAAATATATTCAATAAGACTTTAATGGAGTTGATGAAATACTGTGGAATACAATGACATAATTTACACAGGTGGAAACAACTTGTGCGCGAAAATTAAATATACAACACTAACAAAAAAAAAAAAAAAAAAAAACAAGATGTTGAGAAATAATACCTTAAGAGTTGGAACTTGAGTCTATTATGTTTTAACCTTTATTAATAACAATATTTTCTAATTCCCTCACAGTCTTGAAAAATTAGGTTTTATGAGGTTCATAAGTTAAAGAAAAAATAATTGAATTTTAGTATTCAATATTCAAAATGAGCAATCGAATCTTCTTCAAAGTGTATTTTTTACAATTCGAAGCATTTTGATGTTTACAAAACGGTTTAAAAACATTCTACCGGGTCTAAATTTTTAGTGCCAAGTTTTTTCTAATGCCACAAGTAGAAAAAATTTAGAGAACTTACTTATTATACTTGTTCCAAAATCAAGCGTGTTGCAATTAATAGAAAATTACCAGGATTTAGTTACGCCTAAGCATTTACATATCACAAATTCTATTGCAAAAAACTATTAAGTGCCGAATAATTATCTTATTTATGCCTTAAAGTCGCTATATACAGTTTTACGCAGAAAGAAAAATTCACCTAAATACTGTTAAATTAAGAGTAAACTTGAAGAAATGTAAGTTATTTAAAATACAATATTGATTCCAGTTTACGCAAACTGAAAACATTTTTTCAGTTATTTGTGATTTATTTTTATTCCACTTAACTAAAATAAAACAGAAAATTCTAAGAAATTCATGCATTTTTAAAGACGTTAATAAAATAATACAAGCCCTTAATTAAGTGAAAAAATATTACTTAGGCTTATTAAAATAAATTAGCTGAATATAGAATATTGTTACTAACAACCGTTGTCGTATTCAAACTAACATTCTTTATTTAAATATTTGTGAGTATTGTTTGCCTTAAGGTACACTACTACTGTTTTAACCAAAATTTTTTCTGATTCAATAGAATTTTAGTTAAATTTTTCACAAATATTTTTTTAAATGTACACTCTGTTAAATTTTATATTTTTAGCAAAAGCTTTTAATATTGAATCAAAAACAATTTGAATACATTTTGTTCATACTTTGAAAATAATCTCTTTGATTTGTACATTTTCTTTTGCTGAAGGGTCTATAAAATGTTTTAGATAATATTACAACGAAATTTGGTTTAGTGCACTGTTCTTTTTTATGAAACTAGAAAACTTTTGCACAGTGAATTAACACAATTATTTTTACAAAATTTAAAAATTTAAAAAAAATCGGGTCTTAAAAGTTGTGGAAAAATTCAAAGTTTAATACAAAAAAAAAAAAAAAAATTCAAGAAAAACAAAGAGTACTCATACAAACAGTGAGAAAAATTTATTTAAAATATGAAATTTCGAAAATCACATCCAAGTCCACTGTGCATAATCTTTTCTTATTTTTTATTAGATAGCAGATAGAAAAAGAAAAATAATGCAACAACAATTATACTGTTTGGACTAATACTGGAAAAGTTATGAGTATTTATTCGAACAAATTTTTCTTATAACTCGGTTTTTTTAAACCCGATAACTCAGAAACCATAAGCCCTGTAAAATGTACTGTTCAATAAAATATTACGTATAATATATATATATATATATATATATATATATATATATATATATATATATATATATATATATATATATATATATATATATATATATATATATATATATATATATATATATATATATATATATATATATATATATATATATATATATATATATATATATATATATAGAAAATAGAAAATTTATTTTCCATATTGAAGAGGAATGTTGGCTCGAAACGATTTTTCTAGAGACGATTTATTTTCGTGTCTGGAGAATGAATGGATACGCATAGATCCAAAAATAAGTGATAATTTAATCGAATCTATGCCGCGTCGGTACGCCACAGTAATAAAAAATAAGGATTATTATACCAAATACTAAAAGTTTCTTAGGTTTTGCCCAATGATTTTTTGAGTATTTTTTTTTTTTGTTGTACTAAAAGAACCGTTAGGTGAGAGTGAGTGAGCAACAACAATTATACTGTTTGGACTAATACTGGAAAAGTTATGAGTATTTATTCGAACAAATTTTTCTTATAACTCGGTTTTTTTAAACCCGATAACTCAGAAACCATAAGCCCTGTAAAATGTACTGTTCAATAAAATATTACGTATAATATATATATATATATATATATATATATATATATATATATATATATATATATATATATATATATATATATATATATATATATATATATATATATATATATATATATATATATATATATATATATATATATATATATATATATATATATATATATATATATATATATATATATATATATATATATATATATATATATATATATATATATAGAAAATAGAAAATTTATTTTCCATATTGAAGAGGAATGTTGGCTCGAAACGATTTTTCTAGAGACGATTTATTTTCGTGTCTGGAGAATGAATGGATACGCATAGATCCAAAAATAAGTGATAATTTAATCGAATCTATGCCGCGTCGGTACGCCACAGTAATAAAAAATAAGGATTATTATACCAAATACTAAAAGTTTCTTAGGTTTTGCCCAATGATTTTTTGAGTATTTTTTTTTTTTGTTGTACTAAAAGAACCGTTAGGTGAGAGCTAATTAAAAAATTTTTTTTTTGTAATTGTGTATGACACATTTACTAATAAAACTGCATTAAAGCATTGAATTAAAATATGTTCATTTAAATATAATTTTGACTACAAGCTAAAATCAAGCAGCGTTTCTTATATATATATATATATATATATATATATATATATATATATATATATATATATATATATATATATATATATATATATATATATATATATATATATATATATATATATATATATATATATATATATATATATATATATATATATATATATATATATATATATATATATATATATATATATATATATATATATATATTAATATATATATACTTTCGGAAGTGCTATCAACATATAAATGCACATGTTATAAATGATAATCGATGTTAACAAGCCATAGACTGCGTAATTTACAATAGCGCCGACAACATATGTAAGCCATGATCACATTTAAAAACATTTTTTTTTTTTTAATATTATTTAAAAATTTTTTTTTTTTTTAAGAAACACAAAAACTGCGAAGCTTTTTTGCTTGTATGCAGTAACATCCAGGGTCTAAGGCAAGAATCGAACCTGCGACCCCGAGACTGTTGGTCGAGTACTCTACCAAATCAGCCATCGAGGCACCCATTAAAGTAACAACTGTTGTAAATGATAATCGGATCATTAAATAGTTCGATTTGCTGAAACATTTTCAATGTCAATTTGAATGTAAAAAATTCAATTTTTTTTTTTTTTATAGCAGTTTGCCAATTATAAAGTGGTGGTATTAAAGCAACTAACTTTTGCTTCAGAGCGAAACAAATTTCAAATTTTTGCTTACAAGCTACCTGGATGGCTGATTTGATAAAGTACCCAACCAAATGTCTCGAGTTTGGAGGTTCGTTTCCGCCAAAACTGCAAAAAGCTTTGCAGTTTTTGGCTTAAAAAAATATGTAGGTCTTATAAAAAAACGTATTTAACCAGATATATGAGTACTTTGTTGCTTTTCCAAGTAACAGAAATAACATTTTTTGACACTACTCTGTATGTTTCTACTAATAAAATACGTGGGTTTGTTTGGTATTATATTTATTTAAGTGGTATCGCTGGCCTGGTAAAACTGGGTTGGAATTTATCCTAAGTTTTTCTACTAAATTGCTTAAGAAGTACAGCTTGAGGACTTTTGAGCAAATCACTAAACTTTTTTGAGACCTTTGTTATTCTTTCAGTTAGTTGCACACTTCGTTCTTGCGATTTGTTGTGAGTATTTCAACGATATGTTTTGCATTACTAATTTTGTCTAATTTAATTAAAAGAAGTACTATGTAACTGTATATTGTATAACTTTTCTTTATTAATGAATAAGAGACAGCCTCTAAAACTACATACTACATAGACAACTTATACATAGAAGTATGTAAGTGCATTTCAATCGACATCAACCTTCTTAAAGTCTGGGCAGCTAAGAGTTAAGACAAATTTATTTGGAACTCTTTATAATATTAATAAAATATGTTAGAAATCTTAAATAGAGTGTAATTTTAAATTAGTAAAAATATAATAAATATTTCGAAAGAAAATCATATTTTTTTGGTTAAACAAATAAAGTAATCAAATTATACACCAGAAACGAAACAATAATAATTTTTAGAAAGAATTAAAAGAAAATCATTTAAAGTAAAAGGCAAATTAATGTTTAATCTAAGAATATATCATTTATTGTAAATTAAAATGAAATAAATTCAAGTAGTTAGAAAATTAAAGTTTATCAAGTTGAAACAAAATACATTTTTAGGAATTTAATTTGTAAAAAAGAGTTTTGTAATTTAATTAAACTTTTGGTTTAGATTCTATAACTTTTTTAAACCCATTTAAATGATTGATAACAAACAATACATACATAAGTATGTGTGTGCGTTAAAAACTTTTATGTAAATAAATATTTCTACACAATTGTTTCAATTTATTTAGTAATGTTACAAATTTAATCACGGAAATAACCAAATAAAAAAAATAATAATATTTTCCATCAATTAAACTTCAACATTTTTCGAATATCATAATTACACTCTAAATTAAATCCACTAACAATAAATAAGTAAAAAAAAAAAAACAAAGAAAAACATTCATTATTTGTATAAAACAAGCAGACGTGCATAAATGCAGAAATAATATCACTTAAAATAACAATAGAAAATGTTTAGAGAAAAAAAAATCAAAAGACTTGAATTGAAAATAAAATTTAAAAAAATATATATACATACATACAAATAATAAAATAACATATACACATAATACCGTGTTTTCCTTTGAATCGTGCTTCAGAAACAGATATTTTAAACTAATGATTATTTTAAATCCAAGAAAGATCTCTGAGACAAATGAGTGAATTTGACAACTGGCTGGCAGGGCCACAAATCGCGTGAGGAATAACAATTATTAATACTACTCATCTGGAGGGAAGCTTTGTGGTGAGACTTAGAATGAAAAATATCGGCCGCTTAGAGTGTTTAATATACAGTTATGTCCAGTTCCGTTAGATAATGGGACTCAATCCATTTTTTAGTTGTTCACAAGATTACAAAATTTTTCGGAATGAAATAATTTTTAACAGAAAAAATTAACTACATTCTTGAAACCAAAACGGTTTCATTCCGAAAAAGTTCTTAGTTTTTCGTTTTGTAAGCAACTAAAAACAGATTGAATTAATTTTCCAAACGAAATTGTCATCTGTAACATAGCTGGTAGTTTCCAGTCCTTATGAAATGAGCCATCACTTTCCTAATGCCTAATTATATTATTATAAAAGGCTTGATATAGAAATTTTATTGGATTTTTGCCTTTAGTGCTGCTGCGGTTTCATATTTCGTTAATATAGACTTAAGCAATCTAAAAGAATACGAGTCTTATTATTATATGAAGAATTCTTTTCAGACATAATTGAGATGCCAGACTTATTATCTTATAATTTTTCTAACAATAATTCGGTTTGCTTGAACTTCATACTTACATAAACGATATCTACTTGTGGTAGCGTCATCCCAACCAAACATCAAACATGCTCGCGGTGTTTTTATCTCTTTCTAATGAGAATCAACTTAATATAACTTCCACAAGTTTCCACAATTACACAGACCTAAATATAATAATACATAGCCTTCTTACATTTATAACAGAATAACTCTGCATTATGAACCGATTTTCGAAACTCATTTTATCGTTGGAAGATCATACGAGAGGGGAATTATATTACGAGATACGAGAGCGGACTGATATTGAAGCTAAGTAGCGGTAGATGGCAGCACACAACTTTTTTTTTTTTGGAATTACGATCTGTCAAACGCCAGCTGTTAAAATTTCACACAAATTCATCGATTAGTTTATTTGCTGTAGTCGTTTCAAGTAGGCAACTTTTGTGTTTCGTCAGAAATGGAAAAAAGTGAATTTTGTGCAACTGTGAAAAGGATTTACATCAGTACCTGCCTTGCGGCCTAACCTGATGGTGGACCAATTCCACGGAGTGAATTTTTCACGATTCACTACCGCCCCCGTGTGACTTGCTAGGCTCACACAGGTAGCAATTCTTGTCATATGAACAACTTCTTGTTGAGGAGTTCGGGCTTTCTAATCCCTCATGTATGCAATTTCCCAGCAATCAATGGAGGACAAGGCTTAATGAGTTGGTAAACCGAAGCCCATTAAGAGCATCAGACCTTAAACCCTCGAAAAAAGCCATCACCAAACAATTATCAAGGATACTAACACTCCCTTCCTGCGTTTTAGGTTTCAACTACAGCCAGAACGTTTCAGCCAAGGTAGGCACCTCAACCATGATCAGCCCGGGTCGAACCGCAAGCAGAACTTCCCGGGGGCCATGCTGATCCCCGTTCTGCCAATTTATACCCTTGGTAAGGGTTTCGGAAGCCAACACAATATAAGTCATGTGGCTTCCTAGAGTTTTGGTTGCCGCACCAATCGAGGGACCCTCCCCTCTCTTCCCCGAAAAACAAAGTGCCTAAGTTAGGAATACGCTAAGGCAAAACCTGTTCCCCGGGGGGATGAATTTTGTGCAGTGATTAAACACTATTGTTTGATAAAAGAAAAGCGCGACAAACATTACATTATATAGTAAAATATTGGATTACTCAATTTAAACGCGGCCAAACAAGCACTGCAACAATACCATCAACAGTAAGGCCAAAAGAGGGGGTTACTGAAGAAAATCCTCGATATCGTTATGAATGATCGCCGATTCAAGTAACGTGAGTTTGTTGAAATAGTAAGCATAACATATGATCGTATGTTCAACATTTTGCATGAAGATTTGCATATGAAAAAGCTATCAGCAAGATGGGTGCCGCGCTTGCTCACAGTTGAACCAAAATGAGTTCTCTAGAAAACTTCACAGCCGTGTTTGGACATGATAAAGTGTAATCCTGTTGATTTTTAGCGTCGATTAAAACTGTTGATGAAACGTGGGCCCACCCACCACTACACAGCTGAAACCAAAAATGAATGGAAACAATGGGTGGAAGCTGGTTGAAGTGCTCCGAAGAAAACGAAGACAGTGAAAAGTTCATAATTTCTCTTACCAAAGCTTACTTTGATTTTTTTTAATTGCTGTTATTTAAAATATAATCTATACTACTATTGTTTAAAAGACAAATTTAAGTAAAAAAAAAATAAGGGGAGAGAACACGTGCGGCGTAAGAAAGAAAAATTTCACTCGATGTGCTGAAAACGGTAACCAACTTGTGGTTAATATATTAAATATATTGTCTTTGTGAAGAAAAATGTGCATACGCAAAAGTTATTTAACTAGTTATAATGTCAGTTTAAAAAGAAAATGTTAACCGTAACGAGCAAACTGCGTTACTTTGTGGTAACGAAACTACCCGCCAACAGCATATAGCTTTTTACCCTCTTTAGAAACTAACTACAATGATTAAATAACTAAGATATTTAACCATTAAAAAGGAAAACAAACTAGCTTAAGTCTGAAATGAATTAAAAACTATTGATTTTACAAGAAGAAGAAAAAATTACAATAAGGTAAATATGTAATATTTCAAGAACTTATTCAGTTTTATAGTTCCAGTAGCTTTAAAAATGCTAAACACGAATATAACTTATATATTATAGACGCATTAAGAAATTCATAAAACAATACAAGTTTTTTCCACATTCCTAAACTTTTCCTTATTGATTAATGACAAAACCAACCATAAAGAATACAACGTATAGTATCTTGCATTATAAAGTAGAACTCCAAAAGCTTTAATATTTAAATATGATTTAATGTAAAAAAATAATTTAATATGAGAAAAGGAGAGAACCTGGTGTAGTTTTTTGCTATCATGATATAGTTTTGGCGCTCTTCTTTAAAATTCGTTTGAAGAACAAAGTAGGGTTACGAGATTTTGACACTTTCTGCCGAATTCGCTGTCAAAAATCAAACAGACGTGTTTGTTTTTGATCAGAGTGTTAACCGGAATAAGTATAAAACATATAAAAGAAAAATTTTGTGACATTTTAAAAAAACGTTTTTAAAGTGCAAAAAAATCAAAATAGAGAAAAAACTGAAGACAACAAATCTACCAATTTTTTTTGTTGCAGATAAGCTGAAAAGACAAGGAGGTATGGATAGGTATATAACCGTAGTTAAACGTCAGCGAAGCGGCAAATCCGTTCAAATATCATCTCAATCGAAAATATCTAAAGATGATAATAGCTTTACGGCAACGGAAAGTAATAGATTTGCTATCCTTCAGACTGATGAGCTAACTACATCAAGAAAACAAAAAAAAAACTTTTAAACCGCCACTAATATATTTGAAAGAGTCTACTTCTTAAGAGCTGGTAATAGCACTTATTACGGCAATTGGTAAGGGCATCTTCAATGTAACGTCAGTTAAGTACGACAACATAAGTGAAACAAAAACCCAGGTCAACCGCGAAAATGATTACCGAAAATATTTTCTGACGTTCTGGAAAAAGACAAAATATCTTTTTACTCTTATCAGCTTAAAACAGTTACGATATACATTTCCAGTGCTATTACATAATTAAAATGATATGCATTTCATTGCCAAAACATTCTACACTGTCTTCTTGTAAAGAATATATTATATTATGGGAATAAAATTTGTTCAACTTATTTGCAGAAGGTAAAAACATCTGCAACATATTCTATAAATATCCGTACAACTGATAATTTGTGATAATGCATCAAGGATTTCATGTTGCATTCTATACGGAAGCCATTTTAATGTTTTTCAATAAAATTTACTCACAACAAAAAAATTACATTTTCTGATTGTAGTTAAATTTCTTTCATAAATTTGAATAATAAATTTGACGTACATTCTTATGTGCATCCATTTAAATGTAGTAAGAATATGAAATGCTCTTACTGCACCTACAAGAGCAATCAATTTTATCTTCAATGTGTTATAATATATCATCAACAAAGTATAATATATATTCGTATTGATTTTAGCGATTCTCAAAACAAATTTATAGCTTATCAAAAATAGCCAACCAAAGCGCTAACTAGTTAACAAATCTCCAAAAAAAAAAAAAAAAAAAATAAATCGACAGCTGCCAAATCGAAAATGGCTGGAAATCACCAAATCTGACAACGTTGGAACAAGCTAGTTCATCAAGCTTTTTCCAAGTTTTTGTATTTCTAATTTGAGTTAGACAATTCATCTTTAGAGTTGTAAAAAACACAACACCAGTGTCTAATCTTTACATTTGTACTCGCTCGACATTTGTTAGTGGGGCAGAAGTTAATATGATGTTGATTACGGTATCACTCGCATTCATTATCGATCGATTTGTCGTTCTAAAAAGCTTAAGTGGGGCGGAAATCGGCTGCCTGTTGTTGGAAATGCATGCGAGCGATATCGATCGACATCGTGGGCTAGGCTGATTGAGTATAGAAATGCTTGTATGGCGTAAACAATAATGTCATGGTGAAGTCTACGAACATTGAACAAATTCAAAGACAACAAAACCAAACTCTTCGAGTGACTACCGCAGCTCCATGGTATGTAAAAACTCATAATCACATTCACAAGTATCTATTTATTTCGCTAGTAAGACGAGTTTTCGAAGTACGTAACAAGTTATGCCAGTAATTCACCCAAATCCTCTTATATAAATCCTCTACAATACACTTAATTTTGGCGGCCATACTCGGTTGAGAAGAAGGGATGCCCTTGCCACCATCAGAGCGCTCAATAGGTGATTTTATCGATAAAGTTCCCGCAAAATAAAACTTTTCGTCTAGCATTGGCCGGAGTTAAGTAAAAAGCACATCTTTTTTAAATTTGTATGCTTAGTTGTAAGATTTATTGTTAGTTCACATTCAAGATTCAATAAATAAATAAATGCAAAAAAAGTGGTGGAGTCTACCATATTTCCGGCTACTATACTATTCTTATGAACAACCATATTAATATAGTCAAATACAATTTCGTGAAACATAATTATTTATTTTTCTTTTAAGCAACCGAGTTTATTATTATTTACTTTGTTAGCTATTACGAAGAAAAATTTTGTGATTTCATCCTAATTAAACCGAAAACATTTAGTAGTGTAGTTTTATCAAACTTTGCCATATTCTACATTTTTATTTTGATTTAATATTGAGTGTGTGTACGCACACATGTAATTTAATTGTGTAACAAAGTTATAAATAATTTAAGTAGTATTCTTTACCTAGAAATGCCGTCGTTTAAACAAATATACCTAATTTTGACAAGAATATGGTTATCAGAGAACATAGAAAAATATTCTGAAAATGAATACAACAGAAGAAAATTAAATTCTAGTTTTCAAAATTAGTTCTGATAATAGTAGTAATGTTATTTTCTTAATTTAAAGATAAAAGTATAATTAATCATATAAGAAAAGCTGGCGTTACGAGTAACGTCATATGTGTTGTCTAACCCTTTAATTAAACGGTATTTGTGTTGTTGGTAGTTTTCAAATAAAAGTGTGTTTTTATTAAACGATTGAATTTCATATGCCTTGAAATGCTTGGAAACGTTCTACTTGTTTGGTAAGTTTGTGAAGCTCTTTGTAGTAAATATTATAAATTTGATTTTTTTTAATTGCAATGGAATTTTTTTGCTGTCTCTGGAAAAGCATTCAAGTGTTCCAGTTCACTCCAATCGATCTCCTTACTACTATATATATACTATCTATATTTGACCGAAAATGGAATACAACTCACATGTTTGGGCCGGCGCCTTAAAATCTATTTTGGGGTGCAAGAAAAAGCGAAGAAGCTCATTGAGGACAGTAGGGCTTCCAACTCTATGGGTTTATTGGATCAATAAAAACAGACGTATTTTTACGAAGTGCGCGTACATGATCTAGGGCTCATCCATTTGTGCTCGATTGCTTAGCTAGTCGCACAATACATTGCAGAGACCATTTTTCGGTCGTACGATCCATCTGTAAAACAAGTTGCTTGCAGACGTGTGTCCTGCCACATATAACGTTCGAAGGTTCAATTCAAACGTGCACAAACACTAATATCTCTTTAATCCTTCTCATAAGTTATTTTCCTAGTTCCAGTATAATGCTCTGTATACCAGTAGGAGTCATAAATTTTTTATCGTGACAAATTAATCACTATTTATACATCAAATTAAAACTAAGAGCTGATTTTTATAATGATTTAAAGCCATGTTTTGTTCAATACTCTTTAAAAGCTGCTACCGAAATCATGTTTTATTTTTAAGATGATTTTTAAATTATTCTTTTTTTTTTTTTTGATTGTTGTCTTTAAAAAACTTTGTTTATCCTTTTGCTAATATCGATGTAGTCACTCGGACAGTCGAATGAAAATAAAACAATTAAAAAATAACACACGAGTTAAAAGGAAATTAGAAAAAAAACATGAAAAACTGAAAAAAACGTATTTTTTCACTGTGAAAAATGTTCAGTACAAAAAAAAGGACATTCCTTTTAGACAAGGTTTTAAATCATAGTGAAAATTTGCTCTAACTTACCTGGTTTAGTTTCAATTTCTGATATTTCAATATGCGATACAAAAAATTTATTTATTTGCAAGAGTATAAATAGAAATGATGGTTTTTAAATGATTAACCATAAGACGGAGCTTCTGAATTGAACAATTGACATCTTTGTTATTAATTCAAAAAACATGTTTTTTCGTTGCAAAAATATACTTTTTCACTTCCTTGTTCATATTTGCTTCATTAAATGTTTGCAATTTTCAAAGAGATGTTGATAAAAAGAACAAATTAGCAAAATACGGAAATAAGCATTTTACAAATAATTAAACCAATTGAGTTTTTTCTTTTGTTAACGTGAGTTCTCTATTTTAGTTTTATAACGATTTTTAGATTAATAAAATTTTTTCCTGCAATTGTCTTCGACTTTATCTTAAAAAAATATTACTTGAGATTAAAACAAAATGAAAAAAAAATTATTATTTTTTCAGTGCGGGCCTTAAGAAAAAAAAAAAAAAACAAGCTTTGAATAGTAGCGGGCGAAGCGGATGCTAATAATTTATATTAATAAATTGATGAGCAAGAAAAAACATTTATGACAAACCAATATAATACATATATTATTGGAAATTAATGCCTATTTTTAAAATTATATGTTTTACAATTTATTACACTTGTAATGGCAATTTGTAACAAATCATCACACTGCTTGTTAACATTTATTATGACCGCTTTCAAAAACCAAAAATGCCTATTACTACCCACAAAACAACTACATTTGTCATATCCGGCCCAAGTCACGATCTTTTGCTTGATCATTTCATGTTCTGTTGTTAGCTATTGACAATAAATACCGCCATTAACAAAACAAATAATAATAGCCTGTTCTGAAAATAAACCGGGCTTTGGTTTTAAGTATATCTTTATTTAAAGCATTTTTTATGCCCTTCACAAAAATGTAAAGGGTATAAATAAGTTTGTGATTCCGTTTGTAATTTCTACAATTTTCATTTCCGACCGTATAAAGTATACATACGGCCATATCACAGAATTCACTTCCGTTCGGAAATGGAATTGAGTCGGTTTTTTAATTATTCAAAAAACTAAAATTTACAATTTTTTCGGAATGAAATGAATTCTATAAGATAAAATGATAACTCTTTTAGTATTTCGTTTTTTAAGAAGTAAAAAAGAATACAATTCCGTTTCTGAACGGAATTAAGCTCTGTAACATGGCTGATATTCAGGATCAGCCTTGATAGAAAATTCGATTAAGCGGTGTCCGTCTGTCGGCCGTTGAAATATCGTTGGTTTTCTGAGAAAATCATTAGACTTAGAAACTTTTATTTTTCACCATTATTTTACCCTATCACCCATTCATAAGTTTGCTATTGAAATTTAGTAAAATTAATTAACATATAGCTGAGATATATCAGAAATTCAGAAAACAGCTATTTTTTGCAATTTTGTATGAAAAATTTGGAAAAAAGAAATTGTTTGTTTTGTTTCAAACTTCACACAATTATTAAACATGGTGATAGAAAAGTAAAAAAGAAAATTTTCCTCGATATCGATCCATATATACCCGAGATATAGCCTAAACCGGGTTTTTGATGAAAATGTTGCATAAGCGAACTTCAACAATTTTTTTTTGCTTAAAAGTGGTTCTGGTAATAAAATATGGAAAACGAAAATTTCCGTTATTGGTCCATATATAACTTTTTTCCATTCATTTATTTATTGAATTTTCACAAAGTGAATTAACAGTAAGTATTCAAGTCTTAATACTAAATATATAAAATTGATTAAGTCCAGCCAATGCTGGACAAAAATGTTTTATTTAGCACGGTCAATATCGGTAAAGTCACCTATTTAACGTTCTGATGGTGGCAGCCATCCCTTCTTCTCAACCGAGTTTGGCCAACGCCTACAAAATTAAGTGTATTGCGCGCAAGAGGGCTTGGGTGAAGTTCCAGTTTACTGACATACCTTGTCGCGTACTTAGAAAATTCCTCTTTTACCAGCGGAACACTCAGATCTTTATAAATTCGTGAACTTTTTACGTAATCGTTCGAAGAATTTGGTTTGTCGCCTTTGAATTTTTTCAATATTTGACGGTGAGGCGGTGCCCCATAATTGAATTCCGTAGCACCATATAGGTTTTAGAATTGCATTGTATAGCAGAAGTTTGCAATCCAACTTCAATGCTTCAATGTGAGACTTCCATGTTAGCCTACGGTCCAGGTGAATACCAAGGTAATTGACTTCATTGTGCTGCGGAATAGGTGAGTTGTTAATTTGGATAGGCGCACATGTTTACTTACACAGTGTGAATGTAACGTGAGTACATTTTTGTTCATTATCTTTTATTTTCCAAAGTTTCATTTATTTCTCTAATATTGAAATATACTCTTGCAAATTTCGTGAAGCTTCTTGATGGTTTTCACATATGCTGTAGAATGCTGTATCATCTGCAAAGGTTGAAGTGTTGAGTCGGGATGTCGTTGGCATGTCAGAGGCGTAAATCAAATATAAAGTAGGCCCCAGTATGCTGCCTTGGGGAACTCCTGCCTCGATTGGCTGAGTTGGGCTTATAAAGCCGCCTTATCTGATAACAAACTTCCGGCCGCATAAGTAGCTTTCCAGAAGATTGTGAGTATTTGCAGTCAAGTTTAACATTATAAGTTATCAAAAGCTTAGGAAATGTCAGTGAATAAAGACGAACGATACTTATTGTCTTCAAAGATACGTCTTATGACATTGACTAGTCTGTGCGTTTTTTATGTTGTGCTATGTTTAGCTCTGAAACAAGACTGATGATCAGGGATGCATCCCACATTGTTCAATATTGGACTCAACTTCGCCATTAACATTTTTTCGAATAGTTTTGAAATTGTTGGGAAAAGACTTTTTGGTCTATATGACTCTACCTTAGGCGTATCCTTCCCTGGCTTGGGTATCATAGTAATCATTGAGACCTTCCACTCTGCAGGATAATACTCAAGGCGTGAAATATCAATAAAAATAAAAGGCAGAACTCTTCTAGCTAGACGAGGTAACTGTACAAGCATTTTACCAGTAATTTGATCAATTCCTGGAGCTTTCCTGGGGTACTACCGATGACGTTTTCGACATCTTGAAAATTAAGTCTCAAAGATACAGGCGGTCTAACAACACATGCTGATAATTCCGCTGTATTATTCGCTGAATCATTTGTAATAAAAACGTTTCTCAAATGATCGACATACAACATTCCCTTTTCAGAATCACTTCTTGCCCAGTCGCCAGTTGAAGTTCGCAAAGATGGCTTACCTATTACGGGTATTTTTAAACCTTTTGTCGCTTTCCACAAGGAATAACCAGATTGAGGAGTACCATCAAGGCTTTCCAAATATGTTTTAAGGGAAGCTATTCAGTTTATTTCAAGTAGATTTTTTAACTGAGTTATGCATTCCATATGTACCTGAGATATAGCCTAAACCGATGTTTTAATAAAAATGTCGCATAAGCTTAAACAACTTTTCTTTGCCTAAGAGCAAGTCTGGTAATATAAGGAGGTTAACAAACACAGAAAATTAAAATTTCCGATATCGGTCCATATATACCCGCGATATAGTCCAAACCGATATGTTAATGAAAATGTCGCGTACGCGAACATAAACAATTTTTTTTTTGCGTAAAAGCAGTTGTGGTAATAAAAAAAGGCTACTAAAATACAGAAATTGAATTTACGTGACTATCGTGAAGGGTATTTTAGATTCGGCCCAGCCGTATATATTGCACCCTTACTTGTTTAAATTAAATTAACGCCGACGTTTCATTGGAGTAGCTTGTTTTTGCAACATGATATAAAATAAAATACAATCTTAGACAAAATAGTAATGAACAATATAAAAATAAAAATTTTTAATAAAACAATAATTTTAAATTATCAGATATATAAATTGTAAATAACGAACATAATGGTTATTGCAATTTTAAAATTAAATAAAAAATTTCACAGTCGTAGTTATCAATCAAAAATAATATAGTACGCTTTGCGCAGGTCCGTTATGCTATTTAGATCAGTGAGCCGTAGAATGTGACGTAGACAGTGACTTTTGTATTGGAATAGCTAATGAGAATGAAAAAACAACAATTGTACTCCCGTGTGACGTGATGCGCAGTAGAAAATTTTTTTTGTCAACTCTTCGGCTTCATCTTAGTTATTTGCTTCATAAATTAAAACGAGGTTGTAGTGAGCACTCAACTTGTCAATATCTTTTTTATACCCTTCACAAAAATGTTAAGGGTATATATAAGTTTGTGATTCCGTTTGTAATTTCTACAGTTTTTTGCGACCCTATAAATTATCTATATATTCTGATTCAGAATTAATGGAAAAGTCAATTAAGCGATGTCCGTCTGTCGGTCATTGAAATACCGTTTCTGAGAAAACCATTGGACATAGAAACTTTTTTCGTTCACCATTCTATTACTCCATATTGCCATCTGTTTGCTATTGAAATTCTTTATATTATATCTTTAATTATTCTTTATAGTTATATCGGTTCACGTATAGCTGAAATATATTAAAAAAAAACCATGAATTTTTGCAATTTGTATGGAAATTTTAGAAAAAAAAGTTGTTTGTTTTGCTTCAAACTTCACACACTCAGTAAACATCTGAATTTTTTTTTTCAGATATCGATCTATCTATACCCGAGATCGGGGTTTTCAAGAAAATGTCGCGTAAGCGATTTGAAACAACTTTTTTTGCTCAAAAGCAGTTTTGGTAATGAAATAAGCTTATATAAATATGGAAAATGAAAATTTCCGATATCGGTCCATATATACCCGAGATATACCCTAAACCGGGTTTTTCATGAAAATGCCACATAAGCGAACTTCAACATTTTTTTTTTGCTCAAAAGCAGTTCTGGTAATGAAACAAAGTTATATAAATTGGAAAATGAAAACTTCCGATGTCGGTCCGTATATACCCGGGTTTTACATGAAACTGTCGCGTAAGCTAACTTACACAACTTTTTTGTGCTCAAAAGCAGTTCTGGTAATGAACTAAGATTATATAAATATGGAAAATTAAAATTTCTAATATCGGTCCATATATACCCGAGATATAGCCTGAATTGATTTTTCCATTAAATTTTTTTTTTTTTTTTTTTTTGGCTGGAAAGCAATTCTCGTTATAAAATAAGGTTACAAAAATACAGTAAATAGAAAATTCCGATATCGGTTGATATATAACTGATCACACTTAGTTCAAACTTTTAAATATACTATAAATACACGAGACTATCGTGAAGGGTATTTTAGATTCGGCCCAGCCGAATATACCACACTCTTACTTGTTATAATTAATGAATTTCCATTCGCTGCTTTATTATTAAGCTTTCCAATGTAAATGTCTTTCTTTCTTTTGCTCCTTGTCTAATATTCTCGCTTCAAGATCAAGTGTATATTTCTGCTCAATGCATATTATATTTTATAATATGCTGCCAGATAATAATAGATAAACTAGCCCTGAAAAAGTAAGCAATACCACAAGGCAACATCGTATTAAAAAATAAGATATACTTAAGACCTTGAAAGCCCGGTTTGGTTTGAAACCAGAAATAAGATAACAGTACTAAATTGAATTTAAAAGGTCGTAATCAACCAGGAATAAAATTTAATATAAAAATCTAGTTGTTTAAACAAACTTTTTTTTTTGGGGTGCCAAAAATTGTTGGCATTTGCATAAACAAAATCCATGCTTTACTTTGATAACACAATCGCACTTGCATGTGTTGTTTTAGTTTTTGACAAATCTTAATACAAAGTACTATTGTTTGAAGTGCCTTAAGCAGGTAAATTTATATGTGAGATATTTCTATTATTTTTTTTGAAAAGAAAACGAATACAATCGTAATTTAATTCAAAAGAATCAACCAATAACTGAGATAGATGAGATATTGGCAGAATTGGCTGCACATGTTCCCTCAAGCAATAAGTGTAGACATTTACTGAAATATATTTTGGAATATAGTTAACCTTAAATTGGTTCTTTTATTTTGTGCTCATTATTAAACCAATTAGTAGAGATCTCGACTGAAAATTTATTCGCAATCGAGAAAAAGACGCAAAAACTACTACAAAATAATGGCAAAGTGCTAAAAGACCAGGCATTTTATGTCGATATTTTCCCCAGAAAATCTTCATAAATTTTAACAAAAATTGTTTACTGGGCATATTTTTTATTTTATGTATTAATTTATTCATTTTATTTTATTTTTGTGTCATAGTTTTGTTGACTTTGAACAAAATAACCAGAAAATGTTTTAACAACAAATGAACAAATAAGCAAAGGTCTCTCAAATGAGTTTTCTCTGTATGAGTTGGAAACAAAAAAGAATAGAAAACAAAAATAAAATGTTCAAGGATTTTTAATGGCTTTTCTTTTGTTGTAAACTGTGCAATAGAGTTTTTGGTTATTGCAGGAAATACCACTGCACCACAAATAAATGAATTATGATTTTAATTGGCCAAAAACCAATGCACAGTGGGTGTTATATAAACAATTATAGGAAAGAAATGCATCTTCTGTTCTGAAATGTAAGGTTCAATATTTTTAGAGCTAGCATCAGAAAAAGGATTCAAAATGATGAAATAAAATAAACAGTAACTTTTTCATACAATTTAGACACTACAAAAAATGAGTTGACTTGCAACCACTCCAGGCACAGATTGTGGAATTATATCAGCACACGATTCACCAGTGCCTCTTTGTGGCTTGCGAGGTTCATACAAGTTGCAAGTTGTAGCCATATGAACAAACCCCTTGCTGAAGAGTCCTGCTAATCTCTCCTGTATTCAATTTCGCAGGAGTCAAGGCATAATGATTTGGTAGACGGAAGACCACTTCTGGTTCCTTACATTACAGGTATTTGTTGCAAGACAACAGACCACAGTTATCAGGGAAACTTATTCCCCTTCCTGCGATTTTGGGTTTAAACCACAGCCAGATTATTACAGCCAAAGTAGGCGCCTCAAACATGATCAGTGCGGTGATGGTCTGCAAGCAAACCCCCCCGGGGGCTTTTCTGATCCACGTTCTGCTAATTAACCCTTATTGAAGATTTTGGAAGTCCAACACTACAAAAGTCATGCGGTTTCCTAGAGTGTTATTTTCTACAACAAAACAGGAACTCCTACACCTCTATGTCCCAGAAGGCAGAGTGCCCTGGTTTGGTGTATACCAAGGCAAAATCTACTCGGCGGCAGCCCCTTCAGGGATATTAGAAAACGAAAATAAGATTATCTCTAAAAACGGCTTACTTAATAAGAGCATTTTAGATCGATACAAGCTTTTCTTTTTCCCACCGTTATATCTACTCGTAGTATAATACGATCAAAAATAAAAATTTTCTTTTGATGTTCTAGTAAACATAAATTGGTGCTTTGAAAGTTAATGTCTGCATATTACTAAGCACATTTTAAAATTATTTTTAAATCAAAAAAATTATAAACAGCTTGTTTTCTATGCTTCCCAACTGTCTATATGTTGACATTTCATAGGAACTACCCTAAACATCAGTAGACTTTGGAAATTTTCGAAAGATATTCTCAAACATTCAACTTTATATCCCAGCAATCTAAATAAATTATTGAGAATTTAAAAAGAAATTTGTTTTAATAATACCTGTTGAAACACAAAAAATAAAATTTTTCTTTTGCACACGTATCTTACTTTTCTTAACACATTTCAAACAAATGAACAACCTTTGGTTGCTACGATTTGTTTTTTGAAAGTATCACAAAGCACAGAACAAAAAATCAAACAACTGAGTTCTACCAATCAAACAATTATAAACAGTTTGTTTTCTATGTTTCCCAGCTGTCTACTGATGATTAAGTTAGATTCTATGAAATGTCGACATATAGACATCTGGGAAACATAGTAAACAAGCTGTTTATAATTTTTTGATTGGTATCAATGTTAGAGCTAATATAGTGAATAAAACTCAATTGTTATTTTTAAATTTTATACAGTTTTGTAGTCAGTCATTTGTTATACGCGGAAATTTATAGTACTTTCTATGTCTTCAAATTATTTGGTGCATACAAAAATCCCTTATCTACAAAGCCAGATTGCAGTTGTAAACCACTTTTTTTTTATTTAGAAAATGCACATTTGTAAAATCAATATGAACGCATGTTGATTAAAACTTATAAATTTCTTCAAAAATACACATAACTTATAAAGGGTGTTTTTTTAAGCTCGATAGAACTTGAAATTGTAAAAAATAACACAAAAAATTAAATTGTAATCAAAATTTTTTTTTATTCGAAAGATCAATACGTGACATTAACATTTGAAAATGATTTCGGGCATATGGGCACCGCGGCTGTTCTTGACGAAGCGCATTCTGGACGTCCAATTTTGGGCCACCTTTTCGAGCACTGCTGGCCGTATGTCACGAACAACACGAACAATGCTGGCCTCCAAGGCGTCAATTGTTGCTGGTTTATCAGCATAAACCAGTGACTTCACGTAGCCCCACAGGAAATAATCGAGAGGTGTCAAATCGCACGACCTTGGAGGCCAATTGACAGGTCCATTTCTCGAAATCAACTTATCGCCAAATTTTGATTTCAGTAAGTCGATGGTTGCGTTCGCCGTATGGCACGTAGCGCCATCCTGTTGAAACCACATCTCCTCCGGATTAATGTCATCCATATTTTCAAACAAAAAATCATTGATCATGGTGCGGTAACGATCTCCATTGACCGTAACGCGAGCTCCGGCCTCATTTTTGAAGAAATAAGGTCCGATGATGCCACCAGAATGAAAACCGCACCAAACAGTCCATTTTTCTGGATGTAATGGAGTCTGTAGGGTCTCTTGTGGATTGGTCTCACTCCATATGCGGCAATTTTGCTTATTAACAAACCCGTTAAGCCAAAAATGCGCCTCATCGCTGAACACAATTTTGCGATAAAAGTTGCGCGAATCGACGACTGATTTTCAAAGTAAATTTGGATAATTTCGTAGCGTTGTTCAAGCGTGAGTCTATTCATGATGATTTGTCAGAGTATACTGAAACAAATAAAAAAAATGTTTCATCAAAATTTAATTTTTTGTGTTACTTTTTACAATTTAAAGTTCTATCTAGCTTAAAAAAACACCCTTTATTTACATTGAATTCACGTTTAGAGAGTAGAAGCCTATTTTCAGAATCCCGTCTCAGTACAAAAAAAAGGAAACCGAAAAATTGGGGGAAAAAACAAATGTTTGCAAAAATTGTGGCAGCAAATTTTTAAAAGCATTCTTGTTTTAAGGAAATAAAATTTGAATACAACAAACAAAACAAAAAATTTATTTATAACAAGAATTCTTAATATGTGTAATTGTTCCAGCTTAAGGTCTTTTTGGAAGTTTTTTTTTAATTATCTGACAATATTTCGCTTTTCTTTGGGTAGCTTCTTCAGGCCAAATATTATTTATTTAATTTCAATTTTTACAAATTTTTGATAAATTAGAACAACAAAAACAAATAATTACATCAAATAATTAATCATTACATTGTTCATAGTGGAAGAAACTAATAATACTAAGCTAATATACAGCGTTGTCAACTATTTGTAATCCCAAAGAGTCGTGACCCTATCCGCCTTACTATATACATATGTATATTAAAAAAAAAAAATTTATATATATATTTATATATATATATATATATATATATATATATATATATATATATATATATATATATATATATATATATATATATATATATATATATATATATATATATATATATATATATATATATATATATATATATATATATATATATATATATATATATATATATATATATATATATATATATATATATATATATATATATATATATATATATATATATATATATATATATATATATATATATATATATATATATATATATATATATATATATATATATATATATATATATATACATATTTTTATATGCATAATACATACTTTTAATTTGAATATGAATAAAAGTATGTTATGTTAAAATTTGTTAAAAAAACAATTCATCAGAATATTCGAGAGCACAACGAATTTATTTCTGACTAGATGATAGTTCACGAGTTGCTGCTGATCTCCTTATCTTCGCGAAAGGTTCAAGATTTTAATTTAGCTTGATGCTATTTTTGTTCAGTTCAAATACACCTGCAGTCAGGAGAATTTCTTTTTTTATTATACCAATAATTGTTGAAAGAAGGCAGAAAAAATAAGTGAATACTAAAGCTGGGAGACAACTACCTATTTCGTAGTCGATACACGACTCATTAGTATCCACTAGGATTCCAACTAGGCATCATGTACGAGTAAACATGATATATTTTTAATACGGCCGCTCAGTCAAGTTAGCCACCGAGTTCTTTAATTATTCATCATCTATATTTGCATTATACTGATCAAACAAACAATTTTTTTTAGCCCCAGTTATTTGCGCAGTATTCTACTGATTTTAATATAAAAACTTTTATACTGGTGTTACCAAGTTATCTTATAACCAAGTAAGAAACAGCGAAATTTTGAAGCTTTAGTTATACCAGAATGTTTGGAAATATATTTTTGCTGACGATTAGGGTACAGCACATATGAAGTGCCGACATGTACGCATTTAGGAAACAGAAAAAAAGAAAGATTGGTACAAATATTAATAGCTAACAATGTAAATAATAATTACATCAAAAATTGTTTGTATTTAAAGGAGTCCATCACAATAAGAAATCTATTCACTTCCACATTCGAATAAGAAAAAATTAATAAGTTAATGACAAAAGTCGACAATTTTATTTTTCATTGAAAGAATTTTTAAAATTTTTTACATACCTCAAATGAGGTATACTTTTCCAACAACTTTTTCACAATTGGTAATTTTAACATTGTTTCATACAATATAGTTTAACAGGGTCTTTTTGAATGTGGCTAAATGTTTTAATTAATTCTCTTTCAGAACTTTAAAATTTTTTTACAGCAGACTTTTACATATTTCAGAAAGTAGCATTAATATATATAATTCACAGTCAATATTACTTTTTAAATCAGCAGAACATACTATAAACTTTTTAAGATAGGTAAAAAGTAAGTGTATACAAAAGTGCTAGTTTAAGCGCTTAAACACAAAAGTGGGGGTTTTGAAGTTTTCAAAAGCGCTAAATTTAGCACAAAAGACAAGAAACTGGCAACCGTGCTAATATAAGTAAGTATTGGTAGTCGTGTTCTTAGCTATTTAAAAAAATTAGTCAAATATATGCTGTTAAAGTATTGAAAAAAAAAAACGTTTTGGTAATGAAAAGAATTTAGGTATGTTTTACGTTCTTCAATATTGGATTTTCATTTGTACAATTTTCATCTATCCTACTGAAATTAATGGGCATTAGAGATGGATAACATTATGTTTATGTGATTTGGATTGTGTAATAAAACAAAATTTTCATCAAATAACACTAATACAGGGTGGCTGATCAATTTTGCTACATTAAGAAACTCAAATAAGTTTTTGTAAAGTTTATGTAATTTACTTTTTAGAAATTAATTTGACAAATAACACGTTTTTATTAAAGTAATTCATTAAGTTTTGAAAATATTTGAATTCAAATGGGCTCCACCCTCGGTGACACATGTGCGACATCTTATCAAAAAATTATTCATTACTATCCGGAGTGTTGCAGCGGAAATTGCCTTAATTACCGTTCGAATGAATTGCTTTAAATCATACAAATTTGTTAAGTTTCCTTTGTAAACTTCTTGTTTGCAATTACCCGACTAAGAAATCAGGTGCAGTGAGGTCAGGCGACCTGGGAGGCCAACGGAATGTAAAGTATCTTGAAATAAGTTTATTTGAACATTTTTGCCTCAAGTTTTTCATAACAGAAGTGGCTATGTGACAAGTTGCCCCATCTTGTTGAAATCAAACAATACTGAAAGGGATTATCTTTCAGCGCAATGCTGGAAAGAAAATTTTTTTCAACATCTTTAAGTAACGGTCTCCTTTGACCATAATAGTAAGACCGTTTTCTTCGAAAAATTAAGCGCCAAAATTGAACCTTGAAGAAACAGCACACCAAATTGTGATGCGAAGTGGATGTAATTGCAACATTGCCATTTAAATTAAAATGTGCCTCGTTAGACATAAAAATGCAGTTCAAGACGTTTTCATCTTCTGACACCATTTGAATAATCTTCGCACAAAATTCTAAGCGAGTCGGGATGTCTCTAAGGTTCAGTTTGTTTGTTAATTGAATCTTATGTGGAAATAAGTTTAAGTCTTATTGCAAAATTCTCTGCAGTGACTATCTGCTGACACCCATTTGAGCTCCTTGATAAAGTCCTTGTCGAAACTCTAGGATTGGATTGTATGGCAGCAGCTACAGCAGCGATAATTTCCTGCCCCCAATTTGAGGGATCTCGATGATAGACCTTCTTGTGGTTGTGCCACGCTCGGCAAATTTCTTTACGAGCCTCATTATACGCCATCTGCGTATAATGAGGCGCCTGTATTGTCTTTGGACGGAAACAATGGACTCCAAACCGCGAAAGCGTTGCACTATTCAATTCTTGTTTCGTTGTCCCAATTCTCCATTTTAGTTAAATTTAAACATCAATCTATAAAACACAACAAAAATGGAACCGAATGGAAATGCACTGCAATGAATATAATATATACATTGCAGTGCATTTGATGGTATGATGACGAAATAATTTTCAGAAAATAATTTGACTGAAACTTTAAGGGAAAATCTGTAAAAAGGCTTGACGCTAAATTATGGTATGATTCACGACATATTGATTTTAAACCACTGAAGACCATGCAATGCCTTCGAGGGTAATCGCGCTTATACTCGTATACTGAGTGTTCTCTTTGTGAGGACCACTGTTTTAAACAGCGTTATGATATATTAAGTAATTAGAAAACAAGTTTTTTGAGTGGCTGAGATGGAAATAAATTATTTTAGAAAATATTTTTGATATGAATTTTTTTCTTCACAATGGTAGGCATTTTTTACATATTGACTAAGGATGATTTTGAATTTACATTGCAATTAGACTCTTACTCCCTTATTATATTGATCGTTCTTTCTTAAGATATTGTTTTAATGGCTCATTGTGTTTTATGTTAGTGTGAATATTTCATTTTATTATTATAATATTAATATTACTCGTACTAGATTCCTGTTTGACTAAAATAATTTATTACAAATTTATAAAATATATATAGACTTATTTGATTTAATATTAAATCCTGTGAACTTGAAATGAAATGTCATGTTAATCATTTCGGTTTATTGTCATTTTATTTAATAGGATATTTTACAATCCAAAATGTAAAATTTGTTCTGATCGTCATTGAAAATATTCGCTTTCAATGTGTATTGTTAGAAACTCTTCAAGCAAGTAATGAATATCTGGCAGTTTACTTTTTCTCAGTGGTCCCTTTATGCATACCCTTAAAATATGAAGAACGTTCTTCTTCTTGGCGCTAATTTTTTCACCAAGAAGCTATCAAATAGTTATAAATATAATTTTATTCATAATTTTGTGCCCACTACTGTTATAAAAATTTTATTAAATTTATTTACAAATATTTTTGTTTATAAAAATAAATTTCTTCAACATAATTTTTTGAAAAAGACACATCCCTCAAATTATATGCAAAACAAATTATATTTTTTATGAAATGCTTCATTTATTTATTTCCAATGATCGTAACATTTGCTTATGAACGAAATAGTTCTAGGAAAATCTGATTGATAAATACGAATTCATTTTACAAAAACAGAGACAGTAACAAATATTGTTTGTTATAGAACTACAAACAAATTTTAGTCAAACTATTTTCTGACACAGAATAACATTTTGTTTTGAACAAAATTTCTTTCGAAATATATAAGCTGACCTGTGTGCTTATATATTGAAGAATGTTTCTAAATTCAATATTCGTATTGTTTGATCTTGTTTATATAAATTTCTTCTAAATTATTCCAGCTAAAGATCTTTGTTTTTGTTGTTTTTTTATAAAAAAGGTTTAACAATTTTTATTTTAAATATTTCGATAACAGTTAACGTTACACGAACGTAATAAAAACACAACGTGTTTTTATTATTAAAATTAAAAAAATTAAAATTTTTTTTAAGAAATAAAAGTTCAAATCCGATATTACATATATTTATCGCATAATCTTTAAAATAATAATAATCGTGTAAGGCTTTCATGTAACAAAAGCTTTCCGTCTCTGGTGTATGGCAAACGCCATTTTTTTTTTTGGTACACTAAGGAATTATTTAAAAATTTCTCGCAGAGGATGAGTAAATTATCCACCAACTTCGTGTTAACACTTTTTGATACCTTAGCTGAGTTTTTTTTTTTAATCGAAAGAATATAGCAATAATCCCACAACAGTTATAGAGCTTAAACGTAACATTATCGAGCAGTTATCAACCATTGACAACAATTAATGGAAAAACTAATAATTTAGGTATCAAGACCCTTCCCACCCTGTTAGGAGGTTACTTGATTGACATAATTTTTAATTTTTAACCAGAATTTAATTACATTAAATGGAAGTAAAGCAATTTTTTATATCCGTCTGTTTTTATTAATATTAAAATGATAGCTTAATTTGGGAACCGTATATATTTTTTTAATGATGACGGTTATATTTTATATTCGGACATTCAAAAACGTTTTCAATGATTCAGTACTTGTAAGAGAATATTACAACTTAAATGCAAATTTATATCTGTCTGCTTATATATGTATGTATATAATTAATTCATAAGCTCGTATTAACATCGTATACAATTGTCTAACTATTAGGATGATTGATTATTCGGCTTTTTTAAACCGGTTTTCTAATAATTCAAAAAGTGCCAATGTAAAATAACTGGTTTCTGATTAATAATTAAAACCCCGTTTAGCTGAGGTTTTTGCAATACAATAATAAAAACAGATTTCCTTGTAAAATATTACTTGAAAAAAACAAAATACTTCACGACAAGAACAAATGCTCAAGAATACAAAGAAATATGTCACACATTTGTGGTATGAATGTTGTGAAGATGATTCATTAAACTCCTAAAAACATAAATTTCAAATATTTTATTACTTATATATATCGTTTTGTTGAATTGCTCACATCTGGAAAATTATCACCAATAGATGCACTGGATTTCATTGGGCTAATTTTTATGTTTCTTTTTCAGGGAGAATACGGAATTTTTTAAAAATTCCTTAGTGTGCCAATAAACCGCAGTACTTATATGTGTCTGCCATACACCAGAGACGAAAAAATTAAAAAATAAAATTATGTCTTACAAGCTTTTGTTACATGAAAGCCTTACACGATTATTATTATTTTAAAGATTATGCGATAAATATACGTAATATCGGATTTTGGGGCATGTTCTGAGAAATGCAAACCACGTAAATTTAGAGTTTTCGATTTGAAAACGTCAAATAGGTGTTCTGAAAAACGTATAACGCAAGAAGTATTGTTTTGTGATTTGAAATCTCCGCACGCAAAGAAAATGTAGTTTAAAATGTGGTTACAGTAACATTAGTAAATGCACCATAACATTGAGTGCTATTGTTAAAAACAGTCTATTATCGCTTTAATTATAGTTTGCTTCCCCATAAATATGTTTCGTTTCCATTTCCGTAAATCTATTGTTAGCGTCTATCAATTCCAGAATATGGTTGCAAGCAATGTTAGTATTGTGCGTAATTTGCTTTTAAATTACAATAGCTTTTATTGCACCCAATACTAAAATATTTGTTTTTATCATGGCTATGATACACTTACTCACATATAACATATTTAAGTTCACAGAATAAACTTACTATTGTCAATATTAGTTTTGTGGTTAGTTTTGTGATTTTATTATAAAAAGGATATGAGTTTTGTTTTATATTAAAAACCAAAGCAAAAAAAGCTGAAAATTGGAGCTGTGCAAAAATGCATATAAAGCGTATGCAGAAATCGAAAGGTACGTTAAAATGTTAATGTGTGTATGTATGTTGTAATCAACAATGCTATGATGAAGTTAACCATATTATGGTTGTGCTCAACAATACTATTGTTACAACCAAAAAACATTTTAATGACTAACCATACTATTGTTAGTAACAACCATACTATGTTACATCCAACCATATTACTATGCTTATATATGATTTTTAAATATGCTATTGTTAATAAAATACTTTATTCTTATTCTAGCTAGTAGATGCTAAAACCAGTTGAAGTCAAAATCATTTGCAATTGTGAAATCATGTATAGCTTTATTTTATATTATTATATATACATATGTATTGTTGGTCGTAAGTAAACAAAATAGTATGGTTTATCCAAGAATGTCGTTTATTTAATTAATATGGTGAAAGAGGACAAAAATCTGATTCTATATCAATAAAGCTATTTATGACATTAGTATGGTTGTTTAATGAAATTAATATGATTATATAATATAATGGTTAGCATAATAACATGGTCATATCCAAATATTATAGTAAGTTTTACTAGGACTGTGGTTGTTCACAATTATAACAATGTTAAACCAGAATATATTGTGGTCATTTATAAAAAAAAAATTTTTTTAAAGCACGCCAATGGCGTTTCGTATATAACAATATAAATTATCAGTACCAACCATATAATTCAACAATAGAATGTTGCCCTTAGAATATTTTCAAGTCAACTATATATATCACTTAAAATTGACTCGCATGTGCATATTGAAGTAAACAGATTGAATTTGTCAAAAGGAAATAAAAAAATTCACAATTGAAATTTAATATTTGTTTGGTTTGTATTTACATAAGTATGTACATTAGGTTTTTAGTTCAAGTTTTTCCTTTCTTAAGTTTTTTTCTTAAGAAGAACTTTTTTTTGCTGTACATATGTACAAACCAAACAATTTTTAATTTAAAAAATTATAAAAGTTCAACAAAAATTTAACAAATTGAAATTTAATATATTTTCTTATTATTCCAATTTCTTATTATTCCAATAGAAAGTTTAAAGAGCTTTACACAATTTCAATTTAAAAAAAAGGAATTAAACAATTTCCCTATTTCTTGTAAAATTTTTTTCGTTTCATATAACTACTACATAACATACGTAAAACACATATTGTATTTTTTCGTAAATAACGTCGAAACGCATGTTCTTTAGAACACCAAAATGTCAAGCGTTTTTCAGAACCCTTTGCAGCTTCAGATCGCACGTTTCTCGAAACATTACTGTTTGGTTTTTGTACAGCGGGTTTTTGTTCAAGTTTTTCCTTTCTTAATTTTTCTTAAGCAGGATGTTTTACAATACAAATTTGCTATGATCAGTAATTTTTGAATGAACAAGACAAGAAAAATAATCAAACCACAACTATCTATTTCGTAATTGCTACGCTACTCATCAGCGCCGATTTTCGGATTTGAACTCGGGTCATGACGCATCATTAACCATTCAGCCATTGAATTATGCTCTGTCTATGTTAATCTCATATTGAATCACGTATGTATTTTGTTAATTGCTCGCACTGTTTTTACAGTTTTTACTGTCTCTGAACAAGCGGTATTTATTTTTTAGTTATTAACTTATATTAGTTATTAACATTTGTATTTTTAATAATTCTTCCTATCCAGAGATGTAATTGTAGATATTGATTTATTGATGTTTTGTCGATCTTTTTGTAAATTTTTATATTAGATTTTGGTTTTTGTGGTAGTTAATTTAGTAAATTAAAAATCTATGAATTTTGTTGTTTGTTCAGTTGACCAAGATTTACTAAATCTACAATATGTATAAGATCTGCAATAGTACTATAATACGAAGAGTGAAAACCGCTATGGTACGGGATTCTTACAAGGAACCCACTAAAACACTCATATTGAACATTTCATTGTAATATACTCGTAGTTCGTTATTTTGAAGTTTCACTGTATTGAATTCAATAACACAAAGATTTAAATTTTTTGAAAACAAGTAAAAAAAAAAATTAATCACATAATTCAAACAATCAAAACAAATTTGCATGTTTGTTGGGACACGAGCTAATAAATTTGAATATAATAAATTTGAATATATATATGTTTGTAAGTGTTTACGCTAATAAAAATATTTTTAAATTATATTATAACAATTATTTAACAAAATCAACAAATAAATGTCAACAAAACAATTTTCAAGTGCAGAATTCAGGTGTAGTATTGCGTTTTTGTGTTAAACAAACAAGCAAACAGATGACAAAATATTTAAATATTTTTCTATAATATTTTTGTAGAAGGGGACGGTATGTGTTTGTGTGAACGTAATAAATTTTTATTAAGGTGTTTTTTTTTAATTTTCTAACAAAAAAGCAAACAAAAAAAGATTAAAGAACAATATTCATCCTTCACCTTTTGGTGGAAAAAACAATGAACGAGTTTATTACACGAAATAGAAAATAGATTTTATTTTTAGAACTTGAAAATAGGAAAAAAGTATATAATGAGAATCAAAATCATATTAAGAGAGAGCAAAATTAAATTCATCTTCTCTTATGAAGTGAGTTTTGGTGAGCAAACTCTAATACAAAAAAAATTTTTTTTTTTAACTCTTCGAATACAAATGTTCTTCCATTAATGTGTTTATTAAAAAAATCTTATAGATTCTTATTAAAACAGAAAAACTTAAAATATTTTAATAATATATTAATTCGCGTATTTTTTTGATTTACTTAATTTGTTAGCATCCGCAGGAAAAACTAAAAATATTAAAAATATTGTTTTAAAAAACAATGGCCGACTTCTGAAATAAGGTTGTATCATGCAAAGTTTTACCTGTAGAGACAACTTCGAATATAATATCTGGAAAAAAAAATCTACGGATTGGTTTTGTTTTCAGAAATTGTGTTTGGATTGGGCCAAGATAGGTTTGGATTGGGCCAAGATAGGTGAGCTATAAATAAAATCTTGGAAAGATACACAATCAAGCAATGCGTTAAAGTTATTTAGGCTTACATAGAAAATAAGCGTTCAAATCGAAATGCTTATCATGATGAAAAATCGTGCAAAAATTTTTGCGAATCGGATCTGCAGATGTGAAAACACCAGTGCATGCTCGTATAGCTCGTTCTGGACAATATATTGCTGGTGTTTGCGATAGTATAGCTGAAGAGCCATCCACCTCAACTCGTCGTGATGCCCTACAACTGGACCATTCACGCGTGCATTTATACGCTTACAAGGTGTAATTGACTCAAGAACTAAAACCTCTTGACCATTCCAAACAACGTCCATGGTCAGAATGGTGGCAAGAAATGACAAGAGTGGATAATAAATTTTCGAAGAAACTCATCTACAGTGATTAAGCACATTTTCACCTCTGTGGATTGGTCAGTTAGCAGAATTGCCGCCTTTTTGCGAATGATAATCCAAAAGTAATTGTCGATGCCACAAAGGTGACTGTTTGGTGCAGTTTATGGGCTGGCGACATCATCGGTCCTATTTTTTTATTTATTTTTTTTTTTTCTTGAAATGAGGACGGTCAGGCAGTTACTGTGAATGGTATTCAGTATCGTAAGATGAAAACGAAATTTTTATGGCCCGAATTGGAAAATATGGATGTAGACAATATGTGGTTTCAACAGGATGGTGCCATTTGTGGGCGGGTTTCGTTAGTCTGAGTAGTGTCGAAAGTATATACACTAGACACTGATCAGTTTTAATTAATTTAATTCCAACATCTTAAATGCTGCGATAACGTTTTTTTCGTCTTTGCGTGTTGTTATTGATAGCTTCAAATCAAATTCCACAAACACAACCCCCTTCTTCTCTTTATTACAACCTATTTTCCTACTTAAAGTACAAAGCATCGTATATGTAAGAGTCATCATCAGAGTACTGGTACAACATAGAAAAAAGAGGACCACTTGACACACAGTAAACGAAACAATGGCTCTTTTGCGCGACAAATTCAATGGCAGTGTTATCTCAAGTGGTGGCGGTGAAAATCATGTTATTTGACATCGTTGAACTTCTTTCTTTGGGGTTATTTGAAAAAAAAAGGTGTACGTTGATAAGCCAGCAACAATTCAAGAGCTAAATGGTGAGATAATTCGGCACATTGACGGCATAGATTCTCAATTATGCCTCAGCGTCATCAAAACTTTGAACCATCTGAGGTGTACCGCTGAGGTCGCGGCAGGCATTTGGTCGATATTTTGTTCCGTACATAATTGATAAATTATCATAAAAAGAAATGGCAATAGTTCTCTAATATTTTGTGTTTTATTCAAAATCAAAATTGGCCTTTAAAATTTAGCCACACTTTATATGCCAAATATGCATAAAGATCAATATTATAGGAAAGAAAAAAAAAAACAATTATCCTTAAAAAATATATTTCACTGATTTCAGGTTCCTTAGATAAAACATTCACAGGAAGTTGACTCAGCCGATAAATACTAAAAGCATTGAGTTACGATACACGTGTAGCCAGCCATATTTCGTTATATCTATTCGAAACTTCAAAAGCCGTGATTAATGTTTCCCCTCTTAAAATATAATTTTTCATTGCATTAAAACATTCTTTTGACAGTTTACTTGCATATAACTCAAAACCAAGTTAGAGAAAAAGTAAATCCGCCTTTAGTAATTACTTTACTTGTACTAAAGGGTTGCTTTTACAGATTTTAGTTTAATTTTAAAATGGAATTAAATAAAAAAAAAAATGAAATTTTTAAATTGACATGAAATTTACTTTATTCAAAAGATAATCTTCTGCTGTATAACTGTCACGGCTGCCTCGGGCGTTAAATTTTCGATGACTTTTTCCAACATATGCGATACTGCGAACGTTATCTCTCAAGTGATCAATCGTTTCGAGCTTATCGGCGTAGACTAGCATATAAAATAGAACAGAACAATGAGTCCACCAGCCTATAAAGCTTACCTAACAGTCAGTTTTTTCAGATGTAAAGGTGTCTCAACATACACTTGAAGATTATCATCACTACAAATACGGCAGTTTTGTGTGTTAACGTATCCTTTCAAACGATAGTGAGCTTCGTCGCTGAACAAAATTCGCTTATAAAAATCGGGATCAACGGCAATCTTGTTTGGGCCCATTTGCATAATTTTAATGCTTTGTTCACGCATTAGTCTAATCATTTTGAAATGTCAACTGTAAACTAAACATAAATCACTTAACAGCTGGCAAAATGACCGCTAGTTAAGAAACACTTGGTGACTTTAAATTGTATACCTTTATATACAACACCCTTTATAAGAGCAAACAGTTTTAGTTTTCGAGAAAACTTTAGTATATCGAGAAAATCTCAAAAAAAAGGACTATAACGATTATAGCAGCTTTACGTTGTGGGCGACTAATTACATAAAAAATGTTAATAACCGTCAATTAACCGCCGCACAGTGGGGCCAAACGAAAAAAGGCTAATAAGTTTGTATTTTTGAAACGTGCCTTCAATGTATGAAGGAATCATAGAGAAGGAAATAAGCTTTAAGAATAATGAAACTTGAAATACCTTGTTATGTCACATGGCGACCTAGAGTGTGTCAAATTTGCCTAACTCGGATATGAAAAACTTTGTTCGCTTTATTACTTTTGTATCTATTATCTGATTTAAATAAATTTAAGCTTTTTGGAAAGGAATAAGAAAGATATAGATATCGGATATAATATGAAAGATATTTGGCTTTTAATTTTGAAATATCTACGGTTTTATAATGCTGAAAGTTTTAAAAAGGTTATTATATAATTTTTAAGATATTCCCCAGCAATACACAAAAGAAATTTTTTAATTATTTCAAGGCTTGTGCCCGTGAAAAGAGATCAAAATCAAGTCTGTAAAGGTAAAAACACATCGAAGTACTCGTAGTTGCAATCACTGTAATTGTCATACTACTAAATTTTGATTTCTTAAAATTTTTTCTATGTTTCTGATAGTTCAAGGTGTACCATGGTGTAACAAACTGACTTTTCTTAAGTACGAGTAGATATATTATGTTAACATCTGTTATGGTACAATACTATTCAAAGAAAATACGGAAAAATTCAAAAGCCTCGAATTTAGTTTCAGGCAGATTGTCTATGAGCATGAAAACTATAGTCATATGCAACCACCAGTAGTCACAAGATTTTATCTCCATACCCACAGTTTGAAATAGTTTTTTGTCTTTTTTCTGGAGTTAGAAGTGTTATTTTATAAAAATGTTTGTTTTTGTGAAAGTGAGTTTCTTTCTTAATTATGTTTTGATTTGTTTTAAAGTATTTTCAATAAGCAACGTGGTATGGTGCTATAACAAATATTTTTTAATATAAACTTTATACCATTCTGAAGTTATGTCACACTCCAAAAAACTCTCGTTCAATAAAGCTCTTAAATGCTAATCAATTTAATTTTATTATCAAATAAAACCATAAATAAATCTGTATCGAATTAATTACTTTTAAATGCAGTAATTAGTTAGTTATGTAGATTAAAACGTTTTCATTAAAAGGGAAAAATTATTCAAATAGTTTTTTTTTGTAATTTTCATCATATATGTACAACTACGAGTATGCACATAATAATAATATGAAAATTTATAGTTATTAAACAGGAAAAGAAAAATCTTGAAATCATTACTATGTATATTATTGAAATTTAAAATTACATATAAATTGATATTGTAAATAAAGAATTGTTTTTTTAACTTGTGAATAAATTATGGTAAAAATTAATATTATTTCTGTTCATTACAATATAGTTATTAAAATACGATAATATATAGTTTTTGGAAGCAGTATTGGTAATTAAAGCTTTGTTCAGACAGTTGTCAGTTCTGATAATATTGTCTGATCTAACAATATGCTGACAATTGCATAACAATGAAAAACGGTTGCTAGACAATTGCCAGTAAAAATTCCAATTCCATTGTAAGACAATTATCTGGCAATGGCGTCATGAAAAATATTGTATACAGATGGAGAGTTTCTTGACGTCTATAGGCAATCGCAATCAAAAATCATACTTGTATAGGGTGTTTTTTTAAGCTAGATGGAACTTTAAATTGTAAAAAGTAACACAAAAAATTAAATTTTGATGAAACATTTTTTTAATTTGTTTCAGTATACTCTGACAAATCATCATGAATAGACTCACGCTTGAACAACGCTACGAAATTATCCAAATTTACTTTGAAAATCAGTCGTCGATTCGCGCGTTGTTTTATCGCAAAATTGTGTTCAGCGATGAGGCGCATTTTCGGCTTAACGGGTTTGTTAATAAGCAAAATTGCCGCATATGGAGTGAGACCAATCCACAAGAGACCCTACAGACTCCATTACATCCAGAAAATTGCACTGTTTGGTGCGGTTTTCATGCTGGTTGCATCATCGGACCTTATTTCTTCAAAAATGAGGCCGGAGCTCGCGTTACGGTCAATGGAGATCGTTACCGCACCATGATCAATGATTTTTTGTTTGAAAATATGGATGACATTGATCCGGAGGAGATGTGGTTTCAACAGGATGGCGCTACGTGCCATACGGCGAACGTAACCATCGACTTACTGAAATCAAAATTTGGCGATAAGTTGATTTCGAGAAATGGACCTGTCAATTGGCCTCCAAGGTCGTGCGATTTGACACCTCTCGATTATTTCCTGTGGGGCTACGTGAAGTCACTGGTTTACGCTGATAAACCAGCAACAATTGACGCCTTGGAGGCCAGCATTGTTCGTGTTGTTCGTGACATACGGCCAGCAGTGCTCGAAAAAGTGGCCCAAAATTGGACGTCCAGAATGCGCTTCGTCAAGAACAGCCGCGGTGCCCATATGCCCGAAATCATTTTCAAATGTTAATGTCACGTATTGATCTTTCGAATAAAAAAAAATTTTGATTACAATTTAATTTTTTGTGTTATTTTTTACAGTTTCAAGTTCTATCGGGCTTAAAAAACACCCTATATTTTTAAAGAGACTTTTGCAGAAAATTAAATTTACTTTTCGTTTCGCAATTTTCAATTGCTTTGTCTTATAGCCTGACAATGATTGCATTGCCAGATATTCAAAACAATATGAATTAAGCTAACAACGTCTGACAATGATTTGATAAAGATTTAACAATGACAAATAAGTGTTTACACGTTTGTCAGGTATCTAATAATATACTGACAATATTTTTTCTGGCAAAATTGTCATACAAAAATTGTAAGTTCACATGATTATTAGAAATTTTCTGTAAATTTTTCTGACAACCGTCTGAACAAAACTTAACTCCTGAAACAACTAAAGTATTTAATGATCTTTTTCTACTCGTATTTAATGATCTTATATAAAATGTTTCATACTAGGCACCCAGCTTGCAAGATTTTTATGACTAATTAAAAACCAGGCCCAAGCAGACCTAAAAAACATTTTTATTGATACATATACACGTATTTAGATTTTAAATATTACTAAACAAAACTAGAGATTTCGAATTGTTTTTTCAACTATTTTTTACAATAACAACTGAATGACGTAACTCATACAGGGTTGTTGTCGGCTTGTCATCATTGTCATATTCTTAAGAATTTTTATCACATCTAACCCAGTGTGCAGCTTTTGATCTAATTGTTATAAATCTACAACACATTCACACAAACAAGATAAAAATAAAAACATAATACACAAACAAATAAACATACATGATTTGCAGATAAAACTAAAAATATAATACACAAACAAACATACATGATTTAAAGTTCGTAAAATTCCTAGTAAATCAACTACAAATGATGATGTTGTTATTCCTGCATTCTGGGTATTTCGTTTTATTACTGTTTCTTGTTGTGATTTGCTTATTGTTCGCAAGCATGTAGCATTAAACACATTCGAGACAGCAGGCTACCGACTACAAAAGCTCAAAATTAAAATACACGTGTTCTTATGAGAATAATTATTTTGAAAACAGCAAGGCAACACGGCTACAGGTTGTTGTCCATGCTGGCTTTGTCGTTGTAGTCCAATTAAACTAATTTCTATTTTTGTTGGCTACAAAAGCTTTGTTAGTGATGTCAATGTATCAAGTGAAGTCAAATAAATTAGTGCTTTGAACAGAAATTCACAAATTGTATTCATAAAAAAGTTAAACAGGTTTAGAGATTATTTTTAGGGCAAATACAACAAAACGGTATTCATAAAAGAATTTTACGTTAAAATGTTCTGTTAAGCACTTTTTAAGTTAACTGTTTTTAAAGCTGATTGCACCCATTTTTAAAACAAGTTTCAGGTTTAATAATAATTCTTGCCAAAAAATTATTTCCGTTTATTGGTTTATAAATTATGGAGCTATATTTAAATTACTTTAGTCTTTAGTTCATTGCATTTTCTTGGGTTTTTCTTACTCTTCACAACCTAGTTGATAGCTTAACAAACAGCTTAAAAAATTATCAGTGGCACCATTGAAATGCAAAAAAGTAGCTGTTTATATTTCAGAAGTTTTAATTTGATTGTGGATTTTGATTGCGATTTGCAAATATTTAATTTTTTAATATTTATATAAATTATTACATCGAATACTAAGTAGTTCGCACTATTTCAGCAATAACTACTATAGAATTTTCTAAATTTCCCTCAACCATTTTATATGCACAAAAAGTTTTTTAATACTTGTAAGGAGATAAAGAAACCAATATCAGCTGTTTATTATGTAGCTGCCGCCTTCAATGTAATTATGTAGCTGGCTACATTTGTCGCCAGCGGCATTTGTAGTCGTATGTTCGTGTAGCCTGCTGTCTCGAATGTGTTCAATGCTTGTGTATGAATGTGTATATGCGTAAGGATTTTTTCTACATTTGAGTCTAGAATTATAAATGACTAGAAAGATTTTGCCGATTGTAGAAGATGATAATGAAGTGTAAATAGCAGGCAGGTTGGCGGCAACGAGTCAGTTTGTTTTTAAACTTTGTGCAAGATAGTCATAAGTCAGAAAGTAGCAATTCCAGTGTTTTGGTACACAGTAGTATCAAGTGTAAATAAAGTAGTGAATTATTTAAGTACTGAATAACGAACAAGTGTGTGAGTCATTATTTCTTAGAAGCAAAAACATAACAACATATTTGTTTATAGGGCTTTTAATCGCAAAATATCTGCTATTATTGAGACCTTCTCTCTTTGTTTTAAAAGGTTTCTGCTATGTGAATGGAATTTTTTTAATACATTTTCTTGCCTTATAATGCAATAAGCTGAAAACTTATTTTGTAATTAACGCAAATTGAATTAATCGAATGTACATTTTTCACTTTTTTATTATTTTTATTTTGACCTTAAAATATGTTGAAATTTTTCTGTTATAAGATATGTTTACACAACAAATGACAAAAGTAAAATAAAATGAAACTTCAAAAGCATCTAATAAGGATAGAGCAGCAATGCCAGAATAACGATTTTACTTTAGTTGTGAAGACTTTTCATGCAAAATAAGATTTGAATCCTTTGTTTGTTCTTGAAAAAAATCTATCGTCGTAGGTTGTCTACTTTAGTTCCAGTTTACATTATACAACTTTTGTCGTCACTGTTTTTGTCGTTTCTTTCTTAAAACTTCATTTGCATTATATTAACTAGTGTTACATTTTTATCGGAGCATGTATAATAGGGTGGGTCAATGTATGAGAAAAAATAAAAACTCCCGAATCATATTCTAATAGCATACCTTTTTTATCTTTCATTAAAATAAATAAAAAATGCGATACGATTAAATAATAACAAATTAACAATACTTTACCAGGATCCAATGCAGACAAAATATAACATATCGACGACTGACGTGATAATATGTATAAAAAACAAATGTCAAGTACAGGCATATACATACCCCTCAATTCCGCTCTCCCTTCTCGACGCCAAGTAAGAATTGCAGCAATAAAAGTTGTACAATATAAACTGGGACTTTATATAACTTTACTGTTTTTACTTCTACTTCTACTTTTACATAAAATAAAATTTTACAAATAAAATTTTATGTAACAGTAGAAGATTTTAAAATGATACTCCATAAATCTGGTAAGACAACTGCGAGATATTGCAAAATCTGTTGCGACCATAAATTTTTGTATAACGCGCGATATTGTTAAACACAACTTTCAGATTATTCGGACATATGGAATCACAGCTACCAGGGAATACGCAAACATAGAGAACAGTCGGCAGTTATTATGTCTTGGCAAGAAACATGCGAATGTGAAATGGTGTAAAATATTGCGAGATCCACAAATTTTTCAGAATAAGTTTTTCCACATATGACATTTATATGAATGTTAATTTATTGTGGATTGTAACACCAATATTTTTCGCACTATCAACCAGTTCAATCATTGTGTGCCCAATGCATATTATTGGCAGACTTCATTAGTCATAGTTTTCTTTGCTCATCAAGATTGCTTTTGACTTCTTTGCGATTAGGCAAAGATTGTTTATGAAGCCCATTTATTGATACTATCTAGATCCTAATTTAACTTTGCAATCTAATTATATATTTCATATAGCGAGCAGCTAATAAGGAGCTGCACTTTATCAGCGTACATGTTCGCTCCATACTAATTGAGTACAGCGCCGAGAACTAAACCTTGTGCCACATTTCGTTTTGTTAGGCGAGTTTTTGCTCTTTCCGGTCCAAAACACGCAAACTGACTTCTATTACTAAGGTATGATAATTTTAAATTTGCAGGAGTCCTTGAGAAATGGCACTTATGTTTTAATTTCTGACAAAGTATGTTATGTTCAATTGCATCAAAGGCCTTAGAATGATCCAATGGAACTAAAAAAGGAGCATGTCACCAACATCGATGAGTGTAGCTATACAGCTATATCTGGGTTTAAAACCAGACTGCCTTTTAGTTAATACAGACTTTTAGTTATTTAAGCATGGATTCATTTCTCAAAAACTTTGCAGAAATAAGTCAAATTTGCAATTGGCCGATAACTTTTATCCGTCTTTTGTATTGGTAGGATTTTTTTCTGTTTCCACGCTAATGGAAAAGTTCAACTTGTTATTATTGCGTTCATCAGTAGTATATAAGGCATTATAATTCTCGTAATAGTATAAATATCATCATGCCCGACCAAGTTCGATTTTATATTCAATATGGGCTTTCTTGTGTAGCATTTTTTAATTCATTACTAGTAATTGGGACATTTTCTGAAAATTTATAATCTGTAAGATTTGCTTGTGCTATTGATATGCTTGTAGATTCTATGTTTAACTGATTTACATTAACCATGATTTCATCAATAGTAGAACTATTGCTGACACCCATTGAACGGATTAAGCTCCATTTTCTGTTTGAGCAAACAACTGTTTGCTTGCAATTTTTCTACAAGTCTTGAAAATATTTCTTTTAACTGAAATTTTAATATATCTTCTAAACCAGTTTTGAGTTAAGATTTTTCTGACTTATTCGTATAATCCAGTGATTTCACAAAATCTCAAAAAAAAAAAAAATTCACGCTACAATTTCATAGAATTGCAGCAAAATATCGTTTTGTGTTATATAAAAAATTTAACAGTATTTATTTTCGATATTTCGATAACAATTTGTTATCATCGTCAGGAAAATTAATATGTTATTCTAATATTAATATGTTATTGAATAACATATTAATTTTCCTGACAATGATAACAAATTGTTATCGAAATATTGAAAATAAATACTGTTAAATTTTTTATATAACACAAAACGATCTTTTGCTGCAAAGATAAGAAATATTTACCAAAACAAGATCAAATAATTAAATATTTCATAGAATTTCTTAAGGTATTTTTGTTGTGGAAGCCGATTGTGTCATGCAAATTTGAACTCATCTTCGAAAAAGTAAAGAGGGGTTTTTCTTCATGGATTACATGAGTATATTCTGAGCCCCAAATATTTTTTCTCATCATAACTTTCCAAACTTTATAATAAAATTTTACCACTATAACGTGTTATTCTTTCGTTAGGCACTTCACCTTTAGTAATCAGAACAAATTTATGTGACAACTACCAATTTTCAGAGGTTCCATAAAACAATAATAACACGTATTTAAAAAGTGTACGCTAACTAAGCCATCCTATATTTGAAAAATTTGGAAAGATATTTGATTGAATTGCATTTTTGTTTTTATATTGTATTGTAAAAGTAATCATCTCTTCGTAATTAAAAAGGTAAAAGCAAAACATTTAAAAATTTTTTTTTGTCTAAAATTAAGGTTTTTTTTTTGAAAAGAGAAGATTTTTCTATAAAAATTTCTGGCATCACTGGGCTAAAGTACGAAAAGACTGGGATTCTCCTTTTTCCTTTATGTTGATTATAACACAGTTTTCACACACAAAAAGTATCCTTGAGTGCTCCCGATATTACCAGTGGTAAAAAACAGCTACATGCCACATGCGCTGCCACTTGTAGACTTTAATGCACCTTAATAAATCACAGCTTTCACACAATGAAAGTTTACTTTGCTAAATGTCGGTTGGAGGCAGCAAGACTTTGCAAAATAAACTTTCCGTGTGTGGAAGCGGTGTAAGCATTGCAAATATTTATATATTTATGTTAAAATTAAGAAAAAACGATAAAAATTGTCGCGATCATAGAACTCGTAACGTTAACAATAAGGATTTTGCAATAACCGAGCCGTCGAGATAGTGGGTAGTCGTGAATACAGAGCGTGCACTGTATAACGAACAAGGAATTTTATTCTAAAATCAAGGTTTAAAATTACGGATGATATAAAATTATCTGTTATTTCATAACTATATTCAGTTCAAAAGACTTCTCTCAAGAGAACAAAATCGCCCGCCCCCCGAAGTCAAAAGTATATAGTAAATTAATGCAGGGCAACTATTATTGCAAGCATAGTTGCCAGATTATCTAAATAAATTACTCATATTTTTAAAAAATCTCAAAATTTTAAATATTTTGGAGTATTTTTACACTACACCACGAAAAAAAATGTAACATATCAATATAACTAAGGAAACAAATGCATTCATGGCGCATGTTGATACTTTCAGTATGAAACGATTATTAACCGGCTCAAAAAATTTTGAACTTTTTAAATTTGTTTGTTATACTAAAATGAAAATGATATCAATTCATCTACATTTTTCTTTGTTTGATTATGTAAAGCTTTCGCATTTGAAAATTGATTATTAAAACGCTTTCAGTATTTAAAACGGCTTACTTTCAATTTGGTTCTTTGAAAAAATGGGAATCACCACGACAAAATGTCTCTTAAAAAAACTCATTTTACACTGGGCAATATAACTTTTGTAGTTGGAATTTTGTGCTGCTCTAGCTTTATAATTGCATTTACGTTTACATTGCGCGGTTTTTATCGCAGAAAATTTTTATTGGTGTATTATACATGTATCCATATGAAAATAGCAAATGGAAAATTAAACCTACAGCTAACTTCACTTATTAAAAACGAATAGTACGAATGTTCATGTATGCGCTCCTCTCAATTCCTTTCTCCCTTCTTAAAAGTAAAGTAGGAATTTCAGCGGCAAAAGTTACACATGTAAACTTGGCCAAAGTCTTACTTTTTGTTGACAGCAATCCTAACAACTTCACATAGTTCAAACCTATTTTTTGTTAGCATAATTCAATGGAAAGAGGTTTATTGCAGCTTGATTTTATATATATTTTTTTAAATCCACCACCCATTTGAAATATCGATTTTAGGATTACCTGCAGGCATATGCATATAATTGGAGGACATTCTCAAGAGCAATTTCTGCTATAAGCTTTCTTAAAGAAAACTAAAGTTCTCTCCGATATAAAACTTTCTTTGATTTCAGACTTCGATACCATAATTTTCTGATATATCAGAAACTAAAAAGAGAAATTCTTTTACAAATTTCTCCGTCAATTTATTCCCACTTTGAACCGAAACGAAATTATTTTAAAAGTAAATAAGTTAATAAGTAAAAAAATATAAACAAAATAGAAAATATTACTCTTCATTATAACAATAATTCTCTTTGGCTGCCAGTCTGAGCGAAAACTGCGCAAAAGTGGGAAGCAGCAGACAAAAAATGGACTTCTCAAAACAAAGAAAAAAAAATTGCAAAAATTATTTTAAAAAGAAAACAACAACAATATGATCGTAAAGAATATACACAATTTCAGTTGGCGCACTGCCAAAGCTCTATACTTGGAGATCAGCGGACAAAAAAATTGTTGTTTTTTTTTGCCAGAATTATTTATTTATAAATCACAAGAAAAATTTTTCCTCCTTGTTATACAAACAGTAAAAAAACAAATAAAAAAAAAGAGAAACAATAGCAACGACAAATTGAAGCCAATATACGTTCAATATCCGACTCTTTTCCGCTTTAAGCTTTCGAGACAAATAAAAAATTTCCAAACAAATTTGCACCAGCATTTAAGAGATGCTTCTTATATTTGGCTCTTTTTAACTTGTGGAAATGGAAAAATTGAGTTTTCTTTGCAAAAATTATTTATTAATTCGTTTAAAAGAATGAGAGATAACTTTGTACTTGTGGCACTTGTGCTCATTTTAAATTTTAAATGATTTGTTTTTTTTAACACTTTTGTGACCATAAGCAAACAGCATATGATTGTAAATTTCATGGAATTCGATGATTTATTTGATGAAATATTTTATCGGATACAAAGTAGTAAAAAACTGTTACATTACATTTTTCTGCGTTTTTATATATAAAGCTTCATTAAATTGACATTTATCGCAACAGCAGAGATGGGAAGTAAACATAGTGCAAATGGTATGCCTGCTATTCTTTATGCATGCAAAGAAAAGACAGCTTGAAATATGGTTACACCAACACTAATATATACACTATAACATTATATGTTATTATTGAAAACAGTGTATTATCAGTTTAATTTTAGTTTATTGCGCTAAAATTATGTTATTGTGTGCATTTCTGTAATGCTATTGCTACCGTTTATAAACTTCGAGTAATGGTTCCATGCAATAATGGCAGTTATGAAAATTTTGTTCAAAGCAACAATAGCTTTGATCACACCCAAAATCAAAAATTTGTTTATGCGTTTGGTAGCCAACAATACTATGAGTCGCCAACCACACTTCCGGCTAACTATATTATGGTTATATCCAACCATTCTATTGTTACGACCAATACAATTTTTATGTTCAACCATACTTTTGTTGCTATCAACCATACCATGTTACATCCAACCATATTAATTTGGTTTTGTATTACTCTTAAAATCGAAAATTCAGATGAAGTGCTTAATAAATATTTTTGATTTATTACAGCTAGTAGAACTTCAACATTAAAGAGGAAATTTGTGCTTTCACCCCATCGAGAAATAACCCGAATAATTTTTTGAATTATTTCTAATTATTTTATTTAATGAAAATATAAATTTATATATTTTAGCTTTAATTTTTTTTATCATTTGTATATAATGAGTTAATTATGACAAAAATATGGTTCTATTAAAATCAAATTATTTGCGGCATAGTATAGTTCTTTAATGAAAGTAGTGTGGTTATTTATATCAAAAATATGGTTTCTTAATATGATAATATGTTTGAGTATGACACCAAAATAGTAAGTTCAATTAAGACTATAGTTACATACTATTATAATAATATTGAACCAAAATAAGAAATAGTTATTTATTATATTTTTTAACAATACTATGGAGAGTCATATCTATGGCGACTTAAATAGAACAATATCAGGTTATCAGATACAACCATATAATACAGCAATAGCATGTTGCCTCTAGAATATTGTCATATGAACCATATACTTTTTACGTGTATATTACTTGTATGTGCACTTTTTAAGCTGGAGTGGTTTCTAACTCTTTATTCTATCGATCTTCTTGCTCAATTTTGTGTGCCGAAAGGCTTGTAATTCTATTCTATAGTAAAATCGATGAAAAGTACCGACTCGGCTAGGCTAGGAAGGTCATTTAATATTCACATACATTATGTAAGCATAGCTTCGTGCTATAATCCTAGCCATATATTTTTGGAAGTTTGTACAACTTAAAGGCAAAATGCTTTCAGATGTTACTAAAACTACTCTATGAACGAACACCTTAGCCACTGCAGACATAACTTTCTTGATATTTGAATCATATCCTTTTCAGCATATGAAAATATTATTGCCCTGAAGAAGCTATCCGAAGGAAAGCGAAATATTGGCAGACATATTAAAATAAATAAGCAAAAAGGACCTTAAAATTAACGAAATACTACTTAATTAAGAAATAGAGGTCGAATAAAAACCAAAATACCATATCCTTTTCAAAAATGTCGTTATCTGTATATTTTTGCGAGCAACAAGTTAATTGTTTCTTGTTCGTTAAGTTGTTATTTCTATTTTATTCACATAGAAAAAAATAATTCACTCTCTCCGTTTAATCACTGTCAGCAAATACATATAACAATATATTTTAGCTTACGAGGAGCGCAAACGTAATATCATAGGCTTAAGGGCCAAATAATACACAAACTGCTTGCCAAACATGGCAAAATTTCAGGTACGTACAAACATTTATATCCGTGTTTGCTAGTTTGTAAAATTATTTGAAGCGTGCATGCATGAATGTGTGTGTAAATTTTGTCATTTCAATGGAATTTTTTCAGAGCAAGCTGGTGAAAAAAGAAAAAACAAAAATTGCATCAAGAAAATTTTTTTGTTTTTTGTAATAATGCTTATAATTGTATAAAAGATTACATTCATTGTAGAAGCTAAATATTAAAAAACAGAATATCAAGAAATAGAGGATGTAACAATTTATAAAACAATTTGTATCTTGTAAACTTCATATGGCCGCCATAATAATTCAGAACAAAAAAAAAAGGTGATTAATTTGTGTTTGTTTGTGTAATTAAACTGCGTATGCATGTGTTTGTATCTTTATGGTGTAGGTGTAAGCGGAAAGTGTATATTTGCCAAACGGTTTGCGTTGTTTATTGCAAACTTAACACTGGAGTATCCAGTTGAGGTACATATGAAAAAAAAATTTTTCCCCATGCCAAAGAAAAGCGCTATTTTTATATTATATTTTCTTATTTTTGTATATCTGTCTGATGTCATGAGTTCTACTCAGTGTTAAAAGTACGAGGACTTTTAAAATAAGCCTAATCAGAAAATCACACAGTGGAAAACAGTTTTGATATTACCCTTTAATTATTAGACTCAGATTTTTCACTGTCGTTAATTTTTAGCCATTATCTAACATAAATAATTATTGCTTTAAACTTTTTAGATGTCCAATTTTTCGTTAAGTGTAAAAATGTAAAATTATCATCTATTTAATAACCGGTCTAAATTTTTCTCATTGAGTTTAAAGGGTTAAACTTAAACTTGTGGAAAAATTAAACATGTATGTTTGTATGTATGTAGACAAATAGCCAACTAACACGAAGCCAAAACCTTGATATAATATGACTTCATCATTTGATATCAAGCATAATTTTCGAGGCATTTTCAATGGTTTGATTGTAAATCTTAAATTCAAATTGAAAAAAATTTGATATAAATATTTGGCACTTAATATTTTGTTTAAAAATGTTAATTTGCAAAAAAATAAAAAAAATCTTAAAGCGTTTTTCCTTTTATTTTTTTGTCAAACCGAAAAACACTATTTGCTTATTAGAAAGGAATTCCAATTCTAACAAAACAAGAAGATAAGTAAACAAAATTTAAAGTAAAACTTGAATTCAATCAATTTTTTTTTATCGAAATTAATTGTATTGTTACGTTTTTAACTTAAAAAATGATTTTGCGGTCTCTTTAATGGCAAATGAAATAATGGCACTTGTTCGTTATAAATGAGTAATTAAATAATTCACAACTTTACACTTAACATTAGCTAGACTTGCTTACTATTCTGACTGTCTTGCACAAAGTGTAAAATTAAACTTTTCCTCTGCCGCAGATCTGCCTGCTCATTATAAATATATCTTTATTCTCTTCTACAATAATCATGAACTTTCTAGTTATTGATAATTTCAGAATCAAATGAACAAACATAATATAGGGTGTTTTTTTAAGCTAGATAGAACTTTAAATTGTAAAAAGTAACACAAAAACTTAAATTTTGATGAAACATTTTTTTTATTTGTTTCAGTATACTCTGACAAATCATCATGAATAGACTCACGCTTGAACAACGCTACGAAATTATCCAAATTTACTTTGAAAATCAGTCGTCGATTCGCGCAACTTATAGACGACTTCGTCATTTGTATGGCGTACATAATCGTCCATCTGAACAAGCCATTCGTCGAAGTGTGGATAGATTTCGTACCACATACTCTCTAGAGGATGCAATAACACCAGCACGTCGAAGGAATGTGCGTACTGAAGAGAATATCGCCGCTGTAAACGAAAGTGTGGAAGAAGATCCAAATTTATCGATTCGTCGTCGGTCGCATGAATTGGGGCTCTGTCCGTCCACTACGTGGAAAATTTTGCGCAAAGATCTTGGCCTACACCCGTATAAGATCCAGCTGGTGCAGGAATTGAAGCCACGAGACCATCGTATGCGTCGTTCTTTCGCCGATTGGGCTCTAGAGCAGTTGGCAACTGACCCGTTGTTTTATCGCAAAATTGTGTTCAGCGATGAGGCGCATTTTTGGCTTAACGGGTTTGTTAATAAGCAAAATTGCCGCATATGGAGTGAGACCAATCCACAAGAGACCCTACAGACTCCATTACATCCAGAAAAATGCACTGTTTGGTGCGGTTTTCATGCTGGTGGCATCATCGGACCTTATTTCTTCAAAAATGAGGCCGGAGCTCGCGTTACGGTCAATGGAGATCGTTACCGCACCATGATCAATGATTTTTTGTTTGAAAATATGGATGACATTGATCCGGAGGAGATGTGGTTTCAACAGGATGGCGCTACGTGCCATACGGCGAACGCAACCATCGACTTACTGAAATCAAAATTTGGCGATAAGTTGATTTCGAGAAATGGACCTGTCAATTGGCCTCCAAGGTCGTGCGATTTGACACCTCTCGATTATTTCCTGTGGGGCTACGTGAAGTCCCTGGTTTATGCTGATAAACCAGCAACAATTGACGCCTTGGAGGCCAGCATTGTTCGTGTTGTTCGTGACATACGGCCAGCAGTGCTCGAAAAAGTGGCCCAAAATTGGACGTCCAGAATGCGCTTCGTCAAGAACAGCCGCGGTGCCCATATGCCCGAAATCATTTTCAAATGTTAATGTCACGTATTGATCTTTCGAATAAAAAAAAATTTTGATTACAATTTAATTTTTTGTGTTATTTTTTACAATTTCAAGTTCTATCGGGCTTAAAAAATAATATCATTAATAAACACAATGCCAAGAACGCAAGAAATAAAATCATTTAAGGTATCATGTCTGTTCTATCGGGCTTAAAAAATAATATCATTAATAAACACAATGCCAAGAACGCAAGAAATAAAATCATTTAAGGTATCATGTCTGTTTGTTTGTTTGTTTGTGAGTTATGCTTTTAGTTACATGTTGTATGTGTAGATGTACAATGGGTGGGAAATGATACAAATTCATAACAGTATATATGTGTATGAAAAGTATGAAATAAACTTAATAAATTGATCATATTTTTTATGAATATGGCAAGTAGTGTACAAATGGTATGGAATAAATCAAACTTTCTTGGGTATTTGAATATTAAGACTCAAAAATCTCAAGTTTGAGCAAAAGATCTTCAAATCTTATTTTGGTATTAAATTTCAAAATTAAGTTAAAATCTTCATTCTTGCAGTGCTGCACTCAAAGTTACATTAGTAATTAAAGAGTTTAATTGTCAGATACACAAGAAATCTGACAAGATATAAGGAACAGATATATGCAAACAATTAGTACCAGTTTAAACGCATCAAATTTGACTAACCAAGCCTTGAGTTTTAGAGACAACGGCGTGAAGAAAATGGAAGAAGTACAGGTTGCTCAAGTTAAAACGAAACATTAAAAATATATGAAAAATTGAAGACAAATAAATCTAAACTTGACGACACAAAGGTTTCGTGTAAGAATGTATATGAAAGTTTAGAAGGAACTTGAAGCAGAATTGATCAAGAGAACCTGAACCCTGTACCCCGCTAGTAGTAGTTTTGCTGAGAAGTTGTCCCATCGAGAACTGTGCAACAAAAAATTCCATCGTTTCTCGATAAGTGAAAAAACAATTTTCTGTATTTTAAACTGAAAACATCTAGTATTTTTATTTTACTTTTATTATACTTTTCTTCGCTCCACTATCCCACTTTTCAGGCAGTCACAAAGGGAACAACTTACAGGACCTAAGTGAGCTGGACAACTTAGACTATTCCGGAATATCCAGCAGCCTGCCTACCTAACCTGACGTAGTATTTTTATTGGAAAACATCCATAAGAAGAAAAAAATCATGCGCTTTAAAAAATTGTAAGTTTAACTTAATTCTGAGTTTTTAAGGCATATATGATTAGTTTCGCAATAAGATGAAAACACAATAAATAAAACACACTAGAAAACATTAACAATAAAAATAAAATCAGGTTATTCCCAAAAATTTTCAAACATAATCAAATGCTGATTAATTCTTAGTTTGAGTGCCGAAGATGAGTTGTCAATATGTGACAAATATACTAAGAAAAAAAATTTAAAACGCAGTGGCTGAATTGGTTGAGCGGCCGTATTAAAATACTTACATTATGTTTACATTATGCAGAGTTCAAATCCTAACGGGTGCTGATGCGTAGTTCAGCGGCTACGAAACAGCTAGTTGCCCCCAGCTTAGTGCATTCAATTATTTTTTTCTATTTTCTTCAATCAAGAGCTATTGATCAATTATTGTTATAATTAAATATAAAAAATCCTTCTTGACAAAAGCCGGATTTCAACTTTAACTGCAAAAATAATCACCCCTATCATGAATAATTTTCCCCTAAAATTGTTTCCCAAAAGTGCGATCATGAATAATTTTTCCCATAAAATGTGTTCCCATTTTCTGATATGTAATTCAACAGAGAATGACATGCACAAAAAAAAAAAAAAAATATTCTCATTCAAAATTTCACCTTACCATTAATGGATTTTTCAAAGAAATTTTTCCCATATTTTGTGTCAATTTGATCATGTTATTTTCTTTGGGGAACTAGAAAAAAATGTAAGTAGTTGTTACATTTTAAATAATGTGCAACTTGACATGCTTCTCAATAGGACGCAAAACAAGCTACAATGGGTCGGTTATTGTTTATTATTATATGTGGTTTTGTAAAAGTTTCTAAGGATGTGGTGATTGAATTTTGGAATTTGCTTACGGAAGAACTAAATAGTGCAGGCCCTCTTATTAATAAAGTTCATGAATGGAAAATGGATAAAATATTTTAATTTTTAAACATGCATACATATACTACATGCATACGAGTATGTACATATATAACTTGCAGTAGGTGTGGATAGAACAAAAAAGGTATGTGCAGTCAAAAGCATCTGTTGGCTTGAAAACCCAACGAGAAACGGGAGGTGGATCAAACTAGACCAAAATCTTGTCAGCCAGTGACAAGCATTGGTTCAGCTTTGGTTTACCAAAAAAAAAACGTTTTAGCTTTGGTTTACCACAAGACGTTTATGAATGCGAAAAAAATGAAACAACATTATTACATGTTCTTGATAATGGAATAATACCATCACCATTAGCCACTACAATGAGAGGAGAATCCAGTAATAAAAACGCTTCCTCCATCAAAAGAAGAAGAATTGAGCTACAGGAATAATTAACAACTGAGAAAGAGTTGAATACCAAGGAAAACTTGTGCTCTCCACAATCGTTGAAATGTTCGAGCCACTTAAGAACCACAACAAAGAAGTGGAAGTTATGATGAAGAGGGTATATCGCTCTTTAGAAAAGCGTAGCGGCTTAAAATCGAAAAATATAAGAGACGTGGAGCGTCACAACTCAGTTATTGAAAAACTTCGCGAAAAAGAAGTTGCAGATAAAATACAAATTCGTTTATATTAATTATAAAACTTACATACATACATTTTATGGGAATTAAAATTTCACATTTTATTCACGATAGGGGTGAATAAAATGTAATATTAGAAATATTTAATAAGAAAAGATCAACTATTAAGTGCAATACTTTGCTTCCGACGTTCTGCAATAGATAGCTGTACCGGTAAGTGGTAGTCGTAGATGTCATACAATAAGCTTAGGTATTTGTAAACATAGCGCCATCGAAATAAAAATGTCAGCTTACGAGCCAAATTCTCGTCATTTGCGGGAGGTTTTAATTTTCTGCTTTAATATGAAGAAATCTGCGGCTTAGGATCATCGAATGCTCTCAAATACTTATTGTGAGCCCCGCTATTAGTGAAAGAACGTGCCGAAAGTGGTTTCAACGCTTCAAGAAGGCTGATTTTGACGTCGAAAAGCAGAACGGCGGTGGAAAAGAGAAGGTTTTCAAAGATGCAGAATTGTGGTCATTACTTGATCAAGACTCGTGTCAAACGCGACAACAATTGACAGGATCATTTGAAGTGACACAACAAGCAATTTCGAATACATAAAAGTCATGACAATAACACAAGAACAGGGAAATGGGGTGCCATTCAAGTTGAAACCGAGAGATTTCGAATGGCGTTTGGCGGAAGTGATTTCTGCATCACATTGTAACTGGGGACGAAAAATGTGTTCGTAAGCGCAGAAAATCATGGGAATATCTGGAGACAAAAAGTTGGCGGATACAGCTTCATAATGTCTGTCAGCAACCACACAAAATGCAACTGTCCTACGAGATAAAACAAAGCGAATGGAGAGGTATGAATGAAACAGAAACTGATGTTTACTTACTAAAAAATGCATCTTAATAGGCACGTGTACGTGAATAAACAAAACTGTCATTTTTGGGACAATCCCAATCCAAATGATATCCAAAAGCATCTAATGCATTACAAAAAAATCACGATTTAATATAGATTTTGGGCGCCTTTAATCCATATTACTTTGAGATGTTGATAAGGCTCTTTTTATATCACATTGGCGACACATAACATATTACTTAAACGAAACGGTGCCACATTTCAAGTTACATTGAATTTTCTGCAAAAGCTGCTTTTGGACGAAGCCATATTATATAACATTAACTGATCACAGTCTCTGTTAGATTTTCTCCAGTGAGGTTTCGTTAAGTCGCACGCCTATGCAAGTATATCACAAACATTAAGGCCAACATTACATACAAGTGTGCAATATGTGTGCCAACATAACGTAGACAGAAAACTCTTTAGTCCATCTTCGTTTCAGAAATGCTTCCATTAAAATTAATTTAGAAAAAAGTATTTTAGTTTGTCATTCCATCTTTCTTGAAGTGGGACTTAGCTCCAAACTTGCAAACTACTATATATTTTATTAGTCCCTAAAGTAAAACATTCGGAATATTTATGTACAATTTTAAGCGCATGCGTGCTCTTGAACTTACTTGAATTATTTGCCAATATTTTTATAAGTATTAGTTTACACTCACCTATAAAGAGAAAAGACAATGAAAAATAAATAATTAATGAATTTATTATTATTCAGGTATTAGCTGTAAGAGATTTTTAAAAAGAAATTTGCTGTCAACGAATACAAATAGATTAACCAATTGCGGTTTCTTCTTCCAGTTCATGATATATAAAAATATTCTTTCAGTTCAGCGAACATTTTTAATATTTATAGTCACTGTTAATAAAACGTATTCCTTTATGCTAAAAAAAGTATAATATTACTTTGATTCCTTTAAAATAATGAGCGCCAAAAAGTTGTTTCCTGCGAATTAAGTAAATGTTTCTATCAAGATTTATAATATTTTTTAGAAATTCTTGATTGTAAATTCACTTTTGTTATTCAATAGTATTTTTGGCAGTATACTGTCACGGACACCTCTCTTGTTAACTTGAATTTGATACAAAATACAACTGATCTCATGGAAGGAAGTATGTCGATAGTGACATCTTTCGTCAACTTAAACCAAAATTCTCAATGCATTGCAGCTACCATCTAAGCAAAACTGCAAAAAGTATATATTTAAAATATCGATAATCACTCTATTTCTGTAGAACTATTTCTGTCTAAGGCTTCATTAAGAAACTTCCAACATTTTTTTGGATCATTTTGAAATTTCACCAATTTGTTCAAACAAAAATTAATCAATGAATTTTTTAAACTCTTTTTAATTATTTTGCATATTCTTTTCAAATGTTATAATATCAAGCTAATTCCGTTGTATCTTCACTGTTTTAGAGTATTTCTTTTATACCCTTCACAAAAATGTAAGGGGTTTGTGATTCCGTCTGTAATTTCTACAATATGTATATATATATATATATATATATATATATATATATATATATATATATATATATATATATATATATATATATATATATATATATATATATATATATATATATATATATATATATATATATATATATATATATATATATATATATATATATATATATATATATATATATATATATATATATATATATATATATATATATATATATATATATATATATATATATATATATATATATATATATATTCTGAATCAGAAATAATAGAAAAAGTGAGTAAGCAATGCCCGTCTGTCAGTCGTTGAAATACCGTTTCCAATAAAACCATTAGACTAAGTCACACACACGTTTCTATTACCCCATCAATTCACGGATTTTCTATCGATTGATTCAGTAAAATCGATTCACATTTTGAACAAAATTGCTGCTTTTTGAGTGCCAAAAGAAAACTTTTGTGTTAACCAACTCTGCTTTATACAAAGCAGAATTGGGAATATGATTAACTCGGGTTGAGTTAATGATAATGATTTGGGGAAAAGAAATAAAATAAAAAGGGGATATATTATTTCTTTTCAATAAATATAATTAATTTTATTTATTATTCACCTGGTTTGCAGGGTAGTGCTTGTAGGTTGACAAAGGCTTTGTATGATTCCAAGTGGGAAAAAACTAGAGTTGATCGCACTAGCAGTCTTCAGTATATCTCGATGGAAAGTATTTGTTTTTTTTTTACCGGAAATGATCCAAATTGACACTTGGAAAGTTTCCAATTGATACGACTTGCCACTGCGAACAACTTTACATAGTGGTGAGTATACACATAAGCCAATTCAAATAAATAATTGGTAGGTATTAAGTCAGTTAATATAATGGTAAGTATTAGATAATTAAATTCATTAAACACTTCTTAATTATAATAATTCATAATTAATCATTACAATATAGGTACATATATATAAAAAATTGCAAACCATAATATACTAATATATTTATATACAATTAAATCCAAAATAGTTTTGTCTAAAGTAGTTTGAACACATATGGCTAAAATATATCCAAAATTCCGAAAAAAGCCATTATTTTTTGCAATTTTGTATGAAACTTTTGAAAAAAAAAATTTTTTTTGTTGTGCCTTAAAGTTCAAACTTGCATGGTGATTACAATGCAAAAAAAATCCTGATATCGGTCCATATACATACATATATCCGAGATATAGCCAAAATCGATTTTTTCATGAAAATGTCGCGTAAGCAAAATGAAAAAAATGTTTTTCTCAAAATCCGTTCTGGTAATGTAAGGAGGTTACTAAAATACATTAAATAAAAATTTTCGATATCAGTTGATATATACCGGATTTTTCCATGAAAATTTACATGAAGGGATTACCTTTTTGGAATGCTGATTACAAGGCAAACATATTTCTTCCCCGATATCGGTCCATGTATATCCGAGCATATTTTGTTCAAATTTGTGATATATAATATATATACGTGACTATCGTGAATGGTATTTTAGATTCGGCCGAAAATACGTGTTTTTATGTAGTTTAATTTATGTAAATTTTCATTTAACAATGGCACTATTTCTTTTTGCAGTGTTCTTTTAAGTTTCTTTTCAAAAAATGACTTATCTATGACATAGTGTTCGACTTCAGTTATTAAAATAATAAATATTAGTTTTTTATATATTTTCTTTATATAATTTTATATTTCAATGAATGTATATATGTATATGCATAATTTTATCTCAAATAAATATTTCATCATCTAACACTTTTATTTCACTTTTTCTATACTCACTTTTTCTATAAAAGCTTTCAATTTCATAGTAAAATTTAGAAGTAATTTCAAACTACTGCTTTTTGTGTAACAGTAGTTTCAAGCACCACACCATGCACTACGAATTAATATTCAAAAATAAAACATAAATGAAAAGTAAAGAGTAGAATGTAAAACAAAAAAAAAAAAAGCTTGAAATTGAATTGATTTCAAATTATTTTTACTTCAAAGTAAAATCAAGAACATACCCGTATATCTAGGACTCTGTTTATGAACATTGTGGCAGTGTATATAATTAAGTTTCTAAGATGTTTAGAATGGAAGTTAATTAATCTTTCAGACGGACGCCACAGAAATGAGTCCAAATAGGGATATGTATGTGTTTACTAAAACTGTTTAGAGCTTTTAGTGTATTCTCTAATTGACTACATTTTACAATCGCAGAAAGGTCACCAACATATGTTTTTACAATTCAGGGTTTGATTTCCTTTTAAGCAATTATTGTATTTAGTACACACACAGAAAAGACAGTCTGAAATATGGTTACTGCAACACTAGTATATGCGCCATAACATTGAGTACTATTGTTAAACAGCTGATTATCGATTTAAGTATAGTTTATCTACCCATAAATATGTTTTCGTGTGCAAATCTATTACTATCATCTACTAATTTCTGAATATGGTTGCATGCAATGTTAGTATTGTATGTAATTTTTAAAGACCACAATAGCTTCTAACACATCCAATACTGAAATAATTGGTTTTATCATATTTATGACACGGTTATTTACATGTAACAAGTATTAGTTTACAGAATCAACTTACTATTGTAAGCATTAATGATTTTTTACTTTAGTTGTTGACATCTGTACTCATGGAGGGTATAAATATTGCGGAATCGGATGCTCTTCGTGTTCTTGGAATGAAGATACAGTGTGATGTTCGCTGGACTGAAAATATTTTTCATGTCTCTAAAGAAGCATTCAAGTGCCTCGGTTTTTTGAAACGGTGTAAGATATACTTCACTCCATCCGATCTCCTTACTATTTATACCACCTACATTCAACCGAAAATGGAATACAACTCTCATGTTTGGCCCGGTGCCTCAAAGTCTATTTTGGGGTTACTCGACCGTTTGCAGGAGAGGGCGAAGAAGCACATTGGTGACAGTAGGGTATCCAACTCTATCGACTCACTGGAGCATCGACGCAGTGTGGGGTGCGTTACTCTGTTCTATCGTTACTACAATGGATTTTGCTCTGACGAGATTAGGGATCTTGTTCCCGAAACTCGCACATTTACATATATGTAGCACACGTTCATCGTCCACAGCTCATCCATTTGTGTTCGATTGAACGGGGAATCGTACAACGCATTACAGAGAGAATTCGTTTTTCAGCCTTACGCTTCGTCTGTGGAATAATTTTGCCTGCAGACGTGTTTCCTGTCTGTTATAACGTTGGAAAGTTCAAGTCAAACGTCAACCACTACTCTTTCTTTCACCCTCCTCACAACCTATTTTCCTAGTTCTCGTATAATGCACTGCATATGTAGGGGCCATCCCCTGAGTACTGGTTCAAGTTAAAAAAAATATTTATATAAGTTTCTTATAGTTTTACTTTTCTTCTATGAAACAAATATGTGCTATGGATTTTAATTTAGAAAAATTTTGTTGATCTTCATACATAGCAATAAAAAAAAGGCCGAAAAATAAAATTGTGCAAAAAACAAAAGGTATTAAGTTGTTGAAATTTTTATGTACGCTGTAATCAACAATACCATGACGAAGTTAACCATAATTTCGGCCAACCATATTATGGTTGTACCCAAACACACTATTTTCCCAACCATAATAGTTTTACAGACCAACCATACTATTGTTGTGAACAACCATACAATGTTACCTCTAACTATGACCATACATTTTATTTTTATTTTCGTTAATAGACACTAAAACCCATTGTGACCCAAATAATTTGCAATTATGGGACCCGACTATTTTTGGCTGACAATTTTGAATTGTTTTATTTCATAAAAATGTATTACAGTTTATATTTTCATTTTAATAATATTGAATTAATGAAATAGTATTGTTTAGCCAGAAACAGCCTCTGTTTTTAATTACACGATAATATGGTTATTTAATGAGAGTAATATGGTTGACTGGCATATTTAGGTATGGTAATTTTCATTAATACTGCGGTTGCTTCCAATTATAACAAAAGTTGAACCAGAATTTAGTATAGTTATTTATAAAAATTTTTTACAAAACTATGGTGAGGTAAAACAATGGAGTTCATATATAATAATATTCTATTTTCCCTACCAACCATATAATTCAACAAAAGTATGTTGCCCTTAGAATACTGTCATATCAACCATGTATTTTTTTCTGTGGTTGTGTAGTTTTTCCATTACTATATCTGCTACTACTGGAGATGCAGGCGATTCCATATGCATTTCTTTGTATTTTGTGTATAATAAACATCTTGTATTTAAAATATCGGCATTTTTGTATGCAAAATATTATTATTTCCATAAACAAGTTTTTCGGTATCTTTCTCAGTTTTTTTTTTTTTGGTTTGTATTGTGTCAATAACAAAATTTACAGGAATACTGGGAAATAAAGAAATTACATCAAATGGAACTAGTACTTCGTCGTCATCTATTTGAATATTGTCAATTCGTGATTTAAATTCTATTGCATATTTTACGTTGTATATCGTGTCCTTCGTCAAGTTTTTTGAAAGCTGATGTGCTTGTGAATTAATCCATAACCAAATTGGTCTTAAAAGCATATTTTTTTTTGTGTGTATTTGGTTAACTATAAATCCTTGCAATCAATTTGGACTTCATTTGCAAATCGATCAGATTTGATGTCAATAGTTTTTATGTTCTTATTCTGCAGGCTTAATGTGGAGTATTTAATGCGTCTATAGATGCACATATGTATCACCTAATATATTTTGATGATAGTCATTTTTCCTTATCACAACTGTCTTGTTCTCTTTTTTGTGAAAAATTAAAACTCTCCTTCTCTATTGAACAGTCTTCACATATTAGAGAAATTTAAGCCCTTATGTCTTGCGAAAACTGTTCTGAGATCCAAGATTGCATTCTGCGCTTCACAGAAGTGCATAATTTTTTAAGAATTCAAGCATTAGGATTTGAACTTTCTAAGTCGTCTCATTAGTTAACATATCCTGCATAACTTTACAAAAATCTATAATTCACTTCCACGGTGCTTCGCAAATAAATCATAATTGTAAAATAATAGCACAATATTCCAAATTTACGTATATACATACATCAACAATATCGTATACATTTCATTTTACAACTGCTTAAATATAGTTAAGTCTTTCACCAATTATTTCCAATAAAAACTAAAACAATCAAATAATATTCAGTTCATCACAATATCTAATCAATATTGAACGAAAATTAATGTTTACTGTGTTTTTATACGAAAACAATTTATTTGGCGAACATATTGTTGTTATGTTGGAATATGTGGTTAACGCAAACTCAATATCAAACCCTCCATAAACATTTATGTTTCTTAGATATTCAATCAGCAGTTCTGGGCACTTTCTGAACTGAATCATTTACATTTTAAGAAATTTTATGCTTCCAAAAAGGTGCCTTTTCAAACCACTCAAATATCTGTGTAATGAAATAGTTGGATTACTATTTATTGTAGTTTCAGAACTGTAGGGCGTACAAGTATGAATTTCTATTGCAAAACATACTTGCTGGTAAACTTGACCCTACTACCCAACCATAGTTCATATGCAAATTTATGAAAGCATAAAAACAAAACCGACAGAAAAAATATTGTGGTCACAAAAAGTGTTAACACTTTTTTTTCGTTTTGCCAAAAGAAGCTGACACACATACACACACAGACGGGCAGCCAACCAGCCGTACATTCGTTTACTTGTGTAGAATCATGTGGTTTTTTCGACCATACATGGTTTTAATTATCACAGTGAAGCTTTGGGAAGGTCACTTTTTTATTTTTACTATGGTGGATGACAAATAAGCAGTCATTTAAAATGTGCAATGACCGTATCCTTGGAGAATTATTAGGGTGGTAAAGTTTTCATTTGGGAATCTTGTCAATAGTTTTTATATATTGTGGTATTTTGTATAGATTACTGTTTCTTTTAGATTTTTTTTTTTAACTGGGACCAGTTAGTACTCAGGGGATTACCCCTACATATGCAGTGCATTGTACTAGAATTAGGAAAATAGGTTGTGAAGAGGAGGAAAGAGGGAATTCTCTCTGTAATACGTAGTACGATTTCCAGGGCAATCGACCACAAATGGATGAGCTCTGACCGATGCACGCGTGCTACGTAAAAATGTGCGAGTTTTAGGAACAAGGCCCCTGATCTCGTCAGACCAAAATCAAGAATAGAGTAACACACTCCACACTGTGTCGATGCTCAAGTAAGTCAATTGAGTTGGATACCCTACTATCACCGATAAGCTTCTTCGCCCTCTCCTGCACACGGTCGAGTAACCCCAAAATTTATTTTGGGGCATCGGCCCAAACATGAGAGTTGTATTCCATTTTTGGTCGAATATAGGTGGTATAAATAGTAAGGAGATCGGGTGGAGTGAAGTACATCTTACACTGTTTTAGAAACCCTAGGCACTTGAATGCTGCTTTAGAGACATGAAAAATGTGTCCAGTCCAGTGAACGTCACACTGTATTTTTATTCCAAGAACATGAAGAGCTTCCTATTCCTCAATATTTACACCATCAACTTGTACAGATAAAGCAGCATCTGTGGTCGTTTGTTTCTGTGTTAATAAACAACATTGGGTCTTACGAGCGTTAAGGGCAACCCTGTTATCCCGACAACATTCGAAGATTAATAGAAGATCACTGTTCAGTGAGTCGTTCATATTTTGCACTTGGCATCGATCTCGGATAGGCTAGGCTTATAACTGAAAGAGTACGAATGACAAATGCTGCTGTCATCCGCAAAAGAGTGGATAGGGTTGTAAGTTTGGTATAGCAGTTTTGTAGATGCTATCTATTTATACCTGACCTGGCGTATGGATGGATATCTATATCCTTTTGGAACCATACATTTTCGGATGAATAAATTGAAAATGCTCACGCCACATTTTGATATATCTGATACGTTATATTTTAACGGTGAAAAGCAGCAGGGGCTAATCACCGTGCACGATATCGAATTAGCTATTATATCGAATTAGATTTTTGGTTTTTGTACATTTGTATATCGAGTTTTACATCAAGTTTTTCCTTCCTTAACAGCCTGTTCGGTGATATCGAATGAAAATGTATGCGAAAAAAGCTAGTCACTCACATTCGAATCACTTTCGGTTTGTCTACTCGTATGTCACTATTATTCGTTCGCATGTACTTACATATATATTTTAATTGAATTTTGACACATCGTTCGCATAGAATAAAGTTAGAAAAACTCCAAATCAACTTTCTTTCGCCTAGAAGGCGAATGAACTTATCCTTTCGACATTGACGAACTGGCTGTAAGTTTTTCTTACGAAGGATTTTTTTTATAATATAAATTTGCTGTGATCAATTTTTTTTTTTTGACTGAAGAAGACGAGAAAAATAATAATAATCGAACCTAGCTGGGGTGCAACTAGCTGTTTCGTAGTCGCTATACGAATAATATTATTTTACGTGTAGATTATGGCAAACGATGCATATTGGATTATAATTTAAACCAAATGCAATAGATATGTGGTGATTTGGACTCAGCACAGTTAGCATCTATACTTAACCGATGTAAACTTGTACTCGTAATTTTTAAGTGTCAATAAACTCATCTTTTTTTCCAATGCAGGCCTGTTTCTTATTTAGCATTCCCAATCATGTTTCCGGATATGCCCCTCTGCTCAAGTATCGAGTGAAACGCCAGACTGCCTATCTGTTCCTCTAGATATTTTCAGTACTCATGGGCCTTCTTGCTTACTGTCAATACAAATCCATCGTAATTTTTACAAATATTTGTGACTTTGTTAGTGCTATACATTGGGTAAAATTAAATAAAACACATGTATAGCTACGATTGCGATGAAACTTATAATGTTTGGACCGCATCTAAATTGATTACAGCAATTGATCCTTCTAAAGTAATTTCATTTCCGCTCATTGCGCAGACTAACCGTGTAGATACGGCTTTTAACGTGAGATCACAAAAAATCTCACGGAGCCAAATCATTGATCTATTGTTGGTCAATTTATGGCACCAAACCATAAAATGTCGTGTTTTGCAATGAAGTCACAATCGGCCGTGTTATATTGCTTGTGTTTTTCAAGCCAAATCTCTTTATAATTTTCAATTGAAACCCATAATGATCGGCTCAGAAGGCAAAATCAACTTTAGAGAATGCGGTAAGTCTGGATTATCCGTGACACTTTCAATAAAGAAAATGATACTTTGGTCGGTGCATACAATGAGACGATGTACTGCCCTGACAATATCTGCAAATCTTACAATTATATTAATTGCACGACTATATTAGTTATATTCTTGTCAGTAATCACCCTATAATGGTCGCAAAGTGACCACGTTTGAATTAAAGGAGTGTATTAGTGCAACAGAATTATTGCGAAAACAGTTTAACCACTAGAGTGTGCGAATGAACTAGTACAATTGAATTATTTACATGAGAGAGTTAAGTGAGCCGATGAATTCTGCTCACGTGCTCTTTTAGCCCCGTAGTTCATGTTTCTCTCTTTTGACTCTCTTTAATTTTTCTTTTTCGCTCACATTTTTTTTTTTGTGGTATTCAGAAATAATTAAAAAGTAGAGACTCAATTTAACGAAGGGAATACATAACTAATTTATCTTCTTCCTTGTGTTTATAATTGCAGTTTTCACCTTTTTATAATAATTTTGTGTTCCTTTTCCATTTTCTATTTTTATGTCCTGCAAGCTTAACCAGGGTCCTTACTGATATTATTTCTTATATACAGACCACTGAAGTATTGAGCTGGAACCAAGGTGTATTTCACGAAATGATCTAAACTAAGAAGAGTATTCACTAAAAAGATCTCATACTCGTAGATCCAACTCTATTAATCATAGTACTATAAATTACTTTTTCTTTAGATAAGAACATTATATTGTATTTTGCTGTTTAGTTTTACTCTGACTAATGCACTCAACTTATGAAAACAGAAAGTATTTATACTTTTGCCTATTAGAATTTGTTAATTTTTTCTTTTGGCTAAGTTATGATTAAATAGATAACACATGATATGTTTTTGGGAATTTAGATGTTGTTTTCCCTATTGCAGAATGCTTATACGTCGACTGTTGCCTCAAAAGCATTGATTCTGTAAAACACACGAGTAATGTCATCTGAGAAAATTTCATCAACCATCCGCGGTGCTGTTGCCTTGCCTTGTTGGTGATGGTTAGACTGTTTAAACTAGCAACTCATTAAGCCTTGTCTTCCATAGATTGTTGGAAAATTGCATACAGTAGTAGGGACTAGCAGGACCAAACTCCTAAACAAGGCGTTGCTTATATGGCTATAAACATATGGCAAGAATTGTGACCTGTAGGTGCCCGTTAAGCCACATGGGACCGCTGCTGAATGTGAATAGTGCACTCCGTGGAATTGGTGCACCATCAGATAAGTCCGTAAGGCCAGGTACTGATGTAAATGTTTTTTAATAACCAATATAAGCTTAATATTATCGTATTGAGAGAAGAAAAAAAATGTTAAAACCTTAGTTCCTCTGTATCGCATCGCATGCATACATTTTTCGACGTCAGCAAGTAATCTTTGATCAGCACGGCTTTGATATTCAAGTGCAGATTTAAAATAAATAAGCAGAGATAATGTCAGACGTAAATGTACTTATGAGTTTTTTTAAGTGGTATAAGCTCTCTATTTAAAAACACTCAGTTAACAGTAATTTTGATGAGCTACAGAAGCCTTCACTCTATAATAATAATCACAATTTCATTTGAGTTCTATTTAAAAAATAATAATAATAAACAAATACCGCTTTGCTGTACAATGCTATCGCAAAAATATATCTTTTAAAAGTGTTATAAGTCCATTTCTAATACATAAGTATAATTAAGTTATTTTTGAGTTATTATAGATATTTGCACGCTGTTGGTTAGTAGTTATTACTTATCTAGTGCTAGAGTAACATTGTCGTTGGGTTATTTCCAACTTCTTCAGGGGTTGATTTTTATTTTGTATAATTTTCTTTAAAATTACTGGATTTACATTATTTAATATGTAAATATATACAGTTTTAAGCTGTAAACTGGACAATAACAAACAGGAAAATAAATAATTTGTTAAAAAATAATTGTAGTTACGAACAAAATGAAATCCTGAGAAGTTTTACTTAGTTCTCCTCCTGGCTTTGGTTCTTATACTAATAGATTGCAGTGGTAGTATTATTTAAATATAATTGTTATTAAAGTGGAAAATTAAAGGCTTATTTGTTACAATGAATTCATATATCTGTAAAGATACCGACAATCTGTCGATTTCGGCTGAAAGTATGTTGGTAAGTACTCGTACGACTAATAAAAATCTTAACGTAGGAAGTTTCATTTTTATATTTTTATTATAATTGGAATAAACTCTTAATAAACTTGGTTTCTCGTATATTAAAACGTTTTCATTTTAGCTATTACGTTTTACTTAATATTGTGTAATTGTTCGAGCTTAAGGTCTTTTTGGAAGTTTTTGGTTTTTAATTTCATTAGAACAAAAGCATGGTCTACCAATTGAAAAGAGAGATTTTCCAGTTATGAAGATGATAGCGGATGGTAAGGACTTTTTACAGACTTTAGAAAATAGGGAAGAGCAAGAGATTGCTAGATCGGGATTAGTGATGATGATAGGTAATCATCTTAGGGATGATAGAATCTCAGGCAGAGACAGGTTTGCATTAGATAATGTTAAAGAAGCAAAACGGTTTTTGATGAGCCAGATAGTTCCAAACCAAAAACTTCCAAAAAGATCTTAAGCTCGAACAATTACACAATATTAAGAAGAATAAAGGCTTGAAATAAAGAAATAATAAGCATATTACGTTTTACATAAAAATCCATTTCTGTCTATGATATATATGGACTTATTTTTCTATTGTTTTTACTTCATGCAATATGTTTTTGGTATGTAAGTCCATATGGAACTAAAAACTCGAAATTTAGCAATTACATTATTTGTGTTACTATCTCTAGATCATGATGGCAAACTTGTCGGTGTTTTTATGAAATACAACCATGCACCCAATTTTGATGATCCCATTTCCATGGAATTTATTTTGTAAAAATTTTTACAGCAGATAAAATTATGGTGAAAGACCAAGAGATAAATTCTTGGAGAATAAAATCAAAATTTTGTATGCAATAGTTTTTCTTTTCTTTATTTAATCGGAACATTTACACCTCTATTTTAATAAAAAATCAAAGAGTAATTGAGATTATTGTGTTACATTTTTTCACCCCTTAATAAATTATTTAAAGTACAGGCCAACATGATAACAAAACTTATATTTTCAATTTCCTTATTCTCCTTGCTATGCTTCTAAGCCAACTGCTTAACAATGTTTGTTTTTCATTTATGTGCTGTCGCAACGCCCCCTGTTTATAGTTGTCAATCGTTTTCACATAAAAATTTGAATTAATTAACATACTGATATCAACTAAAATCTAACAACCAACCAACCAAGCAAATAACCCAGCAACAACTATCAAACATCTTGTATGTGTTTTTGCCAATATTAATTGATTAATAGACAGACAGTTAGTGTGGGTATGCATATACGTATGTATATATGTATGTACATGGAAGAGCATCATACGAGTGCATAGAAAAAAGCTAATAAAAAACAAGCAAATGTGCATGACTAATATGCAATACATTCTCTTGCATAGGACGAATCTGCAATATCCGGAGATATAAAGAGAGGTCCAACCAAAGAGCACAATATTAATTGCATATAAAAGAAAAAAATTTTCAGAGCGTTATCTTAATATTTTTCATTATGACACTAGTAGAAAGAACTATGACAATTATGTGTGAAGCAAAATATCGACCAAACGTTCGCCACGGCTTCGGTGGCATACTTCTATCCGGTGCTCTATATTTTCAGCTATTCTGAGACATAATTGAGGTTCAATGTCGTTAAAGCGTTCAATTATCTCATCCCTAAGCCATTGACTTGTACTTGGGTTATTGACGTACATCTTTTCTCTTAAATATGTCCAAACAAGGAAGTTCAATGGTGTCAAACCACATAATAGTGGCGGCTAATTTACATCAGCGTGACGTCAGCGCGTGCATTGAATTTCTCGCGAAGAAGAACCATTGTTTCGTTGACTGTGTGGTAAATGGCACTCTGTCCTCAGGGAAGACGCCACATATGCAATGCAGTGTACTGGAACTAAGAAAATAGTTTATCAAATATAGGAAAGAGGGAGTAACGTTTGTCTTCAATCTATTAGTTGCAACACGGAGAGACCAAAACAAACGTTCTCACAGCATTTAAAATGTTGGTATTATATTACTTAAAATTTATCACTGCCCAGGAAAATTAGTCCAATACCTCCCACACTCCAAAGTAATGAATTGTATTGAAATTAATATTGAAGGTATAAAGAAAAAGCGGACGAAAAAAGAAAAAAAAGGTGTTCATAGCACGACAGACAAAAAATACTTATCCCTGCTCGCTGCTTACTCTGGTACAAAAAAAAAAAAAAAAATTATAATGAGCATATATATGATATACGGAATACAGTACAAAAAGAACACGTGTGCATAGAATGGAAGACAAAATACTACTCTTGCTAAGCCGATCTCATTTCGAATAAGTATGGCCCGATAACACCGCCATGCCATAAACTGCACTCTTTGCGGCATCGGATTTTGAACAGTCACTCGTAGATTTTCATTTGCCCAAATGCAGCAATCCTACTTGTCAGCGAATACCCCCCAGGGAACAGGTTTTGCCTTGGCGTATTCCTAACTTGTGCGCTCTGTCTTTTGGGGAAAAGAGGGGAAGGGGTCCCACGTTTGTTGTAGCAAATAAAACTCTAAGAAGCCAAATGACTTATGCTGTGTTGGCTTCCGAAACCCTTACCAAGGGTATAAATTAACAGAACGGGGATCAGCATGACCCCCGGGTGGTTCTGCTTGCAGTTCAACCCGGGCTGATCATGGCTGAGGCGCCTACCTTGGCTGAAACGTTCTGGCTGTGGTTTAAACCTAAAACGCAGGAAGGGGGTGTTAGTATCCTTGATAATTGCTTGGCGTGGTTTTTTTCGGGCACTAACAACTTCAGAGAGTCTGTTTCCTTTACAACAGATACCTGTACTGTGAGGAACCAGTGGTGATGGTTTTGGATTGATTGCTGGGAAATTGCATACAGGAGGGATTAGAAGGCCCTAACTCCTCAACAAGAAGTTGCTCATATGACCGCAATCATGTGGCAAGAATTATTACTTGAGTGAGCCTGGTAAGCCACACGGGGGCGCTGGTGAATCGTGAATAATTCACTCTAATGCTAATGTAAATCTTTTTCACAACTGTCAGCGAATAAATTCAGGTGAAAGTGTGCCTCGAAGATGATTTTCTTTATAAAGTCACCATTTATACCTAACTGTTCAACCAACCATCTGTCTGAAATAGTCATTGAGTTGAGTAGTCAATGATGATTGTTGTTTTTACATTTCTTACAGACAAGGTTTGCTGAAATTTGCGCGTCCACAATTCTCCCAATTGTGGACACGTTCGATTATACTATGGAACAAATTCAAGTTAGCAAAAGTTAAGTCGATTCTGAGAGTGATGTGTTAAAATTGAGGCTAAATTAGAAGATCCGTATTGCGGCGTCTGTTTATGTTAGTTCGAATTTTTTTAATCGACCTTCGAACTTTGCAGTCAAATGCCGCCAAAATACAGGAAGGGGTTGTTAATGGTCCCAACATACGGAAACTAACCAGTGTCAAGAGTCGTCAAGGTTTTGACCAAGATATCCGACCGAAAATGGAATACAACATGTTTGGGCCGGTGCCTCAAAGTCTATTTTGGGGTTACTCGACCGTGTGCAGGAAAGGGCGAAGAAGCTTATCGGTGACAGTAGGGTATCAAACTCTATTGACTCACTGGAGCATCGACGCAGTGTGGGATACATTACTCTGTTCTATCGTTACTACAATGGCTTTTGCTCTGACGAGATTAGGGATCTTGTTCCCGAAACGCGCACATTTTTACGTACCACGCGTTCATCGTCCAGAGCTCATCCATTTGTGATTGATTGCCCGGGGAATCGTACTACGCATTACAGAGAGAATTCGTTTTTCAGCCGTACTCTTCGTCTATGGAACAAGTTGCCTGCAGAAGTGTTTCCTGTCTGTTATAACTTTGGAAGATTCAAGTCAAATGTTCACAAGCACTACTCCCTCTTTCCCCCTCCTCACAACCTATTTTCCTAGTTCTGGTACAATGCACTGCATATGTAGGGTTCATCCCCTGAGTACTGGTCCTATAAAAAAAAATAAAAAAAAAAAAAAAGTTCTAACAGACGGAGAATTAAATGCATGGCTCGCGTTAAAAGCAGTCAATATGTCATACAAAATTCATTTCTTGCATCAGCATCTTGATCAACTCGCTCAATAGTTGCAAACTGAATTTGATCGTCATGGCGAAATAAGGTAACTCTAGAGTCTGCATATTTTGAATGCTTAGACTTTTCTAATATCTTTGTCAGAGTGCACAATTTAAACATATTAACGATTGAAAACTATTTTCGTTCCAGGTACAAAGTAAAGAAATCTCCACATGCAATACTTGCTGAAGTTTGTTGGTGGTATAAAATCACCTTTGAAGAAAAGGAAGACAAAGAAAAAGATGAAGAAGGGGAAGACGACAATGAAATTCCTGAATATCTGTTGTACGAAATTATCGATCGTTCTGATGACGATGACCAAGATATTAAAAAGGGCAGTGATGTTGATCCACAGCCGCCTGGCTAAACGGCAACTGGCCAAATCATTAATTTAATTTATTTAATTTTTTTACTCAAAACTTATCCTAACTAACATTTTAAAATCATATTTTTTCCATATTTTTATAATTTCTTTTTGAATGTTTCTTCAAAACCAACATTGAACAAAATTGGTACATAAAAAATGAGACGTAAATTAATATTAAGCTAGAAAATGCAAGTTTTTGTATTATGATTGTTTTCTTTTCAAATGAAATTTATTGAAGAAACTGAGAAGCATATTATAGATCAAACAAAAATCAGAAACAGACTTACTCGTAGTCTTGTGAAAAATATTTTAAAAAAGCATGAAAAAAAAAATAATTTTTTTAACATTTTCTAAAGCAATTTTTAAAAAAATTTGTTGCACAGATCTCTAGCAATAATTTGGTTTTAACAAACTTAAAAAATATCAACTAGTCGATAAGTTGTAGCCAAAGTTCGAAGGTTGATAACAGAAATAAAATCGAACTAACATAAACAAACGCGGCGATATGATTCTTCTAATTTTGCTCTAATTTCATCCCTGACTCTCAGAAACGACCTAATTTGAGTTTGTTCCACTGTTTTATGCTAACAAAAAAACAAAAAATACGGAGTGGACGAAATGGATTTTGATTTGAACGTCCATTTTCGTAAAAGACATCAACAATCTTAGCACGCTACTTAATTGTGTGCCTCTTAATGGTTGATACTACGAATTGTCAAGTTAATTTGCACAAAAAACTTAAAAACATTTATGGTGTGACACATAAATAATATCGTGCATTATGGTTGGACCACCCTATGCTAAATAAATTGAACCTTGTTTGAGATTGTAAGGATGCTACAATCTTCTAAAGGACGATGTTGATTTGATTTGAGGATAAACTCCATTGAAATCTTAATAGTTCCCTGTTATCCTGCTCTTTTTGTATAGAATAAAATATCAATTAAACCCTTCATAGAACACCTTTCAGGTTACTAAAATTTATTAATTTTGATGGGAGGGCATTTAATGTTTATTAAATTGGAAATTATTGTAGGAATGCTGTTGTAGACAAGTTGCTAGAGCTATTTTGAATAGAAGTGGTAAACATTATTCTTAACATTTAAAGAACATCAAAAGGAAAATTTAAACATAAGCAAAAAATGGGACTCCTTCCCATACTCGTACAAATAAAAAATCGGGCGTAATTTTATAATTTGCTTATAAATGGCACAGTTATGCGTAGTCAATCTTTAAGAGTGATATATCCATCTTCAAGACGTTAATAAGAATATACCAAACTATAAAGTTATTTGTTGATTTGGTGTGTGAGTTTATTAAAAAAAATTGATCGATCCGCGGCAACCGCATGCATTATTTGCAACATTTGCTATATAAGCCATAATTCATTTATGTTAAGTAGTCAAAAGTTGCATTACTTTGAACCGATTTTGTAAGAAAATTATTTTTTAATACTCTTAAGCGCCACTTTCTTTTTTTGTGACATCAGAATAGCGGCCAGAACCGAACCAAAGACAAAATGAAAGATCAATGCGGGAATGCTATATTAAACAAAGCGACTTATTTTATCTTATATACCACACAGAATGCTACTAAATGCTCATAAGATAACAAATAAGAGATATGCCGAAACCATTTCAAAAATGCACAAGAAGTAAAGAGTTATGACAAGAGTGATAATACGGTTACTTTAGGATTTTTACCGAGCTTGTATTTTTCGAATATTGGGATTTTCAATGCAATTCAAAGCCTTTCAAATATTTAAATGCTACACTTTTATATTTTCATTTTTTACTTGTAAATATGTTCGAAAAATAACTAAGCAATTCTAGTAAATGTATACAAAATGCCTAAAATTCTATTTAAGTTAAAAGGCTAAAAATTTTGTAACAGAAATTAATATTACTCGGTATATAATGTAAAGTATATGTATTATATTGATTGTCTAAATAGAATTAATATGTTTGGCGATGTATTTGCATAATTTGTAATTAAATAAAATATATTAACATATCAATACGTATAATCATGTGTTTAATAAAAACAGATTTATTAAATAGTTTCTAAGTTCTTTTTTTTATTTCTGGAATTACTTATTTTTGTTAAAAAACTGTTTTGATTGAATAAAATTCGGCTTATTTTTGAACTTTTAACCAAAAATCAGGGGTTTCCATTGCTATTATATCACCTATTCAAAACCTAGTTTAAAGAAAAATTCGAGAAAGTGATCAACCTTGTGATGAGAGAAAAATAAAAGAGAGGATACTACAACGAGTTACAAGTCTTTATACAACCAGGGTTGTCAACTATTTACAATCAAAACACGCCGTGAATTTGCTCAAGAAGTGCTAAAAACCGTTAATCTAAATATCCAATAAAAAAGTTAAATAAAATAAAAAAAACGGCCAAAATTTTAAGGTTTAGTTGAAATAGAAACAAAGTTACATAAACAATCTTAAAATTGATATTATTTTTTCCATTTTTGAAGTTGAGCCAATTAAAAAGAGTCGATGATATTTAGCGTTTACATTCTAAAATATAAAGCAGGGCCAGCAATATTTTAGAACATAAGGTGCTAAAACGTAATGAAACTAAAATCGTTAGTTTTTAATTCATATTTATATCTAGCCATAAAACTGTGTGTAGCTCGAAGAATTCTTCTACTTATTTTTAACGCTATTTTACGCTGGAGTGCTATTCTGCTGAGTGGAAGGTGTTTACGATTACTATGATATGCCAGGGAAGGATCCCACTAAAGTTTAATCATATGGATCAATAGGTCTAATACCAACAATTTCAAAACTGTTGGAAAAATTATTGGTGACGAAGTTGGCCCCAATATTGAATGCTGTGGGATGTATCTCTAATCATAATTCAGCTTTCGGGCTAAACACAGCATCATAGAACAAACACACAGTCTAGTAAATGTAATAAGAAATAGTTTTGAGAATAAAAAGTATTGTTCAGCTCCATCCACTGACGTTTTTCAAGCTTTTGATAGAGTGTGACATGGCGGTTTGATGAACAACATAAAGTTAAACCTACCCGCAAACTTCTTGAAAGCTACTTATGCGGCCATAAATTTTTTATCAGAGAAGTCGGTGTTATAAGCCGCTAACAGCCAAAACTTTATATTTGCTTTATGCCTCTGACATGCCAACGAGATCCGAAACCCACACTTTTACAGATGACATAACATTCTACAGAGTTCATGAAAACCATCAATTAGATTCACAAAATTTGCAGGAATATGCTTCGGTATTGGAGCAATGACTAAAGCTTTGGAAAATTAAAGCTAATGTTCAAAAATGTACTCATGTTACATTCACACTGCGTAAACAAACATGTTCGCCTATCCAAATCAACAACTCACCTACTCCGCAGAGCAATGAAGTGAAGTACCGAGGTATTCAACTCGACCGTAGACTAACGTGGAAGTCTCACATTGACGCAAAAGTCACTCAGTTGAAATTAAAAGCAGCGCAACTATATTGGCTTATGTGCAGAAATTCTATTATGAAGTTAGATTGCAAACTTTTGCTATACAATGCAATTCTAAAGCCTATATAGTGCTACGGAGCTGAGTTATGTGGCACCGCCTCAGCGTCAAACATTGATAAAACTCAAAGGCGACAAAACCAAATTCTTCGAACGATTACTGGAGCTCCATGGTATGTGAAAAGCTCGAAAATTCACAAGGATCTGTGTGTTCTACTGGTAAAAGAGGAAGTTTCGAAGTACGTAAGAAGGTAAATCAGTATATTGGAAATTAATCCGTCTTGCACGCAATATACTTATGGCGGCCAGGCTCGGCTGAAAAGAAGGGATACCCTTGCCACCATCAGAACCCTAAATAGGTGATTCGACCAATAAAGTTCCCGCAAAATAAAACTTTTTGTCTAACATTGGTCGGAGTTAAGTAAAGAGCACATCTTTTATTTTTATTTTGTTCATGCTTAGGATTACGATTTGAATACTTATTGTTAGTTCACTTTAAAGATTCAATAAGTAAATAAATGCTGTTTGAATAAAATATTTCGAATTTTTATAAGTATTTTTACAACTAACATGTATGCAATATTATAGTTTTTACAGCAAAAGTATTCCGTTGTAACTTTATATAACTATATAATATTTTCCAGCAAACATAGAGACAATTGTAAATTTCTTCAGTTTCGTTTTCACAACAAATAATCTTCTTGTGTCTAGATAAAGGTTTCTTAATATTGATTTCTTTCCCAGACTTTTATATACATACATAAATATGCCAGATAATACTATTCTATCAATACGAAGTCAAAATCGCCTTCTAAATTGTTAAAATTAACTACAGAATGTAAGTGTATAAAAAGCGCTATTTTAAAGAATATTTTTTGTAAAAACGCTGAGACGAAAAACGGAGGCATTTTAGGTAAAACCGCTAAATCTATCGCAAAAAGCGCTAAATTGGCAACCGTGAACACAACCTGCTTTCACAGAAAAAAATAGATGAGATTTTTTTTTCAATCAAGATATGTTATTAATAAAAAACCATCAATTTAATAAAATTTACATTGACTTAATTAAATTATTATTAATAATAAATTTTTGGAAATATCTCTTAATAAAATGCAATTAATAAAAATTTTCCGAATTATTGACTGTTATGCAATAAATAAATTTAAAAGATTGTCATATAACAGTGAAGAGTTGTTGTTTCTTTAACAATTTTTTTGTTAAGTATATTTTACATATTAACGAAAATTTTTTCAACTCAATAATTTTTGCTTTTAAGTGAAAAAGCTATTTGTACTTTATAATTTGAATTATCAATCCGGCAAAAAATATTTTTCACAGGAAATTTGATAAAAATAGTGCAATTTTATTTATCAATATGACATCTATTTTTTTCTGTGTTGCGAGCTCGATCTCGCATTAAATTTCGCTCTCATTTTTTAAATATATTTTTGGACAAGTACATAAGAAAAACATAAGCAGGCGTTTCCGATTTATAGCATACAGGGTGTGCCAGAATCATAAAAAATTATTTTACTCAAAGCTGCTGCAGATAATTTTTGGCTTTATCTTAATCGCAGTAGGTTTTAGAAATGTTCTTATGATTTTAAACTAAAATTTTATTTTGAAATTTGCAGCCTAGTATATTGTGGTCTGAGAAGTTGCATTACACTGCAACAACAAATAGTTTCTCATCAAAATTGCTGAAAATGTGATCAATGCAAGTGTTGGCGTCTGGTCTTGTTATTGGGTAGTGGATATTCTGACAGTCTTCTAATTAGCCTGTTATATTCCCGGCTACATATATATAGTCAGTTAAATTTTATTTTATTTACTGTTAACAAATTTTGACATAAGACATAACATAAGTCATGAGGCTTTATTTGCTACAACAAACGAGGGACTCCTTCTCCTCTTTACCCGAAAAGCAGAATGCCCTGGTTTGGCATACGGCCAGGGCAAAACCTATTCCCTGAGGGCAGTACTAGTGTTTGGGTATCCCAAGAAACATCCAACCAAACTATCGATAGACTTTATAGCACAGCTTTGCATTACGCCGGAGTAGAATTTAAACTACTCTGTTACTTTTTCATGAAGTAACTTTGATGGAGTAGTTTCGAAATACTCCATGAAACATCCCTGTGAGCCATAACACTATCTAGAAAATTGTCTAATATTTGTCATTGATAATTTGCCTTTCAGTACACTTCAACATTACAAACAAAACTTTTTTTTTTTCTTTTTTGGAAATGTTACTTCACTATTATCTAGATAAATGAATTTATTCAAAATTAACCGTTCATAACAAATTAAAAACAAATCAAATAATTCCTTTCCGCCCGTGTGAGGCGAAAGTGTATAAAAAACATATTTTAAACGTTGTAAGCTCATTCAATTATTATTCATTTAATCTTTCCATAATTTTGTTTAAATTTCCACCTCAAAGCAATCTACTAGAATCTATTTAATTTTATAATAAAAAAAGGCAATCTTCTCTTTTACTACATACTCGAATATGTGTAGACATGAGTAAACAAATAATTAATTTTTTTGTAATAATATAATTTAAAAATTTTATTCTATTTGTAATTTATTTTTTACTTTCGTCTTTCATTTTTAACATTTTTGTGACACTTTCTATTTGCAATAGATTCTAGCTTTTTATGATTTTATTTACATTTTTACAAGCTTAAAAGGCAAATATTTTTTATATAAATAAAAACTGTCTAAACTTTTACTACCCTCTCAAAAGTCAAGGATAATTGCTAAATTTTTTTAACATTAATTTAAAGAAACACAATTTGTTCTTCTTAGAACAGCCAGAAGTAGACAAACTGCCCAAAAAGTGCGTATTTTGGAAAATTAAATATTACATCAGGAATCAAACAATCTGTAAACTTTTGATACGAAAAACAAAGTAAAATGATTTTGTTTTGGGGTTTTAACAAAAAATGAGCAAACATTGTGAAAAAATGTTTTTCATTTGAATAAGAAATGTTTATTTACATATAAGTAAACAAGAATTACATTCATGGGTAAAACTGGTCTTTCGTTAAGAGCGCAAGGAACAGCGATAGTTCATCAATTCCAAATCTCTTAAAGAATGACCAAGCATTCTCCGACCTGGCTGACAAGGCTAACCTGCTTGCTGAAATTTTTGCAAGCAATACCTACTTGCCGGAAAGCAGTCAACCACTTTCCAAAATCGAAAGAGCATCTGTAACTATTGCAAAGATGTTTTTCCGAGATCGAGCAGTTAAAAGGGTATTGACAGACCTCGGCATAAATAAGGCTCCTGGACCGGATGGCATTCCAGCACTGGTCTTGAAGCAGTGTTCTTCTACGTTTGCGCGTCCATTAGCACGCCTCTTCAGCATACTTTACCATTTTGGTGAGTTTCCATCGTGCTAGAAGGTTGCTAATGTAACACCAATACCCAGAAAGGGTGAGGCAAATAACCCTGAAAATTACCGCCCAATTGCAATTTGCTCTGCACTTATTAAAGTAATGGAAAGTATGGTTAACTACCATCTTATGGGATATCTGGAGTCGCACAAATTACTTTGTGATCGCCAATATGGATTTAGTAAGGGTCGCTCTACTGGCGATCTTATGGCATATCTTTCGGAGAAATGGTGCCACTCAATCCATCCATTTTGCCGTCGGTGATGACTTTTCTCGGTTTATATCGAGCTTTCTCAGGTACCGCACTATACGAGTTGTTATAGATGGGATCTCATCAAACGAGTTCAAGATTAATTCAGGGGTACCGCAAGGCTCCGTTCTTTCTCCTACCCTATTTCTTATTTTCCTCAACGACCTTCTCTATCAAACTTCTAACCCTATCCACTCTTTCGCGGATGACAGCAGCATTTGCCACTCGTACTTTTTAGTTATAGGCCCAGTCTATCAGAGATCGCTGCCAAGAGGCTAAATATGAACGATTCACTGAATAGTGATCTTCTATTAATTTCCGAATGGGGTCGTAAAAACAGGGTTGCCTTCAACGCTCGTAAGACCCAATGTTGTTTATTAACACAGAAACAAACAACCGCAAATCCTGCTTCATCTGCACTCATGGATGGTATAAATATTGAGGAATCGAATGTTCTTGTTGTCCTTGGAATGAAAATACAGTGATGATGTTCGGTGGAATGAACACATTTTTCATGTCTCTAAAGAAGCAGTCAAGTGCCTCGGTTCTTTGCAACGGTGTAAGATATACTTCACTCCATTCGATTTCCTCACTATTTATACCACCTATTCCGGCCGCGAATGGAATACAACTCTCATGTTTGGGCTGGTGCTATTTTTGTTTTGGGGTTTCTCGACTGTGTACAAGAGAGAGCGAAGAAACTTATCGGTGACAGTAGGGTGCGTTACTCTGTTCTATCGTTCCTACAATGGATTTTGCCGAAACACGCACATTTCTATATAACACGTGTACATCTTCTAAGGCTCATCCATTTGTGGCCGGTTGTCCAGGAAATCGTACAACGCAGAGAGATTTCGTTTTTCAGCCGCACGTTTCGTCTTGTGGAATAAATATGTCCCGTTTGTTATAACGTTGGAAAGGCTGAACATTCGTCAGCCGATTATAAGTCTCATATGGAGTCTACTGACTGAAAGGGTCATAACATCTAGTATGAGACGGGCCACCATATGCAGAGTGGCAAACAGGGGTACTCCGCAGGGGGGAGTTTTATCTCCCTTCCTATGGAATCTTGCCCTAAACTCATTACTGGTGGAGTTAGACTCCATGCGTTTCAAGACTGTGGCATATGCCGATGATATTGCTGTGGCGGTGTCGGGTAAATATCCGGACACCCTCTCACAGCGTTTGAATTCCGCACTGAGGATCATAGATGGGTGGAGCACCCATAGTGGTCTCAGTGTGAATCCACAAAAAACGGAGCTTGTACTTTTCACCCGAAAATACAAGACTCCTCCTTTCGATCTGCCAACCCTAAAGGGCGTTGAGCTTAGTTTGGCAGATAGTGCCAAATACCTGGGAATCTATCTTGATTCAAAACTGTCTTAGAAGAAGAATGTCCAATTTAGAGCGGACAAGGCGGCTGTTGCCTTGTACCTGTGTCGTAAGGCCATTGGGAAGACCTGGGGTATAAATCCTTGGAATTCTTGCTGGCTATTTAACATGGTAATAAAGCCCATATTAATGTATGGGGCGCTTGTTTGGTGGACGGCTTTAGAGAAAACCACCTATTGCAGATTCATAGAAAGGATACTGCGGTCATCTGCTTTGATGGTAACTGGTGCTTCTTGTACTACGCCAACTAAAGCACTATTTACGATGATGCATTGGCTGCCAGCTGATCTCATGGCGAAGGAAGTGGCCATGTGCTCGGCAATTAGGCTAAAAGCCAGTGAGATGTGGAAAGAAGCGACAGAAGGTCACGCTTCGATAATAGAAAGTATAACGGACCTCCCGGAGTATATTGATTACTGTGCACCAGCTCTAATGCCCGACAAGAGATTTGACGTGATCTTATCAAGGACGGCCTCGGCAGCGAACCAAATGGGTCGCCAAGAGGACGTGCTTGAAATTTTCACAGATGGATCCAAGTCGGACATGGGAGTTGGTGGTGGTATCTTTATGCCCCAGTATCAGAAGAGGATCAGTTTTAAGCTATACGATGAGTGTAGCGTAATGCAGGCTGAAATTACAGCTATTTTGAGAGCAGCTAACTGGTTGAGGTACTATAGGGTATACGGGGTGAATATCCGAATCTGTTGATAGTAAGGCTGCGTTAAATGCGCTTGTGGGTGTCTATACGACGTCCAGGTTGGTTCAGGAATGCCGGATATCTCTTAATGAGATAGCGAGACATTCGAGCCTGGAGCTTTTCTGGGTACCGGGGCACAGTAGAGTGCCCGGAAATATTGTGGCGGATGAGCTGGCGAAAGCCGGAGCTCGTCTACAGAGAGGGGAGTCCCGCTTAACATCTGTAAAAACCAAGTGCAGCGTCAACTTGTAGGGACTGCACAGGACAGATGGTCTGGTGAGGTCACCTGCCGAGTAGCAAGGCTGACATGGCCTGCGTATGATCGTAGTAGAACTGCGGTCTTAAAGGGTTTTCCCCGTCAAAGGTTGCGTACCTTGGTGGCAGTTCTGACAGGACATTGTCTCATAGGGACGCATGCTAGGAGGTTAAATCTTCCATTTAATGATTTCTGCAGAAGTTGCGGGGATGAGGACGAGGAGGAAAGTGTTGAGCATTTCCTCTGTCGATGCCCGGCTCTCAGTTCTATGAGAGCGCTGTACTTAGGCGGACCGATGCTGCACGGGTTAGCAGATATATCGGAATGCCGAGTGAACGGACTGGATTCCTTTATCCGGCTTTCGGGTTGGTTTGAATCTGAACCGTCGGGGGAAGTGTAAGTCTCGCGGGCTGCACTTCTCCCTCAGGCAACACAACGGGACCAAAAGGACCCAAGTGGGCTGGTTTCATGAAACTGGCGGCCTGTACAACCTAACCTAACCTATAACGTTGGAAAGTTTAAATCAAATGTTCACAAACTCTACTCCCTCTTTCCCCCACCTCACAACCTATTTTCCTAATTCTGGTACAATGCTCTGCATATGTAGTGGTTATCCTCTAAGTACTGGTCCAAGATAAAAAAAAAAAAAAAATTTTTTCTTTTAAATTTGAGGGTTTAGTTATACCAAATCAAAAAACCAAATTTAAAAAGTCAATCACTTTATGACTTTTTGTTCAATAAGATTTTTATTCTTTTATAAAATAATAGGATATTATCCGTGAATTTCCCAATTGTGTTACAACTTATTTCAGTGGTACGCCACTGTCCGTTGGAAAATGCGACCAATGACGTATGGCAGATTTTATGTGACAGCATTTTAAAAAAATATATTTTATAAAGATATTCTTGAAAAGTATTAAATAAAAATAAAATATTATCTCATCTGATCTACTAAAATTTTTGTTTAAAGAAAATATAAACACAATAACTTTAAAATTTTTAGGAGCCAGATCATTAGCAAATTGGAGCGGTTAACGCTGTGCATAATGCAATAGACCGGTTTCTACAATTAAAAGAAGCTCACAGTTCCTTAGATTTGATAAAGAAAAGCTCAGTCTGTTATCTCCATAATATAAATCATCTGCTGGTGATGATGAGTTCAGCTTAAAAAAACAACACAGAAAAAAAGTTTTAACTCGTTTTTGAAAAAGAACTTAGTATAACTACAAAGATAAATATTTCTGAAGAGAAGAAGATATAAATATATTTTGAGTTTATGCGCTTATTTTCTAGAAAGTGATGTAAAATTGTATTGTATTGTATTGTATTTCTAACTATGCACAGCATGGGCGGAGTAACGTAACCTTATGCCCACGATGGTATTAACAGTATTTTTATTTGCGGCGCTGTGACTAACTGTACTGACCTATCTATGCCTTCGCATAGAAAGTTGCCGTACGGTTAACAACGAAATACCTCAAAAAACTGTATAGTAATACAGTTAATTAAGGTAGACAGTTAACCAATGAGAGTGAGACGCAAAATTCTCTAGGGCCAAACAACAACGACAAGCATGACCTCCATTAAGAAATAATTACGATGACGCGAGAGCTGTTCCCTAGCCCAGAGCTGCTTTATGACTGGATGTAAAATTTTTTGTTATTCATTATTAGTTTTTAAATAGAACATTCAGCTAATTGTCCGCAACGAATAATTGTGCTTGAGAGAAATACATGTATATACATATGTAAGTATTCTTTTAGTTTGCACAGCCTAATGAAATCAAGTATTTTGAATACATTCAGCCTTATCATGAATAAAAACGTGTGAACACTTGCTTTCATAAATACGAGTAAAATATGGTGTGAAAATTTCCAAATGTTTGAATTGTCGAAAAAAATTTGTCAGTGAATTTGTTTCCTTTAAAACCAAAATTCACATGATTGTGAATGGCTCGAATATGATTTCGTTTTTTTTTTTTTTTTTTTTTTGGAATTAGAAAGAAAATTTTTCACAAAACTTACTCTTACGGAAAAATTTTTATTTATATAGAAAACATTTAATATACAGTTATTTATTTATGGCCGTATGCAAAAAAACTTAACAAAGTTTGGTAAGCAATTGTTAAGACAAATTTCCTAACGTTCTATGCAAAAACAATTGTTAGCTTACTATTCGTTTAAAGTTGAATTGAGTACACTTTAACTCTACGTTAAAATGACACTTGACTTGCCGCTTATTATTTTTCTTGAAAAACACAATATTGGAAAAATTTAAAAACAAAAGATATTATTATTTTTGTTACATAAATTAATTGAAACATTCCATTTTATATAAACTGAAAATAGTAATTTTGAAAGAAAAATATAAATAACAATTATGTTAGTGATGCACTTTCAATCAAACGAATACAATGAAAATCGTTATTCGAATAATAAAATTTTTTCTAGAAAAGTACCCCTATTACTTCTTCTCTATTTCATTAATATACCACATTATTATATATTCATTATTTATTAAGAAGGTAAATCCAAGAACTGTTTGTCAAAAATATGTTATTTTATGTAAAATAATCATTTTTTATTTTTTTAATTTGTTTTTCGGTTTTCGAATATTAGTTTTTATTCATCACTATTCAAAAAATTACAACTGAACATAACGGCGTTGCCATAACTAAACAATTAAATTCCTTACTACATGTAAAAGTTAACGTACTGTTTTTGCATAAAAATTTTTAACAAATGTATGGTAGTGCTAATGTGTTTGGTAACTAACGTATGCGTTAAAACTCAAGTAAGAATTTTTTTTTTGGATATGGCCCTTAGCCTTTTTTATAGAAGTAAAACAGTAAATAAACAGCAAATAAATATTTGATTTGAAGAAATTATCGAGAACCTGGACATTGCAAGAGGATTTGTCAGGGAAAACAAAACCATGATTTTTGATTTTTGGGAAAATGTCAAAGAAAAGTTAAATTGTGTCGGTCCTCTGATAAAAACAGTTACAGAATGGAAAAATGTGAGAATTTTCAACTTGTATTTGCTAATAAAATCATTAAAAATAATTTGCAGGTTTGGTTAGAGCAAAAAATTTATCTGCGGGCAAGGGCCACAACAAATATGCAATACAGAAAAGGAACAGGAGGTGGACCCAGTAAAGAATATAAATTTTCACCATCCGAAAAAACCGTTCTCGAAGAACTTGGCACAACAGAAGCAGCAGATGACGTAGAAGGCACTCGCACATTTGGTTTAAAAATTACAAAATTGATAGATGAAACACAAGAATTGCTTACTTGTGGAACCTAGAATTAACGAGAATGAAGCCGACAAACTCTGGAAGGAAAGAAAAATTTAAATAACAACAGCGGAGATTGCTACGATAAGTTTGGAAACTCACGAAAAACTTTGTGATGAAATGACACAATTCAAATCTAGAGGCGAAATTCATTACCGTGATGAAGAGTTGAGTTTAAAAAGAATTTATAGGGTGCTTGAAGAAATTCTTGAACAAAAATTACTAGGAAACGGGGAAGTGAAGAGACATCAAAGAAGCGATGAGAAAGACGGAATTAAAGTTAAAAAAGTCTGAAGTCGAAAGTACCTTGAAAACGAAAGCTTTGGTGATGGAAAATGAATATATAAAAGTGCAAACAAAAGCTTTGCATTAATAATAAATTACAGTGCTACATCAGTGGTTCAATACTAAAAAAAACCAATGACAATATTTGGCTGTTTTAAGTTAATCACTGATTGCATTAGGTCTATTTTTTCCTCTCCTTTATTTAAAAAAACATGAAAAAAACTTTAATGTAAATACCGTCACTATTTAAGTTTTAAAATTAATTATTCTTCTTTGATTTTTTTATATTTTTTGATAATAAATAATGAATTTTATACAAGAGATTTTTAATAGACAGAGTGTAAGAAACTTTCGGCGTATTTATCGCGAATGCGTTGTGCTACATTTTTATACGTTGCATATTCTTGCACTGTTCGCAAGATTCAACCTCTAGAGCAGCAATCAATTGTGTATCAATTAATGATTTGTAAAGTGTAGAAATATTATGCAAAGCTGTAGAAACATTTACAATTTGTACTGCTTTTTTAGAATTGTAGTCCAGTTCTTTTGCACCAGATATACACCGCCATCTATGTTTCAGGACATCGTCAGTCCTCTCTATGGCATTACGACATTTTGTATGTATGCCTTCTTACAGCACATTGTTTGTAAACGTTTTCCTGCTCCTCTATTGCCAACAATGTTGCAAAGCTATACATTTTTAAATTACAAGTTCAATTTCCACCGAATATTGAGAAAAGGTGATTTTTTAAAATATTTTTAATTTTAATATTTTATTTGCTGACAACTCCGAATGTAATGACACATGTTTTTAGAACCAGGTATGTTGTTTTATTCACATGGAATTCATTTTTGTTCTGGAATTTTCACATGTGAAATTTATGATAAGGCTGATTGTGAACCAATTTACCTTAGTTCAATGTATTTGAATTTTTATTTTCCTATTCGAATTTTACTTTAATTTAATTGCAATAAAAGGTTTATACCAAAAATGACATGGGACGAAAAATTTATGTAATTTATTTTAATATTTTTCACAGTCGCGTACAGATACGAAATAAATTTTAGTGAAATTTTGTATGGAATTTTTAATTAAAACTCATTTCAAATTCATTTTAATTTTTGTGAATACTCGTACGACCAAGAGTATGTACGTGAAGATAACTAATAATAAAAGTATTTTCGTAAAAATATGTGAAGATAACACATTTTTTTCTATAAAAACTTCATACAATTTTTATTGTATTTCCATAATAATGTTATATACGTTGTAAGCTCATTCAATTATTATTCATTTAATCTTTCCATAATTTTGTTTAAATTTCCACCTCAAAGCAATCTACTAGAATCTATTTAATTTTATAATAAAAAAAAGGCAATCTTCTCTTTTACTACATACTCGAATATGTGTAGACATGAGTAAACAAATAATTAATTTTTTTGTAATAATATAATTTAAAAATTTTATTCTATTTGTAATTTATTTTTTACTTTCGTCTTTCATTTTTAACATTTTTGTGACACTTTCTATTTGCAATAGATTCTAGCTTTTTATGATTTTATTTACATTTTTACAAGCTTAAAAGGCAAATATTTTTTATATAAATAAAAACTAAACTTTTACTACCCTCTCAAAAGTCAAAGATAATTGCTGAAATATTTTAAACATTAATTTAAAGAAACACAATTTGTTCTTCTTAGAACAGCCAGAAGTAGACAAACTTTTATGTAATTTATTTTAATATTTTTCACAGTCGCGTACAGATACGAAATAAATTTTAGTGAAATTTTGTATGGAATTTTTAATTAAAACTCATTTCAAATTCATTTTAATTTTTGTGAATACTCGTACGACCAAGAGTATGTACGTGAAGATAACTAATAATAAAAGTATTTTCGTAAAAATATGTGAAGATAACACATTTTTTTTTATAAAAACTTCATACAATTTTTATTGTATTTCCATAATAATGTTATATACGGTAAAATAATGCTTTAAATGTTTAACAAATGTATACAATTAAATGCATCCATATTATCCCCAAAACAATAAGATATAAAGACGTGCTGTAGACTGCGCAGATCGATAGATTTATAAAATTTATAACGCAAAGGGCTCTAATCTTATCTTTTAATTTGGTGATATGCGTGAAGATAACTCCTGGGCGACGAGCTGCAAATCAAACGTTCACAAACACTACTCCCTCTTTCCCAGTTCTATTATAATGCTCTGCATATATAGGGGTACTCCCCTGGGTACTAGGTCAAGAGATAAAAGGCCAAATTTAAATAGAAATCAAATTGGTTGCGTTTATTTATAATAAGTATATTTTAAGTTTGTTTGCGTTGTTAGATATTCTTTTTTTAAATTCAGCCAGTTCACACGATGATATTTATGCCGTAGCTTTTTTATCGTTTGACTAAGACAAATCGTTATATGGAAGAAAGCGAGGTAAACCAAAGGCCTTGCTTTGTATTTTCCATGTATGTATATTTCTTAACAAGTGTATCTCTTTAAACTGAATTACTTGTTCCGTTTTACTGAGTTTCTTACGCAAATGCATAATGTCAAATATTGTTAAAAGATATAACAAATTGCTAAGCAGGTTTTCTTAAAAACGACTCGAATGAGTGCAAATAATTTTCGGTTTTAACTTTAAAACGGATTTAAAAATAAGACGTTGTAAAATTCATTGCAAAAATTGGGTGGTTCAGGGTTAATGTTCAAAGCTTTTTTTTTTCCTCATATGCAGTATTTATTTTTATAACTCGACTTTAAATCTTCACTATGAACTATTGTGTGATTAATAAATTGCAACAAATAAGAATACAATAAAATATATATGACAGAAATTTAGACAAAGATAGCAATTCTTGTTAATTTTATTTTTATTTATTCCCACAATAATTTTTATGAAAACAACACAGAAAAGAATTATATTCGTTTTTTTTTTATTATTTCAATTTAATATTGACCATATAAAATATTTGGCTCCTATTTGATATGCAAAATCCCTCTCAATTTCTAGGTCAATTTTATGCATTTGCTCGTTCATTAAACTTTGAATATTTTTGATAAAATGTATAAAAATGTCTGCAACGCTAAATTTAGCTTATAATTGTGTGGCAGTGGAAGAGTAAATGCTGAAAAATCAATAAATTCAAATGGAAAACATGAAACACTTGTTCATTTATCAAACTTGTTGATAGAAAAACAAAGTAAATATGTTGGCAAAGGACTGGGAGAAGACGAAATAAAATTTCAATTAAAGAAACTAAATTGAAAAAGAACTTAAACAATTACAAAAGCGGCACAGAAAGAAATTTATAAAAAAAAGAATTGTTTAAAATCAAACCCGTTATTTAATTTATCTTTAACAAAACTAACGTGCATGAAAATTTTCAAAAGTACTGCTTCGCCATGATAAAGTCACTCAATAACAGTGTTGTTACACATATTTTTCCAAAAAAAACCTTTTATTTTCTGAAACAAAACTTTTTTTTTTTGACCAAAAAAACTTTTTGTGTGTGTTTTTGGTTACATTTTATTCAAAAAAAAAAAAAGGTGAAGAAATTTCTATAGAAAAATATTTACAAATAATTTTTTCAGCATCTTGAAAAACCAGCAAAAAGATATAAATCGTACAATCTGTTATTCTCAGTTAATAAATTCTGCGCTATACGAATAGATAGATGAAAATATACTGTATTTATATAAACGTCAATTTAATGTTACTCGTAATGTATAAACTGGTTTACCCTTGACGGCGTTGCGTGGTGATAAACGATTTATGTGGAGGTCGACTTAGACCAAAATATTTATATCTATTTTTGGTTTTTTGTACTATGTACGAGTACATTCGGCTTTAGTTTTAATTGTTTTCCTTTCTTTAGTTTCTTAAAAAGGATCGTTTTATTACAATACAAATTTGCTGTGATCAATAACTTTGATTGATGAAGACCAGAAAAATAATCAAACTTTTATTTTTAGCTGTGAGTCAACTAGCTGTTTCGTAGCTACTACACTTAGGGATGAAACGATACCAGTCGATACTTATACTCGATACGGTATCGATTGCAAAGTATCCATACCTTCTCGGTATCGTATAAAAAGCATCGATACATACTTGTGTAGGTGGATTTCTTCTTACGATTAATAGCAGAGAAGAACACATGGAGTCAAAAATCAAAATCTTCGTTATGGGCCTAATTTTCTGATCCACTTTGGTAAATCGAGGTGTCTTAATTAGGATGCCGAAAGCGAAGATTTTTAAAACGCAGGAATTCTGTCATAATTATTCTTCTGCTACATTCACCCAATAGTTTGTCTTCTAACTGTCTGACTCATTCAATGGAAGAAGAAAAACTTTGTAGCTTGGATGTAAGACAATTTATCATTAGTATAATCTTCGACAATGCAATGAAAATTTTTTTATTACAAATTGGAACGGTTTTAGTAACTGGATTATTTATTTTAGTATCTCAAGATCGTGACCGTAATCTTACCGTCTTTTTTATGAAATACAACCATACACATGATTTTGGTAGTTTCATTTGCATACACGAGTTGCATGGATTTTTTTTATAAAAACTTTGAAAACAATAAAAATTATAGTAAAATGGTGACCATCTCAGTTTTTTGCCTGTCAATAAGAAAAGAGTGTTTCTTGCCGATACTAGTAGTTTTGATCGATACGTAACTTGGTACTCGATAGCAAAGCATCGATACCAAAAGTACTTGGTATCGAAAGAAAAGTATCGTGTATTTACTCGTATCGTTTCATCCCTAGCTACACTACTCATTAGAACCCATTTCGGATTTGAACTAGGCTCATCATCATGAACCTAGCTATTGAATTATTCTCTGCCTATAGTCATCACCCACGAGTAACAGGTTTTGCCCTGTCGTAGACCAAACTGGGGACTCTGTTTGCTAGACATAAAGGAAAAGGAGACCCTCGTTTGCTGTAGCAAACAAAATTCTAGGAAGTTGCAAGACTTCTATTGTGTCGGACTTTCGAAATTCATACCAAGGGTTAAAATTGGCAGAACGGGGGGTCAGTAAAGCCCCCGGGAGATTATGCTTTGCAGATCTCTCGGTGTTGATAATAGTTGAGGCACCTGTCTAGACTGAATCATTCTGGCTGCGGTTTAAATCGCAGGAAGGGGAATTAGTTTCTTTGATAACTTTGCCGCATGCCGGATTTTGGGTGTTAATAATACCCCGAGGTGCTACTGTTGTCGTGCAACAGTTACCTATATTGTAAAGAACTAGGAGTGATGTTTAGACCAATGGGTTGGTTAAGGGCTGCTGCTCTTAATGGGCTCCGTCCTACTTACTCATTAAGCCTTGTCTTCCATTGACTATTGGGATATTGCATACAAATTCTTGAGCAAAGAGTTTGTCTATAAGGCTATAAACTTATAGCGAAAAGATCCGACCTGTGTGAGCCACACGGGGGCGCTGGTGAATCATGTATCATTCACCTCATGGAGTTGGATCATTTCATCATCTCACATTGAATTACGTATGCATTTTGTTAACTGACCACAACTAATTTAGAATTACAAAGTTCGACAATAAATCAGTACAGTAATATTTATAATTATTTCTATATTTTAAAAAATAATTTTATTAGAGAACTGAAAGTTTGGAGAACAAGAAATTTTTGGTGGAATATTATGGTATTTCTTAAGTAAAGTGAGGCTGTTGATGTATGTGAATACAGATATACTAAACATTTTTCGAATTAGTTGACATGAGTATTACTTGTACCAGATCTGAATTTTACGCTCTTCTTCTTGGACCAGTACTCAGGGAATAGTCCCTACATATGCAGTGTATTAAACTGGAACTAGGAAAATAAATTATGAGGAGGACTTGCACCTATCAATAACAACACGGAAAGACAAATATTAACACAGCATTTAAAGTGTTGTAATTAAATTAGTTTAATCTGACCAAGAGAACACTGTATACATCTTTGATACTGCTTAGAGTTACAAAAATTAGCCTAACACCTCCAACATTGTAAGGAAATGAATTGCATTGAAAAATACTCTTGTGAGATGTATGAAACAAAATTTAGACAAAAATTCTTGAGCATTTTTTACATTTCTTAAACTAATATTTTGACGGATATCTCCATCCTTATGGCAATAAATAAAATATGTCGTAATAAATAAAATATGTATGAATGTGTTTGTAACCCACCGTTTTCGTAGTTCTTGTTCTCTTCCATTTCGACTTTGTTGTAGTTGTGGTTGTTTCTTCTTCAATTATTTCTTCATCAGCCATATCTGTATGTGTACTTAGCTGTGCTTGTGCTAGTGTGTTTATATCCTTTAAATGGTGACGTTTTGGGTATTTAAATTGAATATTCCTTTTGCAATTATGTGTGTGAACGGGTGTTTTACAACGCTTCCGTTTATGTTAAAAAATATATTATTTTTATTTTACTTTTTTCGTTGACTTTTGGAAAACACTTTAAGCTCAAAAATAAATTATTTATATATTTTTTTTCCTAGAGATTAAGAATTATTATTGCTATAGATATAACTGTTTTATATAAAATTTATTTTAAAATTTTTGAAGTTAAATTTTATTTATGAAGCATAGGAATTTTAAAGCAAATTAATTTTTCTAGTCAACAAATTCTTAGTCAAATAATATTTTATTAATTTATTAGAAAGAATTAAATTTACACAACCACTATGAGGGTTGATGAGTGGTGGATGGTTGTTCCAAGGTTTTAAGTTCACTCTATTTTTGATATATACTGGTATTTATTATCATATTATAGTTTTTTTATTTCTTAAGCAAAAACTCTTCGATGGCAATACTCATTTAAAAAATAACACATTTATTTTAAAAGATTCTTTTATAATTTTCGTTAACTATTTAGCATAAAAAATATTTAAAACTTTTTTAAGTATGTTTGCAATTTGCTGAATTTTTACCACTTTCGCTTTTTATTTATTTATTTACTTTCTTATTTTTAAATTCTTATTAATTTTTTTAGCACACAAATAAACCATAAAATCTCAAACATTTTATTATTCAAATAAACAATTTGATTTATTGGGGTCATTAAAAATACGTAGCAATGTTTTTGTTTTCAGTTTTACACCCTGTACACATACATATTTGAAAATAAGACAAAGAATATAAATTATGATGCGTTTAATTAAAATATAAATTTTTTGGGAAAAGGAAAGAAAATCAATATGATTGGAAAGAAAATCAATATGACTGCAAAAGCGTTTCTTAACACTGTCAAAAATTGTGTGTGCCATACGGAAACTCCTTGTACAAAAGTCATGACTCTTCTCAGCAGGTGAATCGCAAACATGTCTCCCTTACCAACCTGCTTTGCTTGAGTCAGTAATTTTGGCTGGCTAACTAATCGCTGTAAACAAAATTTTCGTGAAACCATCAAAAACTAATAACAAAGTGTATATTATATCCGAGTCATAAGTGTTAAAAGCCAGTGAAATTCGTTACAAAATAAAAGCTAAACAAAAATGCGGCTGATAAGGAGCATGTGGCGGTCTTACAATAAAAGCAAACTGCGGACTTCTTCCCTATTACCATAACATCCCCCTACACCCGGGGGGCACAGGTTTTCCCTTGGCGTATTCCTAACCAAGGCATTCTGTTTCTCGGGTAAAGAGGGGAAGGGGTCCCTCGTTTGTTGTAGCAAATAAAACTCTAGGAAGCCGCATGAATTATGTTGTGTTGGCTTCCGAAAACCTTACCAAGGGTATAAATTGGCAGAGTGTGGATCAGCATGGCCCCGGGTATGGTTGAAACCTAAAACGCAGGAATTATCGTTGATAATTGTTTGATGCGTGGCTTTTTTCGAGGACTAACAATTTCCTGAGGGTCTGTTGCCTTTACAACAGATACCTATACTGTAAGGAACCAGTGGTGATGGTTGACGGGTAAGTTGATTTAAGGGCTGATACTCTTAGTGGGCTGCGGTTTACCAACTCATAGATTGCTTAAAAATTGCATACAGTAGGGAAGGCCCAAACTCATCAACAAGAAGTTGCTCATATGGCTACAAATATATGGCAAAAATTGCTATCTGTGTGAGCCAGCGGAGGCGCTGATAAATCTTTTAAAAAAATGTTGCACATAAAACCGGCTACACTGTACTTTGAGAATGGTGGAGGTACTGCCCGTTTTTAATCTTTGTTTCATACGTTTGCAATTATGAGATTCTTTTGTTATCTACTCGTGGATGAGAATACGGTGCTTTAATAAAACCAACGTTTTGTTAAAAGTAGTCATGATATATTTGAAACGTTATTAAACGGGATTTTGTTAGCATTTATTTTTCTTTTGTGTTAATAACAAATGTAGAACTTTTTATCAGAAAAAACCCCAAAAGAGATAAAAAAGGCAGCCAGTTTTATGTGCAACATATTTTGAAAAGTACCTTCAATAGTGTATTCATTTTTTTCTTAGAAAAGAGTATGGTGAACCTCAATATGTAGCATAATTACATATAGCATTGTCACAACAGAAAATGCTATATATATGTATGTGAAAAATCGTACAATAAAAACACACATTTTAGAACTATAATTATTCCTGAAGAAGATTTCGAAAAGATCATGATATATAATAGTTTTCGTCAAACTTTAAAAATACGCATCGATCCCGATTTTAAAGATCACTATAAAGAAGTATTTAATAAATAAAATTAATATATTGGATGAGTTTTATAGTTTGTCCGATTTGTAAAAAATTTCCGTAGAACGAAACTATTTCATATAGAGCAAAAATTTTGAAAATGAATCTACAAAGTGGAGGAGCTTTGTTAGGATCACCGATTGAAGACTTTTATTTATCTTGGAAGATGACCTTTACAAATGCACTGCATTATACTGGAACTAGAAAAACAGGTCATGAGAAAGAGAAAAGAGGTAGTAGTGTTTGTGGACGTTCTACTTGCACCTATCAATAACAACACGGAGAAACCAAAAGAAACGTGATCATAGCATTGAAAGTGTTGGAATAAAATTAGTTAAATTTGGTCAGTGCCCAGTGTATATACCAGTGGTGCCCGCAAGTTCTATATGGAAGAGTAACCACCAATACTAACTATTTTTATTTAATATTTGTTGTTGTAAAAAGTAAAACAATTACAAAAACAAAATTCGTACTGATAATCGCTGTGGTCAATATTTACCAGCAAAACGTGCGAAAGTGTTGTTGCTTTGCCTTTGTGTATGTGCAGTGAAGAGCGACAAAAAAATATATAACACGAAGTTGTTTGTGTATTTTTCATTGCTAGTGCTGAGCGCAGTATGTGTGTATTAAAGAGCACAGCCCTATAGCTAAGCGCATTTACCAAAACAATTGAGTAACAAGCTCATAGGGCTGGGCATACTTGGTATATACATTCGGCACTGCTCAGACTGGCAAAAATTAGTCCAACACCATTATCAATATGTGGGTCGATCTTTTCGATCGTCTGATTTTGAAAAAGCATCCTAGTACGAGTAGAACCTACCTGCGAAATAAACGAAACACGATTTTTCTTAATTTTTTTTCCGCGAAATGTTCGCTGTGTTCAGAAAATGCTTTTGATTTAATAGATTTTGCAAGATATTTATTGTAGAATTGCTTTGTGTCTACATAGATTGAATTGCACTCAGAAACATGTGGTTTTGAAATTATAGTTAACTAAAATCAATATTTCTACTAAAAAACACGTTGAAGCAGTAAATAATTAAACAAACAAATGAATATCGAAATCAAGTGTCGCTATACAGATATACTCGTATAATATTTTTAATATGTCTGTCCATGACTCATGGTATTCTGTTATACGTATTTTTATATATACATATATTTATGTTAAAAACTAAATTTGTTTTATTAATTTTTTTGTGAGTTTATTTTTTGATGATTTTTATTTGATTTTTTTTTAAATTTTGTAGACATATCATTAATTATACAATTGGATTATATTCATGGTTAGAGCAAGAATGTTTAAATAAATTTGAAGTCTACTTTGATTTACTGTACTGTGTAGTGTGTTTATTTCGTTTGTTTATTTATAAAATTTCTTAACTTATATTACCCTAAAAATAAATAGTTCAAGGATTTGTTTTACTCTTACTTTACACACTGGTCCTTAATCGCTCTATCTTGTAAACTGTACTATTACTATTCGCACTCTTTTTAGCGTTTATTATTATTTTTAATTTTTGTGTGTTTGAATACCAATCTACTCGTATATACTCGTATTAATGCCATGAAAAAAAAAAATGTTACTTAGTTATTATCTATATACCAATAAAAATTATAAATAGCTTGTTTTTTATGTTTCCCAGCTATCTATATGTCGACATTTCATAGGAACTACCCTAATCATCAGTAGACTTTGGAAATTTTTGAAAGATATTCTCAAACATAAAAAACATAAAAAACAAGCTATTTATAATTTTTATTGGTATAAATGGTAGAAGTTAAAAATAGCGAATAAAAAAACTTAATTATTATCTATATAATTAAAAGTAGGGTGATCAAACGGGTGATTATTCGACCGATTTTTGCCGGTATTATTGGTTTTGCTAAAATAGCTTCTTTTAATATGCCTGTTTTTCGAATATCGAATAAACCAGTTTTTGAATACCGTTAACCGGGAATTTTAAAAATAAATATTATATTGTTGTATCTATTTTAGTTCCAAAAATGCTCGTCACTGCGGTATTTTTATGAGAGTGAAAAGTACGAATTTAGTTCACAGTTATATAATCATTTGTGTACTAATAAATATGAGACTGTGGCCTATTTTGAAGGTAAACTAAGCAATTCTATTAATTGCATGCAGAAACTAATTTAATTCCAACATTTTAAATGCTGCAATAGAGTTTGTTTTAGTATTTCGTGTTGTTATTGTTTAAGTTAAACCTCCACGAACACTACTCCCTCTTTCCTACCTCATCATAACCTATTTTCCTAGTTCCAGTACAATGCACTGCATATGTAGGGGTCATCCCCTGAGTACTGGTCCAAGACAAAAAAAAAAATAATAAAAATAAAAACCTCTATTTAAATTAATTTTTGAACGCTGAGATTTGAAAAACTATTTTGAAGGATATGTACTGCATGGTATGTTTTTCGCCTACCAGCGTTCTCACATCGGTGCGTTTCGCACCGTTTTTGGTGCTTTTAAAAATTTTTTGTGCGAAAAATGCTTGAGCTGGTGAGCCGAGCGCCGTTTTAAAATTTCAGTATGCTTTTTAAATTTCGTTGGCACCAAATCATATTCAGCTCAACTTTTTGTTTTAATCAGCGTTGTCAACTCCTCACCGTTTTTGGTGCTTTTTAAAATTATTTGTACGAAAAATTCTTTAGTGTGTGCGTAATGCGCTTTTTTACATTTTTAGTGCGCTTTTTAAATTTTGGTGGCACCAAACCAAATTCAACTCAACTTTTTGTTTTTATATAAGAAAAAATTTTATTCAAGTGCCCAACATTTTTACGCATCATTTTGCAGAGCACAAGAAGATTACGGAGTTATAGTGTGAAAAACGCACCTTATTATATGACCAAAGTAAGGGAATCTTGCTGTGTTATACAAATTCTCGAAAGAAAAAAAAATTTTCATTTTCTAAAATTTGCTGTTTTATATCAAACTATCGTTTTAATATCAAGCCATCAAGCCAGGTTTGTCAAGTATGGCGCATGAGTTCATTACTTTTTTAGTAATTGATAAATTACTAAATTATTAATAAAATTAAAAATTTGGTAACCTTCATCTTTTATTTGTTCTAGTTTTGGCAAATTTTTGTATACTTCAATAAATTCTTTTAAAGTAACCTTCTCTAGCCAACTGATTTTTACTGAAAATAGATGGCTTGTAGTGCCATTCTGTAACTTTTAATGATCCGATAATCGTAAATTTGACATATTTCATCGCTTGCGGTTACGATTGTATGCTCCTGCAATATCATTTTAACGACGGTAAGCAGCTGTATTATTGTGTTCCGGATAATAAGTAGTAAAACTAACATTTAATTTCGGTCGACAGCGAATATAATTAAATCATATTACTGAATAATAAATTTGATAAAATATCGTTATAATTATTGTAAAGATAATATTGTCTAAATAATAGTAAGAGAATCGCACTAGAGGCCAAGTTTGACGAACACGAATTCTAGATATTGAACAAAAAGGCTGTTTCATTGTCATATTTTTTAGTATAAAGAATTTTATCCTTTTTGTAATACAAATTGGGTTTTTAAAAGTGAAAAGCAAAATTTAAAATTCGGTGCGTTTTTATTGAAATAACTCGCTTTTTTTCCCCGATTTTGGTGCGTTTTAAAATTTCATAGTTGACAACGCTGGTTTTAATGTAAGAAACAGTTTATTTAAGTGTCCAAAATTTTTAAAATCGTTTTGTGGATCACAATCAGAACTCGGAGTTGTAATGCTATTATATATTGCTATTGTATTATACCTATTCTCTAGAGAAAAAGAGACATATCGTTTTATAAAATTTGCTGTTTTAATAGAGTGTTTTGCTATTGAACGATCAAGCCAAGTTTCTCAAATATTACAATAAATGCAGACACTTCATATTGAAGTTCATGTTTATGATGACGCCTGTATTAGTTATTGACTTGGTAGTTGGTACATTACCAAACTATCAATAAAATTATTAAATTGTTTCAAAATCTTCTCCCTTAAATTGCAGAAATCTTCACCTTTTATTTGTTACAATTCTGCCAAATTTTCGTATATTTCAATAAATTGTTTAAAAGATACCCACTCTATCGAACTGATTTTCATTGAGTAACAAATTTGATAAAATATCACTATAATTATTGTAAAGATGCTATTGTCTTAAGTTCCAGAATCGCACAAGAGGCCAAGTTCTAGTTATTGAACGAATTTGATGGCAAGCCATCAGCCGGTGTTATCAGTTTGATAGTCTAATAGCCGCTTAAAAGGCTGGTTTTTTATCGTGTTTTTAATATAAAAATATTATACTTTTTATAATACAAAATGGGGTTTTTTTAAATGAAAAGAAAGAAAAATTTTAAACTTGGTGCTTTTTTGTTGAAATAACGCGCTTTTTTCCCCACTTCGGTGCGTTTTGAAATTTCAAAGTTGACTACATATACTTATACCCAAAATCATACATACGCATGATCATTCAGAAACAGTTGAATCCAACTCTCAGTACTTCAACGTACGCTATTTGCGTAGAGGTAGAGGTAGGCGGTAAATTGCATACCTCTAAATACTTTCCATTACTTTCGAAAGTGCAGAGCAAATTGCAATAGAGTGGTAATTTTCCGTGTTACTTGCTTCACCTTTTTTCAAGATAGGTTTTATGTGAGTAACTTTCCAGCAAAAAATGGCACCCGCCAACATGGTATAATGTGCTGAAAAGGCGTGGTCCAAGGGATTTGTCTATGCAGAGGCTGGTCAAACCCCTTTTAACTGCCCGGACTTGAAAAACATCTTTGGCATAGCCACAGATACTCTATCAACTACGAACAGGTTTCCGGTAAATAAAAACAATTACTTGAAAAATTTTCAGTTATTTAATTTTAATTCTTTAAAAGAGTTGGAATTGATAAACTTGTTCTTTTAACAAACCACAAAAAGGTCTTACTGCCCCAGGGAGCTATAAGGACCTTAGCGTGAAGACGCTGTTCGTGAAAAACTTTTCACGGCTAAATACCCTGACCCACGAATACCTTGCCTTTTGCCAGGCAAATCAGGGTCTAATTTTTTGTTTAAACGCCAAATGTTGAACTGACTGCAATTGTTCCTGTCTAAATAAACCAAGATTTCACTCTTTCCTTAATCGATATTTGCATAGAGGGGATGAATGTTTTCATTTGCAGCATTATTTAAAAAGCATTTGCATTTGTTAAAATGCTCGTAAAATTGGTTGAGTTCAGCTCTATGAGCCTTTTTGTAAATAAACTTTGACCATTTCGTAGCAGCTTTAGAAACGTTACGAAATGTAGTGGCATAGAGGGGTTGGAGTTCTTTGTTTGATGTAGCAAAAAACTTATCTTATTTTATAATTGACAGAACGGGGATCAACAAAGCCATCGGGATACATATGCCATTTGCGTCTTTTCTTTCGCCATTAGTGTCTCTTATACGTGACGTCGGTACTATCTAAGCTTCTAGTATTACATATATTTATGTCTTAATTATTGAAATGCTAAGGCTTCTATGTAACAAAAGCTTGTATGATATAATTTTGTTTACGTTTTTGTCTCTTGTGTGGTGGCAGATACATAAGAGTACTGCAGTTTGTCGGTATACTAAGCAATTAATTGAAAATTCAGTTTTTCAACAAAACAAAACAAAAGTTATAAAATGTTTGGAATTTTTGTTTTTAAAAATTCTCTTAACTTCACAAAACGCATATCACCATATACATATGTGACAATTTCCTTTTTTTCTTCGTTAGCATGAAAAATTGCTAAATGGAAAAGCAGTAAATTGAAAAAAAGTTAAGTTTTTTTTAATTTCTTTTCTTTTTGTGAATTACTTTGTTTTTTTTCAAGTACTATTTTACTAACAAAAACTTGTTTTTAACTGTTGTATTATAAAAATCCCGGTAAGCCGGTTTTTTCTTAAGCCGCAAACTGGATTTTGTAAATTGCGGCTATAAGAATTATTCGAAAATCGGTTTTAGAAAAAAGTCGAATACTCGATCACCATAGTCGCTACATCTCGATTTGTTGACTCATTTTCAAAATTATGTATATCCCTATCATACTTTCGAGTCTGAGGGACACTTTTCAAAAATTAATTACTGCATTATGTTTTTCATTTTAAAGACCTCGTTTCAAAAGCGGTGCCCGGTATTCTGACAGACATTACACTCACTCTCACTCACAGTCATGACACTCACTTGTATAGTGTAAACAAGACTTCATTTATAGAATATCTCTCGAAAAAAATTGAGTGAACTGGTTGTCACATTTTGTTTGGTATCGTTGATATTTCATTTAAAAAAGTGTTTTTTTTTTTTATTTGTAAAAGCAGCATAAAAAATTTATGTATGAAAAAATTATTATTTTTATATGTATTAAATTGTTTACAAAAAACGTATGGCAGCTGGTTTGATTTCCATAAACATTTTTTTTTTTTTGCTAAATGGTTTATTTATATTTATGATAACTTTTTTAAAGTTTCCATAAACAATTTTCTTGTTAAATGTTTTTTTTTACGGGCAGGAATTAAATGGAGTTTATTATTTTTTTAATTATTATGAAAAGTGTTATCCATCCATTAAGCTTTTGTTTTATTTCATTGATGGCAAATGTATTATGGAAAAAGTGATTTAATTTTTTGTTAAGACTTTGCTTGGTATTTGAAGTGTTTAATGTGTGTTTTTGTATAAACAAGTTTTGCTTAATTTGAAAATATATTTTATGTGTTGACGCAATTGTAGTGGTTTGGGTAGAGATTTTATGGTTCAAATTCTTTTTTCTGTTTATAATAATTTTAATTTATAGTATTTTCTTTATATGTGCTGTGTGGCGATTTGTTTGATTTTATTTGATGGTTTCGTGTCATTTAATTGTTTAACTAAAAAATATTAAAATATGACATTTAATGTATATTTTATTTTTGTGCTTCAATTTGTTTATTTAACTTTCGTAAAATGTGTTTTTATTATTATAACTGTATTTTTGTGTAATTTTACTTAAAATGTGTTTTGCTGTAATAAAAATTTTCTGTATATTTGATTATGTGGTTTTGTTGTTGTTTTGGTGTATTTTTGTGTTTATTAAATTTGTTTAATTTTTACTTATTTTGGAATTTGTTTCTACCCAACTTGGATATTTTCCATTTTTTTTTGTGTTTAAATATAGCAAGAATAAAAATAAATACGTTTATTGTGTTAATAAAAACAAAATTCTTATATATTCCATTTCTATTTTTGCCACGCGAAATGAAATTTTCGTAATGCTCACTCACTAAGAACTGCGAACGTATGTTAGAGTTGATTTTAGTTGGCGAAAAAAGTAGCAACACTTTTAGAGAGCTGTTTGATTTGATTTCATTTCATTTATTTCTTTTTTTTTTTGCGCTTGAAAATTAAAAAGTATAAGTAAAAAATAAAAATCAAATAATTTTCATTTGGATGAGCTGTTGGAAATGAAAACACTTCAAACTACATCACCTCCCTGTCAGCTGATGTTTAAAAATCGCAAGTAATAAAAATTTGAAAAAAAATTAAGAGATTTCCTCTTCTTTCTTTGATTTAATTTATACAAAGAGCTTGTCGATAATTTTTTGTTTTTGGTATTATTACTTGTTTTTGTGGCCAACTGCTCAGAAAATAAAGAAAATGCTCAAGCAGGAACAAACATGTCCCCTTCAAATCACTCACAATCAATAAAACTATTAAAAATGTTTTCATAGATAAGACATTTTAGTTATAATAGAATGATTTTCTTATTCTCTAAAATATTTTTTTTTCCGAAAAAAAAAAAACGTTTTTATTTAAAATGCTCACAGTGAGCTGAACGGTTTGTGATTTTTTAAGCGATCTGATTTTTCTTTTACTTCAAACTTATCAAAGAAAACACATAATAATCTAGAATTGAGTAACTCGTAGGTATTTGCTATAATATAATTTGTTGACTTTTAAATCGATCAAATATCTTAAACTTTCTATATCCGTGCAAACTCTCTGTGAGGACAACTTATTGCATTTTTCCTCTTTTTCTTATGAACAAAGAGCTTCATCTTTATCCGTAAGTTGCGATTTAGTGCGGCTTTAAAATTTGTGAAAACTGGACATGTTTGCCTAGACTTTAGCAATTGGCCAGTAGACTGGCGTGAGTTTTCCCCAGATTATATTTAGAATAGTTTTATAAATTTTCAGCTTGGTTCGTAGCATATAAATATTTACAACTTATTTTAGACAAAAAACGACGAATAGCAAATAAAGCTGATGTAAAGCGCTTGATTAAACCTTTCACCAATTTTTGGCGATTTTTTAACGCTTTTACCATATAACACAGGCTTAACGAAAAATCATAAATAAATAACTGTACAACCTAAATTAGCGCCGCAAACGTAATTTATCTGTCAAAAATCCTCATGTAAATACAAAATGTATGAGACCAAGCCGAATAGCGCGGCGCCAACGCTTTGCAATTGGAAAATCCAGAGCGTAAGAGATTGACAGAGCGTAAGAGAGAAAGCTTTACTGTCTTTCAGCAAAACTCGCTTCATAACAAATGTTATTAAATTTTTGCGGCCATTAGTAATCATACTTTGGTTGCTTTCAGACTAATTTAGCGACTTTAATACGTTTTATTATTTCTATTAAGTGATTTTTAGTAAACAAGGTTTTTTTTATCTTGAACCAGTACTCAGGGGACTAGGAAAAGAGTTTATTAGGAGGAGGAAGTAGTGTTCGTGGGCGTTTGACTTCAGTAATAACAACACAAAAGTCCAAAACAAACTCTATTGCAGCATTTAAATGTTGAAATTTAATTAGCTAAAACTGGTCAGTGCTCAGATTAAGAGAATTTAGTCCAACACCTTCCACACTGCAAGATAATGAAGTACGTTCAAAAAAATTAATAATTGACATATAAAGAAAACACGGGCAACAGTGAAAAATAAGGAACATGTGTACACAACTTGCTACCTATTTCGGTCAGTGAACAATACTGTTCATGGCATAATTTTAACGCATTTACGTAATCTTAACGTTACTTACTACAGCGTAAAATCAACGCGCTAAATTATGTTGTGCTTTACGCCCTATTTTAGGTTGCACTGTAAAGCTATTTTCTTTAAAACGTAAGCCTTCACTACTAAATAAATATAAACATTTTGAATAGTGAATGGAGCTTTCAATCAAATAATTTTTTGAGCTATTGTAACTTTTTGACAAGTTGCAAACACCGGTCTGATCGACCGGGAGTGCCGTGATGTATGCGAAATTTAATGAAATATTACAAACTCAGAGCTGATGAGCTATTTGCATTTAGTGTAAAAATGGTATGGCAGTACCTTTAGTGAAACCGGATACATAAAATAAAAAAAAATGTTTACTTAGTTTTAAAAAATACTATTTACTTTTATTATGTAATTATTTGAATCAAAAAACTCTTAACGTTAGTTTAATAAAAATATTCGTAAAGATTGAAACAAAAATATATATAAATAAATAAATAAATAAATAAAGTGTGGCAAGACATCAAAAATTGTTTAATGCAGTAACAATGCTGCCAAGCTGTGGAAACTGACTCCGCAAAAAATAAATACATCAGTTTGCAACGCTTTTAAACCACTTATGAGTAGTCCATTTTATGGTCAATATAGTTGGGCTGGTGTGTAAGCAATATGTGCAGTTATTTGCGTAACGCGAAGTATTGAAGACGACGAAATATCAATTTATTGTAGTTTTAAAATTGTTGGGCTTTGCACTTTAACTATATAGTAAATTTTACGTAATGATCTGGGCCTACAAACTACAGCCCATACAAGAACTGAAGCCGAACGACTATCGTTTATTTCGCAGTTTTTATGATTAGACAGATTTGAAACTTGCCAAAGAGATGTGGCTAGTGATGAAGCTGGCTTCTAGTTAAATGCGGTATTTCGAGCGAATACTATTTTCGAATTATCATTAGGTGAGGTAGGCAGGCCACTGGATACCCTGGAAAAGTATAGGTTGTCCAGCTCACTTGGGTCCTGGAGTCGTTCCTTATCGAATTATCATTACATCGATTAAAATTTATCGTTTAAAAATGTTTACACGCTGGCGGCATCTTTGTGTCTTATATTTTTCAAAATGAGCACGAAGCTGCCATTACGGTGAAAGACAAGCCGTAGCAAGTCATGCAGACCAAATTTTTGTTTGCAAAAATTAATCAGCTGAACGTAAATGGTAGTTATAAAATTGATTTACATCAGCACCTGCCATTACGGCCTAATCTGGTGATGCACTAAATCTACGGGGTGAACTGCGGCATGCAACTTTTTGCTATAAGTTTGTAGCCATATAGACCAACCCCTTGCTTAAGAGTTTGGGCCTTCTAATCCTTCCTGCACTAAATGAAATTTTCCAACAGTTAATGGAAGACAAGGCTTAAAGCATTGGTAGGCCGAAGCCCATTAAAAACATCAGTCCTTAACCAAACCACCCGTCTAACCATCACTCCTGGTTCCTTACTTTACAGGTATCTGTTGCAAGACAACTGCACCGCGGAGGGTTGTAAGCCCCCGAAAACCAGTTTGCACCAAAGTTATCAGGGAAACTATTTCGACTTCCTGTCATTTTAGGTTTAAACCAAAGCCAGAACTTTTCAGCCAAGCAGGCTCCTCCCGCAAGGCAGAATCTCCCGGAGGCTTTTCTAATTAGCATTCTGGCACTTTATCCCTTGGTATGGGTTACGGAAGTCCAATACAACATATATATAAGTCTTGCGGCTTCCTAGAGTTCTGTTTGCTACAATAAACGAGGGACTCCTTCCCCTCTATGTCCCAGAAAACAAAGTGCCTTGGTCTGGTCTAAGCCAAGGCAAACCTTGTTCCATACAGCAGTCTTAATAGTCGATTTGTTTCAAAATTAATTTCGTGACAACTTTATTTCACTGGCTACCGCTTCGTTTATGCAATTTAATGCCTTTATATTAATTTTTAAGATGCTATGTTAAGTCCTGGGTTCGTTGGTGGGCATAAGCTATTCTTGAAGACTTAGAAAAGTAGGCAACAACTAGACTAATCAGGTAAAACATGTAACTCGTATCTGCCACGGGCATATGCCTGAAGTAATATTTAAAATATACATGCCACCAAATTTCTGGCTAAACTCATTACAATAATATTTCTACCTGGTATTATTATTTTAATTTCCTGAAGGTCTCTAATAGTTGGCTGTTTTTTAAATCCATGCTGAAATTTTTCCGCCATTGACTGTTAATTACATTCGAGACAGAAATGTACTCATATTCAATGCAACAGTAATATTAAAAAATCAGTTTATTGCATAAAAAATCTGGAAAATTATTTAGTATATAAAAAAAAAGAAACATCCCAATTGCTCGTTTTTCCAACCGAAATTTCAAACCGTAACTAATTACCTACGAGTATAGTTCTTATAAACCTGCAAAACCTATTGAATTCGCATAGAATTGTTTTTTAGTTTCTACTCGTATGGACAACCAAGTTTAAACTATGTGATTGTCTGCTAAATAAATTATCTCGCGCAATAAGTAAGACTTAGAAATCGTGAGTGTTTTTATATATTTAATTTGCATAATGCTTTCCATTAAATAACATTTGTTTTTTTTTAAATAACATTTGTTTTTTCACAAAAAAAAAATTTGTAATAACATTTTGAATTGAAAAAAAGTAGAATGAATTTCATATTTCAAACGTATTAATTATTTCGAATGCTTAACAGCTTTAAACCGTTTTTAAAATAATGACTTTTCGTTTTCTTTGCTACTTATAATAATTTGACAAGAGTCACTCATTATTTACACCGAACTTCTTTGAATACAATTTTATACTGGTTCCGTGAAAAGCCAACAATTTTTCCAAATTGAATTTCAAAAATAATATTGTTTCATTTAATTTTCTGTTTGTTTCTTTTCATTCGCTTTTAATTCAAATTGACTTTATTGCCACTTCATTCAACTAACTATGTACTCGTACGTGTAAGATTGTATTTTGTTTTTGTGTTTTTATTTAATTATAATTGTTGTCTGAGTCTAAAAGTGCAACTACAAAGCGTGGCATTTGGGAAAAAGATTGAACAAAAACGTTTTGTTTTTGTTCGAAATGAATATGTAGTTGTTTTTCGCAGATTTACAGATTTGTACTCGTATGCGTAAATATCATGATTTGTTTATTGTTGATTTAAAGTATTCACACTTTTGCTTATTTAAGTTTCGTCTCGATATTGTTGCTACAATAGCCAAGACTACATATTCGATTTTCGTCATATATTTTGTACACTTTATACTTTGTTTACGGTTCAATTAGTAAAAATAGAAGAACATTATACGAGTAAGCATATTTTGGGTGTTCGCAAAAAAAAAATTGACTACTTGGACGATTTATTTCCACTGAATAAGTTTTCTATTCTTTTTGATTAAAAGTGGAATAAAATTTTTTTGCGGTGGAACCCGACAAGTGCCAAGCAAAAGTTTTCTACAGAACTATTAGTTGGCGATTTCATTACAAAAATGTTTAGTACACTAAAAACATATATTATAAACTGCGAAAAATAAAATTTTTAGCCATAAGCGCAAAATATAATATTAATTGACTTGAAAAATTGAATTTTATTCACTATATTAGCTTCTAATATTGATACTAATCAAAAATTATAATCAGCTTCTTTTCTAAGTTTCCAACTGTCTATGTGTCGACATTTCAAAGGAGCTACCCTAATCATCAGTAGACTTTGGACATTTTTGAAAGATATTCTCAAACATTCAACTTTATGTCCCAACCATCTTATTAAATTATTGAAAATTTAAAAAGAAAAATGTTTTAATAATACCTGTCAAAATACGAAAAACAAGCTTTTTCTTACAGCTTGAGGTTTTCATCAGCACAGTTGTGAAATTGCTTTACATCAGCACTTACCATGACGGTCTAATCTGATAACAAACCAAATTCAGGGGATAAATTATTCTGGATAGGCAACATGCACCAAAGTTATCCAGAAAACTAATTTTCCTTCTGCAGTTTTACGTTTAGTCCACAACCAGAACGTTGCAGCCAAAATAAGCACCTCAACTATGATCAGCATCGAGAGATCTGCAAGGCATAATCTCCTGGGGGCTTTGGTGATCCCCGTTCCGCAAATTTTAACGGTTGGTACGGATTTCGGATGTCTAACACAACACAAGTCATGTGACTTCCTAGAGTTCTGTTTGCTACAACAAACGGCGGACTCCTTCCTCACCGTGCCCCATAAAATAGAGTGCCCTAGTTTGGTCGGTCTACGCCATAGCAAATTCTGTTTCGTGGGGGCCATTGCTTGAAACAGTTGTGAAAAAGATTTACATCAGCACCTGCCTTGCGACGTTATATGATGATGGACCAGTTCCACGGAGTGAATTATTCACGATTCACCAACGCCCCCGTATTGCTTGCCATATGTTTGCGGCCATACGAACAACTTCTTCTTAAGGAGTTCTGGCCTTCTAATCCCTCCTGTATGCAATTTCCCAGCAATAAATGGAAGACTAGGCTTAATGAGTTGGGTAGGCCGAAGCCCACTAAGAGCATCAGCCCTTAAACCTACTCACCCGTCAACCATCACCACTGGTTCCTTACAGTACAGGTATCTATTGTATAGGCAACAGATCCTCGGGAGATTATTAATCCCTGAAAAAAGTCACACACCAAACAATCATCAAGGATACTAACACTCCCTTCCTGCGTTTTAGGTTTCAACCACAGCCAGAACGTTACAGCCAAGGTAGGCACCTCAACCATGATCAGCCCGGGTCGAATCGCAAACAGAACTAACTGGGGGCCATGCTTATCCCCGTTCTGCCAATTTATACCCTTGGTAAGGGTTTCGGAAGCCAACACAACATGCGGCTTCCTAGAGTTTTTTTGGCACACTAAACGAGGAACCCCTTCCCCCCTTTTCCACGAAAAACAGAGTGCCCAAATTAGGAATACGCCAAGGCAAAACCTGTTCCTCGGGGGACATTACTCGGAACTGTGAAAATGATTTACATCAGTACCTGCCTTGACGGCCTAACCTGATGGTGGACCAATTCCACGGAGTGAATTTTTCACGATTCACCACCGCCCCCGTGTGGCTTGCTAGGCTCACACAGGTAGCAATTCTTGTCATATGATTACGGTCATATGAACAACTTCTTGTTGAGGAGTTCGGGCTTTCTAATCCCTCATGTATGCAATTTCCTAGCAATCAATGGAGGACAAGGCTTAATGAGTTATTAGGCCGAAGCCCATTAAGAGCATCAGCCCTTAAACCAACTCACCCGTCAATCATCACCACTGGTTCCTTACAGTACACGTATCTGTTGTATAGGCAACAGATCCTCGGGAGATTGTTAGCCCTCGAAAAAAGCCATCACCAAACAATTATCAAGGATACTAACACTCCCTTCCTGCGTTTTAGGTTTCAACCACAGCCAGAACGTTTCAGCCAAGGTAGGCACCTCAACCATGATCAGCCCGGGTCGAACCGCAAGCAGAACTTCCCGGGGGCCATGCTGATCCCCGTTCTGCCAATTTATACCCTTGGTAAGGGTTTCGGAAGCCAACACAACATAAGTCATGTGGCTTCCTAGAGTTTTGTTTGCCGCACCAAACGAGGGACCCCTTCCCCTCTTTTCCCCGAAAAACAGAGCGCCTAAGTTAGGAATACGCCAAGGCAAAACCTGTTCCCCGGGGGGATTACTTGGAACAGATAATAGTAGAGAGGCACAATATCTGATAAGCAAGGTAGATGCGTTCCCAAACAAGTATATTGAAATAGTTTTTCATCGAAACCGCCACATGAAGCATTATCATGTAGAAGAAGAGTTTTGTCGTGTCTGAAGTAGTATTCAATTCAATTTCATGAATTCTGTTTGATAGAGGGTGCCAGTTTTGCTTCGATTAAGTAAATCGTAGTTCGCTACATCTAGCTGATGCCATCAAAAACACGTGGGCAGGTAGTCGCTGCAACTTTTTTTTTTTGGTAATCGTAATGTACTCCTTTCATAACTCGGCTACGATTTGATGCAAATACATTTTCTTTGCGACTAGTATTTTACTCATGCATAATTGCGTATGCATCCAATCGCCTTGTTTACGAGTCATTTGTAATGATTTTAAGCGATGTGCTTGCTGAGTGAGTTTTAAAAACCGTACAAGTTCCTACTAAACAGGTGCTATAGTGTAGTAGAAAGAGTTGCGAAATCAGTTTAACTAAGTTACTACGCCTTACTCTTTGTTCAAATAAGAATTTAATATTGTATGCTGCTATTTTGCTTTATTCTTATTACAACACTCAAACTTATCCAGACAAAAACGTATTTATGGTTTGGTGTTATTATTTCTTTAAGACAACCAACCTTTTGTAAGAATTTATTGTAAAAGTTATCTGATGCTTTGTTAGCACGCACGCATAGCCACACGCACACGTAGCTCTCCAATGAAGGGGGAATTTTTTCGCACTCTTTTTTTTTTCTTTCTCATACGAAATAAATCAATTATGCTAGAATCATAAGCACTTGTATTTTTAGACATAGATTTATGTAAAAAGTACAATAACCATCCGTACAAGAAATATTGAAAAACTCACAAACAATTACAAGAAGATGATATTTCAAAAACTTTGAGTATATTCGTGCATACGATTAGTTCCCATTGTGTTTGAGAATAGTCTTTCTCTAATAATTTCTCGAACTCTGCATCCTCGTAAATTTTTGTCTTTTCACTGGAGATCGCTTCATCACCATTTTTAAACTTTTGAAGGCACTCAATCTACCTTGCTGGAGATAGCCTCATTATATGATTCTAGTATGTCAGGATAATCAATATTGTCGTTAATAATATCGAAAACAAATAAAATAGATTGCAGTTTATGTCATTCATCCAAAGAATGCAATCGAATAAACAAGTATTTAAAATCATAAGGAATTCTAACTAAATATAACCCAGCGGCTAACACTGCCTAACACATTACTTCTCTTCGATGATGTGTGTAACACTTTGTAATCAATGAATGATAACTTACAAGGAATATTAAAGTAGTATATGGAGTTCCCAAAATGAATTACTTTCATTTTTTGTATCACATTTATGCGCACGTATTTTCTTTTAGTTGCAAATCAAACTTTCGTCATCTTTGTCAGACTACGTTGCAAAAATTTTAATTAACAAAATCAGTGCTAAAGGTAAAAGTGCCCAGAAAACATTATAAGAAAAGTACAAGAAAGATAAAACATTTAGTGAAAAAAGAAAAGAATGCAGTAAACAAAAAACAACAAATTTATTTAACTAAATATTCCCAAAAAACTGACGTCGAAGACGTACTGCACAGTCTTCGACCTACTTACAAAGCAAGCGAGATTGTATTCGAGCTTACAAGGTATGCGGGATTGTATTCGAGCTGCCTACTGCCCACTTACAAAGTATGCGGGATTATATTCGAGCTACCTGCTGCCAGCTTAAAAAGTATGCGAGATTGTATCCGAGCTGCCTACTGCCGACTTACAAAGTATGCGGGATTGTATCCGAGCTGCTTACTGCCGACTTACTGATAACTTCAATGTATGTAAGGAAGTAATGAGCTTTTGTTGAATGAACACCTCACTACCTCGCTTACTTTGTGTGCAGGGGGTAGGCATTCACTCTACAAATGCGGCAGTGTATATGAAAATGTATACTAGGTTCGTATATTAGATGGTATGCATTACTGACTTACAAGTGTGCATCGGATCATCGCTTCTGTAAGCGAAACTTTGGCCGCTGGGAAAAGGGAACGAAGAAGTCTCTCACTGAGAAGTCTCTTACAAAACAAACAAACAAGGCAGGATATATCCGCTAAAAAAATTGTTAATTTGATATAAGCCACGTTTGTTTATGTGTGAGTTAAAAACCACAACACATACTTACAGAAGTAAAGGGATAAGATCCACTAATGTACCAAAGGATTGGGATGGATTTCTCAAAATATGCTTGCAGCAAATTTTAAGCCAGGATGAGGAGCATTTTTATCTAGCAACAAGAATGAATATATCTTAATGCAAGGTGCTCTTTTCTCTACTTAAACCGAAACTGGAAAAACATTTATTTAGAAAACCGCTTAGCCCCGCGAGTAGATTATCTCTTACCTTACTGTAAGTAGAAGTGATAATATATAACGGTAAGACTGCAATATGTTGAGAAATATGATTAAATACTTCTTGCTTCACCCTCCTCAAACCTAATTTTTGATAACTTTTCATAGCTCACGGGTACAGTGTGCAAGTTTTGGATTGAGTATCCACGGTAAGGAAGGTTATTTATAAAACATACGAAGTAATATGGAATGAGTTACATGAAGTTTATGTGGCTAATCCTAATATAAATGATTGGTTCCAAATATCATATTGTTTTTAGGGGGGAAAAATGGTGTCCTTTATTGTTTGGGGGCCATAGATGGCAAACACATCAATATTACAAATCATCTTTATACTGGAAGTAACTTCCCGACTACAAATTATAAAGACTGCCATACTTCCTAACTTCTTCCAGTTTTTCTTCCTCCGTTAATATATTTTTTAAACTTTTATATTTCACGACAAAAATAAACTTCAAAATCATGTTTTTTGTTTACAATGATGTTGTGAAAATCGCCAATTATTCAAAAACTGTGGCAAGTCTATTTTGGGGTTACGCGACCGTGTGCAGGAGAGGATGAAGAAGCTCATCAGTGACAGAAGGGTATCCAACTCTATTGATTCACTCGAGTATCGACGCAGTGTGGGGTGCGTTACTCTGTTCTATCGTTACTACAATGGATTTTGCTCTGACGAGATTAGGGATCTTGTTCCCGAAACTCGCACATTTGTACGTAGCACGCGTTCATCGTCTAGAGCTCATCCATTTGTGGTCGATTGTCCGGGGAATCGTACTGCGCATTACATTTTCAGCCGCACGCTTCGTCTGTGGAACAAGTTGCCTGCAGAAGGGTTTCCTGTCTGTTATAACTTTGGAAAATTCAAGTCAAATGTTCACAAATACTACTCCCGCTTTCCCCCTCCTCACAACCCATTTTCCTAGTTCTGGCACAATGCACTGCATATGTAGGGGCCATCCCATGAGTACCGGTCCAATATAAAAAAAAAGGAAAAGTTCGCAATGAAAATAAAATGTGGGATGAATATAGACAGAGAATAATTCAATGGCTTGTTGGCTGAGTAGTTAAGGCAGCAGTTCATGATACGTCATAACTCGAGTTAAAATGGGAATGGGTGCTGATGAGCAATGTAGCGACTGCAAAACAGCTAGTTGTCCCCCAGCTAAAATTATTGATTACTGCAAATTTGTATTGTAACAAAAAACTAAAAACTCGATGTACAAATGTAAAAAAATCTAATATAAAAACAAAAATTCAATAAAAGAAAATGAAATAGATTTTAATATTATGCCGCTGCGCACTGCGGTTTTTTACTTCAAAACAGTATGAACAATCGCACCGCAATAAATTATCGTTACATTGGGCTCAGACTCTTTATTTATTATTTATTTCATAAATTCGGTTTACATTAAATAGTGTTAAAAATACCATCAGAACATTTAGACTGTCTTCTACTGCCATATTCCCACCAAATCATAGAACATTGGACACATGGGCGTCATATAAATTATCATCACTATTAGGGGGAATATAACATAAAAGAATTGCATAATTAGCATTAGAAATATACACAATTACACATACTTCTTACAGAAACCTGTAATTAATGCCACTACGAGTATTGTGATTCGCGATTAAATTGATAGTTGAGTTGTAGCTCTCAAATTCTGAAATAAATCAACTCAAGTTTGCAGCACCTGTTGCTTAGACCCATTTCTAGATAGAAGTTTGATATTTATAGAGTTGAATGAAGTCAACTTATTCATACAGCTGCTAAGTTTTCAATTATGAAAATACGTTTCAATGCCAGTATCAAAAAAATTCTATTTACTTATTTTAATAACTTAACTAAGACAACTTATGTGATATCTATGGAAGACGAAAAAGTGATGCGTATACAAAATTTGTATAAAACTCAAAATGTTAAATATATTTCATACAAATTTCCTACACTCATTCTGTTCCACAAACACTTCATTAGATTGATTGTGAGTCGTAAACCAAAAAAATATCTAGGTTGAGTTGCAACACTGACAACTCAATTTAATTGAGCTATGAGCCATAATTGGGGCATTAATTAAAGTTGCATACCGATTTTGAAATGATAAAAATTTGCTGCAAGCAAAAAGTTTACGCTTATATTTTATATAAATTTGTTTGTTTTTGGACAGAGTTATGAGCACTCAATTTCTGTATAATAAAAACATACAGCTAAAGCATCTCAAACTAATTACTTATATATATTAGTAGCGCATTAAAAATGTTTAAATCACACAATTAAAATGTTAAAATATTAAAGTTTTAATACTTTACCTTCGTTTTATTTTTAACATAAAAGTATTACTAATACTGCGGTGATTCAAATTTCAATAAAATTTATGATGTTTTTAATTTTATGTAAAACAGAATTAAACTAATATTAAATGACAATGAAGTAAAGCCAAGTTTTCACTTCATATATTGAAAATTTCGTATCAATGAAATTCTATATTCGTAAAGTCCATTCAATGATAAAAGTCAACAGATTTACTTGATAAATATCTATTAGACAAAATAAAACTGTTTTAAAAAAACAGTTAATTTTTATAATCAGTAATTTGTGTTGCCTTTTTAAACTATATAGGTGCACAATAGAGCAGTTCGGCTTCCATATAAAAAAAGTTATGTCGGTCGGTTTTTGTTCAATGAGCCGCCATTTTTAATCCGATCATAAGATTTTATATATCGGTGTTCACGGCTCTATCAGGGGTACATTTTAGTGTTTAATAGGATTCTCTATCACATTGCCGTGGTGGCCGTTGACGTGTAAGATTGGCCGGGATATCCATCCTATGATATACTGCACTTGGAACTATCGCAATGAACTCATTTTTCGTTCCCAGAAACAATTCGATGCAAAAATCCTTTCAGTCTTTGCATTGCAAGCAGCTGTTCACAATCAAACTAACGCCGTTCAATATCTCTCAGCTTCAACTTGTACATCACCCAACTTACTTGTTTCTGAATCATTGCCATGACTTTTAGACACATTGAAATGGCTTGCTGCATCACTCCCAATGATCTTCCCAATTTTTGTTGCCTTTGACACTAATCTTGATCAAATAATGGCTGCAATTCTGCATCTTCCAAAACCTTCTCTCTTCCAGCACCATGCTGGTCCTCGACGTCAAAATCACCGTTCTTGAAGCGTTGCAAACACTCTCGGCACATTCTTTTACTAATAGTTATCTAATTATTGTTATTTGAAAATATTTGATGAGCCTTAGCCGCAGATTTCTTTATATTAAAGCAGAAAGTTCGAGGAAAATCTCCTGCAAATTATGAGAATTTGGATCTTAAGCTGATATGTTTAATCGAGAATAACTTTATGATGCAGTCAAAAATCGACAAATATTTCAATAGAGTTACGTTTACAACTGCCTAAGCTTATAGTATCACATCTACAATCTATGTATCAACTACCACATACTGCTGCAGCCATCTTTTGCAAAACGCCAGAAGCAAAGTTGTACACCTAGTAGTTGAATATTTGACTGCATGGTTTTAAGTGTGTTTTTTGCTAAAAATTAGTACAAATTATTCTTTGCAAGCCTTAATTCTAAACTTATTCTATAGTAAAAATAATTATATCTGCGATGGAATATTATAAACGTTATAAATATACATACATATGTATATCTTCAATTTGTGGTTTTAAAAAGATTGTTTCAATATCATAAAATACATCTTTTCAAAACAAATTGAATTAAATAATATTAAAGAAAAATTTTTGACACATCTGTTTATTTAGCATTCGTAACGTTCAAAACGCAACAGCTGTTGTTATCAGGCTTCATAATTTTTTTTGAAATCTTTAATATCATTGCACTGAGAGACTTCTTTTACATTTTAAACATACACAACAGTTAAGATAACTGTTTAAGACACGAAAGTTACATGTGACTCGCACTATTTGTCTGTCACTTTTTTTATCCAAGTCCAGTACTCAGTGGATGACCCCTACATATGCAGTGCATTGTACTGGAACTAGGAAAATGAGAAGGAGTAAAGAGGGAGTAGTGTTCGTGGAGGTTTAACTTCAACAATAACAAGACGAAAGACTAAAACAAACTCTATTACAGCATTGAAAATTTTGGAACTAAGTTAGCTAAAAATGATCAGTGCCCAGTGTATATATCTTCGGCACTGCTCAGTAACAAAACACGTTTGCACAGGATAGAAGACAAAATACTACTGTGATGAACAAAAGGATAGTAAATTTAACTTCATATATAACAAGTTTTTTTTTTTTAATTTTACAGCCTGTTCGAGGATATCGAATGAAAATGTATGCGAAAGAAAGCTAGTCACTCACATTCGAATAAATTTTGGGTTTGTCTATGTCACTATTGTTCGTTCGCATGAACTTATGTATTTTAATTGAATTTAGACAAATTGTTCGCATAGAATAAAATTAGAAAAACACAAATCAATTTTCTTTCGCCTAGAATGTGAATGAACTTATCCTTTCGACATCGACGAACTGGCTGTTATTATACATAATAATTATTGGCTGTGTTAATACATGTTAATTTGTCAAACTAGTTCTGGGTGTACTTTTTGTGTCTGCCTCCTGTTTTTGCAATCCGTAACTGCACGCATTTACTTATATTTTTTAAAAAGCATTAAAGCAAACAAAAATAAAATTACAATAAATTGTAGGAAGATTTATAAAATTGACATTTGATTTTAATGTCTTTGTTTAATATAAAACAAGGAAAAGATTTAAATATTCTGTGATTTACACGTAATATTATGCAAAAATATACATATGTATGTGTTTGTGCATAAAAATCATGATTTTTCATTTTAAAAAGATTTCAGAAAATCCATTTTTCATCGGTGAACAATGAACTGTCCTTCGTAGAAATTTTAAGTTTTCTGTGTGCTTAAAATATCTTTGAAGATTAAGAAAAATTCGTTAAAAAAATATTAAATTATCAAGTGCTGTAAAATAAAACGAATTGCTCTTTTCAAAGAAAGGAGCTTTTGTGAGAAGTGCTTGTGTCATGTAAAAGCTTAATAAATATATTAATCAATTTTACTTACTCACTAATGTAATTTTTAATATATTTCAGCAACTCACCTGAAAATAAAAAAAAGAAGTTTTATGTATATACGAGTAAGTAAAATACTATAGTTTTGAAAATCATAATGCATATTTACTAGCTTAAATTTAGTAATTAAATTAGTTAAATTTTTTTTCCGTATTCAGATTTGTATACAATATAATGAGAGCTTAATACACTAGAAATGTTTTTTAAAATAACTGCGGCCTTATTTATTCATAAAAAATGTTTTATGTTTATTAAAAATATTATTTATTATCATTAGATAGCTTACAATTAATAAAAGAGGAAAAAATAAATGTTTATTAAACGCGTATTTGAATATTTTGTACACAAAATGTATCAAAGGGGAATGCTTAATAAACTGTAAATACTTTTGCTATAAGTACGAGAACGGGTCGGTAAGTCCGTAACTTTTCGAATTAAACATAGGTTGTTTCATAAAAATGATTTGTCAATGTGATCAAAATTAGCATTGGCTTGCGATTTGTTTGTGATTTTGCCGTTGGAGTCAAATCTAATACCGCCGAGCAATTTCTTCAAGTTTGAGAACAAACAATCTAGAGAATAGAGGAGCAATTCGTAACCAAATTTTTTGATTTTTGCTATAAAAACTACTCATGGATGTACCTTCGCATTGTCCTGAGTGGAAAATAGCTTTTTTCCACTCATTGAACCGACCCAACAAGTCATTGATTGTTTCCACTTATGAAAGTAGTCAATATGGATTATAACACGTGTTGGAAAAAAAAAAAAAAAAAAGATCGTCAAGATGTTATTGGCTGACAAATCCACCTTTGCCTGCTTTGCTGTCGATTCACCTCGAGGACTCCACTGTGCAGTGAATCCACGTTTCATCTACGGTTATAAAGCGGCGTAACAACTTGTCATTCCTGCGAAATCATCACAAGATTGCGTTTTGGTCGATTGTGAGCAAACGTGGCATCCATATTTGAGGAAAATTTCTCATATCCAAGTCATCATATACAATTTAAACCACTGAGCGCTGTGAGATATCTATGGCTTCCACAATCACTCTAAATTTTAATCTTCGAACCATATTGGGATTTTTTAAACATATGACATATTCCGTACTTGCACGGCCACACCGAAATTCTGTAAACCTCTTTACCACGAAAATGAATAGTGCAGAGATCCAGAAATATTTTTCAAGCTTAGCGCTGGCTTATTGCAAAAAAATAATGCTTAATGAGCAGACGAAATTCACTTTTTTCCATATTCCCCTCACAATGCGCGGTATTCTTTCATTCATGATTGCCAAACACAAACTCAATGCCGCAGCTTGTTCAAATTTATGCAGGAGCCTGTTAACAGCAGTAGTATTGCTATTTCAATTAAAATGCGGGAAATCTAAAAAGTCTCGGACTTATGAGCCCACCTTCATGGTTAGCAGATCCACGTCGCTGTGCTACAAAAAGCAGTAACGTACAGTTTGTGTACTTAATCACAGCTACAATAATTTGCGAATTTTCTAGCATACGAGTCAGTTAGAGCATTACCCGTCATTCATATGCCAAAATTCTCATGCTTTTGCACTCTGAAAGAAACCATTCAACATTTGAGGAATCTTATTTTGACAGAGCATTAAAAAGTGAAGTTGTCTGCATACGAACATATGTTGCCGGTCAGCAATATAGCCACATTAGCATTTGTTACGTGAATTTAATTTTAATGCGCATTTTCTCTCATTTATATTATAATTCATATCCATATGTATGTGTAGAAGACCTAATACAACAGGATTCTATTTACATTATTGGTTCTATGTAGCTTAAACCTCAAGAAATCAGTGTCTCATTCATAAAAAATTGAATTTAATAAAGGATTTTTAAACGATTTTTGTATTGAAAGCAAACTTTTAACGCTGGCCGAATCTAAATACCCTTCACGATAATCACGTATATCAAAGAAAGTTGTTTTTTGCCTTTTAATCGCCAATATCAATAATATCTTCTCATTGCTCTAGATTAAATCATTATCCTAATTTTGAAAATGTTTCAATAATAAAAACTGAAAGTAATTATAAGAAACGTTATATGTTAGAAATGTTAGAGATTATTAACACACCTGTAGAAAAAAGAATTAATTTTAAAATGGACATGGAATGGAATTAGAAAAAAATTAGCACGTTGAATGTATATATAAGTTTTATTTGTTAGACTATTTTTTACATTGCTTTTTATTACAAAAAAAAAAAAATTATGTTAATGTTAATGGTATTCTGTGAGCAACATGTGCCATGTTGATTTGCTTAAGTCTAAGATACGACATGTTCTTTAACAACGCATGTGTTGGTTGCAGAATAAGTTTAATTTAAATTATGTTATATTTTGATTTTTGAATTCATTAATATTGTTAAGAATTTTTCTTTGTGTATGAACTAAATATTTTTCTTAGTGTATGAATTTTTTATGTATAGAAATTTTTTGACAATAATTTTTCAATTTAAATTTATAACATTTAATTTCTCCTGACGATGATAACAAATTGTTATCGAAATATTGAGAAATAAAGGATTTTAAATTGTAAATTTTTTATAAAAACAAAAACAAAGATCTGAAGCTGCAAAAATTAAATTTATTTATCTTTTTAATGTATATGTAAGTTGTACTGTGGATCCCATATTACAGCACCATATTCAAGAATGGTTTTACTAGAGATGTGAATAGATTCTTCGTCACATAGGGATCATTAAATTCTTTAGCCCATCGTTTTATGAAACATAATACACTATTCGCCTTATTCACAGCGAACGTAATGTGTAAATTGAAATTAAGCTTCTTTTTGAAATAAATCCCAAGATCAACACATGAGTCAACAGCTATTTAGCTCAGTACCATTAATAAAATATTTGGTTGAAAACGGCGAATATCTAGTAAAAGTCATGAGTTTACATTTATTTAGATTTAATTCCATAAGGTTTACGGAACACCAATCGAAACAGTGTGTTTGTGAACCAGGGAAGGCGATTACTGCTAATTCTTTTTACAATCGGAGTACATGCAGAAATGCAACTCATTAAGACCGAGTAAAATTTACGGATAGATAGCTCAAAATTATTTTCATCATTTTTAAACATACTTTTCAATATCACAATATTTACTTTTATTTTTACAAAACATCATCAGCCATTTCGATGGCTTTTATCGAAAACAACTCGTAAATCAAGGAATTAGCTTTTTTAATGACTTTTTTGTAATGACATTTTGAAATAGTTATTCGTAAGCGATAATGACAATGACATCGCCACGTTAAAATAATGACTTAAAATTCCAAAGCAAAAGTAGTGAAGAGTATGTTAGTTAACATTTGAACACTTTACTTTGCAATAGAAATTTTCGCTGGGAAGCTGTTATTGCACTGATTTCTATATAAAATTTGTGTAAAAAGAGCTTAATAAATATGAATACATTTTCATATATAAGGCCGTAAAGGTTTATTTGACAAACTTTGTAAAGAAAATTTTCAAATTAACTTGTAATAAACACAAAATAACGCACAAACAAACGACCGCAAATGCTGCTTCATCTGTACTCATGGATGGTATAAATATTGAGTAATTGGATGCTCTTGATGTTCTTGGAATGAAGATATAGTGTGATGTTCGCTGGACTGAACACATTTTTCATGTCTCCAAAGAAGCATTCAAGTGCCTCGGTTTTTTTTAAACGGTGTAAGATATACTTCACTCGATCCGATTTCCTTACTATTTATACCACCTAATGCGCCCGCGAATGGAATACCACTCTAATGTTTGGGCTGGCGCTATTTATATTTTGGGGTTTCTCGAATGTGTATAGGAGAGAGCGAAGAAACTTATCGGTGACAGTAGGATATCCAGCACTATTAACTCATTGGCGCATCGATGTAGTGTAGGGTGCGTTACTCTGTTCTATCGTTCCTACAATGGATTTTGCCGAAACACGCACATTTCTACATAACACGTGAGAATTCGTTTTTCAGCCGTACGTTTCGTCTGTGGAATAAGTTATCCGCGGACGTGTTTCCTGTCTGCTATAGCGTTGGAAAGTTTAAGTCAAAAGTTCACAAGCACTACTCCCTCTTTCCCCCTCCTCACAACCGATTTTCCTAGTTCTGGTACAATGCACTGCATATGTAGGGGTCATCCCCTAAGTATTGGTAAAAAAAAATATTAATAATAATTTTTATGAATATGGATGTGACAACATAATATTAAAAAAAAAGAAGAAAACACAAAAGTGGTTATGAATAGTAATAAAAAATTGTTTTTCTAATTACTGTAGATAACCATCTTAGTTAGAGTTTAACGAACTTATTTATAAATAAGGTCATAAATTATTATGTTGGCTCTTTAATAATTGTTGACAGCTGTGAAGACATCAACATAAGTGTTTTTTTTTAATAATTTGTTTGAAGTTCAAGCGTTTTTATTTTTTCAGTCGTTGTTGACGTTTTCATGGAAATGTGGTTGGTCAGCAGAATCTGCTTATATATTTTTTAGATTCGAAACTTGTTATCCAATATATTTAAGCTCATATTTTTCAAAATCTAAATATAAAAAAATAGCATATTGAATTGATATACAATATAATTTTTTTTTTTAATTGTAAATTTTTTGTATTCAGGAATTGAGGAGTGAATACTTTGTCGTCTTTGTTTGTCAACATTGACAGTGACTGCTGATGTCATACAATAAAACAGCACTGCAATAAAAGTACTACAACGTACTTATTATCATAAATTACAGCTGTTGTTGATAGCTCTTTATTGCATTACGTTTTTAGTTACAAAATTTGGTTGATTGTTATTACGAGTGTATACAATTTATTGATTTCACACAAGCATGGATGTCTGTATTGATCGCAGGATTTTGCTAAAATGATGACTATGCCGCATTGTGAGTCTTTGTTAAGTACGCCCTATGTCAACTTTGTTTACCGTGACTTATTTTATTTTCTCTTTTAGCTTATTTTCTAATTAAAGCCTTTTACACTTTTCCTTGGTTGTATAATTTTTAACGCTTGTTTTATTAAATATACAATTATTTGCAAAAAGTTCTCTAAGAAAATCTTAAAGTAATTTAAAGAATAAATTAATTATGAAAATGGCACAAATACAAATGAGAAGATTTCATTTGAATTGAATGCAAAGAATTCATTTAACTTTTTTATTGCTGCGCTATTTGTTGTTTCATTAATGCTTTTGTTGTTGTTGATTTTAATTTTGCCCTTTTTGTAATTTGTGTAACACTTCCTGAGCTGTTTGTTCGTAGTATGTACGTTGCTTTTTTATGTATTTGCAGACTAGCTCGACTGACTGACTGTCTGTCTGACTCACAGGTTACAAACTCTAAATAACAAAGTCCTTTTTTTTGTAACAAAAAATAAGTGTGAAATTCTATTTTAAGAGCTTCACAAAAATATGCAGATAAAAGAAACTTAAAAAAATATATATACTCGTATAGGAAAAAAATGTAAATTAAAGTACTTTAACCTCGCATTTACAAATGCTCACACACTTTTAACAACCGGAAAATTTCACATACAGTGCGAACAAAAACTATTCGGCATAAAAGCATGCGTCATACATCATAGAATTAATGATTTTGTGAATGTTCTATCACACACGAGAACAGTTGTTCTCACAGCTTGTAAGCGAAGGGGGTGGAGGGAGTGATATTTCGACGGCATTATTTTTCAACCCAATTCATACCCGTACAAGCAGCATAAAATCAATATAAACACAATCCAAGCAATCAAACAGCAATGCTGTGTATACGATACATGTTATAGCAGATAAATTAGTCTCGTGTGTGATTGATTAGAACTGTTTAGGTAAAAATTGTTTTCATGTGTTCTAGCTCAATTAAAATAGTAGTATCGGGTGCTTAAATTTCAAGGGCCGATGTTGAAAGTGAACCACACCTAAACGCCAAGTTTTTTTCCCGAATTTTATTTGACATTTCTCTATTTCAGACTCAATTTGAACCATGGAGAGATACACAATCCAACAACGTGTTAAAGTTATCCAGACTTATTATGAAAATGATGATCAATTTTCGAAGAAAATCATCTTCAGTGATGAGGCACATTTTCACCTCAGTGGATTCGTCAATAAACAGAATTGCCGCATTTGGGCGAATGAGAATCCAAGAGTGACTGTCGAAAAACCAATGCACCCACAAAGAGTGACTGTTTGGTGCGGTTTATGTGCTGGCGGCATCATCGGGCCGTATTTTTTCCAAAATGAGGCCGGTCAGGCAGTTACTGTGAATGGTGTTCGCTATCGTGAGATGATAACGAACTTTTTATGGCCCGAATTGGAAGATATTGATGTAGACGATATGTGGTTTCAGCAGGACGGTGCCACTTGCCACACAGCTAACAAAACAATTGCTCTTTTGCGCAACAAATTAAATGGCCGTGTTATCTCACGTAATGGCGATGTCAATTGGCCGCTAAGATCATGTGATTTGACACCGTTGGACTTTTTTCTTTGGGGTTATTTGAAAGAAAAGGTGTACGTTGATAAGCCGGCAACAATTCAACAGCTAAAGGATGAGATAATTCGGCACATTAACGGCATAGAACTTCCATTATGCCTCAGGGTCATCGAAAATTTGGACCATCGGTTGGAGGTGTGCCGCCGTGGTCGCGACGCCCATTTGGCCGATATTTTGTTCCATACATAATTGAATAATACCAATATATTATAATAAAATAAAATTACAATAATTTCCTAAATAGTTTGTGTTTTATTCAAAATCAACATCGGCCCTTGAAATTTAACCACCCTTTATGTTAATAAAAAATGGAACCTGTAACCAAAGCAGGCATGCCAACATATCTCTTTTCCAGCTATATTTAGCGCTTTTAAATAACCATAAAATCGCGTTTTTATATTTTAGCGCCTTTTTTCAAAAAGCACTTACTTCGTGATTTTGTCATTTTGTATTTAGCACCTTTACAATAGTGTACTAAAATGTGGTAATAGAACATACTTGTTTTTGCTACTGTTATTTAAGCAACAGTTATTTAATACCAAAGAAGCTTTACCAGGTAGTGATACAAGCTGCATTATGTTTACATGCAGGAATATTGCCAAAACTTTATTTGCAAGTTACATAATTCTGAGAGAACATACAGATGTTATCGGCTTTATAAAAATACCACTTTCGAATCCCAAGAGTGTGAAAAGTGTCTTGATAATTTAAAACCTCATAAATGGAAGAAGCAACTCAAAACTGATATACTTTGGACTAAAGTACATAGTTATAAAAATTCAGCAAACGAGAATTCAATATTTAAAACTACCAAGCTTCGTAAGTTCGATGCGAAAAGCAAATGCGATAAGAGTATAATTTGCTACTCTGTTCCCTTTGCTCAAAGTTTTTCGCGAAATAGTTTGAAAATTAACCAACGCTGGTACCACAAAATAAACAATAGCGAAGAATTATAAAATAAAATGTGCAAAATGGAAAAATTAAATGCGAAAGGAAAATTCGAAAACGCAATACAGAGTGCCAATTCTTCGAATTTTCTGTCGCATCGCAATAGAGAGTAACCCCCCTGAAGTCGATAGGGTTTTTAGTGCAATGAATTTTTTTTAAGTAATATAGGAAATCGAATGTCTATAAATACAACAAATTCATTAATACATTCATTCATTAAATATGGACGAAAGTTGTCAAATTCATGTTGCTGTAGTTATAATATTCCATTTAGTGTTATGAAAAAGATTCAGGCATGCTCTGATAAACGTAAACCACTCAAATTTAGCGCTTTTGATTTGAAAGAACCAAATAGGTATTCTAACAAACTTAGAACTCAAGGACTATGGTTTTGCGATTTGAAATCACCATCTAGGTGTTCTGGTAAACGCATATCTCTTAAAAATAGCGACTTTAACTCACCTGTGTATATTGAAGTGAACTTATTAAATTTGCTTAAAATAAAATAATTTACAATTGAAATCTAAATTGTTTTATTTTTATGTAAGTAAGAAGTTAAAGGAACTTTACACATGTTCAATTCGGCTGTGCCGAATCTAAAATACCCCTCACGATAGTCACGTATGTGTTCATGGAAAAATCGGTTTATACTATATCTGGGGTATATATGGACCGATATCGAAAATTTTCATTATCTGTATTTTAATAACTTCGTTTTATTATCAGCACTGATTTTAAGCAACAAAATATTTTTTCATGGAATAATCGGTTCAGGCTATATCTCGGGTATACGAGTATATGAACCGATATCGGAAATTTTAATTTTCTGTATTTTAATAACTTCCTTTTATAATCACAACTGCTTTTAAGATTAAAAAAATTTTTTCATTGAAAAATCGGATTAGACTATATCTGGGGTAAATATGGACCGATATCGAAAATTTTCATTTTGTGTACTTTAGTATCCTTTTTTAAACCCAAACTGCCTTTAAACAAAAAAAATTTTTTTCATGGAAATATATGTTTAGATCTCTGGTATACATATATATATGGACCGATATCGGAAATTTTAATTTTCACTATTTGGTAACCTCCTTATATTACCAGAACTGGTTTTAAGCAAAAAAAGTTGTTTAAGTTGGCTTCTGCGACATTTTCATGAAAAAAAATCGGTTGAGACTATATCTTGTGTATATATGGACCGATATCAGAATTTTTCATTTTCTGGATTTTAGTACCCGTCTTTTCCAGAACTGCGTTTAACGAAAAAAAAAAATTTCGGGTATAGACATATGGACCGATATCAAAAATTTTCATTTTGTGTATGTATATAACCTTCTTTTATCACCAGAGCTGTTTTTAACCAAAAAAAAAAAAAAAAACGTTTTCCATGAAAAATTGGTTTAGACAATATCTCGGATATACATACATATATAGACCGATATCGGAAATTTAAATTTTTTGTATTATACTAACCTTCATTTTCTGCATTTGGTAATCTCCTTATATTACGAGAACTGCTTATAAGCAGAAAAAAGTTCTTTAAGTTCGCTTATCCTAAATTTTTCTGAAAAAATCGGTTTAGGCTATATCTCGGGTATATAAGGACCGATATTCCAATTTTTAATTTTCTGTATTTCAGTGACTCTTTATAACCAGAATTGCTTTTAAGCAAAAAAAAAATTTTCCATGGAAAAATCGGTTAAGACTATATCTCGGGTGTATATGGACGGATATCGTAAATTTTCATTTTCCATATTTAAATAACCTTCTTTTATTACCAGAACTGCTTTAAGTAAAAAAGGTTGTTTAAGTTCGCTTATGTGGTATATGTGGACCGATATCTGGGAAAATTTTTTTTGCCTTTTAGTCGCCATGTGTAATAATGGTGTGAAGTTTGAAGCAAAACAAACGACTTTTTTTTAAATTTCGGAATTTTGTATATATAGCTATATGTGAACCGATATTACTGAATTTCAATTGCAAACCCATGAATCGATGGGGTAAATGAATGGTGAAAAAAGTTTCTAAGTCTAATGGTTTTTTCAGAAACGGTATTTCGGCGGCGGACAGACGGACGGACATCGCTTAGTCGAATTTTCTATCAATGCTGATTCTAAATATGTATACTTCATATGGTCGGAAATGAAAATTGTATAAATTGCAAACGGAATCACAAACTTATATATACCCTTTATATTTTTGTGAAGGGTATAAAAATGTCTCTAGTTGTCGTCAATTTGTTTTCATTTGATATAACTACCACATGCATATGTAAATATATAATAAACACATAGTATTTTTTCGTAAGAAACACCGAAACTCCAGTAAAACGCGCGATTTTTAGAACACCTAAAAGTGAATCAAGCGTTTTTCAGAACGCTTTGCGGGTAAAATCGCGCTTTTCTCAGAACAACTTCGAAATAAAATTTATGCGAGAGAAATCTAATCACATTCGAATCAATTTGGCTTCTCCTATCTCTCCATTATTCGCTTGTATGTACTTATGTATTTTAGATGAGTTTAGTTACATCGTTTACATAGAGTAAAATTAGACAAACCCACAAAAATTTTCTTCCACTTAGATTGCGAACTTAAGTTCTTTGTCGAGATTGGTAAACTAGATGTAGATGTATAAGTTTGGCAAGTAAAAAAACTTTTTGAAAAATTTTGGTTGTAACAATCCTGAATTGAAATAATAATAGTGTTATTATACTAAAGTAGGGGTGGATGAATCCTTGGAAATTGGAATATGAGAAAGATCAGAGCCAAATTTATTTCCAAATATTTGTAAGATTTCTCCAAATGGTAATAAACCCAGTAAGCAGTAGAATAAAGAAAACAATAAAACACCAAGAATTAGTATTTTAATAGTACAATGGATTTATTGCAAAATAGATTACCTTTCACGGTGACAATATAGAGACATTTGAAAGTGTGGTAAACGGAAACGACATATTAAGACCACCTTTGACTATTGACATTTAAAATTAGGCATTGTGTACAAGCTAGACAGCATTATTTTGGCAACTTTCAGCTTGAGCACATATATAGGTTTTGAACTTTGTTGGTGGTTCATCACTGTTGTTAATGCCAGAGTGCAAAAGAGTTCTTTTGGCATTAACAAATAGAATTTGAAAAATCAAATGTTATAAAACAAAGTTTAATTATGTAAGGTATTAATAACCTTTCAAATGCACTTTCAAAAATGATTGACAGGAACGTCTGCATGTCGAATGAAATGCGACACTTTGTTTTGAAATAAGAAATATAGGTATGCATGTTTATTCAAAATTTAATTAATTACATGCTGGAAGTTATTATTCGACCTTAAAAGTTTTAAATTTATATTACTTTTTCAATAAAAAAAGAAAGGAAAGCAATTAATTGATCAGTATGTTGGCATATCTAACGTGAAACGTCTATAACAAAACAACGGAACAATCTCTCATCACTAACTAAAAATAAAGATATTCATATAAACAGAACAGCAACAGCAGCGTTAATTTTAATATTTTAAAGATTCTGTTTTTCAAAAATTAATTCAAAAGTTTAAATTGATTTTTTTGATATCATACAAAGAAAAACCTTTTGTACACACAATAGGTAGTGGCAGAATTACAATAAATACAACATCAGAAAACATCAACATGTATATTGTTGGTAGAATTTACGAACAGTTGTCAAAATTTTGTTTGAAGTCAAATTTACGCAAAGGAAACGTAAGACAGCTGTGCTTACACCACTACCGCATTAAAGCAGCTGGATAAAGCTATATGTCCTCTTCTGCTTTGTTGTTTTTTAAAAACACTATTGAGCATTTTGCTTTAATAATTCTGCTTGTTTTATTGAAGTTAAGAGAAAGTTTAAGCATAACATACTAATTTATTTATAATAATTTATTTCTAGTTCCATCTTTTTATGAAAAATACACATACATACATACATACGTGCAGTTGTGATTGATTATTTTTGTATAAAATGTAGGCAAGCGGGGAGACATTAATAAATAAATTTCATTTCAATGGCTCGGCGTTGACTTTTAAAATTCTGTCTAGCAAAACTATTATTAAAATACGGCATTAATACAAAGAAATCTTTTAAGCATGAATCTAAGGAATCAAAATTATCTTATTTAAAAACAATTTTGCCACAGAGATCTTTTAAAAGATTAGTAAATAAACAATTGGAAAGTGTTAAGTATTAAATTGAAAATTTTGCCGTCAAATCAACAAAAGAAGTGCTAAATCTAGCAATGAAAGTGCTAAAATGGGCATACTGGCATTCATACATATGTTCTTATCTCTTTAAAATAATTCTTTTGTTTGCATTAACACAAGGGTTACAAAAAAATATATAGCTACATGTAAAGTCACGGGCCTAACATATAGATGGCGCTAGTTTTACTGCAGTCACCTTTTTTGAGTTAATATTAACCTTCAAAAGACTGCTGTTCTATTCATTAGTTTGTGAGTTATTGTGCTAAGAGTGACGCTCCTTTTTTTTAAGCAATTGATCAAAAACAAGTTCGTGTTTAATTTTTACACTGTGATGGGAAAAAACCCTTCAAGCAAAGGTATGGCTTGAAAAGTGTTATGGGGACTCCGCTCTATCAGAAACAACAATAAAACATTGGTTTGCTGACTTCAAACGTGGTCGTACAGACACCGATGATGCAGAACGCAGTGGACGTCCAAAAGAGGCGGTAAAACCAGAAAACATAATAAAATCCACAAAATCGTTTTGAATGATCGAAAAGTGAAATTGTGTGAGTTAGCTGGCATCGTAAAGATATCAAAAGAACATGTTGGCTTTATATTGCATGAGTATTTGATTATGAGAACCAAAAACGTGAACGTGTTGATGATTCTGAGCAGTATTTGGCCATGTTTAAACGTATCAAACCGGAATTTTTACGTCGATATGTGACAATGGATGAAGCATGGTTCTATCACATTATTCCGGAATCGGCTGGAAAGTTTATGGCCCCGGTATTTTGGGATGTGCGTAGTATAATATTCATCGACTATCTTAAGAAAGGAAATACCATTAACAGTGAATATTATATAGCGTTGTTGAAGCATTTGAAGGCCGAAATTGCACAGAAGCGATCATTTGGCTCTCAGCGACTACGCAGATCTGAAAAAAATGCTCGCCGGTAAGAAATTTCGCACGGTTGAAGAGGTTATCGCTAAAACTAAGTCTTATTTTGAGGCAAAAGTTAAATCGTTCTACAAAAGTGGTATTGAAATGTTAGAGCGGCGCTGAAATGATTGCATTGCTCTTGATGGATGTAATTTCTTTGTTATGCCCGGGACTTTTCGGCCCATGTGTAATATGTTGTATATTTTTTTTCACCACTGTACATTTAACTTATTAAAAAAGGAAAATAAAATAGATACGTTTGTAAATAGTTTGAATACGTTTGAGTACTAGCTTCACAAATTATTTTTAAGGTTTATCTGCATGAATACGAGTGTAAATAAACATTAATATGTATGTATGTACTTAAGTTTGTACAAATATATACGTGTGTTACATATTAGGTTGTCCCAAAACAAATTTTCTTTTCTGGTTTTCATCGGATCAGGACTAATTTGAAATATTGAAGGATGAAGTATGTTTTAATTTTTCGGTTTAGAGGTTGCTAAAGTCAAATTATTGTAAAAATCATGTTTGTAGGCTATTTTCTGAGTTTTTTCATAGCTCGGTTAAACACCACGATTTTCTTAATTTTTGAAGAATAGATAGAAGTTTCGACAATGCTTTCAAAAAGTTTTAGTAATTTTTTATATATTTTGTAAATAATGCTTTTTAGGTTTTGAAATTTATTTTTTATCTTTTTAGTTTTCTATACAATTTACCATATTATTATGTGAGCTCGTTTGTCATTTAAAACCAAAAAACAAATAAAAATCAAACATTTGTTTGTGTTTGTCTAAGGGCAATTTATTGCGGTTTTTACGATCTAATTCTCTGACCTGCAATAACACTCGTCGTTCTGCCACATCATTTACCACTTGTAAATTTTGAACTCTGTTCTTTGTATCTTGAAATAACTTGTTGGATTTTCAATATTTTGGATCTGTTTTTAAAAAGCAATTGAAAATTAATCTGTAGTTAAAAATTACGTTTACTACTTCCTTCCCGATTTTCATCCTATTTAGATTTTTACCACATTAAACACAAAGTTCTAGTCTCGATGCGTTCATACGAAAACGCTAAGGTAGCTGAATTTCGGGTCAAGTACTACTGAGGATCCAGAAAAGTTTTCAACATGGCATATGCAGCTAACTGAAAAAAACTTAAGAAAGAAAAAACCTGAACTATAACCCGTTGTACAAATGTAAATAAAATGAATCTTTTAAGTATTTCTATTTCTTTCGACGCTTTGGCGGGATCAAAAGCATCAAAAATTTTTCTTCCAAGTCACTTATTTTCTTGTTTTCAACAAACGCGTAAATGGATATTTTTAAATTAAAGTGCGCAGCTGCTTTGGCGACACTTTTGTCCATCATCCTTAAATCTTTTTTTTTACAATTTGGTTACTTTCCAAAAGGTTGGAAGCACTCTGTCATTGTCCCGTTGTTTAAATTCGGCTCCCCGGGGAACAGGTTTTGCCTTGGCGTATTCCTAACTTGGGCGCTCTGTTTTTCGGGGAAAAGACGGGAAGGGGTCCCTCGTATGTTGTAGCAAATAAAACTCTAGGAAGCCACATGACTTATGTTGTGTTGGCTTCCGAAACCCTTACCAAGGGTATAAATTGCCAGAACGGGGATCAACATGACCCTCGGGTGGTTCTGATTGCAGTTCAACCCAGGCTGATCATGGTTGAGGTGCCTACCTTGGCTGAAACGTTCTGGCTGTGGTTGAAACCTAAAACGTAGGAAGGGAGTATTAGTATCCATGATAATTGTTTGGTGTGTGGCTTTTTTCGGGGACTAACAATCTCCCGAGGATCTGTTGCCTATACAACAGATACCTGTACTGTAAGGAACCAGTGGTGATGGTTGACGGGTGAGTTGGTTTAAGGGCTGATGCTCTTAGTGGGCTTCGGCCTACCAACTCCTTAAGCCTTGTCTTCCTTTGATTGCTGGGAAATTGCATACAGGAGGGATTAGAAGGCCCGAACTCCTCAACAAGAAGTTGCTCATATGGCTACAAACATATAGCAAAAATTGCTTCCTGTGTGAGACTAGAAAGCCACACGGGGGCGCTGGTGAATCGTGAATAATTCACTCCGTGGAACTCGTCCATCATCAGATAGGACCGCAAATCAGCTGCTGATGTAAATCTTTTTCACAACCGTTCAAATTCGGTAATAAATTACATGTACTCGTATGTAATTACAGAGGCATAGCTAAACTAAGCGACATTCCTAAACTGTTTGACGAATCTATAATGGACTTTATTACTCAACTAATATCTGTCTTGTTGTTACGACTTCAACATGAATTTCGGAAAGGATTTTCTACTATGACTAATATTCTCCACTTAACAAAGTTAGTTATAGGCCATCTACACCTAAGCCCAAATCTAGTACTTTCGGGATTTCGAATCAAATCTAGTTGATTTGCAGGATATTTCCCATACAAAATGAAATCTAGATTGCGACTAGATTTTGACGAAATCAAGTAGGTTTTTATAAGTATTCGATTGCACAACTATGATTTTGTTCGCAATAATAATTTAAAATACTACGCTACAATAAAAAAACTATACTTTTACATAATCAATTCATTGTAATATAGTTATGCTGTCAATTCCTTTGCAAAAAAAAAGGTTTTATAAAAATGAAATCTTGTCAAAAAAAAAAAAAAAACGGAAATGTAAACAGTTCAACAGATTTTGTTGAAGATTTTCATTCAAATATACTAGATTTTGGGTAAATGTAAATATAGTTACGCACACTGATGTTATTTACACCGATTTCAACAGGGCGTTTGACAAAGTTATTCATACGCTATTATTGAAAAAATACAGGGTGTCTGGTAGCAAATTTATATTTTTGAATACAATTATTTCAAAGAGTACTAAGCGAAGCGGGCAGAGGATGGCGCCCTTGGTATTCAAATTTGTCAGTCACAATGTCGCAGTGGTCGAGTGAGCATTGCACGTTTGCTGTATAGACATTTTTGTTGGAGCATTTTCACAGTTTAAATTCCATTTTTTAGAGCGACCAGGCTCATTTTCACTTAACGTTCACGTCAAGTCAAAAAAGCAAACCTGGTTTTACTAGTCTTCAAGAACCCTCGATTGAAACGTCTAAAGCCATTGTCTTGCGTGCCTTATCCACGCACGAGATAATTGGACAATTTGTTTTTCTTCGAAAATTCTCAAAACACAAGGCTCCGTTTTGATCAGGTTGTTCAAGTCGAAGAAAGATATCTGGATGACAAACTTTTTAAAAAACTCTTACTAAAACTTTTTGTCAATTATTACGGTTTTTATTTAAAGAGAAGTATAGAGCTCTTATGAAAATTCAGGTTCCCATAAGAACTGTGTGTAAAAAAAGTTACGAAATTTCTAAAAGAAAAGTAAGCTTAATTTTTGATTTTTGTTTATTATTACCGGTATGTTAAAAGTAAAAGTGGAGACTTTTTTCCGTTAACTGAAACAAAAATTAATAATCATACTTCTATTTGCCTACGGAATTGTTGACAACTGACTGTTATTACTATTATTATTATTAATAAAATAGATTTTAAAAAATAATATAAATTGCCACGATAGTAATTATTTGTTAACAAACAACCTTTTCTACACCAATCTACACAATTATTTTTCCGTTTAGAAATGAATGTATATATCCAAACGTTAATATCCGTAAGAACTCCGTACTGGCCTTAAGCTTGAAAATATAAATCTGCTACCAGACACCCTGCAGATGTAATGGTCTTCAACTATAATTTCTTGGGTAATCCAACCCAAATTTTATGAAACTCAGTCTGTAAAATGTAGCACAATTAATCTTACATCCGAAGTCACGCAGGGTAGCCGCACTGGTGCGATTCTGTTGCTGCTATTATTGCTTTGCCTGAAGCAATTAAGCATTGTAATTTATTGATGTGTGCAGATGATATACAACTATTTGTGAATAGTAAACATCCTATCGATCAGGATTATTCACAAAATGGTCCGGACAGTCAGGAATTTAATTTAAATATATGCAAACATATGCAATTTTCAAAAGTAAATCAGTGTGTCTACTCCTACGTGCTCGATAGCCGTAATTTGCAGTCTCTTGATTCAATAATTGATTTAGGAATATTGTTAGACGTGAAACCCAATTTTGTTCAAAATGTAACTAACGCTGTACACAAAGCTTGCAGTGTACCCAGCTTTTATTAAAAAACTACTAAAACAATTTTAAGATCCCGTTATCACAAAGGTTTTTCATCTCACACGTTAGACTAATTTTACAATATCCACAATGATCATATCAAGACTGTTAAAAAAAATTCTGCCTAAGAAGCGTTTATAGCGGTTACTTGTCACTATCATCATATTCAACCAATGAAATTAATTTACCAACTATGAAAAGATGAAGAATAAATAAATCTAAGTTTTTATTGAGTAACTTAACTTTTCTAGGACCACTTCATTTTAAGACATGATACCGAGTTCGCATACTAGTGTAGCGACTGCAAAACAGCTTGTTGTTCCCCAGCTATTCAATTATTTTTTCCTGTCTTGTTTGATCAAGAGTTATTGATCGGGGCAATTATTTTTATAATTATCTAAAAATAAAAATAATTCTTGGCGAAAGACAGGTTTCAACTTGAGCCAGACAAATACCATCATATAGTATTAGAAATTATGCTATGTTAGATCCACTTAGTAAACTATTAGGTGTGTGCAACTTTCTTTCGCCGTTTTGCAACAGCGGGCTGTAGTGGTAAGCGGTAGTGAAAATAAAGAGATCGTAAATTTCATGCAATAAGCTTAGATATAAATATAACACCATCGTAATATTAGTCGATTTGTGGCTTACGAGCCAAATTCTCGACATTATGTGTATTCAAAACTTGGTTTTCGCGATTTCTCTTCCGAAAAATCTGAAAAACATCTTAAAAATACTTGATTTCAAACTATGCTTGAGACCAGAAGCAAATTTTTTGGGACGCCCTATTTTACTTACATACAAATTGAAAGGGAGTGTGTACGTATTTAAAATATTAAACTTTTACTATGAAAACCTGACATACAATCTCATTTATTTAAGCTGAATAAAAAACACCAAAAAAGTAAAAATGCCAGGTGTGTTAAATAAATGAAATTTATATGAGTCTGTAATCACGTTATCATACAAATGTTTATGAATACAAACGAGGTTTGACATTAAATTATCTAGAGAGCAAAATAGGATATGCAGGTTAAAAAGCTAAATGGATGATTCAATGTTAATTGCACGCAGAATCGATGTGTATTTGGAGCGAAAATATTTTGAAAGTAACCATATTGGAGAAGAATATATGTCATTTTAGTATGCTCCTTGAAATACATATCATCACAATAAAGAAATTTTTAATTAGCATACGATTTCTGTGAAGATAAAACAGACGATAAAAATATACAAAGCTATTAGAACAGTCCTATCTTTCTCATTTCCCATACATCTTATCCCGCATTTTACACTTTTATGAACTACGAGTAAGTTTAATTATACACAGTGTCAAAAATATTAAAGGAATAATTACTGTTTTTCATTCTATAACATAACGCATATAAATATGTATTAAAAGACTTCTTGTGATTACCTGCGTAAAAAACTACTTGAAAAAGGTGTGAATGGGTTTTATTAAAATCTTAAGAATATTTTATTTAAATACAGAACAGCTTCAATACTAGCAACAACATTTTTGTTTCATCCATAATTGAACTGATGCTTTGCAAACCGGAAGTAAAATCTAATAGTTAACTGTTCCACTAGTTAGTGGCCAAAGTTCACCTAAATAGTGGAACCATGCTTTAAACAAAAACTGTTAATATTACCTCTGACTGCGTAGACCTGTTCAAAATATATATGCACTTATATTTTTTATTTTAGAATCGTCCAAAATATGAATTCATTCCAAAAATTTACACTTACAGCCAGTTCGTCGATGCCGACAGGATAAGTTCATTCACATTCTATGCGAACGATATGGCAAAATTCAATTAAAATACATAAGTTCATGCGAACGAACCATAGTGACATAGACAAACCCAAATTGATTCGAATGTGATATCGATATCGCCGAACAGGCTGTTAATTTCACTGAGTTTCGAACATAGGTTCGTCTAGTTTGACTAATTTAAGTGTTCCGAAATTACCGCTCGCTCTTTTGTCACAGTGTTCATTTTAAGAAATAGAGAGCTAAAGAGTTTACTGAAAAAAATGTAAACAATTTATATTTCGATGAAAGCCAATTAAACGAAAGTTTTAAGAATCCGAGAATAGATAAATAAATTCTAATATGAGGCAAGCTTATTTCTCGTTTGTGGAGTCACATTTTCGACATGGCATAACAGCGTGGGGAAACTCACTACACTGCAAAAAAATTCAACAAATACAGAACAAAATACTAAAACTATTAAAACCGTATAAACAACACAATAACCAAACACAATCACATAATAATCAACCATTTAATATAAACACTAATACACCAATAGATCAACAAAATAAAAACTATCCAAAAGGCCGCAATGTTCTAAATGTATTTAATATATATCGCACTAATCTAGCCATAGAATTATTCAATGATAATAAGTATCTGAAAAAAATTTATCATAACCACCAAACAAGAAGGAACGCTGAAGGGAGGTACCGTATCCAAAAATTCCGAAATGAATATGGAAGAAGTACACTACCAGTGATGTTACCGACAATCTTTAGCACCATACCAAATGATGTCTTAGAACGAGCCAATAGTGAGCAAAGCAAAAAGAAGATAATAAAAACACATTTTATCAGTATGCAATGATTATTAGTCAATATATAAACTAACAAAAATTAACTCGCATTTGTAAAAAAATTAATTATTACATATTTATGAACTTTTAGGTACATTTTTAAGTTTATTATGCCTGCAGACAAGCCGCAATGGCTTTGCAAGGTTCTACTAACAATGAATTGTACATTAAATTCGTAAATAAATTAAAATGAATTAAAAAAAAATCTTTCACTAAAAGATAAAATATTATTTTTTATTATACGTAAATGTTTTTTTTTTATATTAGAATTAAAATTTAACGAAACGTCTGTTACCGAATAATAAAATACATATTTTTTGCGTCGTTAAAATATACATACGTCACAATTTTGTGGAAATTAAAGGGAAATTTTATGTATACAGTTTAAAATTGGTTAAACCATTTATCAGTTAATATATGTTTTCTGAAGACTGATTTTAGTAACAACTTATTAAGCACAAATAATTTATCAATATGTACGCAAACACAATATATATATATTTTTGAATAAGGCTGTTAGACTATTACTTCTTCTACACACCAATTTATATTATTCCATTCTACTATCTTTCCTCAATATGCCTGTTATCTATGTTTCACTGTATATTTGAACCCAATTTCTGCATAAGAGATTTTCTTCTTTCTTTCTTAATTTTCTCGCAATTTGTAGAATAATTTCTTGTGCTCACTTTTTCTCCTTTATTTTGGTCTTCTTGGTTTTATTGCAACTAAAGGCAATTAAAATTAAAATGATTATGAATAAAATTCTGGAAAACAAAAGTATAATTAAAAACTGAAATGTTAATTGCACAAATATAATTTAATTCCAAATACTAACTAATTAAGGCATTTTGTATTTATTTAACAATATTTTTGCAAACTCTCTTTTCTATAAGAAAGCAAAATATATCAGGCGCCCACGCGTCTTTTAAAGCACACAAAGGAAGAACTCGTGACATTGTAGAGCGAAAGGTGTTTCAAAAATACAAAGAAAAAATTGCATATAAAATCGAAATACGATTTTTTTTGATAGCAAAAAAATAAATAATATAATTAACTAAAAATAAGAGATAGCATTTTTATTAAGAGCACGATCAATCAATTTTTATCAAGAGCACAATCATAATACTCTTAACAAATTACAAAACACACTAATTTTGAGTGAAATTTAAATGAGTAGATCTCTATAAAACGCGATAAAAACTCATTTGCAGGGATTCTCTAGCAGGTATTTTAATTAATTTACTTATAAATCATAATATACAATTTTGAGCAGTTTAGAGGTTAATATCGTTAATATTGTCTGTTCGTTGTTTTTTGAATATGAGTGCATTTTAGCATGTACGAGTATTTTAAATGTTTTTCTGTCGACACAATTTTATTGTTCTGCTTAATTATAAACGCATGCTAGAGGTAAACTTGTCAAGAAATGTCAAGAAAACATTTTATTGTACTGAAATTTATTGCCAATCTAAACGGCCTAATGACAATTCAAGGTTTTTATTTTCATGTGAATCAAGTGTATAAAAATATTTTTTAAGGAAGAAAAAGTATTTTAAGTTTGATGATAAAATTTATTACAGTTAAAACTCTGCAATTATATTAAATTAGAAAAATATTAACTGGATTTAAGTGGTCATTGCTTAAGTTGTTCACACAGTAATAGATAATTTTAACACTAAATCATATTAATTTCATTTGAAAAGCTATTAAAGTACAATCATTAACATTTTGTGCATTAATACTAGCATCAAATATGTTTTTATCGATAACTTTCTGAAATTGCGAACAACTTCATGTTCAAAGTTGAAAAAAATAATTTGTATGTGGAAAAAGTAACGGTATTGTGTGCTTTGTTGTATCAATTTATCAATTAAAATTAACAAAAGAAACAGTTTTAAAATGTAAACTTGAGGTTAAAAAAATTTTATTTGAATGTAATGCTTGGCTTTTTTGTCACTATATGTGGGAAATTTCACGTACATTCCTTATTTTTGTTTTCGTAGATATTAATAAACGGTTTGTTAGTATTTAAAGTAGGTTTAACAGACTGCCGGCTATTGAAAACCAGTCCACTTGGGTGTCCAGTTTGGTCTCGTAGTTGTAGTATTTGAAGTACCAAAAACAACGTTTATTTAGAAAACGGAAAACTATTTCAAAAGCACAACAATAACAGAAATAACAAAAACAATAAAATTCATAAGAATCAGAATTACAGTCCTAAAAATCTATATTCAATATATTTTAACCCTTTCGCCCCTTAATTGGTTAAAAAGTTTATTCAAAAACTTTGATGCAAGACTATAAAATATAAAACTTCTTTCCTGCTTACTTATTTGTTATATGTAGCTGACCATGTGATGTAACAAGGTGGTTCAAAAGTCAGTATACTTAAAGCCTATTTCCTCCTCTATGATTTCTTCGTACATTGTTTTATGATCAGATCGCACGAACGATATAGATTTATTACCATTTTTTTTTTTTTTGTTTAGCCCTACTTTGTGCTTGTGAATCGTGATAGTTCACCTTGTGGGGCTGTTCCATCATCAGATTGGGCCGACAAGAAAGGAGCTGATCTAAATCAATTTTACAATCTGTGTACAACCAAGTTGTGTTTAAGAGGCTCACATACGTAAGCGCTTACATCAGCGACAACATTAATATATATATATTCTATAACATTGTGTATTACTGTTAAACACAGCGTGTTATCGGTTTAATTATATTTTGTTCCACTATAAATATGTTACTGTTTGTATTTCTGTAATTCTTTTGTTACTATCTATAAATTTCAAGATATGGTTGCATACAATAATAGCAGTTGTGAAATTTTTTTTAAAACAACTATAGCTTTTATCACATCCAATATAATAATGTTTGTGTTTATAATATGTATGATTTGCTAAATCATATCCAACAAAAGAGTTTAAAAAATAATTTTACTATTGTTGTCATTAATAATATTTTCCTTCCATCCGCTGACACAAATTTTTTTTGGAAATAAAAATATGTTTTGTGTACTTTTAATTTGAAATTTTAGTTTGTTTATATAAAAAGGGGAAAAAACACGAAATTGTCGAGAGATACATTTGATCATCCGCGAAAATATAAAGGTAAGTCTGTAATATTAAGATATCAACATATGCAATAATACGACTACCTGCAACCATATTAATGTGGTTAAATATTACTTATAAAATTGCAATCGCAGACGAAATTTTCAACAATTATTTTTGTTTTATTGCAGCAGATGGATAATTCAACATCAAAAATCAGATGCAACACGAATTTTTTTTTTTTAATTTATATTAAATATAGTATTAAAATATAAATTATAAACTGTTCTTTTAATGTTATTAATTTTCATATGTATTTATTTGTGCTAATTGTAACAAATATATGGTTTCATTACAATAAAGCTATTTGTGACACTAGCATGGTTATTTTATGAAAGTAACATGGTTACATATGACAAAAGTATGGGTGGTTAGTATAACAATATGGTTGAGTATGGCAATTATTTGATAACTTTAATCACTAGTGTGGTTGCTTTTTATTATATATTGTATGGTTACTTATAATTTTTTTTAACAATACTATGGTGTATTTTGTCAATGGTGTTTTAAGTGTAACAATGTAGTATTATCAAGTACAACCATATAATCCAACAATAGTATGTTGTCCTTCGAATATTGTCGTATCAACCATATATTTTTTTCTATGTGCAATAAGAAGCTTTGAGGCTTTGCATTGCATATTTTTGTAAATAAATGAAATGAAATAAATATTTCAATACTTTTGAAGTGCCAAAGACTTTTTACCGGGTACGTATGTATTTTTGCAGTCAAAGTGATGATGGTTTCGAGCGCAATCGTCAGCTGTCTTTTTTCAATTTCAACACGCAGTCAAAATATCATTCTATATAAAGGCTTCATTAGTTGTTACTTTCAGTTGCCGTTTTGTGACGTTGTTTTCTGTAGCAAATTTACAATTACTTATTCCGTGAAAATGTTCAGCTGTTTCTTACAGTAAAGCATAATTAAAAGAAAAACATTGGAATGAAGAATAAAATATGTACATAAAAATTATATTGTGTGAAAAAACTAAAAAAGAAACAAATTAATAATTTAGAAATGGTGTTCAAACAGCCCATTTCTTTCTCTGCAGACTTTATGACACTTTATATACAAAATATAATTTTCTTCCGGCTAAAATATTTTTTTGATCATCCATCCTTGCTTAACTGATAAAAATGCATAAGCTTTAAAAAATCTTTAACTGAAACAATTTTTTTTAGCTTTAACAAAAATACATTTTTCCATACCAGAAAAAAGAAAAACATACACATATCTGGCTGTCACTATTTTCAACAGATTAGTCCGCAACAGAACAGAACGAAAAAGTAAAAACAAACCATGCATACACTGAACCAAAAATTTACCTAAATACTGCAAAATGAGGTGTAAACTTGATGAAATGTAGGTTATTATACAACTTACAAAACCTTTATTCAAGTCTTCGGATATTTTTCGTAAAAAAAATAATTTTAGTAAATAGTCATATAGAAGAAATTTCCTCAACTTAACTATTAACTTTTCGTTATATATATAACATAGTTTTTATTAAAATGAATAATGAATTAGTCAAATTAACTAATTCCTATATTAAATTTTATTAATAACTAAGAACTCTTTCTTATTCATGGTTACTAAAAAATTTAACGAATGGACTAATAAATTTAGTAAATACAATAGCATTTTTATTCATATTGAAAAATAATTACTCAGTTTAACTATCTTCAACAAGAAGACCACTAGCTCAACAACAAATAACAATTTAAATTAAAAAAAAAGGGTCGAAAATTTAGAAGCAAGCAACTTAACTATCTTCTTTTAATAAATTTCTAATCCCCAGTAACCCCACTAGGAATATTTACTTTTACAAATTTTGTTATCAGAAAGAGAATTTCCAAACACTTATGTATATCGACTGCTTCTTTTCAAAACTTTATAGTACATAAAATAAAATTAAAAGGACGATACTACACTCGTAGCTCATAGTTTAGAAAATTATTATTTAAACTAAATCTGCTAAAAGTAAATATTAAACTACCCTCAGGCAACACAACGGGACCAAAAGGACCCAAGTGGGCTGGTTTCATGAAACTGGCGGCCTGTACAACCTAACCTAAATATTAAACTAAAGTAACAAAATAGTAAAATTATAATACAAAATTTATTATAAAATAGTTTATGCGAATGTATGTATATTTACACATGTATTATTTATAATAAAACAAATATTAGAGTCTTCTGTATGAAAAGAAAATATGAAAGATGATGACTTCATTATTACGGGGCCGGATTGATATTGAAGCTACCTTGCGCTAGATGGCAGCACAAACACAAATTTTTTTTAAATTGCGATCTGTCAAACATCAGCTGTTAAAATTTCACCCAAATTCATAGATTAGTTTATTTGTTGTAGTCGTTTGAAGTAAGCAAGTTTTGTGTTTCTTGAAAAATTGAAAAAAAAGGATGAGTTCTAAGAGAATCATCAATACAAAACTAAGCACAATCCAAAACCAAGAAATAATTATTTTTTAGTTACCAAGATACCGTTTTCCGGAATCATCTTCACAAATTTTGTTAACAGAATGTTCCACAGGCTGCCAGCTATTGCAAAGCCAGCCGACTTGCGTCCAATTTGATTCCGTTGTGTTGTTGTTAATAATACTTAACTACTTCTAAAAATTGAGAGAAAAAAATTTTGTTTGTTCAATTTAAACCTTTTATTTGTTTACGGTAAAATAAATTGTGTACTTACTTATAACGAAATTTCTTTAATTATACATCCTCTTTAGTTAAATTTAATAAGCACACTTTAAAGAAAATTCTTCATAAATATTAAAATTATTTTCTAATAATAACAGAAAAATATACATATATATTCTTACTTTACTAGCATTTTAAAGAATTTGTAGTCAACATAGCACTTTTTACTACTTTAATGTTGTCGCTGTTCATTTGGTTGAGTTTTATTGAAAAAAATGTTGTCAAATAAACGAATATTTTATTCAAACTAACATTCTTTATAGAAGTTAATTTAAATATTTGTGTGTGTTGTTTGCCTTACGATGTGTTACTACTGTTTTAACTAAATTTTTCCTGATTCAACACAATTTTAACTGCGTATTTAACAAATATTTTTTCAAATGTACAGATATAATAATTTATATTTTTAACGAAATCCATTGTTGTTGAATTGAAAAACAAATTTATTTGTTTGAATAAATTTGGTTAAGATTTGAAAAATAATCGTTCGATTTGAATATTTTTTTCGTGAAGGGTTTACTAAATTTTTTAGTTAATATTACCGACGAAATTTGGTTCGGTGTATGTAGTTTATATCGAACAGAAACAAATCAGCTGATTCAGAACGGAAAAGAACGTACAAACTAATTCTGCCTCAAGACTTTATGGAAAACCCCTTTTACACACTTGTATTTCACAGTTGTTTTTCCTATTATTGATTCATCTGTAATTCTAGATGTTTGTCCAAATTTAGAATTTACAAAGGATTTATAATTTTTGCTTATACGCTTACATTTTTTGTTTATTCTGACATAACCTACAATATTTTTTCGCTTTTATTTTTTCTTTTTTGTCTAAAGGCTAATATTAAGTTCATTATTTTGTGCAAAATTCTTTCAAATTTCATACAAAAGTGTTTAATACGAAATATTTGCGAAACAAATCTAGAAATGTAGTACTGAGTTTTTAAAGCGAAAAACATACAATATGTATCTGCAACATGTTTTCATTTAAAATTGTTTCTGGGAATATTTGTTTTTTCAGCTGCGAAATAACATAAGCAAAGCTTTTTTCGCACGAAGTACAAACATGTATACTTAAAATTAAAAAAGAAAAATGAATTAGAGAAAAAATAGACAACACTGAGTACATCTCAATTTTTCCGTACGAAATAAGTAATGTTGCTGAAAACATTTCGCACATTCAATCTCAATACTAGGCTAAACGTAAAAATAAAACTTTCCATTGAGTTTTGTATTAAAAAAAAATAAATTCACAAAAAAAGATTAAAAAACTAAAATACGAGTAAGTTCAATTTGCAGCACAATTTTAATAACAAAACATTGACTTGTAAAAGAACTAATGTCAGGTTCAAAATAAAACATTCTTAAAAAAATTAAGATTCCAGCACTGCAAATGCAACCTGACATTTATAAAAGCAAATTTTTTTCGCGTTTATGCATTTTGCAGTGCGAAATTTGAAATGCATAAAAATGGCTTAACTAAATTTCAAAACTGGAACCGAAAATCTCTATTCTTATATCGTACAAAAGGCAACTTAATAAAAAGTATTAATTAAAAGATGCAGTGCGCTCTACATGAAAACTATTAATCAACTCAGATTTTGACAATGTTTACAATACCATCCTTTGTTTGGTAGTTATTATTTTATATACACACTTATATGACCACTTGATTTCTATTTTTCCTAAAAGCTCAACAAATTGTAGACTTCTTCCCAAACCAAACTTTTTTAATATTTCTGTTAAAAATTTTCAATTCATACAACTAAAAGTTATTTAAGAGTAAGAAACTGTTACCAGCAAAAATATGGAAAGTTTAATAAAAAACATACATATGTATGTCATTCACACAATTAGTCAAGTTTTTTGTAATACAAATGTGCACGTACAAAGCGAAATATACAAAACATACAAACGATAAATTTAAATTAAAAATAATTTGTGTGCAAGTCAGAAACATAAATAAAACATGATGCCAACGAAAAAAGGAATCACAAATAAAACATTATAGAATACAGTTGCAAAATTTTCCATTTAATGAATCAAGAGAAAAAGAGGGGGAAACACTGAAAAAATTGGCCACTATAATCGACAACTTGTTCCCCTTTTATAAAAACATGGCCAACAAAAAATATGGCCGCTCAAAAAATAATTAAAGTTGACAACTGCAAACACTCAATATAAATAGCAAACGTTTTACCATACAATACAACTTGTCATATTTATATACATACATATACCAGCACATAGATATGTATGTGAACAAAACACAAGAAAAAATAAAAATCGAAAATTGTGATGGAAAATTTTTAGTTATTATCACTTGAGAGGGCAATAATTATTTTTGGTAGTACAATTTGTTTTTTTATTTTTATTTACCATTATTGTCTCACACTTATTGTGGTTTTGTTGCAAGAATTCTATCAATTGGGATTGAATATTTGTAGAAGATAATAAAAAAAGTATATATGTATTTGTACTCCTTTATATTGTTTCTTTAGTCTGTAAGGACTTAGGGCCCTATGCAAAAAAAAAAATCTTACTTGAGTATTAACCTATAAGTTCGTTAGCAAACACGTTAACACTACCATACATACATTTGTTAAAAAAGTTTACCCAAAAACAGTCGAATTTAATTGTTCAGTTGTAATTTTTTGAGTAGTGACGCAAGAAAATGAATATATAATTAACCCGAAAATCAAATTTAAAAAAATATATTATTTTTATTATTCGTTTCAAAAAGAAAACTCAATATTTTTATTATTGTTACATACAATAATAAATTTTTGGCAAACATTTCCTGGATTTATCTTTTAAATAAATGATGAATATTTTAACTAAAATATGAAAAATTAATTGGATTACTTATACTAGAAATATTGTATTGGTCGGATACCGATTTTCGTTGTATTCGTTTGATTGAACGTGCATCACTAATACATTTCTTATTTTTATTATTATTTCAAAATTAATATTTTCAATTTGTATAAAATGCAATGTGTAAATTTCTTCATTTAATAAGCATAAAACATTGCTTGTATTAAAATTGTGTATAAAAATTAAAAAGTCAAATGTTTTTTAAACGTACAGTTAAAGTCTACCCATTTGAACTTTAAAAGACAATTGTTTTTGCATACAACGTTAAGAAAATTTTCTTAGCAATTGCTTACCAAGCTTTGTTACGTTTTTTTTTTATTTATTTATTTTTATTTTTTATTTTTATTTATTTATTTTATTTAAGTCTAAAGACTTAAATAAAATAAATAAGCAAAAAAAATTTTTCTAACAGCCAGTTCGCCGATATCGAAAGGATAAGTTCTTTCGCATTCTAGGCGAACGAAAATTGATTTGGGTTTTTCTAACTTTACTCAATGCGAACGATGTGTCAAAACTCAATTAAAATACATAAGTGAATGCGAACGAATAATAGTGACATAGACAAACTCAAATTGATTCGAATGTGAGTGACCAGCTTTATTTTGCATACATTTTCGTTCGATATCGACGAACAGGCTGTAAAACTTTTGTAAGCGTTATTTCGTAAATCGATGAATGCCTGACTCGGTTCGGCTAATTTTCTTTAAATGTGATAGTAATAGTCCATAAGAGCTTTTTACGATAAAAATTATTCCGCAAGCCCACTTTTTTATATCAAGGCGTAACTTTGTATACAAGTTTAGTATAGAAAGTTTCCCAAGTATAGAAAGTTTCCCAAAGCTTTAGGTTAGCCCACTGAATCAAAATCTGCTTCCAAACATTCCATAATACTGGGTGATTTTAAGGGCCGCATTTTTCAATTTCAGAATAAATTCAATTTGAACAATAAAAAGATACACAATCAACCAAAGGCTTATTACCAAATTCATATCGTGCACATCCTGATTTTTTCGGTCGTGAAAAATTTTTATTTTATTTAAAATTAAATTCTTATTTCTTTTTCTTGTGTTAAAGAACTGTTAAAAACAATATTTTGTTTTTTGCCAGCTAGCCTCAATAATGCCCAAGTGGCGCTGAGGCGATTATTTAATTATAAGCAATAAAAGCAAATTTTTGAATAAAAAAAAAATTCAAGATCGATGGTGACATAGTGTAGTGTGCCACAACAACAATCGCTCAAAACAATAACAAAAATTTCTTCTTAAGAAAAACTTAAAAAAGGTAAAACTTGAACTAAAAACCTGATGTACAAATGTACAAAAATCTAATTTAAAACAATTGTGTTGGCCACACACTGTATGAAAATATTATAACACTAGTATGCACAATCAACTTGTATTACTGAACCAAATTTAGGGAATTTCAACGCAATTGATAATGAGTCAATATCCTATGAAATTGAGTGCATTAAAATGCGTTGATTTGTGATTGGTCGTTAAATACCAACTTCATGGCATCGAAAGAAACGGATGAATGTAAAATAGATAAGCTAGAGTAAGTTAGAAAGTAGTATAGTAGTATATAAGACTTATAGTTTAAAGTAGACTTATAGTAGTAAAGTAGTATATAAGACTTATAGTTTTGTTTAATAAATTAGAATTTTGAGCGTAAACGTAATCCGGCAACATCTGCCTTTGTTTTATTTCTTTAGTCTAGCTGTTTTGGCATTTCTTTGAACGCCTAAGTCTCATCTGAAGTCATTTTTTATACAACTCCGGCACCACAATCCTGCACTACCACACATAGTACATAATAGTACTCCATACCATAACGCCTGTGATCGGCTGTGATGTCGGTTCAAAAATCGCTTTTCTTTGCGCAAGGTCAAGGTCAATTCAAATTAAACTTCTTCTCATCCGTAAATACAACAGTTCTCCAGTCATTTATATGGCCTCTTTGCTGCACATCTTTATACGCTAAAGGCGAATTCATAACAGGTAAATTCGGCAGAACAATAAATGTTGGGTACATTACACAAATCTTTGCGAAATGTCAAGGGAATTTATAAACACGGAAAGGGATACAAAAACATATAATAAAAAGTATTTACATTAAAAGTATTATATTAAAAGTATTCGTAAAATGGTCAACAGGAATGGGGATAGTTCTTTATCATACCCAGCTCCCAAACTAAAAAAAATTTAAAAAAATTGTTTAAAAATATATTTTTTTTTCCAGTTTCTTTGAATTATTTCATTGATATCCGGCAATGATAAAAACACAAAAAAAAGTTATTAGCTGTGCTTTCAATTTCATCTACTATGAATTCAATTTCATCTGTTATGAATTTGATTACGAGTATAAAATAAATTATGGAGGCATGCCAACGTTTGTTTGGTGAACTAGTTAGTTGTAAATATAATATAAAGGCTAAAAAGTATTAACTAGTCCTATTTAAATTTTTATATTTTTTGTCCAAGAAAGTAACTAATAACTAAATTTGCTGTGTTTATTAATTTCCTTAATTTTACAACTGAACTTTTGATTCAATAGAAATTCTGACAATTTCTTCAATTGGCAATACATACTCTCTTTAATGAAACTCATAGTACGAGAATCGAAAGAAGAGAGACATTTTGAACAGAATTGTTACTCACAATCCGTCAAAGTTAATTTGTTGGCAATTTACCTTAATAAAGGTAATATTTTGCTCAAAGAAGAACACATAACCACGATTTTGATATAATCAAATTTAACGACGACAGAACGTATACCACCTGATGATGCTAATTTTGTTTTTAGTTCATCTTAATGGAGCATGAATATGTAATAAATTATTTGTGATTGATGTGCGTATAAAATATGTGCGTACACAGTTTCCCCAAGGATTGATTTAGTTATTTGAACTTACTAAAACATTAATTTCAATGCTAGACATAAAAAATGGTTTTACTATTTAAAGACTGTGTAATACTTAAAGTGACTGGCGGAAGGAACGAAGCGAGAAGTCTGTAAAAAAGGCTGTATGTTCAATCAAATTATTTTAAGACATACGAGTACTTATACCTAGATTAATATGCTATATTGATATCATGTTTGATATGTTCGACATCATAGTCATTACAACTTTTTGTTTGCGATGTAATGAAAATATCAAAACCCTACGCTTTATTGCAAAGTTTTTTATACAAAAATATACTGTAGCTATAGCGAACAAATTCTTAGCATTATGGCGAGTTATATATCCAAGGGGCTCTAGGCTACGAAATCAAAAGATAAATAAACAAAAATGGTAAAGCCCCGTTTTCAAAACAAAGAGAGCTAAATGTGCTTGTAATTACGAGTACATATGGGGACATTTGACTTAAAAGCCGCCACGCAACAAAATGAAAATAAAACTTGAAGCAAAATGGTAAAGTCCCGATATAATAATAAATATAATTTAAAAACTAGAAAACACGCTTCATTATTAAATTTTAAAATTTCCATTCACTATTGTTTATATCTATGCAGCCAGATAATTACCCGTATAACAAATTCCAATTTTTTTTAAATTCCCAAAATCGGTTTCAGGAATCACCTCGGAAACAATACGGCAACTCCAAATTTTGCTCTAAATCGAATGATGCAATACCATTTGCACGAGACTGTGAATAGAGCTAATATATTTGGTAGAAAATAAGTATTCAGGGGACGACAGAGCAAACATTTTTCGCTCAACTTCAACATGCTATCGGAAAATTAATGTTGAATGCAAAACATCCGCAACATAATGAACGAAGATTTAACAAGCCGTAGAAGATTTGATTATATCAAATTTGAACGACTACTCCTAGGTCACACTACCATGTATACCATTCAACCCCACTGCTGCAACAATTTGCAAATTTTAATGTTCTATATCCAACGCAATCTTCACACTTTCTATTGAATGATGCAAGCTTTCCAAAGGAATTTAAGACGGCCCACCCAAAAGCTCTGTAATTTCTTGTAGTGACCTTTATAAATTCAGAAATCGCAAAATAAGAAGACAAAACTTTACGTAAATAAATATAATTTTACTAATTTAAGACTTGGGTATAATCTGAGCGAATCTAAACAAAAATTTTAATATACTTCTAAGGACTTTCAGACAAAAAAGAAATCTATGAACCTTTGAACATAATCTTAATTAAAACTTTCGTAGAGCTAAACTTTAACTAAACATTTTTAAAAGGTGCAAATTTTCAATATCAGTCCTCGAATATCATAGGCATACATATATAATCAATATTTTGAACAAAAATCTCGAGATTTAAAACATATTTATTCAGTTGAAATTTAATTCCATATCATGATTACTAACCGTAGTTTTTCAAATGTCTAGTAGAGTGTTTATGTTTCTATACCTGGACAGATAAATAAAGGTGTAAATGAAATTGCGTAAAAAACCTTTGGCCGTAATTTTTGTTAACCGACTGTTAAAATGTTGCACAACTTCTTCGCATGATAACACGGTGGCAAAATGTTTATCTTAATTCTCCTTCAGGCGTAAATTTGAGAAAGGGAAATAATATATATTGCTTTCCTCCCTCCTTTTCCTCTTTCTCAAAATTATGCACAAGTATACTTGTCACTTCATTAATAAGCAATTTGGCCAATATCTCGTTCGCTACATACAAAATTACAGCTTGTTTCATGGCTATTCTCTACAAAACATTATACAACTTTTTTCTTCAATTCTCCCTTTTAAAGCCAATTGCTAAAACTTCATGATCATTGCTCATTTCCAGCAAATATGTTTGAATCATACCCACAAGAAAATAATTAAAGTGGATTTTTTTAGCTTTTTTATTTCTTTCTATCATTTGCACGATTTTAGTTTTCAATTATCGACTGGATTTATTAACAATACCAGCATTAGCAGAATGATTAAAATAAAATCTTCTCCAAACTATAACTCAGGGGATGACCCCTACATATGCAGTGCATTGTACCAGAACTAGGAAAATAGGTTGTGAGGAGGAGGAAAGCGGGAGTAGTGTTTGTGAGTTAAATCTTCCAACGTTATAACAGACAGGAAACACTTCTGCAGGCAACTTGTTCCACAGACGAAGCGTGCGGCTGAAAAACGAATTCTCTCTGTAATGTGTAGTACGATTCCCCGGACAATCGACCACAAATGGATGAGCTCTAGACGATGAGCGCGTGCTACGTAAAAATGTGCCAGTTTCGGGAACAAGATCCCTAATCTCGTCAGAGCAAAATCCATTGTAGTAACGATAGAACAGAGTAACGCACCCCATACTGCGTCGATGCTCCAGTGAATCAATAGAGTTGGATACCCTACTGTCACTGATGAGCTTCTTCGCCCTCTCCTGCACACGGTCGAGTAACCCCAAAATAGACTTTGAGGCACCGGCCCAAACATGAGAGTTGTATTCCATTTTCGGTCGGATGTAGGAGGTATAAATAGTAAGGAGATCGGATGGAGTGAAGTACATCTTACAACGTTTTAGAAACCCTAAGCACTTGAATGCTTCTTTAGAGACATAAAAAATGTGTTCAGTCCAGCGAACATCATACTGTATCTTCATTCTAAGAACATCAAGAGCATCCGATTCCTCAATACTTATACCATCTATGAGTACAGATGGATCAGCATTTGCGGTCGTCGGTTTGTGCGTTAATAAGCAATATTGGGTTTTACGAGCGTTAAAGGTGACCCTGTTTTTACGACCCCATTCGGAGATTAATAGAAGATCACTCACTATTCAGTGAATCGTTCATATTTAGCCTCTTGGCAGTGATCTCTGATAGGCTGGGCCTATGACCAAAAGATAAAGAGTGACAAATGCTGCTGTCATCTGCGAAAGAGTGGATAGGGTTGGAAGTTTGATAGAGAAGGTCGTTGAGGAAAATAAGAAATAGAGGAATCGACTTTTTAAACCCTACCAACTCTTCCTCTATTTATTTTGACAAAATGTGTCAAAATAGAGTTTACGAGTATATTTCAAGCAAATAAGAAAATGTATTTTTTGGATATTATCAACAAATAAGCGAAAGAACTCATGTCTAAAAAATGATGTTTTGTGAGCACATGCATGTGTGAGGTACAAATAAATATACTTGTTGTTGCAGTGGCAATATAATGACGCTGATGCTATACTACAGGGATGACTAGAGGCAGCTAGCAAATTGCATTCAAATTAATTTTGTAATTTTGCTACCACCCGTTATTTTTCATAAAGAGGAAAAAGTTACACGTGCAGAACTAAAACACGAGCGAAGAAAACTTGTCATAAGACAAGTCATGCAAAACATAATTAAAAGATAACAAGTAATTATCTAATTCACAACTATAAACAATAATATAAACTACAGAAAGGGTAATTATAGATAAACTGGAATATAGCAAATATAACTGTTTTTACATTTCTTTCTGCATACGTATAATTATTTACATATATATATATATATATATATATATATATATATATATATATATATATATATATATGTATATATATATATATATATATATATATATATATATATATATATATATATATATATATATATATATATATATATATATATATATATATATATATATATATATATAGTATATAAATATAATATACACATATGTACATATAATTATAATAATATATAAACATTTATTTAATAAGAATGGACAACTATGTACATAATAGTCTTCGATATTTCCTGGACCTAAACGATAAATGGATTCGCTGTCGATAACATTCAATTTTGAGTCGACATCATATGACTACGGTGGAGACTCTTGGAATAAGACGGATCAATATGCTGTTTTGAAACACTCTTTTTTGCTATAATATTGGTATCCCAGCCAAAATTACTGCTTCACGCAAAGCAGGCTGGTAAGACAGAAACATTTGAGATTTGCTTACAAATCTGCTGAGAGATTGTGAAATTGATTTACATCAGCACCTGCCTTGACAGCCTAATCTACGGATTCCAGTCTGCAGTCAATGTAGGCTAAGAGAACCTCCCGGTGGCTTTGCTGATTCCCGTTCTATCAATTTTAACCCTTGGCAAGGGTTTCAGAAGTCCAACACAACATAAGACATGCGGCTTCCTAGAGTTTTATTTGCTAGAATAAACAAGGGACTAGTTTCCCTCTCTGTCCCAGAAAGCGGAGAGCCATAGTTTGGTGTACGCCAATCAAAATCTGCTCCCCGGGGGAATCTGCTCAGAAAGAAAGAAAGATACAACAGAAGCTTCGATACGAAACGCTTATTTAATATCAGAATTTGTGTATTTCTTAGAGCGCTTCAATCGCAGCTAGTAGAAAGCTTTTGTTCAAATGTTTTACAGCAATTTTATTGCACTTTTTTCATATGCTTAAAAAGATATTGTAATAAGTAATGTTTAGCAGAAACGTTTATAAAACTTGACAGGCATGTTCTGAGAAACGCAAATTGCTTAAATTTAGCGTTTTCGATTTGAAAACACCAAATAAGTGTTCTGACAAACTTATAACGCAAGAGGTATGGTTCTTGCGATTCGAAATCGCCAAATAGGTGTTCTGGAAAACGTATATGGCTTAAAGTTAGCGACTTCAACTCGCATGCGTATATTGACGTGAACTGATTGAATTTGCTAAAACTGAACTAGAAAAAAAAAAAAAATCATTTGCAATTAAAATTTAATATGTTTTCTATTTATCTGAATAAAAAGTTGAAAGAATTTTACACATTTGTAATTCAAAAAAACCAAATTAAAAAATTTCTGTATTTGTTGTACATAAGTACATAAACTGCGCGTCATCAGGCTAGCGCCCCAAATTACTCCTTTACGTTTTACCTTTTCTATTGGAATATTGCGCGCAACTTCTTAATTTTTGTTTTGTTTTTTCAATCGTGATATTGCTCCTCTACTTAAACATAGTCATAACTCAAAAAAGCTTGTTTCGAGAATAACGTATTTAAAATTTTTAGCTTTCATACTTTTTTAGAAAATATCTCCTAAGGGAAAAAGTTTAAAAGTTATTTGAATAAAGTTTTGGCACAATATAAAAGGTGGTACTGTTGACAATTCCGCATTGTTAACTCGAAAAACTCATTTTTTGAGATATGCCTATAATGCAATGAAAAAGCGATATCCGATCTCTCTCACGAAAATTAAGCTCAATAAAAGAACCGCTATATATTATTTTATATTTTGTTTTATTTTTCACAACGTACTTTGCACTTATTTTGTTTCATCAGATTAGCGCCCCCCAAACAGAATTTAAGTTATTTAGTTTGCCCTTGCAATTACTGTCATCAATGTTTTTGTGCTACTTTAAATATTCAATATCTTCAAACAATTGCAAAATATGCGAAGAGAAACGGTTTCACCTTTGGAGGAAAAATTGGGAATTGAAGCCTACTGTGACGTCGGACGATCCCTCCATAAAATTGCCGAAAAAACTGGAAGACACAGGAAAACCATAGCAAATTTCCTTAACAATAAAGAAAGAAAAATAAAGAAACTTTGAAGGGGGTAACAATTGAGTGATTTTGGCAGCAGATAGGAGAGCCTTCTATTTGAAATACATATTTATGTGACCGAAAGACAACGATGAATTTGGTTTTTTTTTTGTTGCATTTTGCATTTGAAATACTTAACTTGAAAGTATTTTGTGATTTGTATTTGAAATATACAATTACATTGTAATATACATTGTATTTGAAATACATAAAGTGAGTATTTTGCCCTGGCTATACTGAGGGAAGCATCTAATTCCCCTGACTCGTCCACTTAAACTAAGGAAAAAACTTGTCTTAAAGCGAGCCTATCAACGGTGCAAAGGGCATTAAGAAAAGCGGCATATATACGGAGACCGAAACTGCAAAAGAAACCACCACTTACTCGTAATACGCAAAGAAGGGAAATGCGCTTAGATGTCACCCGAATACACATGACATGGTCTGCTCAGTGGGAATACGTGGTCTTTTTAGATGAAAAGAAATTCAATTTAAAAGGGGCCGATGGGTACAATTATTACTTCCATGAGCTACGTAAAGAGGAATACCAATTGGACCGGTTGCACAGCCGAGAGGGAGGTGTGATTGTGTGGGGAGCTATATCCTACTATGGTACCTGTGAATTGCAGTTTTTAACGTCACGCATAAATGCGAAAAACTATAGAAACTTTTCAGATTTGGCTTTTTCTCAATTCCAAACCTTCCGGAATCTAGACAGCCAGATACGTAAAATCCTTGATTCAAAGCCAATAAGTTGATGTCCTTGAGTACTTGCCCAACTTAAATAAAATCGAAAACGTATGGGCTGGTTGACTAGGAAAGTATACGAGTACGGAAAGTAATACAGCTCAAAAACAGAACTAATCGAAGCCATCAAACACACTTGGTCCACCATTTCGTTGAATTACATTGAAAGTCTGTATAATTCCATTCCCAATCAAATTTTCGCGGTGATTTCAAATACAGGCGAAACCACAAATTACTAATTTCATTTAAAAATGTTCAAAATATGACAAACTAGCAATAAAAAATTAAATATATTGAAACTATCGCAAATGGCGCTATCCTGATGACCAGTTCTTGGTTACATTTTTTAATATACTTTTTTTTAAAATTAAAAATAAAATATTAACTTTAACATTATACTAGCCATTATTGTTTTATTTTAAGAAGAATTTATAGAAGTCAAATAGATAAAATTTGTAAGTACATAATACAAAAATATTAGGTACCATTTAACATTAAAAGAAAGTGTAAAGAGGGGCGCTAAGCAGATGACACGTATGTAAAACAGATGTTGTTTTTTCGGAAAAAAAAACTCCGAAACGCCAGTAAAACACGCGTTTCTTAGAACACTTAAAAGTGAATTAAGCGTTTTTGAGAAGCCTTTGCGGTTTCAGATCGCGCGTTTCTCAGAACATGCCTGTGAAAAAGTTTAAATACATTAACATTATTTATACAAGCGTAAAGTAATGAATGCATGAGTTCGAATCCTAATGGATTCTGATGAGTAGTGTAGCGATTACGAAACAGCTAGCTACTCCCCAGCTTTAGTATTCAATTATTTTTTCCTACCTTCTTTGATCAAGAGTTATTGATCGCGGCAAATATTGTTATAATTAAAAAATAAAAATTCGTTTTGGCGAAAGCCAAAAAAAGTAATGAATTTTGTAAATAAATCGGAACAAATTTTGTAAATAAAAAGGAAGCAAATTATTACACTATATCAATTTGCCTATTATCTTGACCCAATCTAAAAATTCATTATTTCGTTACAAAAAAAAAAAGAAAAAAAAATTTCTGCGCACGTGTTCCCAAAAAAAAAAAAAAAACAATTCTTTGATGAGTACTTGGATTGGTTTCCGTATTTTACATCTTCTTTCAGGTCGTTAAAATTCAATTTATTCAAAGATTGTTTTGAATATACGAGTACACAATGAATGACTCCTTTTGCTTTATGGTAAGCGAGTGTTGAAACATTTACATAATTCTACAGTAAGGGAAAGTTGATCCGGTTTATAAAATTGTTTAATGTATATTCACATCCATTAGCTGCCGCATTGAAAGGTTGTTTTTCGGAAGCGCATTATTATGTGCATACATGATACAATGTGCTCTTGGTGCTTACAATGTGCCCGGGGAATCGTACAACACATTACAGAGACAATTCTTTTTTCAGCCGTACGCATTTCATGCCTACTATAACGGTGGAAAGTTCAAGTCAAATGTGCGCAAACACTACTCCCTCTTTCCCCCTCCTCACAACCTATTTTCCTAGGTCTGGTACAATGCACTGCATATGTAGGGGTTATCTCCTGAGTACTGGTGCAAGATAAAAGAAAAAATTTAACGCTCTAGTGGTGGCAGGGTATCCTTTCTTCTCAACCGACAGTGGCTGCTAAAATTATGTATGTTGCGTGCAAGAGGATTTGGGTGAAGTTCCAGCTCACTGATCTACCTTGTCCCCCTCGGGGAACAGGTTTTGCCTTGGCGTATTCCTAACTTAGGCGCTCTGTTTTTCGGGGAAAAGAGGGGAAGGGGTCCCTCTAGGAAGCCACATGAGTTATGTTGTGTTGGCTTCCGAAACCCTTACCAAGGGTATAAATTGGCAGAACGGGGATCAGCATGGCCCCCGGGAAGTTCTGCTTGCGGTTCGACCCGGGCTGATCATGGTTGAGGTGCCTACCTTGGCTGAAACGTTCTGGCTGTGGTTGAAACCTAAAACGCAGGAAGGGAGTGTTAGTATCCTTGATAATTGTTTTGTGATGGCTTTTTTCAAGGGCTACCAATATCCCGAGGATCTGACAGATACGTGTACTGTAAGGAACCAGTGGTGATGATTGACGGGTGAGTTGGTTTAAGGGCTGATGCTCTTAATGGGCTTCGGTCTACCAACTTATTAAGCCTTGTCCTCCATTGATTGCTGGGAAATTGCATACATGAGGGATTAGAAAGCCCGAACTCCTCAACAAGAAGTTGTTTATATGACCGCAATCATATGACAAGAATTGCTACCTGTGTGAGCCTAGCAAGCCACACGGGGGCGGTGGTGAATCGTGAAAAATTCACTTCGTGGAATTGATCCACCATCAGGTTAGGCCGTCAAGGCAGGTATTGATGTAAATTATTTTCACAGTTCATCTACCTTGTCGAATACTCACAGAAGCTTATAAATTTGTTATTATTTAAAGTTCTAATACTACTTTTTTCCTATATTTTTTTTTTGTTATTATAATTTTTTGTTAAAACATAATGTTAACACTTGCTATTTAAGCCAAGCAAAACTTTTTCTTACATTAAGTGAATCCGGTATGTAGATATGTCATGCAATATTTCGGCTCTGTTTTTATAGATTGCATAAAGCTCTGTTTTGGACAGTGTATCCAACTCGATGGAAGACATCTGGATGACATACTCTTTAAAACATGAAATCCGCATTTCCATGCTATTGTTCAATGCTCTTAATAAAACTTTATGTCAATTATCACGTTTTTGTTTAAGTTTAAAACAGAAAGCGGACACTCTGTACATACGAGTACACTGAGAAAAATATATTTCTCTTCAAAACGACATTCGCTGAATTAGTTAATAAATTGTTTAAATGCGGACCTGTAAAGAAATTTGTGCATTCAAACAAAAATTATGCAGAACTAAGAATTGAACGAAAGCAATTAAATTTTCCAACAACAAAATGTGCTATCCAAGGTTATTTTTTGGTATATATGTATGTATGTATTTATATACATATGCACACAAATCATTTTTTTAGAAAACATTTTATTGATTTTATTTTTACTATAATTTTTTCTGCAAGTAAAGAATTATAAAAAGAGGATTGATGGTGTAGTGCATAAAACACATCTGTACTGAATTTATCACGCCTGATACAGCATGTTGTTGTTAGTATTTCTAACGACTTCTGCACAAGAGTAAAGCGGCTGATTATAATGAAGCAGATGCTGATGTCTTGTTGCATGCTTGTTTGTTTGTTTTTTTAGTCTTTTTTCAAAACTAACAACTAATTAGTTTAACAAAATGCAATTTTTTTTTATTTAGTTTTTTTTATTTTTTATTTATGCCTGCAGTTTGTTGTTACTCATTTTTTCGCGTTGTTAAAAAATTTTGATAAGTTGGGACATTTGGTTTCTGTCGTTTTTAATGTTTCTTAGATGTGGCATCAATTTCCTATGAATTTAATGCGTTGGCCGGCTGTTTGGCTGGTGCTGCTTGTTATTTGAATGGTTAAAGACGGCTTGTCTTGCTGGCCAAATGATTTTCTGTGTAAAATAGATGGACTTATGGATGATTCATGCTCATGTTTTTTATAGCATTTAAATGGATATTTTATTTAAACAAACGCATGTTTATGTTGAGAGTTTTGCAAACAGAAATATCCTCATACATTTAATGTGTTTTTAACTATTACATCAAATTAATGAAAATGAAACTAAATTTTAAAATCTGCTGAGTTTTACTCATGGTGTTTTTTAGGTTTTATTTATTTTTTTTTTTTAGCTCAACAAAATATTTTTAATGTTAATTCCGCGTTCTTTGCGTTTTCAAAGAAATGATACACATAGAAAAATATTCAAACATAAATACAAAAGTGTGTGCATATGTAAGTATGTATGTACATATGTATAGGCTGTTATAAAGAAAGAAATAAAACCAAAACCTTGTCAGTTTGTAGGGCAGGCACATATGTGTGTGTAAATAGAAAACGTTTTAAATTTCTACATGATATCTTTTATTTTTTGTTTTCGCTTAGATATACATTGATGCACCACTCTACGGTCTACTTGCTGCGATTTTTTTTAATGCTATAAACTTACAAATGCTTTTTCTTGTTTCACAAGAAAAAAAAACTATTTTAATCATTTCAATATGATTGATTACGAATTTGTTGCTGCCTCAAACGAAAACAAATATAAAAAAAGTTTATGCAAAATGCATGAAATTTTATTCGTAATGTTGGTCTAAAACAAAATAGTATTTGCATTTATGGTTTCAGCATCTTTTTTTGTTTTTTTTTTTCTGTTTCTATATTCTATTTTCAAAAATATTCTGTTGTGTTTAAGACAATATTTCAACATGTTGCATCATTAAAAAACAATGTTGATGTTGTATGAAGAACAGTTTAATCAATATAATGTAAATATTTTCTATTGATTTCAGATTTGGAAACAGAGAAGTTTCCAATCTGTCTAAAAAGGAATTTATTTAATCATTTCTTGCAATGATACGGATTTTTTTTTGTTAATGAAACAGAATAGAATGAGAAGTGAAAGACAGATGAAGGCCAATCGTTATTTGTCATACGCATTAATATTAAAGAAATTGTGTACAAAAAGCAAATATTATTATTAAAAAAAACACCAAATGGCTTAATAGCAAATCTGATTAAAACATAAACAGAAATGTTTTTGACATTTCCATTATTTATAATTTGTAATGATTTGTGTGTACTAGGAATAGAGAAGTGCTGTATGGAGATTCTAAATTAACAGGATTTTGTGAGATGTCGAAAAAAATAATAGGGAAAATTGCATCTTTACACAAAATAAAAAAATCAAGATTATATGAAAAGGCTTATTTTTATATAACCTTAATATTTTTTAAACAATTGAATTCTATTCGCTATATTAGCTTCTAATATAAATACCAATAAAAAATACTAATTGGGTTCGATAACGATTGCCTGTTATTCGTTCAGTCGGATTTAATATCTCATAACACGCCACGCCGAGCTGGTCCCACCAAATACTGAGAATGATTTTGAAACCGTGAATATTCGGCTTGGTAGTTGACGTGAAAGCATGGTCGGGATATCGCCATGATTATCTGCGCTTGGGACTATCGTAATGCACGTATTTTTTGTCCCCAGTCACCTTGCAAGCAGCTGTTCACAAGCAAACAAACTCCGTTCAAAATCTATCGGCTTCAACTCGTACAGCACCCAATTTCTTTGTGTCTGAATCATTCCCACACCTTTCAGAATTGATGTGTCAGTCCCAAAGGTTGTGTCAATTCATCTTGCATTTGACACGAGTCTTGATCAAATAATGACTCCAATTCTGCATCTTCGAAAACCGTGTTTCATCCACCGCTCGTTCTTTCCTTATAAGTAGCCTCACCACAAGTATTTGAGACCATTCGATGAGCTTCAGTTGCATATTTCTTCATTTTAAAGCAGAAAATAAAAACCTCCTACAAATGATCAGAATTTGGATCGTACGTTGACATGCTTAATCGAGAATAACTTTATGATGTAGACACAAATCGACTCATGTGTCGATAGCTCTACAAATAGCTAAGTTTATTGTATGCCATATGCGATCTATTTATTTATACTACCAATTACTGCTACAGCCATCTATTGCAAATGGCGGAAGCAAAGTTTTACACCTAATATTTTTGTATGGGGGCCTCTTAAGGAGGTGATTGGTTCGTATAAGCAAAAAAAAAAGTAATACTCAGTCGTTCAGAGCAAAAGTGTAGCCAATAAATAAAGATGGTGGTTGCAAAGTGTGCACAGTTATAATAATATACATCTTGGGAGTATTATTATGCAGATAAGATAAGTTTTGCTGAGAAATGTTGGGAAATTAACAAAAATCTTCAGATTTCCCAACTTTCACCATTATTTTTGAGCGCACTAATAAGACTCCCGGCAATTGCACTTTTCCAAAAATCGCAACTTAAGTGGAGCTATCAAATTCATTTGATAAAATTATTTTTACATGCCGGGTTTATAGAATCTGTCGTACGTTATCCGTCCACATACGAAGTATGAAGCTGGCAGCATAGAAAATTTAACACAATTTTAATTTATTTTATTTTTGAATGAAAAACTAAATTCAAATACACAAAAAATATTAACTGATGGTTGTCAAAGTTCTCAACTTACATTAAAAGTTGCTCAACTTTAATACTTTGCGTTGACGGAGAAGTACGAAATGTGACTAAGCCCATAAGACTACATCTATTTCAACTTAGTTGTCAGTTCAAAAAGGCAACGTATAACGTACGACGGATTCCATGTGCCTTGGCCTTACCGATCATAAAGAAATTTAAACAACTTTTTCAGCTTTCTTGCAAAGTTTAGATACATTTAAGTTAAAAAACAACAACTGCCTTTGCATTATTTATTTTAAAACACAAATCAAAATACAATATACGGGTACAGATGTTCTTTTGTGAGGTGTTAACATAATCCCCGTAATAATAATACAAATTAAAAACTCAAACATTAAACTTTATATTTAATGATATTTAAGAATCTTTAAAAATGTTTAAACTTTCTATATTCACAGCTAATTTTATTCTCATATAGACTCTATTGTAGAAATCTCTCTTCTGCGATATTGTTTTCTTGCTTTCTCCCACCCTCAACGATCCTGTCTGTTCCTTTGTTTACTAACGTAGTTTATTTTAATATCATTTACTAATAAAATTTCAAAGCAAGAAACAAAAAACGAGCATTGAAATATTTCCCAAAATACGTACGTTTATTTTATCAAAATTAAAATCACTGCAAATTACAGCAACAATAAGAGATAAATCACTACGCATAGTACAACATACGAGTACATACTTAGATAAGGGAAGCTTTGCAAAATAACTTCAAGTCTTTATTTTGCATCAATCGTACTTTACAAATATTTATGAGTGGGATTAAATTAAAGTTTTACTGAAGTTGATTTAAAACAAAAGTCAATTTACTGCAAATAAACCACAAAATTTATGTGAGTATAATAAATAAATTTATAAAAGAGAAAAATCATCAACATGTGCGTAATACTGAGATATTTTTATAACTTTTGCTTAGAAAATAAAAAAGAACAGAAGGTTCACCAAAAGCACGTACAAAATGATGAGTACAAAGCGAAAAATTAACGATTGCAAAGTTTATCAATCACAAACTGTAAATCAAACGATAAAATCAAACAAATATCAGAACTGGGTCACAATAAAGATGAGTTATAAATAGAGTGGATGTACACATACATATATGTACATATGTATATGCTATATGTATGAAGCGTCAATTGAACCTTAAATTCTTGTAGACATACAAGATATCCCAACAAACATGTTGATTGGGATGCAATGGACAAAATCATGGATTTTGTACCATGATAACGCACCAGCTCACACATCGACGCTTGTACGTGAGTTTTCGGCCAAAAATGAAACCGTTATCATTCCTCAATTGCCGTATTCCCCGCACTTGATCCCCGCTAACTTTTTCCTCGTCCAAAAACTGAAGACACCGATGAAAGGAAAGCATTTTGCTACGGTACCAAAAAATGCGTGAGTTTTCGGCCAAAAATGAAACCGTTATCATTCCTCAATTGCCGTATTCCCCGCACTTGATCCCCGCTAACTTTTTCCTCGTCCCAAAACTGAAGACACCGATGAAAGGAAAGCATTTTGCTACGATACCAAAAAATGCGTTTCAGAAATGGATTGCCAAAAACGCTGGCAAACGGGTATTATATCTAAGAGGGATTAATTTAAAAGGGTCCCAGAGAGTAATTGATGAATAAATAAATACTTTTTGAAAAAACTGAAAATATTGGGTTTTTTTACCAGACCTCCTATATACACAATAGTGTGTATACGAGGTCAATACTATGATATGGTTGTTAATTTTTCAAAATAAATTATATATTTTATTGCCTGAATGTATTTTATTGCCCGAATAAATTATATATTTTATTGCCATTCAGTATAAAAGTATAAAATAAATTAAATATTATTGTTTATAAGATTTTAATACCGTCCACATTTTGTTTCCTTAGTGCATTTTTGACATAAATTTAACAAAAAAAAAACACATTGACTGACTCATTATATTCAATTTTATTATCAATTTTATTAAACGAGACGCTTAAAGCGTCATCGAATTAAATACAAATTAAAATTTTTTTTTTGTTTAAAGTATAAGAGACGAAAATTACTAAAAGTTAAAGTTTTATGAGACAAACTTTGTTCTAATTTAATGAGAAAACGGATCTCGGCAATATAATAGGTTTTTCACAGAAAATAATATTTAATCTTTTTTCATCTAAAAATATCTTGTTTTTTTCAAAAGCATTTTAAGAAATAATACAGATCGTTAATACATTTGTTTTGCAGTTATATCTTATATAATTAATTAACAAACAAAAATCCGTATCATTGCAAGAAATGATTACATAAATTCCTTTTTAGACAGATTGGAAACTTCTCTGTTTCCAAATCTGAAATCAATAGAAAATAAATATTTCTTATTTTTGCAGCAAAAGATCGTTTTATGTTATGTAAAAAATTTAAGAATATTTATTTTCAATATTTCGATAACAATTTGTTATCATCGTCAGGAAAATTAATATGTTATTAAAAAATTTTTCAATTTGAAAAATTATTGTCAAAAAATTCCTATATACAAAAAATCTATACACCAAGAAAAATTATTAATTCATACACAAAGAAAAAATTCTTAAGATAGATTTTTTGTATATAGGAATTTTTTGACAATAATTTTTCAAATTGAAAAATTTTTTAATAACATATTAATTTTCCTGACGATGATAACAAATTGTTATCGAAATATTGAAAATAAATATTCTTAAATTTTTTACATAACATAAAACGATCTTTTGCTGCAAAAATAAGAAATATTTACCAAAACAAGATCAAATAATTAAATATTAAAGATAATTCAATAGAAAATATTTACATTATATTGATTAAACTGTTCTCCATACAACATAATTGTAGGGATTTTTGCTTCGGTACCGTTTATTTCCTCCAAGCAAATTTCGATTAAAATGATAACGAAGTCTTGTTTTCTCCGAATTCGAGCACTAAAAAGGGTTTTGGCTGACCTCCACTTAAATAAGTCTCCTGTACCGGATAGCATTCCAGCACTTGAAGTAGTGTTACTCCATGCTTGCGCGTCCATTAGTACGCTGCTTTATCATACTATATCATATTGGTGAATTTCCATTGTGTTGGCAGGTTGCTGATATAATTGCAAATAGCATAAAAGTTAAGGCGAATTACCATGAAAATTAGCGCCCAAAAGCATGGTCCAAAGGCATGGTAGTCAACCATGCTAAAAAGCATGGTTGACTACCATCTTCTGAGGGGTTTAGAGTCACACAATTTGCTTTGTGACCGTCAAAATGGTTTTCGCAAGAGTCACTAAACCGGCGATCTTTTGGCATATCACTTGTAAAAATGGTACCACTCGATCCATCACTTTAGTAACATTTATACAAGGCGTTTCATAGAATGTGTTGTGCTGCATTACTCCAAATCGTACTGTTATTGATATCGGTGATGATTTTCTCAGTTTATATTAAGCGTATGCATGATTATGTTCAAAAGGCATTTGATTCATTGTCTTTTTGAATAAATAAAGTTTCGTACCTTACACAATTGAATACGAAGTGAATCATATTCCATTTAAATAGAAACAAGTAAGAGTGTAGTATATTTGCCTGGGCCGAATCTGAAATGCCTTTCACAGTAGTATAAAAATGTACCAATTTTATTGGCAAATTTCTTTTAGGCATCGCGAAGTTTTAAACGATTCTTTTTTCAAATGCGACATTTCCGTTTGGGCTATATATGGGCTGCTATCGGAGATTGTCACTTTTTGTATTTTAATAAATTTCTATTCTATTAACAGAACTGATTTTAAGCAAAAAAAAAAAAAATAAAATAAATAAAATAAAAATCGCCAAAAGCTCACGCGACATTGTCATTGAAAAATCGGTTTAGGCTATATATTGGCCATAGATATCGAAAAGTTTCATTTGCTATACTTTAGTAACCAACTTTTATTACCAGAAGAGAACGATTGAACAGTAGAATGCTAAAAGAAAAGAGTTTCTAAGTCTTGTTTTTTTTAGAGACGGTATTTCAACGGTGGACAGACGGACATCGCTTAATTAACTTTTCAATGCTGATTCAGAATATATATACTTTATACGGTTGGAAAAGATAATTGTGGAAATTACAAATGGAATCATTAACTTATATACTCGTATCCATTATATTGTTGTGAAGGGCATAATAGACGAATAAATACACACGCTTAATACATAATTCGAGTACTAATAGTTTTTTTGATGGAAAAATAAATGTTGTATTTTATTCAAATAAAACGAATATAAGAGGAAAAAGTTTCAAATATTTTAATATTCGAATGAATATACATAAGTAGTATTCGAATGTAGTATTCTATTAGTAGTTTATTTAATAATTTTTCTATGTTTCAGATTTTCAAAAATATGTAAGTATGCGTAGTTCTACATTTGCAGATATTATTAAAAGGAATAAGTAAACATTGATTACAAAATTAACACCATATGCGTATTTTAAAGTTGAATATGAAATGTCGACATATAGACAGCTGGAAAACAAAACACAAGCTAAAACAAAAATTATTTAAAATTATAAAGTGCAACAAAAATTCAATAAATTTAATTGATTGGTATCAAAATTAGAAGCTAATACATATATGTACTTATATATATATATATATATATATATATATATATATATATATATATATATATATATATATATATATATATATATATATATATATATATATATATATATATATATATATATATATATATATATATATATATATATATATATATATATATATATATATATATATATATATATATATATATATATATATATATATATATGAGAGAGCAATTAAGACAAAATCGAAAAGAGGTAAACACCACAATGATAAAATGAATATTTACGGAATCGACAAATGGTTATATTTTTCGTCCATACCACTTTTCATCAAAATCGTGAAAGCCGGTTTAAAGAACGCATAAAAATATTAAAAATCGAGATTCGGGACAATCTAAATTATTTTGGTGCTTATTAACTACTAGCAACTAGTGATAGTCTAAACCGATTTTAAGTCCCTTAATACCCCTAGGTGCCGACTATTATCAAATTTGTTTGATCCGTTTTCGATAAAAGATATAAAAAATTGCTAAACTGAGACAGAATGGATTTTCCCTTGAGCGATGAGAGTCTAGATCGATTTTTCCACCATAGAAACTGGGTTGTTACCTACTTTTATCAAAATCATTAGAACCGTTTTCGAGAACCAATATATCGTCATATTAAATGCAAACGGACGTAACTACACAAAATTTTGAAATTGAATTTTTTATCGATTAGGACTTGTTTTATCAAAATACATGTTCCTGCAAAATTTTAGATTCCTACAGTAAAAAATGGCGATTTTATTACTCAAATTCAAACGGACGTAACTACAAGTGCGTGTATTTCTAAATGCAATAAGACGTAGCTACACATTTATATGAAAATCTTACATACAAATTCATTTATTCTATATAATGATGGCAATCCTTATATCTCGATCCTGAAAATGATGATTTTCGAGATTTACGAAATCTCAAATTCCACGACTTGCTAAAAAATAATCCTTTAATTTTCGGATTTACGAAAGATCCCGAAAATAATGAAATTTTTGAGAATTTTGCAGATATTATATTGTATTAAATCGTAAGTAATAATTTATAATTTTATAATTCAATAATATTATAATTATATAATTTTATAATTTCATAATTTATAAATTATTTATAATTTCAAAATCCTGAATCGGAACGTTATTCTATCTAATGCTTTGTTGTATTTGTGCGTGGAAAGAATATTTAATAATTGGTCCCACTCAAATGGAATGTGACTCAACCCACTCTTTAATTCAAATATAAATTGACAATAAGCAAATAAATTTGCCATCGTAATTTTTGGATTTAATACCCTTCCATAAGAATTTTCTTGACTTTGAGTCCGTTCCAAAACGTTATTCACCAACAAGACCAGGTAAAGCATTACATTTTTTTTTAATATACAAATAGTATCCACATATTTATTGATTTTAAACCCTATATTTTGAACAGGGAAAAAGTCCGTTGGAACCACAGTAAAGCCCAGTTCAGACTATTATACTTTGTATTAATACTTGTCAAAAATTCAAATAATACGTGCAAGTCTGATAGTCTGAATATAATCCGTCATACATACGAAAAATAATACGATAACAATTTGACATCCCATCCGACTTTGTTGTTTTTTGAAACTTTTCAAAACGATAATACTTTACATTGGATCAGGGTTGTGTTTTTTAGCAAACCAGCTAATAAAAAACTGAGTAGTCGGCTATTTCGTAGCCGATGGGGTGCCGTCACTGATAGTATTTTTTGTCGTTATAAAAAAGCTCGAGATTTATCTAGCTATCATTTATAAATGTATTTTGCTCATGCTATATTTAGAACATAAAATATGTTTGTGCTATTGAATTTGGATGTGTTATACATAATTATTATTTTAACTGTTGAAGAATTTCACGCGCCGGCACGTCTATCGCCTACGACGAATAGCGCACTTGCCGCCGTGAAAAGTTTTATGATGGCATATCTATGTTGGTTTAGACTTTTATCTCACAAAATCTAATGAAAGTATTTATACTTGTATAATAGTCTGATTGGGCCTTAAACATGATACGTGCTTTGGGATACGATGGCACTGGTGTTATTTATTTTAAAACAAATATTAACGATTATTATGAAGTACTTCCACAAAGAACTATAAAAAAATTTGTAGATCGTGAACCCAACCCATTGTATGCTCAATTTACGTTGTATGAAACAAAATTGTCACTTTCTTTTAATCTCCACTTTGCACTTTCAATCTGCAAGACTTAAAACCGGTAATACCAGCCGATTGCCATAATTTTTCTGGCAATATTCCTTTCGAAAATTAACTATTTGGTATTGACTTCTTTTACATGATTTTTTTTTTTTTATAAAAAAGAAACTAATTACGTAATTACATTTTATTTTATAATAAAATATGTATAGAAATTTAAAAAATTAAATAAAAGGAAACATATTTTTATTCAAAAGTATAAACAATTTAAAATGGTGAAATTCAAAACAATAGGTCAGGATTTTGGCGGATTTCTCGTAAACTATAAAATATAAGATAAATAATAAAGTTAAATATCTCTTAAACTGTAAGAGACTAGAATACTAGTATATAGTGAGCATGATTTTTCTTAACTTTTTCAAGTAGTGTTCGAAAATTCGCAATTATTTTCAATTGGAAAGTTATATGGACCAATAGATTTTAAATAACCGATTGTCAATTTTGTTCCACTGTAAAATCCACTGTTCTAGAAATACACAAGTACTTAAACATCGCTTTGAAAGTCTCTTCTGCTGAGTTGCCAACTTTTGTCTGTTCAGTAGTTTAGAAGTTAATGAGTTCATACCAAGAAAAAAACCTTTCACCCACTACTGTGACTTTTTGTAGTTACGTCTTTTTGTTTAACAAAAGGGGAAAGGCAAAAAAACGTAACTAACATAAAAACTTAAATGCTCAAAAAAAAAAAAAATTTAAATAATAAAAAATCATTACCGCCGTTTTTGAGAACCCGGTACTGGTTTTTGCGGGGTCGGTCTAGATTGATCTTTCAACCTTAAAAAGCACTTAAGACTGATTTTCATTAAAACCGTTATATAGAAGAAAAAAAAAAGTTAAATTGCTAGTGTGAGCGGAAAGTGCAAGGAAATCATCTCATGCATGTCTCTCAAGGTAACTCGTAACGTAAACATAAGTCCTGTTTCACAGTCTCGTACATTAATGTTGGCATTGCATTGTAACAAATAACACACCGATTTGTGGTCCATCATGGATGCTTCTTTAAATTTGCTACGTTAAAGCTAATAAGCTTGCAACAAATTTGTGTTTCTAGCATTAACGCACGTTAACATTTGAGACTGCAAAACAGGCCCAACAAGATACAGGTTAGGTGATTATCGACTATTTATTGTTAATTGGGTTGTATGAGCACATATATTTTTGACGTTGTACATGTTCAAGCATATTCATTTATAGACAGAAATTCTAATAATATGTAATTTTATTATTTTTTAGGGAAAATAACCATCAGGGAAAACAAAATGGGATATATTAAATATTTCCTTAATTAAACAGAAACTGTATCAAAGTATTTTTCGAAGTCTTAAGGGCAAATAAAAAAGGACAAAATTAAGAAAGCGGTGAGGGAAAAACTTCAGTAAATCTTTAAAATGAGTTTTCTTATTTTTACGAAAACTTTTTGAAAGGAAAATTCGAAAGAGATGGCCAAATTCATTTGCTTTACGCTGCAATTACACAGGAATGAAATTTCTTTATACGTATTACAAACAAAAATTTTAATGAAATAGACGACTTTCATGAAAATTTCTTGTCGCCGAGGCAAAGAGTTGCAAAATTTGACTCTGCTTCTCTCCACTCTTATTTTGTTTGCTTACTAATAAGAGTTACCGAACTTATTACATATACAAATTTATGAGGCAATAGTTGAAAAAAATTATCATTATAAATTTTTCTATGATATTACTTTTATAAAAACACTTTAATTATTTTCTTTATGTGTTTAATATATAATATAAAAAAAAATATTATAATTATTTGCATATACATACATGCAAAAGAAGTTAATTTTATAATTATTATTTTACTACAATACCGCAACTTTGTATAATTCTTTGTATGTGGCAACAGTGCTTAGAATTTGTCATTTTACTTTCAGAAAACGTCCAAAAATCTGTTTCATGAAATTTTTGATGAAAGTTGAGTAGAAAGTAAGCAAAATGGGAGTGTGTTAGTAAAAAAGTGTGAGTGTATTGCCACTTTCATGAAATTACTTTCCTGTCTAAACGGTAGGTTATTTTAAAACTAATAAAATAGTGCGTTTTGTTAAAACCTTGTTTCTCCCAAAAATTTCTCGAAACTTTCTCATCGTCACTGTAATCGATGATTGATTTTGAAAAAATGCTATAACAATTAAAACATAATAGGGATCAGAATTCCCCCGGGTGGTTCTGCTTGCAGTTCAACACGGGCTGATCATGGTTGAGGTGCCTACCTTGGCTGAAACGTTCTGGTTGTGGTTGAAACCTAAAACGCAGGAATGGAGTGTTAATATCTTTGATAATTGTTTGGTGTGTGGCTTTTTTCCGGGACTAAAAACCTCCCGAGGGTCTGTTGCCTTCACAACAGATACCTGTACTGTAAGGAACTAGTGGTGATGGTTGACGGGTGAGTTGGTTTAGTGGGCTTCGGCCTACCAACCCATTTAGCCTCGTCTTCAATAAATTGTTGGGAAATTGTAATGAAATATGTCAAAAATGATTACCTGTATGAGCCTAGTTAGCCACACGGGGGCGCTGGTGAATCGTGAATAATTCACTCCATCAACAAATAGGGCCATATAGGCAGGAGCTGATATAAACCTTTTTCACTACTGATCAATATTAGCAGGTGTTACTGTAGCATGTTTTAATGAAGCCAACTCCACTGGCGTATATTAGTTTTGTCTTTTTGACTGTCATTTAGATCAGAATAGTTCAATTCTATGAAGCTTGGATTTTTGTTGCAATACTCTTTTAATATTGTTTTTTTGTTATTCATTTAACTAGAAATTTCTCTCTCGCTCTCTCTCTCTCTCTCTCTCTCTCTCTGCATTGCAAGGTTGGTATTCAGGTACTTCTAATAACTTTACTTGTCCTATTCAGGAATTAAATCCTTGTAACTTAGTAATTGTTTCACATAGGAAAGCATAATTTGACCACGCAAATATTAATTAACAAAAAAATAACATAACTTTTTAAAAATAACTTTCAATTTACGATAAATGAAATGGAGCAAATCAACGTGGTTCTGAAATTTGTATGATTTTGGTAGCAAACTTATTTGCTACTTTGACTGCTTTAATGGTTTTTATCAGTATTTTTTTTTTTTTTTTAATTTAGTTATGAAATGCTTTTGAAGGAAAAAAAACTGCAATCAAAGCAATAATTTATCCAAAACATGCACTTATTACAAAATATGCGGATTTATGTACATATTTATTGGAAAATATGCATTAACAAATCGATGAAATTTCTCTGCAAGTTCTACAATTAGATAAACTTTTAAATCATAATTCAAATGAGTTAAAGGCTGCAAACATGCATTTGTATAATAATATTTTTTGTCCTGTTCATAGAAGACAGACGAGCAAAGCATCAAGAAAATTTGTATGAAAGTTACTCAATTTTTTGAGTGATTTTCATAAACATTTTTTAGACAAGTCGTTTGTCTGTACATATAGTTGTTTAATATTTCTTCGAATTGGTTTTTTTTATGTGCGTGTAGATAAATAACAAACCATTTATATATAGCGAACTATTTTTGAATCACCTTCAGATTCATTATATCGTAGTATGACTGTATAAGTACTTATATTTAACATCTGCCATGTTTGATTTTAACAAATACCAAATATAATTTCTGATGCCGCTTAAGCAATTCAATCAATGCAAACACAATTAAAAATTCTGTACGCATGTTCTCTATATAAAAATATAATATTGTTTTAAATCAGTATACAAAATTTTGCGAATATATACATATATATATATATACATATAGATTTCTGTTTAATTTAGGAACACGTTGTCGAAGACAATGCTGTTACTCCATGGCTTTCATGCCACGAGAAAGTGGAAAAAGAGGGCTATCTCCCCCCTCCCCCTCTTTCCGATAAAAACAATTTGAATTTCTTTCTCAACCCACCGCGCCTGGCTCAACGCTAGTTTCTCAAGTTGAAAGTAAAATTGTTTAGAACATGGAATTATTGTTAACATAACAATTTTTTTTTTCAAAGAAATTGCTTAAATGCTCTTTACCGGCTTGCTAATTGAATTAAAAACACTAAGTTCTTTAAGAAAATATGCATACATATATAAATCTTTAAGCACAAAAGAATTGGTGAAAAAACTAAATGATATTAAAACACAACAAAAAAAAAAATGTAATCAATTTTAAACAATCAATATAAGCACAAGAGCAAAAAAATAAAATATCCTTGGCAGTGATCTATGAAAAACAAAGAAGAAAAAATAAACTAAAAAACAACGCGTAAAAAAAGGAAATGTAAAAAAAGAAAAGTGTTTTTCTTAAGAAGACAAAATATATTCTCAGTTCCATCCATTCAATGTTCATTGTCAGAAAGAAAGAATCATTTAGATAAGTACACGACTGTTGAGGTGAATGAGGTTGAATGTGTTTTTATTTTTTATTTTATTTTGAAAAGTGGGTGGGTGCACAAACTATATACATACATATACAAACACACGCACACTAATGTGTAAATACAAGAATGTGAGAGCTTAGGAAAGAAAAAATAATCAACAGTATATCTTTCCATATCTGTTATAAGACAACGTTAGTACCGTTGTTTGCTTTTATTGCTTATTGGCAATTTGTTGTTTACCGCCAAATGAAAGACGCATTAGTGTCAATAAAGTTTTTGATAAAAATCCCTCAAAAATAAATGCTTCATGTTCTCAAACATGTTTTCGCACACACTTGAGAATGTTTTGTAAATGAAAGCAACATGACATTTAATAAGAAACTACACTTTAAAGTGTAAGAATGTTTACAAATTTCCAATTTAATATAACTTTTATAGTTGTAAAGCAAAAGGTGAGTAAATTTGTCTTTAAAGTGTTAAATCGTGGCTATTTCTACAAATAAAAATAAACTCATGACGAAGAAGAGGTGAAATAAGCTTTTCTGTAAAAGAAATCCATCTTGGGCGTGTGGAATGAAAACGGAAACTTTTGATGATAATTCTACTTGTCAGCAGATCCATAGCCGAGCTGTTTAGCAGATCCAGTTCTTATCCATTTAATCTAAATTTCACTTTAACATTTAGCAGAATTCGAGGAAAATTAAGCGCATACTTAATGCTAAAGCGTGAAATCAAAAATGGCGGCTTAAACTCTTAGAGACTCAAACTTGTCCACTAACGAAATTATTTAAATTTAAAGTAACGTAAAGTAAAATTAAGACGTAAGTGCGATTATAAGAAGTTGGCATATGTTTTTGAAAAAGAATTTAACTAATATTGTTGTCAAAAATTGACATTAGTTTTTACTTTCAGTTGCCATTCAGTTCAGTTGCTTTTCTGTAGCAAATATTTTAAATTACTTTTTCTGTGAAAAAGTTCAGCTGATGTTTACAGTATAATCAAAAGAAAAACATTGGAATTAAAAATAAAAAATTGTTTAATATGAAAAAACAAAGAAAAGATACAATTTAATTACTTAGAAATGGTGACAATGATTTGCAGAATAAAGGACATAGTTTTTCGCTAAAACTATATTTTTTTAAACATCTAATTGATTATTAATCGTTAATTAAAACCAATTTTTTAACTTTCGAAAAAAAAATGTGAAGTCATATGGATAAAAAATTAATTTTTCCATACCAGAAAAAAGTAATACATACACATCTATCACTTAACGTTTCCCCCCGAGGAACTTGTTTTGCCTTCGTGTATTTCTAACCAGGGTAAAGAGGGGAAGGGGTCCCTCGTTTTTTGTGGCAAAATTTTCATTTTCTGTACTTCAGCAACCTCTTTTTATTACCAGAACTGCTTTTAAGCAACAAAAATTTACAAGTATTTATTACTTATTCAAGCTCAAGGCCTAAAACAAATTTAAACAAAACTCTTTTTTATTTAATTAAATAAATTTGAATTTTTCTTTTTCGATATTTCGAATCACCTTACTGTAAGCATCAAACTATGTTAATAAACTGTTGACATTTTTACTGTAAACTAGCTTATTCCTGAAGGTTTATGCGACGCTTTCACACAAAATCGTGTTATATTGTGTCTCGGGTACATATGGACCGATATTCGAAATTTTCGTTTTCTGTGTTTCGGAGATCTTCTTTTATTACCAGAACTACTTTTCAGCAAAAAAAAAATAAAATTATTTAAATTCGCTTAAGCAACATTTTTCTTTAAAAAAATGGCTTAGGCTATATCTCGCATAAACATTTATTTCAGGAAAACCAATTTTTTTCTTGTAATCGCCATTCTTAGAAAAATATTATTAAGATTGAAGCAAAAAAAAAATTTCAGTATTTTTCATACCAACTTGCCAAAAACAAATGGATTTTTCGAAATTTTGGATACATATTAACTATACGTGAACCAATTGTAACGAGTTTCAATAGAAAAACTATGAATCGATGGAGTGTGGTGGAAGAAAAAAAGTTTTAAGTCAATGGTTTTTCAGAAATGGTATTTCAGCGACTGACATACGGAGAGACGGACATCGCTTAATCAATTTTTCTATTAATTCTGATTCAGGACATGCACTTTATAGCGTCGCAAATGAAAATTGTAGAAATTACAAATGGAATCACAAACTTAACATTTTTGGGAAGGGTATAATAATTGAACACACTAATCTGGGGGACAACTATTAGCAGCTATTTCGTAGTCGCTACACTGCTCATTAGCACCCACTAAAATTCGTACATGGTATCTTGTAAATATGATGTATTTTAATACACCCGCTTAAACAAACAGCCACGTAGCTCTTATTTCTTTCCCGCCTATATTTTCGGATTTTGATCACATATACAATTTATTGTATGCACTGGGTTTTGCTGTCTGAATTTTGCAGTACTGGATTTGGATATCACTGAACAACCAGTTGTTTTAAATTTATGTATGTATAAGTATTAGAAATAAAAAGGCAAACTTTTCTTATTGAATAGCTCTAATATTACATCATGTTATTTTTCGGGTTGAAGTTCAAATCCGGCTTTCTCCAACAATTACTTTTGTTTTTAATTATAACAATAATTGCCGCGATCAATAACATCCAATAATTTGTATAATTACTTTTCAATGAAATTTGAAAAATTCATTACAATAACCTCAATGATTTTATTATGTTTTTGTGCATGTATGTGTATTCCTTGCAAAAAACCCCATTAAAATAACAATGGTCAGAAACTTTTCGTGGACGTATGAGTGTTCCAATGGCTGGTATTGTCCGCTACGAAAGTGCGTATACGTACGTACTAGAGCCGAAAATAATACTATTATATAGTATAACCACATAAACCATATAGTATAAGCCATAAATTTAATATGCCATAACTAACGCATATTTAACAGTTTTTCCTTAGTTTGGTTGATTTTCAATGCAATATTAATAATAGATAAACCCTTTTTTAAATGCAAGCACACGTATGAATGAATTATTATGTCGCTAATATAAAAAAATTTTATCATTTATATAATATTGATATGTATTTAAAATCGAACGTTATCTTTTAAATTGAAACATATACGCGTATTTTTTCCTTAAAGCACTAAAATGAGATTAAGTCTTACCTCCTCATCTATTATGGCCATGATAAAGTTATGAACTTGTTGAGTTGTTTTGCAGGGAAATAAAATTTATAATTTTTGTTTATCTAATCACTATTTTTTATGTAAAAAGGAAAAATTTGCGTTTTTTGAATATATATTTATATATATATATATATATATATATATATATATATATATATATATATATATATATATATATATATATATATATATATATATATATATATATATATATATATATATATATATATATATATATATATATATATATATATATGTATATATATATATATATATATATATATATATATATATATATATATATATATATATATATATATATATATATATATATATATATATATATATATATATAATAATAATTTTAAAGAACATTTTTGCGGTTACTGAAATAAATCGGGCTTAGCCACACGAATACTGTTATTGTCCCACTTAATATTTTTTCGAATTCTTACTTTAACTGTAAACTTGGTTGATTAATATGTTGTATTTTAATTTTTCAAATTTTTTCGTAAGTCCCAAATAGATCAGAGAGTGCTAAAGGAACTTATTTTGCCCGCCGCGTAATGGGGTTTTTACGAGCTCGTGCAACGTATCCTTAGAAATTTTACAAAACGACTAAAAAATCAATTTCAAATAAATAAAGTGCATTTCAATTTTCAATTCATTTCACTTGCTGCCGTTGCCTTCAACTTAGTTCGATGTAGAATTTGGCAGTTGGTTTACTGAATAGTATTTACATTTTTATCATAGAAACTGTTTTTATTTTTATTTGCTCACATCTTTTTATTTTATTTTAGCAGTAAAAGAAGAAAATATTATTGCGTGATTGTAAAACAATAAACAAAAAAAAGTAAAGTTTTAAAATTTTTTAAAAATAATTTTGTGACGTTGTGGATTTTTTACGGTTTTAGTGACTTTGTAACAACTGTAAAAACCAGGATGGTTTTTATATTAATTCATATTTCCACTAGAGATCAAAAATAAATTTTGAGTGTGTTCTTACCTGTTTTCATATATGTATGTATGTATGAAATATATATAGTCACGTACCTGTAAAAAAAATATATAAGAAAGGTTACAAATTGTATTACATACAAGTATGATATCGAATAAGTATGTAACGTAAAAGCTTTTGAAATTAAATCTGTTCTTACATATACTAGTAAAAGTTAAAAAGCAACTTATAAATTTTTCTAGTGCTTTTTTTTTTCTTTTAATTTTTTACTTTTTTTTCCATAGTTTTATAAATTTTTTTCAACAGTCTACGTTTAACAAGGTAAAAGTTAGTATTTTAAAGTGCATCTGTGCTACTTAGTTTTACACTTCTTTATTTTACGTTTTTTATTTTCCTTAAATCTATTCTGCATAAAATAAGCTCCAAATAGATTACTATTTTCAATTGAGTAGCTTAATAGGGAAAGCATGTAACAGGATACGTAAGCAAGAATAATGGAAATACGGATCACACCGTATACACGATTTCCTCTTAGATGACGTAGTTTAACCTATGCAAGGTTTGCCTATTCTATGTATTTCAAAATCATCTATAATAGTAGGGCTTTATTTGTATTGAAAACTTTTATTTGTATGTTTAGTATTAAAGATCCAAAATGAGTATATTTAATATTCGGAAGGTGAATATGAATGTCATAATCTGTAGCTTGTTAAATTGTAATGAAATATATACAGTGGTGGACACGTAATTAAAACATAAATGTGATCTTCCATTGTTTCGGTCTTTTATAAGATCGGTTGTTATTTCAACGGAACTTTTCCACTACAAAGATAAGTTTTATCTTTTTTGCACTTAATGCTTTCTTTAGACTTATTTTTAGTTCAGTTCTCTTAAAAAAATAATAAAACTTTCGCCTCCAAAAAAAAATTTAAATCCACATTGGATTTTGTCCGAAAAAACATTGAGAAATCAATGAGTTTTTGGAACATTATTTTATGGAGGGTTGAATCCAAGTTTTTCCGGTGAGGATCAGATGGAAAACGCCATGAATGGTGTTTAGTTAAACAAAAACACAATCTTAGATATACAATCAAAATAATAAATTAATTTACTATCAAAAATGCTTTAATTATGTGGCCACCTCTGTATATATACGAGTACATATATATATATATATATATATATATATATATATATATATATATATATATATATATATATATATATATATATATATATATATATATATATATATATATATATATATATATATATATATATATATATATATATATATATATATATATATATATATATATATATATATATATCTGGGGTTGTATTGTTGGTTAACCAAATCCCATACATAGCGTTTTTTATGAATCCTCATCAGAAAACCTTAGATTTGTCACTCCATAAAATATTTTTCCAAAACCCCATTAGTTCCTTAAATTTTCTTCTGGCAAAATCCAAACTGAATTAAAAGACAAATTTCACTTGCGATGCAGCCATGTAAGGCATCTTCATTTACTCGTCATCTAATAGCTCTAGATGATATATAGATACCATATGGTCAGTGGCGGCGTCAAGTATCGCGACCACTGACGGCCTCGCGTCTGAGAAGACCTCGCAAATATTTTAATAATTTAAAATATAGTTATTCATTTTTATCTATTTTCATACAGTTGCGCGAGTAAAGAGAGTAATTAGTACTTTACGTGCAATATCCAGATTCTTCTGACTAGACTTGGAGACCCCATGTCGTTTAAATATTTGTATTTCTTTTGCGATCATAACATAAATAATCATTCCTTCTGTCAATGCATCTTTCGCATGGACGAAATTTCTTTTTATTGCGCTTCAGTTCTCTTGTGCTGAATAAAAGTGTTAATTTATGTTATGATTTAGTTCGTATTTGGAAGGTCAAAAATAGCATATTGCAAGAAATAAAAATAGTAGCAAAATAAGTCCATATATTTATAAATATAGGGTGTTTTTTTAAGCCCGATAGAACTTGAAATTGTAAAAAATAACACAAAAAATTAAATTGTAATCAAAATTTTTTTTTTTAGAAAGATCAATACGTGACATTAACATTTGAAAATGATTTCGGGCATATGGGCACCGCGGCTGTTCTTGACGAAGCGCATTCTGGACGTCCAATTTTGGGCCACTTTTTCGAGCACTGCTGGCCGTATGTCACGAACAACACGAACAATGCTGGCCTCCAAGGCGTCAATTGTTGCTGGTTTATCAGCATAAACCAGTGACTTCACGTAGCCCCACAGGAAATAATCGAGAGGTGTCAAATCGCACGACCTTGGAGGCCAATTGACAGGTCCATTTCTCGAAATCAACTTATCGCCAAATTTTGATTTCAGTAAGTCGATGGTTGCGTTCGCCGTATGGCACGTAGCGCCATCCTGTTGAAACCACATCTCCTCCGGATCAATGTCATCCATATTTTCAAACAAAAAATCATTGATCATGGTGCGGTAACGATCTCCATTGACCGTAACGCGAGCTCCGGCCTCATTTTTGAAGAAATAAGGTCCGATGATGCCACCAGCATGAAAACCGCACCAAACAGTGCATTTTTCTGGATGTAATGGAGTCTGTAGGGTCTCTTGTGGATTGGTCTCACTCCATATGCGGCAATTTTGCTTATTAACAAACCCGTTAAGCCAAAAATGCGCCTCATCGCTGAACACAATTTTGCGATAAAACAACGGGTCTGATTTTCAAAGTAAATTTGGATAATTTCGTAGCGTTGTTCAAGCGTGAGTCTATTCATGATGATTTGTCAGAGTATACTGAAACAAATAAAAAAAATGTTTCATCAAAATTTAATTTTTTGTGTTACTTTTTACAATTTAAAGTTCTATCTAGCTTAAAAAAACACCCTTTATAAGAGCTTTACTAAAATGGATTTGAATGTAAAAAGTAATAGTTAAAATAAAGAAATTTGAATATAAAAATAACCAAGTTTATTAAGAGTTTGTTTAAAGTTTTGTTACGATGATGCGCCAACATATTTTTCCCCAGTTTTTCTTTCTTTATCTCATATGGTAGGTAAGAACAGATAACCAAAAATATTTCTTTTAATAATATTCTATTATTTCTGATTCACCGCTGCGTGAGTTCTAACAATTTATTTAAACAATTTTGATATAAGACACCTCCGTTTAGTTATTTTCCCAATAGGCAAACATTCAAAAAACCAACAAAATTCAATCAAATTTTTCACTGAATGTTGCCATACGATAGTGAAAAATATTACTGTGACTTTGAGTGTCCTTTCAAATTTAGGTTAAATTATTTTCAGCCACATGATTAATGCAACAAATGCTGTCTTTAATGAATTGACTTGAAATATTGTAAAAATAATTTGGAGTTAACATTTTGGCATGTAAGTGCGGCGGATACATATTTCTGGCGAAAAAGAAAGATAATAAATAATGAATATAAATATTGAGAATTGCTCGAAGCGTTTATTTTAATTTTTTAAACAAACAAATATGAGAAAGTATTTTTAAAAACAATTTTTTAGCAAAATATTTTCTTGGGTCAGACATTTTGACCCAAAATAAACTCATTAAATAAACATTTTGTTTAATTTATCCAAATCATGAGCCATACACACATCCATGCATGCATATGTATGTTATACAAGTAAATGTTTGCTTAGAATAAACAATAATGTAACTAAATTATATATTCACTACACTACAAAACACTCTATACTTGCTGAGATACCAATTTAAATTCGCATCAAGAAAATATTATTAATGTTTTCGGGAGAAAAACTAAAGACTCCTTACTTCCCACATTGCAGTCGGAAACCTCCCTCTCAACTGGTGCAAACTTTAATATAAAAATCCATCATACTTTTATATTTTATACAAGCGGTTTAATAGATTTAATTGCAAGCACCATTTAAAGTAGTGTTTTACATTTGCTTTCGAACAGCTGCGTTAAGAGTAGATAATACACGTACAGAAGATATAACATTTGCTTGGCAAAACGAGCGTTTCCCGTTTAAATTGTGTAGCGTATGATAAAATTAAAAGTTTAGACAATTGCTTTCTGTTTTTGTTTTCTTCTTTTTATTGAAAATTGATTTCCGCATCGATTTGCCAAAACGAAAGCTATTTGATTTATTTGCCTGGTCTGGTCTGATTTGACTTTTCATTTCTATTGTTCGTTAATGTCTTGCTCGGCGTTCTGATGCATAAAATCACTTGAAATTACATGTGTTATAGATAAGACATATTGTAGCTGCAATGCTTAAGTAAATAATTATTAGCTTTAAATGCGAATAAAAACAAATATGATAAAATATATAACTCGAAATTGAAATTCGCCTTTAATTACGGTGACCATAATTCTTAAACTCAAATACAGTACAGATGAATGTTTACGGACTTCACTCATTATGAATTTTTCATGAAAATAGATAACTAATTTTGGTAAAATGTTTTAACATTAAAATACGCTGGTTTATCTAATATTTTTCCATAATAAATTCTCCACATGTCTACTTCACGAATGCCAAAAATGAAATTGTCAAGATTAATGTTTATTAAAATGACGACAAAAAGTAGTCTAACTTCCCGGCGGACATCCTGTGAATATACTATATTGTATCCCCGTATCATTTGTAAATTATGAAACTTATATTAGCTAACATTCAATAAACGCTAAACAGAGCTAAATATTAATAAAACAAATTAGGGGCCTGCCCAACACAGAGCTTGTGTTCTACTGTTGCAGTTCTGACGGGATGTTGGCACATAGGGATGCATGCTAGGAAGTAAAGTATTGCATTTAATGATTTCTGTACGAGTTGTAGCAACGAGGAAGAAGTAGAGAGTGTGCAGCACTTCTCTGTCGGTGTCCAGCTCATTCTTGTATAAGGTCTTTGTGTTGAGGCAGACAGACATATATCTACTACATGATTTGTTAGACGTAACCATATAAAGTAATGTAATGTAATGTAATGTAATGTAATGTAATGTAATGTAATGTAATGTAATGTAATGTAATGTAATGTTTATTTATTTAGTCAATATATAACTATTTTTTATACAATATCAGCCGTATTCTTAAAAATTTGTATCATAGAAATTTGTGAAATAAACCTATTAAAAAAATATTTCTTATGAATATGGCCTTTTATTCCTATTTAAAAACTTTCTTCAACATATTCTAAAGTTAGTTTTTTAAATTTATTAAAATTCTGTTCGGTTTTAATAAAAAATTGTAGTTCATTGAACAATGCAAAACCTTTATAAATTAAACTGTTTTGTGCTGATACATTTCTAAATGATACGAGTCTAATATCTTCACTATTCCTTAGATTATAGGATTGTACATCTCTTACTATTCTTACATATCTTGTTATATATGATGGTAAAATATATTTTTTTATTTTAAATATATAAACACCAATACATTGAAATATATTTTTTTGCTTAATACTGAACCAATTCAGCAAATTTAACATAAAACTAATAGACGTTAGTATGTTGCATTTGAAAATAATTCTCATTGCTTTATTTTGCATTCTTTGTAGAGATTCTAATTCTCTTATATTCGATAAAAACAAAATTCTTGAGCAATATTCAAAATGAGGCTTTATAATTACATTTATTATAAAAATGGTGTAAAAATGTATAGTAATTCATAAAATATGAAAGGAATCCCAGTGGGTGCTGATGACTAGTGTAGCGACTACGAAACAGCTAGTTGTCCCCCAGCTAATGGTATTCAATTATTTTTCTGTTCTTCTTTGGTCTTATTGTTTTACAGCAATTATTGTTATAATTAAAAATAATCCTTCTTCTTGACTGAAATTGGACTATAACTCACAACTTTTAGTTAGTTAATATCGTACATATGTTTTATATTTATAAATATATATTTTGATTTTGACACATTTAGTTCCAGCTTGTTGGCTTTGAATCATACATCAAGAGCTTCTAAGTCAACTTGCATCATTTGTCTAGATTCCTCTTCCGATTCTACTTCGAAAAACACTAACGCATCATTCGAAAATAGAGCCAACTTTGCATTTCTTACCACTTGGCACATATCATTTATATATATTGCGAACAGAAAGGCTCCCAAAATTGAGCATTGGGGAACACCAAGATTAACCGGCTACAATGATGAAAAACATCATCTATTCTTGTTTTTCTAGTCCTTCATGAAAAATAGCTCTTAAACCAATTTATGCCATTTAATCCAATTCCATACTTTTCTAACTTCGTAATCAATATATTTCGGTCGATTGTTACAAATGTCCGCTTTAAGTCTAGGAAGATGCATAGTACAATTTTTGTTTCTCCGCCACTGACTCTTTCCCCGATATGGTCATCATATTAATCCCGGCTGATTTTTCAGGAACTGGCATCGAATTTATTGGACTGAAATCTTCACATCTTTTTGAATTTTTTACTTTCGGAATAGGGGTAACCGTTGAGTATTTCCAATTCTCTGCAACTACACCTATTTGCAATGACTTTTTAATTATCGCCAATAGACTGCCGCCAATAACTTCGAAGCAATCCAATATCAAACTCGCACTGATGAAGTTGAAGTATTTTTTACTTGTTTTTAGTTTTACCCAGAAAAATTTTTAAATCATTTAAAGTCACATCATGAAATTCAAAGTTATTTGTTGTTTTTGGAACTAAAGAAATTGTATTATTTATAATTTCGACACTATCTACAAAAAACATATTGAACTTTTTTGCAATCATTGCACTATTCGTTTCTGGTTCACCATTAAATATTACCTCTTGTGGACAATTAACAAAATGCATATGTGATTCAATATGAGATGAATATAGACAAAAAATAATTTAATAGATCGGTGGCTAATTGGTTAAGGCAGCAGTTCATGACATGTCATTACCCGAGCTCAAATCCGAATGGGTGCTGATAAGTAGTAGAGATTCAGCGGATGCTGCAGCAGAATTTCCATCATACTTTCCACATAACGTTCAAGATGTTGAAAACGTTATCAATAACACAAACCCCAAGAAAGAAATAACACAAACCCCAAGGCATTGATCAAATTACTTGTAAAACGTCTTTCTGTATCATCCTGCACAGTGGGAGGTGTCAATGATTACTATGATACCCAAGCCAGAGAAGGATCCCACTAAAGTAGAATCATATAGACCAATAAGTCTACTACCAACAATTTCAAAACTGTTGGCAAAGTTGTTAATGGCGAAGTTGGCTCCAATACTGAATGATGTAGGATGCATCCCTGATCATCAATTTGGTTTTCGGGCTAAACATAGCACCATAGAACAAACGCACAGACTAGTCAATGTCATAAGACAGACCTTTGAGGAGAAGAAGTATTGTTCAGCTCTATTCATTGACATTTCTCAAGCTTTTGATAAAGTGTGGCACGACAAACACACAGACTAGTCACGCGTAATTTTGGCGGCCACTCTCGGTTGAGAAGGGATACCCTTGCCACCATCAGAACGTTAAATAGGTGCCTCTACCGATATTATTCGCGCAAAATAAAACTTTTTTGTCTAGCATGGGCTGGACTTCAATAACTTATTGTAAGTCATGCTTTGACGATTAAATAAATAAATGAATGAAAAAAAAATTAATCTTAATTTTATAAAAATGAGCAAAAATAAGGATAAAGAAAAAATTTATGAAAATATTCAAAAATTAAAAGTTTAGAAAGAAATAAAAAATGGAAATCTGATCGCCTCGAAAATTATGTTCTTGATACGTCATAGTGGAGCTAGTTCTTCTTCATGCGAAAATCCGTAGAAAAATTTATACATTTTCCAAATCGACCCGCCCTAATGTTCATTGAGGCATATTGGCGCGCATTTAGCTTAGAAGTTCTAATGGTTGTATCAATTAACAAAAACTATTTATTTTAAAACTGTCAATAACTTAAAAAAGAATTGATTGTGAATCATAAAACAAGAAAACATTGGAGTTGAGTTGTAACACAGAGAACTCAACTTAGTTGGTTTGAGAATTCTAATAGAGGTATTATGTCTGCTCCAGAAAGATACATAAAATCGCCAACTCACATGTGAAATACTCTTTAGATTTATATATGTATATATACCTAAACTTTTAACTACATATGCAAATGGCCATACCACCATCTCATCACCCCTGTTATCTATAGCTATAGCAATGTGGAATGTAAACTGCCTGGTTAAGATTAGTAGAGAGCAATCAACTTTCTGTAGTGCAAGTTCTATTACTTTTCAGAACATCAGCATATTTTACAAAAAGTTTACAATTGCTTTTTTTCATTGGATTTTAAATTCAATAGAGAAAAGAAATTAATCAAACCAAATATATATCAAATGAAAAGTACTAAAGCATAAATATATACATATGTACTTGTGGAAATAAAGCTAAAAATCACACGAGATAAAATCCTAAAATAAGGCTAAACAATTTTAAATAAAAATTAATTTTCATGAGCCGCTTTTCCTAAAATGTACTAGTTTTATATATAAGAATTTGAATGTAATTCTATCGTTTCGTATAGTTATGCAAACAAACTCTAGTTGTCATTTTCATTTAGATTTTTATCAAACAAATAATTATTTGTGGTCTTTGTGTATATATAGTAGAAAAAAAGCAAATACACACATTCACGTACGTTAAAGCTTTTAATTGTATTTTTTACTTTTTTCATTTAATTCGATTTAATTTTCGAATTGAAATGAAACAAAATAATCTTTTGGCATTTATCATTATTGTACTCGCAGCATGTACGAGCATGTTTGAACATTTTATAGATTTGTACGAATAACACGATTTGATTTTTATTTATTTTTTATTTAAATTCTTTTTTTTTCAACGTTCGTTTATTAAAATTGCAGTTGTTGCTGTTATTTCATGTAGAAATTTATTTAGGAAATATTTTGTATATCTTTTTGTTGAACTGCAGCAGCAGTTTGCGCCGCATTTCTTTTATTTTCTGTTTGTATTGAGGCCATAACATTTGCCTGACAGCCATTTCCGATTGAATGAAAATATTGTGTATGCATGCAGTTAAGAGTATATTTAATATTTACATTTGAAATTATTCTATTTAATTAAAACCGATTGAAATTTTGATAAAATGTAAGATTTTTAATAAAATTATATTTCGAATATTTATTGATAAAATCGTTAAACAAGACAAAGTCATTTATCAGGTGTGTACTAATGTTATGGTTTTAGTTTGTTTTCTTTTTTTTTCGGCAAACAAACGAGTACAATCATACGAGTATACAATATGATATAGCGTTTGGGAATTTTTGCAGCAATAAGGAAGGGAATTATTTGTATTAACTATTAAGAGGAATATTCATACAAAATAGAACATGCTTGAAGTGAATTTTAGCAAAATTTTGAATATAACTTATCAATTCAAACTCATTTCAAATTCATTTTTATTTTTATGAATAAGTCTATACGTACGAGTATGTTACTTTAAATGTTTAATCATGTAGTAAAACTTCGATGTAACCAACTGTGTTATAACGTATTTTGACAGCTTGATGTCTATCTTTCCTAGATGTCTACACATTTCATAGGAGCTACTCTATTCATCAGTAGACTTGTATAATAAATTATTGAGAATTTAAAAAGAAAACGAATATTCTAATAATAGATTTCAAAACACAAAAACAACATTTTTCTTCTTCACATGTTTTTTTTGTTACGCATTTCAAACGAATGAGCCACCAAATATGTATAACTGCGATTTATTATTTGAAAGTATCAAAAAGTAATGTTTGGTTTCTTACTTTTTGGTACTTTCAAAAATAAATCGTAGCAATCAGTAGTTGTTGTTTTCTGAAAACTATTACTAGAATATTTTTCTTTTTGAATTCTTAATAATTTATTTACAATATATCTTTCACAGGTTTCCAAGTCCAATGATGATTATGGTAGCTCCTATGAAATGTCGAGGTATAGACAGCTAGGAAATAGAAAAAAACTGTTTGTATTTTTAGAATACACTATAGTTATAGCGAAGAAATTTCAAACCATTCAGTCCAATTACGAATAAAAATTCCATGGGAGTTTATTCACATTTTGCTTTCCTCCAATTATGAAAAAAAAAATTAATATGATGTATTTTATATTTTCCTACTTTTCATTCACTGAAGACACTAAAGGGGGATCAACTCTTTAATTCCAACGAACAAGTTTGAAGAAAATTATACTTTTTCTATAATTTGAATTGAGAATTGAGATTGAGTTGAGTAATTTACGTGAGATATAAATGCCGTGAGGAATATGTTTTGTCAGAAATCCATTCTGTGAAAATATTCATAATTGCGCTGATTTTAAATCTTCTTTGCGTGGTTGAAATCAAGATAAATCAATATATATATATAGAAAATGGACATTATGAGAAGAGTAGGAGACCTGCCGGAGAATATTGATTTCTGTGCACCGTCTCTACTGCTTGACAAGAGATTTGAAGTAAATGTGTTAGCCTTGGTCTTGGATGTGGTTGTGAAGAGATCGACGAGAGGACAAGCTTGAAATCTTTACCGATGAAGTCGGTTTCGCGAGACGGTTGGCGCATTTTGATCTCCCTGTACGATAAGAGAATTTTTTTTTAAACCAAATTGCATCGGAATAGGTAGCAACCATGATTAATTAGTGATTTGTCTTTCGACCTGTGCACACGTGTTTTTTTACTTTTTTCACTGCGGTCCGCGTTTTCTTTATATGTTCATTACTAATTGCTTTTAAATATAATTAATTGTCTTGTAGTGTAAGAGGTACAGTGTAAGAAGCGTTTTTTATTTTTTTTATTTTTTTATTTAAACGGTGTCAAAGGTATATACACTGGGCACTAATCAGTTTTAACTAGTTTATTTCCAACACTTTAGATGCTGTGATAATCTTTGTTTTGACCTTTCCGTGTTGTTATTGATAGGTTTAAGTCCAACGTCCACAAACACTACTCTCTTCTTTCTTCTCATAATAAGATATTTTCGTAGTTCCTGTACAATGCACTGCATATGTAGAGATCATTATCCGAGTACTAGTCCAAGATAAAAAAAGGATTAGCTTCGAACTGCAAAACTACTATAGTGTAACGCAGGCGGAAATCCCAGCTATAATTTGTGCAGCTAACTGGTTTAGCTACAACAGGGCATGGGTGGAGAATATCCGAATTTATACTGGTAGTAATACTGTGTTGAATGCACTGGCGGGGGTCTATACGATATTCAGGGTGGTGGTTCGTGAATGTCAGATATTTCTAAAGACAGTGTGACATTTCTGGGTACAGGGCACAGCGAAGTTGCAGCTACAACAAAAGAATATAGATACGATGGTAGGGATCCCGCTCAAGACATATTATCTAACTTTTACACTGTGGTGTGTGGAATAACTGCTACTTGATTCGAGCTAAGAATACGAAAAACCAAGTCGATAAAAGATATAAAAAATTTGGATACTAAATAGATTTACGAAATTACTCCATTGCGCGTTCTCAGTATAATATATTAAACAAATTAGCATACAATAACTATTTAGCTCGCATGAGATTACAGTTGAAAACTAACCATAAACAATTTTATAAACTTGTCAATTCAAAACGCCGTTCTTGTTACTATCCCAAATACTTGAAATATGGTTCCTGTAGCAGTGATGATGATAAGTATATCGTCATCACTGCATCAGCTATATGTTTTTAGATTTCTTCGCAACAACATACTCAAAGTGCACAATCTATTTAAATTTTACTTATCCCTTTAATTTAAAACATTCATCTGGCATAAATTTCCCATTCAATGACAGTGAAACCATTCTTTCAAATTTAAGATCCCTTACTATCCCGGTCCGGATGGAGTTCCTAGCTGTATTCTCAAACATTGTGCAGAGTCCTTGTATAATGCACTTATGATAATCTATAACAAGCCTGTTGATCTATGCTACCTTCCTCCCGAATGGAAAAAAATCATTAATTATCCATTTGTTTAATTGTGAAAACAAGTTTGACATATCAAACTACAGAGCAATTGCTAAGCTAAATACTATTCTAAAAGTTCTGGGAAAAATTTTGACTGGTTGTCTATCTCACCAAATATCTTCACTGTTATCAAGGTGTCAACATGGCTTTTGTAAGTCACGTTTCACCACTACTAACATTTTGAAATTTACTACTATCGTACACGTATATGATGGATTTTTAAATAGCAAGCAAACGGATGTTATTTACACGGATTTTAGCAAAGTATTTGACAAAATAAACCACGACCTGTTGCTACACAAGCTTTCATTATTGGGATTTAACATTACAACCCTTAAATGGACTCGTTCATATCTGTCTAACAGAACCCAACAAGTCAAGTTTAGAAATGTTTTATAGATAAATTTGGATGTTCCTTCTGGTGCTCCACAATGAATCCATCTTGGTCCGTTGTTATTTAGCCCTTTTTAATAATGATCTGCCCTCTGCTTTCTGGCATTCAAGAATTTTAATGTACATATGTTGATAATGTTAAAATATTTAAATACCTAATTAATCCCAAATATCAACAATAAACTTGAGGAATGGTGCAAACTTAATTTTATGTACCTTAACATAAAGAACTGTAAACGAATGTCATTTTAACGAAACAACTATTCAAATTTTTGTTAGACTAATGGAATAATACTGGAATAAGTTAACACTATTACCGATTTGAGATTCATTCTTGATTATAAGCTAACTGTTAATAAGGCTTGTGGAGTTCTTGGACTTATAAAACGATGGTCTAAAGAGTTTTTAGATCCTTATATTACAAAGCATTTTTATATTTCCTTGGTTCCTCCTATTCTTGAATATGGATCAATTATATGGGATCCTTACTTCACCATTCACATAAATAGTATTGAACCTATCCAAAAACAATTTCTTATTTTCTGTCTGCGGGGTCTTGAATGGAACTCGTATGTGCTTCCATCATATGAAAGTGGGCTTGGACTCATTAAATTACCAACTTTGAAAAGTCAGCGAACCATGCTTAGTATCTCTTGTTTCGCGGTGAAGTTGATTGTAAGTTTCTGCTGAGCAAAATGAATTTCTGTCTACCAACAAGAGCAACCTATAACTATCAACTAATAAGTACATATTATCACAGTACCGTCTATGCTAACAATGATCCCTTTCGTCGCATATGTGAAATATTTAACAAATTTTATCATATATCATATCAGAGATAGATATCTCTGAATCTAATGATGTTCTAAAACGAAAAATAATTTTGTACTTAAATACGTAATTGTACTTCTTTATATTTTTTCTTTAGTCTGTAAGGACTAAATAAATAAAAAAAAGAGCAAAAGAGCTGTAAGTAAATTTTTAACGGGAGGCGAGTATCGGGGCTGACGTAGCTCAGGTATGATAATACTCGTAGGATTGTTGTTTTTAAGGATCTGCCTTGACTGAGGTAGAGGTTTTACCGGGATTTTGACACATAGGTTAATGATTTATGTACAAGCTGTAGGAATGAGGATAATGAGTGAGAGTGTTGAGCACTTTCTCTGGCTATGTCCAGCTCTTTCTTATATACGAGCTTTGTATTTGCTTAGATTGTGTTGTATGATTTGACAGATAATTCTGAACTGGACTGGTGATATATAGATCTCCTGAAATACATATCTTACTCAGATAACACAACGGAACCAAAATGAGCGCAAGAGAGCTGGCTTTTTCACCTAAGCTAACCTAGCACTCCTAGTTATGTAGTAATGTTTAATACTTGTTTGTGAAGCGGGGAAGCTATTTTCTTTTTTAACTTTATTTCAGATATTGTTTAGGGCCTTCTTAAATACACAAAAGTAGTGGTTATGCTTGGTTGATCAAATATTTGGTCAATGTGAACACATGCGGCAAAGAAAAGTCTCAAACTTTCTTCTTACAGGCTTAAAAAGTAAATAAAAGTTACAAAATTTGATTTAATCTTAAGGAGTTGTTTACTGTATAGAATTGTGTTAAATAACATATAATTCTAATTAATGATTGCATTAGATGTTTAAGTAAGTATCTCATTAATTTGCAAAACAATAATTTTTAACTTTCATATTGGGAAACATAATATTCAGATATCTCCCTTGTGAATTTTAGCCAGAATAATCTCTCCTTTAATCGAAAAGAATGATCTCACCTTAAATCGATTCCGATTTTTTTTCTGTTGAAATGGGTGCCCAAGCTTTAGAAGTTTATTTTTAACTGGATAATATTCATAAGCACTTGGAAATTCATTTCATTTGGAAATGTTGGTTGTATGAATAAGAAATAGCTGTCCCCAATATAAAAATTTTAAAACGCATAAATATCTTACAATTTAATTGCGAGATACAATTTGTCGATTATAAATAATTTTTGTTTATGAAATGCAACGGTTTATAGTTTTATTAAGCCATAATTTCGTAAGCAATTAAAAGTTATTTATATCGTGGTTTACTTTTTTCTTTTTGTTAATGGCCATTTCATATCATAAAATATTTTTTATGAGTTTTCGCAGTGCACTTCCTTTGGCAATACTCGTATTGGTATTAAATGCATAAAATTAATTTAAGTAATATTTAATGTTAATAAATCAGTTTTACTTTTGTTTTTATTATTATTATTATTATTTTTTTTTTTTGTTAATTTTGAAACCTACAAACAGAATAGGAAATTTTCGTTTTCTTCTTTTTTTTTAATTTTGTTTTATATATTATTTGTTTATTTTTGCTTTTGTATATTTTTTTATAGAAAAAAAAATTGGCACAAATTTAATATTTAAACATGCACATACATACATATATTTCTATTCATTAATATATATTTCTTTGTATATGAATGTACGTTTTTATCTTTTAATGTGTTTTCATTTCATTGAGTTTTCTTTTCGTTTTCCCTAATATTTATTTGTATTTGTTCTAGTATATTAAAGTTTAGTTATCAGAAACTTTTTATAAACAATTTTCTTTGTTCATTAATAAAGCAAGCGCCAAAGTGATACGGTAGCTTTTTAATTTATTTGTATTGGGTGGTTAATTTTTAAGGGTCGAAGTTGAATGCGAAACACACTCACCTAAACGTTTAGTTCTTTTCTGCATTTCATTTGACACTTTTCAGTTTCAGACTAATTCAATATAAACCATGGAAAGATACACAATCGAGCAACACGCTAAAGTTATTCAGGCGTATTATGAAAATGGGCTTTCATATCAAATTATATATCGTGAACTTCATGATTTTTTCGGTCAAATTAATCGTCCAAATGTGCGTACAATCGTAAAATCGTGCAAAAATTTAAGTAAACCGGGTCTGTAGAAGATGTGAAAACACCAGTGTATGCTAGTACAGCTCGTTGTGCAGAAAATATTGCTGCTGTTCGTGATAGTGCGGTTGAAGAGCCGTCCACCTCAACTCTTCGTCGTGCCCAACAATTGATGTTGGTGAATATTATGCAGAAAGACTTGGATTTACTGACAAGATACAATTGACTTGAGAACTAAAGTCTCTTGACCATTCCAAGCGTCTTCAATGGTCAGAATGGTGGCAAGAAATGACAACAGTGGATGATCAATGTTCGAAGAAACCCATCTTCAGTGATGAGGCACATTTTCACCTCAATGGATTCATCAGTAAGCAGAATTGCCGTATTTGGGTGAATGATAGTGCAAGAGTGATTGTGGAAAAACTAATGCATCCACAAAGAGCGACTTTTTTGTGCGGTTTTTGAACTGGCTGCATCATTGGGCCGTGTTTGTTCCAAAAGGAGGCCTATCAGGCAGTTACTGTGAATGGTGTTCGCTATCGTAAGATGATAATCACATTTTTATGGCCCGAATTAGAAGATATGGATGTGGACGACATGTCTTTTCAACAAGACGGTGCCACTTGTTACACAGCTATCGATACAATGACTCTTTTGCACGAAAAATTCAATGGCCGTGTTATCTCACGTGGCGATGCGAATTGGCCATCAAGATCATATGATTTGTTACCGTTGGACTTCTTTCTTTGCAATTTTATAAACTATATTAGCATTAACCAATTTACTAAGTTAATCCTTAGTTTTACTTAACAATGTATCTAACGTATTATAGCACCTATTAGCCATTCTAATACGTTAGATACATTATTTAGTAAATTTAAGGATAAACTTAGTAAATTGGATAATGCTAATATAAATTATAAAATTCCAAGTAAGAAAAATGACCAGAAGAAGTGTAATAATGTGTGCATAGGAACAACAATAAACAAATTAAGGACAAGGATTGCAGGACATAAATTAGACCAAAAAGATAGGCATATAAGTTCACAAAAAACTCATTGCTCTAGATTAAAGAATTATCCTTACTTTGAAAATATGTCAATAACAAAAACAGAAAGTAATTATAGAAGCGTTATACGAGTATGTTAGAAATGTTAGAGATTTTTAATATTAAATGAAGGTATTTATCTGACTCAAGATCAAACATGGCTTTTGCTAAGAACTATTTTTAATTATAACAATAATGTTATAGATTATTAATACACCTGTAGAACAGAGAATTCATTTTAAATTGGACACTGACAATTTAGCACATAGTTATATGCATTTAGTTAGCAACAGATTATTACCTTGTGTGTGTATATAAATATTATTATTACATTAAGGCTGATTTTGAGCTCAAAATTTCGTGCGAAATTCTGTCAAATTGCATACAAATCTGAGTTGTACGAAAAATTTGCAAAATCAGTTGATAAAAGTAGTACTGAGTTTTTTAAGTTAAAATTGTAGATTTGTTAATTAAATAATTTATATCTTAACCATTTATGTACCTACTCGAAGCAAGCACTCGCCTCGGGAAAAGGACTTTTTTTCTATTCTAAACTGTAGCATTCTTATTTCTAGATCACAGAGGGTAGGTGATTTCCAGATATATATTGGATCAAAACTACCAGGTAAATGTATGCTTTTGGTTGGGCGAGAGTATCCAGATCCTTCACTATATATTAATTGGAGAAACAATAACAACGCTCTATACATTAAGACTAAGAAAATTAAGGCTATGAGGGAGGAGGAGAAAAGAGGAAGAAGTGTTTATGGACATTTGACTTGAAGCTTCCACCGTTGTATGTAACAGGAACCATGTCTGCAGGCAACTACTCCACAGACTAACCGTTTGGCTGAAAACCGAGTTCTCTCTGTAATGTGTTGTGCGATTAGCTAAACAGACATGTGCTGTGTAAATGTATGTGGGTTTTTGGAACAAGATCCCTAATCTCCATTGTAGTTGCAATAAGACTGAGTAACGCATCCTCCACTATGGCGATGGCAATGAGCCAATCAAGATGGATGTCCTACTGTCATCGATGAGCATCTTCGCTGTCTTCCTCAAAATAAGCTTTAATACACCAGCCCAAATAGGAGGGTTGTATTCCATTTTCGATCGAATACAGATGGTATAAATAGTAAGGAGACCGGATGGTGTCAAGTATGTCTTTCAAAAAAACGAGACACTGGAATGCTTCTTTAGAGACATGGAACAATACACCGCATCTTTATTCCAAGAACATTAAGAGCATTTGATTCTTCAATACTTATACCATACCTAAGTAAAGATAAAGCAGCATTTACATGATAATGAATTTGTGTGTTAATAAAGGCACGTTTACATAGTAATACAAGATACTTAGATTTTGTGGGAAGAAAATATTACAAAATTCTCTCCGTATTTAAAAGAAAACAAACAGAAATATATTGTAAGTATTTTTCATGTTTACATTTGTAGGATAAGTATAATCAAAATATTATTATGAAAGTCTAATCAAATCACTGATGGTTACAACTCTAGAATATTTACAAAAACAACATGCAATAGCTTAAACTGTTGCTAATGTTTGGTTCCTAAATGTTGTACCCTCCTAAATAAAAACTCGAAGGGCTGCCAATGCAAATTTAAAAATACACCTCTCATGATGAGAATACAAAGTTTTCTGTGATGGTTTGGAAAATGTAGATTTACCGACCGCTTGTCACTTTTTGTATTTGAATTTCTCTCTTACCGAATACATTTTGTTTTTACACGGAAAGATTCCTTTATTTTACACAAGTTTTAGAGATATCTAAATATTTGTATTACCATGTAAAGGTGCCTTACGTCCCGATTCAGAATAAATAACTGTATAGAGAGAGGGTAACTGCACGCAGGTGGGTAAAAGCCGGAGACAGGTTCTCATTCTAATCAGTTTCACATCGGCAACATGCGATATTCAATATTACACTGTTGTTTACATTCTGCTTATTGGAAATTAAACAGGGTCCTTTCATATTAAGTGCATGACTTATGATTCTATTTTATTCGCTCGGAATATCAAAGTTGTATGATGCTCATACTGCACTTGAGTTTCTCTATTCATCGAATGATATTAATAACCTTATTTATTTTGATGCGCAGTGTGCTAGAAAATATTTATATGGATACTTGTGTATATAGTTCTTGTTTACTTTAGTTGTTTATGTATGTTAAAACAGTACACATACATACATATGTATGTACGAATGCATATTCTTGATTTTAAGAAATTGTTTGTTTTCACGGATTTTGTCTTATTTATTAGTTTTTGAGTCTTATTATTTTATTCAAAATATTCTAGTTTCTTTCCTTCGCTATTATCACATATTAATTGTGTGCTTGTGCTGTTTTTCAGAGCTATTCAATATACAAGCATATGTAGATAGTTTGTACTGTTGACGTCATATTTCATTCAAACAACTATTCTTGTTCCATACAAAGAAGAAAGCCGATACTATACACAGAGTAGACATCAAAAATCTGCTTTTAAGAATTCTTAATTTTAGAATTAATAAAAAGAATAATTTTAGTCTATTTGCTGCGTTAACAAACATCCACAAAATTTAAAAAAAATTGTTTAACTTACATGGAACTTGTTTCGTAATTTTAAACATTAACAATAATTTCATGATTTTAAAATAAAAAAAATTTTTTTACTTTACAAGTCTGCATTAAAAGAGTTTTCGAGCCTTCAAAGAGAATTAAAAATTTTGTACATTCTAGAAATTTTGTATAATAACTATTTTTCAAGTTTATTCTTCAACTCATTCTCAATTTTAAACAGTAAGAAAAAAGTAATTTATATACAAAAATATTGACACAATTTCAAAAGCATTTATTTATTTATTTAAAATTAAAGAATAATTATTAAATTATGGACTAATGATAAGGGGCCATGGTTACAAGACCTTAGGCACATATAGTTTATTTAATTTGAATCAGATTTAATTAACTTGAAAAATTATATTAAACAATATACGCTGTTTGATAAAAAAAAAAAACCCCAGCTAAAGATTTGATTATTATTTTTCTTGTCTTTTTCAATCAAAAATTATTGATCACAGCAGATTTATATTGCAAAAAATCCTTCTTAAGAAAAAACTTAAGAAAGAAAAAAACTTGAGCTATAACCTGTTGTACAAATGTACAAACCAAAAATGTAATTTAAAAATTATAAAGTTTAACAAAAATTCAATAAATTAATATTTACATCTCTGGGTACGGAGAATTATTTAAAATACAAAAAAAAAGTAAAAAAGTAACCGTTATTTAAAATTTTTTCAAAAAGTATTTATTTTATCAGCAATAAATATCTTGCCCCCTTCAAAGTAATTCCCCTCAGATATAATACACTTATGCCAGCATTTTTTTCAATCCTCGAAACACTTCTGAAACACGCTATTTGTTATCGCTAACAGCTTCTGCTTCGATTTTTCGTAGCAAACCGCTTTTCTTTTATCGGTGTCTTCAGTTTTGGGGAGAGTCAGCGGGGGCCAAGTCCGGTGAATACAGTGGTTGAGGCATGATAACGGTTTTGTTTTTGCGCAAAAACTCACGTACAAGTATCGATGTTTTCCACAATTCTGTGCATTTCTGACGAATTGCTTCGAGCAAACGGCACATAGCCTCAAAGTAGTATTTCTTATTAACTGTACGATCTAATATCAAAAATTCACGATGCACGACACCATTATAGTCACAGGAAACAGTGAGCAAACCTTTACATTTGACCAAACTTGACGTACTTTTTTCGGTCTTGGATCTTCTGGACGCTTTGGGATGATTGGGCTTTCAATGTCATAGCCATACACCCATGATTCGTCACCAATAATGACGTTTCTGCGAAAATCTGGACTGTGATTGACGATGTGCAATAGCTGCACGTTTCATGCATAAAACATCCGTAAAAATTACTTGGCATGAGCCAACATCATCAGCAACCTCTCTTATAGTGATTCGACGATTATCCAAAATCATTTTCTTCACTTTTACAATGTTTTCATCGTGCTTGGGCGACCAGGATGAGCATTGACATTGAAAACTTCTGCTCATAGTTGACTCGGCAAACGCCACAGTCAACATTTCAAATGTCCTTGTGCATTTAATTTTTTACACAAAACTTAATACGAGTACAGTTTCTTTGATCAATTTTTTCGAATAGTAGAAAATCGAAGAGCACACCAAAACACGACTAACCTTTTTATCCGTCGAAAACAAACTGACAATCCAAAATGTTTAATATTGCCAACATATATAAAAGACATGTGTACCAATATAAAGCGGCCCATACACGTTTCAACTCAGTTGGCAACTGAGTCGGTTGTTGTCCAAATCAAAGCCTGTATGGCTTTGTCAGGTGATTAGTTTGGCAGTTGTCAAGTTGGTTGAACAAAAATTAAATTGTTTTGATTTTTTCAAGTTGACTAGCAAGTCTTTCAATTTGATTGTGTTGTGTGTGTTCAAGTCTCTTGATCAGGTCTTAAAATTTATATTTGCAGTGTTTTTGCAAAGAGAACATTATATATTTTTAAAATTGTCTATAGTTTCATTGAATTTAATTGTTGAATGAAAATCTTTCAATTCAGTTTATGAAGTATGTGGGCAATAATCAATTCAGTTGAAAGACTCAATTCACAATTGAATTGAAACGTGTATGGGCCGCTTAACGGAAAAAAATGCAAAAATCGAACATACGTAGCTTACGAAATATGAAAAAACGGTTATTTTTTATCAAACCTCGTACATGTGCATTGCACAAGAGCTAAACATTTTGTAATTGTTGGTATTAAATTTGCCAAATTAAATTTATTAAATATGCAAGCATATTAAAATCATAGTCGATAATCCAATTTCATTTGTTTTTTATGTTTAGTTCGTAATTAAAAAACAAATTTCAAAGGCTTTAGAATACAATTTTGCATGCGATTACTACAGGTCCATGGTATGTAAAAGACTTTCGAAACACAGCGCACTACGAGGAACACGTAAATGATTAAACTTGAATTAAGTCAAACCCCTTTCCATCGTAACTTCTTTAACTTTGGCAACCATACTCGGTTGAGGAGGGGTGCCGTTACGACAATCAAAGAGTTAAGGCCGGTGCGCATAAACTCCGTCGTACGTTATCCGTCTCCTTTTTCAACTGACAACTAAGTTGAAATACATACTTATATTCTTATGAGCTTTGTCACATTCCGTAATTCTTCGTCAATGCAAAGTTTTAAAGTTGAGCAACTGTTATCTTTTAACGCACGATTGATTCAGTTTTTCGTTCAAAAATAAAATAAATTAAAAACAAATTGTGTTAGATTTTCTGTGCTGTGTCTGAGAAGTAAATCAAAAGATTTTATCAAATTAAAATAAAATGCAGTTGGTTTTACATCCGTTAACAACGTACTGATTGTGCCAACTTCATACTTCGTATACGTAGATGTCAGTTGAAAAAGGAGATGGATAAAGAACGACGGATTGTATGTGCCCCAACCTTTAAATAGGTGAATACTGACGTACACACCAAAATAACTTTCGTCCAGCATTTGCTGTTATTATAACGTTAGAGTGGTCATTTTATTGCTAGTTCTACACGCAAAAATAACTTTGTATACTATTGGCTGAACATGAGCAAAAAAAGAGAGATTCCATAATATAGGTAATATTTTTGATTTATACATATATAGTTTGCTCATTTCAAGGACTCAATAAAGAAAAGAGTGTTAAAAATAGAATACATCTTCAATACGTATCAAATAGTGCATAGCGTCTTGTGCGTATTATTTTTGAAAATATTTCAGTTTGTAATAAATGCTTCAAAATATCATCTGACTTATACGAGGGTGGGTAAATAAGCCCACGACCTTTTGAACGCAGAAATTTCAACATAGTTTTCACATAATCTGTTTTGAGCTCTACACACCTTTGGAGAAATAAAATAATATATTTCGAGGTCATAAAACTAGGAATTTTCTTGTAAGATAATTTAGTCGTTGGAGTCAAACCTCTTTGCGCCGAGCGATTTCTTCAAGTTTGGGATAAAGAAATAGTCACTCGAGGCTAAATTCAGAGAATAGAGCCAATGAGGGAGTAAATCGTATATATATATATATCTATATATATATATATATATATATATATATATATATATATATATATATATATATATATATATATATATATATATATATATATATATATATATATATATATATATATATATATATATATATATATATATATATATATATATATATATATATATATATATATATATATATATATATATATATATATATATATATATATATATAAAGACGTAATCGATATGTCTCAAACAAGTAACATTATAGATCCGTCTAACTCCTTTGCCAGGAAGTTTATCATCATCTTTCCTACAAGGGAGGAATGGATCATGAAGCCAATATGGTTGCGGGATGGTTCACAAAAGTGGTACACGGATGGATCCAAAACGCTCCTAGGTGTTGGAGCGGGAATAGTGGGGCCTAGAGCACGCAAATGTATAATTCTTAGCAAAGACACCACAATCTTCCAAGCGGAACTATACGCAATAAGGGAAGCTGTTGAAATACTCTCCGATAGGGTGCACAAGGCAGTGCTGATAAGAATACTTTCTGATAGCCAATTAGTGCTGAACGCCCTGAGCAGTTGTGTCTTCACGTCCAAGTTAGTACTGGAATGTCACAACAGGCTAAACGAACTGGCAAGCCAGAACCAGGTCACACTGATCTGGGTGCCAGGACACGAAGGGCATCACGGCAATGAAATGGCTTTATTGGACCCACTCCAACTTTTGGCTTCAACAAGGGTCTCCTGAATGAGGAGATAAAAAAATGGACAATGTTTAACAACAGTGGAACGAGACAGCTGGTCTTGAACACTCCAAGAAATTTCTAAACTTCGATAAAAAGAGTGCCGAACGTGCTTTAATACTGGACAGGAAAAGTCTCAGAACATTGACAGGTGCACTTACATGTCATTATTACTGCTATAAGCACCTTCACAGGATGAGCATTTCCAACACAGATATTTGCAGATTCTGCGGTGGTGAAGAGGAGTCAATGGAGCACTTAATCACCCACTGTGGAGCACTGGGACACCGAAGATATAGGCTACTACAAGCTAATATGTTAAGTGAATGTGACTTAATATCACTCCCATTGAAGGAGCTTGTCCGTTTTCTTGACATACTCAACCCATAATGGGGCTAGGGGACGCACAATAGATCAATATTGGTCGCAGTGCAAATGGCCGATGAGGGCCATATCTCATCCACTAATAATAATAATAATAACCGATTTTCAAAACTCTCTTATTATTTTCTCCCATAAATGATAGAGGTATAAAAACAACATTTTTTCGGACAGACATTATTTTTAAATATTCAATGGAACCGAAGTGTGTACATACTTTCTGATAATAAAAGACACAACGCATCCATTTTCACTCCAACGCCATTACATCTAATAAATGTTTGAGGGAAAATTTTAGTTTTTTGAATTATTCCGGAAAACGCATAGCGCTACTATCAAAAAAGTTATTTTTTAAATACATACATACATATAAAAAAGAGACTTTATTGCATGCGGTGAAAAACAACAGAAAAGCAATTTAAAATTTTTTACTTATATTTCCTGTTTTGGGCATTATAATAAATTGTATATTTTTAGATTTAAAATTTCTCTATTCACGGCTAACACGCATGTAAATATGTTCAAAGAAAACTTTTATAACTGTTTTTCTATATATACAAATTTCGTTTAATAATATTTATTTGCCTTTTTTTAATATTAATAATTTGTTTTTTTTTTTTTTTTTTTGCTGGCACCAAGAAAAATTTTTTGACAGCCAACTTATTTGTTTATAATAAAATACTGCTTTCTAAATCAAAATTTTGTTTATAAAAAATTACACCGCACTAATTTAATAGATTAAAATATACAGACATATGCACATACGTATGTGCATGTAAAGAAAAATAATATTTAAATTAACGGAAACCTAGTAAATACTTCGCAATAAATATGAATACGCATAAATTCACCTACAGTGTGTTAGTAGGGAACTTACAAATTATCACTTTTCATATGTGTACATGCATACCTTATGTATTGTACATATGAATATGAATTATGTGATACGACTTAAACATGTTTATGGGAATTTACTTAATGTCGTATTATTATTATTTTTTTTTTATCTTGGACCAGCACTCAGAAGATGTCCCCTACATATGCACTGCATTATAATGGAACTAGTAAAATAGATTAATATGTTATGGAGAGGAGTATGTTCGACTAAAAACTATAAATAACACCACGAAAGACCAAAAAAAGCGTGATCATAGCATTCGAAGGTGATGAATTACATTGAGAAGAATTAAATAATAAAAATATAAAGAAAACCGACGACAGTGAAAAAAACACGTGTACTCAGTATTGTCAGATCGTAAGATTTATCTATTTTTGACTTATTAATTTTTTGAGCTGTCGAAAAGATTTTTTTAATTTTTTTAAGTTTTTGGAAGTTTGTTCAGCGTACTTTTTTATATTTTTGAAATAAAATGGAACAAAAAAGTATTTTTAGTCGAGAAACCGAACTTTAGTTGCGTTACGTATGGACAACCTAACTAACAAAACAAAAGCTATATTATGTATGGCAACCATTTTCAGTTGCTAAAAAGTTATCGATAATTCTATTTTGACATATTAGCAACCATAATTTTTATGTTTGTTTTTCCAAAAAGAAAAAAAAGCAATAAAATTTTCTTGTAAAAAAAACTAAAATTTTATCTTAAAAGCAAAAGAATTAAAATGATTTCATCAACGAAAAAATATGCAGAATGTGGTATATATTAGAAGGTGGTTAAGGGATGCTTTTAAACCTTTAAATTCGCACTCTGTAATGTATGTAAGTAAATATAATTTGTGGGATAATTTTGGCAATTACGTATCGATGTGTGTGTTTTCAGCTTTAAGGCTTTTTTCTGTCTTCCTAAGAATGCTATGGTGCATTTCGCTAGAACGCCCTTCTTTAGTTGTACGCAGATTTCTTTTGTCTTGGGGTATATCCTCTTTATACCCTTCACAAATATTTAAGGGCATATAGTGATTCCGTTTGTAATTTCGACCCTATAATAATTATTGATAAAAAATTCGTTTAAGCGATGTCCGTCTGTCCGCCGTTGAAATACCGTTTCTGGCAAAACCATTACGAGTAGACTCGGAAAATTTTTTCTTTCACCATTCTTTTACCCCATCGATTCATTGGTTTGCTATTGAAATTCAGTTACATCGGTTAACATATAGCTGAGATATATCGAAAATTCAAAAAAAAACATTATTTTTTGCAATTTTATACGAAGACTTTTGAAAAAAAAATGTTGTTAAATTAAATTTTTGGTTTGCACATTTGTACAACAATCAAAAATTATTGATCACAGCAAATTTATATTGTAAAAAAATTCTTCTTAAGAAAAAACTTAAGAAAGGATAAAACTTGAACTATAACCCGTTGTACAAATGTGCAAACCAAAAATTTAATTAAAAAATTATAAAGTTCAACAAAAACTCAATAAATTAATATTTACATCTCTAGGTACGGAGAATATTAAAATATGTATGTTAATAACTAAAAGAAATACAGCTAGTTCTGACACAGCAAACGCTGTACAAACAATGCGGGCAATTAACAAAATGCATATGTGATTCAATACGAGATGAATATAGATAGAAAATTAAATGCTCGGTGTATGAGTGGTTAAAGCAGCAGATCATGATACGTCATGAACCGAGTTCAAATCCCAGTGGGTGCTGATGAGTAGTGTAGCCACTACAAACAAGATAGTTGTCCCCCAGCTAAAGATTTGATTATTATTTTTCTTGTCTTCTTCAATCAAAAATTATTGATCACAGCAAATTTGTATTGTAAAAAAATTCTTCTTAAGAAAAAACTTAAGAAAGGATAAAACTTGAACTATAACCCGTTGTACAAATGTGCCAACCAGAAATTTAATTTAAAAATTATAAAGTTCAACAAAAACTCAATAAAAAAATGTTTTTATTTTGCTTTAAACTTGACACAATTATTAAGTATAGAGATTACAAGACAAAAAAAAAATCCCGATATCGGTTCATATATACCCGAGATATAGCCTGAACCGATTTTTTACGACCTAGATAAATTTCTTAATTGGTCCAGAGTTAATTTGATGAATTTGAATTTAAACAAATGTTCAAACATGTAGTTCTCAAGAAGCCACTTATTCCTATTCTCTAGGCAGGTACAATTTGAAATAAGTCGACTAGATAATTGATTTGGATATTTTGTTAGATGCAACATTAAGCTTTAACCGACATATAATAATGTTAGTCAATAAATCCCGTGGTGTCTTGGCTTTCATTAAACGGTGGCTAAAAGAATTCAATAATCCCCTAACATCTAAGTTATTGTATACATAAATCGTGATGTAAATTTTAGAATACGAACGACTCCATCTTACTCAATAAGATTAGCTGTGGTGAGTTTACCAACTCTGAAAAGTAGGAGAACCGTGCGAAGTGTTTTTTCATGGTTAATCTTATAAATGGTAACGTCCACTCCGAGTTTTTAATGAGTAACATTTTAAGCCCATATATATTAGAACTTGCCGTTCAAACTTTGCTATGTCGGGTCCGCTAAGAAGACTATCATGCATGTTCTGAGAAATGCAAATCGCTTAAATTTAGTGTTTTCGATTTCAAAACGCCAAACAGATGTTCTGAGAAACGTATAACGCAAGAAATAAGGTTTTGCGTTTTGAAATCGCCAAATAAGGGTTCTGGAAAACGCATATCGCTTAAAATTGACGACTTCAACTCGCATGTATATATTGAAGTGAACTGATTGAATTTGCTAAAACTGAACTTGCGAAAGGCAATCAAATAATTCACAATTAAAATTTAATATGTTTTCTTTTTATTTCAATAAAAAGTTTAAAGAATTTTACACATTTTTATTGAGAAAACTAAATTGAAAATTTTTTCTATTTGTTGTCAAATTTTTTTTCGTTTTATATTACTACCACATACATATGTATATATGTACGTATGTAAAACACATGTTGTATTTTTTCGGGAAAAACTCCTAAACGCCAGTAGAACGCGCGTTCCTGAGAAGACGCATTGCGGTTTCAGAACGCGCGTTCTCGGAACACGGCTGTATGCCTTTGTTTTAATAACTTCTCACTAAATCAGCAATTTGTTTTTATATTCATAATACGGTTTTCATATTATATAGTAACTCTTAATTAAATTTTATGTATGTATTACGCTTTTATATTTACGAGAATGTAGTCTGCAAGGAGTTTTTTTTATAAAATTAAATAAATAAATATATAAATAAAATATTTAACCAGTAAAAAAATTATAAATAGCTTGTTTTCTATGTTTCCCAGCTATCTATATGTCGACATTTCAACCAACGGTTGTTCATTTGTTTGAAAGGTGTAAAGAAGTGTTAGAGACGTTTATAAATAGAAAAGCTTGTTTTTTGTGTGTTTGACGGATATTATTAGAGCATTTTTCTTTTTAAATTCTCAGCAATTTATTTGGATTGTTGGGATATAAAGTTGAATGTTTGAGAATATCTTTCAAAAATTTCCAAAGTCTACTGATGATTAGGGTAGCTCCTATGAAATGTCGACATATAGACAGCTGGGAAACATAGAAAACAAGCTATTTATAATTTTTTTACTGGTATAAATGTTAGAAGCTTAAATAGCGAATAAAAACTTAATTGTTAAAATATTTAACATTTTTAAAAATTGGCAAATACCAATTTTCACAACCAAGATATATGTTTTTTTTTTCCAGCTGTCAAATGCTAATTGAGTGAGGCAAACTTTGTATGTATGAACAGCAAAACAATATTGCCAATTGATTGAAAATTTACTCAATATCTGAACACTCCATAACGGTAACAAACATAGTAATTCTAGTAGTCTGACTGAAAATTAGAGGGAAACGCTTGCTCCCGACATATTTTTGAAAATTGAATTGAAGGTATGCTTAAAAACTCACGATTTCAAACCTTAACGTTTCTATCCACATTGAGCTGACAAAGAATGTATTAGCTCATAAGAGACAAATTTATTTTTTAGCAATAAATATGTTTCTTAACCGTTCCAAATTTTTGCAAACGTTAAGGTTTGAAATCATGAAACGGGCCCTTAATCTATATACGAGTGTAACAAAAAATATTGTAAGAAAAAATTTTAAAATTATTTATTTATTTAAAAAAATTTATTATTATAACAATATTTATAAAAATGAATTAAAAGAAGAAGGAGTACTAACAGCTAAGACTATTTAATATAAAATTTATCTAATTAAAGTTAAACAGGTATGTTCCAGCAGCAAGTAGTAAAATGAAAGTAAAAAATATTTGAAAAGTAAACACTTAATTTTTCTGTAAAAGTATTAGCAAGGCCGCAGTACCAGGTTCAAAAACATATACACTTCCTACACTACAGATGTCAAACAAAGTTTTGACATCTTTTCGCAATTTCTACCAACAAAATATATGTGATGTTTTTTGGTGTTGTATTTACCACCACTACCTATTAAAGCTGCCTTGAGTAGTGGTTTGAGTGCTTCAGTTTTTCATTCGAAATCGACTTCGAAAATAAAAGTTGGATAGATTTACATATAACTAGTGTTGACTTTAACAACTAGTTCAATTTTACTTTTTTTAAGTATTTTTTATTTTTGAAGTATTTTTTATGAACTATTTTTTGGAATGAAATTGTTTGGCTAGAAAAGGCACGTAAAAAATTTTAAATCGAACGCCTGATACTCGTATTATACATTTCTGCTAGCTGTATAAAATTAGCCATGGACTATGATGAGCGCAATTTATTTAGGCACCATTTTATGGGCAAGCTTGGTACATCAGATGTAAAAGCCAGGCGTGTAGCCTTATGTTCATGATTGCGATCAGTTAGTATCTGTCTTCGCAGCCGCTGCAATAAGAGATGATATCGCCAAACTTCCTTATCTTATTTTCTCTATAAACATTTTCTATTCTCGAATTAATTTATGTAACTATTTTATTTCAATGTAATTGAATTATACTCAGTTCTTTCTGTGAAAGCTTTCAGTTTCCCAATCAAATTTAAAATAATTTTTAAGCTACCTCATTTTTGGTAAAAGTATTTGTTCGAAAGTAAAACATAAATGAAAAGTAAAAAGTATAATGTAGAACATTAAAAGCTTTATATTGAAGTGGTTTTAAATTGTTTTCACTTCAAAGCCCGATAATTTTTGTTCTTTATTTTTCTCATGTACTATATATTGAAAAAGTTTTTGTGGCTTTGTCCAGAAATAAATTGGACAGAAAAAGTTTTTTTTTACACCTGAGAGTTGTAGAGATGTGTTTTAATCTTGGGTCAGTACTCAAGGGATGACCCCTACATATGCAGTGCATTGTACTAGAACTAGGAAAATAGAGGCAAGGGGGAGTAGTATTTCTGTACGGTTGACGTGCACCTATAAAATACCGTTGCGGAAATGTTATCATATCATTTAAAGTGTTGGAACTAAATTAATTAATAATGATCAGTAAATGGACGACAGTGAAAAAAACACGCGTTCATAAGATGGAAGGAAAAAAACTACTTATTCCTGCTTGCAACTTATTCCGGATTTATTTTGTTTCAAAAAAAAAAAAATAATAATAATTACGAACAGAAAACACGGACGATAGTATACAAACACGTGTGCACAGGATGGAAGATATGATAGAATCCAACAAAAATAAATCATTGTCTAGCTAGAATTAAAAGTATTTGCTAATCTGAGCGATGTTTGCAACTGTATCAAGAGATCCTTTAAAATATCTGATTCTTTATTTGCTCTTGACCAAATTAATGGTCTACTTTGTTGTATTGCTTGCTACTGGCGATGCTCTTTAGACGTCGCATATGATATACACCAAGTTTGAGCTGAGCAGGAGTTTTAGACGAAGTTTTACAAAAATAAAAGAATGCAACTATTTGTCATTTTAAGAGCAATGTTTACACTACTTTTGAAATTGGTCATGAATCGTATGTTTTAGCGGTTTTCTTGCTAAGATGATATTTCTGTCTTAAGGTTGCTGTGATCATTTTTACATTTTGACACCCATTTTCAAACAGAATTAGCTATTAAAACGATGCCGAGACATTAAACGCCACTCAAGAACTTTTTCCAACTTTAGTAAAGAACTTTTTGCAATTTAATCAAATACTATTCAAAACCTTCTATGGTATATAAAACATACTTATCACATATAATATTTACTTCTGATGAAACAAGTAAGAAGAATAGTATAGGAGCACTCAAAGTGTATAACTATTTATTATTCTTCTTAAAGTAATTATTTTACTTTTCTTCCATTTGGCATAGAAAAACCATGTTGTATATTAATAGTATCAAATAATAATTACACCAACAAACCCATTAAATCATAATTAATTTAATGATGCGAGTATTTTTGTTTAATGTACAAACAACAAACAGATTGAACTTCCAGCACCAAAATGCTGATAAATTAAAATTAGCAATAAGAGAGGATTTGTAAAAGCAACAAGGATTACAACAGCATAAGACTATTTGAAGCAGTATTGTACTTATTACCCAGCAAACATTTTTGATAACTATAATAATTAAGGCAAAAAAAAAAAATCTGCTTTAGATCACATAATATGTAAGACGTATCTGCTTCTGGGATAGTTTGAAACAAGTGTGACATCAGGAACGAAACTCGTGTAATGCCGAAGCATGTTGGTAAGCGAGATTGTGCAATATTTGGTTCGCAAACCATATAGAATGATATTTTTACTAGGAAAGTGATTGAAAAAATGTTTCATTTACAGCTTTGACGGAATTTAGAATATGATTTAAAGTCATTTCTAAAAGGCATGTAATTTTTTTTTTTTGTTGGAAGATCATGACAACGATGCTTTCTGTTTTTCAAGTTTTTTTTAATTTCCCTTTCCGATGTTATTTTTTATGTCTTATTTTCATTCGATTGGAAGGGTGATTACAAGAAGTATTACCATCTACAAGATTACAGCAATTAAACAAAATTGCAATAATACGACAAAAATAGGCGTGTTACCTTTGCAAAAGCATTTAAAATTTTGTTTACAAATACAAATTACTAGAGTTTTCTCTCTAAAGAACATGTGCTGTATTTCAAATACAATTGGCCCTAAAATACATTTTTACAAAATACATTATATTATATTATAAATAAACATAAATATTATAATAAATTCAAAATAAGATATTACATACAAAAGCTAAAATTGCTGGAAACTACGACCATTAAAATGTTTATCATTTTGCAAAACTGCAATTCAGCTTTCAATTGTTTTGTCCAGAGCAAATACATTTTAAACTAATCAGCTGATATCAATAAGAATTTCTAAATATTCGCCACCAGCTTTGTCCCAACGCTTTGGATTATATACAGGGAAATAATTTTTAATCGACAGATTAGATCGACTGCAATCTAGTACTTTGAGGCATTTCAGTTGTATTGTAACAAAACTAATGGAGAGCTTGGAAAGAAGATTTAATGACTTTCTCATGCTGACACTTGATGCAAATAGAGCCATACTGGCGTCATGTTTCCACCCTAGCTCCAAAATGCGCTAGTTACTAAAAAGTATCTCATTAAAAGAGAAGCGACGAATTAAAAACCTTGCAGTAGATGCGTTGGAGAAAAATTACAATTTTTTATAATAAACAAGTACTTTCAACAATTCGCGTTTCTCGCTTGGTATTTTTTAGCTTCATTGCTGAAATTACTAGCACCTACTAATCAATATTTACCACACTTACATATGCTGAGACTTACACTATCATTCAGACGTATTACCATATTATTATGTAACATAAGTATGTGCACATGTATTTGAATAGGAAACATTTACGGGGTTTTATTGATAATGTCTTCCATTAATTACACACAATCATTAAACGGTGTTTATCAAAGATTCCGTAAATGTATTCTTAAGTTCGATTTGCGCTAATAAGGATTTTCTTCTAAGCGGTTTGCTGCATCAATATTACTAATCCAATCATTTCACGTATTACATTTCTATTGGATAAAAGGTAAATTGTTTGTAAATAATAATTTGACTTGAAATAAAACGCACACACGACGGCATACAGATGTTTTTAAAACCACAATTTGAAACATATGAACATACGAGTATATGTAAGTATAAAGTACAACACGGATATATCAAGACATAATAATATTTTGTTCTTAATCGGAATTATTATAAGAAAACGCTAACAAAAATTGTTGATAAATCATGAATAAGTAATACAAATGTCGTGACGTAAATGATGTGTCATAGCAATGGATGTGCTACGACTATTTATTGAACTCGTAATGACTGGCAAATTTCGTGCGTTTGCTTAGTAAAATTTTATGAAAGAATTAATTTTTATCTTTTTTGATTTGAAAAATTATGTAGCGTGAGGATTTCATTGTATAGGCTGGTTACTGCACTACGGATACTAGCAATACTGGACACTTATGTATGGCATTGTCATAGGGGACAAAAGTTTATATATTTGACGCGCTTTGTGACACGACATGGGACTGGTACATAAAAGAAAGACTAACGAAGGTTGTTTGAAAGAAGCAAATTATTTCTTAAAATGATGAATGTATTTTATTTAGTATTTTATAAGAAGATTGAATATTATACGTGTTGGTGTACATGAGTAGGCCCACGTTACGAGTAAATGTTAAGCCGCCAGTGCAAACATCCAATGGAGCAACTCAAAATTAACGCGATCGTTAATTTCTCTCTCTTCCTTAGACAACACAACAATGAAATAGCGTCCCTGTTTCTCAAATTCGTTACCATTTAAATGGTTTTTAGTTTACCGGATTTTTTTAAAATGCCAATTTTTCGAACATCAAATATTTAAATGTAAAACTTTTATAGTACGTTTTATTATACATGTCTGGCCTCGGTTTATCCGACCGTGCTAGCCTTTTTCATAATGAGCAGTGGATGACTCATCAGCATGTAGCGCCACACTAAAAAGAGGTTTCCCGCCTTTCCTTTCCTATCCCCTCCTCTCTTCCCATTATACTCCAATAATTTCTATTTTTCACCTATATACTTACATACTCTACTTTATATACTTATATATTCATATGCATAAGTATCTATGCAAAATGTGTACAACTGCATCATGATATAAAAAATACAAGGTAGTTTCATTCTCTTTTTATTATTTGTAATAAGAATTTTTGAAGTTTATTTTAGAGAGAAATATAAAAAGGCGTTGCCACACAGTTGAATTAGGGAATTTACTCCTAGAATGGATTTTTTCTGAAATGTGTAGTGCATTGTTCATATTAGAAAAAGCTAGAAATAATAAGCTGATGTAAGTTGGTATCTGTGGTCGTTTTGAAACCGATGTTAGGTTAGGTTTAACAGGCTGGCATCTGTTGTAAGGCCAGCCCACATGGGTCCAATTTGGTCCCAAAAACCAAAAGCACGGACTTCTGCTTATCAGTAAACTTGACGATAGCATTCAAAAGAATGCTTATTTTGAAGAAAATATTATTACATTTAAAAGAAAAGTTTGGGAAAAGCTTGATGCTTGTGGTTTAAAAATTTATTAATAATTATTTCTACTAGAATGAGCCAGGATGTACCGACAAAACTAATGCACGTAACCTTGAATATTCTTCATTACCTGCAATAAGGAAACCTATTTCTAAAAGATGTCATTATTTGTTTAAATATCAAAGTAAGCATGTATAGCGAAAATTTCTATATAGTTTTCCGTCGTTTTCGTGCCTTCAAACTTGTTCTGGACGTGACTTGTAACTTCTCTAACAAATGGCACGATATAAGTACATTTAAAAGAAAAAATAGTAGCTGATTTTAATAACGAACTATAAGTGACCACAATTGCAAAAAAGTTTGACATTCACCAAGAATTATAAGACGTTCGGGTACTTTGGTTACAGAACATAAAGGTGGACGTTCCCGAAAAACTAGTAAACGAGATGGCCAGGCAATAATACGTTTGATAATAAAAAGACCAATTCGTGACGTCAAGAACCATCGCCATATAATTGTCATTAAATGTTACCTCCAGAAGGAGTCAAAGGCAGGCTGCAGAAGGCAGACTAAAAGCATACCATTCAAAAGTGTAAAAAAGATCTATATATCACGGCAAAATAGACTGGCCAGGTTGGAATTTGCAAGGTAACACATTAATTTGACCACGACACAAGGAATTCCATACTATTCTCCGATGAGTCCAAATTTAATTTAAAAGGTTCCGATAGATTAAGACTAGTTAGATGACCGAAATGCAACGTCTTAATCCACGTTAGACTAAAGGTACATTGAACATGGTGTCGGTAGCATTTTAGTCTGGGGATGTTATTCAGGCAATTTTTATATATTTTAGTATTTTATTTATATTTATGTACTTTATTTTAACATTTTTTATTTATTTTTGTTAGAAGTCACAAATTATTATTATTTTCAGACACAACTTCAAAAAAAAAAAAAAAAAAAACTGAAAACAAGGGAATGTATAAACTAATACGGTAGCACAATTTTATGGAAAATGTCACAATCCTTATACTTGGCAGATGGTGATTGTTAAGGAAAATTGAGAGAATAAAACTACCTTGTATTTTTTATATCATGTATGAGTATCCATTATTGGCTCAATGAGTATACACAATTCACTTTTTCTAGTTTCTTCTCAAAACTGAAATAAGGCATGTGGGCTCTGCGAGCCTGTTGACAGCAATAGTGTTACCTTCAATCAAGAGACGAGAAATTTGAAAAGTGACGGGCTTACTAACCCGCCTTTGCATGATGGCATACACAGAAAATCGAAAATTATTGATTTTATATATATATGTACTCGTATATACACGATTTTTCGTATTATACTAGTGTGATGGAATACCATTCTCACATTCAATATGCATTTGACCATCTAATATCCACGTAAGAGAATGAAAATTCTTTCAACACGCTAAAAACAAAGACACAATTTTTAAGAGCGTTTGATTTTTATATAACACACAGCTATGTACGTATCTTAAACACATACATACATATATTTTTCCGAGCTATTTTTTTATACTTTTCTGTTTTTCATTTTTTAAATTGTCTAAAATCTTATTAAAGGTCGTCAGAGATTATGCAAAAATAAACAACTTTTTGACATAGATCAGGATAAAAGTACGCAAAGCAAAAAATTGTCACCTGGTCCAGAGAAGCCACCAAGTAGTTAAAAGCCACCAAGTAGTTGAATGTACAGTATGTACATTAGACTGGATCGAAAAAAAAAAAACAATTGTGTCAGCCACCCTTTAAGGCCGTGATTTACTATCCTACACGATCGTGCGATCTACCAAATATAACATATGTGCTAAAAAAGTACTAAAAATGCAACTGTGTGACTGAGTTTTTGACAAATTTTGACTTGAAAAATTTTATGAAAATTTTCATAACCTAATGATTTCTGTGCGATCAGTGTGATATATATTGTGAAATATATGAGAAATGAAAAATAAATGAAATTAATATAAAATTATTATTGTAATAATAGTTTGTAGTTATTTTACTATGCTAATAATATACCATTTGGAAGCGATTTTGTAAAGTCGGCCAGACTTTTAAAACATTTTCCTGTGAATGAAACGTACGATCGTGTTGGTTAGTGTATAAGGGCCTTTAAGACTGAATAAATTAGTTTTTTTGTTTTTTGCCACGCCTACAAATACCGGCCTTTCAGTATTTTGTTCACTATATCGCCATTGTTAGTCCGATCATAACATTTTATATATCGATGTTCACGGCTCTGTCTTTAACATTTTCTCACTATTAGGTCAAATTCTACTCATGATTTTTAAAAACTTGGTTGGTATCAACCCCAATGCTACATATTTTTCAGCCGACTTTTTAAAAGCCATAGCTGAAATTTGCCATGGTAGTGAAAAAGTAGTAAAAACAAAAATGTAGTATGTACAATATATCAATATATAAAATTTTATGATCGGACTAAAAATGCCGGCACAGTGAACAAAATACTAAGAAGGCGGTATTTGTAAGTGTGGCAAAAATATAAAATAAAAAATAATTTTCGAATAGTTTTATATAATATAATAGTATAGTTTTTACATTATCTTTAATCCTACGGGATGTCTGATACAATTTTTTTATGGAAGGCAAACAATTCATATATGTACATATATGTATGTATGTCATTATTTTCATATACATATGTACATATGCATATTTTTTGTCTAAAACTGTGCTGTTTTTAAAAATCAATGCCATTTTTATTTTATGCTTGTTTTAGTTTTAATAAATATGTATCAAAAACCAATTTGTTTACATTACGAGTAGTCTGAAGATTGTTTTTTTTTTTTCATAAATTCAGAATTTCAAAACATATTCTTAAAATGTTGTACTGCACAAATCCACGATGATCTTCATGCTATTGTCAAGTTTATTGAATGCATAATTATTTTTTAATTTATTTAAAATTAAAATTTCTACACTTCAGCATTTCTATATTTTTCCAATATTTTTTACATAAAAAATATTTTTTGTCGCCAGTTTTGAAATGAAAAAAAGTGAATAATGAAATGATTAATATGAAAATTAAAATTTCTTTGGACAAATAATTTCGGCAACAAATTTCTGGATCAAATACAGGGTGTCTGGTGGTAAATTTATATTTTTAAATACGATTACTTCAAAAAGTAATAAAACGTGCGTGCTGAGGTTGGCACCCTTGGAATTATCGATTGTGTTGATTTTTCAGTCACGATATCTCAGTGGTCGAGTAAGGAACGCGGGTTCGCTGTGGAGACATTTGTTTAGAGTAATGATTAGGTAATTGCTCGTCGACTATTTTGTACAAAGTTCGGTATTCGGTGAATACGTGACGGACCGAGGGTAAAATTAATTTGTTCGTGCAGAGATTCGCTCAACTGCTTCGACTATGAATGTCCCGCGGCCAGGACCCAGTCGATTTTCAAGGACTCCCAAAAACATTGAACTGGTTAAAAGCAGTTTACGTGAAAATCTGCGGCTTTCAATACGGAATAGAGCAGCCTCACTGGGACTTTTAAGAGCGATTATTCATTAAATTTTTAAAAAATTATCTGAAGTTCCATCCTTTTAAGAATCAAATCTTTCAAGAACTAAAAGAAAGTGTCTTTGATTTAAGCAAAAATTTTTGTGAAACGATGTTGGAGCGTTGTCGCATTGTAAACCGTTTTTTTTTTGTAGCCACGAAGCTCGTTCTCGCTTAAATGGCAACACCAACAGGCAAAACTGCTGTTACTGATCTTCAAGAACCCGGAACTTTTGCATGAGATTATTGGACCATTTTTTTCGAAATTCTCGTGGCCAGGCCACGAATGTAAACAATGAAAATTATCGACGCATGACTACAAATTATTTTTTGTCAAACCTGTTAGCTTGACCATCGTACTCTTAATCACGGTTGCCAACTTATCGACTGAGCGTCGATGTAAACTTTTACACAAAAAATATAACCAGCAAGCCGAGCCATCTAAGTCGAAATGAACTTTTACTAAAACTTTAAAATAACATGTATATTTTAAAATAAGTTTGCTTTTCTTGTGAATATCTATAGCTTAGCGCTTTCTAGCGCCTTTGCAAATAGTTGACAACGCTGCTCGTTCAATAAGATGGAACGACTGGAAATACAGCCAGAGCTTCGATGAATTTGCTTTGTGCGAATTTCACTCAAAAACTGGTCAGTCACTTTAGGGGCATACTATGGCCACTGAGGTCGCCCGATGTAACCCCATACATTTTTTTATGGGGCTACCTCAAAGAGAGAGTTTATGGCAATCCCCAATCTCTTGTGGTTTTAAAGAAAAATATTTGTCGAGAAATCAACTCAATTGAACTACAGCGTGCCGCGCAGAACAGAAAGCTTCGTTTTGAACAGTGTGTTCAACTCGACGCAAGCCCTCTGGATTACATACATTTTCATTCCATCTTTTTGTGCTTTTAATAAAATTTTGTGTCAATTATTACGTTTTTTATTTAAGTTTGAAAATATAAATCTGCTACCAGACTTCCTGTACTAAAATGCGCTGATAAATTAATATCACTTTGTACCTTGTATTTTGTTTACCTTGGACCAGGGGCTAAATTTCGCAACGATGAATTTTGACATGTTCACCAATTTCAGTGTTCACTTTTGATTTTTGAGCCCGCAATGGTGAGAATGAATAATTTTGACACTTAAAGTGTACACCTAATAATAATTTTTTCACTGAAAAATCTTCGGTGAATTTTGGTTTCTTGTAAAATATTTTGTAGTTGAAAAAAAAATCAAAAGAATTATGTATGTATATTAAAATTATCTACTAAACAACTTGTGTGACCGTTAATTTGAGAAATCACCATATCATTCAGCCTGAAAAAACATATTCAGCGCAATAAAACTCATTGTTTTTTACAGAATTGCTTTTTAACTGAAAAGTTAACACTGTGCCTGTCGGTGAATTTTATTTTGAGTGTGCACTGGTAAAAAAAATTCATAGTTGCGGAATTTGGGCCCAGTACTTAGGGGATGACTGCTACATATACAGCGCATTGTACTGCAACTAGGAAAATAGGTTATGATTAGGAGGTATGGCGAGAGATCTAATTAGTCAAGACTATTTTTTATAATAAAACCCACATGGGATTCCCATTTTTTGCCCCATGTCCGCTAAATACAAACAAAGGACAATTTTTCAGTGCTAAAAACAACCGAAATATAAACTTAGAAACTAGAACCGTCAGCTCAAATTTCAGAAATGTTGGTATTAATTTCAGAACGATTTGAATTTACGTAAAAGTTCTAATATGTAAGCGCCTACTGTATTGCTAAACTTTACGTGACTTTTTCGTCAATTTACTAGCATTTGATTTACTTACATTCGGTGTAGTCTGATCATGGTCGTGCTAGATAATAGCCATGGGTGATTCATATTGACTTACTTTTGGCACTGTCAGCATAAAAGAAAAACTAAGTCCAAATTCATTATTTCGTACAAATGATTCTAAGCTACAGAAATAAATTCTTGAAGAATCATTTTCATTCATTTAAGCATTCTTTATAGAACAAAATTAAAAACAATTGGAAATTTTTCATAGCAAAAAGAAAATTAGGAAAAATTTAAATATAGTTTTATTCTGTAGGCATTTTTCTATTCTAACTACAACCGTTGTTGCGATTGAGACAAAGTAAAATGTATGACCATCAAAATGATGATGCTGATGTATCATGACAATGTTTGTTCCGCAATTATAATTAAATGAAATTGAAACAAATTACATTTGTATCTTTTAAAATATGTGTGATGTAAAAATAAGAAATTTAAACCATACAATTGCGAAATTATCTTTTATAATATATATGTATAAATATCGCTCCTTTATTGCAACATAGTCATAACTAAGAAAAGCTTGTTTCGAGAAAAACGCATTTCAAATTTTTACTTTCCATACAAATCTTAGAAATTTTTTTTTAGAAAATATCTGCTAAAAGGCGCCGTTTAAAAGTAATTTGTATAAATTTTATGCATAATATAACAGGCAGTACTGATAACATTTCTGAATGGTTAACTCGAAGAGCTGATTTATTGAGATATGACTATGTTGCAATACAGGAGTGATATATTTGTTGTAAAGAAATATTTAAACGTACATAGGAATGTAAATATGTATCTGTGCTGAGCAGAAAAAATTGAACGCTTAAATTAGTTTGCGTAGACCATTTTAATATTAAGATTTTGATATTTAATTGTTTAATTTTATTTGTCAGTTAGTACAATATTATAAATAATACAATCTTGATAAGATCATAATAAAATGCATGGGAATTTTTTTTATTATTTTTTGAGTTTTGAAATTTTGAATAATTATGTGAATTTTTGTTAGAAGATGTTTAAAGAAGTTAAATAGAAAATTTCATATAATTTTTCGTTTAAACGATAATTACGAAACAGCATAATTACAAACACATTAAGGTAACTTTAAAAAAATAAGATTTTTTCAACCCTAAAGAGTCAGGATGTGTCATTGCTTCATATCAGCACCTGCCCTGACGGCCATATCAGACCACGTGGTGAATAATTCATGATTCACCAGCGCCCCCGTGTAGCTTGCAAGGCTCACACAGGTCATAACTATTGCCATACGTTTGTAGACATATGGACAAAGCCCTTTCTGAAGAGCTTGGGCTTCCTAATCCGGTAGCTTTGGTAGTACGAAGCCCATAAAGAACATCAGCCCTTAGCCAATTCACCTGTATAATAATCACTACTGATTTCTTATACTACAGGTATCTGTGGTACGGCAACAGCCCCTCGGAGGTTATTACCCCGGCGAACACTGGCATTTAAGTTAAAGCCACATCCAGAACGTTTTAGCTAAGGTAAGCACCTCAACCATGATGGGATGGTCTGCAAGCAGAAACTCGCAAGGGCTTTGCCCATCCCCATTCTGCAAATTAATTCATTAACGTAAATTACAAAAGTTAAGTACACTTTTTCTTTTAAAATACGTTTAGTACGAGTACCAATCAAAAAACTATGCACATCTTGTTTTTTGTGCTTCTTAGCAGTCTATATATCGACATTTCATAGATGGTACCCTAATTATCAAACAATGTAGTTTATTTATATATAAGTTGTTAAGAAAAGTAAAAGTGTAAGAAGAATAATAGTACGTTTCCAGATACGTAATTTGGGCCAAATCATTTCGATTGCCCAAATTAAGTAATTTGTGACATGATTTCCCATACATCAAAGTCTCAAATGCCTTAATTTGTTTCAAATCAAGTCGAAATTTGTCTGTACAGCACTGCGCTACTGGTATTCTTACAAATGCAACCTTGGGGCATCCGTTATTAGTGAGTTACATTTCGAAAAAGTGACATTTAAATATAAATCACAATGGCAGATTTTTTGATTGATGAAGTGCTGTCAATGTTAATTCCGATTTTCATAGGTTTTTTATTCTGCTATATAAAATATCTTTTTTTTTAATTGTATGAAAATCATTTTACTTCCACGTATACAAAAAAATAAATTATGGTATAAAGTATTTCTGTATATATTATTTACTATTAAACGCTTAATTATGTACTAATAAAGAATATAAAGACGAAACTATTTTATTTGTTTACTGTTTGATCTCAATTTAATTGGGGCGTCACCTCATCGGCATTATTTTAGAATTCTTTAAGTAGGAAAATATAAGTAAACGTAAGTAGTCACAGCCGGCTAGTGCATTTATTTCTCCAATATTTCTAAAGTACGCATCCATAACCACAGTCTGATATTCAAATTTTTTATAATAGTCGTAAATAGTCTTGGTACTTCCTAATGCTCATATTGCTTTTTATATGGCAACATATCAATCAAGAATGCTAACTACAAATGGGGATGTAAGTTTTATACTTGCTTGAGCACAAGCAACGTCTTTACATTAGGCTTGGATTATAGAATTTTTGTGGCTTAGATACCCTCCCATGTTGAAGCCCATTTAATAATAATTCATTCCTTTCTAATGCCCATGTCATCGTATAAGGGAATCAACTTCAAGGATTTTTTACACTTTTATCGGTATCAAAAGAAAGTTAGCCATCATGCTCCGTTGAAACTCATCCTGACAAGATGTTTAATATCTCGCAGCCAGCATACAAATACACCAGACCATCATTAACTATTTCGTTGGTGTTTAATTCCGTTTTGTGCCGAATGCCACAGCTTTTTGGACAATCTTTATTCAACAAAATTTTTGTTTTTTTCTATGTTATAAAACATAATCAAATAATACAAACGTCAAACTGATTTCGAAAATTCGAAGAGAAAATTACTTACAACATAATGGAACCACTTCGAGATGATTTCCTGAAATCAACTTAATATGCTTATAATGAAAATGTACTATAAAAATACTGTTTTTGTATTTGAATGAAATTGTTCTTCAAATTTTCATTATTTTTTAGAGTGCAGTATATTCTTATTGGGTGATTTTATAGCAACTATCGGAAATTTATAAAAAAAAAAACACATAAAATTCAGAAAAATGCATGAAATATTTATTTGGATCGATAGTTGGGTCGATATAATTTAATGTTTGAAGATTATTTCATGCAAATGTTGGCCGCGGCTGCGCCTCAAATGGTCCATCCGCTTAGTCCAATTTTGGCATACTCTTTCCAACATTTCGGCCGGTATCTCACGAATAATGTTGGCAATGTTGGCTTCCAGTGCGTCAATCGAAACGGGCTTGTCGCTATAGACATTAGCCTTAACATAGCCCCACAAAAAATAGTCTAGAGGCGTTAAATCGCACGATCTGGACGGCCAATTGACTGGTCCCAAGCGTGAAATAAACTGTTCACCGAACTCGCCTCTCAATTGGTCCATTGTTTCGCGTGCTGTGTGGCATGTGGCACCGTCTTGTTGAAACCACATGTCATGCAAGTCAAGCTCTTCCATTTTGGGCAAAAAAAAGTTTGTTATCATTCGCATCATCTTTGAAGAAATACGGCCCAATGGTGCCGCCAGCCCATAATTCCTTTTTTTGCTCTTAAGGAAAAAGAAAAAAAATGTTTTCATGGAAAAATCTGTTTAGCCTATATCTTGGCTATACTTGGACCGATATAGGAAGTTTTAGTTTTTAAGTAACCTCCTTTTACAGCCAGAACCGCTTTTAAGCAAAAACAATTTTTTCATGAAAAAAAATCAGTTTGGACCGATATCGGAAATTTTCATGGAAAAGTCAGTTTAGACTATTTATCTCGGGCTATGGAGCGATTTGCTGCGTTTTAGTAACGTCTTTTTATAACAAGAACTGCTTTTAAGCAAAAAAAATTTTTTTTCACGAAAAAATCTGGTAATAAAAGTTTAAAAAATTACCCAAAATAAATGGCTTTTTTTAAATTTTGGATATATCTCAGCTATAAGTGAACCGCTTTTACTAAATTTCAAAAGCAAATCCATGAATCGATGGAATCTAATTATTTTCTCAGAAACGGGCAGATGGTCATCGTTTGATATGGTCGCAAATGAAAATTGTAGAAATTACAAATGGAACCGCAAACTTATATACACCCTTAAGATTTTTGTGAAGGGTATAATAAAAGAGTGTAGAGATAAACGTTCGAAAACATTTTTCAAATGTTTCCAAGTTTACTGATATTGAAATGTCGACATATGGACAGCTAGGAAATTCAAAAATCAGACTGAACATATTTTTTGATTGGTCTAAGTCTTAGTAGCTAGCAAACTAAATAATACTCGCAAAAAACTAAACTATTTGTACGGTTTGACAGCTATCAGTTTAGTCATTGTGTGATGTTTGGTTGATAAAATATCTGTCAACAAAGTTAATGTTAAAGTTGGTTGGAAAAGGCAATGATAGCACGTATTAAAAAAAAAATTATATAGCTACATGTTCCAGAACAGAAGTAAAACAATAATAATAAAAACCGAAATAATTTACTTTTTGTGATAGTAGAAGAGAACGGTTTCTTTTCTTTTTCGAAATGAACTTCAAAAATAAAAAACAAATAATTTTCTCGAACAATAACGTTCGCAAACATTTGAAATGGCCAAGAAACACTCTTGAAGCCCTAAAACAAAATTGTTTAATACGGGCTAGTATATCGGTTACTGTGTTTTATTATATTATGCAGGACTGGAGCTTAAAATACTCTAGACCGCTAATGTTCCAGATCACGACAAAGGCCCAAAATTTGTAAATAACAATAAAGTATTAAATAAAAATTATATTTATTTATCACATAATTATTAAATGTGCTTTTCTTGTATGAAAAATACTCGACATTTGTGAATACAAATTTAGCTTTTACTAGTACTGACGTGAATCACATGTGCAATTTTATTGTTTACAGAGGTTTGTTGTTTAGTATTGAATTTGATGGAATATTTTTTCGGGATTAATCTACATGACTAAGGCACATTCAAGCAAACAATAAATTGGAAAACTTCCCTGAAAAACATTTTCTTATTTATTTAGCTTTAAAAAGATATTACAACTTATACTTATTATTGCAATAAAAAAAAATGCTATTTAAAACGTGTGCTGTTGTTACAAAATAAAAAAATGAGGTTCAAGAGGTTCTTTGTTGTATTTCTGAATTTCAACTTAATTAAATCTTTTTCGATATGATGAGGTTTTTGGCCCGGAAAAACTCAGTGCAAAATTATACAACAAGCACTTACTATTGTCAAACTCAGACTTCTACCCGGCGCATCAAAATAACGAAGAGCCAATATGAGCGCAATTTGAATAAGAACCACTTGAAGGAAAAACTTGTTTGAGTCAGTGTTAAGTCCTGAAACTTATGGTGGTGGATGTAGTTAATATCTGATTTCGTATCTACTTCAATAAGAGATGATACTGTCAACCGCATCAATAAGATAACAAATATTACTTTTTTATTCTATTTTTTTTTTCTGTACTTTTTATATGAATAAGTACACTTACTTTCTGAAATATAAGTGTCTCTATAAAGCTATTTTATTTCACTCTAATCTCCCTCACTTTTTTCTCAATGAAATTTAAAAGTATTTTCAAATTATTTCTTTTAGAATAGCTCAATATAAAAACAAGAAAAATGTTTTGGCTTTTGGGTCCAAGATCAAGCTTAAGCTTAGAAAATAAAGGTCTGTTATACAAAACAATACTTAAACCTATATGGTATTCAACTTTGGGGAACCACAAGTAATTCTAACATCGAGATATTACAGAGATACCAATCAAAACCCCTTAGACTATTAACAAATACTCCATGGCTTATCAGCAAAAAAAATATTCACAAGGATCTACGAATTCTAATTGTTGGGAACCCCTGTTCTACTATATTAACTAATAATCTATCTATCTTTGGAAAATTAATAATATTGTTTCTTTACTCTGAGTTTGATGGCATATAATTTTCGTTCTAGTATGATATACAAATTAATTGGAGTTATTCAACAATCTTTAAATAATAAAGATGTTAACTTTTATTTAATTAAGAACTTCATCCTGAAATTTTAATATAAAAAGCTCTAGATGATTACAGGAGCTTTTACAACGGTCAAATATTAAATTAATAAATACAGAGAAAGATACCTAAATAGACTAAGTAATCATTCCAATGTATTAGCAATAAATCTATTAAATGATAGCGACGAAATCCAAAGACTTAAAGGCCACATGTACTTGACCTACCCTACAGAAAATAAATAGAAAAAAAATCGAATGTTATTGTACTCGTATCAACTAAAAAAGGTCAAAATTTTTGCACCTACTTATTTTTTTTATTTGAGTTTAACTGAAACTCAATATACATATGTAAGTTAAATGTTATGAAATTTGATTACTTTTTTAACTGTAAAATATATTGCAGATATATAAATAAAAACAAATATTTCTTTTTGAGCAAAAATAGTTAAAAAACATGAGAACTTCTAGGGCATTTACATCTACCCAAAATCTAGAAGATTTGACTGAAAATCTTAAGCGTTTACAGTTTCGTTTTTCGACATCTTACAAGATTTAATTTTCATAAGATTTATTTATTATTATTTGTTAAAGTTTTAATAAAAGCAGCGGTACCATTGCTTACATACATTGCGTACACTATACAACTTTAACCTAACTAAACCATTTCATAGCATACTTAGAAACCAAAGACCTTTGATTGTGACACCAATTTTCTATCCTACGACACAGACGTGCAAGCTGCGTGCGGCGTTTTCCAATCTAGTTCACCAAAACCACCAACAACAAAAAAAACGCATCGTTGTCACTAATTTCCCAAAAATAATTGCTGGGATCGCATAATAATTATAATTTATAATGCAAATTTTCAAGACAAATTTTTTTTTAATGATGATAATCATATACAAATCGATTCTTTTTGAATAAGGACTAATTTCGCTAAAACCTGCAACAGTCAAGTTTTAAGTCTAAGTGCGTTTAAGGCTTAAGAAACCGCCAGAACGTTTCAGCCAAATAGACTCATCAGCACAACAAACTAATGGTGTTTATCATTTTTTTCCGATTACCATCACCCTTAAAAAGTTGTACATGCGTTATTAGCACAAAAGAACAAAAATGCTAACAAATGTCATTTAATAATAATGTACACTTAGCGTTTCAATTATATCATGGCTACTTTTAACAAACTAACGTTTTAATCACTATTTTTATCTAACAAAAGCTATCATCAGCAGCACCGTTTACTCATCTACAATAACAAAAGAATTTCATATTTGCATAAACACGTATGAAACAAAGATTGAAAAAAGGGCAGTATCTCCACCTTACTCGAAGTACAGTGTAGGACATGCAACATGTTTTGCCAGTTTTAAGTGCAACATGTTCTTAAAAGAACATGTAATAAATTTTTTTAGAAAAGAACGTGTTGAACCACTATATGTAGCATAGATGTAACATTTTTATCAGAAAAGTAAACACCATAAGAAAGACATGTTTTTATCGGCCAAAATTGTGTAAACTATTGTAAACAAAATAAGATTTTAGCGGTTTTTTTCAATCAGCTGACACGTAACTGCCAAGTTTTATTTGCATACAAAAATTAAAAATCCTAATTCTCAAATTAGAAAACATAAAAAGTTGAGGATCCTAAAGCATCATGGCCAAACATATATGTAAACTGGCGTTAGTGCCAGTTTACATACATCAAGTTTGACTCGAAAAGTCTTGAAAATATGAAAACTTGAAAACAAAAGTACTTGAACTTGATGACACAAAGCGTTTGTGTGTGAACGTATATGCTAGTTCAAAAGTAAATTGAAGCAGAATTGATCAAGAAAACCTGATGTGTGTAAACTGGGACTTATGGCGTTTTCTTTTCTAGAAAAAGTGTAACATTTTCAATATTACTTTGCCAAAAAATACAGAAGTATACAGTTTTCTCAACTTTTTTTCAGATATTTATAGCTATTGCGACATCATCTTTTCATCTCAATAAAACTTAAATTTTAAAACTTGAATTTTAAGAAAAAAAGTGCAGCATAAATGCAACACGCTTTCAGAAAAGAAAACGGCATTAGTAAAATTTGGTTTGACCTAGCACCTAAGCTAGTTTAATAGTTCAAATTCTTGTTTGTCAAACATGGCCTGTAGTACGAATATGTTACTTTTATTAAGGCAATCGTATCGTTACAATAATTATAATATTTTTTTCAAATTTGTTATTCAGTAACATTATTTAATGATATTCGCTGTCGACCGAAATCAGCTGTTTCTTTTACCGCCTATTAGTGGAATTTAATTAATAATTTGGTGTCCTACACAATACGAAATCAGTAACTAACCCCCGCGCGATCATATATACAAACTTCACTATTCGGTGCTTAAATTTCAATATTTGACAAACTTGTCCTGATCGTTTAATACAAAAACACTGTAAAGCACCAAATTTTATGAAGTGAAAAGTTTCTTTTTCTTTGGAAAATACATACATATGTTTAATTTACAACAGCAAGACTATCATACACAATATATTCTTATTGTGAAGTGTAAATAATGGACACTTGACATTAAAACAAAGTATTGCGTTGAATATGATTTGGTGCCACGATAATTTAAAAGAAAAACGCACAAAAAATTTTTCAAATCACCAAAACTGGTGCAAAAAGTACCGAGTTGAAAACGCTGCTGACGGGTCAAACTTGATGCATGTAAACTGGCACCTACTAACACAATCAAAAAAGTCTAGTTTGAAAAAAATAGTTTGATGTGCGGCCATGTCGCTCAAGATTGGTTTGTTCTGAACAAACAACAAACTTTTCTTCACACTCTAAAAACTAGAGCAAGTAAAAGAATCTAAATTTTAAAATATGACTACATATAGCCATATGTATGTATGTTATGTACATGTTATGTTGTGAGTGTACATACATACATACATATATCGTCTGAGATGAGAATTGAGGACGATATATTCTAATATAGAAAAAACATACATATGTACATACCTCGGTAATTTTCATAGTACGCTTGACCACTTTACGTGTCACCTGAGTGACCTCCTCCACTTCGTCACCATCCTCGTCGATGCCATCGGTGACAATTTTCTCGCCCGGTATAACTTCCATTGTTTCATCCATCAATTCCGTTTTTTTGGTAGCGGTATCAGCTGCAGAGGGAGTTTGCTCCTCGGTGGCCATGACATCTTCCATTTCAGACATGTTTAAACAATTTTTCCTTTTTTATTTTATAAAAATTATTTCAAAAAAATTTTTTTTTTTTTAATTTTTCTGAATAGTGGTTGTTTTCTTTTCTTAGCTTGCTTTAATATTTATTTAACCTTTGGGGTGTTTATTTTGTATATTAAAAAAAATTATTGTAATTTTTGTTGTGCTAAAAAATTTAGACAAAATATCAAATGAATAAACAACATAACACACAAACTTACACACACACTCACACACTCTCTTATATTTTAAAAGGCAACAAAAACAAATATTGAAAAATTTTTTTGTGGTTTTTTTTTGTATATTAAATTTTGTATGATTATATTTGAAGTATTATATAAATATACTTTTATTAAAATTTTAGTATGTTTTAAATAATTTTTCTTCTTGTTAAATAATTATAAAACGGTTTGTTTTTTAGAGATATATTTCTTTTGTTTTCTTATATTAGTATTAAAAAAATTCTTTGTTTAGCACTTTTTTCACAGGTATTTTTAATGACTTTGGTTTTATTTTATTTTATAAAATTGTTTAATTTATGTTCATAATTTATAATAAATTTGTTCTTGTTGTTTGCTTTGATTTGAGGCTTTCAAAGAAACTATCTGCTCAGAAACGCGCCAGAGTTGGTTGAGGGATCAACGAGTTGCACGACAAAAACGATGATCTGGTTTTGCTGCTGCTGTTGGTGATGAAAATGTTGAATAACTTTCGGCAGGCAGACAATAAAATTCAATAAAATATAATTTTTTTAGCACTGTACCGACTGCGAATTTTACAACAACAAATAAGCATATACATATTAACGTTTTTTTGTATGTATTAATGTATGTATGTACATATGTATGTATGTATATCGCTTATAAAAGAAAAACAAAAATTTTCCTTTTTTTTCAATCGCAATTGTTAAATTGTCACACACTTTGTTTTGCCCACATCTACAATTTTTAGCTGATTTTTCAAGAAAAACAACATATACATATCTACATACATGTTCCTCACATACAAAAGACCCGAATTATGACAGAAATACAAACAAGAAAAAATCGTATGACCGTCTTCTCCCTCCGTCATAAATAAATAAAATAAATCAGAAAAAGATTTTATTTAGACATCACTTAACAAATGGAAGAGAAACGCATTTTATTTAAAATTTTTAATTAAAAAAAATATATATTTATTTCGCCCAAAAAATTGTATTGAGTTAATTTTTAAGATTTTCTGTTTATTAATATCGTTTTTTATTTGTATTTCTTTTTAGTTTCCATCATTATTGGTGAATTTTTTTTGTAATCCAAAGACATATGTATGTATGACGTCTAATGAAATGGTAATATTACAAATTGCCTTATAGTACTTGCAGACGAAAAATTATAATTTAATATTTAAAGCGTTACCGACGTTACTTGTACAAAACGATTGAAATGTTCAAGTAAGTTGTACAAAATGTTTAATTCTCGAAAACATACAACCATTCATACACGTACCAAACGCACTCATTCAGTTTATTTAAATTTAATGCTTAAAATACAAATACACATGAATTATATATTAAAACAAACGCCAAACGTCAAACAGAATGAGTCTTAGAATGAAGAAACTCTCTTCGAAAAAAAAAAACATATTCAAAAGATCATGTTGAAATGATATTCAAAATAGCAGCAACTAAGAAGTATTATTATTTGAACAGTGTCGACAATTTAGAGGTTTTAATGACAATAATTTTGTCGTATAAGTCAAATTAAACATATATTAGAAAGCATTTTTTATGTCTTTCGGGCACATATAGCTGAAATATATATAAACTTCTAAAAAATTCATTTTTGGGCAATTTTGTATGAAAAGTTTTGAAAACAGAAATTGTTTCTTTTGCTTTTTAACACTGATCAACATGATCAATTATGAAACTTTACATTGCTCACATCTAACATCTTCTATCAGTCAAAAATATTATTATTTAAATACTAGCAGAGTCGGCGAACTTCGCCTCGCCCCAATTTTAAGCTTTCACGCAAACTTTAGAGTAGTAATACAACACAAATATTTAAATTTTCAATGTGATTTATATGAATGGAATCAGTAGAGAGCGATTTGATGAGCAATATTTTTCAATTTGTTTTCCGGCGTGAAAACAGAGAACGAAGACGGTTTCCCAATACGCAAACACGCAGCGTACAGCTGACCGTGCGAAAAACAATAATATTGAAGATTAATCGCACAGCAAGTTATGCGGCGGAGTTCCTGGCACATCAAGTGAGTTCAAAAATTCCGTCAGGTAATTAGTCGGTTCATTTTCGTCGGTCACGCAGTCAACAGAGTTCTACATATGCAGGTGTTCTGCGATTTGACTTTGAATAGTTAAGTTTAGACTATCGACATCCTTATTCTTCGCTACTACTATTGCCCGTTCACCAATCCACTCGGGATTTTTGAAATTTTGTGCAATGTCGGTGCACATTTTGCTGATGAGTTCCTCCATGGACGATGTGAATTCACAAACATTTTCAGGGAACGATATCAATCCAGTCGGAACATCAAGAGGAATTTCGCCGTAGCACAACGTTGATCTAGTTCAACTGCCGAATCACCAACGAAATAGATCTGAAGAAACTTATGATCTCGGTGGTAACAAAGTGCCCGCTCGATGATGAATTTGACCGTGAATCTGAATATTTGGAATGAATTTCGAAAGTAATGAGAAGAATTGTTGATTTTGATAATAATGAGACGTCATTACCTTATAACTCGGATTATAGCTGAATTGATCTACAACTGCGTCTTTAAATGACGTCATTTGAAAACATCCATTATATTTTTGTGTATTCGATAGGACATACTTTGATTGAATTGTATTTCCATACAGAAGCGAATACATTGGCTCTGGCGGAGAACGCAAAACAAGCAATTTCACCAGCGTAGCATAAGCCGGGGGTTTCCGATTTAAACTTCAATGCATTGCTGGTAAACGGCAGATAATTAACCGATATCAACGCAGTGAATGTCTTTGTAGGCGATTGTAGAATGGTATCCAAAAGCAGCCCGATTAATGTCTATATTTACGACTTCTCTTATTCTAGTATTGTTTTGTCGAATTTGAAGTGGTGATTGTGCAGCGCGAACCTGTGCAATATGGGTTTGTCTCCATTCATTTTGTTGTGCACGTTCCTCTTTTGTTTGATTATCACGGACATTCTAAATGAATTCTGAATCAATCACGGTTCACCAGCACCCCCTGTGGCTTACCAGGCTCACACAGGTGACAATTATTGCCATATGATTACGGTCATATGAGCAACTTCTTGTTGAGGAGTTCGGGCGTTCTAATTCCTCCTGTATGCAATTTCCCAGCAATCAATGGAGGACAAGACTTAATGAGTTGGTAGGCCGAAGCCCACTAAGAGCAGCAGCCCTTAAACCAACTCATCCGTCAACCATCACCACTGGTTACTTACAGTACAGGTATCTGTTGTATAGGCAACAGATCCTCGGCAGATTATGGGTCCCCGGAAAAGCCACACAAAAAACAAACATCAAGGATACTAACACTTACTTCCTGCGTTTTAGGTTTCAACCACAGCCATAACGTTTCAGCCAAGGTAGGTACCTCAACCATGATCAGCCCGGGTCGAACCGCAAGCAGAACTACCCGGGGGCTATGCTGATGCCCGTTCTGCCAATTTATACCCTTGGTAAGGGTTTCGGAAGCCAACACAACACAAGTCATGTGGCTTCCTAGAGTTTTGTTTGCCGCACCAAACGGGGTACCCCTTCCCCGCTTTTCACCGAAAAACAGAGCGCCCAAGCCTATAAGTTGCAGCAAGAAAAAGAGCACAATTACTGTAAAAATAACAATGCCAAATTGACACCTGTTAGAATGCGCAAAGTCTTAAGTCAACGCATAACGCCATCTATTGGATTTTGGCTGAGAACTTTCTACTTTTTCATTTGGATTTTACCAATTTTCCGTATTTTCCATGTTTGCACCAAGAACTGTCTATTTTCATTTCAAAAGCCATCAAGGAATAATTTGACACACAATTTCGTACCAAAAAATCAATTTTCGTTTTTTTTCAATTTTCCAACTTTTGCGAAGAGATTTTGTAATTTTCTTAATTTTCCACAATTATCCATGAATTACATTAAGAGCTTTCCATTTTTTGATTTGGAAAGCCATTAAGGAATAATTTCTCATAAAATTTCATACAAAAACCCGATTTTTCCAATTTTCCGACTTTTCCGGAGAGGATTTCCAAAATTTTCTTTCGTAAAAACTTTCTCCTTTTTGTGTTTTGACAGGTATTCTTATAACATTTTTCTTTTTAAACTCTCAATAAGTTATTTAGATTGTTGGGATATAAAGTTGAATGTTTGAGAATATCGGTCTAAAATTTCCAAAGTCTACTGATGATCATGATGTTGCATTTTAATGGTTACTAGTTCACATCGTAGTCATATAAAGAAACTGTTTGTTTTGTTTTTTATGAAAACTAATGCAAAAACCAAGGCGAATCCATAACAGGTGACAGCGCAGCTGATAATTTTTTTTTAATTTTAATCTGTTTCAGATGTCAATGGCATAATTAAAACAAAGTTGGAATTTTAAAACAATATTTCAAACTTTGTATTATATCTTGAGCATCAGATATCATCCCGAATCCTCCTTAATCTGGCTGGCCACTTACACCTTTCCAAGCTCTATGATCTGACTCTTTAATTTTCACGATATAATTAAAACTTTCACGAAATATTTAAAAGTTTTTCTTTTCTTGTAAATTATATTTTTTTAATTCCTTTTTGTATTTATATTTTTCCCTTGACAGTTGAAAAAGATTTCTTTTTTGTAGTATTGTATTTATTGCTCTTGCATACAACTGGTATGACTTCGCCTTGGCTAAAACAAATAAATAAATATTAACTCCATATTCACACAAAAAAAATTTGTTCGTGTTCAATAACGAAATTCGTTGAATCAATTAGTAGATTGTTTGAATGCGGACCTGTAAAGGAATTCGTGGATTCAAACAAATGTTTAGTTTAAATAATTATTGATCGAAAAGAAGGTTATTTTTTATATTTTTTATATGCATACAAAATAATCTTGTTGATATCATTTTTACTATAATTTTTTCTATGTTGTCTTTCAATTGAATAACCAAAAATACTGATTCGGAAAATTTTTTGCTTATGCACATGAAAAAATGTGAATAACGAGCTTTTTTATTTTATTTATTATTTAGGTTTTATTTTCGCATCACTTATGTATGTACATCACATTTTATTAACGCGTAATAATATTTTAAAAAAGCAAAATCTTAGTAATAAATAAAATTAAAAATGTTAAGTGTAATTGCTTATCTGGAATCCACAATAACTTGGATTACTTTTTTCGTTGAAAATTTTTTTATTGCTGGTTATTCAAACTTGGCCCATATTTTGCTACTTACGTATATGCCACCATTCTTCATACACAAACAGTTAGGAGAATGTGGGGCAGCGGTAAATGCAGCACCAAAAGAAATAGGGCGGCAGCTAAACATCCTTTGGAATCTTATTTAGCAGAGTTCATATGACGACAGCATCAGTTAAAAGAAAATAAAGACAGCTTTGAATCTATCTTGAATTCTTTATCGGTTCATTTTCCAACAAAATCTTAATAAATACTTCACTTTAAAACAAAAAAATTGTTTAGCTTCTAAAATGGTTTTATTTGATAAAAAAAATGGGTTATTTTATATGTAACCCTGGTTTACAGCCAAAAAATATCAAGAACGCCACATGCCCAAATAAGTGTTTATAAGTAAGCTGTAATTTTTTTTCTAATCGGTCGAGATAAACAGCATATCGTTGGAAAGGTAATTGAATGCCTTTTCCGTCAATATAATGCGAATTTCCATCTGACAGGAAATAGGTGAGTTACGGCACATCAAAATTCAAAATTTGCCCATTTTTTACGTTTGTTTAAAAATTTTTTATTTTTATTTCATTTTTCTTCTACGTTGTAGTAAAGATCTGGAATGTTTTATTCTTTTACCAAACAGTGGCTGAGTTCAGTAACGTCGGCGAGAATTTTTCGCGTCGAAAACTTGTGAAACATATTATTCCGTCGTTTCTCGAAAAGTGAGAAAAAACTACTTCTGTAACTCATGTCGAAAACTCTCCAAAGCGATTACGTCGTTACGTTAGAAATGTCTGAAAATATAAAGCGATGCGCCAGCCACAATTAGTACCGCCGCCGACCAAAAAGCTAAGAGATTTTGTTCGACGGCGTCATATTATAACCGCCTGCTATTCTATAAAATGTATGGTATGGCTCTACCGCTTACATTTTATTTACAAATACATACTTGTTGTTTGAAGGGTATAAAAATTAATTAAAAAGTTAGTATAAAAAAACAATCATTCTAAATTTATATATTAAACTTAATTTAACAGCAAAATAATATTTTTCAGTATTATACCAAAAAATACAAACGTCACTTTAAAACTGCCCTAAAAACGAGTGCAATCACTTTGACTTAAAAAACTGCTAAAAAGAACATTTTAACGTAAAATTTGTTTATGAATACAGTTTTATCGAATTTTCCCTAAAAATGATTTGAATAGCTGCTTAACTTTTTCATGAATACGGTCATATATATTTACTTGACTATTGTGAAGGGTATTCTAAGGTACCTATAACATACTCTTATGTATTTTTTTTTTTCTTTATTTTTGTTACTGGCTAAAAGTATCTCAGTGCAGTTCGGATACCGGGTTACCATAATTTTCGGTAAATAATTTTATATTTTAATGTTTATTTAAACATTTTTGATGGCGATGGCGCAGCATATAGTTTATGCCACAATTGATATATAGAAGCAAACGTTTCCTACCTACATAACTTCACGTTTCGGAGCCGCAAGTTGGCCTCCAAGATCGCCGATGTACTATTTTCTATGGGAATATGTGCAGTCGCTAGTCTACGCCCATAAGAGCAAAATTCGCCGCTTTAAGATCGATACATGGCCACATATGCCATAAAGAGTCACTGAAAATTGAATCTCCAGATTAGATATGCCAGAAATCATATTTAAATTATAATGGCAGACGATTATTTTTCGAATAAAGTAAATTTTGTGAATAAAAAATATATTTCTTTGGTTTAATCAATTTCGAAATTATATACCTTTATAATACAACACCGTTTATACAACATAATGAATGTCGTCTTTGTGGGGACTATTGAATTAAAGTGTATATGTTGGTCGCCTTTGTCTTTTAAATTACAAATAAATCATGAAGCAAATAGGGACCTTAAGAGGAAAATTTTGATAATTTTTGGAAAAGCTCTTTTTAAGACCAGTTTTGTTGTGAATATATTCATATATGTTTTCTGTTTTTCATGTTTTTTTCTAATTTCCTCTTAACTCATTTGTTATATTTTGAAATTGTTTTATTTTTATTCAACTGGCAAGGTGACTATATCGATACTTGCATAAGAAGAAAAGAGACAAATGATTTTTTTTAATAACAACAAACTAAAAAAATTGACTTAAAAATTATTGTACAAATGTAACAAGATTTTGGTAGCAGCTTTAAAAGAATATTATAAAAGAGGTTATAATCGAATTTACATTCCAAAACAATTGTCAAATCATTGATGTTTTAATTTTATTTTATCTTTTCTACCAGCAATGTCAATGAAATATAATAGTGAAAATTTCATTCATGCTCTACATAGCCGAATATCTACACAAGTATATAAAAAAGTATGTGCTCCCGATTTAGTTTAATAGAGTTTCTTAATTTCTTTGTGATGTAATCAATTAACAAATTGACAACACTTTATTTTATATGTTTGATTTTCTAAGCACTGGGCCAGACAACTCAATGACGTCCGATTTTTCTTTTTATATTTTTTTTGGGAAAATCCAAAAATATCCCATTTTTGTCTCCTTCTCACAAGCAAGCGCTCTTTTGTTCACTCTCTTTGAAAAACTCTTTTTAAAACTTAGAAAAAAAAACTTTTCTTAACAAAACTATTGCAGTAAATGAGGAAAACTGAAAACACGAAAGATATTTTCCCTCAAAGTGCTCTTTTTTAAGAGCGTCTGGTTCTTCTAAATCCAAATGAGAATGAAGGGCTTTTTATAATTTTGTTCAACATGATGATGACGATTTAATAATCTGTATGTATATCCGTTCCGTGTTAAGAGAGCGATAAATAAGCAATTTTAAATTGTATAACAGACAAGAAAGAAAACTAGCGTTTAAGATGAAAGTTTTTTTGTTAAATATTGTAGCTATAAATTTGATTTATTGAAAATTGTGTATTTACATTAAAAGGGAACTCTGTAATTAAAAAAAAAAATGTACGTCTAGTAGTACGCAAAGCAGCTACATGTTGATGTTTTTTGGTCTTGTATTTATTGTAATTATGCCACTACCTATAAAAGCTGCCTTGTACTACCAAGTCTGTGTATAAAAGATACGTGGAAAAAACTAAATTCCATATAAAATTTGTGAATCTCAGACGGGCGTGGCAACTCCCATAGTTGAAAAATATCATATCTTTCACCTCTTGCATTATAGATAAAAAATTTAAATTTTATTGAATTATCTAGATTGCCAAACCAAATTAAATCATCGGTCAAAAAGTAGGCGGAATCGGATATGTGGACGTGGCACCTTCCATGCAAATTACATATTGATTTTTGTATATCTTGAGAGCGGTTAAAGCTAAAGGTTCTAAATTTGTTACGAACTAAATGATCAAACAGAAAGTGGGTGTGGTTGGAAAAGTGGAAAAAATTCATGTTTTTGATATTGCAACTACGGATAGAAATTGTGAAATTTTCCAATATCAGATTTGAAGATGTATAAGCAACAAAGAAGCTGATGATATACCAATAAAAACACGAAAAAAAAATATATACGTTTGTTTTTTTATTTTCTTTTGTTTTCTTTGACAGTTATCAACACAAAGCAAGAATAAAAAGCCTTGTTGTTTTTTTATTGTTTTTGTTGTAGTTCCGCTTTTACGTGTTATATTATTGTATAAAGGTTCAAACAAATCGCTTGCTTATATAGTAGAAAAACCTAAAACCAAAAAATTTTCTTATGCTCATATCGCTCCTTTATTGCAACATAGTCATATCTCAAAAAAGCTCGTTTCGAGAAAAACGCATTTAAAGTTTTTAGTTTCCATACAAGTCTCAGCAAATTTTTTTAAAAATATCTCTCAAAGGAAACAGTTTAAAAGCAATTTGAATAAATGTTTGGCACAATATAAATGGTACTACTGTTAAAAATTCTGCATTGTTATCTCGAAAAGCTCATTTTTTGAGATATGACTATGTTGCAATAAAGGAGCGATATATGTAGATAGCTATTATATATATATGTAGATAGCTATTGATTTGGAAAAAGTCCAATCAAATTTCTTTCTGTTTAAAAAAAACTTAGAATTTTTTAAAATTTTTTTGTCTCTTAGGGCCTTACATTGTGATTTATAATCAAGACTGAACGGCATGGCTTTTATTTTTGGCTTGTGAAAACCAGGGAAAAGGTATGTTTTCACTGTTATATACATATTTTTTTTTAATTTGGTTTTCCTTCATTTGTTATTGTATTATTTAATATATTGTATTTGTTATATGGATAGTAACAAAAGAGATAGGAGAGAACAAACAATGTTTTTACAACAACAATAAAATAGAATGATCAGAAATATCATCATACTCGTATGAATGTTAAATAATTTTGATGGCATCTTTGAAAGAAAATAAAAGAAAGACATGACTTTAAATCGTAATATGAATACCACCCTAAACAATACATTCTGAAATACGAATTCAAGCACACACGTGCCTGTCATTTCGATTTTTCTTTCATTTTCAAAAAAAGTGTAAAGTTGATTCTGCACCCACAAGAGAAATATGAACCAAGAGGGAACACAAACATTTTAATAAATTCTCTTAGATGTATAAAACAATACCACGGAGTGTGGACACAGAGAGGGCATAAGTTTCGGATATTATTTTCGTTTCCTTAGTTTTCTTTTTGAATTTTCATCTTTAGTGTTTTGTTCATTAATAATTTCAATACGTTTCTAACGAAAAAACTAAAATTAAACATACACCAAAAAAGTTTGACTTTGCCAGCTGTATATGTTCATATGCAATGAATTCAAAATATAATCATATAAATTAAAGGCCTATCAGATATTTAAAAGAAGAGTTTCTTAATTATACAATTCAAACTTTCTATACATATTTCTATCTTTTATGTTTTGTTATAAAATTATTTAAAAAAAAATAAACATTTACCAAATCATCAATCATAATTTAATTTAATAGTACATTTCATTTGTTCAAATTAAGTAATTTGCGACTAGATTTCCCATACATGTTTCATATGACCAAATTATCTCAAATGACATAATTTGTTTCAAATTAAGTCTGAAATCGTCTTTAATTATAAATCAAATTGGCTGACTTTATACACTTTTGCTATTAAATCGTTGTTGCACTAAAAATTCCATATTTAAAAGACTGCATCTTTTGCAATTTTTAACCGCACACAAAATTTTAAAATAGAAATGGAAGCTAGATATCTTTTTTTTTTATTATTATTTTTTTTTTTTTTTTAGCTTTTATTTATTTATTGAATCTTCACAATGTGAACTAACAATAAGTATTCAAATCTTAATACTAAATACAATAAATTAACTAAGTCCAGCCAATGCTAGACAAAAAGTTTTATTTTGCGCCAATTATATCGGTAGAATCACCTACTTAACGCTCTGATGGTAACAACGGTATCCCTTCTTCTCAACCGAGTGTGACCACTAAAATTAAGTACGTTTCGTGCGAGAGGGTTTGGGTGAAGTTCCAATTTGCTGACATACCTTGTCGCATGCTCTGAAAACTCATCTTTTACCAGTGGAACACACAGATCCTTGTGAATTCGGGAGTTTTTTACGTACCATGGAGCTGCAGTAATTGTTCGAAGAATTTTGTTTTGTCGCCTTTGAATTTTTTCAATATTTGACGCTGAGGCCGTGCCCCATAATTGAATTCCGTAGCGCCATATAGGCTTTAGTATTGCGTTGTATAACAAAAGTTTGCAATCTAATTTCAATGTAGAGTTTCTGCCCATAAGCCAATTTAATTGCGCTGCTTTTAATTTTAGCTGAGTGACTTTCGCGTCAATGTGAGGCTTCCACGTTAACCTACGGTCGAGATGAATACCAAGGTACTTGACTTCACTTTGCTGCGGAATAGGTAAATTGTTAATTTGGATAGCTGAACATGTTTGTCTACGCAGTGTGAATGTAACGTGAGTACACTTTTGTTCATTAACTTTAATTTTCCAAAGTTTTAACCACATCTCTAGTATTGAAATATACTCCTGCAAATTTCGCGAAGCTACTTGATGGTTTTCATGTACGCTGCAGAATGCTGTGTCATCTGCAAAAGTTGAGGTGTGAATACTAGATCTGGTTGGCATGTCAGAAGTGTAAATTAAATATAAAGTGGGTCCCAGAATGCTACCTTGGGGAACTCCTGCCTCGATTGGCTGAGTTGGGCTTATAAAGTCGCCTTCTCTGATAACAAACTTCCGGCCGCATAAATAGCTTTCCAGAAGCTTATGAGTGTTTGCAGGCAAGTTCAACTTTATTTTGTGCATTAATTCCTCGTGCCACACTTTATCAAAAGCTTGGGAAACATCAATAAATAGAGCTGAGCAATACTTTTTATCCTCAAAAGTCTTTCTTATAACATTAACTAGTCTATGCGTTTGTTCTATGGTGCTATGTTTAGCCCGAAAACCAAATTGATGATCCGGAATGCATCCTACATCATTCAATATTGGAGTCAACTTCGCCATTAACAATTTTTCGAAAAGTTTTGAAATTGTTGGCAGTAGACTTATTGGTCTATATGACTCTACTTTAGTGGGATCCTTCCCTGGCTTGGGTATCATAGTAACCATAGACACCTTCCATTCTGCAGGATAGTATTCTAGGCGCAGAATAGCGTTAAAAATGAAAAGAAGAATTCTTCTAGCAACACGAGGTAACTGTACAAGCATTTTGCCAGTAATTTTGTCAAAACCTGGAGCTTTTTTTGAGTTTACTTTATTTATAACGTTTTCGGCATCTTGAAAACTAAGTCTCAAACGCACAGGCGGTCTAACAGCATATGGCGGAAATTCAGCAACATCATCCACTGTATCATTTGCAGTAAAAACGTTTTTCAAATGATTAACATACACCATCCCTTTTTCAGAATCACTTCTTGCCCAGTCGCCAGATGAAGTTCGCAAAGGTGGCTTACCTATTACGGGTCTTTTCAGACCTTTTGTCGCTTTCCATAAAGAATAGTCGGTTTGCGGGCTACCATCAAGACCTTCTAGATAATTTTTGAGGGAAGCCATTCTTTGGATTTCAAGCAGATTTCTTAATTGATTTATGCACTCCCGTAGCCTGCTTTTAAGCTGGGGAGACCTTCGAAGTTGCCACTCTCTTCTAACTCTTCTTTTTTCTGACAGAAGTTGCTCTATTTCAGACGAATACGTACTATTGCTCACATTTCTGGATCTTGTATGGCTAGTGGTAGCATGTTGTACGGCCAGTTTAAGGTCTTCAGAAAAATCTTTAATTGATATATCAACATCCTGAGGGGTTCTCAAGGCAATATTTTCTGTACAATGAGTACTCAAATATTTCTTATATTTTAGCCAATTAACTCTAGTTATGGCGAACGTCAAGTCACTAAACGGGCAGCCAACCTCCTGGGGGAACGAAACGGATATTATAGTGGGTGAGTGGTCCGATGACAAATCTAATGAAGACTCTACTTGCATCCCTTCTAAAGGAAAATTTTTTGCAACTCCAAAATCTATAACATCTGGGATCTTTCGTCGGTCTGAGGGCCAATAAGTGGGATGTCCGCTTGAAATCACATCTAAGCCCAGTTTAGAAACTGTTTCGAAAAGCACACGGCCTTTCGGAGAAATTAAACGTGATCCCCAAAAAGTGTGCTTGGCGTTATAGTCACCAGCCGCTAAAAATCGAGGCCCAAGTGTGTTGAAAAAATGTGAATACTGATTTTCTGTTATTGAAAATCGGGGCGGTGAGTAAATTGATGATATAACTATTTTTCCATTAAGATGCTCAATGCATATATTTGTTGCTTGGAGATACTCCTCACGTGCTTAACTCTATTTTTTATTAGAACTGCTGAGCCTCCACAAGACCTTCCACGGGGATCTTTAGTGTCGTACAATGTGTAGCCATTAATTTTGAAATAACTGTAGCTGTTCAAGTGAGTTTCAGCAATCAGCATTATGTCGATTTGTTTTTCCATAAGGAAGTGCTCAAGTTCATTTTTGTGTTGGCGGATGCCGTTTGCGTTCCAGAAACATATTTTTAACCAATTCATTTTGTTAAAATTGCCTGCAAAATAGTGGATTGCATTTTCAGCATTTCCTGCATCATGTTCGTCATAGAAACCGTAAATGTGTTTATGGATTGAACAAGAGTCTGCAGAGTTGCCTCAAGATTGTTAAAATTTTGATCGGAATTGTGGGGCTTGGTCTCCTGACTCAAGTTTTGTGTATCGGTTTTGACCACATTGGCATATGAAACTTGTTTGGGGGTTTGCATTATTATATTGCTTGTTGACTGGCCTACCTGGGGAAAATTGTTTGCAGAAATGATGTTTGACTGCTGGGGTTGCTTAAAGGTAATTGATGGCTTATTTGTCATTGACTGCTTAAAGTGGATATAGACAGGGCAGCCCCTGTAATTTGCAGTATGGTTGCCTCCACAGTTACTGCATTTTTTAGCACTTGAATCAGTTTTTGGCTTCTTGCACTGTGATGTGCCGTGCAGTTCACCACACACAACGCAAACTGCGGGCAACTTACAATAGGCCTTAGTATGACCGAATTCCTGGCAGTTTAGGCATTGAATGGGGCCTAAACGCTTGTGCGGCTCCTCAACGGTAACTCTGCGATGAAGAAGAAATTTGAGGTTATAAATTGGGTGAGTTTCATTCTTTTTGAGAATAACATCCCCTGGTTCCAGTTCAACCCTAAACATAGGTTGAGGCATCTTTTCACGGTTCCGCATATTTATCACATTTTTTATTTTAAAGCCTTTATCTAGCAGTGCAGTCTTAACCTCATCCGTGTCTACATAAGGGTCAATACCTTTTATAACAACCTGGAGGCCTTTAGCACTTTTAAGTTGATAAGTATAAAAAGATTTTTTCTCTTTTTCCAGAGCGGCAGAAAGTTTTCGGTAATCATTTTCGCAGTTGACTTGAATTTTTGTTTCACTTATTTGTCCGTGCTTCACTGATGTTACATTAAAGGTGTCTTTACCAATTGCCGTAATAAGTGCTTTTACCAGCTCATTAGATGTAGGTTCTCTCAAGTATATTGGTGGCGGTTTAAATGTTTTTTTTGATGAAGTTGGCTCGTCAGTCTGAAGGATAGCAAACCTATTACTATCCGTAGCCGTAGTCCTATTATCATCTTTGGAAATTTTCGGATTTGATGATATTTGAGCGGATTTGGGGCTTCGCTTACGTTTAACCACGGTTACATACCTGTCCATGCCTACTTGTGTTTTCGGCTTATCTGCAATTACTGAACTGGTGGATGGTTGGTCTTCTGTTGTAACAGCAATGTTTGGCGAACACGACCGCGTGCGTTTTTTATCTCTTAGAGACAGGAGATTATCCAATGACTTTTTTAAAGATTCTTCCTCAGAAATCCAGAGGTTTTTTCTAGTGGAGCTAAGCTCCCTCTCAGAATTGCATCTACTAGGTGCACTCATGCAATTTTTTTTTTTTGATTTATATTTTTTTTTTAATTTAAAAGTATATAAAAATAATTGTCATAAAGTTTTTCTTTTGTATAAATTCGCTCTTCCACTTATTGCGGTTTTGTAAGGAAACAAAAAATTTTAATGTATAGTTTTTTTCCCACTGGGTAGTTAATCTTCGCGCACAATAACAACAATAACAATGCACTGCCACCGCACTTGTTTTATTGAAATTGATTTTATTGTTTAGTTATTGAAATGTAAGGAATTTATTTTCCCGTTGTTTTTTTAAATAACTTGTTATTGTTTTTACAATTTAATTTTAAAGGCGTTTAAGCAATGATTTTATTTTATTTTTTTGTTCACTTTTTACGACCGTTCGGTTGGAGAGTCACAATGATGCTAGACATCTTGAGATATAAAAAAGTCATGACAAAACTGGTTTCTTAACTAAATAACTTTTTTTTTAACAATTTATACAAATAAATCTAAAAATGTACTTTTTTTTTGATTCGCTTAAATAAAGCATTTTATTATTTTTTTATTATTTTTAAAATAAGCTTTGTTTTTTTGTATGAAGCGATTGTTTATTGCAATTTATTACATCTTAATCAATTTACGTCTAAAATGGCAAAACAAAAATTTGGAATCTATCGGAAAAAACTAAAATCGATTTTTACCGTTCGGAAGGATATTCTAACCGCACTCAACAAATTCGACGAAGCCAAACAGTTTTTGACAATTACATCAAGTATCCCGAGGGGTATGGAAAAAAATTTAAAGGAAGGGCTTAATCGCCTTTATCTACATATTAGAAAAGAAAAATCATCTGAATTACTGCTAATTCTGCCTTATTTATCCTTGTCAAAAATAAGAGCTCAAGCTGGAGTGCAGGCAAGCAAGTCATCAGTACGCAGAGTAATTAAAAGCTGTGAGCATCTTAAATACCGAAAACTACAACCGCCACTTAATGCTCCTCTACATGGCATTGGATGTGCAGCAAGGAGGTCATGTAAATGATTGGAGGATCGTTGTATTTACGGATGAGAAGAAGTTGAATTTGAATGGACCAGATGGCTATAAATACTATTTGCATGGTTTCCGCATAGAAAATCGACTTTTGAACCAACAGCACAGGGAGGCGTTATAGTATGGGCTGCCATTACGTACTATGACACCATCCATCTTATATTTCAAAGTGCAATAAAAACTGGTGTAAAATATTATTAGCATCAGCTTTTCCGAAGTTCAATGAACTATTTGGTCACATATCTTCGGTATTCCAACAGGATAATGCCCATATACTCAACGCATGAGTAGTAAAGGAGTTCACTGCAAGCCAAAATGTTGACTGGTCACCCTATTCGCCAGATCTAAACGTTAACGAAAGTGTCTGGGGTTGGTTATCTCGTAAGGTCTATGAAGGTGGTGCATGAACAGTCACTAATTCAGGCTATTAAGGATGCTTGGTGTCAAATTTCGTTGGATTATATAAATTCTCTTTATATATCAATAAAAACCCGTATGTTTGAAGTTATTTAGAACAAAGGGAGCTTTACTTATTACTTATCGTTCTTAAGTAAAGTAAATAAGGCAATGATAAAGAAAAATGAATTAAAAAAAAACAAGAAAAGATGTTTTTCATTAAAATTAGTTATGGGGCCTTTATTCAATTGAACCAAAAATAATAGCACATTTTTGGACCTTTTTTATAAATTGCTTAGAAAACGTTGTTTAATTAAGAGAAACGTTCTGGTTGTGGTTTAGACCTCAAATCGCAGGGAACAGTTATTAGTTTTCCCTGATAACTATGGTGTATGGTTGATTTTCGAGGAACTAATTTTAATCCCCTAGGTGTCAAACAGACACCTATATTGATAACCGGAAACGGTGCAGGTACGCGTGAGATGGGCTGACGTTCTGTACGAAATCTGGGGCTACCCCTTTGTGCAGTTTAGTCTTCCTCTAACTGTCAGGCGAATTGCATAACGGGGGATTAGTTCCAGCAGTTTTCAACAAGGCGTTCCAAACATATGACAAGAAGTTGCCATCTACATGTGAGTTGCACGCCACAGTTTCTGTGCTTCTGTTTTCCTGTTGTCTGTCTTTGTTTTAGTGTTTTTTTTCTGAGGTGGTCACTAGTCTAGGGAACTACATTGGAGGAAATGGAAGTTGTCGTTGAATTACAAATTTTGAACAGAGGCTTTAATCTGATAAAACAGTAGCCGGAAACCCCAGGAACTGAGTTCATGTCTGGCTGTGGGGAGGCATTTCGTGGGGATACGTGGTAATTGCAGTTTAGCCCAGAGTACATTAAAAATAGGTTTCTAAGCTCGGTGTGAAGTTACCTTACAACAGGGTGCCATGACCTACATATCGGAAGAAATATTTCAAAGGCCCCCCAATAAGCAAATGGGAGATAATATAACAAATGACATATGATCGATTTGGTACTCATGCGTGGCAGTTTAGAATATGTGGTGTCATTGTTGTACGTTTCGTGTTCACACAGCGAGAAGATCGCCAAGAAGTACTAACCACGAGAATCGTTGACACATCTATTCTTTTGTATTAGCAAATGTACAGCGAATTCTCATAGAACTCTTATTAACATCTTCATATAATACGAGTAAAAAATAATATTTTTAACATCAATTTAAAGATACTACTTTCACAGTTTCCAATTTTAGTTTCATTAAAATGTACATATTGTATCATGCTTATTGCCTTGTTTAATAAACGCACATTAAATTAACCTCTAATCAGCACCAACTACAATTTACATTAAATTATAATAATAATTATTATTGTATATTGGCTTAAAAAAATAGTTTTATAATCCCAAATCAATAAACATAGCTGTACTAAACGATTCTTTAATTATTTATTCATGTCTACAGATGTTATATCCTTACAGACAGGTATTGCTGCGATTAATTATTATATTCAATAAAGTACATTACAAACACTATATATAAGAGTCCTTAAAAAGCCTTTATAAAGGCAATAATTTTAGATTTTACAGTATTTTTATCTAAAGAAAAGTCTGTAAAGTTATAAAATTTGTTCGTTCGACTGTAAATCCTCCTAAATGGATCAGCATTTACATAATTAGATCTAAAGCATTTAATATTTAACAATTCGTAGTGTCTACATGGCCGATTAGGTACCGTCAATGCAATATTATTGAGTAGGAACACTGAACACATGTCACTGTTAATCAAATTTAAAATAAATAATATATTCAATATAGTCCTACGACTTTTAAAAAGAGTTGGCAGCCTAATAAGTGCAAGGCGGCTAGTGTAGAATGGTAGATCAAGGGTATACCAATGAAGGCTGCGAAGACAAAGAAGCAAAAATTGCTTCTTCACTGATTCTATGGAGTCAATATGTGTCCTACAAGATGGATCCCAAACTACAGATGCATATTCCAAGACGGGTCTGGGCAGCGAAGTATACAACTGCTTTGTAACATAGGTGTCTTTAAACTGCTTAGTCCAACGTTTCATGAAACCAAGGATACAACACGAGCTTTGCAAACAGTTAACAAATCCAAGATCCGCGATTGAAAACACTCCAATTGCTCATTGCCCAGAGAATAATTCACATTAACATAAAAACTTCGGTAGAAAGTAATATATTTACTCTTATTAAAATTAAGCTGCATCAAGCTTTTATTACACCAGGTATAAAAGCTCTCTAAGTCCTTCTGTAGCAGATAGTGATCAGAATATTTGTCAATACTTAAAAAGATCTTTACGTCGTCTGCGTACACTAAGACATTGGAATATTTAATAACTTTAGGAAAAAATTGTAGTCTTTATTTTAATAAACGATAAAAAATAAAGTGAAATGCTTTTTTTATATTTGTGTCCAAATAATACAATAATATGTACCAAAGAGAACACAAATATCACGTTTTGTTTGATGATGTGTGTACTGGATATATACTCGTAAATTTATCTAAAATACTTTCAATTCGAACCTTTCTACCATCACATATTCGCGACTTGGTATAAATTACTTTTCTCTATTAATAACAATATTTAATAGTAATACGATACGAATTTGAGAATATCGAAAACACTTTTCCTATTTTGAGTCAACAATACGCAGTTAATACCATCAATACAAGAGGTTTGTGATGTTCTAACAACCACTTTACTCGAAACCTCAACACAAAACCGAGCTAATGATATAACCCCCTTTTTGCTTTTGCTTTTCTATTAATAGGTGTACAACTTTGCTTCCGGCCTTTTACAATAGATGACTGTAGTGAAAGTGGTAGGCGAAATAAATAAATCGTAGATTTTCTACAATAAGCTTAGGTATTTGTAAACTTAACGCCATCAAAATATCAGTCGATTTGTGTCTGCAACATAAGTTATTCTCGATTAAACATGCCAGCTTACGAGCAAAATTCTCGTCATTTCCGAAAGGTTTTAATTTTCTGCTTTAGTATGTAAAAATCTGCGACTGAGGCTCATCAAATACTCTCAAATATCTCTGGTTATGCCGCTATTAGTAAAAGAACGTTACGAGAGTGGTTTCAACACTTCAAGAACAGTGATTTCGTCGAAGACCATCAAGGCGGTGGAAGAGAGATTTTCAAAGATGCAGAATTGAAGGCGGTACTTGATCAAGACTAGTGTCAAACCCAACAAGAATCTTGAATATATAATAAACCATAAATGTGTGACCAGTTTTTTACAATGAAGCTTCAAGTTTCGGAAAAAACGGCGTAAGCAAAGTTGTACACCTATTAAGAGTGCCATACATAAAACATTTTAAGAAGGTGTCATAATTTGATGTTGTTACTTCAGCTGTGAACAGCTATACACAAACACAAAAAAAAAATGATAGAAAAAGACATTTTAAAATGTTTTCATTGTGCTGAGCAAAATACTTAGAATTTAATAGTGACAACAAAGAAGTCAATTTCCACAGGAGGAAAAATGAAAATGTAAGAAGGAAAATATAAAATACTTACAACACAATTTCAACCAAGTTAGTCATCAAAAAACAGAAAAAAAAACTTCACTTGCAAAAGACCACTCCGTAATGAGAACATACATACGAGTACATACTATATACAAACATACCTAGATAGATTAGATTTAAAGCAAAAAGAGAAATTTGGAGGATTTTTAAAGTGGTAATTGGACCGTTGATCATTTAACGAATATCTAATGTGTGTGCAAGTGACATTGAAAAACTGCCCGCAGGAAATTAAATGAAAAATTGAAAGTAATTATAAAAAGTTGCAAGACTACAAGTATATACAACAGAAACTTCTTATTGTATGGAAAAGATTTAGAGGAGGAGAGCGGGGAAATATTCTGAGTCACTGTCGCTACACCAAACATTACTTAAAAAATCGCTTGATTTGAAATGAAACAGACTAAATTCTTTAAAAGAAAATATGCTGTTAATACAAATTGTGTTTTTCTAGTCCTACTTATGTTTCTAAATCAATTCTTTAATTTTTCATGTATAATTGTTATTATTGTTCTATTGCTATCAGTCATACTTTTAAGCCATTTTCAATGGTTTAAATTTAGCATTTAATTTCAAATTGAGAATCATTTCAAAATTTGACACTCAGTTTATTTGTGAGGTACGAGTAAGTGCCAGTTTACAAACATCAACGGGGAGCAGAGAAAGAAAAAGGATGCAGGCTTCACGGAACCGACAAGTTTAAAATAAAATTTTAAAATATATGGAAACTTGAAGCAAAATAACTTAAATTTGACGGCACAAAGATATTGTTTGTGAACGTAAATGCAAGTTCAGTTGTGAAAAAGATTTACATCAGCACCTGTCTTACGGCCTTATCTGATGATGAACCAGCTGCACAGTGAAAGATTAACGACTCACCAGCGCCCCCATGTGGCTTTCTAGGCTCACACAGGAAGCAATTTTTGCCATATGTTTGTAGCCATATGAGCAACTTCTTGTTAAGGAGTTCGGGCTTTCTAATTCCTCCTGTATGCGGTTTCCCAGCATTCAATGGAAGACAATAAGTTGGTATGCTGATGCCCATTAAGAGCATCAGCCCTTAAACCAACTCACCCGCCAACCATCACCAGTACAGGTATCTGTTGTAAAGGCAATATACCCTCGGTGAGGTTTTTAGTCCCCGAAAAAAGCCACACACCAAACAATTATCAAGGATATTAACACTCCTTTCCTGCGTTTCAGGTTTCAACCACAGCCAGAACGTTTCAGCTAAGGTAGGCACCTCAACCATGATCAGCCCGGGCTGAACTGTAAGCATAACCACCCGAGGGCCATGCTGATCCCCTTTCTACCAATTTAAACCCTTTGCTTTTAAGCAAAGGTTTTAAGTTCGCGTATGCGACATTTTCATTAAAAAAATCGGGTATATCGGAGAAAAGTTGTTTCGCCTTTTAATCGTCATGTTCAATAATTGTGTTAAGTTTAAAGGAAAATAAAAAAAATTTTTTTTAATGTTCATACAGAACTAAAGAGTTTTTTTTTTCGGAGTTTTATATCTCAACTATAGTTACATCGCTTTATTGAATTTTCTATCAATGCTCAATCGGAAATGAAAATTGTAGAAATTACCAACTTATATGTACCCTTTACATTTTTGTGAAGTGTATAAACAAATTTGAAGTTCACTTACGCAACATTTTCATTCAAAAATCGGTTTAGGCTATATAGCAGATACACATCTAGATTTTTTGCCTTGTAATCGCCATGTTTAATAATTTAGTGAAGTTTGAAGCAAAACAAACGATTTTTTTTCAAAAATTTTTATACAAAATTGCAAAAAAAAACTGTCTTTTTTGGAATTTTGGATATATCTCAGTTACATGTGAACCGATTTTACTGAATTTCAATAGGAAACTCATGAATCGATGGGGTAATAGAATGGTGAAATAAAAACTGTCCAAGTTTCAGTGTTTTCTCAGAAACGGTATATTAATGACTGACAGACGGATGTCACTTAATCGACTTTTCTATTAATTCTGATTCATACTTTATAGGATCGCAAATGAATATTGTAGAGATTGCAAACGGAGTCAGAAACTTATACATACCCTTAAAATATTATTGAATTTTTCTGCGCTTCTAATTTTTTTCTAAATTTTTGACTACAACAAACAAAAACACCTCGCAAATAATGACAGTTATGTCTAATTTCTGAGCGGCCAGTGCACTGTGGGCGAAATGGTCGATCTAGCGTTGTTTAATTCAATTTTCAAAGTGTTTAACTGCTCCAAAACTAATATACCAACGAACTTACATATCGTTTACATTTTGATTGCCATGCTCTAGTTGCACAGCTGTGAGCTGTGCAACATAATATATGTTTCAGCCGGTACATCACTAAGCTTTAACACGTATTTTCTTTGCATTGCCAAATATTCTCTAAAGTTGCGTTTGTCTCAATTAAGTGGAAGAAAATTGGTTTTATTTATAGTTAGAGGTATGTATTAACTAAAAAATTTTGTTAGTGACCTGTGCTGAAGTGTTGTAAAAAATATGTGGTAATTGTTGGCTATACGACTAACTTCTTGAAAAAAAAGCCAAAAAAAGGCTTCCGTGGACCGGAACTTCTGATATTCTTGGATATTCGCGCTATAATATTTTTTTTTTAATTACTATGTTGTCCAATGACTGTAAAATGTGCAAATTTATCTGCAACTTCATATGATGTTGCATTTTTGAGGAACAATGTTGGTGCTCAGACGAGAAGTTTATTTACTATTGCGCAACAAGCCCGTTCCTACTAAAAAATTTCTGTCCTTGAAAGTCATGTATTTAATAATATAATTAAAAATAAAAAATTTGAAATTTTGTAGCGAAATTGATTGAGAAACCATAGAACTAGCCACACATTTGAAGAAAACAACAAGGAGTAGTTAGATGGACAACTTTTATTAGTTGATCTACTGACTAGTCGTGGAAGATGTTCCACGAATGTTCCAATAAAACGAAATTAAGTAAAGTCTCCCAAATTGTTAAGGAAATACTTCACAGTGAGCTCGTAGTAGCTACAACGTGCAGTTTATATAGGGTGTTTTTTTAAGCCCGATAGAACTTGAAATTGTAAAAAATAACACAAAAAATTAAATTGTAATCAAAATTTTTTTTTATTCGAAAGATCAATACGTGACATTAACATTTGAAAATGATTTCGGGCATATGGGCACCGCGGCTGTTCTTGACGAAGCGCATTCTGGACGTCCAATTTTGGGCCACTTTTTCGAGCACTGCTGGCCGTATGTCACGAACAACACGAACAATGCTGGCCTCCAAGGCGTCAATTGTTGCTGGTTTATCAGCATAAACCAGTGATTTCACGTAGCCCCACAGGAAATAATCGAGAGGTGTCAAATCGCACGACCTTGGAGGCCAATTGACAGGTCCATTTCTCGAAATCAACTTATCGCCAAATTTTGATTTCAGTAAGTCGATGGTTGCGTTCGCCGTATGGCACGTAGCGCCATCCTGTTGAAACCACATCTCCTCCGGATCAACGTCATCCATATTTTCAAACAAAAAATCATTGATCATGGTGCGGTAACGACCTCCATTGACCGTAACGCGAGCTCCGGCCTCATTTTTGAAGAAATAAGGTCCGATGATGCCACCAGCATTTTTCTGGATGTAATGGAGTCTGTAGGGTCTCTTGTGGATTGGTCTCACTCCATATGCGGCAATTTTGCTTATTAACAAACCCGTTAAGCCAAAAATGCGCCTCATCGCTGAACACAATTTTGCGATAAAACAACGGGTCTGATTTTCAAAGTAAATTTGGATAATTTCGTAGCGTTGTTCAAGCGTGAGTCTATTCATGATGATTTGTCAGAGTATACTGAAACAAATTAAAAAAATGGTTCATCAAAATTTAATTTTTTGTGTTACTTTTTACAATTTAAAGTTCTATCTAGCTTAAAAAAACACCCTATACAAAGCAAAAAAGAAGGATGTCGTCAATGATATTTTACAGCTTTTGTCACAACATGGTGTACCACCTTCCACCTTAGATTCATCTAGTAGTTTTGAATCGGAATAAAAAAACTGTTAATAATATTGTTATTTTTTACCATTATAATTAAATTTTTGTTACGAAAGCAACTGAAGCATATGAAAACGTAATAAGGTCAAAACAATTATTTCAACAGAAAAAAATTATTACAAATTTTTTTAAAAAATATTTTTAATATTGGAGTTTAATATATTTTTAGACCAAAGGAATGTGAAACATTAAGGGCCATATCCAAAAAAAAATTCTTACTTCAGTTTTAACGTATACGTTAGTTACCAAACACATTAACACTACCATACATTTGTTAAAAAAGTTTATGCAAAAACAGTACGTTAACTATTAAATGTAGTAAGGAATTTAATTGTTTTGTTCTGGTAATGCCGTTATGTTCAATTGTAATTTTTTAAATAGTGATGCATGAAAACTAATATTCGAAAATCGAAAAACAATTTTAAAAAATAAAAAATTTTTATTATTACATAAAATAACACATTTTTGGCAAACATTTCCTGGATTTACCTTTTTAATAAATACTGAATATATAATATGTAGTATATTAATGAAATTGAGAAAAATTAATAGGATTACTTACTAGAAATATTTTTAGTATTTGAATAAAATTTTTCATTGTACTCGTTTGATTAAAAGTGCATCACTAGCATAATTGTAATTTATATTATTCTTTCAAAATTAATAATTTGAGAATGTAATGTTTTTATTTCTTTATATAATGAAAGTAATATATAGTATTATTCTTTAATTTTCGCAAAATTTCAATTTTTAAGCAAAATAACAAACGGCAAGTCAACTGTCATTTTAACGTAGAGTTAAAGTGTACCCAACTCAACTTTAAGCGCATGGTAAGCTAACAATTGTTTTTGCATAAAACATTAGGTAATTTTTCTTAACAATTGCTTACCAAGCTTTGTTAAGTTATTTTGCATACGGCCGTAAATGTATTAACTTTATTCTGTTTTCCTGAATGAAACAATGTTTAAAATATGAAAAAAAAGTTGCAACTTTCACAAAAAAAAAGATAAAATATATTTAAAAGAAATATATGTTTTAATCTATTTGTAACTAAAAAAAAAAATTTAATAGCAAGAAAAAAAATTCCCTAAACGCCATTAAATAAACGCCGCTAGATGAGCCTCTTCGCCCACTGTGCAGTGCATTGAAACTAGATTCTAAGTTCTGGAATTTCGAAACACTGAGAATTCTTATTGCTAAACGTTTGCAATATAAAACAGAATCTAACAAAAATTTACCCTTCAGGCTATTGAACATTTGTGTATACATATGTACGTATATTGTAAAATATAAATTTGTTTAAATTAAGAAATGTTCATAGGAAACCACGTTCACGCATATCAATATATATGGACGTATATTGAGTAAGAATATAAGCGTTTTAAGTGCAAGTTGATCGCATGCAATCACAATTCGGAATGAAACAATAAAAACTACAACAGAAATAACAACACATCGTGTCGTTGACTTTTTGTTTTGCTGACCTACGTTGTTCACTTTTGAAAAGCGAAAATCGAAAAAGACACATTTACACAGGCAACAACAAATAAATATAAAATCCTGGGGAAACGTTACATGAAAGCAAATGCGCTCGTAAGGGGTAAGTGAATGTAAAATATGAGTGGGCGGGCGGTTAGTTTAACCAAAAGAAAAATCAAAACTTTAAAAGGCTGGGAAACATCAAGCTGACGCATTTTCCGCGGGCATTTAAAAAATATCAATGCACGAGGTAGGCATGTGCTTTTTGCTTGAACGAAGGTCGTTTATAGGCTTTTTAATTGTACTGGTTAAAACAGAATGTAATAAATAAATTTTTGCTCCAAGTAAATTATTCAGACCCTAAAGCTGTTTAATAAAAGTAAATCACTGTTTTATGTTCACTTCTTCAGGGGATTTTGTCTATTTTAAAAGGAAATTTTTTTATGAAATTACATTAATATCTTAAGTAGAAAACAATATTTGAGAAACTTACATTTTTGTGATTTTAAAACAATAAACACAAAATTATTGAAATTATATTTATAATCAAGTAAAACAACATTTATACACTAATTTTCTTAAGCACAATTTTTTTTTATAATAATATTATAAATGGCGCTTAAGTTGTCAGTATCTTCTTTTTTGTTCATTGTTCTGTTTATTTTTTGCTGTATTGTTAAGCTTTCTGTTGTGTAACGTTTTTTAACATTATTTTCTTTGTCCAGTATTTTGATGTTGTTAAAGTCGGGTATATGTTTGGTTTGTACAGTATGTTGCGATAAAGCAGTGCTTTCTTTTTTCTTATTAATAAGAAAAATATATTAATAAGAAAAAAGAAAGCACTGCTTTATCGCAACATACTATACAAACCAAACATATACCCGACTTTAACAACATCAAAATACTGGACAAAGAAAATAATGTTAAAAAACGTTACACAACAGAAAGCTTAAGAATACAGCAAAAAATAAACAGAACAATGAACAAAAAAGAAGATACTGACAACTTAAGCGCCATTTATAATATTATTATAAAAAATAGTGCTTAAGAAAATTAGTGTATAAATGTTGTTTTACTTGATTATAAATATAATTTCAATAATTTTGTGTTTAATGTTTTAAAATCACAAAAATGTAAGTTTCTCAAATATTGTTTTCTACTTAAGATATTAATGTAATTTCATAAAAAAATTTCCTTTTAAAATAGACAAAATCCCCTGAAGAAGTGAACATAAAATTCACGAAACGTTGGGAATAATATGTAATAATGATTTTTCATTTTTATTGACATAAAAAAAGTTAGGCCTCACCAGCTAAGTATGTATGTATATACTAAAAACAAATAACTAAATACGTTGGCCAAAAATATTATTACTACGTAAATCACTGTATTTGGAAGTTTTTTATAAAAAGGGCCAACGGCCGCAATTTTTATTTCATTTTTTACCAGTATTCAGGGAATGACTTCTACACATGTAGTGGATTATACGTGGACTAGAAACAAGGAGTTGAAGAGAAGAAAAGAAAGAGTAGTGTTTGTAGACCTTTGACTTGAACTATCCAACGTTATAGATCGTTGAAAAATTGTTGTGCGATTTACTAGGAAATAGATAACGCCTGGACAATAAAGGTTTTTAGATAAAAATATGTGTGTTTCGGGAACAAGATTCCTAAGCTCACCGGAGCAAAATCCATTGTAGTGATGATAGACCATAGTAACGCACCAAATTCTGCGGCGATGGTCCAAATAGTCAATAGAATTGGATAACCTACTTCAGGTGCGATATACCTGAATTACCTTTGAACTCGTTCGATGAGACTCCACCTATAACAAATCGCGGTCTCAAAACCAGTAATGTTTGCCAGTAGTGCACTATGCCACACTCTACCAAACGACTTGAAAGCATCTAGAGCAGTGATCACCCCGCAATACCGTCTAGGGTAATCGCACTTGTGTATTGATACGCTGACTGTTCTCTTTGCGGGAGCCACTGATTATGAGACACCATTATAATAGTGGCACTATTTTTCTAACAGATATTACAATAGCTCTATTCACAGTCTCGGGCAAATGGTATTGCATCATTGCATTTGCAAAAAGGTTTAGCATACTTTTACTCTACACTAACAAAATACACAACAATGCACTTATCTTATGTGTATATGAAATACATAAAACCTATAGTTTTTATTTGCTCTGCTTATGCACAAGTTAATTGAAAATCGACAGCTGACAATCAGCGATCCAAGCCAATTAGTTCGTAATCACCGCTTAGTTGCCGTCGTTCATCCCGCATTCAAATAACACAATCGATGTCTTTATCTAATTTAAAATCGCTTTTTCTATTTAAAAAGTCCATTAACTGCTCCTTAAAGCTTTTTTTCGGCATATTTATTTTTGATTAAAATTATAGTAAATTATATTCTACTCTAATTATCAATCAGCTGTGAATTTCGTGCTTTGCAAAAAGTAGTGCAAACTAAACCAACAGAGGTGGTTCACAACTGATAGCATATATTTGCAATTGCATAAATTTGCAATCACAAATGCACAAGATTGTGAATAGAGCTAATGTATCGCCTGTAGAGTGACTCTAGATATTTCATAATATGTTAGTAAACCATACTTTATATTACTATCGTAAGAGCAGAACACATTGCAATTTGGCGGTAGTTTTCAGGGTCAGAGTAGGAATTTCAGAACTAGCATTATTCTTTACACTCTTACTGCCGCAATTTGGCGGTAGTTTTCAGGGTCAGAGTAGGAATTTCAGAACTAGCATTATTCTTTACACTCTTACTGCCGCCCCTCCCCCACAGGGTGCTGGTTTTGCTTTGGTGTCCACCAAACCAGACTACTCTGCTCTCTGGGGCATAGGGGTAAAAATTTCTCGTGTGGTGTAGCAAATAAAACTCTAGGAAGCCGTAATACTTATGTTGTGTTGGACTTTTCAAACCCTTACCAGCGGTTAAAATTCTATCGTTACTACAATGGATTTTGTTCTGACGAGATTAGGGACCTTGTTCCTGAAACCCGCACATTTTTACGTAGCACGCGTGCATCGTTCAGGGCTCATCCATTTGTGGTTGATTGCTCAGGGAATCGTACTACGCATTACAGAGAGAATTCGTTTTTCAGCCGTACGCTCCGCCTGTGGAATAAGTTACCTGCTGGCGTGTTTCCTGTCTGTTATAACGTTGAAAAGTTCAAGTCAAATGTTCACAAATACTACTCCCTCTTTCCTCCTCCTCACAACCTATTTTCCTAGTTCTGGTACAATGCACTGCATATGTAGGGGTCATCCCCTGAGTACTGGTCCAAGTAAAAAAAAAAAAAAAAAAAAATATTCAGAACGGGGATAAACCAAGCCCCCCGGGAGCTTCCACTTGCAGACTGTCTTGGCGGTGATGACAGTTGAGGTGCTTACCTTGACTGAAATGTTTTGGTTGGAAGAAGGATTAGTTTCCACAATAACTATGGTGGATGCCAGTTTACGCGGAATAATGACCCCTGTGGTTTTTTTTCTCTTGTAATAGATACATGTTTTTTTAACCTTTAATTTATTTGTTGAATCTTCACAATGTGAACTACCAACAAGCATTCAAATCTTAATACTAAATACAATAAATTAACTAAGTCCAGCCAATGCTCCACAAAAAGTTTTATTATACGCATATTATATCGGTAAAATCACCTACTTAACGCTCTGATGGTGGCAATGGTATCCCTTCTTCTCAACCGAGTGTGACCACTAAAATTAAGTACGTTTCGTGCAAGAGGGTTTGGGTGAAGTTCCAGTTTGCTGATATACCTTGTCGCATGCTTTGAAAACCCATCTTTTACCAGTGGAACACACAGATCCTTGTGAATTCGGGAGTTTTTTACGTACCATGGAGCTGCAGCAATTGTTCGAAGAATTCTGTTTTGTCTCCTTTGAATTTTTTCAATGTTTGAAGTGGAGGCGGTGCCCCATAGCGCCATATAGGCTTTAGTATTGCGTTGTATAACAAAAGTTTGCGATCTAATTTCAATGTAGAATTTCTGCCCATAAGCCAATTTAATTGCGCTGCTTTTAATTTCAACTGAGTGACTTTCGCATCAATGTGAGACTTCCACGTTAACCTACGGTCGAGATGAATACCAAGGTACTTGACTTCATTTTGCTGCGGAATAGGTGAATTGTTAATTTGGATAGCTGAACATGTTTGTGGGTCCCAGAATGCTACCTTGGGGAACTCCTGCCTCGATTGGCTGAGTTGGGCTTACAAAGTCGCCTACTCTGATAACAAACTTCCGGCCGCATAAATAGCTTTCCAGAAGCTTGTGAGTATTTGCAGGCAAGTTCAACTTTATTTTGTGCATCAGTCCGTCGTGCCACACTTTATCAAAAGCTTGGGAAACATCAATGAATAGAGCTGAGCAATAGGTTTTGTCCTCAAAAGTCTTTCGTATGACATTAACTAGTCTATGCGTTTGTTCTATGGTGCTGTGTATAGTCTGAAACCCAAATTGATGATCAGGGATGCATCCCACATTGTTCAATATTGGACTCAACTTAACCATTAACAATTTTTCGAATAGTTTTGAAATTGTTGGTAGTAGACTTATTGGTCTATATGATTCTACCTTGGTGGGATCCTTCCGTGGCTTGGGTATCATAGTAACCATAGACACCTTCCACTCTGCAGGATTCTAGGCGCAAAAAAGCGTTAAAACTAAAAAGAAGAATTCTTCTAGCAACACGAGGTAACTGTACAAGCATTTTGCCAGTAATTTTATCAAAACCTGGGGCTTTTTTAGAGTTTACTTTATTTATAACGTTTTCGGCATCTTGAAAACTAAGTCTCAAAGGCATAGGTGGTCTAACAGCATATGGCGGAAATTCAGCTACATCATCCACTGTATCATTTGCAATAAAAACGTTTTCCAAATGATTAACATACACCATCCCTTTTTCAGAATCGCTTCTTGCCCAGTCGCCAGTTGAAGTTCGCAAAGGTGGCTTACCTATTACGGGTCTTTTCAGACCTTTTGTCGCTTTCCATAGAGAATAGTCGGTTTGCTGGCTACCATCAAAACATTCCAGATAATTTTTAAGGGAAGCCATTCTTTGGATTTCAAGCAGATTTCTTAATTGAGTTATGCACTCCTGCTTTTAAGCTGAGGAGACCTGCGATGTTGCCACTCTCTTCTAACTCTTCTTTTTTATTCTAGAAGTTGTTCAATTTCAGACGAATATGTTCTATTGCTCATATTTCTGGATCTTATATGGCTAGTGGTGGCATGTTGTAAGGCCAGTTTAAGCTTTTAAGAAAATTCGTTAATTAACACATCAATATCCTGAGACGTTCTCAAGGCAATATTTTCCGTACAATGAGTGCTCAATTACCTTTTATATTTTAACTCCTGGGGGAACGAAACAGATATTGTAGTGGGTAAGTGATCTGATGACAAATCTAATGAAGGCTCCACTTGCATCCACTCTAAAGGAAAATTTTTCGCAACTCCAAAATCTATAACATCTGGAGTGTCCACTTGAAACTACATCTAAGCCCATTTTGGAAACGATGTCACAAAGCACACGGCCTTTCGAGGTAATTAAACGTGATCCCCAAAAAGTGTGTTTAGCGTTATAGTCACCAGCCACTAAAAATCGAGGCCCAAGTGATTTGAAAAAGTGTGAATATTGATTTTCTGTTACTTAAAATCGGGGTGGAGAATAAATCGAGGAAATAAAAATTTTTCATGAAAATGTCCAATACACATGTTTGTTGCTTGGAGATACTCCTCGCATGTCTCGTTTAACAAATAGTGCTTAATTCTAGTTTTTATCAAAATTGCTGAGCCTCCACAAGATCTGCCACGGGGATCTTTAGTATCATATAGTGTGTAACCATTAATTTTTAAATAACTGTTGCTTGTCAAGTGAGTTTCATCAATCAGCATTATGTCTATTTGTTTTTCTATAAGGAAGTGCTCAAGTTGATTTTTGTGTTGGCGGATGCCGTTTGCGTTCCAGAAATAGATACATGTAATGTAAAGAACCAGGAGTAATGCTTGGATGAATGAGCCAGCTCATTACCCCTGGGCTTTTATTGAGTGCTAGGAAATTGCATACAGAAGGGCTTAGAAGGCCCGAACTCTTCAGCCAGGAGTTTCCGGCTGAAGAGTTATGAGTTTGCTACCTGTGTCAGCCTTGCAAGCCACACGTACACTAAGAGAAAAGTTATTCATTCTGGCTATGAAACTGGTTCATTGATAATTTTTCATTGTATAAATGATTTTCTTCATTAATGGAAATTTCATTCTCTGAATGAATTCGCTCTCTTCAAAATTTATTTCATTTTGATGTGTTCATTTTATGGATGAAGAACTTTACATTTATTTTATTAAAATTCATTTTTCGCGTATATTTTGATACAGGAGATTTAACAATATCAGATGTCATTATATATTGCATTTAAATATATAACTACGTTAATTAGTATTAGTTAAATCATAAAAAACAATTATTTATACAATTTTTGTATATAATGAAAAATCCTATGACATGGCATAATGAATAACATGAACATTCTTCATTCATTTCTTACTCGTTGCCATGGCAAATTCATTCTTTTTTTTAATTTTAAATCAGTGAGCTTAAGTTTAAGCAATAAACGCATTGTTATATCCATACACCTACACATGTACTTACATAATTTGTGCGAGTGCTACTTCTCACTCTCTTTAATATATATATATATATATATATATATATATATATATATATATATATATATATATATATATATATATATATATATATATATATATATATATATATATATGTGTGTGTGTGTATATATAGATATTTTTTTTTCTTTTTTTTAAATAATATTGTATTTATAATAATGTATTTTTATATTAATTTTTGTTTTATGAATTGAATTTGAATTAATAATTTAAATATTAAAGAATTTATTTTACTTTCAACATTTTGCATTTCGATTTTTTTTGGTTAAATAGAATGAAACATTATCATTCATATTATGCTATTATTTCATTAACTGAATGATAATTGTTTCGTTGCTTCAACGATGGATTGTCATTTAATACATGAAATGAGGCATTAAATCAGTGATTTTGTTTCATAGATATATGAAAAGTGTTCATAATAATAATGAAGTTTTGTCATAGAATTAGTGAACAAAAACATTAAACCAACGATTTATTTTCATATCTCTAATGAAAATGTTTCATTATTGCAATGAATATGTGTCAGGCTATTAATGATATATTTTCATTGCATTAAGAATAAACTTCATAAATTTAATGAAATATGTTCAATGCTTAATATTTCATAATTCATAATACAGTGAAACTGTTTTCATTAATGACATGAATTGCTTCATTAGCTCGTTATTAATGATAAAAATCATTAATTTAATAACGAAATTCATACATGGAATGAAGTTTTTTCTCTTAGTGTAGGCGCTGATTAATCGTGAATAGTTCACCCCATGGTCATCATCAGATAAGGCCATCAAAGCAGGTGCTAATGTAAATTAATGTTCATAATCTGCCCCGGGGAGCATTTTAGTAGGAGAAAATTAGTAAAAGACACACCCAATATTAATAAGCAATTTTACTTTCGGGCTACAAATATGTTCCACTGCTGTTTCAAATGTTTGTGGACGCTGGCCTTCGAGACCTTGAAGCAGAATTTATAAACCTCAAAGCATTAACGAAAAACATTTCGCACGAAGTTTACTCTTTTTATCTTACACTTTGCTATATCTTCAGTGTAATTTCAGAGACGAGATTTTGTCATGGTGAACTAAAATTGGAGCATTTTGATATGTAGGGTCTAGATTAGATCGATTGGTGTATGTATAGTGGAGACAATCAAAGCAGTAAACGCTTATAAAAACTTCACGATAGCTTAATTGGAAGAATGGGTGCTATCATACTTTTAGAATAATCTACCTCCAGGCGACATTGGCACAGATCGTGTTTGGAGTACCTTCATCTTGGCTAAAACGTTCTGGCCTAAAATCGCAGTGAGAAGTTTCGATCCGCTACTGACCATAGAGGTGACTTTCGAAGTATATAAAGAACTACTTGCAAAAGTGATTAGGATGCCCAAGCAAGAGATTTGTATGTGGGGTGAGCCGTTGACAACTTCTCCGTGAGAGGAGGGCATTGACAGTAAGCAAATCTCACTCTATTTCTAGTGTAATAGCAGTAGGTCTTCTGAAAAGTGGATTTTGTCCACCACCCTCGTATTGTAAAGAATATAAAGGAAACCGACTGATGAACACATCACTGCACTTGATGAAATTTTAATTTATAGAGATTTTTTGTGGCATCATGCAGACTACCGGTGTTGGTATGCCTCCACCTTTGTCAAAACAAAAATAAAAAAAAAAAATAAAAGTTGTAAGAAAAAACAAGTGAAAAAATCTACAACCAGACGCTGAATTAATTAAAAGGTTGCAATACCTTTAAATTGTAGAGGTGAATGAATTCGATTTTAGATTTGAGAGAAACAAACAAATAAATCTGCTGTTTTCAATAATAATTATGACATCAGCCTGTTCACAATGTATACGTTTTATATTATTATTTTTGTATTTCTGCCCATTGGGAAATCATTAAAAAGGAAAATAAAAAATATAACATGAAAAATATTTACATGTTAATTCTCCTGACATTTTAATAATCCTTTTTTTTATACTTTCGCCACAGATTGCAAAAAGAACATTAAACAGAAGTCGCAGTGATTTATGTTTGCTTTAATTTTTAAACAAGTCATGAACTTGTTAATTTATTTATTCAATTTTACATTAAACAACTGTTTTAAGAATAATGAAGAAAATTGATTTAAAAATAATTTTAAATTTAATAAAATGCAACACAAGTGTAAGTAGTTCTAGGCGGCATCGTCTTTTGTACTCGTACTAATATTTATTCCTTCCTCTTCACTCTTTTACTTTCCATTAAGAAATTGCGTTGTTTAAATACTTGCAAAATTTTTGGTAAAATTAAAAATAAATATATACGTATGTAGCTGTGCTGTGGATAAGTAATATAGACAGAACATATATGGAATATTATTAAACAGTGAGTTTTTCGAAAATAAGATTACAATTGCTTTTATTTAGTGCGAAGTGTACAGCCTTTATTGTTCAAAGCTCCAGCTATAGTAATATTTTTAATCAAAGAAAGATTTAAACAAACATATATGTCTTAGACAAGGAAAACGATAAGCAAATTTTCCTGCGTGATCAAGCAAAGAGAAAAGAAATGAACGCAGAATTTGTATGCGAAACTTTTGGTTTACAGAAACTTCTTTCAACCCCCCACAGTAGAAGAATAAGCTGGAGGCTAATTCTGTCATTCGCTTACGAGCGAGTTTTTACTCGAATGTGCGAGTTTTTACACTTTTGGGATTATCTCATTCGATATCGAGTAAAACGTTTCGAAATTTCTAATGATGGCATTCGATAGCGAGTAACTATTCGAATGCAACCGTGCAACTTTTTACTCGTAAGCAAAAGTACTATCGAAAACCAGCCAAACAGAAAAACACAAAAGAAATGTAAATTAAAAATTTGTTTTGAATAGCAATAATAGTTAAATTAAATTGAGCATTTTTGGTTCTTAAGACTTTTTTTTAATTCATGACTAATATACACAGGTATATGTGTATAAAGATGAGTATTTGCTAAGAACACAAATACTTATATTTGAAGTCACATGTTATTATATTCAAGAATATTTTTTTGTTTTTTAAATGGTTGTTTTTACATACATATTTATTGTTATTTCTATTCACTTACTTTTTAATGTCCAAACACGCATACATGACAGATTTAAATGAATTGTTATTGTGTTTATGTGTGTTTATTTTTTAATGTAAAACATGTATGCAAAGTATGCAAATACATACAATTTTCGGCAGTGTTATAAAACACATTTTGTCAGTATTTTGCAACACTGAAGTGATAACTCGACTCGTTACGTAACGAGTCACATCATTAGAAATTTACACGATATCGAAATTATTTTCTACTCGATAGTAATTTCGATCACGAATGACAGAATTAGCCCCCTGGAATTACTTTAGAAAATAATTTAAATTTGAAATTTATATTGATGATTTCATTTTCATTTCCTTTTAATTTTTGTTACTTATATCAGTAAAGTTCTAATTGCGGTGTCAAGCCATGGAATGTTTTATATATAAAAAAAGCACATATGGCCTTCTTTAGAATGGGTAGTGTTAAAACTATTTCGTCGGGTAAGGTTTTATTATATCACCGGCTGAATATAATGCGTCTACCAGCGCCCCTATACATCAAAAACTGCCATGTTGTTTGGACATGATCTCCCCCTTGGTAAGAAGCGGATCTTTTCTAAAACTCCTTCCGATCTTTGGTTCTCGGTACCCGGTTGCAACCACCACGATAATTTTCGAAGGGTCGCATCATAACCGGGCAGAAACAAATTCCTGGGGCTCCCGGTTTCTGTAGTACCAGATTTAAGTGTCCGGTAAGACTTCGTAGTCCATGGACTACTACCAGTAGAGCCCCAAACGGCTCGGAGGCTGGTGACCCCCTGCAACACAATACTTACAGTCAGCAACACAGCAATTGCAGCAAGGCGGAAAACAGCAATCAGCAACAAAACAGGACCAACAAGTAAGCAGGAACGTCGGCATCAGCTGCAGCCCCACACACACGGGTACATAAACAATAACAATAAACAACGCAAACATTCATCCTCACGGATGAGTCCATTGGCCATCCCCTTGTGGGTCAGCCCTTGACAAAACGAACAAAAAACAACAATAAGACACTATTCTACGCACTCTAGGCGCATAATGGCGTTAAAAATAAATAGAAGAACGTTACTGGAATTTGTGTTACCGATAACGTTTTCGACATCTTGAAAATTAAGTCTCAAAGACACAGGCGCTCCAACGACATATGGTGGTAATTCCGCTGTATTATTCGCTGAATCATTTGTAGTAGAAACGTTTCTCAAATGATTAACATACAACATCCCCTTTTCAGAATCGGTTCTTTCCCAGTCCACAGTTGAAGTTCGCAAGGGTGGCTTACTTCTAACGGGTCTTTTCAGACTTCTTTGTTGCTTTCCACAAGAAATAGTAATAAGAAACCAAATCGTAGTAGTACGAGTAATAGGAAAACAAATCGTAGTAACCAACGGTTGTTCCCTTGTTTGAAAGGTGTAAAGAAATGTTAGAGAAATGTATAAATGAAAAAGGGTTTTTTTTTGTATTTTGACAGGCAATAAAACATTTTAATTTTTAAATTCCCAATAATTTGTTCAGATTGTTAGTATATAAAGTTGTATGTTTCAGAAAAATTCCAAAGTCTACTGATGATTACGGTAGCTCCTATGAAATGTCGACATATAGACAGTTGGGAAACATAAAAAACAAGCTGTTTATAATTTTTTGATTGGTATCAATGTTAGAAGCTAATATAGTGAATAAAACTCATTTGTTTGAACTTTCTTAATAGCTTTTTTTTTCTTTGTAATTGCATGTGCATACACACTTGAATAAATAATTGAACGGCTACCAGAAAACAACATTTAACCACTTTTACTGCTCATTGAAATTTGTTTTTTTTCGGAATATATCATCTACGCATGGACTCATCTGCCCTTTGGTTTGGTTTGGCTTTCTATTTTAAGATTTTAAGACTTTGACAACAAAAAAGTATTTATTGGAATTGAGAGCTTTAAACCGCAATCTGCTGTAGAAGGCAGATTGAGGTCATACAGCTTGAAATTTATTTGAGTTAAATTAACAATTGAATTAATTCTACGTATTCAAAGAAAAGAAGACAATATAACAATAATGATCTGGCTTGGGTTATGCGGAAATGGGACTTTGCTTACAACCGCTTTTAACTGCCGGAATTTGATAAAACTTCGTTTATTAAAAATATTTTTTTTAAATTAGAAAACTGTAAAAAACATCTTTAAGGCGGTCATCCCAACATATTAAATATATTTACTATGCACAAAAACTTTTGTCGCCGGTCATACGTTTCGTTCGTCGACTAACATCGCGGGAGTAATGAGGTGAATGGAGGCAAGTTTTAAAATAAATATTGGTGTTGTCATGAAGAGACATTAAAGAACACATTGTTACGATAACTTTAATAGGTATAGATTACTGTGCATAATTTTGTTATTTTTGCTGCATCGGCATCGGTTTTAATATGATGAGTCAATGCCCAGAAAACACTTCTATTGCAAAGTAATGTATTAAAATGTTAATAAACATACTCTTCAATACTTCCATTTTGGCATTTTAAGTTATTATTTTAACATGACGATATCATTGGAGGCAAGTACTTACCATTTCACTTACTTTTTAAAAATTTCATTACAAAAAAGTAATTAAAAAGCTAATTGCTTATAAGTACTTGATTTATGAGTTGGTGTCGATAAAAATTATCAAAGAGGCCGAAGCATAAAATGTAATTGGTGAAATTGTTATAATATATAAAAAATACTGACTTTAAATCATGGTATAAATGTTACTTTTATTAACATTTCGTAAACATTGTTAAACTCGTTTCTATCACCTTACCCACTTTTATCACCTTATTTTAAGTTTTAGCAAATACAACTATTATTCAAATTCTTTTATTCAATTTTTATTGGGAATATTGTACATGTATATATATTTACCAAGAACAACTACTTACATACGAATAACCGATGTTAACCAATTCATTACTTATGATAATGAAAAGTATGTTCTTAGGTAAGTACAACATATGATCAAGTTTCCGCTGGGTATGTTCACCACCAAAGTAACACGTTACTTGATAGTGCATCTTTCCATAGTTCAAATTGACTTAGTCTGACATTGAAAAACGTCAGCTGAAATGCAGAAATAAACTTGGCGTGCATCACATTCAACATCAGCCCTTAAAATTTAACCACCTTGTAGTTCTCATCAGTAAACTTTCCTTTACCATTTTAATGCTCAAACTAACATTGCAGGTGTCATAGGCACTCATGCATAAAACGTGAGCTTGAGCTCTGACTCCTTTTTTTTAGTAAAAGGTGCTTGTCGTATGCATAATAAAATTTGATGAATTTGCTTTTACTCACTGCTTACGTTTGAACTCGTCTTGCTCAGTTTCAAGGCGAATTCATTATACCAGGTGAAACTGGGATTACAATAAATACAACAATCCAAAAACAACATGGTGTTTTGTTGATGCTTGAGCGACTCGTGTGTCAAAAAATTTTATGGAAAGTATGTACATGCATACACACACTTACACTCTTTACTTGCAGATGTACATGTAAGTGAGCAAACCGGAAACAACTTTTGACACTTGGTGTTTTACAATTAGAGAAAAAAGTAGAGCATCTGTTTTTTCAGTTTCACCTGGTAAAATGAATTCGCCTTGCTCAGTTTGAACTACGTTAGATGAGCATGTGCTCATTTTCATATGCATAATAACAAGCTTTTGCTTTCTTTTGCGAACTCTTGCTCAAATTTTGTTGAGCATGCCTTATAGTTGACTCGCGTCCACTAAAAAGAAATCATGGCTGAATATTTTTTACTGCAAAGAAATACAAAATATTATCAACAGCGTAAAAAAAATTTAACAAATGAGGTTAAAAAATTGTACAGGTTTGTATTCTTAATTATTATTATTTTTTTTTATTTAATTAATAATAAAATGATAAATATATAGGTTTGATGATAGTAGCTGGTTGGCTAATTACTTTTTGAGGAGTCAGAAGAAACACGTGGTGGTGTCCTCAGCAACTATAATAATTTGTGCCGATGCTGTATTCCAAAATGGTATAGCCACAGATATTGGAGTCCATCAATTAACTGTGTCGCGAACTATTGCGAAAGATGCTGATGAAATAAAAGATGCTCAAATGAAATGGCAAGGAAACTATTGCTTTCCATTTGCAATTGGAGTGATTGATTGTACTCATATAAAAATTAAAAAACCCTCAAATCAAAGCGATGAGTATATTTGTAGAAAAGGCTTTCACTCTATAAATGTGCAGGCAACTTGTGATGGAAAAGAACTTTTTACAAGCTTTGACATATCCTGGCCTGGTTCAGTTCATGACTCACGTATCTTACGATTTAGTGAGTTATGTAGAATTATGCAAAATGCCACAAACGATGCATTACTTCTTGGGGATGAGGGCTATGGAATATGCCCATGGCTAATGACACGATTCCAGAACCCAACAACTGACATAGAAAACACATTCAACAAAGTGTTTACGAGGGAACGTGTCATTATAGAACGGTGTTTGGGCAATTGAAGCAAAGATTTTCGATACTTCAATAAAAATTTGTGCATCGACAGAGTTGGCGCCCTACATAATAGCCAGTTGTTTCATTTTGCACAACATAGCTAAATTTTTAAAAGACGATTATATCCTTGTCAATGACGATTACAACAAAAATGATGTATGCCAATTAGAGAATGATATGGAACAACAAACAGCAAGAAATTCAGAAGCTGGAAAAAACAAAAGGATGATGATCGCAAATTTGTTATCAAATTAGTTTATTATACAAATAATATAAATGGAAATCTTAAATTTTTTTTTTTGGGCTATTAAAATAAAAAAACGTAAATACATTTCATTGTTTTATACATAAATAAAATATATGTAATTCAATTTAGGCGTTAAATATATATTAATAAAAATCAAAATTCATGTAATTGCAAGTTTCTTTCCACAAGTTTTTCTTGCAAAATTTGCATTTTTGCAGAAAGGACTTTGTTTGTTGTCGTTATTTTCTACTTTGTTATTATTATTTAGTTCTATTTCTACTTCACTTTCACTTGACTACATGTTTACACTTCAATAACAGTTAATCGTTTGAACTTCCTTTGCTCAAGTAATTGCAATTGGTTTGAACTCTTTTTTATGCATACGAAATTGAGCAAAATCTGTTGCTGTTTGATAGAACTCGACTTTATGAGCAATTGCTCACCTGCTTCAACTCAGCGCTTTTACTCGTTTTCATTTCCGACCCTATAAAGTATATATATTCAGAATCCATGAAAATGTTCATGAAAAATTTCTTGTTTGGAATAGTGATTACAAGGCAAAAATATTTTTTCCCCGATATCGGTCCATATATATCCGAGCATATTTAGTTCAAATATGTAATATATACTGTACATATACGTGACCACCGTGAAGGGTATTTTAGATTCGGCCCAGCCGAATATACTAGCGCAAAATTTCACGATGATTTAAAGCTATGTCTAAAAGGCATGTTCTTTCTTTTGTACTGAAAATTTTTAAAAATTGAAAATGCCACGTTTTCTGTTTTGCAATTTTTTTTTTCTCTAATTTCTTTTTGACTCGTTTGCTTTGTTTGATATTGTTTTTCATTCGACAACTACCAAAAGGATAAAGAGACAAACGATTATTTTAAACGACAACAATTAGGAAAACGACATGACTTAAAAATCATCGTAAATATGTAACATGATTTTGGTAGGAGCTTTAAAAGAGTATTATAAAAAAAGACATGGCTTTAAATCACCATATAAATCAGCCCTTACTTGTTAGTATAAAATTTATTAGAATTTTCATAGCACAAAACTCTACTATTTGTTGTTTTTACATTTTCTTCAATCTCTATTAGAATTATACGTTTTTAAATTACCTTTTAAAAATTTAAATTATTTTAGAATATTAATTTTCTAACACGCATTAAACTTTTATGACGCAATTAATTCAGATGTTCGAAACAATAGCTGACGTATGATTTTTAAAATTTTTTTTTTCTTTGTGTTTTGAACTTGTGAAGCTTTCAGGTTTTTTTTTTATTCAAGACTATGTAACTCTAAAAGTTTTTATAATATAAGATATCGACAGAATAAAGCAATTAGCCCGTCTAAGAAAATTTTGCAAAAACAATATCTCTATGAAAAAAAACCTAAAATAATAAGTTGTATTCGCTCCTTTATTGCAACATAGTCATAACTAAAAACTGCTTGTTTCGAGAAAAACGCGTTTGAAATTTTTAGGTTCCATACAAATCTTATAATTTTTTTTTAGAAAGTATATCCTAAAGGGAACAGTTTAAAAGTAATTTTAATAGATTTTTCGCACAATATCAAAGGTTCATTTTTTGAGATATGACTGTGTTGCAATAAAGGGGCGACATGTTTATATACACAAAGGTAAGTTGATTATAATTTAATCACATGCTTGTATTTACAGATATGCGAGTCAGAGGAAATGTTTATCTAAGATATCAGAAAATTTCATTTTATTTTTCTTTAAATATTTCTAGAATTATATCTGATTTTAGATATTTTGTTTTTGATTTTGGCCGCATGACTTATATTGTGTTGGACTCCCGAAACCGTATCAAGGGTTAAAATTGGTAGAACGGGGCAGATGACTTAGTGCTGATCATGATTAAGGCCCTGTCTTGGCTGAAATGTTCTGGCTGTGGTTTAAGCGCAAAATCACAAGAAAGGGAATTAGTTTCCCTGATAACATTGGTGCATGCCGGTTTTCGCAGGATGTTATCTGACAAAAGATACCTGTACTGTAAGGAACCTGGACTGATGGTTAGATGGGTGAGTTTGTTAAGGCCTGTTGTTCTTAATGGGCTTTGGCCTACCATCTCATTAAGCTTTGTTTTCTATTGACTGTAGGGAAATTGCATATAGGAGGGATTAGAAGTTGCGACCTGTGCGAGCCTAGCAATCCAAATGGCGGCGCTGGTGAATCCATCTGGTGGTCCATCATTAGACTAAGCCATAAAGGCAGGTGCTGATGTAAATCAATTTCAAAGCTGCAGATAGTGCGTGCGTGTATGTACGTAAGTATTGACTTATGTTACCGAATAATGTTGTGACTTTTAAGAGTAGTACGATTAAGAGTAGCAATTGTAGTTGAGAACGTGACGATAATATTATTGAAACTTTCAGCATATATGTATGTATGTATATTTACTTTTTAATTTCTTTCCTCTTAATTGAAATAGCAACAATACTCCTTTTAATAATCAACTTTCAGTTTACTCCTGTCTAAATTTAAAGAAGCTGCGTCAGTTACTTTGCACCTGGCAGCCGTTGTTAGGAGAATAACGTGAGCTCTGAGAAGAAAATGGAAAAACTGAATTTAAAAAAAAATATATATCACTCAAATCAATGTAAGTAAGCTCAATAAATATAGGGTGTTTTTTTAAGCCCGATAGAACTTGAAATTGTAAAAAATAACACAAAAAATTAAATTGTAATCAAAATTTTTTTTATTCGAAAGATCAATACGTGACATTAACATTTGAAAATGATTTCGGGCATATGGGCACCGCGGCTGTTCTTGACGAAGCGCATTCTGGACGTCCAATTTTGGGCCACTTTTTCGAGCACTGCTGGCCGTATGTCACGAACAACACGAACAATGCTGGCCTCCAAGGCGTCAATTGTTGCTGGTTTATCAGCATAAACCAGTGACTTCACGTAGCCCCACAGGAAATAATCGAGAGGTGTCAAATCGTACGACCTTGGAGGCCAATTGACAGGTCCATTTCTCGAAATCAACTTATCGCCAAATTTTGATTTCAGTAAGTCGATGGTTGCGTTCGCCGTATGGCACGTAGCGCCATCCTGTTGAAACTACATCTCCTCCGGATCAATGTCATCCATATTTTCAAACAAAAAATCATTGATCATGATGCGGTAACGATCTCCATTGACCGTAACGCGAGCTCCGGCCTCATTTTTGAAGAAATAAGGTCCGATGATGCCACCAGCATGAAAACCGCACCAAACAGTGCATTTTTCTGGATGTAATGGAGTCTGTAGGGTCTCTTGTGGATTGGTCTCACTCCATATGCGGCAATTTTGCTTACTAACAAACCCGTTAAGCCAAAAATGCGCCTCATCGCTTAACACAATTTTGCGATAAAACAACGCGCGAATCGACGACTGATTTTCAAAGTAAATTTGGATAATTTCGTAGCGTTGTTCAAGCGTGAGTCTATTCATGATGATTTGTCAGAGTATACTGAAACAAATAAAAAAAATGTTTCATCAAAATTTAATTTTTTGTGTTACTTTTTACAATTTAAAGTTCTATCTAGCTTAAAAAAACACCCTTTATAATGGAGACTCTGCACCATCCTCTTGCATAGTAAATAAGTAGTTTACGGGAGGTTGCGAACGTTTTCTATATGTCCAGTTGATGTATCTACATCCAAAACAATTGAAAAAAATTCGCGATATGGTTTTAGGCGGAGAGATTTTGTAAGACCAAAAATTCAATTTTGTGATAATTTCACAGGTGTTGTTCAACTGCTGCAATATGTACGAGTTTTTGCACCATTTTCCAACGTGGATACACCGCAGACCAAACAGCAATCAAAACAGTGGAGTTTTCGGAGGGAAACAGCGGCAGAGGCGGGTTTGTTAAACAATATAGTCATGACGACCGTTTTGGGATTCTTGTGGTATTCATTTTGACTAACTTCAAAAGGGGAATAAAATCAATGAAGAATATTATACCAACTTATTGGGTCAATTCAATGAGGAGTTGAAAAAACGTCTAAATTTGACCAAGAAAAAATTTGTTCTCCATCAGGCCAATGCAAAAGGCACACATGTGTCATATTCAGGAAGTGAGGCTACGAATTGCTAGCTTATCCGCCGTGTTCTTCAGATTTAGACCCGAGCGACTATTTATTGTTTCCAAACTTGAAGAAATTGCTCGGAGGAAAGAAATTTGTGTTTAATGACGAAATCATTTCACAAACATATTTTTCCACATAATATATTTTTCGGAAAGTATGGAAAATTTGGAAAAACGTTGGACTAAGTTAGAACTCAATTAATTGTAAATTGCAGCGACGGTGTGACTAACTATAACGAATTATGCCTTCACATAAGAAGATGCCGCGAGGTTTACAAAAGAATACATCAAAAATACTGTAATACAGTTAGTTGAGACAAACAGTTAACCAGTGAACGTGAGTGGCAAAAATCTCGAACGCCAAACGACAACAACAAGCCTGACCGAACTTAAGAAATAATTACGATGAAGCCAGAGCTGTTCTTTAGCCCAGAGTTGTTTTACGACTGTGGCGTAGAAGTAGTCATAATTACTTAGAGGAGAAAATGTATTGAAACTGCGACACCATTTGACTCACATTGAATATCACTCAATCAGAAACATAAAACTTATGAACTACTTGAATCAAATATTACAGGCAGTGTTGCCAGGAGATTTTTTCTGAAATCCCTACCATAGCGCATAAAAATCGTTATTTTTCCCTACACTGAAAAAATATTTCCCTACATTTTTCCCCACGCAATTTTTCATTTAAATTTTGCGGAAATAAATAATTTCAATACGATGTTTATGTTTATTGTAAATTCAAATAGGTAGAACTTTTTCTAAAAAATAAATTATTTATATTAGTGTAAAAATAACGATTCATATGATTAAAAATGTGTGTATGTGTTTAGCTATATAAATAAATTCTTTTGGCTTGGTCTACATTCTAATTTAATCTCAAAAAAAAGGTCTTTCAGTGACGGCAAACTGCAGTACAAATAACTGGGATTATAATAAATTGCATATGGGATCAATATGAGCCAAAAATATAGATGAAAAAATAAATAAGAGCTCAGTGGCTGAGTTGGTTAAGCGGCCGGATTAAAAATACATCATGTTTACATGATACTTAGTTCGAATCCTAGTGGGAACTGATGAGCAGTGTAGCGACTGTGAAAGAGCTAGTTGTCCTCCAGCTTTAGTGTATTCAATTATTTTTTCCTGTCTTCTTTGATCAAGAGTTATTGATCGCGGCAATTATTGGTATAATTAAAAATAAAAATATTTCTTGGCTTTAGCCAGGATTGAACTTGAGCCAGACGAATGATGATCATATAATATAAGAAATATTAAAATAAGTTCGACTATTTAACATTAATACATACATATATTTTATTATTCTAGATAATTATTATTAAAATATTTAACGTTGTATATAATTTGGATGAAAATTTGGTATAATAATAAATAATAATGTTAATCATTCGCGTTAATTTAAAAATTCTCCACAATCAGCCTACACTGACAAAATTTTGTTCAGAAATTCTCTGAATTTTGACATTGCTTTTATGAATTTTTTCATTATTTTTCACAATGGTTTTCATAGAAATAATGAAACAAATTTCATTAAATTGTTTTTACGAAAACCTTCATAAAAGTAATGAAACATTTTAATAAGAAACATGACTTATTTTCATTAAAAGTATGAAAGACAAATCATATGATTAGTGAAATAATATCTCTAGATCAAAGAATCAATTTCATAAAGCACATGAAAACTGTACATTAAATTATTGAAAAAGTAACATTTATTTAACGAAATAACTTCTTTGTACTAATGTAATATATTCATTAATAATATGAAACTCCTTCATCAGGTCAATGAAGTTATTTCTTTTATTTAATTTTATTATTCATTGAGCACCTGAAAAATTTATATTAAATCAATGAAATAGTTACATTTGTTTAATGAAATAATATCATAACACACATTAATAAAATATGTTCACAAATGTACGTAATAAGATCAATGGAATTATTTCATTTATTCATTGATACTTTATTTCATTACACAAACAATACTATTCCTTGGTTTTGTGAAATTGTACCTAATTATGATAAAAGAAAATTTTGAACAAGTATTCACCAAATAAAACAGATTTTATTACTTCAAATGACTTGAATACACTGGAATTTAAATTTTTTAAACTATTATTATGCTGATTTGAATGAATTCTATTTAAATGAATTCTATTTCATTGGAATTATGAAACTCATAAAACTTATATTTTAATAAAAAAAACTTTACATTTTTTAAACTGTAGCTTAAGATTAATAAATGCCCATTAATATATCTTACCAAAATTCAAAGAATTAAAAAAATAAACAAATTTTGTTGTAGTCATAAATCTAATGATTTTTTTAATGAAACTATGAAAATTAATGAAACCATTCTGATGGAACTAGTTCATAATATATATGAAGTTTCATGCATATTGTGAAAAGTTTTCATTGGATTAATGAAAAATATTTAATTAAACAGTTTCATTAAATATATGACGCATAATTCTTTCAGTGTAATCATACAAAATATGTCCTTTTTTCCCTACATGTGGAAATAAACAAATAAATCTGTGCAAAAAGAGAAAAGTCCCTACGCTTGGCAACACTGATCACAGGGTACGAGTATGTGCGTGCCTCAAAGATTGGGTAGTGTTGGTGAAAAGAAAAGTACAGTTGGTTGATTTGCTGAATTATAAAATCGGAGTTATATGCTAACATTAAGAAAAGTTTAAACCACTAAAATGTACATTGACATGAATTCGCCTCCTACACTTGCGAAAGTTATATCAGGTTACTATATGACTTGCTGTAGCCGTCTAATTGTATTATTGTATTGTTCAAACATAGTTTGAACAGAGACAATATTTTTATATAAAACCCTCTGCTTAATTCAAAAAGTCACAGACTTATTGATCCAACCTCGTATTTATTAAAGTTTCAAGAAGAACTAACAATAAGTTTTCAAGTCTTAAAACTAAAAAAAATCAATACATATTTTTTTTACTTGAACACATCCCGTTCTTGCCAAAAAGTTATTTTTCGCAAGTACTACTTGAATAAGTCAATACAATAATTACTAAGTAATGATGATAATAAGATAGTTTAGTTACTAAACCAACAATCTACATTTTCATATTAAATGCCTAAACAAACATAAAATAAAATATAGGGACCCGTAAATACTACTCGTAATATTTGCAATTAACCTTTAGATAAGACTAAATCTTATACAAATACATTGATAAATAAAGGGACAGCGTAACCTTAATAATCATTTAATTACTCATGACCTAAACAAGCACTAAACTATTAAATAAATGTGAATAAGAACAAAAACGAGTGTTAAAGAGTAGCTATTAAGAACAATTTGTAAATAGTCTTAAGAATATAGTAAAATAAAGCTGAGGAAATTAATACAATAGTATAAAACTCTTTTTTGGCGCACTAAATATTAAAAGATTTAACCAGTGTATTTTGACGCCTTGGAATTTTCTCATTGTTAGATACTGATAAGGTGCCCCACAACTGAATTCTATATTTTTCCATAAGGGACTAAGAATAGCGTTGTACACAAAAGCTTGCAATCCAGCGTCAAGGTAGAATTTCTGCCGATAAATCAATTTATTTGCTATTTAACGCACTGAGTGCCTTTTGCTTCAATGTGACTACAACATATTGCGGAATAATTTGATCGTTAATTTTAGTGGGCGAGTCTGTTTCCCTAGGCAGCGGGAATGTAACATGAGTACATTTTAGTCCGTTAACTTTGATATTCAAAATCGCCGGTGGCGAACTTTCATGATGATTCATCGTGAAAAACACTTACTATGTTAAATCATTTTTTCCTTTGGAACATGCATACATTTTTTTAAGCAATTATCTAAAACTTCATAGATGATCCGAATTGATGATCTGTGAGTCCTAGCAGGTAATATCATTGCTGTTCATGTATGAATTTTTATGGTATTCCTTGTCATCGTAGCAAAAATAGTCACTGATTTTTCTATGATATTTTCTTGTATAGAGACAACATGAGAAAAATTAAGAAATTAATTTTTATGCCATGAGTTGCCATCCTGAGTAATTTTAGCAGACTCGTAATAGATAATGTTACCATGTTACAATGTTATTTTATGCTATGGGAAACAAGAAACAAATATTTGATAATGGGTTATACTTTTTCTTCAATTCCTGACGGAGAACTGCAGCACTGAAATTCCAGCAGAGTTCAGCTTTGTGTCGACTCATAACAGAAAGTTTCCATTACTTTCATTACATTCATTGAAGAAATTTTCATTCTTGACATTTTCATAGAATTCGCGCATTGAGACCTACTTTGTAAGGACGAATAATAGATGAAAATATCAATATAAAAAATTCCCTCAAAAAATGGTGTACATACATATATACAAGTACCAACAAATTTTATTCACGACGGTAATATTTGATCTAGGAGTGCTGAGAAATGCAGTGTAATTTGCAAAAATTGTAGAGTAAATTCTATTACTCGTTGGTATGTCAGAGGCATATATCGTATAGAACAACGCAAGGCAGCTTTAATACGGTAATGGTATAAGCACAGCTGGCTTTCGATTCCTCTGCGTAAATTTGTCAAAAACATATAGACTTCCTGGCTTCTTCAAACCAAATTTTGACAACTGTTCTTAAATTCTATCAAGAAAATACATCTTGATGTTTTTTGGTGTTGTATTTATTTTAATTCTGCCACGACCTAATAAAGCTGTCTTGGAACAACGGATATATTCTACATAAATTTACTTAACAATTGATTTAATCAAGGTGAATTCGGCTGGGATTTAATGTTTTATTCAATTATGAAAAAAGTTTCCTGTATCAAACAAATTTTTTTTAAATTATTTTTCAACAAAATTATGTTTTATTTTATTTTATTTTTTATTTTTTATTATTTTTTTTTTTTTTTGTTGAAATGGAACACTTTCTTAGACCAGTAAATTGATTTTTTTATTGGATAATTATTTTTTATTGAATAATTTTGCACAAATAGCATATTTATATAAAGTGTTAATTTAGTACGAACTGTTCGTTCACTTTACGATGTCCTAATCTGTTTCAAAAATATATTTCACAAATGATATCAATATTTTGATTGAATGAATTGTACAAGTTTTCATATATGAAAAAAAAACCTTTACAATAGTATGATAAACCTTTAATAGTCCAAAATTAACGCGAGATTTGAATTTATCGCCATTTGAACAGTAAAGTGTCGTCAGAACTAAAAAAGACAATTAGACAGCTGACCGTTTAGGGTTGGTTAAATTGAGCGTTACACAATGGAATAAGGTGTTTTCATTATTGAACAATATTTCAAGAAGAACAAAAGCTTGGCAGCCGGTATTCGAATATTTCATACAAAATGAGGCCAGCAAGAATACTGATTCTGTTAGAGACGCCAACAAAACTAGTCGCTTAAAAATCACACATTCAAATGAAAATATCAAATATTGAATTTTTGTTCTCTGCTTTTCGATACTTTCAAAAAACTGATCGTAGCAACCAACGGCTGTTCATTTGTTTGAAAGGTGTAAAGAAATGTTAGAGACGTGTATAAATGAAAAAGCTTGTTTTTTGTGTTTTGACGGATATTATTAGAGCATTTTTCTTTTTAAATTCTCAACAATTTATTTAGATTGTTGGGATATAAAGTTGAATGTTTGAGAATATATTTCAAAAATTACCACAGTCTACTGATGATTAGGGTAGCTGCTATGAAATGTCGACATACAGATAGCTGGGAAACATAGAAAACAAGCTATTTATAATATTGGTATCAATATTAGAAGCTAATATAACGAATAAAAGACTCAATTGTTTGAATTTCAAGTATTTTGAAAAAATGTAATTCGTTGGACTGAGGAGTTGCCTAGTCCACCAGTGACCAATATGTTATTTCAACAAGATGCCCGTAAAACAATTCAATTACTGTATGAAACATTTCCAGTCCGTGTTCTCTCTCGGCGATCAGAATGGACCCTCTGTGATTTCGCACCATAAGATTTTTTATGGGTTATTTTAAATCACAATTAAACCCGTCCTGTTTTGAAAACTATATTTTAGTAAACCTCTCTCGGGATATAATATAAATGGTTTTGGCTTTCTGTCACTTAGATCTTGGCTTTCTGCTAATAGACCTATATGAGACAACCTTCTCGATTTTGGATTTTTTTTCTTTTGTTCAGTAGCTAAAGTTCATTTTTTTAATTAACAAAATTTACTTTCTCAACACCTATGCTAATTCTGAATATAAGCCACACAGCTTTGAAATATCCATAGCCACAGTTTTCTGGCACCTAATCGATTTTGGTTTTCTTTTTTTCGAAATTTGTCTATAAAGTAAAACACACTTGTTAATGCTATTTTCAAAAAAAAAGAAAGTTCTCGAAACCTAAGCTGAATTTGAATATAAGCTAAGCAGTTGTGAAATATTAGCTTATAAGCAGTTTTGAAATACTCGTTGTCATGGTTTTCAGTAATATAGGTTACAAAAATTTTTATTAAAAAAAATGTTGGTTTTTTTATCAAAATTGGCCGCAAATTAACACATGGCCAAGGCGAATTTATACAGGTGAATGCAAGCGAGAAGGCGAATTCAATGCTATGTGTTTTGTTATTGTAAAACTTACTGAGAATGTCAAATTTAAATTCGTCTAAGATTGTTCAGCTGGTAAAAAATTTAATATAAACGTTAAATATAAACGTTTATAATTGTTTGTAATTAAAACCACAGATTATATTAGTTTTTCACTTTTAAATTCACACAAATTTCTTGAAATTGCACTAAATCATACAAAAAAATCTTCAGATTAAAATGGTGCCAAAAAGTTTGTAAACAAAAGGAAAAAAAATTTTTGATAGTCTCATTGCAAAAAACGCGAGAAGCAAAAAATAATCACCTGAGCTGTTAAGTTCACCTAACAATGAATTCGCCTTGTAACCACCTAAGCTGTCAAGTTCACCTAGTAATGAATTCGCCTTGCACATGGCTCACATTTATTTATTATGTTGAGTACATTTCCTCAAAATCTGTTTAAAATTTATAAAAAATAATAGTTTGCCTCAAATAAGTTTAATATATTAAAAATCACAGTGATATTAAAACTAAAGCTTTGACATGTTAGTAACATTTCCCATTGAAAGCTTTATAATGTTACATGAATAGCGCTGTCAACTATTTGTAACCCAAAAGCGCCGTTATCTTATCCAAAAAGATCTAAAGACCGTGATGCTATTATATACATACATATAGGGTGTTTTTTTAAGCCCGATAGAACTTGAAATTGTAAAAAATAACACAAAAAATTAAATTGTAATCAAAATTTTTTTTATTCGAAAGATCAATACGTGACATTAACATTTGAAAATGATTTCGGGCATATGGGCACCGCGGCTGTTCTTGACGAAGCGCATTCTGGACGTCCAATTTTGGGCCACTTTTTCGAGCACTGCTGGCCGTATGTCACGAACAACACGAACAATGCTGGCCTCCAAGGCGTCAATTGTTGCTGGTTTATCAGCATAAGCCAGTGACTTCACGTAGCCCCACAGGAAATAATCGAGAGGTGTCAAATCGCACGACCTTGGAGGCCAATTGACAGGTCCATTTCTCGAAATCAACTTATCGCCAAATTTTGATTTCAGTAAGTCGATGGTTGCGTTCGCCGTATGGCAAGTAGCGCCATCCTGTTGAAACCACATCTCCTCCGGATCAATGTCATCCATATTTTCAAACAAAAAATCATTGATCATGGTGCGGTAACGATCTCCATTGACCGTAACGCGAGCTCCGGCCTCATTTTTGAAGAAATAAGGTCCGATGATGCCACCAGCATGAAAACCGCACCAAACAGTGCATTTTTCTGGATGTAATGGAGTCTGTAGGGTCTCTTGTGGATTGGTCTCACTCCATATGCGGCAATTTTGCTTATTAACAAACCCGTTAAGCCAAAAATGCGCCTCATCGCTGAACACAATTTTGCGATAAAACAACGGGTCAGTTGCCAACTGCTCTAGAGCCCAATTTCGTAGCGTTGTTCAAGCGTGAGTCTATTCATGATGATTTGTCAGAGTATACTGAAACAAATAAAAAAAATGTTTCATCAAAATTTAATTTTTTGTGTTACTTTTTACAATTTAAAGTTCTATCTAGCTTAAAAAAACACCCTTTATGTTAAAGCATAATTTTAGTTTATATGCAAATAAAAGTGCGTTATTTTAAAATTTTGTAAAAACAATTCAGGAGCATTTTCGAGAACACAACAAATTTATTACCTCCGTCGTAAAGCGCGGTCAGTTTTGTCGTTGTTGTTCGACCTTGGAGAGTTTTGGTTTAACCGTCTACCTTAACTAACTGTATTAGTTTACAGTTTTTAGTTCAGTTTTTCGTTGTTAACCACGCGGCAACTTCCTATGCGAAGGAATAGGTCGGTACAGTTGTTCACAGCGCCGCAAACAAATACTGTTAATACTCGTATCATCGTGGGCATAAGGTCTACGTTACTCCGTCCAAGCTGTGCATCCTATACTTTGCAAATTTATCTGCAACTGTATAGTTACAAATACAAAATAGAAATATTTCTGCCTAGACAATTGGAGACACCGACAATTTGAAGACACCGACAAGATTTTGGAGAAGAAATTATTATTAAAAACAAACAAAATTATTATTAAAAACAAACAGTTCGGCTACATTGAAAAACAACTGAAAACGTCAAAATTTTTCAATATGTTAGTTGGAAAAAAAGTGGGAAAAATCCAAAAAATGTGACGTTTGCAGCTTAAAATGCTACTGTGCTGTTTTTAGTTTAATGCCTGAATGTAGAAATTTTTTCTCAACTTAACGATTTTTTCATGCATATAATAATGACGAATGTTAAAAAAAATAAGCAATACAAACGCAAAAAGAAAACCAACAAAAATTTTTCACATTTTAAATGTTTGCCAATTATAAATTATAGACGACATCAATAATTAAGACCATAAGTTGTTTTATTGTAACATATATGTATAATTGTATCTTTCTATTATTGACTATTTCACTCTTAGATTAAGAAAAGTTAAAAAAAGTTAGTGTCATTACGGCTTAAGAAACTAATATGTGTTTAATAATGTTTCGATTATCATATATTCATATTTGTATTTTACTTTAAAAATTTTTTGTTTAACATAGTTCGGTGTCGTGGCAACGCTGATGACTGTTATATTTATTATACAATTTGTACTAAAAAATATATTTAAAATGTTGTTGATTTTTGTATCTTGAAGCTTTTTTTCTTACTTTCGATAAAGCTTTTATAAACAAGAATCTTTTTAGATTTGTAAAAAAGCTTTACTAAGTTCCAAAAAGTTTAACTCAAACATGCAAGCTTATTATACACTACAGTGGGAGACTTCGAATAGAATAAATATCTGTGTGGGATATTATTATATACAGAGTGGCGCAGAACCACCTTTATGGTTTGAATTGACCTTTGATTTTGAAAATAAAATTCAACAATTTTTTAACGCTGTTCTGTTGTGTAGTGTTTCATGTTAAATTCCCTTCACAAAGTTCTGATATAAAAATATGTGTAGCTAATTCACAGAACCCCTTGTATCCACGTATAGTGTGTATTATTCAATTAAAATACACCAGTGTATGCTTATTGTTAAAAATTATCACATAAAATTTCAATACACAATGTTTTGCATCTTTTTGAATAGTTTTATTGGCAATCGTGTTATCAACATCATGTGAATTCCACATATGATGAAAAAGAAAATAAATACTCGTACAAGCCATTTTTGTTCTCGATAGCACAAATATCATTTTATTTCTTGAAACGCTTCTTCTGAGTACTGGGTTTCTTCTTCTTGTTTGATTTTTGACGTTTAAAATATAAAATAAATTGGTACAATAATATACTCCGTGTTCACAAGCATATAAACAGAAAGTGTATTCAGTACAAGATATAAAATTTTGTGAATTGGCTAATAGATAAACTAAAAAAGCTATTGCACATTCAAGCCATAAAAGCAGTTCTGCGCCATAAAGGTAGCACTACGCCACCCTGTATATTAGCCTGACTCACAATATTGTGCATTTAAGATTGCATATTTGTGCAATTGTGTAAATTTGTAATTTATAAATATGATGATCGTGAGCAAAAATCCGCATTTGATTACAACTAGCATATTAAGCAGATCTTAAGATCTTGTATTGCTTTTTTTATAAAAAGTAACGGATTTTTATTTCGGTATTTCGCTAACAGTTTGCCAACATCGTCAGCTAACAAAAATCAATGTTAACAAACTTTTAGCGAAATATCGAAATAAAAATGATTAGATCGGTAGCATTTTATAAAAAACAATACAAGATTTTAAGCTGAAAAAATTTAAATAATTTAATTGTAAATGATATCGAAAACATTAAAATGAATTTCATAAAATTTTATATGAATTTTGGTTTCAGAAAATACCAAATAATGAGAAAATTCAAAAGAAATATTTACTGAAACTCAATATACACTTTGTTGATAAATAACTACGATTGAATTTATTTGCCGATGTTTAACCCGATTCAAATTATTTCGTTTAAAGTAAAGCGAAAAAGAAGATTAATATACTGAACGTAAGTTACCACAATGTTAGATATAAGTGGCTTGTCATTTTAAAATCAGTAATTCATGATTTAAGGAAACGCAGGAGGCGGCTGCAAATTTATACAGCATACACCACCGTTCTGGATGAGGTGTAGGGTAATCGATTATTCGACTTCTTTCTAAAACAGTTTTTCGAATACCTTGAACAGTGGCAATTTAAAAAATTTCGGTTTTCAACAAAAAAAATTAAAGAATGCATCTGTTTACTGATTTTTTAATAAAATAGTTAGAAATAAATTTGTTATTAAAATAACATTTGCTTTTGATAGTTCGGAAGGCCAATATGTTGAGTTATTCACTGCGCACAATCAACTTGCGCAATTATAGAATGAGCCAACACATATTCGATGCGTTATAGGGCATCATTCAAACACCTTTTCTTGACTCCGAAGTACAAAGTCAGAGTTAGTGCACCTCTTGGAAATTCGAATCATTGCACCAACTCTGCATCCTTTTCGTTCTCTGAACTTCGTAACGTGTCTAAAGCAGTGAAACGGCTTGTTCAGTTGAGCTCAAAAAATTTCGCAAACAGTTTAATTGAAAATTCTGCTTTCTTGCCAATGACATAAATACTTCGACAAAAATGGTTGAAAATATGATTTTGCTGGGGATGAAAACTTTCATCCCCTCCAAGCAAACTTCGATTAAACCTAGAACGAAATTTTGGTTTAATCAGACCTGCAAAATTGGCGTTTAAACAAAAACGCAGATACTGATCTGCTACGCAAAAAGGGAAGATCTTCGTGTGCCACGGTACTCAGGCGTTAAAAGTTTCTGCACGAGCAGCGTCTTCGTGCCAAAGTTCTCCTGCTTATCGAAAACCAGTCAACGACTTCCCGTACTTGATAATGTATTTGGGGCTATGCCGAAGATAGTTTCTTGAGTTTGAGCAGTTAAAAGGCCCGGATGGCATTCTCGGTTTGGTTTTGAAGCAGTGTTCTTCTACGCTTGGGCTATCATTAGCACACCTTTTTAGCACATTTTATCATGTTGGAGAGTTTCCTTTGTTCTGGAAAGTTGCTAATGGTACACCAATCCCCGAAAAAGGGGATTGGTGTACCGCCCAATTACAATTCGCTCTGCGCGAAATAAGAAAATGAAAGTATGATTAACTATTATCTTTTGAGGTATTTAGGGGCGCACTATGTACTTTGTGACCGTTAATATAGTTTTTGTAGGCGTCGCTCTACTGGAAATCTTTTGGAGAAATGGTGCCACTCATATTGTAAGGTAATGGCTCTGGATATTTTCAATGCATTTGATAGAGTGTGGCATGGATGTCAAAAGTTATTGTTTTTGGTGTCGGCAATAATTTTTTTCGGTTCATATCGAGCTTTCTGAGGTACTGCACTATGCAAGTTATAGATGGAGCCTCATCAAAAGAGTTCAAGATTAATTCAGGTGTACCGCAAGGCTCCGTCCTTTCTCCTAACCTATTTCTTATTTTTCTTAATGCCCTTCTATACCAAACTTCAAACTTAATCTACTGTTTTTGCAGATGTCAGCAGCATTTGTCATTCGTACCCATTCAGTTATAGGCCAAGTCTATTAAAGGCAGAATAAGAATAACTCATTGATCTTGTTTCAATCTCCTAATGGGGTCGTAAGAACAGGATTAATTTCAACTCTCGTAAGACTTAGTGTTGTTTATTAACATACAAACAAACTACCGCAAATGCTGATTCATATACACTCATAGAAAACCTATCATAACTGTGATGTATTTTAACACCAATGCAATGCCAAATGTCATCATATTTGACCCCATGACAATTTTCATCGCTGTGATATCAACCATTACATCAGTTGCTCTAATTATCAACAACAATAATTATGAAAATTATTTCATCAATGGAATGTCACGCTGACATCATAGAGATGCTGAAATACATCATAGAGATGCTTTACCGGAATACTTTTGATGTACATGCTCACATCAATGCAAGGAAACTCCAATAAAGAAAAAATTACTAAATGAAGTCAGTGTAATGACAAAATATCATCAATAGAATGGCGCACTAACATCAGATGTGATAGCTCATTAACATCATCCGGTTCAATATAATGATTTCAAACATATACGCAACTTTATATTCTACCATGTTCAAGAAATCAATGAGAATTAAAAATGTTCTAATAATACTTTTGATGACTTCCTGCCATCAATACAATGTCTGTGTGGCGCATTATCATATTTTAATTGTGTGCATGCTGTGTATGAGGAAATATTCTCTTTCTCTACTTCGTAGTTCTTCTTTTTATTTTACTCTCTACGCTGTCATCATATTTATGTAACTACCGTCGCATATAATGACTAAATGTCATTAATATGATGTATTTTTTTCTACTTCATAAAAATGAATTTAAATTTAAAAATAATAATTTTAACAACCTAATTCCTTTTCAACAATAAATAGAAAATATTAAAACACTATTTAGGCTTTTTTATAATCAATTTTGACAAATTAGATGAATTTTAACCATTAATAAAATGTATCATTGAATTGATGTCACCACAGTTGTAGCATTGATGATACTCAATATATGAAAAAATTGTGTGATGACTTTTGTGATTGAGATTGATGCTAATTTTCATAACACTGTTGACTTTTTACATACTATTGATGTCACAGTTCTGATGACCTGTCGTCATCAAAATGAAGATGCTTTTTTTTATGAGTGTATATTGAATGTTTGAGAACATCTTTCAAAAATTTCCAAAGTCTACTGATGATTAGGGTAGCTCCTATGAAATGTCGACATATAGATAGCTGGGAAACATGGAAAGCAAGCTGTTTATAATTTTTTATTGGTATCAATGTTAGAAGCTAATATAACGAATAAAAAACTCAATTGTTAAATAATAATTACAAAACAAGAAAAAAATTCAAAATTTGTTTCATATTAGCTGTAAAGAATTGAAAGAAGCATTTTTTGCGTATTTTAAGAATATACATGTGCAGGAAAGAAAAAACAATAAACTTTTAAGCTCATAAGCTCCCTCAAGTTACATGATTTGATATCGTTTATCGATATACTTTAGTACATAACTATAAAGAAGACCACTACTGGTCCAAACAGACGATTTATTTTACATAGTCTAGTAGTATGGGGATTTGTTCACTACGTTCATATGCACAGGAAAAAAATGATCTAAAATTCACACCTTCACATTAAAGAAAAATATTGGCAATTACGCTTAGAAATACCAAAACGGCAGCTTTGTTTACGAATAAAAAAGTTAATATTCGTCTACCTTATCGTGTACCCTATAAACAGGATATAAAACATCCCTATAAACAGGACATAAAACATAGTCTCCTTAGTGCCTCTAATTTCATCAAATAATGCATTAATTTATATTTATTCTATTGATTTGCTTCTTTATCATGTTTCTTAGTAAGAACAAAAAAGCTTTAAGCACAATATAAAAGACGCGCATGCTGTTTGTGAATTTCGAAGCTTTCAGCAATGTTGCCGATTATAATGCTTTACGTCAACGTTTTTAAAACTTAGTTGTTAATCGCTTTTTCCATATGAAAGTATTGGGGATTGAATTTTCCTACGAAGATATTTTAAAATATTACAAATTGCCACCCAAAGCACTATTATGAATTACTGATAAATGTCAATTGCATATATTCCTAATAACGATTATCTAAGGGCAGTTTATTCTATGCTTTTACTGCAATAACTCCTTGCAAGAATTTTGTGTTCAGAAAGTTGTCCATTAATATCATATCGAGCTCGGTCTTAGTGTCGACAGTTTTTAGAATAGATCACTTTCGGTCGGAATTTTAAGCTCTGTAAATTGTCGAGAGCTAGCTTCGCTTACGAAAGTTGTTCTAATAGTCGGCTTTCCTCTGAGAGAATGGCCGCTTTACTTTGTGGCAGTTACAATGAGTTTTAAGTATGTAACAGGAGTTTTTGGACACTTTTCCATTTTTGTTTTGTTTCTCTATGTTTTGTTTTTTTTTTTTTATTTCTGAATTATCGCACTTTTGCATTTTTGCTATGTGGACGAAACCAGAATTAGCATGTATTCAATACTACACAACCACAACAATTAACGCGACATCCTGAACATTGCGAAGCATTTTTTATTTAAGAAAAAAAAAGTTCCACTTATTCTGGCTTACTACTTTAATTAATATTTATATACCCCTTCAATTAATTTCATGAATTTCTTAGCAAAATTACTTACTTTTTTACTATTAATTAAAAAACCTTCTTCGTACGAAAAAAAATTATAGATTTCGTCCTTTCCTCAAAAGCAAATTGAATACATTTTTATTGGGGAAACTGCAGTTACAATAAGTACATCAAGTTACTCCTATGTAAAACTTCAAAAGATGCATTACAAAAATTTGAAAGTATCAATTATAAACACTTTTTTCTACTATTCGTTGTTATCCAGATATTAATGGCGAAACAACTCAGCCTACAGCAGTCCACAAGTTATAACAATTTGTAAAGCATCCAATTGTAAGCCATTGTGCTAACAAAAAAAAAAAAATCAAAATAAACATGTTAAGCACAGCAAACAACTAGCATCCGATTCAGATTAGTCTTTTTCTATTCATATTGTTAAATTAAATGTACATATGTACATAAGAAGCAAAGAAGAAAACAAATGCTAATAATATAGTTTTGGACTTATCCAATCTTCGCTTACAATGTATACAGTATTGGATGCATCTTACGGCCTAGACCATCGCTGCCCAGCAGTCCACAAGTTATTACAATTTGCAAAGCATCCGATTGTAAGCGATTGTGTCAACAGAAAAAATCAAAATAAACACAACCAACACAACAAGCAACTAGCATCCGATTCAGATTAGAATTTTTCTACTCATTTTGTTAAATTAACTGTACATAAGAAGCAAAGAAGAAAACAAATGCTAATAATATAGTTTTGAACTCATCCAATCTTCGCTTACAATGTATACAGTGTTGGATGCATCTTACGGCCTAGGCCATCGCTGTGTAAATGTAAGTAGGAATTGTATACAGCCTTCGGATGGGTCGCACTTACATTGTCAATGCTCTCAGATCGAAGATGTATCTGACAAAAAGTTCACTGGGTGTGTACATGTAAGTAGGAATTGTATGCAGACTTCGGATGTGGCATGCTTACATTGTCAATGCTCTTAGATCGAAGATGTATGTGACAAAAATTTCACTGCGTAAATATACACATGAGAGTCAGTCGTAAAGCAGCTCTGGGCTGAAGTACAGCTCTCGCGTCATCGCAATTATTTCTTAAGTGCGGTCAGGCTTGTTGTGTTTGTTGTTCGATCTTCGAGAGTTTTGCGTCTCACTCGCACTGGTTAACAGTTTGCCTCACCTAACTGTATTGGCTTACAGCTTTTTTTTAGAGGTTATTCATTGTTAACCAGGTTGCAACTTTCTATGTGAAGACATAGGCCGTTATAGTTAGTCACAGCGACGGTACATACGTACTGTTAATACCATCTTGGGCATATGGTCTCCGTCACCCCGCCCATGCTGTGCATCCTATACTTTGCAAATTTACTTTGCAACTGTATAGTTACATAGAAATAGAAATATACACATGAGAATAAAAAATACTGAAGTTCTTCTTTTCGCAATTGAATAAAGAAAATTTCATAGCGAGGATGAAAAAAATTGAATAAATTATGTCATAAACTCTTGATACACGAGTACATACGAGTAAGTACGTATAAACAAATTAACGAATGTTGCGAAACAAAGTCAAGTTGCATTATACGAGGTCGAGTCAACAAGTCGGTGACTTTTTGAATTTCTCGCCGCTTACTAAACTGTCAGTTAGCTTCTGTCTAAATTTAAAAGGTGTGAAAAAAAACTTAAAAATAAAAGTTGGAGGGAACAAATTATGTTTGGGCCACCCAAAAATAATATTTTTGATATGTCATAGTGGATTTTCTTCCTCCTGCCAAAAGCTGTCCAAGAATGGATCGCACAATATCAATTGCTAAATCGACCCATTCTGACGTACATTTACAAGAGAATTTCTAAAAGTACCTTACGAGGGCGGTTCGGAAACTTCTTAGTCTATCAATGAAAGAGAATAGTTAGTTTTTCAAAAATATTTTTATTTTTCAATGTAATCTCCTGAAACTTCAATACACTTAGTCCAACGCTTTTCTAGCAATTCTATCCCTTGATTAAAATAGTTTTCCTCAAGGTCTTCAAAATAGTGGTTTACAACTGTAATCTTCATTTGAGGTAGATTTGGGAACAGGTAAAAGTCACTGAGAGCTAAATCAGGAGAAGAATACCATATCATGCACTTTGGCTAAAATTTCTGTTGTTGTTGCTGTCTTTGGAGGTCCACTACAATGCTTCAATGCTTGTACGACCACGTTTAAATTCAGCAGCTCAATTTTCTACTGTTGCATATGAAGGAGCACTTTCACCTAACACATTCACCATATCATTATGAATTTCCTGTCCCGATAAATGTTTTTTATGTAAATATTTAATGACACCACGCATTTCTAATTTTTCCATTGTAAAAAAATCGCGGATGCATCTTTTGTGAACACCTGTTTCTATATGAAGGAATTACCAGATAGAAACAAAATTTAACATGTGTTCATAGATAGAGATGAAAGTTTCCAACACACTTAACCTTTTTCTGTTTATACCGCGCTTTTTGTGCTAGGCTAAGAAGTTTCCGAACCGCCCTTGTATAATAAGTGTTGCCATATACATATATTTATCTGCCAAACATCCGAAAAACATTTTCATAGAAACAAATATTTTCTGTATATCAAAAATTAGTAAGAAAATAAATCTTACGATCTAGCAACATTGCCCAAGTGCTTTGAGAGAACATTTGGCTAGTTAATTTATACAGTCGAGCTTCGTATTATATTTTTTTATTAGCTACAAATATAATTACCAATCCTAGCTTCCTAGCTGTCCATATGTCGTCATCACAGCGCTACCATAATCAGCAGCAACCTTGGGTACCTTCAAAAAAAAAAATTTCAAAGATTTAACTTATACCAGTGGAAATCATTCATTAAAATATGAGAGTATTTTGAATATAAATTAGAAAATAAGTTTCCTGTGAGGACTTTAAAATTCATATTTGATTTTTGACTGAATAATATTTTTCTACCGCTCTTAAATAATGCACTATCATATAAAATCCAATATTGAAACCAATGAAACCGTGAAAACTCACATATATAGATACAAATACAAATTTTATTTATTTATTGTGGAAAGTTTACTTTAGCAGGCTTTATTGAAGGCTATCGTAGTAGGTCTGATTGGAGGTATTCTTTAGAATACCTCATTCAATGCTTTTTTAGTCGATCTCATCTAAGGGCTTCTTTAGCAGGTCTGAATCAATAATTAAATAAATGATAAAACATTATGATGTTTTTAAAGTTTGTTTTATTCAATTACATGATTTGTTATTTCATTCAATGAAATGAGTCGTTTACATTTATTTTTATATTTAACTATGTGATGGGATGAAATTATCTGTACCAGTCGACTAGCTTATATTCTAGTGAATTATTTGTTATACTAAGTGAAACATACAGGTCATAACCTGTGTCAAGCTGTATATCATTTAAATCGTCCGTAAACTTTTGATCTATTTGGTTTGCTTCTTGTTCAATGCCACTGTTGATTACCGTTAGCATTTTTTTCTCTTTCTAATTTTAATAACCGACTTAACGTTCTTTTGTTAATTTTGTTGTTATTAAACTTTATATAAAAACTTACTTACCGCGCAACCGCTTTAGTTAAAAGTTAAATCACATCTAATCTAATCAAATCTAATCAAATCTAATTCTGTTGCTCTTCACTTTCTGTTTTTTGTCTGATCTTATACTAGTAACGGCTTTTCTACAAAAAATGTTTTTGTAGCAGTGAGTTTGTAGGCGTTCTACAAGGTATGCATCAGAAGCAGACAAGAATGAGTATCGGATCTAAAATAATGACTTAAAAGGCCTTCAAGAAGGCCATTTTGACGAAGACTTCTCGAAGTTCCTCGCTAGGTTGTAGTTTAGTCAAACACATAAACATAGTTTGTGTATTAGTGTTGATAATAATTTGATAGCCGTAATAGTACTGAACCGAACGGATTGGATTTCAGCATGTACTTAATTATCTCTGAGATCAGAAAAAGCTTTTCAACCGTATACGAGTATATCCTTCTAAAATCGATGATGTTGTGCGGCCAGAAAAGTGATATAAAAACATGTATGCCTATTATTTATGTGGATGGAGTCCATTATACGAATGTACGAGTATGTATAAGTATTAATGATAAATAGTTTGTGTTTATTAAGGGGTTATTTGATAAATTTATTTACAAAGTTTGTCAAATAAACTTTAAATAAATATAAAATATTTTTTATAAATATTGCCCAGATTATTTTCACAAAGCGAAGAGGCAAATTAACAAGTAACAATTTCGATTTAAATTCGCAATATTATAATTAGTTTAAAGAACATTTTGGACTTACACAGTTTGTATTAATACTTGTCAAAAATCGAATAATACGTGCAACTGTGACGAAGTGTGAATGTCAAGTTTTACAAAAATGACAAATAATACGGTAAGAGATTTGACATCTCGCAGCACTTGATCATTTTTATAAACTTGCAAGGTTGCATTTTTACAAAAGCTAAGCTAGAGGCTAGATTCCAGACTGACGTTTGAATACAGCTGGAACATGCTGCAATAAAAGCTACTCAGGCGACGGCAGCTTCGCTCAGCAGATTGATAGCAAACATTGGCGGACCAAGATATAGCAAAAGGAAGCTGATAATGGCAACACCCCAGTCAATTTCGCTTTACGGGTGCGAAATCTGGGCAAATTCTTTGCAGGCAGAATTTCGGAGGAAGATGTTGGCAAGGGTACAGCGTACTGCTGCTCTCAGTGTGGCTTCAACATATCGCACAGTGTCAGAACTTGTCTTAGTCATACGTGGGACTATCCGAACCTCTTGGCCGAAGAGCGTAAAAAGCTGTGGGGAATGCGAAGACAAACTGGCGAGGTAGCAGCAGAGATATCAGCACAGGCGAATACTATGCGGAAGTAGCAAGAAAGATGGAAGAACGAATCACGAGGCAGATTTACAGCGAGATTGATCATCGATATAGACAAGTGGATAAACAGAAAGCATGGTGAGATAGATTACTATATAACACATATGCTTTCTGGACACATGCATTTTCTGGAATACCTCCGTAGAATGGGCAAGACAGATACATCGATCTGCTTTTATGGAGATGATTGCGTGGACGATGCAGAACAGACATTCTTCAGATGTGACAGATGGAGACAGGACTTAGAAGAGAATGTTGGTGAAATAACACCGGAAAACGTCGTAGAAGCTATGATCGAAAGTGAGAGGAAATGGAGTCATATTGCGACTTATATTGAGAAGATCCTACGAGACAAGAAGCAAGATATAGACGTGGGCATAGCACGTGCAATCCGGTAGGAACAAATGAGAAGCACCATCTTGAAGCAATGCGAATGCGGTACCGGGGTGGGGACAAGGCTGAAGGAAACGTTCCTACTGAACTTAAACAATTAAACTTTGGGATAATAGATCTATTCATTCCTAGGAAAAAAAATGCCTACTTACATTACATGCCGACATTTCTATAATTATTTTTAACCAAATTCGTTCACTATTTTGCTATCGTATCAGAGAAATTTGTTTGGTTTATAGAGGTATTATAGCTATTATCGATAATGTGAGATCAAAAAACTCATGAAACCAAACAAGCTTTTATATGATTTTTCCATAACACAAGCAAACGGCTTGCCGGAAATATTTGTATAGAAATCACTCAAAAATGTTAGTGTTTTTCATATAAAATTTCTTGATATGCCGCTTGTTTGTGATGGGGAAACATCACATTAATTACAAACTCGCTAACCGCTAGAGGTGGAATTAAAATATATCAGTTTATCTGCCAATTTCATATGAATGCTAATTGTTAAGCCGACGCCACTGAACATTAAGATTAAAAATGAGACAACATATTTGAGAGCACAACAAGAAATGTGTATGGTATGGAAATAAGCATCGAAAGCTTTAACACAGATTTCAGCTAACAAGTGTTGATATACTTATCAGAAAAGCTCAAAGACAGAAGTACAACAATTTCGGAGATAGAGAAGCAACAGTTAAAAAAAAAAATTACTTGTTTAAAGCCGCAGCAGCAGTAAAATCAAGAGATGTGTATTTTTTTATTATTTGTTTGTAGTTTTTAGGTTATTGGGTCTTTCCAATACAACAACATAAAAGAGAGCGCTGCTTTGCCATGGAGCCAATTTTAGGAGAGACGCAAAATGCCTCCACATTATTGACTGCGCCCAAGTGAGTGAGCGAGTGAGTCAAATTCCAGTTCTATTTTTTTTTTTGCATTAGCTGAAGGTAGTTTGTTTTTTATGTTGTTGAAATTTTTGTATATATTGTTACAGTTATTATTGCTATTGTTGTTGTTGAAAGTAATCCAGTCAATATTGAGATTTTTATTGTATGTGGAACTTCCATCCAGCTAGCGTCCATTCATTAAATTATTGAAGCAGCCAACCAGCCAACGAACCATTCATCAGAGCCAAGAGTTTCAAACACGACAACGGTACGTTACTCGCAACGGTCGAAAGAAAAGCAACTGGCAGTTACTATTTTAAGTTATTGCCATTAACAACAACAACTAATTGTAGTTAAATATCTATGGATATTAAAGAAATATATAACAAATAACAAAATAAAACCAGTTTTTAAATGTTTGTTTTGGCAATTTCATTTGCGATTACAATATCTAAGTTTGAATCATTTATTTCCGCTTAATGTATAACAATTTGGAAAATAATTCAAGCTTACGAAACAGTGAAGTGATAAATTGTTAATAACTTGTCAATTATTAAATTGAAATCCAAGTTTTAATTATTTACAAAAGTGAAAGTACTCAATATTTAATTGATTATAACTCGATCAAGTGTATAAAATTATATACACGTTCGTTTTGATATAAAAACGCAATAAAAATAAATACGTTTTAAACATTAAATTAAACATTAAATGCTACAACAATAAACAACATTAAAATTAAAATAAAATATACATACATATACATATATTTGTTTTTACAAAAATAATCAAAACAAAAGAAAGATCTAAATGCAGTGTTTTCGTTATAAAATTAATCTTAGAACAATTGCTTCGCGAGAGCAATAAAGAAAACGATTAATGTCGGAAAAAGTTTTAAAAATTTTAAGACAGCACACTAGGGCTACTAATGAAATTTTATTTTTTTGTATTTTAAAATACATACATTTTAATATTCTTTTCATAAAATTTGGTATTACCTACTTATACGAGTAATGATACCATTGTAAACACTGGCCAAATTAAGTCTGCAAAAATATGTCACGAAAAATGTTAAAAATGGTGAATTAATTTAAATATTGGCGAACATCAGGATAAGGATGTCGGACAAAGTCTGATCATAATCAGACAAATCTCATAACTCTGGGGTTGAATTCAAATTTTTGATGGTTAGAAAGCCACCGAAGTTGAGTTGTGGTCCCAGTAACTAGATAGTTCTGATGTAGACACACAAAAAAGTCGATGTAAAATTTCAATGTTCTGCAGTATTCTATACTAATATATAAAGAGGAAAAGTTTGTATGTTTGCAAGAGGTAATCTCTGGAATTACTGGTCCGATTTAAAAAAATTTTTCAACAAAGTGTGGAATTAAGCCTCTTGGCGGACATAGGCTAATTAAAAGTCCATTTAAGTGCTTAGTGTAGGGTCAAGAGACGGTAAACCGCCTAATGTCAGGAAATTTTTCGTACTGTTTTTGAAGAAATCTATTAAAAGAATAGTTTCAGGAACCAAGAAAAGGATAATAAAGCTCAATCAACGTGAGAACGCTATATGTCTTCCAATCTACGTGTTTTTCCGCGTATGCGTCCCTTGATCAAATGCGAAAGTTTATACGTTCGTTTGTTACTCTTACAAGCTAAACGGCTGAATATCGACGAAATTTCAAAGATTGATGGATTTGAGTACAAACGGATACAGCAAGTTTATATTGTTGTAAAACTATGTTTAAGAGGTGTCAAGGATAATTTTTTGTCTGCAAAACTATCTAAGTTCACTTTTATCAAATTCAAAACATAGATATAACTACGTCCAAAAATCACATTGGCTATGTACATTTTCAAAGCTAAAACAAAGTGCGCTTCTTCTCCTATCTGTCCAACCTACCTTAATGAAACAAAAATAGATACACACAAGTATGTCTTAATTAATAAACTATTTTAAAACTAGGATCAACTGGATGGTAAACAAAAATATCTCTCCTTTGCGTTCAAAGAAATATAACAGTTTTAAATAGTTGCAAGACTTTGACTGAAGGCGGTCAGGAGTAAGTTTTTTTTTGTGTACAACACCATCCAACCCATTTTTATAAAACTCAAGATATACATAAGTAACTAACTACGTCTAAAAAGAAACGCAGGCCAAATGAATATACTCTTGCCAAAACAGAATCGAGTACAAAATGTTAAAAATGGTGAATTAATTTAAATGTGGGCGAACATCAAAATAAGGATGTTGGACAAAATCTGATTATAATTAAACATTGACAAACCCTATAGCTCTGGGGTAGAGTTAAAAAAAAATGAGCTTAATTTACCAAATATTTTTCCATTATAAAGCTAGCATATAAAATTAGAACTTAAACAACTTTTAATTTAAAAAGTTCATGTAATTATGAAGTAATAAAACGTATTTGTATGCTATATATGAACGTAAGAATAACCGCTGGTAAGGTTAAGGAAAGCACTACAACGAGTGTAAAATGATTTTTAGATCTGATATCGAAGCTGTGAACTTTAGTTTTTAAATTAAAAACAATAGGAACTCTAGCGCATTTATGGATGGAGTAACTTTTGTGGTTGCTGATGATTTTCATGATTATAAAAAGACCAAGAGCAGATATGATAAACGCTTGCCTTAAATCCTCTACTTTATAGATTTTTGTTTAGAAACTATACTTGTGAATAAAGATGAGAGCCTGTATTAACAGACATGTGCACAATGACTTAAAATAACAGCTGCTCAAATTCGGCGACCGTATTTCTCCGTCAACCTCTAACCCGACTGACTTTATTTTAAGTAAAATAGAGTGTTAAATAGTACAAAATCTACAACATATTTTATAGGCAATATATCTTTGCACACAAAAATTACTTTGCAGAGGTTTATGTATGCAATGCTCAGGGGAAATAATGTTGCCCAAAATGGAAATATATAACGATGCTAATAATTTAATTTTGAAAAAAATCCTTCGCTAATTCAAGATATATAAGTCAATTGTACTCTTTGCGGTATCGAGGATCCAATCCATCATACATAAAAAATTTTAGTTCGCTTAGTCCTTTCGGCTCTCCATCGCGTGGTATTTTACCTAAAGTTGGTCTTAAGAAATTTAAGCCCAGAAACTAAAAAATGATTTTTAATAATTCCAATCCAAACGAAATTTTCAATGACTATTTGTAAGTCCCAAATTGCTTTATGTTTTGTGTGAATATAAAGTCGAGGAATCTTATGAATACAAAAGTGCATTGTATTTAATCGGTATGTCTCTCACGAATGATGGTCGCTGAAAATGTGGTAATACTTGTTCCAGGCTTCTATCACTTCTTCCGACATTTTTTTTTATTGAATATACTTTAATTATATGGGATCCATGTATTTAGATTTTATATATTGTATTCTACTGTGGGATGTAAAGTTCTGTAAAACATGTTGCATTAAAGATTCAATATTGGTCTTGGGCCCGTATGCTGTCGAGTGTAAAAAGACACAGAATCTGTAAATTAATTCTTTATACGGTCCGGTTATTTCGGATGCTAATTTAAGCTCTCTCTAAAATCACCATCTTGCCTTAACTTCTATGAGAATTTGGTACAATTTTCATCTAAAAATACTGCCAGAGTATCTGGTGTATATTGAAACGGAAGGCTTGCATTTGATCTCAAAAAAGATTTAATAATTTTTGTTGCAATACCTTCGCTGTTAGCCATGGAAACTAGTTCTGGTGCTAGACTCGAAGTTGTAGCTGGTACGAGCTCGCTATGAGGAATTTTTTAGACAATTTACGAGTAAAAGATTATACTTAATTTCTTTTGTAGGAATATTCGTTGAACGCCTTTCACAATTGGTCAGTGGATTAACTGACAAATGTTGTTCGTCTAACGATCCCTTGTTGTTTTCTTTAATTTGGGGCCTCTTTTGTGGTTGAATTTCAATTTATCAGCCAATTTTACTAAAAACAAGTCCCATTTTTATTGTAATTATTATAAGGATTATCATCAGAAAATTTTTTAATAATTACGAGCTTGTTACTGTAGTAATAAACTGCTCGTCTGAGAACCAATATTGTTCCGATGCATGCAATATCATATACATATACTTGCGGATGATTTCAACATTTGACGATCGCATACATAGTAATTACACAAAATTATAGCGCAAATACACACGGCTATCAGAACTTTTGTCCACTGAAGATTTATTTTGAATTTTTCAACTAGTTAGTGGGTTTTTTTTTGCAAAACTTAAACACAGATCACAAACAAAACCTGTAGCTATAAAAATACGTTTTTCTTATACTTAGTTGAGACAAATAATGCAACTCTTGAGAAATTTTGGCAATGTAAAGAAAACACGTGTTAAAGCTTAGTGATGCGCCAGCTGACACATATGATGTGTTTGAATACTCATAGCTGACAGATGTATATGTTGTGGCTGACACATATGTTGTGTTTGACTGCTCATAGCTAGCTGTTAAAATAGATAATGCCAATTAAAATAGAATCAAAATACAAGTGCAGTGTGATATTAGTTACCGATAGAGATACAATTTTGCGACGGCGTAAAATATTTTTTTTATACCCTTCACAAAAATGTAAAGGGTATATATAAGTTTGTGATTCCGTTTGTAATTTCTACAGTTTTTTTTTTGCGACCCTATAAAGTATATATATTCTGAATCAGAATTAATGGAAAAGTCGATTAAGCGATGTCCGTCTGTCCGCTGTTGAAATACCGTTTCTGAGAAAACCATTAGACTTAGAAACTTTTTTCTTTCACCATTCTTTTACCCCATTGATTCATGGGTAGGCTATTGAAATTCAGTAATATCGGTCCACGTATAGCTGAGATATATTCAAAATTCCGAAAAAAGCCATTTTTTTTGCAGTTTTGTATGAAAATTTTTGAAAACAGAAGTTGTTCGTTTTGCTTCAAACTTCACACTTATTAAGCATGGTGACTAAAAGACAAAAAAAATTTTTTTTTTTCAGATATCGGTCCATATATACCCAAGATATAGCCCAAATCGGATTTTTAATCAAAATGTCGCATAGGCGAAGCTAAATAACTTTTTTTTGCTCAAAAGCAGTTCTGGTAATGAAATTAGGTTACATAAATATGGAAAATGAAAATTTCCGATATCGGTCTATATATACCCGAGATATAGCCCAAACCCGGTTTTTCATGAAAATGTCGCGTAAGCGAACTTAAACAACTTTTTTGTGCTCAAAAGCAGTTCTGGTAATGAAATAGGGTCATATAAATATGAAGAATGAAAATTTTCGATATCGGTCCATATATACCCGAGATATAGCCTAGACCGGGGTTTTTCATGAAAATGTCGCGTAAGCGAACTTAAACAACTTTTTTGTGCTCAAAAGCAGTTCTGGTAATGAAATTAGGTTACATAAATATGAAAAATGAAAATTTCCGATATCGGTCCATATATACCCGAGACATAGCCCAAATCGGGTTTTTCATGAAAATGTTGCGTAAGCGAACTTAAACAACTTTTTTGTGCTCAAAAGCAGTTCTGGTAATGAAATAGGGTCATATAAATATGAAAAATGAAAATTTTCGATATCGGTCCATATACACTCGAGATATAGCCCAAACCGGGGTTTTCATGAAAATGTCGCGTAAGCGAACTTAAACAACTTTTTTTGCTTAAAAACAGTTCTGGTAATAAGATGAGGTTATATAAATATGGAAAATGAAAATTTTCGATATCGGTCCATATATACCAGAGATATAGCCTAAGCCGTGGTTTTCATGAAAATGCCGCGTAAGCGAACTTAAACAACTTTTTTCACCTTAAAGCAGTTCTAGATATTAAATAAGGTTATATAAATATGGAAAATGAAAATTTCCGATATCGGTCCATATATACCCGAACTTAAACAACTTTTTTCACCTTAAAGCAGTTCTGGTAATAAAATAAGGGTATATAAATATGGAAAATTAAAATTTCCGATATCGATTCATATATACCCGATATATAGCCTAACAGGTTTTTTGATGAAAATGCCGAGTAAACAACTTTTTTGTGCTCAAAAGCAGTTCTGGTAATGAAAAAAGGTTATATAAATATGGAAAATTAAAATTTTCGATATACCCGAAATATAGCCTGAACCGATTTTTCCATTAAAAAATTTTTTTTTGCTGAAAAGCAATTCTCGTTATAAAAGAAGGTTACTAAAATACAGAAAATAGAAAATTCCGATATCGGTTCATATATAACCGAGCATATTTAGGTCACATTTTTAATATACTATACATATTCGTGATTATCGTGAAGGGTATTTTAGATTCGGCCCAGCCGAATATACTACACTCTTGCTTTCTTTCGCATTCATTTTCTTTCGAAATTGGTAAACTGGCTGTTAGAGCCAGTTCGCCGATGTCGAAAGGATAAGCTCATTCACATTCAGGGCGAAAGAAAATTGATTTGGGTTTTTTCTAACTTTATTCTATGCGAACGATGTGTAAAAATTCTATTAAAATACATAAGTTCATGGGAACGAACAATAGTGACATAGACAAACCCAAATTTATTCGAATGTGAGTGACTAGCTTTCCTTCGCATACATTTTCATTCGATATCGTCGAACAGGCTATAAAGTGTCGTTTACTTACTAACGAAATAATATTGTATTTTTTTTTTGACTAAAACTAATTGAAAAGGTCACAAATTATTGAAGGCATCATTTTTTTCTAAGGAAATAATTGTTTTGTTTGGCGATATTCTTGATTACCTTTTTAGCAGTTAGCGGTTTTTTTTATACGACAATACATCTGCGGTTACTAAATTAAAAGCGTTTGTCGGTGGTTTCAGCAGAATAAATGCACAAAAGCTAAAATTTCGTGATTTTTAGAACACCAACAAATCACCTTGGTGATTTTAAAACCATTCGGCAATTAAAATCATCGTGATTTAGAACAGGCCTGAACATTGCAATGAAAAACGTTTGATTAGTTATTTTTCCATTTCATTACCGAAAATTTGGCTGTCACACTCGGTTGAAGAGAAGGGATACCGTTGCCACCATCAAAACGTTCAATAGGTGTTTTTACCGATATAGCTCCCGCATAATAAAACTTTTTGTCTAGCATTGGCCGGACTTAAGTAAAAATTGTTTTAATATTTTTATGCACTTTTTTTATTTAGTATTAAGATTTGAATACTTCAATAAATGAAAACGCTAAAAAAAATTACCGAAAAGTTTTTTTTTATAACTGTAATAAAGGGTGGTTAAATTTCAAGGGCCGATGTTGATTTTGAATAAAACACAAGCCATTTAGGAAATTATTGCAATTTTATTTTATTATGATATATTGGTATTACTAAATTATGTATGGAACAAAATATCGGCCAAATGGGCGCCGCGACCACGGCGGCACACCTCCATCCGATGGTCCAAATTTTCGATGACCCTGAGGCATAATGGAGGTTCTATGCCGTTAATGTGCCGAATTATCTCATCCTTTAGCTGTTGAATTGTTGCTGGCTTATCGACGTACACCTTTTCTTTCAAATAACCCCAAAGAAAAAAGTCCAACGGTGTCAAATCACATGATCTTGGCGGCCAATTGACATCGCCATTACGTGAGATAACACGGCCATTGAATTTGTTGCGCAAAAGAGCAATTGTTTCGTTAGCTGTGTGGCAAGTGGCACCGTCCTGCTGAAACCATATATCGTCTACATCCATATCTTCCAATTCGGGCCATAAAAAGTTCGTTATCATCTCACGATAGCGAACACCATTCACAGTAACTGCCTGACCGGCTTCATTTTGGAAAAAATACGGCCCGATGATGCCGCCAGCACATAAACCGCACCAAACAGTCACTCTTTGTGGGTACATTGGTTTTTCGACAGTCACTCTTGGATTCTCATTCGCCCAAATGTGGCAATTCTGTTTATTGACGAATCCACGAGGTGAAAATGTGCCTCATCACTGAAGATGATTTTCTTCGAAAATTGATCATCATTTTCATAATAAGTCTGGATAACTTCAACACGTTGTTGGATTGTGTATCTCTCCATGGTTCAAATTGAGTAAGTCTGAAATAGAGAAATGGTCCTTGAAATTTAACCACCCGATATATTGTTCGCCAAATTTATTAATTTGGCTAATATGGGTTTTAAAAAGTCTACAGGAAACTGCTTACAGCAGCTGATTGTTACTAGTTTATTCTAAGGTGAACAATACAATTACACAGAGTAAATTCTAGGAGTAGGTTCCCTTATATCACCACTATTTGATATAAGGGAATTTGTGTATATCTCTCTGAAAACAAATTTCAAAAATTCCTATTACACATTATAACAATAGAATAGTTGCATTCATTGTATTTTTTATATCATATCATTTTATATATTTAAAATTATCGTTAGCTTTCCAAACGAATGGTAAGCTAACAATCGTTTTTGCATACAACGTTAGAAAATTTTTCTTAAGAATTGCTTGCCAAGTTTTTTTTTGCATACGGCCGTTAGTGTTTACTAAACTCCTATTTAACTAATTTCTATACAAAATTTATCAAAGAAAGGATAATAAACATAAAATAGTTTTTATCAATAAGGTCGTTTCTCCTTAGTAAAGATACATATCTATAAAATTTCCTCTAAGAAATGATATTACGTTATACATTTTGATGTAACGATTTACAAGAAGACAAATAACTTCGGTGCGACGATATGTAATTTTTTAATACGACCATTATTAATACGTCAGCAGTTATATGCGGAAAACTGGAAGCTCTGTTGGAAAACATTTTCAGAAAAATTTTCTTTAGGGAACCGAAAGCATAAAAACTACTTTTCACGAATAAAAAAAAATGTAGTATTTAGCCCTAGAGTGCAATGAGGTGTAAAATGATTTGTTCTTATCAAAAAATAATTGTCATCATTAACGACAGTTTAAAGACAGAAGAAAAGTTGCTGTTTTTAATATCTCCAGGCAAAAGTGTGTTCAATTGTTAATAAATTATTATAAATGGAATTGAAATATAAAAATCAATAAATACGAAAAATATTTACTATTAAGTGTTTTTTTTTTTTGTTCTCTGGCAACTGTTCTATAATTATCTAGAGGACTTAAGGAAAACTTCATAAAAAAAAATAATACTTAATTTTTTGTTTTGTTAAATAGGAAATTGTTGTGTAGAAAAAAATCAAACAGACAGAAAATAGAATAAAGGAAAGCAAAGATTTTACAGAATGAGTGCTGTTGATTCGATTATAAATTTTAAACGTGATCCCAATGAGGATTTTTACGCTCTGCTAAACTGTGATGAAAGTTCATCGGTAAGTTGAATATTTTGTTTAAATTAAATGTTTTGTTTAAAATAAACCAAAGACGCAAATTTCATAAAATTTTAGTTCCTTGTATTTTTTTTAGTGTAGCTAATTACTTTTCAGTGTAGTTTTTGGCCAAATAAGTTTTTCATGCGGTTTATAAATTTACTTTCATTATTTAAGTCTTTTGATGTATTTTTTTCAACCAGCCCTTTTTTGAAAGCTCTTAACAAACTGCTTCAAAAGAACAGTCTGTTTGTTGCAAAGCATTCACTTTAAGTTGGAAAAACCTTCTTAAATGATGAAAGTTGTTTATTAATGTTATGAAACTTTATAATTTTAAATAATTTGAATTGTGTTCACCTCCATGAGACTGCAATGGGCAATAAATACGTTTACATATATAGTTAGGTATGATACTCGTATGACGTGCAAATGTACCTTTTTTGATAATTAGAAATGTCGTATTATCATACAGTAAAGCTTCGATATAGTGAATTCAAAGGGAATCGCAAAATACGCAGTTATAGCCATTGCGAAAATAAATGGTTAAATTTATATTTTGCTTTATATAAATTTTAGAAGTATTTAACATACATTAAATTTGCACACACATTAAGAACTAACTTTTTTGATAAAGGGACTATTTAGGATTTATTCTGATTTCGTTATATTGAGGCATTGAAGAAATATTTCGGTATATAGAAGATTTTTGGCTCAGATTTTGTTCGTCATAGTGTATTTTAGTGCGAAAAATTTTGCAATAGAGGTTTTCTCAAGGAACCCAATAATGCATACATATTATCAAGTTTCTCGTTATAACGAAGTTCATTATATCGAAGTTTCACTGCGTGTTACTATAACCAACCAATATGCACATTTTATACCCACTCTTCAGGAGTTCTCATGTACCAATTCTGTTTTATTATACATCATAGAAAAATAAAAAAAAAACACTTAAGCTTTTTTTAGTCACTTTTTAAAATGATTGTATAAAGTAGTGATGGCAAAATTTTCTTGTGGCGAAAAAGAACTTGTTTAGTGTTGAAAATGGTTGTTTAGGACTTCAGTAGCAACTTTTGTTCTGTGACTTTTTCATACCTCTGCTATTTTCAAAATTATTTAGAAATTTTTTTTTAAAAATTGAAGAACGTAGAAATTTTGACCTTTATATTTCCAAAATTCGACCAAGTAATGTTTGGCAAATTTGTACAAAATCCTTTGGCGAGTATTTTTGTTGAGCACATGAAATTTGCAAATACAGGGTACTTTGATAGATTTTGCAATAAAAATTAATTTTGCGCCATCTAGCGGCAAAAGTTTGTGTTAACCATATTCCGCAATTTTTTCGGTTTTTTTTATTTAATAAATTATTTGAGAACAGATAATAAATAATAAGAGATTGATAATTAATAAACAGGCATATGGTGCCGACTAGAATGTCTACGGCGTCCTTATCACAATAGAATGGAATTTTGTTCCCTAAAGTAAAAGCAGTTTCTATAGCCTTAAATACAAATGTATAATTCATTTCGTTAGCATTTTTTTTTTTTTTTTATTCTTTTCCAACACACTGATAATGGTTGTCCACAAAAGGGTTCTATGTCCCTATCCTCTAGGGTTGTTCCCTTTTTGGCTAGGTCATCTGCGATATTGTTGCCGTTGTTCGACCCGTGTTCATGTACCCATTTTAGGGTTAGCTTAGAATGTCTCGCCATCTTGTTTAAAGATGTCCGGCATTCTTGGACCAGACTGGAACTAGTTTGTATTCCAATCACGGGGTTGATGGCGGTTTTGCTTCGTTACTACCATGATATCCCTGCCGAATATCTTGTGAAACGTCAGCTTGAAGAATACTACATCCGTCTGATAGTCAGAAGGTTATTTTAGTGTTAGATTCTTCTATGTAAATACCACGCCCAACCCTTCTCGGTCCACCCGTGTAAACATAGAAGGGTCCAGCTTTTAGCGGAGATTCCTCAATTTGGTAGCCGAAGTTCCTTGAAACGAATGGTTTTAGAATGCACTACTCAATTAGATCGGGGACCAGGTCCTTCCTAATATCAAGTAAGAAGTGCTTTAGTTTGTATTGGTCTGTTGGTTGTGGAGTGAAGGCATTTCCACTATACTGATACTCCACAGAAAATGATTGGTTTTATAACCATTTCATAAAGCCACATAACTCCTTTTGATTTTATGCCTCAAAGTGAGCCTATTGCTTTTTTAATTACATAGATGGCTGTTGCAGCCTTGGTTACTCTAGCCTCTCTTTCCACGATAGTTGGCTGTCTAGAACGACACCTAAGTATTTTGCTTTATCCGATAGGATAAGTGTGGTATCATCCATGTTTGGAGGTGTGAAGTATGGGATTTTATATTTTTTACTAAAAAGTACGCTTTCCGTTTTCGCTGGATTCATTCTTAGCCCGCATTGTATACTCCACTGACTTATCATCTTAAGAGTGTACTCTAACTGCTTACTTATAGTGTCTCAATGTGATGCAGCATAGCTAAGGTTCCATAGGTCTGGCCCCAACCTTTTCCGACCTCCCGTAGTGCTATATATCAGTTTCCTATCCTTAAGACAATTCCTTACGATTCTTAGCAAGCCGGAATCCTGAGTCTTCTCTCCAGGACGTGAAGTACGTCCACTGTTTATTTCACATAAATATGTATTTGGGAAGTGAGCATGAGTAATACACAAATACAAGTACTGAGAGAGTAAAGGGCGTAAACAGAGTAACTGTTTTAAATTATGTTTCGATCAGCAACCTTTGCTGGAAGTATTTGTAAAGGAAAAATATAAAAATAAATATATTTATAAAATATTATTGACTGATACCGCTAATAAAATAAGAAACTTATTGTTAATTTTGGAAGCCGTCTTTTATTTCAATACGAGGGCCCTAAAAGAAGACCTAAAGCCTAAGATTTCACATGTATGTGTCGAAATATACATATATATATATATATATATATATATATATATATATATATATATATATATATATATATATATGTATATACATATATGCATCTTTCAAAATAGTTCTTCAAATCTTAGCGTTTCAAAATGTTTTCTCTACGATTAATTTAAATAGAGGCTTTCTTTTTTTGCATATAAATAATAAAGCCGCTTAGTTCATTCTCAGGATCTGTCACTGTGTCATATTTATCAGTACACAAACGATATAGCTGTGAACTCACCTTACACCCTCATGAAAATAACTCAGTTACGAGCTTATATGGAATTAAAATAGATGTTAAAATATACCATTTCTATATCTTAAATTCCCGGGTAACCGTGTTGAAAAGTGCGGTTTATTCGATATTATTACAATTCTTGTTACGATTTCTCAGTATTTATTTATTTATTTATTTTATTTATTAACAAATAATTACAAATTATATGTTAATATTTAAAGAGCAATGGCATCATAGGCCTTCAGCTCCTTCAATGTTTTATGAATATAAATTTGTTAGAATAGTTTCATAAGGCGTTAAAATTTTCTTAAATTTTATCATAAATGTTGGCTTTTTTTAGGAATTGGGAAATTCGTAAAATATTTTCTTTGGTTGGAATGGATAGGAAGGATTTTGGATCAGTGTTCCCAAAGATTTGATTACGTGCTTCATTAAATTTTGGACATTCGTCAAGAAAATATAGCTGGTTGGCATGTTGTGTGTTGCAGTCACAGGGGGATGGACAATCAATGTTGATTAGGGTTCCGTGAGATATTTTTGTGTGCCCAAGTCTAAGACGAGTGAATTTGACAAGGTCCAACCTGCTGACGTCAGGGGACTGAAAGTTATTAAGTGATGTTTTATTACTATTAATTCTTTTATACCATGCTGAAGTTCTTTCGAAAGTTAGATTTCTATCATTGGTTAGATAATATGTGTAAATTAATTTGCTTATATCCTTGCAGTCAGCGTTTGTGTGAAAGTGGAGAGGGAGTTTTGTTGCGGTTTTGGCGGCGTTGTCTGCGAATTCGTTACCAATAATGCCGCAATGACCCGGTAACCACAGTAACAAGATCTTCGGATATTTTTCTATGAGAATACTCCTGATTTGTGTTGCATAAATATTATTATTGTTGGTATTAAGGATGGATTTTACTGAAGACAGAGAATCTGTGCAAATGACGTATTTGCCTGCTTGCGATGAAATATACAGTATCGCTTGGTAAATAGCAATTAATTCAGCGGAATATATCGAACTAAATGATGGTAATAAATACCTTTTTATAATTTGATTTTCTGTGGTACGATTTCTCAGTATTTTATTTCAATTGTAAAGAAATCAATCAACCAAAAATGCAAAAACGGAATTATCTTCCCATTAAGACAAATCACTTGAAACTTTTGGCAAACAGCTGCTTTATTTTAGGTCATGTAAAACAATTTAATTTAGTAGACTGCGATTTTCTTTAAAGATGCATAAATAAAATTAACTTCGAACCATAAAGTACATACTCGTATATTAGAACAATTTATTTTAGTAAATTAACTAAAAGGGACTTGTTTGGTTAAAGGTTTTTCTAGAAATGTCAAAACCGCATTCAAAATAAACAATAATAGAGAATAATAAAAAATAAACAATGTAATTTATTGATATATTTACATACATATGTATGTATATAAATACATCATATCAAATAATTATATTTATTTAGTATTTTGTTATCTCAAAGGTGCGTTGTGAAAATTGCCTTGGTTTCCCTTTTACAATTAATACCTAAATAATAATAATTGCCTGAAATAGAAAATTGTGCATAAACAAATAATTGTGGCAATATAAATAATTACATACAATATAAAGGTATGCAGTAAATAATGCTGACAAAACTATATGCTATTTATATGAAACATAGTTTTTTGTAATACAACACAAATAATGACATGGAATACTTCGAAGAATAAACGAGCAACTGGTGTATGTGTGTATTAGGGTCTAAAACCCAATAAAGTTCTGGTGCGATGTTGGAACCATGAAAGAATTTGACTAGGTGTATATTCCGACCGATTTAAAGTTACCTTACGAGTACAGTATTCAATCCTTGAAAAACAGTGAGTGAACTTTCAAATTTTTTTATAATAAAAATTTTAAAACTTAACCAGATTTTTAAAATTACACTCGTATTACCCATCTGATTAAAATTTTGGAATATCAGCATCAAAATAGCGGCATATTTTTTATTTTGAGAGCAGTTCAAGTTTTGCTTACTATATGATTTTTCCATCTTGCAAACTTTTTAAGAATGTCACATGGAATGCATTTAAACCACACCAAACAGTTCTATTTGGTAAATAAAGAGGTGGCTCCAGAAGCACATGCGGATTTTCACCAGACCAATAACGTATATTTTGCTTATTGACGAGCCCATTGAAACAAAAATAAGCTTCGTCACTGAAGATGAATTTCATCATCTTGGCGCAGCATATTCAGATCCCAACCGTAGAACATACGTGGCGTAGAATTGTCCATCGGCTTCAATTCGTGAGCTAGTATGTAACCCAATATCTTTACGCAAAATTCGCCCTAAAATAGTCTTGGCGATGCCCAGTTCTTGAGAACGCCTGAATGGCAGCGATATTTTCGTCACTTCTATCAACCCGATGTCTCACTGGCGCACAATGAATATGTGGACTCGAATTTTTGCACTAAATTTGTTATTGTTTTTTGGAGCTAACGCTCTTAAAGTTGCGGTTACCGACTCCGAGTTTAGGTAGTACATTTTAATAATTTACTTTATCATGATGAAAATGTTGAGTTTACTTTGAAAAAGGAAAATAACAGTAAGATGATCAGTCAAGTGCATACGAGTATTCGAAAACCCTTTGGAAACTAAACAGACATTTCCTAAGCTGCATTTTATTGCTAATGGTTTCTAAGGATATTGGTATTGAGTTCTATAGTCTAGTGTGAACAAAAATTACCATTCAAATATTGGCTTCGTAAATCGTATCGAAATCAGATTGTTGTTTCTTCTTAACTGTATAAAAATGAGACGTTTAAATATGACCAGACACCAGTGTAAATAATTTGATGTAACAGATGAAGACAAAAAATACTTAACAGGTCATAAAAACGTACACCATAAACATTAGTCTCATAGGATATGCTATGAGAAAAACGCCCTATAGTGATAAGATTTGAATTGCTTTCTAGTACAATTTTATTGGCTTATACATGGTCTGATAAAAAAACAACCGTTATTTTCAAATTTCGTGCGTTACGTATGTTCGATTTTCGCATTGTTTTCGTGTTGTGTTGGTATACATGTCTGTTATATACATATGCTGACAATATCAGCCATTTCGGATTGTCAGTAATACACTTATGCCAGCGTTTTTTCCAATCCCCGAAACACTTCTTAAACGCACTTTTTGGTATCGCCGATCAGCTCCTGTTTCGATTTTTTTTTATTTCCTCAATCGTAGCAAAGTAAGCGGGGGTCCAGTCCGGTGAATACGGTGGTTAAGGAATGATAACGGTTTTGTTTTTGGCCAAAAACTCACGTACAAGCATCGATGTGTGAGCTGGTACGTTATCATGGTACCAAATGCATGATGTTTTTACCACAATTATGAGCGTTTCAGACGAATTGCTTCGCGTAAACGGCGCATAGCTTCAAGCTAGTATTCCTTATTGACCGTACGACCTTGTGGCAAGAATTCATGATGCACCACGCCATTGCAGTCGAAGAAAACAGTGAGCAAAACCTTCACATTTAACTGAACTTGTCGTGTCTTTTTCCGCCTTGTCTACATGATTCGTCACCAGTTATGACCTTTTTGAGGAAATCTGAATCGTTGTTGACGATGTTCAACAGCTCCTGAGCGATGTCCCCACGACGTTATTTTTGCTCAAAATTTAGTAAATACAGTAAAAAATTGAAGAGCACAGCAAAACACGATTACCTTTTTTATCTATCAAGTGTATTATATCTGAGGGGGATTACATTGAAGGAGACAAGATAGTTATTGATGAATAAATAAATACTTTTTGAAAAAATTTAAAATAACCTTTGTAATGTGATTTTAGTCATTGTTTTGTAAATCCATAATTAATATGTTTTGAAATACCTAAGACAGTAAGTCAATACATTCAGCTACTAGAGAACTTTACACATAGGCATATTAAAAACGAAAGTTATAGTAACATATATAATTCGCGTGGTGCAATTTTTACACATCGCTGGTAACGGCGGGTTAAGCAAACATTTTGGATTTGTGAAAAGACTTGACAATAAAACAATAATTGGAAGTTTTAAAGAGATTTGATCTTAGCGAGTGCACGAAAATAGTTTCTTTAGATGACAATGCGCATAAGCCGACATCAAATCGAATCAGATATAACAACGACCAGAAAACATTGCTTATGAGAATATGTTTGATAAAAGATGTTATTTTTTAATTAAAAATCAGGTGTTTTCATGTATTAAAACTGCAACTTTTTGGTAACACCCCATATTTTTTATGTTGCGAAAAACTATCTCTCACCGTATTTTCAAAATTGAGCCAGAATATTTCGAAACGTAAATTCATATATGTATATGTATCCACTTGCAAATTTAACGTATAGTATAAGCTAACTTTATATAAACTAGGTCTTATGATTACATTTTAAAAATCAATATGTTTCCACCTTAATTTTGCACTTTTCTGTGCGTTTTCATTTCTCGGAAAATATCAATGTAAGTGTCGTTGGTGTCAGGTAAGAAGGGTCTAACTCTCACTTATTTGCATTTGATATTTTGTGACTCTAATACATTTCACACAAATATACTTCGTCACAAAGATTTAATAGAATAGCTTCATAAATACAGCTATGGATATCATGTTTTTTCCTTTTCCTGTAACGCTGCAATTATGTTAGTTAGGGCCTTTCTACATAAGACTAACTACATATGTGCATATATAATTTGAATGCTTATTTTTTATTTTATTAATCTGATTTTCTGTTCTTGAATAAAACACTAGTTTTGCATTTTAAATTGCTGTAGGTTTGCGGTTTTTCTTAGAAAACGTTTACATACTCATATTTTTCTTACTTCCTTTTGATTATTATTTACTCACTTTCCGAAAGATTTTATATGAATTGATTTAAGTAATAGAAAACCATTGTTTAGTTATGTGTGCTTTCAAACTTTAAACAACAAAGTAAAAATTTAAATAAACTTAAATTTCAGTTGTAAATGATTTTGCATGAATTTCCAATGTACTTTTGAACTTCCATTTACGTTCATACAAGAAAAATTTGTTTTGTCAAGTTAAAATTTTTCAGCCCTAAACTTATATGTGTATCATATTTTTTGACATTTCATTTGATACTTGAGAGTACGGTGAAGTCTGTAACCCTTTCCATTGTCTTCTCGCCATTCTCAAGACGAATCAAACTTGGTGTGTGAACAGGAACTTTACCAATAAAAATGCCAATTAATTATCTATTCCCACTGTAAACAGTGTTGCATTTTTAAGCCCACATACATCGCAAATGATATATATTTTGGAAACTGTTCCTATAACTGAAAACTCTTAAGCTTTTAACTGCCGAATTTAGATTTTTTTTTTTTGTACCGAATATTAATTTTAAGCATCGTGGCCATACATTGAACAATTTGCTTAAAAATGTGTATGTGTTGGCAAAGTGTGGTTTGACTTGGCACAGAACCACATCATACTCATTTTATCAAACTTTAATTTAAAATTGTTTTGAACAAAGTAACGTATGGTTTTGGTCGGAAAACCTTTCGCTATTTGTCAAAGTAACGTTTGTCATTGGAAAAATGGGAATTTAGCCTTATATAAGTATGTACGCATGTAACAAAATTAAAATAAATCTTTCTCAAAAGCATCAGTCAATAAATTTAAAAATGTACCTATTTATCCCATTTTTAATTAAAACTCCGTCACTACTGCCAAAACTAGAGAAACGTGAAATTTGAAGTAATTATGCGCACACCTCAAAAATAATTTGATTGTCGTAGTAATAATATTTTTGGCCAACGTATTTAGTTATTTGTTTTTAGTATATACATACTTAGCTGGTGAGGCCTAACTTTTTTTATGTCAATAAAAATGCAAAATCTTTATTACATATTATTCCCAACGTTTCGTGAATTTTATGTTCACTTCTTCAGGGGATTTTGTATTTTTGTGATTTTACAACATTAAACACAAAATTATTGAAATTATATTTATAATCAAGTAAAACAACATTTATACACTAATTTTCTTAAGCACTATTTTTTATAAAAGTTAGGTCTCACCAGCTAAGTATGTATATACTAAAAACAAATAATTTGATTGTCATCAACAGAGATCTGCAGCCGGTGGTTTTTTAAAGATCTAAGTACACGCGTCTTAAATCGAGTTGCGGTGTGATTGGCCACCGCATATTGTTTTCACAAGTATGTCTTCTACTCGTTAGAGCTTGCGTCTGTTAACTAGAGTATATAATATACCTAATCAAGTTTGCATGCGATGACTGCTTGATTTGGTTTCTCAAATATTTTTTTTTACATTCGGCAATCAAACTCGTACTTTTTCTTAAGAGCGAAAATAATATTTGTTTCAGGGTAGGAAAAATTTGTGCCTGCGAATTAAAGTTTATTGATTTCGCTCGTCTTTAAATTCTTATTCCCGAATTTAAAAATAAAATTCGCGAAAAGAATTTAATTTTAAATGCACGAATTTTTCATTGTTTTTGCGAATGAAAAAAATAAATAAAAACTGTTTAAATTCGTTTGCGAACAGAATGAAAAAATTCCCGAATTTGAAATAAAATTGTGCTCGCAAATTGAAAATAAAGTTTGCGAATTTAAAAATAAAATTCGTTAGCACAACTTTACAAACAGGAAGAACAAAGAAAGAAAAATTCTTTAAAACATTTAACTGAGCATGATGGGAGTTGTTTCTGTTTTGAAGGTGGCCAAAAATGATAATTTTAACACATTTTTGATGATTTTTGAACCAAAATGTGATTTGATAATTTTTTCACCACCGAAATTTAAAATAAATATATTAAATAGAAATTTTCGGACAAGAAGTTTCAAAAAACAGTGTGAAATGCACCGAATTGACAACACCGCCTTTTTATTTCTTCGCGACTTATTTATTTAATTCTCTCACGAATTAAATAATTCTCTCCCGAATTTTATTTTTAAACTCCCTTCTTTGCTTTTTAATTTCGCGTACGAATTTTATGGATAAAATTCGCGAACTAAAAAGAATAATTCTTTGAAATATGAAAACTTAAATTCGTTCGGGAACGAATTTAATTCTAGCATTATTCCTACCCTGATTTGTTTGTAAGAAGAAACCAACTACTTAAGAATGAAGAAATTTAACTTGCATATAAATACAACTTGAATTATAATGAATATTAAATAATTTTGTATTCAGACATGAAGTCAAAAACAGGGCTTATATAAAATTAATATAATTTAAACTCATGCTATTAATTATACTTGAATAATTTTTCTAAATGTAGTCAATACATTATATTTTCATTCAAATACATTAACTTTTGAAGAAATTTTGTTTAGGTTTTATTGGCCTTTAATAACTTGACCCTTTTTTTCTTGAAAGGTGTCTTTGTGACACCTTTTTTCCAAATACCCTTTTTGTGTCACTTTTTGAAAATTTGAAAGGCAACTCTGGTTGACATGCCGCTTTAAGCATTTGAGTTTATTATTCCCTCTAAAGTCAAGAGCTTTATGTTAACAAATATATAGCCCTTTGCTGTATGCTTTCCAGCTGCCTATATCCCTTGCCAGTAGACTTGAATACCTTTAAGAAATGTATAAAAACATATAAGTTTATACTATTGCTTTTATATAACTAGTTGCATACTAGGCATTTGCTTTTAATAATTTGTTTCATTTTTTCGTACAATTGAAATTGATGCGTTAATGCATCAAACACATTTCATTCAGTGTCTGCACTAAAATATTTGGAAATAACAGACGGTGATGATATACTCGTATTGGCCCTTTTTGTTTTGTGTAAAACAAGAAATTAACTAATTTTGTACGAAAAAGTTCTCAATAAATGTGAAACGCTCAAAGACAGAAACAAAATGTATACAACCAATTTTTACATCTTTTGGCGTTCTACATATATAAGTCGGTGAAGCCGCTTTCGAGTTATGGTAAATTGCAGTAGTGCAATCCACTCATATATGAAGTAAAATTAACCAGGCCTTTATGGCCTGGTAATCTGTTTGATAGAGAAAAACTGAAAACAGATTTGAGGTGAGCGCATCTAAATTCATATAGTCCACATTAAAATTACAATTTCGCAGTCGCACAGTATAATCAATGACTACCGCATAGATTTACATACATATGTACTAATATGTACTACTTATGTTCATATGATATGATTTACCTTCAGGGTACTGCACATTTTAGGTGTACTCTGCTACTCAACTGTGATTTGGCGTTAATTAAATCATAAAAAATTTATTTAACCAGAGGTGTAAACGCCCTTGATGTTGCTTTAATTTATTTACAAATTTGTAATAATTAAAATTGTAAGACAACAAAGAATAGCAACTAAGTCCATCAGTTTATGTTTTATAAAATCAAGTATATGCCAATGCATAAGTACAAGTATTATAAAGGGAATTTTTAAAGAGGTATAGAAATTTGAAATGGAATAAAACAAAGATGAGTTTTTTAAATTAACATGAAATTTACTTTATTCGAAAGTAATCCCAATGCATTATAATATGAATGACTTCTGGCATATCACCGCCATGGCTGGCTCGGACGTAGTCTAATCTGACGATGACTTTTTCCAACAAGTGTTCAATCGTTTCGAGCTTATCAACGTAGACATATTCCCACAGAAAATAGTCTAGCAACGTTAAATCGGATGATATTCATGTGTCCGAAAAGTGAAACTATGCACTTTCCAAAGGTTTCCTTCAATAAATTCATTAAGTCCTTTTTTAAATAGTTTTTAAACAAATGAAAAAACATAAAAAAGCTTATTCAGTTTTGCTTTGAGGAAATATCAAAAGACTATGCGCAAAATTTACGTGGTGTTAGTGGCAAAAATATAGAATTTGTACGTAAATTTAGTTAGTAATATAAGTATAGATTTGTAGCAGTATTTTATAGGCAACTGAAAATGACAAGTACAGAAATGTTTAATTTCAAACGCGAACTCAACTGTAAATATATTACGGCATTAATAGTCCTAGAATACCAACACGCGCAAATTTTACGTGTGGCTTTATTTACGAGTACTATTGTAGCTACGCAACTGTGTTACCATAAGGTCGTGCGGTCAATAAGGAATACTAACTTGAAGTTATGCGCCGTTTGCGCGAAGCAATTCGTCAGAAACGCACAGAATTGTGGCAAAAGCATCAAGCATTTTGCATCATCATAACACACCAGCTCACACATCGATGCTTGTGCGTGAGTTTTTGAACAAAACCAAAACTGTTATCATGCTTCAACCACCGTAGTCAGCTGACTTGGCCCCCGTTGACTTTTTCCTCTCCCCAAGACTGAAGACACCGATGAAAGAAAAACGTTTTGCTACGATTGAGGAGACAAAAGAAAAATCGAAACAGGAGCTGTTTGTTGGAGATACCAAAAAGAGCGTTTTAGAAGTGTTTCGAGGACTAAGCAATAAATATTTTTGAAAAGATTGAAATTAACGGTTATGTTTTGATCAGCCCTCGTACATTTGATTTTTTGATAAAGGCTGCACAACTTAAAACTTTCGGTAACTTAAATAAATTCTGTTTATTTGATGTGTAGCTGACAAATTTTTAAAAACAAAGCAAAAATGCAAATTAATACGTTCAAAAGAATTAACCTATAATTTGTATTACATACAACCTTATATATACATAAGCAAATATATATGTACATATTTACACACGTGCACTAGTACGATTGAATGTTGTATTCAAAACACTTCCTTAACAATGAATTAACAATTGAGATTATCGATTTTTGTTTCGGTTTTGTTTTGTATGTCGAACAAAGTGTTAATGATTTCAAAAACTTTTCAATTTGATGATAAAATCTCGTCTTTATACAGTTTGACTTAACAAAAAGGCTGAAAATTGAGTTAGTTTCAAACAGACAATAAAAATGTGTGTGTTTGCGTACGAGTAGGTGTTACATATACATACATATGCATTTTAAAACTTTTGTTTGCCGTTGTTGTGTGTTGCCAGCTGTTTGCTGCTGCCATGTCGGCTGATCTGAAACTTTATTTCCCTATAAAAAGAGCAGCAATCAGGCTTAGGAGGAAATTAAAGATCGTCTCCTCCTCTTCCTCGTCTTGCCAACTTCTGCAGAAGTCGTTGTAGGGTAGGAATAGTCTCCTGGCATGTTTTCCAAAAGGGCAATGTCCAGTGATGACCCCTACAGTCACTCTTAGGTGAGATTTGCGCAGTTTTTATAATAATTTGAAACACTATTAAAGGGTATCATGTTCTTTTGAAAACATGTTGCACATAAAAATGGCTAAAAGTGTAGCATGTCGTACACTGTATTTCGAGTGAGGTGGAAAGATACTGCCCTTTTTACATCTTTCATACGAGTACGTGTTTTTGTAGATTCTTTTGTTTCTGTAGATGATTAAGATGCTGATGATAGCTTTTATTTGAGAGAAATAGTGACAAAAACGTTTGTTTGTTAAAAGTAGTCAAAAACGCTATATGTACATTATTATTAAACGGCTTTTTGTTAGGATCTTTGTGTTAATAACAAATGTATAGCTTTTTGAGGGTAAAAATAATCGAGAAAAAATTATAAACATCAAAGGGGCAGCATTTTTTATCAGAAAAGAAAACACCATTAATTTCTTCGTGTTTAAACGACTTCGTAACGATGTTAAACGGAGATACAAAGTGATTAGGAAATAGAGTAAAGAAATAAATGCTTCAAAGTAGTGATTTTTTGATGCTTCAAATGCTGTCACAAAAAAAGCGTTTTAGACTATAATACAGTTCTTAAAATGAACAAAAATTTTTTGTTCTCTGTTTTTCGATACTTCCAAAAAACAAATCGTAGCATCCAACGGTTGTTCATTTGTTTGTAAGGTGTAAAGATATGTTAGAGACGTGTATGAATGAAAAAGCTTGTTTTTTGTATTTTTGACAGGTATTATTAGAGCATTTTTCTTTTTAAATTCTTATTTAAAAAGAAAAATTTATTTAGATTGTTGGGATATAAAGTTGAATGTTTAAGAATATCTTTCAAAAATTTCCAAAGTCTACTACTGATTAGGGTAGCTCCTATGAAATGTCGACATATAGATAGCTGGGAAACATAGAAAACTAGCTATTTATAATTTTTTATTGGTATCAATGTTAGAAGCTAAAATAGTGAATAACAAACCCAATTGTTTGAAATCTTATTATAAAATTTCTTATCGTTTCATTTTCCATTTTTATAGCATATTTCCACTATTCGACCTCAAAGTTTTTGAATTTTTGGCAAGTCTTAGTACAAAGTGTGGTACTCAGAAATGCTTTTAATTGGGACACTGCGAACAAAAATCACGCATTCCAGAAAAGCCTCACTTTTCGCTGCAAAACCTGCTTCACGCGAAGCAATAGTTTTTTCTAGCTATATTCAGAATATATCTTGTGTTTTATTTTTTGCCTTGTATCCATGGCTGCCAGAAAAAATATGAAAGAAATCGTTAAAATCCCGATAATTTTTGAAAATATCGTCTTTTTAGTTTTGGAGTATCGTCAAAAAAATCGGACTTATAAAACTATCAAATTTTTGGTACTTTTAAAAATATAACAGATTTTTTATGCAAGCTTATGGTCACAATTTTTTACATTCCCAAAAAACAGAAATTTATTAAAGAATTTATTATGATTTTTTTAAATTAATTACACTTATATACATACATATGTATGTATATATCGCTCCTTTATTGCAACATAGTCATATCGTAAAAAAGCTGGTTGCAAGAAAAACGCATTTAAAATTTTTAGTTTCCATACAAGTCTTACTAAATTTTTTGAGAAAATATCTCCTAAAGGAAACAGCTTAAAAGCAATTTGAATAAATTTTTGGCACAATATAAATAGTAGTACTGTTAACAATTTTGCATTGTTAACTCGAAAAGCTCATTTTTTGAGATATGACTATGTTGCAATAAAGGAGCGATATATACTAATAGTATATAATAACTTTCTCGAATATATTTCAATATTTTTCAATAATTTTGAATATATTGGAAACGCTGGTCTTTCCATTGATATTTTTTTGTGCAAAAACTACATGAATTTGTTTCTCAATTTTTAAAAATTGCTTCATCTAAAACAATCAACTCTTCATACCCGGAATACAGATCTTGTTTTTCATATTTATTTATAAAATGAGAAGAGTTGCTGTTTTTATTGACTGTATTATCAGAAGTGTTTTTTTTTATCAAAATCAAATAACTTTGATATTTAATTAAAATATAAAAGTTTACGCAAGCTACATTATTAAGTTTCCTGCATTTTTACACAGCTGTTGATATCACTTTATGTTGATATCACTTTATTATTCCTGCCAATTAATTTTATCATAAGCAAATTTGTTTTCGCAAGCAAAACGCCGGTTTTGTGGAGGTGCATTTGCTTTTATAAATGGTTTTCACGATGGATAACGCAAACTGTGCAAACGATGCAAATGAGAGCAAATATACTTAGTTTTTTCTCACGCAACAACAAAATGTATGTATTTGCAGTTTGCTTCATTTCTCTTCATTTGCACTAAAAAATCCTTGATCAGAAAAACTTTTGCAAAAATATTCATTTGCAAACGAATGCAAACATTCATATTTGACAAATAAAAACTAACGCCATATTGTTTGAAATAAACTAGAAACTATTTAAAAAGAGTTCAAGTTCAAGGCAAAGACAGTTAGAAAAGATACAAAGCAAACTCAACGTCATAAAGATCATTATTTGCGAAAAAGTTTATAATCTTTTCACTGGTTCTGGACATTCTTACTCATAAAAAAAATTATTTTTGGCAACTCCTGCTAGTGCAACCAGATGTTTTTTGTGTTTCTAGAAATTGCCATAAAAAAACGTGTATGCTCATGATCAACCATAATATGCATTTCAAATTTACAAGTTGTTGCACAATGATCATTGTGAAAATTCTTATAGATATACTTTGTGGCTCACCTACAAATAATTCAAAAAATTGTAATGGCAAAAATCGTAATTTTTAAGACAAAAATCGTCAAATCGTCATTTTGCTAAATTTGAGCATGAAATCGTCAAAATGACGACTTATCGTCAAATCTGGCAGCTATGCTTCTATCGTGAAGCGCTATCAATGACGGCTTTTAAATATTGCTTCAATCATTACAAAAGCATATATTCTCTTCAATGTGGTAACTGTTAGTAAAAATTTCGTAATGCATTTCAATGGACTTAATTAAAGAACAAACTTTATCTCAAACTAATCTAAAATTTGTATTAGAATTTTTCCCTCTCAGAACTAAATTTATTTTGCTGCATGTTGATGAATACGACCACTTACAAATTTTCTCATTGTATTAATTTGTATTGAAATATTTATAAATATTGCGGAATTAGAAGTGAAATTTACAAGTACGGAATATAATAATAACGATGAAGATGACCTCTGATTTCAGATATACAATACAATATGATTATTATACATAAAATGCAAATTGTTTATTCAAACCTTAAAATATTTGACTCAATAGCAGTTTTCCTCTTTATTTAAATAATAAAAGAAATAGATTTTATTCAAATAAATTTTCTCTTAATCAAAACAAAAAAAAAACTGTTTTTCTCTAATAAATAAAAGTGATTTAATTATAGTTGCATTTTATTTATAAGTAAAAAAGATAAATAAAATATTATTTGAATCCTCCCGCTACTTCATTATTACTGCTCTGGTCTCAATGGGCTGTTTAGTAAAAAAAATTTTTAAATTTGCATAAATGATTTATAATTAAAATACTGTCACCGCTTATAATTGTTTTATTAAAATATATACATACTTATGTTTACAAATCATGCCATAATAACCAAAATAACGTAACTAACAAAAAACTAATTTTACAGCATCAGGTTTTTTCCCGTTTTCGGATTCACTTGATTTTTTTGCGAAATTTTTATAATAGCCAATAAATATTTTAGTGCTAATTTTAGATTTGTATTATCGTTAATTTTCCAGTTACAAAAACGTATTTGATCATCTACAAAAATGTTTTGTCACTTACGTTAGTTTTTAACCAGCCAATAATAAAATGTTCTACTAACGTTTTATTATTCTCAATTGAAAATTTTATTGCGTGCTTTGTTACATTTCTGGATTAACTCATAACGCCTAATAGCTTAACAAAATTTTAATTATTGTTGCACCAGAGGTTTGGTCGATTTTCATATTTTATATCAGAATAAGTTTTTAAAAACTTTGAAACATTAAAATATTGCAAACTTGTAAGTGAATTTTTTTGTTGGGTATGGCCTTTTGTATTCTAGCTGACGATATATACTTTCTCAAAATATTTCTAACATTATATGATGGTATCATTCGTCTGGCTCAAGTTCAATCCTGGATTTAGCTAAGAAATATTTTTATTTATAACAATTATTGCCGCGATCAATAACTCTTGATCAAAGAAGACAGGAAAAAATAATGGAATACACTAAAGCGGGGGGACAACTAACATCATATCTTATTCCCCTTCCACCTTTAATATATTTAGAACATCTTTATCGTATTGGAGTATTTTTTTTTATTTCCTGGGAATATGCAAGAGAAGGGCGCTGAGTAATATAATAATAATTGTTTGAGCTTCCAAGTAGCTACGTTATGGGTACTATCGATGGCTACCTTAAAAAATCATACATAATTTGAAAATTTCTAGATATATCAAAAGTGTTTAATAATAAATAAAGTGCACTTTTTTTTAACAATAAATCGCAATACGTGAATTACTTTAGTTTAATTATGACTTCATATTTATCTAGAAAAATGTATTTCCCCTGACCTGCCCCTTTACTATTCTGTAGCAAAATTTTTGAAATTTCACACATTACTAGTTCATTAAACATTTAATCGTTATTAATTATATAAAGTAGTATAAATAGCAATGATAGTCATATAAATAAAATTTCACATTACTTTTATATTCTATTAAAAAAAAAATTACACAGTTTTTGTCCCTCGTACCATTTAAAAATACTGTTAAAATGCGTTGACGCTGCAAATTTAAATAGCAGAGCAATGTTTTCGAAGTGAGTTTAGCAGTAAAAGTCATGCAAGCCACTAGCGTACTCTTATTGTCGACCACACCACTCGGGTCGTTACCACGTTTCAGTGATGTATCTCTACTGGTGAGTTTTATTGGCTTGTTATTTGTGGTTAAAGTTCGTTGGTAATCTGTATGTATTGTAATTTCAGTATAATTTAATGTGCTTTTTTTTCGTTACAATACATATTTTTCTATTGTGCTAGTTTTTTAATGAAAACATCTCTCCGCTGCTGTATATCCCCTGTTTCATCAGATGCCAGGGTAGAGATATTGCGTCCAGGGGAGATAAGGAAATGAGATAATATTTCTTGCTTAGTATTTCACGTATATTATATTACGTTAAATAAACACATATTACACGTTATATATTTTCTAACGCATTAAACTATTTACATACATATGTAGCATTATACAATATAGAAGGTAGTCCAGTACTTTATTTCAATGCTATATTAACGTTCTGAGTCAAGAGTTATTAAAAACTTTTTACTAAAATCCAAGTATTCGTTTTTATTATTTTGTGAAATTTTAATAGTCAGTGTAGCAGGACGTGAGAATTACTTTATTACGTAAGCTAAATTTATCATCATAGATGAGAGTATGTCTTTGGGATGCAATATAATGGATGCTATATATTGTAGAGCATCTCCATTACTAAACATATATTTCAACTTCCTGATTATATACGATAATATTGAAGAAAGTTTTTAAATATTTTTACGAGGCCGCCATTCTTAATATCAGATAACCTCTTAACGTAGAATGACCCATATAAGAGAAATTTTATTTCTTTGGAGCACAGCGCAGGGAAACAAATTTTCATGGAAATATATATTGCGAAAAATTACTTTCAATGTAAAAATTAAGAATGAATGCAACGAAATACACAAGAGTTTGTCCTTGCACTACGAATAACTAGGAGCCCTAAGTGTTCGATTACGAACGAATGATTCTATAGTACTGTGAACAGAATCCACCGGCACCGTAGTACGCCCAGATAATAAATAAGTAGTTTTTACGTTTTTAATGTGCCAACAACATTAATAAAAAAATGTGATTTTCCCCTTTGCAACTATCACAATATCAGCTTAATTCTCAAACTGTATTCCTATGATCTAAAATAAGAAAATGCAAAATGATTGGGTTTTATTCACTATATTAGCTTCTAACATTAATACCAATCAAAAAATTATAAGCAGCTTGTTTTCTATGTTTTCCAGCTTCATAGGAGTTTTTGAGATATTCTCAAACATTCATCTTTACTCGTATATCCCAACAATCTAAATAAATTATTGATAACTGAAAAAGAAAAATGTTTTAATAATACGTGTTATCTTTCTTTACACCTTTCAAACAAATGCACAACCATTAATGATTGTTCATAGGGTAGCTCCTATAAAATGTCGACATATAGACAGCTGAGAAACATAGAAAACAAGCTGTTTATAATTTTTTTAATAGAAAATACCTATATAACATTGTGCTAATTTCAACACAACCACGTTTGCCATTTTTTCCCCTACAAAAAGCAAAATGTATTTATTGTAATGTTTTCATAACTACTTATATTGCATAATAGATTTTCTCTCGATTAAAAAATAGTCATACTTTTACACTGAGGTGCATTAAAATTTTTTGTAAATAAAAAGCTTGCACACAAAAAAGAAATATATTTTCTTATCCTTTCTTTTGGTCTTTCAAAAATATTTCTCTGCTTAGTTCTATATTGTGTCTATATCTGTTTGCTCGTGACTACCAAAATTTTTTAATTTTTAAAACGCTTAGATTAGTTTCACTTGAATTTTTGTATGTATGTTTGCAAAACTCGAAACCCATGACATATGCATGATATGTAATATATGTAAGTACATAAAACTGTGTATACAGTGTTTCTTTTTAGTTCGAAAATTGGAGCTGCGGTATTGTATCGGGTGAAGTGGGGGGATTTTGGGAATTCACGAAGCCGATTTAGGTAATTCCCAAAAAAAATTCGGAACCACTTCACTAACCAGTTTGGAAACGGTTTTTCATATTCGGTGCACGATTTTGCCGTGGAATATTTTTTTATACATTTTTTTATTAATTGAATATTTAAAATGAACTAATAAAAAGTATTAAAATCTTAAAACTAAAAATAATTAAAACCAGGATGCGCTCTTTACTTGAGCCCTGCCAATGCCAGACAAACAGTTTTTTTTTTTTTGTGGGAGCTATATTGGTAAAATCATATATTTAAACCTCGATGGTGACAACCGTATCCCTTCTTCTCAACCGAGTGTGGCCGTCAAAATTAAGTATATTCCGCGCAAGAGGGTTTGGATGAGGTTCCAGTTTACTGACATACCTTGTCGCGTACTTAGAAAATTCCTCTTTTACCAGCGGAACACTCAGATCTTTATGAATTCGTGAATTTTTTACGTACCATGGAGCTGCAGTAATCGTTCGAAGAATTTGGTTTTGTCGTCTTTGAATTTTTTCCATGTTTGACGTTGAGGCGGTGCCCCATAATTGAATTTCGTAGCACCATATAGGCTTTAGAACTGCGTTGTATACATATGCCTAGTTATTGTTTGCTCATATTGTGGATTCAATAAATAAATTTATTGCTTAAAACTAAAATGAAAAACTTTTTCCAAACAAAGATTTGTAAACAACCAAACTTTTAATTAAAAAATATAAGATATTGTGGTTATAATATAATTAATTTTACATTCAGGTTTTTATGCGTTACACGTAAACGCACACTTTTGTGATGGTGTATTTTATCTTGTATAAAATGTATTCATTTAAATATTTTATGAGAAATCTCATTCATCGTTTTTCACAATATGCACTTATTTTTCTTTTGTTAGCTTCATCGGTTATCCGTTGGTATAATATAATTTGAAAATGCTGTTTAGATGTGTAGCTATAAAAGACTTCAATGATACGAGTATAAAGGCAAATATTTTTATAACTCTAACCTTCTAGTTAGGTCGCTGTTGATGGTGTCTGGTTATAACATTATATTTTATAATTAAAGTTTTATTCTATCACAAAATTTTGCAAAATAATTAAATTTTAATCAATATTTAGTTGCATTGACATCATATATTTCTAGTCATAATCTGCTACAGATTTTTGTGGAACTAATTGCATGTGATACGAGTAATGAACTATGAATTTTAATTATGCTCTTCAGTCGAACTTTAATTAATTGTTGTCGTTTTTTAAATATGTACGTATATATGCACACATATGGGTTAAAGTTCATTTTTACCTTTTTGACAATATTTTTTGTTTGTTTTTTGCTGTACATAAAGGTTACTGGATATTATATAAATAATGAGATTATCATGTTGCCATGAGATTATCATGTCTGCGAGATATAATATACTCATTTGTTTAGTTTTACAAAAAATGATACTTTTTGAAAAACCTTAGTACTTTATGCTCTTTGTGCGCAAAAATAAATAAAATATACTCGCACACATGTGTATGTATATACATACGTGTGCACATATGCATATAACCCTACCTTAACCGCCAAAATAAAGTAACCAACATTTTTATACCCTTCACAAAAATGTATGTACCCTTATAAGTTTGTGATTCCGTTTGTAATTTCTACAGTTTTTTTTGCGACCCTGTAAAGTATATATATATTCTGAATCAGAATTAATGGAAAAGTCGATTAAGCGATGCCCGTCTGTTCGTCTGTCCGTCTGTCGGTCGTTTAATAATACCATTTCGGAGAAAACCATTAGACATAGAAACTTTTTTCTTTCACCATTCTATTACTCCATATTGCCATGTGTTTGCTATGGAAATTCAGTAATATCGGTTCACGTATAGTTGAGATATATTCAAAATTCAGAAAAAAGCCATTAATTTTTGCAATTTTGTATGGAAATTTTTGAAAAAAAAGTTGTTTGTTTTGATTAGCTCAAGTTGGACTTTTAATGAAAATGACGCATAGGCGAAGGTAAACAACTTTTTTTGCTTAAAAGTAGTTCTGGTAATAAAATTAGGTTATATAAATATGAAAAATGAAAATTCCCGATATCGGTCCATGTATACCCGAGATATATAGCCTAGAACGGGTTTTTCATGAAAATGCCACATAAGCGAACTTAAAAAACTTTGTTTTTGCTCAAAGGCAGTTCCGGTAATAAAATAAGGTTGGATAAATATGGAAAATGAAAATGCTCGATATCGGTCCATATATACCCGAGATATACCCTAAATCGGGGTTTTCATGAAAATGCCGCGTAAGCGAACTTAAACAAATTTTTTTGCTTAAAAGCAGTTCTGGTAATGAAATAAGGTTATATAAACATGGAAAATGAAAATTTCCGATATCGGTACATATATACCCGAGATATAGCCTAAATCGCGGTTTTCATGAAAATGTCGCGTAAATGAACTTAAACAACTTTTTTTGCTTAAAAACAGTTCTGGTAAGGAAATAAGGTTATATAAATATGGAAAATGGAAGTTTCCGATATCGGTACATATATACCCGAGATATAGCCTAAGCCGCGATTTCATGAAAATGTCGCGTAAGTGAACTTAAACATTTTTTTTGCTTAAATAAAGTTCTGGTAAGGAAATAAGGTTATATAAATATGGAAAATGAAAATTTCCGATATCGGTCCATATATACCCAAGATAAAGCCTGAATCGATTTTTCCATTAACAGTTTTTTTCTGAAAATCAATTCTCGTTATAAAAGAAGGTTACAAAAATACAGTAAATAGAAAATGCCCATATCGGTTGATATATTTTTTTTTTTTTTTTAGCTTTTATTTATTTATTGAATCTTCACAATGTGAACTAACAATAAGTATTCAAATCTTTATACTAAATATAATAAATTAACTATGTCCAGCCAATGCTAGACACAAAGTTTTATTTTGCGCCAATTATATCGGTAGAATCACCTACTTAACGCTCTGATGGTGGCAACGGTATCCCTTCTTTTCAACCGAGTGTGACCACTGAAATTAAGTATGTTTCGTGCGAGAGGGTTTGGGTGAAGTTCCAATTTGCTGACATACCTTGTCGCATGCTTTGAAAACTCATCTTTTACCAGTGGAACACACAGATCCTTGTGAATTCGGGAGTTTTTTACGTACCATGGTGCTGCAGTAATTGTTCGAAGAATTTTGTTTTGTCGCCTTTGAATTTTTTCAATGTTTGACGCTGAGGCGGTGCCCCATAATTGAATTCCGTAGCGCCATATAGGCTTTAGTATTGCGTTGTATAACAAAAGTTTGCAATCCAGCTTCAATGTCGAATTTCTGCCCATAAGCCAATTCAGTTGCGCTGCTTTTAACTTTAACTGAGTAATTTTCGCATCTATGTGAGACTTCCACGTTAACCTACGGTCGAGATGAATACCAAGGTACTTGACTTCACTTTGCTGCGGAATAGGTAAATTGTTAATTTGGATAGGTGAACATGTTTGTCTACGCAGTGTGAATGTAACGTGAGTACACTTTTGTTCATTAACTTTAATTTTCCAAAGTTTTAACCACATCTCTAATATTGAAATATACTCCTGCAAATTTCGCGAAGCTACTTGATGGTTTTCATGTACGCTGCAGAATGCTGTGTCATCTGCAAAAGTTGAAGTGTGAATACCAGATCTGGTTGGCATGTCAGAAGTGTAAATTAAATATAAAGTGGGTCCCAGAATGCTACCTTGGGGAACTCCTGCCTCGATTGGCTGAGTTGGGCTTACAAAGTCGCCTTCTCTGATAACAAACTTCCGGCCGCATAAATAGCTTTCCAGAAGCTTGTGAGTGTTTGCAGGCAAGTTCAACTTTATTTTGTACATTAATCCCTCGTGCCACACTTTATCAAAAGCTTGGGAAACATCAATGAATAGAGCTGAGCAATACTTTTTATCCTCAAAAGTCTTTCTTATAACATTAACTAGTCTATGCGTTTGTTCAATGGTGCTGTGTTTAGCCCGAAAACCAAATTGATGATCAGGGATGCATCCTACATCATTCAGTATTGGAGTCAACTTCGCCATTAACAATTTTTCGAAAACTTTTGAAATTGTTGGCAGTAGGCTTATTGGTCTATATGACTCTACTTTAGTGGGATCCTTCCCTGGCTTGGGTATCATAGTAACCATAGACACCTTCCACTCTGCAGGATAGTATTCTAGGCGCAAAATAGCGTTAAAAATGAAAAGAAGAATTCTTCTAGCAACACGAGGTAACTGTACAAGCATTTTGCCAGTAATTTTGTCAAAACCTGGAGCTTTTTTTGAGTTTACTTTATTTATAACGTTTTCGACATCTTGGAAACTAAGTCTCAAACGCACAGGCGGTCTAACAGCATATGGCGGAAATTCAGCTACATCATCCACTGTATCATTTGCAGTAAAAACGTTTTTCAAATGATTAACATACACCATCCCTTTTTCAGAATCACTTCTTGCCCAGTCGCCAGATGAAGTTCGCAAAGGTGGCTTACCTATTACGGGTCTTTTCAGACCTTTTGTCGCTTTCCATAGAGAATAGTCGGTTTGCGGGCTACCATCAAGACCTTCTAGATAATTTTTGAGGGAAGCCATTCTTTGGATTTCAAGCAGATTTCTTAATTGAGTTATGCACTCCCGTAGCCTGCTTTTAAGCTGGGGAGACCTTCGAAGTTGCCACTCTCTTCTAACTCTTCTTTTTTCTGACAAAAGTAGCTCAATTTCAGACGAATAAGTTCTATTGTTCTCATTTCTGAAACTCGTATGGGTAGTGGTAGCATGTTGTACGGCCAGTTTAAGGTCTTCAGAAAAATCTTTAATTGATATATCAACATCGTCAGGGGTTCTCAAGGCAATATTTTCTGTACAATGAGTACTCAAATATTTCTTATATTTTAGCCAATTAACTCTAGTGATGGCGAACGTCAAGTCACTAAACGGGGAGCCAACCTCCTGGGGGAATGAAACAGATATTATAGTGGGTGAGTGGTCCGATGGCAAATCTAATGAAGACTCTACTTGCATCCCTTCTAAAGGAAAATTTTTTGCAACTCCAAAATCTGTAACATCTGGGATCTTTCGTCGATCTGAGGGCCAATAAGTGGGATGTCCGCTTGAAATCACATCTAAGCCCAGTTTGGAAACTGTTTCGAAAAGCACACGGCCTTTCGGAGAAATTAAACGTGATCCCAAAAAAGTGTGCTTGGCGTTATAGTCACCAGCCGCTAAAAATCGAGGCCCAAGTGTGTTGAAAAAATGTGAATACTGATTTTCTGTTATTGAAAATCGGGGCGGTGAGTAAATTGATGATATAACTATTTTTCCATTAAGATGCTCAATGCATATATTTGTTGCTTGGAGATACTCCTCACGTGTCTCATGTAGAAAATAGTGCTTAACTCTATTTTTTATTAGAACTGCAGAGCCTCCACAAGACCTTCCACGGGGATCTTTAGTGTCGTACAGTGTGTAGCCCTTAATTTTGAAATAACTGTTGCTTGTCAAGTGAGTTTCAGCAATCAGCATTATGTCGATTTGTTTTTCCATAAGGAAGTGCTCAAGTTCATTTTTGTGTTGGCGGATGCCGTTTGCGTTCCAGAAACATATTTTTAACCAATTCATTTTGTTAAAATTGCCTGCAAAATAGTGGATTGCATTTTCAGCATTTCCTGCATCATGTTCGTCATAGAAACCGTAAATGTGTTTATGGATTGAACAAGAGTCTGCAGAGTTGCCTCAAGATTGTTAAAACTTTGATCGGAATTTTGGGGCTTGGTCTCCTGATTCAAGTTTTGTGTATCGGCTTTGACCACATTGGCATATGAAACTTGTTTAGGGGTTTGCATGATTATGTTGCTTGTTGACTGGCCTACCTGGGGAAAATTGTTTGCAGAAATGATGTTTGACTGCTGGGGCTGCTTAAAGGTAATTGATGGCTTATTTATCATTGACTGCTTAAAGTGGATATAGACAGGGCAGCCCCTGTAATTTGCAGTATGGTTGCCTCCACAGTTACTGCATTTTTTAGCACTTGAATCAGTTTTTGGCTTCTTGCACTGTGATGTGCCGTGCAGTTCACCACACACAACGCAAACTGCGGGCAACTTACAATAGGCCTTAGTATGACCGAATTCCTGGCAGTTTAGGCATTGAATGGGGCCTAAACGCTTGTGCGGCTCCTCAACGGTAACCCTGCGATGAAGAAGAAATTTGAGGTTATAAATTGGGTGAGTTTCATTCTTTTTGAGAATAACATCCCCTGGTTCCAGTTCAACCCTAAACATAGGTTGAGGCATCTTTTCACGGTTCCGCATATTTATCACATTTTTTATTTTAAAGCCTTTATCTAGCAGTGCAGTCTTAACCTCATCCGTGTCTACATAAGGGTCAATACCTTTTATAACAACCTGGAGGCCTTTAGCACTTTTAAGTTGATAAGTATAAAAAGATTTTTTCTCTTTTTCCAGAGCGGCAGAAAGTTTTCGGTAATCATTTTCGCAGTTAACTTGAATTTTTGTTTCACTTATTTGTCCGTGCTTCACTGATGTTACATTAAAGGTGTCTTTACCAATTGCCGTAATAAGTGCTTTTACCAGCTCATTAGATGTAGGTTCTCTCAAGTATATTGGTGGCGGTTTAAATGTTTTTTTTGATGAAGTTGGCTCGTCAGTCTGAAGGATAGCAAACCTATTACTATCCGCAGCCGTAGTCCTATTATCATCTTTGGAAATTTTCGGATTTGATGATATTTGAGCGGATTTGGGGCTTCGCTTACGTTTAACCACGGTTACGTACCTGTCCATTCCTACTTGTGTTTTCGGCTTATCTGCAATTACTGAACTGGTGGATGGTTGGTCTTCTGTTGTAACAGCAATGTTTGGCGAACACGAACGCGTGCGTTTTTTATCTCTTAGAGACAGGAGATTATTCAATGACTTTTTTAAAGATTCTTCCTCAGAAATCCAGAGGTTTTTTATAGTGGAGCTAAGCTCCCTCTCAGAATTGCATCTACTAGGTACACTCATGCAATTTTGTTTTTTTTTATATTTTTTACTTTAAAAGTATATAAAAATAATTGTCACAAAGTTTTTCTTTTTTATAAATTTACTCTTCCACTTATTGCGGTTTTCTACTTATACCGTTGTTTTTTTTTTTTTTTTTTTTTTTTTTATAGCACTCCGATTAAAAACAAATACGTCCGTTCACTATCAAAGCTAGACTCTGACTGAGTTGATATATAACGGAGCATACTTAGTTCAAATTTTTAAATATACTATACATATACGAAAACTACCGTGAAGGGAATTTTAGATTCGGCCCAGCCGAATATACCACACTCTTACGTGTTTTATTTTTATTTATTTACTATCATCATTACAAATAAAATATTAAAATATTTACAATAAATACATTTTTCGGGATCTTACTTAAATAAGTATTGCAACAAATATGGACTAAATTTATTGTTTAAAAATGTGGATAGCTTAGAACTTACATTAATGCAAAGTTAGGAAAAACGATAGGGGAAAACCTAGTGAGTATTTAAAGAAATTCTTAATTAATCCTTCTATCAGCTTCATCACATGAAGTTGAAGAAGAAATTAAAATTACAAATCCCTTATTATATCATAATTTGAAGCTCTATTTCGAACTTCAAATCTTAGTGTTAAATTAGATATTACTGATTGAAACAAATCTTCTTGAAAATGTTGATGCGGTCTACTTGTTGAGTATTTGCTAGGTAAATTAAAAATGATATTTAAATTATTATTCTGGATTATATGCAGCCTCTTTAAATAGGTTTTGGCACATCTACTCGTATTTGCCCAAATTTGACATCCATATGTCATAATAGGCCGTATGCACATTTTGTGCAATAAGATTTTATTTTTATGCTTCAACGTTGATTTTCGATTTAATAATGGGAAAAGGGATCTTCCACATTTAATTGCCTTTTCACAGGTTTTCAGAACATGATGTCTGGCATCTTGAAAAAGAATTTCAGCTCCCTCTACAGATAGTGGTAGCGAAGGTACCCTTTTCGGAGATTGCAAGGAAATATGATTTCTTGCGTTTTATTTTCGTTGATTTTTATTTTCCATTTTTTAAAATATTTTTGAGCATGTAAAATACATTTTTTCATCCTTTTGACCATAGCATTTGAAAGTTATAATGGCAGTATCATCTGCGTACAGTGAAACTGCCTGATATTTAAGTATTTAAAATTCCGATGTATAAATTGAATACAGAACTGGTGATAACGCTTGATGGAGCACTCTGTATCAATATACACTGCAAATGATCTCCCGTTAAAGAAACTTTGTATTATTTTTTGTAAATATAATGGATAACCGAAATTATGGAGTTTAAAAATTAGTTCGTTGTGTCATATAGAGTCAAAGGCTTTTTCTGTGTCGAACAACACTATCTCAGTACTTTTTCGGTTACGTTTGTTATTTGAGATAAAGTTTACAATTCTCTTAACTTGATGCACTGTTGAATGATCTTTTCTAAAAGAAAATTGCTATTATTGTATTATATTATTAGTTTCGGTGTATTCATTTATTCTCTGTAGCACGATTTTACTAGCAGAGATAATGTCAGACGAAACCTTCTGCAAAAAGAACGGTTTTCTGCAGACATGGAAAATTATGTGAGGAATGGTTTGAAAAAAAGACGGAAAAACATGTTGATTGTAGTTGCCATAGGGAATAAGCTGCTACTCGCGCTTACTGCATGATAATGTCTATAATAAATGTCTATCCACTTGAGATTCTTTAAATCTGTAATAAATAATTTTTTCATTTTTCGTGCTAAAAAATATAGTAAATAAAACGCACATATCCTAGTTTTATGTGCGTTTTTTGATGAAACTTTTCTATTATTATAATATCTATGATCAAAAAGCAATGGAATTTAAATGATCGCCGCTAGGTACTCATATTTGCTTCTTATGTGACAATGCAGCAAGGTTAGTGGACTGTTCGCATAAATACTGTGTTTGATGTAGCGTCGCAACAAAGGCTAACCGTGCTTGATTGAGGTTGCCAAAACGTGGAATCATGTGGTATGGAAACATATCATGTAATAGAGGCAAAATTAATAGTGTTGTGTCTTGGTCAAACCACATAACATCCTGTCAATAGCTTCAGTTGTAGGACACACATAGAAAAGAGCCATAACAAAACTCACTGAATCATTTCATAAATTATTTAAATACGGTCTTGTATAAACAACAAAAATGTTGTAAAAATTTTTGTTGAATGAAAGCCGCTATTTTTTATGGAAATCTTGCAATAGTCTCAGACAAAAATTTTATTGATTTAATTTTTACTTTAAATTTTTGCGTGCACTGACCCCTCAAATAGATCCAATTGATTAGAAAGACGAGAAATTTGCAAGTTCGGATTAGCCATTACACTGCAATAATGTACAGGCTTCAGCATACCTGTAAGGCTTGCAGTCGCTTCATATATCTTTATAATATTGCTCATTCCCTGCGCAGTATTGGCTGGATATGATCATCACAATGCAATAGTTTTAACTATATTGAGTCCGGTTTTTAAACGATATATTTTATGTACGATAATATTCGTAAATGACAAATCTTTCGCTAAAGAAATTATACTTCATACGACAGATGTTTAAAGCTAACAGCGTTACCAAAGTAGCGCCTGTAAAGCCAATAAATAGCTAACCCGTGGTAAAGAGTAAAATTTAATAGTTCGATTCACAATCTTGTGCATTTGAGGTTGCATATTTCTGCAATTGCAAAAGTGACATTTATGTAAAGTAAAAATTTACCCCACTATTTTGCAAATGCAATGATGCTAGGCAATTTGAACAATATTGTAAATATGGCTAATATTTATTTAAAATTTTTTTTGTCATAATAATTGCAACCTTAATGTCATTAATTTTTTTATAAAAAAAATTACACAATAGCCCGATTCACAATCTTGTGCATTAGAGATTGCATATTTATGCAATTGCAGAAGTGACAATTATGGGTGTATATTGTTAGTGTAAAGCAAGAATATACTCCATTATTTGGCAAATGCAATGATGCAAGATCATTTGCACAAGATTGTGAATAGGGCAAATATGTTTTCGAAAACATTTCCTAAAGTGCTGCCCACACCTGACATGGAAGTACTAACTGGAACAGCAAAATACTCTTACTGTCAGGTGTAGACTGCACATGTTACTGTTTTGTAAATTTTTGTAAAAATTTGTCTTAACAGAAAATTACGTTTTTATATGACAGCTATTTTCTTTTGTGTTGTGGAAGGGAAAACTTCAATTACATTTTACGAAAGAAGTAAAAATTGTTTTAAATTAAAAGAAATTACACAAAAAAATTTCAAATTCTTATTTTATCTTGTAAATTTTGCAATAAAAATAGTTTTTTCTACAAACTATGAAAAGGGCATTAAAAGTTGTGATGGGTTTTTGTTCACGGGCTTAAAAAATTACAAAATCAAGACATACGTGTACACCACCATGTAAAAATTGGACTTTTGAAGGTACTCGTATGTTTTAGCAGGATGTAGACGGGCAGTAACAGAAAGCGAAATATAAAACAATTCTTTATTATTTGTAAAAAACGCATAAAAATGAAAACAAAATATATTTCTGTTCACTATAAAAAAATTGTTTAAAAAAGGCAAGAACAATTAGGACAAAATTAATAAAAAATTGTTGAGTATTCAACCAGGCAAAATGGTATTCAAATCATAAGTGGATAAATAAGATAAGGTTTGAATTACTTTATCACTAATTGTCAATTTAAATCAGAAAACATAACAACAAACAAATAAAATAAATATAAATAAACAAGTGCATATGCAAGTTAAGATGTGTAACTCATTGAAGAGTATATTTTCTACTGGGACTTTGATCTTGTTTAACTTTAATAAGTAAAGCTAAAATAAAGATCGTAAATTAGCGGTATTAATATATTGATTGATTCTCCTTTATTCCAAATGAATATTGATTGAAGAAGTTAGTTAATAAGTAGAGAGCAGACACAACACATCTTCATAGAAGAGTAGATTTGTATTCTGTACTTTTATGTAATGAATGAAATGCAAATAAAGTAATATTATTAACTTGCATATTCTACATACTTGTACAAGTATAAGGGGCTGCCAATATCAACGCAAGATTTGGATTAAATAGGAAACACAGTTTTTAGTCTTTTGATTGTAATATTTTATTGAATCATAAAGTACATTGAGTAAAGTTATTTATGGAAAAACACATCGTGCATGCACATTTTCGTTATGCACCACTTTGTCGAAATTCTCCATGCCCATTTTGCATAAATGTGGCTGAATTTTATTGATGTGACCTGTAATTTTGAATAAATCTAATAGTGTTAAATTACATGATTTAGGGGGCCAATTCTGATCACCCAAACTGGAGATAATGCGACCTGAAAATATCTCTTCTACTGGCTACATCAATATCGGTAGAAAGAACTGTGTTATCATATCAAAATTTCAAACTCTAATCATTGTTTGAACAGTCTTATTTTCAAAAACTTATAGTCAAATTATCCCTCCAGCCCAAAACTAACAACACCGGTGGCCTCTTAGCCTCAACTAGAACTGTGCTTCTTAACTTAAGGTGATTTTACCTGAAAAATCAAAAAATATTGCTCAATAACGAAGACACGTTGTATATATACTCCTATAACTATCGTATCGTATAACGCTCTATGTTTAGTAGTAGCCCTAAACCGTCACCTGTCAAATTAATTTTTAGCGTTTCCAATACTTTTTTGCACAAATGGCGCTAATTTGTGTTAATTTTGGACCACCCTTTACAAATTATGTACAATTTACATCTATGTGTACAAATACGTAAATGTGTATGAGTATATGTTTATTTATTGTAATAGGAAAAAAAAGGGCCTTAATTAAATTCATTAAGTCATAGAATTTCAATATGGCAGAGCGACATGAAAAATAATACGTCAGTTGCTTTAAAAGGAATTCTCGGAATACAAAATCAAAAAATAAATAACTTCGCACCACAGATAAACTGACAAGAGCAAATGATTTATTCACACAATCAGAGATAGACATTTTAGTTCTGGCGCATGTTGGGAGCAAGTTTCTTTTTGCCACACAAATAAACAATAAAATTTAAAAGAATGTCTGTCAAATGCAAACACTTCAACAGGCTAATACAATACACCTTTTTAAATATATGTATATATGTATGAACATTAGTAAGGACAAAGAAAACAATACCAACACACAAATGAAAATATTCATGTATATATGTATAAACCAATACCCAGTGGTAAAAGGAAGAAAGAAGTAGACAAGACTTCAAATGAACTCAACTTTTTCTCAGGAATTTTCATTCGATTTAAAATAAATTTTAAGACTTGCCAAATTGAAAAAAAAGTTTTTAGCTTTTATTTATTTATTGAATCTTCAAAATGTGAGCTAACACTAATTATTCAATGTGTACAAACCAAAAAATGTTTAATTTGAAAAAATTGTAAAAGTCCAACAAAAATTTAACAAATTAATAATTATTCAAATCTTAATACTAAACACAAAAAAATTACTAGGTCCAGCCAATACTAGACAAAAAAAAAAGATTTACTTCCCGCGAACTATAACGATAAAATCACATGTTTAGCGCTCTGATGGTGGCAAGGGTATCCCTTCTTCTCAATCGAGAGTGGGTGCCATAATTAAGTAAGTTTACTAATGTACCTTGTCGCATTCTTATCATCTATTTATCTTTTACCAGCAGAACGCACAGATCCAGCACAGATTTTACGTATGATGCAGCTGAAGTAATCGTTTGAAGAATTTGGTTTTCTTGCCTTTGAATTTTTTTAATGTTTGACGTTGAGGCGGTGCCAAAAATTGAATTCCATAGCACTTGAGAATTGCATTGTATAAAAAAAGTTTGCAATCTAACTTCAGTGTATAATTTCTGCCCATAAGATAATTTAGCTGCGCTGCTTTTAGTTTTAAATAAGTGACTTGCGCATCAATGTGAGACTTCCACGTTATCCTATGGTGGAGGTAAATACCAAGGTACTTGACTTCGTTGTGCAGCCGAATAGGTGAGTTGATATCAGTGATGATCAGTACATTTTTGTTCACTAACTTTGATTTTCCAAAGCTTTAACAATTTCTTTAATATTGATATATTCCTGCAAATTGTTAGTTTTCATGAATGCTGCAGAATGCAATGTCATCTGCAAAAGTTAAAGCGAGGATTTCGGATCGCGTTCACATGTCAGAGGCGTTAGTCAAATACAAAGTAGGTTTCAGAATACTACTTTACATATTTTCTGCCTCGATTGGCTTAATTTGACTTATAGCACCTTCTCTCATACTAAATTTACAGCCATATAAGTAGCTTTCCAGAAGCATGTGAGTGTTCGAAAGCAACATTAACTTTATTTTGTGCATCAATCCGTCGTGCCACACTTTATCAAAAACTTGCGAAATGAAAAGAGCTGAACAACACTTTTTATCTTCATTGATTGGGGATACATTCTATATCATTCATTATTAGAGTCTACTTTGTTATTAACAATTTTTCGTACAATCTTGAAAATGTTGGCAGTTGATTTATTGGTCTATATGATTCTACGTTAATAGCATCCTTCCCTTGTTTGGGTACATAGTAATCATAGCTTTCCACTCTGCAGGAATAATCAAGATGTAAAATAGCGTTTACAATAAAAAGAACTCTTTTAGCTGCACAAGGTAACTGCTCAAGTATTTGCTCATTAATTTGATCAACACTTCCGAGCTTTCCTCGGTTTTGTGTTACAAATAACGTTTTCGAGGTGGTCTAACAGCATATGGCAGTAATGCAGCTACATTACTTGTTGTATGATTTGTAATGGAAACGTTTGCCAAATGATTAACATCTCCTTTTCAGAATCGGTTCTTACCCAATCGTCAGTTGAAGTAGGTAATGGAGGCGTACCTATTACGGATCTTTCCAAACCTTTTGTCACTTTCCACAGCAAATAGTCAGCTTGAGGAGTACCATCAAGACCTTTCAGATATATTTTAAGGGAAGTCATTCTCTGGATTTCAAACAGATTCCTTAATTGAGTTACGCATTTCCGTAGCCTAGTTTTAAGCTGAGGAGACATGCGACATTGCCACTCTCTTCCAACTCTTCTTTTTTCCGACAGAAGTTGTTCAATTTCAGACGAATACGTTCTATTGTTCACATTTCTAAATCTTATATGGTAAGTGGTAGCATGCTGTACGGCCAGTTTGAGGTTTTCAGACAAATTATTAATTGAAAGATCACTATTCTCAGATGTTCTTAGGACAGTACTCAAATATTTCTTATATTTTACCGTCAACGGCAAGTCAATAATCGACGGCCAATAAGTGGGGTGTGCGCCTGATACCACATTTAAGCCCATTTTGGAAACGGTGTGAAAAAGCACTCGGCCTTTCTGGGTAATTAAACGTGATCCCCAAAAAGCGTGTTTAGCTAAAAATCGAGGGCCAAGTGATTTGAAAAAATGTGAATATTGGTTTTCTGTTACTAAGAATCGTGACGGTGAATAATTTGTTACTCGGATATGCTCCTCACGTGTCCCGTTTAGCAAATAGTGCTTAATTCTGAGCTTTATCTGACATTTATTATAAAAAGTTACTAAAAATATTATTAGAAAACTAAAATGTGTGAATATTTCATATACAGTGGTGGACATGTAATTAAAACATAAATATGATCTCTCATTCTTTTGGTTTGTTATATCCTCTATTGTTAGTTTAACGGTACTTTTCCACTGCAGAGATAAGTTTTATCTTTTTTACATTGGCTTCCCTTTATACTTTGATTTTCTGTTCAGTTTTTTTTTAAGTAATGATTTAGTGAAAGAGAAGTTTTTGAAGTGGACACATAATTAAAACATTTTGAGTTCTGCTGTTTAAATGAAGTTTTTTTAATACCTAACCTCTTTTTTTTCTGTGGAAATTTGTTGGTAAGTATATTTTAATTGATACCAGTAAAAATGTATACAAATATTAGTCACCAGGTATGGGAAAAAGATGAAGTTGCTCCGTAGACGAAAGAAAGGCTATTATTAATTTCAAAGACTCAGGGAAGACGGTGAATGAAATTTTCTACTTACTTGGTTGCTCTAGGGGAAAAATTTATAATGCGTTAAAGCATTTTGATACATTTGGGACTTCAAGTAATGTACCCAGAGCCTCAAAACCCAGTAAAACCACAGCCAGAGGAGATAAAATATTGCATTTAAAGCTGAACCATTTAAAAGCTCTAAACAGCTAAAAGTTGAGTTAAAGTCAGCATATGTTATACATATATCATCTAGAGCCATTCGACGGCGGCTTAATGAAGGTGCCTTGGGTGAATGCATAGCACAGCGAAAACCTTTCGTCTGCAAAAAAAATTTTAAGTCAAGACTACATTTTGCCAGAACAAACATTGAAAAACCAATTCGTTTTTGAAAAAATATTTTATAGAGCGACGAATCCAAGTTTTGCCGGTTGGGTTCAGAAAACGCTTTATGGCGTCCAGTTAAGCATCAACATAATCCGAGATATACCATCAAAACAATAAGGCACGGAGGAGGCAATATCATGGTGTGGGGTGCATTGTTCAAAAATGGATCAATATGTTTACAAAATCATTATAGAAAATACAATGATACCCTACAAAGTATTGATGGCAAATCAGAAATTTTTAAAATTAAAATGCAAATAGTAAATGTTTTAATTATATGGCCAACCCAAAAAAACATTTTTTTAGTATTTTTTCTTTACGGAATTTTAAATTATTTATTTCACAATCGTAATGGAGGCTGTTTAAGTTTTAGATTTAAGAACTAAAAAATAAATGTTTTTATACTTTTTAATTTTGAAAATAAAACGAATAATTTACTATCATCATGAATGAATACAGTGGTGGCGTTGCCATATTATGAAACAAGAATGTACTCCTAGAATTTATTATTTCCGAAATTTGTAATTGCATTGTGCATACTAGAAGAAACTATAAACTAATATAAGTAGGTATCTGTGGTCGTTCCGTTAGCTATATAAAAATATTAGGCATATATAATATTAAAGTATTGAAAAAACTTTTCGTAATTAAATGAAATAGACAACTAAATTTAAACGTTCATTTTTACATTTCATTTGCCAAAACTTATAACCACCCTTTCAAGTGTGTTTTCACCATATTCATTAGTGGATTTTCCATTTGTACAATTTTCATTTATCCTACTGAAATTACTTACTAAAGATCGTTTATGTTTGGATTGTGTAGTAAAATAAATTATTCATCAATAGAAATGAATACAAATAAATATAAGTACTACACTAAGTACAACACTAAGGCTGACTACTATTGTAGTCATATTATACCTGCGCTTTCTGTTATTACATTTCTGTGTAGCTTTGTTCGTTTGTTATTAATATATTATTTCCATCTCTTTTAGTAACTCAATTTTCGATATTATCAGTTTTCGATATTATTGTCACAGAATTCGGGTCCGTTCGGAAGTCTAATTCAACCTTCTTTTGTTTATTTAGAAAAAGAAAAATCAAAATTATTTCAGAATAAAATTTTATTTTTGGTTTCAAAAAACTTTTTAATGTTTCGTTTTCTAATGAACTAAAAAACCGATTGAAACTCGTTTCCGAAAGACATTAAATTCTGCGAAAAGTCTGGTTGCAAGCTTTTAACCAATGCTGCTGAATACCAGTTAAGATAAGCGTCTACAAAAAGGTGGTATTTGTATTTTTGCACAAATATTTTGTGTTTTGCAAATTTGAAATATGCAGCTCATTATTTGAGTCTGGAAAGCAACAAACAAAATTTTTTGTGATTTTTCCCGTAAATATTTAAATATGTCAATTCTTATGTACAGTATTTTAGATTTATTTGTTTTATTTTTTAGTTTTTTTGTTAGAAGTCCCAATTTTAATATTATTTTCAAACAGAGTTTTAAATAAAACTGAAAACAGGGAAATATATAAACTAATATGGTAGCACAATTTTATGAAAAATTTCACATTCCTTATACTTGTCAGATGGTGATTGTTAAGGAAAATTGAGAGAATGAAACTACCTTGTACTTTTTATATCATGTGTCTGACAAAATTCTTTTATCAATTTCAATATAACATTTTCTGGCTCTAACCGCGTAGTTTGTAGTATATACATGTAAAAAAGGCAAAGCTATACGGGCTGCTAATCTAAGCCGAAAGGAAAGGAAAAAAAGAAATCCTTGTAATTTGTAGTTCACGATATAACTTCTATTTATTTCAACTTAAATTGATGGCACTGGTTATCTTAAAAAATATATTGCGTATAACGAAACACGAACAGTTTCTTTTAACCACAAAAATATAAGTATATGTATAAAAGCGCGGCAAAACAAAAGATGTCGTTTTTTACTTTTACATTACAACAAAAAAAAACTTATGCATATATAAAGTAGTAAGTGTCAAAAAACACTACGGTTACAGCGCCATCTAGGGGTCAGATTCCATAGATGATAAATTGGGCACCACAGCTTTAAGGTGATTCAGACATAATACTCAATCTAGGCTTAAACAACATGTAATCCACACTCGAATAATATTCACTTTATTCATAATTTGATATATATTATGCTCAGTCAAACTGTAATCGTGTATTTGCGAGCTTTTGCATTTACAAATTGAATAAATTATTATTCAAATTAAAGAGTGTTCACGAAAGTATCTGTTTATTACGATCAACTTTAAAACGCAATTCATTCTATTTTCTGTTTTCACTCGGTTTAATATGTTAACTTCTCTTAAAGTGTTCAATATCTGAACGAATATTGTATTTTGAGTGTTTATATAAGCAAATGAATTTATTCATGCAGCCTATTGTATGATCATACGCACTTATTTTTTAAAATCATAAAAATAAAAAATGAAGAAACAAATTACTAATAGAATATTACATAATTATGAATACATTAAAATATTACTTACATTCATTCGAATACTAATATATTTGAAAGTTTTTCTTTTTATATTCATATTATTTGTATGTGGCTGTATCTTTTTTCCACGACTAGAATTATTATCATTATTCATTCGGATTGTGTATTCATTTATTTGAATTTATTAAAAGAGAATATGAGTCACTTCGTATTCAAACCGTCTGTGGTGCGACGCTTTATTTACTCAGAAAGCAAATGAACATATTCAAAGCTTTTTTGAGCGTATTCATATTGACTTTTACTGTATATCAGTACTATTTTCGACAACTGTGCAAAATTTATACATTTAATTTTACAGAGGACAACAATAATAAGAAGTGATAATACCAGCTCTATTACTTACCAAGAGTTTAGAGTAATTATTTAGATTTACGACTTAAAACTTCAGCATTTAGTGATGTATATCTAGGATTACGTTCGGTAAAAATATCTATGTCACTTTGAGGCAATGATTATGGTCGAAGAACTTGATCTCTAACCACCTCCACCTTTGTCTCATCTTCCTATTCTGGTTATAAATATGGCTAGATTTAGGGATGAGCTTACGTAGCTTTTTTTGAGTTAATCTTTGATAAAATGAGACTTGAAATAATAGTTTACTTCTTGGTTCCAAATTTTTTGCACACTATATGTATACATAATTACACATACTACTAATTTTAGAAATAAATTCGATTGAAGTAAGCGCTTATTACCATAGAATAATAATAATTTTGTAATAATGAACATTAATTTAAATAAATTTAATCCAACAAAAAATATTTCAAGATTTTTCTTTGGAAACTGAAGATTTTTCCTTTTTCACAAAAGTTTCTGGTATCAGTAAGTGCGTATTTAACTTTGTATAAATGGTATATAAATTTTATAACAACACGCTTAAAAAAAGGATGATAACAATTTGAAATATGAGATTGTTCATAAATGGATGTTTGTGAGTTGTTGTGTAATTATAAATTAGATTTTTTACATTCATTATTTATGATATAAATTAATATCATGCATTTATCTTGTTTCCTAATTAGAAATTAAGTATCTGGCAATAGTTTTTTGATATGCAAAGCAAAAATTCTTGGACAAACAAATGAAGACTAACAGCAAACCTCAAAGTTAAAGCCTTGAGGGTTCCATTTTAGAATTAAGAATTTTTCTTCCTTCATTGTTTGTGGTAAATCAATATTTTCTTTATGATAAATAGCAAAAATCTATCTTCACTTCTGAAATAAGACATAGCATCTTTAGTTAAAAAAAGGCATTTCAATTTAAAATTAATGGCATGAAAATTTTAATAACATGGTTCATGATGAAATATTGCAGATTTTTAGTTAAAGTAAATACTGGATTCAGAAAACTGAAGTTGATAAACAAAAGATTTAATGTATTAAATAAATATTTGATATTTAATTATTTGATTTTGCTTATGTTAATATTTCTTATTTTTGCAGCTAAAGATCGTTTTTTATTTTTTATAAAAAAATCAACAGTATTTATTTTCAATATTTCGATAACAATTTGTTATCATCGTCAGGAAAATTAATATGTTATTAAAAATTTTTTCAATTTGAAAAATTATTGTCAAAAAAAATCCTATATACAAAAAATCTATACACCAAGAAAAATTATTAATTCATACACAAAGAAAAAATTCTTAACAATATTTAATCACTCTCCAAACTTTGAAAATGTTTAAATTTTAAGAACAGAAAATAATAAAAAAAACAACAGGTATTTTGTTTGTGTAAAAAAGTGAATTCGCACTACAACTGTGAAAATGATTTACATCAGCACCTGCCTTGCGGCCTAATCTGATGGTGGACCAATTCCACGGAGTGAATTATTCACGATTCACCAGCGCCTCCGTGTGGCTTACCAGGCTCACACAGGTAGCAATTCTTGTCATATGATTGCGGTCATATGAGCAACTTCTTGTTGAGGAGTTCGGGCCTTCTAATCCCTTCTGTATGCAATTTCCTAGCAATCAATGGAGGACAAGGCTTAATGAGTTGGTAGGCCGAAGCCCACTAAGAGCATCAGCACTTAAACCAACTCACCCGTCAACCATCACCACTGCTTCCTTACAGTACACGTATCTGTTGTATAGGCAACAGATCCTCGGGAGATTGTTAGCTCTCGAAAAAAACCACACACCAAACAATTATCCAGGATACTAACACTCCCTTCCTGCGTTTTAGGTTTCAACCACAGCCAGAACGTTTCAGCCAAGGTAGGCACCTCAACCATGATCAGCCCGGGTCGAACCGCAAGCAGAACTTCCCGGGGGCCATGCTGATCCCCGTTCTGCCAATTTATACCCTTGGTAAGGGTTTCGGAAGCCAACACAACAAAAGTCATGTGGCTTCGTAGAGTTTTGTTTGCCGCACCAAACGAGGGACCCCTTCCCCTCTTTTCCCCGAAAAACAGAGCGCCTAAGTTAGGAATACGGCAAGGCAAAACCTCTTCCCCGGGGGGAATTCGCACTGCAGCTGTCAAAAGTAGTTGATAAAGAACATGTACAAAAATGTAAATGGCGCCGAAAAAGGTAAACAAAACTTGGCAAAGGAAGTGCCGCCATATTAACCGAATTCGCGGATGCATCCACCTAATAATGAATTCAGCTTGGTACAATTGAAAACTGAATTGCAGTGTTGCAAAATGATAAAAATTTTAATGGTCATAGCAAGGCGAATTTATACAGGTGAATGCAAGTGAGAAGGCGAATTCAGCACTATGTATTTTGTTATTGCAAAATTTCCTAAGATTGTTCAGCTAAGAAAAAAAATGTTACATAAACGTCAAATATAAGTTTTTATAATTGTTTGTAATTAAAATCACAGATCATAATGGTTTTTCACTTTTAAATTCACAAAAGTTTCTTGAAACTTCACTAGATCATACAAAAAAAAACTTCAGATTAAAATGGCGAGAAAATGTTTGTAAACAAAAGAAAAAAAAAATTTAACAGTCTCATTGGAAAAACGCGACAAGCAAAAAATTATCAAGCTGTCAAGTTCACTTAGTAATAAATTCGCCTTGCGTCGTAGTTTCTAGCGATCTTAGCTCAGCTATCTCACTATAGAATTATTATTTGTCTATATTCATCTCATATTGAATCACGTATGCATTTTTTTAGTTGCTCGGATTGTTATTTTTACAGTCTGTCTCTGAACAAGTGGTACTTATTTTTTAATTATTGACATAGGAGTATGTATGTTAGCAATTCTTCATACCCAGAGAGATAGTTGTATACATTAATTTGTTGAGCTTTTGTCGAACTTTATAATTTTTTTAATTAGATTTTTGGCAAGCACTGTAGAAGAAACACCAGCTTGACGACTTTGAATTGCGAAACCAAACTTCTTGTAAAAACACTTGTTTGGTGTGTTCAAGTACAAAACAATAATTTCAAGCGATTGCGTTTGTCAGAACATCAGATATGTTTAACAGGATTTGTTGACAATATGTTTCTTTTCACATCAACAGTCTATTTTCAAATAAACATTTAATTATTGTAATGTGTGAGCTATAAAAAAGTAGTAATTCATATTATACAATATTATGTTTTATCAGCTCACCTGTTCTTCATGTTCATAGCAACAACAATTTTGTATATTTTGGCCTGGAAATTTAATAGAATTTATTGAAACCACAAAAGTCATACAAACTAAAAGCAATTTCTTGTTCATACGAATTCCCATAAATCCAGGCACTGTTTTGTGGTAATTGCAGGTTCGTGTGGCTTGTTGCATTGGTTAAACAAATATTTTTTATAAATAAAATGACCTCTGAATATAGTAGTGGTGATTGCTGAAAAGGTTGTGATAACAACTTTCTTGCTTGAGGTAATAACAAAATCATTGGCAGTAAAGATATTCTTACTCGTATGTATTATACACACATACATATGAATATCATCCTTTAGCTGAAAAAAAATGTGTTTACATTGCAAACCAGAACTTTTTTTTTTTTTTTTTTTGAGGGATTTACAAGTCAAATACAATTTAGAATTAAATCTTCTATTACCTTTCACACATCCGTATACATATCTGTGCAATATAGTAGATGTTTTGCTGTAGACAATATCTACTGAACTGTGGCCAACAATGAAATTTAATTATTTATTGAAGGTCACAAAATATTGATATAAAAAAAGTTCAGTAGATGAATAAGCAACTTGCAAATGCATATGTACTTATGTATGAGTGTACATGTTTATGAGAGTAGAATATGTTTGCTAGTAAGTAAAATAATTTATAATACTTTGAAAACACTTTGAAAAATCTAGTAGAAAAATGTTTTCTCTATCGAGCGAGTGTTGATTGGTTTTTGTAGCAAAAATAAAAATCTTTTTAATTTCTTTATTCGCTAAATTGAATTTAATTTAAAGTCAAGGCGATTATAACAAAAGACTATAAGTCCCATGATATCAAGTTATAACAGCAATAAAAATTAAAAATAATTTTCAAAAAAAAAAAAATCTAAAAACGGTTAAGCTCTTCCACAATTGAAACAATTTATAAACAAAAATTAAACAAAAAGATTGCAAATTCTAGTGACAAACAGTTTTTACAAACTTTTTAATTTTTCAAAAAAAAAAAAAAAATCACATAGACCACAGCAGACTTAACGACTTCACTACAGCAAATGCTGCAACCAACGATTATAAATTCACTTACGCAAAAGTGTACTTCAATGTTGCCACCTTGGAGATTTTAGCTTTACAAAATTCCGTTGCTTTACAGAACAAGCTCCGTATACACCAAATTTTCATGAAAACAGTACGATTCTTTTAAAAAATCTTAAAAATTGCAATTTAACTTAAAAAAGCTTTTGTGTGCTACGCTTAATGCTAGGAACACAACTGCGACGAACGACGAATTTCGCCCATTGCGACGAGTTCGCCGCCAAATATTCGTTACATAAATTCGCCGTGTGAAGCACAATATCAGCGAACTCTTGTATAGATAACATTGTGTACATTCCGTGCAAAGAAAAAGTAAAAAAAAGAATATAAATACTAAGGTGGCCATATTAAAAAAAAACCTATATAAATCCCGTCCTTCAAGAGAGGTTTTTGATCAAATTATCTGAGGTACTTTATATTTTAAGAACATCTCCATAAATTTTTTACTATATAGATTAATATAAATTATAAAAAGTATTACTTCGTGAAAAAAACTTTTTTTTATAAGAAACCTGGTCATCTGATACCGTTTTGTTTGACGTTCGCTGAAGAAACGATTAGATATTTCAACTTTCGCTGAGTATGACGAATTTCGACCAACATCATGATTGTGTGCACTTTTATATAGGCCAATATTCGTCGTTCGTCGCAGTTGTATTCCTAACATAGTTTAGGTTAGGTGGAACTTCAAAGTTGATAATATAATCGGATATATCTTCCGATCTATAGTGAGAATAGTCTTAAAGAATTGAAATTTTACGAGAATAATCGAAGTTTCCAAATGTAGACCAACAATAATTCAACTCGAGAATTTATACCGATCTCATTAAAAAATCATCGCCAAAGATATACAATTAAAACTACTCGTAACTGAAGTAAAATCAACCGCCTAACCGCACATTAGTTATTATATCAAAAGAAGATTTCTAGTTTTGAGTGTAAGTATGTAAGCACATATTTAACAATGGAACAAATAGATTTATTAATTTATTTAAAACAGCATTTAAAATTTGTTAATTTCTTATGCTATATTAGAAAATAAAATATTTCCAAGAATAAATTTGTTTTGCATATTTTTTACACACTGCTCACACTATTTTTATTTTTTAGTCAAGAAACACACATGTCATCAATCAAAAAAATGCGAGGTGCTAGAAAAAAAAAACAAAGTTGCAATATAATAACATAGCTAATGGAAAGGGAAAATAAAAGTAAAATTTCGCAGGCCTGTGTAATCTTCATAAGATTATAATTGAATTTTCCAATAACAGTTAGTTTTAATCAAAAGTTATTGCGAACTCAATTATTTCTTTATTATTGTTGAACTACAAAGCAATTTAATATCAGAGGGGTTACTCTCTATTACGATGCGAAAGTGAGTTCGATACGAAAGGTAGACGCGATAAGAGTGTAATTTGGTATTTAGTGCAGTTTGCGCAAACTTTTTCGTGAAATAGTTAAAAAAAGAAACAGCACTGATATCACAAAATAAACAATAGCTAAGAATGATAAAATAAAATGTGCGAAAGAGAAAATTAAATGCGAAAAGAAAATACGGGGTACCAATTCTTCGATTTTTCTTTCGCATTGCAATAGAGAGTAACCTCCCAGCTTTGTATTACAAACAAAAATCTTGTTAATTTCCATATAAACCACTACTATGACAATTCTCTTGATGACCAGCGCTGAACTAGAACCACTGAAGTAGGGTCTACTTCAATTTTGTTCATAACATTTTTTGTTATTATTCTTGGGGTTTTCCCCTGTATCAAGCATCGGGCGAATTCATTTCCACATACTAGGTGTAACTGAAAAAGCGGATGCTGTATTTTTTTTTTTTTTTGCTTGTGAACATTACATGTCAAAAGTTGTTTCCGTTTTGCTACCTTACATGTTTATATGCAGAGAAAAAAAAACGTATGTGTGGGTATGCATGTACATACTTTCTATACAATATTTTGACACATGAATGGCTTAAGCATCAATAAAACACCATGTTGTTTTTGCGTTGTTGTACTTGCTGTAATTCCGGTTTCATCTAGTAGAAATGAATTTGCCTTGAGTGTGGCATGCGCAGTATGCTCATGTGCCAACGTGTATGATTAATTGTTTATATGCTGTATTCGGACGTTTTTGTTTGGTTTGTATTATGAAACAAAATTCAAGAACCTTCAAGGCCTCTTGCGTAGGTGTTTCTAAACTGTGAAGTCTTTGTTCTACATTTTCTGCTGCTTGTTTGTTTTGAAGATTGTTCTGAAAGACGTTGCCTGGAACTATTCCATAGTAGTGAGCAGCTGTGTGACAAAAGTCAAACGAGTATTAAGCATTAAACACATTGAAGCCATAAGACAACCGATTGCAACATGTCAATTATAAAATACATGCACTTAAATGCGAACGTTTACTTAAAACAATAGCAAGGCGACACGACTACAGGTCCACGCTGTTTTTTTGCCCCAATCGAATTAAACTAATTTCTAGTTTTCTTGACTACAAAATAAAAACAATTTTATTATTGAAAATATTTATTTCCTAACATAACATAAAAAATCAATAATTTTAAATGCTGTTTTAAATAAATTAATAAATCTATTTGTTCTATTGTTAAATATGTGCATACATACTTATACTCAAAACTAGAAATCTTAATTTTATATAATAACTAATGTGCTGTTTGGCGGTTGATTTTACTTCAGTTACGAGTAGTGAATCATATTTTCATAATCTGGCCTTTTTCAATTCCTAAAAAATGTTTCGCTACCTTTTATTCCTGCAGACAAGCTATTTTCCTCCGCGGGCTTAGGATAATTTATAAATGAATTCTTCAAATAATAAATTACAATTCCGTTAAATGAGTTCCAAGTGTTCTCTTCGGTTTTATTCTTGATTTTTTCTAGTTTATAGTCTTGCATTAACTTCCTTATCTCATGGGCGACAAAAATGCTTTCTTTTATTTTTGCATCCGATAAATACTTAAATGTATCACAGAAGTACATGAAACAGGAAACATCTTTATGTAGTGCCCTCACAAATTGCTCCATAATACCTAATTTATTGTGAAGATAGCAGCATTTCTAAAGTACTAACTAGCCCCTCTTCTATAACGGGATTATTGAAACTCTTTTGTGCCACTCTTTTTTGATTCAATGTTGTGCTGTATATCTACTATCGCATTCACAAAGGAAGCAGGCATATTTTGTATACCTTCCGTGTTTTCCTAAAAACATATTCAATATTATTAGATCGCCGCATATAGTCCAACCATGATCCGAGTACTTTGCTAATATAAATTCTAAATTTTTATAACATTCTTTCAAATGAATAGAATGAACGATCGACAAAGAAGCATAATTACCATTATGCAGTAATATTGCTTTAAGACGTCATTTAGAAGAAGCTATGAAAAGTTTCCAATTACTTGGATTGTGCTTTAGAATAAACATCTTGAATAATCCAGCTGTGTCAGAGCAATAAACTAAATTCCCTTCTTGTGCAAAATATGAACGAAAATCTTTCTCTCTATTTCTACACCAATAAAAGAGTGTTGTAGGCTATAGTAAGTTTTTTTCTTTTAGTAAATTCGATGCAATTTTTGGAAGATTGAGATATCTCACTAAATCATTTAGTTCGCATTCTCATTTAATGCAGCACCTATTTCTTATCTTGGTTTTTATCTTAATTTTAAAATAATTTTCATACAATTCTTCGATAGACTTAGAAATATTTTGTAATTGTCTCCATATTACATAACTACCACATACGTAATAGAAGTTATAAATATAAATCGTAATATGATCGCGACAAAGAATTACTTTTAATGGTAGTTGAATATGTAAACGTCATTAGTACTATTAGCATGCTCCGTTATTAAAGAAATTTGAAATTAACACTAGTAATACGGGGTAGTACTAGAAAAATTGAAAAGTAATCTTCTCAGAAAATTTACATGATGGATTTTTTTAGTATTCTTTTCATAGCTTAGTACAAAATTGCTAATTAGGGTTTTAAGAGGAAAACCATCGCAGGCCTGTGTTATTAGTATATTGTATATTATATATTGTATTAAAACTCAACCAATGTTTCAATATTTATTTCTTCTCACTAGTAGAAGCTACTTTAGTCAGAAAATTTCTAATACAATTTCATTCTATTTCAGTTGGTTTTACTTGTGTGCTCCGAGCGGAATTCTGCGCAATAATTTCGGAGGAGAGGTGTATTTATAAAAATACTCTCGTTGACTTGATACTCTCTTCAGCTTTTGATATGATATCTAGACACTTATTATTTTATAATCCAAATACCTTAGGACTTTCCCATAAATTAGTACGTGTGCTAGCAAAACTGTACTACAACACATGCAGTCAAGTTTTTGATGATACTTCGTTATCTAAACCTTTCATTGTCACGCAAGGGGTTAAACAAGGCTGTTTGCTTAGCCCAGTTTTGTGCTCTATATGCTTGAACTATCTTTAGGACCATCTTCCAGGTGGCATCATTGTTTCTGAGACTATATTAAAAGTTCTACTATATGGAGGCGACATCGTAATATTGTCCGACTGTCTAATAATACTACAAAATATGATTGATGCTTTGTTTATCGGTAGTTTAATGCAGTAGAAGCAAATAGTGTCTGAATATAAATTAGAAAATGGTTCAAGATAATAATATTAAGAACAGGTACAAGAACTAGTCAGGGTCTGTCGTGGAAATACGGTGATAAGCAGATAAATATAGTTAATGAATACAAATATCTTAGAATTACTCTGTCTTACAATGTGTCTTTTAAAAACCTTGTCACAGCTAAACCCGCTTCGTCAAAACTCGCTAAAAATTCTACATGGTTGAAACATATTCATCACTCAAAGGTAAATTTCTCGAATAAAATGAAGGTCTTCCATGCAGCTGCAAAATCAATAATGTTACACGGTGCCCAGGTATGGGGTTTTATTCGATGTGAAGAAGTAGAGGAGCTTTTGAGTTATTTTATTTTTTAAATTACTATTTCTTCCATGTAACACGCCAATGTTATAGTATTTCCTGGAGGGGCCCTTAGGAATCGCAAAAAAGACTTTATTATTATTTTATTATTAAATAAAAAACAAGAGTTTAATTGAAATTATATTGTTGATTGTTTATTGATTAATTCTTGCTCGCTAACTTCTTTCTTTTACACATTTATTTTTCTTCTTATACAATTATTTTGCTGCTGCTGTTGTAGTTGTTGTTGCCTATTTTGTTAGTATTCCGTGTTGTCAGCAGTTATAACTTTGTTGGTCGGCTTTTAGATATTGTTGCGACGTATTTATTTTGCAACTGCTCTGATTGCACATTTCTCAACATCAGCCAATTGTGCTGTTGACCTAATTGGTTAATTTATTTTCGGATGTTGTTGTTCTTGTTGATATTGTTTAATAACTCACAACACCAAATTATATGCTCCATATAGAAATTGGTATACCACCACTTTATTTAGAAACTTTAAACTGAGGAAGATATTTGATTTACCGAGAAATAGACTACCGCGAATTTTAGCAGAACAGACACTTGAACACATTACGTTTTGGGTATTGCACTGGAGTTCTTTGTATACTAAAATAGGTATTACTTTTGGTATTGAGATCTAGAGAGTCAATTCATATGCGCAACACAAGAGAATTTTCGATTCATTAAGAAATATTGAACGCGATAATTTTGTCGCTTGTGCCAGAAACTCGCGTATTCGCAAATTATATCCATTTTTTGAAATAGACATACAACCTTATTTCTGTGACAATTACTAAGTTTACCTTGTGAGTCTACGTATAAGTGCCAGAGGTGGGCTACCAAGTTTGAACGCCTGCTCATTTCAAAACAATTCCACAAACTTATGTACAGTGTGTAACTCAAATGAAAATGAGAATACGACCACTTTATTGGAAAATGCCGTACCTTTTCCTATATCCGTTTAAGTATTTTTGGAAGAAGATGCCTATCACTCAAACATAAATGAACTGATGAGCCAGAACCATATTACTCTGATCTGGGTGTCAGGACTTGAGGGGCATTGTGGCAATGAGATGACAGATACCTGTATCAAAAATGGAGCAGAGTGGGCTTTAATGTGACCCACTCCAACATTAAGCTTCGAGAGGAACGTGAGGAAATGGATTGAGTCCATTGTCGCGAAATATTGCAGCGACACAACTATCTTGAATACTTCAAGAAATTTTTAAGCTTTGATACAAAGAACGCCGATCGTTCTCTAAGATAGAATAGGAAAAGACTAAGAACACTGACAGGTCCGCTTACAAGTCGTTATACCTGCCATAAACAGCTGTACGGAATAGGACTTGTTATCACTCACATTCAGTGAGTTATTACGGTTTCTTGATGTACTTAACTCGTACGGGGAGATCAATAATCGTTGCCACACCCCATTCAAATTCTCATGTGTTGTTGTTTCGAAACTATTATAAGATATTATTTACTTATGTATTTAAAACATTTCGGCAATGATGTGTTTTTTATGAAAATATGAAGGTAGATAGTGCAAGAATATATTACGAAGTCTTGTAAGCCATTTTTCTTGTCCTTGAGCAGCACTTCTTTCTTCTTTCACGCAAAATTTCCAAATGAAATTTTTTGCGATAATTTCTAATTAAAAAATTTCTTGATCATGTTCTCTATTTAAATTTGCTCAATTCGGAAGGGTTGCCCAGGCATTAGCCTATTAATGTTGAAATGCCAAAACAAACTAAACATAAATTAACTAAACAGCTGACAAAATGACCGCTAGTTAAAAAAGAGTTGCCAACTTAAAGTTTAGTACTCCTATAACAACCATTTTACAAGCAAATTTAGACTTTACAATAGTGATGACCAAAGAGAAATCCATAGTTATGCTTTGAGTGTAAATAAATTTGCACTGGGAGCAAAAAGTAGGCAATTCAAAAAATCGTTTTACTTACAATTTACTTAAAATTGAAGTAAAAGTAAAGAATAAATAAATATATGAATTTATGTTTTTAAACAGTTGAGTTTTTATTCGCTATTTTAGCTTCTAACATTGATACCAAAAAAAAAAAAATAATAATAATAAATAGCTTGTTTTCTATGTTTCCCAGCTATCTATATGTCGGCATTTTATAGGAACTACCCTAATCATCAGCAGACTTTGGAAATTTTTGAAAGATATTCTCAAACATTCAACTTTATATCCCAACAATCTAAATAAATTATTTACATGTGAAAACATGTAGAAAAACACAGTTTTCGGAGGCCACAAAACTTCTCCTCATTTGCGTATGCTGGATTATGATAACGTCAACATCTTAAAAATTTAGTGAAACAAAGAATACAGGACGAATATGTATCGGATAGTTAAATTTTAAGCACCGATTTTAAATCAGAATCCCACCCAAATGATTCTGCATTTCATCTCACATTTCTTAATTTCAGAATAACTCAATTCGAACCATGGAAAGGTACACAATCACGCAACGTGTTAAAGTCTTTAAGGCTTATTATGAAAATGGGTGTTCAAATTGAAATGCATATCATGATTTTTTCGGCTAATTTAATCGTCAGAATAGTGACAAGAAATGGCAACAGTGGATTATCAATTTCCAAAGAAAATCATCTTTAGTGGTGAGGCACATTTTCACCTTAGTGAATTCGTTAATAAGCAGAATTTTCGCATTTAGGCGAATGGTAATCCAAGAGTGATTGTCAAAAAACCAATGCATCCATAAAGAGTAACTGTATGGTGCGGTTTATGGCCTGGCGGCATCACGGGCCGTATTGTTTCCAAAATCAGGCCCGTCAGGCAGTTCTTGTGAACACTCGTATATCATGAGATGATATCGAACTTTTTGTGACCTGAATTGGAAGATATGGATGTTGACGGTATGTGGTTTTAACAGAACAGTGCCATTTGGCATACCGTTAAGAAACAATGAACCTTTGGCGTGACAAATTCAATGACCGTGTTATCTCACGTGGTGACGATGTCAATTGGGCGCCAAAATCACATTATTTAACACTGTCGGACTTCTTTCTGTGGGTTTTTTTCAGAGAAAAGGTATACGTCGATAAGCCAGCAACAATTCAAAGGATAAACGATTAAGCACATTAACATCATAGAAACTCAATTATGCCTCAGAATCATCGAAAATTTGGGGTCACGCCAGCCGCTATTTTCTTTCAAACATAATTGAACTTACCAATATGTTCATAATAAAATTAAATAATAATAATTCCTAAATAATTTGTGTTTTATTCAAAATCAACATTGGTTTTAAAATTTAACCATCTTTATATCCAAAATTACATCTCATATAAGTCAAAATTACTGAGCTACCAACTGTTTGCCAGTAGTGTGACTGATAGTTTCATATTGTACTGAAAATTAATTTGTTGAAAAAAACTTGATAAAGAATATTTTTGTAAGCATCAAAATGTGTTACCTGCCCCCCCCCCCCATAGACATAACTTTTTTTGAATACACCAGTAGGATACAGCTTTCGGCTACACTTTTTCTTATTTTAACTTGCTATAACCCTTTTTTAAACAAAAATAAAACTTAATTCTCTACAGATTTCCTAATAGGGGAATAATAAAAAATAAATGTATGAGCCAATAGAAAATAAAAATAGAATATTCTTTACGGCTGTATTCATAAACAATATTTTTATATGACAAACTATGTAAAGGTTTTTATGACAAACTATGTATAGAAATTTGTCAAATAAACTCGTAATAAACAAATAATATTTTTAAAGAATATATTCTTGGCAGAAATTTGCTATAGCTTTATTTTCAATAAACATTTTTATAACTAACTGGTCAAACAGAATAAGTCTGCAAAGAAAAATTGTTTGGTGTTATCTGAAAGGAAAAGTCTATATTAATAAGTATAGAATCATTTAGCAATTAAAAAACCAAACATAATGTTTAAAAGTGATGGGAAATTAACCTTTATATGAGAGCGTTGGTAATTTAAAATTGAACGTTGAACCCCAATATCTTCTTTACAATACTTTGTAAAAAAAAATAAAGAAAAGAAGTTATACCAATCAAAAAATTATAAACAGCTTGTTTTCTATGTTTCCCAGTTGTCTGTATGTCAACATTTCATAGGCGCTAACTTAATCATCAGTAGGCTTGGGATGTTTTTGAAAGATATTCTCAAACATTCAACTTTATATCCCAACAATCTAAATAAATTATTGAGAATTTAAAGAGAAAAATGTTTTAATAATACCTGTCAAAACACTAAAAACAAATTTTTCATTGATACACGTCTCTAGTTGGGAAACTCTATGTTTATTATTATTTTGATTGGTATCAATGTTAGAAGCTAAAGTAGTGAATAAAACTCAATTGTTTGAAAAAAGTTATAATACAAAAGTTATCATTTTTCCCCACCCTGGAAAATTTATTTCTCGACCACATTCTAGTCATCAATTTTATGTGAATTTATAAGGAAAATGTGGTTATGTTGGTCCTTAAATGGTCTTTTAAATACTTCCTTTACTACATAAACGATTTGGAAAATAAGTTTTAAGATTATTTTCCAAATGAAAAATTAAAAATCCGAAACAGTAAGTATACGCAGCTAACATAAAGAAGTCTTGAAGCAACCAGTGATTAAAGAAAGCCTTTTAAATTAACATCATGCAAAAAACCTACTGAGTTTGAGTGCCAGTAATTCATACGAGCTGATTCAGTTTTAAGAATTGTATAAAAAATAAAGCAGAAGTTAAGAGCTAAAGTGCACAAAACACACAAAGGCTTAGAGAGAATGAAAATTTGTAAAAACGTTTTAGAAAAACAATGAAAATCAATTCACTTTGTTTGCTTTTTTTTGTAGAAATTTTATTTTGTACGAGGGAGAGTCAATGAGACTGTGATTTTTTGAATCAAATACCGGATTTTATATGAAAAGTTACGTTATTTTTCCAAATAATCTCCTTATAGTTCAATAAACTTAGTAGAACGCTTATCCAACTCTTTTTTTCAATTCCTCATTGAACCACCCCAATAAGTTGGCATAAGATTCGAAACTGATTATTTTCTCCTTGTGAAGGTAGTCGATGTGATTCATACTGCGTGCATGCCAAAAAACGATCGCCGTGATTTTATTTACTAGGGTTTTATTGACTGACACCTTTCTTTTCTATGGACAGCAGTTTGGTGTGTTGTGGTGGATCCACGTTTCACCCAAGTTTATGAAATTCGTTCATATTGTGGTTAGCGAACGCCAAAAATATCTATTCTATTTGTGGTCAATTGTGAAGAAACGCGACACCCATTCTATGGAAAACTTTCTCATATCGAAGTGATCACGCAAAATTGGGCAATGTGAGATGCCTATAGCTTACACAATCTCTTTTAATTTCAATCTCCGATCGGCTAAAACATTGTGAATTTTTTCAATTATTTCGGATGTACGGATCTCAACTGAACACCCAGTAACCCATTGCTTTATCACGAAAATGGATGATGCAAAGTCCCCATAATATGAATCAAGCATTTAGTGATGTTTTTTTTTCGCAAAAAAAAAAAATTAATAATGAGAACAGGAATTCTACATTTTTTCAATTTATTTTTTTTTTTAACACATGGGTAGGTTGTTATCAACGTCTGCCAAACACAAACTTAATGTCCCAGCTTGTTCAATTTTAGACAAGTCAAATGACAGTTATCGGTTGACAGGAAAAGTATTGATAAGAAGCCGGGAATTGACCCGTTCTTGTACATACATGACTTTAAAACAAGGTGTTATGTAAATTGTTTCTCTACAATATATTTACACTTACACTGGGAAATCAATAGGTTTTGCTGTCATCGCATTTTGTGCACTTATTTCTAAAGGTTAAATCTACTTTAAAAACTAGACAAATCTAAACAAAATGAACTATTTTCAAACAAAGGTTTAATGTCAAAGGCCTTTGCCTCTGTGCACATATGTTTTTCTCTCAACATGTACTTGTAATTGCGTTCATTGCGCAATTCTCTTTATATGTTAAAATATTATGCAACTTTTTACGTGTTTCCTTCGCAGGTATATAATTTTGTTTGTTTTTAGGAAAATATTTTATAGTGAGGAGGAAAGAACGAGTAGTATTTGTGAATGTGTGCTTTAAATCTTCCTATATTGTAAGTGACAGGAAATACATCTGCCTGTAGTTTATTCCACAGTCGCACTATATAAGCGAATAATGAATTCTCACTTTAAATCGTGCTGACCAATCCACTTCGAACAACTCTGGACAACAAACGTATATTACGTAAAGGGAATCGAGTTTCAGGTACGGGATCCTTGATCTCGTCAGAGCAAAGCCCATTGAAGTAGCGATAAAATAGTGTAACGCATGGTCAAGTAACCTCAAATTAAACTTTGAAGCATGGTCCTAAACATGAGGGTTGTATTCAAAGCTGCCAGATTTGACAACAAATCGTCATTTTGAAGATTTCCATGCTCAAATTTAGCAAAATGACGATTTTTGTCGTTAAAATTACAGGTTTTTGAATGTTTTTAGGCAAGTTTATCTATATAAGTAAATGCAACTCGAAAACAATGTAAGAAAACATGAATTTTTGTTTGTGTAAAAAAATGTTTATGACAAAAGTAAATAAAGCAAAAAGTAAAAATGTATGCACAAAGGGATATTAAGAACTGTGTAAAAATGCAAAAAACTTAATTTCAAATTTCAGAGATATTTGATTATGAAAAAAACTCCTGATAATATTGTCAATAAAAATAGCAACTATTCTTCTAAAATTTTCTCGTTTTATGTATAATATGAAAAACGAGATCTTGTTCCGGGTATCAGTAGTTAATTTTTCAGATTTTGAAGCAACTTTTACAAAGTTTATTAATTTAGACAGTTTTTGCAAAAATAAATGCGAGCGTTTTCAATATACATACATATTGAAAATTATTCCAAAATATAGTGGTATAGGTCGGTTCTTCTGCAACGTGAACATAATATTCAGCCAAGTTAGTTAAAATAAAAACAAGTAAGAGTGTGGTACATTCGGCTGGGCCGAATCTAAAATACCCTTCACAATAGTCACGTATAAAACTGCGATATATACATATGTACCGGGTATATACATATGTACCGATATCGGAAATTTTCATTTTCCATATTTATATAACCTCATCTTTTTACCAAAACGACTTTTAAGCAAAAAAAAGTTGTTTAACAACTTTTGAAAAACCCGATTTGGGCTATATCTCGGGTATATATAGACCGATATATCAAATTTTAGTCACCATGCTTAATGAGTGTGTGAAGTTTGAAGCAAAACAAACAACTTTTTTTGTCAAAAATATCCATACAAAATTGCAAAAATTCCTGGCTTTTTTCGGAATTGTGAATATATCTCAGCTATACGTGAACCGATATTACTGAATTTCAGTAGCAAACACATGGCAATATTTTTTTTTTTTTAACTTCATTATTTTATTTATTGAATCTACATAAAAAAAATGTAATGACAATAAGTATTCAAATCTTAATACTAAAAAAAAATTATGATTAAAGTCCTGCCAGTGCTGGACGAAAATTTATTTTTATGCGAATATTATTTCAGAATTCAGTCATCTGTTTAGAGCTCTAATGGTAGCCAAAGTATCCCTCCTTCTCAGACGGGTATGACCACCAAAATTAAGAATATTAGCTGCAAGAGGATTTGGATGGAATTCAAGTTTGTTAATATACCTTGTCGCGTACTTCACAAATTCAGATTTCACAAAAGGTACGTTCAGATCTGCGTGGATTCGTGAGTTTTTAACGTACCATGGAGCATCTGTAATTCTACGGAGAATTCTATTTTGACTTCTTTGAATTTTCTCAATGTTGGATGCCGAGGCTGTGCCCCATAATTGAATCCCATAGCACCATATTGGCTTTAGAATCGAGTTGTACAGCAAAAGTTTACAATCAAGCTGCAAGGTCGAGTTTCTGCCTAGTAGCCAGTTAATTTGCACTGCTTTCAATTTCATCTGCGTTACTTTTGCCTCGATGTGCGACTTCCATGTTAGTCTACGGTCAAGATGAATTCCGAGGTATTTGACTTCACTGTGTTGAGGTATTACTTTATTGTTAATAGTAATGGGTGAGCATGTTCCTAGACGCAGTGCGAACGTAACATGGGCACACTTTTGTTCATTAACCTTGATTTTCCAAAGCTTCAGCCATTTCTCTAGTTTGTCGATATGTTCCTGTAAATTTATTGATGCTTGCTGGTGGTTACTATGTATGCTAAGGAATGCTGTATCATCTGCAAATGTTGAAGTGTGAACGTTTGTGCTTGTTGGCATGTCAGATGCGTAGATCAAATATAAGATAGGCCCTAATATGCTGCCTTGGGGAACTCCTGCTTCAATAGACTGAGCGGGGCTTATGAAATCGCCTTCTTTTACTATAAATTGGCGACAATATAAATAGCTTTCCAAAAGGTTATGTATGTTTGCAGGTAAGTTAAACTTTATGCATTAAGCCATCGTGCCACACTTTATCAAAAGCCTGTGAGACGTCGATGAATAAGGCAGAGCAATATTTTTTATCTTCAAATGCCTTTCTTATGACGTTAACTAACCTGTGTGTTTGCTCAATGGTGCCATGTTTCGCTCTAAAACCAAATTGGTGATCAGGAATACATTCAACCTTTTAAAGCATTGCATCCAACTTCGCCTTTAGCAATTTTTCGAAAAGTTTTGATATTGTTGACAGTAGACTTATTGGACGGTATGATTCTACTTTCGTGTGATCCTTCCCTGGCTTAGGAACCATTGTTATCATGGACACCTTCCACTCTGCAGGGTAATACTCAAGTCGTAAAATAGCATTAAAAATAAAAAGAACAATTCTTTTAGCTACACGAGGCAGCTCTACGAGCATTTTGTTGCTGATTTTATCCATACCTGGAGCTTTTTTAAGGTTTAGATTGCCAATAGCACTTTCAATTTCTTGGAAATTGAATCTTAAAGGCACAGGAGGTCTACTAACAATAGGTGGCAACTCATTTGCATTGTCAGACCTATTTGTGGTAAAAACGTTTTTCAAATGGTTAACAAATAAATTACCCTTTTCCGAGTCATCTCTAGCCCAGTCACCAGACGGTTCTCGCAAGGGCGGCTTACCTCTAACTGGCCTTTTTAAACCCTTAGTCGCCCGCCGTAAAGAATAGTCGGACTGAGGAGTACCATCCAGACTTTCTAAATACGTTTGTAGAGAAGCCGTTTTTTGGTTTCCAAGCAAACTTCTTAGTTGATTTGTGCACTCACGTAGCCTTGTTTTTAGCTGCGGAGACCTGCGAAGTTGCCACTCTCGTCGAACTCTTCTTTTTTCTAACACAAGTTGCTCGATTTCTGAAGAATATGTTCTATTTTGAAGGTTTCTGCGTGTTAAATAAACGCTAGAAGCAAGTTCAGCGGCTTGTTTAAGGTTTTCGCTAAAGTTGATTAGTGACGCATTAATATCTTCAGGTGTTCTTAAAACAATATTCTCAGTGCAATGGGTGCTCGAAATTTTTTTATATTTTAGCCAATTCACTCGGGTGACAGTCCTATACAAATTGTTAATCGGAGACCAAGTCTCCTGGGGAAAACGCACTGAAATAATAGTAGGTGAATGATCCGATGACAAGTCTAATGAAGGCTCAACTTGCATCCATTCCACAGGGAACCCATTTACCACTCCAAAATCAATCACATCAGGAATCTTTCGCCGGTCAGTCGGCCAGTAAGTGGGATGTCCGCTTGATATTACGTCTAAGCCCATTTTAGAAATTGTATCAAAAAGCACTCGACCCTTCGGGGTGATTAAACGTGAGCCCCAAAAAGTGTGTTTTGCGTTGTAATCTCCAGCTGCTATAAAACGAGGTCCTAATGAGGTGAAAAAACTTGAATATTGTGACTCCGTCACTGAAAATCGAGGCGGCGAATAAATCGATGAGATAACCAATTTGTAATGAAAATTTTCCACACAGATATTAGTTGCTTGAAGATAGTCCTCACATGTGTCGTTCAACAAAAAATGCTTTATCCTAGATTTTATCAAGATTGCAGAACCTCCACAAGCTCTTCCACGGGGGTCTTTAGTATCGTATAATACGTAGCCGTTAATTTTAAAGAAGCTTGTTGACGTCAAGTGAGTTTCTGCAATCATCATTATATCAATCTGCTTATCCATCAGGAAGTATTCGAGTTCATTTTTGTGTTGGCGGATGCCGTTCGCGTTCCAGAAACATATTTTTAACCAAATCATTTTTTCGAAATAACCTGCAAAATGGTGGATTGCATTTTCACCATTTCCTGCATCATCGTCATCATAGACGACGTAAAAGTGTTTATAGTTTGAATTAGGGTCTGTATTGTTGCCTCAAGGTTACTGAAATTTTGATCGGGCGGTTGAGATATAGATTGTTGATTCGGGTTTGCGAATGTAGACTTAACTACATTAGCATAAGAAATTTGTTTTTGATTTTGAACGGTTATGTCGGTGGTTGACTGTCCTGTCGGAGGAAAAGAATTATTAGAAAAAATTTGAGTCTGCTGTGGTGGCTTAAAAGCAATTATTGGTTTGTTGTTCATTGAGCGCTTGAGGTGGGTGTAGACGGAGCAACCTCTATAATTAGCTGTGTGGTTTTCACCGCAATTACTGCATTTTTTTATTTTTGGGTCGAATTTCGGCTTATTGCATTGTGCTGTACCATGGAGTTCTCCACACACAACACAAACTGTAGGCAACTTGCAGTGCGCTTTAGTGTGGCCAAATTCTTGGCAGTTGTGGCACTGTACGGGTCCTAAGCGCTTATGCGGTTCCTCTACGGTTACTTTTCGATGTAAAAGGAATTTTACACTGTATATTGGATGAACTTCATTTTTCTTTAAAGTCACATCTCCTGGCTCTAATTCAACCCTAAACATTGGTTGAGGGATCTTTTCACGATTTCTGATGTTTAACACATTTTTTACTTTGAATCCCTTGTCTGTCAAACCGGTCTTAACCTCATCAGTGTCTACGCAAGGGTCAATCCCTTTTATTACGACTTGAAGACCTTTAGCGCTTTTAAGCTGATAAGTATAAAAAGCTTTTTTTTCCTTTTCAAATTCGTCAGACAGTTTTCGATAGTCATTTTCATCGTTAACCTGAATTTTAGTTTCGTTAATGTTACCGTGCTTGATGGAGGTAACGTTAAATGTATTTTCTCCAATTACTGAAACAATTTTTCTTACCAGTTCATTGGAGGCAGATTCCCTTAAATAAATTGGTGGTGGTTTAAACGATTTTTTTGACGATCCTGTTGGCTCATCCGTTTGTAGAATAGAAAATCTGTTTTGATTGGTTGGTCTAGCGGATTCGGCATCTTTAGAAATTTTTGATTTGGATGCAATTTGAGCAGATTTAGGGCTTCGCTGACGTTTGGTGATGGTGATATACCTATCCATGCCTACTTGCGTTTTTTGTTTATTGGCATTAGTTAGAGTAGAAGATCTTTTATCTTCTGTTGTAACATCTATGTTAGGCGAGCCGGAACAGGAGCGGATTTTATCTCTTGTAGAAAGAAAATTGTCCAATGATTGCCTTATAGATTCTTCTTCAGAAGTCCATATATTTTTGCTGGTGGCGCTAGGCTCTTTTTCAGAATTATTTCTGATGGGATTACTCATACAGAAAACAAAAACTTTAATGTATATTTTTTTCCTACTGGGTAGGTAATCTTCACGCACAATTACAACAATAACAATGCACTGCCACCGCACTTGTTTTATTGAAATTGATTTTATTGTTTAATTACTGAAATGTGAGGAATTTATTTTCCCGTTGTTTTTTAAAATAATTTTTTATTGTTTTTACAATTTAATACAATATATTATTGTTTATATGTAAGTTTAAAAATTAGTGAGCACAATGATTTTTTTGTTTGTTTGTTTGTTTGTTTTTTTTTTTTGTTCACTGTTTAATTATACGACTGTGCGGTTGGAGAGTCACAGAGTGAATGACATGGCAATATGGAGTAATAGAAAAAAGCTTCTATGTCTAATGGTTTTCTCAGAAACGGTATTTCAACGACCGACAGACGGACATCGCTTAATCGACTTTTTTATTAATTCTGATTCAGAATATATATACTTTATAGGGTCGCAAAAAGAAACTGTAGAAATTACAAACGGAATCACAAACTTATATATACCCTTATCATTTTTGTGAAGGGTATAAAAATTAAAAAGAAATTGTGTTAGATTTTCTGTGCTGTGTCTATAATAAAAAATAAAAAGATTTTAATAAAATTAAAATAAAAAATAGTGGAATTTACATCCGTTAACAAAGTACTGATTGTGCCAAGTTAATACTTCGTGTACTTGATGTCAGTTTAAAAAGCAGACGGACAAAGTACAGCGGATTCTATGTGGCCCGGCCTTAAGTATTTTGTAGCCATGGCCGTTTTTTTTAGTCTATAATTTTGTAATTATTTTCTAATATTTTATTAATAAATTTATAAAATAAATAATTCCTTCAAATTTCTTTAATGCAATTAAATCCATATCTCTCGGAGGGGTACCATAAAGTACCCCTGAATTAATCTTTCTACTACTCTATTTCTTATATTTCTAAATGACGTTATATGTCAACAGCAGGACTTGCCATTCATACTCATTAAGCTATAGATCCAGCCTATCCGGGATCGCTGCCAAGAGGTATACTATGAATGGCTCATTGGCTCATGGATGGTATAAGTATTGAGGAATCGGAAGCTCTGGATGTTCTCCGAATTAAAATACAGTGTGATGTTCGATGGACTGAACATATTTTTCATGTCGCCAAAGAAACATTCAAGTGCTTTGATTTTTTTGAAACGCTGCCAGATGTACTTCACTCCATCCGATCTCCTTTATACCAACTATATCCAATAGAAAATTAAATACAAGTCTTTTGTTTGGGCCGGTACTTCAAAGTATATTTTGGGGTTACTCGACGGAGTGCAAGAGAGAGAGAGAGAGAGAGAGAGAGAGAAGAAGCTTATCGAAGACAGTAGGGTGTCCAATTGGCTCATTGGAGCATCGCCGCAGTAAGGAGTGTGTTAATCTGTTTTATAGATACTACAATGGATTTTGCTCTGACGAGATTAGGGCTCCTGTTCCCGAAACCTACATATTTCTACGTAATACACGTACATCGTCCATTTGCTTGCGATTGAATCGCACAACGCATTACGTCCTTCAGAAGTACGGTTGTTTGTGTTTCCTGTCAATATAACGTTGGAAAGTTCAAATGAAATATCCACAAATAGTACTCACTCTTTCCTTTGGTAGTTTTATAAGTCCGATTTTTTTTTCGATATTTCGAAATTAAAATGGCGATATTTTTAAAAATTAGCGGGATATTGGCGATTTCTTCCATATTTTTCCTGGCAGCCCTGGTTGTATTCTATTTTCGGCATGATTTAGGTGGTATAAATCGCAAGTAAATCAGATGCATTGAAATATGTCGGACACCGTTTCAGAAAATTAAGGCTCTTGAATTCTTGCTTTTTTGGTACATGGAAAATTTGCTATGTCCGGCAAACATTACATTGAATTTTCATTCCCAGAATATCAAGATATTCCGTCTCCTCAATAACTAGACCATATAAATGAGATATCATCTGCGGCTGTACAATTATACATAAGCAGACAACATTGATCTCATGTCTGTACAGACGACTTTAGTTTGAACTAAACGTCTGCATTATTACGCTGAAACGGCATTTGAACATATTCATTTGCTTTTTGAATGATTAAAGCTTCGTATCAGACATAACTGACTACGAAGTGACTCATATTCTATTTTATTAAAAACAACGAAATGAATACACAAACGAAGGAATAATGATATTAACTCGACTCGTCGAGAACCAAACACAACCACATTCAAATAAAACGAAAGCAAAAAGAAAAAGTTTCAAATATATTATCATTCAAATGAGTCGAAGTAGCATTCGATTGTATTTATACATATGTATCTATTATGTATGTATGTAACTGTGTACAATAGCATACCATCAAAGTTCTTTTACCAACTCCAATTTAAAGTTTCAGACCTTATTGAGCACATTTCTTAAAAGCAAATTACGTCTTAACAAAATGTTTTTCTTTGTAGTATAACGAATGTAATGTGCATTCGAATTGTAATCCTTTTATTCATTCATTCATTCGATATTTCTTGCACTCTATCAAACAGTTATATTGTATTTGGATGCTTTTGCTCTTACAAATAAGAGAAAATATATATTTGAACTGGAAAGAGTAAACGACAGAATCTATTTATTACGACCAACTAAAAAACGCAATGCATTCTCTTTTCTGTTTTTTCTCGCTTTACTTTGTTAATCTCTCTTAAAGTATTCGATATTTGAATAATTATTGTATTTTCAGTGTGCACACAAACAAATGAATGTATTCCTCCAGCCTATTAGTTTGAATTTTGCTTAAGATATATTTTATACTAATAGTTCTTCTCCTTCTTGTAAGCTGTGCAGTGTATATCAGCAACTTTTATTTGAAATTCGCTCTCGTCATGTCTCTCCTCTTCATAATTGCCACTTTCTAGTAAAGCGTTTCCAGCGCCATTGTAACTCAAAGAGTTTTATATAGATTGTTAAATTAAACTTTCCAAATAAACTTCTACTATTCTCATTTATTACAAAACAACATTGACAAGGAACTATAGCTCTCGAAGTAAATGTACATGCCCATGCATAATTTATATATATAATTATTTTTACACTAGTGGTAGTAGAAGACAAGGATATTATTAATGTCTTACATTATCTTGTAAAGTAAAGCTTAGCAAACACTCATTCATCAGTCATAATAAAGAAATAAAGTAAGAAAACCCGGCAATGTCAAATATAATGCCAAAGAAAGTCTTATACAAAATAGACGTTAACTACCAGAACTTGAATATTAACGAATAATTTTGTTAAAAGCGCACACGAAAGTATGTTAATGTTTCTGGTTTGATGTTTGTGTTTTAGGTGATATATAACACTAATTTTTAGTTTTTAAATTTTTTGTCCTTGCAGGTTGAGCAAATTCAAGCAGAATACAAGGTTTTAGCTTTGCAATTTCATCCAGATAAAAACAGCGGCGACAAGGATGCCGAAGCTAAATTTCAAAAATTAAAGGTAAGATTAAAGTAAGATTGTGTCTTAGAAATCATATCAAATTTGGAAAAGTAAAACTCATGGTTTGTGCAAGTATGAATGTGCTAGCAACAATATGATCAATCTAACTAAAACAAATAAAATATAAGTATGTATTTATCAATAAGGGGATTTACAGAGATCCGTCTCTGTCTCCCTTTTGTAAAGATTTACCATTATGCCAACTTATGTTTGAAGGTATGCGTCAACGCCAGACCGTGCTCTAAACTGTAGATCTCACTGTTGGCGTTGACTAGCAGTTGCCGACCATTGTTACCACATGAAAAGATATATGGTTGAAGTAGTCGTATCCAAAAAGCAATTGCATTTGAAAGGTATCCGTATAATAATGGCAGGGATTAAACACACATACACATAATTTCAAATTTCATTATAAAGGACTTGTTCATTGCCAGCATTGAGTCTGCTGGATATAAGAGGTGTTCAATTTGGATAAGTGGCTATGTTAATAAGCAAAACCCACATGGCAACAATGCATTCATCAGGCAACAATGCTTTCACAAACAGTTATTGTATTTGATGCGGACTTTGCGCCGGTACATACTTTTCAGTAAACGGCGAGCTGTACCGAATAATAATAAGCGATGTCTTTGGTCTAAGTTGAATTATACGGACTCCAGGAGGATGGCACAAGCTGCCATACCACAGTAATACCATTGAAAGCTGCCCCAATACATCTACCTGGGGAAAAAATTAAAATCTTGGTGATATTGACTATGCTGACAACGCATGTCTCCTCGCTCTTAAGCCCTCAGAAATACGCTGTGTTGGGCTGATTGTTCATTAACATCAATAAAACAAAAATAATTGGTTAGGTTGTTGCGTCAGTGCGCATTATAGTTACTACACCAATTAGCAATGCAGAATCTATGTACTATCTTAATTGAAAATATACGGCATCACTCAATCAAACCTCGTGCAGCATTCGGAATAACCAGGAGGATAAGGGGATCAACACGCCTCCCGAAGAACATAAAAAAATTTACTGGTTCCATCAATCTTGTTGTCCTATACAGTAGCAAATAAAATCTCCAATGGTTCCGTATTACGAGCAACAAAACAAAAGTTGATAAGTAGAGAATTATAACGTACAAAATTGGAGTGGATTGGTGGCACTTTCAGAATACTATAAAACAGTATCTTTTTTCTAAAACCTTTGATTGTGATCAAAATTCAGCAAAAAGAGTATCTTGTACTTAAGTGGACTTGAGAAACACTCACTCAGCTAACTTTATATATATAAGCTGGGTAGAAATTGAAAGCGTATAATTTTACTACTTTTGTTAATGCTTCCCAAAATCTACATTTTTCATATCAAGTCTAGCGAAATATCGATATTAGCTAATGTAAAAAGTAGTACAAGTCCCAAGCTATGTTAAAATTCTTACTTCAAAGTAACCTTGTTCTGCAAATATTTACAAGTATGTTCTGAGATAAAATGTGTTTTTTTATAGAGATATAAAAATCTAAGTAGGCAACACTTTTGTAAGTGACAGCCATTTTATCTGCTGGTTACTGGGACCTACATTATATTTGATTTATGTCTCTGACATGCCAACGAGATCCGGGATCCACACTTCAACTTTTGCAGATGACGCAGCATTCTGCAGCGTTTATGAAAGCCATCAATTAACTTCACGAAATTTGTGAGAGTATATTTCGATATTAGAGAAGTGGCTGAAACTTTGGAGAATAAAAGATAATGAACGAAAATATACTCATGTTACATTCACACGGCGTAAACAAACATGTGCGTCTGTCCAAATTAACAACTCTCCTAATCCGCAGCATTATGAAGTCAAGTACCTTGGTATTCACCTCAAACGTAGGCTAACGTAGAAGTCTCACATTGATGCGAAAGTCACTCAGTTGAAATTGAAGGCAGCTAAATTGGCTTATCGGCAGAAATTCTATCTTGAAGATAGATTGCAAACTTTTGTTATACAATGCAATTCTAAAGCGTATATGGAATTCAATTCAAGCATGCTATGAAATTCAATTATGTGGCACCGCCTCAGCGTCAAACATTGAAAAAATTCAGAGGCGGCAAACCAAAATTCTTCGATCGATTACTGCAGCTCCATAGTATGTAAAAAACTCACGAATTCACAAGGTTCTGTGTGTTCCCTTAGTAAAAGACGAATTTTTAAAGTATGCGACAAAGTATATCAGCAAACTAGAACTTCACCCAAACTCTCTACACGAAACTTATTTAATTTCAGCGGTCACATTCAGTTGAGAAGAACGGATACTTGTGCCACCATCAGATTGTTAAAAGGGTGATTTTGTCGATATACGAGCAATTGGCGCAAAATAAAACTTTTTGTTTAGCATTGGCTGCACTTAATTAATTAACTTTTTATATTTAGTGTTAAGATTTGAATACTTATTATTAGTTCACAAGGTTCAAAAAATAAATAAAAGCTCAAAAATAAAATTGTCGGCTGATAAGAAAACCACTAAGCACATACTCGTAGACCACAGCGGACTCCACGACAACGAATACTACAACAGACCATTCTAGTCATGTAGTCTACAACTTAATTGTTTCGACGGCAGCAACATAAATTCATATATACATATACGAGTATGTTTCAGTGGTGCCACTTCAGAATTTTTAGCTTAAAAAATTTCTTGTTTTACAGAATAAGTTCTCTTTATGGCAACCTTTCATTAAAAAAGTTCTTTTCTCTAAAAATATAAACTTAACTTAAACAGGGTTTTCTTTGCTACGCATATTTAGGGTAGGCGGGGCTTCAAAGTTACATCGGATACATCTTCTGAACTGTAGAACAGTTTTAAAGAAATAAAGTTTTACGACAATACGTCCAAATTTTTAAATCGAGGACCAAAAATTACTGGAGACACATAAATTTTTATCCGTCTCTTAAATTTCTCGGCAAAGATGTGCAAATAATTTTTTATATTATTGGGTGTACAATATCGCTTCTGTCGTTTTGGATGTAGCGGTAGGTGGTAGCCGGAATAAATAAGCTTAGGTATTTGTTTATATAACGCAATTTAAATCTTAGTCGATTTGTGTCTGCATCATAAAGGTATTCTCGACTAAACATGTTAGTACAAAAACTAGGTTAATTACAATAATCCCAAGCGCAGAAAATCGTTACACGTCAATGGCGAAACCGAATATTCACGGTTCTCAAATCATGCTCAGTATTTGGTGAGACCAGCTCGGCGTAGTATATTATGAATTTTTAAAACCGACTCAGACAATCACAAGCGGTCGCTATTGCATGCGACTAATGTGTTTGAGCCGAGCATTGAAAGACAAGTTGTCGCAATATAACGAGAGATATGATAAAGTGTTATGTTTTAGAACATAACAATATTCGACACCTTGTTGCGAAAGTGGTCAAGACATACGTGGAAACGTTGAAATGGAAGTTCTGCCCCACCCGCCGTATTCTATAGACGTTGCTTCCTCGGACTATCACTTATTTCGATCAATGGCACAAGGCCTGGCTAACCAGCAATTCCGGTCTTATGAAGATTACCAGTTTTTTCAACGCAGGACTCGTACGCTGCCCGAAAGGCAGAAGTTAGTAATAGCCAGCGATGAACAGTAATTTGAATCATAAGTGTATAATCAGTTTTTACAATAAAGCGACAAATTTTGGAAAAAGCGGCGGAAACTATGTGAAGTATTTTTTATACCTAAATTAACAACTTTGAAATATATAATAGAATAAGTATAGCAACTCTGTGGAGAATAAATGCAGTCTTGTAAAATTAACCACATAGAAAGATACGTGTTTTCATTATGTAATGTAAAATACTGGGTGGCCCAGAAAGACCGAAGTGGTGTGAATTCCTTATAACTTTTTTATTATAATTTTTTTTTTTTCTTTTCTTTTCAGTATTTTGTAAAGAAGACTTGGATAATTTATAATGCAGCAATACACAATTGAACAACGTGCCCAAATTGTTGAAATTTACTTTTCAAATCAACGGTCCATTGTGTTGACTCAGCGTGCATACCGTCGTCAATTTAATGTGCGGGTTGCACCCTCTCAGTCAACAATAAACCGTCTGGTTGCAAATTTTCGAGAACTAGGAGCAGTAAGGAACCTTCCTGGTCCCGGCAGACACCGAACTGTCCACACGGCTGACAATATTCAAGTGGTACAGGAGAGTATTCGGGAGGATCCAGAAACATCAACCAGGAGACGTTCGTCACAACTGGGCCTCTCAAGGACGTCGCTGCAGCGAATTTTGCACACCATAGGATTGTTTCCATACAAAATTCAACTTGTCCAAGAATTGAAACCAACAGATTACCAGCAATGACTTGACTATGCAATTTATTTCCAGCAAAAAGCACAAGAGAATCCAAATTTTATTCATAACTTAATAATGAGTGACGAAGCCCATTTTCAATTAAATGGGTTCGTTAACAAGCAAAACTGTAGGATATGGGCTACGGAAAACCCGAGAGTACTTCATCAACGACAATTGCACCCAGTTAAGTGCACCGTTTGGTGCGGTGTTTCTTCAGAAAGGATCATTGGCCCATTTTTTTTTGAAAATGAACAAGGTGTCGCCATTTCCGTCAATGGTGATCGATATCGGGCCATGTTGCAAAATTTTGTAAGGCCAGCCGTGGAAAACCATCCGCAAATATGGTTCCAACAGGATGGAGCCACAGCGCACACTGCGAGGGCCACAATGACTCTTTTACGCGACATCTTTGGTGAAAGAATAATTTCTCGTAACAGCAATTTTAATTGGCCTCCGCGTTCCCCGGATTTAACCGCTCCAGACTGTTTTCTTTGGGGCTATTTAAAAGGAAAAGTTTATGTTAATAAGCCTAGGACTATTGAGGAGTTAAAAACCAATATTCGAGAAGAAATTAACAACATACCACCGGAAGTTTTGCGAAAGGTCATGGAAAATGTGTTGGAAAGAGCACATTTGTGCGAAGCAGAATATGGCCACCACTTGCGGGATATCATTTTTAATAACTAATCCAAAAATATTCCCCATAAATTTAATGTATTTAAAAAAAAAAAAATTAAAAAAATATCTCTTAAATAAAAAGTTATAAGCAATTCACACCACTTCGGTCTTTCTGGGCCACCCTGTACATATCGCTATGCTTGCATGCATATTAGAAAATAAAATATTTCCAAGCGCTAATTTATCTCATATATTTTTACACGCTGGTCACACTGTTTTTATTTTATAGTAAACAGAAATTAGTTTAACTCGATTGCCGTAACAAAATTAGCATAGACAGTAACCTGCATATGCTGTTTTAAGATTCGTATTTAAGTGTATGCATTTTAACATATTTACGTCGGTATTCTTTTGGCTTCAATGTGTTTAATGCTTGATTTATGTTTCGCTTGGTTTGACATTTACACATAAATAGATTAACGCCTGAACAACGTGTCCAATTGGCAAATTTTATGTTGAAGTACGTATCTCGCATGACGTTTATTGTACGGTAAATATTAAAATTATAGAAAAGTTTCTTTTGCAATACATAGATCAATTCTAAAGACCTTCACGGTACTTTTAGTTGTTGTTATTGTAAGTATATTTACAATTACTTGCTCTCCTTTTACTGAAGAATTCTTTTGATTCCTTCTTTGAACTTTGAGTGTGACAGGTCGTACTGCACGTTTAACTTGAAGAAAATTAAATTAAATAATACTAGAAAAAAAAATTAAGTGTGTTTTAATTAACAATGTAGGAAAAATAGATATAATAGGGCATTACCTGAAAGTAAACATAATTGTCCATCAGAGCCATTAATTCGATTAACCATCAGAGTAATTAATCCGGCACCCCTTCGATATACAGACATTTTTTTTCAGCATAATCAGAAAATACAACAAAAACAGCTTGCTTTTATACTTCCTAGATGCATATTTGTCAACATTTCATAGGAGCTGCACTAATCATCAGTAGACTTGGATACCTTTATCCCAATTTTGTAAATAAATGGTTGAGAATTTAAAAAAAAAAATGTTCCAATAATACCTTTCGAAACAATAATTTTATTCAGTCAGGCTTGTTTTTTTATCTTGGACCAGTACTTAGGGATGACACCTGCCGCGCATTGTACTGGAACTAGGAAAATAGGTTATGATGAGGAGCAAAGAGGGAGTACTGTTCGTTGAGCTTTAACTTTAACAATAACAATACGAAAGACTAAAACTCTATTGCAGCATTTAAAATGTTGGAATTGAATTATTGCTGTTTGGCCGTCGAGAATTTTGCATCTCACTCTTACTAGTTAACTGTTTGCCTTAACTAAATATATTCGTTTACAGTTTTTTTGTGGTATTCCTTTATAAACCACGCGCCAAATTCTTATGTGAAGACATAAATCGTTATAGTTAGTCATAGCGCCGCTGTTAATACCATCGTGGACATAAGGTCTTCGTTACTCCTCCCTTGATGTGCATCCTATACTTTGTAAATTTATTTGCAACTTTATAGTAGTTAAATAAATAAATGAATAAATAAATAATAATTTAGTTATAGGAAGCATCTAAGAGAAAATGAAGCTCAAATACTTCCTTTTGCTTCTAAATTTGCAATAAAAATGTTTTTAGCACAACCATAGAATAACAACTCAAAAAGTAACATTGTTTACCTGTTGACGGAATAAAATAATGTCATGCGTGTAGGGTACACTATTTAAACTATTTAATAATCGGACTTTTAAAGGTGCGTCTTAACAGAATGTTTTAACTGCATTTAATGTCTGATGTAGACAAGTAATAAGAAAAATATGTTTAACTAAATGCCGGTGTAGTTTAAATTAATTATTCAACAGCAATTTGCAGTTAAAAATAAAAATAAAACCTTTCTTTCACTACCATTTTGTGCTTAAAGTGTAGATATAAATATATATTGAATTGCGAAGATGTATGCATGGAAGAAACGTCTAAAGCGTAACATTTAAGTAGGTCGAGTCAAACGAACTGTCCTTTAACATGTTAAATATAGATTCATAAATATGTATACATCGTGTGCTTGTGTAAGTTTCCGCACGAGTTTAAGTAAATGTGTATACATTTCGAATTAGAAACAATAAATCTACGTACACAAAAAGGCAGGCCTACTGGAGTATTTTTAGGCTAGATCCCTTATTTTTTTATTTTTATAAATAAAATCGTCAAGCTTATCAACTAAATAAAAATATAAATATACACACACACCTACAAATGTTGAATATAACGTTCCCTATATTTCTGAAACTTTTCAAAAGGCTTAAACAAATTTAATATAATTTGAGGATCTAATCAAGCTCTATAGTCCCTAGCACGTTTATTTTTCGGTAAGTTCCTGTCCAAATACATATTTCTTTTATTTTATAGTAATATAGAATAGTAGATTAGATTTTATGTACAACAGTCTGCTTCTGCGTTATTTCAAATAAATTTTAAAGATTAGGCACTAAAATCTTTTGCTAAAAATAGAATACCGTTTTTAATTTTTCTTATGAAATCTAGCATTACTAATATTAAAAACCTCATCTATAAGATTTTTCGCTGTATTAATGTGTTTTGAAAAATAATTAATAATTCTTCCAGAATATGTTGCTTTTTGATACCAATCTATTAACAAATCTTTATTTTCTCTTATAACTAATGTGTCTATATATGAAATCCCATTTCTTTCTCAATCGTAAATTTTAGGCCTGGATCAAATGAGTTCAAAGTTGAAAATAAGAAACTAGTTTCCTCCTCCTTAATAATACAAAACAAATTATCTACATACTTTGTTAAAACTTTTGGTCGAATTCGTAATTTTTCCAAACATGAATCTAATAACTTTTCCATGACAATATCTGCCACAACAGGAGAAGTCTGGAATGTTAGAAAGTTTAGAACAATCCAATATTTTTAACAAAAATAACTATAGAATTGGTCATAAGTTTTATTTAACGGTAGGCGGGTTGTTCAGTAAAACAAAAGATAAGTTAAGTAAGCTTGAAAAGTCGGATTTTGTATATAAAATCCTAGCAGCGGTAATGATAGCGAACAATGCAGTAAAATTTTAGTCGGAACAACAAAAAATAAATTAAAGACTAGAATAACAGGGCACAAGACAGACCAGAAATATAGGAATATTTATTCATTTCCGACAACAGCTTTATCGCTGCATTGTCGTGATTTTAATCACAACCCATATCTTGAAGGAGTTTCAGTATTAAATACAGAAAATAATTAAAAAGAAAACGATATATGATGCTAGAAATGTTGCAGATAATAAATACACGAATAGAAAACAGAATGAATTTTAGGAAAGATACCGAAAATTTAGCACATGCACAGAAAAATTTATAGTAAAAATAAAATCAACAAAATTTTTGTCGGAAAAAATAATTTGTATACATATACATAAATATCAAAAAATAACCTTGGATATCGTATTTTGTTGTTGTTTAAAAAAAATTATGTTTTCGATCAAAAATTTTTTTTTTACTAAACTTTTGTTTGAATCCACGAATTCCTTTACAGGGTCGCATTTAAACAATTTATTAATTGATTCAACGAATTTCGTTATTGAACACGAAAAAAAGTTTTTTCTCTGTAGGCATTTAATTTATAAAAATAAATTAGAAAATTAACATTTAAAATAGTTTCTTTTATGGGTATAATTAAGTTCAAATACTGGCATTTTAATTTTAATTATGTTAAATATTTTTAATGTTGTTTTCATTTCCTGTTTCATATTTTCTAATAAATAAGCAGATTAAGAAGTCTATAATTACTCGTATGTTTATAACATTACTAGCACTTACCCGCGACTTTGTCTGCAGAAAACTGGTGTTTTCAGTAGCCTGTTTTGAAGCGAACCCAAAAGAAACATATTTTATTATTAAGTCACGAATTCACATGTACATACAGTGCTGCCAGGAGATTTTTTCTGAAATCCCTACCATAGCGCATAAAAATCATTATTTTCTCCTACAATCAATAAAATATTTCCCTACATTTTTCCCTACGCAATTTTTAATTTAAATTTTGCGCAAATAAATTATTTCAAAACGATGCTTTTATGCTTATTGTAAATTCAAATAGGTAGAACTTTGTCTAAAAAGTAAATTAGTTATATTAGTGTAAAAATAACGATTCATGTGATGAAAAATGTGTGTATGTGTTTAGCTATGTAAATATATTCTTTTGGCATTCTAATTTAAACTGGTATATGCGTTTTGTAATGGAATAAATAAAAATATCATAACGTTAGCATAAATGCAACTTTGTAGGAGTTGCAAAAAACACAGCAGAAACTAGTTTCATCAATATGCGACTTTTATTGTATAATTACGGGCAAAACACTGTTGTTTATTCTATTAAATCTTTGCGATTAGCAAACCTAAGTTAGGGAAAAATGCGAGTTAGGGCCTTTCTACTGAGATCAACGATATATAGATATCCAATCATGTAATATACTTAGGTAGGAGATCTTTGTGATCAAAGATTTTTAAGGAGGTGAGGGTGTACATATAAAATTTATGCAATTAATTAAAAACCTTGCAAATGAGATCTTAGAACACATATGGCATTTGAAACAATAAGGTTTAGATTTTTTCTCTTTTTGCACGTCCGTTGGAAGTTATAAAAAAAACCTTTCATCACTCTTAGTACGACTTATATATATTTTATTATTATAGATAATTATTATTCGAATATTTAACGTTGTATATAAATTGGATGAAAATTTGGACAACGAATTTGCTCATAGTCGGAAAAAGCATAATATGTATTATAATAATAAATAATGATGTTATCATTCGCAGGGCTGGGCATTTTTGTAATTTGGTCTCAGAAAAATGTACCCGTCTGGCTTTATTTTACATATGCACTTAAACTAAGTTGTATATTCATATGATTGTTCTAAACTTGCTTAGAAATTAAAGGAACAAACCTAATATTTAGCATTTGATAGATAGATAGATTCGGCAAAACAAGTATTTCCTTTAATAAAAACTAGATATTTCAATGAGTCATCCGACAAACAATAATCTTTCTATAGGTCCTGAGGAGAACAAGCTGCTGTCAAATTCTATAAATGCATTTATTTTTGATACTTGGATGGTTTTCCAGAATAGCAAGCTCCTTGCTTTTATCATTTTGAAAACTGATAAGCTCAAGTTCCAAATTTGATTTACGAGGTTGATCACTGTATTGTCCAAAACAACAATAAAATCTTTATCATCTTTACCTCAACTAACGAGTGATTTTTTTGCTATTATCTTTTTGGCAACACTAGTTTTGACAGCTCACGCACGTTTTGTATCTTGTGTCACTGTCAAACATCTTCAGTTTGGTCTATAATTTAATCATGAATCGTCTTACAAACGAACAACGCTTGCAAATTATTGAATTTTATTACCAAAATGCGTGCTCTGTTAAGAAAGTTCATCGCGCGCTTCTTCCATTTTATGGTCAGTTCAATCGACCTACTGAGGCTTCTATTCGGGCTATTGTAAAAAAATTTCGCATCAAATTTACATTGTTGGACATTAAACCACCAACACGCTTACGTAGAGTACGAACTGAAGAAAATATCGTAGCCGTATCGGCCAGTGTTGGTGATGACCGTGAATTATCGACTCGGCGCCGTTCGCAGCAATTGGGCCTCTGTTACTCCACTACGTGGAAAATTTTGCGGAAGGATTTGGGTGTGAAGCCTTATAAGATACAGCTGGTGCAAGAATTAAAGCCAAACGACCTACCACAATGCCAAATTTTTGGTGAATGGGCTCTTGAAAAGTTAGATGAAGATCCACTTTTTTATCGAAGAATTGTGTTCAGCGACGAGGCTCATTTCTGGTTGAATGGATACGTGAACAAGCAAAACTGCCGTATTTGGAGTGAAGAGCAGCCAGAAACATTGCAAGAGCTACCAATGCATCCACAAAAAACAACCGTTTGGTGCGGATTATGGGCTGGCGGCATCATTGGGCCGTATTTCTTCAAAGATGATGCAAATCACAACGTTACTGTGAATGGTGAACGCTACCGTGCGATGATAACAAACTTTTTTTTGCCCAAAATGGAAGAGCTTGACTTGCATGACATGTGGTTTCAACAAGACGGTGCCACATGCCACACAGCACGCGAAACAATGGACCAATTGAGAGGCGAGTTCGGTGAACAGTTTATTTCACGCTGGGACCAGTCAATTGGCCGCCCAGATCGTACGATTTAACGCCTCTAGACTATTTTTTGTGGGGCTATGTTAAGGCTAATGTCTATAGCGACAAGCCCGTTTCGATTGACGCACTGGAAGCCAACATTGCCAACATTATTCGTGAGATACCGGCCGAAATGTTGGAAAGAGTACGCCAAAATTGGACTAAGCGGATGGACCATTTGAGGCGCAGCCGCAGCCAACATTTGCATGAAATAATCTCCAAACATTAAATTATATCGACCCAACTATCGATCCAAATAAATATTTCATGCATTTTTCTGAATTTTATGTGTTTTTTTTTTAATTTCCGATAGTTCTTATAAAATCACCCATTACTACTTATTCTTCTGCATCCAGTCATGGTTACACGTTTTTTGTAATTTTTCTCCAAGGTATCTATTGCAAGATTTTGAATTTTTTGCCTTTCTTTTATTGAGATGCATTCTGGCAATTAGCTAATTTTGAAACTAGGATGGAAACAGGTGTCAGCATGAGAAACTCATTAAATCTTATTTCCATCCGCTTAGTCCAATTCAAAGCGTTGGGAAAAAGCTGCTGGCAAATATATAGAAATTCTTACTGATATCACCTGATTAGTGTAAAATGTATTTGTTCTGTATAAATAAAAGCTAAATTGCAGTATTGCAAAATGATAAACATTTTAATGGTTGTAGTTTCTACCGGTTTTAGCTTTTGTGAAATAACTTGTTTTCAATTTATTATAATAAATAAATGTATTTTGTAAAAATGTATTTTTGAGCGACATGTATTTGAAATACAAAATACAAAATACTATTAAGTTATGCATTTGAAATACTAAATACTTTCAGGTCGTGTATTTGAAATACAGATACAAAATACGTATTTGCCCAGCCCTGATCATTCGTGTTAATTTAAAAATTCCCTACAATAAGCCTAATCATACAAAATCTGTCCTTTTTCCCTACATAAATCTGTGCAAAAAGGGAAAAATCCCTACGCTAGGCAACACTGTGTACATACGCATTTCGTGTTATGAAGGTTTATGTTATTTCACATTTAGATTAGTACTGCTTACATTTAATGATTATGGGTATACAACGTTTTTCGTTTTATATTACACCTCTTTTCAAAAATATAGATGATATGTAGAATCTGGGCTTTTTATACTGGAATTGCAAATCGAATTGAATTATTCCTCTATTTCCCTATAATTTTTCCCACAATACTCCATCCCAAAAGTATAATTTACAACCGTATGGCTGTACAGAGTCCTAAAGCGATAAAGGGTCACGCTTAGGTTAGAACTGGAATGACAACTTTTAATTTAATGGAAGATAGCGATGTTAAGAATTGTGAAACTCGACAGGATATGATTCAACTTTTAAATTCCCTACAGACTGATATTCGACAACAGCACCAACGATTTCTAATAATAATTTCCCAGAGTCCTAAAGCGATAAAGGGTCGGGCTTAGGTTAGAATTGGAATGACAACTTTAAGTATTAATTTAATGGAAGATAGCGTTGTTAAGAATTGTGAAACTCGACAGGATAGGATTCCACTTTAGTGTCTTTGAAATTGCCTACAGACTGATATTCGACAGCACAGCCAACGATTTCTAATTATATTTGCCCATTTATCTGCCCCAAAATTTCGTCAATCAATACTTACCCATTCTTTATTATTTATTCATACCCATTCTTTATTATTTATATTATTCTTAAGGTCTTTGATAATATTGCATCTTGGACAATATTGCAGAACTCATTCCATCTTCCCCGATTTGTACAAGATCAGTCCCCAAATATGCATCACAGCGCAGTTGCACTCATGTTTATAGCAATAAGTATGCATCTATTTCCGCGGCTTGGTTACCTCCAGCGTTGATCCGTAAAGCATGTTTGAAATCACCAGCGAAAACTACCACCATGCGATATCTTATATAGTCCGATCTAATGCTTCAACGACTCGTCTGTAGTCCGCGTGGCATATGTAGGGTCATCTCCTGAGTACTGGTACAAGATTTAAAAAAATAATGAAATTGACTAGAGGTAACTACTGTCATACTTTGACTAATGAGAAAATAATCGAAGTAGATTGGCAAAAAAAGTCAAAGTGTGTAAGTAAGGAATTATGCCCAGAACGATAGTTCATAATACGTGCAAAGCGAACTAACGCCCACTCATTTGTTCTGCTTAAATAAATCAATATGAAAGTCCTTCACTATAATTATGTGCTTATAGCGCACAAAAATACCACTAAATGCTTGTTCGAATAAATCTAAATGGCCTATTGGTAGATAAGTAACTCCAATAACCAAAGAACTGTCATGTGCACCCTGTGTGTCAGCAAAGCAGTTTTTTTTGGGGGCTAATACAAGATTGAAGGAAAAACGTACACAACATTGGATGCAAGTTGTATGCCAAAAAAAGAAAAAGAGTTATTTGTAGAGGAAAAAAAGAAGAAGAACGGCGATGATGGAGGATTTTTTAATTTGCCTGCTGTGAATTTCATTGCGATTTGTTAAAAGAATTGGAATAAAATAATAATTGGTGCAATTTGTTAAAGATAAAAAACAGCCTTATTCAAAAAAAAAAAAAATACTTTTGGTTACATGTACATATTTGTTACCACATGAGTAAAGCTTAACAAAATGTTATTAAAAATTTGTATTCAGAAAACACATATTAACTGATATGTGATTTAAACAATTTTTAACTGGTAACAGTATACATAAAATTGCCTCTTAAGTTCCAAAAAATTGTGGCTTATGTTGCAAAAACTATGTATTATATTAATCGGTCACCGAATATTCGAATACTTTTTTGTTGTAAAATAATAAAAAAAACGTTTGCATACAATAACCATTTCTTTGCTTTTATCTTTTAGTGAAAAATTTTAATGAATTAAGTTAAAAACTGTATTAATAAAACCAAATTGAGAAGATTTTCTAAGGCGAATGAGATGTACTTTTTTCATTACGAATAAAAGGAACTCGAATAACTTTACTATTACCTTTTTGTACATCACTTTTGTGTGTGTCAATTTTTCTCATTCAAAAATACAAATTTATTAAAATTGAAATATGAATGGAAGAACTGCATACATAATACAAACAAATTCATATGTATTTGGAAACATTTTTTCAATATCAAATAAAATTTTTATTTCAATTTTTTTTTTCATATTTATACATAAATACATATGAAATACATATCTACACAGACATGCATGTTCTCACTCTTATATGACCAAACAGGATTTTGTCCTGAATTGTATTGAGGGCAAAAACCAACAAGAGGAATTATGACAAAAAGTAGGTTAAAAGATGGGCATTTTACAAACAGTTAATATCAGTATATTAAACAAATGTTGGTTTTTGAATAATACTTTAGGGAATTTTGCTTAATAACGATAAGTAAACGTTTCGTAAGTTTGTTTGAATAAGGCTGAAAATATTTTAAAGAAAACCACAAAAGATATTTGAAATTTCAACAAGCAAACACAAGCACAGTGATACACCAAAAAGCTAACGTGGGCGTTAATGCAGTGAGGGACTAAAATCATGGGAGTAAAGGATAGAGTGCGTGTAAAGGAGAGAGTGGCTGAACATTTTTGGGGTGGTTTCAAGAACAAAAGCGCCAGAAACCACATAAGCGACGTCAGGGGAGGGCAGACGCGCCGATAGAACATCAGTCGGCGGTGTGACGGGTTGATGAAAATCAACAACCGTGGGAGAGAAGTTTTTTTATTTTAATTAGAATTTTGTTTGGCAATTGTGAAAGAAAAGACTGGTGTTTTTTTTTTGTAGTTGCATTGAGCTGGATTGGCCGCAAGAACCACTCCCTGGTGGTGGAGTGGAGTAAAGCTGGAGCATCCGCATTAATGCCAGCACAGCTGATAGGCCAACAACACACCGCAAAATATTCAACATTTTGTTTTTTTATTTTTACACCACGCACACTACAGAACTGCTTCCATTAGAAATCTCAATATAAATGCCTTCACATTCAAAATATTCATTGCACTTCTATAAACACTTATACTTAATACCTTCATCAACATATATGGCTAACTTATGGCAACCCCACCATCTCTGCTTCCAGAAGGTCAAGCGCTTCTGAAGAATGAATATTCCAGCATGTTAACTGTATGGTCAAAAATCGTGGGATACGGCCATCTTTACGCATGCCCTTCTTAAATGCAAACGAATACCTAACAAAGAGAAAAAAATTTATCAAAACAAAATAGCACTTGAAAATCAAGATCAAATGTTTGCAGCTGCACAAATTTGCAACCTCGAATAACATAAGTCTTTGACCAGGGCTAACGTACTTTCTAAATGTATTTTTTATGCAACAATTCGAAAACTCTGTAAAATAATGAAAAATGTAGCAATCGGACCGTCTAAGGAAGTGATGCCCAAAAGTTCTATATGGAAGAGTGCACACCAATACGTTTAAAGAAAAGCTATTTTTATTTAATATTTTTTGTTGTAAAAAGCAAAACAATTTACAAAAACAAAATTTACACTGATAAACGCTGTCGTCAATGTTTACAAGCAAAGCATGCGAAAGTGTTGTTGCTTTGCTCTTGTGTGTGTGCAGTGAAGAACGACGAAAATGTATATAAGTTGTTTGTGCATTTTTCATTGCTAGTGCTGGGCGCAGAATGTATGTATTAAAGAGCACAGCCCTATTGCTAGGCACATCAAGCGCATAGGCCTGGGCATATCTGGTCTAAGGTATGTTTTGACAGTGTGTCTTGACAGATTTTCATACCTAATGTAGAAACAGTTTTCTAAAAAAGGTTATTTGAAACAATAGTGTATATTTATTTACTCGTATTATTCAGCAGCCTTTTGCTGCGAGCATCAGTTTTTGATAAAGTGAACAATTTCATAAAGATTAAAAACGTGCTTGTCTGAATGGTAGTAAAATAAAAGTTTGTTTTGATGTCTGTCATAAAAACAATCATGCGTGTAAATATTCATATGTATACACAAGAAAAATGTACATTTATGTATGTATGTACGAATGTAGGTACGTATGTATGTACATCTTGTCATAAATATTTGGCAGTGACAGTGATTTTAGGCGTAAGAATTTCTTTTGATGGTGACATTTTGTCAAAGCCTTTTATCTTCGCTGACCCAAATGGAAGGCGAAAATGAAAAAAAAACTCATGTATTGCATTGGAGCAAGGATAATTTCCCATTTTAAAAATAACTTTGAACAAAATTTCACGGATGATAGAATTTATCTTTGCAGCAATTTATGAAAAATAATGAAAAAACATTCTTTCCTTTTTTAGACAAAAAGCAAATGAATGAAAATATATGCACATATATAATATATGAATACAAAAATAAGATACAACACCTTCTATTTGGATAGAGACGTTGATAAAAGCTACATACAGCATACTTGTATAAGCATAGCGTATACATATACACATGTCCATACATAGTTATGTATGTGTGTATGTAGGTAAACAAGTCAGAAAATATTTGCAATACGTATCCTATCGGAAACTTGTTCTACTTACACTTAGCACGAACAACTTACCTGGAGTGAAAAGAGGAAAAGAGAATTTAATAGTAACTGATAAGTGAGTGCTGAAAGTTGTGCTATTAAATAAGTTTAATTTATGTATAACAACAAAAATTGATTTTATCCCCTTTGTAACATTAAATTATAATGGAATTGAATGAAATATTAAAGCAAACCCAAAGATACATAATAATTCTAGCATTGTTTCGATAGATATTTACAGATTTAATTAAAATTTACTTATTACTTTAAGAGAAGAATGCCCGCTTTCTAGGAAATCCCGCAGTAACAAAATTGGCATAAAACTACATAGTCAGTGCGCTGTAAGGCGTGAATGGAAATGTTAAGAATAAACTAAATGTTAAGAACAAGTTAAAAACATTAACGTATCGAACGTGTTTAAAATGTTCAGAGAAACAAATATTACAGCCTGTTCGACGATATCGAATGAAAATGTATGCAAAAGAAAGCTAGTCACTCACATTCGAATAAATTTGGGTTCGTCTATGTCACTATTGTTCGTTCGCTTGAACTTATGTATTTTAATTAAATTTTGACACATCGTTCGCATTGAATAAAGCTAGAAAAAAACCAAATCAATTTTCTTCCGCCCTGAATGCGAATGAACTTATCCTTTCGACATCGACGAACTGGCTGTTAAGTTTAATTTGTTTGTCAAAAATAATAAACATATTTTTTTCGTTTTGGAGCCTGAACACAATGTTTGCGGTGCGGTACGATTTCCCGTTTCAAGAGAGAAAAGTAAACATAATACAACGAAAGACGGCGACGGCAATGCTTGTCATTGTTATTTTACATTTTTATTAATTTATTTGTGCATACGAGTACATTTTTATAAAAATTTCTAAAATATTTACTGTTTGTGTTACGTATTTTGTTATGGCAGTAAATAAAGCAATTATTGCTGTTAAAAATTTGTTAGTTTGGAGAGCCATGTTTGATTTCTATGTGGAATTAGAGACCATGGCACATACTAACAAACTATGATAGGTAAGATCCATTAATTCCACTTTTTATACGTATCCCGGAAATTTTTTCGGCTTCCTCAGCTAAAATTAAATAAAGTCTGACAAAAAGAAGGTAACTAACAGAAATTCACTTACCCTGGTATGCCAACATCTTTACAAAAAATCTTCTGTGTACTGGAAGTTTTTGTAACTTCCCGACTGCAAATTATAAAGACAGTCATACTTCAAAACTTCTTCGATAACTCTTTCGTTATTGTCCATTTTTTCTTCTTCCGTTAATATATTTTTTAAACCGTTGCATATTATGAAAAAAATTTGTAAACTTTAAAATTATGGTTTTTGTTTACAATAATGTTGTGAATCTCGCCAATTATTCAAAAACTATGGCAACATCGGAGAGAAAAATGGAGTCAAAAATTTAAAGAATAAGAAATCGATTTTTATTTCATGCTGTTCCCGCACGGGTTTTACTTCAAAATCGTATGAAAAACCGCACCGCAATAAATTTTCGTTACATTTTGTTTTGACTTAAAAAAAAAAATAAAAAAAAAAAATCATATAAAATGCCGTAATGGTGATTGATCCGAGTTTGGATGAAACTGGAGGACGTCCTTCTGGCAGTTCCTCGAAATGTATTAATAAGTATAAATGTATAAAGAAGTGATAAGGTTTAATGATGCTAAATCATTAAAGCCAGCAGACTATCGATTTCAATACGTCAAATATAAAATATATGCATTAAAATGCGAACATTTATATTCACAACAGCACGATGACACTACTGCAGGTTGTTATCCACGCTAATTTCTTTTTTGCCGCAATCGAATTAAAATAATTTCTTATTCTTAATTTATTGAATTTTTGTTGAACTTTGTTATAATTTTTAAATCAGAGTGACCAGTGTGTAAAAAATATATAATAAAAAAAGTTTGCTCCTGAAAATTTTCTTGGAAATTTAATATTTATAAATTAAAAAATTTATTTTTTCTATTGTCAAATATTTACACACATACATACCGATGGTCTCATGTAGAAAGGCCCTAACAAAAATTATTCAAATTTTACAGAAGAAGGAAAAATCGTAATGGAAACTGTATAAATAGGTACATCTGAAAGTAAATTTTTTGTTTAATTGCTTGTAAGAGCGATATGTATGAAATTATATAATTAAATCTTTGTGACAATTTGTACTTGTGTGAAACGTAGTAGAATCTCTAAAAGAGCTCAGTTCAGGGTAAATGCGAATTAGGGCCTTTCTTCGTTAGACCAACGATACATACATACTTATCCTCAAAATAAAAATTCCTAATTTCATAAAATAACTAGTTAAGAACCAAATGAATTACACAAACAGCTTACCAAACATGCCAAAACGTTTGTACGTTTGTACTAACATTTAGCGATATTAAAGGGGGTGTTTCCTTGTTTATACAAATGTTTGTCGCATGTTTTGATAATTTTCGTGCAAATATCTTGAATGTATATGTTGCGTAAAGCAAATTTTTGTCATTTCAAATAATATTTTGCAGAGTTAAATGGTGGAAGAAACGGCACACAAAATGAATCAGGAAAAAGTTAGAATTTTTTGAATTGTATAAAAATTTACCTCCTTTGTAGATATAAATACACCAAAAATTATAGCAATAGAATATCAAGAAATAGACGATAAAACAAATTATAAAACAATTTATGTATTGTAAATCTCATATAGCGAGCAAATCGCCGCAATATAACCGCCGTGTACTCTCATTGAAAAAAATTTCTTTATTTGTGGTTGTATCTCTAAAGGGGTAGAATAGGGGTTGCAAAACAAAAATTGAGATTAGGACAAACTTGTTGCAACCAGGTTGGGTGGGCAAATGGAGAAACAACAACACCAGTTTCTCCCTTTTAAGAGATCGGAAAAGTGGCAAGCAAAGCGGCTAAAGTAAATGTTTGGTTTTTTCAGTATAAATAAATATTTTTTATGTCGGCGTACCCAGGGAGAGGGTTGGAACCCACTGAGTGGTCTGTGCTCAGAAAAAGTAGCTAGTTGGAAACTTCCCTGGTATCTGCGGGCGTAACATAAAATGGTGGCTGCGGGATGGATTAGAAAAGTGGTACACGGAACACTCTCCAAGGAGTTGGGGCGGGAATAGTGGGCCCTAGAGCACGCAGGTATTTAACTCTTAGTAGACACACCACAATCCTCCAAGCGGAACTATACGCAATACGGTAGTGGAGGAAATACCCTCCGACACAACGGAGTACTTATTAAAATATTCCCTCATAGCCCATCAGTACTGAAGGCCTTGGGCAGTTGTGTCTTTATGCCCAGGTTAGTACTGGAATATCACAACAGGCTAAATCAACTGGCAAGCCAGAACCAGGTTACCCTGATGTGGGTGCCAGGACATGAGGGGCACTATGACAATAATATGGCTGACACCTACCTGAGGAGATGAAGAAATGGATGGAGTCCATCGTTGAGCAACATTGGAACGAGACAGCTGGTCTCGAACATTTCAAGAAATTTCTAAACTTCGATGCAAAGAGGGCCGAGTGTGCTTTAAAATTGGATAGGAAAAGCCTCAGCAAACTGACATATGCACGTACAGGTCATTATACCTGTATTAACGACCTGTACAGAATGGATATTTCCAACACAGACATTTGCGGATTCTACGGAGCATTAGGGCACAGGAGACATAGGCTGCTAAAAGCACATACGTTGAGTGAATGGGACTCACTATCACTCCCAATGAAGGAGCTTGTTCGGTTTCTTGACATCCGTGAAGGGGCCAGGGGACGCATAATAGATCAACAATGCTCGCAGTGCAAGTGGCCGATGATGGCCACATCCCATCCAAATAATAATAATAACGTTTATGTGCAAACGAGAAGCGCATGTTTCCCGAAAGGTTTGCGTAGTTTATTTGCCCCTTTAGATATATACCAGTTGATCTTACCTCATATATGAATAGCTTTAATAGCATATCTTTGACGAAAAATTTTATAAGAGACAGGTATAAATTTATGTTTCCCGAGTCGAATTATTTTTGGTCCACATTTTGAAAACCTCGATATGCTTTGCAAATTTTCAGTTCTTTAGTATTGTTCTCATCACAGAGTGGAAGATATATCCGATTATATATTAAGTTGCTCTTTTTAGCTTTTAAGACCTACAAAAAATTTATAAATTTAGAGAGAAGATCTTTTTTCATGAAAAGTTAATATAAACAGAACCCGTTTTGTGAAGTAATGGAGTTTCCTCTATTCTGCTGTGGTGTATGTGTTTAACACTTAATTTCAATTTTTGTTGACCACAAAATAAAAACAGTATGACCAGCAGTATATAAAAAAATATGTAAATATAAAAATGTAAAATAAAATTGCTTTTGGAAATAATTTTTTATACCCTTCACAAAAATGTAAAGGGTATTTATAAGTTTGTGATTCCGTTTGTAATTTCTACAGTTTTTTTGCGACCCTATAAAGTATATATATTCTGAATCAGAATTAATGGAAAAGTCGATTAAGCGATGTCCATCTGTCCGTCTGTCCGCTGTTGAAATACCGTTTCTGAGAAAACCATTAGACTTAGAAACTTTTTTCTTTCACCATTCTTTTACCCCATCGATTCATGGGTTTGCTATTGAAATTCAGTAATATCGGTCCACGTATAGCTGAGATATATTCAAAATTCCGCAAAAAGCCATTTTTTTTTGCAGTTTTGTATGAAAATTTTTTAAAACAAAAGTTGTTCGTTTTGCTTCAAACTTCACACACGTATTAAGCATGGTGACTAAAAGACAATATATATACCCGAGATATAGCCCAAATCAGATTTTTAATGAAAATGTCGCATAGGCGAAGCTAAATAACTTTTTTTTGCTCAAAAGCAGTTATGGTAATTATATAAGGTTACATAAATGTGGAAAATGAAAATTTCCGATATCGGTCTATATATACCCGAGATATAGCCCAAACCTGGTTTTTCATGAAAATGTCGCGTAAGCGAACCTAAACAACTTTTTTGTCCTCAAAAGCAGTTCTGGTAATGAAATAGGGTCATATAAATATGAAAAATGAAAATTTTCGATATCGGTCCATATATACCAGAGATATAGCCTAGACCGGGGTTTTCATGAAAATGCCGCGTAAGCGAACTTAAACAACTTTTTTGTGCTCAAAAGCAGTTCTGGTAATGAAATTAGGTTACATAAATATGGAAAATGAAAATTTCCGATATCGGTCCATATATACCCGAGATATAGCCTAGACCGGGGTTTTCATGAAAATGCCGTGTAAGCGAGCTTAAAAAACTTTTTTGTGCTTAAAAGCAGTTCTGGTAATGAAATTAGGTTACATAAATATGAAAAATGAAAATTTTCGATATCGGTCCATATATACCTGAGATATAGCCCAAATCGGGTTTTTCATGAAAATGTCGCGTAAGCGAACTTAAACAACTTTTTTGTGCTCAAAAGCAGTTCTGGTAATGAAATTAGGTTACATAAATATGGAAAATGAAGATTTCCGATATCGGTCCATATATACCCGAGATATAGACCAAATCGGGTTTTTAATGAAAATGTCGCGTAAGCGAACTTAAACAACTTTTTTGTGCTCAAAAGCAGTTCTGGTAATGAAATAGGGTTATATAAATATGAAAAATGAAAATTTTCGATGTCGGTCCATATATACCCTAGATATAGCCCAAATCAGGTTTTTCATGAAAATGTCGCGTAAGCGAACTTAAACAACTTTTTTGTGCTCAAACGCAGTTCTGGTATCATATAAATATGGGGTCATATAAATATGAAAAATAAAAATTTTCAATATCGGGCCATATACATATACCCGAGATATAGCCTAGACCGGAGTTTTCATGAAAATGCCGCGTAAGCGAACTTAAACAACTTTTTGTGCTCAAAAGCAGTTCTGCTAATGAAATTAGGTTACATAAATATGGAAAATGAAAATTTCCGATATCGGTCCATATATACCCGAGATATAGCCTAGACCGGGGTTTTCATGAAAATGCCGCGTAAGCGATCTTAAACAACTTTTTTGTGCTCCAAAGCAGTTCTGGTAATAAAATTAGGTTACATAAATATGGAAAATGAAAATTTCCGATATCGGTCCATATATACCCGAGATATAGCCTAGACCGGGTTTTACATAAAAGTGTCGCGTAAGCAAACTAAAACAACATTTTTGTGCTTAAAAGCAGTTCTAGTAATGAAATAAAGTTATATAAATATGAAAAATAAAAATTTCCAATATCGGTCCATATATACCCGAGATATAGCCTAAAACGGGGTTTTCATGAAAATGCCGCGTCAGCGAAATTAAACAACTTTTTTGCTTAAAAGCGGTTCTGGTAATAAAATAAGGTTATATAAATCCGGAAAGTGAAAATTTCCGATATCGGTCCATATATACCAGAGATATAGCCTAAACCGTGGTTTTCATGAAAATGCCGCGTAAACGAACTTAAACAGCTTTTTTCGCCTTAAGGCAGTTCTGGTAGTTAAATAAGGTTATATAAATGTGGAAAATGAAAATTTCCGATATCGGTTCATATATACCCGATATATAGCCTAACAGGTTTTTTGATGAAAATGCCGAGTAAACAACTTTTTTGTGCTCAAAAGCAGTTCTGGTAATGAAATAAGGTTATATAAATATGGAAAAAGAAAATATCCGACTTGAGATATAGCCTGAACCGATTTTTCCAATAACATTTTTTTTTGCTGAAAAGCAGTTCTTGTTATAAAAGAAGGTTACGAAAATAGAGAAAATTAAAATTTCTGTTATCGGTCCATATATACCCGAGATATAGCCTAAATCGTTTTTTTCATGAAAATACCGCGTAAGCGAACTTAAACAATTTGTTGTGCTCAAAAGCAGTTCTGTTAATGATATAAGGTTATATAAATATGGAAAATTAAAATTTTCGATATCGGTCCATATATACCCGAGATATAGCCTGAACCGATTTTTCCATTAAAAAAAATTTTTTTTTTTTGCTGAAAAGCAATTCTCGTTATAAAAGAAAGTTACTAAAATACAGAAAATAGAAAATTCCGCTATCGGTTCATATATAACCGAGCATATTTAGGTCACATTTTTAATATACTATACATATTCGTGACTATCGTGAAGGGTATTTTAGATTCGGCCCAGCCGAATATACTCCACTCTTACTTGTTTTTATATAACAACAAAAAAAAAAGTTTTCAAAAAATTTATAAAATTTTTCGCTATCCTGCAATCTGTAGGCAGCACATAAATATTTTTATAAAATTAAAAAATATCTAAACAGCTTGTTTTCTATGTTTCCTAGCTGTCCATATGTCGATATTTCGACATATGGACAAGAGAAAGAGAGAGAGAGAGAGAGACAGAGAACACTTCAGGGTGTTTAAAAAAGGTTTAATGACAATAAATAAAAAACGATGTCTTATGACATTTTTCTTGCGCTTCAGTCCTCTAATATGTACATAATAAACATTCTTTAAAATTGTGTTTTAACACAAACAAGCACCCATATAATTAACTTCCAGCCTAAAGATATGCTTTAGACAATTAATGAATACATAATTTGTTTTTAAAGTATACTTTTTGTTAGTGATTGCAGAAGAAAGTTAAAGATAATATTTACATTAAAAATATTAACAACATTAAAAAATAATAATTTGACTGACATTTTTAATTAAAACATCAAAATCAAATTTTAGAATAAGAGTTCGCCGTTGGTCGTCAATTGTTTCTACACAATAAATTAGGGATTACAAGATATTGATTTATGTGATATGTTTATTGCTTCATCATTGGTAATGTCATTCATACCAAAACAATTTAAACATTTAGATGCTAATGTATCTTTCAAGACGGAATATAATTTTAAAAAGTTTAAATTTGAGATAATCTTCCAAACTTGTCGTTTTTTACATATCAAAATTGCATCAAGTATATGAAACTAAATAACACTGTACAATACAAAAAGTCGACGAAAAAAGTCAAAAAGGTTTTTGAATTTGAAGAGCGAATTAGAACCAAGAGATGTCACCTTAAAGAAGAATGCAATATATAACTTTAAATACCTTCTACACCGGAAAGTTACTGTAGAGAAGCCGTATAAGTGCTCAGTACCCGTTCAATGCAGAGATTGGACATACTAAGATATATTTCAAATTGTCCACTGTCTGTGTTGGGTGTGGCAATCTCCATAGCACATCACAGTGCAGCAATTCAAAAATGCAGTAATTGTAAAGGTAATCATACTGCTAATTACAGATGTTGACTCGTTTATACACAATTCAAACGTTCAATGACAAATAAATCATACATAATTCATTCCAAGGGACCATTTTCCTCAAACAAGTTAGTCAACAATTCAAATAAATGTTCCAAATTCACACCTATTTTCTTATGCATATAGGTTTAAGACTAATATGCTAAACGTGAATCAGGAGTACAAGCCACAGCAGCCCGATACATATTTTAGGCCCCACTGCAGACGGATTCTATGATCACCATGATGCAAGAAATGCTGAACCAGCATCAACTATTTTACAGGCTATTTAAAAAAAAATATTTATTAAAAAAAATTTTTTCGAATGCAAACCGCATAACAAAGAACTTAAACACTTCCAGACGAAAAAGGAAATCGATGTTATGTTGGTTGCTGAAACTCATCATGTTCACGTAGAATATCTTGTGCAGAAACTCGGTTATTCTGATTAAAAATAGAATTAAACATTATTTGCTAAATGAGACATATGAAGAATATCTTCAAGCAACAAATATTTGTATTGAACATATGGCAGTAAATTGGTAATTTCATCGATTTATTCTCCGCCTCGAGTTTCAGTTACTAAAAACCAATACTCAGATTTTTTTACTTCACTTTAACCTTGATTTATAACTGCTTACGACTATAACGCTAAACACACTTTTTGAGGCCCACGATTAACCTCCCCAAAAGGTCGTACGATTTTTTATACTATATCAAAAATGGGTCTAGATGTAATCTCTACAGGGTGTCTCACGTATTGGCCCTCTGACCGGAGAAAGGTCCTAGATTTTATTGATTCTGTAATCCTAAAAAACATCCCCTTGGAATAGAAGCATGTAGAACCTTCTTTGGATTTGTCCTCGGACTACTCACCTCTTTATATGTTTCCCCCAAGACGGTCGAGTAATCATTTACAAGTTTATTCCAGTGTAGGAGAACTTGGATAAAATATAAAAAATATTCTTCTAAATCTGGCTAATTTTGTCCCAGAACTTCCCCGCGGGGAACAGGTTTTATCTTGGCGTAGACCAAACGAGGGCATTATGTTTTCTGGGGCATAGAGGGAAAGGAAGGAAGCCGCATGACTTATGCAATGTTCCTATTGAAACCCTCAACAAGGGCTAATGGCAGAATGGGGATTAGCAAAATCTTGTCAAAGGGAGGTTCTGTTTACAACTTAGCCCGGGCTGATCACGGCTGAGGTTTCTACCTTGACTTGAACGTTCATAAATTTAGCAAAACAAATTATTGCAGCCTACATACTAATGTTGCCACAATAATATTCCAAATTATTTTCTTTACATGTATTACCGAAAATATTGAAAAGAATAAAAACTTTGCAGCATTGTTTTGCTTTAAAAAACGTATATATTTAACTTTTCACAAGGTAGCATACATTTTCTCAGATTTTATGTCTCTGAGGCCGCAAAATCAATACGTTTGACTTAACGATTACAAACGCTTCATCGGTTTAAGAACTGTCATTTATTACAATTTTTATTTTAAACATCATTTAATTATTATGCAATGTTGCTCTCATTTAATAATTTTTTGTGTTCTTCTTCCAGGAGGCTAAAGAAACGTTATGTGATCCGGAGAAGAGGGCCAATTATGATAAATGGCGTAATAGTGGCATTGCCATGAGCTACAAGAATTGGTTGGGTATGAAAGAGCACGTTGGTCAGGTGAGAAGATACACTATAGCGGAGAAGGTGGATAAAGAGGTATGGGAATCGAGGAAAAAATTACAAAGTAAAAAAATGCTTCACTTAACAAGTCAGCCAAGAAACTGATTAAAAAATTCCCCTTCTATAGTACATTATTTTTATATCCTTTCGTCCTGTTTAGAAGTGAAACTATGTTTAAGTGTCATTTTTTATACAACAACATGAAATTCTTTTAAGCTTAAGAGACAGAAATGTAAAATATTTAAACCATTTCCAAAATTACGCAACCACCTTGAGATGTACAAAAAAGAATCAGAGAATGACCTTAAAAAGTTATCAATGTCATAAGTAACGAAGATTATGCAACTGAATAAACCAATCTGCAAACATCTCCAGAAAAGTTTAAACATTTTGGAAATGGTGTTTTATTTCTGCCATTTGTTTTAGTCATACTGTTGTAATACTCCATTAAATATTTATGTATGTATGTATGTACCTTTTTCCTTTTTGCAACCTTGATACGTGTATCTTTTTCTTTCTAAACATTGCTTCTTGTATTCTTGGTGTTTTCTTTTTGCATTCTTCCCTCCCATGTCACTTTCACATCTCTTGTAAACTTCTTTATGGTTAACTTTGAGTTTTTTGTGACATGTACAGAATTTTTATTATACTCGTCGTATACATATATTTTTTATACCAGGACCATTTAAACACATTCTATGTACTAAAAACTTACTTACACCTGTAACATGTTTGACACACTTTTTTTCTCTTTTATAAGAACTTTAAAATTCAAATTGTTCTTAAATCTTTTAATGGTTCGTTGTATAGGAGACATGACAAAAAATAAAATGAAAATGTTAAATATAAATATTGTTCAATTTTTACCGAACGGAGGAAAACGTAAATTCAAAAGCAAAATAAAGTGCATTAACATTGTTAGAAAATGAAGAGAGAAACTTTTAAGCACGTTAGAAAGAAAATATTATTTTGTACAGTGGGTAAAATAAATTTCCAGGGTGAGGGAATATTTCTTTTTTTTTATGATAACAAAAATATGAACATACATGGATACATACATATGTAAAAAATAATAAAGTCTTTTTTTATTCTCTTCAAACTAAATAATTTATATTAAATTTAAAAAATGTAAAACATCTGCGGAAGTTTTTATGCTTATCTTTTATAGAAAATATTATTAATGGAAAATTTATAAAGCCGAAAAATCAATGTTGTTCTTCGATAAAAAGTTGTATGTTCCCGTGGCAATAAAACAATTTTTCAAAACATTGTGTATTAACGGTGCAGTGAAATTAGTTTTATCTAGCGTCAAAACTTTTAAACTTGACTTGAGTCAACTTCATCATTATCAATTCTTCGAACAGTTTTGAAACTTTCTGCAGTAGGCTCATTGGTTTCTACGACTCACCTTTTGTGCTTCTCTGGCTTAGGTATCATATTGGTTACATACATCTTCCACTCTGCAGGATAATTATCAAGGTGTAAAAAAGCGTTAAAAATAAAGCCGAGGATTCTTCTAGATAGCCGAGGTAACTGCACAGTCATTTAGTTCGTAATTTTAACAAGACCTGAAGCTTTTCTATGGTTTAAATTACTTATACCGATTTCAAAAACTTAGTCTTAAAGGCACTGGAGATCCGATAACATAAGCCAGTAACTATATTTATTTCTACGTCTCTCAAAGACAACTGAAAAGATGCGTAACAGCCAGGGCCGTATCAAGTTTAAAACTCTATACGATTGTACTCGTAAGCATTATTAAACTATTGATGAAATTTTAAACATAGATGGATTTACGTACAAAGGAAAACAAAACTATGCAAAACTGCGAACAATGAAGGCGCCAGGTTTAATTTGACTCCAAAAATTTCTACATAATTTATTTTTATGAAATTCAAAAGTGTATATAACTGTATAAGTGCGTATAAAAAGACACACAAGTTAGAACAAAGAAGACTTGGAGAGACAGTTTTTCCTTTTTCTGAGTTATCCAACTGACTATTATGATATTTAAAGCACAAGTTGATATACAAAAGATGTCTAAAAGAACTTTCTTTTTTTTTCTTTAAATAAGTTCGATTGAATGGCAGAAAAAAATTATTTTCTAGAGTATCGAACCGATTTTAATAAAACTTTAGTTAAAAGGACAGACATATATTTAAAGGCACACGCGATGTAGGATATTGTCTAAAAGAACGTACTTTTTGAAACTAAGTTCGATTGAATGGCAGAAAAAAATTATCTTCGAGAGTATCGAACCCATTTAGTTTTCATGATCTTTGGTAATTTCGATGATATTTTCCAAATTGACAATTTTTTCCATAATCGCTATTGAATCTTGAAAACTTAGAGCTTTGTAAGGAACACAATATGAGCGATTCAAACTCGCACGTTGCCAAATTTACTAAACACAGTAAATGGAATTTTGTCCTCCTTATAAAGACGGTAACGAAAAGTTAAACTTGAGCAACTTTTGATTCAAAACGTTCCTTTAGCTGTCAAATAATTACATTTATCTGTATACTACATACGCAAGAATAGTGTCTTTGGTACAGGTTTAGAAAACATTATGATGACGAGTACAGAATATGTCACAGAGCTCATACTGGCGCTGTGGACTCAATGTTGATGGACATTAGAAGCATTAGCATAATTATGGATAGAATCGCTATTCTATTTGCTAGTGAGTTTCATCAAACGCGACAGCAGACATAATTAAAGCTTGTCTTAAATTCTCCCTCTTATACAGTTTTATTCAGAGACTGAACTTGCGAACAACCATGAGAACCCACCTTAACAGAGACGTAAACAATGGCTTCCAAAAAATTATTGCCTAAACTTAGCGAAAGTATTTCTCTTCTTGATCCCCATTTTTCAAATAGTTTGCTGTTTACAACATATTTTATATTCAGTATAATATCCTTGACTACAAAATTTCCATTACGGAGGTTTTTATTGGCTATGTTTGAGGGCTATTGTGTCGCCAAGAAAGGAAATTGGTAAAAAAATAAAAAACTTAGTTATGCCTATGGTGGTTTCACTCAATTTTAACAGCTCTACACTACGCCGATAGTGAGCATGACCAGTGAGCACCAAATAGTGAGCATGACCTTAGAACTGTCAATATTCAGTTTGGACGTCGACGTGGAAGCATGGCCGGGATATTTGTATGATTTTCTGCGCTTGGTACTATCGTGATAAACCCATTTATTGTTCCCAGTCACAATGTGACGCCGAAATCCTTTCCGTCTTTGCCTTGCAAGCAGCTGTTCACAAGCAAACAAAATCCGTTCAACATCTCTCGGCTTCAACTTATACCCAATCTCCTTAGTTCCGAATAATTCCCATGACTTTCAGGCATTTCAAAAAGGCTTGCTGCAACTCTCTTGCACCTTTCTTGTCTTTGCCGTCAAAATCACCACTTTTGAAACGTTGAAACCACTCTCTTCAAGTTTTTTCTCTAGTTATAGGTATTCTGAGTATTCGATGAGCTTCAGCCGCAGATTTTTTCTCATTAAAAAAGAAAATTATATTTCTATCGAAATTCGAAGCTTATTGTATGATATCTATGATCTATTTATTTCGACTACCACTTACCACTACAGCCATTTATAGCAAAACGGTGGAAGCAAAATTGTACACCTAATATTATTTTATTTTATAAAATTTGTTGTTTATTTTAGTTTTTCACAGTATACACAGTATTTTTTTTATTGTAAAAGGTTTATATTATTGATTTAAACATAATTTTATTAAGATTTTTATTTATTTTGTTGTCCACAGACCGCAGGAGAGCGAGAATTTTTATAAAGTTTTTGAATACTTTTTCCGTACACATTTTCTAGGCGTATTGTTCATCTGTATTCTGGAAACAGAAGACTAAGTAAATTCTAGACTTTAACTAATTTGAGTTCCTATTAGATATCTTGTTTTTTAAGTTTGTGAAGAAGTTATAATAATAATTTAAATTTAGGCGGTTTCTGCTCCCTTTTCATATGTTTTGAAATTTCACAGTTGACAATGTTTTTTGTTAAACTTGTATCTAGATCGAGAAGAAAGTTGTAGGTAAACGTTCTCCGCGTTGCTCAACCTTTCTGTACAAGAAAATTGTCAATAAGTTGTTTTGGCACTTCTTTATTCCAGAAAACGACAATAACTGCCAAAATTTTTTCGAAAGGCATAGCTGTTTTATTGGATATGGTAATATTGGTTTGAATATTTACATAAGTGTCAGACATTCTACAATAAGCGTTCCTGGTGGTTTTAAATTCAAACTGTACTAACTTTTACCACAACAATACTAAGTATTAATTTGTTAAATTTATGTTGAACTTTATAATTTTTAAATTAAAAATTTTTTGGTTTGTACTTATGTATGTACATCGGAATTTACTTCAAATTTTTCCTCTCTTAAGTTTTTTTCTTAAGAAGGATTTTTTACAATATAAATTTGCTGTGATCAGTGGGTGCTGATGAGTAGTGTAGCGACTACGAAACAGCTAGTTATCTCCCAACTAAAGATTTGATTATTATTTTTCTTGTCTTCTTCAATTAATAATTATTGATTACGGCAAATTTGTATTGTAAAAGATCCTTCTTAAGAAAAAAAACTTAAGAAAGGAAAAATTTGAACTAAAGCCCGATGTACATATGTACAAACCAAAAAATGTTTAATACTAAGTATTGCTAAGTATCCTACACTGCAAAAAGGTGAAATTACTTGCAAAACCACATATATTAATATCAAACAAATAGTGGAGATTCACACTCGATCTTCTGTGTTCATAGTGTAAACTAACAAACTGGATTGGAAGTGTAATAATGATAAGTAAGCAAGTTGAAGTTGGCAAAATAACTGTATATGATATAACATGAATATAAAATAAAATAAAGTGTTTAGCACTAAATATACTAAATGTATTTCTTATCGATTTTGTAAACATATATGGCTCTAGTTCATATTACCAAGAGTCCACTGTATTTTTAAAGAATAATATGCACGGGTCATATTCTTAAATGAGTTTCTTCAAGCGTTTACTCTTCGGTGTACATAAACATTAGTTTATACATAAAATAATCATAATGATGCAAGTATAAGCATATGACTGACATAGATATGCAAGGCGTGTGTGAATACGCTTATACACGCACACATGCTTGTTATTGGATACTCGAAGGTTATGTTGTATTTCAATAGAAACATATCTACGTGCTCATGAGAAAGTTCTTGCAAATATGTTAGGATCTAGCATCAAGGATAACATATTTCTATCATATATGTCTGTGTATAAGTTAGTAATAATATATGTAGATTCGCAGAGATTGTAAAATACGTTGCATTGTCTACTTACTCAACTATGACACTAACTTATTTAAGAAATGGAAGAAATCAGTTTATTACAATAAACAATTGATTTATTTAGAAAGTAAAAGATGCTTTTGAAGAGGTATACAAGTTTAATTTGGAAATACTTTTTTAACCGACTGACATTTGTCTGCTGTGATTTATGTTAAGTTTTCAACATGACGCCTGAACAACGCTCCCAAATTGTGCAAATTCAGTTGAAAATTATTGCAATTTTCTTACGTGAATTTTGTGCATACTTTTGTTTGAATAGATACGTCAATAAGCAAAGCTGCCGTATTTAGAGTGATGCTAATCCTCAAGTGTATGTGAGATACCGTTACATTTAGAAAACTCGACTTCTTGGCTAGTTTTATGGGCTTGAGGAATCATTGGTACGAACTTCTTTGAGAAGCGACTTTTTCGTTCAGCAATTAAGAAATGATGTGGTGAAGTGAGACTGCGCAACTTGCTCGTGAAACAATTCTTCAAGAAAAGAACGACATAGTTTCATGCTTCCCAATAAGCCCGAAACAATTGACTTCACGGCCGATCGGTATTAAGCCGCAAATGTTGAAGAAAGTCATCGAAGCTTGGCCCTTCAGATTAGACTACATCCCAGACCGCCGTGCTGATCGTATGGCATAACTGATATTTAAATTACAATGTCAGAAGACTGTCTTCCGAATAAATAAAATGTCATGTCAGCTTAAAAACGAATATTTATTTTATTCCGGTTCAATCTATAAAAAAAACGCCATTTACTTATGTACTAATTAGTATATTAAAATATTTTGACCATCGCAATTACAAAATTGTCTTTGCCAAAGTCACAATAGCAAATATATTAAGAAATATAAGTTGTTTTGAATATAATGTTATGTAATATTATTTATGTTAATCCACCCGCGGAAAAATGTTAAAAAGAATCCATTTAAGAGCATTTTGACCATTTTTATTGATTTGGCTTTCTTTAACTCAAAAACTATAGTTTTATACTCAATTGCAAAAAAAAAATCATATTTGATTTCAGAATCGACTTTTCTAAACCCGGTTTTCGAATACCTCGAATGCCGGCAATTTAAAAATTTCCGGTTTTCCGTAAAAAAAAAATTAAAGAAAAAACACCGGCTAGAAATAAAATAGTTAATAAAATAACATTTGGCTTTGATGTTTAAAGTAACATTTGAGCAAAGTAATTCCCAAAAAGAATAAAGTAAAAAAGACTTGACACTTAGAGCCCCATGTGACCACACGTAGTCATTTTTTGTGCACCGTTGAACCGTCTGCTGATATGAGGCTATTCGCGGGTTGACAAGCTGGGACCAAAATTTGTTTACTCATTTTTATTGATTTTTTGCAATTGTTTTGACTTTGTTATATTTATTTTTGATAAACCAAATGTAGTTTTGTTGTTTCTTGGTTTTTTTTTCTTTTGTGACAACCACGACGGTCACGTAGTTCCAGAATGTCAGAATACATCTTGGGCCCAAGTGGCCTCCAGTGGTATACTGTATTTTTATATTTTTATCGGTTTATCTTTTTGATTTTTTATATATTTTTTTTCATTGTAGCTTGCAAAATAGAGTGTGTAGACGAAGTTACAGGATTTTCAGATGATTCATTTGTTGATAATGCAAACTTGATAAATAGTGGAACATGGAGGCCTGTTGTTGCAGATCGATTGACGTTTGTTGAGTCTCCAATGTTTACAGGCATGAGTTCTGATGTTGGTGCCACTTTAACTGGAAAAACTCTGTAGATTTTATTGTACTTTATATCCCAAGACATGAAAAATCTGATTGTTGCAGAAACTAACAGGTTTGCTGCGCAACATATTACTGCAGCCGAAAATTCTTCCAATACGTCGCAGAAAAAAAGCGTGGAAAATGGGTTGATGCCAATCCTTCTGAAATGCGTGTATTACTTACATTATTATTTGGATGGGCCTAGTAGCAAGTACCACAACAAAGGGATTATTGGTCCAGGAATATACTTTATAAAAACCCTTTATTTACGAGCAGAGACAGATTTAACCATTTATTGAGAATGTTTCATATTTCTGATAATTAAAGCCAAACAAAATATCTGACATTCTAAATATGTTCCAGTCCAAGTACAAAGAGGGTTATGTTCCAGCAAATGTCGTGTGTATTAACAAAAGTAACATTGCATTATTGTTTATGCTTAAACAATTTTTTCATCCTAATATGAATTTTTGGAATATTCATATTTAATTGTTTAGAATTGTGTTGGAGTTGTTTCCTCTACAAATTATATATCGGGTATGTTCTTGATTCTACTTTGAAGGGAAAATAGTTTGAAATCACTTCAATTACAAGCTTCGGTGTTCTACATTCTACTCTTTACTTTTCATTTGGGTTTTTCTCGAAGATTAATTTGTAGTCAATTGTCTGGTTCTTGAAACTACTTTTACACAAAAAGTAGTAGTTTGAAAACACTTTTTAATTTCATTGTGAAAATGAAAATTTTTACAGAAAAACTGAGTATAATTGCAATCCCATTGAAATAAAAGGGTTAGATGACGAAATATTTGTTTGAGATACAATTGTGCACATATTTATAGACAAAATAAGGAACATGCAAGTATTAATTAAAAAAGTAATAATTGGTATTTTATTAACTTAAGTCGATTGGCGATATCATCACTTATTACAGCGGTTACGGAATCACTAACTTATCTGAATCATCGTCATCACTTCCATGTCTTAAATTTACCCTCACCGGCTATACCATTACGATCATCGTTATTGACGGAGTATTTGATAAACCTAACTAAATTTTGTTCTTATAAATTAACAAGCATTAGATAAAAAATTTTGCACGTTGTTTTTTGGGCAAAAGGCATATCGCAAAAAATAAAATAAAATTGAAAATATGGGCCATAGCTGTACTGGTTTATGTAAAAAAAAAGCAAATAAAAGTGGAAATGTGGTTCGTGTCAGTACTAGTTATTTCAACATTTATCCAAGTTTTATTTTCGAAGTTCAGTTCGAACGAAAAAGGAGACACCCAAACTACTACTTTTTCAGAACAACAAAAGTGAAAAGTTAACTTTTCAAATCATTTTTCATTTTCATTCTACTACTTTTCTGGAACATGCCGGCATATCTTACTTTTTAAATGCAGAAATGAAGTTTTCTTACCTCAATTTAACCCACTATTTTTTAAGCATTTGCAGACCAAAACTACCAAGTCCAAGTGAATTAAGTTTACATCCTGGAACCAAACTATTTCCACTCGTGGTCACAATGTCGGGAAATGGCACATAACGTGTGACCACGGGTGGTCACGATGTCACATAATGTAAATCCACGGGTGGTCACATTTTCCTAAATCATCAAAATACAAATGTGCCACCGGTGGGGCACGTGGGACTCTAGGTGTTAAAAACTCTTTAATAAATTTAATTTATTTAGTTAATCATATGGAAACGTAAAAAGAATATATGTAGAACGTACTGAGAGTTTGATTCTGCTGTGTATTTTACCAGTGGTTCCCACAAAGAGACCACTCAGTATATATATGAATAAGCGCGATTATCCTTGAGGCTATTGCGTAGTGATCAATGATTTTGACATATAGTAGCAGAACATGCTTAATATGACTCAGGCGAAGAATATAATACATATCGCACTCTAAATACAAAAAGGTCACAACTCAAAATTTACCAAAACTTACTTTTTTCCATCAAAGTAAATTTTTTATGTTTTCGCAAACATAATATAAATTGAAAAAAGTATAACAGACTTTCTTCAATATTGAATTTTTTCATAATGGAACAATATTTTCTTTAAAAAACTACAATTATTTTTACATAAACAGTTTTTTATATATTGAGTTGTGACCGTTTTGTATTTAGGGTGCGATATGTATATTTAATCTCTTAAACAATTTTTCAAACGGAATACGTTCACAATGTTCACATATTTTGTAGTATATTTAATTTTTTCTTTTGTTTTTATTAAGCTTGCTAATGAAACTGAACTTTCCCTTAGCATGCTTGTATAGTGCTAAGCATTAAATAATATTTCTAATTTTTCAGATCTTAGTTTTCCAAAATGTTTTTTGGTTCATTTTCTGAATTGTGTTCACTGTCACTGCACTTTAACCAAATCGGTCGTGGTAACATCTGTATCAATCTTTTACGCTGAAGTGAGTAAATTAAACATGTGAACTATCACTATCACTAGGTAGGAATAGGAAATGGAGATAAAGTCGCCAAAACGGTCTGAATGTGCGATTATTAATTACCGCAAAAAAAAAAACTAACCGCTATTTTGGAGTCACTTTATATATTTTATTTTCGTGAAATTACAGCACAGCAAGACTTAGTCTGATATAAAGATAGGTTGTGTAAGTCCAAATCAATAAAATTAGTATTTTCAAGAAACAATGGATCAATGTTATGAATATTAATCATTAACCATGGCTAATTAAATATTACAAAATTATAAAATATAACAAGAAACAAAACAACAAACAAATAAAATTTATAAGAATAATAATATAAATATATAACTATCATTATAATATAATAATATATTTAAGCAAAATAGGGAAAAATTACAGATTTGAGGTGTCTAGCATTGCATGGGGCCTGTATATTTATAGGAAGTTCGTTCAGAGACGTGTGCCATTTATGAAAAGTTTCTTCTGATACTAGTTTTCGATATCGAATAGAATTTATTCTCCAGCCCCTATATGTTCTTGAAAAAACTAATCTATGCAGTGATGTTAACTTTTATTTTCAAAGTACCTTACAGAAAGTATTTAGCTAAACTACTGTTAATAGCAATGACGCGATTTAACGAAAAAGTTGGTATTTTAAAAATTTATTAATAGAACCAACTGAACAGCAGTCACAAAACACTTGCGAAATGAATAAAATCAGCGGTAATTATAAAATTATACCCATATTACTGTAAATGTTATACCACATTCAGTGGTCAACCACTATGCAACTCGATTTTAGGCGTGTGTATTAGATCATTACAAAAACCTCCAGTTGCAGATCTCTGGTTTTCAAATTTCCATTGGAAAAAGTTTGCAATTTGACAAATTTTTAAAAAGTTATTAAAGCGACAACACGGTTCATGACAGCCGAATATAAAACTTTTCCACATGTTCACACAAGAAAGTAACTTTTAACAAGTTGTGCGGACGCATTAACAACAAAAACACTTACAAGCTCATTTTAAAATGTTGTCGAAGGCGAACGTTGTAGGTTTGTACTACATGAGCTTTTAATGTCAGGGCTGCCAAAGTTTTAGCATAGCAACATTAAAAGGGATGTAAATTATGTATACAACATTTTCACAATATAAATAAAAAAATTATATTTCATATCAATTATAAATTATATAAATATGTTTCGCCCTCGTCTATACTATATAACATTTGCTGCAAAACTTTTGAGTTTTGGCGATGTTACTGGTGGTACATCGCTTATTTTATAGATGACAAAAAAACATCGGTGTGGGCACGAATACAATTTCAAAAGAAGATCAAAACTTGGTTTGCAACAAATGCTTAACAGTAGGGAGGAGGTCTTGCTTATTTTTATTTTTATATATTATATTTTCGGAATATATTAATTAAAATTTAAATCAAATCTCTATGGATAACATTGTTTATTAACACGCTTGTATGTTTGCAACGCTAGAAACCCATGCCATATGAGTGCTTATTACATATGTAGATACATAAAACTGTATACACAGTCTTAGTGCGAAAATTGGAACTGCCGTATTGAAGATGACGTATTGCGTCTGAGGAAGTGAGGGCTTTGTGACGGTTTCTGAAGCCAGCTTTGGGAATTCCAAAAAAAAAAAAACTCGGTACAACTTCGCTAACCGAATCGCAACCGGGATTTAATATTGGATGCGCGTTTTGGCTGTAGAACGTGTATCTGATCCATTAACGGTCATTTGAGTTGAACTATCAACTCGTTCGAGTTGAAGGTGCCGTTTTGTTTCGCGAAGAGTGGGGGCTTTTGGCGATTTCTGAAGCCGATGTTGGTAATTCCAAAAAAACTCGCACGCCTTATACGAATATTTATTTTTAGTTTGATATCGAAGTGTGTTTTTTAGCTGTTTAAACTATATTCATTGCTTCTGGAATGCAAGCAAAGAAATCACTGGCAACCAAAATTTATTACAAATGAGTAAAAATATGAACGTATCAATAAAGAAATCAAAATCAGCGTTGTCAACTTAGAAATTTCTAAACGCACCAAAATAGGGGGAACAACGAGTTATTTCAATAAAAACGCACCGAATTTAGAATTTTTTTTTCATTTTTAAAAATCCATTTTGTATTATAAAAAATAATATTTTTATATTAAAACCACGATAATGAAATCACCTTTTCGTGCAATAGGTGGAATTCGTGTTTGTCAAACCTGGCCTCTAGTGCGATTCTGTTACTATTATTAAGACAATGTTATCTTTGCAATAATTATAACGATATTTTATGAAATATATTATTCAGGCATATTATTTATTTATATTCGCTGTCAACCGAAATCAGCTGTTACTTTTACTGCCCATTATCAGGTACACAAAACTACAGCTGCTTGCCTTCGTTAAAATTATATTGTAGGACCATGTAATCGTTACCGCAGGAAATGAAGTATGTCGAAGTAGTTTACTAAAATGTGATCACTAATAGTTACAGAATCGCACAACAAGCCATCAAACTCTATTAATAGCTATTTTATCAAACACAATGTAAATTTGATTTGTGTTTTCGTAAGCGAACAGTCATTTGGCTAGAGCGGATGTCTTTAAAAGAATTTATTTATATATACGAAAATTTGCCAAAGTTGTAACAAATAAAAGATGGCGTTTGCCATAATCAGTAGTTAATGCAAACGTTTGGGAAAAATTTATAATTTTATTAATAATTAAGTAATTTATCAATTAACAAAACAGTAACGAATTCACGCGCTGTCATAAACACGAGCTTTCATATCAGTGTTTGCATTTATTGTAATATTTGACAAACCTGGCTTGATCGTTTAATATCAAAACACGCTGCTTGCATTCGTTAAAATTATATTGTAGGACCATGTAATCGTTACCGCAGGAAATGAAGTATGTCGAAGTAGTTTACGAATATCGGATCACTAATAGTTACAGAATTGCACAACAAGCCATCAAACTCTATGTATAGCTTTTTTATCAAACACAATGTAAATTTGATTTGTGTTTTCGTATGCGAACAGTCATTTGGCTAGAGCGGATGTATTTAAAAGAATTTATTTATATATACGAAAATTTGCCAAAGTTGTAACAAATAAAAGATGGCGTTTGCCATAATCAGTAGTTAATGCAAACGTTTGGGAAAAAATTTATAATTTTAGTAATAATTAAGTAATTTATCAATTAACAAAACAGTAACGAATTCACGCGCTGTCATAAACACGAGCTTTCATATCAGTGTTTGCATTTATTGTAATATTTGACAAACCTGGCTTGATCGTTTAATATCAAAACACGCTCTAAAAGCAGTAAATGTTATAAAACAAAATGATTCTTCTTTTTTCGAAAATATGTATAATACAGCAAGATTGTCTTACTTTGTGCATATAATAAGGTGCGTTTTTCACTTCATAACTCCGTATTCTGGTTGTGTTCTACAAAATGATACGTAAAAATTTTAGACACTTGAGTAAACTTTTTTCTTATATTAAAGCATTTGAATTTGCTGTAGTGCCACCGAAATTTAAAGAGCGCACCGAAAATGTAAAAAAGCGTACCACACACCGACTAATGAACTTTTCGCACAAATAATTTTAAAAAGCACCAAAAACGGTGCGAAACGCACCGAGTTGACAACGCTGATCAAAATATATTAGATTTCTCTACATGCACGTGCATATGTAAACACTGAGTAAAGCGACATAGCCGCACATCAAACTGCTTTGTCAAACTAAGATATTTTTATTGAGTTATTGAGAAACAAATCTCATGTACAGTTTGATGAGAAGTTGACAAAAATTAATGTAGTTTACTACATCGTAGTAGAAGTCATGAAAATGTTTCGAAAATAGTTTATATGAGCACAAAAATATAAGTAAACTTTTATGAATAAAGTATTTTATTGTGCATTTTTTGCTTATCATACCAGTTTTGGCTTAAATGAAAATTAAACAAATTATATGTATGTGCATGATAGTGACTATTTCCCATTTCTAGTGAATGTCAGCGATTTTGAATACATTTTTTAGGACTTGCAAAAAAAACTTTTAGTAATATAAAATATGTATAGGTTTTTACTTTCAAATTAACGATTTTTGTACTCAAATTCAATATTTTACAAGTCAAACACAATGTTTTGCAACCCAAATTCAATTTCTTGCACTTCAAATTAAATTCTTTTCATTTCATATTAAATTTTTTTGTATTTCAAATTAAACAATTTTTATTTCATATTAAATTTTTTGTGTTTCAAATTAAATTTATTTAACTTCGAATTCAAGTTTTTATTTATTTAGTTAAAAATTTACAAAATGAAATAAAAATAAACTTGTTGTTCAAGTCATTACTCGTAATTTTTCCTTAATATAATTTTCTAAACCAAATTTGGACGGTTCCTATTGCAACCGTTCTCCAGATGCAGCTAATGACAAACTCATGGTCATATCAAGATAATAATTGTTACAATCTGAAGGTGCTACCGTTTCGACTGACTGTTTAATTATTGTTATCAAGTCCAAATTACTATCCGCATCAGCTAATAAATTTCGGGCAGGTAGTTTTGTTTTAGAAAAAAACTTTTTTATTGGATTAAGCTCACCTACACGTAGAAAAAATATATGGTTGATACAACAATATTCTAAGGGCAACATAATATTGTTGAGTTATATGGTTGTGGCTGATAATATTATATTGTTGTACAATATCTAAAACTCCATTACAATAGTATTGTAAAAAAGTACTATAAGTAACTATACTATATTTTAGTTCAACATTGTTATAACAATAAGTAACCATAGTATCATAGTAATCATTCATACATTTTCTCATATGTAGCCGCATTACTTTCATGAAGTAATGTTACTATTATCACAGATAACTTTATTTCGTTATAATTCGTACAAATATATACATATAATAATTTCACAAAAATACAGCTTGTAATATTTTTTAATAATATGTATAATAAAAATTAGAAAAAAATAATAGGATTTCATCTCTACGGACTCTATGCACAAATTTCCGATTTGATATTGATATATCCATCTGCTGAAAGACAACAAAAATATTTATTGAGAATTCATCTGGAATAACAATTTTGACCATAGTAATATGGTTGCATGTATTCCTGGATGCATATTTTTACATCTTAATATTCAACTCACTTCCATTTATATACTCGCGAATGCTCAATATCTATATTTTCAGCAATTTCACGTTTTTATCTGGTCTAAATAAAGCTGAACAAAATTAATGTAAATTTTTAATATTAAAAACAAAACATCTTTTTATTTCCAATGAAAAAATCGAACTGAAAGAAAATTAAATGTCAGCGAGTAGAAGAAAAATATTATTAACGACGATAATAGTAAATTTATTTTGTAACTTATTTTGTTGCATACGATTTAGAGTGTCAGACAATTAGAAAAACAAATATTTTGTTATTGGGTGTGATAAAAGCAATTGTTGTATTTAAAAATATTTCACAATTGCTATTGTTGTGTGCAACCATATTTTGAAATTTATGAATGGTAAATATAGAATTACAGAAATGCAAACAGTAATATATTTATAGAGGAACAAACTATAATCAAACTGTTAATATGCTGTATTCAACAGTAATACACAATGTTGCAGAAAATATAATACTGTTGTCGCAACCATATATCAAACTGTCTTTTCTCTGCGTGTATGTAGCTATGTAAGGAGGAAGAAAATTTATAATGTGCCCGGGTTCTGCAACCTTATCTTTTGCATCTTGAATTTTATGTATCTAGCATTATCAAGGACCAGCCAAGCACATTCGGTGCTGGTTTCAGCTAATTTACTGAATAGCTAACTCTTCCAGGAAAATTATGAAAATGTTGGAGTTTACAGATGAATTAGCAATCGTCTTGTCTTTCAAAAAAGAAATTTATTACAATTGAAATATCGGGAGAACATATTTTTTTAATTTATTTTCAAATTTAAAATAACGTTTATTTCATAAACTTTTCTCAAAATTTTTTACTTATAATGTAACGTCTATTGAGTTTTTTTTTTTTTTTAATAAAGCTGTAAGTTTTTAGCCAAATAAACCAAAAAATTAATTCGAAGTTAAACAAATTTAATTTGAAACACAAAAAAATTAATTTGAAATAAAAATATTTTAATTTGAAATAGAAAAAATTTAATGTGAAATGCAAACAATTTAATTTGAAGTGCAAGAAATTGAATTTGTGTTGCAAAACTTTGTTTGTGTTTGACTTGTAAAAAATTGAATTTGAATACAAAAATTGTTCATTTGAAACTAAAAACCTATATATAAACACATTGTTAAAATGTCAACACAGGTCTCACATCCCTGGTAATAAAAAAAAAACCAATTCACCGACACAATAGTCCTTTTTCGTAACTAATTAAAATATATTCCTTAAGAGTTCCCAGATAATCTTTCCATCCAGAAACTTATTATATTTTTTTATTTTTTATAATTTTTCGCATAACGAGAATCCATTCTGAGATTTAATGAATAACAAATTAATTTTCCCAAGCCGTTTCATTTTGCAAACATGTTGCAGCTATTTTGACTGGTTGCCGAAGTAGATTAAAAATATTCTCCTTCGAATAATCGAGTTTAATCTTATTTATTATGCGAGTTTAATCTTATTATTTATGCTACTACTAGTATTGATACCAATAAAAAATATACGCAGCCTGATTTTTATGTTTCCTAGCTGTCTGTCTATATATTGACTGATCATCAGTAGACTGTACATTCCATTATTTTAAATAAATTCTCATTGTTTTATTTATGTAATGGAATTTAGGATAATATTTGAAAGCATTTTTAAAGCTTATCAAGTCTACTGATGGCTAGAATAGCTCCTATGGAATGTCGGCATTTAGGGAACATAAAAAACAAGCTATATATATATTTTCTGCTTAATATAAATATTTTTTCCCCCTTTTTTATGAAACATAATTTTTCCCTCGCTCAGTATTTGGTGTAATAATTCCCAGCCATAACCTCTTGATCCAAAATTATCCAAGAAATGAAAAATTTATACTAATACTCAATATATTAACAGCCAGTTCGCCGATGTCGAAAGAATAAATTCGTTCGCATTCTAGGCGATGAAAATTGATTTGCGTTTTTTTCTAACTTTTTTCTATGCGAACTATTTGTCAAAATTCAATTAAAATACATAAGTACAAGCGAACGAATAATAGTGACAAGACAAACTCAAATTGATTCGAATGTGAGTGACTGGCTTTCTTTCGCATACATTTTCATTCGATATCGACGAACAGGCTGTAAGTGTTTTTATTCAATATTGCATGAAAAGTGTGCTTTGACAATTTATTACAAGAATTTTTATTTCAAATTAAAAGAAATATTTCTATAATTTTATTATTATTTCCCATTTTTGTTTTCAAAGTCCATGCACTGGGCTACGCCAAAAACTAAAGATCGCATGTTACCCGAAACAGCTGCAGCTGGCGCAGGTGGCAGCGGTGGACTTTCTGCAGCCTCGCCAAATCCTGCGCATCGTCGTGCGTCAGAGGGTGGAGCTGCTCTCTACTATGGCAGCCGCAAACAAGAATGGACTGCTGAAAATTCTGATGTGGCCAATAAATTTCGTAACTATGAAATCTAAACTCCTTTCGATCAAATATTAAATAATTTATACCAAATATTTTGATAAAAAAAATATCGTATTGAACCAATTTTAAGAAGTTTTTAGTTAATTTTCCTGAGATAAACTATAAAAAAAGAAATAAAAACTTTTAACAATTAAGTATGAAAATTGCTGATAAGAAGTTTTTTGAAAAAAATATATATAAATGTTGCAATTTCCCTTGAAACAAACAGAAATACATGTTAATTGATGTTTCCAAAAAAAATATTAATAATAATAATATTAAACTTTTAAAACTATGTGTAAATTATATATTAAACAAAATGTCGTAATAAACTCATAAAAAGAATATAAGAAACTGTAATTTCAATTAAACATTAAGAGCATAAAATTTAAAAATAAAAATGTAAGAACACTTTGACAAAACAAAACATATTTTTGAAAACCATTTTAATGTCTTTAGATATAAGCAAAAAGAGAAAAAAATATTTAAATACATCCCTAAAGACAATCCCCTGTTGTTGAAAAATTATACCACACAATAAATTTCAAAAGTACTAAAGAAATAAACTCAAACCACCTTTTTCAAATGCTTAACAATTTATAATTTAATGGAAAACTTTTTATTAAAAACAAAAAAAATAATAAACTTTTGTAAAGTGTGCTTTAAAGTAATAAAGTAAAAGGGCTGCTTAAACGTGTTGTAGTAAAGCGAATATTTTGCTACAAGCTACCTTATCATTTAAATGTGCGGTACAGGCAACTAACTGCCTTTATACAATTTAACAAATGCTTTTAAGAAGTCTTTACAAAGTGTATGAACGTGTTATACTAAATCCAATGTCCTCACAGGTGTCCTATTTAAACTAGAAATCAACAACATCTAAAAACGTATCAAATGCATAATTAAAAAATAAATTATAATAAGATAAATAATCAAAAATACAAACAAACAAAAATTAAATAATACAAATAATTTTCAGAAGCACTTTTGCAAACAAACAAACTAAATTTAAATGAGATTTAAATGTTTTTAATTAATGTTAATATATTTAAAAATTTATATATCTGCATAAAACTATTTTAAAAATAAACACGTACGCAAACATAAAAGTTTTACTTGAAATTCAGCAAACAAAACACATACAAACATGAATATTCATATATCAAAATAAAAACCAAATGCACTTTTCTCGAGTGAAAAGATAAAAAAAACTGAAAATTAAAAACCTTTTACTCAATAAAAAAAAACTTTTTAATGAACACAAAAACAGAAACACATAAAAATGTTAATAAAATTTGAGAAAAATATAGATATATTAACTTTTATTTTTTGTCTTAAAAAAAAGGAAAAAGTTGATATTATGAAAATAAATCAAAAGAAACTACTGAAATTTTACCTACAAAAGGAATGAAAAAGTACTCAAAAAAGTCTTTTTAATTACTTTTAGGTAAGTATTAAAAGATTTCGAAGTAAAACTAATGAAACGTTTCTTCAACAAAAATGAAAAGCAAAGTAAATAAATATAAAATTAATGTGGAGTTTAAGGGACGCGAATGAGTGATACGTCTAGAAAATTTGTATGCAATATACTCAATATTTTCTAGACGTATAACTCATCCGGCGCACGAGAATATTTTCTTTTCCACTTCACTAACCCAAATCCCTGCCTGAGAACTATCAACTTCTTCTATACTAAATTATAAGATGTGAATCCAACGACACATGTTTTAAGCTTAAGATGGTACAGCGTTTGCAGTGATCCAACCACCGATATCATATGGCTGGGTTATGGCAAAATTTTCATATATAGCAGAGCTATGCCACAACGGCACCAAAGCGTGAATAATCCACATTTGGACTGATTTGTGCACCAGGGTCTTGAAAAATTCGATATTTTGGATGCGTTTGCATCCAAACTGCAGATGACATTTGCACACACAACAAATACAAAATTTTGATTATGTTTCATACATGCATTGCTCTATTTAAATTTAAAGATAAACAAGTAAGAGTTTGGTATATTCGGCTGTCTCGTATCTAAAATACCCTTCACGATAGACTCGTATATGTATAGGATATATTACAAATTTGAACTTAATGTGTTCGGATATATATGGGCCGATATCGGAGAAAAAATATGTTTGCCTTGTAATCACCAGTCTAAAAAATAAATATTTCACGAAAAAGTTTGTTTAAGCTACATACATATATCTCGGTTATATATGAACCGATATCGGAATTTTCCATTTTTTGTTTGTTTTGCTTCAAACTTCACACAATTATTGAACCCGAGATATATATAGCCTAAACCGGCTTTTCCATGAAAAGTTCGCGTAAGCGAACTTGAACAACTTTTTTAGCTTAAAAGCTAAATGTTCCTAGACGCACTGCGAGCAACATGCTCACCCATTACTATTAACAATAAAGTAATACCTCAACACAGTGAAGTCAAATACCTCGGTATTCATCTTGACCGTAGACTAACATGGAAGACGCACATCGAGGCAAAAGTAACGCAAATGAAATTGAAAGCAGTGCAAATTAACTGGCTAATAGATAGAAATTCGACCTTGAAGCTTGATTGTAAACTTTTGCTTTACAACTCGATTCTAAAGCCAATATGTGCTATGGGATTCAATTATGGGGCACAGCCTCGGCATCCAACATTGAAAAAATTCAAAGAAGTCAAAATAGAATACTCCGTAGAATTACAGATGCTCCATGGTACGTTAAAAACTCACGAATCCACGCAGATCTGAACGTACCTTTTGTGAAATCTGAATTTGTGAAGTACGCGACAAGGTATATTAACAAACTTGAATTCCATTCAAATTCTTTTGCAGTTAATATTCTTAATTTTGGTGGTCATACCCGTCTGAGAAGAAGGGATACTTTGGCTACCATTAGAGCTCTAAACAGATGACTGAATTCTGAAATAATATTCGCATAAAAATAAATTTTTCTCCAGCACTGGCAGGACTTTAATCACATTTTTTTTTAGTATTAAGAAGTGAATACTTATTGTCATTACATTTCTTATGTAGATTCAATAAATAAAATAATAAAGTTAAAAAAAAAATAAATATAAACGTGGAAAATGAAAATTATCGGTATTGGTCCATACATACCCGAGATATAGCCTAAAAATATTTTTCCATGAAAATAAAATTTTTTTGTTTAAAGGCAGTTCTGGTTATAAAAAAAGGTTACTAAAATACACAAAATGAAAACTTCCGATATAGGTCCATATATACCCGAGATGTAGCCTAAACCGATTTTCCATTAACATTTGTCTATTTCCATTTGCTGAAAAGCACTTCTCGTTATAAAAGAAGGTTACTCAAATACAGAAGTTGAAAATTCCAATATCGGTTCATATATAACCGAGATATAACTTAAACAAACTTTTCCATTAAAAAGGTCATGAAAGATTTCTTTTTTGGAATGGTGATTACAAGGCAAAAATATTTTTTTATTATGCTATACATATACATGACAATCGAGAAAGGTTATTTTAGATTCGGCACAGCCTAATATTCCACACTCTTACTTGTTTTTCAAAGATTTTCATACAATATTGCAAAAAAAAAAAAATGTTTTTTTTCGGAATTTGGGACATATCTCAGCTATATGTAAATCGATGGGTAAAAGAATGGCGAAAGAAAAAAGTTTCTAAGTCTAATGGTTTTTTCAGAAAAGTTATTTCAACGGCGGACATACGGACATTGCTTAATCGAATTTTCTATCAATGCTGATTCTTAATATGTATACTTTATAGGGTCGGAATGGAAAATTGTAGAAATTACAAATGGAATCACATAAGATATATCCTTTACATTTTTGTGAAGGGTATAAAAAGGTGCTATTTCTTAGAAAAAAAAAAAACGCACCGGGTCACACAGCATTCTATACGATGCTAAAACTACGTGAAATACACTTCGAATGGGTTGATCGTACCTTATAGTCCAGATTTAGCTCTTAGTGACTTTTTCCTGTTTCCAAACTTAAAAAAATGGCCCGCAGGAAAAAGATTCATATCATACCGAGAAGTGATTACCGAAACTAACGCGTATTCGTATTATTCAGATGTTATAAAAAAGTTGGAATATCGTCGTACTAAATGTATTGAGCTAAAAGCAGACTTTGTTGAGAATGGTTTCGATTTCGTAGAACAGGTGGTATGCAGTAGCGGGTGGCAACAGTCTGGCTCATTTACAAAAAATTGGATGTTTTATAAAAACTATTCGTGCAAAAAATACTTTATTTAATAAAAAGAAACACACACTTAATTTCTTCACAAAATGTTATAAAAAAATCAAAGATAATCTATTGTTTACAGGACATGACGAACAACACACCTGAACATTTTTTATGAAAGAAGTATTCAAAAAATTTAGTGATTTTCATAGAAATATTTTTGACGAGTCGCTATCCTTCGCTCTGTAGATAACATATATATAGTTTTATAAAATTAATTTAAAAAAAAGAAGTACAACTTTCTTAGATTTAAAGCAAAAATACAATAAAATCAATACTATTAATAGAGTGAAAAACTAACGGAAACGAGCCGTTGATTCGCTTGTTATAAATGTGCGCATACATCCACACATACAACATAAAGCTAAACACATAATGGCAAAAAAAAAACAACGTAGAAGATCTAAAGAAGGCAAAATACAAAGTATAATTACAAGCAGCTATTTTATAGTCGTTGTTACGTTCTTAACAAGCATGTGTGTGTGTGTGTGTCTAGCAATTATATTTGAGCAATGAGAGAAGGTAATAAAGAAGTAATGCACAAAAAAGTGTATTTGCCATTATTTTATTAACGATTGAAGAATCCGCAAACGGCGCTGATGAATCGCGAATAAGTCACCCTGTGGAGCTAGCATAGGTAGCTGCCTGAGTTAAGTTGTATTCTGAGACCCTTACCAAGGGTTAAAATTGGCAGCACGTGAATCAGCAAAGCCCCCGGGAGGTTTTGCTTGCAGCACATTCCTGTGATCATCATGATTTTGGTTGATCATAGCGAAGTTACAAATATACGTTCAATATCGTCTTAGAGATATGATCTTTGTTACCCCACCCATTCTATGCATCTTATACTACGCAAATTTATTTTGTAATAAATAAATCAATAATAAAATATAAACAAATTATAAATATATACGAGTATGTATTACAATCAAAAAATTATAAACAGCTTACGTCCTGTTTCACATTTGCCTATATGTCGACATTTCATAGGTGTTACCCTAATCATCAGTAGACCTTGGAAATTTTTGAAAGATATTACCAAACATTCAACTTTATATGTCAACAATCTAAATAAATTGTTGAGAATTTAAAAGGAAAAATATTTTAATAATACCTGCCAAAACACAAAAAACAAACTTTTTTCTTTTGCACACGTCTCTACCCTATAGACAGCTGGGAAACGTAGAAAGCAAGCTGTTTAAGGCCGTGTCAGATAAAACTTTGTCACTTTGCGTGAAGTTTAAAACCTTAACAGAAAAGCGCAAAGAAAAAAGTGTATGTCACAATAAAAACATTGACAACGCTTTGTCGCCGATTTGTTTATTTATCTAAAAAAATGGCTGTTAATTTTTATATTTAATTATTTCTAATGTTAATAGAAGTTAGAAATATTATTGGACTAACTTGGTTCTAATTGTTTTTTAATGCATTTTATGCTGTTAGAAAAAACTTCCACGCGTAAAAAGATGAGAGCGCCGAACTTTTCGCTTCACGTTGCGTTAAAAGTACTTTATGTGATATGTTTTACATAAGTGTGTATATTTTATCTTATTATTTCTTATTTTTTGATTGGTATCAATATTAGAAGCTAGTACTCGTATAGTTAATAAAACTCAATTGTTTATATATATGTATAACATAGAATAAATTTTTCCCTTGTGGAAAATATTTCGGCGCTAAATTTTCTTTGCAAAATATTGTTTCTTATTATTATTAACTTCTAGAAAAATTTTATCAATTATATTTTGAATACAAACATTATGAGCATTGTTCAAAATGCAAACATTGTTTTGTGTCGAACTAAGTTAAATTTCTTACTTATCCTTGTAACTAAAGAACATATTTTTCAACACAATCTATTTCTACTTCAATCAATTACAAGCGTTTGTGGAAGAGGCAAAACTTTTGTCTTCGACATTTACGCTGGATAACAACTCCAGATAAAAATTGCAAAGCAAAAATCGCTAATTTTGGTAGACATCTTGAACTTTTGCATTGAAATTAGAAACAGATAAATTTCAGCAAAAAAAGGAGTAAAATATAAAGTTAAAACTGAATAAACAAATTTAATTATTTTAAATTCGTTCTAGTCTGGCGTTGCTAAATACATAATTATAATATTTTTCATGCATTTCAGACCAATCCATAATTTTATGATATACAAGCGTGTTAAAACGGAAAAAACTAAAAACGATACGTAAATGGCGGCACCCATTTCAAGGGAAAAATGAAAAATTTGGAATTTTTTCCATCCACGTGCTTCGTTTATTTTACGGTTGCCATAATATTGTCCAACCGAGAGAACCCTACACACTCTGGTGTATAAACTTGAATAAACAGATCAGAAAATAATCAAACATTTCCTCTGTATGTGAAAGAGTGTAGGGGAATCGAAAAAAGCGATTTCGCGTCATTCACAATCATGGTATTCATATATGACAATTTATCCTTATTTGACAATTTTATGTGCTGAACATAGCATGTTGAAGATTTTACTATTTAAGCTCTGGTTTTGACGATTTTTATAGATTATATATTTTACTTTCATATCTTTCAGGCAATTGGGATCTTACAAATGAAAATTTATTTTTTTTTAAGTAAATTTAAATAGGGAATTAAAGTAATAACTATAGTATATTTACAAGCTCCGTATTTTGTGAATTTACAGTGTAAATTCCAGCGTGCAATATAATCAGCATATGTCACAGTCAGAAACAACATGAAGTCTAACTCCAATATTAACGAATTTATGGAAAAATTCCACTAAAATTGTAATATTTATAAAATATTGTAATATTTATATAATATATATTGTAATATTTATACAATATCTTAGACCCTTTCTGTCAGTAAATTCCATATGAGATTTATCATCGACTGATGAACATTCAGTATATTCAAAGTCATAACAACGAGTCTTGGCGCCACCAGTGCATGCTCCCTTTGCTTTAGAGTATTTTCTACATACTCGACGAGCGAATGCAACGCAGTTTCAACAGATTTTTCCTTGGTATCGGTATGCTGTGATGCAGATAAATGACACGGGTTTATTGGCATCCTAACATGTAGATCAAACATCCTCTCTAACGTCTTTAGCAAAAAGGATGTCAGGCTTATGGGTCTGTTATCTCGGAGTTGTGTGTGAAGTCTTCTCACCCTTGGTAATGAAGAACCCTACACATCTACGCCATAATTTCGGCATATAGGACTATCTGAGGCAGGCCGTGAAAATCCGAATAAACCATGGCATTATCAGTTCCGCACTATTTTGCAAACCAGCTGGTATAATGCCATGTGGACGCGGTGATTTATATGGGGCCAAACTGTCTATTGCTCAAAGGATCCGGTTTCTGTCGTTAGGTAAAAAGACTTCTACTTGTCTATTTCGTACATCACGTACCCGTGTAGGGTGTACAGCCAAGTCAATACATATCCATGAGTACCCTTCAATACGTTGGTTGTCCAATTACCTTTTTGTTTCTTTAGAAAACCTTTTATGGACTGCGTGGTCGATATGATTTTGCGAAGTCTACTTCTCTCAGTGGCCCTTACTACGACAGTGTAGAAAGACCTGCAATACTTATACTTTGCATTTATTAAACCTGTTTACGGAGGACTTGTACTACGACCATTCTCACAGTCTTTTTACTGCATTAAGGAGTCTGTGAGACTCCTTTCGAGCTCTCGCTATATCTAAGTTTGACCATGGTAGTTTACTCTTACCTCGGCATAGGTCCGTACGATTCCTAGATAGCTGTCTCGAAAGACTCAGTTAGTAAGTCCACAGCTCTCTCAATGTTCCACAGCTACTTATTGTCGGAGGTTCCGCCTTGGCGTATTCCTACCTTGGGCACTCTGTTTTTCGGGAAGAAGAGGGGAAGGGGACCCTTTGGTGCGGCAAACAAAACTCTGGGAAGCCACATGACTTATGTTGTGTTGGCTTCCGAAACCGTTACCAAGGGTATAAATTGGCAGAACGGGAATCAGCATGGCCCCCGGGTAGTTATGCTTGCGGTTCGACCCGGGCTGATCATGGTTGAGGTGCCTACCTTGGCTGAAACGTTCTGGCTGTGGTTGAAACATAAAACGCAGGAAGGGAGTGTTAGTATCCTCGATAATTGTTTGGCGTGTGGCTTTTTTCTGGGACTAACAATCTCCCGACGATCTGTTGCCTATACAACAGATACGTGTATTGCAAGGAACCAGTTGGTTGACGCCAATCCGTCTTCTTCCAGTTTGGTCATGGTATTAATAATAAAAGAATTTAAATGTATAATACATATATGAGTATACAATAAATTGTATACTCATAAATATAATACAATATACAAAGGAAACTAACAAAATACCATGTTCAAAAAATTTTACGAATGTGTTAGAACATATTATACAAAAATACTAGCACGTATACGAGTACTTATGAAATTAGCTTCGTTTGTAAATATTTTTAGATGCTGTAGTTTTTTTTTTTTATTAAAGACTTTAATTGTTTTGTATATTTTACAACACTAACACAAATATTTTGTTTAAAAACAAATCTTTATAATATATTTATCGCGATTTGCGATAAATATATTAGCAATTGCACCCACCGAATTTAATGATAATAGTCCCAATTTATATGGCACCAATTGGTAAATTTCGATCGTATCTTGAACCTGCACAGTACAAAATTTAACTAGTTAAGAAGTGCGTTTACTGAATGGATCCAAAAAAAAATACATGTGTAACGATGAAACTGAATGGGTATGCCAATAAATAAAATTTTCGCTAAAATGCAAAAAATCTGGGACCAAGTGAATCGAAAAAATGTCAGTGTTGGTTTTTTGTTACGGAAAATTGGGGCGGTGAATAAATCGATGAAATAACAAGTAAGAGTGTAGTATATTCGGCTGGGCCGAATCTAAAATACCCTTCACGATAGTCACGAATATGTATAGTATATTAAAAATGTGACCTAAATATGCTCGGTTATATATGAACCGATATCGGATTTTTCTATTTTCTGTATTTTAGTAACCTTCTTTTATAACGAGAATTGCTTTCCAGCAAAAAAAAAAAAAAAAAATTTAATGGAAAAAAAAAGGGTTCAGGCTATATCTCGGGTATATATGGACCGATATCGAAAATTTTAATTTTCCATATTTATATAACCTTATATCATTAACAGAACTGCTTTTGAGCACAACAAATTGTTTAAGTTCGCTTACGCGATATTTTCATGAAAAACCCGATTTAGGCTATATCTCGGGTATATACGGACCGATATCAGAAATTTTAATTTTCTCTATTTTCGTAACCTTCTTTTATAACAAGAACTGCTTTTCAGTAAAAAAAAATGTTATTGGAAAAATCGGTTCAGGCTATATCTCGAGTATATATGGACCGATATCGGATTTTTTCTTTTTCCATATTTATATAACCTTATTTCATTACCAGAACTGCTTTTGAGCACAAAAAAGTTGTTTACTCGGCATTTTCATCAAAAAACCTGTTAAGCTATATATCGGGTATATATGAACCGATATCGGAAATTTTAATTTTCCATGTTTATATAACCTTATTTCATTACCAGAACTGCTTTAAGGTGAAAAAAGTTGTTTAAGTTCGCTTACGCGACATTTTCATGAAAAACCCGGTTTGGGCTATATCTCGGGTATATATGGACCGATATCGAAAATTTTCATTTTTCATATTTATATGACCCTATTTCATTACCAGAACTGCTTTTGAGCACAAAAAAGTTGTTTAAGTTCGCTTACGCGACATTTTCATGAAAACCCCGATTTGGGCTATATCTCGGGTATATATGGACCGATATCGAAAATTTTCATTTTTCATATTTATATGACCCTATTTCATTACCAGAACTGCTTTTGAGCACAAAAAAGTTGTTTAAGTTCGCTAACGCGACATTTTCATGAAAAACTCGGTCTAGGCTATATCTCGGGTATATATGGACCGATATCGGAAATTTTCATTTTCCATATTTATGTAACCTAATTTCATTACCAGAACTGCTTTTGAGCACAAAAAAATTGTTTAAGTTCGCTTACGCGGCATTTTCATGAAAACCCCGGTCTAGGCTATATCTCGATTATATATGGACCGATATCGAAAATGTTCATTTTTCATATTTATATGACCCTATTTTATTACCAGAACTGCTTTTGAGCACAAAAAAGTTGTTTAAGTTCGCTTACGCGACATTTTCATGAAAAACCCGGTTTGGGCTATATCTCGGGTATATATGGACCGATATCGAAAATTTTCATTTTTCATATTTATATGACCCTATTTCATTACCAGAACTGCTTTTGAGCACAAAAAAGTTGTTTAAGTTCGCTTACGCGACATTTTCATGAAAACCCCGATTTGGGCTATATCTCGGGTATATATGGACCGATATCGAAAATTTTAATTTTTCATATTTATATGACCCTATTTCATTACCAGAACTGCTTTTGAGCACAAAAAAGTTGTTTAAGTTCGCTAACGCGACGTTTTCATGAAAAACTCGGTCTAGGCTATATCTCGGGTATATATGGACCGATATCGGAAATTTTCATTTTCCATATTTATGTAACCTAGTTTCATTACCAGAACTGCTTTTGAGCACAAAAAAATTGTTTAAGTTCGCTTACGCGGCATTTTCATGAAAACCCCGGTCTAGGCTATATCTCGATTATATATGGACCGATATCGAAAATGTTCATTTTTCATATTTATATGACCCTATTTTATTACCAGAACTGCTTTTGAGCACAAAAAAGTTGTTTAAGTTCGCTTACGCGACATTTTCATGAAAAACCCGGTTTGGGCTATATCTCGGGTATATATGGACCGATATCGGAAATTTTCATTTTCCATATTTATATAACCTTATTTAATTACCAGAACTGCTTTAAGGCGAAAAAATTGTTTAAGTTCGCTTACGCGGCATTTTCATGAAAACCCCGGTTTAGGCTATATCTCGGGTATATATGGACCGATATCGGAAATTTTCATTTTTCATATTTATATAACCTTATTTTGTTACCAGAACCGCTTTTAAGCAAAAAAGGTTGTTTAATTTCGCTGACGCGGCATTTTCATGAAAACCCCGTTCTAGGCTATATCTCGGGTATATATGGACCGATATCGGAAATTTTCATTTTTCGTATATATGTAACCTAATTTCATTACCAGAACTGCTTTTGAGCACAAAAAAGTTGTTTAAGTTCGCTTACGCGGCATTTTCATGAAAAACCTGGTTTGGGCTATATCTCGGGTATATATGGACCGATATCGGAAATTTTCATTTTTCATACCTATATAACCTTATTTCCTTACCAGAACTGCTTTAAGGTGAAAAAAGTTGTTTAAGTTCGCTTACGCGACATTTTCATGAAAACCCCGATTTGGGCTATATCTCGGGTATATATGGACCGATATCGAAAATTTTCATTTTTCATATTTATATGACCCTATTTCATTACCAGAACTGTTTTTGAGCACAAAAAAGTTGTTTAAGTTCGCTTACACGACATTTTCATGAAAAACCCGGTCTAGGCTATGTCTCGGGTATATATGGACCGATATCGGAAATTTTCATTTTCCATATTTATGTAACCTAATTTCATTACCAGAACTGCTTTTGAGCACAAAAAAGTTGTTTAAGTTCGCTTACGCGGCATTTTCATGAAAAACCTGGTTTGGGCTATATCTCGGGTATATATGGACCGATATCGGAAATTTTCATTTTTCATACCTATATAACCTTATTTCCTTACCAGAACTGCTATAAGGTGAAAAAAGTTGTTTAAGTTCGCTTACGCGACATTTTCATGAAAACCCCGATTTGGGCTATATCTCGGGTATATATGGACCGATATCGAAAATTTTCATTTTTCATATTTATATGACCCTATTTCATTACCAGAACTGTTTTTGAGCACAAAAAAGTTGTTTAAGTTCGCTTACGCGACATTTTCATGAAAAACCCGGTCTAGGCTATATCTCGGGTATATATGGACCGATATCGGAAATTTTCATTTTCCATATTTATGTAACCTAATTTCATTACCAGAACTGCTTTTGAGCACAAAAAAATTGTTTAAGTTCGCTTACGCGGCATTTTCATGAAAACCCCGGTCTAGGCTATATCTCGGTTATATATGGACCGATATCGAAAATGTTCATTTTTCATATTTATATGACCCTATTTTATTACCAGAACTGCTTTTGAGCACAAAAAAGTTGTTTAAGTTCGCTTACGCGACATTTTCATGAAAAACCCGGATTGGGCTATATCTCGGGTATATATGGACCGATATCGGAAATTTTCATTTTCCATATTTATGTCACCTAATTTTATTACCAGAACTGCTTTTGAGCAAAAAAAAGTTATTTAGCTTCGCCTATGCGACATTTTCATTAAAAATCCGATTTGGGCTATATCTCGGGTATATATGGACCGATATCTGAAAAAAAAATTTTTTGCCTTTTAGTCACCATCCTTAATAAGTTTGTGAAGTTTGAAGCAAAACGAACAACTTTTGTTTTCAAAAATTTTCATACAAAACTGCAAAAAAAAATGGCTTTTTTCGGAATTTTGAATATATCTCAGCTATACGTGGACCGATATTACTGAATTTCAATAGCAAACCCATGAATCGATGGGGTAAAAGAATGGTGAAAGAAAAAAGTTTCTAAGTCTAATGGTTTTCTCAGAAACGGTATTTCAACAGCGGACAGACGGACAGACGGACAGACGGACATCGCTTAATCGACTTTTCCATTAATTCTGATTCAGAATATATATACTTTATAGGGTCGCAAAAAAAAACTGTAGAAATTACAAACGGAATCACAAACTTATATATACCCTTTACATTTTTGTGAAGGGTATAAAAATGTCTGATGAAAATATTCAATGCATATATTTATTGCTTGGAGATACTAATGACGTGTCGTGTTCAGTAAATAATGCTTAATCCGGGTTTTTATCGGAATTGCCGAGCACCCACAAGATCTTCCACGTAGATCTTTAATATCATATAGCGTAAAGTCGTTAAGTTTGAAGTAGCTTATCGCCATCAAGTAAATTTCAGCAGTCATCATTATATCAATTACCTTTTCGATAAGGAAGTGCTCAAGTTCATTTTATGTTGGCGGATGCCGTTTACATTCTAGAAACAAATAATGCTGAAAATAAAATCCACTATGGATGTTTGTGTCCAGACAGGCCAGCTTTGTGTTGCCTGGCCTGTCTAATAAACATTTTTATTTGCAATTGTAAGCTTGAAACGGATATAGATAGAACAACCCCGTAATTTGCAGTAGAGTCTTATGCAGACACTGAATGAATTATATATGAATGACTGATTTTGCCAGAAATCATAAAATGATAATTCAAGCTTAGATACATAAATATAAGATGATTGATTTTATATTTTGTAAGATGGAAACAATTTTCGTTCTCTGTTTTACTTTTCAGCTTTCTTTAAACTGCTATAAATATTATTTTTTTATGAACTTACATTACGTCTAACCCACTGTGTAGTCGTTGATCTGCTTGGTATAAATGTACACGCACATTCACACAATCAACATAGAGCCAAAAAACATAATACATAAACAAATATACACAGAGAACACAAAATTCCAAATAACTCAACCATCAATGTTTTTATTGTTGTTATTGCGTTCGTGGTATTTCGTTGGTATGTGTTTATAGGTAATATGTTAGGTATTTGTGAACCTATTGCCATCAAAATGTTAGTATTTGCGTGATAAAGTTATTTTCGATTAAACCTGTCAGTAGGAATCAAATTTTCGTCATTTGTGGAATGTTTTAATCTTTTGCTTTAATATGAAGAAATATGCGTCTTAGCCTCAGCGATTGCTCTCAAATACTTATGGTGAGGCCGTTATTAACGAAAGAACGTGCCGACAGTGGTTTCGCTTCAACACTTCAAGAACATTAATTTTGGCGTCGAACACCAATATGGCGGAGGAGGAGAGGCGGTTTTCGAAGATTGGAGGCACTATTTGATCACGACTCATATCAAACGCAACAAGAATTGGCAGGCTTATTAGAAGTGAAGTAATAAAACAGGTCAAAATACCTGAAAGTCATAGGAATGATTCAAAAACAAGGAAATTTGGTGTCATACGAAGTGCAGCCGGGAGATGGTGAATGGCATATATTTGCTTATGAACAGCTGCTTGCAAGGTAAAGACTGAAAGGATTTCTGCATCGCATTGTGACTGGGGACGAAAAATGGGTTCTTTACGATAATCCCAAGCGCAAAAAATCACGGCAATATCCCGGCCATGCTTTTGCGTCAACAGCCAATGGAATATTCATGGTTCCAAGCTCATGCTGAGTATTTAGTGGAACCAGCTCGGCGTAGTGTTCTATGAGTTCTGACTGAAATGATCACTTGTGATATCAGATGCTATGTAAGCGTTTGAGCCGGGCGTTGAAAGCGAAATCGTCACAATACAAAGTGAGAGAAGGCTCGACCCAATCTTGATAAAGTGGTTAAAACATACTAGAAAACGTTGAAATATGAAATCCTACCCCAGCCGATGTATTCTCCAGAAGTTGCTCTTTCGGACTATCACTTGTTTCGATCAATGGCACACAGCCTGGCTGACCAGCACTTCCGGTCTTACGGAAAAGTAAAAAATTGGATCGATTCGTGGATGGCTTGAAGAGATAACCAGTTTTTTCAACGCGGAATTCGTACGCTGCCCGAAAGATGGGAGAAAGTAATGGCGAACGATGAACAATACTTTGAATCAGAAATGTATGACCAGTTTTTACAATAAAACAGCGAAAGTCCTATGTACGTTGCGCTTTACGCACTTTTCGTACATTTCGGTTGGACGGTAATATGTTTGCAAGTTATAGAATTCAAGTGATAAGTATAAAAAAATTTATTTAAAAATATAAAAAACATAACTGTGCATTGTATTTTGATAAATAATTTATTAAACGCCTTTTTAACAAATAACATTTTATTATTTATTTATAACAAGGTCTTCTGAACATTTGGTCTTTACTGCGAATCCATTTATTGCAAACTGAAATGAAAATTAAAAACACGGTTCTGTAACATAAATGTGTAACGAAAAGTTGAAAATAAATACCCCATTTAGAGCCCACAATGACAGGACAAGCAGCATGTAGAGTTAATGAGTCACCTCTAACTTGGTTATCGAGATTATGCCAGAAAACTGCTGAGCCTTTGCGGGGAAACAAAGCGGTTTCAATATTGGGGAAAACAGTGGCGCCACCTTGTTCAACATCAGACAGCTAAAAACATTCTCAAAATATATTCTCTGATAAAAAAAAAGTGAAAAAACTTGTACTTACGTAAAATAGTACTGTGGCTATCCGGTCTCCGTTCTGCACCACTATGGGTGTATCCTAGACTTGCGAAAGAAATTTTATGTTTTTTTTTTCATTTTATTCAAATAAACTTACCTCTGTTACATTAAAGAAATCATAATGTTTATCGTAGTGACCGCCCAATCCATAATTCATTACTTGCAACATTTCCGAGCCGCTTATATCGAATCCGGTCATATCAATTATTCTCCTATTAATGCGTTTTGTGACTTCATCGGTATTGTCGTCGAACCAAGAAAATTTCGATGTTCTGGTACTCGCCACCAACGAACGTGCTTCTTGATCATGATAAACTGTCGCACGTTTCAAATTTGGTGTCGCTAATCTTTTCAAGTGTTCGATTTCCTGGTCAGTAATAACACCATGATATAGCACCATATATGGTTCTGTATATACAATTTCCATCTTCAAGGGAGCCAGCCGTAAGAAAGGTGTCGTAGTTGTGTTATATAAACAGTGATGATTTGATAATTTATTTGAAAAATGTCCGCGGCATCCAAGTTCATAATTCGAGGGAATATTAACTGGGTACTAATAAAAAAAATAATAATAATAAATATTTCTAAACCATTGTTTTGACAAATGCCATGTCAAATGTAACGCACATTTATCGCCGGACCATCGTTTATATTGGCAGCTAATTGTATTTCATTTTTCCGATTTAAAAGTCGGGCATCCGTGGGTTTGAACTCTGAAGCTTGAACTATCGAACTTAAGGCATCCTTGGGGCGATCTTTTAAACATACTTGTTAACTAGAACTGAATTAATTCAAATACCAAAAAAAAAAATCTTACTCTGCCGCATTAAGGTTTCAGCATATAATTCCAAAGACTTTTCTCTGCCATAGCCTACAATTTCATTGAATGAACTCTCTTCTTCGTAATCCAAAATAGACGAATATAGCCAAAATCCTGCCGGGTAAACAAGATCTTTACTAAGTAAATAAGAGCCCATGAAATAAGAGTCAATTGATTTCCATTTGGCGCTTAATTGAAGAATAAGATTTTTAGTAAATTTTTACACAGCAGGGAAACATAATAGCAAGTAAACATACTCGTATTGTTTGCCATTCAAAATGCCGCGAGTAATATCGACAGCCTTTAAATCGTAAACGGTTTGTAAGCGGTTTATGGCCTCTGAAGCTTCCTCCAGATCAGTAGAAGTCGGCATTTCTGTTCTGTATCTGCGTATAACAGAAAGATAAGCTAAAAGAAATTGTAATTCATCAAAGTTATTATTCCATATTTTTTATTACAAGTATTTAGAACAGAAAAACTTTTTTGATGGAGTGTCTTATTATAATGATATGATGTCCATGGGTAAATGCTAAGTTGGTTCAAAAAAACAGCAACAGTAGTGCAATTCACTAACTTTTGAAGATTTTAAAAAAGCGCCAGCTATTGTGGTTTGCACTAACACTTATGTGATTCACTAACTTATTTTTAACACCTCTGGTTGCATACTAAAAAATTATAAAATAATGTGGCAGCTTATAAACCAAAAAGAGGAACAGAAAAAAAAACAAACAAATTTGTAAATAATTCCATGTTTAGGGTATGTCCGATTTTAGGGTTTGGAAATTGAAAGACAGACATTTTTCTCATTCTGCTTTCACTAAGATCTTAGTGTTCCGCTGGTAAAAGAGGAATTTTCTAAGTACGCGACAAGGTATGTCAGTAAACTGGAACTTCATCCAAACCCTCTTGCGCGCAATATACTTAACTTTGGTGGCCACACTCGGCTTAAAAGAAGGGATACCGCTGCCACCATCAGATTGCTCAATAGGTGATTTTACCGAAATAGCTACCGCATAATAAAACTTTTTGTCTAGCATTGGCCGGACATAAGAATCATATTTTTTTTAATTTTAAATTTAGTATTAAGATTTGAATACTTATTGTTAGTTCATTTTTAAGATTCAATAAATAAAAATGCTCAAAAAAAAAAAAAAATTCTGCTTTGAACTTGCCGAAACCTTTTAGAGTTGCGAAATTAATAGACAGACAGAAATTTTTCGTTTCTCTTTTCTTTCTTTTTTGTTGTTGTTGTTTTTTAAACACAGCTGGTGTATTTATATGATGTTGATATGAGAATAATAATATAAAGCAACAACATGAAAAAATGCGAAGAGAGGCAACTTCAAACGAAAAATGTCCAGTACCAAGTTGTATTAACCAGGTGGCATCACTAGCGCAGGTGACAATTTTTTATTTAAAACGACCGGTAGTGTCAAAAGTTTTTTATGTTTACACAAAGTAAAGTGAAAAAAAAATTAATATTTTAATCGTGCAAAAAGAGAAATAGAAAGTGAAAAAAAACAATAAACAAGTTTTCAAAAATATTTGAATTGCGTAAAAGCTGTTTATGATTATACAAAGTGAAGTGAAAAAAAATAATATTTTAAACAGTTTGAAAATGTGCAGAAGAAACAATAAAAAAGATTTCAAAAATATTTTAAATCCTTAAAAAAGAAAAATTCTACTACTTATCGACTTTTCTCGCTTCAAAAATAATTTAATTGCTTAAAATGCGTTAAAAACAATTTATGAAAATAATAATACACAATTAGTTTTCTTTATATACATTTTTGTTTCTTCATTTTCCTCTGTTTTGTAAACATGTTTTGACATTATGGTGGAATTTTTACACAAACAAAATATTATGTATCTAGTACAGCAACTCTAATGCTGCCACCTAATAATTGCACCATGTCCAGTACAGTAGAGGTTTACCGCACACTCTTGTTCTTTAATACATCGCCGACAAACTTCGTCTGTCTGTCCATCAGTTTCTCAACTGTGAAAAGCGACCAAGTAAAACTAATTATAAATTTATTATTTAAAATATTTTTTGATAAATAAGACAAGTTCTCCTCACGGAGTACTAGCCGACCGACTGTTGGAGGGCGATCTTTCGACAACTCGTATGCCAAATACTCCGAAGTTATTCTAGTAGAAATTTTAGCGACAAAATAATTGGTGTTTAGTTAACGCAAATCTATCAGGCTATAAAAACAGATGATTTAAAACGAAGACAAATAGTGTTAAAAACCGTTATAGAATCACGAAAACACCAACGCTAATATTATCTCTAAACGAGTTTTATTAGCGTTACAACAGGTTAGTGAATTGCACTACAGGTAAGCAAGAAAGAAGTAATGTTGGTGTCAATCATGCTTTCGAGGAAAAAATCTCTCAGCTGGACTGAACTAAGCAAACAAAGTTTGTTCAGACTTACAACTAGATCAGATTGGGCTTAAATTGTGGTAAAAATATACGTTTTAAAAAGTCATAATTTCCCCGCCGATTATATTATTACTATTATTAATATTGTACTATCGGATATTGTTTCAAGATACTTAATTGTGTTTTAAAAACGTGTTAAATTGTCCACCAATGAAAAAATGTATAGTGTACGGTAATTTTAATTTGATAAAATATAGTTGATATCGGCTCAAGTTGCTTCTCCTCAAATGTTTCAGGTTCATCGGACACTATAATTTCGGTTTAACTGACAACATTTAATCATGCGTACTCAATTCATCCGCCGAGGTATGTGCCGCACTAGCGTTTTCTATCAATACTTTCAGTTTGCTAGCCTGCAATTTTCATAAAAATTTTCAAAAACAGATTGAGCGTTGTCTGAAAGCTACAATTACGAGAACTGCAAGCGCCAGTTCAAAAAGCGCTAGGAGTTTTTATAGAGATATACTTGTCTTTCCAGTAGGCCATTTGTAGATTAATAACATTGCTATTTGCATATATTTGTTGAAAGGAATTGTGGGAATTCTTTTGAAACATATAAAATAAATATTAAAAGTTCTGTGATATTAAGGTCTCATTAGTTTTTACTTTCTGTGGCCGTTCTGTGACGTTCATTTCTGTAGGAAATATTTTACAATTACTTTTTCCGTGAAAATATTCAGCTGTTTTTTACAGTAGGGCATAACTAAAAGGAAAACATTGGAATGAAGAATCAATATATGTACATAAATATTATCTTGTAGGAAAAAACAAAAAAAAAAAGAAACAAATTAATAATTCTTCTTTCCCAAAATATGCAGAGTTTATGACACTTCTTATACAAAATATAATTTTTTCCTTGCTAAAATAATATTCTTTTCATAATTCATAGTTGTTTTATTGATAAAAATGTATTAGATTTTAAAAATCTTTAATTGAAGCAAATTTTTTTTAGCTTTTGGAAAAAGAAAATTATATACATTTGAATAAAAAATTAATGTTTCCATACCTGAAAAAAGTAACACATACACATATCTGGCCGTCACTTAACGTGGAGTTCTATTTTCAACAGATTAGTCCGTAACAGAACAGAACGTAAAAGTAAAAACAAACCATGTACATATAGTGTACATTGAACAGAAACAAAACAGCTGATTCAGAACGGAAAAGAGCGTACAAACTAATTATGCCTTTAGGGTTAAGTTTGACAAATAATATTTGTGTTGTTTTTTATATATTTTGTTTCATATAATTAGATGTGCAAGTATACAACTACATGTTTGTAAAGTGCAGTTTTTATTAAGTTAACCAACAAAAATTATCCCCAATAAACACATACCCCTAAAGAAGCTTGAAAAAAACGAGCGGAACTTTTGGTGACATAATAAAATGAAATAGTTTTATTTTATTTTATTAGTTTTTGGACTGAACATAATTAGCCCGTGGAAAACCCACTGTTTTTAAATATAAAAATAAGATATGGTCATAAATACTTGAACTTAATAAAAAAAAAATAAAAAACGCATACGACAGTTATTTGGTCGAAAAATCTAAGAAATTGTTTAACCAAGAAACTAAGAAACTGTAAACAATCTCAACTAAGTTTGGAAGAAATCAACTCATTTATGAATAACGATGGAACTCCTTGAAACAAAAAGAAATAATGTCCAATGGTTTATGCTGAAAATAGCATTTCGTTAAATTTTTATGGTCACTAACATTTACCATCATGCGCAGAATAGTGTGGTCTGTTATAAAAAAGCACGTACGAAAACCAACCGGCATTCTTCAACACATACGAGTATGTATACATGCACAGGATGGCTGAAGAAAACTGCTACTGAAAAAAACGCTAAAACTTATTTTCCGTGTAACTAAACTGTTACATTTTTATTTTTTTTATAGATTGATCTTTAAGTTTAACTAAAATAGAGAATTGGGACAACGAAACAAGAGTTTGGATAGTGCAACGCTTTCACGCTTTAGAGTCCGTTGTTTCCGTCCAAAGAGAATATAGGCGCACGTTTGGCGGCACTCCTCCTAGCAGATGGAGTATAATGAGGCTCGTGAAAAATTTTGCCTGCCGAGCGTGGCACAATCGCAAGAAGACCTTATCATCGAGATCCATCTGTTCAGACACAGGTAACTATCGCTCCTATCAAACAATACAATCCTAGAGATTCGACAAGGAGCTTATCTGCTCAAATGGGTATCAACAGACAGTCACTGCAGACAATTTTGCACCAATATTTAAACTTATTTCCATATAAGATTCAATTAACAAACAAACTGAACCTTACAGACTTTATAAATCGCTTTGAATTTTGTGAGGATATCATTCAAATGCTGTCAGAGGATTAAAACGTCTTGAACTGCATTTTTTATGTCTCTGACGAGGCACATTTTGATTTAAACGGCAATGTTAACAAACAAAATTGTCAAATATGAAATAATTCTAACCCACAGATATTCAATTACATTCCCTTCGCATCACTGTGTAGTGTGCAGTTTCTTCAATGTTCTTTGTCGGGCCTTACTTTTTCGAAGAAAACGGTCTTACGTTACGTAAAGATGTCGAAAGAGTTTTTCTTTCCAGAATTGCGCCGAAAGATAATCTCTTTCAACACTGTTTGGCTTCAACAAGATGGGGTGATTTGTCACATGGCCACGCCTGTTATGACAGAATTGAGACAAAAATTTCCCAATAAACTGATTTCAAGAAACTTCACATTCCGTTGGCCTCCCAGGTCTCCTGACCTCACTGCACCTTATTTTTTTTTTTTTTGGTTTATTACAAACAAAAAGTTTATAAAAAGAAAACCCATAAATTTTGATGGTTTAAAGCAATCCATTCGAACGGTAATTAAGACAATTGCCGCTGCAATACTCCAAACAGTAATGAATAATTTTTTGATAAGATGTTGCACATGTGTCAATGAAAGTGGTGGCCATTTTCATTCAATTATTTTCAAAACCTAATGAATTACTTTAATAAAAACGTATTATTTTTCAAATGAATTTCTAAAAAATAAATTACATAAACTTTGCAAAAAGTTATTTGAATTTCTAAATGTAGCAAAATTGATCAGCCACCCTGTATATAAAGAAGGTAAAACATGCTCTAGACGAAATTATACAAGTCTTCCCGGTCAATTCAGAGGAGAAATTAAGTGAGCTGAATTTCTCAGCGCAATCGCAAACAAATCTCTATATTATTTTTAACAAATTTAAGAAAAAATAAGGAAAAATATTTGTTATTCGAGTCCCGCTACTAAAGGGGGTTTAACAATTGTGGAAAAAACAAAGTTTAACGCAAAAAAAATGTCAAGAAAATCGAAGTGTATACACAGAGAAAAAACTGATTTAAAGTATTAAATCCTTAAAACCGTATCCAAGCCCACTGTGCACAATTTTTTTCTATTTTTTATTAGATAGTAGACATAAAAAAAAATCTGTTTAGACTGATATTGAATAAGGTACGAGCATTTTTTCGAACATAGATTTCTTATAATGCGATTATTTTAAAGCTCAATATTCAAAACAAAAAAATGTTTCTCCAAACTGCCCGTTTTGACTTGGAGTGCCCCATATATTATCTGATTGATTTAATTTAACGCAGATAAGTTATACCATTTGTAGAGTGCTGTAGAGTAAGAAATACTTAAAAACAAAATTGTAGCATCCATATTAGAGCTTATTTATCCAAATAAACATAATAACGGACGTACACTGAACCAAATATCGTCGATAATATTAACTAAAAAATTTAGTAAAGTCTTCACAAAAAAAATATTCGCATCAAAAGATAATTTTTCAAATCTGAACAAAATTTATTCAAATAAAAATTTTTTTCAATTCCACAACAATAGATTTTGTAAAAACTATATATTTTATTATAATCTGTAAATTTGAAAAAATATTTATGAAAAACGCAGGTAAAACTCTGAATCAGGAAAAATTTTGTTACAATAGTAGTAACGGATAGTAAAGCAAACAACACATTAAAATATTAAATTAACATTTATAAAGAATCATCAAGTCAGAGTCTAGCTGTGATAGTGAACGGACGTATTTGTTTTTAATCGGAGTGCTATAAAAAAAAATAATAATAATAAAAATAAAAAAAAGAAACGGTATAAGTAGAAAACCGCAATAAGTGGAGAGTGAATTTGCACAAAAGAAAAACCTTGTGACAATTATTTTCATATACTTTTAAAGTAATAAAATATAAAAAAAAACAAGAAACAATAATTGCATGAGTGGTCCTAGTAGATGCAATTCTGAGAGGGAGCTTAGCTCTACTAGAAAAAACCTCTGGATTTCTGAAGAGGAATCATTGAAAAAATCATTTGACAATCTCCTGTCTCTAAGAGATAAAAAACGCACGCGTTCGTGCTCGCCAAACATTGTTATTACAACAGACGACAAACCATCTTCCAGTCTAGCTATTGGTGATAAACCAAAAACGCAAGTAGGAATGGACAGGTATATAACCGTGGTTAAACGTCAGCGAAGTCCTAAATCCGCGCAAATATCTTAAAATCAAAAATGTCTAAAGACGATAAACTCACTGCGATAACGGTGATGTGATTAGAAAAAGAGAAAAGATCATTTTACACTTACCAGCTTAAAAGTGCTAAAGGTCTTCAGGTCGTTATTAAAAGGATTGACCCATGTGTAGATATTGATGCCGTCAATACCGGATTGGAAGATAAAGGTTTTAAAATAAAAACCGTAGTAAACATCAGGAACCGTGAAAAGATCCCTCAACCCATGTTTAGGGTTGAACTAGAACCCAAGGATGTTGTCCTGAAAAAAGGTGAAATTCATCCAATTTATAACCTTAAATTTCTTTTGCATCGTAAGGTTACCGTTGAAGAGCCACATAAGCGTTCAGGACCCGTTCAGTGCCTAAACTGCCAAGAATTTGGCCACACAAAGGTTTACTGTAAGTTGCCCGCTGTTTGTGTTGTATGTGGCGAACTTCACGGCACAACTAAGCAACAAGTGTTAAGAAATGCAGTAACTGTGGAGGTAACCACACTGCAAATTATAGAAGTTGCCCTGTCTATACTCACTTTAAGCGGTCAATGACAAATAAGTTATCGGTTTCTCCAGCAACCCAGCAGCCAAATGTCATTGGTAAAAACAATTTTCCCCAGGTAGGCGATTCAACCACCCATACAAATACGTAAACCTCCAAACAATTTTCATATGCTAATGTCCTTAAAGCCGACCAAATCTTGAACCAGGAGCCCAAACCTCAAAAGTGCGATCCAAAGTTTAGTAATTTAGAGGAAACTCTGCAGACTCTTGTTCAGTCTATAAACACTTTTACCGTCTCTATGACAAACATGATGCAGGAAATGCTAAAAATGCAATCCACTATTTTACAGGCAATTTTAAAAAAATGAATTGGTTAAAAATATGTTTCTGGAACGCAAACGGCATTCGCCAACATAAAAATGAACTTGAGCACTTCCTTATGGAAAAGCAGATCGATATAATGATGATTGCTGAAACCCATTTGACAACCAACAGTTATTTCAAAATTAATGGCTACACATTATATGACACAAAAGATCCCCGTGGAAGATCTTGCGGCGGTTCGGCAATTTTGATAAAGACCAGAATTAATCATTATCTAATGAACGGGACACGTGAGGAATATCTCCAAGCTACAAATATATGCCTTGATTATTTTCATGAAAAAATCGTTATATCCTCGATTTACTCACCACCACAATTTTCAATAACAAAGCCAATATAAAATTTTTTCAAATCACTTGGTCCTCGATTTTTAGCGGCTGGCGACTATAACGCTAAACACACTTTTTGGGGATCACGTTTAATTACCCCGAAAGGCCGTGTGCTTTTTGACACCGTTTCCAAAATGGGCTTAGATGTGGTTTCAAGCGGACACCCCACTTATTGGCCGTCAGACCGACGAAAGATCCCTGATGTTATAGATTTTGGAGTTGCAAAAAATGTTTCTTTAGAGTGGATGCAAGTGGAGCCTTCATTAGATTTGTCATCAGATCACTCACCCACTATAATCTCTGTTTCGTTCCCCCCGTTGACCGTCAATAGAGTTAATTGGCTAAAATACAAAAAATTTTTGAGTACACATTGTACTGAAAATATCGCCTTGAGAACGCCTGAGGATATTAATGCGTCAATTAACGATTTTTCTGAAAACCTCAAACTGGCCATACAGCATGCTACCACTAGTCATATAAGGTCCAGAAATGAGAACAATAGATATTATTCGGCGGAAATTAAGCAACTTCTGTCAGAAAAAAGAAGAGTTAGAAGAGAGTGGCAAACTCGCAGGTCTCCCCAGCTTAAAACTAGGCTAAGAGAATGCGTAACTCGACTAAGAAATCCGCTTGAAATCCAGAGAATATCTTCCCTTAAAACATATTTGGAAAGCCTGGATGGTACTCCGCAATCTGATTATTCTCTGTGGAAAGCGACAAAAGGTCTGAAACAACCCGTAATAGGTAAGCCACCTTTACGAACTTCAACTGGCGACTGGGCACGAAGCGATTCCGAAAAGGGGATGGGTACGTTGAGCATTTGAGAAATGTTTTTACGACAAAGGATTCAGCGGATGCTGCAGCAGAATTTCCGCCGTATGCTGTTAGACAGCCTGTGTCTTTGAGACTTAACTTTCAAGATGTCGAAACCGATATCAATAACATAAACCCCAGGAAAGCTCCAGGTATAGATCAAATTACTGGTAAAATGCTTGAAGAGTTACCTCGTGTAGCAAGAAGAGTTCTACTTTTCATTTTTAATGCTATTTTACGCTTTGAGTATTATCCTGCAGAGTGGAAGGTCTCAATGATTACCATGACAGGGAAGGATCTGACAAAGGTAGAATCAAATAGACCAATAAGTCTTTTACCAACAATTTCAAAACTATTTGAAAATTTGTTAATGGCGACGTTGAGTCCAATATTGAACAATGTGGAATGTATCCCTGATCATCAATTTGGTTTTCGGGCTAAACATAGCACCATAGAACAAACGCATAGACTAGTCAATGTCATAAGACAGACTTTTGAAGACAAAAAGTACTGTTCAGCTCTATTCATCGACATTTCCCAAGCTTTTGATCAAGTGTGGCACGACGGACTGATGCACAAAATAAAGTTGAACTTCCCCGCAAACACTCACAAGCTTCTGGAAAGCTATTTATACAAAGAAGCTGACTTTACAAGTCTCTCACAGTCAATCGGAGCAGGAGTTCCCCAAGGTAGCATTCTAGGACCCACTCTATATTTGATTTACACATCTGACATGCCAACGAGATCCGGAATCCATACTTCAACTTTTGCAGATGACACAGCTTTTTTCAGCGTTCATGAAAACCATCAAGAAGCTTCACGAAATTTGCAGCAGTATATTTCAATATTAGAGAAATGGTTGAAACTTTGGAAAATTAAAGTTAATGAACAAAAATGTACTCACGTTACGTTCACACTGCGTAAGCAAACATGTTCGGCTCTCCAAATCAACAATAGACCTATTCCGCAGCAAAATGAAGTCAAGTACCTTGGTATTTACCTCGACCGTAGGCTAACGTGGAAGCCTCACATTGATGCAAAAGTCACTCAGTTGAAATTAAAAGCAGCGCAACTAAATTGGCTTATGGGCAGAAATTCGACATTGAAGTTGGATTGCAAGCTTTTGTTATATAACGCAATTTTAAAGCCTATATGGTGCTACGGAGTTCAATTATGGGGAACCGCCTCAACATCTAACATTGAAAAAATTCAAAGACGACAAAACCAAATTCTTTGTACGATTACTGCAGCTCCATGGTACGTAAGAAACTCACGAATTCACAAGGATCTGTGTGTTCCGCTGGTAACTGACGAGTTCTCTAAGTATGCCACAAGGTATATCAGTAAACTGGAACTTCACCCAAATCCTCTTGCACGCAACATACTTAATTTTGGCGGCCACTCTCGGTTGAGAAGAAGGGTAACCCTGGCCACCATCAGAACGTTAAATAGGTGATTCTACCGATATTATTCGCGCGAAATGAAACTCTTTTGTCTAGCAGTGGCTGGACTTAAATAACTTTTATATTTAGTATTAAGATTTGAATACTTATTGTTAGTTCATATTTTGAAGATTCAATAAATAAATGAATGACAAAAAAATAAATAAATAAAGAATAGTATATGAATAAAACATTTGTTTAATTGACTAAATTTCGTCAATGCAAAGTTCATTAAAGTAGTAAAAAGTGTTTTTTTGAATACAAATTCGTTAATATATCAGTAAAGTAAGAATAATTTTTTTATTTGTAATGGAAAACCGTTTTTATGTATATGAAGAATTTTCGTGAAAATGTGTTTTTAAATTTAAATGAGGAGGACATAAAATATAAAAAATTCGTTATAGGTAAGCACACAATTTATTTTAAAAGAAATAAAAAGTTTAAACTGAAACAAAAAAACTTTATCCTTTAATTCGTTGTTTGATTGTGTATTTTTCATGGCTCAAATTAAGTTAGTCTGAATTTGAGAAATGTCAAATGAAATGCAGAAAAAACTTGACGTTCACACTCAATATCGGCCCTTAAAATTTTACCACCCGATATTTGTAGTTATAAACGTTAAAGTAAAAGAATGAAATTTCTATAGAAATGTTAAAAAAAATGCTACACATAAGAGCGTTAATTTTTACATAACATACATAAACTTATTTTCCACACTAACCCATTATTGATTAAAAGGGGTTAGCTTCGGGCTTCAATATGGTCAGATGAAATTAAAATATTTTTTTTTTCCCAACGTTTCGTTAGCCTTATTCTAACATCATACATTATAAATAAATAATATCTGTCGAGCATTGGAAACATATACAAATAATACAACATTAAATTGACTATAAATAAAGAATATAGAATTTTCTTAATGTTGAACTTACAATTATTTCGTGGTTTTCCTTTGTGAATTAAATAAAATAAAAAACATAAAATAAATAAAAAACTGGACATCACTTTAAATATTTCATCAACCTTTGTCAAATTATCACAGAGTAGTTACTAACTTATTGCAGCCGAGTATTGTAGTTTTGTGTTATCTTTGTCTTCCTTCTTATTCATTGTTTTATTTATTTTCTGTTGTATGCGGAGGCTCTCTATTGTATACCGTTTATTCTCTCCTTTTTCTCTGTTTAATATTTTAACATCTTCAAAGTTTATTTTATGTTTGTGATCTCTTAGATGTTGAGGGAGGTCTGTTGCTTCTTTATGTTTAGCTACATCTGATTTGTGTTCCTTTATCCTTGTGCCCAAAATTATTTTTGTTGTGCCGGTATAAACCATGTCACACTTTTCCATTTCGTTACCATCACCACTTTCACTCTAACTCACAAGCTCAGTCGTATCGTATATCCATGTATTTGGAGAGACAATTTCAAACACAAACATTAAACTCACAAAAAATATATTTGAAAATTAATTTTGCTTTAAAGTTTTGTGTTTGAAATTTTCTCTCCAAATACATCGATACACGATACGACTGAGCTTGTGAATTCAGCAATTATATATGTATTTTTTAACACATATACATATAAGTGTTTAATAATATTTAACTATTTGATTATAGGTTTCTTTTTACTTTTTTAAATCCTGTAGGGAAGTTTCTTTTCTCTTTGTACAAACATAAACAACTTTTTGGCATTAAGTTGGTTTAAAACGCGGATGGCGAAAAATTACCACGGGCGCTAGCGCGTCACCTAGTTAAATGCGCCTTGCACTGAAGTAATGTTATACTTGAGTTTTTTTTATAAAAGTTGTTGTTGTTGTTGTTAATAGTTTTTGCTTTTGTATTAAGCACAAATATTTGAGAAGTAGCCCCGCAGGAAACTTCGAAAGGTCTTCGTCAAAAAGGCCTTCGTGAAGGCCTCCTAAGCTTTTAGATCCCGTACCCATTCTTGCCTGACTTCTGATGAATACCTTCAAAAATGTAAAGATTGTTTAAAAATACAGTGCTTGGAACTACTGCATGGTAATGAGATGTAGAGTTAGAACATTCTGACAGCCTTTTAGTATGAACTTAGGATTGTTTAGTTCATTTTCAACAATTGAGTTTTTATTCGCTATGTTAGCTTCTAACATTGATATGAATAAAAAAATTATAAATAGCCTGTTTTCTATGTTTCCCACCTATCTATATGTCCACATTTCATAGGAGCTACCCTGATCATCAGTAGACTTTGGAAATTTTTTGAAAGATATTCTCAATTTATTTAGATTATTGGGATATAAAGTTGAATGTTTGAGAATATCTTTCAGAAATTTCCAAAGTCTACTGATGATTAGGGTAGCTCCTATGAAAAGTCGACATATAGATAGCTGGAAAGCATAGAGAACAGGCTATTTATAATTTTTTAGTTTATTTTCTAAATTCTGCTTACAATCATCGACACTAAGCTATTGAAACAAATCTGTCGCAATGTTATATTTATCAATAGAGAAGCAATTGCACAAAGTACACGGAGGTGAAAAAAGTTACGTTTGAATAAAGAAAATCAGGCTTTGGAATTTTCAGAGCGATATCCCAACAGGGATAGCAATAGTGAGTTTCTCTGACTTACATATGCTTTTTAGGTTACAAAGTTCTCTTTATATGAAAAAAAGCACTGAAAAATTTTTGTATCTCTTTTTTTGTAATACGAAGCATCAAATCTCTTCTCATAATTTAGATAAATCCTTTGAAAAAATTTTTTCATAATTCCTCAATAAGTAGTTCGCAAATAGTTCTTTTCAATGTGGACTTAAATTATATATCATAAAGTTTTTGTTTCTAGCATTTTCTTTTAAATTAAAGTACTGGGAAGTAGAAACATCTTGAAATGCCGACAATCAACAAACATTTTAATTTCATCTGCAAAAATGAGCTCTATTTGTTTTGGGTATATTTTAATGTAGTAGCAGTTCTTTAACAGTTTAAAATTACCTATTCTTCATAAGAACACTGCGTATATTTGTTACAATAAAATCAGCGTTACAACAATAAAGAAAAGTTTTAGTGAAACTATTTGTTTTTTGACAAAGTCCTCAGTCAAACCAAATTTTTGGACAGAAAACAATTCCTAAAGCATTCCAATATTCAGGCAGAACTCATTAGACTAGACAGTCGACTGAATTTTGGAATAAAATTAACCAGGCTTGCAAAAAAAATCTTTATGTGATAGAGAAAAACTAAAAACAGATTTGAGCTCGGCACATCAAAATAAATATAATTTACATATTTTTATTTAAAGCGCATTTTGAACAGTGATATTAATATGTAAAGAAAATTGGTATTTAACTAAAAGTTTAATACAGAATAGTATTAAACAGACTAGTGTTTATAATAGGATAGTAAGGTTTTGTCTTCCATCCTGTGCATACGAGTTTTTTCACTGTCGTCGCTCGTGTTTTCTTTATATATTTTTTACGCTTTTATTTATTTATTGAATCTTTACAATATGAACTAACAACAAGCATTCAAATCTTAATACTAAATACAAAAAATTAACTTTTCCAAAGTCTACTGATGATTAGGGTAGCTCCTATGAAATGTCGACATATAGATAGCTAGGAAACATAAAAAGCAAGCTATTTATAATTTTGGTAAACTTTATCTTATATTCCTTTATGGTTTGTATTGTGATTCTATAGCTTTTAATGATCCAATAATCGTAAATTTTTTTCGGCATATTTCATCTTCTGCAGTAACGATTGTACGCTCTTGCAATATAATTTTAACGACGGTAAGTAGCGGTAGTTTTATGTACCTGATAGGTAGCAGCAGCTGATTTTGGCCGACAGCAAATAAAATTAAGTAATATTGCGGAATAATAAATTTGATAAAATATTGTTATAATTATTATACAGACACTATTAGCTTAATAAAAGTAACAGAATCGTACTAGAGGCCAAGTTTGACAAACACAAATTCTAGCTATTGAGTGAATTTGATGGCATGCCATCAGATGATGCTACCAGATCCAGTTTCAATGTATAATAGGTGCTTAAAAGCTAACTTATAGTTATCGTGTTTTTTATATTAAAACATATTTTTTATAATTAAAAATGGGGTTTCACAATTTGGTGCGTTTTTGTTGAAATTACGCGTTTTTCCCTCATTTTGGTGCGTTTTGAAATTTCAAACTTGACAACGCTGGTGCTGATATGTAGTGTCGCGACTACGAAATAGCTAATTGTACCCCAGCTAAAGATTTGATTTTATTATTGATGACAACAAATTTGTATTGTAAAAAATCCTGCTTAAGAAAAAATTTAAGAAAGAAAAAAACTAAAACCGGACGTACAAATGTACAAACCAAAAATCTAATTTGTAAACTTTGTTTAGTACTCACTGTCATGTTTTGGTTTCGACACGGCGCTTAAAGTATTATGACTAATTGACACGTGCTCATTTTTATAAGGAAATCATCGATATTAATTCATTTAATGTAACGATTTCTGATAAACACCGGCCATTCAATGATCAAATACGAATGTACGAGGTCTGATAAGAAAAATAACCATTATTTTAAATTTTTTCAAAAAGTATTTATTTTTACTCAATAACTATCTTGGCCCCTTCAAAATTACCCCCCACAGATATAATACACTTATGCCAGCATTTTTTCCAATCCTCGAAACACTTCTGAAATGCCTTCATGATACACCACGCCACTGCAGTCGAAGAAAACAGTGAGCAAAACCTTCACATTTGACCAATTTTGAGGTGTTTTTTTCAGTCTTTGCTCTTCTAGACACTTCCATTGAGATAATTGGGGTTTGGTTTCAGTGTCATAGCCATAAACCCATGATTCGTCACCAATTATGACCTTTTTGAGGAATTCTGGATCGTCGTTGACGATGTTCAACAGCTCCTGAGCGATGTCCATGCGACGTTGTTTTTGCTCAAAAACATCTGTAAAAATTGCTTGGCAAGAGCCGAACGATATGCCCACGTCATCAGTAATCTCCCTCGTAGCTATCTGACAATTATCACTGCTTCAATATTTTCGTCGGTTGTTAATGTACTCGGGCGACCAGGAGGCGCATCGTCGTTGACATCTTCTCGGCCTTGATTAAACCGGTTATACCACAATTTAACTTTTTTTTCTGCCACAGTCAACATTTCACATGTCCTTGCACATTTAATTTAATTTTTTACACAAAACTTAATATAGTTTTTTTAAATAAGATTTTTGGTAATTTGTACATCAATAATTTTTGATTGAAGAAGACAAGAAAACTAATAATCAAATCTTTAGCTAGGGGACAACTAGCTGTTTCTTAGTCGCTACGCTACTCATCAGCACCCATTCGGTTTTGAATACAGTTTATTTGATCCATTTTTTTGAATAGTAAAAAACCGAAGAGTACACCAAAACACGATTAACCTTTTTATCTGCCAAAAACAAACTAACAATCCAAAATGGCTGATATTGGCGATATATATAACAGACATGTGTACCAATATAAAGAAGAAAATGCGAAAATCGAATATGCATCATATACTCATGAAATTTGAAAATAACAGTTATTTTTTATCAGACCTCGTTAGTTACGTTAGTTACGCTCCAATAAACTAACTAAATCAAAAAAATAAAGTGTAAATACGATTATAGACAAGTTTGTAGAATGTGATTTAGCGTGCAGATGAAGTTGCGATAGTACTCGTATTTATAAATAGCTTACTCACCTTCGCCCACCGGCTGGATCATAAATAATTCGATTTGTGGCCAATCATTTTGCATGCGCCTGATAAGACTAAACCCATTTAAGGGATTAAATAAATACTCTTCACGATTATTTATAGATTTTTGATTTTCCTCGTTTAACTCGTGCACTAAACTTTGAGATTAAAATAAAAGGAAAATTTACTTCTCTGCATTAATATTTTACTCAAACTCTCTCACTTGTATAAAGCATTCACTTTTTCTTGCAATGCATTAGCATAATTCTCAACACTGTGGATTAATTGCATTTCCGTTTCCAGCAGCTGTACCATACTGGGTATGGAAGTGGATAAACTCTTTTCATTATCACTTTGGCTTACAACAAAATAAACAAAATGCATTAAAGGCAACGCAAAGAAAATATATGCGGAAACGTTTTTTAAAAGCATATTTTTTTTATTTACATATGATTATAGTATGTATTTCTTTTTATATTATAAGAAGAAACTTGATTTTTTTTTAATCAACGTGGTGTTTCACTCGCGTCGTTTGTTTAACTACTCAGGCATAATGGTAAATTTTGCACTACCCCCTTAACGGTTTTCAATTTTAAGTCTGTTTTGTTATTGAAAGTGAATTGTTTTAAATTTTCATTTTACGTCTACAGTACAGAACGTACACATTTACATACATACATATGTATGTATGTCTTCTGTAGGTATGTAGATTGTGAGTGTTGGTTGTTGGTTGGTATTGTTGATAAACGTTATATCTTGTTTCTGGTTTCATAGGTATTTTTTCTTAAAAATTGCTTTTTTGTGTCAGATAACAAATATTATTGTTATCGCGTAACTTTAGTTATAACTCCACACTTTAGTTTTGCTTGTAATTAAATATAACAGCAGCGGAGTTCAATTAAATTGAAATTTGAAGCATTAAAAAGCAATTGTTTTTCTTAATAATTCATTTGGTTAGAAAGATTTATGTCAAGGTAAACGCTGCTCTTGCAGAAGTTAGCAAAGCGCAATTAAGCGAGCGGTTGCTGATAAGCTAAAAATAATAATTGAATTTGAATTTGAGGTTTTGATAAAATGCTATTTAATGCATTAAGTTTTATTTTTGTGGTTTTCTTGTAGTTCATAATTTGTGTATGCATTAAACTACTTTCATTAATTTCCGTTATATTTTGATGGAAAATGCATAAAAATAAGAAATTAAATTAAAAAGAAATTATGTTAAGTGCTTTTTCCAAACGTGCATACAACTTATGATACAACAAATTACAGTACAGCCGCGATGCTTTTAGCCACCATGTTAAAAACTTTAATGATTTTTGAGAAACTTTTGGCCATTTCGTATTTTGATGTACTACAAATTCTATCAAACTTTTGGGCTTTCGCAAAAGTTAAAAATTTATTTAGTTTAAATCAGCTGTTGAACAAACGGCAAAAACAATAAACAAAAAAGTTTATTTGAATCAATCAAAAAATCGCATCATATTGTTTTGATATCACTTGGAAGCAGTTTATACTCCAATTTTTCAGTATAATTTTTATGGTCGAACCTTAACGATGAAAATTGATGGCATATTCAGTGGTAAAAGTTTTCGCAACTGTTTGAAATCACACTAAAACATTTTAATCTGCTATGAAGAACGTAAATCTGTAAAAGGTACTTATTGTCGTGACATTTTTAGACAACATAGTCCTTCTTCTGAGCCCGCTATCAACAATGAAGTCGTTATGTAATCTATTCGTTATATTACGCATTCAACCTGAATACCCAAGAACTAGAAATACCAGTGAAGCGCTCAATATAGATCTCAACAACTGACCGGTACAAAAAATTACTGATGGCTTAATTTGACTGACTATTTTGTTCACCGTAGGCTCGATTTACTCCAAAACACAATTCGCTGTTTTTTTTAGCAAGGTAATTTTTCTGGGGCAGCTCATTTTATTTGCCTAAGTACGTCAACAAACGAAATTGCCACATTACCGGTTCTGAAAATCCAAGTGAATTCGATGAAATTACTTTTCATACCATTACTATATAATTTTTATTTTTATTGGACTTAAGGTATACTCGTAGATATCCCCTACAAATGCTGTGCATTGTAGCAGAACTAGGAAAATTGGTTACGAGGAGGGGGACAGAGGGAGTAGTGTTTGTGGATATTTGACTTGAATTTTCCAATGTTATATGTGACAGGAGACACAGCCGAGCCGTACAGCTAAAAAACGAATTTTGTCTGTAATGTGTTGTGCGATTCCTTGGGCAATCGACCACAAATAAATGAGCCCTAGGCGATGAACGCGTATTACGTAAATATATATATATATATATATATATATATATATATATATATATATATATATATATATATATATATATATATATATATATATATATATATATATATATATATATATATATATATATATATATATATATATATATATATATATATATATATATATATATATATATATATATATATATATATATATGGCATGCGAGAAAAAGGACTCTAATTATGTCAGATCAAAATCCATTGTAGTAACGATAGAACAGAGTAACACACTCCACACTGCAGAGATGCTCCAGTCTAACTAACACCTACCTTCACCAATAAGATTCTTCGCTCTCTCTTGTACATGGCCGAGTAACACCAAAATAGACTTTAAGGCACCAACCCAAACTTCTTTGCTTATTTGGAGATATGAAAAATGTGTTCAGCCCAGCGAACTTCACACTGAATCAAGAGCATCCGATCCCTCAATATCTATATCATGCGTAAGAACAGATGAAGCAGCATTCCCAGCCGTGTGATTGTGTGTTAATGAACAACACTGGATCTTACAAACGTTGCAGTCGTTGATGGTTTTTCGAACCCGTTCGGAGATTTAAAGTAGATCATTTCTTATTGAGTCATTCATATTCTGCCTCTTGTCATCAATTTCAAATAGGCTGGGAATATGGCTGAGTGAGTACGAATGGCAAATGCTACTTTCATCTGCAAAAGAATAGATGAATTGGAAGTTTGATAAAGGAAATCATTAAGAAAAATAAAAAATAAAGTAGCAGAAAGACCCGAGCCTTACGATGCCCCTGAGTTAATCTTTTTTTTTTTTTTTTACATGGGACCAGTACTCAGGGAATGACCCCATTTGACATTTGCATTGTACTGGAACTCGGAAAATAGGTTATGAGGAGGAAGAAAGAGGGAGTAGTGTTTGTGGAGGTTTAACTTGAACAATAACAACACGAAAGACTAAAACAAACTCTATTGCAGCATTTAAAATGCTGGAATTAGATTAGTTAAAATTGGTCAGGGCCCAGTGTATATACCTTCGACACTGCTCAGATTAGCTAAATCTAGTCCAACACCTTCCACACTACAAGGTAATGAAATGCATTGAAAATATTAATATTGAACATATAAAGAAAACACGGACAACGGTGAAAAAAAGACAAACAAACAAAATTTTTATAACTCGTATAGAAAGTAAAATCATCACTGACACCAAAAGCATTAAGTTTTGACAGTAATGTAATATGTTAAACTCTGTCAAACGTGTTGGAAATATCTAGTGCCAACAATTCAGCCCCTGCAAAATCCATATTGACGATCATAATTTGTGCGCTTCTAAATACCTCACAAGATGAAAGTTAACCATACTTTCCATTACTTTCGAAAGCGCAGAGCAAATTGTTATGGGGGTTATAATTGTCAGTGTTATTTGCCGCATCCTTTTTGAGGATTGGTGTTACATTGGTAACACACCAACATGGTATAATATACTGAAAAGGCGTGTTAATGGACGAGCACGTATAGAAGAACACTGTTTCAAGACCAATGCTGAAATGTCATGCGGTCCTGGAGACTTATTTGTATTTTAACGTAGTGTAGTGAGAAAGCAAGAAAAGCTTTAATAGCACACTGTCAAGATATTACTGAAATACAGCTGTAACTGCAAGCTATCTCCATTACGTTAAAATATCACTAAAACGAAGAATTCACTCTAAAGCAAATTTCCTTGTCGCATAATTGTATGAAACCCCGCTATTATTTTCGACGATCCACATTTGTCAAGTTTGTATTAAAGATCATCGGCCGTATTCGTAAAAAAATAACAATTTAATAAACATACAATATTTTTTATGAATAAGGCCAGATATATATAGGGAGCCAATAAAACAGCTTGAAGTAAAAAAGAAAAGCATTAAATTCGTGACCGAGTCAAACAAAAAATCATCGTTCCTTTTACAAAATGTATCAGAAAAATTTCGATAAAAGCACAGTGATAGTTTACATCTCTTACATTCTAACATTCCCTTACCTTTTTCAATCATAATTCTCGTGCTTTAAAATTTCCATGCTAAAATTTACGGGGTCATATCTATTATATTATATATTAGCAAAATGTCATTAAAGTGTCATGTTTACTTTCAGAATATGAAGAGGATTTACAATACAAGTACGAGTATATTATTTTGGATATCATAGATTTTTCCGCTATAACACTGGTCTTATTAAAAATGTTCCTTAAGTCAAATGAATTAAGCTTTACTTAACTCGCTTTTGAGTTTATATTTATGTATATGAAAATTTTGTTTAAAAAACATATGAAAACTAATGAGAATTATTTAGTTTAGGAATATTATAAAATGCTAAGATTTTTAAAAACATAATAAAAAACTAAGTACATTGAATGAAAATTTTTAAAACATGTACCACTTGTTCTAAAGCACCTACAGCCATTTGCAGCTCTGAAAAAGTCTACTTCGGCACAATAATCGAAGCAACATTTGCGAGTAAACAGAAACGAAACCCCAATGTTTTCAATACCCGTTTATAATAAAACAAAATTTAAGCGGTGACTTTGATGTTGTTCTTTTAGTCGATTGAAATGAACAAATCTTTTTCATTTTTTTCCTTCAGCAATTTATAATGATGGGCTTAACTTGTGTTTCTATGGCAAGCTTTTTACAAGTACATGTAAACGGTAATCTACTGTAATTGTCTACCCATTTTTTCCATTTCTCAAAATATAAAAGCAATTTAAAATATTTAAGAAGCTTAAATTAAAAATAAGAGAAAGTAACTTTTGAAAGTATTGATTCAAGTGTAGCAATAAATACTATTTAAAATCATTGTTCGAGCAAACATATTTGTTTGCCGAAATATTTAAAGAACAGAGTTCAATAACTTAAGCAATGTTTTCTTAAACAAGCGTGAAAATTTTCTATAGAAATTATACAAATGTACCCAGCGGAAACTTCTATTGTAATGTAACGTGTTAAAATATTAAACTCTTCACTACTTCTGCTTTCACATTTTAAGTCATTATTTTAACATGGCGATGTCATTACATTAATTCTAATTGTAATTCCATTACAAAAAAAAAAAGTCATTAATGCTTTTAATACCCAGTTGTAATCGGTGATTTTAATGTTGTTTATTTAATAATCTCTGAGTTTGCCCAGGTTGCTTAAAAGGCAGATTAAATCATCATTGGATAAGTCGGCGTGGTATTTCCCATACAAAGTAAATTTTGATTTTTGTATATGTTGAAAATGGTTAAAGCTAAAGTTTTCAGGTTTGGTAGAAATATCATGTTGGTTGATATAAACTATCATTATTAAACCCGTTTCAATCTTCTTATCTTTAGGTTGCAGCAAATCCAAATATTACTAAAACTCTTTTATTCAATTTTCATTGTAAATATTGTAATTGTAGTTATATTTTCCAAGAACGGCTACTTACATACGTACATATACAACAGATATTAAGCAAGTCATTACTTAACTACTTCCTTGTAACGCAGGCGGTAAATACTATGATATTGAAAATTACGTGCTTAGTTAAGTGCAACACATTACCAAGTTTTCGCTGGGTACATATATGTAACTCTGTTTCGTACAACTTCTCTTAACGAATCGCTAGCTTGTAGTATGACAACAAATGCATTGTTGTAGAAACACAACATGCTGCACAATTATTCATATGTATGTAAAAATTTACACATATAAAATAGTAGTGCGTTTCCATATAGGTGTTTTGCTCGAAAACACGTATTTTGCGCATAACATGTAAAAATAAACATGTTTTCCCATACATTTTTGAAAACAGCAAAACATCTCAATCAATGTGTTTTGGAGCAAAACACTTCGAAAATGTTCTGAGCATCACTGCCCTTACTCAATAATAGCTTTTTTCGAGGAAATTCAGGGTAAAGTCCGGTAAAATGAGAGTAAAGAAAATATACTCTCAGAAAACCACAAATTTGCCAAAAATTACTGGAACACAAAAACCACATTTCAAGCCCGGAATTTAATATGAAAACAAAAACCGCTCTGTTTTATTTATACAATTTTAAAATTCAGTGTTCTCAACTTCTAAATTTTATAATGCACTGAAATCCAATAAAAAACGCGTTTTGCATTTATGAGAAAAATAACTGTGTATCACTTAGTTATTTTTCGAATTTTATTCAATTTAAAAAGTAAATTAGCTCTCAATTATTACGATTATGCACAGCCTACTCGCAAATAAAAACTATTTGCAAATTATTAAGTGATGCGTCAATTTGTATATCGAAAATTTTATTTTTCTAGTATGGCTTATGTCCAAAATGTAACTAATTAGTAGCATTTTGATTAGTAAAATAATGACGTAAAAATTAAAAAATTAAACGGTTTTTTGTAATTCAATTAAAGTAAATTAAAAGTTTGTGAGTATTTATTTCTGAACACAATTTTTAACATTTTTCTTGTGTGCCACTTCCACAGAAAAGAACTCTGTAGCCACAGCAACGAACTCTTTGAAATTGTGAAGTGGAATCTCCTAATATCTTATTTGCAAATAAGTATTTAATCAGTAAATATTTTAGTAAGTTAGCTATTCAAAAAAAAAAAGCTTTCTTTACTGTTGATGCAGCAATTTTGGTTATTTACAATAGTTTTATTCACAAAGACAAGTAACATATACGTACACGAGTAAACGTATTAAATAATATCCATTTTACATTCCAATTGTTAGGCATTAACGAATACTTAGATTGGTTAACGGCCATATAAATTACGCTAACCGTATGTCTCGCTTGCACCTAAACCATACAAATACAGACACATCCAAATGCAATGAATCACGGTAAAAACACATAATAATCAATTTTTTGTTTTGAATAGATGGCCATTGTGTTGCAGAAATTTGGTCGCCATATGAAGTTCCCAAGAAGCAAATTGTTATACTCTCTACTCCTTGACTTTCTGTTTCCGTAATCTTTATTTTTTTAATTTCTAAAACAAAGGTAAACTTTTGTACAATTCAAAACATTGTTACAAGAAAACATTTTCTTGATTCACTTAGTCTGCTTTTTCTTCCACCATCTCACTCTGCGAAAATTGCATTGAAATGACAAAATTTAAACTTACATTCACAATGTCTGCACGAAAATCAAAAACTGTTTATTTTTGTGCAAACCTGCTTTAAATATTTGTAAAAAACAGCAAACAGCCCCATAAACAAAAAAGTTTGTACAAACCCAAAATGTTAACATGTTTGGCAACAGTTTGTGTTGTTTATACAAAAAATCGTACAGTTCGTAAAATACACCTCAAATATTTTGAGAGTACTATTGTCGAAAACTTGTCCTCGAGAACAAATGTATAAAAAAAGTTTTTTTATTCAATAAATTGTTACATATTTAGCTTGTGGTTTTAACAAATTTCATATAACATAATTTTTTTTTATAGATGGTATCAAATTAGCAATATATTGATATTAAATAAAATTTTTTAAATTTTGGTGCAAGAAATCGAGATCAGTGCCAGCAACATTGTATTGAATAAACCAAAACGAAATGCAGAAAATATATATAAGCAAAGTTTTTTCAATATGTAGCTATCAGTACAGATTGTTTGAATACTATTAAAAGAAACTGCACTAAAAGTTACATAAAGGATCGTGCATTGGTTTACAAATTCTTTGTGCGATTTTTAAAAACCACTAAAATTGGCGTGAAAAGCGCTGAGTTGACAGCGCTGTTGCAATTCAAACGAGACATTTTTGCCAATTTATTTAAACATTTTGAGCTAGATAAAAACGGAAAATAACCTTATTCTAATATAACTTATTTAAATATAACGTATTGTTACATTTCCAAATATTTTTTTTATGATTTGCACTTTGCTGTTTCATTTTCATAAATAACAAACAACTGATTAAATGGTTTAACAATTTTACCATTTCGCACGAAAAAAAAGTACGGGTAAAGTCTAGTAAAATGAGAAACACAAATTACTCTCTCAGTAGCTTTCTCATTTACCCAATTTGTCCAATTTTCAACACAAGAAACACTTTTCGTGCAATTTGGGATCCCGCAGGTTCCCGCGGTAACGACGTCGAACACAACTAATATGAAATAAAACGGTGTGCTATTCATCCAAAGTGATTGAAAAACTCGAAAAAATTACATTTTCATTTGTTCTTAAAAAATAAACAATTAGAGTTCAATAAAACAAACTTTTTAAATAAAATAAAAAATTATAAATAGCTTGTTTTCTATGTTTCCCAGCTATCTATATGTCGACATTTTATAGGAACTACCCTAATCATCAGTAGACTTTGGAAATTTTTGAAAGATATTCTCAAACATTCAACTTTATATCCCAACAATCCAAATAAATTGCTGAGAATTTAAAAAGCAAAATGCTCTAATAATTTCGGTCAAAACACAAAAAACAAACTTTTCTATTTATAAACTTCTCTAACATTTCTTTACACCTTTCAAACAAATGAACAAACCTTTCAAACCGTTATGAACGGGTCCATATTCTTATATTAAATAAATTATAAAAAAATAAAAACCATACAGCTGTTCATAGCAGTGATGAGAGTTCATAATATTCAGTACATTTACAAGAAGTGCGAAAATTTATTTATTTAAAATTTCGAATATTTCTTTTCTGTCTATATACGAACTACAGCTGGGAAACATAACAAGCTGTTCATAATTTTTTGATTAGTACCAATATTGGAAGATAATATAGCGAATAAAACTCAAATGTTTGAGTTTTTATTCTCTGCTTTTTGATACTTCCAAAAAAACAAATAAAATGAAACTCAACTGTTTATAATGTATTATTATTAGTTTATTATACTTTAAAAATATTGAAATTTTTTTATTATTACATTTTCATTTCATCACAGACCTATATTTAATACTGTATTGCTTTCTTACATATATATCAGCATAACTCAACATTATGAACCATTTTTTTAAATTCATTTTGGAAGATTATTGGAAGATTATGCTTGAGGAATATATTTTTGAAAATCGGGCGAATAAATGCTGTGATTACATATAATGTGACAGTTGCAAAAATTGTAGTGTATAAATTATGCTACCTATGTATGTATATCCATTTACGGCTACATCCATTACGGCTACATTTCATTACAGTCAGATAAGCGTTTTCATGGTTTCTCGTATAACAAAAACGATCAGCTGTTCCGACTGCAATTACATTTTATTACTAAATGTATACGTTAAAAGTCAAGTAAGAATTTTTTGTGTTTGGATATAACTTTTGCAGGGTTTGCACGTGCTGTTGCACTAATACACGTTCTGCACTTGCAGCCAACTTTCAGCTAAACTTTCTTTTTTCATTCATTTATATATTGAATCTTCAAAATATAAAAACACTAAAAATAAAAGTACTAAAATAAAAAGTTATTTAGGTCCAGCCTATGCTAGACAAAAAAGTTTTATTTTGTGCGAATGACATCGGTGAAATCACCTATTTAACGTTCTGATGGTGGCAAGGGTATCCCTACTTCTCAACCGAGAGTGGCCTTCAAAATTAAGTATATTGCGTGCAAGACGATTTGGATGAAGTTCCAATTTACTGATATACCTTGTCGCGTACTTTGAAATTCGTCTTTTACCAGCGGAACACACAGATCCTTGTGAATTCGTGAGTTTCTTATGTACCGTGGAGCTACGGTAATCGTTCGAAAAATTTGGTTTTGTCGTCTTTGAATTTTTTCAATGTCAGATGTTGAGGCGTTTCGCCATAATTGAATTCCGTAGCACTATATAGGCTTTATATAACAAAAGTGGCAATGTCTGCGTTACCGCAAAAATATGTTAAGCAATTTGTGTAAACTGAAGAAAAACTACTCTACCTGTAACAAGACGCTGTATGTAGCATCTAGAACAAAATATATTAAACTTTGTAGCAGGTAAAACTAGAGATGTATAGTCGAAACTTACTTAATTGGGTACAAAATAGCAAGGAATGGTGGAGCCTAGCCAATACACTGAAATCTCGTAATAATAATGTTAAAGGAAATGTGTGAGCTGATGACTTTTTCATTCATTTTAGCTTGTTGTTATGTCATCGCGAAAACCAAAACTTAATTATGTGGTGTATGCCGTATAATGTTCACCCCTTTCAGGACTCTCCAATCGAAATGATGAATGTAGTTAAAAAGCTAAAGCTTAATAAATCTCCTGGAAGTAGTGTTTTGTTTTTCCTACCGCGCGTACGTCTTTTTATTATTTTCCGTGTTTTCTATGTTTAAAAATCACATGCTTGTTATTCTCCGTGTTTCGTGTTCATTTTTAAAAAATTTTACTTTTGAGCGGTGTTTTTTACCCTTCACAAAAATGTAAAGGGTATATATAAGTTTGTGATTCCGTTTGTAATTTCTACAGTTTTTTTTTGCGACCCTATAAAGTATATATATTCTGAATCAGAATTAATGGAAAAGTCGATTAAGCGATGTCCGTCTGTCCGTCTGTCCGTCTGTCCGCTGTTGAAATACCGTTTCTGAGAAAACCATTAGACTTAGAAACTTTTTTCTTTCACCATTCTTTTACCCCATCGATTCATGGGTTTGCTATTGAAATTCAGTAATATCGGTCCACGTATAGCTGAGATATATTCAAAATTCCGAAAAAAGCCATTTTTTTTTGCAGTTTTGTATGAAAATTTTTGAAAACAAAAGTCGTTCGTTTTGCTTCAAACTTCACACACTTATTAAGCATGGTGACTAAAAGACAAAAAATTTTTTTTTCCGATATCGGTCCATATATACCCGAGATATAGCCCAAATCGGATTTTAATGAAAATGTCGCATAGGCGAAGCTAAATAACTTTTTTTTGCTCAAAAGCAGTTCTGGTAATAAAATGAGGTTACATAAATATGGAAAATGAAAATTTCTGATATCGGTCCATATATACCCGAGATATAGCCCAAACCGGGTTTTTCATGAAAATGTCGCGTAAGCGAACTTAAACAACTTTTTTGTGCTCAAAAGCAGTTCTGGTAATGAAATTGGGTTACATAAATATGGAAAATGAAAATTTCCGATATCGGTCCATATATACCCGAGATATAGCCTAGACCGGGGTTTTCATGAAAATGCCACGTAACCGAACTTAAACAACTTTTTTGTGCTCAAAAGCAGTTCTGGTAATGAAATTAGGTTACATATATATGAAAAATTAAAATTTCAGATATCGGTCCATATATACCCGAGATATAGCCCAAATCGGGTTTTTCATGAAAATGTCGCGTAAGCGAACTTAAAGAACTTTTTTGTGCTCAAAAGCAGTTCTGGTAATGAAATTAGGTTACATAAATATGGAAAATGAAAATTTCCGATATCGGTCCATATATACCCGAGATATAGCCCAAAGCGGGTTTTTCATGAAAATGTCGCGTAAGCGAACTTAAACAACTTTTTTGTGCTCAAAAGCAGTTCTGGTAATGAAATTAGGTTACATAAATATGAAAAATGAAAATTTCCGATATCGGTCCATATATACCCGAGATATAGCCCAAATCGGGTTTTTCATGAAAATGCCGCGTAAGCGAACTTAAACAACTTTTTTGTGCTCAAAAGCAGTTCTGGTAATGAAATAGGGTCATAAAAATATGAAAAATGAAAATTTTCGATATCGGTCCATATATACCCGAGATATAGCCCAAATCGGGTTTTTCATGAAAATGCCGCGTAAGCGAACTTAAACAACTTTTTTGTGCTCAAAAGCAGTTCTGGTAATGAAATTGGGTTACATAAATATGGAAAATGAAAATTTCCGATATCGGTCCATATATACCCGAGATATAGCCTAGACCGGGGTTTTCATGAAAATGCCACGTAACCGAACTTAAACAACTTTTTTGTGCTCAAAAGCAGTTCTGGTAATGAAATAGTGTCATATAAATATGAAAAATGAAAATTTTCGATATCGGTCCATATATACCGGAGATATAGCCTAGACCGGGGTTTTCATGAAAATGCCGCGTAAGCGAACTTAAACAACTTTTTTGTGCTCAAAAACAGTTCTGGTAATGAAATTAGGTTACATAAATATGGAAAATGGAAATTTTCGATATCGGTCCATAGATATCCGAGATATAGCCCAATCCGGGTTTTTCATGAAAATGCCGCGTCAGCGAAATTAAACAACTTTTTTTTGCTTAAAAGCAGTTCTGGTAATAAAATAAGGTTATATAAATATGAAAAATGAAAATTTCCTATATCGGTCCATATATACCGCAGATATAGCCTGGAACGTGGTTTTCATGAAAATGCCGCGTAAGTGAACTTAAACAACTTTTTTTGCTTAAAAGCAGTTCTGGTAATCAAATAAGGTTATATAAGTATGGAAAATGAAAATTTCCGATATCGGTCCATATATACCCGAGATAAAGTGCAAACCGGGTTTTTCATGAAAATGTCGCGTAAGCGAACTTTAACAACTTTTTTTTTATTAAAAACAGTTCTTGTAATAAGATGAGGTTATATAAATATGGAAGATAAAAATTTCCGATATCGGTCCATATATACCCAAGATATAGCCCAAACCGGGTTTTTCATGAAAATGTCGCGTAAGCGAACTTAAACAACTTTTTTGTGCTCAAAAGCAGTTCTGGTAATGAAATTGGGTTACATAAATATGGAAAAGGAAAATTTCCGATATCGGTCCATATATACCCGAGATATAGCCTAGACCGGGGTTTTCATGAAAATGCCACGTAACCAAACTTAAACAACTTTTTTGTGCTCAAAAGCAGTTCTGGTAATGAAATTGGGTTACATATATATGAAAAATGAAAATTTCAGATATCGGTCCATATATACCCGAGATATAGCCCAAATCGGGTTTTTCATGAAAATGTCGCGTAAGCGAACTTAAACAACTTTTTTGTGCTCAAAAGCAGTTCTGGTAATGAAATTAGGTTACATAAATATGGAAAATGAAAATTTCCGATATCGGTCCATATATACCCGAGATATAGCCCAAAGCGGGTTTTTCATGAAAATGTCGCGTAAGCGAACTTAAACAACTTTTTTGTGCTCAAAAACAGTTCTGGTAATGAAATTAGGTTACATAAATATGGAAAATGGAAATTTTCGATATCGGTCCATAGATATCCGAGATATAGCCCAATCCGGGTTTTTCATGAAAATGCCGCGTCAGCGAAATTAAACAACTTTTTTTTGCTTAAAAGCAGTTCTGGTAATAAAATAAGGTTATATAAATATGAAAAATGAAAATTTCCTATATCGGTCCATATATACCGCAGATATAGCCTGGAACGTGGTTTTCATGAAAATGCCGCGTAAGTGAACTTAAACAACTTTTTTTGCTTAAAAGCAGTTCTGGTAATCAAATAAGGTTATATAAGTATGGAAAATGAAAATTTCCGATATCGGTCCATATATACCCGAGATAAAGTGCAAACCGGGTTTTTCATGAAAATGTCGCGTAAGCGAACTTTAACAACTTTTTTTTTATTAAAAACAGTTCTTGTAATAAGATGAGGTTATATAAATATGGAAGATAAAAATTTCCGATATCGGTCCATATATACCCAAGATATAGCCCAAACCGGGTTTTTCATGAAAATGTCGCGTAAGCGAACTTAAACAACAATTTTTTTTTGCTGAAAAACAGTTCTGGTAATAAAATAAGGTTATATAAATATGGAAGATAAACATTTCCGATATCGGTCCATATGTACCCGAGATATAGCCCAAATCGGGTTTTTCATGAATATGTCGCGTAAGCGAACTTAAACAACTTTTTTTTGCTCAAAAGCAGTTCTGGTAACGAAATTAGGTTACATAAATATGAAAAATGAAAATTTCCGATATCGGTCCATATATACCCGAGATATAGCCCAAACCGTGTTTTTCATGAAAATGCCGCGTAAGCGAACTTAAACAATTTTTTCGCCTTAAAGCAGTTCTGGTAATAAAATAAGGTGATATAAATATGGAAAATGAAAGTTTTCGATATCGGTCCATACATATCCGAGATATAGCCTAAACCGGGTTTTTCATGAATACGCGGCGTAAGCGAACTAAAACAACTTTTTTTTTGCTTAAAAGCAGTTCTAATAGCAAAATAAGGTTATATAGGTATGGAAAATGAAAATTTCCGATATCGGTCCATATATACCCGAGATATAGCCCAAACCGGGTTTTTCATGAAAATGTCGCGTAAGCGAACTTAAACAACAATTTTTTTTTTTTCTTAAAAACAGTTCTGGTAATAAGATGAGGTTATATAAATGTGGAAGATAAAAATTTCCGATATCGGTCCATATATACCCGAGATATAGCCTAGACCAGGGTTTTCATGAAAATGCCGCGTAAGCGAACTTAAACAACTTTTTTGTGCTCAAAAGCAGTTCTGGTAATGAAATTAGGTTACCTAGATATAGAAAATGAAAATTTCCGATATCGGTCCATATGTACCCGAGATATAGCCCAAATCGGGTTTTTCATGAAAATGTCGCGTAAGCGAACTTAAACAATTTGTTGTGCTCAAAAGCAGTTCTGGTAATGAAATAAGGTTATATAAATTTGGAAAATTAAAATTTTCGATATCGGTCCATATATACCCGAGATATAGCCTGAACCGATTTTTTCATTAAAAAAAAATTTTTTTTTTGCTGAAAAGCAATTCTTGTTATAAAAGAAGGTTACTAAAATACAGAAAATAGAAAATTCCGATATCGGTTCATATATAACCGAGCATATTCAGGTCACATTTTTAATATACTATACATATTCGTGACTATCGTGAAGGGTATTTTAGATTCGGCCCAGCCGAATATACTACACTCTTACTTGTTTTTTTTTTTGTTTGAAATAAATTCACATCAAACAAAATAAAACAATAAAACTGCAAACAATTATAAAACCATAAAAACAAAGATCATAAAAACAATACAGTTAAAAAATAATAACAACAATAGCCATAAACGAAACTTTCAACAACAACAAACAAAACTTAACATAAAATTTAAACATACATAATTTGCAATAACATTACCCAACAAACAATTCAATAAGCACGAGAAAAGCCCATAAAAGAAAAATTAATTTAAAGCTAAAAAATAAAATAAAAACATTCACCCCTCCAAGCAAATTTCGATTAAACCAAGAGTGAAGTCTTGGTTTAATCAGACGTGCAAAAACGCAGTCAGATCCAGAGAGGAAGGATTCAGTAACTGGCGTTTAAGCAAAACCCCAGATACTGATTTGCTTAGCAAAAAGGCAAGATCTTCGTGTACCAAGGTACTTAGGCGTGAAAAGTTTCTCCACGAACAGCGCCTTCGTGCAATGGATGCCAAAACTTCTTTTGGCGTCGGGGATGACTTTTCTCGGTTTATATCGAGCTTCCTAGAGACCGCACTATACGAGTTGTTATAGATGGGGTCTAATCAAACGAGTTCAAGATTAATTCAGGGGTACCACAAGGTTCCGTTCTTTCTCCTAGCCTATTTCTTATTTTTCTCAACGACCTTCTCTGTCAAACTTCCAACCCTAACCACTCTTTCGCGGATGACAGCAACATTTGCCACTCGTACTTTTTTAGTTATAGGCCCAGCCTATCAGAGATCGCTGCCAAGAGGCTAAATATAAACGATTCACTGAATAGTGATCTTCTACTAATCTCCGAATGGGGTCGTAAAAACAGGGTTGCCTTCAACGCTCGTAAGACCCAGTGTTGTTTATTAACACAGAAACAAATGACCGCAAATGCTGCTTCATCTGTACTCATGGATGGTATAAATATCGGATGCTCTTGGAGTTCTTGGAATGAAGATACAGTTTGATGTTAGCTGGACAGATCACTTTTTTCATGTCTCTAAAGAAGCATTCAAGTGCCTCGGTTTTTGAAACGGTGTAAGATGTACTTCACTCCATCCGACCTCCTTACTATTTATACCACCTACATTCGACCGAAAATGGAATACAACTCTCATGTTTGGGCCGGTGCCTCAAAGTCTCCTTTGGGGTTACTCGACCGTGGGCAGGAGAGGGCGAAGAAGCTTATCGGTGACAGTAGGGTATCCAACTCTATTGACTCACTGGAGCATCGACGCAGTGTGGGGTGCGTTACTCTGTTCTATCGTTACTACAATGGATTTTGCTCTGACGAGATTAGGGATCTTGTTCCCGAAACTCGCACATTTTTACGTAGCACGCACTCATCGTCTAGAGCTCATCCATTAGTGGTCGACTGCCCGGGGAATCGCACTATGCATTACAGAGAGAATTCGTTTTTCAGCCGTACGCTTCGTCTATGGAATAAGTTGCCTACAGACGTGTTTCCTGTCTGTTATAACGTTGGAGGGTTCAAGACAAAGTGCACAAGCACTACTCCCTCTTTCCCCCTCCTCACAACGTATTTTCCTAGTTCTGGGACAATGCACTGCATATGTAGGGGTCATCCCCTGTGTACTGTAAAAAAAAAAAAGATGGAATACCGTATGAATTTTATAGATATGCTCCTACTTGTTTTCTCAAAGCCTTATAAACACTTTATACTAAAATTTTCTTGTCTGAAGAAGTTCTTACAAATTTCCAGAAATCAATATTGGTACCGTTTTACAAAAAAGGCAATGCAAATATGGCAGCTAATTATCGTGGCTTATCTCTGATAGATTCAGTCTGCAAAATTTTTAGCTCAATTTTATTAAACAGAATAACAGACTGGTAAGAAAGAAAAAATATGTTAAATGAATACCAAGCCGGTTTTAGAAAAAAAAATACTCAACAGTTGACAACATATTTAATCTTGTCAATATTGTTCAACTCAATAAATAAAATGGTAAAAATACTTACGCATTTTTTGTGGACTTCTCTAGTGCTTTCGACACGATTTCTAGAAATAGTATGTTCTACAAACTTTCGTCCATTGAACTTTCAACTAAAATAATAAAAGTTTAGCAAAACTTATACAAAAATAACACTTGGTGTATCTGGGATGAATCCTTTTTTTCTAATTCGTTTGTGACATTGGCGTAAAACAAAGCTGTATATCAGCGTTGTCAACTTTGAAATTGCAAAACGCACCAAAGTAGGAAAAAAAGCGCGTTATTTCAACAAAAACGCACCGACTTTTGAATTTTTCTTTTCATTTTTAAAACCCCATTTTGTATCATAAAAAATAATATTTTTATATTAAAAACACGATAATGAAACAGATTTTTCGTTCAATAGCTAGAATTCGTGTTTGTCAAACTTGGCATCTAGTGCGATTCTGTTGTTATTATTAAGACAATGTTATCTTTACAATAGTTATAACGATTATTTTATTAATTTATTATTCAGCAATATTAATTATTATTCGCTGTCCACCGAAATCAGATGTTAGTTTTACTGCTTATTATCCGGAACACAAATATACAACATAAAATTATATTGCAGGAGCATACAATCTTAACTGCTTGGCCCAAAACATATTATTTGTTATGACAGCTTCAGCTAAAATTCTAGGTAATCTAATAGCTTTCATGCTTAGCAATTTATTTACATAACATAGGTGGAGTTTCAACGTTGAAATGTACATGGAGTCTATACCAGTTTCAATATACAACATATAGTTGGAAGTTGTGGTAGGTAAATAGAGCATTTTTTTAATAAGGAATCTAAAAGCATTTTCCACCGTATCGTGTTTCATATAGCCCCAGACTTTTTTTTTATATTGGACCAGTACTCAGGGGATGACCCCTACATATGAAGTGCATTGTACCAGAACTAGGAAATAGGTTGTGAGACTTGTGCTGCATAAAACATTATTGACCGTGAAGCTGCGTAAAAGATTTTAAGCTTGTTTCTTTTTGAGATATGTGGGTTGTTTATGTATTTAAGCCACGTTGTATTAATTGCTAATTTCGAAGTAGCTACCTTACTTTTTAATACGTATTCCAAGACAAATAAAAACAAACCCAGATATTTGTAACTATTTACTATTTCTATATTTTCTTCTCCATAGTGTCAGTTTAAAAGGCTAGATATTCTAGACCCAGTACGCATTATCATTATTTTTGATTTACTAAGATTAAATTTTAGGGCCATATCCAAAAAAAATTTAACGCATACGTTAGTTACCAAACACATTAGCATTACCATACATTTGTTAAAAATTTTTATACAAAAACAGTACGTTAACTTTTAAATGTAGTAAGGAATTTAATTGTTTTGTTCTGGCAACGCCGTAATGTTCAGTTGTAATTTTTTGAATAGTGATGAATAAAAACTAATATTTGAAAACCGAAAAGCAAATTTAAAAAATTTTTATTATTATTACATAAAATAACATATTTTTGACAAACAGTTCTTGGATTTACCTTCTTAATGAATAATGAATATATAATATGTAGTATATTAATGAAATTGAGAAAAAGTAATAGGGGTACTATATAAACTGTAATGTTTCAATTAATTTATATAATAAAAATAATAATATCTTTTGTTTTTAAATTTTCCCAATATTGTGTTTTCAAGAAAAATAATAATCGGCAAGTCAAATGTCATTTTAACGTATAGTTAAAGTGTACTCAATTCAACTTTAAACGAATGGTAATCTAACAATGGTTTTTGCATACAACGTTAGGAAATTTGTCTTAACAATTGCTTACCAAGCTTTGTTAAGTTTTTTGCATACGGCCGTTAGTCTCCAAGTATCACAATAACTGTATAACGCATTGATCATTTCTTGTAATTAACTTGCAGTGTCAGATAATATGACTATATCATCAGCATAAAGTAAAACTTTAATGGCAACTACAACTCCTCCAGGCAGAGCATCAACTAAATCATTAATATACAAGGAAAATAAAAGAGGGCTTACATACAGTAGCGTTGTCAACTCGGTGCGTTTCGCACCGCTTTTGGTGCTTTTTAAAATTATTTGTGCGAAAAATTATTCAGTCGGTGCGTGGTGCGCTTTTTTTACATTTTTGGTGGCACCAAAGCAAATTCAATTCAACTTATTGCTTTAATATAAGAAAAAAGTTTATTAAAGTGCCCAAAATTTTTACGTTTCATTTTGCAGAACACAACCAGAACGCTTGCATTAAATATTGATTATGGTAAACTTCATCTTTTACGTGTTATAATTAAGCCAAATTTTTGTATTTATCAAAAAATTCTTTTAAAGACACCCACTCTAGAAAACTGATTTTCACTGTTCGTTTACGAAAACACAAATGAAATTTACATTGTGTTTGATAAAATTTGTATTAATACAGTTTGATTGGCTTATTGTGCGATTCTGTAACTTTTAATGATCCGATAATCGTAAATTTCTTCGACATATTTCATCCCCTGCAGTTAAGATTGTATGCTCCTGCAATATAATTTTAACGACGGTAAGCAGTTGTATATTTGTGTTCCGGATAATAAGCAGTAAAACTAACATCTGATTTCGGTGGACAGCGAATAATAATTAATATTGCTGAATAATAAAATAATAAAATAATCGTTATAACTATTGTAAAGATAACATTGTCTTAATAATAACAACAGAATCGCACTAGATACAATTTTGACAAACACGAATTCTAGCTATTGAACGAAAAATCTGTTTCATTATCGTGTTTTTAATATAAAAATATTATTTTTTATGATACAAAATGGGGTTTTAAAAATGAAAAGAAAAATTCAAAAGTCGGTGCGTTTTTGTTGAAATAACGCGCTTTTTTTCCTACTTTGGTGCGTTTTGCAATTTCAAAGTTGACAACGCTGATATACAGCTTTGTTTTACGCCAATGTCACAAACGAATTAGAAAAAAAGGATTCATCCCAGATACACCAAGTGTTATTTTTGTATAAGTTTTGCTAAACTTTTATTATTTTAGTTGAAAGTTCAATGGACGAAAGTTTGTAGAACATACTATTTCTAGAAATCGTGTCGAAAGCACTAGAGAAGTCCACAAAAAATGCGTAAGTATTTTTACCATTTTATTTATTGAGTTGAACAATATTGACAAGATTAAATATGTTGTCAACTGTTGAGTATTTTTTTTTCTAAAACCGGCTTGGTATTCATTTAACATATTTTTTCTTTCTTACCAGTCTGTTATTCTGTTTAATAAAATTGAGCTAAAAATTTTGCAGACTGAATCTATCAGAGATAAGCCATGATAATTAGCTGCCATATTTGCATTGCCTTTTTTGTAAAACGGTACCAATATTGATTTCTGGAAATTTGTAAGAACTTCTTCAGACAAGAAAATTTTAGTATAAAGTGTTTATAAGGCTTTGAGAAAACAAGTAGGAGCATATCTATAAAATTCATACGGTATTCCATCTTTTTTTTTTACAGTACACAGGGGATGACCCCTACATATGCAGTGCATTGTCCCAGAACTAGGAAAATACGTTGTGAGGAGGGGGAAGGAGGGAGTAGTGTTTGTGAACATTTGACTTGAACTTTCCGACGTTATAACAGACAGGAAACACGTCTGTAGGCAACTTATTCCATAGACGAAGCGTACGGCTGAAAAACGAATTCTCTCTGTAATGCATAGTGCGATTCCCCGGGCAGTCGACCACTAATGGATGAGCTCTAGACGATGAGCGCGTGCTACGTAAAAATGTGCGAGTTTCGGGAACAAGATCCCTAATCTCGTCAGAGCAAAATCCATTGTAGTAACGATAGAACAGAGTAACGCACCCCACACTGCGTCGATGCTCCAGTGAGTCAATAGAGTTGGATACCCTACTGTCACCGATAAGCTTCTTCGCCCTCTCCTGCCCACGGTCGAGTAACCCCAAAGGAGACTTTGAGGCACCGGCCCAAACATGAGAGTTGTATTCCATTTTCGGTCGAATGTAGGTGGTATAAATAGTAAGGAGGTCGGATGGAGTGAAGTACATCTTACACCGTTTCAAAAACCGAGGCACTTGAATGCTTCTTTAGAGACATGAAAAAAGTGATCTGTCCAGCTAACATCAAACTGTATCTTCATTCCAAGAACTCCAAGAGCATCCGATATTTATACCATCCATGAGTACAGATGAAGCAGCATTTGCGGTCGTTTGTTTGTGTGTTAATAAACAACACTGGGTCTTACGAGCGCTGAAGGCAACCCTGTTTTTACGACCCCATTCGGAGATTAGTAGAAGATCACTATTCAGTGAATCGTTTATATTTAGCCTCTTGGCAGCGATCTCTGATAGGCTGGGCCTATAACTAAAAAAGTACGAGTGGCAAATGCTGCTGTCATCCGCGAAAGAGTGGTTAGGGTTGGAAGTTTGACAGAGAAGGTCGTTGAGAAAAATAAGAAATAGGCTAGGAGAAAGAACGGAACCTTGTGGTACCCCTGAATTAATCTTGCACTCGTTTGATTAGACCCCATCTATAACAACTCGTAATTGAGAGGCGAGTTCGGTGAACAGTTTATTTCACGCTTGGGACCAGTCAATTGGCCGCCCAGATCATGCGATTTAACGCCTCTAGACTATTTTTTGTGGGGTTATGTTAAGGCTAATGTCTATAGCGACAAGCCCGCTTCGATTGACGCACTGAAAGCCAACATTATTCGTGAGATACCGACCGAAATGTTGGAAAGAGTATGCCAAAATTGGACTAAGCGGATGGACCACTAGAGGCGCAGCCGCGGCCAACATTTGCATGAAATAATCTTCAAACATTAAATTATATCGACCCAACTATCGATCCAAATAAATATTTCATGCATTTTTCTAAATTTAATGTGTTTTTTTTTAATTTCCGATAGTTCTCATATATATATATATATATATATATATATACAGTGCTGTTCCTACGCTAAGCAACTCACACTGTATTTTACAAAAATGTTATTTTTCTCTCAAATAAGAAGACCTTACGAACTCATTTTAATATATATTTATCACTTATATGATAACAAAACAGTTTATAAAAAAATAACAACAAAAACCTTTTTTGATATTTCAATAACGAACAAAAACAAAACTAACTCTATGAGAGGCTGTGCCTACGCTAAGCAACTTATTAATATTTCGTATATGACCCTTTGTTTTTTATGACTGCAGCACATCTCTTGGGCATTGAGGCAATTAAATTTTGCAATGTGCTTTTGGGGATGTTTTTCCATTCATTTTGAAAACCGTTTAACAAATTTTCTTTATTTGTAAATCGACTCGATCCGAGGCGTCGTTTCACAATGGCGAACAAATTTTCGATAGGATTCAAGTCGGGTGATTGTGCCGGCCAATCAAGCACTTGAATCCTTTTCGTCTGAAACCATTCCTTGACCAACTTCGATGTGTGTTTCGGGTCGTTATCATGTTGAAACACCCATCGAAGTGGCATATTCCATTCTGCATATGGGAGCATTTTCGTTTCTAAGATGTCCTTATACATGAATCGATCCATTTTATCGTTTATTTTGTGCACAGGACCAAGGCGTTTGCCAGAGAAACATGCCCACACCATAATGTTTCCCCCTCCATGTTTCATTGTTTGCTTACAATAGCGTGGATCGAGCCGATTTCCTTTCATATGCCGCACAGTGCATATGCCGTCTGAATTGAAGAGGTTTACTTTGACTTCATCGCTAAAGAGCACACTGTTCCACTTTGTGATAGTCCAATTAATGTGTTGCTTTGCAAATTCAAGACTAAAAATTACAAAAGTCCTATAGAATTTGTTGTTAAAGTAAATTAAAATTCACTTACCGTTTTTTCATGTGTTTTTTTGTCAGCATTGGTTTTTTGACAGCCCTATAACTTTTTAAGCCCAGCTTGATGATATGTTTTCTGACTGTGCTGGAATCCACATTCAAATTAAGTGATTTCATTACCTCTTTTGAAGTTATAAATGGTTTTTTTTTTATTAATATTTTAATTTGTCTGTCGTCACGGTCGGAAATTTTACGTGGAGGTGCGCCTGTATTGGGTTTTACGACAGTGCCTATCGTTTTATAATTTTGAATCCACCGTGAAACCATTGATTTGTTAATTTTTAAATTATTAGCTGTATCAATTTGACTTTGCCCTGCCTTCCACAATGATATAACGGAAGATTTGAAGCTATTATCGTATTGAACGCGCTTCATGTTGAAAATTTATAGTTTAAAGACGAAGAAAGTCTTAGTAGGACTAAACTGCATTGATTTAAGTAATTTGCAATTAATTAACTCAAATGCATCGCAAAAGAACCGTTATATTTAAGAGAAAGAGAATAAGAAAATTTGTTGCTTAGCATAGGCACAGCCTCTCATAGAGTTAGTTTTGTTTTTGTTTGTTATTGAAATATCCAAAAAGGTTTTTGTTGTTATTTTTTTATACATTTTTTTTTTGCTATCATACAAGTCATAAATAAGTATTATAATGAGTTCTTAAGGTCTTCTTATTTGAGAGAAAAGTAACATTTTTCTAAAATACAGTGTGAGTTGCTTAGCGTAGGAACAGCACTGTATATATATATATATATATATATATATATATATATATATATATATATATATATATATATATATATATATATATATATATATATATATATATATATATATATATATATATATATATATATATATATATATATATATATATATATATATATATATATATACATAAATAAAAATGTATAATATATAATATATTTTTGCCATTCTGGCTAACAACTATCATATTAAGCCATAATTAGAATTTCAATAGCATTTGAAATTTGTAAATATGAATTTGGTAAATATTTAACAAAAATCTGTTAATAAATAATAAAAAAAATATAAAATAATGTAACAAAAGTTTGTAATCCAGCTTTAATGTCGAATTTCTGCCCAACAGCCAATTTAGTTGCGCTGCCTTCAATTCCAACTGAGTCACTTCTGCATCAATGTGAAGCTTCCACGTTAGCTTATGCTCGAGGCGAATACCATGGCACTTGACTTCATTGCGCGACGGAATAGGTAAGTTGTTAGGTAAATTTGGATGCTAATGATTTTTTGACACTTACTGAAAGCCAAATGACAGTGGAAGTAACAATGTTGCCTTATAACAAGAGACTTACCGGATTTTAATATAATTCTGTTGTCCTATTGGCTTTTTCAATTCTTTTAAAAGAATTTAATACTTTTTTTATTGAAAATACGTAAACCAAGCAGCCTTTGTCGTTTTAAGTTGGAAATCGCTAAAAACAATCCAATTGGGTGGTTAACTTTTAAGTGCCAATATTAAATGTGAACCGCCACCTAAAGGGCAGGTTTCTTCTGCATTTCAATTGATATTTCTCAATTGCAGACTAATTCAATTTGAACCATGGAAAAATACACAAACGAGCAACGAGTTAAAGGTATTCAGGCTTATTAGGAAAATGAGTGTTCAAATCAAAATGCATTCCGTGCACTTCGTGATTTCATTCAACACTTGCACGCTTACAAGGTGCAATTAAATCAAGAACTATGGCCAATATTTTGTTCCATACATTGAACTATATCAATATTAACATAACAAGACCAAATGACAAGAATCCTAAAAAAACAATTGTGTATTATTCAAAATCAACCTCGGCCCTTAAAATTTAACCACCCTTTACTACAGCTATTTAATTTATTTATGCTATATATTTCCCCAAAAAATAATATGATCAGTCAGTTCGCCGACGTCGAAAGAATAATATTTGAGTTTGTCGAAACTTTATTCCATGCGAACGAAGTGTCAAAATTCAATTAACAGCATGTTCGCCGATATCGAAGGAAAATGTATGCGAAAGAAAGCTATTGTTCGTTCGCATACACTTGTATATTTTAATTGAATTTTGACACATCGTTCGCATAGAATAACGCTAGAAAACCCCAAATCAAGTTTCTTTCGCCTAGAATGCGAATGAACTTATCCTTTCGACATCGGCGATCTGGCTGTTAAACACATACCTAAGTACATGCAAACGAATAATAGTGGCATAGACAAAACCAAATTGGTTTGAATATGAGTGACTATAACGGCGAACTGGTTGTATGTTTTTTTAAAAGCCCGATGTTGCCGCCAGCCCAAAAACCGCACCAAACAGTCACTCTTTGTGGTTGCATTATTTTTCGATAATTCGCCCAAATGTGGTAATTGATGAACCCACTGAGATAAAATGGTGCCTCATCACCGAAGACGATTTTCTTCGATAATTGGTTGATATTTCTGGCCACCATTCTGGCCATTGCTTGATTGTGTATCTTTCCATGGATCAAATTGAGTTAGTCTGAAATTGAGAAATGTTAAATAAAATTTGTGTATGGAACAATACGGAAATGTCAATAATGGTGTATATCTGAGCAATACATTATTGCGAATTATTTATTCTAATGTTCGAATATGATATAAAATTGTTCTTTAAAAAACAAAATACTTAAAGAAAAATATAAACTGGCTTAAATTCAAAGGTACGGTCTTTCCTTCAATCAGAGACTTTTACAGCCTGTTCTACGATATCGAATGAAAATGTATGCGAAAGAAAACAAGTAAGAGTGTAGTATATTCGGCTGGGCCGAATCTAAAATACCCTTCACGATAGTCACGAATATGTATAGTATATTAAAAATGTGACCTGAATATGCTCGGTTATATATGAACCGATATCGGAATTTTCTATTTTCTGTATTTTAGTAACCTTCTTTTATAACAAGAATTGCTTTTCAGCAAAAAAAAAATTTTTTTTTAATGAAAAAATCGGTTCAGGCTATATCTCGGGTATATATGGACCGATATCGAAAATTTTAATTTTCCAAATTTATATAACCTTATTTCATTACCAGAACTGCTTTTGAGCACAACAAATTGTTTAAATTCGCTTACGCGACATTTTCATGAAAAACCCGATTTGGGCTATATCTCGGGTACATATGGACCGATATCGGAAATTTTCATTTTCTATATCTAGGTAACCTAATTTCATTACCAGAACTGCTTTTGAGCACAAAAAAGTTGTTTAAGTTCGCTTACGCGGCATTTTCATGAAAACCCTGGTCTAGGCTATATCTCGGGTATATATGGACCGATATCGGAAATTTTTATCTTCCACATTTATATAACCTCATCTTATTACCAGAACTGTTTTTAAGAAAAAAAAAATTGTTGTTTAAGTTCGCTTACGCGACATTTTCATGAAAAACCCGGTTTGGGCTATATCTCGGGTATATATGGACCAATATCGGAAATTTTCATTTTCCATACCTATATAACCTTATTTTGCTATTAGAACTGCTTTTAAGCAAAAAAAAAAGTTGTTTTAGTTCGCTTACGCCGCGTATTCATGAAAAACCCGGTTTAGGCTATATCTCGGATATGTATGGACCGATATCGAAAACTTTCATTTTCCATATTTATATCACCTTATTTTATTACCAGAACTGCTTTAAGGCGAAAAAATTGTTTAAGTTCGCTTACGCGGCATTTTCATGAAAAACACGGTTTGGGCTATATCTCGGGTATATATGGACCGATATCGGAAATTTTCATTTTTCATATTTATGTAACCTAATTTCGTTACCAGAACTGCTTTTGAGCAAAAAAAAGTTGTTTAAGTTCGCTTACGCGACATATTCATGAAAAACCCGATTTGGGCTATATCTCGGGTACATATGGACCGATATCGGAAATGTTTATCTTCCATATTTATATAACCTTATTTTATTACCAGAACTGTTTTTCAGCAAAAAAAAATTGTTGTTTAAGTTCGCTTACGCGACATTTTCATGAAAAACCCGGTTTGGGCTATATCTTGGGTATATATGGACCGATATCGGAAATTTTTATCTTCCATATTTATATAACCTCATCTTATTACAAGAACTGTTTTTAATAAAAAAAAAGTTGTTAAAGTTCGCTTACGCGACATTTTCATGAAAAACCCGGTTTGCACTTTATCTCGGGTATATATGGACCGATATCGGAACTTTTCATTTTCCATACTTATATAACCTTATTTGATTACCAGAACTGCTTTTAAGCAAAAAAAGTTGTTTAAGTTCACTTACGCGGCATTTTCATGAAAACCACGTTCCAGGCTATATCTGCGGTATATATGGACCGATATAGGAAATTTTCATTTTTCATATTTATATAACCTTATTTTATTACCAGAACTGCTTTTAAGCAAAAAAAAGTTGTTTAATTTCGCTGACGCGGCATTTTCATGAAAAACCCGGATTGGGCTATATCTCGGATATCTATGGACCGATATCGAAAATTTCCATTTTCCATATTTATGTAACCTAATTTCATTACCAGAACTGTTTTTGAGCACAAAAAAGTTGTTTAAGTTCGCTTACGCGGCATTTTCATGAAAACCCCGGTCTAGGCTATATCTCCGGTATATATGGACCGATATCGAAAATTTTCATTTTTCATATTTATATGACACTATTTCATTACCAGAACTGCTTTTGAGCACAAAAAAGTTGTTTAAGTTCGCTTACGCGGCATTTTCATGAAAAACCCGATTTGGGCTATATCTCGGGTATATATGGACCGATATCGAAAATTTTCATTTTTCATATTTTTATGACCCTATTTCATTACCAGAACTGCTTTTGAGCACAAAAAAGTTGTTTAAATTCGCTTACGCGGCATTTTCATGAAAAACCCGATTTGGGCTATATCTCGGGTATATATGGACCGATATCGGAAATTTTCATTTTTCATATTTATGTAACCTAATTTCATTACCAGAACTGCTTTTGAGCACAAAAAAGTTGTTTAAGTTCGCTTACGCGACATTTTCATGAAAAACCCGCTTTGGGCTATATCTCGGGTATATATGGACCGATATCGGAAATTTTCATTTTCCATATTTATGTAACCTAATTTCATTACCAGAACTGCTTTTGAGCACAAAAAAGTTGTTTAAGTTCGCTTACGCGACATTTTCATGAAAAACCCGATTTGGGCTATATCTCGGGTATATATGGACCGATATCTGAAATTTTCATTTTTCATATATATGTAACCCAATTTCATTACCAGAACTGCTTTTGAGCACAAAAAAGTTGTTTAAGTTTGGTTACGTGGCATTTTCATGAAAACCCCGGTCTAGGCTATATCTCGGGTATATATGGACCGATATCGGAAATTTTCATTTTCCATATTTATGTAACCCAATTTCATTACCAGAACTGCTTTTGAGCACAAAAAAGTTGTTTAAGTTCGCTTACGCGACATTTTCATGAAAAACCCGGTTTGGGCTATATCTCGGGTATATATGGACCGATATCAGAAATTTTCATTTTCCATATTTATGTAACCTCATTTTATTACCAGAACTGCTTTTGAGCAAAAAAAAGTTATTTAGCTTCGCCTATGCGACATTTTCATTAAAATCCGATTTGGGCTATATCTCGGGTATATATGGACCGATATCTGAAAAAAAAATTTTTTGTCTTTTAGTCACCATGCTTAATAAGTGTGTGAAGTTTGAAGCAAAACGAACGACTTTTGTTTTCAAAAATTTTCATACAAAACTGCAAAAAAAAATGGCTTTTTTCGGAATTTTGAATATATCTCAGCTATACGTGGACCGATATTACTGAATTTCAATAGCAAACCCATGAATCGATGGGGTAAAAGAATGGTGAAAGAAAAAAGTTTCTAAGTCTAATGGTTTTCTCAGAAACGGTATTTCAACAGCGGACAGACGGACAGACGGACATCGCTTAATCGACTTTTCCATTAATTCTGATTCAGAATATATACACTTTATAGGGTCGCAAAAAAAAACTGTAGAAATTACAAACGGAATCACAAACTTATACATACCCTTTACATTTTTGTGAAGGGTATAACTAGTCACTCATTCGAATAAATTTGGGTTTGTCTATGTCACTATTGTTCGTTCGCTTGAACTTATGTATTTTAATTGAATTTTGACACATCGTTCGCATAGAACGAAGTTATTCTTTCGACATCGTCAAACAAGCTGCACTGGGGACTACAAATTTGCTTTGGTAAGAAAAGCGGCAGGGAATCTGATTTAGGTGCAACTGTACAGTCCACCAAGCTCTAACAAACTAACTGAAAACAACGCTTGCCGTTATTTTCATTATAAAGCTTAACAGCAAAGCTTCTTTATAGATAATTTACTCCTTTCCATAAAATGGACAAAAACTGTCCGTAAATTGCAGAGTAATGTAAAGGACATGAATGTGTTGAAAAAACAATGGCAATCAACAGCGTTGTCAACTCGGTGCGTTGCGCACCGTTTTTGGTGCCTTTTAAAATTTTTTGTGCGAAAAACTCTTTAGTCGGTGCGGGGTAAGCTTTTTTACATTTTCGGTGCGTTTTTTTTAAATTTCGGTGGCACAAAATCAAATTCAACTCAACTTTTTATTTCAATGCAAAAAAAGTTTATAATCAAGTGTCCGAAACTTTTACGTGTCACTTTGCGTGTAAACCGTACGGTGTTATATGCACTAAGTAAGACAATCTTGCTGTTATATATTATACACAGAAAAAGAAACATTTCGTTTTATAAAATTTAGTGCTTCTAGGGAGTGTTTTGCTATTAATCGATCAAGCGAAGTTAAATATTGCGATAAATCAGTCTCTGATTTTGTTACGGTTTTGGTGATTGAGAAATGACCAAATTATTAAATAAACTATAAAGTTTTTGCAAAACGTTTGCATTAAATATTAATTATGGTAAACTTCATCTTCTATATATTATAATTATGGCAAATTTTCGTTTATTTCAATAAATTTTTTTATAGACACCGCTTACGAAAACACATGTGAAACGTACACTGTGTTTGGTAGAATTGCCATTGATTGCATCAAGCCTTCAAGGCTTGTAGTGCGGTTCTGTAACTTTTATTGATCCGATAATCGTAAATTGATTCGACAGTAATGGTTGTTTGCTCCTGCAATATAATTTTGACGGCGGTAAGCAGCTGTATTTTAGTGTCCCTGAAAATAGGCAATAAAAGTATCAGCTGATATCTGTTGACAGCAAATATAATTAAATGATATTGCTTAATAATAAATTTGATAAAATATCGTTATAATTATTGTAAGGGTAACATTATCTTAAAAAAACTAACAAAGTCGAACTAAAGGCCAAGTTTGACAAACACGAGTTCTAGCTGTTGAACGAATTTGATGGCATGCTATCAGGCAGTGATATCAGACCCAGTTTGATTGCATAATAGGTAGTCTTTTAAAAGGCTGTTTCACTATCGTGTCTTTAATATAAGGATGTAATTTTTTAATACAAAATAGTTTTTTTAAAATGAATGGAATGAAAAAACGCGATTTTTTCCCCATTTTGGTGCGTTTTGAAATTTCAAAGTTGACAACGCTGGCAGTCAAGTAGCTTGAATAATTGTGTTAAATAATTTTCGGTTCTAAAGATTAACTAAAGTGAGTAAAAAAATATTAAAGCTGCTCATACAAACACTTTGCGGCCAAACCATTTAAATTAATCGATTAACATTTTTAAACACTAAAGGCCGTATCCAAAAAAAAAATTCTTACCTGAGTTTTAATGCATACGTTAGTTACCAAACACATTAACACTACCATACATTTGTTAAAAAAGTTTAGGCAAAAACAGTACGTTAACTTTTATATGTAGTAAGGAATTTAGTTGTTTTATTCTGGCAATGCCGTTATGTTCAGTTGTAATTTCTTGAATAGTGATGCATGAAAACTAATATTCGAAAACTGAAAAACAAATTAAAATAATAAAAACTTATTATTATGACATAAATTAACACTTATTTGCCAATTATTTCCTGGATTTATCTTTTTAATAAATAATTAATATATAATATTTAGTGTATTAATGAAATTGAGAAAAATTAATACGATTTCTTATACTACAAATATTTTTATTATACGAATAACGTTTTTAGTTGTATCCTTTCGATTGAAAGTGCATCACTAACATATTTCTTATTTAATATTAATATTTTCATTTCATACGAAATGTAAAGTTTTAATTTATTTATCTAGCAATCATAATATATTGCTTTTGTTAGCATTTTTCGCGATTTTAAGAAAAATCAATATCAACAAATTAAATGTCATTTTAACGTACAGTTAAAGAGGCCTATTTCAACTTTAAACGTATGGTAAGCAAATAATTGTTTTTGGATACAACGTTAGGAAAATCTTCCTAACAATTGCTTACCAAGCTTTGTTAAGTTTTTTTTTTTTTTTTTTTTTTTTTGAATATGGCCGTAAATCGCTTGATATTATATTTAAAACAATGTATTTCTTTCGTTTTATTTACGCAAAGATTTCATTACTTTAGTCCACTGGTATTATTAATAAGCCATGCATATGGATATAAACTTAAATACGTACATATTTTACATAATAAAGCGTTTGCGCATACTGAATAAGTTTAAAAAAAAATTTTTTTAGCTTTTATTTGTTTATTCAATCTTCACAAAAGTATTCAAATCTTAATACTAAATATAAAAAATTAACTAAGTCCAGCCAATGCTAGAAAAAAAAATTTTACTTTGCGCCAATTTTATCGGTTTAAAAAATGATTGCGGAAAATTAGAAACGATTAGAGTGTAAAATATTAATTAGATATCAGCAGTAAGAAAAAGGTAAAGACGAACTTCAACAACTAAAACAGCAATACGAGTAGAGTATACATAGCAAAATATTAAGGCCATAAATTGTAATATACATATGTGTATATAGATACACATGTTTGTACATTCCCTAGTGTTAAAAAAATGTTCCGCGCCTCTGTCTACAAATTGATAAGTAAATTGCAACACTTTATGAACTCTTCACGCAGTCATTTGAAATTAATTTTAAAAGTGTTTTATTGTTTTGCCAACAGCAGCAAATTTTTTGTTTGACTGAAATTAATTAACAATAAAAACCTAAAAGATTTTATTGCAAATTGTTTTTATGTTTTTGCTATATTCAGTATTATCATTTGAAATGCTTTAAAAAGTAAATTTTTGCTTAACGTTAAAACGTGAGTTAAACGTTTAAAAAGTAAATTATCTATCTAATTGAGAATACCACTAAAATTTATTAGTTAAATTTGAAGGAGAAATGTTGATATAAATAACTAAATGCTTAACGTACTTACTGAGCTAAAAATGCATTTATTAAATCCCTATTTGACACATTTTTTACAGAAATTTGTCAAATAAGCGTTCAGTAAACATAAATATTTTTTACTAATAAGGTACTATTAAAGATTAAATTTATATATCGCAATATTGACAGTATGACCTATTTTAGAACGTATGCAATAATCTACATCATCTGAGGAAGTGTCACTTTCCAAACGAGAAACAAAGAGAGTTTTCTTTGGCATAACAGCATGAAGAGCCTTATGAACATACGTGTGTTGGTTTACACCAGTATCCTGTGCAATTATTTGCAGACAGTAAAGTTAGGATCACATGATTGCCGCAACGCATCAATTTTGGCATATTTTTATACCCCAATCAATTAATTGTTACATGCGGCAATCTCGGCCAATATTGTTTTTATTTGGACGAACCAAATGCAACCCTGATGCGGCAATCGTGTGACTAGTTGATATGCAACCGTGTGGCAATAAAATTGCCACAAATGCGCCAATATTTATTGTGTTCTAGTGCGACAATTCAAGTGACCAATATAAGCCAATGTTTTGATTTCTGCTATAAATTTACTTTTTTTGTGTGTGCTCTTTTTAGAGCAACGCTTGTTATAAGAATAGAAGAAGGATATTTTATATTATAATTATGTGTATAAGTATATTTAAAATTCATTAGCAGTTTTAGGCAAAATAAAATGTTTTAAAAATAAACAAAACAAAAATATTTACATGAAAAATTTAAATATATTTCATACATTCAATATTCGTATTATCTGATCTTCTAACAGTTTGTTATTTGGATATCGAAAATAAAAATTGTTAACCCTTTTTTATAAAAAACAACAAAAATAAAGATCTTTAGCTGGAAAAATATAGAAGAAATTTATATTTCATACATGCGATCACTGTTTTTATTAAATTCCTAAAAAAAAATACTTTTTTGCAGTGTCTTTCTGCTTGTTTTTTTTTTAGGTTGACGTTAACTTATTTTTTTAAGAAGATTTTTGCAACCACGATCGACGAATTTGACTTTGTCGCCTTTGAATTTTTTCAATATTCAGTGGATATATGTATGTGAACACTCTTAAATTAACAGAAAATATAAAAGTAATTTTTTTAAAATCACTTGGTCCCCGTTTTTTAGCAGCTGGCGTCTATAATGCTAAGCACATGTTTTGGAGATCACGTTGAATTTCCCCGAAAGCTCGTGCGCTTCTTGACACTATATACAAAATGGGCTTAGATTTCATTTCAAGCGGACACCCCACTTAATAGAAAGATTCCAGATGTTGTAGATTTTTAAATTGCAAAAACTTTTCCATTAGAGTGGATGGAAGTGATCATTAGAGTTGTCATCGGATCGCTCACCCACTATAATCTCTGTTTCGTTTCCCCAAGATATTAACTTCCGTGTAGTGACTAACATTGACTGTCACTAGAGTTAATTGGCTAAAATACAAAAAATATTTGAGTACGCATTGTTCGGAAAATATTGCCTTGAGAACGCCTGAGAATATTGATGTGTCAATTAGCAATTTTTTTTAGAAACCTCAAACTACGTACAGTATGCTACCACTATTCATATAAGATGCAGAAATGAGAATAATAGAACTTATTTGTACGAAGTTGAGCAACTTCTGTCACAAAAAGAAGAGTCAGAAGAGAGTAGCAATTCCGCAGGTCTCCCCAGCTTAAAAATAGGCCACGGGAATGCATAGCTCAGTTAAGAAATCTGCTTGAAATCCAGAGAGTGGCTTTCCTAAAAACATATTTGGAACGGCTTAATGGTACTCCAATGGTGAAGTCAAGTACCTTGGTAAACAACTCGATCGTAGGCTAACGTGGAAGTTTCACATTGATGCGAAAGTCACGCAGTTGAAATCAAAAGCAGCGCAACTAAATTGGCTTATGGGCAGAAACTCAACATTGAAGTTGGATTGCAAACTCTTGTTATACAACGCAATCCTAAACCCTATATGCAAAACATTGAAAAAAATCAAGAACTCAACTCTTCGAACGATTACTTCAGCTCTATTGTACGTAAAAAATTCACGAAAATAAGGCCACACTCGGTTGAGAAGAAGGGATAACCTTGCCACAATCAGAACGTCAGATATACATACTTCGCGCATAATAAACCTTTTTGACTAGCATTGGCCGAACTTAAGTAAAATGCAAATTTTTTTATTATTTTTTTGTGTCTGAATACTTATTGCTAGTTCGTTTTAAAGATTTAATAAATAATTAAATACTTTAAAAAATTGCAAATGGCCATTATTGGCAATGGAAAAATACCGACTGTCGCTACCACAGGTCAGACTTAACTTCCGCTAGGTTTTCGTCAATTTAAGAAAGAAGAATAATTAACCACAGTTTGTTTGAACTAACGAGCTATTTTAGTGGCAAAAACTAAGAACGTCGATGACCCTGGTGATGTTGTTAACTATTTGATAAAGTCGCTGAACTCGTTTTACTTTACGCAAATACGATGCTACGTAGCCTGAATCAACGAACACTATGATACTAGATTCGTTGATGGCAAAGCAGTAATAGTGCAGCGAATCTCTAACACATCTAAACCAGCGTACAGCCGTTGATCTGATTGTTATAAATGTATAGTACATTCTCACAAACAAGGTAAATCTAAGACATAATACACAAACAAACAAACATACATGATTTAAAGTACGCAAAATTCCAAGCAAATCAACTACAAATGATGTTATTGTTTTTCTTGGCTTCTTGGAATTTTGTTCCTTATTGTTTGTTGTTTTTGCTTTCGTATTGTTCGCAAGCATGTGTCTGAGTGTGTGCAAGAATTATGTTTGTATAATTGATTCTGGAATTAACAATAACTAGAAACTTCATGATGATTGTAGAAGGCGGTAAAGAAAGTGTAAATAGCAGGCAGGTTTGCGACAGAGAGATGTTCAATTTCAAAATTTATGCAAGTCAGAATAGTAAGCAAGTCTAGTGTTTTAATACGCAGTAGTATTAAGCGTAAATAAAGTGTAGGTGTCGTTATTTAATTTGCTACTGAAGATTCTGCACATCACTTTTAAAGGAAAAAACGTAACTATCATAAAACACCTAGATGCCAACTGATTTAGAACGATGACGATGATCAAGGCCAATCGTTAAAAGTGTTTTGGTTAGAATCTCAATATTTTTCCCACGACCAATTCAAAGAAAAACTATCAAGCTTTGAAATGAGATATTTTTTACTCTTCTTTTTTAAACCAATTGGGGATATATAGATATACTAATAATTTTGTAACCAATAAATTGAGAAAAAAAAGTTATTTGTACTGTAATATTTATGCTGTTTTATAATTTTATATAATCAGTAGTAAATACTTTCCGAGCAAAGCCGAAGCGGTCAGCTAGTTCAAAATAATAATTCAAATATATATTTCACTTTGGATACGTAATACTTAAAGAAAATTAATCTGTAGATATTATTACCTACAAGATAAAGTTTAAAAATAAAAGTTGAGCAACTGTAAAAAAAATTAACAGCCTGTTCGACGATATCGAATGAAAATGTATGCAAAAGAAAGCTAGTCACTCACATTCGAATCAATTTGGGTTTGTCGACGTCACTATACTTCGTTCGCATGAACTCATGTATTTTAACAGCCAGTTTACCAATTTCGAAAGAAAATGAATGCGAAAGAAAGCCAGTCACTCACATTCGAATCAATTTGGATTTGTCTATCTCACTACTATTCGTTCGCACATTCTTATGTATTTTGATTGAGTTTTGACACATCGTTCGCATAGAAAAAAGTTAGACGAACCCAAATCAATTTTCTTTTGCTTAAATTGCGAACGCAAGCACGCTGTCGAGATTGGTAAACTGGCTGTAATTGAATTTTGACACATCGTTCGCATAGAATAAAGTTAGAAAAAACCAAAATCAATTTGCTTTCGCCTAGAGTGCGAATGAATTTATCCTTTCGACATCGGCGAACTGGCTGTAAATTTTTTTGCCTTAAATGACAAATAATAGCTATCGAAAAATCATTGGCTCAACATCGATGAGATTTATTTGTGCAAAATTTTGTTGTCCAGTGTTTTCGTCAACAACTACTAAGTCTGGCTAGTTATTGACTACAAAAAACAACACTTTTTACGATCACTACCATTAATAATGCTTCATGGAAAGCATGCAAAACTGCTAAAATTATCGCTTTAATAGAAACTTTATTTTTGCAAAATAAATTTTATATCGTAAAAAAGTGAGTATTAAAAGTTCAAGGCTTTATATTGAAAATGCAAAATATGCATTAAAAAATTCAAAAGAAATATGTTTAATTTTTTAGCTACAAAAACTAGTTTTTTGGTAAATACCAGAGAACAGCTTTGATCGAATGCAAAAAACAAAAATCATACCTGGTCAACAACATGAAAAACATTACATTTCGTTCATATATGATTTTGTGTTCAGCCGCAGAAATGAGCAATTGATTTTTAATGAGTAACAATATGTCAAAAATTTTCGCTATTTGAGAGTATTCATCGTTAAGGTGTTCGTGCTTGAATATAACTGAATGCACATGTAGTTCGTCAATGATTTCATGCGTTTGAATTTATTTTTGAAGAAAAAAATTAACAAAAATTATGGCAGTGATGTATGTGTTCAACAGACTTTTTTGTATGGTTCTTTTGAAACAAAATCAAAATAAAATACACATAGAAACAAAAGGTTTTCACAAAGCAGCTTTCTAAAGCTGCCTTGGGTTTTCATAGAAAAAGACAATACACATACATATGTATGTATGTGTGTATGTACATATGTATATATACACATATTTCTTTTTAGAACTTTCTAAAAACACATTTGAAAAATTAAGTTAGACTGATCATACTACATACACAACAAAAAAAAATCGATAAGAACAATTTATATAGACATGAAATTACTTTATTAGATACAGAAGCACGTGAAACTTAAAATAGAATTCAAGAAAACTGAAGTGTCCAAACTTGGTTTGGAAATTAAAAATCTGCATATGCAGATCTAATGAATTAAAATATTTAAACTGTGCATATGCACAATTGAGAACAACTTTTAGATTTAAAATTAATATTGGATTGTATACATTTTATATTAATTACACTGGTTTACAGCCCAAAAATACCAAGAAGGCCACATGCCTAGAAAAGTTAATTTGGACCTCATTAACACGAAAAACGCCATAATTTTCTTTTTCTAAGTACCGTTTTTTAGGCGTATGGTATGGTTTTTCGGTGTATGGTCCCACTCAAACCCTTGTGGAGTCCAACCAAAAAGTCCGATCGAGATAATTTTGATTGGAAAGGTAATTGAATGCCTAAATTACACTTCTTTTTCAGTCATTTGGATATTTTTCCCACGAACTAAACCATAATGTACTTAAGCCCAGTTCAGGCTATGATACTGTGTATTAATACTTTTCAAAAATTCAAATAATACCTGTAAGTTTGACATCCCATACGACTTTGCTGTTTTTCAAAACGATAAAACTTTTCATTGGATCAGGGTTGTGTCAAGGCGAATTTAGTACCAGGTGGCCTCGTTAGCGTAGCTGATCGACAGCTGTTTTAGGTGCTCATTATCCAACTATCAAAATTTTTTTATGTTTTCATATTTTTTTTTTCACACATTTTCATGCGCGCCATTTTATATATCCTGTCTTAACCCATTTGGTGTTATGAATTCGACTTGGGTTGTGTCTTTTAGCAAACCAGCTGCTTAAAGATTTAGTAGCCGACTATTTATTAGCCGATGGCGTGCCGTCACCGATAGTATTTTTTGACTTTATAAGAAAGCTCGAAACTTGTGATTTAACTATCGTATATAAATGTATTTTGCTCATGCTATATGTAGAACATAAAATATTTTGGTGCTAATAAATTTGGATCTGTTTTACATAATTATTAGTCTAGCTGCTGAAGATTTTCAAGCGCCGGCAGGTCTACCGCCTACGGCGATGAGCTCACCTGCCACCGTGTAAAGTTTTATGTTAGCACATCTATTTGCTGAATAAATAAAGCAAAGTTGAAAGCTTTTACATATTTAGATGCGTGTTATAATAATTAAAATTCCCGAAATGAGCCAATACATATGCATGTGATTGCAGAAAATCTACTGCTGCCACAACTCCTAAAAACATATTTTTTCGGCTCATAATTTTCCAAATTTGTTAGTTTTGTAATTTCATTTCTAATTTTGGACTGTTCATTCCTAAACTGTTTAACACGAACAAATTTTTCCCAATTTTTAGGAAGTTAAATCAAACCTAAACACGATAAAATAAGTAAAATTTATTGTTGTGTAATAAAATATGAACAGCTGTTTTCTTTTTTATTCAAATTTGTTGGTTTATATCAAGTGTGATGGTGCGAATGCAAAATCTAATTTACGTTATACTTTTCGAAATATGTTTAGACTCACAAAATCGAATGTAAGTATTTATATTTCTATAATAGCCTTATCGGGCCTTTAATAAAACTTTTCGTTAAGTTTCGTCTAATGTCAGTTTCTTAAGCAAAGTGCGAAACTGCATGAATTTTATATACGGAATCATTTGTTTTCAGAAGTTTGTGTGTGTTTACAAAAATTATTAATATAAAAAAAAATTGAAGACACAGAAGCAACCACATTTCTATTTAAGTTAATGGAAATGTGTTTTAGCTTTCTTTTTATTTATAATTAAACAAATTACCACAAAACTCTTTTTACTTTTTGTTTGGAAATTATTGCACACAAATACTTTGTTGTTATTATTAGTACTTTTTTATATAATCTACTCAGAAAAGACACAAGTGTTATGCATTTGTGCAACAATGGTTTTGAAATCATTAGCTCTATTCACAATCTCGTGCAAATGGTATTGCATCATTGCATTTGCAAAAAGGTTTAGCATACTTTTACTCTACACTAATAAAATGCATAACAATGCACTTGCTAGTCTTATGTGTATATGCAATACTTAAAAACTATAATTTTTATTTGCTCTGCTTTTTTTTTTTTTATAGGACCAGTACTCAGGGGATGACCCCTACATATGCAGTGCATTGTACCAGAACTAGGAAAATAGGTTGTGAGGAGGGGGAAATAGGGAGTAGTGCTTGTGCACATTTGTCTTGAACCTTCCAACGTTATAACAGACAGGAAACACGTCTGCAGGCAACTTGTTCCACAGACGAAGCGTACGGCTGAAAAACGAATTCTCTCTGTAATGCGTAGTACGATTCCCCGGGCAATCAACCACAAATGGATGAGCTCTGGACGATGAACGCGTGGTACGTAAAAATGTGCACGTTTCGGGAACAAGATCCCTAATCTCGTCAGAGCAAAAGCCATTCTAGTAACGATAGAGCAGAGTAACGCACCCCACACTTCGTCGATGCTCCAGTGAGTCAATAGAGTTGGATACCCTACTGTTACCGATAAGCTTCTTCGCCCTCTCCTGCACACGGTCGAGTAACCCCAAAATAGACTTTGAGGCACCGGCCCAAACATGAGAGTTGTATTCCATTTTCGGTCGGATGTAGGTGGTATAAATAGTAAGGAGGTCGGATGGAGTGAAGTACATCTTACACCGTTTCAAAAAACCGAGGCACTTGAATGCTTCTTTAGAGATATGAAAAATGTGTTCAGTCCAGCGAACATCACACTGTATCTTCATTCCGAGAACATCAAGAGCATCCGATTCCTCAATATTTATACCATCCATGAGTACAGATGAAGCAGCACTTGCGGTCGTTTGTTTGTGCGTTAATAAGCAACCTTGGGTCTTGCGAGCGTTAAAGGCGACCCTGTTTTTACGACCCCATTCGGAGATTAATAGAAGATCGCTATTCAGTGAATCATTCATATTTAACCTCTTGGCAGCGATCTCTGATAGGCTGGGCCTATAACTAAAAGAGTACGAGTGACAAATGCTACTGTCATCCGCGAAAGAGTGGATAGGGTTGGAAGTTTGATAGAGAAGATCGTTGAGGAAAATGAGAAATATGGTAGGAGAGAGAACGGAGCCTTGCGGTACCCCTGAATTAATCTTGAACTCGTTTGATGAGACCCCATCTATAACAACTCGTATAGTGCGGTCTCTGAGAAAGCTCGATATAAACCGAGAGAAGTCGTCACCGACACCAAAAGCAGTATGTTTTGCCAGTAGTGCACCATGCCACACTCTGTCAAATGCTTTTGAAATATCTAGAGCCACCACCCTACTTTCACCAAAATGAGGAATTGAGTGGCACCATTTTTCTGAGAGATATGCCATAAGATCGCCAGTAGAGTGACCCTTACGAAATCCATATTGACGATCACAAAGTAGTTTATGCGACTCTAGATACCCCATAAGGTGATGGTTAACCATGCTCTCCATTACTTTGGAGAGTGCAGAGCAAATTGCAATTGGGCGGTAATTTTCAGGGTTGTTTGCATCACCCTTTTTGGGTATTGGTGTCACATTAGCAACCTTCCAGCACGATGGAAACTCACCAAAATAGTAAATTATGCTGAAGAGGCGTGCTAATGGACGCGCAAGCGTAGAAGAACACTGCTTCAAGACCAGTGCTGGAATGCCATCCGGTCCAGGAGTCTTGTTTATGTCGAGGTCTGCCAAAACCCTTTTAACTGCTCGCGCCCGGAAAAATATCTTTGGCACAGTTACAGATACTCTTTCTAACTCGGGAAGTGGTTGACTGCTTTCCGGCAAGCAGGAATTGCTTGCAAAAATTTCAGCCAACAGGTTAGCTTTGTCAACCGGGTCGGTGAAGGCTTGGTCATTCTTTAAGAGAGTTGGGATTGATGTACTAGCACTGTTCTTTACTCTCTTAACGAAAAACCAAAAGGTCTTACTGCCCCGGGCAGCTGCAAAGACCTTAGCTTGAAGGTGCTGTTCGTGAAGAAACTTTTCGCGCATAAGTACCTTGGCACACGAAGATCTTGCCTTCAGTGTCTGGGGTTTTGTTTAAACGCCAGTTACTGAATGCTTCCTCTCTGGATCTGACTGCGTTTTTGCACGTCTGATTAAACCAAGATTTTGCTTTTGGTTTAATCGAAATCTGCTTGGAGGGGATGAATGATTTCATCCCTAGCAATATAATATTCTCGACCATTTTTGCTGTAGCATTTATGCCGTTATCTAGAAAGCAAAGTTTCCAATTAAACTGCTCATAAAATTGGTTGAGCTCAGCCCAATGCGCCTTTTCGTAAATAAATATTGAACGTTTCGTAGCTGGTTTCGAAACGTTGCGAAGTTCGGATATCGAAAAGGAGGCAGAAATGGTGCAATGATCCGAATTGCCGAGAGGTGCACTAACTTTGACTTCATACTTTTCAGGGTGTGAAGTCAGGAATAGGTCAAGTGTGTTTGAATGGTGAACTTCAACACATGGAATATGCGTTGGTTCATTCACTTGTTGCGCTAGGTGGTTGTGCGCAGCAAATAACTCGACATATTGGCCTTCTGGAGTTGTACAACTCGAATGACGGAGCCAGGAAGAGTTGTGAACATTGAAATCACCAGCAACAACGATTTCACTGCTCGGACAATCTTCCAGGATCTTCAATATGGAGTCGGAGAGGGCATCGAAACCAGAGAAGGTGGTATCCCTCCCCGTGTTGGGACTTCTGTAAAGAACCCCGAAGTGCAAGAGGTGTGACCTGATTTTGAATTTAACCTACAGGTAAATTCGGCATAATACATGCTTAATGGTTGCTGGCATTGGAACACAACTTCATTGTGAATGTACATTACAAGGCCCCGATGGAAATTAAACAGAGATAGAAGTTGATACCCAGGTATATGAAAATCCTGTGGATCAGCATTCTCAGATACCTGGGTTTCACATAAGGCGAAAATATCCGGCCGATGGAGACACGTGTGAGCATAAACAGAGAAGAAATTCGCTCTCAGCCCAAGTATATTAGAAAAGTCAATTGTAAACCTTCCTGTCACTACGATGGAAAATCAATGAGCAAATTTTACTTGTTAATTTTGCTGTGTTGGCGAAGCCGGAATCAATTGCCGCTTGAATGACTTTACAGCATCCAGTGTTATACCTTCGATACTATAAAGTAAACGACATCTAAACCAACCCCCCCCCCCCCCCCCCCCCCCCCCAACACAACAAAACAATTGTTTTGTTTTTTTTTTCTTTTAAGGTGAAAAAGAGGAGGGATACAATGACTGAAGGCCATAAAAGCCCTGATCCGGACGTTTGTTCGTCATTAATTGAAATTTAATATTTATTATTATTATTATTTATTTTTGTATTTTGGGTGAATTGTTTTATGCACAAGTTAATTGCAAATCGACAGACGACAATCAGCGACCCAAGCCAATTTGTTCGTAATCACCGCTTAGTTGCCGTCGCTCATCCCGCATTCAAATAACACCAATCGATGTCTTTATCTAATTTAAAATCGCTTTTTCTATTTAAAAAGTCCATTAACTGTTCCTTAAAGCTTTTTTTCGGCATATTTATTTTTGAATTTCGTGATTTGCAAAAAGTAGTGCAAGCTAAACCAACAGAGCTGGTTCACAATTGCTAGCTTATCTTTCCAATTGCATAAATTTTCAATCACAAATGCACAAGATTGTGAATAGAGCTATTAAGTTCATATAGTTGCATATAATATTTCATTGCAATATAATTTCATATAATAATATACATTATGGCCAACATGACAAATTTGTATTACTATACAAATTTGTGAAATAATAGTTTAATAAACATACAATGTGCCAATTTCAGGATAACGAAGCTGTTCGTTTGTTCGCACAATTACATTTAAAGCAATAACAAAATGTTGAATGTTGTTTTTGTTTTAAATGCTATTGTGTGAACGAACGAACAGCTTCATTATCCTGAAATTGGCACAATATTTTTTATGAATTTGGCCATATATGTACAGGTTGGTTTATGAATTTTCCAGTTTTCTATAATTTTTTTTTATATATTGGACCAGTACTCAGGAGATGACCCCTACCTTTGAACACCTTTGAAAAACATTTAACTTCATTTTAAATAACACCATGAAATTTAAAATAAAAATTTTTTTCGTAATATTTTTCAAACACAAAATACAGCTTTTTTTTTCTTCTTACGTTTTTACTTTTCTTAATACATGTGGATATATACGAGTAGGCAGCTGGGAAACACATAAACAAGCTTTATGTATTTGGTATGGTATACGAGTAAATGGTAGTAGCCAAAAGAGTAAATAATATTAAACTTGTTGGAATGATATTCCGGTTGAAGTTCAAATCTGGCTTTCGCCAATAAGGATTTTTATTTTTTAATTATAACATTAATTGCCGCGATCAATATTTCTTGATCAAAAACGGCAGGAAAAAATACAGCTGGGAGACAACTAGCTGTTTCGTAGTCGCTACACTACTCATTAGCAGCCACTAGGATTCGTACTGGGTATAATGTAAACATAATGTATTTTTAATACGACTGCTCAACCAACACAGCCACCCAGCTCTTATTTACTATTTCGTCTATATTTGTCGCATATTGATCACATATGCAATTTGTTGTACTTCCAGTTGTTTGAACTGCATTTGTTTGTCACTAAAAAACCAGTTATTTTTAAAAAAAATAAAAATCCTTAGAACGAAGATTTGGTCTTTAACTAGAAAATAATTACATGTAATACATTTCAGAAATATATAATAAGGAAAGTTCAACTAATTACATACATACATAGTCGCGCATAAAAATAAATCAATTAAAATTTATGTATTAATATTTAAGTAAATCAAGTTTCAAGTATTAATTATCGAATACTAAAAATTTATATTTACCAAACAAATAATACCGATTGCCGATTTATAGCTGCTGGTGACTATAACGCTAAACATACATACGACTAATCTGCCTGAAAGGTCGTGTGCTTTTTGAAACCATATCAAAAATTGGTTTAGATGTAATCTCCAGCGGGTGTCCTACCTATTGGCCATCTGACCAGCGAAAGATCCCTTATTTTATTTTTGGCCAACTCAATTTAATTTGTTGATGTATGTAATCATTCGCCAGAGAGGCTTAACGTAATTCTATGTCAATAAAAAAACAGTTTTTTTATTACATGTTTTATCCCGACGTTTCGTGAGTTCTATGTTCACATCTTCAGGGGATTTATTTCATACATTAATTATTTTATTAGTATGAGTCCATCCTTAAAAACCAAAAAACAAAATTTACATGTGTAAAATACATTAGTTATTGAACAAAATAATAACTGAGCAGTAATTAACCAAAAAAGAGAAAAGAAAGAAACAAAATTGTTTATTTCTTTAAATAAAAGCCATCACCATCACCATCCGTTTATATATATATATATATCTTGAAGAGAGGAAAAACCCTTAATAACTTCCTTAAATATTCGTCTTTAAGTGAAAGAATAAAATCGAAACTATGTATATGTCCATTGTTTAATTACTTATTAAAATAAAATCTAATACGTGAAAACTAATTTTTCAATTGACTACTCCGAGTTTAAATAAAAATAATCTGAGTGGATGTTCCGAAAGCTTATCCATTGTATGAGTTTTAAAATATACATGTTACTCGTAAAGGAAACTTGCTTAGATCGTAGGAAAAATGAGCAAATTTTGGACATCAGAAAACATTGTTTAAAATTTAACGACGTGTAGAGACTTGGCTATGGGAAATAATAATAAACTAATAGGAATTAAAGGGTGTTTTTTTAAGCCCGATAGAACTTGAAATTGTAAAAAATAACACAAAAAATTAAATTGTAATCAAAATTTTTTTTTATTCGAAAGATCAATACGTGACATTAACATTTGAAAATGATTTCGGGCATATGGGCACCGCGGCTGTTCTTGACGAAGCGCATTCTGGACGTCCAATTTTGGGCCACTTTTTCGAGCACTGCTGGCCGTATGTCACGAACAACACGAACAATGCTGGCCTCCAAGGCGTCAATTGTTGCTGGTTTATCAGCATAAACCAGTGACTTCACGTAGCCCCACAGGAAATAATCGAGAGGTGTCAAATCGCACGACCTTGGAGGCCAATTGACAGGTCCATTTCTCGAAATCAACTTATCGCCAAATTTTGATTTCAGTAAGTCGATGGTTGCGTTCGCCGTATGGCACGTAGCGCCATCCTGTTGAAACCACATCTCCTCCGGATCAATGTCATCCATATTTTCAAACAAAAAATCATTGATCATGATGCGGTAACGATCTCCATTGACCGTAACGCGAGCTCCGGCCTCATTTTTGAAGAAATAAGGTCCGATGATGCCACCAGCATGAAAACCGCACCAAACAGTGCATTTTTCTGGATGTAATGGAGTCTGTAGGGTCTCTTGTGGATTGGTCTCACTCCATATGCGGCAATTTTGCTTATTAACAAACCCGTTAAGCCAAAAATGCGCCTCATCGCTGAACACAATTTTGCGATAAAACAACGGGTCAGTTGCCAACTGCTCTAGAGCCCAATCGGCGAAAGAACGACGCATACAATGGTCTCGTGGCTTCAATTCCTGCACCAGCTGGATCTTATACGGGTGTAGGCCGAGATCTTTGCGCAAAATTTTCCACGTAGTGGACGGACAGAGCCCCAATTCATGCGACCGACGACGAATCGATAAATTTGGATCTTCTTCCACACTTTCGTTTACAGCGGCGATATTCTCTTCAGTACGCACATTCCTTCGACGTGCTGGTGTTATTGCATCCTCTAGAGAGTATGTGGTACGAAATCTATCCACAGTTCGACGAATGGCTTGTTCAGATGGATGGATGGACGCCATACAAATGACGAAGTCGTCTATAAGTTGCGCGAATCGACGACTGATTTTCAAAGTAAATTTGGATAATTTCGTAGCGTTGTTCAAGCGTGAGTCTATTCATGATGATTTGTCAGAGTATACTGAAACAAATAAAAAAAATGTTTCATCAAAATTTAATTTTTTGTGTTACTTTTTACAATTTAAAGTTCTATCTAGCTTAAAAAAACACCCTATATTAGATTGCCCACAATTTGTGCTATGTGTGGAGAACTTCACGGCACATCACAATGCAAAATGTCAAAGCCTGACTCGAGCGTTAAAAAATGCAGTAACTGTGGAGGTGACCATTTTGCAAATTGCAGGAGCTGTCCTGTTTATACTCACTTTAAGCAGTCAATGACAAATAAGTCATCAATTACTTTTAAGCAACATAGAGTGCTGATCATCATTGCTACAAACAATTTTCCCTAGGTAGGACTGTCAATCAGCCACATAAATATGCAAAACTCCAAAGTTAAATCCGATATACAAAACTTGAATTAGGATCCCAAGTCTCAATGCTTCGATCCAAACTTCAGCAATCTTGAGGCAACTCTACAGACTGAACGTGCATAATTTTGGCGGCCATAACCCGTTAAAAAGAAGAAGTACCTTCAGAGCGTTAAATAGGTGATTTTACCTATATAATTTGAGCAAAATAAAACTTTTTGGCATTGGCCGGACACAAGTAAAAAAGCACATCTATTTGATTTGAATACTTATTGTTAGTTAATTATGAAGATTCAATAAAAAATACAGTTTGAAATATGGTTACAACAGCATTAGTATTGCTAAAAACAGCATATTATCGATATAATTATAGTTTATTTTCCCATAAATATATGTTCGTTTGAGTTTCTGTAATTCTATTATTACCGTCTATCAATTTCAGAATATGGTTGCATAAATGTTAATATTGTATGTAATTTTTTTTTTTAAAACGACAATAGTTTTTATTACACTCAATACTAAAATGGCTGTTTTTATCATATGATAGACAACAGCTGAGTATCAAGCAACAGCTGACTACGACGGCATTAGCCGAACATGCACGAACAAATAAGCATGAGTTCGATTTTCAAAATACAACAATTCTTAAAACTGAACAGAATAAAATTAAATTACAAATACATGAAGTAAATCAAATAGCGAAATATGAACAAATAGCTTGTAATTATAAAAGCGATAGGAAAGATTATATTAATTCATATTGTAATTTAATAAAACCTTACAATTAACATATTTTATAATAGATAGTATGCTTTGTAAAACTGAATGGTTTTTCAAAAGAATTTATTTTTCATTCTTCTGTACGCACGTGTTTTTCATTGTTGTCCGTGTTTTCTATACCTACATATACTTATGTTTATTATTAATTTGTAAAAAAAACGATATTTTACCGGAATAGGTAGAGTTTTGCACCATGTGTGTACGTGTTTTTTTTTATTGTCGTTTGTTTTTTTTTTCTAATTGTTATTATTAATTTCTTTTTTCTGTTCCTCCTTTGTATTTTATTACATTACAGTGTGCGCGGGGTTGCTCTAATTTTTGTTAGTCTGAGCAGTGTCGAAGGTATATTATACACTGGGCACTGATCAGTTTTAAATAATTTAATTTCAACATTCTAAATGCTGTGATATTGTTTGTTTTGGTCGTTCCGTATGTTAAGTTAACAAACATTACTCCCCCTTTCCTCCTTCTCACAATCTATTTTCCTAGTTTCAGTACAATGCACTGCATATGTAGGGATTATCCCCTGAGTACTGGTCCAAGTTAAAAAAAAAAAAACAAAACAAAATTGTCATTTTACATTCCATAAAATACAAATAATATAAAACCAGGTGAGAAAAATATTGTAATTTGTTAATTAGTGCAATATATAAAAAAAAATTGTCTATAATATATGTAGATCCTGAAGATGAACCTCAAAGTTTCGAAATATAGGGTGTTTTTTTAAGCTAGATAGAACTTTAAATTGTAAAAAGTAACACAAAAAACATTTTTTTTATTTGTTTCAGTATACTCTGACAAATCATCATGAATAGACTCACGCTTGAACAACGCTACGAAATTATCCAAATTTACTTTGAAAATCAGTCGTCAATTCGCGCAACTTATAGACGCAAAATTGTGTTCAGCGATGAGGCGCATTTTTGGCTTAACGGGTTTGTTAATAAGCAAAATTGCCGCATATGGAGTGAGACCAATCCACAAGAGACCCTACAGACTCCATTACATCCAGAAAAATGCACTGTTTGGTGCGGTTTTCATGCTGGTGGCATCATCGGACCTTATTTCTTCAAAAATGAGGCCGGAGCTCGCGTTACGGTCAATGGAGATCGTTACCGCACCATGATCAATGATTTTTTGTTTGAGAATATGGATGACATTGATCCGGAGGAGATGTGGTTTCAACAGGATGGCGCTACGTGCCATACGGCGAACGCAACCATCGACTTACTGAAATCAAAATTTGGCGATAAGTTGATTTCGAGAAATGGACCTGTCAATTGGCCTCCAAGGTCGTGCGATTTGACACCTCTCGATTATTTCCTGTGAGGCTACGTGAAGTCACTGGTTTATGCTGATAAACCAGCAACAATTGACGCCTTGGAGGCCAGCATTGTTCGTGTTGTTCGTGACATACGGCCAGCAGTGCTCGAAAAAGTGGCCCAAAATTGGACGTCCAGAATGCGCTTCGTCAAGAACAGCCGCGGTGCCCATATGCCCCAAATCATTTTCAAATGTTAATGTCACGTATTGATCTTTCGAATAAAAAAAAATTTTGATTACAATTTAATTTTTTGTGTTATTTTTTACAATTTCAAGTTCTATCGGGCTTAAAAAAACACCCTCTACATACGAACATATGCAACAGATATTAAGCAAGCCATTACTTAACTAATGCAGGCGGTAAATACCATGATAATGACAAGTATGTTCTTAGGTAAGCGCGACACCTTACTAAGTTTTCGCTGGGAGCCCACCTGTGCTCCACTTTTAAATACATTTTCATGCCTATATTAAAGCTCATCGGCAAGTTATATATTTTAAGTTTTATTTTATTTGAATGTCTAATGATTTCGCATCAAAATGTTTTAATTAAAAACTACAATTAACAAACAGAAACGCTTACTTCCTTCTCAAATCGACATAAAAATGAAGCAGTTGAAAATTAATGCTCATGCAATGATGTATCATCAACTAGAGCCGCAAAGTTTAGTAGTAGGCGAAGTAAATGGCGTTAAATTCTAGTAAGCCAGAAACAAAAGCATTTAATAGATTCCAAAAGCAGAATTTTCATACGCAAACATGCTCTCACCTGCATAGTACAAACAGAAATTCATTAACACATGTTACACTTCTAACGCACACACAAACATACGCCCATCGAAAATTTTATAGATCAGATATGACTTGAAGGAGTTGTTTACAAATTGGCTTAAAAGCTAGTCATAGTTTACATTATACAACTTTTGTCGCTTCTTCTTTAAATTTTCATTTGCGTTCATATTGTGAAATTTTTATCACAGCAAGTTTTTTATTAATGTGTTAATAAGATGGGTCACTGAAAGTTTTCGAATCATATTCTTATAGCAAAATTTTTTTCCTACATTAAAACAAATAAAAAATATTAAAAAAGTTAAATTTTGAGCTCGTGTTAGAGCTCCCAAAAATAGCGCATTTTTGGAAAAAAATATTTTTTAAAATTTTTATACATTATTTACAATTAGTCTACTCGTATACTAATATATAAAGAGGAAACGTTTGTAGGTTTGTATCAAGGCAGCTTTACCAGGATAGTAGTGTAAGCACAGCTGTATTTTGTTTCCTTTACGTAAATTTGTAAAAATCACATAGACGACTTCCTTGCTTTTTCAAACAAAATCTTGACAACTGTTCGGAAATTCTACCAACAAAATACATGTTGATGTTGTATTTATTGTAATTCTGCCACTACCTGTAACTATAAAGCTGCCTTGTTTTGCTAGTCAACTTGAAAAAAACAAAACATTTTAATTTTTCTTCAACGAACTCGACAACTGCCAAACTAGTCAACTGACAAAGCCATACACGCTTTGATTTGGACAACAACCGACTCAGTTGCCAACTGATTTGAAACGTTTATGGGGTGCTAAACAAAAGTAAAACCACATTTTGAAAATTTTTCAAAAATTCTACTTTGGTGTTGTATTTATTGTACGAGTACTACGAGTGAGTACTTGTTAAAGATGCCTTGGTTTGTATCTTTGCAAAAGGTAATCTCTGGAACTAATGGTCTGCCTTCTGGCAGACATAGGCTATATAAAATCCCACTAAAGTGCTAAGTGTAGGATCAAGAGATGGTAAACCGCTTAAACTCAGGAAATTTATCTTATGGTGTTCGAAGAAATCTGTTAAAACTATAGATTTAGGAACCAAGAAAGGAAAATTAAACTCGGTTAGTTTGTCCTGCAATCCGCGTATTTTTCCGTATGTCCGTCTTCTGACAAAATGCGAAACTTAATTTGTTCGTTTGTTAAGCTATGTACACACGATTGTCAGATCTTAAAATATTGCCAGTAAAATTGTCTGAAAATGTATTACAATCGTGTGAACTACCAATTTTTAACTTACAACTTTGTCAGAAAAACCGTTGTCAAACAATTGTAAGACGACAATGTTGTCAGGCATCTTTTAATTATTTCGTGAAACTTTTAATTATTTCGTGAAAATTAAAGTCTCAGATCATAGAGCTTGGAAAGGTGAAAATGGCCAGCCAGATTGGGGACGATTCTGGATGATACCTGGCGCTCAATTTGCATAATTTAAAATATTGTTTTAATTTTTTTTTTTTTCAAATTTCATTTCATTATTCCATTGACATCTGAAACAGATTAAAATAAACAAAAGTTATCAGCTGCGCTGTCAATTTCACCTGTTAAAAATTCGCCTTATGTACATCTTTCCTTATAACTACATATAAATTTATATTTATTTTTTGGTTTATGATCAAAATTTGTGTAATTTGTATACTCTTATAGTTAAACAAAGATGAATACAGGGAGGGCAAAGCCGCGGGGACAGCCAGCTGATATTAAATTAACAATATTTTTCTGGGATTCAATGCAGACGACAATACAACATATTTACGCCGTTATAAGTCGATACGAGAACAAATTTTTTTGACCCACCCTAATGTATAAACTATATAAAAAACAAGTCAAAAGAAAAATTCAGCATGAAAAAAAAGAGTTGGACGGGTACAGACATATGTGTACCCCTTTCAATTTCCCTCTCTCTTCTTACCAACAAAGTAAGAATTGCAGCGGCAAAAGTTGTACAATGTAAACTGGGACCAAGTATAAATGGATGCCAAAACCACGCAAAATAAAGGCTGGAAACAGCTGTGGAGAAAATAAAAAACAAAAATGAAAACATTGATGCCACAAACAGCAACGAAACCCACGAAACAACTACATCTCAAAACAAGAACACAAAGAAGTACCACAGGATGACTACAAAATTACAGCCAAATTGGAAATTATGAAAGCATTATTAAATTCTGAATATGAATCAGGAAAACTTTTTAAAAGTAGGGTAGACATCAATATAAAAGAAAAAAAAAAAAAGAAATTCAAATTAAAATGCTTTTTAAAATTGATTTTACTGCCAAAAAAAAAAAACTGATTCATTGAAAAATTATGTTAATCACGGCAACATCTTTTCTTTTACTTTAAATTTTTATTCAATTTTCACTTTCAGAAGAAAATTATTTTTTTATATTTTGGAAATTTAAGGTTGAAATTCAAGTCGCAGTAGACATCTTGTTAACATAGGAATGAAAATTAAAAGATATACATATAAGCTAGATAGATATTGGCAATAAATATAAACAAGATAACATGTAAGAGGGTTCAAAACGAACATTACCAAAAAAGCATAAAAATTTGGCTCTGGATGAAAAACACAAAATTTTAATTGCACTAAAATGAGTCAGAACCACTAAATTGGGTATGTATTTGTAATCTCCTCGAACGTCTAGTCACTAATACAATACATTTATTAATCATGTTTTTACAATATGAGCTGGTGACTTACTACATTGATCATGATCCACCTCATAAGTTTTAATGTTTTACCATACTCCTGTAATATAAGTCTACCAAACTATCTCTCCTTCGACTACCGGCGCATTAAAATGCCACTGGTTATATTTGATTCAAGGCAGCTTTTATATGTTGTTTCATTATTGCGAGCAAATTTTTCTAAAACGTCCCAAATACGCACAATTGGATTGCGGCCTGGTGACTGGGGAAGTATATTGAGCTAGCTTGGTGCATGATAAAGAAGACAGTCTTGAACAATATGCATAGTATGCTTGACAACGACCGTCTTGTTGGAAAATCTATTGCTTTCCCAGGCCCAAGCTTACACAGATGGCTTCAAGTTTTGTTCCAATAGTGTCATATACTGATACCTGTCCATAACGCGTTCAACAAAAACAAATGGACCGAAACCAAATGCCGCCTCAGCTCCCTTCACCCTAACGCTGCCGCCAACATGTTTCGCAGTGGGTATATTATTTTGAGATCAAGTGCAGTGTATGTTTTTCACCAAACCGAAAATGTTATAGTTAATTTCATCGGTAACTATAGCTTTGTTCCAAAAATGTATTCCTTTCTGTTAATATGCCTTCGCAAGGTCAAGACGAAGTTGACGGTTCTTGGCTGAAATAAATGGCTTTTTGTGTGCTTTTCTACTTTGATGAAACACTAATATTCGAACATCTTACAAGACATTCCGTTAATTTTGGTTGCTAAATTTGGACAAAAATGATGCCTAATTGTTTGACGTTTTTCTAAAAAAAAAAAAAAAATAACTAAAAAATTGATTTTTAATATTGCCAAAGAATAGACTTTGGAATTACTAAATTTGGCTGGTACGGAGTTCTTACGGACATTCACATTTGGAAATATACATTTATTTCTACACGGAAAAATGATTGTGTAGATTGGTGTAGAAAAGCTATATGTATATATGAAAACACTTACCTCATGCTATGTTTACCGTCCAAATATACGGCAAACAATTCTTACACCATTTTATTAACAAATTGTCAAAAATTCCGTAGGCAAATAAATGCATGAACATTAATTTTTATGTCAGTTAATGAAAAAAAGTCTCAACTTTTACTTTTAACATACCTGTAATAATAAAAATAAAAAAAATATCAAAAATTCAGTTTATTTTTCTTTACGAACTCCATACCGGTATGCGGAAATTTACATTCTTTTGGGAACCTTAATTTCCGTAAGAACTGCGTACTGGCCTACACCTGTAATAATACAGGTGTAGGTTTACTTTTCCGGTACCGGTATGCGGAAATTTATATAAATAATTTACCAACCTGAAATTCTGTAACTTTTTTTACACACAGTTCGTATGGGAACCTGAATTTCCATAAGAACTGTGTACTGCCCTTTAAGTTGAAAGAGGCATGCACGCAACATTCGATGAATAAGGCCAATTTTTCAATAAAATTTTGAATTAATCGATGAAAAACAAAAATCGTCCATCGAGTTTCTTGAAAAACTTTAAAAATTCTATTAGATATATTGTAGATATTAATTTGTTGAGTTTTTGTTGAACTTTATAATTATTATTTCTTTATTTCGACCGTTTTTTCCTTTCTTAATATGTGTAATTGTTCGAGCTTAAGGTCTTTCTTGGAATTTTTAGTTTTTTTCCTTTTCAATGGTAAATGGAATCAGATTCTAGACTTGCTTACTTAGATACATTGATAATAAGAAAGGGCAATAATTTATTATTGGGTTGGTATCAGAAACCTACATATATCATCAGGAAGGATTATAAACTATTTTTCAAAACACCCTAGAAGAATAATTTTGAAGACAGCTAAAAATATGATAAATAGAGTTTTAACAATAAGTGATAGACAATTTTATGGAAAGAATAAGGAGATAATTAAAGATATTTTGACGCAAAATAGCTTTCCAATAGAACTTACAAATAAATTAGTAAAACAATATAGAATTCAAGGGACACACAATAATGTAACCACAATAGAACCAAAAACTTACAAGTCATTTACATATATCCCAGAAATATCAGAAAGGTTGGAAAAATCTAAGATATATAATAAAGAAAAGTATATGATGGCCCATAAGACGTATAAAACATTAAGTATTTTGTTCAGTAAATTAAAAGATAAAACAGACAAACTTGAGATATCAAATGTAGTTTATAAAATCCCGTGTGGTGGAAATGATATAGAAAATTGTGATAAGGTTTATATAGGAACATCTAAAAACAAACTTAAAACTAGATTAGCTGGGCATAGATCAGATCAGAAATATAGAATGAGGAACTCAACACAAAAGACAGCATTGACTGCACATTGTACAAGTTCAAATCATTTCCCTAAGTTTGAAGACACAACAATTTTGAATAGAGAGAATAATTATAAACGTAGACTTACACTAGAGATGTTACAAATTATTAACACACCAGAGGATAGGAGAACTAATTTTAAGACAGATATTGAGAATATAGCCCAAACATATAAGTATTTAGTTAAAATTAAGGGTTGTTTGTAAAGTGTTGTTATTTGTGTTTGTTGTTGTTTTTAACTATGTACCTGTATTGTATGTATATGAATTTGTAAGAAATTAAAATATTTTCTTACCCAATATATATAGAAAAATATGAAAAGAAAAGAAAATATTTTTATTTCAAATTATTTGTTTTTGTTGTTTTAATTTTTCAAATATTCTACAAATTGAAATTAAATAAATATTATTTGGCCTGAAGAAGCTATCTAAAGGAAAGCGAAATATTGCCAGATAATTAAAAACCAAAAAAACTAAAAATTCCAAGAAAGACCTTAAGCTCGAACAATTACACATATTAAGAACTTTATAATTTTTAAATCAGATTTTTGGTTTTTGTGCATCGGGTTTTAGTTCAAGTTTTTCCTTCCTTAAGTTTTTCTTAAGGATTTTTACAATACAAATTATAATTTTAAATTGAAGAAGACAAGTAAAATAATAATCAAACCTTTAGCTGTGGGACAACAAGCTGTTTCGTAGTCACTACACTATTCGTCAGCACCCATTTTCGGATTTGAACTCGAGCTCAAAGATTGTTCCAAAATGTCTAAATTTTGAGCCAAAAAAGAAAAATGTGTGGACATCGCTCAGAAGCTATTGAACATCATCAATCACGATCCAGATTTCCTCAAAAAGGTCATAACTGGTGATGAATCATGGGTGTATGGCTATGACATTGAAACCAAGGCCCAATGGAAGCGTCGAGAGGAGCGAAGACAGAAAGAAGCAAGTCAAGTTCGTTCAAATGTAAAGGTTTTACTCACTGTTTTCTTCAACTACAATGGCGTGATACATAATTAATACTTGCCACAAGGTCGTACGGTAAATAAGGAATACTACCTTGAAGTTATGCGCCGCTTGCGCGAAGCGATTCGTCAGAAACGCAAAGAATTGTGGAAAAAAATCATATTGCAGTTCACACATCGATGCTTTTGGGTCAGTTTTTGCTGAATTTTTTCTTCTCCCAAAACTGAAGCCACCGATGAATGGAAAGCGTTTTGCTACGATTGAGGAGATAAAAGAAAAATCGAAACAGGAGCTGTTAGCGATACCAAAAAACGCGTTTCAGAAGTGGTTTGAGGATTGGAGATAACACTGGCATAAGTGTGTTATATCTGAGGGGGATTACTTTGAAAGGGGCAGATAGTTATTGATGAATAAATAAATACTTTTTGAAAAAATTTAAAATACCGGCTAATTTTTGATCAGAAAAAGAAACATGTCGGTTTGTAAAATTTGCTGCTTTTTGAGAGTGTTTTGATATTAAGCAATCAAGTTTGTTAAATATTACACTAAAAGAAGCCACTGAATAGCAACGTTCGTATTTATGAAGGCGCGTGAATTCGCTACTGCTTTAGTGATTAATAAATTACCAAACTATTAATGTAATTAAATTTTTCCAAAACGGTTGCATTAAATTTTTATTATGATAAGAACAATAATTATTATGATAAACTTCATCTTTTATTTGTTACCATTCTGGCAAAATTTCGTATATACCAATAGATTCTTTAAAAAAAAATACCCACTTTAGCCGACTTATTTGCACTGTTCGTTTACGAAAACACAAATGAAATTTACACTGTATTTGCTAGAATTGCTGCTAATCGAGCTTGATGACTTGTAACTTTTAATGATTCGATAATCCAAAATTTTTTCGACATATTTCATCCTTGCAGCAACGATTGTATGCTACTACAATATAATTTTAACGACGATGGCGAGCAGCTGTATTTTTGTGTAAATGATAATAGACAGTAAAACTAACAGCTGATTTCGGTCGACTGCGAATATAATTAAATAATGTTGCTAAATAACAAAGTTGATCACATATCGTTATAATTATTATAAAGATACCATTGTCTAAATAAAAGTAACAGAATCGCATTAAATGGCAATTTTAACAAACACGAATTCTAGCTATTGAACGAAGTTGACGACTTGCGATCAGCTGGTGTTTCAGATCTACTTTGATCGTCTAGCAGCTATTTCAATATCGTGTTTTTAATATCAAAACATTATACTTTTTATAATACATAATGGGGTTGAAAGAAGAAATATGTTTGACTCGGTGTTGTGTTTCTTCTGCACTTTGGTGCGTTTTGAAATTTCAAAGTTAACAACGCTGATAGTTGACCAAATCATCATGGCAAGAAAGGGAATCTACTGATTTGTACGTCACGAATTCACTTGCAGTTTGTCTTGAAATATAAAATATGAATGCCAGTAATGTTTTTTCGCAGCCAAAGTAAAACGTTTGCGCAACAAGCCATGATTTTTGTAGTTTTGTGAAATTTTTCAAAGCACCTTGCGAATGAGTTTGGATGTTGATTCGGTAGCTTAGAAGAAATGGACAGCAAATTGAACACAGCCGGCTATGTAGCGCAACGTATAGTTTTATACGTGCCGTGACGTTTGTACAGAAGCACCCAGACTTTGGCTTCGGTTTGAGTCTGGGCTTTATACTAACGGGGCTTGGTTCACTAAACGCATTTTTGCATAGAAGAGGCCTGTCCGAGACTTCGGATTGTAGGTGTGGTGGGGGACCAGAGAACGTGTGGCATATACTGACTGAGTGCCCACACTATGATGACATTAGGAGTGTAGCGGACTTGGGAATTTATCAAGACGGCGGAATTTGGGATTGTAGTAGGGTCTTAGAGGAGGATTGGACTTTTAGTAGGTTGGGCGTTTTTGCACGCGGAGTTTTTAATAAGAGAAGGTTAGGACTACATAGCGGAGACAATTCTCCGTTGTAGCCTTTTTGCAACCGAAGTGTCCTACAGCGTTTGTCTGCCTGTTGCTTACGGCTGCTGAATTGTTCGTGAGCTGTGCACTTTTGCCGCTGAACCACTGAGTTGATGATGTTGCTGTTCTGCATGTATATCTTGTTGCCTCTTTGCCGTATTGATGTTTTGCGTGCTGTATTCCGTATTTTAGTTATAGTTATATATGTGTTTGCTGTGTGAATGTGTTGCTGAGTTCCAGTGTTTCTGTTTTTTGTTCCTGATGTATATATATATATATATATATATATATATATATATATATATATATATATATATATATATATATATATATATATATATATATATATATATATATATATATATATATATATATATATATATATATATATATATATATATATATATATATATATATATATATATATATATATATATATATATATTTTTTTATGCTGAGCTTTTGCTGTATATATGGATTCCTGAGTTCCTCTGTTGCTTATTTATATGCTTATTTGTATAGTGCTGGTTCCTGAAATGTGTTCCAGAACATAGGGTTTATTGTGTCCAAGGTCTTAGTAAGTACTGTAGTGTTCTTGTTTATGGGAGCTAGAAGTTCCTCGAACCGTTCAGGATTTAAAACTGCAGCTGCTCTTTTTAGGGCTGCGATAGTCTGACCAGAGGCTATTATTTTCTGGTACCACAGGAACCTGAATCCCCGGGAACATTGTTCTCGACTGACTATGGTCGAAAAGAGTTTTCAGCCTCGGTGTGGAGTTGCACTGCAACCGGGTGCTGTGACCCTGAGATCGGAAGGAGTTTTAGGATGGCTCCGCCTTACACCACGAGGGGAAGCATGCGCCATTCAGCATGTGATCGAAAATGGTACCCATACATGACGATTTGTCATGCATGGAGACGTTCGGGTGAATGTTTTTTCGCCTTGTGAGAGATTCACCGTGGCGTTGAGCTGTCAAGGCAGGAACCCACGGATTCTAGTGTGGGCAGTACATACACAAGTTAATGTATTTAAAAACTGTTTAAATTTGGGGAAAAATTGGAAAAACATCCGTATGTTCATTGTTGTTATGATAAAAGTGGTTGTGACCACTTTTTTCACCTAAACTCTCAAAACATATAAAAATAAAGTTAAAAAAAACAGATCAATACAGCCGTTTTCATGTCAGAAAAATTAAATAACGTGGGCCTGGTAAATTTTTCATTAAATAAAAATCTAAGTCGAGTTATGACGAACTTATAAAGTTATAACTTGCTAAAACATTGCAACAAACGACATTTGGTTTTTACTAATAGAGACTTATAATATTTTGAGTTTTTACTGATAGAGACTTATAATATTTTGTGTTATTTACGAAGTTTTGTTTTTAACTATATCGATGCTATGTTTGAAAAAGAGGAGAGCACTTTGCCCTTCCCCTCGGCCGCCGCGAAAATTTTCCATATGAAAAGAAGATTTTTGATATTTATTTGATATTCTCTTGTTAATGGGGGACACTTAGCTCCTTCGTCTCAGTAAGCAAACTAATTTTTTTAAATTTGTACACTACCTTTTCCATAAGCAAAAAAATTTTTGGAAACTAACCCACAAAAGGCGAAGTTATTTGGCAATCAATTTTTGGAACGGGCAATTTCCAACTCCACACAAAAATAGTGAGTATTTTCCATATTGAAAAAAAATGTTTAAAATATTGCAAAAGAATTTTAAAAATTGGTTTACAAAAGACAAAGTATTTTAGGAGGGAGGGGGAACATTTTGCCGCCTACTGGGTCTATTCCATAAGCAAAAATAATTTTGAAATTTAATCCACAAATGATGAAGTTATTAGATACTCAATTATTGGGGCGGGAAATCCGCGACACTGTCGATACGTATTTCAATTCAATACTACTTAAGGCCCTGATACACTATTTTACACGATCGTATTAATTACCAAATATAACATGAGTACTGAAAAAGTACTAAAAATGTAGCTGTGAGACAGAGTTTTTGACAAGACGTGCGATTTGAAAAATTTTATGAAAATTTTCGTAACATGATGGTTTCTGTGCGATTAGTGTGGTATAATACTCGTATTATGTGAAAAATATGGGAATATTGATGGCGCCTCAAGAAATATATTAAATTAATGTAAAACTATTATGATAATAATAACTCTTAATTACTTTACTGAGTAATTATTTCTTATTTGTGCAGCTAAAGATCGTTTTTATTTTATATAAAAAATTCAAGAGTATTTATTTTCGATATTTCGATAGCAATTTGTTACCATCGTCAGGAAAATTAAAATGTTATTAAAAATTTTCAATTGAAAATTTTAATAGCATTAAATATTAAATTTACTTTACTAAGTACTCGTATTTAAATTACTACAAATATACCGCTTCGTTATTGCAACATAGTCATAACGCAAAAAAGCTTCTTTAGAGAAAAACGCGATTCAAATTTTTAGTTTCCAAACAAGACTTTAAGAAATATTTAAAAAAATGTTTAGAACATATCTCCTAAAAAAGACAGTTTAAAGGTAATTTAAATAAAATTTTAACACAATATAAAAGGTAGCACTGTTAACAATTCTGCATTGTTAACTCGAAAAGCTCATTTTTTGAGATATGACTATGTTGCAATGAAGGAGCGATACTTGTATAACAGTGTGGCCTACAACGCCATTTTGAAGCGATTGATAAATTCGGCCAGACTTTTACAATATTTTTCTGTGAATCGTACGGTCGTGTAGGATAGTGTATCAGGAACTTTATGTTTACTTAGGATTAGAAAAGCGAGAAACCCACAGGTGAAAATCGACACGAACTGTACATATATAAGCACAAAGTACAGTCATATGCCTCACCCTTGAGTATTTAAAATGTCACAATAACAGCCAACGGCATTACTAAGAATATGTCAAAAGTTGTTTGCATGTTTTGCGATGTAAGTTTAAGTTTGAGATTGAAAGAGTGCATTCATGTAATCATGAAAGAGTGCAATCATAACACATGCCCACGACAATCCTCAAGTGCATTTTAAGACACCACTATATACAGAAAAACTGACTGTTTTGGCCAACCCTTATGGGCTGGTGGAATCACTCACCGATCCGTACAAATATTTATATGGTCAGAATAAATATATAATCACTGACTTCTTCGTTCATCAATTGAACAACCATGATGTGCTGGAGCTGTGGTTTGAACAAGACGGCACAAGATATCACACAGCTCGTGATACAGTTAATTTATTGAGTTTAATAAAGCATAGTTTCAATTTTCGGACCCGTGAATTGACCTCCAAGAACGTGCGTTTTAACATATTTAAATTATAATGCCTGAAGATTATTGTTCAAACCCGGCAACACTTGTTATCAATACTAACGTGGCAACACTGACAGCATGTCTTGAGCTTTTTCACTTCTTTCGCTTCGTTTCATTCTGACAAAGAAGAATAAAAAGCGTTATAAAGCGCCTAGCAGGCAAAAGTTTTTTCAATTGTGAACTTCAGTTCAATATCTTAATTTTTTTGTTTGAAAACTCATACAAAGTGAAGTAGTGAAAATGCTTTAAAAATGTTGGGTTTTTAAACGATAATTAAAGTTTCAAAGAACATTAAATACGTTTGTCATAAATAAAATTATAAGCCAGAAGGTATTTCTGTACTACACCAAAACGAAAATTTGTATCCAGTGTTAAGATTCTCATAAGGGAAATCTTTCATTCAAGATCCCGTTGTCATTTTTTTATTATACGCTAAGCATTTCAAGCTTTAAATAGAGTACAAATCAAATTAAATATTGTGTGTATGAAAATACATATATCAGTTACCAAAGAAGTTGTGTTTTATTCACATCAGCGATGCGTTTCAAGAGTTCCCCGTAAGTAGAGGCGGTGATATGTATGTTCCATCCCTGGAATTAGTAAATAAGTATTTCTTATTTAGCGATAATTATTATTTACCCTTTGTTTGTAAATACATACATATATACTGTTATAATACATGGAAGTTAGGCTTAAGTTTTTTGATAACAAAGACATGTTTTTAATTATACAGTAGCCGAGAACAAGTGCGTGTTGATTTGAAAGTACATATCAGGTACAACTTGCGTGCTAGCTACATCGTTTTCTTCAAGTAACCATCTACATCTGCTGCAATCGAAAAGGGTCACCCATAACCATCTATCATGATCGAAAGAGCCAACCGGCACGTATGGTATTTTCAGAGGATCCTCCCACTCCCATTGTTTGGACAACGGTAAGTCTTCTTCTTTCTTATATTATTACTTCCCCTAACCCCCGTGTGCCACGCCCAATTATTTTTATTTTATAAAAAGAAAAACTCTGCAATTGACTGAACTGCAGTAAGTTTTAAATGAAGTTTGATAACATTCAATTGAAACAAAGTAACTAAATATTTGTTATTTCCATTAATTTGTGAAAAATTTGACTATACATACTGTTTTGTAAGGACGCAACCTAAATGAGCGCTATCTAACTGTCAAAAACTCTCTTGTACATTCGAAATGTAAAAGCCTAACTTAAAAAGCAGAATGTGAACTTTGCTAGTGAGAAATCCAATTGACAGTGCATATAAGAGTGAAGTTGGTTGTGAGTGAAGTCTTTTTTCTGTAGTAATCAGTCAGTTATAATAATTTAACAACTTTTAAGCGAATTTAGTGTAAGTACATATTTTTTGGTTGTGTTTATTAAACAAGATTAATAAACAGCGTTGTCAACTTTGAAATTTCAAAACGCACCGGAATGGGGAAAAACGCGCATTATTTCAACAAAAACGCACCGAATTTTATATTGTTTTCCTTAATTTTTAAAAACCTATTTTTCAAAACTTTTACATTAAAAACACAATAATGAAACAGCCTTTTAAGCGTCTATTATACAATCAAACTGGGTTTGATAGCACCGCCTGTGGCATACTATCAAATTCGTTGAATAGCTAAAATTCGTGTTTGTCAAAATTGAAATTTATTTAAATATACGAAAATTTGTCAGAATTGTAACAAATAAAAGATGGAGTTTACCATAATCAATATTAAATGCAAACGTTTTGGAGAAACTTTATAATTTTTTTAATAATTTGGTAGTTACTCAATTCACGAGCCATCATAAATACGAATTTCACTGTTCAGACACTGAATATTTGACAATCTGGCTTCGTAGTTTAATAGCAAAACACTCACTAAAAGCAGAAAATGTTATAAACGAAATGTTTCTTTTTCTTTCAAGAGTGTATTTAATATATAACAGCAAGATTGTCTTACTTTGTGCATATAACGTGGTACGTTTTCAACGCGTAAAAAACGTAAAAATTTAGAACACTTGATTAAACTTGTTTCTTACATTAAAACAAAAAAACACCACCACCGAAATTTAAAAAACGCACCGTAAATGTAAAAAAAGCGCACCCCGCACTGACTAACGAATATTTCGCACAAATTATTTTAAAAAGCACAAAAAACGGTGCGAAGTGCACCGAGTTGACAACACTGTTAATAAACATTACTGTTTATTGAACAACTTTAGCGGTCTTATTAAAAATAGTCAATACAGCGTGAAAACTAGGCGCTTACGAACTAATTAAGATGTTGTGTAAAAGTTTGTGACTACAACGGCGTTAGATTAATGTAATACAATTTTAACGCATAGTTTATAATCCCAGGTTACGGAACACGAACGAGCGATACGTCTAGAAAATTTGGTATATAAAGCTTTAAATTTCTTCAAACAAATTTTCTAACCGTGTAGTTCATGCGAATTTTGTTAACTGCAATCAATTGTTAACTGCAATCAATTTCATATAGAAGATTTTTAAATTCAAAGCCCTGCAAATACATCATATTTCATCATGATACCGAGTTTGAAACCTAGTGGGTGTTGACGAGTAGTACAGTAGTACTGCACTCCCAAATGCAATTTAAAATGCCTTTGTATTTTTAAATTTTTAACAACTGTTATTTTCTGCCACCATTAATTTTTCGTTTTCTTAGCAAAAACGTCAAAACATTCGAGTAGTAAATTTATCGAAATGTCAGCAGCCTACAACCAACAAACAAGCACATGCTTTACTCCGTAGCTCGAGGACAACGTTCGCTTTGTTTGCACATTTGTGTTGTATTGTAGCAAATAATTTGCTACTTTAAGTTTTCCAGCCCTTAAGTATCGCATTGACGAGTTTGCTTTATTCATTGCCATTAATCATAACGTTGTGAGCGGCAACAAACTAAAAGAATTAAAAAGATTTTAACGTCGAGAAACGAGATGACACGTTTGAGTTGACAAAAATTTCCACCATCAGGAGAAAATGCTTCAAATTAATGAAATATTTTTTGCTGAGACAATAGTTGTTTGGATGATTGTCAAGTTGAACATTATGATTTTATACAAGAAAATCTAATGGAATTAAGTAAAATTAAGAGAGACTGTCAATAAGTTATGAAATGAAAATTAATTATTAAAAAATATTTTCGTTTTCGGGGGGGCAAACAGCATAAATAGGCCTTAATGTATCATATACGCAGGGTAGGAATAATGCTCGAATTAAATTCGTTCGCGAACGAATTCAATTTTTTACATTTCAAAGAATTATTCTTTTTAGTTCGCAAATTTTATCCGTAAAATTCGTGAGCGAATATAAAAAGCAAAGAAGCGAATTTATAAATAAAATTCGGAAGAGAATTGTTTAATTCGTGAGAGAATTAAATAATTAAATTCGCGAATTATTCCCGAATAAAAAAAATTAAGAAACTTCATCGCAATAAGTTTGTTTGCTTTTCAACAAAATATTAATTTTTGATGAAATAAAAATCATAGTTCATACAAATTTTTAATTTCATCACTTGGAAAAAAAATGATCAAATCACGATTTTGGTTCAAAAATCATCAAAAATGTGTTAGATTGATCATTTTGGCAATCTTCAAAACAAAAACAACTCTCATCATACTCAGTTAAATGTTTTAAAGAATTTTTCTTTCTTGGTCCCCTTGTTTGTAAAGTTGTGCTGACGAATTTTATTTTTGAGTTCGCAAACTTTATTTTTCAATTCGCGAGCACAATTTTATTTTAAATTCGGGAATACAAATTTAAAAACGGGCGAATTAAAAAAAATTTAATTCGCGAGCACAAATTTTTCCTACCCGGCATATACAGACAAAAATTAAATTAACGCTGCTATTAGGGTAGCCCCAATACGTTCAAATTTTTTTTCGTAATCTTAACAACTTTTGAACAGTATAATATGTAAAGGGTGTTTTTTTAAGCCCGATAGAACTTGAAATTGTAAAAAATAACACAAAAAATTAAATTGTAATCAAAATTTTTTTTTATTCGAAAGATCAATACGTGACATTAACATTTGAAAATGATTTGGGGCATATGGGCACCGCGGCTGTTCTTGACGAAGCGCATTCTGGACGTCCAATTTTGGGCCACTTTTTCGAGCACTGCTGGCCGTATGTCACGAACAACACGAACAATGCTGGCCTCCAAGGCGTCAATTGTTGCTGGTTTACCAGCATAAACCAGTGACTTCACGTAGCCCCACAGGAAATAATCGAGAGGTGTCAAATCGCACGACCTTGGAGGCCAATTGACAGGTCCATTTCTCGAAATCAACTTATCGCCAAATTTTGATTTCAGTAAGTCGATGGTTGCGTTCGCCGTATGGCACGTAGCGCCATCCTGTTGAAACCACATCTCCTCCGGATCAATGTCATCCATATTTTCAAACAAAAAATCATTGATCATGGTGCGGTAACGATCTCCATTGACCGTAACGCGAGCTCCGGCCTCATTTTTGAAGAAATAAGGTCCGATGATGCCACCAGCATGAAAACCGCACCAAACAGTGCATTTTTCTGGATGTAATGGAGTCTGTAGGGTCTCTTGTGGATTGGTCTCACTCCATATGCGGCAATTTTGCTTATTAACAAACCCGTTAAGCCAAAAATGCGCCTCATCGCTGAACACAATTTTGCGATAAAACGACTTTGCGAATCGACGACTGATTTTCAAAGTAAATTTGGATAATTTCGTAGCGTTGTTCAAGCGTGAGTCTATTCATGATGATTTGTCAGAGTATACTGAAACAAATAAAAAAAATGTTTCATCAAAATTTAATTTTTTGTGTTACTTTTTACAATTTAAAGTTCTATCTAGCTTAAAAAAACACCCTTTATATTGCTTTGAGGTTGCACCACATGGGTTTTATATTTGTAAAAACATTTTTAGTACCTGTCGTGCAGCTGCACTAATAAAATTAAGAAAGCTGCTTTATTTATATCAAGGACAATTTGGTCGAGTTAATATTTCAATTTCATCAAATTTAAAATACTATATAGCTTTCATTCCGATAATTTGCAATCAAAGCAATACGATTTGGAAAGCCTTTACATTATTTGCTGAACAAAATATTTTCCAGTTTGTTTTATATTCGAATCAACCTTGTAGCAACTGCAGATTGCCCACATTAAAGAAGCAATATTTGAAGATCTCACAGAAATTGAAGATTGCGTTTTAATTTCAGTCAATAATTTCGCTAAAAACTGTTGCTACTGTGATCTGCTCGGTTTCATTATATGCGAATTATCCAAAGAATGAACTGGTTTTCGCAAAACCCCCGAATTGCCAGACTATCTCCATAAAGTACAGAAAGGAAACATATGTAAATCTAGCATATTTTTGCATTTATGTTCGATTATTAATTTGTTTCACGTTTTCACGTCACAAATTCCAGACGAATGACAGTGTTCGTGATGATGCTTGAAATAAAACAGATAACTGGCTGATGTTAAATGAAATTTTGAACAAAAATCTCAAAAGATAAAAAATATAAAATTGGTATGTTAATTTATAGAATTTTTGTTGAAGTTTATAATTTTTTAAATTAAATTTTTGGTTTGTACATTTGTACAACGGGTTATAGTTCAAGTTTTTTCCTTTCTTGTGTTTTTTCTTAAGAAGGATTTTTTTACAATACAAATTTGGTGTGATCAATAATTATTAATTGAAGAAGACAGAATCAATAATTATTGATTGAATCAAATCTTTTAGCTGGGGGACAACTAGCTGTTTCGTAGTCGCTACACTACTCATCAGCACCCACTGGGATTTGAACTCGGGACATGACGTATCATGAGTTGCTGATTTAACCACTTAGCCATCAGCTATTATAAAATTGGTATGCTTTGGCTGATCGTTTTTGAACAAGTGTCGTTTTATTTCATATAATAATACACCTACATAGCGGCATTTTAATAGTTTTCCTGGCCTAGAAGAGGCCAAACTGTTACAAAGATACTAGTTGTAACATTAAGGGGGCTCATACTAAATTCTCACGAGATGACCAAACAGACAGCAATATTTAATATTTGTTGCATTGTATCAAGCAGGACAAGCATTAAAAGTCGTTAACTCTAATTGAGTTATGATTAAACAATTTAGTGAATCAAAGAATTTGTAGAAAATTGGCATCGAATTGTTAGTGCATGTTTTTCAATAAATGCATAAAGCAGCATATTTTGCATATTTTGTGATAAATGAAGGATTTTTTCTTTTCAAAAACTGTTCATAACTCCATGAAAAAATATACTGGTAAAAGCCTTCAGAGCAGCTAAAGTTCAAAATCACACAAATTTCAAAACCACTTTGATTCGCTCCATTTCATTTATTTATCCCACAACAAAGACATACTTGTGATGTAGTTATGTTTAAAATAAAAGTTATTTTTAAAAATCACACATATAACAATCTAGTCTTACAAATCATAATTTGAGCATTTGTGTGGCTAAATTATGTTTTCCTCTGTGAAACGTTTACTAAAAGTTAGGGAATTTAACTCTTTGAGTTAGATTAGACGAAGCTGGAAACAAACTTACAGCCAGTTTGTCGATGTCGAAAGGATAAGTTCAGTCGTATTCTAGGCGAAAGAAAATTGATTTGGGTTTTTCTAACTTTATTCTATTCGAACGATGTGTCAATATTCAATTAAAATACATACGAATAAGTACATGCGAACGAATAAAAGTGACTTAGACAAACCCAAATTGATTCGAATGTGAGTGACTAGCTGTCTTTCGCATACATTTTCATTCGATATCGTCGAACAGGCTGTTAGTAATACAGAGGGAGAAATTTTTAGCAAAATAGCAAAAAATTCAGACTTTAAAGAATTAAAGAATGTAGCAAAAGTATTTGATTTAAATGACAGTCAGAAAGATAAAATTGAAAACGAATATCCGCCAATGGAGATGGCTTCATTTAAACATGCGTGTTGAATGCACATTTTCTATGAACAAAAGGTTTTTGCATCCTAATACGAGGGCGGGTTGATATTGAAGCTACCTAGCAACACATAAACAAACTTTTTTTTTTTTTAAATCGCGATCTGTCAAACGGCAGGTGTTAAAATTTCAACCAAGTTAATCGATGAGTTTATTGGTTGTAGTAGTTTGAATTAAGCAGCTTTTGTGTTTCTTGAAAAAATAGAAAAAAGTGAATTTAGTGCAGTGGTTAAACACTATTATTTTAAAGTCCATTTTACCATGAGGCTGTTCCGCCAGAATTCATGGTAAAATATTGAATTGCTTAATTTAAAAGCAATAGTACGATTAACAGGAAGGCTAAAAGAGGTTGCTGCTGAAGAAAATATCAAGAAAATCATCGATATCGTTATGAATGATCGCCAAGAATGAATGAGTGTTCAACATTTTGCATGAGCATTTGCGTATGAAAAAGCTATCGGAAAGATGGGTGCCGCGTTTGTTCAGTGTCGAACAAAAACCAGTTCGTCAGATCAATTCACAACGGTGTTTGGACATGAGAAAGCGTAATCCTGCTGATTTTTGGCGTGGATTAATAACTGCACACCTGAAACCAAAAATAAATCGAAACAATGGGCGGAAGCTGTTGAAAGTGCTCCAAAGAAGGCGAAGACAGCGTAATCGGCTGGCAAAGTTATGCCCACTGTAGTTTTGGGATGCACACGGAATATTGCTTCTTGATTCCATAATCACAGGAAAGTATTATCGTGCATTATTGGATCATTTTATTGAAAAACCAACCACATTTAATGAAGAAAAAAGTGTTATTTCTTCAAGACAACGCACCGGTTCACACAACATTAGTTACGATGCTAAAATTACGTGAAATATGCTTCGAATTGGTTGATCACCCACCTTGTAGTCCAGATTTAGCACCTAGTAATATTTTCCTGTTTTCAAACTTGAAAAAATGGCTCGCAATAAAAATATGCATCCTAAACGAAGAAGTGATTACCGAAACTAACGCCTATGTTGAGCGAATCCCAAAATCGTGTTATTCAGATGATTTATACAATGTTGGCAATATCAGCTATTTCAGATTGTCGGTTTTTTTGTGACAGATAAAAAAACGTGTTTTAATGTGCTCGCCGATTTGATACTAATTTTTTTAAATTTTGAGCAAAAACAACGTCGCATCGACATCGTTCAGGAGCAGTTGAACATCGTCAACGACGGTCCAGATTTTCTAAAAAAGGTCATGTTGACGCATCATGGGTGTATGGCTATTACATTGAAACCAAAGCCCAATTATCACAATGGAAGCGTCCAGAAGAGCCAAGACCGAAAAAAGCACGTTTGGTCAAATATGAATATTTTTCTCACTGTTTTCTTCGACTGCAATGACGTGGTGCATCATGAATTATTGCCACAAGGTAAGGAATACTACCTTGAAACGGTCAGAAACGCACAGAATTGTGGAAGAAACAATCACGGGACTTGGCTCCCGCTGACTTTTTTCTTTTCCCAAAACTGAAGATACCGCTGAAAGGAAAGCGTGTTACTACGGTTGAGGAGATAAAAGAAAAATCGAAACAGGAGCTGTTGGCGATACCAAAAAGCGCGTTTCAGAAGTGTTTCGAGGATTGGAGAAAACGCTGACATTAGTGTATTATATCTGTGGGGGATAACTTTGAAGGGGACAAGATAGTTAGTTATTAATGAATAAATAAATATATATATTTTTTAATTGAAAATAACTGTTCTTTTTTGATTAGCCCTGATACGAAATAGGAAAAAAAGTCAATGCCAAAAACGACAATTTCTAAACTAAAAGTCAAATGTCTTTTAAAGTATTACCGATATATAAATCAATCATGATTCTTCTTTATCTTTTTATTAGATTTCCAAAAGAAAAAAAAAACAAATAAATTTATTTAAACCAGATAATATTTACAAAAGCTTTTCATACAGGAGGTAGTCAACTTTGACACCCTGCAGGTCACCATTTGATATAACCAGTTGTTTCATGTCATGGTTCCTTTTATGATCAGATCGCGCGTTTTAAAGATACGGATTTACTACCTTTATTTTTGGTTTGGCCCCAATGTACGTTGTAAGTTATCATTCACTGAACAAACAGAATTGAAGATATGCAAAGTGTTAGAAAACCTTTGCCGCTGGGACAAATACAGAATAAATCGGGATCCGGGTAGATTTAAGAAACAACATTGTTTTTAAAAACGATACGTCAACAGGGTAATACAAAACATTAAGATTTTGTAGAAGCATTTTATTGCAAAATTCTCTAAGTAAGGTAAAGAAAAGTTAGCTTTCCATTTATACAATTGTGGAATCATTAAAATCTATTTATGTGTAATTAATACGCTAATGGTTCTATAACATTTATGAAAACAACATGCAATATTTTTTAACTGCATCTTCACATTGATGATGGCTTTTCATCAGAATTGTGTTAATAGTCATCAGTAATGTATAAACTAGCATCAATCTCAATGATAAAAGTCATCAGAGAATTTTTGTCATGTATTGCTACAACTGTAATTATAACACATCTAATTTGTCAAGACTAATTTAAAAAAATATTAATAGTGTTATAATATTTTCTATTTATTGTTTAAAAGGAATTTTATGGAAAAAATTATTGTTTTTTAATTTAAATTAATTTTTAAGAAGTAAGTTTTTAATCTCGGCAAGTATTGGTTAAGCACAGGCAAATAAATCTTATTATAAAGAGAATATATAAATGAACGATAATATTACACATCAGTGATGTTAACTGTACGGTAATTACCATATTGTACAGTAATTTTGACCTTCAAACGGCAGCACGGTAATTTTATTACTTGTACGGTAATTTTCAAAAAAGTCTTATTCATTTGGTTTTATTTCTTAATAAAACCATAGTTGCTTTATTATACTTATCTTAGTACACCTTCGCAAGAATCGTCAAAGCTAATTGGAGTGGCCACTTCAGCTATGAATTGTTAAAAATTACATCGTCTAAAAGTAAAATCAGGGGTTAATATAATATAATAAAACTACTGGTGGTTGTACAACATATACAAAAAGAACATGAAATATTCTTGACCTGTAATTGGTTGGGCTTACAAATGCTATAGCACCTTCCGTGGATACTTAAATTCCTGCCAATGTAAATTTAAATTGTTGCGCGAGACCGAAGAGTTTACTGAAATACTTTAGAATACTTAGATTTACAGACCACCTGTCAGATTTTGCATTTAGATTTCCCTCACACTGAACACACAAATTTTTTACGAATCTAATATATTTATGCAGATGATATTTTTTATTGAAGAACCCAGACATAGATTAAAATTGCTATATATATTATTTTTGTGACATTCGTTCAATTAGTTCTTTTAATAAATTTTTAAATGTCCACACTTTTGGTTTATTAGCGTCGATTGTATTACGAGCAGTTCAGCTAAATACTTTTCGTACGGTAATTTTGCTCAAAATACGGTAATTTGTATAAAGTCGTATAGTACTTTGAAAATAAAAATTAACATCACTGGTACACATCACATTAGTAACACTGAGTCTTCTTATGCGGCGTTAGTTAAATAACAAATCTAATGAGAGCGTAGAGAGTAAAATAAAAAAAGAGCCACGAGGCTTTTGCCCGGTACACAGCTTACAATGTAATAAGGGGATACACAGACATTATGTTGGTGACAATAAAACACCAAAAGTATTATTAAAACATTTTTAATTCTCATTGATTTCTTGAAAATGAAAGAATATAAAATTACATGTTTATACAAATTTTTGAAATCATTTAATTAAGTTCGAGTTTAAGTTTAGTTAATGATAGCGTACCATGGTATTGATGATATTTTGTCTTAAAATTTACTCCACTTAATAACTCCGGGGCTAATGAGCCATTACATTAATGAGATTTTTATCATCAAATTGAATCCAAATTATAGTTAGTCTAATGTTAGTGCGTCATTTTATTGATGATATTGTGTCAATACATTACTTCATTTAGTTATTTCTTCGGTACGTATCCGATAAACCTATTCCGACATCATGGGGATGTTAATATGACATTTCATTGATGAAATAATTGTCATAATTACCGCTATTGCTAATTACAGCAACTGATATAATGTTTATGAATGCGATGAAAAGTGTCATGGGGTCAAAAATGAGGACATTGGGCATTGCACTGATGTTAAAATAAATCACAGTTATGATGCTGAAATCCACAAAAGGATATACAACGCTGATATGATGAAAATGCAACATTTTCTTAATGGGTCTAACCGTGCCAACCACTTGTCTAATTTCGCATTCGGGTTTCTCTTCTACTGATTGCTTTTTGCATAATTACGATTCAATTATTCTTCATTCTGCACAAATTAATGACAGATCTACAGACTCGCATTAACATGCAAGCATACCTTAAGTTATATTGATTTCCTACTTGTTTTTCTTGGCAGTCACTGTATCAAGCATTTGCTAATAATGTATTATCTTTTAATGCACAAAATTAAGTCTTAATTAAATAAAAAAGTATAAATATGTACATAAATATGTATGTACGAGTATATGGTTGCTGGTTTTGCATATTCTAAATGGCCTTCTAATTTCAGAGTTTGTTATATCTTACGCTGTTGCTGTTTTTGTTAGACAGTTGTCAAATAAATGATTTAGCAATATTTTTATGACAAATTTTAGAACAACAAATGTTGAGTGCAAGCAAGTGTTAAAATTTATCTAAGGGGAAAGACCTGAAGTTCTCATATGTTAAACAACAAGTTTTGCTTGCCATTAAAATAATGTGTCTGCATACGACTTTTCTATAAAACAGTAGGGCTTATATTATTTTTTCTTGGAACAGTACTCAGGGGATGACCTCTACATATGCAGTGCATTACACCAGAACTAGGAAAATAGGTTGTGAGGAGGGGGAAAGAGGGAATAGTGTTTGTGAACATTTGACTTGAACTTTCCAATGGTATAACAGACACGAAACTTCACATAATTATTAAACATGATGATTAAACTTCACACAATTATTAAACATGGCGATTCAAAGGCAAAAAAATGTTCCCCGATATCGGTCCATATATACCCGAAATATAGCCTAAACCCATTTTTTCACGAAAATTTCGCGTAAGCGAACTTAAACAACTTCTTTTTTTTGCTTAAAAGTAGTTGCGGTAATATGAGGCTACCAAATACAGAAAATGAAAATTTCCGTTATCGGTCCATATATACCCGAGATATAATCTGAACCGATTTTTCCTTGACAAACATTTGTTTTTTGGTAAAAGTAGTTCGGCTAATAAAAGAAGGTTATATTAATACAGAAAATGAAAATTCCCGGTTTCGGTCCATATATACCCGAGATATAATCTGAACCGATTTTTCCTTGACAAACATTTTTTTTTTTTTTGGTGAAACTAGTTCGACTAATAAAAGAAGGTTATATTAATACAAAAAATGAAAATTTCCGATATCGGTCCATATATACCCGAACCTGAACCGATTTTTCCTTGACAAACATTTTTTTTTTGGTAAAAGTAGTTCAGCTAATAAAAGAAGGTTATATTAATACAGAAAATGAAAATTTCCGATATCGGTCCATATATACCCGAACCTGAACCGATTTTTCCTTGACAAACATTTTTTTTTTTGGTAAAAGTAGTTCGGCTAATAAAAGAAAGTTATATTAATACAGAAAATGAAAACTTCCGATATCGGTCCATATATACCCGAGATATAATGTGAACCGATTTTTCCTTGACAAACATTCTTTTTTTTTTTTTTTTTTTTGGGTGAAAGTATTTCGGCTAATAAAAGAAGGTTATATTAATACAGAAAATGAAAATTTCCGATATCGGTCCATATATACCCGAGATATAATGTGAACCAATTTTTCCTTGACAAACATTTTTTTTTTTTTTTTTGGGCGAAAGTAGTTCGGCTAATAAAAGAAGGTTATATTAATACAGAAAATGAAAATTCCCGGTTTCGGTCCATATATGTATATCTCTTTTCAAAACTGTCTTTATTTTATTTATATCATACATTACAATATTTTACCAACATACTATGATCAACATTTAATTTTATATAACAAGTAATTTTTCCATATCATACATTACAGTTCGGCCAATCTGACAATTTGTTTCACCTCAATCAACACTAAAAATTTTAAATGGTGTGATTAATTTTAGCTTCCATAATACCTCTATTAGCAATTTGGCTAAGTTGACAATTGTCAATATCTTTTACAACATAACGGCCATTAGATAAGACCTTTTCTACTATTAAAGTTCCTGGATATTTTTCAACAAATTTCCTATTTTTTTCAATAAAATTATCATTATTCATGATTACAACATAATCCCCTTCCTAGTTTTGTTTTGCAGGTACATGATGTTTATAAAAATAGTTTTCGTTACTTTTTTGCGAACGTTCAATTCCGTTTATTGCATCCCGCTGTTTAGACTCTATACTTCCACCGATTTCATTTCCTACCTTATTTTCCAAATATTCTGTCAACTCGTCAATAATTACACCAAGCTGTTTTATTCCAAATAATAATTTACTTGGTGTTTTCATTGTAGTGCTGTGCGTGCACAGTATTATTCAAAGCAAATTCTACTTCAGATAACTTCATGGACCAATTCGAATGATCTATTGGATCACTCATCTTACTTAGCATATCCTTTATCACGCGATTTGTCCGCTCAACTTTACCGTTAGCTTGAGAAGATGCAACGGCTACTTTTACATGCTCTATATTGTTTTTCAAGATAAAGTTAGCAAATTGGTGCGATGTAAAACAAGAAACTGTATCTGATATTCACCTATTTGGTCTGCTATAATAATTAAAATACTTTTCCAAAGTAAAACAAACTTATTTTGTACTGGTAGAATTTACTGCATATAACCTTCTATATTTCGTAAATGAATCTAAATACGACCCAAGTATATGTTTACGTTTAGATTTCAGCGATGGAAGAGGACCAAAATGATCAATATGTATTGTATCAAATGGTTTTGGTTTTTTAGGAATCATATGCAAATTTTGTTCATTTCCACGTGCAGGAGTAGAATATATTATACACTTTATACAATTTTGTATATGCGAAATAATTTTACCTCTCATATTTGGAAACCAGTAATTCAATCTTATTTGGTCATATGTTTTTTCCACACCCAAATGGCCAATTTTCTCATGAACCATTCTAATGACATTTTCTACCATTTCCTTTGGCACATAAAACATCAATTTATTACTATCGGTCTTTCGGAATAAAAGACCATCACACAGCTCGTATCCTCTAAATTCTTTAGATTCTAACTCTCTAATCAATTTCTGTAACCGATTTTTTTTATGAAAATAACGCGTAAGCGAATTTAAGCAACTCTTTTTTACTTAAAGGCAGTTGTGGTAGTAAAAGGAGGTTACCAAAATACAGAAATTGAATATTTCCGATATCGGTCCATACATCAGAGCATATTTAGTTCAAATTTGTAATATATACTACATATTTACGTGATTATCGTGAAGGGTATTTTAGATTCGACCCAGCCGAATATACTACGCTCTTCCTTGTTATATCTCAAAATATCTAGCTTTCACTTCTATTTGAGAATTCTGCAATCGGTTGAAAATTGAAAAAGATACAGGCTTCTGACTATGGAATTTTTGGTGAACTGGAGTGTCCATACATAAATTTTTAATAGTTCATAAGCACTCTAAACCTCTGTTTTATTTTCTAAAGAGCTATGCTAAAAATCGTAAAATAAAATTGTTTTTATTCTTTGTTTCACTTTGTGTTTTCGAAACAATAAGTTTGCCTTTGTAAATATATGTACATAAAAACAGTTTATTCCTCAAAATTTAATGCTAACAAGATCAATAAATAATTAAAACTAAAAAGATCAAACAAACTTTAAAGATAAAAGGTGGCATTATAGTTTTTATTATTTGTTTGTGATATATGTGGAAAGATTATTTTAATTAAGATATTTAAAAATTTATATAACTGGAAATTAACAACAAATAATTGTTATTTAAGTTTACCGCGAAAGATAATGGGTTTAAAGCATTCTTCCAAGATTTGTTTATTTCAAGACAACACTGATTTCGGGGTGCTTTTTCTAAGAAGAAGTTCGTATCAATCAGTTAACAAACTTATAAATATAACTTCTCATTAACTAATTTGATATTTATTTGAATACTGAATCTTATGAATAGAAATCTTATTTGATTTGTTTTTACAATTTTTAATACGCTAGCGAAAAAGTATGTTTTTTTTATAATAGAGGGTGGACCAACCAAAATAATGTTCATTGTAAGCAAAGCAAATAGTTTTTAGAAAAATATCTTAATAGTTTTTAAAATAATACTCGTAGAAATATCTATGACAATTATATGGGAAACAAAATATCGGTCCAATACTCGCCATGGCTTCGGTATACCTTTTTCAATGTTCCATATTTTCGGCGGCAAGCTATAATCCCTCACGAAATAAACCCCCAAATTAAAAATTAAATAATACCTGAAAATGTTAGTATTTTATTTGAAATAAAAACACAATTTTAAGATTGAAATAAACCGCCAACAAAATGAAATGATATCCCAGACAGAAATTAAATAAATAACGCCCCATTATTGGGGTCTAATTTCATTTGAAATAAAACCCCAAATATTTAAATGAAAGAACTCCCTAAAACAAATTTTAGACTCCAAGGTAACAAGTTTATATAAATATGCAAAAAAAAATTATAAAAGTTATGGGCCCGTTTAACGATTTCGAACCTTAACGTTCGCAAGCATTTTACGAATAAGTGGCAAAAACTCATATTTCCGCTCCACTAAAGGAGTGAATGCAACATAGCGTAAGAAGACGTACAAACACTAAAACAACTCACAAAAAAAGCTATTTTTGTGTTACAAATGTATTTATTTACCGTTTCAAATATTTGCGGCGTTTAACTTTCGAAATCGCGAAACAGGCCTTAAGTAAATATTTCAATAGTTTCCTAAACTATAACGGAGCAACATGGACAACAATAATTTTGAAGACCTTTGGATGTGGCATCTCTCACTAATTTGACATTGTACTCTCTGCATATATAATGTTTGGATATTAGTTCCTAAAAATTGCGCACTCGTCATTTGCCTTAAAGTGGACAATCTTAACTATCAAATATTATAAGCAGTTTGTTTTCTATGTTTCCTAGCTGTGTATATGTCGACATTTCATAGGAGCTACCCTAACGTTTGAGAATATCTTTCAAAAGTATCCAAGTAGCTCCTATGAAATGTCGACATATAGACAGCTAGGATATCGTTATGCATTGTTTCCAATCAGCAATGATAATGAAGTTTGGTTTAGGTACACTGGAATTTATATAAACCCTTTGGAAAAAGACAGGGAGGGTAACAAACTCATATTTAAGATTAAAATGAAATTCTTAACACAATTGGAATCAGTTCATTCTAGATTGAATATGACAATTCAGTTTTCGTACATTTTTGGAAAGAATAAATGAGTACGAAATTCATAAAACAAGTGTTACCAAGAAAAAAATTTTAACAAATTGTTTGAATGCGGACCTGTAAAAGAATTCGTGGATTCAAACAAAAGTTTAGTAAAAATAATTATTGATCGAAAAGAACTATTTTTTTAAACAACAACAAAATACGATATCCAAAGGTTTTTTTCAAAAATGCATACAAATTATTTTTTCAGAAAAAAATGTTGTTGATTTTATTTTTACTATAATTTTTTCTTTGTTACTACATTTATACCATGTTTCCACTACAAAGGAAAACACTTGTGTTGAGGGAAACATGCCGAAGGGTTTCCGGTAATATATGAAGTGTTTTAATTTCGAAGTCAGTTTGACGTTAGGCTATTTTGAATTTATTTATGTTAGGGTCAAATAAAATCCAGCTTCGTTCACATTCAATGGCATTCAGTTTATTGAAACCCGTTTCTTTTTTTACAATAGATTAAGGTCGAAATCAAAGATTGAAGAGTTGCCATACCTCATTCACGTTCAGGGTTGTTTTTCTGAACCCCTAACCCGACAATTTATAAAATTTAATAAGCTATTTTTTTTTTTTATTTTTTATATCGGACCAGTACTCAGGGGATGACCCCTATATATGCAGTGCATTGTACTAGAACTAGGAAAATAGCTTATGATGAGGAGGAAAGAGGCTACAGTGTTCGCGGAGGTTTAACTTAAACAATAACAACACGAAATACTAAAACAAACTATTGCAGCATTTAAAATGTTGGAATTAAATTATTTAAAACTGATCAGTGCCCAGTGTATGTACCTTTGACACTGCTCAGATTAGCAAAATTTAGTCCAACACCTTCCACGCTACAAGGCAATGAAATTCATTAAAAATAATATTAATATTGAACATATAAAGAAAACACGGACAACGGTGAAAGAAGAAACAAAAAGAAACGCGTGTACACATACTGCTTCCTATTCCGGTGCACTTTGATTTCATACGAAATTAATAATGAACATACATATGTATGTATATAAAAAATACGAGCAACGGTTAAAAAAGAAAGTAAGAAAAATAAATACACCGTAATAGGTAGTTAGCTGTGTACATGAGCTTACTACCTATTACGAGGCAATTCGGTTTTATATGAATTTAATTAATGAATGTACATACATACATATATAAAAAATACGAACAGCAGTAACAAAAGACATGTGCACACGACGAGAGACAGCACACTACTAATTTATTAAAACTGGTTTCTATTCTACTATAATGTACCATACAGACGAATCATGAAGATATTTCTTTAATGTGCCCTTGTCTGAAGCGATACTTCTTGTTGAAAATCATGTTCCCTTTTCGATTTCCAAAATATCAAAATTGTTGATATTTTGCATGTTTCCAAAATCATGTTCCCTGGTCTATAATGATGTTTACTGTTTTTTCTTTAGTTCATTGAAAGCAGCCGTGTTGTTCATGGTTTTTAAGTAGCCTAGCAAAGAAAATGAATAGAATAGTTGTTGTAAAGTTTTTGGCTTTTACTCGTAATGGTTTTTATCCGTTTAAACTTTCAGGCTCTATCAAATTTGGACAGCTTCGTATAAGTAGAATTAAGCAATATTGGATTTTTGGATTAAAGGGACATGGTAATAAAATCAGATTCTGTTCTTGGACTTAATTCTTCTGCTCTTTGAAAAAAAAATTTCTTAAAGATATATTCGTATATTATTTTAATAATAATAAGAAAATTTCTTTGATTGTAGCTGAGCACTTTGCTTCCGCTGAATATATTTACTGGCGGGGTGAATATTAAATATTGTATCGAAGTGTAATAATTATGTTAAAATTGGGTTGTAAAGAAACATAGGTCAAGACTTCATTGCAATATGAATGGTAAGACAATACATCTGGTCCTAAAATGAAAAAAAATATTGATGTAAAAAGACTATTTCATAGGTAAAAGCATTTGCTGTTGTTTTCCCCAATTTATTTTGATTTTATACATTATTTTGTGGTGGAGAGCTGTTCTGCCATTAAGCGAAGGTGCCAATGTCCTTGGACTAGATTTGTAGTCTTATCATTGTCACCAAGAGCGCCAGAGAACTGCTAAATAGTCTGTTTTTGACAGAGCACAGTTAAGCATTAAACAATTTGTCAAATATAAAATACATGCATTTAAATGCTAACGTTTGTTTTGACAACAACAGTACGACACGACTGCAGTTTGCTGTCCAAGCGGATTTTTTTGCCACAGTCGAATTAAACTAATTTTTATTTTTCTTGACTACAAAATAAAAACCAAAGTGTATAAAAATAATTTAGTTCTTGGATATATTTTATTTTCTAATATAACATAAAATAACAATAAAATTTAAATGCTGTTTTAAATAAATTTAAAATAAATATATTGGTACTTTTGTTAAATATATGCATACATACTTACGGCCGTATTCATAAAATATATTATGTTTATTAAACACTTATTTAACAAATTTTCTCTAGAAATTTGTGAAATAACAGTTTTTTAATAAACAGACAATATTTTTATGAATAAGGGCATTAGAATCAAAACAAGAAAAATTAATTTTATTAAATAAGTAGGATGTGCATAGATATAAATGCATACACCAGTTGATTTTACATCACGTAAAAGTAGTTCCTTTCTTTAACGCTGTTCTCATTATAGATCAGAAGTTACATCCGATTATATTTTAAACTTTGAAGGCCACACTAATCTGATTTAATCGTAGTTAACGAAAACTTTTTTAAGTTAATTTACTCTTTTTATCTTTTTAAGACGGTACTTTTTAGACAGAAGAACTTATTCATGACAGTTTGATATAAACAGATCTTGTTCTGTAAAGCAACAAATTTTATGAAGCTAAAATCTCTTAGGTGGCCACACTGAAATATAATTTTTTGAAAATAAATTTATGTTGCTGCCGTATTCAAAATAATTCAGTAGTGCCCTACACGACTACAATTGCCAGTTGCAGCATTTGCTATTGTGAAGTCGTGTAGTCTGCTGTGGTCTATGTGTTTAATACCTTTATGAATAATATGAAACTTCTATAAGATGGTGGTTAGCAAACTCCATTCCATAAAAACTTTTGGCTACAATATACTTATGTACGTAAATCTTAAAATGTTTTTATTGTTCTTTCTTTTCTGTTCTTCCGTTGATTTATTTATTTTTTTAATGACAAATGAAAATGCAATTATTTCGAGTTGTTCAATCACTTTGGATGAATAGCACAAGTTGTATTTCATATTATTGAGTAAGATTAGTGTTGTATGGAACATTTTCGATGTGTTTTGCTCCAAAACACGTAGATTGAGATGTTTTGCTCTTTTCGAAAATATATGGAAAAACATGTTTATTTCTACATGTTTTGCCCAAAACACGTGTTTTCGAGCAAAACATCTATGTGGAAACATAATTTTAGCTTAAACCAAAAAGCTAATAACTTAAAAGAACATTTTTATGCCCTTCACAAAAATGTAAAGAGTATAAGTTTGTGATTCCGTTTGTAATTTTCCCAATTTTCATTTCCGACCATATAAAGTGTACATATTCAGAATCAACATTGATAGAAAATTCGATTAAGCCGATTCCGCCTTTGAAATACCGTTTCTGAGAAAACCATTTGCCATAAAAACTTTTTCTTTTTACTATTCTTTTACCCCATCGATTCATGGGTTGGCTATTGAAATACAGTAAAATCGGTTCACATATAGCTAAGATATATCCAAAATTCCGGATAAGCCATAATTTTTGCAATTTAAAAAAAATGGCCTGTTTTGTTTCAAATGTTACACAATTATTGAAAAAATTACGACTAAAAATGTTTCGGTCCATATATACCCGACTCATAGTCTAAATCGACTTTTTAATGAAAATGTCGAGTGAGCGAACTCAAACAATTTTTTTTTTTTTTTGCTTAAAATCAGTTCTGGTAATATAAGTAGGCTACCAAACGCAGAAAATTAAAATTTCCGATATCGGTCCATATATACCCGAGGTTTAGTCTGACCCGATTTTTCCATGAAAAAAAATTTTTTTTTTTGTTCAAAGGAGTTCTGGTTATAACCGACGGTTACTAAAATACAGAAAATGAAAAATTCCGATATCGGTCCATATATGCCCAAGATATAGTCTAGACCGATATTTTCAAGAAAATGTCATGTAAGCGAACTTAAACCACTTTTTTTACTTAAAAGTAGTTCTGGTAACATAAGAAGGTTAATAAAATGCAGAAATTGTCGAAATTCTATTGCAGCAGCTACAGCAGCGATAGTTTCCTGTATCCGAACAGAGGGATCTCGACGATAAGGCCTTCTTGCGATTGTGCCACGCTCGGGAGGTATAATTCTTCCCGAGCCTCATTAATCTGCTAATCTCTTTGGACAGAAATAATGAACTCTAAACCGTTGCGCTATCCAAATTCTTGTTTCATTGCCCCAATTCACCATTTTAGTTAAACTTAAAAATTAATCTATAAAATACATCAAAAATGGAACAGGTTAGTTACACTATAATTAGGTTTTTTTTTTTTTTTTTTTTTTTTTTTTGTAACCCTCGATGTATTGCTTGTGTTTTGAAACAAATTAATAAATTTTCACGTGTTAAATGACGAAAATAAAAATTGGAACACATTTCTTCAGAATATGCCAAAAAAAAAATGTGGATGGCAAAAACAAGCGATTAAAGATGATAATTCAAACATTGTAAAATTGCCAATAGATTGCTCTGAAGAGCAAAAAAAAAGAAATAATTGCAAATGTGATTGCTACACAATTTGAAAACTGTCACCTTGCTACACTTAACACAACATCTCCAGACGACACCTTGGTACCAAAACACATCCAATAGCTCAACACAATTCCGATAAGAGAAAATACTATGGTTCCACTAATTTCAGTTGATATTTTGTAAATAAACAAAACCACTAAAGAGCAACAGGAATAGATAAAATAAAGCCGATTATACTTAAAAATTTATCGGGTTTCTTTTATTAATTTTTTGCAAAAATTTTCAATTGGCAAAGGTAATACCAATTTTCAAACAAGGAATAGATCCAAAGCTAGCCAGTAGTTATCGACCCATTTGTATGCTTAATGGCATAGACAAAATTGTCGAAAATGTAATCTTAAAAAGATTAGATGAATATACTGAAGAACATCATATCTTAAGTAACAATCAGTTTGGTTTTAGAAAATGTCATTCAACTGTTCATCAGATTAAACGAATTTCGAACCTGATAACAACATGAATTATCGTAAAAGTACAGGCATAATTGTCCTTGATATTGAACAAGCATTTGATACAATATGGTATGATGGCATTGTATAGGGTGTTTTTTTAAGCTAGATAGAACTTTAAATTGTAAAAACTAACACAAAAAATTAAATTTTGATGAAACATTTTTTTTATTTGTTTCAGTATACTCTGACAAATCATCATCAAATTATCCAAATTTACTTTGAAAATCAGTCGTCGATTCGCCCCGTTGTTTTATCGCAAAATTGTATTCAGCGATGAGGCGCATTTTTGGCTTAACGGGTTTGTTAATAAGCAAAATTGCCGCATATAGAGTGAGACCAATCCACAAGAGACCCTACAGACTCCATTACATCCAGAAAAATGCACTGTTTGGTGCGGTTTTCATGCTGGTGGCATCATCGGACCTTATTTCTTCAAAAATGAGGCCGGAGCTCGCGTTACGGTCAATGGAGATCGTTACCGCACCATGATCAATGATTTTTTGTTTGAAAATATGGATGACATTGATCCGGAGGAGATGTGGTTTCAACAGGATGGCGCTACGTGCCATACGGCGAACGCAACCATCGACTTACTGAAATCAAAATTTGGCGATAAGTTGATTTCGAGAAATGGACCTGTCAATTGGCCTCCAAGGTCGTGCGATTTGACACCTCTCGATTATTTCCTGTGGGGCTACGTGAAGTCACTGGTTTATGCTGATAAACCAGCAACAATTGACGCCTTGGAGGCCAGCATTGTTCGTGTTGTTCGTGACATACGGCCAGCAGTGCTCGAAAAAGTGGCCCAAAATTGGACGTCCAGAATGCGCTTCGTCAAGAACAGCCGCGGTGCCCATATGCCCGAAATCATTTTCAAATGTTAATGTCACGTATTGATCTTTCGAATAAAAAAAAATTTTGATTACAATTTAATTTTTTGTGTTATTTTTTACAATTTCAAGTTCTATCGGGCTTAAAAAAACACCCTATATTTAAATTAAACAAATTCGGATATTCCTTATACTTGCAAAAACCAATTAAAAGTTTTCTGTCAGACATATTTTTCAAGGTTTGTATAGAATATTTGGCTTCAACAATGAGAAGTACTCACGCAGGTGTCCCACAGAGGACCTCCTTGTCACTTCTACTCAATTTTCACGTCAGACTTTAAATCTCAAAAAATGAGTGCACAGATTTTTACGCTGATGATACAGCAATTATTATAGCAAGAAAAGTTTCTAACACTACAGTGAAGAATATGAAAAAGGGACTTATTACCGCAGGTAAATACTTTAGCAAGTGGAAAATTAAATTAAATCAAGGGAAAACTCAAGCGTGCATATTTCTTTTCAATAAATCTCCAAAAATAATACCACAATTGGGCCTCGAATTACAAGGACTAACAATTCCATTATATAACAATATCAATTACCTGGGTGTTATATTTGATAAATATTTAACGTTTGAACTGCAAATACTGAATTCATATGAAAAGGCACTAAAATGTGGGAGAGCACTTTGTCCGCCTTTCAATAGAAGATCCGATTTATTGGAAACAAACAAGCTTTTAATATACAAAACGTGTATCCGACCAATCATGACTTACGGTTGTCAGGTGTGATCTTATATATGTGCTAAAACCTATTTAAGGAAATTTCAAGTAATTCAAAAAAAAATCTAACAGCTATTTTAATCTCCACAGAAGTGTTATTGCATAAGAACTCTAAAGTAGAAATGCAAGATAACGCAATTAAAAAGTTAACATTAAGATTTGAAGCCAGTAACAGGACTTCTACTTATGAAACATTAAGAAATTTGTAAAAACGGTCGACTTACCTTCAACTTTTATAAAAAAGTTTAACGGAATGATTGATGTAAAAAAAAATTCTTATAACTTCAAGAGGTTTTTTTCTATCTTTTTGCCAACAACATTCTAAGCTATTTAATTATTTGATGCAATACTATAAGTAAATTGTCAAAATTAATGTAAATATATATATTAAGATATATTTTACTTGTAATGATGACAGAATAAATAAATAAAAATAGATTTACAGAAAAAAGACATGAAAAAAATTAATCAATGGTTACACATTAATAAGCTAAAACTAAATGAATCTAAAACTAAATTAATGGAACTAAACATGGATTCTAGCAGAACACTTGAAATAAATAATATAACAATAGAAAAAGTTAACAATATAAAATATTTCGGTTTCGTTATAGACAAAAACTTAATGATCATATGGAGTACATTTGTAAAAAGATCGGGAAAAAGATTGGGTTCTTTAAACGTATAATAAATAAAATTTCGATTATTAATATACATACATAACGTGACCATTAAACCACACTGTGAATGTGGTTCAAAAATCATATACTCAAGCTGCACTGACCAACAACTTGCTAGGCTCCAAAAACTACAAAATAAAGCTATGCGTGCAATATTAATATTTTGCCGTTTTACATCAATAAATCATAAGCTAAATGCGTTAAAATGGTTCAATATTAAACAGAGACTTCAATTCAACGCAATAAATTTTATTCAAAAAATAAAAACGGGAAACGTTTAGGACTACTAAACAGAGCAAACGAGATATGTTGGAGAAGTTCAGTCATATAATCTCAGAAATGCAATTGATTTTAGGCTTCAACAAACGCACACTAGTGCGATGCAGAGAACATTGTTTTACAAAAGATTGAAACTATATAACACCATGCCAAATGAAATTAAAAATGAACAAAATGTAAAATTTATTGAATTTTTGATGAACTTTTATAATTTTTTTAAATTAAATTTTTGGTTTGTACATTTGTACAACGGGTTATAGTTTCAGGGTTATAAATCCCAGTGGGTGCTGATGAGTAGTGTAGCGACTACGAAACAGCTAGTTGTCCCCCAGCTAAAGATTTGATTATTATTTTTCTTGTCTTCTTCAATCAAAATTATTGATCACAGCAGATTTGTAATGTAAAAAATCCTTCTTAAGAAAAAAACTTAAGAAAGAAAAACCTGAACTATAACCCGTTGTACAAATGTATAAACCAAAAATGTAAAATTATTCAGAATGAAAGTTGTTAATTTTATTAAAAATAATTTGGTTCAGAACACATAATAATTTTATATTATCTAAAAAATTGTTCGTATTGTAATTATAAAAGTACTTCAAAATACTACTAATATCTAAATAAAAAAAATTATATAGACAAGAAATGAAGAATACTAAAAATGAAAAATTACCTAAAAAACTTTTATTAAATTGAACTAAGTTGTTGTTTACAAAGTAAAACTTCAGAACAAAGTTTAGTTGACATCCTTATTTAATGGAAGCAAATGAAAATGTTGCTATTTTGCAAAAGCAATTGTTTTGTTTGACTTTAATTTTTTTATGTGTAAGAATCGAAAAATGTACTTAAGTTGCAGTGGAAAAACGTGATGACAACAATTTTTTTAAACTTTCAAAAGAACAGTTTCTTTTTTCTTCATAAATTATTAGTTTAACTTATTCAACAAATCCAACAAACGTTATTGCTTAATTTGAAAACTTAATGTACCATCTTTTTAAAGAAAAGAGTCAAATCAAAGCTGTAATGGTAGCATCAAACCAGAACTTTCAATTTATAATGATATACGTTGTATTTTTCCTTGAGTCTTAAAGAATACTACGAATCCAAATTGTCATTTAAGTCATGTTCATGCATTTCTTTCTGTCAAAAGTTCAATGGGAAACATTAGTATCTCACGAAAAACAATATCAACAACACTAAGAAAAAAATGTATTTAAAAAACAAAAAAAAAAAACAAGTTAAATCACATAAAGAAACACACAAAAGAAAAAAAAAACATGTTTATTATTTATGTTTATTAAGCATTTAACAGACAGGTCGTAAAGTTTTATTTTCTTAACCCTCAATTTGAAAAGAAAATGCCACGCATAAAAAGAGAATAAAAGACTTCATGTGAAATTCTAAATATACATTGAATATGGACAGGGCTGGGCAAAATACGCACCTTATGTACGAGTATTTCAAATACCAAATACAAAATACTTTCCAGCTGCGTATTCCAAATACAAAATACAAATATTTTTTTAAATATCGGTCTCATAAAAAACCCAAGGGCACTTGAATGCTTCTTTAGAGACATGAAATATGTGTTCAGTCCAGCGAACACCACACTGTATCTTTGTTCCAAGAACATCAATAGCATCCGATTTCGCAATATTTACACCATCCATGAGTACAGATGAAGCAGCATTTGTGGTCGTTTTTTGTATGATAATAAGCAACATTGGGTCTTACGAGAGTAAAAGACGACCCTGTTTTTACGACCCCATTCGGAGATTAAAAGAAGATCACTATTCAGTGAGTCAATCATTCTTGGCAACGATTTCCGATAGGCTGGGCTTATAACTTAAAGAGTACGAGTGGGAAATGCTGCTGTCATTCGCGAAAGAGTGGATAGGGTTGGAGGGTTGACATAGAAGGTCGTCAAGAAAAAAAAAAAGAAATAGAGTAGGATAGAAAACGGAGCTTTGCAGTACCCTTGAATTAATCTTGAATCATCTTTAGCAACTCGTATAGTACGATCTCTGAGCTCAATATAAACCGAGAAAAGTCATCACCGACACCAAAAGCAGTAAGTTTCACCAGTAGTGCAGCATGCCATAATCTGTCAAATGCTTCGGAGATTTATTTATCACTTTACTTTCACCGAAATGATGGATTGAGTGGCATGGATTGAGTTCTTGGAGAAATATGCCAAAAGATCGCCAGTAGAACGATCCATAAGAAATCCATATTGGCGATCACAAAGTAATTTATGCGACTTTAGATACCTTACAATGTACTTCCATTACTATGAAAAGTGTAGAACAAATTGCAATTGGCTGGTAGTTTTCAAGGTCATCTGCCTGAAAATTACCACTCAAATTGGCGTTACATCAGTAACCTTCCAGCACGATGGGAAGTCACCAACATCGTAAAGTATGCTAAAGAATCGTGCTAGGGGACGAGCAAGCGTAGAACTCTGCTTCAAGACCAGTGCTGGAGTGTCAACCGGTCCAGGAATCTTATTTATGTCGAGGCCAGGCAAAACCCTTTTAGACGCTCGAGTTCGGAAAAATATCTTTGTTATTGTTACAGATACTGTTTCGAGTTCAAGAAGTGGGTGACGGCTTTCCGGCAAGTAGGAATTGGTTGCAAAAATTTCAGCTAGCAGGTTAGCTTTGAAAATTTTGAGTATATGTAGAAGAAAATATATAAAAGAAAATCACATAACATGGTTTCAGTCTAAAATATTCTTTCAACTAAGATGCAGCCAAGGATCAATATTATACAATATAACCAATCATTTGGTTATAATAATTGTATCATGACTAATAATGTAAAGTAAAAATTAAAGTTTTCCTGTCATGCCCAACCGTAACATTATCACCACCAATAAAAACATTTAAACCGCCACCAATATATTTCAGAGAGCCTACATCTAGTGAACTTATAAAACAACTTATTACGGCAATCGGTAAAAACGCTTTCAACGTAACATCAATTAGGCACGGCAGCATTAGTGAAACAAAAGTCCAGGTAAACCATGAAAATGATTACCGAAAATTGCCTGACGTTCCGTAGAAAGAGAAAATATATTTTTCTACTTATCAGATTAAAAGTGCTAAAGGCCTTCAGGTCGTGGATGATGCTAAGACAAGATTAGAGGATAAAGACTTTAATATAAATAAGTAAGAGTGTAGTATATTCGGCTGGGCCGAATCTAAAATACCTATTCCGATATTCACATATATATCTGTGGCGATTTATCATAACAGCTTAAGTTGAGATAAGATCAAAAAAAGTTTTGATGGCAAATTTTAATGAAGAACTAAATTTAAGAAGAAAAACCATAATTATAACAAAATTTTGTGAATAATACGAAAAATATTTCTGCAAACAAGAATCCCATGTTTATTCAAATAATCAAATTAGCAGCAATTTTTAAAAATCGACTTAAGCTGTTATGATAGAACGCCACAGATACGACGGGGTGATATAATGGTGTAAGAAAATAGTTTCTAAGTCTAATAGGTTTCTTAGATACGGTATTTCAACGACTGACAGACGGACATCGCTTAATAGACTTTTCTATTAATTCTGATTCTGAATATATATACTTTATAGGGTCGCAATGAAAATTATAGAAATTAGAAACGAAATCACAAACTTATATGTATACACCCTTTACATTTTTGTGAATGGTATAAAAAATATTGATGTAAATTTGTATTGTTTAACCAAAGTCAAATAAGCATAACTATAAAGCGAATTTATAAATGAACGATAATATTATACATCATATTGATGACACTTAGTCATCATATGCGGAGGTAGTTAAATAACGAATATATTATGAGCGTATACAGTAAAATAAAAAAAGGAACTAAATGCAAAGAAAGAGAGTAGTTTCTCGTACACAGCATATCATAATTCAACACACGGACATTATATTGATGACGGTAATTCATCAGAGGTATCAGAACATTTTTAATTCTCATAGATATCTTTAATATGGTACAATATAAAGTTACGTGTTTTAGCATATTTTTGAAATCATTAAATGTAATCGAAGCTTAAGTTCAGTTGATGATAGCGTGCCATGGTGCAGATGATACTTTGTCTGATGCTAATTAGCCATCATATCAATGAGACTTTTACTTCAAATTGAACCCAAGTTGTGTTGGTCTAATGTTAGTGTGCAGTTATATTGATAATATTTTGTCATTACATTGACTTCATTTAATTATTTCTTCGATACTAGATGATCACTGACATTGATCACATCAAACGAATTCCAATAAAGCATCACCATGTTCTCAGTATGACATGTCATTGATGAAATAATTGTAATTATTGCTAATGATAATTAGAGCAACTGATGTAATAGTTGACATCACTGCGATAAAAAGTGTCGTGGGGTCAAACATTAGGACATTTGGCATTGAATTGATGTTAAAATTCATCAAAGTTATGACGGGGTTTCTATGAGATTGGGTATGTATATGAAATTCTCAAATTTAAAATTGATCTTTTTGAATTCAAAGTGTTAACAAGTATCAACAAATTCTAAATAACAATTTTTTCTTTCATATTTTATTTTATATTCGACACGAAAAAGAATGATATTGTCGCTACCAAAAGCACACAAAAATAAAGTGATTGCACGCTCAGACATCAAACAAGCTTCAAACTTCAAGAAAGCAAAATTATATTGATTTCCAGCAAACTCTACAGAAGTTTTTATAGTAAATTTTTCCACGCTGATACAATAAAAAAAACCTAAATTGAATTAGTCTAACCCACTGTGCAGCTGTTAATCTGCTTATTATAAATGTACAACACATTTTTACAAACAAGTTAAAACTAAAAACATAATACACAAACAAACAAACATACAAGATTTAAAGTACGTAGAATTCCAAGTAAATCAACTAATATCAAAATGGTAAAAGAAGGTGTAAAGTAATGTTAGAGACGTGTATAAGTGAAAAAGTTTGTTTTTTGTGCATTTTTCTTTTTAAATTCTCAGCAATTTATTTAGATTGTTGGGATATAAAGTTGAATGTTTGAGAATATCTTTCAAAAATTTCCAAAGCCTACTGATGACTAGGGTAGTTCCTATGAAATGTCGACATATAGATAGCTGGGAAACATAGAAAACAAGCTAAAAATTGGCGTATATTGGCCACTTGAATTGCCGCACTAGAACACAATAAATATTGGCGCAATTGTGGCATTTTTATTGCCATACGATTGCATATCAACTAGTCACACGCATAGTTGCCATATCTGACAATATCGGCATTTTGTCAATTTTGGATGCTGACGATTTAAGATCTATTTTTGACGATTTTTGTAGATCACATTTTTACTGTCAAGCAACTACATACTCTATATACTAAATAGGATTAATAGATATTTATTAATATATAGATATTTAATTAATTAATATATATCTATTAATTAAGAATAAAAAAAAATTTAAATTTAATTAAAAATATTAATATAATAAATTTTTATATTATTATATTTATATAATTTTTATGTATAAATATAATATTTACAAAGAATTTTTAAAAATATGATATTTTATTATATTTTCATATAAATTATTTATTAATTAATAAATATATATTAATTAATACATAATTTAATATTAATATAAATATTGTAATAATATATAAATAAATTTATATATATATATATATATATATATATATATATATATATATATATATATATATATATATATATATATATATATATATATATATATATATATATATATATATATATATATATATATATATATATATATATATATATATATATATATATATATATATATATATATATATATATATATATATATACAATTTTTAATTATTTATAAATATAATTAATAATTATATTTACAAATTTATTTAATTTTGTTATTCATTATCAAAATTTCAAGGACTCTAAAATCAGGCTTACACGTGCAGAAAAAGTTTTTTACTCTATATACTAAATAGGACTAATAGATATTTATTAATATATAAATATTTAAATAATTAATATATATCTATTAAATAAGAATAACAAAAAATTTAAATTTAATTAAAAATATTAATATAATAAATTTTTATATTATTATATTTATATAATTTTTATGTATAAATATAATATTTACAAAGAATTTTTAAAAATATAATGATATTTTATTATATTTATGGCTCGTAAATATATATGTATGTATGTTAGAAATATGATGTGATAGTTATTTTAAAATATACATATATTGTATATGTTAGAGATTAATTTAAAATATCATATGTGAATAGTGCTTAAAAACAGTATAAGCTAAAAATTTTACAAATTTGTATGTAAAAGCACGTGCTTATATTTTAAGGAGACTAAATTTGAAGATAAATTCAAAACTTTAACTTCTATAAATCCTTACAATATTTTAAAAGAAGAAAGTGTCTTCTCTAACATAAAGAAAGAGTTTTCTTATTTCATCTTTCTTATTTCATCTTAGACGAAAGACGAGCAATTGAATACGAGTTAAAGTAACTAAACCTATATCACAAAAAAAAGCACAAAGAAATATAACATTATGTAAGTTTTCATTTGACCGAGCGACATGGAGTTAGTGCGAGACTTTGCTTCCAGCTACAGTCGCCAACAAGGTATATTTCACATCTCTACAGCTACGACTAGTTGGCGATGCTCAAAACAAATTCATTTCAAATGATATTCTAGTTTTTTCCATTTGTAAAAATCAAAGTGTCAAACGTTTTTTTTCCGGTTTGCTCAAATACCTCCCCCGGGGGACAGGTTTTGCCTTGCCGTATTCCTAACTTAGGCGCTCTATTTTTCGGGGAAAAGAGGAGAAGGGGTCCCTCGTGTGGTGCGGCAAACAAAACTCTAGGAAGCCACATGACTTATGTTGTGTTGGCTTCCGAAACCCTTACCAAGGGTATAAATTGGCAGAACGGGGATCAGCATGGCCCCCGGGAAGTTCTGCTTGCGGTTCGACCCGGGCTGATCATGGTTGAGGTGCCTACCTTGGCTGAAACGTTCTGGCTGTGGTTAAAACCTAAAACGCAGGAAGGGAGTATTAGTATCCTTGATAACTGTTTGGTGATGGCTTTTTTCGAGGGCTAACAATCTCCCGAGGATCTGTTGCCTATACAACAGATACGTGTACTGTAAGGAACCAGTGGTGATGATTGACGGGTGAGTTGGTTTAAGGGCTGATGCTCTTAATGGGCTTCGGCCTACCAACTCATTAAGCGTTGTCCTCCATTGATTGCTGGGAAATTGCATACATGAGGGATTAGAAAGCCCGAACTCCTCAACAAGAAGTTGTTCATATGACCGCAATCATATGACAAGAATTGCTACCTGTGTGAGCCTAGCAAGCCACACGGGGGCGGTGGTGAATCGTGAAAAATTCACTTCGTAGAATTGGTCCACCATCAGGTTAGGCCGTCAAGGCAGGTACTGATGTAAATCATTTTCACAGTTGCTCAAATAACGAGTGATTTTTTTGCTATTATCTTTTTGGCAACACTAGTTTTGACAGCTCACGCACGTTTTGATTCTTGTGTCACTGTCAAACATCTTCAGTTTGGTCTATAATTTAATCATGAATCGTCTTACAAACGAACAACGCTTGCAAATTATTGAATTTTATTACCAAAATGCGTGCTCTGTTAAGAAAGTTCATCGCGCGCTTCTTCCATTTTATGGTCAGTTTAATCGACCTACTGAGGCTTCTATTCGGGCTATTGTAAAAAAATTTCGCACCAAATTTACATTGTTGGACATTAAACCACCAACACGCTTACGTAGAGTGTGAACTGAAGAAAATATCGCAGCCGTATCGGCCAGTGTTGGTGATGACCGTGAATTATCGATTCGGCGCCGTTCGCAGCAATTGGGCCTCTGTTACTCCACTACGTGGTAAATTTTGCGGAAGAATTTGGGTGTGAAGCCTTATAAGATACAGCTGGTGCAAGAATTGAAGCCAAACGACCTACCACAACGCCAAATTTTTGGTGAATGGGCTCTTGAAAAGTTAGATGCAGATCCACTTTTTTATCGAAGAATTGTGTTCAGCGACGAGGCTCATTTCTGGTTGAATGGATACGTGAACAAGCAAAACTGCCGTATTTGGAGTGAAGAGCAGCCAGAAGCTTTGCAAGAGCTACCAATGCATCCACAAAAAACAACCGTTTGGTGCGGATTATGGGCTGGCGACATCATTGGGCCGTATTTCTTCAAAGATGATGCGAATCACACATGCCACATGCCACACAGCACGCGAAACAATGGACCAATTGAGAACAGTTTATTTCACGCTTGGGACCAGTCAATTGGCCGCCCAGATCGTGCGATTTAACGCCTCTAGACTATTTTTGGTGGGACCATGTTAAGGCTAATGTCTATAGCGACAAGCCCGCTTCGATTGCGCACTGGAAGCCAACATTGCCAACATTATTCGTGAGATACCGGCCGAAATGTTGGAAAGAGTATGCCAAAATTGGACTAAGCGGATGGACCATTTGAGGCGCAGCCGCGGCCAACATTTGCATGAAATAATCTTCAAACATTAAATTATATCGACCCAACTATCGATCCAAATAAATATTTCAAGCATTTTTCTGAATTTTATGTGTTTTTTTTTTTTTTAATTTCCGATAGTTCTTATAAAATCACCCATTACATGCATATCTGTAAGTAAAGTGTGTAAGCGTATGTGTACACGTACATACCCTCAAGAAAGTATTGGGTTAAGTGTATCCATGTCAACATTTTTGTCAACATTTATGGTGTCTTTCTGGTGACACTGTCAATAAATTTTTTCCTTGTCTTCTGTTTTTGATAGATAGAGAATATTTTTTGTTAATAATTTCAATTGGTTTTATCTGTGGCCACAGGAAAATAGCTAATTCTAATAAAAAAAATAGTAATAATAAAAAGTGATATAAAAAGCTAAAGGTAAGTAAAAAGTGCTAAGCTAGTTAAATATTTTATAATTATAGGCAATCACTATTTGTTTTACTATTGACATTTTCTGCACGTGGTGACAGCGTCTATAGGGAATCAATACGGATTTATTATGAACATTTCCCACAGTGCGGTAATATCGTCAATAGCAAGTCAGTACAATCTTACCATTGACATTTTCTCCATATGGTCCCACAAGACCTACCTAGTCAGTATTGTCGCAGTCTAGATTTCGTAGGGCAAGCCTGTGTTAAATGTCAATAGTAGTTAGCATTAGTAAAGGTACAAATTTTCACTAGTACTGGTGACATCGTCCATAGGTAGTCACTATAGTTTTACTATTGACATTTCCTGCAGGGTACTTTCTATAGTTTTTTTGACACACGAATAGTTGAAGCAACAACAAAATACCATGTTGTTGTTGTTGCACCGTTGTACTTATTGTGCAACCTCGTAAAATGATTTCGCCTTGACAATACTCACTCAACTCAATTCTTCGAATCTTTTCTGAATTGTATATAGATTTTCTCGATGTTATTAGGAGTTTACTCAATTAAAATTTTATTTGAAGTTTCCTCATTTTTTTATATATAATATCGCAGGTTCAATTTCTGTCACAGACTCTGGATGTTACTTCAGACAAGCAAAAGTTTGTTTGTTAAAAAAAAGAAATAGTAATAACTGTAATAATTTTCCCAATTTGTAATTCTCAATACCATTTTGAATATTATCAACTTCAATGAAAAAAATAGTGTATTATAAAAGTGGGCAAAATTTACAGTTTTGTTCTTAAAAGTAATAAAAAATTCAAAACACACTTAAGGGTTAATTTGAAATCGTAAGCAGCAAACAGCGTTAAGCAGAGTTAAGATATACAGTCACGTTGTGGCTATTGCCGGTATTTTCGACAGCACACTACAACAGCACACTTTGTCTGCGATATTTTATTGATGATCATTTGCAAAATCTTTAAATAGAAAGACAATACAAATTTGATTTTAAACAAAACATTTAAATCAACACTTTGCATTTAGTTGGTAAACTAACTTTGGACAGGCTGGCAACAAGAATTAAATATTTTTAACAGCTTAATATTTTTAATTGAAAAAAAGAATAATTTAAACCAGAAACTATACTACAACTGGCTGCCGACAAAGTAAAACGTTGTGTTTCATTCGCGTGTGTGTGAATTATACATAAATTTATCAATGAAACTAAATTGAATTAATTCAACAAACTGTAATAACATTAAAGATTTTTTATGCAATGATGTTAAAAACAGTTGTCAGCAGCGGCAAAACAATTCTGTTTCCATTATTAACAACACAGTTGCCGTTGGCAAAAGCGCGACAACAGTTGCTGTCGAGTTTTTCGTTTATATTTGTATTTGTTTTAATTATTAATTGCATTAGTGCCGTCAAGTGTAATAAAAATGAAAATGAATTTTATTCTTCGGTAGCGGGCTTGGAGAGTTTACTAAAGACTGAACAAATACTGATAGCAGATCTGAAGGATTACATTTCCACAACCAAACAACAAATTTCTTTTTTGGAAAAGTGAGTAAAAAGTTTGAACAATGCTTAAACAAATATACGAGTAAATGTTAAAAAGCGGAATGGAAATTGTTTATTCGACGGAAAAACACTACCGCCTGCTTTAAAGTACATATAGAATAATTTATGAGAATCATCATCAGAAAATGTTGTTTATCCTGGTGTAACTGATTAATTTACATGTCTAAACAAACATTCAAATAAAAAGTTTAAAACATGGAAGTTAAATATATGCATCAAAATGTGTGATTTCTATACCGTCGAATCTAGATCATTTGAAAAATTCGAATATTGGTATTAATGTAGTTTTATATTATCAAAAATATGTGAAAGCAATAGTTTCTTCTCTTGTGTTTGTTTAGGCAAGTATGAAAAATTTTAACATCTTATTTAGCTCTAGGTCTTCTAGTTTTTTTTTAATTTGTTGCTTTTTATTTCGCAACATTTCGTTTTCCGTTGGAAATCTTTTCCAAAAATGCTTACAAATTATGAAATTTAAACACTATTGACAAATTAAATTATTTAACACTAGCTGACCACCCCGACTTCACTCGGAAGGTGTTTAGTAATAAATTAGTTAAAATTATAATACAAATATTTCAGGACAAGGAAAATAGTTTTCTTAATTTATTGATTTAAAAATTCTCCTGAATTGGCTTATTGGTACAACTAATCGTATATAACAATAACTGATTTAAAAAAGAAGTTTAAAAAATATCTCATTTTAAAGCTTGATAGTAAACAAAATTTTTAATTTCAATACCATCTGGCCGTACGAAAAATATTGAAATTCGAGCCCATACACTTTTAACGATTGCCCTTGAGTTTTATTGATCGTCATTCTGGTAAATTATTTGGTATCATAGATGTTCTTGAACACGCCCTTTATATTTCCTATTATTATCTTTCTTTTAATAGCGTTTGCCATCACCGTTTTGACAACTAATCTAACACCGATGCAAGCAAACTGTTGGTTGGTTGTTGGTTATCGGGTGGCTAACAACTACACCAGGGTCTGCAATCGAATCGATTGACTTATACGAACGCAATTCACCATTAATTAAATTTAGGATTTTTAAATTTATGTCATCAACGTTCTTATTTTTTGCTACAAAAATAGCTCTTTCGCTGTAATTTTGAACAATATTTGAGAATACTTTTGTGATAAATTATTCTTCCGCTGCAAATTGACAAAAACCGAGTGGAAATAAAATCTCATCTGTGGTAGGGTCAGTCGGTATTTTTCCATTGCCAATATCTAACAACTGCTTTCAAAATGCATGTCCTGATTGGTCATTTTGAAGAGCGTTTCGCATATTTTCTGCTAATTTGAGATTTTTCACATATTTCTATAAAGATGATGACTTTAAGCAACACGTTTCTCTATATGTTAAGCACAATACTCCATTGACGGTCCGTAGACAGCGTTGTCAACTCGGTGCGTTTGGCACCGTTTTTGGTGCTTTTTAAAATTATTTGTGCGAAATATTCTTTCGTCGGTGCGTTTTTAAAATTTCGGTGGCACAAATTCAAATTCAACTTAATATCAACTTTTTGTTTTAATGTTTTATATACATAAAGTAAGTATATTATACATACTCTCGAAAGAAAACGGAACATTTCGTTTTATAAAATTTGCTGCCTTTAGAGAGTTTTGCTATTGAACTTTCTAGCCAAGTTCGTCATATATTACAATAAATGCAGTCTCGGAACAGAGAAGCTCGTATTTATGATGGCCCGTGAATTCATTACGGTTTTGGTAGTTGAAAAAATACCAAATTATCAAGTTTTTCCAACACGTTAAGGTAAAATTCATCTCTTATTAGTTATAATTCTGGCAAATATTCGTATATTTCAATAAATTCTTTTAAAGACACCGCTTACACTGTGTTTGATAAAATTGCTATTAATATAATTTAAAGACTTGTAGTACGATTCTGTAACTTTTAATGATCCGATAATCATAAATTCTTTCGACAGTAATAGTTGTATGACCCTGAAATATAATTTTGAAGACGGTAAGCAGGTATTTTGGATGCCTGATAATAGACTGTAAAAGTCACAGCTGATTTCGGTTGACAGCAAATATAATTAAATGATATTGCTTAATAATAAATTTGATAAAATCAGGACTGTTCTAAAAATCACGTGTTTTCAAAGCACATGCCGTTTCAAAAGCACAAATGTGATTTGTGCCTGTTCTGCAAATGATAATTTTTTGTAATTTTCGATGTGATTTATACTCTTCTGAAGTCAAAAAAACTGCTGTTTCGATGTGATTTATACTCTTCTGAAGCACAAAGGCTGCTGTTTTTCGCTTTCCTACCTCATCATAACCTATTGTCCTAGTTCCAGTACAATGCACGGCATATGTAGGGGTCATCCCCTGAGTACTAATCCAAGATAAAAAAAAAAATTACTGATATTTTGACTTTCAGGTTGAATTTTTTTATTCGCGGTATTATTTGAAAAATAAGGTTAATTTCTTCTAATAAATATAAAAAGTAAAGTAAAATAAACCAAATCACAAAATAATACAGCAAATTTTGCAACAAAATATATCTTGTTTTTCCTTAATTTAGTGAATTATTTCGTATAAAATAAATAATTTTACTTAAATAATCAATAGAAAACACATTAAGTTAATTATTAATGTAATAAATTATTAAATTTACAATAAAGTACGTGCAAAAGTTACGATGTGATTTCAAATTGAATGCAAATTAGCTTACCGCTTTAAAATCACAAAAATAAAAAATATTTTATGTGCAGAACATCTTTTTTGTGATTTCAAATCACTTTCACAAACAGTGATTTGCAGAATAGCTCTGAATATCTCCATAATTATTGTAAAAATAGCATTATCTAAATAAAACTGATGGAGTCGTACTAGAGCCAAGTTTGACAAACACGAATTCTAGCTATTGAACGAATTTGATGGCATTCCATCAGGCGGTGCTATCAGACCTAGTTTGATTGTATAAGAGTCACTTAAAAGGCTGTTTCATTATCGTGGTTTTAATATAAAAATATTGTATTTTTTAATATATTCGGCCATGTCACAGGACTTACACTCGGAAATGGAATTGAATCAGTTTTTTAATCCTTCAAAAAATTTAAAACTTTTTCGGAATGAAATCAATTCTATAAGACAATACTAGTATCATTTTTTTTTGCAATTAGAAATGATTTCAGTCCGAAAAGTTTTTTAGTTGTTCGTTTATTGAAGAAGTAAAAAAAGAATTAAATTCCGTTTCCGAACGGAATTAAGCTCTGTGACATGGTTGATAAAGTAGGTTTTCAAAAATGAAAGGAAAAAAATTGAAAATTCGGTACGTTTTTTGTTGAAATAACGCGCTTTTCCCCCATTTTTGGTGCGTTTTGAAATTTCAAGTTGACAACGCTGTCCGTAGATTTTGAAAGAAGTTTGAACCATAGCATCCGCTTGTAAAAACATTCATCAATGCGCGCATGTGCTGAGTAGACATGACGAGTGCATCGGATGAGTAAACATCCACATATCCAGGAACAGGTTTTTGCTGTTTCTTTTTCTAAAATTTTTTTATGAAGCGTTCCATATAAAATATATCTGCTTTCTAAGTAAAGCAGTGCTCATGCTAAAGAAGCACTTGTCCACATTCCAAAAAAAAACTTGTTAGACTTGTATGGTGGTTGTTCCGACCTCTGCATCACGTTTGCTTCTGTGAATTTAACACGTAGTCCAATTTCTTCTAAGTCCACGGAAAAATGGATTACTGTATGGCAAGATGTATTATCAGCTGTATTGCCCACTAATATACTAGTATCTTCCAATCTGACATTGGAAAATGTCATGAATTCTATCCGTGGCTACAATTCCAAAAAACAGATATATCGTGTCCGTTCTTAATACACTTGCAAACGTATTTGATAAGTTTAACGGATTCTACATTATTTTTGTAATAAACTCTGCAATAATTTTGTAATAAAATCGCCATTTTTAAAAGCAGTTGTAATGAACCACAATCTATAAAAACCAAAATCTTCGATAGTTTGACAATACGTATTTTGGATTTTCGATGACAACATATACATTAGACGGTTTATTAGCACTCGAGTATGCAACAATTTATCCATATCTACTATTTGTTTGATGATTTGTATCGACCATCATGTTATTCGTACCAAATTTAAAAACTTTGGCATTAACCGTTCTCCGGATATACAAAAAGTAAACTTTACTTTGTATGGGAGGTACCATGCCTACTTCCTCAACCACACCCACTAATTTTTTCTTTGTATTTTCAGAAAATGGTTTGTAAGAAAAAAATATTACAACGTAGCCACGCCCATTCAAAATGAATATTGATTTGTTTATATCTATTTATTTATATCACGGTAACAGTAAGATTTTCTGATTTAGTCCAGATTACTTGAGAGCCAAATTAAATCATCGGTTAAAAAGGAGGCAGAATCAGATAAATGGGCGTGGTAGTTGCCTATACAAAGTATATAGTAATTTTTCTATATCTTAATAACGGTTACAGCTAAAGTTTTTAAATTTGGTATGAATGAAATGATGGTCGATACAAGTTATCTGACAAAAAGTGGGCGAGGTCAAGAAAGTGGGCATGGTCCTCCTATATACAGTAAATATTGATTTTTGTGTATCTTAAGAACGGTTACAGCTAAAGTTTTTACATTTGGTACGAATGACTTGATGGCGGATGCAAATTATCATATAAAAATTGAGTGCGGTCGGGAAAGTGGGCATGGTCGTGCTATACACAGCAAATTTTGGTATTTGTATATTTTGACAACCGTTAAAGCTAAAGTTTTTAAATTTGATACGAATGACTTGGTGGCCGATACAAATTATCATATAAAAATTGAGTGGGGTCGGGAAAGTGGGCATGTTACCTCCCATATAAAGCAAATATTGTGCATTGGTTTTTCGACAATCACTCTAGCGCAAATGCGGCAATTCTGCTTATTGACAAATCCACTGAGGTGAAAATGTGTCTCTTCACTGAAGATGACTTTCTTCGAAAATTTATCATACACTGTTGCCATTTTTTGCCACGGCTTTGACCGTGCTCGGTTGTGTATCTTTTCATGGTTCAAATTGTCTTAGTCTTTGGCGTTTAGGTGCGGTTCACGTTCAACATCGACCCTTAGAATTTAACCAACCGATAACTTTAGCTTTACTTTTTGAATGTTTCTTGATATAAATTCTATCAAAACAAAGGCAATGTGCTTTCAATGGTAGCAGCGTTTTGTTTATCCTGCTACCCACATAAATTTTCATCCAATTGATTTTGTAGAAAATATGATTTGTCTCGGGTTAATTTTAGACTCCGATATCAGCTCATATCATATTGACTGCTTATGAAACAAAGTTTGTTTTACTTTAAAGATTCTTTATGCTCTTATATTCTAAGGACGCGCTTTGCGCACGCATTGTTGATGTCGCAATTCAATTACTGCTTAGAAGTTTATTCAGGTACTCTTTCTGGTAATCGTCTACGTCTCAAATGTTTTTTGAATAAGATAGTTCGTTATATATTTAGCTCAAAAATTTCAGAATTATTATGACAATTATTTGATTGTCACTTAAATTTTTTTTAATTCCTTCTTCTTATATAACTATTATAAGATTATAAAACTACAACAGCCTGTAATTTTAGTATTCACTCGTTCTACTCGTAATGCACAAATTGAAGTACTTGGGATTCACTTTTTTTGGAGCGCTCAATTACCTAAAGACCACCGGATGTTTGCTTGTTCCCAGAAAAAAAAATCTAAACTTCCTTCTAATTACAAGCCAAGAAGTGCACTCTCTAAAAAAAGTAAACTAGGAGTAAGAACAAATTGGCATGTTGAGCTGTAGTGCGATTCTCTAACTTTTAACGAATCGATAATCGCAACTTTTCTCATCAAATTTCATCACTTGCACTAACGATTGAGTGATTTTGTAACTTAACTCTAACGATGGTAAACAGCTGTATTTTTCTGTTCATTCATATAAACAACATGTGGCATCTCTGCCAGAAAAAAGCGCAAACCACAAAGAAGAAAAGAAAAAACAATAAATTTTTCCATAACAATATGTATACATATTGATTTTTATTTGTTGTGAGGTTAGTTTTTAAGTGATAATAAATATTATTTAATTTGTAATAAGGTAAGTAAAATAAAATAAGTGTCCATATGTTTCATTTATTTTTTTATATGTACTAATTTCTATATGTTCAGAATGGCCACAACTAAGACTGGTGATAATCAATATAACTTTTTACATTCATTAATTGTCAATTCAAAGGAATTGTTCAACTCCCGATAAACACACTGATTATCCCTTGAAGCGTTCAAACTTGTTTCATCCCTTGCAAAAGTGAATGCCAAATGTTCAATAGCTATTTTAACACAAAACACACTTTACCGGTTAAAAAATTATACTGAAATTTTAGTTTTTGAAAATGTATTTAGTAAATATTTAATGTATTTATGTATTTATGTATTTAATTTTTTTGTCTTAAAAATATGATTGTAAGCACTTTATTTCATGGATGCACAATTAAAAAAAAATACACTTTAACGATTGAATAAACAGCAAGAAAATTTTTGTCTTTAAGAAATCGACAATCGGCAGTAAAATTAACAGCTTGATCGAGTACGAATATCGTTAAGAAAATGTTACAGAATAGCAAATACGATAAAATATCGTTATAATTATTTTAATGATTCGATTATCGTTATATAAGTTACAGAATCGCACTACTGATGGTTTTTTCATACACTAGGGCTGATCACAAAATAACCGTTATTTTAAATTTTTTTTCAAATGTTTTTTCCAATCCTCGAATTACTTCTGAATCGTGCTTTTTGGTATCGCCAAAGGGCAGTACGCAGTTCTTTTTTCCCCCTGACCAGTACTCAGGGGATGACCCCTACATATGCAGTGCATTGTTGTGTTTGTGAACATTTGACTTGAACTTTCCAACGTTATAACAGACAGGAAACACGTCTGCAGACAAATTATTCCACAGACGAAGCGTTCGGCTGAAAAACGAATTCTCTCTGTAATGCGTACTGCGATTCCCCGGGCGATCAACCGCAAATGGATGAGCTCTGGACGATGAGTGCGTGCTACGTAAAAATGTGCGAGTTTCGGGAAAAAGATCCCTAATCTCGTCTGAGCAAAATCCATTGTAGTAACGATAGAACAGAGTAATGCACCCCACACTGCGTCGATGCTCCAGCGAGTCAATAGAATTGGATACCCTACTGTCACCGATGAGCTTTTTCGCCCTCTCCTGCACACGGTCCAGTAACCCCAAAATAGACTTTGAGGCACCGACCCAAACATGAGAGTTGTATTCCATTTTCGGTCGGATGTAGGTGGTATAAATAGTAAGGAGGTCGAATGGAGTGAAGTACATCTTACACCGTTTCAAAAAACCAAGACACTTGAATGCTTCTTTGGAGACATGAAAAATGTGTTCAGTCCAGTGAACATCACACTGTATCTTCATTCCAAGAATATCAAGAGCATCCGATTCCTCAATATTTATACCATCCATGAGTACAGATGAAGCAGCACTTGCGGTCGTTTGCTTGTGTGTTAATAAGTAACATTGGGTCTTACGAGCGTTGAAAGCGACTTTATTTTTACGACCCCATTCGGAGATTAGTAGAAGATCACTATTCAGTGAATCATTCATATTAAGCCTCTTGGCAGCGATTTCTGATAGGCTGGGCCTATAGCTAAAAGAGTACGAATGGCAAATGCTGCTGTCATCTGCGAAAGAGTGGATAGGGTTGGAAGTTTGATAGAGAAGGTCGTTGAGAAAAATAAGAAATAGAGTAGGAGAAAGAACAGAGCCTTGCGGCACCCCTGAATTAATCTTGAACTCGTTTGATGAGACCCCATCTATAAAAACTCGTATAGCGCGGTCTCTGAGCAAACTCGATATAAACCGAGAGAAGTCATCACCGACACCAAAAGCAGTATGTTTTGCCAGTAGTGCACCATGCCACACTCTGTCAAACGCTTTTGAAATATCCAGAGCCACCACCCTACTTTCACCGAAATGATGGATTGAGTGGCACCATTTCTCTGAGAGATATGCCATAAGATCACCAGTAGAGCGACCCTTACGAGTTCTTGTTGAGAAGAGAATGGAAACATCCATTATTTACTCCTGTACTTTAGATTTATGTATAATAATTCCCAGCAAAAACTTGGTAATGTGTTGCACTTCGTAAGCATACTATGCAATATAATAGTATTTACCACCTGCATTACTTATAATTAGTTAACTAATGGCTTAATACCTGTTGTATATATACGAATGTAAGTAGCTGTTCTTGGCAAATATACATATGTACATGTACGAGTACAATATTTACAATGAAAATTGAATAAAAGAATACTTCGATTTGCTAAGATAGGGTAATAGAAATGGGGTTAAAAATGTTCACAAAATGAAAATGTACTATATCAATATTTGCTTTCATAAATATTGCTATTCTGGCAATTTCACTATTCGTGTCAATTGTTTTGCTGTCATTATGTCTTACAGGTTATGAATACCCGGTGTAAACGTGATGCTAACCTTACATATGTGCTGCCAGCCTCGTTCAAACGTATTAATTATATATTTTTAAAATGCTAAAATGATAAATCACAGTGCTAAACACCAGTTCTCTGTAGTTAAGTCAGTAACGTTAATTAATTAATTTTTATGGAAAGAAAAGTATTGAAAAAAAGTAGTGAATACATATGGTATTTTTTTTTTTTTTTTTGTAGAAAACATCTTCGGCCATTTTGATAGCTTCTATCGACATCAACCCATAAAACAAGACCTTATAAGTATATAGCTTTTTTAATGGTTTTTTGTAATGACATTTTGAAATAGTTATTCGTAAGCGAGAATGGTAAGTACTTCCCTCCAATGACATCACCATGTTAAAATAATGACTTAAAATGCCAAAGTAGAAGTAGTGAAGAGTATGTTCATTAACATTTTAACACATTACTTTGCGATAGAAGTTTTTGCTGGGAATATTTGTTATACCTATATTAATAGTAGTCTGAATTTATATTCTATAAAAAAATTAGTCTATTCAATAAACTCATTTCAATAGGTTATGGGCCTAACGTCACGTTTTTGAAAAATTTTGAAAAAATTTTATTTTTTTTTATTTATGTGAAATAAAATTTGAAAAAGAAGCCGCCCAATTGCACATGCTACCAACGGGATCATAACTCAAGCCTTTAGGGCATGTATACTCCCATCCAACGACTCCGCCCGTCTCAAACTTGGCACACGAAATGAATTGGCGACATGACAATGGATGGGGGAAGTTCCCTTGATCTAAACATTCAATTATGCCACCTCCATTGAAAATCAATTTAAGCTGAGAGATAAAAATTAAAAAGTTTACTAATTTCTGAATGTTTTATGTCTAGTCCTACAACTAATAAGTAAATATTCATAACACAATCTTACGTATTTGAGATAGCATATTTCTGCAATATGCTATCTCAAATATTTAAATATTTATGAGAAATTTTTTTCAGGGAAAAATCGGTTTAGACTATATCTCGGGTATATATGAACCGATATCGGAAGTTTTCATATTCTGCATTTGGTAACCTCCTTAAGTAATCAGAACTGCTTTTAAGCAAACAAATTTTTTTCATAGGAAAATCGTTTTAGGCCGATTCTTCCAATTGACAGATTGCGAGGAAGGGAGAACTTTGATGTCTGGAAAACACAAGCAAGATCGTGTTTGGTCATTAAAGGTTGATGGAATGTTGTACAAAACGGTATAGTTCAAGATGCCGAAACCGTTTTGAACGAACGAGCGTTAGCTAAAATAACCTTAATGGTTCATCGAAACAATTACAGACATATTGCTAACGCAGAAACAGCGAAACAAGCCTGGGATTCGTTGATGAAGGCATACGAAGATACAGGCTTAACACGAAAGATAGATACTTATATTAAAATGTTTAGTAAACATCTAGATGCAAAATTACAATTCGATTTAAGGTTACGTGAATGAATTCGAGATAATTGCAGTGAAAGTGAGAAATGCTCGCCTAAACATAGATGATAAACAACTGACTGCTTCTTTGATGTTGGCTGGATTACCCCATGAATATAAGCCTTTGGTGATGTCTGTGGAGAATTATAAGGAGAAGCTAAGTGTGGACATGGATAAAAAGTTATTATTGCAAGATGCTAAGTTTGATGAGAAAAGAGGGTTTTATATTCAAAAACAAGATCGAAGGTAAAGGAACTGCAATGTTACAACTGCAAAGAAATCGGACACATGTATATCAAGAAACTGCCACAGAAAATTCAAAAGCAAAGATGATGGAAATATAGCAAAAATAGGCAAGAATTTTATCAAAAACAATAGAAACGATTTTTCGTCAACATTAGTGGTTCAAAAATATCTAGAAATAAAAATCAGATCTATGTTGAACAGAAGCGTTATGTGAATTGGGTAATTGACAGTGGTGCTAGTAACCACATGGTTAATAATATAAATTATCTTTATAATAAAAGGAAAATTTATGATAAAAAAAGTGACAATTGCAAATATAGCGATGTAGATTTAGAAATGGTTGCAAAAAATTCAAATATCAATCTTACTGTTAAAGATGTTGAATACGTTGCTGGTTTATGTGCAATTTTATTATCGGCTAAGCAAATGACGAAGAATGGTAAAAAAGTTATTTTTGAAAGAAATTCATTTAAGATTGTAGATGAAAACGGAAACTCTTTTGAAGTTGCTAGCATAGTTAATGGTCTTTACCAAGTTGAAACCGATATAAAGATTAAGAATGAAAAATTGTTTCTATCTAAAAATTCAAGCTTCAACCTGTGGCATAGAAGAATGGAGCACATATGTAACTGCGGAAGGTAAAATTAGCATATAATGGTATTAATTTCGAAAGATAATCAAGTCAACATTGTACTGTTTGTGTGAAAGGGAAGCAAACTCCAAGGCTAAATAAAGATAATGGTACTAGAGCAACAGGATTGTTGCAGTTAGTACATTCAGATGTTATTGGACCGTTTCAAATAAAGTCTTTTTCCGCGTCAAGATTTCTTGTAACATTTGTAGATGATTTCCGCTAAAGAACAAATCAGATGTTTTTAAAGCTTTTGTTGAATTCAAAAGTATGGTTGAAAATGGAGGGGAGTATATAAACAAAGAATTTTCTTGTTTTTTTAAAGAAAATGGTATCGTGCATCAGACTTGTGGGTATGCTTCTGAGCAGAATAGTGTGGCAGAAAGACTTACAGCCTGTTTATAGGACACGAGTTAGCTCACTCGCGACGAGCCAATTTATAGACGAGTACGTAAGAAATTGGGTTCATAAAACGCGACTTGATTGTGTCGTGCAACTTAAGCTATGTACACACGGTTGTCAGATGTTACAATATTGTAAGATCTGGCAACATGCTGACAATGTAGTGACAATGAAAAATTGTCCCGCAGAAGTAAATTGTGTGTTCAGACGATCATAAGAAAATCTGACAATTTCATTGTCAGACTATGGTCTGACCAATAATTCATCTGACAACAAAAATTATCAGTTCACACGGTTGTCAGATTGTTAGATGAAAAAAATTGCCAGGCATTGCCACTTATGTATGTATATCAACAACTATCTGCTTGGCAGTGTTGCCCATCAAACTTTTTTCTGACAATGATGCCATTGTCAGGTGCATTAATTTTATACATCTGACAATTACAACTGAGCTTACAATACCAGCCAATTGTCTGGCAATGCCGACGAAGAGTGCTCTCACGATTGTCAGATGCCTGACAACATTGTCGTCTTACAATTGATTGACAATGGTTTTTCTGACAACGTTGTAAGTTAAAAATTGGCAGTTCACACGATTGTAATACATTTTCAGACAATTTTACTGGCAATATTGTAAGATCTGACAACCGTGTGTACGTAGCTTTACGTAAATTCGCGTATGTGTCAAACATTTATGATATTTGTTTGTTGCCATCATGCGAAAATATAGTATCTGTTTACATTTTTCATACCAAAAAATTTTTTTTCAAGCTAAAAAGCGGCATTCCTATTCTAGGCACAGTTGGCACACATACATACATACGCATGTATGCGTAAGTAAATAAATAAAACAAAATATTTTTTGGAAAGGCTAATTGAAAAAAAAAACGAACAAACAAACAAAAATTGTACATTTTAACTGCAAGTTTTATATTGTATATGTGTATGTTTTATTATGTCTGTAAATATGTCTACAAAACATTTATGTATATGCAACGAAAAAACAATTTCAATTCATGTCTCCAGAAATTTGAGAGACTCTTAAAACGTTCTGTTGCAATTTTCATTTCTAGTTTTCTTCTTATTTATTACCACTTACAAATTATTTTTATTATATTTCTTATTAATTATAACAATTTCTACACATTTTCTATTGACGAGCATGTTTCTTCATTCGCCGATTTTGACATTTATGATGAGATGACTCGCGTCTTACAAACCAAAATAAATAGACAGATGTTACGTTTTTTAATACTAATCGTCAATAGTCGCGGTTTGTAAACCAAAATCAGAAAAAACTTACAAAGTTAGCGCTTTTTATCGACGAGTCGTGTCTTATAAACAGGCTGTTAATCGTCCAATTATCGAAATAAGTCTTGCTTTTTAATAAATAAAATTCCATGCCGTAATGAAGATCGAAGTCCCAAAGAATTATGGACTGGTCGTTGATCTAGTTTAAAGTTTTTACGAGTTTTTGGTTGTCCTGTTCTTACTCATATACCAAAACAAAAGCGTACAAAATTAGATGTGAAATCAGTTGAATTGAATATATAGTAGGATACAGTTCAGAAAGCAAAGTCTATAGACTCTTTGATCCGGTAAACAATCAGATAATAATTGGTCGCGATGTTGTATTTTTGGAACAAAGGAAGCCAATTTTAAAGAAGAAGAAAGAATTTTACTATCCTGAATTAATACAAACCGGAAAAGTTTTTTCAAGGGGGAGAGAAAATCAGTCCGCAAATGTGTATTACCCTGAGATATTGCAAAATGAAAATGCTAATTCAGGGGAGAGAGTTAACGAAGTGGAATTAACATCTCAAATTTTTCAAGAAAGGGTTTCTTCTTTAGAAGAAAACTCTTATGCAAATGATTCGATACAACGGACTTCGTAGATACCAGAACAAAAGGAGTATACTGATCTCAATTGTATACCAGGTAGTACCGGTAGTTTACCAACAACTACTCATGTTGAAAGGTCAGTAAGGCTAGCTAATAGAAATCAACAAGGGCAGATTTGTTGTACTATGAGCTATGTGTCAGATGATCCGTTAACCGTGGAAGATGCAATGACTTCCGAAAATGCTGATAAGTGGATAAAACCTATGAAAAAGGAAATGCATTCTATGGCTGAAAATAATACTTGGGTGCTGACTAATTTACCGCCAGGTCAAAAACCGGTAAAGTCCAAATGGATACTCAAAACTAAGTGTAATGAAACTGGTAATACAACTCGATGGACGTTTCTAACATTTCTTTACGTTTATAAATAGAAAAGCTTGTTTTTGTGTTTTGACGGATATTATTAGAGCATTTTTCTTTTTAAATTCTCAGCAATTTATTTGGATTGTTTGGATATAAAGTTGAATGTTTGAGAATATCTTTCAAAAATTTCCAAAGTCTACTGATGATTAGGGTAGTTCCTATGAAATGTCGACATATAGATAGCTGGGAAACATAGAAGACAAGCTATTTATAATTTTTTATTAGTACTATTTTTATATAAGTATTTAAATTGTAGTTGAATATGAAAATTCTTTATATTAGTAATTGACCTGACAGGCTTTTTTTTTGTATTGATATTGAATATACTAAATATGAGTTAATTTATGTGTGCTCACGTTTAGAACAAGCAAGTTATTAAGCCAGCCTCAGCATTTGTGTGCCATTTAATTTAATCAGTTTTATGTACTTTTAAGCTGTTTTGTCAATACTCCTTGACAAAGGTCTTGTTTATTACAATAAACTTGCTGTATCATCAGAATTACTTTAAAACACGTTTATTGAATCTCTAAATTAAGCCAAAACAATTTAATTTCTTTTAATATTTTAACAAATAATAAATAACTGAAAGCGAATTTTAATAATCAAACAATAACTTTAAAATTAAACAGATTTTAATAAATCGATAACCATATGATATTATGATAAAATCATTTAGCACTTCAAATGTCACAGAAATGAACAGCGGCGTAAAAAATTCTAGCACAATCTTATACCAATTAAGAGGAATTAATTATGATAAAATCATTTAGCACTTCAAATGTCACGGAAATGAACAACGGAGTAAAAAAATCTAGCACAACCTTATACCAATTAAGAGAAATTAATTATCAGATTTAAATTTCTGAATGTAAAAACTTGCAGTAATGAATGCAAGTCGAAAAAATGCAGATTAAGCGAATATGAAGCAAGCATAATGATGAAAAGTTTTTCTCAAATCTCATTTCATAAACTATAATTTATTTTAATTTCTGCAAAGTGACAATGCAATATACATATTTTTATTTTTGCCATTGTTTCGGTTTAAGCCAAATTAAGTTTGCAAAATTGATTATACAATATTAAAAGTGAATATGCAAATCGACTTTGCGATTAATGAATTCAAATTTGTGTTTAATTTTATCTTAAATTGTGTATAATTTGTTATTGTTACTGAATTATTTTTTCACTTTTTAACTTGCTAAACTGGATGTTATTTTTTGTATTTTTATTTTTTTTCTAATGGATATCATTAACTAAATTATAATTAAAAGATTGTTGATTGTTAATAAGAAGAATATTAGATTAGGCTTAAACACAACAATATTAGAAGTTAGGAAACCACACACTAGTCTCTATGTTAAATTTAGCCCGAAAAAATTTTAACTGTTTTGCAAAAGTAGCTAGAAGTGGAAGTATTTGTAGGAATCAACTACTTAACATGACACAAATTGCACCAAAAATGGGCGTATTCTATCGAGTGGGTGTGGCACTTTTCACGTAAGATAATAATTTTCGTAATAATGACCTTTAATACATTTTGGTATTTTTTGTTTAACTAAACAATAATCTAAAAATAGTAGAAATACACAAAAAATAAGTTTATGCTATTTTCATAGTTTAAATTGTTATTTTTATTTACATTCATACTTCAAATTTATACATACAGACATAAAAATGATGTTTAGGATTCTTCAGAGCTTCTATTCGATGGTTATTTCAAAAACATCTTGTATATTACTTTCCCGTGACAGTTTCTGAGCTTGATGTTCTCGAGCATACCTTATATCTTTGTCCGAGATTCCAGTGCCCTGTCGGATAACATTCGTATGGGAAGGGCAGCCTTCTGATTAATTTCTGCACCGTGGATCAGTATCTTGTGGAGACTAGATGGCATATAATACCATGGATACAGTTCCATGTTAGGAAGGCATATGAACGAAACAATACTGCATTAATTTCATATCCGAATACCATTGTTCGTAAAACGACCCCTAGTCTTCTAATTAGGTTTTCGTCTGCGCCAGTTATCTGCGAAGCTAGGCTTTGTTGCTGGAAGAATCTTCTAACGATATTATATGGGTAACACTTTTTTTTTTTGCATCCAAGAGTTTTTTATAAGATGGGTATACATATATCAGCATTGCGCTGCATAGAATGTTCTAAAGAACACATCTCACTACTATGCAGCAGTTCCAATCACTGTAGAGCTATTTTCAAAACAAAGCAAACAATCATTAGAACATTTGGAAACAGAACAATTATACTTATAGCTTTAAAACAAATGTACGACAGTACTTGCATTCTGTTTCACTGCAAAAACCACAACAAAACATCAGATTGAAGCAAATAAACGACGACTCATAGTAAAATACAGTGAGTGCACAATAACACTCGCACTAACACATTGGCACATGAGAATACTGTGTATACAGCACTTGTGCGCTAAGACAAAGTCAAAAACGATGTTGTGCAAATTTTATGAACAACACTGAAGTAGAACATTACTTCAGTGTTCGTAGTTCTTCTTTAATTTTGTTCTACTTATGTTTGGTTCTGTTTGTTCTAAACCAGCGGTGCTCTCAAGTTCTATATGGAAGAGTAAACACCAATAAATTTAAGGAAAAAAAAAGCAAAAACAAAATTCACACTGATAATCACTGTAGTCAATGTTTACCAGCAAAACAAGCGAATGTGTTGTTGCTTAGCTCTTGTGTGTGTGTGTGTGCAGCAAAGAACGACAAAAAATATATAAGACGAAGTTGTTTGTGTATTTTTCATTGCTAGTGCTGAGCGCAGTATGTGTGTATTAAAGAGCACAGCCCTATAGCTAAGCGCTTTTACAAAAACAATTGAGCACCAAGCGCATAGGCCTGGGCCTGTTTGTTCTAAACGATTGTAAGACAGTATTCGTTTATATGTTTAGAACATTTCGTCACTGAAGTGTTTGTTTTGAAATGTGAATGAAGAGGATGGATAGTACTTAAAAACATTATGATGTCTTGTAAGACATTTTTCTTTTGCTTGAGCAGCCCTCTAGACTATTACAATTGACACCAATGTTGCTAATTATTCAATATTTTAATTTCAAATTTTCCATGTAATCGCAGTATATGAACACGTATGTACAATATATGTAAAAGTATAAAAGCCGAAATTTATTAAACCATAATTAGTAGTAATACTAATTTAGTACATAAAATAACACATTTCTTACAAATATTTTCTGGATTTACCTTTATAATAAATAACAAATGTATAATATTTGGTATATTAGTAAAATTGAGAAAAATTAACACTTTGACTTTAAACTTTTGTATTATTCGAATAACGTTTTTCGTCGTATTCGTTTGATTGAAAGTGCATCACTAGCATAATTGTTATTTATATTATTCTTTCAAAATTAATATTTTCCGTTCATATAAAATGTAATGTTTTTATTTATTTATATAATGAAAATATTAAATGGTTTTTTTTTAATTTTTCGCAAAATTGCGATTTTCAAGACAAACAACAATCGGCAAGCCAAATGTCATTTTAACTTGCAGTTAAAGTGTACCCAATTTATTTATAAACGAATGGTAAGCTAATAATTGCTTTTGGATACAACGTTATCTTATGCTTAACAATTGCTTACCAAGCTTTGTTAGGTTTTTTTTTTTTGCATACGGCCGTTGAATTTTAGCAACTTTTAACGTGCGTTGATGACAACTATCAGCTATTATTTTTTGTATATTTTGACTTATATAGTTTTTCGTTCAAAAATAAAATACATAAATAAAAAATAAATTGTGTTAAATTTTCTGAATCAAAGATTTTAATCAAATTAAAAACAGTTGATTTTATATCCATTAACAAAGTACTGATTGTGCCAACTTGACATTTAGTATGCGTTTATGTCAGTTGAAAAAGGAGATGGATAACGTACGACGGATTCTATGTGCCCTGGCATTTAGTGCCAATGTGTTAATGCACTCGCTGCGTTTGCTATGATTTACCATCTATTTGCTTCATTCTGATGCTTTGTTTTGGTTTTTACTATGAAACAGAATTCAATAATTGCCAAGCACTGTTATGAAAGGGTTTGCTCTGTTTCCAAATGTTCTATATCTTGTTTTGTTTTAAAGATTGTTTTGACATACTGTATTTGGAACTACTGCGTAGTAGTGAGCCGTGTTGTTTAAAGCCGGGGCACATAGAATCCGTCGTACGTTATCCGCCTCCTTTTTCCACTGACATCAACGTATACGAAGTATGAAGTTGGCACAATCAGCACTTTGTTAACGGATATAAAGTCCACTGTTTTATCTTTTAATTTGATTAAAATCTTTTGATTCATTTTTGAGACACAACACAGAAAATCTAACACAAAAATATTAACTGATAGTTGTCGAAGTTCTCAACGTACGTTAAAATTGACCAACTTTAATACTTAGCGTTGAAGGCAAAGTACGAAATGTGACAAAGCTCATAAGAATAAGAGGTATTTTAACTTAGTTGTTAGTTGAAAAAGGCAACGTATAACGTACGACGGATTCTATGTGCCCGGAACTTAAGAACAATTTACGCAGCCTTTTAATCAACAGTTTTCCATTTATAATTTGTGTTTTTTTGCGACTTGCTGCTTTTTTTGTATTTAAAAAATTTCGAAGCATTTTTCAGTTCCAAATGCCAAATAGGACAAACGGAATTTTTGCAAAAGTGATACCATATCTCAAAATAATTTAATCATTTTTTTTAACTCCTATAACTTTTTTGTTTATAAATATAAAAATAAATAGTTTCAAGACGAAATTTTATGAAAATAGTACGGTTTTAAGAAGCTGTATACAAAATGTTGAAATGGGAGACAGTTAACAACATACCATTTGTATTTTGTAGGCGTGGCAAAACAGTAAAGCGAACCAATCTAATGCACATGTATAAAAAATTAATATATATTTTTAATTTCTAATGTTGTATTTCTAATTTTATGATATCATATTCCTTTTTTTTGCAGAGAAATATTTAAACTAGAAATTGAACATGAATTGGCTTCAGAAGATACGGAGAACTATCTCACCAATCCAGTGAATGCATATAAATTAATTAATCGTTTGTTTAACAAATGGAAAAAGTATGAAGATCAAATTGCTGATGCTAACGGTAAGTATTCGCATTATAAAAAATATATCAATATGTAAGAACTAGTAACAAATAATGTAATGTAATGTAACATGAAATTCATTCACTAATAGCTCATCTATACTGGACCAAAATACAAAAATTTGAATTCTAATCTTCAGCAAAATCATACGCATTAACTCTTCTTTTTTTTGATATAACATTTTCATAAATGAAGGCCTCAATGATATTATTTCTATTTAGTGATTTTTATTACGCAAAGTTGATGAACAATTATGTGCAAGATACAACTTTAATACTCTTATTTAAGTTACTTAGGTTAGGTTTAAGAGGCTGCCAGCTATTGTAGAGCCAGCCCACTTGAGTCCCGTTGTAAAATTTAAGTTACTTACTACGGGGTAAAATCGAGGCGTTAGTTTCCATTAGACCTACGCCCTAATTTAGTTTACTCTGTACGTAACACAACTACGCTTAAAAGCTAAATTTGTATGAACTGTCGTAAGCTAAATGGGTTGATCAATTGATAATGTTTTTAATAATCTTCCAGAATTTGTATGTATTGATGTATTTTTGATTTTGATTGCAAAATCAAAAAAAGTACAAAATTTAAATTGCTTTACTATAGACACATAATTAATTTAATATTGAAAAGTTGAATGATAATTTGTCAAATAATTTAACTCACCAAATGGATTACCACTGCCTTGAAAGATGTATTACCTATCTCCAGATACTGTGAATGTAAAAGAAGTTTTGTAAAATGCTAATTCGTTTTGCTTCTATAACAGCAAGAGCTAATAAATTACTTAATGAAAAAAATAGCGCCTGTGGTGAATACAGACTTTCAGAGATTAATTATTTTAAGGGCAGCACTACTAAAACAAAGGAAAATATATCGTAACGATTACAGTATTCGATATAGATTAAAAAGGGCCGATAAGGTAATTAAATTTACATATCGTCAATCAATGAACATTTATTACCATTCGTGCTTACAGCAAGATCCAGAAAAAAGTTGGTAGATCTTAAATTATTCTTTATGGAGAAATGTCAAAAATAACATTCTAAGGATCAAATTGTAACAGTTACAAAAATCTACCATATTTCGTAAAAATCTAGTCGCGAAATAGATTTTTTACTTTTGTATATGATATTTCGAAAAAACCACAATATCTAATAAAGTGCCCTTTTTCCTCAGTTTTTTTTAATATACTTACTCTTTTGGATGTCTTGAAAAATTCGTCGCAAATTTTGCTAATTTAGAATGTGATATTGTGGATGCATTAAAAGAGTATTAATCAGCCATGTTCCCAGAAACGCGCGTTCTGAAACCGCAAGGCATTCTGGCAAGGCGTCAAGGTTTAATTGATTTTTAGGTGTTCTAAGGAACACGCGTTTTACTGGCTTTTCAGATTTTTTCCGGAAAAAATACAACATGTGTTTTACATACGTATATATGTATGTATGTGGTAGTTACATATATAAACTCGGAAGGAACTCGGGGGAAGTGTAAGTCTCGCGGGCTGCACTTCTCCCTCAGGCAACACAACGGGACCAAAAGGACCCAAGTGGGCTGGTTTCATGAAACTGGCGGCCTGTACAACCTAACCTAACCTACATATATAAAACAAAACAAAAATTTACAAATAGAAACATTTTTTAATTTAGTTATTTTAATTGAAAATGTGTAGAATTCTTTCACCTTTTTATTGAAATTAAAAGAAAACATATTAAATTTTAATTGCGAATAAGTTTAGTGCCTTTTGCGAGTTCAGTTTTAGCAAATTCAATCAGTTCACTTCAATATACACATGCGAGTTGAAGTCGCCAATTTTAAGCGATATGCGTGTTCCAGAACACCTATTTGGCGATTTCAAACCGCAAAACCATACTTCTTACGTTATACGTTTTTCAGAACACCTATTTGGCGTTTTCAAATCGAAAACGTAAAATTTAAGCGATTTGCTTTTCTCAGAACAGGCCTGAATATCTGGTATATTTACATAAAAGTCTACCATGAAAATAATACTAAAAGTTCTGAAAACGAATTTATTAAAAAACTTAAGTCGTATTTATAAAGGCCCTGGTGGCAAGAAATTACCATTAATTAAAATTTAATATTAGAATTTTGCAAAGTACATATTTGGTGAGCCAGAGTCACTATGGCGGGCCTCAAAAATATAATAAATTTTTCATTTAAATATATTAGTAACCGTTTTTTTCAAATTAATGTTACAAATCTGTACATAACTCTCGGCCTATTTGTCCGCCGCCGTTGAAGTAATTTATATTAAATTCAGTATACAAATATTTTGTAGTCTGGAAATCAACATAGGATAGAGCAAAGTATCCATCCAAAAACTACATTTTTGAATAACTCGATTTTTAAAATTCTTTCTTCTTTTAAAAGTATTTGTGAACGGACAGGAAATAAAAAATGCTTTAAGAAATCGGACAGATTAAATGTCCGTCCCAAAAATAATTTTTCAAATACCTACGCCATTTACGAACCGATAAAAACCCGTTCATTTTTTGAAAGGGTTTGTCAGTTTTGGACAGAGAAGCAAGCTGTATCGGCGCAGCCGCCGATTAGCTGCACCGCCGATTTTTTTTATAGAGTCCCTGCCGTCGCCGAAGTGCTCGGCTGATCAGCGGCTCAATATTCAGCCGAATTTTTAAACATCTTTCATTATTCTTGCTAATCGCGCAATTTTATCTTGGCATTTTATTAATAAAGCGCTAAGTTCCCACTTTTTACTGATATCTTTTAATTCTAATAAAACACATAATGCACAAAGACAAGAATTAAATGATGTTGTGAGTAATGGCTCCGACGACCTAGAAATTTTTAAAGATTTATTTTCCAAAAGTTATCTACAACGCAACAAAAAGGCAAAGACGACGCCAAAATAGTTTTGAGCGTTTTGAACTATTTTGGAATTTTGACCATTCGTGAAAAGTTAGTATTCGAAAAATTTCGGTTTTGTGAAATCGGTGATCTGATCACGTTGAAATAGACAACTATGAAAATGATTTACATCAGTACCTGCCTTGATGGCCTAACCTGACGGTGGACCAATTCCACGGAGTGAATTTTTCACGATTCACCACCGCCCCCGTGTGGCTTGCTAGGCTCACACAGGTAGCAATTCTTGTCATATGATTGCGGTCATATGAACAACTTATTGTTGAGGAGTTCGGGCTTTCTAATCCCTCATGTATGCAATTTCCCAGCAATCAATGGAGGACAAGGCTTAATGAGTTGGTAGGCCGAAGCCCACTAAGAGCATCAGCCCTTAAACCAACTCACCCGTCAATCATCACCACTGGTTCCTTACAGTACACGTATCTGTTGTATAGGCAACAGATCCTCGGGAGATTGTTAGCCCTCGAAAAAAGCCATCACCAAACAATTATCAAGGATACTAACACTCCCTTCCTGCGTTTTAGGTTTCAACCACAGCCAGAACGTTTCAGCCAAGGTAGACACCTCAACCATGATCAGCCCGGGTCGAACCGCAAGCAGAACTTCCCGGGGGCCATGCTGATCCCCGTTCTGCCAGTTTATACCCTTGGTAAGGGTTTCGGAAGCCAACACAACATAAGTCATGTGGCTTCCTAGAGTTTTGTTTGCCGCACCAAACGAGGGACCCCTTCCCCTCTTTTCACCGAAAAACAGAGCGCCTAAGTTAGGAATACGCCAAGGCAAAACCTGTTCCCCGGAGGGGCGTTGAAATAGACAACTGTGAAAATGATTTACATCAGTACCTGCCTTGACGGCCTAACCTGATGGTGGATCAATTCCACGAAGTGAATTTTTCACGATTCACCACCGCCGAAAAACAGAGCGCCCAAGTTAGGAATACGCCAAGGCAAAACCTGTTCCCCGGGGGGACGTTGAAATAGACAACTGAAACCACCTGTTCTTCGCAGACAAAATAATTAGTATAAGCTAGTATTATCAGGGTTGTCAACTATATATAACCACACAAAAACCGCTAAACTATACATATTCACAAAACCGCTAAACTATACATATTCACAACAACAAAAAAAAAACAACACAAACAAACAGTCAAAGTTTGAAGATTTAGCAAAATAACAATCTTAAAATTGATTTTTTTTTCATTTCTGAAGTTGACCCACATAAAAGAGTCTATAAAATACAGGGTAGGGCCACTTAAGCAATATTCTAGAATATGAAGTATTAAAACACGATCAATCTAAAGTTGCTAGTTTTCAAATGATGTTTATCTTATAGTCACTAGAAACTGTTTGGATATAATATTTTGATTTCTTATAAGTATTTTGACTTACATCAGATGGAATACGAGTATTATAATATTTTATTTTTTATTGTTCTGCGCCCTTATTTCATATGAATGTTCTATATTATGGTTACCCGTAAACATAAAAGCAATTGTAAACTTTTTCAATTTCGTTTTCAAAATCAATAAACTCTTCAAAAAATGTAAGGATGACCTTTCTGATCTTGTTAGCCTCTGTACGGAAGCAAAAAAAAATCTTTTTTGAACTAAATCTTTTGCAGAACTTTTAATATTGATTTCCAGCAGACTTTGATATGCTAACAGTAAGTGTATAAAAAGTGCCGTTAAAAAAACCCCGGTGAGGGGGGTTTTTAATGGCTTTTAGGGTACTGAAGAGCGGTAAAACTAGCGCGAAAGGCGCTAAATTGGCAACTGCGAGTAGTATATAAAACACACCTGCAGAGATTCACAACATAACAAAGAGGCAGAACAACGGCTCATGAATACTGGTTATCTCTCAGAAAAGCGCCAAACTTTTCTGGGTCACAGTGAGATGCCCAGTAATATATTAGTGAACGAACTAAAATTGACAGAAAAATAATTTATAACACTATTTTGGGGCCAAGTTAGCTCCAAAAATTTTTTGGATCTGGTCACAATGGCCGCAAAAAAACGATCAACATTCGTAAGATCATAAGATTTATCTTTTTTGCTTTGATTTATGTTTTTGAGCTTACTGTTTATGTTTTTTTTTTTTTGAAAAGTATTTTTGGTCTAAAAGAGTTTTCTTTGCGGAAAATAAAATATTTATTAGTCAAAAATATGATTAAAAAAATCAATAAATTAATATTTACATCTCTGGGTACGGAGAATTATTAAAATACACAAATATGTATGTTAATAATTAATAATGTTAATAAAAAAGAAATACCGCTTGTTTAGAGACAGTAAACGCTGTACAAACAATGTGGGCAATTAACAAAGGCATATGAGATTCAATAAGAGATGAATATAGATAGAGAATATTTAAATGGCTGGGTGGCTACGCAGTAGAACATGATACGTCATGACCGAGTTCAAATCCACCCATTCGATGATTATTATTTTTCTTGTATTTTTCAATAAAAAATTATTGATCACAGCAAACTTGTATTGTAAAAAATCCTTGTTAAGAAAAAACTTAAGAAAGGAAAAACTTGGACTAAAACCCGATGTACAAATGTACAAACCAAAAATATGATAACACTGCTTGAAGCTAACTTTACTAAGGGACAGTAAGCTTACGCTCTGTGAAAATTGGATTTTCCAATTTCGAATCGTTGACGCCGCCATATTTGGGTTGGTCTATTACATTTTATTTGTGCATGAGGATTTTTGATAGATAAATTAAGATTGCCGCGCTAATTTAGGTCGCGCTGTTAAAGTTTTCGAAGTCTATTGTTGATTAGGATAACTTCTACGAAATGTAGAAGTGTCCTAGAACTCAACATCAAGTCGAAACAGGGTTACAAGATTGATTATAATCATCATGAGAAAAATCAGAAAAAAACAGAAAAATCAGTTCAAAGATTTTTTATTCGCACAAGCCTTATGTTTTTTCTGATTTTTTTCATGATGATAACAATCAATCTTGTTATCCTGTTTCAGCTTGACGTTAAGTTCTGAGACACCCTGTATACAGCTAAGAAATACTCAATTGTTCTTATTTCATGCACGGATTCGGGATAGAATCAACTCTAAAATTCTTGATCAATCGCATTTTAAGCTATATTCGATCTCAGGTTTTCTCAAATCAATCTCATTTTCGACTTATTTCAAATACGGATTCGGTATTAAGTATGTTTATAAGTATGTAGTACTTGAATAATCCTTATTTTAATCAAGTAAACAGCTCTTGATTTCTGAAAATTAGGTCTTACTATACTTTTGACATAACTTGGGATTGATTTAAGTACTGATGGATTGAATATTCTTTTCAGTGTAAGGATGAATAGGAGGAAGACCGATTATTTCTTAGTTGTATATATTTAAGCAGACCACTACTTTATAATTTGGAAAGAATGTTAGAATGCGATTTAGGCGGGTTGGACACGGTCCTCCGTTCTTAAGGTTGGTTCAGGTCTAGATCTGTAGGCGGGTGTTATGCATATCAACCTCTGGCAACACAACGGTACCGAATTGGACGCAATTTAGCTAGGGTTTTTCAATAGCTAGCAGACTGCTCAATAGTCCAAGTATATTACAATTTGCTAACTTTGAAGTTATTTTGGGACTTTGAACTAAAGAATCGTTTGCAGAAATTCGAGCGCTTTTCATACTTACTTTTTTCATACTTATGCCGTTTTCTTTTCTGAAAAAGTTTTGCATTTATGGTGCACTTTTTTTCTTAAAATTCAAGTTTTAAAATTTAAGTTTTATTGAGATAAAAAGAAGATGTCGCAATAACTATAAGTATCTGAAAACAAGTTGAGAAAACTGTATACTTCTGTATATTTTTTTTTGGCAAAACAATATTGAAAATGTTACACTTTTTCGGGAAAAGAAAACGCCATTAGTTTAATATATAAATGAAAAAGGTATTAAATTTTTCAACCCCGCCCCATTGTGTCGTTTGGCCCAACTTTTGTGTATGCATAATAAGTTGACGTTAGCAAAAAACTGCTTAAATCATACATTTTTAACACTGGCCAATCAATCTTAAATTTTATACATATTTAATTATAGCATGTCTGTTATAATATTCTGGTTTTGTTTGTATTTTTAAATAACTTTCAAAAGATTTAATGAAAACCCTTTTAGCGAAGAAAAATATGATAATATACATATGTTTACGTCAAACTAAAATGCTGCAATTAGAGTGTCAACAATCTTGTTTAATTTTCTTAAAAATCTGCTTCAACGAGTTAAATTTTAACGATGTGAAAACAGTGCTTTTGAGTTAATAAAACTACACACACAGAATAAGTTTTAAAAAAACTAAAAAAAAGCGGAAACGTGCTTCGAAAAAATGATTAACTTTGATTTATTTGCTTTTTAAAATTGAATTCAAACAGACAAAGAAGCTTCAAAAACAAAACACTTCCTTCTGACATTAAGAAAACTTATTTTTATAATTTACATTGGTGCTTTGAATCAACATACATACATACACATACTTTCAATCTTCGAAAAACTTGCCAAATTTCTATATTTTATTTTTCATTACAGTAGAACCTTAGATATGTTAACCGAAGCGTTCCAAGGTATATTTACTTTTTGGAACTAATATTCCAAGCGATTTCATTGTGAATAAATTAACGACATATAAGAAATAACATATTCATTTTACGTGACTTGGTTTTTATTACCAATATAATATATATGTAGATTAAAATACTAAAACTAATTATCTATCCATATAAACAATTCCGAGCTCTTTTTCGGAATTCCAAAAATGGTCGTCAAGGCTCGCCAAAATCCCACACTTCCCTGGAAACAATATGACAACTTCAATTTTCGCACTAAATCGAATGACCGTTATTAGTGCAGATACACGTTCCACGGCCAAAACGCGCACCGAATATTAAAAACCAGTTCCCAATCGGTTAGCGAAGTGGTTTCGAGAATGACTGTTTATATTTCAGTCGGCATCAGGAAGCGTCAAAATTCACCAATTCTTTAGAAGCAATACGGCAACTTCAATTTCTGTTCTACATTGAGTGACTGTTTATAGTTCAGATGCATGATCCACGGCAAAAAGGCGCATCGAATATGCAAAAACCAGTTACCATGTGGCTTCGTACCACTCGAAACCAAAATCGGCTTCGTAAACCCTCAAAATGCCCCAACTTCCCGCAAGCAATACGGCAACCCCAATTTTTGCACTAAAGCACACACGTTGCCGACTACCTCAATCATTTCTTTGTCGAAGAAGAACCGTTATTTTCAATTTTTGCAAAAATTATATGTTTATTCATCTTATCTTGTCCCCTTTAAAGTAATCACCCTCAGATATAATACACTTATGCCAGCTTTTTGTCCAATCCTCGAACCACTTTTGAAACGCGCTGTTTAGTATCTCTCCTGTTTCCATATTTTTTATCTCCTCAATCGTAGCAAAACGCTTTCCTTTCCTCGGTGTCTTCAGTTTTGGGAAGAAGAAAAAGTCAGCGGGGGCCACGTCATGTGAATACGGTTTTGTTTTTCGAGACAAACTCATGCACAAGCATCGATGTGTGAGCTGTTGCATTATCATGGTGCAAAGTCTATAATTGTTTTTTTCCACAATTCTGAGCGTTTCTGACGAATTGCTTCACGCAAACGGCGCATAGCTTCAAGGTAGTATTCCTTATTAACCGTACGACCTTGTGGCAAGAGTTCATGATGCACCACGCTATTGCACTCTAAGAAAACAGTGAGCAAAACCTTCACATTGGGATGATTGGGCTTTGGTTTCAATGTCATAGCCATACACCCATGACTCGTCACAAGTTATGACCTTTTTGAGGAAATCTGGATCGTGGTTGACGATGTTCAACAGCTCCTGAGCGCTGTCTATGGCACGTTGTTTTTGCCGAAAATTTAGCAATTTTGGAACAATCTTCGCTGCCGCACGTTTCATGCCTAAACCTAAAAAACCCCTATTTAACTAGAAAGATGAAATTAAAAGCGGTGCAACTAATTCTATCTTGAAGTTAATCTAAACAAACTTTTGTTGTATAACGCACTCCTAAAGCCAATATGGAGCTATGGAATTTAATTGTGGGGTACCGCCTCTGCATCTAACATTGAGAAAATTCAAAAGCGCCAGAATAAAATTCTCCGTATAATTACTGCAGCTCCATGGTATGTTAAAAACTCTCGAATTCACAAAGATCTAGGTGTACCCTTAGTGAAAGATGAATTTTCAAAACACGCGACTGGATCCTCACCCGAATCCTCTCGCACGTAGCATTCTTAACTTTGGTGGCCACACGCGACTGAGAAGGATGGACTCCCTTGCAACCATCAGAGCGTTTTGAAAGGTGATTTACCAACAAAATACACTAGCATTTTTCAATATTAATTAATTTTTTTTTCTATATTAATTAATGAATTTTTATTTTTAAGATTTGCATACTTATTATTAGTTCTTTTAGAAGATACAATAAATAATTGAATTATTATTATATTATTATTATATATATTATTATATTATTATTATATTTTGTATTATAATGCTACAAATTAGTTTAAATTTACATTTTCTTCAAATAAACAAATTTATATTAATATTGGTACATTTTTTGCACATTTGGTAACTTTTTGAAAAATTTGGCTGTAATAATTTTTTTGTCGTTGCAGGACTGATCCTAATTAACAGTAGACTTGGTAACATAAATCGTTTCAAACATTTAACTATATACTCTTACTAGTGGGAATCACTGTTCGACGCAACGGACTCTCATACAAAATTCAATGTTGAAACCAATAAAACTGTGAAAACCCACAAATATGTTTGGCCACGCTGTTTTTTTTTTTTTCTTTTTTACTTATATGTTTTATTAATTTTTATATCTTGGACCAGAACCAATGCACTGGAACTAGGAAAATAAGTTATAATGAGAAGGAAAGAGGGCGTAGTGTTCGTTAACAGTAACAACACGAAAGACCAAAATAAACTGCATTACAGCATTTAAAATGTTGAAACTAAATTAGTTAAAACTGAGCAGTGCCCAGTGTATATACCTTCGACACTGCTCATGTTAGCAAATTTAGTCCAACACCTTCCATACCACAAGGTAATGAAGTACATTCAAAAGATATTATGAATAAAGAAAACACGGACAACGGTGAAAATGAGAGAAAAAACGAGAAACATAGTCTACATAGCTACATGTTTAAATGAAACACATACACATATTTTGATTGGTAGTGTTAGTAACAAATTAATATCCGTATTACTTCTAAGATACTGAACTGATCAAACTGAAGTTAAGCTCGTTCACTTATGTGCAGTAAAAACCGATAAAATGTTTTATAATTGAAAAGAGAGAAATCTTTAGTTTACTTAGGTTTATTGTTACGATTATAATAATAGTGACGAGCAACCCGATTGTTGCTTAAGTCAATACAAATTATAATTGTCCTTAAACTAAAATTACGTCTACTTATATACTACTTATGAGAAGTTCTAGACGACTTATTTTAATATTATTATAATTAATATTTGAGAAACCAATTTGGTTCCCACGGCCTTGAGGTAAACTGATCAGACTTTACATATGCATATACGAATATGGTTCAAGGCCATAAATTGTTTCTTTGATATCTGCATACATATGTACATGTGCGGCGCGATTCAAGTGTTTAGATTTAATTATAACAGTGCAACACACATTCATACGTACTTTCATAAACCCATATCATTCGCACTTCAAGTGTATTTTCAAATGATTGTACTTAGTAGCCGCATTGTCGCGACAACGGTCGGTGACAGCAAAAGGGGTCAAGTGACGAGGGTCATGAATTTAGAAGTGACTTAATATGCTTTTAATCATTTCTTGTACATGCCCTCAATATGATGCACCCATGTTATGGCCAAAAGAATGAATCAATATCGTGATCACACTACAGCAGAAATAACTTTAAAACGATATATAATTTTTCTAGATCGGTACTGTAGTACGGCTACAAAAGGGAATTTAAAAATGGGTTTGCCTATTAATTATAGTCGTATTTAAATGTTTGAGTACGAATCTTACTAAATGTAAGTAAAAATACTTAAATTTATTACGTGTTTTTTCTTTCTATGTATGTACACTAAAACATGATTTTTGATGTTATTGAGAAAAAAAGTTGCTTTCATTCAATAATTACTTTGACAAAATTTCGGTTTTAATCCACGAAATCTTTTATGGATCCGTTTTCAAACAATTTAATTTAATTAAATCAGCGTATTTTGTTACTGAAGATGAAAAATAATTTTTTCTTTAGAAAGCATTTAATATAGGTGTATTCTTGAAACGAATGTTTCCCATCCGATAATCCATCTCTCTTACAAAATGAAAACATTTATAATGCCAAACAACTGAGTTTATTATTCACTATACTAGCATCTAAAATTGATATATATCAAAAAGTTATACAGCTCGTTTTTTGTTTCCTGGCTAGCTATATGCCGACATTTCATAGGAGCTACCCTAATCCTCAGTAGACTTTGGAAATTGTTGAAAGATATTATCAAACACTCAACTTTATATACCGATAATCGAAATAAATTATTTAGAATTTAAAAAGAAAAATGCTTTAACCATACCCGCCAAAATACAAAAAACACGCTTATTATTTTTCGCCTTTCTCACTTCTCTACTTTTCTTTACATAGCAACCAACGGTTGTTCTTTTGTTGTTATTTGTATTTATGTTTAATGTTTCAGGTTTCATGCAACGTTTGAGGCAGAGAAAATCCACTTTAGATTTCCCCTCTGAAGACGATTTTGAGGAATCAGCTTTGGCCTTGGTAAGACTGCAGAAAACATACAACTTGGATGTGGGACAGGTGGCGTCAGGAGTTTTAAATGGAGTTAAATATGGGTAGACAACAACAATAACAACAACCATTTTAAGCTTTAAAGCTTATATTTAATTTTTGCCTTTATCTCTTAATCCCAGCAATGACATGTCCTGGTCAGATTGTTTGATGCTGGGTGAACAGTTAATCAAATCGAAAGCCTTCAATCAAACCAGACCGTGGATGCAGGAATCAATTAAACGTTTAAATTTTGATTCGTTCGATGTCAATAAAATTTCTCTGGAATTTATGGAAATATTGGCGGAGAACCTTTTAAAAATGGGTGATGTGAATTCAGCTTTGAAAGTAATGCAAATCATTTTAAATGAAGATCGTTTGCGCAAAGGAAATATAGCAAAAATGTTTGAGATGGCAGAAACATTACCAGAAACGGAAGATATTGACACTGAATATCATGTAAGTTGTAAGTAATAGATTATTATTAATTTATGCTAACACAAATCAACTAACTGTATGTAGACAACGGAAGAATTTAAAATTTATGAAAAAGTGTGTCGTGGTGAACTGCAGCAAACGGCTACTGAAAAACGTAACCTGCGATGTCGTTATCACACAGGACAATGTGCCTTTTGTATTATTGCTCCATTTAAAGTGGAAGAACTGAGTTTAGATCCTTTGGTCATGGTATTACATGATATGTTAAGCGAAAAGAAAATTGACACTATAAAAGGTTTGGCCAGGCCGAACATGCGTCGCTCTACAGTGCGTACTGAAGATAAATCCGCTAAAAAACGCAATTACCGCATATCAAAAAATGCATGGTTGCCGTACCAACATCATCCATACATGTTACAAATGCTGCGCGATATACATGATGTCACCAATTTGGATATGACTTACAGTGAAGAATTACAAGTTGCAAATTATGGTTTGGGAGGTCACTATGAACCACATTTTGATTTTTTCTTGGTGAGTAGAAAGCAGTTGACAATATTGTCATAAAAACCATTTAATGTGTGTGTGTCAAATGACAAAACGCAATCTATTTGTAAAATAGACTAAGAATATAGCATTTGTTACTTCCTACTTTTTTATTTTTGGTATTACACTTTTTTCTGCAGGATAACATACCATATGAGCAAGGCAATCGCATATCAACATCAATTTTCTATGTAAGTAAACATACCACATAAGCAATAAGATTCTTGTTTGCATATACACACATGCATATTGTTCCTTTATTAGAAAAATGACATAGCTCAACAATTAAATTTTTTGAATTAACAATGCTGAATTGTTAATACATATGTATGACATCTTTTAGGAGGTATCATAGTACAATAATATAACAGGTAAAAGCGGAACTACAACAAGCCAACAATAAAAAAAACAACATGGCTTTTTATTGTTGCTTTATGATTATAACTGTCAAAGAACACAAAAGAAAATAAAAACAAACGTATATTTTTATTCGTGTCTTTATTTTACAAATAATTTTTCAATAAGTTTTTGCATTTAAAAGTCGTAAAATAAATTAAATATATAAATAAAGATCAAGAAAAAGCTGTCTGTTGTGTTTGAAGCTGTTTTTGCGTTTGAAAATTATTATTGGAACATTTTTTTTTTTCAAAAAGTTTTTCAATTTGTAAACAATAAAAACTGTGTGTATGTGTACACTTTTGATACTTATCATGACAGAAAAAAAAAAATGTCGGCCACAGTTGCGTCACTACCTATATATTATTGTACCATGGGAGGTATTTTCGAAATATTTTCTAAGACTTGTATGAAAACTCAAAATTTAAAAAAGTTTTTCTCGAAACAAGATTTTTGAGTTATGACTTTGCTTCAACAAATGAGCGATGTGTATGTACATACACACATAGTACATACTATTAGTACTCGTATACTTGATAGAGGACATAACTTTTCCAGTAGACGTCATATGACCATCATGTAGAAAATTCTATACAAAACTATTTTGACACTAGATTGATAGAAGGTTTTATACAAAAACAAAAATGAATACAATACACAGAAAAAGATTATACGAGTAGTAAAAATAATAACAATAAAATTTTTGTCTGAAAAAATAATTTTTATGCATATACATGTGTAACCTTGTATATCGTATTTTGTTGTTGTTTAAAAAATTAGTTGTTTTCGATCAATAATTATTTGTACTAAACTTTTGTTTGAATCCACGAATTCCTTTACAGGTCCGCACTTAAAGAATTTGTTAATTGATTCAACGAATTTAGTTATTGAACACGAAAATTTTTTTTTTCTGTGTACCTATGAATTCTGTTTTAAAGCACTGAATCGTTTTATTGGTTTGCTTATAAAGTATGTTTTATAGAGGTATAAAACTTTAAGTTGGAAACACTTTTTGAACTGGCGACAGTTTTGTCAACTGTTAAGTGATTTACGTTAAGTTTGGTTATGCATTCCAACCCAAATAGACAGACGGATGAACATCGCTTCTAAATGGTGCAATTCACTTTGAAAATCATGGCTATGTAGAGTAGTGAAGAAGATTTACATCAGCACCTGCCTTTGCGGCTTTATCTGATGATGGACCAGTTGCATGGAGTGAATTATTCACGATTCACTAGCGCCCCCGCGTGGATTATCAGGCTCACACAAGTAGCAATTCTAGCCATGTAAGCAACTTCTTGTTGGGGAGTTCGGGCCTTCCTTCTAATCCTTCCTATATGCAATTTCCCAGCAAATCAAGGGAAGACAAGTCTTAAGTAAGTTAAATTGCTTAACTAAATTTTTATATTTTCGCCGCAGCTAATTTGCTAACTGTATACTATTTCTTTCTTTCTACTTTGATGAACTTCTGTTAAAAAGAGATAAACATAATGTAATAATTTTTGGCAATTCATTATAGTGTTACCTTACATTATATTGTGTTTCCCGTAGATATTCTTAAAACTTCTCTTCAATAACATTTTAAAATATGTTTTGAAATCTCGGTTTTAAATGGTTATTGTGAAAGATCTATTCAAAATATATTTGGTTTTGACAAATGTTACTTAACAGTGCAACCACACAGGCAATCTGTTGTGTCTTAATACTAGCAATAACGCCGGCAGAATTACGTCATCAAATTGCTAATGTTCAACGCTGTACTTTTAGTTGGCGAACATGTAAATATCTTAAAACACAATTTAAGATATTTTAAAAATGAGTGCTTTAAATGCATCAAACTCCGAGCACTCCATTTCTTTGTTTGTTATGAACACAAAAATGTATTTAATTACATTTTTCTGTTGATAAAATCACTTTATAATCATTTGTACATTTGTATATACATATGTATATTGAAGCGTATGTTTGTATGTATGTTTATAAAAATCAGTGATGATAAGTGACAATTTTGACAGCTTATGTTCAAAGATAATTGCTCAGCAATATCTTCTAGCAATAATTGCTGAACATGTGTTTAAGCACATATTCGTGCGGTCCACACACAAATATCTTGTGTCGGCAATCGATTTTGGCAGTTGCCACGGCAATAATTGCCAATCAGATTGCCCGTGTGGACGGGTAGTAAACAGCACTTAAGTCAATAAATTATGAGCAGTATTTTTTCATGATACAACCAAATGTGGAATTTATGGGAAAATTTTCAAAATATGGCATCATTTGTTTATTTACATTTTAAATAAACAAAAACACGTTCATAAGGTTTAGAAAAAATTGTCTGCATTTGATAATAATAAATATTTAAAAAAGTGAAAATGAGCAGTTTTTATCGACGTCGTAATATAATGAACTCATTAAGTGCAATTACTCGTAGTGAACGCAATAAGCTAAATGTGAACCAGAAACATTTGTGTAATTCACAAATCTTAAAGTTCTGCTCCACTTTAAGTTGAAATTAATTTTTTACCTGTCATGTGCAAATTTTTTGTGCTCCTCCAAATACATTCAGCATATATTTTTGCTCCTTTGTGATTCTTTTTGTTGTTTCTTCCATTATACTTTAATATATTTTTTTTAACAAGAAACAATAGAAAAAAGAAAACATTAGTAATTTACTTACATTTTAGCACTTAAAAATTTCCGTTGCTAATATTTTAGCGTTTTAGCCAACAGCAACTATTTATTTAGCGTTAGAGAATACAAAATTTAAACATTTTAGCGACGCCACTAATCGCTAAAATTGCGGCGAATTCAATTTTTATGTCATTGCCAAATTTAGCTATAGACGTTACAGAATTGCATTTGTGGCCAAAAATCGCTAAATCATCTATATAGATTTTTAGCGATTGAGATTTAGCTTTAGCGAGTTACAGAATACGGCTGCAGGACTTGTAGGTTTTATTCACTCCTCAACAAGAGGTTGTTTGTTGGATGAGTCATTAAAATATCTTGTTTTTATTAAAGGAAATACTCAAAATTTTAATAGGCTTTCAATATTTTGACAGTTACGTCCTTTTAAGTTTTATGTGACTATACACAACTTAGTTTAGGTGCATATGTAAAATACAATATGTATCTAAAACCAGAGAGGTATATTCTTATGAGATCGAAATACAAAAATGTATTTGTATCTTGTATTTGAAATACATTAGGTGAGTATTTTGCCCAGCCCTGTATATATATATATATATATATATATATATATATATATATATATATATATATATATATATATATATATATATATATATATATATATATATATATATATATATATATATATATATATATATATATATATATATATATATATATATAGAAAGAATAATGGACCTCCCGGAGTATATTGATTACTGTGCACCAGCTCTAATGCCCGACAAGAGATTTGACGTGATCTCATCAAGGACGGCGTCGGCAGCGAACCAAATGGGTCGCCAAGAGGACGTGCTTGAAGTTTTCACAGATGGATCCAAGTCGGACATGGGAGTTGGTGGTGGTGTCTTTATACCCCAGTATCAGAGGAGGATCAGTTTTAAGCTATACGATGAGTGTAGCGTAATGCAGGCTGAAATTACAGCTATTTTGAGAGCAGCTAACTGGCTTAGGTACTATAGGGTATACGGGGTGAATATCCGAATCTGTACTGATAGTAAGGCGGCGTTAAATGCGCTTGTGGGTGTCTATACGACGTCCACGTTGGTTCAGGAATGCCGGATATCTCTTAATGAGATAGCGAGACATTCGAGCCTGGAGCTTTTCTGGGTACCGGGGCACAGTGGAGTGCCCGGAAATATTGTGGCGGATGAGCTGGCGAAAGCCGGAGCTCGTCTACAGAGAGGGGACATTGATACGATGGTTGGAGTCCCGCTTAACAGCTGTAAAAACCAAGTGCAGCGTCAACTTGTAGGGACTGCGCAGGACAGATGGTCTGGTGAGGTCACCTGCCGAGTAGCAAGGCTGACATGGCCTGCGTATGATCGTAGTAGAACTGCGGTCTTAAAGGGTTTTCCCCGTCAAAGGTTGCGTACCTTGGTGGCAGTTCTGACAGGACATTGTCTCATAGGGACGCATGCTAGGAGGTTAAATCTTCCATTTAATGATTTCTGCAGAAGTTGCGGGGATGAGGACGAGGAGGAAAGTGTTGAGCATTTCCTCTGTCGATGCCCGGCTCTCAGTTCTATGAGAGCGCTGTACTTAGGCGGACCGATGCTGCACGGGTTAGCAGATATATCGGAATGCCGAGTGAACGGACTGGATTCCTTTATCCGGTTTTCGGGTTGGTTTGAATCTGAACCGTCGGGGGAAGTGTAAGTCTCGCGGGCTGCACTTCTCCCTCAGGCAACACAACGGGACCAAAAGGACCCAAGTGGGCTGGTTTCATGAAACTGGCGGCCTGTACAACCTAACCTAACCTATATATATATATATATATATATATATATATATATATATATATATATATATATATATATATATATATATATATATATATATATATATATATATATATATATATATATATATATATATATATATATATATATATATATATATATATATATATATATATATATATATATATATATACACATATACATAGTACATACGAGTACACAGAAAAAAATAGATCAGATTTTTTTTCAATCAAGTTATGTTATTAATGAAAAACCATCAATTTAATAAAATTTGCATTGACTTAATTAAATTATTATTAATAATGAATTTTTGGAAATATCTCTTAATAAAATGCAATTAATAAAAAGTTTTCCGAATTATTGACTGTTATTCAATAAATAAATTTAAAAGGTTGTCATATAACAGTGAAGAGTTGTTGTTTCATTAACAATCTTTTTTGTTAAGTATATTTTACATATTAACGAAAATTTTTTCAACTCAATAATTTTTGCTTTTAAGTGAAAAAGCTATTTCTACTTTATAATTTGAATTATCAATCCGGCAAAAAATCTTTTTCACAGGAAATTTGATAAAAATAGTGCAATTTTTATCAAATTTCCTGTGAAAAAGATTTTTTGCCGGATTGATAATTCAAATTATAAAGTAGAAATAGCTTTTTCACTTAAAAGCAAAAATTATTGAGTTGAAAAAAATTGTTGTTAATATGTAAAATATACTTAACAAAAAAATTGTTAAAGAAACAACAACTCTTCACTGTTATATGACAACCTTTTAAATTTATTTATTGAATAACAGTCAATAATTCGGAAAACTTTTTATTAATTGCATTTTATTAAGAGATATTTCCAAAAATTCATTATTAATAATAATTTAATTAAGTCAATGCAAATTTTATTAAATTGATGGTTTTTTATTAATAACATAACTTGATTGAAAAAAAATCTCATCTATTTTTTTCTGTGTACTAGTACTTATTTTATTTTGAAAATTAATTACTTTTTATTTATTTCCTTCTTTGCTTTCACACGTTTGTTTAATTAATTTAAATCAAAACTGAAATTTCTGACGTTTTATTGGATTGGCCAAAAACAATTTTAAGTTCTTTCCGATAATTGTTTTCCATGGAAGTTTTACCCGACCTTAGACTTAATTCCGAAGCCGTAATGATTTTTTCATACTAATGATGTTTTTTGTATTGGAAAAATCATTATAAAGGCTTCGGGCCATTTTAAGTTACATGTTTTCAGTTTCCTGAAGTTGAAAACTGTTCTACTAACATCTGTCTACTAATGATTGCATATTTGTTCAAAATTTTCGTTACACTTTTTATTTAAATGTTTAATGCTGGAACAAATTAACTACTAAAAAGTTTTGATTTGCAAAGAGTATCTTTAAAATGTAGTTGACTATGATTTTTGTAAAAAGTTTCAATCTCTTGAAATTATTGCCTAATTAAGTACACTATTATGAAATTAAAATGAATGTAATCAGAATTTTTCAAAATTTATTCAAAGAAGTTCTTAGACTTTTTTTATGTTTTGCAATTTTGCTGCACGCAACTGCAATTCTTCAACGGAAATGCAGCATAATAAGAATATACACATATGCATACAAAAATATATTCATATGTCAGTCATGTTTTTAACACTTTTACTGAAGATTATAGTTGCATGGAGGCAAAATGCTTAATGTAAATATATTGATAGTTTTTATTGTGCGTTTTAATTGTTTACATATATATCGTATTCTATTGATTTCGTTTCTTCTTAAATCGTTCATTATACTCTTTCACGAAATAAGATGCGCTTCAAAATAACAAGTATACCGAAGTCCACTAAGAGCATCAGCCTTTAAACCAACTCACCCGTCAACCATCACCACTGGTTCCTTACAATACAGGTATCTGTTGTATAGGCAACAGATCCTCGGGAGATTGTTAGTCCCCGAAAAAAGCCACACATCAAACAATTATCAAGAATACTAACACTCCCTTCCTGCGTTTTAGGTTTCAACCACAGCCAGAACGTTTCAGCCAAGGTAGGCACCGGGTCGAACCGCAAGCAGAACTACCCGGGGGCCATGCTGATCCCCGTTCTGCCAATTTATACCCTTGATAAGGGTTTCGGAAGCCAACACAACATAAGTCATGTGGCTTCCTAGAGCTTTGTTTGCCGCACCAAACGAGAGATCCTTTTCCCGAAAAACAGAGCGCCCAAGTTAGGAATACGCCAAGGCAAAACCTGTTCCCCGGGGGGAACCCGTACGTACAAATAGGAAGCGATGAAGCTAATTAATCATTGGCCCGTACCATTTTAAAAACGATGCTGGTCAGAAGTTTTCAGTCAATAGTGACCGCTATGGATCCATGATTAATGATTTTGTTTCATTAATAAATTGCACAACCGTGATGTGCAGGGACCTGTGGTTTCAACCATGTCGTGTAATATATTCCACAGCTCTTGTCAGAATTGATTTATTGAAAGTAACATATAGTAACCACATAGTTTTACGCTTCGGTTTCGTGAATGGACTTCTCAGATCGTGCGATCTAACGCCGCTAGACTAAAGAGTGAGTAGTCTTTATGAACGTTACACTTGCAGCTACACGAAAAGAACAAAACAAAAATTATCACAGCATATAAAGTGTTGGGATTAAATTCGTTACAATAGATCAGCGTCCAGTGTATATACCTTTGACACTACTCAGATTAACAAAAATTAATCCAACACCTCCCTCCCATACTGTAAGTTAGTGAATTCCATTCAAAAGTTTTCAGGCATCACTCTTCAAAAAAATATATAACTGAACATAACGGCATTGCCAGAATAAAACAATGAAATTTCTTACTACATTTAGAAGTTAACGTACTGTTTTTGCATAAAAATTTTTTTAACTAATGTATGGTAGTGTTAATGTGTTTGGTAACTAACGTATGCGTTAAAACTCAAGTAAGAATTTTTTTTTTTTGGATATGGCCTAAACTAAAATGCTCATCATTTAGCAACACCGCAATTCAGTTTTCAATTGTTTTGTCCAGAGTGAATTCATTTTACACTAATCAGGTGATGTCAATAAGAATTTCCACATATTCAACACCAAGGCGAATTCATTACTGTGAACTTGACAGCTCAGGTGATTATTTTTTGCTTGCCGCGTTGTTTCCAATGAGACTGTCAAATTTTTTTTTCTTTTTTTACAAACATTTTCGTGCCATTTTAATCTGAATTTTTTTTTTTTGTATGATTTAGTGAAGTTTCAAGAAATTTTTATGAATTTAAAAGTGAAAAACCATTATAATCTGTGATTTGAATTTTTTGTATTTAACGTTTATGCAACATTTTTTTTAGCTGAACAATCTTAGGCGAATTTAGATTTTGACATTCTCAGTAAGTTTTACAATATCAAAATACATAGTATTGAATTCGCCTTTCCGCTGGCATTCACCTGTATAAATTCGCCTTGATTCGCCACCAGCATTTTCTGTCAAACTGAATATAGATATCGCTCCTTTATTGCAACATATTCATATCTCAAAAAATTAGCTTTTCGAGTTAACAATGAAGAATTGTTAACAGTACCACCTTTTATATTGTGCCAAAAATTTATTCAAATTACTTTAAAACTGTTGCCTTTAGAAGATATTTTCTAAAAAAATTTGAAATGTGTTTTTCTCGAAACAAGCTTTTTTTTATTTTTAATTATGGCTATGTTACAATAAAAGAGCGATATGTTTATAAGGCGATTATGTTTGTAAATTTTGTGTATGTTACACATGTTTGGCTGTCATCGCCGGATTTTTGCTTTTACATACTTTTCACTTTCATTTTTATTCCGTTATATTTGCTTGTGCCATTTTCGCTTCCTAACAAGAGGTTGTTTGTCGGATGCCTCATTAAAATATCAAACTATTGCTAAATGAAATAGGTACTTGTGTTCCGAATGCTTCTTTTATTTACTCGTATTATGTATCAAGTTCTATATATTAGTTTTGTTCCTTTAATTTCCCAGCTTGCGAGTTTAGAACAATCATATGAATGTATGCCATATATGTATGTAAAATATATATAATATTAAAAGTATGTAATAAAAAAATACAACATTTTTTATATAATATTACACAACTTTATTTCTAGTATTTGAATACATATTTAGATAAGTATATATAAGGAGTCGCAGAACAAATTTGAAAATGTTGGAAAATCAAAGATTATTTTTTTCACCCGATTATTCTACAGCATGAGTCCTGAATATCAAACAAGTTCATTCTTTATGTTAAAATGCATCGGACGGCAACCCGGGGCTACTTAAATATACGTATAAATGTTAACGTTGTAGGAAATTAAAGGGCTTTTAATTTGCAAATAGCACGTTTTGTTAAAATAAAACAACCAAGGCACGTTTTGTTTATAAAATGAAAAGCAATGTTTGATGTGCGTATTTTTTATATGTAAATATTTTTTATATATGGGTTTGTAAGTATGTATATGAAATGTTTAAACCCTGAAGGAAGTATGGGGTTAAGTGTGTCCATGTCAACATTTATGGTGTCTTCTGACACTGTCAATAAATTTTTTCCTTGTCTTTTGTTTTGATAGATAGAGAATATTTTTTGTTAATAATTTCATTTGTTTTTAAAATTTATCTGTAGCTGCAAGAAAATAGCTAAAAAAGTGCTAAACTAGTTAAATATTTTATAATTATAAGCAATCACTATTTGTTTTACTATTGACATTTTCTACTTGTGGTGACAGCGTCTATAGGGAATCAATAAAGTTTTACTATGGATATTTCTCACAGTGCGGCAATATCGTCAATAGTAAGTCAGTACATTCTTACTATTAATTACCATTTTCTTCATATTTTTTTTTTTTTTTTTTTTTTTTTTTAACTTTATTATTTTATTTATTGAATCTACATAAAAAAAAATGTAATGACAATAAGTATTCAAATCTTAATACTAAAAAAAAATTAATTAAAGTCCTGCCAGTGCTGGACAAAAATTTATTTTTATGCGAATATTATTTCAGAATTCAGTCATCTGTTTAGAGCTCTAATGGTAGCCAAAGTATCCCTTCTTCTCAGACGGGTATGACCACCAAAGTTAAGGATATTAACTGCAAGTGGATTAGGATGGATTTCAAGTTTGTTAATATATCTTGTCGCGTACTTCACAAACTCAGATTTCACAAAAGTTACGTTCAGATCTGCGTGGATTCGTGAGTTTTTAACGTACCATGGAGCATCTGTAATTCTACGGAGTATTCTATTTTGACTTCTTTGAATTTTCTCAATGTTGGATGCAGAGGCTGTGCCCCATAATTGAATCCCATAGCACCATATTGGCTTTAGAATCGAGTTGTACAGCAAAAGTTTACAATCAAGCTTCAAAGTCGAATTTCTGCCAGTTAATTTGCACTGCTTTCAATTTCATTTGCGTTACTTTTGCCTCGATGTGCGACTTCCATGTTAGTCTACGGTCAAGATGAATTCCGAGGTATTTGACTTCACTGTGTTGAGGTATTACTTTATTGTTAATAGTAATGGGTGAGCATGTTCCTAGACGCAGTGCGAATGTAACATGGGCACACTTTTGTTCATTAACCTTGATTTTCCAAAGCTTGAGCCATTTCTCTAGTTTGTCGATATGTTCCTGTAAGTTTATTGATGCTTGCTGGTGGTTACTATGTGTGCTAAGGAATGCTGTATCATCTGCAAATGTTGAAGTGTGAATGTTGGTGGTTATCGGCATGTCAGATGCGTAGATCAAATATAAGATAGGCCCTAATATGCTGCCTTGGTGAACTCCAGCTTCAATAGGCTGGGCGGGGCTTATGAAATCGCCTTCTTTTATTATAAATTGGCGACAATATAAATAGCTTTCCAAAAGGTTATGTACGTTTGCAGGTAAGTTAAACTTTATTTTATGCATTAAGCCATCGTGCCATACTTTATCAAAAGCTTGTGAGACGCCGATGAATAAGGCAGAGCAATATTTTTATACCCTTCACAAAAATGTTAAGGGTATATATAAGTTTGTGATTCCGTTTGTAATTTCTACAGTTTTTTTTGCGACCCTATAAAGTATATATATTCTGAATCAGAATTAATGGAAAAGTCGACTAAGCGATGTCCGTCTGTCCGTCTGTCCGCTGTTGAAATACCGTTTCTGAGAAAACCATTAGACTTAGAAACTTTTTTCTTTCACCATTCTTTTACCCCATCGATTCATGGGTTTGCTATTGAAACTCAGTAATATCGGTCCACGTATAGCTGAGATATATTCAAAATTCCGAAAAAAGCCATTTTTTTTTGCAGTTTTGTATGAAAATTTTTGAAAACAAAAGTTCTTCGTTTTGCTTCAAACTTCACACACTTATTAAGCATGGTGACCAAAAGGCAAAAAATTTTTTTTCCAGATATCGGTCCATATATACCCGAGATATAGCCCAAATCGGATTTTTAATGAAAATGTCGCATAGGCGAAGCTAAATAACTTTTTTTTGCTCAAAAGCAGTTCTGGTAATAAAATTAGGTTACATAAATATGGAAAATGAAAATTTCCGATATCGGTCCATATATACCCGAGATATAGCCTAGACCGGGGTTTTCATGAAAATGCCGCGTAAGGGAACTTAAACAATTTTTTTGTGCTCAAAAGCAGTTCTGGTAATGAAATTAGGTTACATAAATATGGAAAATGAAAATTTCCGATATCGGTCCATATATACCCGAGATATAGCCTAGACCGGGTTTTTCATGAAAATGTCGCGTAAGCGAACTTAAACAACTTTTTTGTGCTCAAAAGCAGTTCTGGTAATGAAATAGGGTCATATAAATAAGAAAAATGAAAATTTTCGATATCGGTCCATATATACCCGAGATATAGCCCAAACCAGGTTTTTCATGAAAATGCCGCGTAAGCGAACTTAAACAACTTTTTTGTGCTCAAAAGCAGTTCTGGTAATGAAATTAGGTTACATATATATGAAAAATGAAAATTTCCGATATCGGTCCATATATACCCGAGATATAGCCTAGAACGGGGTTTTCATGAAAATGCCGCGTCAGCGAAATTAAACAACTTTTTTTGCTTAAAAGCGGTTCTGGTAACAAAATAAGGTTATATAAATATGAAAAATGAAAATTTCCGATATCGGTTCATATATACCGCAGATATAGCCTGGAACGTGGTTTTCATGAAATTGCCGCGTAAGCGAACTTAAACAACTTTTTTTGCTTAAAAGTAGTTTTGGTAATAAAATAAGGTTATATAAATATGGAAAATGAAAATTTCCGATATCGGTCCATATATACCCGAGATATAGCCCAAACCGGGTTTTTCATGAAAATGTCGCGCAAGCGAACTTTAACAACTTTTTTTTGATTAAAAACAGTTCTGGTAATAAGATCAGTTTATATAAATATGGAAGATAAAAATTTCCGATATCGGTCCATATATACCCGAGATATAGCCTAAACCGGGGTTTTCATGAAAATGCCGCGTAAGCGAACTTAAACAATTTATTCGCCTTAAAGCAGTTCTGGTAATTAAATAAGGTTATATAAATATGGAAAATGAAAATTTCCGATATCGGTCCATATATACCCGAGATATAGCCCAAACCGGGTTTTTCATGAAAATGTCGCGTAAGCGAACTTAAACAACTTTTTTCACCTTAAAGCAGTTCTGGTAATGAAATAAGGTTATATAAATCTGAAAAATGAAAATTTCCGATATCGGTCCATATATACCCGAGATATAGCGCAAACCGGGTTTTTCATGAAAATGTCGCGTAAGCGAACTTAAACAACTTTTTTTTGCTTAAAACAGTTCTGGTAATAAGATGAGGTTATATAAATATGGAAAATGAAAATTTCCGATATCGGTCCATATATACCAGAGATATAGCCTAAGCCGTGGTTTTCATGAAAATGCCGCGTAAGCGAACTTAAACAACTTTTTTCACCTTAAAGCAGTTCTGGTAATAAAATAAGGTTATATAAATATGGAAAATTAAAATTTCCGATATCGGTTCATATATACCCGATATATAGCTTAACAGGTTTTTTGATGAAAATGCCGAGTAAACAACTTTTTTGTGCTCAAAAGCAGTTCTGGTAATGAAATAAGGTTATATAAATATGGAAAAAGAAAAAATCCGATATCGGTACATATATACTCGAGATATAGCCTGAACCGATTTTTCCAATAACATTTTTTTTTTTACTGAAAAGCAGTTCTTGTTATAAAAGAAGGTTACAAAAATAGAGAAAATTAAAATTTCTGATATCGGTCCATATATACCCGAGATATAGCCTAAATCGGGTTTTTCATGAAAATATCGCGTAAGCGAACTTAAACAATTTGTTGTGCTCAAAAGCAGTTCTGGTAATGATATAAGGTTATATAAATATGGAAAATTAAAATTTTCGATATCGGTCCATATATACCCGAGATATAGCCTGAACCGATTTTTCCATTAAAAATTTTTTTTTTTTTTTTGCTAGAAAGCAATTCTCGTTATAGAAGAAGGTTACTAAAATACAGAAAATAGAAAAATCCGATATCGGTTCATATATAACCGAGCATATTTAGGTCACATTTTTAATATACTATACATATTCGTGACTATCGTGAAGGGTATTTTAGATTCGGCCCAGCCGAATATACTACACTCTTACTTGTTTATCTTCAAATGCCTTTCTTATGACGTTAACTAACCTGTGTGTTTGCTCAATGGTGCCATGTTTCGCTCTAAAACCAAATTAGTGATCAGGAATACATTCAACCTTATGAAGCATTGGATCCAACTTCGCCTTTAGCAATTTTTCAAAAAGTTTTGATATTGTTGTCAGTAGACTTATTGGACGGTATGATTCTACTTTCGTGTGATCCTTCCCTGGCTTAGGAACCATTGTTATCATGGACACCTTCCACTCTGCAGGGTAATACTCAAGTCGTAAAATAGCATTAAAAATAAAAAGAAGAATTCTTTTAGCTATACGAGGCAGCTCTACGAGCATTTTGTTGCTGATTTTGTCCATACCTGGAGCTTTTTTAAGGTTTAGATTACCAATAGCATTTAATAATCTTGTTAGGTCATATGACCCAACAAGAACTACCTAGTCAGTATGGACGCAGTCTACTGGTAGATTCCGTAGGACAAGCCTGTGTTAAATCTCAATAGTAGTTAGCATTAGTACAATTTGTCAGTAGTACAAATTGTGCCCTTGTGATGACCTATTGTGATGAAAGTGATTACCTATTGATAAAAGTATCAATTTGACTCAATAAATTAATATTTTATTTCTATTAAGTATTAGGTAGCTTAATTTAAATCAATTTCAGTTAAGTTAGTCTTAAATTTAATAATTAAATTTTTAAACTTTTATTCCAATATCTTCTTCAATGCAACTGCATTCGAGATCTCGCTCTCTACTGTATTCGATATGTTCATTTTTATTGTAAATAAGTTCTTTGTACCATACTAATGCCTTGTTTTCAATCCAATCGTTCCCAAATTTTATTCTCAACAGATTTGCCACATCCTTCCTCTTGTCAGCCTTAATCAAACGTCCTGTTATAGTTTTTGTAAGCGAAATTGTGGAAACTAGTTTTCCTCGTCTTAAGAGATTTAAATTACTATTTCGTTCTTCATCCAATTCAATTTTAAAAAATTTAAAGGTTTTAATTAGACACTTTGTGGTCTGATTTTTCAAAACATGTTTATTAAATACTATCCGTTTTATATCTTGTATATTCTTAATTTTTTTATAAATTATTTCAAGATCTTTTATATTTAGAATACTCCAATCTTTTTCCAACATTAAAATTTTTCCATGCTTAGAATAAATTTCACAGTATTCTTCTACTGTTGTTATAACATTATGTTTTTTTAAATCTCTTTCAATGCGACCGAAAACTCTATCAGTCGGTAAAAAACTGTGTCCTCTTACTGGATATGTAATAGTAATATTTTGTATATTAGAGGGTGACATCTTTTGGAGCCAAAATAATATAGTATGCACTATATGTGTATTCTTGTTTTGACCGCCACATCCATCACAAAACAGTCTTATATAATAAATTTCTTTTAAACATACAACGTTTAAATAGTGAAAAAAAGCAGATCCAATTTCAGTTGATCCTCGGCCTGCTTGGTTCTCAGTCCAGCAGTAAAATGATGGATTCTTACTATCAGCACCTACAAAACATAAATTGTAAAAGCCAAGTTGACGAGAATAGTAAGCTTCTTGTATTGGATATTTTGGTAACATTTGAACACTTTGCATATCAAAAACTATTGTCAAAGTATTTTCAGGTTTCGCTCTCATTAACTCGTGGAATGTATTGACTCTAAGCTTATGTATCCTTAAATTTGTCATTAGTTTTACTTTCTTCTGAGGATCAACTTCGTTTTTAATTTTAGTTTGTGTCAAGTGGCATACAGTGCAAACGTCTGAAGCCGGCGAAGAAAATCCTATATTGAAATCTTTAAAAAAAATTTGACGAAATAAAGTTTGGCTTACTTTTAAACTCGAATCGACAGATTCATTATACATAGAAAACATTTTTGAAATATTAAGATTGCCATGCAAATATATTCGTTTTGATTTATATCTGCTATAATGGCTCTCTATTGCAGAAAACGAATTAATAAATTGCTTTACACATTCCTTTTTTTCAATAAATTTGTGCGAGCGATGATCTCCACCTCTTCGCTCTGTTGGTACTCCACCATTAATAATTCGTTTAAGGAGAAACTCTATTCTTCTTCTAGTAATTGATAGCACTTGCATAAAGTATGCCTTGCAAACTAATTCTCTTTTACGATTTTTAATTAAAAAATATTTCGATGTTTTGTTGTTCTGTTTTATTGATTGAAAAAGTGATTTGCGGCTTCGGCGAGGTTTTCTGGTCCATATTAATTTGCTTAAGTAAACATCTTGTGCTATTTTGTGTTCATTTTTATATAATAATCGCCGATTTTTTACACAGTCAAGTTCACAAAAATTTCTGCATTGAAATTTATTATTAACAATATGGCTGCATCTTGGTTTATCAAATGTACCGAGAGTGTCAGCATCTTTATAGGCCCTACAACAGAAAACAATCTTATAATTATATTCGAAATATACATACATATTTACATATTTAGAACAAAATCTTTAATAATAATTCAATATATTTACCGCTGTTGAGATTTACTTAGTTTATGCTTCTTTCGTGTTCCAATATTTAAATTTCTAGCCGTATTTTGTATTTCATCCATCTTTAAATTTTTTTTAGACTCTGTGTTATATGTAATGACCTTCAAATACCAGATAATAGCCAGATTATTGCAAATAATGAACACAGTAGTATCAATACATACTAGTTACTCGTACAACCATTTCATTTCAAATTCAAACAAGTAATGAAAGTAAGATTTATTAAATTCATGAGAAACTCCGTAAAAATTTCTGTTACAATTAGAGAGGGGCGCGTGTGTGTTTTTCTTCTTCTTTTTTGCTTTGTGATCACGCATGCTCGCTCAAGCTACCATTATGCATGATTCGAGAAAATCACAACATTTACCCATCTCAACTTGTAATGAAACAAACAAACATAAATTATTATAAAAACTACGTTTTGTTAAAATAAAAGAAAAGAGCACGTTTTATTCTGCATCAATTTTTAAAGACAACATTTTTCTATGAGAAGGGAAGAAATATTATGCAAATAAATTTTTTTCATACATAAAAAAAGAATTTTCTAAAAAATGCAAAAAAGCACGTATTATTCTGCGACTCCTCAAAGCAGTCGCATAACAAAACGTGCCTTTTTGATTATTTGAAAACGTTGGAAAATCAAAGATTATTTCAAACAAGTTCATTCTTTATTTTAAAATGCATCGGACGGCAATAAGTCGCCCCAATAAATGTTAACGTTGTACGAAATTAAAGGGCTTTTAATTTGCAAATAGCACGTATCGTTAAAATAAATCAAAAAAGGCACGTTTTGTTTAAAGTAAAAAGACAAAAAAACGTTTTGATGTGCGCATTTTTAATATGTTTTATATACATATGTATATTCACTCACTGGAGCATCGACTCAGTGTGGAGTGCGCTACTATGTTCTATGTGACAGTAGGGTATCCAACTCTGACTCACTGGAGCATCGACGCAGTGTGGGGTGCGTTACTCTGTGCTATCGTTACTACAATGGATTTTGCTCTGACGAGATTACGGATCTTGTGCCCGAAACTCGCACATTTTTATGTAGCACGCGCTCATCGTCTAGAGCTCATCCATTTGTGGTCGATTGCCCGGGAAATCACACTACGCAATACAGAGAGAATTCGTTTTTCAGCCGTACGCTTCGTCTGCAAACGTGTTTTCTGGAAAGTTCAAGTCAAATATTCACCTAGTTCTGGTACAATGTACTGCATATGTAGGGGTCATCACCTGAGTACTGGTCCAAGCTAAAAAAAAAATATGTATGTATGTATACATATGAAACTATTTTTGTTACTTGAGCTTATTCAAATTGAACCATATATATTTTTGAGCTTAATTAAACTTTTGAATAAAAGTATCAATTCGACTCAATTAATTAGTATTTTATTTCTCTTTAGTATAAATTACCCAGCGGCGAGCACTGCTTACCACATTACTTCTCTTCAATGACGTGTGCCACACTTTGTAATCAATGAATGGTAACTTACAAAATGAATGGCAGTAGTATATGGAGTTCCCAAAAATGAATTACGTTCATCGTTTATATCACATATATCACGTATTTTATTTTTTAGCTGTGAATCAAACGTTCGCCGTCTTTGTCAGACTACGTTGCAAAAATTTTAATTAATAAATAAAACTAGGTAGAAGTGCCTAGAAAACAATTTCAAAAAGGTACAAGAAAGATAAAACATTTAGTGAAAAAATAAAAGAATGCAAAATGACCAAAAACAGAACAAATTTATTTAATGGAAAACTGAAGTGCGCAGTACATACGAACTGCCTACTGCTGGTTTACAATGTATGCGAGATTGTGTCCGAACTGCCTACTTCCGATTTACAAAGTACGCGAGATTGTGTTCGAGCTGCCTACTGGTAACTTACAATGTATGCTAGGAAGTAATGAGCTCTTGTCGAATGAAGACCACCCCAGCGGCGAACATTGCCTACCACATTATTTCTCTTCGATGATGTGTGCAACACTTTGTAATCAATGAATGGTAACTTACAAAGTGTATGAAAGTAGTATATGGAGTTCCGAAAAATGAATTACGTTCATCTTTTGTATCACATTTATATATAAATGTATTTTATTTTTTAGTTGTAAATCAAATGTTCGCCGTCTTTGTCAGACTACTCGTACGTTGCAAAAATTTTAATTAACAAAATCAGATAAAAGTGCTAGAAAACAATTTAAAAAAGGTACAAGACAAAAGGAAAGACAAAACATTTAGGGAAAAAATAAAAGAATGCAGTAGACAAAAAACAAAACAAATTTATTTAATGAAATATTCCCAAAAAACTGAAGTGCGCAGTACATACGAACTGCCTACTGCTGGTTTACAATGTATGCGAGATTGTGTCCGAACTGCCTACTTCCGATTTACAAAGTACGCGAGATTGTGTTCGAGCTGCCTACTGGTAACTTACAATGTATGCTAGGAAGTAATGAGCTCTTGTCGGATGAACACCACATTATCCCACTTACTTTGTGTGCAGCTGGTAGGCGTTCACTCTTCAAATCGGCAATGTGTATGAAAAAGTATACTAGGTTCATATATGAGATGGGGTGCATTACTGACTTACATCATCGCTTCTGTAAGCGAAACTTTGGCTGCTGGGTAGTTTAATTTAAAGCAATTTCAATTTGTTTAGTCCAAAAACAAACAAATATATTTTTCAAGTTTTTATTCCAATATCTTTATCATTCGTTATCTCTCTCTCTCTCTCTCTCAATAATATATAAAAAGTCCCGGGCCTAAAGGCCATGTCAGATAAAACTTTTGCGTTGCAAATTCGCTTTGACATCTGAGATAAAATATATGTATATACTTATATGAAACATGTCACATAGAGCACTTTTAATGCAATGCGAAGCGAAAAGTTCGGCAACTCCCATCTTTTTACGCGGTGAAGTTTTTTTTAACAACTTTATGCACTATGAAAACAATTAGAACCAATTTCAGTAGATCGTCTAATAATATTTCTAACTTCTGTTATCATAAGAAATGATTAAATGTTAAAATTAACAAAAAAAAATTTAGATAAATAAACAAATCGTGAGCGTTGCCAAAGTTTTTACTGTGACATACACTTTTTGCTTTGCGCTTTTCTGTTAAAGTTTTAAACTTCACGCAGAGCGACAAAGTTTTATACCTTAACAAAATTAGCTTTATTCCAACGCCGCTCTTACATTTCAATACCACTTTTGAGAACGACTTATCTTTTGCCTCAAAATAGGCCTCAGTTTCAGCGATTATTAACTATATGCAATATTTCTATTGTGAGTCTTATTTTGTAATTATTATACCTTCATAAAAACGTTAAAGGTATATATAAGTTTGTAATTTCTACAATATTCATTTCCAACCATATAAAGTAAACATTTTCTGAATCAGCATTGATAGGAAATTCGATTAAGCGATGTCCGTCTGTTCGCCGTTGAAATACCGTTTCTGAGAAAATAATTACACTCCATCGATTCATGGATTTTCTTTCGAAATTCAGTAAAGTCGATGCACTTATAGCTGAGATATATCCAAAACATCGAAAAAAAAAATTTTTTTCAATTTCGCATGAAATTTAACAAAAATTGTTCTGCTTCAAACTAGAAACGATAAAAAGCAAAAAAAAAAATTGTTCCCCAATATCAGCTCATATACGAGTACGAGTATACCCAATCAGCATAAATCTATTTTTTAATAAAAATGTCGCATAAGCGAACTTAAACAACTTTTTGGCTTAAAGCAGTGCTGATAATTAAGGTTATTTAAATATGGAAAATTTCCGATATCGATCCATATATACTCGAGATATAGCATAAACCGATTTTTTCATCAAACAATTTTTTTTTTCGTTTTTTTTTTATCTTGGACCAGTACTCAGGGGATAGCCCCTGCATATGCCGTGCATTGTACTAGAACTAAGAAAATAGATTATGAGAAGAAGGAAAGGGAGTGTAATGTTTGTGCACTTAATACACGGAACGACCAAAACAAACGTTATTACAGCATTTAAAGTGTTGAAATTAAATTAGTTAAAACTGATCAGTGCCCTGTGTATATACCTTCGACACTGCTCAGAATAACAAAAATTAGTTCAACACCGCACACACCGTAAAGTAATAAATACATAAGAGGAACATAAAAAAGAAATTAATAATAACAAATAGAGAAAAAAACAAACGGCAGTAAAAACATAAAATAATAAAAAAAAACACGGGCACACATGATGCAAAACAAAACACTACCTATTACGGTATAAATTCGATTTTTAGAAATTAATAATAAACATAAGTATAAGTATAGAAAACACGGACGACAATGAAAAACACATGAGTACAGAACGAAAGACAAAACACTACTCTTTGTTAAATTTTTGTTGAACTTCTTTATAATTTTTTTTAAATAAAATTTTTTTGCTTAAAAGCAGTTGTGAAAAGTTATATAAATATAGTCTATCTAAACCGATCTTTCCATGAAAATAGTTTTTTTTTTTTTGCTTAAAACCAGTTCTGCTTATAAAAGGAAGTTACTAAAATACAGAATATGAAAATTTCCTATATCGATCCATATATACCCGAGATATATAGACCAAACCGATTTTTTAATTAATTTTTCTTTTTTTTTTTTTTTGCTTAAAAGCAGTTACGGTAATTAAAGTAGTTTACTAAAATACAAAAATTGAAAATTTCCCTATTTAGTTAAAATTTGTAGTAGATTCTTACTTTCTTAGATTCGGCCCAGCCGAATATACTACACTCTTACCTGCTGCTTGCACAGAGGGTTGCAAGATTTGTCTGGACCTTGAATTTTTGGATGCCCTTTAGATTATATCAATGTGTACTTGTGTGTGTTTTATTTTAAACTGTTGCTTGCATTTAACTCTGAGCACTTTCTAATCTTTCTAGCTTTCGGATGTGGAACAGGGTGGCGCAACTGCATTTCCATTTTTGAAAATTGCCGTCAAACCTGCCAAAGGCACAGTTCTATTCTGGTACAATTTACATCGTTCAACGGATGGCGATTATCGCACCAAACATGCTGGTTGTCCGGTTTTAAAAGGTTCTAAATGGAGTAAGTCGTTTGCATACAATTGTTTTCTTCGCTTTTTGTTGCCGTTTTAAATATATTGTGTACTCGTACATACTCACATATGTATTTATATGCTAACATACATATGTATCTTTTGAACACATTTCAGTTGCCAACGTTTGGACGCATGAACGCAGACAAGAATTGATAAGACCATGTGGTCCATTTAGAGACAATGAAAGTTCTTTACAATATTCCATTATTAAATAAAGTCAATATGTTAAGTCATGGAGTGGATAAAAGAAAATGAGATTGCAAAACAACAAAAAGTTTTATTTGTTATTTATGTGTAGCCATTATTTTTTATTATTTAAATAAAGAAACCTAAACAAAAACATTTATTACTCTAGATTTTCTTCAGATTATTACTTATGATGCTCATCCCATAGAGCATATCTGAGGACGGGGATTTTTTTTTTTTGCCTTGTAATCACAATGTCAAATAATTATATTAAGTTTGAAGCAAAAGAAAAATTTTTTTTTTTTCAAAACTTGAATCGATTGAGTAATAGAATCGTGAAAGAAAAATGTTTCTAGGTCTAATGGTTTTCTCAGATTTCAACGGCGGACAGAAGGGGATCACTTAATTGACTTTTCTACCAATATTATTCAGAATATATATACTTTCTAGAGTCTGAAATCCAAATTTTGGAAATTACAAACAGCATCACAACTTATACATACAGGCCTGTCACAGAAATTAATTTCGATCGAAATCAATTTCAATTCCGAAAAAGCTTCTTCAGAAAATTAAAATAGTTCAATTTTCTCGAATTGAAATCACTTCTATTTTTGCGATCGAATTATAATTTTATATGTGCAATAGCATTAAAACAAGTACAAAACATTTCTATTCCCATAAAGAAATCTATTTTTTAAACTATGAAACACAATTTATTGATATTTTTATTATATCCAAAAACTTTTTTCTGCATATTCATAAAAAATTAAAATATATTTGAAATGAATTTTAATAAAACTTTGTATGGATTTTTTGGATTAAAACAGATTTCATTTTTATGAATATACCCAAAATGGGTATGGTATGAATATACCCATTTATGTTTGAAGTAAAAAAATCAGGAATTTCAGGAATATTTCACAATATTCGGTGAAATTCCGGTAATTTTGCTTAAATGTTAAAATTTTGTTGAAATTAGTTTGAAAAAATCTATGCGCTTCGCACTTTATTGTTTAAGCATATGTTTTTGTTTTGATTTGCACATTATTACCATGTTTAATAAAAAATATGACCACACTTACCATAAAAATAACAAAGATAAACTGTTACGGAATGAGGTAAATCGATCAAAGTCTGAAGAAGGCAAAACCAAATCGATCGAAATGAAAATTCGTACATTTTTGTGAAGGGTATAAAAAGTGAAAAACTATTTTTAAATAAAGAAAGGATAGAATAGATAGATTGTGCGCTGAATGAAATGAAAATTATGGCGTACCAAATAAATATGTATGTATACTTGTACATTTTGTGCCTCTGTGTTATCAACAGAAAGTACAAGGGCGGATTGTTATTGAAGCTACCTAGTGCTAGATGATGCGACCATGGTTGCTAGGGTGAACGCTCGTCATTAAGATGGATACCGCAGTTGTAATACAGCAAAACTTGCAGAAGTCGTACGTGGCCACGTGCGAACTTGGGCAGGCGATGCGACGACGAGGTGCGGCTGTTGCCTTAGTGCAGAAGCCGTACCTCCGACATGGCGACATCAGGGGGTTTCCTGGGGGTATGCGGGTCTTCGGCAATTTGCCGGGGAACTCTGCGGTAATTGTGGATGACCCGGGGGTCGATTGTACGGTCGTGAGCCGTACCCGGTGGGGGGTCTGTGTTGCTGTACAGGGGGAGTTTGGGCGGGTGCTCTTTGCAAGCCTGTACTGCAGGTTTGCCGGCCCTTTGGAGCCGTACATTCGGTACATGGATACGGTCCTACTCCTAGCGAGTAGTACACCCGTTATTCTAGGCCTGGATGCAAATGCATGTTCCTCTATGTGGTTCAGTAAAATGCCCCGGCATGCGCCTGATCATTTGAACCACACTAGAGGAATCATGCTCGGCGAATGGCTGGTCACAGTTGGTGCTTCTGTGTTAAACGAGGCTAGTGATCTGTATACGTTTGACGCTCCACAGGGTCGCAGCGATATCGATGTGACAATTGCCAATAATTTGGCGTTGTCGTATTTTGACTTCAGCTGGAGGGTATATGACAACGCTGGTATAAGTGATCATAATCTCATTGAGATTCGGTTCGCTTATCACCGGCGGAGTTGGATATCGGGGTCCCTTCGCGGGTGGTGTAAAAGGGATATTGATTGGGGCGGTTACGCGGATAGTGTTAGGGCGGCTGCGATGGTACAGCCTATAGGTGATTTTAGTGAGTTGGGTATAGACGCTCAGGTTAGCCAGATTGACGACTAGATGTGTGCAGTCAATGATGCGCTGCTTGGCCGAGCCCATCCGGCTAGGCCAAGAAAGGTCAAGTGGTGGACCGATGAGCTGGATCTGATGCGGAGGATTGTCAGGCGCCTCAGGAAGAGATTCCAGAGGGCCCGGCAGTCTAATGCGGATGATCTAGCTGTTCGTAAAGTTGAATATCTGGCTGGCCTGAGGGAATATAAGGGTAGTATCTGTAGGGTTAAAGAAGACGAGTGGAGGGAATTCGTGCGTGATAATAGCGACAATCTTTGGGGTCGTGTCTATCGCGTTTGTTCGGGTCGACACAGTTGCTTAGAAGTAGAGAGCCTCCAGGTTGACAATGTTACATTGTCTTCCTGGAGTGATTATATGGGCGCGTTACTGGGGGTTTTCTTTCCGGTTGTAGGGGCGGGCGGTAGCTCTCCTCTCATTAGGGAGGAAGCCGTCCCTCCTGCGCTGGAGAGATCCGAAATAGAGGTTTGTATCCACAGGGCCAAGAGTAGGAAATCTCCGGGTATAGACGGTATGACTGGAGAGATGTGTAAAAGCATCTGGAAGGCCATGCCGGAATACCTGGAGTCAATATTTGCGAAGTGTCTCAGTGAGGGCTACTTCCCTGAGGCTTGGAAGAAGGCGCGTGTTGTGGTGCTCTTAAAGTTCCCCGAAAAAGTGAGGAGTGATCCTCGCTCTTATAGGGGCATTAGTCTTCTTCCAGTGCTTGGAAAAGTACTGGAGAGGATAATGGTCTTTCGACTGAAAGAGTGCCCGGGTGCAGCACTGTCTGAATTTCAGTTTGGCTTCAGGGAAGGGAGATCTGTTGACGACGCCTGGCTGCATGTTAAGTCTAGTGTTGCTATCTCTGGGGAGAAGTATGTTCTAGGTGTATTTGTAGACTTTAGGGGTGCGTTTGACAATCTTCTGTGGAGTGTGGCTCTCGAGAGGCTACGTAGTGTGGGCAGTCGGGAGCTCGCTCTATGGGAGAGTTACTCCTGCAGTAGGAAAGCCTGTGTGGTGGGCGCCAGCGACATGGTTTGGAGGGACGTTGTACGCGGCTGTCCGCAGGGGTCCATCTGTGGTCCATTTATATGGAACCTCATGATGGATTCCTTGCTGAGGTCGTTGCAGCGTGACTTCAAACTGTGTGCATAAGCGGATGACTTGCTCATCTTGGTTGAAGGACAGTCTCGTGCTGATCTGGAAAGCCGGGGTGAGAGAGCCATGCGTATCGTTCGCGAGTGGGGCGATAGTGTGAGTGTGGAGGTCGCTATGGACAAGACCGTGATAATGTTGCTGAAAGGCAGGTTGTCTCGGGATCGTCCACCACTTGTTCGTTCTGGCGGCGTTAGTCTCCGGTATGCGACGGAAGTCAAATATCTGGGAATAATGGTGAGTGAGAGGTTGAACTTTATGGTTCACCTCTCATATGTGAGGGACAGGCTGCTGTAGTAGGTAAGGTTAGACGCATCCTTAGAAGTGAATGGGGCTTCAGCAGACGGGCTACGTTGAGTGGCTGCTGTTTTGCTGTTGTCGCTAACGTTCCTGTTGTTTCTGTTTTGCTGTTATTGCTGTGTTCCTGTGTGCTGTTACTGTAAGTATGGTTGCAGGGGGTCACCAGTCCCCGAGCCGTTTGGGGCTCTACTGGTAGTAGTCCTTGGGCTACGAAGTCTGACCGGAGACTTAATCTGGTACCACGGGAACCGGGAGCCCCAGGAACTTGTTCCTGCCCGGTTATGGTGCGGCCTTTCGAGGAGTATCGTGGTGGTTGTGGTTTAAACCCAAATCGCGGGGAGAGTTCAATTGATCTCGGTGTGGAGTTGCATTGCAACCGGGTGCCGTGACCCATAGATCGGAAGGAGTATTAGAAAGGCTCCGCTCCTAACCAAGGGGGAGATCATGTCCAAACAACATGTGATCCAATTGGTACTCATGCATGACAGTTCGTCATGTATGGGGGCGCTGGTAGACGCATTGTAATCACCCGGTGATTAGATCACCGTGGGGTAAGGCCATAATGGCAGGTACCCACGATAATCGTTTTCACAACTACCTAGCGCTAGATGGCAGCAAAAACATTTATTTATTTTTTTTTAATTGCGAGCTGTCAAACGTCAGCTGTGAAAATTTCATCCAAATTCATCGATTGTTTATTTTTTATAGTCGTTTGAAGTAAGCAACTTGAGCGTTTCTTGAAAAATGGAAAAAATCTAATTTCGTGCAGTGATTAAATACTATTATTTGAAAAGGAAAACGACGAAAGAGACAAAAGAAAAGCTCGAGAAACATTACGGTGAGCCTGCTCTATCAGATTAGATGGTAAAATATTGGATTGCTGAATGTAAACGCGGCCGAACAAGCACTGCAACAATACCATCAACAAGAAGGCCAAAAGAGGTGGTTACTACAGAAAATATCAAGAATTTCCTCGATATCGTATGAATGATCACAAAGTCAAATTACATGAGATTGTTGAAATGGCAAACATTTCATATGAACGTGCGTTCAACATTTTATATGAACAAGTTGTATATGAAAAAGCTACACGTAGAAGAAAAAATATGGTTGATTTGACAATATTTTAAGGGCAAAATACTATTGTTGAATTATATAAACACAAGCACATAATATGGTTTAAACATGAAAATTGAGTACAGCCAAGAACCAAATTTTTTGGTGAAAGTCGTAATATTTGTTTCATGATGAAAATTAATATTTGGTAAAAATTAATATTTGAATGTCATATCCAACCATATAATATTATCATTCCCATCCATATTATTGAACAAATTCAAATTCTATTGTCACAATCAATCGTAATAGTATTGCACGTGACAATATTATATGATTACATAATAAATATGCAAACACATGAACACATTAATAACTTCTATAAATAAAAAAAATTGTGTTTAATTTATTGAATACGTTTTTTCCTATTAATATTTTTAAAACTATGTTACAAATTATCGAATTTTTCAAAATCTTGGTGCTCAAGAGTGGTTGATTATCTTCGCTCTGGTCCATTTACATATCTGTAAAAAAAAAATATAAAATTCAAACAAACGAGTTCAGCAGACCACTTCACAGCGGTGTGTGGACATGATAAATAAAACACATGTTTGTACAGAAAAATGTGTGATTTTTGGCGTCGATTAATAACTGTTAATGAAACGTGGGTTCACCGCTACACACCTGAAACCAAAAATCAATCGAAACAATAGCTGGCAGCTGGTGGAAGTGCACTGTTCTTTGGGATGCACAAGGAATATTGCTCATCGATTATCTTGAAAAAGGATCCACAATCACAAGAAAGTGTTATCGTGCATTATGGAATCAATTGATTGATGCTTTGAAATAAACCGACACATTTAAAGAAGAAAGGAAGAAGTGACATTCCTTCAAGGCCACGCACCGATTTACACAGCATTAGATACGATACTAAAATTACGTGAAATACACTTCCAATTGGTTGATCATCCACCATATAATCCAGATTTAGAAACTAGTTGCTTTTTCCTGTTTCCAAACTTGAAAAATGGCTCGCAGAATAAGATTTCAAACAAAAAGTGCTTATTTTGAGAGGTTCCTAAAATCATATTACTCCAATGGTATAAAAAACACGGAATACGGCCTTCCCAAGTGTACTGAGCTAAATATAGACTATGTTGAGATATAAATGGTTTTTGAAAAAAAAACGTTTGTTTTCCTACTTAAGTAGCTTCAATCTCAATCCTCCCTCGTAACTACCTAAAGTATAATTTTCCAAAAGTAATGTGTATTTCTTCCAAAATAGCTCATAAGAAATATTTAATACAAAAGTATTAAATACCATAATAAATATAATTATAGTATTAAGTATCACAATAAAAATTAATTAATTTTACCGCAAACATGAAATTTTCAACTGGGAACCTCATTGAAAGATCGATAGATGTTGTTTTAGAAGAAATTCCAAAATATCAAAAATGCAAATTTTTTTGGTTTCTTAGTTGGCACGTCAGCATACACAAATAAATTTATAGGGCAACACTAAAAATAATTAATATTATTTTCTAAAAAACAAGAATGTGATGTATGACATCTTGTTATGAAGTAGAACAGTTGGTATTAGATATTTTAGTAAGAAGTCGCTTTCGTGATTTTTTGGCTAATTAGTTTCATATAAATACTACATTTATGTTAATTAATATTAAACATTGGAATAAAACCTAACCCGTATGTATTTACTTTAAGACATAATCGCATGATAATGGAAAAATTGTCGATTGCAGATAAAAACTAAATTAGCTGCAGATAGCAATAAAACTAAGCGAACATATCAAACAATAAACAAAATGCAATCACAAACAAAAGCCAGATGGAAAAAATATGACCATCATGTGGTCATAAAAATCATCGCTGTTCCACAAAAAATACATACGTAGGTACACACAAACATACGTATAATATGTGTTCTTGTCCGAATCACTTCATTAGAACTATAAAAATTAAAGCAATAGAATAATTAGTGACATGCAAACATAAGTATAGGTGTGTTTCTTTACTTTCTGGGCAAGTTTTGTGCAAATGAGAGCAACCATAAGTTTTTCTCAAAAAGAGGTAAAATTAAACAAAAGTACGGGAACGCAGAAAGCCAAATTTCTAGCCCAAAAAGAAGTATATGTTGTGTTTTGATGCGGCAACAAAAATTGTCATTCAGTTTTGCGAAAAAATTGAATGATTTTTTACACTTTTGATTTATTTAAGGTCTTTTGGACATACTTTTTTATTTAAAATTAATATGATAACATTGAAATCATTTGTATATGAGCTGATTCAAATTAAGTTTCTGATTGTTTAACTACTTGCCCAAACTAGCCCGAAGAAAAAGTACGGGCTGTTTCGTGCAAGAAGAGGAAGCATACTATTCTCTCAAAAGTGCTCTTATTGCCCCAATTTTAAAGTACGGGAACGCTTTTCGTGTAAATTGGGATCCCGTGGGATCCCAAAGTAGAGTAAAGAAACACACCTAATATAAAAATCTTAAAAAATTTAATTTTTCACATTTATTGTGCAATATTTTTGCTGTAGAATGTATGTGGAAAATAATGATATTTAAGTGTGTGCGTTAAACTGTACTCGTATTTATGGAATATACGAGTAAGTATATTGAGTTAAAATTTTGAATTTTATCAAAAATGTTTGTAAAGAACAATGTAGATTCAATTGTATATCGGTCTTTCGGTAAAGTAAATTAATCCTGAAATGAAGTCAGTCGTGCTCTCATAGCGTACTACAACTTATTGTAGTTTTGAAAGTTTGCTAATCTTATTGTCAATTGATGTCGGCTTCAAAAACTTATAAATTGGTTCTCTCTCTCTCTCTACCATATTTCATATAAGGTACTAACTCTATTTTTTGCTCCAAGTGGAATTGAGGAGTCGCAGAACAAAACGTGCTTGTTTGCATTTGTTTTAGGAAAATGCTTTTTTAATGTTTTTGCATTAATTTGGCTAAGTTCGCATAATATTTCTACTTTCTCATAGAAAAATTCACCCATATTCTGCTTGTCGGCGGCAATACAAGACGACCCCAATTTTTGAATTTTGAGGTGAGTCGGCATTCCTGTTGTCAATATTGGCATGTATCGATAACTGCCGACACATATTTGATATTCTACAAGAGAAAATGACGGCAATATTGTCTTGCATTGCCGGTTATTTTGTCGTCACAGTTTTTAGCGCCGAGTTCAAACAAAAACATAAAAAAAATTAATAAAGAAAATTACACTTGAAAAAAATTGGAATAAAATGGAGAAAATTAAAATTACGAATCCCGCCCAATTTAAAAAATTATTAGAGGAGCTCGAAAAGAGCCCACCAATGGCCAGAATTAAAAATACAGGACTTCTGTATAAGCAGTCTTCTTTCCACTATTAAGCTTGATTTGTTTTTTTCATCACTGTATTTAAAAACTTCCTTATATTTTTTTTCCATAAGCTTTCTTATTTTGTACAAAATTTTGCTCTAAATCAAAATGTACACAATCCGAAGCAACTGACACATACATTAGAGATGTGTGTTGGGTTTTATTAAAATAATCGATAAACCGGCAACACCAATGCAAAACTGTTAGGGAATGCAAGATTAATATTGATGTCGTCTTAAATTGATGTCGCCATAATATTGCTTTAAAAAATTGATACAGAACAAAACGCGCTTTTTTCTTCTATTTTAGCAAAACGTAATTTTTTATAACAATTTATTTTTGTTTATTTCATTAAAAGTAGAAATGGGAAAATGCTGTGATTTTGTAGAATCACGTATTTGTATATTTCACGTATTTTCTAGAATCTAGAATCATGTATTGTAGCTTGAGAGAGCACGTGTGATCACGAGGTGTAAGAAATTTATTAAGAGTAATATTCTTAGCAGCATTTGTGTTCCAAAATGAGAGCATAAGCAAAATCGCTATCAAAATAAAATAGATTCTATTTTAGGACCGCTTTCTTTGGCATAATTGTATGATACGAGTATAGAGCAATTATCCTCAACCAATATCTAGTAGATTTGAATGAAAATCTGTAACAAGATCTTAACCACTTACACTTCCGTTTTGTAACATTTTGCAAGATTTCATTTTCATAAAATTTATTATTTATTTATTTAGTAACTATACAGTTGCAAAGTAAATTTGCAAGGTATAGGATGCACAGCATGGGCGGAGTGACAAAGACCATATGCCCAAGATTGTATTAACAGTACTTCTGTAGCGTCGCTGTGGCTAACTATAACGACCTATGTCTTCACAAGGGAAGTTGCAGCATGGATAACACTGAAATACCTCCGGCCGCATATTAAAAAAAAAATATATCATGTTCAAATGATCCCGAGTTCGAATCCCAGTGGGTGCTGATGAGCAGTGTAGCGACTACGAAACAGCTAGTTGTCCCCCAGCTAATGGTATTCCATTATTTTTCTGTTCTTCTTTGGTTTTATTGTTTCACAGCAATTATTGTTATAATGAAAAATAATCATTCTTTTTGATTGAAGTTGGACTCGAGAACTCACAACTAGTTAGTTAATATCGTACATACATATATAACTAAAAAAGTTCACTGATTAATGATTTACAAAAAATAAAATCAATATAAAATTTATAATACATATATAATGTTTATGCATTTATTACAATTTTTTTATGATTATTAGGAAACGTATTAATAACAATACGGAAAGAACAAAACGTACGTTAGCACAGCGGCACTGCTCACACTAATAGAAATTAGTCCAACATCTGCCACACCGCAATAATGAACATATAAAGATGACGTACGAGAGTATATAAAGAATAAAAGAAAATCGGAATACTGACGATTTCTTCCATATTATTTCTGACAGCCTTGCTTGTAACTACAAAAGTGTATTCTGTTCTTACATCGCTTCCAGCTACATTTATTACGAGAGTTTGTGGTAGCATACGAGGTTTGATCATAAAATAGCCTTTATTATCAAATTTCGTGAGTTACGTATGTTCGATTTTCAAATTTATTTTATTTTATTATTTTTTTTTTTTTTGTTATGTTGGTACACATGTCTGTTATATATGTATGTATATTGGTAATATCAGCCATTTTGGATTGTCAGTTTGTTTGTGATTGTCGTGTTTTGGTGTGCTCTTAGATTTTTACTATTCGAAAAAATTTATAAAAAAACTGTATTAAGTTTTTGTGCGCAAGGACATTTAAAATGTTGACTGTGGCTTTTGGCGAGTCTACTATGAGCAGAACACAAGTTACAATTGTGGTATAACCGGTTTAAGGAAGGCCGCGAAGATGTCAAGGACGATGCTCGTCCTGGTCGCCCGACGAAAACATTGAACCAGTAAAGAAAATGATTTTGGATAATCGTCGAATCACTATCAGAGAGGTTGCTGATGATATTGGCATATCGTTCGGCTCATGCCAAGCAATTCTTATGGATATTTTAGGCATGAAACGTGCGGCCACGAAGATTCTTCCAAAATTGCTAAATTTTGAGCAAAAACAACGAATGATTGGGTTATGGCTATGACATTGAAACCAAAGCCCAATCATGCCAACGGAAGCGTTCAGAAGAGGCAAGATCGGAAAAAGCACGTCAAGTTCGGCAAAATATGAAGGTTTTGCTCACTGGTGTCTTCGACTGCAATGGCGTGGTGCATCATGAATTCTTGCCACAAAGTCGTACGGTCAATAAGGAATACTACCTTGAAGTTATGCGCCATTTGCGCGAAGAAATTCTTCAGAAATACACAGAATTGTGGAAAACACAATCATAAAGCACCATTTCATAAAGCGATGATTGTGCGTTAGTTTTTGGCCAAAAACAAAACCATTATTGTGCCTCAATCAGCCGTATTGGAATAAGCTAAGTTAGCTTTTGATTTTTTAGACATAGTCAAGGGTAGTTTTTTAATAAAACTTGCAAATAATAAAATAATAAACATGCATATAACAAAATATATGGATTAGTATTTAAAATATATCCTTCGAAGTCGTAGAAAATTTTTGCACAGAGGCTTAACGCAAGAAATTTTTTTAAGAAATCTGCAAAAATAGTAGTTATTCGTATCCCACTACCAAACGGCTCTTAAAAGATGTGGAAAAAATCAAAGTTAAATACAAAATTTTTAAGAAAATCGAAAAATAGAAGCAGTGAAAAAATTGTTTTAAAATACCAAATCCCGAAAAACGCATCCAAGCCCACTGTGCACAATTTTTTTTTTCTTTTTATTAGACAGTAGACAGGAAAAGAAAAACAATGCAAAAACAAATTATTCTGTTTGGAGCAATATTGAAAAAGTTATGTGTTACAAACTAAAGGCCTCATTAGTTTTCACTTTCTGTTGCCGTTCTGTGACGTTCATTTCTGTAGCAAATATTTTCCAATTACTTTTTCCGTGAAAATATTCAGCTGTTTTCCACAGTAGAGCATGAATAAAAGAAACACATTCGAATGCAGAATAAAATATGTACATAAATATTATCTTGTGTGAAAAAAGGAACAAATTAATAATTGAGAAATGGTGGTCAAACAGTCCACTTCTATCTCACAACCTCCAGACTTTTTTATGACACTTCTTATACAAAATATAATGTTTTCCTTGCTAAAATAATAATCTTTTGATCATTCATAGTTGCTTAATTGATAAAAATGATTTAACTTTTAAAAATCTTTAATTGAAAAAATTGTTTTAGGTTTTGACAAAAAAATTATATACATTTGAATAAAAATTTAATGTTTCCATACCTGAAAAAAGTAAAACATACACATATCTGGCCGTCACTTAACGTTGAATTCTATTTTCAACAGATTAGTCCGCAACAGAAGAGAACGAAAAAGTAAAAACAAACCTTGCACATATAGTTTATATTGAACAGAAACAAAACAGCTGATTCAGAACGGAAGAGAACGTACAAACTAGTTCTGCCTTAAGTTTTATATTTCGATTTAACAGTCACTTTCGACCAGTTTAAAATTCAGTTTTCTACCTTATTAATGCAAGTACGCTGTATTCTGTCCCAAACAAATCAGTAGCGACTAATTTTTGAATGTAACCGCTTACCGGCGTGAACGCGTTTAGTTGAAGGAAAACCACGATACAGAATAGAGTAGGTACATATTTTATTATAATACAATGCATTTCACTTCATGTAATTTATTTAACCTTTTTATCAGACAACAAAACGCTCTAAGAACAGACGCCAATCCGTTCTTATTATTATATTTTCGTGGGTTTTTGCAAACAATATCACTGTTGTTGTTGCCGCAACACCATGAGTTAAATACTCAGACACGGGTTTCTCATAATTCGGTTTTTTTAAACCCCGATATTTCTGAAATCATAAGCAAAAAAATCCGAAAATTTGCTGATATGTGCTGTTCAAAACGAACATTAATATAATAAAAAATAAAGCAAATCAAAAAAATTTGTTCTACGAACTGCCCAATTTGACTTGGATTGCCTCGTATATATGATTACATATGAGATTAACAGCGTTGTCAGCTTTGAAATTTCAAAACGCACCAAAATGGGAGAAAAAACGCTTTGTCTCAAAGAAAACGCACCAAAAAATTTTTTTTATTAATTTTATACGTTTTTCACAAAATTGTTAAAAACCGGTAATATTTTCATTAAATTAAATTATTAAAAAGATAGAAATGTCCTTTTTACTTAATATGGTGTCTACAGAACACAGGCGTACAACTCATCTGCAAAATTTGAAAAATTCTTTTCAAACAAATTTTCTAGATGTGTTGTTACCCTGTAGAAATCGAGACTACTCCTTACATGCTTGTAAAGAGTACTCCAAAAAGGACCAGAGCTAGTCAAAAAGTAATCCAAATATATGGGAAAAACATGCTCCATTTTACATTACAATGTCCTACGAGAGGACCATGTAATCTAAAAAAACATTACATCAGACTAATCCAAAAACTAGTCCAAGTAACTCCTCCACAAATTATTAACACAGGGTTAGTCTTGAAATTACTTCATGCCTCTACTCCATGGATTACCACAGAAACCATTTTTAAATTACTCTGGTGTGAATACTCCATGGAATATCACAAGAGACTACTTTGAAAACTATTATTTTGTAAAATTTTTTAGAGCACTTTTGGGGTGTTTTGCAAAAAAAAAAAAATCAAATGAAATATAATCACAAAAATTTTCGTATAAATTTTTTTCTTCATTTACTAAAAGACTATTATAAACAAAAACATAACATAAAAATACAAATAAATAATTGCAAACATAACAATTGTATTCGTAAAATATACCTGGACTTACGGAATTCAACTTTTGGGACCTACTAGTAACTCAAACCTTGAAATTCTTCAAAGATTCCAGTCAAAAATATAAAGAACGATAACTAGGGCTCTATGATTTGTGAATAATAAAAATATTCATGGTTAAAAATGAAATTAACAACTCCTGTGATAGATATTTATTTATTACTAATAATAAAAAAAAAATCATTCAGCATGTCAGAAAACACACTAAACAAAACATGGCGTAACAGTATTACCATAGTTCTATTTTTTTAATAATGTGTTGCGAGTATTGTAAAATATCTTTTTTTAGTTATCATGGTCCATGTTTACATTACATCGGACTATGTTGTAACTACTCCTTTTTATTTAAAACGGATCATGTACTCCAATAATTTCTGCAGGGTATCCCTTACACTGCTTTCACATACAGAAAGTTTACTTTGCAAAGAGAGTGACTTTTTTACCTTGCTAGCACTTACGAGTAGTTCAATGCAAGCGTTGCCAAAACGAAGATTTTACCTTAATTTTAAAGATTTTATAAGTAAAATAAGATTTGAAGATATATTTCCCAAAATTAAGATTAAGAAAATATGTTACTCAGCTGCTTACTGGTTCCAAACTTTTTGTACGCTACATATACACAAATGTATATACCTAGTTACATTTGTAGTGTAATTAACGAATAGTGCTATACGACAAAATGTAATGACTGTTTGCTATTCTTTAAAGATGCTGGATGAGGTTTTTATTCCGAAATTCACCGAAGCCGTATCCATTTGAACTGACACATAGTCAGATCGGTTATAGCGGAGCTTGAACGGAAACTCCCAGCTACACTTTCCTCAGGCTCCTCAGGTCTGCTAACCTGATTGCACTAGATTGTTTTTGGGCTATGTCAAGCAAGAGCTATAAGGAATAAAACTTGAGCCAGTCCATTAAACAACAAATGAGGTATTCCCGGCCGTAATAAATGAGATTCTGATCAGGTATCACGATCATGGTCTATCATCTTATCATATATTATCACTTCTCCAAAAAATACATATGTAAATAAAATACATTGATGAAAAAGCTTGTTTATATTTATTTCTGCAGCTTTGTACTACTCGTGCGAGTACTAATTTTGAAAGGAAGTTTTATTGAATTGAGTTTTATTTTCACTTTGATCTCATTGTTATGTTAAAATAATCATCATTTTGTAATAATTAACAAACGTTAGTTTCTGTATTTGTCCTAAGAAAAACCAAAAGAAACCCATTTTAAGATTTTTTCCTCAAAATTAGGATTTTTTCGGCAAATGAAGAGTTTCCGATACAAATATCTGGCACCATTGCTCAAGATATTACAAAGTTAACTTTTCGTGTGTGTAATTGTACGCTGTTGTTGATGAAATCTGAAACTTTTGCATGCTTGTATAAAATTTTATTGAATGTATTACAGACATATAGTGCAAAAAGTTGTTTCTTATACTAGAACCGAAAGTTATGTTGAAACTGATATGGTGTCACCGAAAATTAGAAAAAAGCGCACCGCGCACCGGATAAGGATTTTTTCGCACAAAAAATTTCAAAAAGCACCAAAAATGGTGCGAAACGCACCGAGTTGACAACGCTGGAGATTAAGCCAAATAGCGTGACATAAACGTTTTGGGACTGAAAAATCCGAGTCTGACAGCGCGAAAGAGAACAAACTTTACTCCCTATTCAGTAAAGCTGGTTTCGAAACAGTCAGTTGTTACATAATTTTTGTGGTAATTAGTAATTACACTTTAGCTACTTTCAGGCCAATTTAGCGACTTTATCTCTACTTATTATTTATACTAAACGATTCTTATCAAACAACATTAATGGCACAACTCACTTCAGTGTAGAAATTAAGCGCTAAATTGTATTGGGCTTTGCGCGGTGACTTGGGTCGGTCTGCAAATGTTTCAAACCGATTGAAATAAATGTTCGAAAATTCTTAAAGACGCGCATATACGCATATCGGTTTGATTGTGTTTCTGCCATTTGATTACTAATATGCTCATCATGTGGAGATCAACTGAAAAGTAACACAAAAACAGTTTGAATTTATTTCGATTTAAAAACCATATATTTCTTTAGCACTTGTAGCGTAACGAACAAAAGATTGTATCGGCAAACAGAGGAAAGGCAGTCAGCTAGTAAATAAGTATGTACTCGAATGTAGTTCCAACTACGTTCATGTGTGGGTTACTGTTTCAAATTCAGCCATTAACAAATAACAGTTGTTTTGTTTTATGGCATTAAGAGTATTAAATAATAAAGTTTATTTCTTCAAGCCGGTATAATAATGGTGCATGCACAAATATGAAACTAATTGCTAGAAAAAATAAATAAATTCATTGAAGATATGAACTCAGTTTACAGAGAAACGCAGTAGCGTTAAGACGTTAGAGAAACAAAACAAAAAAAAGGCAAACGGCGCAAATTTTATTCTACAGGACATGTTTAAAGGTGTTATATTAGTCGTAATTTTTATTTTTCGCTGGTTTTTAGCCGAAAAAGTAGAAGCGGTAACGGAAAAAAATGATTTTGTATCCTCGGTAGCGGATTTGAAACTTTTATTTAAAACGGAAGAACTACTGCTGGCGGAAATGCAAAACTATATTTTAAATTTGCGACAACAAATAGACATGTTACAAAGGTAAAATATAGGTGTTAAGAGTGTCAGTCAATAAAAACAAAGTAACGGATGTAATAAAAAACAAATTATATAGTATTTTTCAAATGAAGTGAAACTGACTGCAAATGTGGTTAATTATTAACTGTAAAAAATTGTTGCGGAAATATGCTAGCAACATTATATATGTATGTTCATTGGTCATCTATTGCATGTTGCTAGTACATTAATTTGGTGTTATTGCGTGTCTAACAAGTAAATTCCAATTAACAAATTATAAGCTTCAGTTAACTGTTAAAATTAAAAAATTGCAACATGTTTAAAAGTCGGTAAAACAAGAGAGCATCCATTCGATTTTATAGACATACCTGTGCACATACATATGTATGTACAGTACATACATATGTATATTTCGTTGCTCATAAGTATATGAAAACTAAATTCCGTCGTTTTATTATTATAGCTTTGTTCAACGTACGTTACCGTGGATAGCTGCCAGCACCCAATTTATATGTAAACTGCTTTTTGACCCGATATCTCTGAAACTATAAGCCAAAAAAATCTAAAATATACAAAAATATGTATATATGTATATGTATATATATATATATATATATATATATATATATATATATATATATATATATATATATATATATATATATATATATATATATATATATATATATATATATATATATATATATATATATATATATATATATATATATATATATATATATATATATATATATATATATATATATATATATATATATATACATGTACATATATATATACATAAAACAATCACCCTTATTGTGTTTGGCGTTTTTATGGCGAAAGACGGGCGTTTTTGAAAAAAGCTACCGTGGTTGGCGAAAAACGCCAGTGAATACGATAAATGTCAAATCTATTACAAAACGCCATTAAAATGCTACCGTGCTTGGCGTATTTATCTTTCAAAAGGGAGCAAATTTGTCGTCAACGTATTTGCTCACGACAGATATCTTAAATTTGATAAAGTAAAAATTATCAAAAATAAAAATATGAATTCTACTTTCGCTATTTTCTACATATGATTGCTGTTACATTTGCTCATTAGAAATGAGTATTTATTTATTTATTTAAAAAAATAAATAGTAAATCGGCGGGACACACCGTTTGCGAAAATTTAATTTAAATTGGTCCACTATCCTGTTCCCTATAGGGTTGTGCAAAGGCCTGGCCTGATTATTAACATTTATAATAATAAATAAATACAATATTTTCTAACATATTTTTTGTTAGAATGCAAAAATATTTTCACTTGCTGCTATCTCAGCTGCTTTTCATAGAATTAGTTTGATGTTTGCTTTTTCACTTTATATTCAGAGGATGAGTAAAATGCAACACAACATTTTTATAAAACTTATTTGCACAAATTAAATGAACAATATCAAAAAAATATTACTATTTTTTTATTCTCTTTGTTATTTATAAACATTTGTATGGCACTTCTTTAACAGGATGCTTCATAATCATTTAGTTTAGCATAATCTTTTATATTATGATTCATTTACAAAATTTTGCTTGTCGAAAATTTTAGACGGTAAGATAAGAGTGTAAATGCGACAGCTACTACGAGAGCTATCGTTTTACGACTACGCCAAACACAATAAGGGTGAATAATGATGTGGTGAAAATTCGGAGTTTTCTGAAAAGGTTCAGAAAATTAAGACTTTCTCTTACTGAATACATTTTCCTTTATTCTACACAACTCTTTGACAGATCTAAATATTTGTATTACTATGTAAACGTGCCTTAAAGGGTATTTCAGACTATCATACAAGTCTTAAGATTTTGACTGGATTTTGTGAGACAAAAATCTAATGATATTTGTTGCGACTGTCAAAAATCTAACGTACTATTTATTACATTTTGTTTTTACACCAGCATCCCTCAAGTATAATGAAAAATATAAGTATATAGAAAATAAACAGCCAATTTGGTCAACGTCTGGGTATAATATTTTATTTAATTGTTTTTGTAAAATATGCAACCTTGATCCAATGAAAAATCTTATTAAATTAAATTTTTGGTTTGTACATTCGTACAACGGGTTATAGTTCAAGTTTTTTCCTTTCTTTTTTGTTAAGAAGGATTTTACAATAAAAATTTACTTGAATGTAAAAAACAGCTGTTCATATTTCAGAAGTTTAATTGTGGATTTTGGTTGTAATTTGCAAATATTTAGTTTTATATATGTATACATGTATATTATAACATCGAATACTAAGTAGCTAGCACTATTTAGCAATAATTACTATAGAATTTTCTAAATTTCCCTCAATTATTTTGTAAGCTCAAAAAGGTTTTTAGTATTTGCAAGGAGAGAAAAAAACAATATCAGCTATTTATTATGTAGCTTCCACTTTCAACATAATCATGTAGCTGACTACATTTGTAGACAGCGGTATTTGTAGTCGTGTGTTCAAGTAGCCTGATGTCTTGAATGTGTTTAATGCTTAAAGCTAATTTGGCGGCAGCTACAACGGTTTTCGTCAATATATCGCTCCTTTATTGCAACATAGTCATAACGCAAAAAACTTGTTTCGAGAAAAACACATTTCAAATTTTTAGTTTCCATAAAAGTCTTAGAAAAATATTTTACAAAATATCTCCTAAAGGAAACAATTTTAATTAATTTTTGGCACAATATAAAAGGTAACACTGTTAAGAATTCTGCATTGTTATCTCGTAAAGCTCATTTTTTGAGATATGACTATGCTGCAATAACGAAGCGATATTTACTGTCATAAAAAGGCGTGTATTTTAATTTTGAGCTATTGTAGACGGTATAATTCCTGAGTTCCTGTGTTGCTATTGCTTATTTATATTGTGCTGGTTCCAGAAATGGGTTCCGCTTTACCTATTTTCATTGTGTTTATGATGTTAGTAAGTGTAATAAGTGCTGTAGGGTTGTTGTCTATGGGGGCTAGCAGTTCCTTGAACCGTATGGGGTTTAAAACTGTAGCAGCCCCTTTTAAGGCTGCGATAGTGTGACCAGAGGCTATTATTTTCCGGTACCACGGAAGCCCCGAGAACATTGTTTTCGCCCGGCTATGGTGAGGTCCTTCGGGGTCAATTTGGTGGTGTGGATGCAGTGTGGAGTCACACTGAACCCGGGTGCCATGACCCTGAGATCGGAAGGAGTTTTAGAAAGGCTCCTCTCTGCACCATGGGAGAGAGCATGCGCCATTCAGCATATGATCGAAAATGGTACCAAATCGTCATGCATGGGGACGTCTGGGTAAACGCTTTTTTCACCTTGTGAGAAAATCACAGTGGGGTTGGGCAGTCAAGGCAGTAGTTGGCTACAGGGCTATACAGTCGTGCGTTCATGTTGCCCGGTGTGGCGAATGACTTTAATGCAATATGATAAATAAATATACAATACAGTATACGACTTTAAAAAAAATAGAGTGCAAAAAAATATCATCTTAATTGACGAACTACGTATATACCAGTGGTCTCATGCAGAAAGGCCCTAACAAACATAATTGCAATTTTACAATAGAAGGAAAAACCATAATGGAAACTGTATACCTAGGTTCATCTACAAGTAATATTTTTTGTTCAATTGCTTGTAAAAGCGATATTTATAAAATTATTTATTTAAGTTTTTGTGACGCTGTATACTTATGTGAAACGTAGTAGAATCCCTAAAATAGTTCGATTCAGAGAAAATGCGAGTTAGGGCCTAGAGACTAACGATACACACATGTCTATGCGATAACTTGTGCTGTGGATTTTTAGAGTGTTGTTTGTCTGAAACAAAAAACAACACGAAACTATAAATTATTGTTTTTGTTTATATAAGTTGGTTGTGCATACAATAAAATATTCTTATTTGTGCAAAAAATGTAGTATATTACCATAGTTATACAGTTTTCTCAATACTTTCTGTTACACTCTTGCTCGATTTTAGTTCAGTTGATTCATCACAGGTGCCTAGCCTAGTCACCAGAAGACTTGAAAGATATTTTCAAACATTTAACTATATATCCCATTATTTTAAATAAAATAATGAACAGATTAACGTACAATGTAAGCTGGGAAGTGAAGAGCCTTTGTTTTGTTGGATGAAGATTTCGGTATCTTGCTTACTTTGTACACAAATGCAGTAACACGTTTGGAATTATATACTAGGTCCATATTATGCATCTGTAATAGAATTTTGACTGGGTTGCTGCTTTTGGTAATATAAGTAAAAGAGAGCGCAGATTTTGGAATTACTATATTGCTTTCTGCTAAAAAAGAAAACTTGTGAAGTTGTATTAAGAGAAGTACTAACATTATCAAGGCAGCTTTATGCAGGTAGTGGCAGAATTACAATAAATATAACACCAACAAACATCAACATGTATTTTGTTGGTAGAATTTACGAATAGTTGTCAAAATTTTGACAGCTTTTTTTTTAATATATATACATTACCAAGTAACATCCCCTTGGCTCTTCCAAAGCATCAATAACATACATATTTCAAAACTACGACTTATGCATATTTCTCTAGCAAATCCACTGTCACGCCCTCATCTTTTTTTTTCAGTGTCTTAAAATTAAAAATAAAATTATTTCTCTGGATATTTTTAATTTGCAACCGAGTTGTATTGCAACTTGAAATAATGAAATCGATCAATTAAAACTGGAATCAATATATCCAAGCCATGACATATGTATATAAAAATTTTATTTTATTTATTAAATAAAACCAGTAATTTGGTTGGGTTCACTTAAATATAAATAATAAAATTAGAATAAATTAAATTGGCAAAAAACAATGTTCTAAATATGTATAAAACAAGAGTAGAAAGTTAAAAGTTATTAAAATTTTGTCAAAAACAGGATTGTGTTTTAATGAAGATGGAGTAAAAAATTCGCCTTAATATAAAAATTCAAAGCTGACAGTGAACTTGATTTTGTTAGAATATAAAGACACGTACATATATATGTAAGTATTTGAAATTTTTGACAGAAAACTTATTATGAAGGCTTTCAATAAATCTTTTAACATGACCGGCTAAGCCCATACAAGAGAACTCAATTGTAGAAGAATTAAGAACTAAGTGTGCTTCTGCAAATAATGAATACAATGGTTTATATTCGACTTAACTGAGACATTTGATATGACCTATTTATTGTTTTTTTAGCTTTTATTTATATATTGAATTTTCACAAAGTGAACTAACAATAAGTATTCAAATCTTAATACTAAATTAAAAATTAAATTAATTAAAAGTTTTTGCACCAATTATATCGGTGAAATCACCTATTTATCGCTCTGATGTGAACTCGTGAGTTTTTTACGTACATGGAGGTTCAGAAAATTAAGACTTTCTCTTACTGAATACATTTTCCTTTATTCTACACAACTCTTTGACAGATCTAAATATTTGTATTACTATGTAAACGTGCCTTAAAGGGTATTTCAGACTATCATACAAGTCTTAAGATTTTGACTGGATTTTGTGCGACAAAAATCTAATGATATTTGTTGCGACTGTCAAAAATCTAACGTACTATTTATTACATTTTGTTTTTACACCAGCATCCCTCAAGTATAATGAAAAATATAAGTATATAGAAAATAAACAGCCAATTTGGTCAACGTCTGGGTATAATATTTTATTTAATTGTTTTTGTAAAATATGCAACCTTGATCCAATGAAAAATCTTATTAAATTAAATTTTTGGTTTGTACATTCGTACAACGGGTTATAGTTCAAGTTTTTTCCTTTCTTTTTTTGTTAAGAAGGATTTTACAATAAAAATTTACTTGAATGTAAAAAACAGCTGTTCATATTTCAGAAGTTTAATTGTGGATTTTGGTTGTAATTTGCAAATATTTAGTTTTATATATGTATACATGTATATTATAACATCGAATACTAAGTAGCTAGCACTATTTAGCAATAATTACTATAGAATTTTCTAAATTTCCCTCAATTATTTTGTAAGCTCAAAAAGGTTTTTAGTATTTGCAAGGAGAGAAAAAAACAATATCAGCTATTTATTATGTAGCTTCCACTTTCAACATAATCATGTAGCTGACTACATTTGTAGACAGCAAATAATGAATACAATGGTTTATATTCGACTTAACTGAGACATTTGATATGACCTATTTATTGTTTTTTTAGCTTTTATTTATATATTGAATTTTCACAAAGTGAACTAACAATAAGTATTCAAATCTTAATACTAAATTAAAAATTAAATTAATTAAAAGTTTTTGCACCAATTATATCGGTGAAATCACCTATTTATCGCTCTGATGTGAACTCGTGAGTTTTTTACGTACATGGAGCTGCAGTAATCGTTCGAAGAATTTTGTTTGTCGCCTCTGAATTTTTTCAATGCTTGACGTTGAAGCGGTACCCCATAATTGACTTCCATAGCACCATATAGGCTTTAGAATTGCATTGTATAACAAAAGTTTGCAATCCAACTTCAAGGTAGAATTTCGGGCCATAAGCCAATTTGGTTGCGCTGCCTTCAATTTCAACTGAGTGACTTTTGCTTCAATGTGAGACTTCCACGTTAGCCTACGGTGTAGGTGAACACCAAGGTACTTGACTTCATTGTGCTGCGGAATAGCTGAGTTGTTGATTTGGATATGCACACATGTTTGTTTACACAGTGTGAATGTGACATGAGTACATTTCTGCTCATTAACTTTGATTTTCCAAAGCTTCAACCATTTTTCCAATATTGAAATAAATTCCTGTAAATTTCGTGAAGCTAATTGGTGGTTTTCATGAACGCTCAAAAACGCTGTGTCGTCTGCAAAAGTTGTAATGTGGATTCCAGATGTCGTTGGCATGTCAGAGGCGTAAATCAAATATAAAGTAGGCCCTAGTATGCTACCTTGCGGATGTCCTGCCTAGATTGGCTGAGTTGGACATATATAACTTTCCAGAAGCTTATGAGCAGGTATTTGCAGGCAAGTTCAACTTTATATTGTACATAAAACCGGCGTGCCACACTTTATCACAAGCTTCGGAAACGTAAATGATATAGCCTAGCAATACTTCTTTTCCTCAAAAGTCCTTCTTGTGACATTTACTGGTCTATGTGTTTGTTCTTTGGTGCTGTGTTTAGACCGAAAGCCAAATTGATGTTTAGGGATACATTCTACATCATTCAGTATTGGAGTCAACTTCGTCATTAAAAATTTTTCGAACAGTTTTGAAATTTTTGGCAGCAGACTTATTGGTCTATACTCGTATGACTCTACTTTAGTGGGATCCTTCCTTGGCTTGGGTATCATAGTAATCATAGACACTTTCCACTCTGCAGGATAATACTCTAGACGTATAATAGCGTTAAAAATAAAAAAAGAAGAGTTCTTCCTACTTATTGTTGGCATTAAACAATTTTAAGCTTATACTTATATTTTAAGCAAATATTTTTGTATAATAAAATATTTCTGTTAATGAATATTAATTTACGGAAAAATGTAAGAGTGTAATTTAAAATTTTTTTTATTATTTCCTTTTATTTTCATAAGTGAGATAAATTTAATACATCAGGAACATGACGATGCTTCAAAAGCGATAGAAGGTTACCTGAGCAATCCAATAAATGCGTATCGCTTAATAAAACGTCTTCACACAGATTGGCCCTCATATCAAGAATCCATTATATCTGATGATACCCGCACAAGTATGGTTATAATCCCGAAGATATTACAGTTTGCAAATCTTTTAGGTTTTTTCTTCATTCTTAGATTATCTAAAAAACTTAGAAAGTTTAAAACAATATTTAAGTTTTCCCACGGAAAATGATATGATTGGTTCTACACTGGCTTTGGTGCGTTTACAGCAAACATACCAATTAGATGTCCACCAAGTGGCTAGCGGTGTTTTAAATGGAGTCAAATACGGGTAAGTACTCGTATTACTCGTGCAAATATACTGTATGAAGATTCTTATTTGGCATGGAGATTTATTTTTTGCTATAAGACGGTGTAGTAATTAAGGAGACAACTATCTATTTCTTTAAAGTTCCTCAATGTCATGGCAAGACTGTTATTTAGTTGGAGAATATTTATTCGCCATGCAAGATTATAACCATACAATACCCTGGCTAAAGCAATCTGCAAAAATGTTACTATCTGGTCATAACGATAGTGGGGATGAAACGACTTTGGATTTTTTAGAAACAATTGCCGAATATCATAAGGCATTGGGTAAGTAGTCGCATATAATCTAAAATGATTCTCTTGGAGGTTTAGCAGCCCAAGATAATTACGGGTAAAAACTGGAAAATCATAGCTTTGCACAATTTCCTATGTTTATCGTACATCGATTATCTGTGTGATGATTTTTCGTATAAAATATGTTTTTCTATTCGAACATTGCATGCATTTTTATGTCTTGGCCCACTTAGTTCACTTCAGGGGTGTATTTGACATTGTCTCCCTCAGTGAACAAGTATCTCTTCATTCATAAATTAACGACTCTACAATAGTACTATTCTTATAATTTTTACAGTATATAATATACATATCTTGAAAGTACCAAACAAATATTGGATCAACCGATGGTTAGCAATTTTTTTAAATTTTACATAAGAAATCATAGTCGTAATGTGACAAGAAATGTAAAACTTTCTTCAAGTTGTCCTACTTAAAATATGCAAAGTCCAAGAAATGCGTTTGCTGGTTTATTTCCCATACAAATCAATTATAAATTGTTTATTTTGAAAATTGTTGCCGATAGAAACATGAAAAGAGCAGTTGTGAAAAATATTTATATTAGCACCTGCCTTTGCGGCCTTATCTGATGATGGACCAGTTCCACGGAGTGAATTATTCACGATTCAATAGCGTAGCAATTTTTGCCATATGTTTGTAGCCATATGAGCAACTTCTTGTTGAGGAGTTCGGGCCTGCTCATCTTTCCTATATGAAATTTCCCAGCAATCAATGGAAGACAAGACTTAATGAGTTGGTACGCCGAAGTAGCATCAGCCCTTAAACCAATTCAGCCGTCAACCATCACCACTGGTTCCTTACAGTACAGTTATCTATTGTAAAGTCAACAGACCCTCTGGAGGTTGTTAGTCTCCGAAAAAAAAGCCACACACCAAACAATCATCAAGGATACTAACACCCCCTTCTTGCATTTTCGGTTTCAACCACAGCCATGATGTTTCAGCCAAGGTAACTCAACCATGATTAGCCTGGGTTGAACTGCAAGCAGAACCACCCGGATGCCATGCTGATCCCCGTTCTTCCAATTTATACCCTTGCTACGGTTTTAGGAAACCAACACAACATAAGTCATGGGGCTTTCTAGAGTTTTATTTGCTACAACAAACGGGGGGCCCCTTCCCCTCTTTACCCGAAAAACCGAGTGGCCTGGCTTGGAATACGCTAAGGCAAAACCTGTTCCCTGAGGGGTGTATGAAAAGAGCAGTTTTTTAAGTGTTAACAGGCTGCTAGCTATTCTAAAGCCCGCCCACTTGGGTACAGTCTGGTCCCGTTGTGTTTAAAAGAGCAGTCATAAATGCGCAATTTACTACGAAAATTACTACTTTTATTTTGATTAATCCTAGAATAAATGGTAATAGAAAAAAAAACGAAAGGGTGCCATCTCTCATATATGTAGATAGAAACGTTTTTTAAATATATTAAGAAATTTCGCAATAGGTATCGTGACGAAAGTAATATTGAGTCACAGCGACTTAACCACACTCGTACGAGTACTGAACTGCCATTGATTCGGAACCTTCTAAAAAAATTTTAATAAAAGAATTTAAACAAAATTTAAACACAGGTTTGTCGTCGTAATATAGGGCGTTTGGTGGCAGATATATATTTTTAAATAAGATTATTACAAAAAGTAATAAACGATGCGGACGGAAGGTGGTACCACTGGAATTATCGATTATGCGCAGTGTGCCCATTTTAGCACTTTCAGTGCTTTTGTTGATTAAGCAGCAAAATGTTCAATTTAGCAGTTAGCACTTTCCAATTGTTCATTAAACAATCTTTTAACAAATTGTTTCTAAATGAGATCATTTTGATCCCTTAAATTTATGCTTAGAAGGCTTCTTTGTACCAATGTCGTATTTTAATTAGCGTGTAAATGTGAAGAATGTTTTCCAAAAACTGGGGGAATAAAAGCAATTAAACTCCAGTAGTGCGATTCTGTAACTTGTATAACGATAATCGAATCATTAAAATAATTATAACGATATTTTATCGTATTTGCTATTCTGTAACATTTTCTTAACGATATTCGTAATCTATCAAAATCAGCTGTTAATTTTACTGCCGATTGTCTTTTTCTTGCTGTTTATTCAATCGTTAAAGTGTATTTTTTTTTAAATTGTGCATCCATGAAATAAAGTGCTTACAATCAGATTTTTAAGACATAAAAATATTTATTATATATTAAATACATATATAAATACATAAAATGTTTATTAAATACATTTTCAAAAAGAAAAATTTCAGTATAATTTTTTAACCGGTAAAGTGTATTTTGTGTTGAAATAGCTATTGAACGTTTGTCCTTCGGACTTGCAAGGGATGAAACAAGTTTGAACGCTTCAAGGGATAATCATTGTGTTTATCGGGAGTTGGACAATTCCTTTCAGTTGACAATTAATGAATTTAAAAAGTTGTATTGATTATCACCAGTCTTAGTTGTGGTCATTCTGAAAATTAGTACATATAAACAAATAAATGAAACATATGGACACATATTTTATTTTACTTACCTTATTACAAATTAAATAATAATTATTGTCACTTAAAAACTAAAATCACAACAAATACAAATCAATATGTATACATATTGTTATGGGAAGTTATTGTTTTTTCTTTTCTTCTTTGTGGTTTTCGCTTTTTTTGGTAGAGATGCCACGTAATGTTTATATGAATGACCAGAAAAATACAGCTGTTTACCATCTTTAGAATTAAGTTACAGAATCACTCAATCGTTAGTGCAAGCGATAAAATTTGATGACAAAAGTTGCGATTATCGAATCGTTAAAAGTTAGAGAATCGCACTACAGGAGCCAAATTGAACAATTAAAGTCTTTGAGGACCACTTTAATCGCTCGGAAAAAGAAATGAACCCCAACCAAGAAATGAAAATAGAAAGTACAGGAAATTAGTGTTAAAATACAAAGTTTATTATTAACAAAATAATCGTGACCTTGTAACGTGACTGGTTGAACAATAGTAATAATTACCAAACTTATAGAAAAAACCGGAAACCATCTTTTAGACATTTTGTAGTTTGTAGTAGGAGTTTTAGGCTTTAAGCGTGAAAGAGAAAGGAATAGTTTCACAATATTCAGGTATTGTATGTAATGAGCAGAAAATAAGACTCTAACCCATCACAGTTGTTAATACCAAAGTACATACGTATTTTGGCATTAACAGTACTGTAAATCCTATCAAATACACGACCTGAAAGTATTTAGTATTTTGCATTTAAAATACATAACTTAAGATGTAATGATCGTCAAGCTTGAGGTCTTTTTTATAAAAATTTTTTTTATAATTTTTTATTTAATTCAATATTTCGTCTTCCTTCGGAAGACTTCTTCAGGATTTTTTTTTCCTTAAGAAGTCTTCCGAAGGAATTAAATAAAAAATGTTTTCTAAAAATTTTATAAAAAAGACTTCAAGCTTGACGATCATTACGAATACATCTTAATTTAAAAAAGAGGTCGAAAAATTAGGATAAAGAAAAATCAAGTACATAACTCAAAAGTATTCTGTGTTTCAAATTCATGTGGCCCAAAAATATATTTTTACAAATTACATTTATTTATTATAATAAACTGAAAATAAATTGTTTCACACAAAAGCTAAAATTAATATAAACTACCACCATTAAAACGTTTATCATTTCGCAACACTACAATTCAGCTTTCAATTTTTTTGTCTAGAGCAAATTAATTTTACTCTAATCGGGTGATATCAATAAGAATTTCCACATATTTGCCACCAGCTTTTTCCCAACGCTTTGGATTATATACAGGGAAATAATTTGTTTTATGGAAAGCTTAAGGCTGTGAGAATCAGATTAGATCGACTGGAATATAATGATTTAAGGCATTTCAGTTGTTTTTTAACAAAATTAATGGATAGCTTGGAAAGAATAATTAATGAGTTTTGCATGCTGACAACTAAAACAAATAAATCCAGGTACTTCAATATTGTGCCAGGTACGTCGTTTTGTGTTTTATGTGGCAATATACAATATATTTTTATTATATTTAAGTGCATATGTAAAATAAAATATGTATCTAAAGCCAGAGAGGTACATTTTTATGATACCGAAATACAAAAATGTATTTGTATCTTTTAGGTGTATTTTGTACGAGCATTTAAAATACGCAGCTTGCAAGTATTTTGTATTTGAAATAAACAACTTGAAAGTATTTTGCATCTTGTATTTGAAATACATAAGGTGTGTATTTTGCCCAGGCCTGTCCAGGATAACTGTTTGGTGTGCCTTATCCACGCATGAGATAATTGGATCATTTTTTTTTTTAATTCCTTCTTTCTTTCTTAAATTTTAATTGGGAAAACGATTATCGTGGGTACCTGCCAGTGTGGCCTTACCCTCTGGTGATCTAATCACCGGGTGAATACAATGCGACTACCAGCGCCCCCTTACATGACAAACTGTCACGCAAACTTCCTTCGATTTATGGGTCACGGCACCCGGTTCCAGCGCCAACCGAGCTCAATTGAACTTTCCCCGCGATTTGGGCTAAACGGTTCTCGTGATACCAGATTTAAGTCTCCGATCAGACTTCGTAGCTCAAGGACTATTACCAGTAGAGCCCCAAACGGCTCGGGGACTGGCCACACCCTGGTTCTTTAGAAGATAGTATTTTGCATATTTACAAACAAGTATTTGTACTTATTTTTTTGTTTTTTTTTTTTAGCTTGGACCAGTATGCAGTGCATTGTACCAGAAATAGGAAAATAGGTTATGAGGAGGGGGAAAGAGGGAGTAGTGTTTGTGAACATTTGACTTGAACTTTCCAACGTTATAACAGACAGGAAACACGTCTGCGGGTAACTTATTCCATAGACGAAGCGTACGGCTGAAAAACGAATTCTCCCTGTAATGCGTAGTGCGATTCCCCGGGCAATCGACCACAAATGGATGAGCTCTAGACGATGAGCGCGTGCTACGTAAAAATGTGCGAGTTTCGGGAACAAGATCCCTAATCTCGTCAGAGCAAAATCCATTGTAGTAACGATAGAACAGAGTAACGCACCCCACACTGCGTCGATGCTCCAGTGATTCAATACTGTCACCGATAAGCTTCTTCGCCCTCTCCTGCACACGGTCGAGTAACCCCAAAATAGACTTTGAGGCACCGGCCCAAACATGAGAGTTGTATTCCATTTTCGGTCGGATGTAGGTGGTATAAATAGTAAGGAGGTCGGATGGAGTGAAGTACATCTTACACCGTTTCAAAAAATCGAGGCACTTGAATGATTCTTTAGAGACATGAAAAATGTGATCTGTCCAGCTAATATCACACTGTATCTTCATTCCAAGAACATCAAGAGCATCCGATTCCTCAATATTTATACCATCCATGAGTACAGATGAAGCAGCATTTGCGGTCGTTTGCTTGTGTGTTAATAAGCAACATTGGGTCTTACGAGCGTTGAAGGCGACTCTGTTTTTACGACCCCATTCGGAGATTAATAGAAGATCACTATTGAGTGAATCATTCATATTTAGCCTCTTGGCAGCGATCTCTGATAGGCTGGGCCTATAGCTAAAAGAGTACGAGTGGCAAATGCTGCTGTCATCTGCGAAAGAGTGGATAGGGTTGGAAGTTTGGTAGAGAAGATCATTTAGAAAAATAAGGAGTAGGGTAGGAGAAAGAACGGAGCCTTGCGGAACCCCTGAATTAATCTTGAACTCGTTTGATGAGACCCCATCTATAACAACTCGTATAGTGCGGTCTCTGAGAAAACTCGATATAAACCGAGAGAAGTCATCACCGACACCAAAAGCAGTAAGTTTTGCCAGTAGTGCACCATGCCACACTCTGTCAAACGCTTTTGAAATATCCAGAGCCACCACCCTACTTTCACCGAAATGATGGATTGAGTGGCACCATTTCTCTGAAAGATATGCCATAAGATCGCCAGTAGAACGACCCTTACGAAATCCATATTGACGATCACAAAGTAGTTTATGCGACTCTAGATACCTCATAAGGTGATGGTTGATCATGCTTTCCATTACTTTGGAAAGTGTAGAGCAAATTGCAATTGGGCGGTAATTTTCAGGGTTATTTGCCTCACCCTTTCTGGGTATTGGTGTTACATTAGCAACCTTCCAGCTTGATGGAAACTCACCAAAATGGTAAAGTAAACTGAAGAGGCGTGCTTCAAGACCAGTGCTGGAATGCCATCCGGTCCAGGAGTTTTGTTTATGTCGAGGTCTGCCAAAACCCTTTTAACTGCTCGCGCCCGGAAAAATATCTTTGGCATAGTTACAGATACTCTTTCGAGCTCGGGAAGTGGTTGACTGCTTTCCGGCAAGCAGGAGTTGCTTGCAAAAATTTCAGCCAACAGGTTAGCTTTGTCAACCGGGTCGGTGAATGCTTGGTCATTCTTTAAGAGAGTTGGGATTGATGAACTAGTATTGTTCTTTACCCTCTTAACGAATGACCAAAAGGTCTTACTGCCCCGGAGAGCTGTAAGGACCTTGGCACGAAGACGCTGTTCGTGAAGAAACTTTTCACGCCTAAGTACCTTGGCACACGAAGATCTTGCCTTTTTGCGTAGTAAATCAGTCTCTGGGTTTTTGTTTAAACGCCAATTACTGAATGCTTCCTCTCTGGATCTGACTGCGTTTTTGCACGTCTGATTAAACCAGGATTTCACTCTTTGTTTAACCGAAATCTGCTTGGATGGGATGAATGATTTCATCCCTAGCAATATAATATTCTCGACCATTTTTGCTGAAGCATTTATGTCGTTATCTAGAAAGTAAAGTTTCCAATTAAAATGCTCATAAAATTGATTGAGCTCAGCCCAACGCGCCTTTTCGTAAATAAATATTGAACGTTTCGTAGCTGATTTCGAAACGTTACGAAGTTCAGAGATCGAAAAGGAGGCAGAAATGGTGCAATGATCCGAATTGCCGAGAGGTGCACTAACTTTGACTTCATACTTTTCAGGGTGTGAAGTCAGGAATAGGTCAAGTATGTTTGAATAGTGCCCTTCAACACATGGAATATGCGTTGGCTCATTCACTAATTGCGCTAGATGGTTGTGCGCAGCGAATAACTCAACATATTGGCCTTCTGGAGTTGTATGACTCGAATGACGAAGCCAAGATGAGTTGTGAACATTGAAATCGCCAGCAACAACGATTTCACTGCTTGGACAATCATCTAGGATTTTCGATATGGAGTCAGAGAGGGTATCGAAACCAGAAATGGTAGTATCCCGCCCCGTATTTGGACTTCTATATAGAAACCCGAAATGCAAAAAGTGTGACCTGATTTTGAATTTAACCCAAAGACAGGTAAATGCGGCATCATGCATGCCTAATGGTTGCTGGCATTGGAACACAACTTCATTGCGAACGTAAATTACAAGGCCCCGATGGAAATTAAATAGGGATAGGAGTTGATACCCAGGTATATGAAAATCCTGTGGATCAGCATTCTCAGATACCTGGGTCTCACACAGGGCGAAAACATCCGGCCGATGGAGACAAGTGTGAGCATAACCAGAGAAAAAATTCGTTCTCAGCCCACGTATATTACAAAAGTCAAGTTTAAAGTTGCCTGTCATTACGCCGGAAAATTAACAAAAGAAATGTTGACTCTGCTATGCAGGAGAGGCCGGAATCAATTGTTGCTAGGTTGACCATATAGCACCCAGTGTATATACCTTCGATGCTATAATAATCAACAACAATTAACCCGGCATCCCCGACATTGCAAAGTAATTACTATGTAATAAACGTGGAAGGGAATGATATCAGTGCCTGTATAAGGGCCGTAAAAGCCCTGATCTGGCCATGGGTTTTTTTTTTTTTTTTTTTTTTTTTTTTTGTAATAAAATTTATTTTTATTATTGATTTTTTTATGCTATTTTTTGTTTTTTTTTTTTTTATATTTATGTTTTTATTTTATTTTTTGGCTTTAAATTTATTTTTCTTCAATGGGCGTTTCACGTGGTTATTGTATTGTTTGTTGGGTAATGATATTGTAAAATATGCATGTTTAAATTTTATGTTAAGTTCTGTTTGTTGCTGTTGAAAGTTTCGTTAATGGCTATTGTTGCTATTATTTTTTAACTGTATTATTTTCATGATCTTTGTTTTTATATTTTTATAAATGTTTGCAGTTTTATTTTGTTTGATGTGAATTTTATTTTAGTTTTATTTCAAACAAGAAAAAGAAAGAAAAAAAAACAACACCACACAGAAATAAATTTTTTTTTTTTAAATTGAACACTAAAGGCGGAGAATAACTAAGCAAGCCATGTGCATTGTAAACATAGAAAACACGGACAATAATAAAAAGACGTGCGCGCGGGATGAAGGACAAAACACTACGACGTGAAATATGTGTATAACAAGTTTTGCCCACGCTTTCTGGAAGCTGCGGTCCTATTTCTTTGCGATTAATATTTTACCAGACTTGACCCTTTAATTTGTACATATTGTATATATGTGCGTACATATTATAAAACATTGGGTATCTTCGTGTAATTCATCTTAGCAAATAGTTTTTCTAGTTGTTTTAAAAAAAGTATATTTATGGGCATATTCATAAAAATTTAAATGAATTTGAAATGTGTTTTAATTCAAAAATTTCATACAAAATTTTACTAAAATTCATTTCAAATACATTTTAGTTTTTTATGAATATGCCTATTAAAATTTAAGTAAGTAGGTTTTTCGGTTTGAAAATTTTCTTTTATACATATATACATTGTATATACAAGTGTCGAATTATTATTCCTATTAATGAAAATAATATTCTATTTAAAGTTGATTTCTTTTAAGGGGATTTTGAATCAGCTTTGGAATTGATTACATACATACTTGAAGAAGATAATACTCGTCAAAGTGCTTTAGAAACTAAACTGTATTTGGATGAGGTGATAAGTGAGGGCAGAATTGAAGGTCTTCTCTATCAAAACTCAACGATAGAAAATCCATATCATGTAAGACTTGTTTCTTGGAGCCAAATTAAAACTTCTTATTGAAAGATTTTTTTGTTGCCTCTACAAAGAATACCAACGAATATAAGCTCTATGAAAAAGTCTGCCGTGGCGAGTTTCAGAATCTATCCAATCAGCAACAAAACCAACTCTTTTGCAGGCTTCATGACAATAATCATCCTTATCGTTTGCTACAACCTTACAAACTGGAAGAGCTGTCAATTGAGCCGTATCTAATTATTGTCTACGATGTTATAAGTGACTACCAAATGGAAGAGATTAAAGAAATTGCGCAACCCAATATGGAGAGATCTGCAGTTTTTACACAAGATGGCAAAAATTCTGAGATCTCGTTTTATCGCACAAGTAAAACAGTTTGGCTTAAGTATGAAGATCATAAGTACACAGAACAGTGGTTGCAGCACGTCAATGATCTGACTGGTCTGAGCATTGAAAATGCAGAAGATTTACAAATCGCTAACTATGGACTGGGCGGTCACTATGAGCCTCATTTTGACTTTTTTACGGTATGATTTGGCTTTAAGAGAAGTAAATAAAAATAAAATGATATATTGACCTCTTTCACCTTTAGGATGATTTTAACATCAACGATGAAGCGGGAAATCGTATTGCAACAGCTATATTTTATGTAAGCTTAATTTCTTATTTATGCGAAATAAAATTAGAAAGCTGTTTCGTTTTAGTTAGCAGATGTAGAAGAAGGAGGTGGAACTGCATTTCCATTTCTCAATATTCTTGTGAAACCTCGCAAAGGTGCCATGTTATTTTGGTACAATTTGCATGCCTCTGGCGATGGTGATTACCGCACTAAGCATGCTGCATGTCCCGTTTTGAAGGGTTCCAAATGGAGTAAATTTTGTCAAACATTATTATATTTCAACATACTTATAATAAAAAAAAAACATTTTCCTTTTTAAGTTGCCAACGTGTGGCTAAGAGATCGTGACCAGTTCAATCGAAGACCTTGTGATTTATCTACAAACCATGAAGTATCTTTAATTTATATGAATTATGACTAAAAATAAAGTCAATTTTTTTAATATTTACCCTTTCAGCTACAGCTACTATATTTTTCTCCGGTCAAGTATCAATCACTAATGGAAACCCGGACACATATTTGGGAATAGCACACAGAAATGGCAATAGTGGTTTTAGTGGGACGATTATGCGCACCGGGAACGCAAAAATCCTAGTAAATTAAGTACAAATGGTGTTTTTGTTGGACTTGCGTTCTTGGTATTTTGTTTCTTATTGTTTCTATACACTTCACAAAAATGTAAAGGGTGTATATAAGTTTGTGATTCAGTTTGGAATCTCTACAAATTTCATATGCGACCCTATAAACTATATATGGGGCAATCCATATAATTTTTTTGATTTGCTTTATTTTTTTCTGCATGATGTTCCCTTTGAACAGTATTTTTACTAAATTGACTTTGATATTGATGCTCCTTTTGAGCAGTACATTTGACGAAATTTTCAGATCTTTTTGGATATCGGGTTTTAGAAAAATTGAGTAATAAGAAAATACTGTCCTCACACTTTTTCAATATTACTCATAACTTTTTCAATATTAGGCCAAACAGCATAATTTTTTTTGTATTTTTTTTTCTGTCTACTATCTAATTAGAAAAGAATTGTGCACAGTGGGTTTGGATGCAATTTTCGAGATTTAATATTTTAAATAAATTTTTGTCAGTTTCTACTCTTTGATTTTCTTGATTTTTTTTTTTTTTTTGTATTAAACTTATGGCGTTTTCTTTTCTAGAAAATGTGTAACATTTTTAATATTGTTTTGCCAAAAAAATACACAAGTATACACTTATCTCAACTTTTTTCAGATATTTATAGTTATTGCGACATCTTCTTTTCATCTCAATAAAACTTAAATTTTAAAACTTGAATTTTAAGAAGAAAAGTGCAGCCTTTTTCAGAAAAGAAAACGGCATTAATAAAAAAAATATTTTTTCGTGTTAAACCACCGCTCAAATATTTTCTGGTACTTCGCGGGATATATTTTAAATATTAGTCCATGAATTTTGTTATTTTCAGGTATTATATATAGATAAGTAGACATACATATAAGCAAGTTTTATTCAAAATTATGGTGTTTGGACTAATATTAAAAGAGTTACGAGTATTTATTCGGACAAAGTTTTCTTATAACTCGGTTTTATTAACACTCTATTTCTCTGAAACCATAAGCCAAAAAAAAACTGAAAATTTCGTCAAACGTACTGCTCAAAAGGAACATCAATACAGTAGATAACAAAACAAATCATAAGAAATTATTTTTTCCAACTGTCCGATTTGAATTGGATTGCCCCATATATTCTGAATCGGAATTAATAGAAAAGTCGACTAAGCGATGTCGGTCGTTCAAATACCGTTTCTGAGAAAACCATTAGACATGGAGCCTTTTTTTCACCATTCTATTACCCCATCGATTCATGGGTTTGCTATTGAAATTTAGTCAAATCGATCACATATAGCTGAGATTTATCCAAAATTCAGAAAAAAGCCATTATTTGTTTTAAGTTTTTATAACAATTTTTGAAAAAAAAAATTTTTCTATGTTTGCTTCAATCACACAATTATTAAGCATGACAATTACAAGGCAAAACAATCGTTTTCCCGATTTATATATATATATATATATATATATATATATATATATATATATATATATATATATATATATATATATATATATATATATATATATATATATATATATATATATATATATATATATATATATATATATATATATATATATATATATATATATATATATATATATATATATATATATATATATATATATAAAATCTAAAGTTAATAGCACTTAATTTTTTTGCAGTGTATTATTATTATGTAAATATTGTATGATTTTAATTGAATTTATAACATTAGTTTTCTATATTTTAATGATAATTGTAGGTACCCGTGTAGAGATTAAAAATTTTTGCCATGTAATAGTAAAATTACTTCAAAGAAGCTGAGTTGTGCTTTTCCAAAGTATTTTAATCTATATTGTTTATACAATGGACAGACGCCAATGAAGTGGAAAGTATTTTCAGTTGAATCTAAGTTACATACAGTACAAATGCCCACAGAGTCATTTTAAAAGCATTTTGTATTTATTTCAAATAAACCACCTCTTGCTTTTATTAAATGAGCAGCAGCGAGTGACGAAAAATTATTGTATAAGTGCGACACATTGTAATTTAGGCTGGAGTATATAGATTATGAAATATTAAGTTTTGCATTTGTTACGTATTCTTCATATTTTTTAATTACAAGCAGATCAAGTATTTGTTTCCATTGAAGCGGTAAAGGTTGATCGGAAGTGGAATTGTAATGTAATTGTTGACAGAGCTCAGTCCATTCATTCGCCCAATATATTTTTCTTTTTATTACTCCATTCGCCAATATGTTTGGCAGCCTATTAGGTTCCATTCTCAATACTTTATTTATATAAGTAAAATGTAGTTTTAGTGTTGTGACAAATAGGGAGCGAATACCGGTTTCTATGTAAATCATGTAGTTCGATGTGGTTTCAGGTAAGTGAAACATTATTTTAATATAACATCTGAAGAATTTTTCGACTACATCATATTTTTTAAAACCCAGACTTGAGCAGCATAACACATAATCGAATTACTTGGAGCATGGAATATGCGAAGTTTATTTGATTGGATATTTTCGGGTTTTTTATGTATTTATTTCATGTAGAACTGATTGCAAATTTAGAAGCTGCTAGTTTATTTTTTGAAAGATAAATTATACCTAATATCAAACCCCAGGTGTTTATAATTATTAACAATCTCTATATTTTCATCGTCGAAGCGCCATACTAGGTTTAACGAAATTCTGGTGCCAGAACGAAGTACCATAATTTTTAAATAAATTTTTGATTTGTTGAGATTTATATTTAAGCACCAGGTGAGGCAGTAATTATGAAGGACGTTGATAATTTATTGCAGGTCAGATGGGGATTCAGCAAGTAAGACTATATCGTCTGTATACAGAAGCACTTTTATTTTTGTATTCGCCACATTTACTCCGCCAGGCAAAATGTCAGGCATATCGTTTATATAGAGTGAAAACATTACTGGGCTTAGAACACAACCTTGTTTCACACCTACTTCAACAGCAAGTGGAGCAGGGGGGTTACTCTCTATTGCGACGCGAAAGTGAGTTCGATGCGAAAGGTAAATGCGATAAGAGTATAATTTGGTATTCTGTTCCCTTTGCGCAAATTTTTTCGCGAAATAGTTTGAAAATGAACCAATGCTGGTACCACAAAATAAACAATAGCGAACAATGATAAAATAAAATGTGCGAAAGGGAAAAATGAAATGCGAAAGAAAAATACGAAAACGCAAAACAGAGTAGCAATTCTTCGATTTTTCTTTCGCATCGCAATAGAGAGTAACCCCCCAGATAGAGAGATAGAGTTTCCATTCCATATGCAACTCTCATTGTTGTTGTATGCACTTTGTAAAATTCTAATAAACTTTGATGATATGCCAAGACAAGAAAGTTTATAAAATAGACTGTTTCTTGCTCGAAGGCACACGAAAAGTCAACGAAGAAAGCATAAGGCTTTTTGCCATTGAATTCATTTATTTTCACTATATTTATAAACTAAAAATGTTATCTACTGTTGAGTAGTTTTTTCTGAATCCGGCTTGATACTCGTTTTATATATATATTTTTATTTTCTGTCCAGAATTCTATGCGTTTCAGTAAAATTGTGTTTAAGATTTTACATACACCATCTATCTGCGATAAGCCACGGTAATTGGTTGCAATTGTTGGATCCCCTTTCTTGAAAATCGGCAGCAATATTGATTTACGAAAACTTGTAGGTATTTTTTTTTTTATTATTTTTATATATATATATATATTTTTTTTTTTTTTTGCTTTTATTTATTTATTGAATCTTCACAATGTGATCTACGAGTAAGTATTCAAATCTTAATACAAAATTCAAAAAATTAACTAAGTCCAGCCAATGTCAAACAAAAAGTTTTATGTTGCGTCAATAATAGCGGTAAAATCACCTATTTAACGCTCTGATGGTGGCAACGGTATCCCTTCTTCTCAACGGAGAGTGTCCGCCAAAAATTAAGTATGTTGCGTGCAAGAGCTTTTGGGTGAAGTTCCACCTTACTGATATACCTCCTCACGTACTTAGAGAATTCGGCCAGGATTTTTTTTTAAATAGAATCTTAACAGGGTCAATACCTACAAGTTACCTCGTGTGAATACTTATTGTTAGTTCATATTTTGAAGATTCAATAAATAAACGTATGCAAAAAAAAATCTTGTAAAAATATGTATGCATATATTTATGTATATGAGGATATGGATGTGCACATATGTATTTATAGATGAACTCCGTTAGTTAAAAATACAAATAAAAAATAGTAATAACTCTTAGCAAAGACACCACAATCTTCCAAGCGGAACTATACACAATAAGGGAAGCGGTTGAAATACTCTCCGACAGGGTACACAAGGGAGTGCTGATTAAAATACTCTCTGATATGCAATCAGTGCTGAAGGCCCTGAGCAGTTGTGTCTTTACGTTTAAGGTAGTACTGGAATGTCACAACAGGCTAAACGAACTGGCAAGCCAGAACTAGGTCACCCTGGGTGCCAGGACATGAAGGGCATCACGGCAATGAAATAGCTGACATTTACGTCAAGAAAAGAGCAGAGGGGACTTTTATTGGACCCACTGCAACTTTTGGCTTCAATAAGGGTCTCCTGAATGAGGAGATAAAGAAATGGACGAAGTCCATCGTTGAACAACATTGGAATGAGACAGCTGGTCTTGAACACTCCAAGGAATTTCAAAACTTTGATAAAAAGAGGGCCGAACGTGCTCTAAAATAGGACAGGAAAAGTTTAAGAACATTGACAGGTGCACTTACAGGACATAACTGCTACAAGCACCTACACAGGATGGGCATTTCCAACACAGACATTTGCAGATTCTGCGGTGATGAAGAGGAGTCAATGGAGCACTTAATCACCCACTGCGGTGCACTGGAACACAGAAGATATAGGTTACTACAAGCTTATATGTTAAGTGAATGGGACTTAATATCACTCCCAATGAAGGAGCTTGTCCGTTTTCTTGACATACTCAACCCATAATGGGGCACAATAGATCAATATTGGTCGCAGTGCAAATGGCCGATGAGGGCCATAACCCATCCAATAATAATAATAATAAAAATAGTACAATAGGCCAAAAATTAAAAAGTTAGATTTAAAAATAGTTTTCTATAAATTTAATACATATAAAACAATTTAAATTTATGCAAATTTTATTAAATAACTATTATAAATATTTTATATGATAATCACAACAATATATTCAATTTAAATTATATTTTCAGAACTTCTCGTTCTTACTGCAAGTATTTCGTGAAGTTTGGTTGTCGCTTGATACTCGATACATTCTCTTCGTGTATGTTGAGAGTGCGAGCGTAAAACAAACCTGTACCTAACTAAAGGCCCATTTAGCCGACCGTAGAAATTGTAACTGTAAGGTAAATGTAAATGTAACGTAAATGTAAATGTAGCAGCACTTATAGAACACGTAAAACCGTATCATGTGTTTTTAATACAAACAAAAAAAAAACACAAGTGCATGTGAAGAAAAAGTGTTCACTTATTAATGATTTACAGAAAAAGTGTTCTGCTTTTCATTTTTATATTATTGTATGTTAAAGAAAATAATTAATTTTTCATCACCTATATCTTTATATCAAATAACTTGCAAAAATAAAATAAAAGCAATACAGCTGTTCAAAGCAGTGATGAGAGCTCATAGTATTCAGTACATATACAAAAGGTACGAATATTGTTTAAATGGTACCTAAAATTTCTAATATTTCTTTTTCTGTCTATTGTCGACATTTCATATGAGCTACAGCTCGAAAATATAAAAACAAGCTTTTTATAATTTTTTTATTAGTACCAATGTTGGAAGCTACTATAGCGAATAAATCTCCAATGTTTAAATTTTTGTTCTCTGCTCTTTGGTACTTCTAAAAAAACAAGTTTAACTGCTTATAATATATAATAATATTCATATATAACAAGTAAGAGTGTAGTATATTCGGCTGGGCCGAATCTAAAATACCCTTCATGATAGTCACGAATATGTATAGTATATTAAAAATGTGACCTAAATATGCTTGGTTATATGTGAACCGATAGCGGAATTTTCTATTTTCTGTATTTTAGTAACCTTCTTTTATAACGAGAATTGCTTTTCAGCAAAAAAAAAAAAAAAATTTTTTTTAATGGAAAAATCGGTTCAGGCTATATCTCGGGTATATATGGACCGATATCAAAAATTTTAATTTTCCATATTTATATAACCTTATATCATTACCAGAACTGCTTTTGAGCACAACAAATTGTTTAAGTTCGCTTACGCGACATTTTCATGAAAAACCCGATTTAGGCTATATCTCGGGTATATATGGACCGATATCGGAAATTTTCATTTTCCATATTTATGTAACCTAATTTTATTACCAGAACTGCTTGTGAGCAAAAAAAAGTTATTTAGCTTCGCCTATGCGACATTTTCATTAAAAATCCGATTTGGGCTATATCTCGGGTATATATGGACCGATATCTGAAAAAAAAATTTTTTTGTCTTTTAGTCACCATGCTCAATAAATATGTGAAGTTTGAAGCAAAACGAACAACTTTTGTTTCAAAAATTTTCATACAAAACTGCAAAAAAATGGGTTTTTTCGGAATTTTGAATATATCTCAGCTATACGTGGACCGATATTACTGAATGTCAATAGCAAACCCATGAATCGATGGGGTAAAAGAATGGTGAAAGAAAAAAGTTTCTAAGTCTAATGGTTTTCTCAGAAACGGTATTTCAACAGCGGACAGACGGACATCGCTTAATCGACTTTTCTATTAATTCTGATTCTTGAGAATATATATACTTTATACGGTCGCAAATAAAAATTGCAGAAATTATAAACGGAATCACAAACTTATATATACCCTTTACATATTTGTGATCGGGCTAATAAATGTTGAGGTTACAAATAATGTGAAAGATGCAAAAATTGTGCGCAGTGTATAAATTATGCTACCAATGTATGTATATCCATCTTGCGTATTTTACAGAAAATTCCAAAATTGTTTAAAATATATTGTGTGTATACAAATTTAACTACTTAAACAGTTCAATTATCAAATAAACAGAAAGTACTAAAACAGGGTTTTTGTACCGTCCTGCCATTCACAATAATATATACCATCACTGACAACATTTGTCACGTAAACACGTAATGAAATTCTATTTTCTACAGGTTCAGACGTTACGGTTACATTTCATTACAGTCAGATAAGCATTTTCATTGTTTCTCGTATAACAAAAACGATCAGCTGTTCCGACTACATTTACATTTCTACATTTACGGTCGGCTAAATGGGCCTTAACTAGCAAACACGAAGCCAAGTAACAACAAATATGTCCATATTCGATAATTTTTTGTTCTCAAAAATATGAACATACTCGTATTCTTTTCGAGTACATACTCTGAACTTAACAACAAATCCATTAAGCCAGAGGTTTATTATTTACTCAGGGTGGCTGATGAAAGCTGTTACTAAAAAAAAGTAATAACTTATTTTCTGTGTAACTAATGTGTTCAATTTTTATTGTATTTTATAGATTAATTAAAATTAAGAATTGGGACAATGAAATAGAAGTTTGGATAGTGCAACGCTTTCACGCTTTAGAGTCCGTTGTTTTCATCCAAAGATTATATAGGCGCACGTTTGGCGGCACTCATCCTAGCAGATGGACTATAATGAGGCTCGTGAAGAATTTTGTCGAGCGTCACACAATCGAAAGAAGGCTTCGGGCGCAGGAAACTTTCGCTGCTGTATCTGCTGCCATACAATCCAATCCTAGAGTTTCGACAAGGAGCTTATATAGCTGCAAAACTATCGATAGTCGGCCCATTCGATAGTATATTTTAAAACTATCGATGGTATCGAATTCTAACACATATAATGAATATACTACAAATAACATAGCATTATATTCAATTTTATTTAGGAGTGTGGTCCGTGAAAACCTAGCGAATATCAAGACATTTCACAGCCTCACGAAAATCTCTGTACTGCACTATGCTGAATAATTTATACATCGACATTAGAGTGTTGTTAAATTTGGTTTGCGATCTGTGTCTGAGCCGTAGTTTTCGGGTGCTTCAAACAATGAGTCTATTTATGACACAGGAGTTTTAAAATAACTATGATGGTCGAATATATTTGACATGTTACCGCTTGTTTTACAAACTTTACTACATGAATCGCATTTAGCATAGTTCTTTTCTTTTGTTCGCTAAAAAAAAAAATAATAATAAATTAAATAACCGCAAGCATCTACAAGCATACATAATAAGAGCAATTTTTTTAGAAGAATGCAACTATAATAACTAATTTACTGTTTGAGTCTTGCAGAAACTTCGTCATAACACTAAAACAAGCTTATCAGAACCGTCAACTTTTAATAGTAATCAGCAGCTTAAAAAAATTAATGCGAACGATTTACAATTTTTGATAAAAATTTATGAACACCAAATGGAGTGTCACCAGCAATTTGTTCAAAGAAATCAAAGCAAATAGTAAATTTGCAAGTTTTAGTCGGCGACAAAGTCTGGATTTAATCGCGTTTATTTAATATTTTCACTTTTAGTAATGAAAAACTCTTGCTTAACGTTTATAAAATTAAAAACTTTTAACTTATTTTACAAAAATATGCAAGCTGTCGAATATTTTTAATCAATTTTACTTTTTTCTCGCCAATACAACATATCGATAGTGTATCATTACATTTGTCAAATGCTGAAATTTTAATAAACTTTCTGCCCATCTCTAAACCTATTTTTGTCTTATTGTTTTTTGCCCTCAATATAATTATTCACGACAAAATCCTATTTGGTCATATAAAACTGAGAACATGCATGTATTTCATATGTATTTATGTATAAATATGAAAGAAATTTTTTTTTGGAAATAAAAATTTTATTTATTTTATTTATATGTATATTGAAAAAATTTGTCCAAATACATATGAATTTGTTTGTATGTATGCAGTTCTTCCATTCATATTTCAATTTTAATAAATTTGTATTTTTGAATAAGAAAAATTAACACACACAAAAGTGATGTACAAAAAGGTAATAGTAAAGTTATTCGAGTTCCTTTTATTCGTAATGAAAAAAGTACATCTCATTCGCCTGCGAAAATCTTCTCAATTTGGTTTTATTAATACATTTTTTAACTTTATTCATTGAAATTTTTCAGTAAAAGATAAAAGCAAAGAAATGTTTATTGTATGCATATGTTTTTTTTTTTATTATTTTACAACTAACAAGTAAGAGTTTGGTATATTCGGCTGGGCCGAATCTAAAATACCCTTCACGATAGTCACGTATATGTATAGTATATATTACAAATTTGAACTGAATATGCTGTTTTAATTTATAATAATAATAGTTCATGAAAAGGGAGGGATACTTTGGCTACCATTAGAGCTCTAAACAGATGACTGAATTCTGAAATAATATTCGCATAAAAATAAATTTTTGTCCAGCACTGGCAGGACTTTAATCACAATTTTTTTTTTTTAGTATTAAGATTTGAACAAATTTCTAGATTTGGACTAATTTCTTATAAAACAACATTGATAGTTATTTTAATTTTCCATATTTATATAATCTCATCTTATTACCAAAACGACTTTTAAGCAAAAAACGTTGTTTAAGTTCGTTTACGCAGCATTTTCATGAAAACCCCGGTTTAGGCTATATCTCGGGTATATATGGACCGATATCGGAAATTTTCATTTTTCATATTTATATAACCTTATTTCATTACCAGAACTGCATTTAAGCAAAAAAGTTGTTTAAGTTCGCTTACGCGGCATTTTCATGAAAACCCCGTTCCAGGCTATATCTGCGGTATATATGGACCGATATCGGAAATTATTATTTTCCATATTTATATAACCTTACTTCATTGCCAGAACTGCTTTCGAGCACAAAAAAGTTGTTTAAGTTCGCTTACGCGGCATTTTCATCAAAACCCCGGTTTAGGCTATATCTCGGGTGTGTATGAACCGATATCGGAAATTTTCATTTTCCATATTTATATAACCTTATTTTATTACCAGAACTGCTTTCAGGCGAAAAAAGTTGTTTAAGTTCGCTTATGCGACATTTTCATGAAAAACTTGTTTTTGAATAAGGCTGTTAATCTTTGTTGTCCCCAATTTGAGAGAAAGGCTGTGCGTTTGGTAGCAGTGTATCTTCCTCTCCATGCGTGTAATATTTGCCGGGTTAAAATGGACAGGATACAACAGTGCGTTTGGCACAAAATTTTACTCCACTTACTTCATCGCATTTTGTCCTTTGGCATTACAACCAACTTTCCGTTTTTTTCTGCACAAAGGGCATTTTCTCATTATTTAATTTTTTTGTTTCGAAGAATTTTTACTTTTTATTTTTCGAAAAGATTTTCAATTTTTTTCCGTTTGTTATTGACATTCGAAACAGATGAAAATTAAAAAAAAGCTGCGCTGTCACTTTCACCTGTTATGAATTCGCCTTGCCATTAACACAACGAATTTGGGGGGCAACAGTCTGTATTTTCGAAATACTCATTAATAAAACAACTCTAGGTATATTTATTTTCTTTTATTTATTTATATGTTTTTTGACTTCAAAATTTTTTTTGGTTGCTTTAACATTAAATCAACAAATTCCCTAGAAAATTTTGTTCGCTGCCTGTAGGGAAGTTACTGCTTGAAACAGAAAACACAGAATAAATCAAAAACTTACAATACAAATCAGATTTGAAATCTAAGATTTGTAGATGTTGTTTTAAAATAATATACAAGTAATATAAAATAAAAAAATTAAATAAATTTTAATCATATAGCCTTGAATGAAAGATAAGAGAAGATTTAATAAGAGTGATAGAAATATTGGTTTAATAAGTAAATCGACTTTAAAATAAATGTTATATTAAACAATAACATATTTGCACTATATGGCAAATTCCCCATGATCTGGTTCTAGTCCACATGGACGTCTAAATTCTTGAAGACGTTCGTGAATCCATTTGTTGGAGACTGTAACAGAGAAATAAAAAGAAAGCATCAATCTAAATAAAAAAATAAAAATAAAAACTTCAATGTTAAAAGATTAAAAAAAAAAAGGATTTTTTATATTGGACCAGTACTCAGGCATAAGCAGTGCATTGGAACTAGGAAAATAGGTTATGAGGAATAGGAAAGAGAGAGTAGCGTATGTGTACGTTTGTCCTGAAGATATCACGAAAAACACGGTTTGGTATCTCCGTTTTTTTTTTATTAGTTAAAACCAGTTTAGATGATCTTGATTTTTTACGTTATTTATGAAATTTAATTGAAATGTTGTTTAAGCTTGAGATGGTTTTTATGTAATAACGTTTCAATTAAATTTAACTAGTTTAGATGTCTTTACTTGTCACATTTTAAAATTTTACTTACCCCATTTTGAACCAGTAAGTACCGGACAAGCTGCGTGTCGTGTTCGATAATCGCCTTCACCAGATCTATGCAAATTATACCAGAAAGCAGCTGTTCCTTTTTTAGGCCAAAGAGCTGTATTAATAGCAGTAAAAACGGTTGCTCCACCCTGTTCTACGTCACTCATCTTTTCAAAATATTGTAGAAAATAAAAATCCAGATTAATAACAAAAATTAAAAAAAAGAAACTTACATAAAATAAAACGGTGGCAATGCGATTGCCTGAGTTGAGACCTTGAAAAGCACGAATTTCTTCACGCTGTAACATAAAAAACAGATTGGATAAAAATGAAGAAGGAAAAATTACATAAATTTTTAAGAATCAGCAAATCGATTTGAAGCTTTTTAAAGTGCACCTTTCCGGTAATAGTGCTCGTGCTTACAAAAAACCAAATCGAATTCACTACAGAAAATAAGTTAAAATCAGATACAAGGCCTGTTCGGAAAATACATCACTGCGCTGCATCTGATGCGCAGTACGTTTTAGAAAGCAAAAAAGGCATGAAGCATTGATGATTAGGTATTCAATTTGTTTATACATTATTTGAATCAAAATTCATGTCAAATTCTTAAAGCTGCTCTGCTTGTTCGAACTAAGAAAGAAAAAAAAAAGAACCAGATATCTATTTATGAGTTACTCATATTCAAATTATAAACCAAATATATTCTATTTTATTTAACTATACAGTTGTAAAGTAAATTTACAACTGTAAAGTAAATTTACAACTGCTCTCTGTCAGAGAGCATATGTCCAAGATGATATTAACAGAAGATTTGCAGCGTCGCTGTGTCTAACTATAACGACCTATGTCTTCACATTGGAAGTTGCAGCGTGGTAACAACGAAATGCCTCTAAAAAAACTGTACACCAATAGAGTTAGGTGAGACAAACCGCAAACCACTACTAGTGATACGCAAAACTCTCGAAGACCGAACAACACAAACAACAAGCCTGACCGCACTTAGGAAATAATTACGAAGACGCGTGAACTGTTCTTCAGCCCCCACCAACAACAAATATGCTAAAAGTTGCTGGAACACATAAAACCACAATTCAAACCCGAAATTAAATATGAAAACAAAAACAGTCGTTGTTTATTCATATAATTTTAAAATTCAGTGTCCTCAACTTCTAAACTTTATAACGCACTGAAATCCAAATAAAAACGCGTACTTTTACAAAAATACACGCTGTCGAAAATTTTTATTATTATATAAAATTAGCAAAGAAATAATACTCACTTTAATAAAAAATTTTAGCTTTTTTATATTAATGAGAAAAATAACTATTATGCATCGCTTAGTTAATTTTCGAATTTTATTCGATTTAAAAAGTAAATTAGTGTTCAATTATTACGTTTATCCACAGCCTGCTCTCAAATAAAAACTATTTGCAAATAATTAACTGACTGTTTACGCGTCAATTTGTACATGGAAAAGTTTTATTTTTTTAGTATGGCTTATGTTCCAAGTTTAACTAATGGGTAGCAGTTTGATTACTAAAATAATAAGATACTCGTAAAATGAAAAAATTAAATATTTTTTGTAATTCAATTAAAGTAATTAATAAGAAAAATTAAAAATTGTGAGTACTTATTTCTGCACGCAATGAATCACATTTTAATAAATTTTTTTTTTTTTTGTTTTCAATAAGAGTAGATGGCCAGTGTGTTGCGGCAAGTTACTCGCAATATGAAGTTCGTAAGATACAAATTGTTATACGCTTTATTCCTTGATATTCTGTTTCTAAAACAAAGGTAAACTTTTATACAATTCAAAACATTGTTACAAGAAAACATTTTCTTGATTCACTTTGTGTGCTTCTTCTTTCACCAACCCACTCTGCAAAAATTTCATTGAGATGATAAAACTTATATACACATATTCACAATGTAAACATGCTTCAAACATTTGTAAAAATCAGCAAACAGCCCCATGAACAAAAATGTTTGAACAAACCAAAACGTTAACGTGTTTGGCAAACAGTTTGTGTAGTTTATATAGGGTGTTTTTTTAAGCCCGATAGAACTTGAAATTGTAAAAAATAACACAAAAAATTAAATTGTAATCAAAATTTTTTTTTATTCGAAAGATCAATACGTGACATTAACATTTGAAAATGATTTCGGGCATATGGGCACCGCGGCTGTTCTTGACGAAGCGCATTCTGGACGTCCAATTTTGGGCCACTTTTTCGAGCACTGCTGGCCGTATGTCACGAACAACACGAACAATGCTGGCCTCCAAGGCGTCAATTGTTGCTGGTTTATCAGCATAAACCAGTGACTTCACGTAGCCCCACAGGAAATAATCGAGAGGTGTCAAATCGCACGACCTTGGAGGCCAATTGACAGGTCCATTTCTCGAAATCAACTTATCGCCAAATTTTGATTTCAGTAAGTCGATGGTTGCGTTCGCCGTATGGCACGTAGCGCCATCCTGTTGAAACCACATCTCCTCCGGATCAATGTCATCCATATTTTCAAACAAAAAATCATTGATCATGGTGCGGTAACGATCTCCATTGACCGTAACGCGAGCTCCGGCCTCATTTTTGAAGAAATAAGGTCCGGTGATGCCACCAGCATGAAAACCGCACCAAACAGTGCATTTTTCTGGATGTAATGGAGTCTGTAGGGTCTCTTGTGGATTGGTCTCACTCCATATGCGGCAATTTTGTTTATTAACAAACCCGTTAAGCCAAAAATGCGCCTCATCGCTGAACACAATTTTGCGATAAAACAACGCGCGAATCGACGACTGATTTTCAAAGTAAATTTGGATAATTTCGTAGCGTTGTTCAAGCGTGAGTCTATTCATGATGATTTGTCAGAGTATACTGAAACAAATAAAAAAAATGTTTCATCAAAATTTAATTTTTTGTGTTACTTTTTACAATTTAAAGTTCTATCTAGCTTAAAAAAACACCCTATACAAAAAAAAAAAAAAAAAAAAAATCGAACAGTTCGTTAAATAAACCTCAAATATTTTGAGGATACTATTGTCGAAAACTTTACCTCGAACACATATGTATGTAAAAACAAAATTTTTTTATTCAATAAATTGTTGCATATTTAGTTTTTAGTTATAACAAATTTGATATAACATCAATTTTTTTTTAAAGATGGTAACAAAATATTGGTTTGGAATAAAATTTGCTAAATTTTGGTAAAAAAAAAAATCGAGATCAGTACCACCATCAATTTATTGAACATGCCAAAACGAAATGCATAAAATTTATATAAAAGTTTTTTAAATATGTACCTATCAGTACAGATTGTTTGAATCCTATTAAAAGAAATTGAAAATTAAATAAAAGCATCGTGCATTGATATAAAAATTATTTTTGCGATTTTTAAAAACCACTAAATCGGTTTGGAAAGCGCTGAGTTGACAGCGCTGTGGTAATTCAAACAAACATTTTTGGCAATTTATTTAAACATTTTGAGCTATATAAGAACGGAAAATAACTTATTTAAATATAACGTATTGTTATATTTTCAAATATGTTTTTTATGATTTGTATTTTGGTATTTTATTTTCATAAATTACAAACAGTTGATTAAATGATTTAACGATTTTCCATTTTGCACGGAAAAAAGTACGGGTAGAGACTGGTAAAATAAGAAAAACTATTTACTCTCTCAGAAGCTTCCTCATTTACCCAATTTTCAACACAAGAAATACTTTTCGTGCAAATAGGGAGCCCGCGGATTCCCGCGCTAACGACGTCGAACACAACTCCTATATAAGACTCCTGGACCGGATGGCATTCCAGCACTGGTCTTGAAGCAGTGTTCTTCAGCGCTTGCGCGTCCATTAGCACGCCTCTTCAGCATACTTTATCATGCTGGTGAGTTCCCATCATGCTGGAAAGTTGCTAATGTAACGCCAATTCCCAAAAAGGGTGAGGCAAATAACCCTGAAAATTACCGCCCAATTGCAATTTGCTCTGCGCTTTCCAAAGTTATGGAAAGTATGGTCAATTACCATCTTGTAAGGTATCTAGAGTCGCATAAACTACTTTGTGATCGTCAATATGGATTTCGTAAGAGTCGTTCTACTGGAGATCTTCTGGCATATCTCTCTGAGAAATGGTGCCAATCAATCCATCATTTTGGCGAAAGTAAGGTGGTAGCTCTCGATATCTCCAAAGCGTTCGACAGAGTGTGGCATGCTGCACTACTGGCAAAACTTACTGCTTTTGGTGTCGGTGATGACTTCTATCGATTTATATCGTGCTTTCTCAGAGACCGCACTATACGAGTTGTTATAGATGGGGTCTCATCAAACGAGTTCAAGATTAATTCAGGGGTACCACAAGGCTCCGTTCTCTCTCCTACTCTATTTCCTATTTTCCTGAATGACCTTCTCTATCAAACTTCCAACCCTATCCACTCTTTCGCGGATGACAGCAGCATTTGCCACTCATACTCTTTTAGTTATAGACCCAGCCTATCAGAGGTCGCTGCTAAGAGGCTAAATATGAATGATTCACTGAATAGTGATCTTCTATTTATCTCCGAGTGGGGTCGTAAAAATAGGGTCGCCTTTAACGCTCGTAAGACCCAATGTTGCTTATTAACACACAAGCAAACGACCGCAAATGCTGCTTCATCTGTACTCATGGATGGTATAAATATTGAGGAATCGGATGCTCTTGATGTTCTTGGAATGAAGATACAGTGTGATGTTCGCTGGACAGAACACATTTTTCATGTCTCTAAAGAAGCATTCAAGGGCCTCGATTTTTTGAAACGGTGTAAGATGTACTTCACTCCATCCGACCTCCTTACTATTTATACCACCTACATCCGACCGAAAATGGAATACAACTCTCATGTTTGGGCCGGTGCCTCAAAGTCTATTTTGGGGTTACTCGACCGTGTGCAGGAGAGGGCGAAGAAGCTCATCGGTGACAGTAGGGTATCCAACTCTATTGACTCACTGGAGCATCGACGCAGTGTGGGGTGCGTTACTCTGTTCTATCGTTACTACAATGGATTTTGCTCTGACGAGATTAGGGATATTGTTCCCGAAACGCGCACATTTTTACGTAGTACGCGCTCATCGTCCAGAGCTCATCCATTTGTGGTTGATTGTCCGAGGAATCGTACTACGCATTACAGAGAGAATTCGTTTTTTGGCCGTACGCTTCGTCTGTGGAACATGTTGCCTGCAGACGTGTTTCCTGTCTATTATAACGTTGGAAGGTTCAAGTCAAATGTTCACAAACACTACTCCCTCTTTCCTCCTCCTCACAACCTATTTTCCTAGTTCTGGTACAATGCACTGCATATGTAGGGGTCATCCCCTGAGTACTGGTCCAAGATAAAAAAAAAAAAAATATTAATCCCGGACGCCCCATGTTTACAAAACAGAAGGAAATGAAGCAAGAAAATAAACAAAGAAAATTAATACAATTGTTTTCAACGCATTTTAAGCAGTTAAAATATTTTTGAATCCCTTTTTCTTGCATTTCTTTTGCACATTTCCAAACTGTTTAAAATTTTTTTATTTTTTTCACTTCAGTTAGTGTACACATAAACAGTTTTTGACATCCACAAGTTTATGAAATAAAAAATTATCACTTGGGCTAGCCACCCGGTTAATTGCACCATGGCGAGTGTGAGAACTTTGTTCACAGTTATATGATCTTTGTGTACTGATAAATATGCCACTGAAAGATCCGAACTAAGCAATTCTATTAACTGTACAACCATTATTTTTAATTTTTTTCAAAAAGTATTTATTTATTCACTAATACTTATCTTATCCCCTTCAAAGTAATCCCCTCAAATAGAATGCAATTATGCCAGCATTTTTTCCAATTCTCGAAACACTTCTAAAACGCGCATTTTGGTATCGTCAACAGCTCCTGTTTAGATTTTTCTTTTATCTCCTTAATCGTAACAAAACGCTTTCCTTTCACCGGTGTCTTCAGTTTTGGAAAGAAGCGGGGGCCAAATCCGGTGAATACGGTGGTTGAGGCATAATAACGGGTTTGTTCTGGCCAACAACTAACGCATAATCATCGATATGTGAGCTAATGCGTTATCGTAGTGCAAAGTCCATGATTGTTTTTTCCATAATTCTGTGCGTTTCTGAATTGCTTTGCGCAAACGGCGTATAACTTCAAGGTAGTATGCCTTATTGACCGTACGACGTTGTGGCAAGAATTCATGATGTACCACGCCACTGCAGTCGAAGAAAACAGTGAGGAAACCCTTTACATTTGACCGAAATTGACGTGCTTTCTTGGAAGTATTGGGCCTTGGTTTCAATGTCGTAGCCATACACCCATGGTTCGTTACCTTTTTGAGAAAATCTGAATCGTCGTTTAGCAATTTTGGAACAATCTTCGCTGCCGCACGTTTAAACGTAAAAATTACTGGCATGAACCGAACGATACGCCAATATAATCAGCAACTCTCTGATAGTGATGCGACAATTATCCAAAATCATTTTCTTCATTGCTTCAATGTTTTCATCGGTTGTTGACATGTTCGGACGACTAGGACGAGCATCGTCATTGATATCTTCTCGGCCTTGCTTAAACCGGTTATACCACAATTGAACTTGTGTTCTGCTCATAGTAGGCTTGCCAAACATCACAGTCAACATTTGAAATGTCCTTGCGCATTCAATTTCATTTTTTACACAAAACTTAATAGTTTCTTTGATCCAATTTCTCGAATAGCAAAAAAATCGAAGAGCACACCAAAAACACATTGACAATCTGAAATGGCTGATATAGTCAACATATACAACAGACATGTGTACCAATATAACAGAAACTAAATTTGAAAATTGAACATGCGTAACTAACCGAATTTGAAAATAGAGGTTATATTTTGATCAGACTTCATACATATTTCCACAAGTTTTCACAATTTTAATATTTTATTTTGTCATTGTAGCCAATGTTGTTTGTAAGCTACACAATTTTTTTTTTGCGGTTTTTATTTTGTAACAAAAAAATGTTCGACAGACCACTTCACAGCGGTGTTTGGGCATGATAAAGCGTAATCCTGTTGGTTTTTGGCGTTGATTGATGAAACGTGTGTCCACCACTACACACCTGAAATAAAAAATCAATCGAAACAATAGGTGGAAGCTGGTGGAAGTACTCCGAAAAAGGCGAAGACAGTTAAATCGGCTGGCAAAGTTATGGCCACTGTATTTTGGGATGCACACGGAATATTGCTCATCGATTATCTTGAAAAAGGATCCACAATCACAGAAGAGTATTATCGTGTATTTTTGGATTAATTGATTGATGCAATCAAGAAAAAACGTCCACATTTAACGAAGAAAAAAGTGTTCTTTCTTCACGACAACGCACCAGTTCACAGAGCATTAGATACGATGCTAAAATTACGTGAAATACATTTCGAATTAGTTGATTATCCAGCTTATAGTCCAGATTTAGCTCCAAGTAACTTTTTTCAACAAGATTCATCTCAAACGAAGAAGTGCTTACTGAAACTAAAGCGTATTTTGAGGGGTTCTCTAAATCGAATTATTCAGAGGGTATAAAAAATTTGGAATATCGCCTTACTAAGTGTATTGAGCTAAAACGAGACTATGTTGAGAAATAATTGGTTTTTGAAAAAAAAACTGTTTTTCTACTTAGGTAGCTTCAATATCAATCCGCCCTCGCATATCTGTTTATCTAAACAAATTTATTTAAAAATTGTTATTTTGATCTTTGGTTATAGAGAGCTAATATTTTTTAAATATTTATTTGACAATACCTTTTGGGAAAAACTTTTCTATTCGTAAGCAAGAAAGTTTTTTTTTTATCTCAAAGGCCTACGTAAGTAGAAGAAAGCAATAATACACCTTAGCTGTCATCTCTGCGAAAATCTGATTTTATTTTACTCAAACGTCACACAATACAGGGTACAGAAAGATACTCCGTACTTCTCTTGCAGAACATATCAATTTAAAAGTATTTTGAAATGTGTATTCGTGTAGTTCTCTTGGATATTTTTAATTTCTTTGCTGGGAGCCTTGCTAGTAAGAAACTTAACAGTATGAAAGACGAAATTGAATGAAAAGGAAACGAGTCACCCACGTTTAGACAAATTCGAGGGTCACTAGCATTTTCGTTTTCGTTCGCACTGTCCATGGATCCGTAACATATTTATTAAAAGGATACCGATGCACGAGTAAGTATGAATAAAAAAGCAAATCGCTTTTGAAGTTGTGGCAAATGTTCAAGTGTTAAAAGAGATAATACGAGCATAAGCATGCTGTTCAGTTAAAAAACAAATCTTCATTTGTGGTGCTACCCATTTTTAAAGGAGTATCCATTTTTTACTTTTTTTATTTCCTTTTTGTTAAAAAAACATTTTATTGTTTTTTCTAGCTCACAGCAAAACAACAACAAATATATGTACGACTTCGACAACTAAAATTCGTTAAGCACTGAATTTGTATTGAAGTGTTTACGTCTTAGATACACACGGTTGTACGAGTAGTTCGAGTTATGCCTTTAAAGGCACGTGAACATGGTAATACAAGATACTCGTATTTAAATTTTGTGGAAGCGAAATATTACGATGTTCTTTCCGTGCTGGAAGAAAATTAAACATTAATATCTTGTAAGTATTTGCATATTTAGATTCGCAGGATAGGTAAAATCAAAGTATTATTATGAAAACCTTTTACTGATGGTTACAATTCTATAACATTTACAAAAACAACATGCATTATTCTTGAATTTTGCAATTGTTTGGGTTTCACTCGAAGTGCTGCCAATACAAATTTAAAAAATACACCTCTGATGTGATGAGAATACAGTTTTCTGAAATGGTTTAGAAAATGAGGATTGACCGACCGCTTAGCAATTTTGCAATTTGGATTGCTCCCCTACTGAATACCTTTTGTTGTTACACGATAAGATTACCTTTAGACAGACCTAGACATTTTACCATGTAAAGGTGCCTTAATTAAGCACCAACTTTTTGTTATAATTTTGCCATATAGAAAAAACCCTTACCTAAAGAGTTCGAGCCTACTAATCCCTCATGTATGCGATTTCCCAACAGTCAATGGAAAACAAGGCTCAATGAGTTGGTACGCCGAAGTTCATTAAGAACATCAGCCCTTAACCAATTTAACCGTCACCCCTGGTTCCTTACAGTACAGGTATCTGTTGCAAGATAACAATACCTCAGGAGGTTATTAGGGAAACTAGTTTCCCCTTTTTGCGATTTTAGGTTTAAACAAAAGCCAGAACGTTTCAGCCAAGGCAGGCACATCAACCATGATCAGCACTGAGATCGTCTGCAAGGTAGAACCTCTCGGGGGCTTTGCTGATCCCCGTTATGCCAATTTTAACCCTTGGAAGTACTTCCCCTCTATGCCCAAGAAAGCAGAGTGCCGTGGTTAGGTATACGGCAAGGCATAACCTGCTCTACGAGGGGAAAGTTCTTGTGCCAGTCATCCTATAATTTGCGTAAACGTGTCATCAAAAACTTGGCAATTGCATTGTTGTGGTTTGTAATAATAAGCAAAATATATCTGTTAGCTTTGTAATTAATTTGCGGCAACGCTTGCTGGTGGACCAATTCCACGGGGTGAACTATCTCAAGGTTCAGCAGCGCTCCTTGCGGCTGACGTATGTAGCCATTTGAACAAATCGCTTGTTGAAGAGCCAGGGCCTTTTAATCCCTCCTGTATGAAATTTCCCCGGCAGTCAATGAAAGACAAGGCTCCATGAGTTGGTGGTCCGAAGTCCATAAAAAGAATCAGCTCTTAACCAACTCAACCACATATTTGCTGCATCTCGGGGACGATAAGTAGCGCCCGGGAAACTGGCAATGTACCACAATTATCACGGAAGACTAACAACCACTCTCTGCGATTTTAGATCAAAACGAAAGGTAGAACCATTCAGCCAAGATGCACTCACTTAAACCAAGATCATCGCCAGAATTGTCTGCAAACAGAATCTTCTGGCGACTTGCTGATTTTCGTTTTGCCAATCAACCCTTGGTAAGAGTCTTGGAAGTCGCAAGACAACCAAGTCATGCTGGGACTTGCTAGAGTTCTATTTGCTACGGCAAATGCGGATGTCGATACTGAAGCGCGAAAAAAAGGAATTAATTACTGTATCTTTTTGCTTTTTATTCAGTTTATTTCAAAAGTAAACCAAAATCTGCGAGTCTTTTTGTCTGTCTGTAGAAACACCCAGCTCTGGTAGGAATGGAACTTGCATTCTTGAGACTGTTGACCGGAAGAGTGCTCGCCCATGAAGAGGAAAAACAAGGCTTATATATATATGTAATAATTCTTACCCTTGCAAAATCAAAATGCGGTTCATAATGGCCACCAATGCCATAGTTAACAACTTGTAGTTCCTCAGCTGTTATCATATCAAGACCGGTCATATCTTCTGTTCTCTGTACAATATTTTTTATAATGGGATGCTCTTCGGTCTTTAGCCAAGCCGATTTGCTTATACGATAATTAGCAGTTTCTAGTTCTCCGGTAATAGCATTTTGAACGGTTGCTCTGCGAAATCTGGGTCGAGCCATTTTTTTAAGAATCTCAATTTCACTATCAAAAAGCACATCATGATATACCACAATGTAAGGCTCCATAAAAGCTTCTTCCAGTTTTAAGGGACCAATTTTTAAAAAGGCCACATTGTTTTCCACATAGCGGCATCTCAGCGGCCGCATTTGGCTCGGTGAAGGTTTCAGTTTACCTTGACATAATAATTCATAGGCTTTACGTTCTGTTTTATCGAAAATGGTATAAGGCTCGGCTTTGGAAATGGGCTAAAAAATATATTAGAAAATTAGAGTTTATTTTTCAAACGATTGTTTTGAATACTCACCAAATCGGATTTAGGTGTTTCGTCTGTGCCATCGTCACCTTTAACCTTTTTTCTAACTGACAATTCTTTCAATTCTTTTTCATAGTAAACTTTATTACCCGTGGCACGTTCATGATTTGGTATCAGTTGCAATAACTCATTTGTCATAGAGAGGGCACTTTCAACGTTGCCTTTTATTCAAAAGACCGACAGTATAAGAGTGTGGGCAAAGTGGAGAAAATAGAAAAGGACGAAAAGGATAAATAAAACTATTGTTTTTTAAATAAGACAAGCTACAATGTGCATGCATATATGTATGTGTTGATGACGGTGTTAGTAGTCTTGTGATGGGTGGGTGGAGGACATTAGTTTGCAAAAGAGATAGATGTTGCAAATGTCTGTGAGCGTAGTGCAGGTGCAAAATGTGATGTAATTAATTTTATTCTTTGTTCTTAATGTTATGAAAGTGATAAATTACAAAAGGTAAGAAGGCATCATTTCATCTTCGAGCACATTTAAACACATTGTAAGTGAGCTCTACTGCAACTACGAGTATGTAGTTTGTTTCGTTAGTAAGTCTAGTTTTGCAGTCTTTCTGTATCAGTTAATTCGTTTTAAGCAATGTTTTGTGGTGCACAGAGTGTCTGTTTGTGTTGACTTGTTTTGGACCCTGGTGTTTTCCCATGACGACATTGACATCTGCAACATAATCTTTGTTAACGTTTTGTTTGTTTTATATTTCAAAATGTGTCTTAAACATTTTGTTTAAAAAAATCATTGACCAAGAGATATCTGCCTGTTATATTCTTTATTGGAAAAACAACTGAACGGTCCAATACCGCTAATAAAGTTTTATTACGTGATCAGAGCTAAAAATCACAACTCTGAAAACAATGGATAAAACACGGGTATACAAGTAACAGGCCAACGTATATAAGCATGTAAAGCACTCGATTACGCTTTAATGAGTAACTTAAAAAAGCACGCTAATATAGTCATTAATAGTATTCACTAGACATGTTTGATAAAAATAATAGACATGAATTCTGTCACCTGGCTTGAGACGCTAAAGTGGGACTACCGGCATGGCAAACTTTGAAATTACAAGGCGCAATAAAACGGAGAAAAAAACGCTTTTTTAAAATGAAAACGCACCAAATTTGTCCTATTTTTTTTAATTTTTATAAAACTCATTGCATAAAAAGCATAACATATAAATAGTTCGCGAAACCTAAGTAATTTTTTGTAATGCATTAATAACAGAGGAAATAAGCAGATGAAAAAAATTTATAACTATATTTATATCTTTTTATTTTATTTTTGGATGCAGTGTTCACAGCTACGTTATCATAATGGTAACGGACACCAAGAACGCCATCAGCTCCCTGATTGAAATATACACTAATTAAAGTCTAGTCCAGGAATGCCGGACATCTTTAAACAAGATGGCAAGACATTCTAACCTAACCTTAAAATGGGTAAGTGGACACGGGCTCATTAACGGCAACAACATCGCTGACGTTTTAGCCAGAGGAGGAACAACCTTAGGGCATAGAGATAACTATCTCTTCTGCGGGCAACCTTTATCACCGTGTTGGAAAATAATAAAGCTCCACACGCTAGAATATGTCTAAGAAAAATGGTTCACAGAGTCCACATCCCTTATAACAAGGAACCTGTGGCCGCATATCACCTTTAAGAGAACAAATAAGCTCTTAAAACTACCTAGATGTCATGTGGCATGTGAGTTACAGTGGCAGTCTTCACTGGATATAGACCGTTTGGGAACCATGCTAGGAGACTCGGCTTACCCTACTACGATTTCTGCAGAAGTCAAAACTACGAGGACGAGGAAGAGACGATCCTTCACCTCCTCGGAACATGTCTGGCAATGGAGCATCACTGCCTAAGATAACTAGTGAGCTGGAGGGCCATTGGATATACTGGGGATCCAGCGCCTGCCTACCAAACCTAAATGGTTGCATCCTCAAGTGTTTGTTAGCCGGCTAATCTACCAGCTAATCATCCAAAACCCAAAAGTATATATTGTCAAACTAATGAAAATTTCAGATATGAGGATTTTATTACAAAATTAATGTAGGGTAATGCAACTCCCTTAAATCTATTAAATACGGTTGCAAGTATGTTACGAACAGAAGGGATTTTGATATTGTAGCTACGGATAAAAATGATGGCATTGCCCAATACCAGATTGGAAGATATATTAACAGCAATGAAGCTGATACTGTAATCTATTTGTCTGTACACTTAGAGAATGAACAATGAGTTCATTTCCCGGAAGCAAGCGCTATACAGGGGGCAGAAGGACCACCATCTGCAACTCTAACAATTTTTTTTAAATATGTACAAGTCATTTCTTTGCAAGAAAAATACTCTACTCAGAAATGCCGATATATTTTAAATGGAATAATTAATCACAAAAGTATTGCCAAATATTGTTCAAAATTACATTAATTGGATTTGGTGGAGCGAAAGAGTTATTTTAGTAAGATAAAATAAGGATGTCGATGAAATAAACTTAAAAATCCAAAACGTAATTAATGGCGAATTGTATTCGTTTAAGTCAATCGATTTGATAACAGACACTGGTGATGTTGTTAACTACCCGATGGGATGACTCATTTTACTTATCGCAAATGCCAATGTGATGTTACGTAACATCAATCGGCCAGCACTATGTAAAACGCTGATGGCAAACGCTATTAAGCAAATGTGCTTAATCCTAGAATACCTATGATACCAAGTGATTTACAACAATGAGCAGCATGAAGGGCAATCGTTAAACGTATATTGGTTAGAATCTCAATGTTTTTCCCACGGATAGAAAAAATAAAAATGTTGTTTACTAGCACTCTTTAAAATGAGATATTTGTTACCCCTCTTTTTATAATCACTTATTGTTATATATTTATTTCAGTATAATAATAGTCCAATTTAGAGGAATCTTTTAAGCAATAAATTGAGAAAATATTTTTCTTCTTTTTCTTTTAAACAACTCTATTTAATTATTAGCCACTACCTTTCTAGCGAAGCCAGGGCGGTCAGATAGTTTTGAATAAAAATGAGGTACTTAAAATCAATAAAAATAAATCGTTGCAACTTCTCGCTAATTGCAATTTTTTCAAACTGTGAAAATCGAGTTTGCACTTTATATAAAGTCAACGTCAATCCGAAACAGGATGACAAGATTGATTGTAGCCATCATGATAAATATCAGAAAAAAAATTCGCTAGAAGCTCACGAACAAATGATATAAATGCAAGCTTGAAAGTGTTTATTTATATTGCTGGGATATAAAGTTGAATGTTTGAGAATATCTTTCAAAAATTTCCAAAGTCTACTGATGATTAGGGTAGTTCCTATGAAATGTCGACATATAGATAGCTGGGAAACATAGAAAACAAGCTATTTATAATTTTTATTGGTATAAATTTTAATTTGTTAAGTTTTTGTTGAACTTTATAATTTTTTATATTAAAAATTTTTTGGTTTGTACATATGTACATCGGGTTTTAGTTCAAGCTTTTTCTTTCTTAATTTTTTTCTTAAGAAGGATTTTTTTACAATACAAATTTGCTGTGATCAATAATTTTTGATTGAAGAAGGCAAGAAAAATAATAATCAAATCTTTAGCCGGGGGACAACTAGCTGTTTCATAGTCGCTACACTCCTCATCAGCACTCGGGTCATGACGTATCATGATCTGCTGCTTTAACCACTCAGTCACCGAGCATTTAATTATTTTCTACTATATTCATCTCATATTGAATCACATATGCATAAATAAATTTTATTTAGACATTTCCAGTTCTACTTGCGAGCGAGTTGAAATGGCAAAATACTTTGTGATTGTGACTTTCAGCACACCAATTTATTGACTTCAAATCGTAATTATATTTTTTCTCGACTAGTGACTTTGTTTTATGTCACAATTATAGGGGAAAAGAGAAATAATCTCTTGCGATTTGCAATTCCAATTCAAATTATCCCAGTATATAGAAAACCTATACGTTTCTGCAAAGAATTATAAAACAATAAACGTTGACTATCGAAATGTAGTGAATTTAAATAGTACTGCTGTAAGTAAAATAATCAGCGTTAATAACACAAAATATGTAGTCATGATTTAATAATAAAATATTTTTTTTTGTTTAAGTATCGTGTCAAAACTGGCTACACCTATTCTCCACAGATAAAGTCCCTGGTAAAAGCTAGTATCTTTTAAATTAATAGCATTTTATTTTCCAACATTAGTAAAAATATTGTAATTTTTTTAACTGTTTCTTTACTGTCCTTAAAAGAACTATTTTTGAGTACAAAAATTTACTTTTCTCAAAAGCATGATATTCCATGACAGCCTAGGCTATTATTGCTTGTGAGCACATATACTCACGGTTTAAATAAGTGTTTACGTACATTTTATATCCAGGATGGAAAAATAAAGAACAGTGGGTCGTTCAAAAACAAATACAAAAACCAAAAATATTAAAAGGAGGTTTTTATCAGTCTTGTATGCATTAAATTTAAGTTTCAGAACTGAATATGTCAACCAGAAAGACAATAGAAAATGTTGCAACAAAACATTATATCGCGTCTATTATTGTACAGTATTGTACAACATACACAAGTTTAGTTGCTTTTTAAGAAGTCAGTGTTATTTAACAACTTTAATCATTGCTTAACGGATTTTTATTTTTGGAAATAGAAAAAAAAAAGAAAATATTTTTCAAAGCATTAAACCATACTACTGTAAAAAATTAAGGCAAGAAAAATAATATAGTTTTCTATAGTATGCAACACGTTAGTCTCGTTGGGAAAGTATATAAACAACTTTTTAAATGAATTGTGTGTGTTGACTTGCATCCTTTTAACTTCCATTACTGACAGAACGAAAAAATTAGCAGAATAGTCAAAACAAACAGAAGTAACAAAGAACTATCAATTTACGAAAGATGTAATTTTTGTTCGAAGAACTACTTTTTGAAATATTTTATCTCAATTTATACTTTTTGATTAAAAAAATACGGGGGTTCGTTAAAATTTTCGTAAAATTTCTTGAAATATTTATCTAATAAATAAATAAAGTTATTTTCTACTGATGGTTGGTGAAGATAATATCGTATTTAAGTGATCGGGCAGGAAACTCTAATTTTCAGCAATACGAAATTTTGCAATTAATAGAGCTCTATTAACGACTTAACTATGGAAACAGCTTTGATGTTAATTTTGAAAGATGAACTTGTAGACAATTAGATGCAAGCACACAAAGACCGCAAGCAACGATACGCACTTATATTTTGTATGAGTGTTCTACCTTTGCATAACTTTAAAAAACTAAATTCAGTTTGGTGAACTTGGTTCTGTGAAACTATATTTGAAATTATTTTATTTTCCGTATGGTGGATCCAATTTTAGCGTGTTCATGGTGGCGAGCGTTGCATATCACAGTAAATCACTTTAACGATGTTTGCAACACTTTGTGCTCAATGAATGTTAACTTACAATGTGTGTGAAGTAGTATCTAAGATGTATTTTGCCTACTCACAAAACAAACGAGATTGTATTCATACGGGCTACTATTAACTTACAATCTATGTTGGGCAATACTAAGCTTTTATGTATTATGTGAACAACTTTGCTTCCGCCGTTTTTTTTTCGAAATGCAGATTTTATTGTATAAACAAGCCACAGACTATGCGACTAGTTGTACAACATGACGATGTTGGTTATTAAATTGTCGTATGAAGTTGTGTCTCGGTTGCACGAAAGATTAAAATGTTTTAATTTTTGGGTTGTTGAAATTTGTGAGCATGTTGTACAACTTTATTTTGAGTTGCTATTGTTTTATACCGCATCGGCGGTCATCTATACTCAACAACATTTTTTAAGAAATAAAATTGTGAATTAATGTCACACATGCTCGACAAGCCAACGTGTTGTAGCAAGAGTCGCATAGTCTATGGCATGGCTAAAATTGATTATACATTATGATTCATTATACATTTATAATTCAAAGTATTATTGTTGCGTCTTCTCTTCCACCGCCATGCTACTCCTCGCCGGAAATTTCCGTTCTTGATGCTTTGAAGCCACTCTCGGCACGTTCTTTTACTAGTAGCGGCCTAACCGTAAGTGAATGTGGCATTTGATGGGCCTACAGATTTCTTCATATTAAAGCAGAAAATTAAAACCTTCTGACGAGAATTTGGCTCGTAAGCTGACATATTTAATCGAGAATAACTTTATGATGCAGACGCAAATCGACTAATATTTCGATGGCGATATGTTTACAAATACTTAAGCTTATTGTATGATATGTAAAATCTATTTATTTCGACAACCACTTACCGCTACAGCCATCAGCAAAACGACGGAAGCAAAGCTGTACACCTATTACGATAGATGAATATTTTAACATCCCGTTTACTTTGTGCGCAAGTCCACAAATCCGGCAATGTACTATAGGTTTCTATCTAAGACACGTGTAATACTTAGATAGGTCTTACACGTGAGTATCGGATAATTGCTTTTGTAATGGAGATTTTCGCCGTTGGTTTATGTTACTATTGGAAACAGTTCTCATTTCAACTGTTGTACCAAGCCACTCAGATTTTCTATAATCCAATAAAAATACCACACACTGTGTATTGCAAACCGATGGCAAAAGATTCGGCCGACCTTATTAAAGGGCATTTCAAACCATCATACTTTGTATTAAGACTTGTCAAAAACTCTAATACTACATGGAAAGAAATGGAATATAAAATGGGATAATATACACTGGGCACTAATCAGTTTTAACTAGTTTAATTCCAACAATATATTTGCTATCATAACGTTCGTTTTTGTCTTTCCGTGTTTTTATTGATAAGTTCAAGTTTAATGTCCATAAACACTACTGCCTCTAGTACGCATAATATATTTTCCGAGTTCCAGAAAAAAAAGTTGGGATATTGTACATGTACAACACGTTATGAAAATGAATGACAACTCAATTTTCCGTCAATTTCTAATAGAAATCTCAATACTTGTATTATAGTCTGAAACGTCACTAAGTTTCCGCCATTTAATTCTTTTAAGTTAAGCACATACCACAACACAATGGGTTTTAAATGGCTGACAGCCTGTTAAACTTAAGCACATACCAATATGTTAACAATTCATTTAGGTGTGAGTGTTCAAGCTCTATATTAGTGTGTATGAACGATGACATAAAATACTGCTCTACTTAAGACTAATTAGAAGGAATAATGATAATGGTTTAAAATAATTAAAAGTTTTAATTTATTAAATAACTTACCTTGTTTATATGTTGAAAATGCAAGATATTCTAAAATGTCAGCTTTTGTAAATGCCAACGTACGATTTCTGGACTCTTCCAACATTCTCGTCATGGCTTCATTCATCCATAAAACAGTATGATAATAATCATGGTTGACGTATGACTGACGTCCCAATTCAAAACAGTCATCCGAAGACATTTCCGTGCTGTAGTAAAAAATGTAAAAAAAAACTGAATTTAAAAATGAAATACGAGTATATAAACTTTTTTAATTTAAGTTAAAGATACTAAAGCAGTCAAAAGTTCGTCCTATAAACAAAAATTGTACATCTTATCGAAGAATTCAATAACACTACTTAGAAGACCAAAATCGCGTTTGAAAAACTTAAAATAATTGATCTTTGATCTAAAATAACAAGAAGAAAAAAAGCGAATATATTTGCAAAAAAAAAAGCTCAGTAGCACAAATCGCTAAATCTCTGGAGCTTCTAGAAGCGCCTAAAACCGCAAGCAAACGTAGAAGGGGGGAAAAATACTACTGTGAAACTGGAAAATAAAAGACTGAGTGGTTTAAGGCGCCCGTTCATGATGTATCATGATCCCAAGTTTATATTCAAATGGGTGCTAATGAGCAGTGCAGCTAGGAAACAGCTAGTTGTTCCCCTGTTGAAAAGTTTATTTATAAGTTTGTTTAACTTGCATTTGTGCGAAACTTCCATTTTATTATTGATTTTTTGCTATTTATTCAATTATATTCCAACCGCTTATTTAGGGTATGAATGCTACTCCTTTTATAACAACTTGTGTGGTGAATTATGCATTCAGATTCTAACGAGTAAAACCGCTAACGGTTACGTTAAACGGTTTTTCTCGCTATCTTGCAATACTTACTTGCAAAAGAACTTGTGAACAACGGACAATCATTTTTGTGTAAAAGGTAATATTTAATTTTTAATAAAGTGAATCTTGGCCTCCTAATTTATTATAATTAAACTTTTGTTTTTATTTTCGAAAATTCCTTTTTCAACCTAAACAAAGTTCAATCAAAATTATTGGTCACAGCAATTGGTAATGTAATTAAAAAATCCTTCTATATTTAAGGAAAAAAAAAACTTGACCTAAACTCTGGTTAGTACATACAAATAAGAAAAAGGATATTTTGCAAAAATTTTAAAAATAGGTCATAATGCTACAATCGATTAAAGATAACAACAGAATTATCACTAAGTTTTCGACTATGGAGGTCTCGCATACCGCACAAATGTGCTCAATAAATTGATAAAGATTAGCGCACAAAAATTCTTTAAAAAGTTCACAGGAAATTGCAAACTTTGGGAAAGTCTTAAAATATTCACAGGTATCGAAAATATTCGCATTTGAAATATTCATATTTGATTTTTTTTTTTTTTTTAAATTTAGTATTAAATCAAGGCACCTTTAAAGCTGCCTTGGTATTAAATGAAAGCTTTTCCCATCCTCCCTCTCTTAACCGTTTTACTACCACTCAAATCATGCAATATTTGTATTTGTAACTATACAGTTGCAAACAAGTTTGCAAGGTATAGGAGGCACAGCATGGGCGGAGTAACAAAGACCTTATGCTCACGCTGGTATAAACAGTAATTTTTTGTGGTGTTGTGACTAACTGTACCGACCTATGCCTTCGCGTAGAAAGTTTTAACCGCACGCAACGGACTACCTCAAAAAACTGTAAACTAATACAGTTAGTTAAGGTAGACAGTTAACCAATGAGAGTGAGAAGCAATACTCTGGAAGGCTAAACAACAACGACAAGCCTAACCGCAGTTCAGAAATAATTACGATGACACGAGAGCTGTTCCCCAGCCCAGACCTGCTTTACCACTGAAATCATGCAATAATATCATGCATTAATATGCAGTTAATACTTGCCCCATGTAAATAAAAAAGTATAATTGTAAGGTTTTAATGTCTTTTAAAGGTGTTATTTGGTGGAAACCTCTGTTGAATGGGCTGTTCTTTTCAGACTTTTCTGTTTGAATAAGTGATTTCCCCTTTCATGTTCTTTTATTCAAATTACACAACCGTTTTATAGCAACAACACTCTTTAAATGTTTTATGCGTGCTTTTTTCGTTTGGAACAATACATACCACAGCATTTATTTAATCTTATGGGATATATGTTTATGGTGGCGTAAAATTAAGATGTTATAGCTGTTGCAAATGTCATTTTACGCCAATGGTATTTAACATTTGTGAACTAGAGTGATGCAGAATACAAACAGACAGGAGTACTATACTCACGAAGATCATGTAATAATTTAGTCGATTTTTCAACCACGTTATTGACTCGAAAATCATCGTCAGCGACGAGGCACATTTTCATTTAAACCAAAATCTTCGTTCCTGAGGCACTGAAAATCTGCGTGTGATGCATGAAAAACCGTTACGTCCACTCAAAGCTACTGTGTGGTGCGCTATTGACGGGGCTGATTGAGCTGTATTGTTTTGACGATGCAATACTTATTGCTTTGATATTATATTGGTGCACTATTGAGGGGGCTGATTGAACTGTATTGTTTTGACGATGCAATACGTATTGTTTTGAAGATGTAATACACTTACTGTTACTGGCGAACACTACAGGGCCATGATAAGCACTACTGGAATTGAATAAGCAGAGCTTGGTGAACATGTGATTTCAACAACAAGGTGGAACCGCACACACAGCAGGAGCCACAATGGATATTATAAAGGAAGCATTTCCTGGTCGCCTAATCTCCCGTTTGGGTTAAATCAGGCTGGCAAGACCGCCTGATTTAACCATCCCTGATTTCTTTTTTGAGGCTACTTGAAGTTTCAGTTTGCGTTATATTAAAAGATATATTACGCTGGTTTACAGCCAAAAAATACCAAGAACGCCACATGCCTACATAAGTTAATTCGGACCTCCTGAACACGAAAAACGTTGTAATTTTTTTTCTAAGTACCGTTTTTTAGATAACGGTACTTTTGTGTTTTTCGGTGTAAGGTATCACACAAACCCTTGTGGAGCCCAACCAAAAAGTTCGATCGAGATAATTGGCATATCATTGGAAATGCAATTGAACGTCTTTTCCGTCGATATAATGCGAATTTCTATCTGCCAAGAAATGGCTGAGTTATGACACTTCAAAATTTGCCTATTTTTTACGTTTGTTTCCAAATTTTTCATTTTTATTTCGTTTTTTTTCTACGTTGTAGTAAAAATGTGGAATGTTTTATTTGTATTTTTTTTTCATCAAATAGTTTATTTAATTACCAACATTTTAAGCGTAATTAAAAAAAAATGGATGAAAACTAAAGTTTTTATTAGGGATTTTGTGGAACGATAATATTTTCATTTTCATTGCTCACACACTATATTCGGTGTAAATTACAGCGTTTTTGTGTTCAGGAGGTCAGAATTAACTTATCTAGACATGTAGCGTTCTTGGTATTTTACAAAATTTAAAATTTGTAAAGCAGTGTTATACATGTACAAAGTTTGCCGCAATTTTTTCATATTGGCCCTAAGAAAACGATAGAAACGTCTGATGAGTATTTCCATCAGTCCTATTGTTAATTTTTCTTATAGGTAGCTATATACTAATATTGTTTGACATCTTTACATTGAAGATATTTTTCTTTATGTAACTATTATTATTTTTTTTTTGCGAAGGATATAAAATTGACTAACAAATTAAGTTTTTGAAAATATTACTTATTCATCATTTATTGCATTAATTCTTTTTTTTTTTTCTTCTTTAAAAGTATTTCATTTAGTGTAATAGTAATATTCCAATTAGTGCAGTAGTGGAAAAAACTTTACATCAGCACCTGCCTTTGTTATTCACGATTCACCAGTGCCCCCGCGTGCATTACCAAACACACACAGGTAGCACTCTAAATACAAAAGGGTCACAACTAAAAATACTAAATGTTTCAGGAGAGACAAAAAGCTGTATATGTAAAAATGATTGTAATATTTAAAGAAAATATTGTTCCATTATGAAAAAAATCAATATTCAAGAAGGTTCTGCTATAATCTTTTAAATTTTATATTACGTTTGCGAAAACATAAAAAAATTACTTTTACGGAAAAAAGTAAGTTTCAAAAAATTTTGTGAAATCTTTTGTATTTAGGGTGCGATATGTTTGTAGCCATATGGGCCATCCCGTGTTCATGAGTTCAAGCCTTCTTATCCCTCCTGTATGCAATTTTCCAGCAAACAATGGAAGACACAACTTAATAAGTTGGTAGGTCGAAGTCCACTATGAGCATCAGCCATTAAACCAACTCACCCATACAACCATCATCACTGGTTCCCTACAGTACAGGTATCTGTTTCAAGACAACAGCACCATAATCAGCCAGTATTGAACTACAAGCAAAACCAACCGGGGCATGCCAATTTATACCCATGGAAAGGGTTTCGGAAGCCAACACAACATAAGTCATGCGGCTTCCTAGAGTTTTATTTGCTACAACAAACGAGGGACTCCTTCCCCTCTTTACACGAAAACAGAATGCCCTGGTTTGCCATACGCTAGGGCAAAACCTATTCCCCGGGGGAGTACAATTAGTGCAGTAATAAAACAAAAATTACATATCATTTTTTGTGGTTGACAAATTTGGAAAACGCCTACGAAAATTTTATAAGATTTTTTTATTCACCAATCACAATTGTCATAACATAACAAACTATAGTTTGTCTCTTTTATAAAACATTATCATTTCTATTTGTAATCAACTAATCTGGTAACACTAAATGATGCAACATTGTGGTGTGGCTGTTTTTTTATACTTCACTTGAATAAATGCTCTTAAAGTGCAGAGACATGGTTTTATTTGAAAGGGGAATAGCTTAAACATTCTGACACAATAAGGTCCAGTATCTTACTGAAACTTCCTCACCTGTATTGTATGCCATTGAGTTCACCTCTGGCCAAACTTGATGTGTCCAAATTGTATGTATCTTGCAAACGCATTAAGGCCACCGCAGCCCCATTTAGATCTTCATCGGAAGGAAACTTCAAAATGTTGCGATAGTTTGTAATATTTGTTAGAAAATCTAAAACAATAAATAAATACATCAGAGTGAAGCTAGGTATATATGCTCGTAGTATATGTGTACGAGTAAGAATGTATTTTTAGCTAACCTCCTCCAACATCGTGGCCCATAAGGTTTTCTACTTGCTTCCAATCCGTGGTTAAGCGCTTTGTTAACAAATAAGCGTTTATTGGGTTTGAGACATAATTTGAAATATCTGCAGCCGCTTCAGCATGCTCTCTTTGGTATTCTAGCATTTTTCTGGAAATAAAAATTAAGTTAAAAAGAAGATAAGTTAAATTTTCTTACAAATTAACGAGCTTAAGCAATTATAATTTGACTTTTAGAAAACGAAAAAAAAGTTTGATTATTAAAAATCAAAAATTAAGATACAAAAAAAAAAAATCCTTGGCTGAAGCCGGTTTTGAACTTTAACCAGACAAATAACCTCATACAAGGCAGCTTTAAAATTAAAACTACCTTGACCTCATGTAGTATACAAATTGTCAAACAACTTACCATTGATCTGGAAACATATAGTCTTTAAATTTTCAATGCTTACTTATAATAAAACAAATAAGAAAATAACTATCATGATGCCCAAATTATCCCATTACCATTTTCTATGGTAATGTGTATATCGCGCAGCGTACCATATCAATTTTTTGAAGGATATTTCACACTGTAATAGATGGTATTCTGAATTTTCACAATATATCTTATTAAACGAGCAATTCTTGTTTATAAGTATGTATGTATATATACTTATATTTTTATAAATATAAATATATATGTATTTGCAATTTGGTTCTCGAAAACGGCTTTAGCGATTTTGATGAAAATCGGTATCCAGGAGTTTTGGGGACGAGAAATCGATTTAGGTTGGTCCCGGGAACGGGACCACTTGTAATACTTTTATTGGTTCTCGAAAACGGCTTTAACGATTTTAATGAAAATTAGTATCTAGGGGGTTTTAAGGTCGAAAAATCCATCTAGAGTGTCACCGATTGCAAGGCCAATTTTGCCCCGATTTTTGCACATTTAAAAAACTTTATTGGTTCTCGAAAACGTCTCTAAAGATATTAATGAAAATCAGTATTTAGAGGGGTTTAATGTCAAAAAAGTAATCTAGATTGTCCCCGGTCCCGGGAAACCCCATTTTGTTCCGGTTTGTACCCATTTGTAAAACTTTTATTGGTTCTCGAAAACAGCTCTAACTATTTTAATGAAAATCAGTATCCAGAAGTTTCTAGAGTTTCTAAGACAAAAAAAAAGCGATCTAGAATATTGCCGGTCCACGAAAGACCCATTTTGTCCCGGTTTTTACCTATTTGTAATACTTTTATTGGTTCTCGAAAACGTCTCTAACCTTTTTAATGAAAACCAGTATCTAGGAGTTTTTAAGCGATCTAGAATGTGCCCGGTCCCGGGAAAATCCATTTTGTCCCGGTTTGTACCTATATGTTATACTTTTATTTGTTGTCGAAAACCCCTCTAATAATTTTAGTGAAAATCAGTATCCAGGAGGTTTTAAGGTCGAAATAGTAATCAAGATAGTCACCGGGTTAAGGAAACCCCATTTTGTCCCGGTTGTACTTTTATTAGTTCTCAAAAACGGATCTAACCTTTTAATGAAAATCAGTATCTAGTGGTTTTTAAACACAAAAAACGATCTAGAATGTCCCTGGCTCTGGGAAAACCCATTTTGTACCGGTTTTTACCTATTTGTAATACTTCTTATTGATTCCCGAAAACAGCTCTAACGATTTTAATGAAAACTGGCATCTACGACTCTTTGAGGTCAAAAAAGCTCTAAAGTCTAAAATGTCCCTGGTCCCTATAAGACCCATTTCGTTCCGTTATTTCTCCATTTCTAATATCTTTATTAGGTTAGGTAGGCAGGACGCTGGATCCTCAAAAAGTACCTCGATACTACAGCTCACTTGGGTCCTGAAGATCGTTCCCTTTGTGATTAAAAATTAATATCTTTATTGGTGCTCGAAAACCACTCTAACGATTTTGATAAAAATCGCTACCTAGGACTTTTTAAGGCCGAAAAATCGATCTAGACTGTTATCGGTCCCAGACATACCCTTTCTGTCCCAGGATTTAACCATTTTCGATATGTTAATGTTCTCGAAAACGGCTCAAGCGATTTTGATAAAAATCGGTATCTAAGGGTTTCTCTGATCATAAAATTGAGTAGTTCTCGAAAACGAGTAAACTGGGTTTGATTATTTTAGTGATTGAAAAACCGCTCAAGATTTCGTCTCCATTCTGTTACGGGTTTTCCTAATTTCCGACGTTGTGATATATTGAGTGTTTTCGAAAAAGGCTTCAAAGATTCAATGTCTGGAAAGCTTTTGAGAGCGAAAATCTATCTTCGTTAGTCCCGTTTTTAAAAAATTTTTTTGGCTCGGTTTTCTGGTGAAATTTTGATATGGATATCAAACTTGGAGTTTTTAATGAGAACACAGAGGTTGATTTTTTTTTTGTGAGAAACGGAATACTAAATAAGGGAATTACTATTTTGCCCTCACTCCACAAAATATTAAAAAAAAATGTAGTCTAAGCACAATCTTATCGTGACTTTAAAAATGGAAAAATCTTGTGAATTAAGTTTTATTAAAGTAAATATATTTCAGTATGTATACAATTTGAAAGCTCCAAGTAACGCTCGGTGTTACATCAGGTGTGAATGAAAATAATGTACTTATAACACGGTAAGAGAGAGATTTGACATTCCATTAAACTTTATCATTTTTACCCATTTTGTTAAACGGAAATATTATCTTATCGTAATTGAATTTTTATAAAAGCAATAATATATTAAAATCAGCCAATGAGCAAATTGATAAATGAAGCTGTTTATATTGTGCTCTTTACATATTTGATTTTACTTCAGTTGTAATTGTATAAAAACGAAATACAATATTTCGTGAGTTCGATTTTCGCATGTTTATTGTGTTATGTTGGTACACATGTCTTTTATATATGTTGGCAATATCAGCCATTTTGGGTTGTCAGTTTATTTTTTGGAGATAAAAAGGTAAGACGTGTTTTGCTGTGCTCTTCGATTTTTTACTATTCGAAAAAATGGATCAAAGATACTGAATTAAGTTTTGTGTAAAAAATTAAATTAAACGCGAAGGGACATTTGAAATTTTGACTGTGGCGTTTGGCGAGTCTACTATGAGCAGAAGATGTCAACGACGATACTTACTCTGGTCGCCCGAGCACGTCAACAACCGATGAAAACATTGAAGCAGTGAAGAAAATGATTTTGTATAATCGTCGAATCACTATCGTACTCACCGGACTTGGCCTCCTCTGACTTTTTCGACTCTAATGTCGAAAAAATTATGCAAGTATACACCCGCTCTTAGTTTTAAGTTTAATTTATTGTTTATACCTATACACATGTCATTAGTATTTGTGCGTAAGCTAAGAGAATAGAATTTAAGAGAACTAGAACGTAAGACTAAAATTGTATGTATTTAAACATGAAGCAAAGAAAATAAAAGTTAGTCGTTGAATAATAATCAGAGGCTACAGTATTGAGAAAATATCTTCAATACAATAGCACACTATCACCAGATCAAATTTCATTCGCTTTCAGTTTAAGATCAACAGGTCATACATGCAATGTAATTTGTAATAACACATGGAATGAAAAGTCCCGGGCCTAACAAAGAAAACACTGTTTTTTTTTTTTTTTTTTGGTTCAAAATTAGCTTTACTCATTAACGTAATCTCCATCAAGAGCAGCGCAATAATTACAGCGCCGCTCTCACATTTCAATACCAATTGTGTAGAACGATTTATATTTTGCCTGCGTTACCGTTGGGCATTTTTTTAGGTCCGCGGACAGCCAGTAGCTGCGGGGAGCTAAATCTGGCGAATACGGTGGATGTGGGAGCAATTCGAAGCTCAATTTATGTAGTTTTGCCATTCTTTTGATTGACTTGTGACACGGTGCGTTGTCTTGATGAAACAACATTTTTATCTTTGCCATATGCGGTCGTTTCTTTACAATTTCGGCTATATAACATTCACTGTTAATGGTATTTCCTTTCTCAAGATAGTCGATGAATATTACACCACGCACATCCCAAAATACCGAGGCCATAACCTTTCCAGCCGATTGTTGTGCTTTTGGGTGCTTTGGACGAGGTTCACCAGTTGCTGTCCACTCAGATGATGATCGTTTTGATTCCGGAGTGAAGTGATAGATCCATGTTTCATCTATTGTCACAAATCGACGTAAAAATTCCGGTTTGTTACGTTTAAACACTGCTCAGAATCATCTAAACGTTCTCGTTTGTGTATTTTTTTATGTTTTCTGTTGTAACCGCCTCATTTGGACATTCACTGCCTTTTGCAGCATCACGAGCACATTTGAAGTCAGCATACCAACGTTTTATTGCTGTTTCTGATAGAGCGGAGTTCCTATAATACTTTTCAAGGCATTGCTTCGCTTGAACGGTATTTTTTCCCATCAAGAAGCAGTGTAAAATTAACACGAAATTGTTTCTGATCCTTTGTTTTGAAAATAACAAAAGTAGCGTCACTCTTAGCACAATAATTCACAAACTAATGAATAAAATATCATGAAAATTTAACAGCTCTTTTGAAGGTATTAACTGAAAAAAGGTGACTGCAATAAAACTAGCGCCATCTATGTGTTAGGGAATTTTCAGCCTATGTAGTATGTACATGTATAATTATTTTTTCGTGAAAAAGTATTTCTAAAAACTAAGTTTACTTTTACTTACTTTACTAGCTATTATTTTTTATACAAATCAAAAAATAGAAGAAATAAGAAAGTATTTAAACCAACCTTAAGTGTTCTGGAGACGATCAAAAAAACACATCAACGTTCTAAGTGTGTGCGTGCAGTCGTGCTTTTTCGAGTACATCTATAGGTTGTCGGCTCTGATTGATGAAAATCAAAAACTTTTGATATTTTATTTTCACGTGTAATTATTTTGATAAGTCTTCAGTTGTGATTGACGATAGAAAATTTCAGTTTTCTTATCGACAACAATAAGTAATATAAACAGCTACATCTATATTTATTATGATTATTGAATTTTATTTTGCTTATATGTATACATATATACAATATAAGCATTTATTGCCAATTTTCATATATTACTACTTTTCATATATAGTTTTTTTCTTCTTTTCATTTTTTTTTTCTTAACATAATTGAACAAGATAACAATAATTCATCATTCGATGATGACATGTTTAGAAACGAACGCAGCGGAGTCGAAACAGAAATTATGATTGACGATTTTATTTGTACGTCTCCTTTTAGATGACAAAAATAGGACACTGATTGACGTGTTTTTTTTTTTTGTCGTCTCCAGGGCACTTTATGGGTGGCAATGTAATCGATTATTTCTGCCATAACCATTTCAGGTTTCTACCGTAACCGCAATCAGCTGATATACTGATGTGTTGGTTTTTTGTTGTACAGTGTTTCCCATTAAAGTTTTTCCATCATAATAAATATGTCTAATATTATTGAAATATATTTTTTATTGAAATAAATCTATTTACAATTTAATTATTTTAATTTATTCGACAATTTTTTATTCGCAACAGTTAGTTTAAATAGTTTATTATTACTTTTAATATTTTTATGCACCAACAATTTTATTTTTATTAACAAAGTTGATCTTTAAACACAAGGCAAGCGAGACCAAGCTCAAAGAAAAAATTTTTTGCAGATACTTTTTAAAAAGTTTACGTTTCAAATGTTCCTTTTTAAGGTTTTAAATGCTTACTTTTCTAATAGTCGTTCTATAAAATGCACTGTTTTATATTTTAAGAATAAGCATTTTCAACAACATGATCAAATTTGCTATTATTTTTAACTTAAATTTCTTATAAACAAGTGCTTACGTACCTTTTTTAAAAAAGGGGATTTTCAGAAAATTTCTGAATTTAAAAATGTATAAAAGGTCGGAAAAGATAAGTAATTCAAATTTTAGCTCTAATATAGAAAACTTGATGTCAAAGGTTTAGTTGATTAAACAGTATTACTGAAAAAATTTTATAGGTTCGTTTTTAAAAATATATCAACTGATTATTAACTGTCAATATTTAAAACTAAACTTGTATATTTTTATGAATTATGTATGTACATATAAGTATATATTATATTTTATAATTATGTTATTATATTTATAAAAATAAAGTATGTATGCATCTCGTTTTTATAAAAACTATAGAACCAATATTTTGTATATTTTTTAAAATTTCTGCAGTTCGGCAACACTATTGAATATTATTATTTGCAATGCAGCTTTATATAGGTAGTGACAGAATTAAAATAAATACAACACCAACAAACATCAACATGTATTTTGTTGGTAGAATTTACGAATAGTTGCCAATAATGCAAATCTTTTGTTTATATGATGTTATGTGTTTTAAGCGTCTAAAATCACTAAAATATACTATAATCTAAAGAGTAACCAGCACTAATATTGCAAGATGTACAATTGTGGGTTTTTGCGTTCCAGCAGTTTTGGGTAAAATTTGCAAATTTAGAGAGTAATTTGCTTTTTACGCTCGTTATTCCGAACTAGTCCGAGATCTCCGTGGAACACACCTAATGTTTTATCAATTTGTTTTTGAGTGCCACATCCAAGTGCAAAACTAATGTGTTAATACTTACTGAAAAAATGTAAAAAATTTATATTTTTGTCGAGAATACTACGTTTCTCAATTTGATTTCAAATCAGTATCAAACATTTGTCGTTTGAGAAACTGTTTGATTTCAAATCAGTATCAATTTGAAATCACACCTTAGTGTTTGCTGGTTGTTTATGGTTATGGTAGCACTAATCGAGTACAAAATATTACTATGGTTATTTTTATAGTTATGACATTATGATCAAGACACGACCAAATGAACCTATCTATATCTAAATATTTCATTCTTTTACATATATTCCACTATTTTTAATAATACTTGTGAGTCTCATTTAGTAAATTATATACTATCATTTTTATATATAGAATATGTATGCATGCTATATATGAGAAAATTTCTCTTTGTTTGCCTCTAATTTTTTTGTGTTGCTTTTTCAGATAATGCCGCACATGATGATCGGGTGTCATCAATATGATGTCAATCTGTAAAATTATCGTTCACATATTTTTATGTTCTGATTATGCTTATGCTTACATGTCCCTGTCTGAAGAACACATTCTATGATTACAAATTTAAATGAATAAAAAAATAATAATTTATTTTACGTAATTATTAATTGAATATATCACTGTATTGATGTCACCACAGTTATAGCATTTATGATACTCAATACATGACAAAATTCTCTATTCACTTTTATCATTAAGATTGAAGTCAGTTTTTACATTGCGCAATTTTGGAGATCAATATGAAAATTCAATTTTCTATTAATTAATAAATCTACCTAATGTTAATGTTAAACAAATTTGGAGCTCTTTTTTTCTTGCACATAAAATATTTATTAAAAAAATTCACATAAACTTCTTCAAAATACATATAAATAAATACATACATACATATATATTAAATAGTACAACTATTTTACTATAATAAATCTAATTAAACTTTTTTAAGTACAACTATAACCTGCGATTAATTAATTATACACAAATGCAACATCAACTTGAGTAATTTAACTTTATAAGGCCTTATTTACAAAAATAATTTTTATTTATTAAAGTTTAATGTGTCAAATATCCAAACAAAAATCATTTAATAAGATCTTGCAAAAAATTGGAGTTGAAATTTTGGAGAGCCTTTTAATTATAAATCAGTTTTTTTTTTTTTTTTTGGTATTTTAGCCGTCTTGACTTGCTATTTTGTTAAACAAAATAATTAATAAAATTAACAAAAATAATTAAGTTTAACATTTTTCAAATAAAATATGCTTAAAAATATGTAAATTACACCACATCTACACGATTGTCTGGAGGTGGTCTGTAACACCACAGAGTTCCAATAACACCTAAACCAATGAAGAACATAGTGAACGTCGACAGACCCAAAATAATCCCCGTAGTGACATCATGTAGAGGCAAACCAGGATATGGATCCAATACTAGTATAACAAGAAGACCACAACACTTGAGCAAACAAAACACGGTTACCAAAATGTAACCAGACGTATAACTACGATTGGGTAACCATACGCAATGACGCGAACGGAAACCCAAGAACCCTAAGCCAACGCCACTAATAGCAGCTACTAAACTGAATTGGAGATAAAACGATTTACCCATCTAAAAAGAGATATACAAAGAAAAATTTCAGGTTATTTATAATTAACGCTTTATTTAAAAAACACAATAGCAGCACACCAAGCAGCACGACTTCAAACACTACACCAGGTTGCAAACCTTACTTAAGTTGGAGCAAAACTTTCAGTGAAAAGCATAAGGAAAAATTATGAGGACCAGGAATTTTTTTCTTTTGTTTTTTACATTGATGCCATAAAAATTGTTTATTGCTTTTGTATTCTGTAATATGATCCAATTGCTGTCGATTAAATTTTCATCATAAATTTAAAAGTGGTATAGCAATAACCAGGTAAATTTTGTCAATTCACTTTGTTTTTTCTTAACCATTAAAAGCATTAGCTATTTCAAATCTGCACTCGAAACATTGGATATTATTTTTATACTGTGCCAATTAAACTATTGACTTCATTTGAAGCGACAAACTGCTAGAGTTCTTACTGTCGACCGCAGTTACATAATTTAAATTTTACAAAATGTTGCTTCTCTCATATTTAGCCCAAGTCAGTCATTTTGAGTTATGAAGATATGCGTTATTTCAAAAATCAACGAAGATACTCGAAGTAAGAAAAATACTCGTAAACGGTTTGTCTAATGTAATAAAAGTAGCCTATAAACTGCGTTACTTATAGAGCAAGCGCCCACGATGGCCAGACCTTCGTTGTTTTATAAAACTGAAACTTTCTCTGTACATTTCCCGTACACAGGTAAGAACGACCAGCAACTATAGAGTTTGGTTTGTAGTTACCTGGGCAGGTAACAGGTAGTAAAGGTGTAAAAAATACTACCTAAGTTTTGTTAAACTCCAAAGCTCAATTTTTAATAATTTTAATTCGGGATAACTTTAGAAATCTCGTTATCTATAGCCATACACTTAAGATAGTTTGTATATATGTGACTTGAACTCAATCTTGCCAGACACATTGGAAGTCCGCAGTATGTGCGAGCGTGAATACTTAGTAGGGTTGTATTAGTGCACGATTTTTAGATTCGGATACACTAGAACCTTTTACTTTGTGGGGTTTGGTAAAAAAAATGCGTAAGTCAAAAACAAGGCCGGTAGGATGTGGGTAATGGCTACGCGTTGGGGTCAAAGATAGGACAAAATGGCAGAAAATAAACAAAAAGCTTCATAGCCGTATCTGAATCGCTCCTAAAGGGGTAAAATGTAAGACCAACCCCCATTAGTATTTCTCCCTCTACATTACTTATCTACCCCTAATTCCCCTCCTTAAGGGAGCTCTCTAAAATAATAGTTTTACCATTTTAGGATTAACCGCCTTAACCAGCCCCAGAGGGCTTCTGTATTACCGAATGCCAATATTTCATTGAAACGTCGGGTAGAACAACAATTAAAACGTTGTTTTAATTATAAAAGATATTAGGCCTTATCAGCTAAACCAAAAATAGGAAAATACGCTGAAAATAATTATATTTAAGCAATTTCTTTAAACAAAATACACGGTAAAATTTGATTTAGTTTTTACTCAAAATGTAAAATAGTGCAAGTTTTTACACTACACTAAGAGCTTATTTATACGGTGATTTAAAGGCATGCCCTTTTTTTAATTTCATTAGAAAGGAACACTTTTACAATGACGTATGAAAACAAAACAATTATAAAAAACTAGTTAGTGTCCGCATTTTCGTCTTTGGAGATCAGATGTTTTTAGTAGCCAAAATTAAAAGAATAAAGCTGTTTATTAACATATGAATGCATGTGTGATTTTTTTACTAAAGGTAGGATCACACGACTGCCACCAATAGCCCATAATGACCAAACTTTTATTGTAGCGAGTTGGTGCCCAATTAGAACTCAAACATTTTGCAATCACATGGCTGCCCTATTTTTCACAAAGATTATGAAAAACGCGATAGTTCTAAATTGCGGAAATACCACGAAACAGCTGTTGCACTAGCTGTTAATTTGTTGTGCAGTGGTCGAAAATGTTGTCTTAAAAAAAAAGAAATTAGCGTTAGCCAAGAAGAAACAAGTAAGAGTGTAGTATATTCGGCTGGGCCGAATCTAAAATACCCTTCACGATAGTCACGAATATGTATAGTATATTAAAAATGTGACCTAAATATGCTCGGTTATATATGAACTGATTTTTCTATTTTCTGAACTGGATTTTTCTATTTTCTGTATTTTAGTAACCTTCTTTTATAACGAGAATTGCTTTCCAGCAAAAAAAAAAAAAAAATTTGTAATGGAAAAATCGGTTCAGGCTATATCTCGGGTATATATGGACCGATATCGAAAATTTTAATTTTCCATATTTATATAACCTTATATCATTACCAGAACTGCTTTTGAGCACAACAAATTGTTTAAGTTCGCTTACGCGATATTTTCATGAAAAACCCGATTTAGGCTATATCTCGGGTATATATGGACCGATATCAGAAATTTTAATTTTCTCTATTTTCGTAACCTTCTTTTATAACAAGAACTGCTTTTCAGTAAAAAAAAATGTTATTGGAAAAATCGGTTCAGGCTATATCTCGAGTATATATGGACCGATATCGGATTTTTTCTTTTTCCATATTTATATAACCTTATTTCATTACCAGAACTGCTTTTGAGCACAAAAAAGTTGTTTACTCGGCATTTTCATCAAAAAACCTGTTAAGCTATATATCGGGTATATATGAACCGATATCGGAAATTTTCATTTTCCATATTTATATAACCTTATTTTATTACAAGAACTGCTTTAAGGTGAAAAAAGTTGTTTAAGTTCGCTTACGCGGCATTTTCATGAAAACCACGGCTTAGGCTATATCTCTGGTATATATGGACCGATATCGGAAATTTTCACTTTCCATATTTATATAACCTCGTCTTATTACCAGAACAGTTTTAAGCAAAAAAAAGTTGTTTAAGTTCGCTTGCGCGACATTTTCATGAAAAACCCGGTTTGCGCTATATCTCGGGTATATATGGACCGATATCGGAAATTTTCATTTTTCATATCTATATAACCTTATTTCATTACTAGAACTGCTTTAAGGTGAAAAAAGTTGTTTAAGTTCGCTTACGCGACATTTTCATGAAAAACCCGGTTTGGGCTATATCTCGGGTATATATGGACCGATATCGGAAATTTTCATTTTCCATATTTATATAACCTTATTTAATTACCAGAGCTGCTTTAAGGCGAAAAAATTGTTTAAGTTCGCTTACGCGGCATTTTCATGAAAACCCCGGTTTAGGCTATATCTCGGGTATATATGGACCGATATCGGAAATTTTTATCTTCCATATTTATATAAACTGATCTTATTACCAGAACTGTTTTTAATCAAAAAAAAGTTGTTAAAGTTCGCTTACGCGACATTTTCATGAAAAACCCGGTTTGGGCTATATCTCGGGTATATATAGACCGATATCGAAAATTTTCATTTTCCATACTTATACAACCTTATTTTATTACCAAAACTACTTTTAAGCAAAAAAAGTTGTTTAAGTTCGCTTACGCGGCAATTTCATGAAAACCCCGTTCCAGGCTATATCTGCGGTATATATGGACCGATATCGAAAATGTTCATTTTTGATATTTATATGACCCTATTTTATTACCAGAACTGCTTTTGAGCACAAAAAAGTTGTTTAAGTTCGCTTACGCGACATTTTCATGAAAAACCCGGATTGGGTTATATCTCGGGTATATATGGACCGATATCGGAAATTTTCATTTTCCATATTTATGTAACCTAATTTTATAACCAGAACTGCTTTTGAGCAAAAAAAAGTTATTTAGCTTCGCCTATGCGACATTTTCATTAAAAATCCGATTTGGGCTATATCTCGGGTATATATGGACCGATATCTGAAAAAAAAATTTTTTGCCTTTTAGTCACCATGCTTAATAAGTGTGTGAAGTTTGAAGCAAAACGAACAACTTTTGTTTTCAAAAATTTTCATACAAAACTGCAAAAAAAAATGGCTTTTTTCGGAATTTTGAATATATCTCAGCTATACGTGGACCGATATTACTGAATTTCAATAGCAAACCCATGAACCGATGGGGTAAAAGAATGGTGAGAGAAAAAAGTTTCTAAGTCTAATGGTTTTCTCAGAAACGGTATTTCAACAGCGGACAGACGGACAGACGGACATCGCTTAATCGACTTTTCCATTAATTCTGATTCAGAATATATATACTTTATAGGGTCGCAAAAAAAACTGTAGAAATTACAAACGGAATCACAAACTTATATATACCCTTTACATTTTTGTGAAGGGTATAAAAAGGCACTGCAAAAGAGAATTATTTCTTTTATAAATTTAAAAAAAAACAAGTAAGAGTGTAGTATATTCGGCTGGGCCGAATCTAAAATACCCTTCACGATAGTCACGAATATGTATAGTATATTAAAAATGTGACTTAAATATGCTCGGTTATATATGAACCGATATGGGAATTTTCTATTTTCTGTATTTTAGTAACCTTCTTTTATAACGAGAATTGCTTTTCAGCAAAAAAAAAACCAAAATTTTTTTAATGGAAAAATCGGTTCAGGCTATATCTCGGGTATATATGGCCCGATATCGAAAATTTTAATTTTCCATATTTATATAACCTTATATCATTACCAGAACTGCTTTTGAGTACAACAAATTGTTTAAGTTCGCTTACGCGATATTTTCATGAAAAACCCGATTTAGGCTATATCTCGGGTATATCTGGACCGATATCAGAAATTTTAATTTTCTCTATTTTCGTAACCTTCTTTTATGACAAGAACTGCTTTTCAGCAAAAAAAAAATGTTATTGGAAAAATCGGTTCAGGCTATATCTCGAGTATATATGGACCGATATCGGATATTTTCTTTTTCCATATTTATATAACCTTATTTCATTACCAGAACTGCTTCTGAGCACAAAAAAGTTGTTTAGTCGGCATTTTCATCAAAAAACCTGTTAGGCTATACACCGGGTATATATGAACCGATATCGGAAATTTTCATTTTCCATATTTATGTAACCTAATTTCATTAGCAGAGCTGCTTTTGAGCACAAAAAGTTGTTTAAGTTCGCTTACGCTGCATTTTCATGAAAACCCCGGTCTATGCTATATCTCGGGTATATATGGCCCGATATCGAAAATTTTTATTTTTCATATTTATATGACCCTATTTCATTACCAGAACTGCTTTTGAGCACAAAAAAACGGTTTAAGTTCGCTTACGCGATATTTTCATGAAAAACCCGATTTGGGCTATATCTCGGGTGTATATGGACCGACATCGGAAATTTTCATTTTTCATATTTATATAACCCTTTTTCATTACCAGAACTGCTTTGAGCACAAAAAAGTTGTTTAAGTTCGCTTACGCGACATTTTCATGAAAAACCCGATTTGGGCTATATCTCGGGTATATATGGACCGATATCGGAAGTTTTCATTTTTCATATTTATGTAACCTAATTTCATTACCAGAACTGCTTTTGAGCACAAAAAAGTTGTTTAAGTTCGCTTACGCGGCATTTTCATGAAAACCCCGGTCTAGGCTATATCTCGGGTATATATGGACTGATATCGGATATTTTCATTTTCCATATTTATGTAACCTAATTTCATTACCAGAATTGCTTTTGAGCACAAAAAAGTTGTTTAAGTTCGCTTACGCGGCATTTTCATGAAAACCCCGGTCTAGGCTATATCTCGGGTATATATGGACCGATATCGGAAATTTTCATTTTCCGTATTAATGTAACCTAATTTCATTATCAGAACTGCTTTGAGCACAAAAAAGTTGTTTAAGTTCGCTTGCGCGACATTTTTATGAAAAACCTGATTTGGGCTATATCTCGGGTATATATGGAGCGATATCGAAAATTTTCATTTTTCATATTTATATGACCCTATTTCATTACCAGAACTGATTTTGAGAACAAAAAAGTTGTTTAAGTTCGCTTACGCGACATTTTCATGAAAAACCCGATTTGGGCTATATCTCGGGTATATATGGACCGACATGGAAAATTTTCATTTTTCATATTTATATGACCCTATTTCATTACCAGAACTGCTTTTGAGCACAAAAAAGTTGTTTAAGTTCGCTTACGCGACATTTTCATGAAAAACCCGATTTGGGCTATGTCTCGGGTATATATGGACCGACATCGGAAATTTTCATTTTCCATATTTATGTAACCTAATTTCAATACAAGAACTGCTTTTGACCACAAAAAAGTTGTTTAAGTTCGCTTACGCGGCATTTTCATGAAAACCCCGGTCTAGGCTATATCTCGGGTATATATGGACCGCTATCGGAAATTTTCATTTTCCATATTTATGTAACCTAATTTCAATACCAGAACTGCTTTTGACCACAAAAAAGTTGTTTAAGTTCGCTTACGCGGCATTTTCATGAAAACCCCGGTCTAGGCTATATCTCGGGTATATATGGACCGATATCGAAAACTTTCATTTTTCATATTCATATGACCCTATTTCCTTACCAGAACTGCTTTTGAGTACCAAAAAGTTGTTTAGGTTCGCTTACGCGACATTTTCATGAAAAACCAGGTTTGGGCTATATCTCGGGTATATATGGACCGATATCGGAAATTTTCATTTTCCATATTTATGTAACCTTATATAATTACCAGAACTGCTTTTGAGCAAAAAAAAGTTATTTAGCTTCACCTATGCGACATTTTCATTAAAAATCCGATTTGGGCTATATCTCGGGTATATATGGACCCATAGCTGAAAAAAAAATTTTTTGTCTTTTAGTCACCATGCTTAATAAGTGTGTGAAGTTTGAAGCAAAACGAACAACTTTTGTTTTCAAAAATTTTCATACAAAACTGCAAAAAAAAATGGCTTTTTTCGGAATTTTGAATATATCTCAGCTATACGTGGACCGATATTACTGAATTTCAATAGCAAACCCATGAATCGATGGGGTAAAAGAATGGTGAAAGAAAAAAGTTTCTAAGTCTAATGGTTTTCTCAGAAACGGTATTTCAACAGCGGACAGACGGACAGACGGACAGACGGACATCGCTTAATCGACTTTTCCATTAATTCTGATTCAGAATATATATACTTTATAGGGTCGCAAAAAAAAAACTGTAGAAATTACAAACGGAATCACAAACTTATATATACCCTTTACATTTTTGTGAAGGGTATAACAAGTAAGAGTGTAGTATATTCGGCTGGGCCGAATCTAAAATACCCTTCACGATAGTCACGAATATGTATAGTATATTAAAAATGTGACCTAAATATGCTCGGTTATATATGAACCGATATCGGAATTTTCTATTTTCTGTATTTTAGTAACCTTCTTTTATAACGAGAATTGCTTTTCAGCAAAAAAAAAAAATTTTTAATGGAAAAATCGGTTCAGGCTATATCTCGGGTATATATGGACCGATATCGAAAATTTTAATTTTCCATATTTATATAACCTTATATCATTACCAGAACTGCTTTTGAGCACAACAAATTGTTTAAGTTCGCTTACGCGATATTTTCATGAAAAACCCGATTTAGGCTATATCTCGGGTATATATGGACCGATATCAGAAATTTTAATTTTCTCTCTTTTCGTAACCTTCTTTTATAACAAGAACTGCTTTTCAGTAAAAAAAAAATGTTATTGGAAAAATCGGTTCAGGCTATATCTCGAGTATATATGGACCGATATCGGATTTTTTCTTTTTCCATATTTATATAACCTTATTTCATTACCAGAACTGCTTTTGAGCACAAAAAAGTTGTTTACTCGGCATTTTCATCAAAAAACCTGTTAAGCTATATATCGGGTATATATGAACCGATATCGAAAATTTTAATTTTCCATATTTATATAACCTTATTTTATTACCAGAACTGCTTTAAGGTGAAAAAAGTTGTTTAAGTTCGCTTACGCGGCATTTTCATGAAAACCACGGTTTAGGCTATATCTCTGGTATATATGAACCGATATCGGAAATTTTCATTTTCCATATTTATATAACCTCATCTTATTACCAGAACTGTTTTAAGCAAAAAAAAGTTGTTTAAGTTCGCTTACGCGACATTTTCATGAAAAACCCGGTTTGCGCTATATCTCGGGTATATATGGACCGATATCGGAAATTTTCATTTTTCATACCTATATAACCTTATTTCATTACCAGAACTGCTTTAAGGTGAAAAAAGTTGTTTAAGTTCGCTTACGCGACATTTTCATGAAAAACCCGGTTTGGGCTATATCTCGGGTATATATGGACCGATATCGGAAATTTTCATTTTCCATATTTATATAACCTTATTTAATTACCAGAACTGCTTTAAGGCGAAAAAATTGTTTAAGTTCGCTTACGCGGCATTTTCATGAAAACCCCGGTTTAGGCTATATCTCGGGTATATATGGACCGTTATCGGAAATTTTTATCTTCCATATTTATATAAACTGATCTTATTACCAGAACTGTTTTTAATCAAAAAAAAGTTGTTAAAGTTCGCTTACGCGACATTTTCATGAAAAACCCGGTTTGGGCTATATCTCGGGTATATATAGACCGATATCGAAAATTTTCATTTTCCATACTTATACAACCTTATTTTATTACCAGAACTACTTTTAAGCAAAAAAAGTTGTTTAAGTTCGCTTACGCGGCAATTTCATGAAAACCCCGTTCCAGGCTATATCTGCGGTATATATGAACCGATATCGGAAATTTTCATTTTTCATATTTATATAACCTTATTTTGTTACCAGAACCGCTTTTAAGCAAAAAAAGCTGTTTAATTTCGCTGACGCGGCATTTTCATGAAAAACCCGTTCTACGCTATATCTCGGGTATATATGGACCGATATCGAAAATTTTCATTTTTCATATATATTTAACCTAATTTCATTACCAGAACTGCTTTTGAGCCCAAAAAAGTTGTTTAAGTTCGCTTACGCGGCATTTTCATGAAAAACCTGGTTTGGGCTATATCTCGGGTATACATATATGGACCGATATCGAAAATTTTCATTTTTCATATTTATATGACCCTATTTCATTACCAGAACTGCTTTTGAGCACAAAAAAAATTGTTTAGGTTCGCTTACGCGGCATTTTCATGAAAACCCCGGTCTAGGCTATATCTCGGGTATATATGGACCGATATCGAAAATGTTCATTTTTCATATTTATATGACCCTATTTTATTACCAGAACTGCTTTTGAGCACAAAAAAGTTGTTTAAGTTCGCTTACGCGACATTTTCATGAAAAACCCGGATTGGGCTATATCTCGGGTATATATGGACCGATATCGGAAATTTTCATTTTCCATATTTATGTAACCTAATTTTATTACCAGAACTGCTTTTGAACAAAAAAAAGTTATTTAGCTTTGCCTATGCAACATTTTCATTGAAAATCCGATTTTGGCTATATCTCGGGTATATATGGACCGATATCTGAAAAAAAATTTTTTGTCTTTTAGTCACCATGCTTAATAAGTGTGTGAAGTTTGAAGCAAAACGAACAACTTTTGTTTTCAAAAATTTTCATACAAAACTGCAAAAAAAAATGGCTTTTTTCGGAATTTTGAATATATCTCAGCTATACGTGGACCGATATTACTGAATTTCAATAGCAAACCCATGAATCGATGGGGTAAAAGAATGGTGAAAGAAAAAAGTTTCTAAGTCTAATGGTTATCTCAGAAACGGTATTTCAACAGCGGACAGACGGACAGACGGACATCGCTTAATCGACTTTTCCATTAATTCTGATTCAGAATATATGTACTTTATAGGGTCGCAAAAAAAAACTGTAGAAATTACAAACGGAATCACAAACTTATATATACCCTTTACATTTTTGTGAAGGGTATAAAAAAAAAAAAAAAAAAAAAAAAAAAAAAAAAAAAAAAAAAACAATGAGGTCTTGTATGGGGAAAAATGTTTAAATTTTCCATGTCAACATTTTGGTTTTGTTTGATTTTTAAAACATGTTATTTTGGTTAGTCAAAATAAGAGCAATAATCGCCGCGATTGCCGCATGTAACAATTAATTATGCAATCACACGATTGGGGTACAAAAATATATGAAAATTGGTGCATTACGGCAATCGTGTGATCCTACCTTAAGGTGTATGCTGTTTCACATGTGGAGAACTACTATTTTAATGCGATACTTTGAAAAAACATGAAAGTTTTGTGGATGTCATATTTGTGAGCATGCTACATACAACTGCCCATGAGAAAATCAGTTTTTTTATGTATACTCGCTACTTTCTGAGTTTGTTCTTATACTTTATTTTTATCATCGCATATGCTGGTTTCAGGCGAAACTGCACTCTCGTGAAATAGAATGTCAAATCGGTTGGGATTATTGCAATGCAGGAAATTAATGCATATTCTCCATACATACATATTAATAAATATTCTAGTCATAATTGATCTCATAATACCCGAATGTATAATTAGCAACTGTTCGCCATTACAGGATTTCCAGAAATCTGGAATGCCAATTTTTAGTTGCCTGTTATGAACAGTTGAGAAACTCTACATATCGCTATAGTCTGTTGTCATACGATTTTCTCCGATTTGCAGAAGAGCAATCGCATAATAGCCTGACTGTGCACCAGAGTGCAATTGCAAACTCAAGTTTGTGGTGAGAGAAGATTTTTTAACATGCTTCTTTAGCAGTGTGCCCATTTTAGAATTTTCGGTGCTAGATTTAGCAGCAAAATTTTCAATTTAGCACTTAGCACTTTACAATTGTTCATTTAGCAATCTTTTTAAAGATCTCTGTTACCAAATTATTTTAAAAGGACACTATTTTGATCCCTTAAATTCCTGCTTAGAAGATTTCTTGGTACCAATGCCGTATTTTAATTAAAAAATTATAAATTTTGTACATTTTCTTAAATCTAAGAAAGACAGTATAAATCCAGAAATGGAGAAGGGAGCACGAATTGTATGTCGCTATTTTATTGCACAATTGATTTAACAGTAACGATCATGTTTTTAAGCCTAAAAAATACAATTTTTTGTCTATAGAAAATAGTTTATAAGCGTTACATGAACATTTTAAGGAGGAAATGTTGAAAGAGAATATACAGGCTAGAGTAACCAGGGCTACAATACCCATGTAAAAAGCAATAGGCTCAACATGGGGCATACAACCAAAAGGATTTGTGTGGCTTTATGACATGGTTATAAAATCTATCATTTTCTATGGAGTATCAGTATGGTGGAACCCACTGAACTTCGCAACTAACAGACTGCGAATTGAAAAAGTCAGTCGAACCATGGCAATACTGACCACAGGGGCCAAGGGTACAATACCAACCAAAGCACTTCTTGCACTTATTAGCTCGATGCCATGTGACTTAGAAGATAGGCAGATATCACTAAAAGCCGCGATCAGGTTGAACGCGACAGGAGCATGGACCCACAGATCATGGGGACACGCCAATATACTGGAGATTGGAAGGGACCTAGTCCCCGATCTAATTGACTACTGTATTCCAAAACCATTCCTCTCAAGGAGCTTCTACTACAAAATTGAGGAATCTCGCCTAGAATCTGGATACTTCTATGTTACACGGATGGGAAGAATTTAACACTAAAATATCCTTCAGCCTATCAGAAGGATGCAGTGTTCTTCAGGCAAAAATAAGCTATAAATAAAGCAAGATATTCGGTATATTATGATAGTAACGTACAGCAAGGCCGCCATCAACTCCCTGATTGGAGTATACACTAATTCTAGTCTAGTCTTGGAATGCCACACATCTTTAAATAAGATGGCGAGACATTCTAACATAGCCCTAAAGTGGGTACGTGGACATGCCTCGGCACATGCCCGGCATTGGAGCATCATCGTCCAAGATACTTAGGCGAGCGGAGCTTCAACAGCCTATCATGTCTGGCCTCGGTCAAACCGACCGCGCCATCCTCTTTCATAAGAAGCAACGGATGGCTACTATAGCTGCATGTAACGCTACACTAAAAGGTTCCCACCTTTCCTTTCCATCCCCGCCTTCATTCCAATCACACTATATTCCTATAACTTCTTTTCTTTACTCGTACTCCACTATCCCACTTTTCAGGCAATCACAAAGGGAACGACTTCAGGACCCAAGTGAGCTAGACAACCGGGGTATCCAGCGGCCTGTCTACCTAACCTAACCTAAGGAGGAAATGCTAGACTATACGGTAGAGAATAAAACAACTTTGGAACATCAATGGCAACGTATGCATGTGTATGTGATATTTAATTTAAAGACTGAAGGCAGAATTAGTTTGTACGTTCTTTTCCGTTCTGAATCAGCTGTTTTCTTTCTGTTCAATATAAACTATATGTGCAAGGTTTGTTTTTACTTTCTTGTTCTGTTCTGTTGCGGACTAATCTGTTGAAAATAGAATTCAACGTTAAGTGACGGCCAGATATGTCTATGTGTTACTTTTTTCAGGTATGGAAACATTAATTTTTTCTTCAAATGTATATAACTTTTTGTCAAAAGCTAAAAAAAATTTTTTCAATTAAAGATTTTTAAAAGTTAATATATTTGTATCAATTAAGCAACTATGAATAATCAAAAGAATATTATTTTAACGAGGAAGAAATTTTATTTTGTATAAGTATAAACTCTGCAGATAAGTATAAACTCTGCAGTTTGTCAGAAAGAAGTGGGCTGTTTGATCACCATTTCTAAATTATTAGTTTGTTCCTTTTTTTGTTTTTTCATACAAAATAATATTTATGTGCATATATTATTCTTCATTCCAATGTTTTTCTTTCATTTATGCTCAATTGTAAAAAAAAACAGCTGAATATTTTCACGGAAAAAGTAATTCTAAAGTGTTTGCAACAAAAATGAACGTCACAGAACGGCAACAGAAAGTAAAAACTAATGAGGCCTTAAATTATTTTTGTTGTGTTTAAAAAAAAAAAATTATTTTTTTGTTTAAAAAAGAATTTATTGTTTTGAGAAATTATGTTTTATTCAATGGAAATAAATATTTCTGAGGCATAAATGATAAAACTATGAACTCTCAAAGAAAATATTTGCTTAAAATTAGGACATTTAAATTTTAGCACTATGTTTTATCATTTAAAAATATTTTTAGTATTATTTTGGTGCCGGTATTTTATTTAGTATTATTTGGTGCATAATTGCCTCTAGTGACCACATTTCCCAAACGGTACTGGCAATGGTAATATCATTCTCGTCGATTGCCCTATTAGCTTTGCAACAGTCATTTATAGTCAAGGCAATAAATAGCATTTTTATCGTAAACAAGTATTTGATGTTTTATAACCTATCTTAGAAATTTATAAACCTTTTACAGGACAGTATTTGACATAATACATATTATTTGGTAAGGCACAAATCACGTAGTGACAAAAATAAACGCAGCTTTTATTTGGATAAAGTTTGGATGCATATGTACAGTTTCAAAAGCATCTAATGGATTTTTGACATTTTAGTGCTAAAATAAAGAATATAACCCTTCGTGCTGCTGATCGTTTGAATTGTAGGTAGTTAACTGATGTTTTTTTATACTTACGTGTGCAATCATGTAAACTATTAAAGCTGAGTTCATGGAACTTCCGACTACTAACATTAACGATACAACTGCCAATGTTATTGCAGCATTAGCTATCTTTTGAGGATATGAATTATTGTTACGTGACTTTTCTTGTATGCTACTACAGTCTTCTTCTTCCTCTAAATGAGGATGTATACGTGACCCCGCCAATCGTGGTTGTATAACAGCCATGGTGCGATCACTTTGTTTAGGTGTAATCGGTCTCACTGCTTCATAGTGCAGTCTGTGTGGGGATAATTGAGAGTTTTTTCTCGGCAATATGGGCGGCGGGGCAGGTGGATCAGATTGATTTTGTTGGGAATAATGCGTTCTTAATTCCCTTTGAGAAGCATACATTTGCCGAGGTGTGTTCTGTTGTGAGCGAGTAATGGGTTTAACCAGTGTTTTACGTGGTGGTGTGGAAAGGAGTTCGTGCAGCATTCTTGTAGCTTGAGGATTTTTAAGCGGTGTGTTGGGATAAGAACACAAATTTGAAACAGAAGTTCCTTTTTGTGGTGTAGATGTTCGCATTGACGTGCGGGAGTGTTCATAGTTTCGAGGTAAAAAGTTTTCACTGCGATTTAAGTCCAGATTACTAAGGCAGGTTTCCTCTTCTTCTTCTTTGTGTTGTTCAAAATCCTCTTCGTCCTCGGCCGGTATCATGGCATAACGATGGGCTTTTCCATTATGCATTTGTATTATTTCATGATTATCGTCTACCAGTTCTTCGTTCTCTGCAGTTGGCACCATTTGATATCGTTGATTGGAGTTTTTATCTACAATTAAAAACGTATTGCTGCCAAAATCACTAGAAAAAGCATGTTTAATGTTGGTTTGCCGTACATTTTGGCTGGGTGGCATTTGGCGATTTTTTAGAGATAGTTTACGTTTAGGCGGCAATTGCGGTTGATCTAATATAGGAGGTAAGCTGGAATAAGGGGCAACTGAAGGATCTTCATGAAACGAATGAGGCTCATCTGGTTCTAATTGAATCTTAGAAGAATAGCGATCCAAGTCATCTTGGGACTTTGCAAAACGCCGGGCAGTTACTAATGGCGTGGGAGAAGCGCAATGATTTCTATTAGACAAAGCTGGTCCGGGAACGATGGCATAACAATTGTTTTGATCCTTTGGCAACTCTTCCACCGGCACCAAAGCATAACGGCCAGAACCCAAACGTGTTTCAAATGATGCGTTTAAGTGATTCGAGTTTTGGTGTTTAAGTTGACGCATGGACTGTTGCTGTTGTATAAATTGTGGCTGTGTTTGCTGATTTGGTTGGCTTACAGACGGTGTAGTATCCATTCTGGATCTTTTAATGGCCACCGAACGCGTTGACATGCTTCGTTGCATGCGCAATGGACCCTCGCGCGGATCATATTGCTTTGTATTCGAATTAAAATTTAATTGTAAGCTACGATTATAAATTGTCTCCACATTTTCTTTGTTAGCAGAGGGTATAGGATAAAACTCACTATTCTGACAAAAAGCCGGATTTGTATAATTATGATTTGACATTTCAATTTTCACTGTGTCAATTTAATATTAGTGTATATATATTAATTTTTTATATTTATTTACTTATTTATTTTTCTTATTTCACTAAAACTTTTATTTTTACTAGATAAAGACGTGTTTATCCTGCGAATAATTTTTCAAGACTGTTATTCAAACTGCAGTTGTTGAAGGTAATTTGCTTCAAAACTCAGCCACCAAAATTTTAGCTCATAAGAACACACAACATGTATAATAAAATGACTATAAAAATTCATCCATGTATATCAAAATCAGCCTTAGAGCTCAGCTCAAATAAATTTTCTTCCCCCTTCGAGTTAATATTTTTTGTCAAGATACCAGTACAACATGCAACATTGAAAACAATTCATATGCAAACACACACAGCAACTGCACATATAAAAGGTTGGCGCGTTCCGCTTAAGAAAACATCTGCTCCTTCTGGATAGATTCAGCAAGAAAAAAATACAACAAAATATTCCACATACTCGTACATTTCATTAAATATACGAGTGCTACTCATTTCATTTAAAACATTGTTAAGTCGTTGACTCGTGTTATAGTTGTATTTAGCGAAGAAATGAGGGTTGAAAAATATTATAATTATTTTATATCTTTTGTAGAATAACGCAAACGCAGCCGGCTTTTATTAACTTCAAAAAAAATTATACATATTTTGTACACAAAAACCTTATGGTTAAACAAATAAACGAAAATAAAAAGTTCATGTTATTCTTCTTTCAACTCGGCATGATAAGGATTTTATAAAACGACCGTTACTTTTTTGCCACCAAGCAAACACCCCTTTTGGAAAACATAAAGCAATTATAATTTGTTGTGCAGTAACGATCAAACACCCACAGCTTTCTTTTCATGACCACACCTTGTGAGTTCCTATTTTCAGTAGTAAAAGTCTCTTAATGTTTATTCAAAAGTAATGTTTCTATTCCTAGATTTGATGAATTTTTTCTTCTCAAATTGAATTGTTAATTCAAGTTGTTCTTTCCCTGGAATATCTAGTTTCAATTTTCTATTTTAAGTCTAGATTTATACATGAGAGAAATAGTAAGCATTGAACTTTGAAAAAAGATTAAATAAATTTTAAGTTAAGTAGATGACACACGATATGTAGTTGTCATTTTTCACAATGTAAAATGCCTACATGTCGTCTGTTAACTCAAAAACATTGCGTCTGTAAAAAAACATGTGGAAAGTCATCTGACAAAATTTCAAATAGAATGGCCTGAAGGAGCTATCCAAAGGAAAGCGAAATATTGCCAGATAATTAAAAACCAAAAAAAACTAAAAATTCCAAAAAAGACCTTAAGCTCGAACAATTACACATATTAAGAAAGGAAAAAAAACGGTCGAAATAAATAATAAGCACACAATTTTTCTTTAAAATACCTTCAAAGAAAAAATTCCAATGGTGTCAAATCATATGATCGTAGCGGACATTGTCACGACGTGAGTTAACGCGGTCATTGAATTTCTCGTGCAAAAGATCCATAGTTTCGTTGGCTTTATTGCAAGTGGCACTATCTTGTTAGAACTATGTGTATCGTCCAGGTCTATATCCTCAATTTCTGGCCACAAGAAGTCTTTTATCATCCCGAAATAGTGAACACCATTCATGGTAAGAGTCTTGCCATACTTATTTTCGAAGAAGCACGACACTTTGAAACTGACAGCTCATAAACAGCAGCACACAGTCACTCTTTGTGGATGCAGCAGATTTTCAATAATCACTCGTCGATTTTCATTTGGCCAAAGGCGGCAATTCTGCTTGTGAACGTGTCAACGAGTCCAGATTTTGCCATGTTGTTGCTTAACCAGGCCACTCTGCATTCTAGGTCACCGAGGAATAGGAGTTGTTGTACCAAGAAATCGCATATTTAGGTTTAGTTGCACATCCGAAACCCTCATCAAGGGTTAATTGGCTGAAAGGGGACCTACAAAGTCCCCATAAGGTTCTATTTTACCATCCTGACGCTGATCGTCGTTGAGGTGCCAGAATCTTCGTTGAAACGTTTTGTTTGTGGGTTAGACAATGGCAAAGAGGGGTTATTACTATTCTTTGATAAATATGATGCATTCCGATTTTTGAAAAGTAATTACAGTCCCCGAGATTCTGTTGTCTTCGAACAGATAAGGAACCAGAAGTGATGGATATACAAATGACTTGCTTAAGGGCTGACGCTTCTTCTATTGACAGTCAGGGAAATTGCATATAGGAGTTATAAGAAGGCCCGAGTCTTCTTCTAGTGGCTTGTTTATCTGGGTACAAACATACGAGTATGACAGAATGTCATTGATGTACATCAGCATCTGCCTTGACGCAGATTGACCGACTCCACAGGGTGAATTATTCACGATTCACCAGCGCCCACGTATGGCTTGCAAGGCTCATACAACTTATGGTAACATATGCCGTAAGTTTGTAGCTAATCCCTCCTGTATACAATTTCTTAGATAGTCCATGGAAGACAAAGTGCAATGAGTTGGTAAGCCAAAGTCCATTTAAGACCATCAGCCGTTAGTTAACTGACCCGCCTAACCATAATTTCTAGTTTCTTACTTCACATGTATCTGTTGCAAGACAACAGTACCTCGGGGAGTTATTAGCGCCGGAAAACCAGCATGCACCAGAGTTATCAGGGAAACTAAATCCTCTTCTTTAGGTTTACACCACAGCCAGAACGTGTCAGCCAAGACTGACCTCCCGGGGGCTTTGCTGATCCCCATTCTGCCAATAAAACTACACAAAATTTTAGAGCAAATCGTCAACAAGCTAGATAAAATTGTAATTGAAGAAACGAAATTTCAGCTGCCTTTCTCTAGACAGAAATTGGAATATGGAGAAATTTGTTAATAAGGAAAAGCATGGCAAAACATTTGTTCTTCTTGATACCGAATTTTTGTAAAGGTTTATTAAAGCTCAAGAAACTTGATATAAAGTCTAATTTAATATAATGAGTTGGTTAAGCGGCCGTTTTAAATTCCTCATGTTTACATGATACCGTTTTCTAATCCTAGTGGGTGCTGATAAGTGGTGTAGCGACTACGAAACAGTTAGTTGTCCCCCAGCTTAATGTGTTCAATTGTGTGTTCCTGTCTCCTTTGATCAAGAGTCATTGATCGAGGAAATTATTGTGTTAACTGAATATAAAAATAATTCTTGGCGAAAGCCGGATTTGAACTCGAGCCGGAAAAATTTCATCATATAATACTAGGCATAAATTAAATCTTTAAACAAAATGTTAACAAAATGTTTGAGAAAAATCTGCTTGAATTAAACTTTTTGGCATAGAAAAGTTTTTACTACTGCGATTTTAAAATTTTTGTTACACTGAAATTTGAAGTGAAGTTCTGTTTGATTTTTGATACATCAACATTCTGATCTATTTTAATAAGGCTTATCTCGAGTTCAAGAAAAATATCTCATAAGAACAAATTATATATTAATTGTTTCTTTTTGCATAATATAAAAAATATTTTCATTTTAAAAGCTTTACAAAAATAAAAAAGAACTAATTTCTCTTGGGAAATAGTAACAAGTTAAAATACTGGGATTTTAAATGAACGAATACTATATTACATAAAAATGTTCTCCTTCCTCAGTAACACAAAAATTCATCAATACGAGTATGTACATTTGTTCGTATGAATTATTTAACAGTGAATTTAATTTCCCCTGGTAAGTATATAGAAGGAAACAGGATATATATGAAACACACACTCAAACACACATACATGCACACATGAGTGAAAAACTTGATGTAACAACAACCAACTGCAACAACAAAATATTAATACAAGCCACGAACCACTTAAAACATACTACTGCTGTCACAATTAAAATCGGATGTGGTAGGAACCAAAGTACGAGTATCAAACGAAAATATCAAAAAATAATTTTAAAGCAATACTTTTAAATTAAATACCTTTAACGATCAGAGAATGTACTTACATACATATGTACAAGATGCAGGATTGTTGATATTGTATATACGATTAGAAAAGTATATTTCGTTATGTGGTGGCTGCTGCTCTTGTTATTAATTTATTTTGTTGTTATTTAACGAAGACAGGATTCCAAACAGCTGTCAGCTGCTTTCAAACAATTGTCTTTTATTTGTGAGTTTATCCGTTGTTTCAATATCATTATCTTTTTCATTTTCCTCTTCTTTAGAGTAGGTTGCAGCCTACATTTTTTTTGTATGTTCCGCATTTTTTTTAAAGTGATTATTATGTAAAAATGATGGTGTTGAATGTTGTGGCTCGTGACCCAAAAATAAAAGTTTCGTGTATACTGACATCAAAAAGACCTACAATTGATCAGTTATATAAAGGTATGCATTGCTATTATAAGTGCATACATACATATATGATAAATTTGGTTTATGAAACGAAAATTCTAACAATTAATATACGTTTGTTAACACAAGTGAGTTTACTAAAGGGTGTTCAAAATTTTCCACATGTAATATTTATTTCAGGTTTTAATCACATCCCGGTTACCTAACATGGAACGTTACACGAAGTAACAACGCGTTTTTATAGTGAAAAGCAAGAAAATATGAATTTTTTAAACAAACGAAGAAAAGTTTTTGGTCATACACTTCATAAAGTAAGTTAAAACATTTTCATTCTACTGTCAAAATTATATGCATAGGACGTGTGTGAAACGGTAGCAAAGTACTCTCGTAAGTAAAATTTTGACATTTCTGAGGTGAATAAAATTTTACTAGCTCTAGGGGCTAATATAAATTTTGGCAAGAGGATAGAAATATTTGAAATGTAGGAATTTGATTGGAATAAGTTATAATTGAAAGTTTTAGAATTAAAACTTAAAAATTTCTTCCCATTTGATCGACAAAACTCAAACCTGTATTTCTATTACCAGGCGGTAAATTTTCGCAAGAATTTCGACAATTTTCCAAAAAATAAAAAGATGCGATCGTATACAAAAAATGTATAAAATCAGCACTCCTCGGCAATTGAAAATAAGTAAAAGTTCAAAAATGAACGTTTGCTAGAACAAATATATATTTGTTTGCTCTATTCATGAATATTTCGGAAAAACACCTATTTTGAAAAATCCCGCTCTCGAAATTTGTTTTTGACCTATGGTTTCTTTTACAAAGAATGAATAAGAATCGAGATGTGCCTAAGTACATTTTTTGATTCCCTAAAATTTGATTCACCCAAATGTAACAAAAAAAATTATAGTATATATATTTATGCATTAAAGTCATTGAAGCCAATAGACTACCAACTTCAATATGCCAAATATAAAATACATGTATTTAAATGAGAATATTTATTTCGATAACAGCTGTTTTTTCGCGGTCGAAAGGACAATGTAAGCGTCTTGAACACTTTAGTTTTTTGAAGCAAAATACAACAAATAAACGAACTTGAAGTTAAATTTAATAGTAAAAATTTTAGAATAGGAATTAAAATGAACCGCGATTTGCAAGAGTGTATATTTTTGTTTAATTGGGGTTTGCAGCTATACCTCCTGGTAAGGAAAAGAAGCACAAGAAGAAGATTGTGAACGCGTGAATTTTACCTGCATAGGAATTTAACTGGGCTCTTTGTAGTTTCATTTCAGCACTTGACAAAAGCTTCTTTTGGAAAAGCTTTACACACCAGTTCCTTATATTTTTCCATGTCGGCTGGTAAAACGTTTTTGAAATAAGAGCAAGGGCCAATTTCACGATAACGAAGCTGTTCGTTCGTTCGCACAATTACATTCAAAATTTTGTTATTGTTTTAAATGTAATTGTGCGAACGAACGAACAGCTTCGTTATCGTGAAATCCGCACTAAATAAGGCAAGTGCAAAAACCCCAAACACTGTAATTTGTTACCAATACAGCTGCGAGTTGTGAACGTACTTTTTGGTTGCCAGTGCTTTTTTCACTTGCATAACGAAATAACAAAGTGCTGCCATTAGATATTTAATTTTAATTTTATTGCATATTTTTCAAGGTAAATTTTTTAAAATAATAATACTTTTAGTTGTATGCTAAAAATATAATATAAAAAAGCAAAAATAAATAAACAAATATAACTTATTTTTTATTTTATTATTTCTATTGTGAAAAAATTATATACACAATATAAATCCCCTGTAATGTTGCTATGCTAAAACTTTGGCAGCACAGACATTAAAATTCCGATTAGTACTAACGTACAACGTTTTTTTGATTGCACAGAACCTCTGACAACCCAGCTGGCAAAATCGTCCTATCGACATTGTCTTCGCACGATTTGTCCTCTTTGGTTTAGGACCATATGTGCGACAATGTCTTCAATCTGGCAGTTTATCTGTAGGAGACAGAGGAGCGGCATTGTCTAAAAATTGTTCATGTAGGCATTTCAAAAAAGCAGAACAAGAATTTATATTTGTGTTTAAACGAGCGACACGGTGGGCGACAATGTCTTCAAATCGTTCAAGTAAAATATTTCTGCAAAAAAATTAACGGGACTCTAAAAAAACAACAAAAATGTGTAAAATTTGAGTATACATTTTTATTCAGTTGAATATTAATCAGCCGTACGAGACATATCGTCTGTAAGCTTTTTTGTGTGAATTAAAAATATGTCTAATAGCCATGTACTTATGTATGTACAGTCACTCACATTTAAAGTCGGGCAGACACATGAAAAAACTTTTAGTCCCAATATTTATAAGCTGACGGAAGAAAAATTCGTTTTAATTTTGTTTGTTTTATCACAAAAGTTCTTTTATTTGTAAACAATAAAAACTTTTTATTCCAAGTTCTTTTATTAAATGGATACGAAGGCTTAACTTAAATAAGGTCACTTTTCAGTCTCACATTTAAAGTCGGGCAGTTAATAAAAAATTAGCATTATGTGAACATAACGCAAAATTAATAATTTATAGATCCACCTTTTTGGGTTTCAACAGCTTGTAAGCGGTTAGGCAAAGATTCCACTAATTTTTTGCAAACCTCAGGACTTATATTATTCCAGTCTTCCTGTAAGGCATTCTTTAGTTGTGGAATTGACGTACACTGCCTGTCCTGCATCCGGCGGCCTAATTCGTCCCACAAATGTTCAATAACATTGAGGTCCGGACTTTGTGCAGGGGTTTTAATAACCTTCGGACAGTTATAGACAAGCCAATTCTTTACATCATATGCTGAATGTTTAGGATCATTGTCCTGGTAAAATTGGAAATTAGTTTCAATGCCAAATTTTTTTACGCTTTCTTTTAAATTTTTTCGCAAAATATTTAAATAAACATTCTTATTCATAACACCGTCAATGAAATGCAAATTTCCAACTCCTGAAGCTGCCATGCATCCCCAAACCATAACCGATCCACCACCGTGCTTTACTGTTTTTCTTAAATTCTTGCCTTCCATCTCTTTGTTTGGTTTGCGCCATACTTTGCCTCTTCCATCGCACCCAAATAAGTTAAATTTACTTTCGTCAGTAAACAATACCTAAATATTAATAATAAGCCTAATTAAATTTTTATGTTTACTCCAACTTACGGTACTCCAGAAATCAAAATCTTTGGTCATATATTGACGAGCAAAAATAAGCCGTTCGCTTTGGTTTTTCTTACTTATAAGAGGTTTTTTCCGTGCCACTCGGCCATGAAAGTCATTCTTGCGAAGAAGTCTTCTTATTCTTTCTGGGTTTACCTCCGTCCCAGAAGCTTGATTGACTATTGCTGTCAGTTTTGGAGCAGAAATAAAAGGATTTTTCTTCACCTGTTTTAAAATCATGCTCTCATCTCTGGGTGAAAGCTTTCTTGCTCGGGCTCCGCGTTTTTTATTTGCTACCAAACCACTTTCTTTATATCTAGAAATGATGTCATGCACTGTAGATTTGCTTTTTTTTTTGTCAAATTAGATATTTCCCTTTCAGATTTTCCATCTAAGTGCAACTCAATTTTTATTTTCCGTTCTTCGAAGGTGGATTGTTTAATTTTGCGCGGCATTTTTCAAAAAACTTTTATAATCTTCACTGATTGAATGATTGTGTAAGAAGAAATAATTGTTTTGGAGACAAAAGAAGAAAAAAGTGGAAATAACGGTATATTTCACTTTTTCATTGTACAAAACATTAAGTGCCCGACAATGTGAGACAGAGAATTTACTTTTTCTCATTTTGTTATTCTTATGTATTTTATAACTGGACTTAAAATAAAATTTCTTTGGTTTTTCTATTAATAACAGTTTTTATGATAAAACAAAAAAAAGTTAAACGCATCATCTTTCATCAAAACATAAATATTAAGATCATAAATTTTCGACAATGTTTGCCCGACTTTAAATGTGAGTGACTGTATATATACAAAAAAATATTGAAACACAAATGAATTTCTTAATAAATTGAAGATTTTTTTTTTTCAATTAATTATGAATGCATGCAAATAATTTTTAAAAAATACTCGATATCAAAAATGAAGTTTATTCTTTTCTAATACATTTTTTCACTTTTTTATATTATTTAAAATTTTTATGTTATTTTAAATATTTTGCTGACAATTTGTTAGCATTATTTACAAATTGTATTATGACACTGTAAAAATTTTCTGATGATAAATTTTTTACAAGACATCGGAAGCGCGAAAAAATTAATGAATAATTTTCATTATATCACTTTTTATCATTGACGACAGTTTAGTGAAGATATCGTCGGAACACTCGTCAACGATTATGTCGCCTATCCAATCGTTGAAGATACTGTGGTAGAAATCCTCGCCTACCCAATCGTTGACATGATAGTGTGGATATTGTCACTTACATCATCGTCGACGATGCAGTGAGGGAAACTGTCGCTTGTGTGGTCTTCCGTGATTTCGTAGCCATTTGTTCGAAAATTTCGTCAACGATTTCTTTGAGATGTCGTCAACATCTCTTCCACGTTTGTCTTGTACCCATTGTTGAAGAAGTCTTTAAGACGTGGCCAACTGGGAAGTTAGGCATGTGTAAATTCACTGTTATTATGAGAACTTTCTCACTACCCAAAAACCTACAATTACCCATTGTAGTACTTATTTCACCCCAAGTCTGGCTTTCAAAATTGTTCCTGTACTCTGGCGAACCCTTTTCATATAAGTTTTATTATAATATTTTTTTATTTCAAAAATAAATTTTTCATTTGTTTTCTTTTTTGTTTGACAAATTAAAGCAGCAAAACAAAATGTTAAGCATTAAACACATTGAAGCCAGCAAACAACCGACTTCAATATGTCAAATATAAAATACATGCATTTAAATGCGAACGTTTATTTAGACAACAGCAAGACGACACGACTGCAGGTTATTGTCCACGCTGATTTTTTTTTGCCGCACTCGAATTAAACTAGTTTCTATTTTTTGTTGACTACGAAATAAAAACATTGTAACCAGTGTATAAAAAAACATGTAATAAAAAAAATTTTGTTCTTAGAAATATCTTATTTGCTAATATAAAACATAATAAAAGAACAAAATTTAAATACCGTTTTAAATAAATTAATAAGTCTAAATGTTCTACTGTTAAATATGTGCATATATACTTACCTTCAAAAAAGTATAAATAATTTTATAAAATAACTAGGTAAGAGCCAAATGCTAAAGCGTTTGTAAGTTTGTACAAACATTTAGCGTTGTTAAAGGGCGTGTTTGTTTGTACAAATATTTGAAGCATCTTTGCACGGTTTTTGTGCAAACACCTTGAATATTTGTGTTGTCTAACGCAACATTTTTTCCTTTCAAAGAATTTTTTGCAGAATGAAGTCGTGGAAGAAGAAGCAAACAAAATGAATCATGAAATAGTTTTTTTGTTAGAATTTTTAGTATTGTATAAAAGTTTACCTTCTTTGTAGAAATTAAAAAATAAAAACACATTATAAAATAACTTATGTATTGTATCGTTTATGTGCAAACCGAAAGCGCTTGTTTGCGAAAAGGCTTGCATATTTATTTGTCCCTTAATATATACCAGTTACTTCATTTGAGTAGTTTTAATTGCATATCTTTGAGAAAAAATTGTATGATTTATATAAATTTTTCTTTCTCGAGTCGAATTATTCACATTTTAAAAATTCGATATAAATTTTCAATTCTTTGAATTTTTTCTCATTATAGATCAGAAGATATGTCCGATTATATTTTAAGACCCGTCTAACCTGAATTAAGTGTAGCAAACAAAAACTTTTTTAATCAAGTTGCTCTTTGTATACCCTTCACAAAAATGTAAAGGGTATAGATAAGTTTGTGATTCCGTTTGTAATTTCTACAGTTTTTTTTTGCGACCCTATAAAGTATATTTATTTATTTATTTAGTAACTATACAGTTGCAAAGTAAATTTGCAATGTATAGGATGCACAGCATGGGCGGGGTGACAAAGACCATAATGCCCATGATGGTATTAACAGCACTTTTGTAGCGTCGCTGTGACTAACTATAACGACCTATGCCTTCACATAGGAAGTTTCCACGTGGTTAACAATGAATAACCTCTAAAAAACTGTAAACCAATACAGTTAGTTGAGGCAAACCGTTAACCAGTGCGAGCGAGACGCAAAACTCTCGAAGACCGAACAACAAACACAAGCCTGACCGCACTTAAGAAATAATTACGATGACGCGAGAGCTGTTCTTCAGCCCAGAGCTGCTTTACGACTCATAAAGTATATATATTCTGAATCAGAATTAATGGAAAAGTCGATTAAGCGATGTCCGTCTGTCCGTCTGCCCGTCTGTCCGTCTGTCCGCTGTTGAAATACCGTTTCTGAGAAAACCATTAGACTTAGAAACTTTTTTCTTTCACCATTCTTTTACCCCATCGATTCATGGGTTTGCTATTGAAATTCAGTAATATCGGTCCACGTATAGCTGAGATATATTCAAAATACCGAAAAAAGCCATTTTTTCTGCAGTTTTGTATGAAAATTTTTGAAAACAAAAGTTGTTCGTTTTGCTTCAAACTTCACACACTTATTAAGCATGGTGACTAAAAGACAAAAAAAATTTTTTTTCAGATATCGGTCCATATATACCCGAGATATAGCCCAAATCGGATTTTAATGAAAATGTCGCATAGGCGAAGCTAAATAACTTTTTTTTGCTCAAAAGCAGTTCTGGTAATAAAATAAGGTTATATAAATATGAAAAATGAAAATTTCCGATATCGGTCCATATATACCCGAGATATAGCCCAAACCGGGTTTTTCATGAAAATGTCGCGTAAGCGAACTTAAACAACTTTTTTGTGCTCAAAAGCAGTTCTGGTAATAAAGTAGGGTCATATACATAAATATGAAAAATTAAAATTTTCGATATCGGTCCATATATACCCGAGATATAGCCTAGACTGGGGTTTTCATGAAAATGCCGCGTAAGCGAACTTAAACAACTTTTTTGTGCTCAAAAGCAGTTCTGGTAATGAAATTAGGTTTCATAAATATGAAAAATGAAAATTTCCGATATCGGTCCATATATACCCGAGATATAGCCTAGACCAGGGTTTTCATGAAAATGCCGCGTAAGCGAACTTAACAGCTTTTTTGTGCTCAAAAGCAGTTCTGGTAATGAAATTAGGTTACCTAAATATGGAAAATGAAAATTTCCGATATCGGTCCATATGTACTCGAGATATAGCTCAAATCGGGTTTTTCATGAAAATGTCGCGTAAGCGATCTTAAACAACTTTTTTTGCTCAAAAGCAGTTCTGATAATGAAATAAGATTACATAAATATGAAAAATGAACATTTCCGATATCGGTCCATATATACCCGAGATATAGCCTAAACTGCGGTTTTAATGAAAATGTCGCGTAAGTGAACTTAAATATATTTTTTTGCTTAAAAACAGTTCTGGTAATGAAATAGGGTCATATAAATATGAAAAATGAAAATTTTCGATGTCGGTCCATATATACCCGAGATATAGCCTAGACCGGGTTTTACATAAAAGTGTCGCGTAGCAAACTAAAACAACATTTTTGTGCTCAAAAGCAGTTCTAGTAGTGAAATGAAGTTATATAAATATGAAAAATGAAAACTTCCAATATCGGTCCATACATACCCGAGATATAGCCTAGAACGGGTTTTTCATGAAAATGCCGCGTCAGCGAAATTAAACAACTTTTTTTGCTTAAAAGCGGTTCTGGTAATAAAATAAGGTTATATAAATATGAAAAATGAAAATTTCCGATATCGGTCCATATATACCCGAGATATAGCCTAGACCAGGGTTTTCATGAAAATGCCGCGTAAGCGAACTTAAACAGCTTTTTTGTGCTCAAAAGCAGTTCTGGTAATGAAATTAGGTTACCTAAATATGGAAAATGAAAGTTTCCGATATCGGTCCATATGTACCCGAGATATAGCCTAAATCGGGTTTTTCATGAAAATATCGCGTAAGCGAACTTAAACAATTTGTTGTGCTTAAAAGCAGTTCTTGTAATGATATAAGGTTATATAAATATGGAAAATTAAAATTTTCGATATCGGTCCATATATACCCGAGATATAGCCTGAACCGATTTTTTCATTAAAATTTTTTTTTTTTTTTTTTGCTGAAAAGCAATTCTTGTTATAAAAGAAGGTTACTAAAATACAGAAAATAGAAAATTCCGATATCGGTTCATATATAACCGAGCATATTCAGGCCACATTTTTAATATACTATACATATTCGTGACTATCGTGAAGGGTATTTTAGATTCGGCCCAGCCGAATATACTACACTCTTACTTGTTAGATGTTAAAACCTTTTTACAGAGAAAACTTTTTTCATGAAGAATCGATATAATAAACAGAACTTGTTCTGTTAAACAATGGCATTTCGTAAAACTAAAAATATTTCAGTAGTCGGCTACACAACTACAATTGCCGGCTGCGGCATTTGCTGGCGTGAAGTTGTGAAGTCTGTTGTGGTCTATGTGTTTAAAGCTTTAAGCTAATTCAGCTTTTAACAGCATTACCAAATTAAATAAAATTCAATATGTTCAAATTTGTGTATGAATATTTTTATAAAAATTTAATATTTTGTAAATGGTCACATTTGTGCCGCCCACTGCCACATGCCGCTTATATTGGCCTTCTACTTTATAGTGAAAGGCCAATGCAAGCGGCATGCGGCTGCAGGCGGCAACAATGTGACCCATTTACAAAAAATTATATTAGTAAAAAATTATAAATAGCTTGATTTTTATGTTTCCCAGCTATCTATATGTCGACATTTCATAGGAACTACCCTAATCATCAGTAGACTTTGGAAATTTTTGAAAGATATTCTCAAACATTCAACTTTATATCCCAACAATCCAAATAAATTGTGTTTTGATGGATATTATTAGAGCATTTTTCTTTTTAAATTCTCAGCAATTTATTTGGATTGTTGGGATATAAAGTTGATTGTTTGAGAATATCTTTAAAAAATTTCCAAAGTCTACTGATGATTAGGGTAGTTCCTATGAAATGTCGACATATAGATAGCTGGGAAACATAGAAAACAAGCTATTTATAATTTTTTACTGGTATAAATGTTAGAGGCTTAAATAGCGAATAAAAAACTTAATTGTTTGAAAAAATTATATTGTTTATAAAAATATTCGTACATAAATTTCAACATATTGAATTTTATTTAATTTGGCAATGCCGTTAAACGCGGCTGAGCGGCAATGTTGAATTTAGTTTAACTTTTTGTTTTGCCGCTTCAATTTGTCAAACCAAAAATTAAAGGAAAAAAATAGAAGACAGAAATTAATTTTCGGGTTTGAAAGTTCAACAATTGAATTTGTTTATTTATTTTGGCTTTAAAAAAAATCAAAATGTTTTTTTTTTAATCTTCGAAGGACAAATTTTTTCTTCAATTAGCCGCGTTCATTTGCCTACAACAAATAAACTCAAGCGGCAAATAGAACAGGTGGTTGCCGCTCGTTACCGCAAGTCGCTTACATTGGCCTTTCACTATTAAACTGAATTTGATTTTTGTTAACCACAATATAAAAACAGTGTTGCCGATATCTTATTATGTGTAAAACACATTAGCACATGCAAATACTTTATTTTCTAACATAATATAAAAAAAACAACCGTTTATATATTGTTTTATGTAAATAAATAATTTATTTGTTTTAATGTTATATACAAATGTACATACATGTACTCAAAACAAGTAATCTTAGTTTTATAAAGTAACTAGTATGCGGTTTTCACGGCGCATAGCACATAACACACGTCTTTACAGTTCGGTAGTCTTTTTAATAATTCTCAATTTTGTATTTCTAATATTGTATGATGGCATCATTCGTCTAGCTCGAGTTCAATCCTGGCTAAAGCCAAGGAATATTTTTATTTATAATTATAACAATAATTGCCGCGATCAATAACTCTTGATCAAAGAAGACAGGAAAAAATAATTTAATACACTAAAGCTGGGGGACAACTAGCTGTTTCACAGTCGCTACACTGTTCATCAGCACCCACTAGGATTCGAACTCAGTACCATGTAAACATGATGTATTTTTAATACGGCTGCTTAACCAACTCAGCCACTGAGCCTTATTTATTTTTTCGTCTATATTTGTCTCATATTGATCACATATGCAATTTGTTATAATCCCAATTGTTTGTATGTATCGTCGTAATATTACTCTTATTACAGATCAGAAGATATATTCGATTATATTTTGAACGTTGAAGGTCCATCTACCCTGAATAAGACATAGCAATTTTTCTTATTTTTTAGAGAGAAGAACTTTTTGAATGAAAGGTTGATATAAATAGAACTCGTTTTGTAAAATAAAGAAATTTTGTGTAGCAAAAAACTTTACAACGCCACCACTGAAACATACTCGTATGTATATGATCTTATGTTGTTGCTGTGTTCAAAATAATGTAGTAGCGGACTACAACTACACGACTACAATTGCAGGTTGCAGCATTTGCTGTCGTGAAGTCGGTAGTCTGTTGTGGTGTATGTGTTTAATGATTTACTACAAACACAGTATTAATTTTTGCATCAGTTTTTTAACAATTACTTTTTTAATGTTTTTTTTTTTTTTGCACTTTCAATTTTTATTGAGTTACATCCCTAAACTGGTCAACAACACATACTCCAGGTTAGCATGTGTTCTTCCGCCAATGGTTCTTTAAAACTATTTACAATCCGACAACAAACAACAGCACAGCTCAAGCGTCAATAAAAAAAACCAGCTGAAAACTACAAAAATAAATATGTACTCAAGAAGAAGAAATTAAAATGATTGAAGAGAAAACTTTAATTTAAAATATTAACTTTTCTTCATTTTTACAGGTTTTAAAGAAAAATTTATTTAGGATACAAATTCCACTTTTTTAGTGGGTTTACTTAACGAAAACCAGTTATACTACTTGTAGATGTGCCCTTTTTCGCCACATTCTCCAAACTGAACACAAATAGTCCTCAACATACGAGTACCTGTTTACCGTTTTAATTTTTAATTTAAATGCTTTGTCAACAATTAATTTGCAAAACTAAACTAAATATTTTATTGAATTGTAGTTGAACTTCTTAATAATTTTTAAATTAGAATTTTGGTTTGTACATTTGTACATCGGGTTTTAGTTCAGGTTGTTTGCTTTCTTAAGTTCTTTCTTAAGGATTTTTTACATTATAAATTTGCTATGATCAATAATTTTTGACAAGAATAATAATAATCAAATCTAAGGGTGTGAAGTTAAATTCGAAAGTTAAATACGTCCCACATCTCTCTTAACTAAGTTCCACACCAATGTTAAACAATGTTAAAAAAGAAACTTTTTTAAATTTTCTTTTGTTTTTAACATTATATAAAATTTATAATTTTTTTTTAGAATTTGGAAGAAAACACTTCAAAATAAAGAAAAATATAAAAAGTATGTAAAAATATTATATTTTTCTTAGACTTTTACCATACTTAATATAAATGTTTCATATGCGAAAAAATGTGACCATCAAATTTTAAAATTTCTAAAAGATGTTCGTCGTAAAATGGGCAAAACTAAGAGACCTGCACGACATCGTCCTACACTCAACGAAAGTCCTTAACAAACAGTATTTAAATCCATTGAGACTTTACTCAGTTATTTCTCTGGAAGCTTGTTGTCCGTGATGGAATTTATGTGGACCTCATATGCGAGTATGAGCATTGAAGTATATTTGATGAACTATACATATATGAACTATACCAACACATACCTGCCAGGTATTTCTGTATATCAAGGTATAGGCCTAAATGGGAGGTGGAATTTGGGTGATACACAAAAAATATGCGTGGGAGTCACTTCAAGGGTAAATTTGGGCTATTTGGCACTATTGAAACCTGGAAGTGCTGTAGTGGATTGTTTCCTGTGGATGAAAATTGGGTGATACGCAAAAATTATGCGTGGGAGTTAATTCATGGGCACATTTAGGCTATTTGGAACAGACCTGCCAGGTACTGTTGTATATCAAATTAAGGATATAAATGAGCACTATTGAAATCTGGAAGTGCTGCAGTGGATTGCTTCTTAGGGAAAATTTTCTAGTGGATGAAAGTTAGGTGATACGCAAAAAATATGCGTGGGAGTCACTTAATGGGAACATTTGAGCTGTTTGGAACAGATCTGCCCAGCACTGTGGTACATCAAATTAAAGACATAAGTGAGTGCTATTGAAATCTGAAAGTGTTATAGTGCATTGCTTCTCAGGGAAAATTTTACAGCGGGTGGAACTTGGGTAATACGCAAAAAATATACGTGGCAGTCACTTCATTGGCACATTTAAGCTATTTGGAACAGTCCTGCCAGGTATTGGAAAATTGTTCTACTTAAACAATTATATTTAACGTCTTAAATATTGTATTTTAAAAGAGAATTGTTTGAGTTGTATTGGACTAAACGGTCACCCTGAAGTGTAACAACTTGCTATAATTATAACTTCCAGTCGGCAAGTACCCGACTGTAGCGTTAATATGAAACCGCAAATTTTTCATTTTTAATTACCTACTTGCAATCTTTTGCTAAGCATACTTTTAAATTGTATATGTATTTAAATTATAAATTTTTTTTCTTCAAACGTTCTTAAAACTACGGTGTAAATCGTAGCATAGAAATTCTACTTACCTATATAAACCTGTACGCAAAGAAACAACTACGTTCATATCGTTTAGAAACCAATATCCCAAAGGTGAGTAATTGTACCCAGCCCTGGATAAAGATACCTCCTAACTTCTTTATCTATATTAATCCAACTGAACAACTTGAACTCCATTGGAGAGTCAAAGTTGTCTTCCCCTTTTTTCTGTGCATCCCAAAGAGGGGAAGTAGGAATTAATTAACTTCTCTGCAATTATTTTCATGGTCCTTTGAGCCGGAAGGACCATGAATGCTATTAAAATTGACTCTTAATTGTAAACAAGTTATATAAATAAAATAGAAAAAGTATAATGTACTTACTTTTTTAAATAATCCAATTTTTGTTGTTCTACTCTAATAAAACCTTCTAAATTACTAATTAATACAGATTCAGTTTCTAGCAGCTCTTCCATTTCCGCCAGAGCGGTATAGACTTCTGTGTTTATGGATTTGATGATGCATAGCAGGAAAAATAGTGATATAAAAGACAGGGAGAATATATTCTTTCGTCTTACTTCCAGCATATTTGCAATAATTTAAATTAATGGCAGATGATTAGAGCTGAAACTAAGAAAAGGAAAACAATGTTAAAGACCAGGATCGTAAATTAAACTCACTAAGTACTTAACATGGACGGTTCTTATTTAAGCTTATTCAATAAAATAAATTCAAATAATTTGACAGTTAAAGTGAATCTATAAAACACAAGAAAGTGATTTGAATAAAAATCTAATCTTTAAAATTAATTAATTTAAAGACATCAAATAATATAAACATTACAATTTATTATTATTATATATATATATTTTTTTTTTTTGCAATACAGAATTGCAAAACTGGTTCCAAAATAAAATAAAAAATGGTAAAAAGCATATAACAAGACTTCACTTAAGTATAAAATAATATAGTCGTAACAATATTTGACAAACAACAAATTAATATCAAGATTTTTTCCACCAACAAATTTGATTACACTCATATTTTAAACTTTTTAAAATATTTTTAAGTGACAAAATTTATGATAATTTAAGATTGAAAAATATTTGATGACACTTAAAGATTGAAAAGAACAAATTAATATTCACACGTTTCAAACATACTAATATACAATCGTTTATAAATGATAGATAATCTATATACACTGCCTGCCACTTGAATAAGGAATCACATTTTTTAACTTTAATGAAGTATATCTCCTAAGAAAAATAATTTTTTTAGAACCAAATTTCAAGGTGTTGGCTTAAGTTTCATGAAGAAATAAAAAATATACACATTTTGTTGTAATAAAATTGTGCATTTAGGTGAAGACATGTGCTTCTGTGGTACTTTTTCTTGTGTCACTTGAATAAGGAATATTTTAAAACTAAGCAAAATGTAATTTATCTTTAAATTTTAGGTTATAAAAATGAAAATTATTATCTTCTAGCATTCAATTGGTAATGAGTACTGCCATCAATTTTAGAAATAAACTCAAAAATGCGATTTGGCATCGACTTGTATAACGACTCTAAGTAATTTACCGAAATTGAACTCAATGCTTCCATTATTGCATATATATCTCAAATTATTTTCCTCCTTGGCTTCCATGCCAACCCACACATTTTCCATTGGATTTAGGTCTGGTGAATATGGGGGTCAATCTAAAAGTTGAAAACATTGTTGATTAATCCATTATTTTACTGCTCTGGTGGTATGAATCGGAGCGTTATCGTGTTGGAACGTGCAAGGTACGGGTACAAACATATCATTAAATTTTGGAAATGCATCCTCGTTTCAGTCATTTTGTGAGATACAAAAACCAATTCTCTGGTACAATAATACGAAATGGTGCCCCGTACCATTATTCCGCTTTCTCGGCTGAGTCTGCGGCTCAAAAATAATTTCTCCTTATTTAGGCCATGGAAGTAATAGTTATACCCGCCGAGACCATCAATATAAAAACTTTTTTTCATCGGAAAATGTAACTTTAAACCACTTGTCGGACCATGTCGTTGTATTTTTGGCAAACTGTAGACTTCGTAAATATTAACTTTTTGTCGAACTTCTTTAGATTTTTGGTTTTTGTACAACAGGTTTTTGTTCAAGTTTTTTCCCTAAGTTCTTTAAGGATTTTTTACAATACAAACTAGCTGTAATCAATAATTTTTTATTGAAGAAGACCAGAGAAAACAATCAAACTTTTTTTAGCTGGGGGTTACCTAGATGTTCTGTACCCTCTACGCTACTCATCAGCACCCATTTTCGGATGAGAACTCGGGTCATGAAGCATCATCAACGGCCGCCTTAAGCACACAGCCACCGAGCCACTGAATTGTTCTTTGTCTATATTCATCTTATAGTGAATCAGGTATGCATTTTTATTAATTGTCTGCCTTGTTATTTGTACAGTGTTTACTGTCTCTGAAACAATCGGTATTTATTTGTGAGTTATTATCATACATACATACATACCCTACAAGAAATAGATGACCGAAACTAATACACTCAAATGTTATTTTCCAACACATTCACAAAAATGTTATACGTATATGATATTTTTGAGAATGTGGTAGAAGAAACATCACACGTACACGAAACTTTCGGTCATTTTCTTCATATTGCCCTTAATGACTTGATAGAAAGTTGAGACCTAAGTTTCGGTCAACAATGTCGGTCAAATGACCGGTCACTGTTCTTGTAGGGTATGTATTATTAATAATTTTCTGTATCTAAGAGATAATTGTAAATATTAAGGCAGAATTAGTTTGTACGTTCTTTTCCGTTCTGAATCAGCCGTCTTGTTTCTGTTCAATGTAAACTATATGTACATGGTTTGTTTTTACTTTTACGTTCTGTTCTGTTGCGGACTAATCTGTTGAAAATAGAATTCAACGTTAAGTGACAGCCAGATATGTGTATGTTTTACTTTTTTCTGGTATGGAAAAACTAATTTTTTTAGTCAAATGAATACAAATTTTTTTTATCGAAAGCTAAAATATTTTGTTTTAATTAAAAATTTTTTATATTTAATGTATATTAATCAATTAAGCCACTATGAATGATCAAAATAATATAATTTTATCGAATGGACATTATATTTTGTATAAGAAATGTCGTAAATTCTGCAGATCGTGAGAGAAAAGTTGGCTGTTTTGTCACCATTTCTAAGTACTTAAATTGTTTCTTTTTTTGTTTTTTCAAATAAAACAATTTTTACGAAAAATCTTAATTCCAATATTTTTCTTTTTTGATTTACTGTAGAAAACAGCTGAACTTTTTTACAGAAAAAGTAATTGTATAATATTTGCTACAGAAAAGAACGTCACAGAACGGCAACTGAAAGTAAAAACTAATGAGGCCTTTAATTTATTAAAAATTTTTGTCGACCTTTTTATAATTTTTTAAACTAGAATTTTGTACACCGGGTGGGTTACAGTTCAAGATATTACTTTCTTAAGAAGGATTTTTTTACAATACAAATTTGATGTGAGCAATAATTTTTGATTGAAGACGACCAGAAAACGTAATCAACATTTTTTAGCTGCTACACTCATTACTCATCAGCACCCATTTTCAGATTTGAGCTCGGGCCATGACGCATTATGAACGGCCGTCTTAACCACCCAACCACCGAGCCATTAAACTATTATTTGTCTATATTCTTCTCATATTGAATTACGTATGCATTTTTGTTAATTGCCCGCATTGTTATATTGTAGACGTTGAGATTTGCGTCATTTATTAAGTGGTTTTTTTTTTAGTTTAGGCGGACTATGAATGGACACGACTTTAAAATACGGTGCACTGCTCTTTGACTTGCTCTAACCCTAATTTTTCACGTATTTTTGATACTGACGTAACAGAATCGGATGCAATTCTAAGAATTTTTCGACTTTCTTTTGGAGTTGTTGCCATTTTATTTCTCCCTTTCATGATTTTTCTACCTTATTTAAATACATAATTTTACCAACTGTCTTTCAACTACTAATGTTTTTGGCTATTTGGACCAGTTTCTGACCCTGAAATTTAAAAATCTGAATTTTTTCAGAGCCTCATTTTGAATAAAAAATATCAAATTAAACATTCTCTACCCGTTTATATTGAAAGAAATTCAAATCACAGCCTTCCTGATTAATATTAAAAGAATTCCTTATTCAAACGATACACGAAGTACCACAGAAATATTTGTCTGTAAATAAATGCATAACTTTATTATAACAATATATGTTTATTTTTTATTTCTTCTAGAAACTAAAGCCAACCAACTTGAAACTTGGTTGTGTAAAAAATTAATTTTTTTTTTGTGAACTTTAGTTTATTTAAATAAATTAAAAAAAAAAGTGATTCCTTATTCAAGTGGCAGGCAGTGTATATAAAAATGACTTACAAAGTATGCGCAATCTGAAAACGGCTGCAGCAAATTGGATAGTTCTTCTTTTGTAGGGTTTGAAATTTCGGAAGATGGTTTGTAAGAAAAAAAATTATTTATAAATAGTATTGATTTGTTTATATCTTAAATGCGTTAAAAGTAAGATTCTCTGATTTGTTCCAGATTTTTTAAAAGCCAAATTAAATCATTGGTCAAAAAGGAGGCGTAATTGGATATGTAAGCATATAAAGTACATATTGCCAAATTGTCAGACAAGAAGTGCGTGTGGTTGGGAAAGTGTGCTTGGTACCTTCCATACAAAGTAAATATTGCTTTTTGTATATCTTAAAAAAAATTAAAGATAAATAAATATATTTTTCACATTTCATTTCTGAGAGTATAGATGTGCACAACTGCTTAAATCGCAAGACTTTTTTAAACTGTTACATGAGAACCGTTATTAATACAAGTTAGCGCAAAATTAATCAACCATTTTCGTGTTTTAATAAATTTTGCACTAAATGAAAAAACTATTTTGAGTGGTAGAAAATCTTTACTGGACCGCCACAATTTTTTCTTTATTTGGACACAATGATATCAGCAAAGTGGCTGGCGCCCATGTTAATACATATTTGCTTTTGCTTTATCGCATTTTCCATAATCTCCGCAATATTTCTGGTGATAACTGTTATTTAGGTCGAATATTCTCTTTGAGGGCTGTCTTTGGCTGGGCCTAGTAGGCGGTTTTATGTCTTCGACTAGCCCCAAAGATAGAAGTCTAGCATGGTTAAATCGGGGTACTATTCTGTCCATGCCAAATCGCAAAAACTTGATATAGTGCGACCAGGAAATGCTTCCTTCACAATATCTACAGGTGCTCTTGTTGTGTGTGCGGTTGCACCGTCTTGTTAAAACCACATGTTAACCAAGCCCCGTTTATTTAATTCCAACAGTGCTTATCATGCCCCTGTAACCTTCGCCAGAAGCAATAACTAATTACCGATGGCATAAAAAACGGTCCAATCACTCTCCCCGGTTGATCTCCGCACACAGTAAGCCTGGATGGATGTAACGGCTTGTCATGGATCACACGCGAATTTTCAGAAGATTTTATAAACGTTTAACTGAAAATGCGCCTTGTCGATTAAAATCGTAATTAAAGTAATTGACAACATTATACTACAATCTAGCGGACTTTAGCGCTCGATTGTTTGTCTGATTGTATTATGTAGTTGTCTAGTTCACAAATGTCAAATAATATAATTGACATAAAACGCCATTTGCAAGAGCTATTACATTTTATGAAGGGTCACTAATTTTGCGCCACCCTGTATATAACTACTGATTTGAATTTTAGTTAAAACAAAATTTGTGATACAATAGTATCTACTGTTAAATGTAACTATAAATAATAACGGCATTTGTATATAATTTGAGTATGCATATGTAAATTAGAGGGTTATTCACCTCTTTTTCACACATTATGAGTTTATTGTTAAATAGTTATGTAAATTTTTTTTTGTTAATTTGTGCAGACGTATTGTATTAAGGCATAAAAGAATCTTAAATATACACATGTATTAGTGAAAAGTGCTGGTTATATTAAATAAACACAGTGTAATTAATGCGCAGGTTTGTTTTCAAAATAAAGTGATTTGCAATTTTATCTACAGATTTAAATGTTGAACAATAATGAAGTATTTGCACAAAGAGTACCGGTATTGCAATTATTGTTTACAACAATATTTTTTTCACCTTTTGTAAAAAAGGCATAAACAGTTCAGTAAACTTGAATTTTGTTTCCGAGTAATACACACAGAAATCAAATGTGGGTCATATAAAAATTGTTATAAAAGTATATTTTTCTATAGTTTAACGTGAAATAAATAAGTTTGTTTTAATTAAAGAATGCAACTATAAGTAAAAACAAGTTGCGTTTCTAGTTGGCAAATAGAGATTTTAACTTGTTAAAGGCAATAAATTTACAACAAACGCGTCGTCTAGAACTTCTCATAAGTAGTATATGAGTAAATGTAATTTTAGTTCTAAGAACAATTATGAAACAAGCATTGATTCGAGCAAACTAGTGTTGCACATCAAAACTTTGGAAATAAATAAAAATATTTAATTTAATACAAATAATTGTTTAATTGGTTTTTAAATGTAGAGCGAAATTTTTTATTACTTAAGATGAAAAATATGGGTACAAGTCGATAACTTTCCCACGCTATGCACCTCTTTCAACTAAGTATTTCATTAATGGTACAGAGCTTACAACTGTTGACACTACTTTCGATCTTGGAGTTTACTTCAACAAAAAACTTAATTTTAACTCTCCCGTCACTTTTGCTGTCAACAAAGCAAATAATATTTTATATTTTATTAAACGCTGGGCGAAGGAATTACATCACCAAAAATCTATTTACTACACTGGTGCGACCCATTCTTGAATACTGCTCAGTAATTTGTTTTCCGCAGTATAGCTTTTATATAAAAAAGGTGGAGTCAGTCCAAAAACAATTCCTCCTGTTCTGTCTTGAAACCCAGCAATAAACTTACCATCATACCTCTTATTAACCTCCCTACATTGAAAAGCCGAAGATTAAACACTTAACATATTATTCTTTTTAAAGTTATTACAAGGGGATATTGTTTCAATTCATCTTCGCGATAGAATAAACATCAATATACCTAACGGACAGCTAAGATCATACGTTCCTCTGTATCTTCAATTTCATCGATCAAACTTCTTAAATTTTGATCCTTTCCGTTTGTGGCGAAGTAAACAGATGTTATGGGCTCATCGACTTATCTGACAACACTCATGTTACTAAGAGAAGACTTCTTTTGTATTTAAACTCTAGTCATTGCTTAAACTCTGTTCATTATTTCTAATATAATATGATATTTACATCTCTGGGTACGGAGAATTATTAAAACAAAAATATGTATATTGATAACTAAAAAAAATACCACTTGTTCTGAGATTGCAAACGCTATACAAATAATGTGGGCAATTAACAAAAATGCATATGTGATTCAATATGAGATGAATATAGATAGAGAATAATTAAATGCTCGGTGGCTGAGTGGTTAAAGCAGGATATCATGATACGTCATGACCCGTGTTCAAATCCCAGTGGGTGATGATGAGTAGTGTAGCGACTACGAAGCAGCTAGTTGTCCCCCAGCTAAAGATTTGATTATTATTTTTCTTGTCTTCTTCAATCAAAACTTATTGATCACAGCAGATTTGTATTGTAAAAAATCCTTCTTAAGAAAAAACTTAAGAAAGGAAAAAACTTGAACTATAACCCGTTGTACAAATGTACAAACCAAAAATTTAATTTAAAAATTATGAAATTCAACAAAAATTCAATAAATTAATAAGATTTTTCATTGGACAAAAGTTGCATATTTTGCAAAAGCAAATAATAAATATATTAAAACCAGACGTTAAATAAATTGGCTGTTTATTTTTAAATCATATTTCTTATTTTACTTTAGGTGTGATGCTGTGAAAACAAAATGTAATAGTGCGTTAGATTTTTTGACAGTCGCAACAAATATCTTTAGATTTCTGTCCCACAAAATCCAATCAAAATCTTAAGACTTGTATGATAGTCTGAAACGCCTTTTAAGACGGAAAATATGGCAATACTTCAGCAAGCACTGTGCGGTTACTTATATTAAAAATGTAAATTCAGCAGCTGAATACAATGATGAACGAATATGTATAGCGGCATTATTTGTAACGCTGCATTAGTCTTAATATGCATTATCACACCCGGTTTTAAATGTAGTGAGCATTTAACACTTTGAGTTAAAAGTAAGTTATTTATTATCCTCACTGGTTAGTAACAAATCAGTAAAAAGACATGTAATTGCAAGAACTTTTTTAACCCTTTACAACCTTACTCACAAATTTGTTATCCGATTTTTGTAAAATTTCACTTAGGCTTAGTATTATACTGATCTGAATTTAAAATTTTTTTATCAACGATGCCGGCTACTATCGCCTCTGGGAATTCCACTACTTCTATCCATTTCACTATAAATGAGACATACTTAAATTTTTTTATTGCGCCAAACTGGAGGTATAACACAACATTTTATATGAAGGCAGTCATTCAACTCGCGTAGAACGAGCAACTATAAAACTTTATGGAAAAGTACCACAGTTAAATTTTAAATGAAGTTTAACTGTTTGAACACAATGTTACATTTGGTAAAATTTTAATACAAACGTGCAAGAGTGCTACAGAACGTATGGCGAAAACAGTTTAACCATGATGCTAAGCATTACTTTTTGCACAAATAAAAATATTGTATTGGTATGCTCTAACTAACACACTCAACTTGTCAAACCAAAACAAAAATATTTATGCTTTCGAGCACAAGAAAAGTTTTCTTCGTGTTTTTTGCGTTTACTTTTTAACTAGCTGCTTTGCGAATTGACTCAAAAAGGTTATTTATAATGGGTACTGTTACCTAATCCGACTAGGAGACTTCAATTCAATGAAAATAAAACCTAGAGCATCGTTTGACTTTTCGTTCTGTGAAAACAATAATTTTTAAATTAGATTTTTGGTTTTTTGTACATCAGGTTTTAGTTCGTTTTTCCTTTCTTAAGGATTTTTTTTTACAAAACAGCTGCCTTAACCACTCAGCTACCGAGCTATTGAATTATTATTTTTCTATATTCATCTCATATTGAATCACATATGCATTGCCCGCAATGTTTGTACAGCGTTTTCATATACATTTTTTACATTTTAATAATTCTCCGTACCCAGAGATATAAATATTAATTTATTTCTATGTATTCTAAAATCCTTCTTAAGAAAAAACTTAAGAAAGGAAACACTTGAAGACATGTTATAATTAGGCAAGCGATGCTACAAATATACTGTTAATACCATCTGGGAAATTTATTTTGGATTATTATGGTTAAATACTACATGGGCCGAAAAGTCTCGGGCTTAGCACATAGAGCGGCATCTATGTGCTAAGCCCGAGACTTTTCATTGCAGTCAGTTAAAACGTCTTGGCTTTATATTGCATGAGCATTTGACTATGAGAAAGCTCCGTTCAAAGTGGGTGCCGTGTTTGCTCACTGTTGATCAAAAAACGAGAACGTGTTAATGATTCCGAGCAGTGCTTGGCCATGTTTAAACGTAACGTACCGGAATTTTTGCATCGATATGTGACAATGGATGAAACATGAATCCATCACTTCACTCTGGAATGAAAACGATCGTCATCTGGGTAAACAGCAACTGGTGAACCTCGTCCAAAGTGCCCGAAAGCACGACAACCGGCCGGAAAGGTTATGGCCTCGGTATTTTGGGTTGGGCGTGGTGTAATATTCATCGACTATCTTAAGAAAGGAAATACCATTAACAGTAAATATTATACAGCATTGTTGGAGCGTTTGAAGTCCGAAATTGCATAGAAACGTCTGTAAATGGCAAAGAAAAAAAATTTGTTTCATCAAAACAACGCACCGTATCACAAGTCAATCAAAACAATGGCAAAACTACATGAATTTAACTGCGAATTGCTCCCATATCCACCGTATTCGCCAGATTTGGCTCCCAGCCACTACTGGCTGCTCGCAGATCTGAAAAAAATGCTTGTCGGTAAGGAATTTCGCAGGAAGAGGTTATCGCTGAAACTCAGGCCTATTTTTAGGCAAAATATAAATCGTTCTACAAAAGTGGTATTGAAATGTTAGAGCGACGCTAGAATGATTGCGTTGCTCTTGATGGAGATTACGCTGATCAATAAAGCTAATTTTGAACCAAAAAAACCTGTTAGGGACTTTTCAGCCCATGTGTTAAATAAATTAGTAATACTTAAGGTAAACGTTATGGCTTTAATAGTCAGTGTTTGATTAGTGCTATTTCGCAAATTGTTTAAAGCATTCTCTACCATTCAAGGCATCCACTAGCAAAATAACAAACATCCACTAACAAAATTTTTTTTTAATAGTTTTCGAAAACAATTTTAATTCCAAACTAATAAGAAACAGTCTAAGATGTTTTATCAAATACGTATAAAATATTCTATTCATTAAAAAACACATAAAAACAACATAAAGAACTATAGTGAGTTTTTGTTTTGTGTTTTTTTAATATAAATTCTTGAATATATTTTCTTGTTAAGCTGAAAATTAATTATAGCTAAAACTTCTAGGTAATGATCGTAGATATATAAATATATATAATATATAAAACCTAAAACTAAACAAATTAATGTACAAAATAAAACTTTACGCAATCGTTGATTATGGTTAAAAATACCAAATTAATATAAGTTTAAGCAAAAATTTAATTAGGGAATGGAATCTCCTCATTGAATTAGAATATACTATTGCAGGTTTTTTTATTAATATTATAAATTATTAAGAATATGGCCTAGATATTATCAAAATCTAATCTGTTTAAAATACAAACGAAATTATTATCCACTTCGATATTGCAACATTTCTATTGGAAAATGTAAAAGCCAAATTAATTAATTATTCGAAAATGTAAAAGCCAAATTAATTTAAAAATAATAACAACTAAACGTCCGACTAATACTTTTGGATAAAAAAATCTTATATTTTAATAAACGAATTAAATTTTTTTTGTCTGATTTAATTTTGTTGGATTTAAACTACGCTGACAATTATCCATATTTTTAATATGGAAGCACTCAACAAAAAATAAAACTTTGTAGTTCCTATTTGGGACCACAGTTTGAGTTGAGCCCTTATATGATGTACACAGAAAAAAATATATAGTAAAAATTAAATCAATTTGTATGTACATATAGAAAAATGTAGAAAAATTTTTCCTTTTGTTCAATTATTTTTTTAACTAACTTTTTGTTTGAATTTACGAATTCATTTACCGATTTACCATTCCAATTTCAATCAATTTTTTAATTGATTCAGCGAATTTCATTACTGAAGATTTTTTTCCAATGTAGATCAACAAAGGGGGCTGATTTCGCTGAATTGTAAAGTTGGTCAAGTTGTCTTGATCAAAGTGAACTGCTGTGTCTTAAGCGTCAAGTACTTGATACAAAACAAAGCACATGCTTGTCAGTCATACAAGCATATATGTGTATTATATAGATATATAGGTTTACACTAGAGGTTCAATTCGTAGCATAGTTGTAAGCGGCTGGGCAAGAACTAGGTTGTCGGCGGCTAAAAGCAGGCTGTAGCAAACATATGTGCTTTTGTCTCATATACGAGTAAGTAGTAAAATTCTAATTTATTAAGATATAACATATTAAAATATGATTTAAACAAGTGCGTTTTTAAACAAATAACTTTTTAACAATTTTTGATTTGTTATTTTATATAAATTTACACAAATTTTTAAATATGTACATTACTACATATCGGGCATACACTCAAACGACGTGATACTTTTAAGTTGTATCTTTATTTTCTAAGACGTGTATGGAAACCAAAAATTTTAATTTTTTTTAATGAGCGATATGAATGGGTTATGAATTTTTATATTAATTTTTTCATAATTTTTTTTAATTTTTAATGCAACAAAAAATTTTATGTTTGAATATCACTTTTTTATAGTTATATTTCTGTTGAAATTATTATTGTGCACAAATTGATTAAAATTTTATGAAATTGAAGCCTTTAGTAAACTGTCGACTGAAAAATAACTGGGCTTTTCTGATAAAAAACCATGAAACAAAATAATTTTCTAGGTGTGATCATGCTGTCAAACTATTACATGAAACATTAGAAACTATATAAACAACACACGCAGAAGTTTATGTTCATAGATTTTGACTGCGTCGAAATTCTATTATGGCCGCCAAGGCAATGCCACGTTGAAGAGTTAAGTCGCCAAAAGCTGTCGAATATATAACATAAAGGTGTTAGGGTGATTCCATTTACTGGTATTTGTTTTAACCACAGTTGATATAAAATCAAAAATGTTCTTACTAATATGTTAAAGTTTGTTGACACAAATCTTTTACCATTAAGCCATTTCTTTTGTTATTTTTGTTTAACCCTTGTAAAATAGTAAAAGCACAAGACACGAAGACAAAGAATTAATGGAAATCAAAGAATTTTTAGTTATGTATTTTTCGTCGAGTTTCCTCTCTACTGCTAAGATTTTTTATAATAACAATCGCAGCCTAAATTTATTATGGTATAGTGGCATTATGGATATAAATATCAGTTGAGTTTTTCATAAACATTTTGATCGCAAAATATATTTCAAAGCATAAATACTAAAAGAAACATTTAATGCATTGATTACTATTTACAACAATCGTGAATATCATCATCCTGAATTTCAACAGTCATTAAAGAAAAACATAAAAAAATTACAATAAAACGTATTAAAAATAAAAATTATACGTATTTCTTAATTTATTTCAATGGACTTTGATAGCACAAGTTACGTTTTTTTATGTTTAAACAGTTTAGTAAATTATACATCATGCATCATTACAAAAACCCACAAATAATTGCAATATAGAGAGTGAATGATGTTGCCATAAAATGTTCAACTTCTGTAAAAACGATTGAAGTAGTGGAAAAAATAGTCATTTTCAAGTAATGTTTATTAGCGCTTTTGAAATTCTTATTACAGTTCAAAAATTTTATTATAAAACAACTTTTCATGTCACTCGTATTACTTACTGTTCGAAGTAAAGTAAAGAAAAGTACGCTTTTATACACAAGTATATGTTCAATACACTTAGAGCACGTTAACCGTGGCAGGAGATGGCTTTTAAATGCGAAAATCGTGAATTTTATATTTTATTTAAGCCCCGTTTATATAGTATCATATTTTCAGGGGCCAGATTCCGTAACTATGAATTTTTTTTACCAGTAAACACTCCAAATAAAATTCACTTACAGACACAGTGTTTACATTAAAAAGGGATTCCGTAAAAACAATAAATTTTATTGCGCTGAATGTGTTTCTTCAGGCTGAATGATATGTTGATTTGTCAAATTAACTGTGTGACACAAGTTGTCTAGTAGATAATTTTAATATACATACATAATCATTTAGTTTATTTTTTTAAAGTTCAAAATATTTTACAAAAAACTAAAATTCACGGAAGATTTTTGAGTGAAAAAATTAAGATTAAGTGTACACTTTAAATGTCAAAATATTCATTATTATATCGGGTGGTTAAATTTCAAGGGCCGATGTTGAATGTGAACCACACCTAAACGCCAAGTTTTTTTCCTAATTTTATTTGACATTTCTCTATTTCAGACTTACTCAATTTGAACCATGGAGAGATACACAATCCAACAACGTGTTAAAATTATCCAGACTTATTATGAAATGGGCGTTCAAATCAAAATGCATATCGTGCGTCAATTTGATCGTCCAAATGTGCGTACAATCGCAAAAATCGTGGAAAAATTCGAGCAAACCGGGTCTGTAGAAGATGTGAGAACACCAGTGCATGCTCGTACAGCTCGTACAGCTCGTGCTGCAGAAAATATTGCTGCTGTTCGCGATAGTGTAGCTGAAGAGCCGTCCACCTCAACTCGTCGTCGTGCCCAACAATTGCATCTCTCACGCTCGTCGTTGATGAACATTATGCATAAAGACTTGCATTTACACGCTTACAAGGTGCAATTGGTTCAAGAACTAAACCCTCTTGACCATTCCAAACGTCGTGAATGGGCAGTTGAGGAATTTGGCCCCTGGGGCCACGCACTTATTGCTCTAATTTTACTCATTTTAAGATTTTGGAGAAGAGTACAGATATATTACACTCGAAAATAAAATTGAGAGCAAAGGCTTTATCTATATTGAAGAAGATCAAAGAATGTCAAAATTATCCGACATGTTATCGATAAAAAAAAAGCGCAAAAAAAATCTAACAAATATTTGCTTAAAAATTGAAGTTTGGAGCTTAAATGCTACAGTGCTGTTAAAATTTTAGTTTTATGCATGATTATAGAGATTTTTTGTCAAATGATGCATCATTGAATGTTTTTAAAAGAAAAAAGTTTACAATTTAAACGTGTTCGCCAATCCATTGACTCACTTCAATAATTAAAGAGGCTTTCTCCTCTACACTTTTGGCATTTTAGAATAATTTTTTATTTAATTATTTAAACAAAATACACAAAAAAAAGCATTTTGAATAAAATTGCACGTTATTACCATTTTGTTCATCAAATGACAAGATTATATCGCTCGTTTAACTAAAAAAAAGCTTGTTCGAGAAAAACGCATTTCAAATTTTTAGTTTCCATACAAGTCCTAGAAAATTTTTTTAGGAAATATATTTAAAAGGGAACAGTTTAAAAGTAATTTGAATAAATTTTTTACACAATATAAATGTAGTACTTTTAACAATTCTGCATTGTTAACTCGAAAAGCTCACTTTTTGAGATATGACTATGTTGCAATAAAGGGGCCATATACATAAAAATTATAATATTTGTAACTTATATAATTGTCTCTTTCTAATGTTGCTAATATTTCACTCTTTCAATCTTAGATTAAGAAAAGTTGGAAAACTATGTAGCATTACAGCTTAATAGTTTTTCAAAACTTGTTTGAATGGTTTTTGAAGCAAATGTCCTTTTTGAAAGGGTTTATCAATTGGCTGAAAATACAAAAAAAAGTGGAAATTGGAAGAAATAACTTCAAAATTATTAGTTCTATAGGAAGAAAGGTGGTAATGGATTGCTGTTATAATTTGTTTTTTTTTTTTTTTTTGAGAAGTTGGACAAACATCAAAATGTTCAACATCTTTCATGAATGCGATGATTTACTTTTTTTATATCTATATAAACACCGGTCTGTAATATTGCCAAGAATAGTAAGCGTGGGCGTAAGCTACAACGATGTAAATCGTGGGTTTGGGATGAATGCATGAAGTCCCACAACAAAGTCATTAAAAGTTTAGATTGGTTTTTCTTTTAATTCAATTATTTATTGTATCTTCTAAAAGAACTAATAATAAGTTGCAAATCTTAAAACTAAAACATAAAAAAAATAAATTAATATTGAAAACATAAAAAAAATAAATTAATATTGAAAAATTTTATTTGCTTAGGTCCAGCCAATGCTAGACGAAAAGTTGCTTTTTGCATTTAATTTTTGGTAAATCACCTTTCGAACGCTCTGATGGTTGCAAGGGAATCCATCCTTCTCAGTAGAGTGCGGCCGCCAAATTTAAGGATGCTACGTGCGAGAGGAATCAGTTGAGACTCTAGTCTATTAATGTAGCTTGTTGCGTAGTTTGAAAATTCATCTGAAGCATAAATCAAATATAAATTTGAACCGAATATGCTACCCTGGGGAACTCCAGATCCGATTAGCTGAGCGGAGCTTTTGAAATCAACGATCTTTATAACGAATTTTCGGTCAGCTTGTGAGTGTTTTCAGGCAAAGCTTTGGAAACAGCAATGAATGGGACCGCTTAAACTTTATTTAATATATAAATGGGATTTTACTCGCGCCAAAAGTTCATGAGCTGAACCTGATTAAAGAAGCTTTGTATTTTAATTTATTTATATAGTTTAGTGAAAACAATATTTAAAGAAACTACGCAATTATTTTATATGCGAATTTTAATGCTGTAACCATTTTCAATTTTATTACAATGTGTTTGAAACCAAATTTATATTTGGCCCTCAAATTTAGAAATATTACATTTTTTTCGCTTCGTTAAAACTAAAATATTGAAAATGTCGGTATTGCTCTGTTGTATCCTGTTAACCGTTATCGAAATTATCCATTTATAATAAAATATTTTTACCACCTTTACCTTTCTGCAAGATTTCTATTAAAGAAAACAGTAAACAGCTTTTTGTGCATATAAAATAGCTGAGGGAAATTTAGAAAATTCTATAGTAGCTATTGCTGAAATAATGCGAGCTACTTAGTATTCGATGTAATAATATATATAAATATCAAAGAATTAAATATTTGCAAATCACAATCAAAATCCACAATTAAAATTAAAACTTCTGAAACATAAACAGCTGCTTCTTTGCATTTGAATGGTACCACTTATAATTTTTTTAACTGTTTCTAAAGCTATCACCAAGTTGAAGAGTAAGAAAAACCCAAGAATATGCAATGAACTATTTGAAGATTAAAGTAATTTATATATAACTTCATCATTTTTAAACCTATATACGGAAGTATTTTTTGGCAAGAACTATTATCACACGTTTTTCATTTGGAATAATACACTTTCATACATAAAAGAAGTTTTGAGATTGAGTGTATCCAAAAATTATTGTTGTTTCAATAATAATAACAACAAGTAAGAGTGTGGTATATTCGGCCGGGCCAAATCTAAAATACCCTTCATGATAGTCATATGTATAGTAAATATTAAAAGTTTGAACTAAATATGCTTGGATATATATCGATATTGCGGTAAAAATATTTTTGCTTGTAATCACCATTCCAATAAAGAAATCTTTCAAGAACATTTTCATGGAAAAGTTTGTTTAAGCTATATCTCGGTTATATATGAACCGATATCGGAAATTTCTATTATCTGTATTTTAGTAACCTTCTTTTATTACGAGAATTGCTTTATAGCAAAAAAAAAAAAAAAATTTAATGGAAAAATCGGCTCAGGCTATATCTCGGGTATATATGGACCGATATCGGAAATTTTCATTTTCCATATTTATATAACCTTATTTTATTTGCAGAACTGCTTTTAAGCAAAAAAGTTGTTTAAGTTCGCTTACGCGACATTTTCAAGAAAACCCCGATTTGGGCTATATCTCGGGTATATATGGACCGATATCTGATCGATATTTTGCCTTTTAGTCACCATGCTTAATGAGTGTGTGAAGTTTGAAGCAAAACAAACAATTTTTTTTAAATTTTCATACAAAATTGCAAAAAGATGTATTTTTTCGGAATTTTGAACATATCTCAGCTATGCGTGAACCGATATTACAGAATTTCAATAGCAAACCCGATTCATGGGTTTGCTATTGAAATGGGGTAAAACAATGGTGAAAGAAAAAAGATTCTGCCTAATTGTTTTCTCAGAAACGGTATTTCAACAGCGAACAGACGGACAGGCGGACATCGCTTAATCGATTTTTCCATTAATTCTGATTCAGAATATATATTCTTTATAGGGTCGCAAATAAAAACTAGAAATTACAAAAGGAATCCCAAACTTATATACAACCTTTACATTTTTGTGAAGGGTATAAAAAGATATAAATAACACACTAGCAAACTAAAAAGACGATAAATTTTTATTTCGGCTTATGAAAAAAAATGCTAAGTGTGCAACTTTATACGAAATTTCAGGTTACAAAAATCAGTTTTTACAAAGGGAAAACTATCATGCTGATTTTTGAAGATATGAAAATTTATGTATTTTAGATACTTAACAATTAAATTTAAAGTTATGTCTCTAAAAGTTTCATGTTTCAAAAACTCTTCAAAACTCAGGGAAAAAGCATAAAAATATTTTTATGAATGCATTTTGTGAATTTGTTCTCAAAGTGCTAATTTATTTGACTTTGCTTTATACATTGACATCACCAACAAATCTTTTGTAGCCAACAAAAATAGAAATAAATCTAATTTGGCGACAGCTACAACGGTGGTCATGTAGTCGTGTAGCTGTGCTGTCATCAATATATTTATTCTCATAAGAACGCGTGTATTTTAATTTTGTGTTTTTGTAGTCGGTAGCTGCTGTCTCGAATGTGTTTAATGCTTGAGTTTGTAAGGTTAAAATTAGTTTTCATTTGTATTCTACATTGCATTACAATACACATTCGAGAATAACATTGAAAAAATTAATGTCTCAATATGTAATTTATTTCCGCATTTTGTTGATAACGCAGTGTTTTTCAATTTGATTTCAAATCAGTTACAAACGTTTGTTTTTTGATCGATATGTACAATACAAATATATATACTTGTATTCGTAAAATATACAAAATAAATTTTAATTACTCTAGCAAAGATTTTCGATCTGAAGATATACACAGAAAAAGGACAGTTTTTGTTTTGATATTTCTAGTGAGCAGCACATACTTTTTTTACTTCACAATTAGGTTGTGTCCGGTTTCCGGATTAGCTGCCTTCCCAAGACATGATATATTGTAATTGTACTGCAAGCATCGTTCATCTATTGAGCTTCGACTTTTTCCCTCACGAGTGTCACACGACAAAAACTGGATTGGCTTCTTTAATGAGAGTGTTGGTAAGCCCATTCACCCAGCTTATAGCGATGTAATACCCTGTACAGACAGTTAGTGACCAAGTGTTTTATAGACTTCTCTTTCTAACCGCAGTGTTGAATTTATTCATCCTGCATTTGTGCCTATTACAGTGCATAGTAGCCTTATTTCCTCCGACCACTAACTGTTACCTTGGTTTAAAGCACCAACCTATTTACCCCTTTGTAACTTTCCAATACCATCCCGTAGGTGAATGTTCCACTCTTAATTTTTTAGTCTCTGCAGCTTAATAATAGATTTTTCTAAATTTGCTCCACAGCTTGTTTAAGTAAGAAAAAATAAAATACTTTTGCTTTAAACGCTTAGTTGTTATTACTTTTTTTCTCTTTTTTTGTTTTCCTTAACACAAAAAGTTTTGCAGTAATAAACATTTGTTTGAATGGATGTCTTTGTATATGAATAAATAAGTAATTGAATCTTCGCTTGTGAGTTTTTTTTATGAATTAATATTTAGGTTTGGAAAATGCAAGTTTAAAAACTAGACGTGATAAATTATTTTTTGTAGTAAAATATCTAAATTTTAGGTGTAAGCATAGTAAAATTTGCTAAGTGAAAATTGCAAAAAACTTTTGTACAGCTTTACAACACAATTACGTATTATAACTTAAACAAACATTTTCATTGTACAGATCTTTCTTTTTTTTTTTAAATTATAGACTTTTACGGTTTAAGTGGTGTGGCAAAGTACAGAGCAGTGCATTATATAAAATATTGAATAAAAGAATATAATTCACTGTGAAAGCTAAAGGCATAAAGACCTATTCTTATAAAAATATATATCATTTTAATAAATGAAAATTACGAGGGCGGATTGATATTGAAACTACCTAACGCTAGATGGTAGCACAAGAATAATTTTTTTTTTTAATTTCCGATCTGTCGAACGTCAGCTGTTAGCAAATTTTGTGTTTCTTAAAAAATGGAAAAAAGTAAATTTCATGCAGTGATTAAACACTATTACTTGAAAGGGAAAACGGCGAAAGAGACAAGAGAAAGGCTCGATTAAAACCACGGCGAATCTGCTCCGTCAAATTACAAGGACAAATATTGGATTGCTAAATCCAAACCCGGCCGAACAAACACTGCAACAGTACCATCAAAAGGAAGGCCAAAAGAAGTGGTTACTGAAGAAAAAAAAAACCTCGATATCGTTATTAATGATCAGCGTTGTCAACTCGGTGCTTTTCGCACCGTTTTTGGTGCTTTTTAAAACTTTTTGTGCGAAAAATTCTTTTGGGTGCGCTTTTTAAATATCGGTGGCACCAAATCAAATTCAATTCAACTTTTTGTTTTAATGTAAGCAAAAGCATTCATTTATCCAAATTGTTTACATTTCATTTTGCGAAGCACAGTCAGAACACGGAGTTGTAATATGGAAAGCGCACCATAAGCACAGAGTAAGGCAATCTTGCTGTTGTATACAGTTGTGTTATTTATATAGTATAGTAACAAATCCAACAAAACACTCTTTGTAGACTTCATGGAATGCATTCAAATACACAATTAGTACAATATTTGATAAGCTTTCTCGTTGCCCTCAAAAAGTAACAAATCCAACAAAACACTCTTTGTAGACAACTATACAGTTGCAAAATAAATTTGCAAAGCATAGGTTGCACAACATGGGCGGGGCGACAAAGACCATAATGCCCAAGATGGTATTAACAGTACTTTTGTAGCGTCGCTGTAACTAACTATAACGACCTATGCCTTCACATAGGAAATTTCCACGTGGTTAACAATGACTAATCTTTAAAAAAAAAAGCTGTAAGCCAATACAGTTAGTTGAGGCAAACCGTTAACCAGTGCGAGTGGGACGCAAAACTCTCGAAGACCGAACAACGAACACAAGCCTGACCGCACTTAAGAAATAACTACGATGACGCCAGAGCTGTTCTTCTCGAAAAAAAGAAAGATTTCGTATTATAAAATTTGCTGTTTTTAGAGTGTTTTCATGCCAAGTTTTTCAAAGATTACAATAAATGCAGACAAAAATAGTGAACATCGTATTTATGACAGCGCGTGAATTCGTTACTGCTTTAATAATTGATAAATTACCAAATTATTAATTAAATTAAAAAATTTTTCCAAACATTTGCATCAAATATTGGTTATGGTAAACATCAAATTTTCGTAAATTTCAATAAACTCTTTTAAAGGCACTGACTCTAGCCAACTGATTTTCACTGTTCGCTTACGAAAACTGAAATGAAATTTACACCGTGTTTGATATAATTGCTATTAATAGAGTTTGATGTAACTTTTAATTATTCGATAATCGTAAATGTATTCGAATTAAAAACGAAAAAGAGTAATAAAAAATTCGGTGCGTTTTTGTTGAAATAACGCGTTTCCATTTTGGTGCGTTTTGAAATCTCAAAGTTGACAACGCTGTTAATGATTGCCGAGTCAATTTACGTGAGATTGTTGAAATTGCAAACATATCATATGAATATGTGTTCAACATTTTGCATGAACATTTGCATGTGAAAAAGCTATCGGCAAGATGGGTGCCGCGTTTGCTCAGTTTCGAACAAAAACGAGTTCGACAGACCACTTCACAGCGGTGTTTGGACAAGATAAAGCGTAATCCTGTTGATTTTTGACGTTGATAAACAACTGTTGATGAAACGTGGTTCCACGACTACACACCTGAAACCAAAAATAAATCGAAACAATCGGTGGAAGCTGGTGGAAGTGCTTCGAAGAAGGCGAAGATAGTGAAATCGGCTGGCAAGGAAATACGATGCTAAAATTACGTGAAATACATTTCAAATTGGTTGATCATCCACATTATAGTCCAGATTTAGCACCTAGTTAATTTTCCTGTTTCCTAGCTGGAAAAAATGACTCGTAGGAAAAAGATGTATCCCAAGCAACGAAGTGATTACCGAAACCACCACGTAATTTGAATGGTTCCCAAAAACGTATTATTCAGATGGCATAAAAAAGTTGGAATATCGTCTTACTAAGTGTATTGAGCTAAGAGGAGACTATGTTGAGAAATAAAAAATTGGAAAGAATACATTTTTTTCCTATTTAGGTAGCTTCAATATGAATCCGCCCTCGTACCTAAAGTATTTTAAATTTTTTGAAATGATCTTATCTCAATCAAAAAGCAATCTTATCTCGCTATTATAGAGAAGTCAGCCTCAAACTATCTTTATTAAAGAAGTTGAAAAGTGTTTTAAAAAAATTATCTCTCTTTTTAATTTATTTACTATCTTATTATTTTGCCTAACAGAAAGTAACGCATTTTAAGCACTTGTTCATATTTTTTAGCACTTAAATTGTTTAAAATTTTATTTGTACTTTGGACAAACATAAATAACTTTTTGACTTAAGGTTGTATCAAAGTAAGCAAAGCCTACGTTTTTAACAAAAGTTGTTTCCTGCGCTACTAATGCCATCTAGTTAAATGCGCTTGAAATATATTTTTAGTTTTCATTTAATTTTACCAGAGATGCCACACATTTCCGCCGAAAAATCTTTATTTGGCAAAAATAAATATTAATTTTAAGAAAGATATCTTAAATGTTTTTCAAAATTATTTTATCGCTTCACTTTTTTAAATTGTTTTGTATTTTTTTATTTTTGCCAAACTCAAAAATAATATTTCTTAATTACTACCAAAGGTAGTGACTATTCTAACATAACAGTAATATATGTGCATAAGAATATAAAGCAAAAATTCAATTCAATCAAATTTCTTTCCCAAGTTATTGGTACATGTAGTGGTGTATGTAAAAAAGTAAAAAAAAAGTCTCACTTTATGAAAGAAGTCAGTCAAACTTCATGGGATGGTTGAAAATATTTCACACATTTATTAGAACTAGAGTTCTAATAAATAATAAACAGCCAGAAAGCACTCTAAATTTCTCAAAATCGCTTTTATTTTGTTATAAATTAGAATACAAATTAAATCTGTAACGACCAGGAAAATTTCATTTATGTACGTGTTTCTTTACTGTAGAACTGAATTTGATTATAAAATTAAATCCATATTTTTACAGATAGTTTTGCCTACGCAGAATAATTGTGAATAGGTATATTCATGTCCTATTTACACAGTGTTGTCTTATTATTTTCTCAAAATCTTTGAATTTCTGGAAATAAAATGTTTGTATGCATATTAAAAATTATATACCAGGTCTGATAAAAAATAACCGTTATTTTCGATTTTTCAAAAAATATTTATTTATCCATTAATTACTTTCTTGTTCCCTTCAAAGTAATCCCGCTCAGATGTAATACACTTATACCAGCGTTTTTTCCAATCCTTGAAACACTTTTGAAACGCGCTATTTGGTATCGCCAACAGCTCCTGTTTCGATTTTTCTTTTATCTTCACAATCGTAGCAAACCGCTTTCTTTTCAGCGGTGTCTTTAGTTTTGGGAAGAAGAAAAAGTCAGCGGGAGCCAAGTCCGGTGAATAAGGTAGTTGAGGCATGATAACGGGTTTGTTTTTGGCCAAAATCTCACGCGCAAGCATCGATGTGTGAGCTGGTACATTATTATGGGGCAAAATCCATGATTGTTTTTTCTGCAACTCTGTGCGTTTCAAACGAATTGCTTCGAGCAAACAGCGCAAAACTTCAAGGTAGTATTCCTTATTGACCGTGCGACCTTGTGGCAAGAATTCATGATGCATCACGCCATTGCAGTCGAAGTAAACGGTGAACAAAACCTTCATATTTGACCGAAATTGACGTGCTCGGGTCCTGGCTCTTCTGGACGTTTCCATTGGGATGATTGGGCTTTGGTTCAATGTCATAGCCACACACCCATAATTCGTCACCAGTTATGACCTTTTTGAGGAAATCCGGATCGTCGTTGACGATGTTCAGCTCCTGAGCATTGTTTATGCGACGTTTTTTTTGTTCAAAATTTAGCAATTTCGGAACAATCTTCGCTACCGCACACATTTATAAAAACTGCTTGGGATGAGCCGAACGATATGCCAACTTCATAATTAACCTCTCTGATAGTGATTCGATGTTTGTCCAAAATCATTCTCTTCACTGCTTTAATATTTTCAGTGGTTGGTGACGTGCTTGGGCGACCAGGACGAGTATCGTCATTGACATCTTCTGGGCCTTCCTTAAACCGGTTATACACAATTGAATTTGTGTTCTGCTCATAGTGGACTCGCCAAACACCACAGTCAGCATTTCAAATGGCCTTGCGCATTAATTAAATTTTTTACACAAAGCTTATAATAGTAAAAAATCGAAGAACACACCAAAACACGATTTGAAAATAGCGGTTATTTTTTTTTTATCAGACCTCGTACACACACAAAATACATAATGCATAGGTATATAAAAAAAAAAAATATTTTTAAAATAAAACTATTCATTATCGTATACATATGCAAATCAACAGCTAATAAATTTTATAAAAGAAATCAAATGTTAGCGAATACTTTGATAATAATTTATAAATTATCAGAATTCTCAAGAACTATCTATCATTTTTGAAAAAGGCCTTCAAAATGTACTTCGCTTAAAACTCTTTACAATTGGAGTAAAATAAAAAATAAATAAAAAGAATTTCTTCAACATTTTTGTTTATTGAAAAAATAATATAAATACAAACATACTAATAAAATAAAATACACTCACACTGATTAGTTTCGTGTACACACACTTTTGAAGGATGTTACACATTCATATGTATTTACACGTAGATAATCACATTCATGTGTATTTTTGGTATGTGTAGTAATAGCAATGGTAATACTTGAATGCGGAGCCGATTTTAGTAATATATATGCGGTGCATTAACGTTCGAAAATATCTACCAATCGTTAACAGAATGAGCGAAATCGGTTGACAAATAGAAGAGAGAAAGGGCAGTAAAGTTTTGTATTTGCAATTTATGTGCTATTATTTAGATACTGAACTTCAAAAATCTTACGTTGAGAAAAAATTTTATTTTTCTTGTAAAATCCTCAAAATTAAGGTAAAATCTTCATTCTGACAATGCTTGACTTCACTGTTCCCACCTTGACAATTTTCAAGATAGATCGCAGAGGATTTGGAAAAGATTTGCTTGGGTTTGACATGTATTTTCACTACACATTAAACGAGAGGGAAGGAGAGACTGACAGAGTAAATTCAGTTTAGCGAAAAGCATGTTCGAAATAAGCTAACAAGGTGCTTATTTCGAACTAAATTTTGCTTAATTATCTTTATCGATAGCAGTATTTGGTCTTCCATCCTGTGCACACGTGTTTTTACTGTTATCCGCGATTTCCATACACAGACATATGTTCATTACTAAGTTTTATACCCTTCACAAATTTGTGATTCCGTTTGTAATTTCTACAATTTTAATTTCCAACCATCTAAAGCAAGTGTGCCCAGCGCTATGCGGTTGATGCTGAATTTTTTTTTTTTGTAAACGCGCTTAGCTATAGGGCTGTGCTCTTTAATACACAAATACTGCGCTCAGCACTAGCAATGAAAAATACACAAACAACTTCGTCTTTTATATTTTTGTTCGTTCTCCACTACACACACACAAAAGCACAGCAAACACACTTTCGCATGCTTTGTTGGTAAACATTGACGACTGCGATTATCAGTGTGAATTTTGTTTTTGTAAATGTTTTGCTTTTTACAACAAAAAATATTAAATTTAAATAGTTTTTCCTTAAATGTATTGGTGTTTACTCTTCCATATAGAAAGTATACATATTCAGAATCAGCATTGATAGAAAATTCCATTAAGCGATGTCCGTCTATCCGTCCGTCCGCCGTTGAAACACTGTTTCTGAGAAAATCATTAGACTTAGAAACTTTTTTCTTTCACCATTTTATTACCCCATCATGAGTTTGCTATTGAAATTCAGTAAAATCGGTTCACATATAGCCGGGATATATCCAAAATTTCGAAAAAATATATTATTTTTTGCAATTTCGTATGAACATTTTTGAAAAAACACAGCTAATAAACATGGCAAAAAAAGAAAATACGAATACATCTTAATTTAAGAAAGAGGTCGAAAAATTAGGATAAAGAAAAATCAAATACATAACTCAAAAGTATTCTGTGTTTCAAATTCATGTGGCCCAAAAATATATTTTTACAAATTACATTTATTTATTATAATAAACTGAAAATAAGTTGTTTCACACAAAAGCTAAAATTAATATAAACTACCACCATTAAAACGTTTATCATTTCGCAACACTACAATTCAGCTTTCAATTGTTTTGTCTAGAGCAAATTAATTTTACTGTAATCGGGTGATATCAATAAGAATTTCCACACATTTGCCACCAGCTTTTTCCCAACGCTTTGGATTATATACAGGGAAATAATTTCTTTTATGGAAAACTTTAGGCTGTGAGAACCAGATTAGATCGACTGGAATATAATGATTTAAGGCTTTTCAGTTGTATTTTAACAAAATTAATGGATAGCTTGGAAAGAATAATTAATGAGTTTTTCATGCTGACAACTAAAACAAATAGATCCAGCTACTTCAATATTGTGCCAGGTACGTCCTTTTGTGTTTTATGTGGCAATACACAATATATTTTTATTATATTTAAGTGCATATGTAAAATAAAATATGTATCTAAAACCAGAGAGGTACATTTTTATGATACCGAAATACAAAAATGTATTTGTATCCTTTAGTTGTATTTTGTACGAGCGTTTAAAATACGCAGCTTGTAAGTAACGAGTGATTTTTTTGCTATTATCTTTTTTCCAACACTAGTTTTGACAGCTCACGCACGTTTTGTATCTTGTGTCACTGTCAAACATCTTCAGTTTGGTCTATAATTTAATCATGAATCGTCTTACAAACGAACAACGCTTGCAAATTATTGAATTTTACTACCAAAATGCGTGCTCTGTTAAGAAAGTTCATCGCGCGCTTCTTCCATTTTATGGTCAGTTTAATCGACCTACTGAGGCTTCTATTCGGTCTATTGTAAAAAAATTTCGCACCAAATTTACTTTGTTGGACATTAAACCACCAACACGCTTACGTAGAGTGCGAACTGAAGAAAATATCGCAGCCGTATCGGCCAGTGTTGGTGATGACCGTGAATTATCGATTCGGCGCCGTTCGCAGCAATTGGGCCTCTGTTACTCCACTACGTGGAAAATTTTGCGGAAGGATTTGGGTGTGAAGCCTTATAAGATACAGCTGGTGCAAGAATTGAAGCCAAACGACCTACCACAACGCCAAATTTTTGGTGAATGGGCTCTTGAAAAGTTAGATGAAGATCCACTTTTCTATCGAAGAATTGTGTTCAGCGACGAGGCTCATTTCTGGTTGAATGGATACGTGAACAAGCAAAACTGCCGTATTTGGAGTGAAGAGCAGCCAGAAGCATTGCAAGAGCTACCAATGCATCCACAAAAAACAACCGTTTGGTGCGGATTATGGGCTGGCGGCATCACTGGGCCGTATTTCTTCAAAGATGATGCGAATAACAACGTTACTGTGAATGGTGAGCGCTACCGTGCGATGATAACAAACTTTTTTTTGCCCAAAATGGAAGAGCTTGACTTGCATGACATGTGGTTTCAACAAGACGGTGCCACATGCCACACAGCACGCGAAACAATGGACCAATTGAGAGGCGAGTTCGGTGAACAGTTTATTTCACGCTTGGGACCAGTCAATTGGCCGCCCAGATCGTGCGATTTAACGCCTCTAGACTATTTTTTGTGGGGCTATGTTAAGGCTAATGTCTATAGCGACAAGCCCGCTTCGATTGCGCACTGGAAGCCAACATTGCCAACATTATTCGTGAGATACCGGCCGAAATGTTGGAAAGAGTATGCCAAAATTGGACTAAGCGGATGGACCATTTGAGGCGCAGCCGCGGCCAACATTTGCATGAAATAATCTTCAAACATTAAATTATATCGACCCAACTATTGATCCAAATAAATATTTCAAGCATTTTTCTGAATTTTATGTTTTTTTTTTTAAATTTCCGATAGTTCTTATAAAATCACCCATTATATCCGAGCATATTGAGTTCAAATTTGTAATATATAATATATATAGGGTGTTTTTTTAAGCCCGATAGAACTTGAAATTGTAAAAAATAACACAAAAAATTAAATTGTAATCAAAATTTTTTTTTATTCGAAAGATCAATACGTGACATTAACATTTGAAAATGATTTCGGGCATATGGGCACCGCGGCTGTTCTTGACGAAGCGCATTCTGGACGTCCAATTTTGGGCCACTTTTTCGAGCACTGCTGGCCGTATGTCACGAACAATGCTGGCCTCCAAGGCGTCAATTGTTGCTGGTTTATCAGCATAAACCAGTGACTTCACGTAGCCCCACAGGAAATAATCGAGAGGTGTCAAATCGCACGACCTTGGAGGCCAATTGACAGGTCCATTTCTCGAAATCAACTTATCGCCAAATTTTGATTTCAGTAAGTCGATGGTTGCGTTCGCCGTATGGCACGTAGCGCCATCCTGTTGAAACCACATCTCCTCCGGATCAATGTCATCCATATTTTCAAACAAAAAATCATTGATCATGGTGCGGTAACGGTCTCCATTGACCGTAACGCGAGCTCCGGCCTCATTTTTGAAGAAATAAGGTCCGATGATGCCACCAGCATGAAATCCGCACCAAACAGTGCATTTTTCTGGATGTAATGGAGTCTGTAGGGTCTCTTGTGGATTGGTCTCACTCCATATGCGGCAATTTTGCTTATTAACAAACCCGTTAAGCCAAAAATGCGCCTCATCGCTGAACACAATTTTGCGTCTATAAGTTGCGCGAATCGACGACTGATTTTCAAAGTAAATTTGGATAATTTCGTAGCGTTGTTCAAGCGTGAGTCTATTCATGATGATTTGTCAGAGTATACTGAAACAAATAAAAAAAATGTTTCATCAAAATTTAATTTTTTGTGTTACTTTTTACAATTTAAAGTTCTATCTAGCTTAAAAAAACACCCTTTATTTACGTGACTGTAGTGAAGGGTATTTTAGATTCGGCCCAGCCGAATATACTACACTCTTACTAGTTTTTAAACCAAATTGCACAGGAATAGGTAGCAAGCAGGAATAAATGGTGCTTCCTTCACGTGTGCACGTGTTTTTCTTTCCTTTTTTGAATATCGTCCGCGTTTTCGGTTGTTTGCATGAATCTTACTTTTCAGATATCCCCACAAAAAGAAGACGGGATGAGCAGTCAAATCAGCCGACCGTCTAGTCCAATTAACATCACCATTTCTTCAAACAACTTGTTGTGGAACGGGATCTCGCACTAACTACCATTGTAATCCTGGCTTTATATGATGTGGCATCGTCTTGTTGATATCATATCGCTCCTTTATTGCAACATAGTCATAACTAAAAAAGCTCGTTTCGAGAAAAACTTATTTCAAATTTTTAGTTTCCATACAAGTCTTACAAATTTTTTTAGAAAATATCTCCTAAAGGAAAGAGTTTAAAAGTAAATTGAATAAATTTTTTGCCCAATATAAAACTTAGTACTGTTAACAACTCTGCATTGTTAACTCAAAAAGCTCATTTTTTGAGATATGACTATATTGCAATAAAGGAGCGATATATTAATTAAGCTCAAAGCATGCAGTTGTGGCGTTAAAATTTTTTTACGTTGGGCCGTTTTCATTTTCAAAGAAATAAGACAATATATTAAGCAACCAACGAACAACTGAGAACGCAAGGTTTAGCACAAATGTTTATGCAGGAGATAAAAATATGTTTCCAAACATAGACGTTTAACAATTTTGGTGGCTCCCCCGCTCTTTTTTAGACTTGACTTTTAACATTTGCGATATATTAGTAAGGTTTTTTCCAATTTTTCTTTACATACTAATTATAACTAATACATATAAATGCATACTTGTATATATTTTGTAAACATGTAAATATTTAATTCTTAAAAGAAAATGTTTTATCGTATATAAATAATATAACCGAGTGCTCGACTATGGGACTGTGTATAATTAAGAAAAAACTATAATTCTATTGTACTATTTGTTTATTCATAGTGTAAGCATTGGAAGTTTTCATTAAATAAACGTTCTTAAAAAATAATAATAAAAAAAAATATAAAAAAAATAAATAAAAATAAAGAAGTAAGATAATGAATGATTCCTATTGATCAAATTGCACACCAGACTGTCACTTTTAATTAATGCAGACTATTCTGTTTATTCCATATCCCCTCAAATGAAGATGTGCCTGGTCACTAATTATGATGATTTTTAATACAAATCGATGATTGATTTTGATAAAGTGTTTTAACGATTAAAACACGTTAGTTTATCGAATATTTTGTCATAATAGATTTGCCACGTCTCTACTTCTCGACCGGCAAATATGAACTGCCAGGACTAATGTTTACCAAAATGGTGGCAAAACAAAGTAGTATACCTACCTTCCCAGAGGACACTGTATTTGTATGTGTTGTCTGCCTTACAATGCGTTACTACTGTTTAGCACAAATGTTGCTTATTCAACTGAATTTTACCTACGTTTTTAACAAAAATTTTTGGATTATCATAATTTATATTTTTCACAAGCCCCACTGACGCTGAATCGTAGAAAATTTGTTTATTGGAATAAATTTTGTTCAGAATTGAATAAAAAAACACGTTTGATTTGTTTTCTTATGAAGAATTTACTTAAAATTTCAGATAATATTATTGATGAAATTTGGTTCAATGTGTGCTAATGCATAACCTGCTGTCGGAGAGATGTTAGTTTTCTTACTAAAAACCACCTAAAAATAATTTTTTTCGTAACAGTATTAATAATTGTTATTGTAACTAAATGTGTTGAGATTGTTTTTATTTGCATGTATTTACGATCTATTTGTACAGCAATAAATAAATTTATGAAAAATAGAAAAAATTACTTTATTTTGCCTAAAATTAAGTACTTATTTATGTATGTATATATGTATAATAATAATGCACGTAATTTTTCTGCACCATAGTTTTGTTTTAAATTAAATCCTCTCCACACATTCTACTTCAAATTTTTGAAAGTAAAAGTTTCTTTTTCATACTTTAGCTCATGTACATATAAATTTGTGAAACAAATTTTTATAATTATTAACATTTTAAATAATTAATAAACTACTGAGTGATTTCGTAAGGGAATAAGGAAATAAAATGCGATATGGGCAATTAAATTCAGTAATAATTGCGAAGTAAACACAAGCATTTATGTTAATCAGGGATGAAAATAGCGCTTACCAACAATACTAAGATCAAAAAAGAAATATTTTGTTATAAACGTGGTCAGTTTTAGACGTTGAAATGATATAAAACTTGCAATGGTGATTTACGACTTGTGGTTTACAGGATTCTACATTGAATATTTTGAAAAACATTTTTCCCACTATGTAGCCTCGAAAGATTTCTCCTTATCATTATAAGGAGAAAGTTTAAGCTATGTTATTGTGTTTGTTATATATTTCCTTAAAAAGGTGTTTGCTAACACGCAACGAAAATCAATTTCTCCAATACCAATGCGGTAAGGGTTCTTAAAGAGTGGGCCTATCTTTCGGGGCGAAACAATTTTCAACAAAAATCTCAAGGATGGTACCAATTTTACATTAAAAACAAACAAACATTTAAACTGTGTCTCAATGTCGGACGAGCTGGCAACTTGTATGAGAACCATAGAATGACAACGAGTACTTATAAAATACAGCATACTTCAGTATTTACTCAAAAACTTTGTTATTGGGTATGCATGTATGTATACCCAATACTTATACGTCAAAATATCTTAAGCGACGGGTAGAAGACTATCGAATAAGACATGTTGACGACACCTCAAACAAATAAGACTGTTCGACCGTCGCTACAACACGTTAGCTTGCCGAGTTGTGTGTTTTGCGCACAAACTATGCAACATTAAGTCGATACAACTACCGAAAAAATCAAAACTTTTTAATCTTTCGTACGACCGAGACACAACTTCCTACGACGACCCCACACACTTTACAATCTAATAACCAACATCGTCATGTTGTATAACTAGTCGAATAGTCTGTGGCTTGCATTAGAACAAATGGGTATGTTTAAAAAAATAAATGTATTTGAATTCAAATGTTGTTTATGTGTGTGATTTGAGGTTTTATTTGTACACATTCATACACATTTGGCTACAAAAACTTAATATGTACTTAAAATGATATTTTTGTCATTCTCTGATGCGAGCTACCCGCTTTTTTCATATATTACACAAGTTCAGTGCTCAAGTCTAGCACTGTACAGTGCATTTGTATAGTTTATAAAGGTGTTTGCGTTGTTTACGCGGTGAACTGAGTAAAAATCAAAACGTTTTTGATATTTGCTCAAATTTGAAAAGCTATGCAGTGAACTTGTGTACTGAGTGTTGATGATTTTCAGTTGTGTCTGTCGAAACAGCAATAACTGAGCATAGCAAAAATATTCCTTGAATTATATATATGTACATATAAAGAGTCGGCGTCACTATGGCACGTTAAAAGTAGTCATTAAAAATTAAGCTTATGAAAATTTGATTCTTAAATTAAAACAAAAATTTCCGAAAGTAAATAGAAAAATGGTCGTTGAAAAAATTAACATACTTGGAAATATACAGAAAGGAGTTTAAAAAAGTTCAAGCAAGGGGAAAGTCAGAAATTGTTGGTCATCTCCACATAGTTTTTAAAATCATTTTTAGACCAAAATTAAAATTCTTTCCATAATATTTTTCTCACCTTATTTTTCATGAGCAAGCATTATTCGTTTGTCTTTTCGAAATAAAAATTTGTGCAGTTTACTTGTTACGTTTATGCCGTGCCAGGCTTGAGCATTGAACTTGTGTAGTATATGGCCGGCATTACTTTAAATGGCACCAATTTCTAAACATATTTCAAATGTAAAAGAACCACAAATGACAAACATTGAAATTTTTTTATTTTTGAGGTCGGATAAAGAACCAATTAAATTTTTTTAAAGAAATGTGAACATAAAAACTCCCAAAAATCAGTTCGCCAGTATATTCGAAAACCTTTAAAAATATGTTCAATCATTTAACTTAACAGTCAACTGTCTTGAAAAAGTGCAATCATAGTGAAATTATTATCCCTGATTTAGACAGCATTACTTATGATATTTAAGCAGACTTTTTTGTATCTACTATTAAACAACGTAATTGTGGGATTAATTTGCAACAAAGTAATTCAAAAATTACTTAAAGGTAATTTTTATATTTAACCTTTTTTTATAACTTTAAATGCAGCACATGTAGTTGCCTGCTGTTAAATATTTAACCGTGTTGCATCAACTTATTAAGGGCATTCACTGCAGTGGTCCGAAAAAAAATTGTCAGTTAGAATTAAAGATAATAATAAATATATTTTTTGTTTGTTTTCGCAACGCTTTGCCAATGCCTTTTAATATTTTGTCATAGCTCTGTTTGGGCTCTGTAAGGGCTACATTTATTCTTTAATAGTTGTAATAGAAATAGTTCGTACCCACCTTAATGCTAAATATAATAAACAAAAAGTGTTTAAAAAAGTACTTAATGTATTTGAGATATGGCAAAAATTCCGTTTTCTCATATTTACTTCAAAATTTTATTTCGTAAGCATAACACACAACAAATCAAAGCAAACAGAAATGTATAGCTGGAAAAATTTCGATTAAAAATATTATTGTTGTGCGCGATCGCGCGTATAAAAGATGGAAGCGTTATAAAACTAAAGAGTTGCCCAAAATATAAGTCATATCAAATCACTATGCTCAAACATTTGCCAACTATGTTAAAATGTGTTAATGAACTTACCGAAAATATTATTTACAACGGGATAAAAACTACCGATCCAAGTTTTTACGACAATTAACAATGAAGTCCCAATCGCTATTTTACGATATTTTTGAAAACTCTTTGAAAGAATATTGCACAGTCACATAAATACTTTAGACTAAACAAGCTACGAATAGAAACAAAAATATTATAAATTACAACAAACAGCTGCCTTTGAAACTAAAGTGTAGCTGTAACTTTTGAGGAGAGAAACAGATATCACGTAAGAAACTTACTCGCAAATTTGCAGAAAAATTCTGACCGTAAAATATATGTGGTAAAAGCCTCGTTTTAAACTGTCGAATAGATAGATACACAAATAAGAAGGCGATAAAATATTATTTTTTAAAAATAGTTTTCAAAATGAAATCAGGGGGGTTACTCTCTATTGCAATGCGAAAGAAAAATCGAAGAATTGGTACCCTGTATTGCGTTTTCCTATTTTCTTTTCGCATTTAATTTTCCCTTTCGCACGTTTTATTTTATCATTCTTCGCTATTGTTTATTTTGTGCTACGAGTGTTACTTCAGTTTTAAACTATTTCGTGAAAAAGTTTGCGCAAACAGCACAGAATACCAAATTATATATACTCTTATCGCATCTACCTTTCGCATCGCAATAGAGAGTAACCCCTATCAATAATACTGAAAAACTTTTTATTAAATGACTATATTTTTTATAATTTTAGGAAAATGCTCAAATTTTAAACAGCTGAAAGGAAAATTGGTTGATCATATAGCCAAAAATTTAAAATTTGGAAGAATACAGTTTGATGGGACCAATTGAAATGTCAAACGTAAGGAGCAATGGGAAATGCTCATATCTTTTTTTTTTGTGTCGTTTTTCATGCATTTTCATATATTTCCAAAAATTTCTTGTTTTTAATGTGTTATAATAAATTATTCATGGCCGACGGTGGTATGTTTTACACCACCACAAAAAATTGTTTAATTTTGGTGAATTTTAATCGCCGTCGATTATACTTGTAGCTAACGTGCTCACCGTCTGTAATTACATATGGGCATCGGACTGCATTTTTTGACGTTTATAACGTAACGCCATAATCTTCTGTGGTTGCTTTTGACATAAAAGTTACAGACAAATTTTTTCTCACATTACTAGAAACGATGGAATAATTTGTTACACGACTTTTCGACACGAGAACTACTTACTACAGTTACAGAATATGGTCGAATACGTAAGAACATCACGACGTTAAATTAACATACAAAATATACTCGTAAATTCAAACATTATTTAGCTCAAAATATACACACAAGTTGCTACATATCATTGGTATCACATAAAAAGGCCGTAACTAATATAATCACAACTCTACAGCAGATGGAAAAACATAAAATTCACAAAATGTATTATTTATCAGCTTGTAATCTCTTTTTTTTTGTAAAATTGCTTGTAAGTGCGTTATTTATGAAACTGTCCCATTAAGCGTTTGTGATGGGGTGTATTTTTGTGAAAGGTTTTACAATCACTAAAAACTGAAATTCGGTAAAAATGCGAGTTAGAACTTTTCTACGTGATACGAAATAATTTAAGATATCTTAACAGGAGCTAAATTTTTTCAAAATTGGCGAATACTACGTTATTGTTAACATTTTTTACTTTATATGTATATATGTATATTGGATCAAAATAAATGTAGACAATGATTTTTTTTGCATAGTGCGGAAAATTATACTCTTATGTTAACCATTCTTGATCATTTTTAAAATCCCTGCAATATGCCTAATCATACAAAGCCTGTCTTTTTCCTCTACATGTGGGAATGACAAAATAGATTTGTACAAAAAGGTAAAAATACCTACATTGAAAAGAAACTTCAATCCATCCGTACTTAAATCAATCCTAAGCGGTGTCAAAAGTAGGGTAAGTATGGATTTTCTTATAATGGGTGATTTTATAAGAACTATCGGAAATTTAAAAAAAAAACACATAAAATTAAGAAAAATGCATGAAATATTTATTTGGATCGATAGATGGGTCGATATAATTTAATGTTTGAAGATTTAATGTTTTGAAGACATTTGCATGAAATAGCAAATGTTGGCCGCGGCTGCGCCTCAAATGGTCCATCCGCTTAGTCCAATTTTGGCATACTCTTTCCAACATTTCGGCCGGTATCTCACGAATAATGTTGGCAATGTTGGCTTCCAGTGCGTCAATCGAAGCGGGCTTGTCGCTATAGACATTAGCCTTAACATAGCCCCGCAAAAAATAGTCTAGAGGCGTTAAATCGCACGATCTGGGCGGCCAATTGACTGGTCCCAAGCGTGAAATAAACTGTTCACCGAACTCGCCTCTGAATTGGTCTATTGTTTCGCGTGCTGTGTGGCATGTGGCACCGCCTTGTTGAAACCACATGTCATGCAAGTCAAGCTCTTCCATTTTGGGCAAAAAAAAGTTTGTTATCATCGCACGGTAGCGCTCACCATTCACAGTAACGTTGTGATTCGCATCATCTTTGAAGAAATACGGCCCAATTATGCCGCCAGCCCATAATCCGCACCAAACGGTTGTTTTTTGTGGATGCATTGGTAGCTCTTGCAATGCTTCTGGCTGCTCTTCACTCCAAATACGGCAGTTTTGCTTGTTCACGTATCCATTCAACCAGAAATGAGCCTCGTCGCTGAACACAATTCTTCGATAAAAAAGTGGATCTTCATCTAACTTTTCAAGAGCCCATTCACCAAAAATTTGGCATTGTGGTAGGCCGCTTGGCTTCAATTCTTGCACCCAAAATGGCTTCACACCCAAATCCTTCCGCAAAATTTTCCACGTAGTGGAGTAACAGAGGCCCAATTGCTGCGAACGGCGCCGAATCGATAATTCACGCTCATCACCAACACTGGCCGATACGGCTGCGATATTTTCTTCAGTTCGCACTCTACGTAAGCGTGTTGGTGGTTTAATGTCCAACAATGTAAATTTGGTGCGAAATTTTTTTACAATAGCCCGAATAGAAGCCTCAGTAGGTCGATTAAACTGACCATAAAATGGAAGAAGCGCGCGATGAACTTTCTTAACAGATCACGCATTTTGGTAATAAAATTCAATAATTTGCAAGCGTTGTTCGTTTATAAGACGATTCATGATTAAATTATAGACCAAACTGAAGATGTTTGACAGTGACACAAGATACAAAACGTGCGTGAGCTGTCAAAACTAGTGTTGCCAAAACGATAATAGCAAAAAAATCACTCGTTATTAAGTATGGATTACTTGATCCATATACGGGTTATTCAAGCACCAAATACTTACTTTGACATATTTAATCCCGAATCTGTACGTGAAATAAGCCGAAAATGAGATTGATTTGAGAAAACCTGAGATGGAATCTATCTTAAAAATTTTAAGAGTTGATTCAAACTCATATGCTTTCTTGAAATAAGAACAATTGAAACTATTATTATTTACTCTTTTAGCTACTAATGTTTATACCATTCAAAAACTATAAACAGCTTGTTTTTTTTTTGTTCCCTAGCTGTATATATGTCGTAATTTCATAGAAGTTTCCTAATCAGCAGCAGACTTGGAAAACTTTAAAAAATATTTTCAAACATTTAACTACATATTCCATTATTGTAAATAAACTAATGAGAATTCAAAAAGAAAAACGCTCAAATAATATTTCACAAGTAAAACAAAAGCAGCTTATATCTTAGAGAACCTTTTATTCCTGTCTCTCAGCAATTCATTCATATGCATGTATTTGTGTCTTTGTTTTAGTTTTTTTTTTTTACTCGGTTCAAGTATACTGCACTTTATTCAAGAATTTTATACGTATTTTAAGACATTGTAGGATTGGTTTTTTTGAATAATATCGTTTTCGGCTTATTTTAAGTACACTTGCGTGTTCTTCGTGCTTAAATTTTTGAGTACGACTCGTACTAAAAGCAAGTAAAAAAGTTAAACTTAAATTTAGTACGAGCTTTTTCTTTCTGTATACGCTTGGCAACACGGATTTCGACTACCGCTTACACTACAACCATCTATTGCAAAACGTCGGAAGCAAAATACATTTAGAACGGCAGATTTTTTTCCTGTTTTTGCCAATTATTTGGACAGGGCGTTGATTATAAGTCCGTTAAGCAGAAACTTTATTATTTTACATATATACATACATATGTATATACATGGTGATTCAGCGTGAATTTTGATTTCCACAAGTTTTTTTTTTACAGATCACGCATTATATGAAACTCCTATGCAGTTTTTGTTTACTATCGTTTGGCAAGTCATCATGGAAAGGCTCACATCACAAGTGCGTTCTGTGAGAAATATTTTTCGTACGATTCGAGGAACTTACGGTGCGAATACCATACGCAAATTTTAATCCCAGTTTAAATTAGTAGATCATACTCGACTGTTTATACCACATCCAGTACGCAGGGAAGAGAATATAGCAGCTGCAGCTGAAAGTTACGCGAAGACTATTGCCATCAATGGTAACCATACTGCGCGTGAAACAATGGACTTGTTAAGAAATTATTTTAATGACACTTAATTTCACGTGTCCGTACGGTAGATTCGCCGCCTAGATCATAGCGATATTACTCCTTAGGACTATTTTCTCTAAGGATATGTAAAAACTTATTTTTCGGGAATAAGCCGGCTACTATTGATGATTTGCAAGCTAACTCGTGTTATTCGCTAGATGCCAGTCACTATACTCGAACGAGTCATCTAAAATTGGACCTTCCGAATGGACCTTCTCACGTGTGCTCGTAACCCACATTTACGTGATATCATTCTCAAACATCAAATGCCGTAAATATTCTTTTAACCGATAATAAAAGCTTTAAGTTACGTGTCAAATTTATTTTATATTGCAAATCAACCCTCACGAAGAATCGCCCGATAGAAAAAATTATAACTCTTTTTTCCATTAGCTGATTACCCCTGTTGTTGATATTTGAGTTTATTTAAATTGCATGAATCAAAGAAACGCTAGCAAGCTTTTTAACGTTTTGTTGATCTTATTGCAGACGTATTGTTTCGTTATTTCAGCTGAAGACACTACAATGCATCGCAAATGGAAACAAAGTTTAAAATGCTGTCGGAATATTTAGGACGAAAATGATGATGATGATGTTGAAGCTCAAATAACATCTACAAATGTTTCCAACACGAGCAGTTGGTAGCATATTTCTCTTTGGTTTGAATTTTAAAACATTCCTTAATGCCTTTAAAAAATGCAATTTATGCATGTTGAACTTTAAGAAATTGATGTTGTTTCTTTAGTAAACTATAAAATGTATTTACTACTCTCGCATTCGACTGCTGTTTCATTTTTGCATGTATTTAAGCAAAATTTTTTATGAATGCGATATGCTACTGACACAGAAAATCCACATAAATTTACTTATGCGTAGTACTTCCTAATTTGTGCTTAACAATAATTGTTTTGTTCTTCTGAATGCATTGAGCATTTCTTTTCGAATAAAAAAAAAATATGTGCTGTCATTGTTTAGAATAATTTATTTTACAATTATTTAAGAACTATATACAAACTCAGCAAAATTGTAGTGTGACAAAAATTAAAAACAAACAATTTACTCAGTAAAATTAGAGTGAGTGCTAAAGTAAATTTACAAGTATTGTGTATAAATTAATTCTTATTTTATTTGTTTTTTATAAAAGCTTAACAGTGTTTGTCTTCAGGAAAATTTTTGAAAATTTTGAGCAATGAGAAGATAAAGCAGTCGTTTGTGAATTAATAAAAATTTAATCACTCTCCAAACTTTGAAAATGTTTCAATTTCAAGAACAGTTAGAGATTATAAATACTCAATATTTGCAAATAATTCGTTCAGCTCAAGGTGCTTTTTGTTTTTTTAAAAAATGTTTAATGTATTTTTCAATATTTCGTCTTCCTTTGGAAAATTTGTTTTTTTGTGTGTAAATTCAATACAAAATTTGAATTGATTATAAATACTCGTACATATGTTCAATATTAATTTATTTTCTATGCATTTCATTACCTTGTAGAGTGAAAGGTGTTGGACTATATTTCGCTAATCTGAGCAGTGTCGCAGATACTGGGCACTGATCAGTTTTAACTAATTTAATTCCAATATTTTAAATGCAGTAATGCAGTTTATTTTGGTCTTTCGTGTTGTTATTGTTAAAGTTAAACCTCCCTCTTTCCTACTCATCATAACCTATTTTCCTGGTTCCAGTACAATGCGCTGCATATGTAGGGGCCATCCCCTGAGTACTGGTCCCAGATAAAAAAAAATCGAATTATCTATCAATGCTGATTCTGAATACTCGTATGTATACTTTATAGGGTCGCAAATGAAAATTGTACAAATCACAAACGAATCACAAACTTACATTTTACATTTTTGTGAAGGGTATAAAAACAAAAAGCTTTTTCATGGGGGAAAAACGGCACAATAAAACAGAAACAATATGGAAGCAAAATCTATAAAAAAAATCTGAGAAAATCCAGATGTATGGAATGAACACGATTTCGTCAAGTGTCAGACAGGTTGTAACGAATTACTGAGATTTTCGATTAATGGGTTATGAACTATCGCGTATCTATTGTAACGCATTCATTTGCATAACAAGTAAATTTTAATATCTTACAACAAACAGAAACTTACTCCACAGATTTACATTCAATAAAATTTTTCTATACTTTATAGGGCATTTACACCTAAACCAAATCTAGCACTTATGCGATTTGGATTCAAATCTAGTTGATTTTGACGAGATTTCCCATCTACTTTGCGACTAGATTTTGACGAAATGCAGTAGTAGTACTCTATTACACTACTGTGAATTTGTTTACAACACTACTTGAAAACTCTACGCTGCAATAAGAAAACTATACTCTTACACGATTAATTCATTATGATATGGTTTTTGCTGTCACACCTTTTGCAAATATAAATTTTATGATAATTAAATCTGGCTAGGTATCAAAAAACTGAAGTGTAAACGCTAAATATTTTGTTAAAGATTTTCATTCAAATCTACTAGATTTTGCTTTGGTGTAAATGCCCTATTAGGGAATTATTTAACTGAAAATATTTGAAAAAAAATAATGTTTTTCTGTCTATTTTTTTTTCAAAATTATTTCAGAAATCTCACTCACTGTAGTATAAATGGCACTTTGCACCACTTTTTCTATTCAAAATGTTGGTTTCAGAAAGAAGGCATAGTTTTTTATGTACTTTTGAGGTAGAAATAATTAATATGTTTTTTAGAGGATGAGTTCCAGTTTTATATAGATTTATCTTCAAGAAATAAATTCAATAAATTAGCGACAAAATTGCAAATGTGGTTCATGTTAAACTTAATTTCACCACTCATAAATATTTTAATACGGGCCATTTCCTTATTTTATAAATATTAAATATATTTCCACAAACTTATAGATAATCAAATTTAATAGTGATATATATTTATTGCAAAACAAGCACAATGCATAATTTAAATTTAATTAAACTCCATTATCTTAATTTCGCAGGCGTATGTTAAAAATTCGTTATTCATTAAAAATAACATGTATCAGTATATAAACATACATATTTATGTTTATATGTATTATGTATGTGTTTCAATAAATAAATTAAATTTTAATAATGGAACAGAGGCAGCGCATGTTGTTAGTAATTTAGCAAGAATCTCACACAATGCCACAAAAACAATTTATTTAAAATAATTAATATAATAATGTATGAAAAGAATATTGATCTTTGTGATTAGCATAAAATTTAAAACTGGTCTATAACTACTATAAAACAATGACGCTACTTAAAATCAAGATACAACCAAAAATAGACTTTAGGTTTCTACACCAAATGATGGCACCATCGACATTTTTGCCTATTACGAGTATATGGTGCACCACAGTACAATTTCCAATTACAGCGGGAACTCGAGTTTTGTTCGCAATTTAACACGTGTTTGGGTGTAAGTTTTGAGGTTGCAGCAAATACGTGTAAAGGAAACGCACTTTAAAAGATAGTTACAGAAACAATAGTATATACGCCATACCATTGTGTATTGTTGTTAAAAACAGTCTTTTATAGATTTAATTATAGTTTATGTTTTCATTCTTAATTATAGTATATTTTTCATTTTTGTAAATATATTGTTACCGTCTTACAATTTGAAAATATGGTTGCAAACTAGTTTAATATTTTATGAAATTTTTTAAAACCCAACAATAATTTTTATCATATGTATGATACTTTAGCCAACCGTATTATTGCTGTGCCCAACCATACTATTATCACAACCATAATAATTTTAATGAATACTACTATTGCGAAACCCCTTTCTATGTTACATCCATTATCATAATATATCATTTTTAAATACGCAATTATTAAAGAAATACTATATATATTTTTTATTTCAACTAATAGATACTAGAACCGATTGATATCGAAATTATTTCCAATTATGGAACCCGACTAATAATAGCAGACTATTTTTATTTATTTTTTTATTTATATTTCCTGCACAACAAGACTAAGTCTTATAGTTACAGTAGAGGATTTTGTATGTGTGCAAGTGGTATTTAGATATAATAGAAATTAGGTAATTAAAATAAAACTAATTTAGAAACTAAACAATTTGATTGAATTAATAAAAAAAATTGCTTAAAAAAGATTATTAAATGAATTAATTAATCAAAAAAATTAAAAAGAAATTTCCTAAAAGGTATTGCGTTGTTGTTTGTCTGTTGATTATTTGGAAGAGCAATCCAAAGACGAACAGCGTTAATGAAAAATTCATCAATCCAATATTTTACCATGTAATTTGAGGGAGCAAACTCACCGTAGTGTTCAATGTGCTTTTCTTTTGTCTCTTTCACCTCCCCCCGGGGAACAGGTTTTGCCGTGGCGTATTCCTAACTTAGGCGCTCTGTTTTTCGGGGAAAAAGAGGGGAAGGGGTCCCTCGTTTGGTGCGGCAAACAAAACTCTAGGAAGCCACATGACTTATGTTGTGTTGGCTTCCGAAACCCTTACCAAGGGTATAAATTGGCAGAACGGGGATCAGCATGGCCCCCGGGAAGTTCTGCTTGCGGTTCGACCCTGGCTGATCTTGGTTGAGGTGTCTACCTTGGCTGAAACGTTCTGGCTGTGGTTGAAACCTAAAACGCAGGAAGGGAGTACTGTAAGGAACCAGTGGTGATGGTTGACGGGTGAGTTGGTTTAAGGGCTGATGCTCTTAGTGGGCTTCGGCCTACCAACTCATTAAGCCTTGTCCTCCATTGATTGCTGGGAAATTGCATGCATGTGGGATTAGAAAGCCCGAACTCCTCAACAAGAAGTTGTTCATATGACCGCAATCATATGACAAGAATTGCTACCTGTGTGAGCCTAGTCAGCCACACGGGGGCGGTGGTGAATCGTGAAAAATTCACTCCGTGGAATTGGTCCACTATCAGGTTAGGCCGTCAAGGCAGGTACTGATGTAAATCATTTTCACAGTTGTCTCTTTCACCGTTTCCCCTTTCAAATAATAGTGATTAATCGCTGCACGAAATTCACTTTTTTCCATTTTTCAAGAAACATAAAAGTTGCTTACTTCAAACGACTACAACAAATAAACAAGTCGAAGAACTTCCAAAAAAAAATGTGTTTGTGCTGTGCTAAGTAGCTTCAATATCAACCCACCTTCGTATGTCATACTGAACATTTTTATTTTAATTTATTATTATTTATGGTATGTATTTTATGTGACATAGGTAGTTAAAATTAAATAATATAACATTGTCTATTCAGAAATGACGTCTTTTTAATTAATACGCTGAATTTTGACAAAAATATGGTTCCATGCCATTAAAGCAGTTTATGACATTAGTCTAATGAAAATAATATGGTAATTTATGATATAAGTATTGTTGGATAGCATAACATGGTCACTTTTATTAAAACGTGGTTGCTTACAAATATAATCATGTTGAACCAAAATATAGTATGATTATTTATAATTTTTTTTTACACTAAAATCAGGCATTTCAATGACGTTTAATTTAAAAGAATATAATATTATCAGCACCAACCAAATAGTTTAGCAATTTTATGTTACATTAAGAAAATTATAATGTCAACAATATATTTATTTTTACGAGTCATAGGACGTGTGTGAAACGGTAGAAAAGTACTCTCGTAAGTAAAATTTTAACATTTGTGAGGTGAATAAAATTTTTCTAGCGCTAGGGGCTAATATAAATTTTGGCAATAGGATATAAAATATTTGAAATGTAGGAATTTGATTGAAATAAATTATAATTAAACATTTTATAACTAAAAGTGTAAAATTCCAATAATACTAAATTGAAAAATGGCTCTATTATAACTATTTCATAATTTGTTCATTTATATTTATTTTTTTATTGGTTTTGTTAAAATATTTTTCTGTTTTGTCAAAATTTTATGTTGTCAAATATAATATTTTTTCACACAGTTAAAACATGAAATTTTTTTACCACAGACAAATTACTTTTCACCATAGAACTTTGCTACCGTTTCGCACACGTCCATACAATTGAATTGAAAAACATTTTTTCTTCAACACAGGGGTTTTTATAATTTCATTCCGTACACTTGTAATATTGATGTCCAGTACAATTGAACAAAATCTTATCCATTTTCGGAAACTTTAATACCTTCAGCATTTCTTCTTCTGGGTTGTAGTGTAACAGCAGCATTTTCTTTTATTTTAAACACTGTAAAATTCTTCTTTGTCATTTCACAACTAAGTCACAAAAGTTTTCGAATGTTGCTGAGTACTGAGTACGTAATGACAACATGTTATGTGTCCAAATAATCGACGTGCACCAGTGCGGAGTAAGTGCAAGAGTTAATATCAAACGGTATTTTTTTCCATTTTACTAAAACTTTATTAAAAATTCAACACGAATACTTTTTTCCCTTAATTTTTTTTTTTTTTAATCGAAAAATTGGAGATAGTTTTTATCTAACTTTGCTAAATATTTTACTTCAGTTTTAAATAGATTAAAGTTTTTAATTGTGATGTATTGAAGTAATAAAATTAGGTTTGAAAAAAATGTCTCATATTTTGTTGCGAGTATTTTGCCAAACAATACAAAATTGATTTGGCAGTTTTCTATTGTTGGGTTTGCTAGAGTTGTAAGTGAATTATTTGAGATTTAACACAAACACTGTTGACATTTAAAACAACACATTGATAACCTTTAGTTATTTATTATTGTTATTTCAGAAACAACATTAACAAAACAATTTTTGAATTGACTGTGGTGGCCAATAAGCTAATAAAACTAAAGCTACGTACACACGGTTGTCAGATCTTACAATATTGCCAATAAAATTGTCTGAAAATGTATTACAATCGTGTGAACTGCCAATTTTTAACTTACAGCGTTGTCAGAAAAACCATTGTCAATCAATTGTAAGACGATAATGTTGTCAAGCATCTGACTATCGTGAGAACACTCTTCGTCGGCATTGCCAGATAATTGGCTGGTATTGTAAGCTCAGTTTTAATTGTCAGATGTATGAAATTAATGCACCTGACAATGGCATCAGTGTCAGAAAAAAGTTTGATGGGCAACACTGCCAAACAGATGGTTGTTGATGTCTGACAATTTTGTTCATCTAACAATCTGACAACCGTGTGAACTGACAATTTTTGTTGTCAGATGAATTATTTGTCAGACCATAGTCTGACAATGAAATTGTAAGATTTTCGTACGATCGTCTGAACACCCAATTTACTTCTAAGGGACAATTTTTCATTGTCTTTACATTGCCAGCAAGTTGCCAGATCTTACAATATTGTAACATCTGACAACCGTGTGTACATAGCTTAATAAAAGTCACACTCTACTTGCAAAGTTTTTTCTTGTTTTTGTTGAGACCATATACAAAAAAAGATATGTCATTGGAAGAACTGGTCTTATGTTCTGAAATATTAATCGCTTTTATGGTCAGCATTAAAAAACTGAAATGTCTTTGAGAACATATTAGCCTACTCACAATCTTATGCTAATGGCCTTAAATCGTAACATTTGCTAAATGGGCAAGTATATTATTATTAGTTTACACTAAAAAAACATACAGAGATGCGCTTGCTATATCTTTGTACAAATGCAAGACTAAAAGTAGTAGTATATATGTAAACTACTAAGCCATTCAGAATCGAGAGCAAATGTTTGCAATTCCACAAATTTGCAATCACAAATGTACGAGAACAAGGTTACTAGTTTGTATTAATTTTAACATAATATGTGGAATGGTTTTCAAAATATTTATACTATATACTATTTCAATTCATAAGACCATTTTATTTTTGTAACGAACTTTATTGAATGTATTACCCAAAATTCGCGAATTTATAAGAAATTGCCCAAAAAGAAAGTTTTATATTTTAGAAAAAAATAGTTGTGTATTAAAGAAAGTTTAATAATATTTTACAATTATGACGAACAACAAAAATTGCTTTTAAATTCATATTTTGTACTATGGAATTCCTTTAAGCAATCGGACGATACAATAAAAAAATGTACTTAATTTAAACTTCAAAAAGAAAAATGTTTATGTAGTAAATATTTATATCAAATATTTTTCATGACGAATTCATAGCAGGTAAAATTGAGAGCCCAACTCACAACTTTTTTTTGTGTTTTTATCAATCGTATAATTAAAATAAAATTTAAAAAACAAAAAAAAAATTAAATTACGTATTGTAGCTTGGGAGCCAGGTGTAATCCAGAACCCTCCTTCACAAATTTATAGTAAAATTTTTATGATTTTAGTCCCCTACCTTCTTTAATTTTTCAATTTACTTTAAAATTAGTTTTACAAATTTCAAAATATTTTTTAATTGCTCACACAAGTAGCAATTTTTTCCATATGTTTGTAGCCATATGAACAACTTTTTGTTGAAGAGTTCGGGCTTTCTAATCCCTCCTGTATGCAATTTCCCAATAATCAATGGAAGACGATACAATGAGTTGGTAGGCCGAAGCCCACTAGCAGCATCAGTGCTTAAACCAACGCACCCGTCAACCATCACCACTGGTTTCTCACATTACAGGAATCTGTTGTAAAGGCAACAGATCCTGGGGAGGTTGTTATTTCCCGAAAAAAGTCACGTCAAACAATTATCAAGGATACTAAGTGCCCTAGTTTGGAATACGCCAAGGCAAAACCTGTTCCCCGGTGGGATTACTACAATACATATAGAAATAAGCCTATTGCAGCTGATACAACGGTGGGGGTATTAATTCCCCCACTTGAAGCTCCAGCAACCGATCAAGCAAAGACCAATGGATAGCCAAAGGAGTATCGTAAACTATATAAAGCGGATACTTTAATTAATATTCTTATTATTTACAGAAATGTCACAAACATTTATTGAGAAAAGGAATGTCAAATCTAAAACTAATTCTCTTTTTTTTTTTTTTTTTTGCCCCATCACTGTTGGGAAAGGAAAACGGGAAAACTGAAATTTTGTCATCTTAAGCAAACATGTTTTAGTATTTGAAACACAACAAAAACTTGCAATCAATTTAAAAGGCGACATTACTTTATGAAACAACCTCTACAATACTTTCATTCAGTAAATAGCTTTTGATATGTACATACATACAATTTACATTTCAGACAAAAGAAAAATCTTCAAAACATATTTTTAAAATACAAATGTACTATTAATACTCGAAGTAATTTTATTGTTTTCAAATGACTATGTTTGCATTATTTCCTTAATGACACACTAACATTTTGCTAAGTTGTAAGTAAAAAGCCAAAATCTATTAAAGAGCTATGTTGAAAAAGACATTATCTAGTATTAAAGACGATTTTATTCAACTCTAAGATGCATCAATATATTTTACCTTGAAATTGTAATAGAGAAATACAACTGGTTTTACGTTTTTCATTTTTTTTTTGCAAAAAAAAAAAAGCAAATCACGATTCCATAAAAGCACGATATGGAAAAAAAGTAATAATGATCGATTGATTAGCGCATCTTTTTACATATATTTACGAGGAGACACCACTCTCATTAGAGAAAACAAAAATATTTGTGAAGAGATAAAGTAATTTCTTATTTTAGAAATGATAAATTAGGGAGCCTCTTAACATATTGAACAAATTTGTTATATATTAGTCATTTAAGCCTTTCTGTAATATAAAGGTGCGTTCAAATTGACAAATAATGAGCGTAACCACCAACTTTGTGTTTAGTCCAAAGTAATGTACGAGGGCTGATCAACAAATAACCAGTATTGTCAATTTTTGCAAAAAAAAAATTTATTTATTCATCAATAACTGTATTGTCCCCTTTAAAGTAACCCCCTCAGTAGTCGCCATCAAACGTAGTAAAACGTTTTCCTTTCATCGGTGTCTTCAGTTTTGGGAAGAGGAAAAAGTCAGCTGGGGCCAAATCCGGTGAATACGGTGGTTGTGGCATGATAACGGTTTTGATTTTGGCCAAAAACTCACGCACAATCATCGATGTATGAGCTGGTGCGTTATCATGGTGCAAAATCCATTATTGTTTTTTTTCCATAATTCTGTGCATTTCTGGCGAATTGCTTGGCTCAAACGCCACATAACATCGAGGTAGTATTCCTTATTGAATTCATGATGCATCACGCCTTTGCAGCCGAAGAAAACAATGAGCAAAATCTTCACATTTGACCGAACTTGACGTGCCTTTTTCGGTCTTGGCTCTTCTGGAAGCTTTCATTGGGATGAATGGGCTTTGGTTTCAATGTCATAGCCATACACCAATGGTTTGTCATCAGTTATGACCTTTCTGAGGAAATCTGGATTGTCCTTGACAATGTTCAACAGCTCCTGAGCGATGTCCATGCGACGTTGTTTTTGCTCAAAATTTAGTATAAAATCGAAGAGCATACCCAAACACGACTAACCTTTCTATTTGTCAAAAACAAACTGACAATCCGAAATGGCTGATATTGCCAACATATGTAACAGACATTAAAATGCGAAAATCGAACATATGTAGCTCACGAAATTTGAGAATAACGGTTATTATTTTATCAGACCATGTATAAGTAAATGCAACACTACAATAATATAAAAAGCAAGCATTTTGTTTGCATAAAAAATTTTTTTATGACAAGTAATTGACATAATATTAAGTATACAAAAAGTGATATGAAGAGCTGTGTAAATATTGATAATATAGCTTGTACAAATTTTTACATTCTAATCAAAAAAACTGATAATATTCGGAGTATCAAGAGTTAATTTCTTTTAGATTTTTAGGCAATTTTTAAAAAAAATTTATGCAGTTTCTGCAAATAAAAAAGAATTGTGAAATTATAAGTCCGAGTTTTTACGATATTTCAAAACTAAAATGACGATATTTTCAGAAATTATCGGGACTTTGACGATTTCTTTCATATTTTTTCTGGCAGCCCTGCAAACGACGTTAAACCCTGCAAAAAATGTGACTAACCCACTCATGCGTGTAAAGAATAGTCTGCAACGGACTAGGAGTAGCCCAAAACTAACCCAATTGTATGGCAAAAACATGGTCTTTTTAACATTACGATGTCCTAGGGCTGGACCACATATAACCCTGCTTTGCATTACGTAAGCGAAGTCTCAAAACTACTCCTTGGTGTACCAACATAACAGAAAAAAATGCGAAATCGAACTCACGAAATTTGAAAATAATGGTTATTTTTTTTCAGTCTAATTTGAAGGCCTAATTTTGGATGACTTTTCCCAATATTTGTGGCCATATATCGGCAAAAATGCAAGGAATGTTGTTCTCTAAGTGGTCAGACGTTTTGGGCTTATCGGCGATTCACGGATCTGAAAAGTGAAACCATGCGGTTACCAAGTGTTTTCTTCAATAAATCAATTGTCAAGCGAGCTGTGTGAAGTTTTTCGCCGACTAGTTGAAACCACAGCTCCTTCACACCATACACTGAACCAAATTGCATCGGTATTATTAATTAAAAAATCGAATAAATCATTTACAAAAAAAATATCTACTTTTAGCTCAATACACTTAGTAAGACGATATTCCAACTTTTTTATACCATCTGAATAATACGATTTTGTGATCCCCTCAAAATGCTCATTAGTTTCTGTAATCACATCTTCCTTTGAGATGAATATTTTTCCTGTGAGCCATTTTTTTAAGTTTAGAAATGGGAAAATGTCACTAGGAGCTTAATCTGGACTATAAGGCGGATTATAATTATCAACCAATTCGAAGTGTATTTCATGTAATTTTAGGATCGTACCTATCTAATGCTGTGTGAACCGGTGCTTTGTCTTGAAGGAAGAGCACTTTTTTCTTCACACACATGTTTTAGAATCATGTGAATACTACAAGGATTGTTCTTTTTTCTGCGTGCAATCGTTAAACTGTTATACAGCATTGCAAATGGCATAAATTTGCTCATAAGGATTCAATTTTACAACACTTTAAATAATTTTACTTGTCTGCAGTTTATTAAAAACTAAATTTTTCATAGGTTTACAAGTGCAATATTGTAGGTATTTATGCTCTTATAAATACTTTAAACGACGAACGAATTTTACCACCAGCCAATTGATTAAAGTCACAACCTAAAAGAAACAATCAATATACATACATGGTATACTAGTTGTTTCGCGTGAAAAATGTTATACAAACACGAGCGTGTAAAAAGAGTTGTGTATACCGGTTATTACTTATAAGCTTAAAAACATTATACAATTAATATTAAGTTTTTCTTTCTATAATTTCTGAGATGACAAAGCCACAAGAAAAATTAATATTAAAGTTTAAGACCACAAGCCGTTACGCGTGATATGTAACTATTTATCGGTGTTAAATACAATTGCAGCAACTGACAGCAGAAAAAGAAAACCAACGGAAAAAAGCAACACAAGCCATATTTAAATGCATAATAGAAACATTTATAATAGAATGACGGACAAGGCAACACTTTCGTTTTACTCATTTATCATGTGAATGAAATTTTCATTGGAAATGTTTGCAAACATATTTCATTCATTATTATTATTATTTTTTTTTTTAATCTTGTTTAACAAGTCTTAAATATAAGCGTATGCCTGAACGTATCAGTGTTTGGATACGTTTTGAACTATTATATTAGCACAAATAATTAAAGAAAGATTAAAAATAATTTGTGAATAAATAGTTGAGCAAATTTTAGAAATGTGTTTTGGTGAGATTTTCGGTTATGAAAGAAAAAAGTAAAATTGCTCAAAAATATCTCTCTGCTCTTCTAAGACTGCGTAATTTTACCCAACGGCCAAAGTTTCGATTACAGAAGCGATACACACTTCCCAGCGGCGAACACTGCCTACAACATTAACTTAGGTTAGGTAGGCAGGTCGCTGGATTCTTCAGCTCACTTAGGCCCTAAAGATCGCTCCCTTTGTGATTGCCTGGAAAGTGGGATAGAAGAGTTAAAGAATAAAAGTTAAAGGGATATAGGAGTGAGGGAGAGAAAAAGGAAAGGTGGGAAACTGCTTTATGTGGCATTACTTGCTGATGTACTAGCCATCCGCTACTCCTTATGAAAGAAGCTAACTCAGTCAGTTTGACACAGGCCAGACATGATAGCTGCTCCGCTTGCCTAAGTATTTTAGACGATGGTGCTCCAATGCCGGTCATGTACCGAGTCACTCTTAGGTGATATCTGGGTAGTTTTAATAGCTCCCACGTTCTCTTGGAGTTAATGTGCGGCCACAGGTTCCTCGATATAAGGCATATGCGCTCTGTGAGCCACTTTTCTTGGGCACGTTCCAGCGTGTAGAGTTTTATTCTTTTCCAACACGCTGATAAGGGTTGTCCGCAAAAAGGATCTATATCCGTATCATCTAGGGCTGTCCTCAGTATAATTGTTGCCATTATTGGACCCACGTATCCATTTTATTATTAGGTTAGAATGTCTCGCCATTTTATTTAATTAAAGATGATACCTAAACTAGACTAGAATTAGTCTATATTCCAATCAGGAAGTTGATGACGGCATTGCTTTCCGTTACTATCATGTTATATCTACCGAACATCTTGTGAAACGTCAGCCATCTGGCCGCTTTATTGATAGCCGATGTTTCAGCCTGCATCCGTCTGATAGTCTGAAGGATATTTTACTGTTAAATTCTTCTATGTAAACGCCTCCCCCAAACTTTTCTCCCCTTTTGTACCCATCCATGTAAACATAGAAGCAACCAGATTCTAGGGAAGATTTCTCAGGTCGATAGCCGAAGCTGCTTGTGAAGAATGGTTTTGGGATGCAGTATTCAATTAGATCGGGGCCTAGGTCCCTTCTAATCTCCAGTATGTTGGCATGTCCCCACGGTCTGTGGGTCCATGCTCCTGTCGCGTTCAACCTTTTTTTTTTTTTTTTTTTTTATTTTTTTTTTTAGCATTTTTTTATTTATTGAATCTTCAAAATGAACTAACAATAAGTATTCAAATCTTAATACTAAATTTAAAATTAAAAAAAATGTGATTCTAAAGTCCGGCCAATGCTAGACAAAAAGTTTTATTATGCGGGAGCTATTTCGGTAAAATCACCTATTGAGCAATCTGATGGTGGCAGCGGTATCCCTTCTTTTAAGCCGAGTGTGGCCGCCAAAATTAAGTATATTGCGAGCAAGAGGGTTTGGATGAAGCTCCAGTTTACTGATATACCTTGTCGCGTACTTAGAAAATTCCTCTTTTACCAGCGGAACACTCAGATCGTTATGAATTCGTGAATTTTTGACGTACCATGGAGCTGCAGTAATCGTTCGTAGAATTTTGTTTTGTCGCCTTTGGATTTTTTCAATGTTTGACGCTGAGGCGGTGCCCCATAACTGAATTCCGTAGCACCATATAGGCTTTAGTATTGAGTTGTATAACAAAAGTTTGCAATCTAATTTCAGTGTCGAATTTCTGCCCATAAGCCAATTAAGCTGCGCTGCTTTTAGTTTTAACTGAGTGACCTTGGCTTCAATGTGAGACTTCCATGTTAGCCTGCGGTCCAGGTGAATACCAAGGTACTTGACTTCGTTGTGCTGCGGAATAGGTGAGTTGTTAATTTGGATAGGCGGACATGTTTGCCTACACAGTGTGAATGTAACATGAGTACATTTCTGTTCATTAACTTTGATTTTCCAAAGTTTTAGCCATTTCTCTAATATTGAAATGTATTCCTGTAAATTTCGTGATGCTAAATGGTGGTTTTTATGAACACTCAAAAACGCTGTGTCATCTGCAAAGGTAGAAGTGTGGATTCCAGATGTCGTTGGCATGTCAGAGGCGTAAATCAAATATAAAGTAGGCCCCAGTATGCTGCCTTGGGGAACTCCTGCCTTGATTGGCTGAGTTGGGCTAATAAAGTCGCCTTCTCTGATAACAAACTTCCGCCCATATAAGTAGCTTTCCAGAAGCTTGTGTGTATTTGCAGGCAAATTTAGCTTTATTTTGTGCATCAAGCCGTCGTGCCACACTTTATCAAATGCTTGAGAAATATCAATGAAAAGAGCTGAGCAGTACTTCTTCGCCTCAAAGGTTTGTCTTATGACATTGACTAGTCTGTGCGTTTGCTCTATGGTGCTATGTTTAGCCCGAAAGCCAAATTGATGATCAGGGATGCATCCCACATTGTTCAATATTGGACTCAACTTCGCCATTAACAATTTTTCGAATAGTTTTGAAATTGTTGGTAAAAGACTTATTGGTCTATATGATTCTACCTTAGTTAGATCCTTCCCTGGCTTGGGTATCATAGTAATCATTGAGACCTTCCACTCTGCAGGGTAATACTCAAGGCGTAAAATGGCGTTAAAAATAAAAAGTAGAACCCTTCTAGCTACACGAGGTAACTGTTCAAGCATTTTACCAGTAATCTGATCAATGCCTGGAGCTTTCCTGGGGTTTGTATTACCGATAACGTTTTCGACATCTTGAAAATTAAATCTCAAAGACACAGGAGGTCTAACAACATATGGTGGTAATTCCGCTGTATTATTCTCTGAATCATTTGTGATAAAAACGTTTCGCAAATGATCGACATACAACATTCCCTTTTCAGAATCGCTTCTTGCCCAGTCGCCAGTTGAATTTCGCAAAGGTGGCTTACCTATTACGGGTCTTTTTAAACCTTTTGTCGCTTTCCACAAGGAATAATCAGATTGAGGGGTACCATCAAGGCTTTCCAAATATGTTTTAAGGGAAGCCATTCTATGGACTTCAAGCAGATTTCTTAGCTGAGTTATGCATTCCCGTAGCCTAGTTTTAAGCGGGGGCGACCTGCGAAGTTGCCACTCTCTTCTGACTCTTCTTTTTTCTGACAGAAGTTGCTCAATTTCAGATGAATAAGTTCTATTGCTCTCATTTCTAGGTCTTAAATGACTAGTGGTAGCATGATGTACGGCCAGTTTGAGGTTTTCAGAAAAATTGTTAATTGACACATCAATATCCTCAGGCGTTCTCAAGGCGATATTTTCAGTACAATGTGTGCTCAAAAATTTTTTGTACTTTAACCAATTAACTCTATTGACAGTCAACGGTGAGCCAATCTCTTGGGGGAACGAAACAGAGATTATAGTGGGAGAGTGATCTGATGACAAATCTAATGAAGGCTCCACTTGCATCCACTCTAAAGGAAAATTTTTCGCAACTCCAAAATCTATAACGTCTGGGATCTTTCGTCGGTCTGTCGGCCAATAAGTGGGGTGTCCGCTTGAAACCACATCTAAGCCCATTTTGGAAACGGTGTCAAAAAGCACACGGCCTTTCGAGGTAATTAAGCGTGATCCCCAAAAAGTGTGTTTAGCGTTATAGTCGCCAGCCGCTAAAAATCGAGGCCCAAGTGATTTGAAAAAATTTGAATATTGGCTTTCTGTTATTGAAAATCGGGGCGGTGAGTAAATCGAGGAAATAACGATTTTATCATGAAAATATTCAATGCATATATTAGTTGCTTGGATATACTCCTCACGTGTCTCGTTCATTAAATAGTGCTTAATTCTGGATTTTATTAGAATTGCCGATCCTCCGCAAGATCTTCCACGGGGATCTTTTGTGTCGTACAGTATGTAGCCATTAATTTTGAAAAAACTGTTGGTTGTCAAATGAGTTTCAGCAATCAACATTATATCGATTTGCTTTTCCATAAGGAAGTGCTCAAGTTCATTTTTGTGATGGCGGATGCCGTTTGCGTTCCAGAAACATATTTTTAACCAATTCATTTGTTTAAAATTGCCTGCAAAATAGTGGATTGCATTTTTAGCATTTCCTGCATCATGTTTGTCATAGAAACGGTAAAAGTGTTTATGGACTGAACAAGAGTCTGCAGAGTTGCCTCAAGATTGCTAAAATTTGGATCGGATTTTGGAGGCTTGGGCTCTTGATCCAAGTTTGGTTTATCAGATTTTACCACATTTGCATAAGAAATTTGTTTGGGGTTTTGCAAGTTTACATGGCTGGTTGACTGGCGTACCTGGGGAAAATTGTTTGTAGAAGTGGTGTTTGACTGCTGGGGTGGCATATTTGAAATTGGTGACCTATTTGTCATTGACCTCTTGAAGTGAGTGTAGACAGGGCAACCCCTGTAGTTTGCAGTATGGTTACCTCCACAGTTACTGCATTTCTTAACGCTCGCGTCAGTCTTAGGTTTTTTGCACTGTGATGTACCGTGAAGTTCACCACACACAACGCAAACTGCGGGCAGCTTACAATAGGCCTTAGTATGGCCAAATTCTTGGCAGTTTAGGCATTGAACGGGCCCTAAACGCTTATGAGGCTCCTCAACGGTAACCTTGCGATGCAAAAGATACTTGAGGTTATAAATGGGATGCACTTCATTCTTTTTTAAGGCAACATCTCTAGGTTCCAATTCAACCCTAAACATGGGTTGAGGAATTTTTTCACGGTTTCTAATATTAACCACATTTTTAATTTTGAAGCCATTGTCTTCTAGTCCGGTTTTGACCTCATTCGTGTCAACAAAAGGGTCAATCCCTTTTATAACGACCTGAATACCTTTGGCACTTTTAAGCTGATATGTGTAAAATGATCGCTTCTCCTTCTCTAGAACGTCAGACAGCTTTCGGTATTCATTTTCACTGTTTACCTGGATTTTCGTTTCATTGATGCCGCCGTGCTTAACCGATGTTACGTTAAAAGTATCTTTGCCGATTGCCGCAATAAGTTGTTTTACCAGCTCACTAGAGGTAGGTTCTCGCAAATATATTGGTGGCGGCTTAAAGGTTTTTTTAGAAATTGTTGGCTCATCTGTTTGCAGTATAGCAAACCTATTGCTATCGGTTGCCGAAGTCCTATTATCATCTTTAGAAAATTTCGGTTGAGATGATATTTGAGCTGATTTGGGGCTTCGCTGCCTTTTAACCACGGTTATGTACCTGTCCATGCCTACTTGGATTTTTACCTTATCATCAACAATTAAACTGGAAGATGTTTTGTCTTCAGTTGTAACAACAATATTTGGCGAACACGATCGCGGGCGTTTCCTATCTCTTAGAGACAGGAAATTTTCCAATGATTTTTTCACCGATTCCTCTTCAGAAATCCAAAGGTTTTTTCTACCGGAGCTAAGCTCTTTTTCAGAATTACATCTGATAGGTACACTCATGCAATTAATTGCTTCTATTTTTTATTTACAATTTTAAATGGTATTTAAAAAAAAAATGTCACAAAGTTTTTTTTTAAACAAAAACACTCTGTTCACCTATTACGGTTTTTACTTAATCCCGTTTTATTTTTATTTTTTATTTTTTTTTACTTGCGATCAAAAAACAAACACGTCCGTTCACTATCGAAGCTAAACAACGTTCAACCTGATCGCGGCTTTTAGTGCTATCTGCCTGGCTTCTAAGTCACATGGTATTCAGCTCATAAGTGCAAAAAGTGCCCTGGTTGGTGTTGTCCTCATGGCCCCTTTGGACAGTATTGCCATGGTTCGACTGACTTTTTCAATTTGCAATCAGTTGGTGATGGAGTCCAGTGATTTCCACCATACTGATACTCCATAAAAATTATTGGTTTTATAACCATTTCATAAACCCACACAACTTCTTTTGGTTGTATGCCCCATGTTGTGCCTATTGCTTTTTTCCGTAGATAGGTGGCTGTTGTAGCCTTGCCTACCTTATTACTTCTCTACAATGATGTGCGCAATAGTTTGTAATAAATGAATGTTAACTTTCAAAGTGTATGACAGAAGTATATGGAGTTCGCAAAATTGAATTACGTTCATCTTTTGTATCACATTTATATGCATGTATTTTATTTTTTAATTGTAGATCAAACGTTCGCTGGAATTGTCAGATTCCGCTGTAAAAATTTTAATTAACAAAATCAGTACTAACGGTAAGAGTGCATAGAAAACATAAAAAAAAGACAAGAAATATAATAAAGCATTTAGTGAAAAAAAAAGAAAACAATGCAGGACAAATTAATTTAGTGGAATATTCCCAGAAAAAAAAAACTGTATGCGAGGTGCGCAAAACGTCTACGACCGACTTGTATTCCATCTGCCTACTCATAATTCACAAAGTACGTGTATGTTAGGAAGTACTCATTACTATTTTGTTGGATGAACACCTCACTATCTCGCTTACTTTGTGTGCAGGTGGTTGGCGTTCACTCTACAAATGCGGCAATATTTAAAAATATGTACTAGGTTTGTATATGACATGGCATACGTTAATGAGTTACATGTGTGCATCAGATCATCGCTTCTGTAATCGAAATTTTCATCACTGGGAATTTATGCAGAATTTCGTATTTAATGACGAAACAAAACACGACCGCAACTTTAAGCAAAATCGACTATCGCAGAGAAACGGCTGCTACAGCATCACAAACTATCAATTAATGTTGTTAAATTTGCTGGGTAAAAATGCTATTAAAAATTAAACTTCTATTATTCTAACTATTATCAACAATTAAACTTCATGCTTTTGTACTTTTTTGATCAATTTTTTTATAATATCGGATTGTTTTTTGAAATTTACAAAATTATTACCTCAATTACAGTTTTAAACGTTTCTTTTGATTTTCTTTTGTTCTTATTTTTCTTCGCGTCAAAGTTTTTAACGCTTTATTTTCGCTTACAATTGTTCGTTGGGATTTTCTGGTTGGGATCCACAAGGGTTTGAGTGGGACCATACACCGAAAAACACAAAAGTATCGTTATTTAAAAAACGGTACTTAGAAAAAAGTTACAGCGTTTTTCGTATTCAGGAGGTCCCAATTAACTTATCTAGGCATGTGGCGTCCTTGTAAAAATTAAAAATTTGTAAAGCTGTGTTATTATTGTACATAAATTGTAGCTTCATTTATTTTTTGTTATGTCCCTTAATTTAAAAATAAAATATTAGGACATTCTTCATCTGCTGGCCTCTGATTATTTTCTTTCCTTTTTCTGTTTATTTTATACAGCTGTGTTGATATATGACTGAACAACTTACTCGTACCAGTGATAAGTATTGATCGTTGAACGAAATGATTGAACGGATCGGTTCACTAAAATGAATGACCCGGCACAGCTCTAGGAAAAAATACTTATTATATATTATATTTTTTAATCAGTTTGTTTTATTGAAATTTTGTGCAACAAATATTTATAGGCAAGAATTATGAAAAATTAATTATTTATAAACAATTAAAGTTTGAGCATTATTTTTTGGCAGTTTAGGATATTTTTTTAGCATTCTTAACATTATTTTAAAGCAGATTAAGCTGTAAAATATTTTTGGATATGGCCACACTGTCTACAATGATCAACTGAAAAGAGCTCAACTGTGTAAAATACTCAAATTAGAAATGCAGGTTAACTAAGAAATTGATTTTCCTTTTAGGGATTTCGTACCCATTTTATTAAACATCACCATATATTTTTTATTTGTAAAAAATAACAAACAATTAAAATCTCTTTCGCTTTTTATTTTAATAGATTTGACTTCAATTAATGTCTTTATATTTTTCCTTTCATACACAATGAAAACGGCTGTTAATAATTTATTGTTTATTTATTTATTAATGACTGCATTAATTCAAACTGGTTAAGTGTTAAGACATGTTCTATTGGGGTGTATTTCATTGACATCTAATTAGTTTTTGTCATATTATCAAGTTTTGAAAGTTTCATTCATTGTCATTTTGATACGATACAAACAAATTATTGGGGCATTTCATTGGATTTCAACGTCTATAGACGTTTTGATAACTTTCGTTTACATTGAGTTTACCTACTGAAACACATATATTTACAAAATGGCATGTTTTACACTTTATACAGAAAAATATGACTTAAGATTTCCATAATGAAAGCTACACTTCTGGTATGTTCTTTTTATTAAAGCTCAATCTAGAGCGAAAGTTATATTTTTAGTTACTATACATATAGAATTTTTAATTGCCTTGGCGCACAATTTGCCAACCTTGTTAAACAATTACGATTATTATTTATTGCAGAGGAATTGTTGTGGGTAAGAATTTTTAATTGTTTTAAACTTTTTGGAAAGTGTTTTAAATTCACTAGTATTTGAATGAAACTTTACTGAACGTGAGTAAAAACTATGTATGTTTTCTCCTGATAAACGTATTAATATTTCCATAATATTTAACTATCTTTAAGAACTCCTGTCTATTGAGGTCAAAAGTTAAAGCTTATGTATATTATGCGCACACCCTTTAGTTCAGTAGTATTTGATATAACGCTAGGAAACCAAGTGTAACTGCGGTAGACGGAAGCAGTAATAGACCTACCAGGTATGAATTTATAGCTTTTCGTCTCGGATCCTGCAATTGAAAGTCAAGTCGAACAGCTATCACAGTGAAAATATTAATCTTTTTTATTCTTAACGCAAAGAACTTAAAAAAGGCTAAATCCGATTAGAAAATGTTTTGGAAGTAACTTGATTAAAAAAGCAATGAAAGAATGTTTGTTGGAACTTTGAATGATATTGTTACATTTTTTTATATTTATAAACGGTTTGCGGTTTCTTGAATTGCAAATGAAATATTGATAGTGAAATTTGTTTGTTACGCAGTTCTTAAGTGCTACACAACTTTATTTACACTTAATACCACTGCGTACACTAGACTTGCTTACTGACTTATGATTGTCTTGCACAACGTGTAAAATTAAATTCTCCTCTGACGAACATATAGCTGCTACTTATATTTCTTTATTACCTTCTACTTTGTTCATGAAACATCTAGTAATTTTCTAAGGTTTATTCCAGATTCGGCGGCCAAAAATATAACTGCTATGCTCATAATTTTTTATTTATGTATTTTTCACACTATTTTTCAACCCACATTCAAAAAAAGTGGAATGTAATTTAAGAATAAACGGATTCCCCACTTTAAGACAAATTATCTTTTTTCATTGAGATTATTAAGTTCAACAAACTTTTTTTGCAAACCTTTAGTAAAGTACTTGATTTCGTATAACGTTTGATTTGGGACTAAACCTTTGTGTTTGTTGGGTAAACAAGTGTTCGTGGTCCTACATAAGTATACACATGGACATACAAGAGTATGGGCTACGTGACTGTTCATTAATAAAAATTAAAATGTATTTTTTAGAACAGCATTTTGATTTGAATAATGGCCAGGGATGGATAAACGGAAAACCTTCATTTATATGAGTAAAACCTTAATTTTACGCAATCATTATTGTTAAAAAACTGACTTCGTTATAGACATATACACACAACTGCAACCAACGGTTGCACATTTGTTTAAAAGTTGTTTAAAAAGCAAAAACGTATGAAAAGGAAAATAATTGTTTTTTGTTTTTGAAATGTAGATATACATATACATATATATTAAAAAATTTTGCATTTAAAACGCTCACGGTTTTATTTTAAATAATGAGATATATAGTTAAATGTTTGGATATAGTTTTCAAAGCTTTCCAAATCTATTGATGATTACGGTAACTCCTATGAAATTTCGACAAATAAACATTAGGAAACATATAAAAACACGATACATATATTTTTTTATTGGTATAAATATTAGTAAATAATAAAGTAAATAAGATTAAACTTAATTATATAAATTGTTTGTTGTTTGCATTCGTATGTCATTTTTTGAAGGAAACCATAAAAACAGCACAGGACATACAATTATATTGAACTTTTTGGAAGGATTTACAAACCGAAACATTATAGACGCAACTGGTTGATTTACTTACAGCGGAACTTAAATTATGGCGTAAAACGACAGCTAATTTAATGCGTTGATTTTAAGTTGTAATAAGTAGTTTAAACAAAAGCTTTAACCTTGTGCTAATAAACCAGATCTATATTAAACCGGAATATATTATTTTTTTTAAGCGTTTCTTATTTATTGAATCTTCAAAATGAACTTACAATAAGTATTCAAATCTTAATACTAAATGTAAAAATAAAAATATGCTTTTACTTCAGTCCAGCCAATGCTACACAAAATGTTTTATTATGTGGGAGTAATATCGGTAAAATCACCTATTGAACGTTCTAATGGTGGCAACGGTATCCCTTCTTCTCAACCGAGTATGGCCGCCAAAATTAAGTATTTTGTGCGCAAGAGGGTTTGGATGAAGTTCCAGGTTACTGGCATATCTTTTCGCGTACTTAGAAAATTCCTATTTTACCAGTGGAATACTCAGATCTTTATGAATTCGTGAATTTTTTACGTACCATGGAGCTGCAGTAATCATTCGGAGAATATGGTTTTGTCGCCTTTGAATTTTTTCAATGTTTGACGGTGAGGCGGTGCCCCATTATTAAATCCCGTAGCACCATATAGGCTTTAGAATTTTATTGTATAACAAAAGTTTGCAATCCAACTACAATATCGAGTTTCAACTGAATGACTTTTGCTTCAATGTGAGACTTCCACGTTAGCATACGGTCCAAGTGAATACCAACTATGTGAGTTGTTAATTTGGATAGACGAGCGTGATATTAATACATTTTTGTTCATTAACTAAGGGTGCGAAGATAAATTCGTAAGTTAAATACGTCCAATGTTAGAAAAACAAACTAGTTCAAATATACCCATGAAGTGACTCCCTCGCAAAATCCACCCACCGTAAAATTTTTCCTGAGAGTTTGTACAAATTAATCGGTGCAAAAGTTTTATTGGCGGTATACCATATTGAATATGGTATACCGCAAGGAAGTAGACTAGGTCCTCTATTATTTTCAATTTACTTGAATGAATGAATCTGCGCTTAACAGGCCAACTGTTTATGTTTGCTGATGATATATGCTTATTTTACCCATATAATTATGATTTGGTTTTGAAAATACAAATAGAAAGAGATACGGCTTTATTAATGGAATTTGTTCAGTTAAATAAATTATTACTTAATTCTGAAAAGCCGCAATTAATCAGATTTAGACCCCATGCACAAAGTTCAAATAGCAATTTCTTTGTATATGTTGATGGTAGCCCCATAAAGGAATCACATTCAGTTAAATATTTGAGAATCACATTAAGTAATTTATCCTGGAATTGTCATATTGAGAATGTGAAGAACCAGATAGCCCCAGCTATTGGTATTTTATACAAATTTAAAAATAAATTGTGCAAAAGAACAAAGCTACTGATTTACAATTCGTTAGTACAATCTCATATAACCTATTTAATAAGTGTTTATGCCTGCAATAAAAGTAATATTTCTTTTAAATCTTTACAACGCGCTCAAAATAAAGCATTAAAAATAATTCATAATTTGCCAAGAACTTATTCAACAGTAACATTATATAAAGATATATTTAAAAATAGTTTGCCAATTAATGGTATTTTTAGATATCAAGTTCTGTTATTCGTTTTTAAAAGTATGCACAATGTAGATAACCATACAATTCCATTTATCCAAAACCAAGCACATTTTAATACCAGATATTCTTTAAACGTAAGGATTCCTAGATGTAGACTTGAAAGAACAAAACAACGTATCGACTACATAGGTGGTAATCTTTTTAATAATTTACCTTCAGAATTAAAAACTGTCATGAGTATATCACTATTTAAGAAACTATGTAAAGAATAATTAAGTAATTCAATCGAAACGCTTTTGTAAATTGCATTGAAATTAATTTTTCTAAACTTTGTAAATAACTATTTTTAATATAATTTTAATATGATTAATTGAACGTCATTGTATAATTAATTGTACATCAATTACCAACATGCCTTAAAAATGCCTTTATGGCGCTGAGGCCCAATGAATTATATGTAAAATATATTTTATTGTACAATTATCTTATAATTAAAAAAAAAAAACAAAAAACGAGAGTCTAGTAGCTCAACTTCACCAGTAACCATTTTTCCAATAGTTTGGAAATTGTTGGTAGTAGACTTATTGATCTATATGATTCTATCTTAGTCGGATCCTTCCCTGGCTTTATAGAGACCTTCCAGTCTGCAGGATAATACACAAGGCGTGAAATAGCGTTAAAAATAAAAAGCTTTAAGCTTTTTGCCAGTAATTTGATCAATACCTGGAGCTTTCCTGGGGTTTATGTTACTGATACCTATTCTACGTCTCTTGGATCCCTGAGTGTTCATTTGAGGTAGCCCATTTGAGAGAGCTTTATAAAGCCTAGCTGTTGCCAGGACATCTCTGAAATCCGCACAGAGAACCCTGCATGCTTTTCTCTTGGATCTCGTAAGCTTTTTGTTATATGTCGTCATATTAAACTCTGATCTGAAAAGTTTACGTAGTTATTCAATATTTCTCTTCCATAAAGGAACACTCTTCCTGATGGATCTTGCCTTGGTTGAACAGTTATTATGAAAGAAATATATGATCAGATCTGTCAATTCTTTTACTGAGGAATCCAGCTGCCCGGTTGATGAAGTAGGAAATATTCTACCCGTCATTTTAGGGTGTAGCTTCTCCGCATACTACATCCAGTCTATAGAGCGATATGCTCTTCGTCAGTCCCTTTATTTATTGATGGCACCACCAGCAAATCTCCTGTTAAGTTCGGCTGATGTGACTCTAGCGTGGTGAACACGAAGTCACTAAGAATAAGTAAGAGGATAAATTAGATGTAGAATGGATGCTGGGATTGAGCGTTTCAAATCCATCGTCAAATAAAGATGTATTTAAGCAACGTATTTGTTGACATTGCATGTATTAAATTCAAAGATCTGGTTGTATGTTGCTAGCGGTTGTAGCAAAATGCTTCCACATACATATTATCCTTTTTAAGATCATTAATATATTCCTATTGTTATTTCCTCAATTTATTCCCCACCCCGGTTTTCACTCGATTTTTAGAGGCTGGCGACTATAACGCTAAACATACTTTTTGGGGATCACGTTTAATTTCCCCGAAAGGCCGTGTGCTTTTTGACACCGTTTCCATAATGGGCTTAAATGTGGTTTCAAGCGGACACCCCACTTATTGGCCGTCAGACCGACGAAATTGGCTGAAATACAAAAAATTTTTGAGTACACATTGTACTGAAAATATCGCCTTGAGAACGCCTGAAAATCTTAAACTGGCCGTACAGCATGCTACCAATAGCCATACAAGATCCAGAAATGAGAACAATAGAACTTATTCGTCTGAAATTGAGCAACTTCTGTCAAAAAAAGAATAGTTAGAAGAGAGTGCGAGCTTCGCAGCTTAAAAGCAGGCTACGGGAATGTATAACTTTATTAAGAAATCTGCCCTTAAAAATTATGTGGAGGTCTTGATGGTACCCCTCAATCCGACTATTCTCTATGGAAAGCGACAAAAGGTCTGAAAAGACCCGTAATAGGTAAGCCACCTTTGCAAACTTCAACTGTAGACTGGGCAAGTAGTGATTCTGCCCAGGAAAGCACCAGGTATTGATAAAATTACTAATAAAATGCTTGAGCAGTTACCTCGTCTAGCTAGAAGAATTCTTCTTTTTATTTTTAACGCTATTTTACGTCTCGAGTATTATACTGCAGAGTGGAAAGTGTCTATGATTACTATGATACCCAAGCCAGGGAAGAGTCCCACTAAAGTAGAGTCATATAAACCAATAAGTTTATTGCCAGCAATTTCAAAACTGTTTGAAAAATTGTTAATGGCGAAGTTGACTCCAAAAGCACTGTTCAGCTCTATTCATTGATATTTCCCAAACTTTTGATACTGTGGCACGAGGGTTTAATGTACAAAATAAAGTTGAACTATTAATGTGGCCGTAAATTTGCTACCAGAGAAGGGGATTTTATAAGCCCAACTCAACCATTCGAGGCAGGTGTTCCCCAAGGTAGCATTCTGGGATCTACTTTATATTTGATATACGCTTCCGACATTCCAACCAGATCTGGTATTCACACATCAACTCTTGCAGATGACGCAGCATTCAGCAGCGTTAATGGTTAAACTGTGAAGAATGGAAGTTAGTGAACAAAAAATGTACTCATGTTACATTCACGATGCGAAAAAAAAATTTCGGTTATTCAAATCTACAACTCACCTATTCCGCAGCATAATGAAGTCAAGTACCTTGGTGTTCACCTCGACCGTAGGCTGACTTGGAAGTCTCACATTGATGCGATAGTCACTCAGTTGAAACTAAAAGCAGCGCATTTAAATTGGCTTATGGTCAGAAATTCTACATTGAAATTATATTGCAAACTTTTGTCATACAACGCAATTCTAAAGCATATATAGTGCTACGGAATCCAATTATGGGGCACCATAATTCAAATTCTTCGAACGATTACTGCAGCTCCGTGGTACGTAAAAACTCCGGAATTCAGAAGGACCTGTGTGTTCCACCGGTTAAAGAGGAATTTTCAAAGTATGTGACAAGAAGGTATATCGAAAAATTGGTACTTCACCCAACCCCTTTTGCACGAAACATACTTAATTTAGGCGGTCACACTAGGTTGAGAAAAATGGATACCCATGCCACCATCAGAGCGTAAAATTGGTGATTTCACCGATATAATTGCCGCAAAATAAAACTTTTTGTCTAGCATTGGCTGGACTTAGTTAACTTTTTGTACTTAGTATTAAGATTTGAATACTTACTCGTATTGTGGTTTGTTCACATTGCGACGATTCTTTAAATAAATAAAATGACACTAATGACCATTATTACAACCTAACGATAAAGTTCCTGATAGTTAAACTGAACATTAGTTAACGTGAACGATAAAGTCACCATTAAAATGTTCTTATTTTCACGATTAAAGTTCACTTTCAAATTTACCATGAGGATAAATCTGCTGTTAAATTATCAGTAACTTTTCAGATTAATGTCAACTTGCAATAACCAAAAAATCTGTAAGATAAAATTCCAGTTTTGGTCAATTGTAATAATGGGCATAAATGGAGCCAAAATAACTAAGTCGTGACAGTCCTGAAAACCTAATTAATAACAGCTAAAACATATTTTTTCAGTTTTGAAGGTTTTCATCTCTGGACAAAACATAATTCAAATTAAAGAATTTATACACAAAAGATAACACAAACAATGTATTTAAAGAACAATCAAAGAATATATTTTTCATTTTACATAAAATATCAAACAAATTTTAGTAGTGTTTACTTGTTTTACGGAAAATGATGCAAAAAGAAACTAGTTGAAATAAAATATTCATAAATATTAATGAGAGTTTATAAGTATTATCTTTTCTGCGGAAATCTGTTGCTGTAGAAAATAAACTTCTAATAGAAGAACAAATGAGCTTTTGTGTAGAATTTTATTAGAACTAAAGAGCAAATGGAAAAATTATTAGCAATTGAACGCAACGGGAAAATTTAAAAAATTAGTTAGAGAAATTTGTAAATTCAAACACTGATTTAGTTAAGAAATTAAACCTAAAGCTTCTGCTTTCGGAGACAACAAACTATCTTATCCTAAAGGCCGGGACACATAGAATACATCATAAAATCATGTCAGTTACAACATTGGAAAGTTAAAACCAAATGTTCACAAGCACTACTCACTCTTTGTGCCTCCTCACAACCTATTTTTCTAGTTCTAGTACAATGTACTGCATATGTAGGAGTTATCCCTTGAGTGCTGGTCCAAGATTAAAAAAGTCAACTGTTTTATGTATGTTATAACCTTACCATTGTTATAAGTTTGTGATTCCGTTTGTAATTTCTAAAATTTTCATTTGCAACACTATAAATTATATACATATATATTCTGAATCAAAATTGATAGAAAATTAATTAAAAAAATTTTTCTGTCACCATTCTACTTCACGGGTTGAAATTCAGTAAAATCGGTTCACATATAGCTGAGACATATCCAAAATTCCAAAAAAAACATTTTTTTTTGCAATTTTGTATGCAAATTAAAAAAAAAGTTATTGGTTTATAAATTTTTGTTCTCTGCTTTCCGATACTTTCAAAAAACACATCGTAGCAACCAACGGTTGTTCATTTGTTTGAAAGGCGTAAACAATGTAGCACTACCTGTATAATAGTGGCAGAATTACAATAAATACAACACCAACAAAATACATGTTGATGTCTGTTGGTGTTGTATTCATTAGGTGTGTTCCATGAGATCTCGGACTAGTTCGGACTAACGAGAGTAAAAAACAAATTACTCTCTAAATTTGCAAATTTTACCCATAAATGCTGGAACGCAAAAAACCACAATTGTACTTCTTGCACTACTAGTGCTGCTTACCTTTTAGGTTAAAGTATATTTTAGTGATTTTAGACGCTTAAAACGCATAACATCATATAAACAAAATATTTTCATTATTGGCAACAGCTTGAAATTAAAAGCAATGTAAAATTTTAAATAGATTTTTATAGTACATATTTATAAAATTAAAAGCCAAATAATAATTTCATGTTCTGTTTACAACTTCACAACGTTATTTTTAGTTTCGGCTACCTTCCATTTTGCCTTTAAATAATTTTTAAATAAAAACTTTTTTCCAATTTGGAAATTTTCAGTTTCATATGTATGTAAACATAAAACAGCTGTTTATTGAATTGTAGTCAGAACTTACCCAAAGAAAAAGTTCGGGCTAGTTTGTACAGGAAATGAAAAAAAAAAATACTCTCTCAAAATTGCACCAAAATTGTTACATGGAACGCTTTTGGACTAGTTCGTACTGTGTCGTTATTCACGTGGAACACACCTATTGTAATTCTGCTACTACCAGATAAAGCTGCCTTGGGCGTAAAGAAATTTTAGAGATATGTATAAATGAAAAAGCTTGTTTTTTAAACCATTTTTATTTTTAAATTCTCAGCAATTTATTTAGATTATTGGGATATAAAGTTGAATGTTTGAGAATATCTTTCAAAAATTTCCAAAGTCTACTGATGATTAGGGTAGCTCCTATGAAATGTGGACATATAGATAGCTGGGAAACATAAGGCCTTATGTATAAAAAAAAACCTTGTACTAAAGCTACGTACACACGGTTGTCAGAGCTTACAATATTGCCAGTAAAATTGTCAGAAAATGTATTACAATCGTGTGAACTGCCAATTTTAAACTTACAACGTTGTCAGAAAAACCATTGTCAATCAATTGTAAGACGAGAATGTTGTCAGGCATCTGACCATCGTGAGAACACTCTTCGTCGGCATTGCCAGATAATTGGCTGGCATTGTAAGCTCTGTTTTAATTGTCAGATGTATAAAATTAATGCACCTGACAATGGCATCATTGTCAGAAAAAAATTTAATTGGCAACACTGCCAAACAGATGGTTGTTGATATACATAAGTGGCAGTGCCTCACAACATGTCTGGCAATTTTTTTCATCTAACAATCTGACAACCGTGTGAACTGGCAATTTTTGTTGTCAGATGAATTATTTGTCAGACCATAGTCTGACAATGAAAGTGTAAGATTTTCTTACAATCGTCTGAACACACAATTTACTTCTAAGGGACAATTTTTCATTGTCTTTACATTGCCAGCATGTTGCCAGATCTTACAATATTGTAACATCTGACAACCGTGTGTTACGGTTAATCTCTCCAATTAACTGTTACACAATGTAGTACATGATATGACAACTGCGATAACATTTGCAAATGGTCCATTTACTTGTTGAGAAATTTGGGTAAGAATTCATAATCAAAATGTTTCATTTTCTTATTTAACTTTTCACCGAGAAAAATGGTTTTTCCACACAAGTTTTTAATTTATTAAAAATTGTGTTGATTGTGCGATGGTCTAAAGGAACACTGTAGTAGATTCAAATTTTCTTTATGAGACCTGTAACGTCTCTGAATATGAACTAAAAAATATCGTCAGCTGCATCTTGGGAATAAGATGCTTTATGTCAAGAGTTATGATAGAGGAATACCTAGGTATAGTTTGAAAATTTATTTTTCCTAAAAACGGAGTCAATGATTCGGTCTAGGTATCTACGTGAAACTAATGAGCTACTTTACTCAACAACACCATTCGTATCTGAACTAGTCTTATTATTATTCATTTTATAAGGTTTAAACTTTGAGTTTATAAAATGTTTTACTTAATTTCATTTCCGGAGAAACAAAAAGAATCAATGGCAACGTTGGAAAACGTTTAAAAATCTCACGAATTAAAAATAATGTTTCACATATGGGGGCCAAAAATACATTAATATAAACAATTCCAGTTCAAACTATTTTTTGTTGAAATCTGTCCTCATTTTTTAAAGATTAATAATATGAATAGATGCCACTTAAATTTAAGAAAATCAATGCCGGGTTTGAAATACATGAAAACAAAGATAAGAAATTGAATTTGACTTAATGGGGCTTCTTAAGCTTTTGTTATCACATACTCTCACAGATCTATATGTATGTTCTTCTTTTTATAAAAACAATTTAAAAAAATTCTAATAAAGTTTTTTCACTTCCTACTTATTTATATACATATGTACATATACATATGTACGCACATGAAAGTTTGATAATGTAATATTTCTTTCAAACGCGATATAAATTGAAATAATCAAGTTGTATACTTACAATAAACCAATAGCAAAATATATGCTAAAATGCCGCAGGTAAAGTAATTCTACTAAACAACATAAATAAATAATTAATTAATAAATTTATAGCAATTTTTTAATTGAAGTAGGTATTTTTGTTCTTATGCGTTTAATTCTAAATCATTTCATATTGTTTCTTTCCTCATGGAACAACAACAACAAGATAATGCACACAAGAGAAAATAAACAAGAAAGTGAAAATAAAAACAAACTAAACTAATGAAAGATGCAAGCACAACGACAAAAACACAAGCGAATAACTAGGCAACAAAAACAAACAAACATTTTTGCATGTACACACATGCATACATATGTATGTATGCACATATTTTAAGACAAAACATTGTTTGTTGCTTTGGAGCCACGCACGTTTTGCCGTTTTATAATTAATTTCTTTTAAATTGTTATACACATAAACGCACTCTAAAATATGCACAAATGTATATCACAGAATTATTGAAGCCACACTCACTTTGCAACAAATAAATTTTGGTACCCAGTTCTTGTTTTCAACGGGAATTGCGTGGTAATCTTTCTATTCCGTTAATTACTTGAGTTTTATTTAATCAAATAAATTCTTTTTAAGGATTTATTATTCATTAATCCTTTTCAGTTCCGACTATTTTCTTTTCTTTCTTTTAATATCTTGTTTTGTCACTTCACACTACGTCCACCAATAAATTTCTGCGTCCGCGCTTTAAGAATAGCAATTGTAGACTGATGTTATTTCGTTATTTGCTTTATGTAGATAAATCAGATACACACACACTAAATAAAAATGCCCCCCATTTATGAGTATGTATCAGAGTTGCCAGTACGTATAAAGTTTTAAAAAACAGTAATGAGAAATTAAGGAAAATACTGTTATTATAATTTTGAATTAGGTACCAAGAACATAGATGCCAGATAAATCTCGTCTAAAATCTTCAAATTAGGCGGAAAAAGTCGTCAACATGATTATCGCAAATCGTCAGCTACTAAAATTAATGGGTTTTGAATAAAATATATATGTACAGGGAGCGCAAAAATAGCCTTCCGGTGTTTTTTGGCTGTAATTAAAAAAAAAATTAAAAACTTTGATTCTTCTTGTGGATTATTTTTATTTGGTCTTTTAAGTTTTTTACATCGAGTATATAATGTCATGTAAATGTCCGCCGCCACAGTTGATTGTCATTTGAACCCAGTGCAAATCACCAAAACAGAAGATAAGGCGGCAGGGAAATGAATCCTTCACTACTGTTGGATCCACATGTTTTCCCAATTCATCAAGTTGCGGCAAAAAGAACTCGTTGATCATTGCTCTGTAGCACTCACCATTCACAGTAACCGTTTGGCCCGCGACGTCTTCGAAGAAAAAAGGTCCGATGACTCCTCCAGCGAAAACAGCACACCATACAGTGACTTTCAGTGGGTGTAATGGCTCTTCGTAGGTTACACGCGGATTTTCAGTGCCCCAGAAGCGTAAATTTTGCTTATTTACGTACCCGCTAAGATGGAAATGGGCCTCATCACTCATGATTATTTTTGATGAAAAATGATCTTCCTCTTGGGGTCAAATAAATAGTTACCAATATTCCGCGTTCTGGAGCAGTGTAGCGTAACATGTATGTTTACTACACAAATGTCAAAACAGAAGTGACATTAGGGGCCAATTGCAAAATTTATAGTATTTTCTGATAGGAGGATTACTTTTGCGCCACCTTGTATTTCAGTTCTCCCGTGATTCTCCAACCGAACGGTTGTGTTAATAAACAAGCGAACAAAAAATAAAATAAAATAAAACAAAAAAAAAACCAACAAAAAAATAGCAAAAAACAAAAAAAATTGTGCTCAAGTACTTTTAAACTTATATCAATAATATATTGTGTTAAAAAAAATCAATAATATATTGTGTTAAATTGCAAAAACAATAACAAATTATTTTAAAAAACAACGGGAAAATAAATTCCTCACATTTCATTTACTAAACAATAAAATCAATTTCAATATAACAAATGCGGTGGCAGTGCATTGTTATTGTTGTTATTGTGCGTGAAGATTAACTACCCAGTTGGAAAAAAGTAAAAGTTTTGTTTTCTGTATGAGTGATCCCATCAGAAATAATTTTGAAAAAGAGTCTGGCTCCACCAGTAAAAGCATATGGACTTCTGAAGAAGAATCTATAAAGCAATCATTGGATAATTTTCTTTCTACAAGAGATAAAATCCGCTCCCGTTCCGGCTCGCCTAACATAGATGTTACAACAGAAGATAAAAGATCTTCTACTCTAATTAATGCCAATACACCAAAAACGCAAGTAGGCATGGATAGGTATATCACCATCACTAAACGTCAGCGAAGCCCTAAATCTGCTCAAATTGCATCCAAATCTAAAATCTCTAAAGATGCCGACACCGCTAGACCAACAGATCAAAACAGATTTTCCATTCTTCAAACGGATGAGCCAACAGCATCGTCAAAAAAATCCTTTAAACCACCACCAATTTATTTAAGAGAATCTGCTTGCAATGAACTGGTAAGAAAAATTGTTTCAGCAATCGGAGAAAATACATTTAACGTTACCTCCATCAAGCACGGCAACATTAATGAAACTAAAATTCAAGTTAACCACGAAAATGACTACCGAAAACTGTCTGACGAATTTGAGAAAGAAAAAAGAGCTTTTTATACTTATCAGCTTAAAAGCGCTAAAGGTCTTCAAGTCGTAATAAAAGGGATTGACCCTTGCGTAGACATTAATGCAGTTAAGACCGGTTTGGCAGATAAGGGACTCAAAGTAAAAACTGTGTTAAACATCAGAAATCGTGAAAAGATCCCTCAACCCATGTTTAGGGTTGAACTAGAGCCAGGAGATGTGACTTTAAGGAAGAATGAAGTTCATCCTATATATAATATAGAATACCTTTTACACCGTAAAATAACCGTAGAGGAACCGCATAAGCGCTTAGGACCCGTACAGTGCCATAACTGCCAAGAATTTGGCCATACTAGGACCTATTGCAAGTTGCCTATAGTTTGTGTTGTGTGTGGAGGATTCCATGGTACAGCACAATGCAATAAGCCGAAATTCGACCCAAAAATAAAAAAAATGCAGTAATTGCGGTGAAAACCATACAGCTAATTATAGAGGTTGCTCCGTCTACACCCACCTCAAGCGCTCAATGAACAACAAAACAATAATTGCTTCTAAGCCACCACAGCAGACTCAAATTTTTTCTAATAATTCTTTTCCTCCGACAGGACAGTCAACCACCGACATAACTGTTCAAAATCAAAAACAAATTTCTTATGCTAATGTAGTTAAGTCTACATTCGCAAACCCGAATCAGCAATCCATATCTCAACCGCCCGATCAAAATTTCAGTAACCTTGAGGCAACAATACAGACCCTTATTCAAACTATAAACACTTTTACGTCGTCAATAATGACGATGATGCAGGAAATGGTGAAAATGCAATCCACCATTTTGCAGGTAATTTCGAAAAAATGATTTGGTTAAAAATATGTTTCTGGAACGCGAACGGCATCCGCCAACACAAAAATGAACTCGAATACTTCCTGATGGATAAGCAGATCGATATAATGATGATTACAGAAACTCACTTGACGTCAACAAGCTTCTTCAAAATTAATGGCTACGTACTATACGATACTAAAGACCCCCGTGGAAGAGCTTGTGGGGGTTTCGCAATCATGATAAAATCTAGGATAAAGCATTATTTGCTGAACGACACATGTGAGGACTATCTTCAAGCAACTAATATCTGTGTGGAAAATTTTCATTACAAATTGGTTATCTCATCGATTTATTCGCCGCCTCGATTCTCAGTGACAGAATCACAATATTCAAGTTTTTTCACCTCATTAGGACCTCGTTTTATAGCAGCTGGAGATTACAACGCAAAACACACTTTTTGGGGCTCACGTTTAATCACCCCGAAGGGTCGGGTGCTTTTTGATACAATTTCTAAAATGGGCTTAGACGTAATATCAAGCGGACATCCCACTTACTGGCCAACAGACCGACGAAAGATTCCTGATGTGATTGATTTTGGAGTGGTAAAGGGGTTCCCTGTGGAATGGATGCAAGCTGAGCCTTCGTTAGACTTGTCATCGGATCATTCACCTACTATTATTTCAGTACGCTTTCCCCAGGAGACCTGGTCCTCGATTAACAATTTGCATAGGTCTGTTACCCGAGTGAATTGGCTAAAATGTAAAAAATTTTTGAGTACCCATTGCACTGAGAATATTGTTTTAAGAACTCCTGAAGATATTAATGCGTCACTAAGCAACTTTAGCGAAAACCTTAAACAAGCCGCTGAACTTGCTTCTAGCGTTTATTTAACACGCAGAAACATTCAAAATAGAACATATTCTTCAGAAATCGAGCAACTTGTGTTAGAAAAAAGAAGAGTTAGACGAGAGTGGCAACTTCGCAGGTCTCCGCAACTAAAAACAAGGCTCCGTGAGTGCACAAATCAACTAAGAAACTTGCTTGGAACCCAAAAAACGGCTTCTCTACAAACGTATTTGGAAAGTCTGGATGGTACTCCTCAGTCCGACTATTCTTTATGGCGGGCGACTAAGGGTTTAAAAAGGCCAGTAAGTAAGCCGCCCTTGCGAGAACCGTCTGGTGACTGGGCTAGAGATGACTCGGAAAAGGGTAATTTATTTGTTAACCATTTGAAAAACGTTTTTACCACAAATAGGTCTGATAATGCAAATGAGTTGCCGCCTATTATTAGTAGACCTCCTGTGCCTTTAAGATTCAATTTCCAAGAAGTTGAAAATGCTATTGGTAATCTAAACCTTAAAAAAGCTCCAGGTATGGATAAAATCAGCAACAAAATGCTCGTAGAGCTGCCTCGTGTAGCTAAAAGAATTGTTCTTTTTATTTTTAATGCTATTTTACGACTTGAGTATTACCCTGCAGAGTGGAAGGTGTCCAAGATAACAATGGTTCCTAAGCCAGGGAAGGATCACACGAAAGTAAAATCATATCGTCCACAACAACTGACAACAACTTCAAAACTTTTCGAAAAATTGCTAAAGGCGAAGTTGGATCCAATGCTTCATAAGGTTGAATGTATTCCTGATCACCAATTTGGTTTTAGAGCGAAACATGGCACCATTGAGCAAACACACAGGTTAGTTAACGTCATAAGAAAGGCATTTGAAGATAAAAAATATTGCTCTGCCTTATTCATCGACGTCTCACAAGCTTTTGATAAAGTGTGGCACGATGGCTTAATGCATAAAATAAAGTTTAACTTACCTGCAAACGTACATAACCTTTTGGAAAGCTATTTATATTGTCGCCAATTTATAATGAAAGAAGGCGATTTCATAAGCCCCGCCCAGCCTATTGAAGCTGGAGTTCACCAAGGCAGCATATTAGGGCCTATCTTATATTTGATCTACGCATCTGACATGCCGATAACCACCAACATTCACACTTCAACATTTGCAGATGATACAGCATTCCTTAGCACACATAGTAACCACCAGCAAGCATCAATAAACTTACAGGAACATATCGACAAACTAGAGAAATGGCTCAAGCTTTGGAAAATCAAGGTTAATGAACAAAAGTGTGCCCATGTTACATTCGCACTGCGTCTAGGAACATGCTCACCCATTACTATTAACAATAAAGTAATACCTCAACACAGTGAAGTCAAATACCTCGGTATTCATCTTGACCGTAGACTAACATGGAAGACTCACATCGAGGCAAAAGTAACGCAGATGAAATTGAAAGCAGTGCAAATTAACAAGCTAATAGACAGAAATTCGACTTTGAAGCTTGATTGTAAACTTTTGCTGTGCAACTCGATTCTAAAGCCAATATGGTGCTATGGGATTCAATTATGGGGCACAGCCTCTGCATCTAACATTGAAAAAATTCAAAGAAGTCAAAATAGAATACTCCGTAGAATTACAGATGCTCCATGGTACGTTAAAAACTCACGAATCCACGCAGATCTGAACGTACCTTTTGTGAAATCTGAATTTGTGAAGTACGCGACAAGGTATATTAACAAACTTGAAATCCATCCAAATCCACTTGCAGTTAATATCCTTAACTTTGGTGGTCATACCCGTCTGAGAAGAAGGGATACTTTGGCTACCATTAGAGCTCTAAACAGATGACTGAATTCTGAAATAATATTCGCATAAAAATAAATTTTTGTCCAGCACTGGCAGGACTTTAATTAAAATTTTTTTTAGTATTAAGATTTGAATACTTATTGTCATTACATTTTTATGTAGATTCAATAAATAAAATAATAAAGTTAAAAAAAAAACCTTGTATTTCAATAGGATGAAATATATATAAATAAAAAACTACAGCATTTAAAAGTTTAACAAAAAATAGATACTCGTTACAAACATTAAATTAATATCATAAGAACACATTTATTAATTTTCGTACATAACACATTTTTTAAAATAAGATTTCATTTAATAGAAGGTATTTCCGTATATTTAGATTCCATGCTGTTTAGGACAGTGGCATATGCCGATGATAATGCGGTTGCTGTTTCAGGTAAGTACCCGGATATACTATCACAGCACTATGCTCAGCACTAAGCCTTATAGAAGGATGGTGCACATATAGCGGTCTAAGTGTAAGTCCGCAGAAAACGGAGCTTGTGCTCTTCACTCGAAGATACAAGACTCCATCGTTTACTCTACCAACCGTAATGAAGGGTTGAACTAGTGTTGTCAGACAGTGCGAAATATCTGGGCATCTACCTGGATTCCAAACTATCCTGGCAGCATAATGTCCAGTCAAGGGCAGAAAAAGCGGCTATCGCCTTATTCTTGTGCAAAAGGGCCATTGGAAACACCTGGGGAATAAATCCTAGGAACTCCTACTGGCTTTTCAGCACGGTTGTAAAGCCCATTCTAACATATGGAGCGCTTGTGTGGTGGAAGTCGTTGGAGAAAACCACCTATTGCAAAATCGCAGAAAAGATAATGCGTACTGCTGCTTTGATGGTGACTGGTGCTTCCGGCACTACGCCATCGAAAGCACTTTTCACTATGCTGAACTGGCTGCCGGCTGATCTCATGGTGAAGGAAATAGCCATGAACTCGGCTATTAGGCTGTGGTCAAGCGGGACGTGGAAGGAGGCGACATATGGTCATGCCTCAATAATAGGAAGAATAGTCAACCTTCCGGAAAATATTGATTACTGCTCGCCGGCTCTACTGCCCGACAAGAGATTTGATGTAATCTTATCAGGCTCGTTCTTGGAGACGGCTGGCACAGATCGTCAAGAGGACGTGCTTGAAATTTTTACAGATGGATCCAAGTCGGACTCGGGAGTCGGTGGGAGTATCTTTATCCCCTTGTATGAGAGGAGGATGAGTTTTAGGCTGCAATATGAGTGTAGCGTAGCGCAGGCCGAAATTGCGGCCATTATGAGGGCAGCTAACTGGTTAAGGTCGGCGGGCTTTACAATAGCTGGCAGTTGGTCAAACCTAACCAAAACTTAACCTAAATGGTATTTCGAAATATCGTTTTATATATGTACCTACGTATATTTAATAGTTGTATACTCATTATTGTATTAAATACTTCTATTAAATCGAGCAAAATAACCACAGTTTTTTAAGTGGTTTGAAAGCTAGTTTCTCACTTTGGTTTTGTTAAGGTTCACGTTCCTGAATGCAAACTCTCACACTTGCTGAACAACCCGATAAAGCTATTATTTTGGCTATATGACTAAGGCCACAAAAGGAAAAAGTAGTGATGAATGATTTTTGATATTTTATTTTTAAGTACAAAAATATCAATTTCGAGCAAAAATAACACATTCAGGAACCTTACCATCGTACCAACAATATAGTATTACTAAAATTTGAAGTTTCTGCTATGAGTATAAAAAACAATTATTTCATATTTTCCATATTACTTTGGATGGGGTAAAAGAACGGTGAAAAAAACGGTTCTAAGTCTAATGGTTTTCTCAGAAACGGTATTTGAACAGCGGACAGATGGACATCGCTCAATCGACGTTTCCATTAATTCTGATTCAGATTATATATACTTTATAGGGTCGCAGATAAAAACTGTAGAAATTACAAAAGGAATCACAAACTGATAAAGCAATTTTGAACTGGTAACAGGTTGTATTCCTATGAATTCGGTTCGTTTACCTGATAATACTGAAATGTAATGCACTGTTTAACAAACAAGGGGACAGAACAACGCAAGATATAACACCGATAATAAATAACTTTCCAAGCTCATTGTAAAATTACATTTCCTCGAAGCTCTCATTTAAGGCACCCACAGACGATATGTTTTTGCGTCTGCGGGCTAATTCTGTCACTCGTGATCGAAATTACTATCGAGTAGAAAATAATTTCGATATCGCGTAAATTTCTAATGATGTGACTCGTTACGTAAAGAGCCGAGTTATCACTTCAGTGTTGCAAAATACCGACAAAATGTGTTTTATAACACTGCCGAAAATTGTATGTATTTGCATACTTTCTATACAAGGCGAATTAATTACAAGGTGAACGTAACAGCACAGGTGATTATTTTTTGCTTCTCGCGTTTTTTCCAATGAAACTGCCAAATTTTGTTTCTTTTGTATACAAACTTTTTCGCGCCATTTTAATCTGAAGGTTTTTTTGCATGATTTAGTGCAATTTCAAGAAATTTGTGTGAATTTAAAGTGAAAAAGTAATAATGGGTGATTTTATAAGAACTATCGGAAATTAAAAAAAAAAAAAACACATAAAATTCAGAAAAATGCATGAAATATTTATTTGGATCGATATAATTTAATGTTTGCAGATTATTTCATGCAAATGTTGGCCGCGGCTGCGCCTCAAATGGTCCATCCGCTTAGTCCAATTTTGGCATACTCTTTCCAAAATTTCGGCCGGTATCTCACGAATAATGTTGGCAATGTTGGCTTCCAGTACGTCAATCGAAGCGGGCTTGTTGCTATAGACATTAGCCTTAACATAGCCCCACAAAAAATAGTCTAGAGGCGTTAAATCGCACGATCTTTGCGGCCAATTGACTGGTCCCAAGCGTGAAATAAACTGTTCACCGAACTCGCCTCTCAATTGGTGCATTGTTTCGCATGCTGTGTGGCATGTGGCACCGTCTTGTTGAAACGTAACGTTGTGATTCGCATCATCTTTGAAGAAATACGGCCCAATGATGCCGCCAGCCCATAATCCGCACCAAACGGTTGTTTTTTGTGGATGCATTGGTAGCTCTTGCAATGCTTCTGGCTGCTCTTCACTCCAAATACGGCAGTTTTGCTTGTTCACGTATCCATTCAACCAGAAATGAGCCTCGTTGCTGAACACAATTCTTCGATAAAAAAAGTGGATCTTCATCTAACTTTTCAAGAGCCCATTCACCAAAAATTTGGCGTTGTGGTAGGTCGTTTGGCTTCAATTCTTGCACCAGCTGTATCTTATAAGGCTTCACACCCAAATCCTTCCGCAAAATTTTCCACGTAGTGAGTAACAGAGGCCCAATTGCTGCGAACGGCGCCGAATCGATAATTCACGGTCATCACCAACACTGGCCGATACGGCTGCGATATTTTCTTCAGTTCGCACTCGCGTGTTGGTGGTTTAATGTCCAACAATGTAAATTTGGTGCGAAATTTTTTTACAATAGCACGAATAGAAGCCTCAGTAGGTCGATTAAACTGACCATAAAATGGAAGAAGCGCGCGATGGACTTTCTTAACAGAGCAAGCATTTTGGTAATAAAATTCAATAATTTGCAAGCGTTGTTCGTTTGTAAGACGATTCATGATTAAATTATAGACCAAACTGAAGATGTTTGACAGTGACACAAGATACAAAACGTGCGTGAGCTGTCAAAACTAGTGTTGCCAAAAAGATAATAGCAAAAAAATCACTCGTTAGTTCTCCAACGCGTGCAGCAATTATTGGAATTTTTTTTTGTGCCTAAGTTTCAACTGCTTGGTCAAAGTACAATTTGTAAAGCATTGAAAGCTATAATAATTGTGTTGTGGTTTATTGTCTCAAGCAAAGTAAAACGATTATGTTATTTTCATAATCCCTTTCATTCATACGCATTCACTTTATACAAAAACAAGTAAGAGTGTAGTATATTCGGTTGGGCCGAATCTAAAATACCCTTCACGATAGTCACGAATATGTATAGTATATTAAAAATGTGACCTAAATATGCTCGGTTATATATGAACCGATATCGGAATTTTCTATTTTCTGTATTTTAGTAACCTTCTTTTATAACGAGAATTGCTTTTCAGCAAAAAAAAAAAAAATTTTTTTTTAATGGAAAAATCGGTTCAGGCTATATTTCGGCTATATATGGACCGATATCGAAAATTTTAATTTTCCATATTTATATAACCTTATATCATTACCAGAACTGCTTTTGAGCACAACAAATTGTTTAAGTTCGCTTACGCGATATTTTCATGAAAAACCCGATTTAGGCTATATCTCGGGTATATATGGACCGATATCAGAAATTTTAATTTTCTCTATTTTCGTAACCTTCTTTTATAACAAGAACTGCTTTTCAGCAAAAAAAAAAAATGTTATTGGAAAAATCGGTTCAGGCTATATCTCGAGTATATATGAACCGATATCGGAAATTTTAATTTTCCATATTTATATAACCTTATTTTATTACCAGATCTGCTTTAAGGTGAAAAAAGTTGTTTAAGTTCGCTTACGCGACATTTTCATGAAAAACCCGGTTTGGGCTATATCTCGGGTATATATGGACCGACATCGGAAATTTTCATTTTTCATACCTATATAACCTTATTTTATTATTAGAACTGCTTTTAAGCAAAAAATATTATTTGAGTTCGCTTACGCCGCGTGTTCATGAAAAACCCGGTTTAGGCTATATCTCGGGTATATATGGACCGATATCGAAAAATTCATTTTCAATATTTATATCACCTTATTTTATTACCAGAACTGCTTTAAGGCGAAAAAATTGTTTAAGTTCGCCTACGCGGCATTTTCATGAAAACCCCGGTTTAGGCTATATCTCGGGTATATATGGACCGATATCGGAAATTTTTATCTTCCATATTTATATAAACTCATCTTATTACCAGAACTGTTTTTGATCAAAAAAAAGTTGTTAAAGTTCGCTTACGCGACATTTTCATGAAAAACCTGGTTTGGGCTATATCTCGAGTATATGTATATAGACCGATATCGACAATTTTCATTTTCCATACTTATATAACCTTATTTTATTACCAGATCTGCTTTTAAGCAAAAAACGTTGTTTAATTTCGCTGACGCGGCATTTTCATGAAAAACACGTTCTAGGCTATATCTCGGGTATATATGGACCGATATCGGAAATTTTCATTTTCCATATTTATGTAATCTTATTTCATTACCAGAACTGCTTTTGAGCAAAAAAAAAGTTGTTTAAGTTCGCTTACGCGGCATTTTCATGAAAAACCCGATTTGGGCTACATATGGACCGGGTACATATGGACCGATATCGGAAATTTTCATTTTCCATATTTATGTAACCTAATTTCATTACCAGAACTGCTTTTGAGCACAAAAAAGTTGTTTAAATTCGCTTACGCGGCATTTTCATGAAAACCCCGATCTAGGCTATATCTCGGGTATATATGGACCGATATCCGAAATTTTCATTTTCGATATTTATTTCATTACCAGAACTGCTTTTGAGCACAAAAAAGTTGTTTAAGTTCGCTTACGCGGCATTTTCATGAAAACCCCGGTCTAGGCTATATCTCGGGTATATATGGCCCGATATCGAAAATTTTTATTTTTCATATTTATATGACCCTATTTCATTACCAGGACTGCTTTTGAGAACAAAAAAGTTGTTTAAGTTCGCTTACGCGACATTTTCATGAAAAACCCGATTTGGGCTATATCTCGGGTATATATGGACCGACATCGAAAATTTTCATTTTTATATTTATATGACCCTATTTCATTACCAGAACTGCTTTTGAGCACAAAAAAGTTCTTTAAGTTCGCTTACGCGACATTTTCATGAAAAACCCGATTTGGGCTATATCTCGGGTATATATGGACCGATATCGGAAATTTTCATTTTCCATATTTATGTAACCTAATTTTATTACCAGAACTGCTTTTGAGCAAAAAAAAGTTATTTAGCTTCGCCTATGCGATATTTTCATTAAAAATCCGATTTGGGCTATATCTCGGGTATATATGGACCGATATCTGAAAAAAAAAAATTTTGTTTCTTAGTCACCATGCTTAATAAGTGTGTGAAGTTTGAAGCAAAACGAACAACTTTTGTTTTCAAAAAATTTCATACAAAACTGCAAAAAAAAATGGCTTTTTTCGGAATTTTGAATATATCTCAGCTATACGTGGACCGATATTACTGAATTTCAATAGCAAACCCATGAATCGATGGGGTAAAAGAATGGGAAAAGAAAAAAGTTTCTAAGTCTAATGGTTTTCTCAGAAACGGTATTTCAACAGCGGACAGACGGACAAACGGACATCGCTTAATCGACTTTTCCATTAATTCTGATTCAGAATATATATACTTTATAGGGTCGCAAAAAAAAAAACTGTAGAAATTACAAACGGAATCACAAACTTATAAATACCCTTTACATTTTTGTGAAGGGTATAAAAAAATACAAGAACCATTAGTACAAGAAACGATCAAAAACTCAAAAATATCTACAAGTATTTGAAATTTCAAAAACTTGTCTGCTTTGAGTGTAACAATGCAGATGTTTAGTTTGTACATTAAAAAGGAAGTGAATAGAAATAACAATTCAATAAATATGTATGTAAAAAACAACTATTTAACTATGTATAAGCATATGTATGTATATATGAATTTATAAAAAAATAAAAAATAAATTTTTTAATATAATAACATGTGACTTCAAACATAAGTTTTTGTGTTCTTAGCAAGAACACAAAACTTATGCTTGCTCATGGTTTTTACAGAAGCAATGTTTTTGAGGCAACAGACGAATTGTAGGCATTTAACATTGAGAAAAATCACATCTACATTGTTAAAAACATATCGTGTGTTTTTTACATTTTAAACAAAATAATGAAGTTTAATTTTATTTTTAACTTTAAAAGAATATACTGGTAACAAATACTGTGCTTTCACTGTGTAAAAAGTAAATACAAGAACCACTTGACTCAAAGAGCCTATCACTCTGGCATCACTAATCGTATATAAAATTTTTCGTACAGGTTTAAGAAAATGCTTAAAAGTATTTTAGATTTAACAAAGACTAGACTCAAGGCGAATTCATATCAGGTAAATAAATGCACAATAAAAACACTACAAAAAAAAATTTTCAAATGTCAAGGGAAAAATATTATATATAAACACAAAAAAAGGTGCTTAAGTATTTCGTGGAAATTAAGGTCTCAGATCATAGAGCTTGGAAAGACGAAAATGGTCAGCCGGATTGGGGAGGATTCTGGGTCATACCTGGCGCTCAAGCTTCAATACATAAATAAAAAAATTGTTTTAAATTTTTTTTTTTAATTTCTTTTAATTATTCAGCTGCGCTATCAATTTCATCTGTTATGAATTCGCCTTGACTCGACTCCTCAAGAAATTTATTAATATGTGCAAAACAGCATTACTAGGTGGTGGTTTTCGTTTCTGCGTAAATTTTCCAATATTTTATTAACAAGCTACATAATTCTGAAAAAACAATTGAAGTCTATGTGTTTTTTCAAACAAGGGTGAAACAAAAGTTTGACATTTCGTAGTTTTAACATACATGTGAAGTTTTATTTGGTGTTGAAATTATTGTAAGTGCTTAGGTAGTTTGAAATAACATATTGAGCGACACATTCGACACGACGAGCTACGTTTTCAAATCTTTTGCTACGTAACAACCATATGTAATTTGCCGCATTAAATGTCATCTGGCAGTAAAAATTTGCCATGTACACATAAATTGTATGAAGCAAACCATAATAGCACCGCATCAACGCCAAAGTCGCCAGGCAACTTAAAAACGTCAAATTTATTTTTAATTGTTCTGCGCCTCTGCGAAACAGTTCGATCGAATTGGCCTAAACGTGTGCGTCATAAATCACTAAAATACATTTTAATTTATAAAGTAAGCAATATTAATACATCAAGATGTATAATTGTGGTTTTTTGCGTTCCAGCAGTTTTGGATTAAATTGGCAAATGTAGAGAGAAATTTGCTTTTTTACTCTCATTAGTCCAAGATCTTGAGGAACACATCATAGGTGTGTTCCACGTGAATAACGACACAGTCTGGACTAAGCCAAATTTGGACAAAAGCGTTCCACGCAACAATTTTTTGTGCAATTTTGCGAGAAAATGAAAAAGTAGTTTTTTAATTTCTTATACAAATTTGCCTAAACTTTTTTTGGGTAAGTTCAGACTAGAGCTGCAAAACTTCCACTTGAGCCAAAACTCAAGTGGAAGTTAGTAAACATAGCTACACACATATTTATATAGGTGTCCAACTTCGTTGGACACTATATATTTTATATGAATTTTCTTATTATAATGTAAAGCTGGTAACACTGTGGAAAGTGGAGAAATTCCAATTGTCAAAATTTATATAATGAAATTTACTGTTTTTTATATTCTTGAATTTTTTAGTATTAGTATGCTCTAGAACACTTGCCACAGTGCTACCAACTAAAACAACGTAAGATATTGCTGAATTTTAATAAACTGTTACTGTTTTCCATAACGGTTGTTCATTCTCTTACCCCCCAAATTATAATTACACTACGGAGTAATTATAATTGTAAGCTCCAATCTAGATAGTTTTCAGCGCCTTCTTATTGCTAGTTGGAGATTAGCTAAACAACAATTTGTTCAATAGGTATTAGTTGCTTAAATGAACAGCTTAATATTTTAAGGTTTCTTTCACACCATATATACTTATGTATGTATATCGAATAGTTTTAATTTAAATAAAAGACAGTTATTAAATACTTACCATTTAATGATTGCAAAAACTTCTCCATTTTCGCAAAGTAGCCAACTTTTAGTACATACATGTATAGAATCTTTATGTACGTGTATTTTTATTTTATGATAAAAATAAATAACTATTAAAAACTTTTCTTTTTATTTTTGCTAAACACTTTAAAGTTACAGCGCCAGCTGTATGCAAAGAGGACAAAGTGTTTTAGGTTGCAGTCGATATTTAGCCACAGCCGCCAGATATTAGTATGTTTAACTAAAATTTTTTATAAAAAAAACTATTTTTATTTGAGATAAAAGTAATAAATTATATAATACACTTTACTTTGATATATAGTATGATTTATATAAATTATTTTCATTTGTTAATTACGCTATAACTAAAAAAAATTTAAAGTCGGCTAAGTACCTGCCTGAATAAGTGGCCAGAAACGTTATGCCGGCTGCATGTAATAGCATGTTCACACGAAGGCTTATTTTCGAGGTTCGCGCTCTCATTCCTGGTTCGGGGCCCAATCTTGTTTGAACCAACATGATTCGCCATACAAAATTTTATGAGCGAACCAACTTGGTTCATTTTGAATGAACCAAGTTGTTGTTGAGAACCAAGCAAAGCCTACTGTCATCTCCAAATTTGATAATAAATTATCGCTAGTTTATCTGAACTAGCTGCAAAAAAAAAATCCAAACAAAGTAAAAACAGATAATTAATGCGTGTAAAATCAAAATAAACACATTGAAAATGTAAAAATTTGATACTTACATAAAGATTTAAATAAAAATTGAAAAAAGAATTAGTGAAACGTTTGCACAAAATATGTAAACATCAGTGTGAAGCAAAAAACAACCGTCTGAACACCTAGTTTCGCAACAGTGGTTCAGAGAGCGAACCAAGTGTTTCATATTACCGTCTGAACATGGTATAACCGGCTTCGTATATGCTTTAAAAAATTGTCGATAATATCACTATCGAACAAAAACAGTCGATAGTTAGCTAATAATAAAACTATCGATAGTACTATCGATTGTTTTGCAGCTCTAGTTCAGACTAGAATGGAATGATCAGTTGCAAGTTAGCTTTAATATGGTAGTAGTATAAGCGCAGCTGTTTTTCGTTTCCTTTGCATAAATTTGTCAAAAACGCATAGACTTCCTTGCTTTTTCAAACAAAATTTTGACAACTATTCATCAATTATAGCAACAAAATTCATGTTGATGTTTATTGATGTTGTATTTATTGTAATTCTGCCACTACCTATATAATGCTGCCTTCATCAGTTGTTTTTTGTTTTCATAGATATGAAAATAAAAAAAGTAATCAGAGAATTTAATAATTGGAAAAAAGTTTTTATTTAATAACTAGCACTTTTTTTTGAGAGAAAATGAGAGAGTAATTTTTTTCATTACCTGTACAAATTAGCCTGAGTTTTTTCTTTGGGTAATTTCGGACTAGAATTTAATAATCAGCTGTTTTATGCTTACATACATATGAAACTGAAAATGTAATCTGAAAATTTACAAATTGGAAAAAAATGTTTGTTTAAAAATTAGTTAAAAGCAAATTAACGGTTGCCCAAACTAAAAATAACGTTATAAAGTTTTAAATAGAACATGGAATTGTTATTTGGCTTTTAATTTTATAAATATGATTATAAAAATCTATTGAAAATTTTACATTGCTTTTCATTTTACAGGTGCTGCCAATAATGCAAATCTTTTGTTTATATATTGTTGTGCGCTATAAGCGTCTAAAATCACTAAAATATACTATAATCTAAAAAGTAAGCAGCACTACTATTGCAAGATCTACAATTGTGGTTTTTTGCGTTCCTGCAGCTTTTGGGTAAAACTTGCAAATTTAGAGAGTAATCTGCTTTTTACTCTCATTAGTCCGAACTAGTCCGAGATTTAGTGGAACACACCTTCTAATTAAAAATAAAATGGAAGGTTAATCAAACTAAAAATGACGTTATGAAATTGCAAGCAGAACAAACAATGGTTATTTGGCATTCCATTTTATAAATATTTATTGAAAATTTTAAGCGTCTTAAATCACTAAAACACATTTTATATTAAAAACATTATTAAGTAACAATAGTACATTAAGATGTACATTTGTAGTTTTTGCGTTCTAGAAGTTTTTGGTAAACTTTGCAAATTGAGAGAGTAATTTGCTTTTTTCTCTATTAGGCCGAACTAGCCCAAAATCTCGTGGAACACACCTATAATTTGAATGCTAAAGAATGAATGCCAGCAGCATTCATATTATGCATTTTGGTTCAAAATGCAATCAAGAAGTAAATGCGTAAAAGTTTATTTCCAGATATATAGAGGGCGTTTGAATAGCGTTTTAAGAACGTTTTTTAAATTGCGTATATTTAGCCAAAATTTAATAAATAATCTACAAATAACTACAAAGAAGACTTATAGTAGTATTCTTTGTTTAAGGTTTAGTTTAGTCTAAAATCATCAGTGCACTTTGGACATTCCAGAATATTCTCGAAAAATAATCCAAAAATATGAATTTTACAAAGATCTTTTTTCCATTTTTGTCTTCATGAAATCTTTCGTCTTTTTGAAATTCAGCTAAACGCAAATTTAATCGCGGAATATACAACGGTTCTGCTTTGGCTTTCATCCCAGATGTACGTACGGTTATTTTAATGGCATGTCAAACAATGTGTTTTAAAATGTGTAAGAGGTTAAATTTTAAATTACATATCGTCGTGCGGGAGTTTAAGTGCTCTATGCGCCAAAAACACATTTGGAGAAAATCGATCTTGAAGCTTTAACTTAATTTTTCTAAAATCTATACGATAGAATTTTGAGATTTTTACACCATATATTTGTTTTAAGGAGATGATTCTGACGAAATGTTTTTTATTTCTCGACAGTATCTATAACGGGATATTTTCTAAAGGTATTTCAAATCCTGTTTGCTCTAAACGCCACCTTAATCAAATTTCGTTGCAAATACGGACACGTAGAGCAAAATGACATTAACAAAGAAATAAAACACAACTAAAATTTTGTAAAAAAAATATAATAACTCTATTCACAATCTTGTGCATTTGTGATTGCAAATTTATGCAATTGCAAATATATGCTATCAATTGTGAACCACTTCTGTTGGTTTAGTTTGCACAACTTTTTGCAAAGCACAAAATTCACAGCTGATTGATAATTAGAGTAGAAGATAGTTTACTGAAATTTTAATAAAAAAAAAATATGCCGAAAAAACTCTTTAAGGAGCAGTAAATGGACTTTTTAATAGAAAAAGCGAATTTAATTAAGTAAAGACATCGATTGATGTTATATGAATGCGGGATGAGCGACGGCAACTAAGCGGCGACTACAAACTAATTGGCTTGGATAGCTGATTGTCAGCTGTCGATTTGCAATTAACTTGTGCATAAGCAGAGCAAATAAAAACTATGGGTTTTAAGTATTGCATATACACATAAAACTAGCAAGTCCATTGCTGTGTATTTTGTTAGTGCAGAGTAAAAATATGCTAAACCTTTTTGCAAATGCAATGATGCAATACCATTTGCATGAGACTGTGAACAGACCTAATATATTAATTTGATAAAAGTCAAAACTATTCACAAAGTCGATATAAATTATATTAAAATTATTATAACAAAATTAACAAAAGTATTAAATTGACATTAATTTATCTGGCTCGGATAATAATTTCTTTGTATTTCAGATATAAAATTGAATAACAACTTTAGATCGGAAATTTTTCAGTTCGAACTTTTTCTCTCTTTTTAACAATACTTAACTCTATTTTGAATATATGTATATAAATGTTGTTGGTAATTGGCAACCTTTTTCTATATTTTTGCTAATTTATTATGGTGTTGCAAGTTTTATTTTATTTGTTCGAAAAATCTTTAAATAGTTAACGAGGGACAAAATAATGTGGATTTCCAAAGGTTTGAGTGAATGCAAACGACCTCTTGGATTTGTGAATGTCCAGGTTCGGAAAATTGTTGGATTATACTTTTGATATGTAAGTGATCCAACAAAAATTTTTAAATTGCCGTGTACATAATTTGATTTTTATTTTGGGCAACGCACGAATTACTCCACATAACTATATTTTAGTTGGATGTTCTATCACCAGAGTATTTAATGTTTTATATACACAACTAATTATTTCCTTACCTCCACGGTCGTTATTAAATTCCACCCCAACGCAAAATAAGTAAATTTTTCCTTATTGGAAAAAATAATTGTAACGGTCATGTTATAAACCTTGATTTTTCGCTTCTAATAAAATGAAGATGCAAAACCTTTAGGAAAGTTAAAAGTACTTTGCAAATCAAAACATACAACAACTGTAAGAGGGTCTTGATTCTGGCGATCTATATCACGTTCCACTTTAAGACCATTCGTCTCATTTTTATGAACATAACGAAGTACTTAATATATAATTTTTTAAATTCTGTTTACGTTACTCTTTCCCTCTCTTAATGAGAAAGAGAGAGTAGAGTAGACTTTACAACAGTATTCCATTTGGAAAGAAAAAACTATTACAAATTCTTTATAAAAGAAAAACATTTTGAAAAATATTTATAATCAGCAATATTAACTACACGTAGAGCAAAATGGCAATCAAAAATCAATTTCAACCTTTTACATTGAAATTTTGCTCTATACGCCTCTAAATGGCGCTTAGAGTAAAATAGCACAAAATATTCTGGTTTGAAGGATATAGAACAAAACAGACACTATTTATCTCAGAAACTGCAAGAGATAGCCAAAAACAAGTTGCAGATTTGAAAAATTTGAGGTCGAAAACCTAAAGTGGCATCATTAACTCGAAATGTATAAAATGGCGGTTGGGCCCCTTTAACTTCCGCACGACGATATGTTAAGAAACATTAAGCAATTACCAAACGTGTAAGTAGGAGTAAAAACTAATTAAATTTTATAAAACACTTTTCGACAAATTTCTACGTAATATTTGTCATATTTGCCTTTAATAAAACTAAAATAGTTTGACACAATTATGAAAAGAAAAAAATCAATAGCCGAAGAAGATGTGCGTATAAACAGCACTTTTCATTTTCTTCTCCTTATTTGTTTATTTATTGCTTACTGAAAACATTCCAATAAAAACACGACTTGAAGTGCAGAACCTCTGATTTCACACTAATCGAGAAACGTTATAACTTTTTGTTTCATAGTTTTCCATATGAAAACTTCTCACTAAAGCCACAGAAATGAGGTACAGTTTTATAAAACGCTTATTTGATGAAGCCTCTAATAATACAAAAATATTTTTATAAAAATATCGACAAATCCTCCATAGCCAAAGAAGACGTCGCATGCCAGACTTGTGTTGTCTGGCTTTCTGTAGGTATCACAAAGATATTGATGTTTTTTCCAAGTATTTGTTGTTCATACATCATCAAGACAACTGTCAAGGATAGTGGTATAAGCACAGCTGTCTTTCGTTTCCTTTGTGTGAATTAGTCAAAATTTTGTATACAAAATACATGACAGTCAACTCAAAATGTTACAATTTTCACTTTTTATAAGAAATCTATGTACAGAGGTCCTCTCTACCCACTGTCAAAATCTTCCATAATTTTCGCGATTCTTTTGCCAAAGATGCAGTTGTACCCTTCTTCTTGATATAAAAGTAATATTAAAAAACTGTATTTTCATCTATTAAAAATTTGCACATTTTGAGTTGACGTTCTTTAGAGGAACCAGTGCGATATTATAAATATATATTTAATAATGTAGTAGTGATATGTCTTTCACCCCGTGTAGGCGTCATTTTTTTTTTTTATTTGTTTGCTTTTCTTTTTTCACCGTCGTCCGCGTTTTCTTCATATGTTCATTGTTATCGCCACTGTCGATTAAATATTTATACACAGAAAAAAATGTTTTTCGAGTTTAATAACGAAATTCGTTGAATCAATAAATAAACTGTTTCAATGCGGACCTGTAAAGGAATTCGTAGATTCAAACAAAAGTTTAGTAAAAATAATTATTGATCGAAAGCAACTATTTTTTTAAACAGCAACAAAATACGATATCCAAGGTTATTTTTTGATATTTATGTATATGCATACAAATTATTTTTTTAGACAAACATTTTGTTGATTTTATTTTTACTATTATTTTTTCTTTGTAAGGGATTCAAAGGTAAAAATGGGTCAAAAAACTTTATATGAATTTTTAAGAAATATCAAACATTAATCGAAAAGGTTCATATGATTATAAAAATACTACTATTAGTAATAGCAATAGTTTTTTTAACCCGGTAAATTCAATGTTGTGATCAGTCCGACACAAAGCAGACTATCCGGTTAGTGGGTAATCGCATTTCCCCCTCGCCGGGGGAAAAAATACTTACAAACACTGCGCTTTTGAGTTTGTCAATTTGTTATTTATTTTATATTAATTCACTACAGTCTCTTATTAATGAATTATTATAGGATATTTGATTTTTATTTATATACTTATTTTTTAACCTATTTATGTATGTATGTATTCCATAATTTTTTCGTAACCAGTTTCTTCATGAATGAGCTACGATGGATACCACCAAGGCTTGTTGTTAATCATTTTTAAGACATTTATTTTGAATGATTTGTAGGCGCTTTAAATGACATCTTGCTGCGGAGCACAAAACGGGACACACAAACAGGAGATTTTTGTTTTGGTAGTTTAAGTAGGAACGCTTTAGTTGCTTTACAACATACCTCGTCAATGTGGTGTTTAAATAACCGCTTTTCATCTAATACAACGCGATATTTAGCTTTATTTACTATATTTATGGAGTTGTTTCCAATTATTAGTTGTCGTCTTGGTAGTTTTTTTGTTTGAGACTTGTTAAATGGAAATATAATTGCTTGCATCTTGTATATGTGGATCTTGGTTTTCCATTTACGAAAATATTTCATACAACTTGTGAGTCCATTTTGTTCATTAGTGCACTTGTAAGCTTGCTTGAAGAAGTTAAAGCTGTATCATCTGCCTAATATACAATATTTTCTTGAAGGGTTTTCTAACGAAACTTATTTTCTTTCTCCAATTTAAAAATTTATTCCAAATCATTTGCGTATTCATAAATTGTTATAGATGTAAGGTAGCTTTAATCGTATCTCTTTAGTAATATTTGTATAGGTTTTTATTAAAAGAAAATGATTTTCGAAAAAATTATACAACATTGAAATAATTTGAGATTCGAAAATCCGATGTATAAATTGAGTAGAGCAATGGTAACAGGACTGTTTCTTGGGGTAAACCTGCTGTAATAGATTTTGTTGTGGAAGTTTCCTGATTAATGTCAACTTTCAAAGTTCTACAATCTATGAAATCAGCAATAAGTTTGCAAAGATTCTTTGCAATGTTTGTGGTTGAAAGTTTATAAATAAGGCTATTATGCCAGCCAGTAAAGAAGGTCTTTTGGATATCTAATAATATTAGACCTGTGAACTTTTTGTTTTTCTTGTTGGCCAAAATTTGTTTTTTTTTTAATACATTTTGATGAGTTGTACTATATTCCTTTTTAAACCTGAAATGTTCTTTAGTGACAACTGCGTTATTAGTGACGAATTCCTTAAAGCTCTAAACAATTATGGCATTATTAATAAAAAATATTGTATGCTTATTATGATAAATTTCTTTGGAAAATATGACAAATAAGTGTTTAATAAACATACAATATTTTTTTATGAATACGGCCGTTAGACGACAGCAGACTTCACAACTACACGATTATAAATATGAGGTGTGTTCCACGTGAACAACGAAACAGTCCGAACTAGTCCAAAAGCGTTCCACGTAACAATTTTTATGCAAATTTGAGAGAAAATGAGAGAGTAATTTTTTTCATTTCCTGCACAAATTAGCCCGAACTTTTTCTTTGGGTAAGTTCGGACTAGAATTGGATAATCAGCTGTTTTATGTTTACGTATTTATGAAACTGAAAATGTAATAAGAAAATTTGCAAATTGGAAAAAAGTTTTTGTTTAAAAATAAGTTAAAAGCAGAATGGAAGGTTGCCCAAATTAAAAATAATATTGCAAAGTTGTAAACAGAACATTCAATTGTTATTTGCTTATTAATTTTATAAATATGATTATAAAAATCTATTGAAAATTTTACATTGCTTTTAATTTTACAGCTGTTGCCAATAGTGCAAATCTTTTTTTGTATGATGTTATATGTTATAAGCGTCTAAAAAAGCACTAGTATTGCAAGATGTACAATTGTGGTTTTTTGCGTTCCAGCAGTTTTGGGTAAAATTTGCATACTTAGAGAGTAAATTGTTTTTTATTCTCATTAGTCCGAACTAGTCCGAGATCTCGTGGAACACACCTATGGTTAGCTGCAAAAGCTGCCGTCTAACCACCAACATAATTATTTTAAAGACAAACAGCAGCACTAAATGTGTTTTAACAATATAAACTTCGGCGGTGCCACGTATATATTTTACATGAATAAAATTAGAATTACTGACTGAAAACGTAATAATATCACGTAAAACGGTAAAAACACATCAAATTATTTGTTTATTTTAATTTTTCGATCTTTTTTATTAAATATTTTATTAAATATTACAAAAAAATTTAGTTTGGCAATCTTATTGCTGCAATGCATTGGCAGCAATAAGATTGCTGCCTACGTATATAGAAATTAGTCTAAGTCGGCAGCAGCTGCAAATGGTGGTGTGAAGTCGGGCTATCTCATTTCTTGTTACGTTCCAGGTTGATTTGCTTATCATTCTCCTTAGAAGGTTTGTATATTGTTTGTAGAAGTTAATTTCGAATAGGTTAGAAGTTCTTTGGCATTTACGTTTGTAGCTTCTTCTTAGCTTTATGAATGTCATTATTTTAGCAGGTAGTGTAAACAATTTTCGTGCGAAGTTTTGGGTGTTGAAAAGTCTCGTGCACATAGCAGGAGGTTAATAAATTTCTGTAACTTCGATCAGATATCTGCTTTCAAATTGTATTTAGTTGCGTGTAAAATTATTCTGTTCTTAATATATGTAATTATGTTGTTACCTCCAAGTTTAGAGAGGAGTTGCTAATAAAAATATCACCCCTACGAGCAGATGGGGAGTGATAACTTTTAGGGGGGGTATAATGTTGGGTTATTAGGATAGTTAATAAAGAAATTGTGTAGTTGTTGAGTGCTAAATAAGAGTGTTTTAAATGACAATATTTTAACTCAACTCATTTTTATTATTTGTATTTATGTTATACAATATTATTTATTTAGAGTAATTATAAAAATAACGCTTTTATTACATAGGAGTTAAAAATTATAAAGTTTTGATCAGCTTGAATTTATGTATATATATATATATATATATATATATATATATATATATATATATATATATATATATATATATATATATATATATATATATATATATATATATATATATATATATATATATATATATATATATATATATATATATATATATATATATATATATATATATATATATATATATATATATATATATATATATATATATATCGTTAGTCTCACGTAGAAAGGCCCTAACTTGCATTTCCCTTGAATTGAGCTCTTTTAGGGATTCTACTATGTTTCACATAAGTACGCAGTGTCACAAAGATTTAATTATATAATTTCATACATACCGCTCTTACAAGCAATGGAGCAAAAAAATTTACTTTAAGATGTATACAGTTTCCATTACGATTTTTCCTTCTCCTGTAAAATTTGAATTATTTTTGTTAGGGCCTTTCTACATGAGACCAACGATATATATATTGTATATTTTTCCTTATTACGTATTGTACATACTTTCTCACAATTCATATATTTACAGACTATTAACAAATACGTTTTATGCATTAAATAAATAGTGAAAAATTTGCTTAAAATTTTTTTGTTACAATAATTTGTGATTACTTGTAATTAAATATTAACACCCTGAAGTATGCAGTCTGTGACTAGACCAAACAGCATAAACGACACTTTGCACTCTGCAGAGAGAGAGAGAGAGACATGACACTTGTTCCATAAATACAGTAGATAAACGTGCACACTAGAGGGCTGCTCAAGACGCCATTTTTAAAACATTTGCAATTTTTCCCAAATGCCTTAAAAATTGCAATTAAAACAGTAACGTAGTGATGAAGATTTAGTGGACTTTAAAGATGACTTGTGAATGACATTTAATAACATACTTACATGAATAACAACTGTATTATAGTTTTATCAATCAATACCTGTGTGAAACACATGGAAGACATAAAAAATGAGAAATATCAGTTTAAGCATTAAACACATTCGAGACAGCAGGCTACAAGCTACAAAAGCTCAAAATTAAAATACACGTGTTCTTATGAGAATGATTATTTTGAAAACAGCAAGCAGCACGGCTGCAGGTTGTTGTCCATGATAATTTTGTCGTTGTAGTCCAATTAAACTAATTTCTATTTTTGTTGGCTACAAAAGCTTTGTTAGTGATGTCAATGTATCAAGCAAAGTAAAAATATTAGCGCTTCGAGAACAAATTCACAAAATGTATTCATAAAAATGTTAAACAGTTATTCAAATCATTTTTAGAGGAAACACGATAAAACTGTATTCATAAAAGAATTTTAAGTTAAAATGTTCTGTAGAGCACTCTTTTCAGACAACCGGTTTTAAAACTGGTTGCACCCTTTTCTAAGACAATTTTAGTGATTTTAGATATTGTTTTTGTTTTATTTGTATATATTGTAAAATTTCTTATTTAAATCTAACATTTTTTTATTAATCATATATACGATGTTGTTGATAAAAATATTTGATGAAACGTATTATTTGAATGTCAAACAATTATAGTTTTGTGTATTTATTAAAAGAATCAATTACCCTGTATATATTTTACCCCTTTTTCATTTTATTATTACTAAAATTTTGTTTAGGAATTCATAAATATGTAATGTACATTAGTGATGTGTAAAAAAACTAAAAAAAAACAAAAAAGGTCGCTTTTATACGCAAACACAATTGACGAAAACTTTTTTGATCATTAATTTTGGTTATTCAATTGAAAGACAAGATGAAGTTAACATTTATTTATTTGTTTTAGTATTGATTTTCATAAAAAACAATAAAAATATAGATCATGATACGTCATGACCCGAGTTCAAATCCCAGTGGGTGCTGATGAGTAGTGTAGCGACTACGAAATAGCTAGTTGTTCCCCAGCTAAAGATTTGATTATTATTTTTCTTGTCTTCTTCAATCAAAATTATTGATCACAGCAAATTTGTATTGTAAAAAATCCTTCTTAAGAAAAAAATTAAGAAAGGAAAAACTTGAATTAAAAACCTGTTGTACATATGTACAAACCAAACAATTTTTAATTTAAAAAATTATAAAAAGTTCAACAAAAATTTAACAAATTAATATTTGCATCTCTGGGTACGGAGAATATTAAAATACAAAAAAATGTATGTTAATAAATAAAATAAATACCGCTAGTTCTGAGACAGCAAACGCTGTACAAACAAAGTTGGCAATTAACAAAAATGCATATGTGATTCAATATGAGATGAATATAGGTAGAAAATAATTAAATGCTCGGTGGCTTAGTGGTTAAAGCAGTAGATCATGATACGTCATGACCCGAGTTCAAATCCCAGTGGGTGCTGATGAGTAGTGTAGCGACTACGAAACAGCTAGTTGTCCCCCAGCTAAAGATTTGATTATTATTTTTCTTGTCTTCTTCAATCAAAATCATTGATCACAGCAAATTTGTATTGTAAAAAATCCTTCTTAAGAAAAAAATTACGAAAGGAAAAACTTGAACTAAAAACCTGTTGTACATATGTACAAACCAAACAATTTTTAATTTAAAAAATTATAAAAAGTTCAACAAAAATTTAACAAATTAATAAAAATATATGTTTGCATAAATATTGTCATATCAACTAGTAACAAATTTTAGTGTAACTCTATGATTCAGATGAGAATTGTAAATTATTATTAATTGCAATCCTGTTCAATAAAAAATCTTATTGTTTAAATAAATTTCTCAAAGTGTTATGATGACAAATCTCTTGCCATACAATTTATTATTTTATTACGCTTTAAATTCTCACTTGCAGGTATTATTTGAATTTTTGACAAGTGTTAATACAAAATGTGAAGTGTCTTTAAATAATTATAACTACGAAACGTTAATAGTTCAGCTTGGTAAATTCTTGTTTTTTTAATGGTAATGTTATTCTGTTATTCTGCAACATGTGCCATGTGCTTAAGGATAAGGTACAACAAGTTGCAATCGTTAACAGGGCATGTGTTGGTTGCAGAATAAGTTTAATTTAAATTATGTTATATTTTAATAATTTCAATTTGTTAATATTGTTAAGCATTTTTTTTGTGTATGAATTTTTTGTAAATAGGAATTTTTTCATAATAATTTTTCAATTTAAATTTTTAACTACATTTTAATTTTCCTGACGATGATAACAAATTGTTATAGAAATATCGAGAAATAAAAGATTTTGAATTGTTAATTTTTATAAAAAAACAAAGATTTTAGATCCAAAAATTATATTTATTTAAATTATTTTAGTCTTCATATAGTTCATTGCATTTTCTTGGATTTTTCTTGCTCTTCACTAGGTAATAGCTTTAAAAACAGCTAAAAAAAATTGTAAGTGGCACCACTGAAATGCAAAGAAGCAGCTGTTCATATTTTAGAAGTTTCAATTTTAATTGTAAATTTTGATTGTGATTTCCTAATACTTAATTTTTTAATATTTATATATATTACTACAGCGAATACTAAGTAGCTCGCACTAGTTTAGCAATAGCTACTATAGAATTTTCTAAATTTCCCTCAGCCATTTTGTATGCACAAAAAGCTTTTTAATATTTGTAAGGAGATAAAGAAAACAATATCAGCTGTTTATTATGTAGCTGCCGTTTACAATATATTTAGGTAGCTGGCTACAGGCTACATTTGTAGCCAGCGGCATTTGTAGTCGTGTGTTCGTGTAGCCTGCTGTCTTAAATGTGTTTAATGCTTTACATTGCAAGCATTTTCCTTTATCAGCTGTTAAAATAATTGAATGTAAAAGACGACTCATAAGTTTAATAACGAAAAAAATTAAAAAATGAGTTTAGAGACTCCACTAATAATTGGCTTAGGTGCTGCTTTGCAAGACAAACAGAAATTTAAATGCAGTATGCCAAACATTAAAAATCATTTTGGCAGATGATGGTAGTAATGAAACGATACGAGTAAATACAAGTAAATATTCGAAACTTTTCTTTCGATTCTAAGTACTTTTGGTATCGATGCTTTACTATCGAGTACCGAGTACTAGTACTACTAGTATCGGTCAGAAATGCTCTTCTTACTGACAGGCAAAAAACTTAGTTGGTCACCATGTCCACTTGCATCATGTACCAAAACCCTCGCCAAATCATGCAGCATCGGTCTGCCTAGATACAATGCGCTTATATAAGAGCTGGACACCGACAGAGGAAGTGCTCAACGCTCTCCACTTCCTCCTCGTCTCTGCAACCTCTACAGAAGTCATTAAATGGAAGATTTAACCTCCTCGCCTGCGTCTCTATGTGGCAATATCCCGTCAGGGCTGCCACAGCAGAACGCCCTAAGAATGATAGTCCTCCAGTTATCATATCTGGCTATATCAGCCTTGATATGTCACTTTTTGAAGATTATACTAATAATAAATTGTCTTACATCCAAGCTACAAAGTTGTTCTTCCTCAAAGTTGTTCTTGCTAACAAACTGTTGGGTGAATGTAGCAGAAGAATTATTATGATAGAATTCCTGCGTTCTAAAAATCTTCGCGTCCGGGATCCTTATTAAGATCCTAATCAATTTACAAACCTTCTGTAAAAATTACAATTTTGACAGACATGAAAAAATACATGAGGAATTACATATTAAAAAAAAAACAGAAGTAAAAACAAGTCGTCTGTAGCTGCTTTAACTTCTGATTTTATGACGTTTACTTTTCAATAATACAAATTAGTAATAGTGAATTTAACCAATTTAAAAAATAAATTTATCTATTGACTAAATTTTTTTTCAGAAAATTGTAATTTCTTATTTTGATTGAGAAATTTTAAAGTTCTAGTAGCAAAAAAAAAAAATCTTCTAAAAAGATTATGATGCCCACGAAAATTTACACTAATAAACGATGCATATTTTTTCACATTTTTCCAAAGAAAGCATACAGAAATACAATGTGATAATTTAAACCAGTGGTCCCACAAAGATAACTCTGGTAGCGATTTCGGTTAGGTTGGGCCTATAGCTGAATTAGTATGAATGGCAAATGCTGCTATTATCTGCAAAATAGTGGATAGGATTAGAAGTTTGACATAGAAGGTCATTAAGAAATATAAGGTAGGAGAAAGAACCGAGCCTTGTGGTACCCCTGAATTAATCTTGAATTCACTTGATGACACACCATCTAAAACAGCTCGTTTAGAGCGGTCTGTGAAAAAGCTCTATATAAATCGAGAACAATCATCACCGACACCAAAAGCGATAAGTTTTGATAGTAATGCACCATGGCACACTCCTTGGAAATATCCAGAACCAACACCTTACTGTGACCAAAATTATAAATCAAGTGGCACCGGCCTTTCGAGAGATATGCCAAAAGATCGCCAGTAGAGCGACCCCTACGAAATCCATCACAGAGCAAACTGTGTGACTCCAGATACCTCACAAGATGGTAATTGACCATACTCTCATACTTTCGAAAGCGCAAAACAAATCGCAATTGGGCGGTAATTTTCATAATTATTTGCGTCATCCTTTTTGAGGATTGGCATTACATTAGCAACCTTCCAACACAATCGAAACACACCAATATGGTACAATGTGCTAAAAAGGCGAGCTAATGGACGCGCAAGCGTAAAAGAACACTGCTTCAAAACCAGTTCTGGAATGCCATCCAGTCCAGTAGCCTTATTTATGTCAAGATCCGCCTAAACCCTTTTAACTGCTCGAGCTCGGAAAAATATCTTTGGCATAGCCTCAGACAGTCTGTCCAGCTCGGGGAGTGGTTGACCGCGTTCCGGCAAGTGTGAATTGCTTGCTAAAATTTCAGCCAGCAGGTTAGCTTTGTCAGCTGGGTCGGCTATAGTAACAAGTAATGACCCAATTGGCACATACTCTCTATTTGTCAGACTATAAATTAAAATTTTTCATAATTTTTAGACTTTGAAAGGCCCTGCTTTAAAAAATATATATTAAAGTGCCTTGCCAAGTGCCATTAAAAGTTCGTGCATTTAACTAGGATTGTTAAATAGTACAGTGCTTATTAGTTTCATACTAAAAAAAACTAGTAAAATCATTTTATTCAGTTTAAATGTTTTTTATTCGCACAAGCTCTTAGATGAGAGAGATGGGTAGTGGAGTGTCGCCACGCAATTAGACGGAGGTTAGTAGCTTAAGCGCGTGCAAATAAAACTGTATAACGCAGTACAGATAAGAGATTGACCAGTGGCTGTGTTCTGTAACTTTGGCGAGAAGTTCTCGCGCCGAAAACTTGTAAAACAAATTATTCCATCGTTTCTCGAAAGTGACAAAAAACTGCGTCTGTAACTCATGTCGAAAACTATCCAAAGTGATTTCGTCGTTATGTTAGAAATGTCTGAAAATATAAAACGATGCTGACATGCAATTTTAAAAATGAAAGCGCCAGCCACAATTAGTACCGCCGCCGACCAAAAATTACTAAACTCAAGAAATTTTGTTCGACGGCGTCATATTATAACCACCGGCTATTCTAGAAAATGTATGGTATGGCTCTAACGTTTACATTTTATTTACAAATACATACATACATACATATTTATGCACAAAGTTTTGTAAAATTAAAAAACAATTGCAATTTGTGAATTCTGAAAAAACATTATAAAATTATCACAAAATACTGTGTTAGGTCGGATATTAAAATTGTTGAAATTACAAACTTAAGTATTCCCTTAAAACTTGTTGTGTGAAGGGTATAAAAATTAATTAAAAAGTTAAAATAAAAAAAACAATCATTCTAAACTGTGTATGTAAATATGTATTTGATACTTAAATTAATAGCAAAATACTTATTTTTTCAGTATTATTATCCATTTAATGATGATTAATGTTATTTGAAATACTATCTCACAGCCTTTTTATTTGCGAGAAATAATGACAGTTGAAAGCGGGAAATTTTTTCGCAAAAGTTTTACAGACTCAGTTTTTCTGTAAAATGGCGAGTAATTTTCTTACGTGACGGTTATTACTCACCAAAAAAAGTTATAGCTACAGTTTAGTGAGAAAAGCAGCTGTTTGTTTCAACTTTGTTTCATTTCGCACGTTTCAGTCGAATAGTTTCTCGTGGCGAGAGTTACAGAACACAGCCACAGGAACATCCGAGAAGGTGAATTGGACGTTCAGACACTATTTCGGGGCCAGCCCGTTCTGCAGATTTAAATCCCATCGCTCTCAAAAAAAAGAGTTTGTTCAAAGCTCATTTAGAGCGTACATGAATTTCTTAAGCTTCTGGGGACATCAATTCTCGGGGATATGCTAATAAGTAGATCTTTTTTTAACAAGATGTAGAGCGTGTATTGAGGCTGGTGGTAAACAGTTTGAACATTTATTGTAATAAAAAATTTTATTTCCTTATCTGACTTTAATTCCAATAAACCTAAACTAGGTCAAAATTTTTCATTATTTTATTAATGCCGTTTGCCAAGGCAATTTAGTAAATTTTTTTGCATTAAATTTCTGTGCACCATAGTGAATGAAGTCTTTCGCGTTAAATTTTTAAAAAGGCTACATTAAACAACGCATTTAAAAATAGGAATGTGTCTAATGGTTACCATTCGCTCAATGAAAAAAATAAGTTTCACAAGTTGGTCTCAATGTCCAGAAAATGTTGTCAACTAACAAAACTTAAAGACGTCTTGAGCAGTCTTTAATGCACACATAACTATATCAAATACGTACGTGTTCTTTCTAGTCTTCTATAACCGAAAATGAATGTGTTTGGCCTTCGTAGGGAAAGATGCCGCCTAAAATATATTTATAGTTGCCAAAGTGACGTATGCGATATTCACCAGGTAGTGTGTTGGGACCAATCGACCAGTGCACATGAGCCTCACTAAAACCTAAAATCAAATGTATGCGCTCCCAAATAAATCTGTAACAGAAATAAGAATAAATTCAAAGATGCTGTCCAATTGCATAGAATACATACTTTGTTTCCCAACTGGCATCCGTATGGACAACCTTCCACCGCTCTTCATTGATTTTGCGTTCTACCGCTAGATATGTTTTTTCATGAAAAATATTGTTTCGTGGATTACCCGACACGAAGGTAACTTCAACAGTATCGTTTATTTTATATTGTTTCCGGGGCTGTTTTTTAACATAACCGAAATCTTTGTCCAAAGGATGGCCATCAAAAATAACACCTGTATTCATAGACAGCATGCGGTCATTCATATAAGGTGGACTTGGGCCAGGATCGACAATTTCTCCTCTGAACATGGACTTGGTCAAACGTTCATACACATCCATGTATATGGAATGAGTATTTGGTCCAAAAATCGTAGAAGCTGCTTCATAACGCTGCGCCTGATATTCTTCTGGTGTTGTTATGTAGCTTGAATAAAGATTTGAAAGTCCGGCCAAAATAACATCTACATCTTTGCCGCCAGCTGCTGCAGCCACAGCTCTAACTTTATTGCGCAAGCGTCTGCCAGCCATGGTGGTGAATTCGCCAGGTACTGCCGTTATAATTAAATCACCAATTTGCACAATTTGTGTGGGCACTATCTTTGGTTGCCACTCATAAGGAAATGTGGCCTGAAAACAGTTGCATGACAAATCTATAAATAAAAATTCATAAATAAGGTTAAAAGTACGCTTACCCTGCCTGTTGCCAAAAGTATAGGCTTTGGGGAATGGCACGCTATATCGTCTTGAGTAGGTGGCACAATAAAATCACGCACTAAATTCCACATGGCATTTTCAGTTAAAGTACCCTGTTGGAAACTAAATGCACCGGGTCCATCTGTAGTACCCGCAGCAAAACTATAACCCATGGCCGGCTGACAACCGCGAATTTTATCAATTTTACGCAACAATGGAATGTAGGTGGTACCATTATAACTTGGCATATCAATAAATTGGTGAATAAAATTTATATCACCGGTTACTTCACGACCATTATTGTCTTCTTCAGTAGCTTGATTAAGTAAGCGCTAGGGATAAAGGCCGTTTTAGGCTTTATTATAAGAGGAAAAATCTAAGAAAATTGGTTTTATATGAAGCAGAGGAGATGAGATACAAAAATGAGATATTTAATGATTGTGAAATTGTTAGTTTCTTTCTCCATTTTTCTCCAATTTCTGCAAAATTTGGGAGTCCATGGGCCAGATTCCGCAACTATGATATTTATTTAACAGTGAGCACTCAAAATAAAATTCACTGACAGACACAGTGTTCGCTTTTCATTAAAAAGCGATTCCGTACGAAACAATGAATTTTATTGCGCTGAATGTGTTTCTTCAGACTGAATGATATGCTGATTTGTCAAATTAACTGTGTCACACAAGTTGTTGAATAGATAATTTTAATATACATACATAATCCTTTTGTTTATTTTTTTCAAGTTCAAAATATTTTACAAAAAACTAAAATTCAGCGAAGATTTTTGGGTGAAAAAATTATTATTAAGTGTACACTTTAAGTGTCACAATTATTCATTCTCACCATTGCGGGCTCAAAAATGAAAGGTGAACACTGAAATTGGTGAAAATTTCAATATTAATCATTGCGGAATTTGCCCACAGCTTCGATAGTGAACGGACGTGTTTGTTTTTGATCGGAAAGTAATAAAATATAACCGGCATTAGTAGAAAGTTAAGATGAGTTGGGTCGACTTCCTAAACGCAAATTGCAATGCATAATTTAAAAAAATGCGTATGCAATACTAAACATGTCTTACGTGCAACCTTGCATTGCAAAGAAATTTTTTTGCATTTAAGAACGTCTTTATGCAACTCATACATAAAACATATGTAAAAAACATGTTATAAAATTTTATAAATTTTTTTTTCGAAAAATGGAGGTAACACAAAATTATTTCTCCATTTATATATTGATTTACTAAAGAAGCTTATTAAAAAGAGAAAAAAAGAACAGAAAACTTTTATTAAGGACAATAAAAATACCGAGAAGAAATATGATCAAAAATAAAAATTTTGAGGAATGCATTCAATTTATGGATGGTCAACTTAGCTTCCCTAGTAAAAATCTTTGGATTTCTGAGGAGGAATCCTTGAAAAAATCATTGCAAAATATTCTGTCTCAAAGAGATAGAAACCGCCAGCGTTCCTGTTCGCCTCATATAGTTGCTACATCAGAAGACAACCATCTTCAAGTTTAATTTTTGCAGATAAGTCGAATGCACAAGTATGCATGAATAGGTTACATAACCGTGGTTAAACGGCAGCGTAGCCCTAAATCCGCTCAAATATCATCTCAATCGAAAACATTAAGAGATGATAAAACCACTACGGCAACGGATAGTAATAGATTTGCTATCCTCCAGACCGACGAGCCAACAACATCCTCAAAACCATTTAAACCGCCACCAATATATTTGAGAGAGCCTACTTCTAGTGAGCTTATAAAGCAACTTATTATGGCAATCGGTAAAGACGCTTTCAACGTAACATCAATTAAACACGGCAGCATTAGTGAAACAAAAATCCAGGTAAACAATGAAAATGATTTCCAAAAATTGTCTGACATTCTGGAGAAAGAGATAAGATCTTTTTATACTTATCAGCTTAAAGTGCTAAAGGTCTTCAGATCGTTATTAAAGTTATTGATGATCCTTGTGTAGATACGGATGATGTTAAGACAGGATTGGAAGATAAAGGCTTTAAAATAAAAAAATATTGTGTTGTGAACATTAGGAACCGTGAAAAGATTCCGCAACCCATGTTTAGGGTTGAACTAGAACCAGTGGATGTTATCCTAAAGAAGAATGAAGTACATCCAATTAATACCCTCAAACTGCTTTTGCATCGTACGGCTACCGTAGATAAGCCACATAAACGTTTAAGTCCCGTTCAATGCCTAAACTGCCAAGGGTTTGGCCACACTAAGGCTTATTGTAAATTGATCGCAGTTTGTGTTGTATGTGGTGAACTTCACGGTATATCACAGTGCAAGAAGCCAAAGACTGGCTCAAGTGTTAAAAAATACAGCAACGGTAACCATACTGCAAATTACAGTGTGATTGATATTCGCTTTCCATAGAGAATAGTGGGACTGAGGAGTACCATCGAGACTTTCCAAATAATTTTTAAGGGAAGCCATTCTACGGATTTCAATCAAATTTAAGTTGTGGAGACCTGAGACATTGCCACTCTCTTCTAACTCTCTTTTTTTTTTTTGACAGAAGATATTAAATTTCTGAAACTTACATTGCTAATGGTAGCATGTTGTACGGCTAGTGTCATTGACATTGAAATCACATCTAAGTCCATTTTGGAAACTGTATCAAAAGGCACACGGCTAGTTATCCCCCAGCTTAGTGTATTCAATTATTATTTTCTGTCTTCTGTGATCTAGAGTTTTTGATCGGGGCATTTATTGTTATAATTAAAAATAAAAATAATTCTTGGCGAAAGCCAGGTAGGTTTGACCTTGAGCCAGACAAACACCATCATATAATATTAGAAATATTTAATAAGTTCAACTATTTATCATTAATCTACATACATATATATACTCGTATATGGCAAAATATATTATATAAGCTACATAATTTTGAAAAATGCTTAGACTTTCAAACAATAGTGAGTCAAAATTTTGACAACATTTTGTAATTTCGAACAACAAAATACATGTGATGTTTTTTGGTGTTGTATTTGTTGCAATTCTGACACTACCTGGTAAAGCTGTCTTGAATATAAATGTTTGAACATATAATATTTTTCAAAAGTCGCCTGATGATTACAGCTATATTTTTAGCTTTCTAAGTAAATAATAATAAATTCAGTTTTTTTTTCATATTTTAAAATGGGTTGATACGATGTTTTGAAAATGAAGTTGTTGTAAAAAACAAAAATTTTACTTACCAAAGCACCTTCTGCCAGGCGTTCACCTATAATTTTAGTACTTTCAAACATATCTTTTCCAGGACCAGGAGCAAAACATTCTCCTTCTTTAGGAGGACACTTCGAAGTCAACAAATCACAAGGATTGCCAGTAACAGAACATCGAGGACCTAATATGTTGGGTGAAACATCACCCAAATTCGATGAACAAAAAGCGCCAACAAATTTTCCCTGAAATTAGTAAAACCATTTGATTTTCATTCGAAAAATACTTTTTTAAGTGAGCGTACCTTGCCGGGCACCTTATTGGCATTGTATTCTTTTTCCAACAGCAAAGCAGCATAGCCAACATTGTCACTAGATACCAATTTATTGGTATTGTTCATAGACGTCGCATGAACTGCATACCAATTAAAAACCCCCAGTATATTGTTTTCTACATCAACAAGACGCAACTGTGTTAGTTCCTTGTCCACATTATGTTCATACTGGGTGCGTTCTTCACTTGGATTGCGCAAATAGGAAGTGGGTGATCGGTTGATGTTGGCATTCAAAACAACTGTACGTGAAAGGTACATTTTACCCTCCACCATATTGTCTGTGGCGCGTTTGATACTCTGTAGTTTTATGATTTGAGGTGTTATTTGAAAATACAGATAACGTATCGACTTACCAAATATATACCATTTGTCATTGCATCGAAAGTCTGTGATACAAAGCCTAAAATGGATATATCATATAAAAGATGCATTAGAAATCCACCAGGGCCAGAGTGTGTATGTGTACCGCTAATTACAACGTTGTCATTGGAGTAAATGTTACCATAGCGTGCTTTTAAACGTTTAATTACCTGAAATTAAAATTTGTTTTTGTATTACATTTTTGTTCGGCATTAAATTTTTTATATACGTAGATAGACAAGATAAAAAAAACCAAACAATTTTTTTACTTAATTGAGTTAATAAAAGGTTTAATATTCATTTAATTAAATTACCTCACGTTTTAAGCCATGACCAATCATACCAGCATCAGCTGACACAAAGGCAACACGCTTATTATTTTCATCTTCAACCACAAAAGCGCGAGCGAATTGCCTCAAATGGATGCCCCGCCCAACTTGTTTAATACTGGCATAGCCCATCTTAAATGATAGGAAGTGAAATAATTCAATGGTATTATAATTGTTCAACTATAAGGATACAAATTGCCTACAAATTAATTGCATTCAATCCTGTTATATACGAGTATTCTAAATTAAATTTTTACATCGGAATGGCCAAAGTATTGTTGTTCTAATTTTCAGTTATTACCAATAGTACTATTGCAATTTAGATACTGCCAATTTTACTTGGACCGGAAAATAAAGCCGATAGCTGTATGTTGTTTGAGTTTCCAGGATCAAGAAAATAAATGCAATAGTATTTTCGTTCCTTCGAATTTTCTTTCAATTCTATAAGAACGCTCATAATATATAACAAATACATATAATATATAACAAATGAGCTTTAAAGCGTTACTACATTACTTACAAAATTTATTTCCACTGGAGGTCCTGTTATATCAGCTCTTCCTACACCGATTTGATAGGCTTCTGATATTTTCCATACCAGCGCTAAAAGACAGACACAGGCCAACATGCAGGGTAGACTATAAGATTTGTAATTCATTTTTCCAGAAAGATCCTTCTGCAAAACATGAATAATGATTTCCTTAGCGCAGTCGCAAAAAAAATAGAGCTAAAAATAATTAAAATGGAATAAAAGTTATTAGTAAAAAGGTAATATTTGTTTATTTGAAAATAGTAAAATAAATTTTTCCATAATAATCTTCGAAGATAAACAGTACTTGTACTTTTAATGTAAAAATACTTTCTCTTTTCAAGTCAGTTTACCGAACCTTAATTAAAAATCAAATCGTGAACAACTCTACATTGAAAACTCATACGAGTATATGGGCATGTTTCTCAAATATTACGAAATTAAAAGTTATTAAAAGCTGATTGTTTTACGATATTTTATTAGAAATTTTTTTTTTAAATTTAATCAATCATAATTATTTCCACTAAGCTGAATAAGCAGCCCGTTATGTTGCACAAACACAATTTCTTATTTCTGATGACTTTTTTGTATATATATTTTTATGTTATGAGTTCGCATCACTTCTAACCTACTGTGCAGCCACTGCTTGCCATTAATGTGCACACACATACGACATAAAGCTGAACATATAATACATAAACAAACAATGTACATGATACAAAAAACACAAAATTCTAAGTAAATCACCCACCAATGGATTTATTGTTGTTGTTGCTTTTTTAATGTGTAGGAAGCATGTGTGTGTATGTGCGTTGCAATTAGATTTGTACATTTGAGTCTGGAATGAACATTATCAAGATATCTCAAGAGCAATTTTGAAGGGAATAAGGAAGTATAAGTACCAGAGACAGATTTTAATCTCCTTTTATTAGTATGATAATATTGGTACGGTTCAATTATGTAAGCAGCAAAATATCGTTCATAGAGCACCTCTCAACCTCAGCACACCTCCATCCGACGGTCCAAATTTTCGATGACGCTGAGGCATAATTGAGGTTCTATGCCGAATTATCTCATCTTCTAGTTCTTGAATTGCTACTGGCTTATCGACGTACACCTTTTCCTTTAGATAGCATCAAAGAAAGGAGTCCTACAGTGCCAAATCACATGAACTTGATATGATATGTAATTATAAATCATTAAGAGAAAATTGCTAAGAAATAAAGTTAATTTTTTTTTTTATCTATAGTAGTCGTATTCCAACTTGGACACGTTCTACACAGTGAGTATCAAATTTACTTTTCAAATTATTAGGCTCTGGGGAAGATGCGCTAGGATGTAAATTCCATCTTCAGTGAAAAAGCTTATTTTTGTCTCAATGTATTCGTCAATAAGTAACATTTGCGTTATTGATCTGATGAAAATCCTCATGTGCTTCACCAATCCACAAAAAAAAAATAACTCTTTGATGCGGTTTGCATGCTGGCGGCATCATATATTTTTGTCGACAATAACGATCGTCTGTCATAACCGATTATTTTTGATTATTGGGTCCAACGAATCTACCACTGCAGACGTGTGCCCATATAAATGAACTCGAGTTCCATTCATAAATTTTTGAGTTTCATTTGGAAAAAAAATTGTCTAGCCCTTACTGGAAAAAACAAAAATAATTTTTGGAATTTTTTTACATTATCCTTAATCTTAGAGTATGAACAACTGTGAAATTGATTTACATCAGTACCTGCCTTGGCGGCCTAACCTGATGGTGGACCAATTCCACGGAGTGAATTTTTCACGATTCACCACCGCCCCCGTGTGGCTGACTAGGCTCGCACAGGTAGCAATTCTTGTCATATGATTGCGGTCATATGAACAACTTCTTGTTAAGGAGTTCGGGCTTTCTAGTCCCACATGTATTCAATTTCCCAGCAATCAACGGAAGAGAAGGCTTAATGAGTTGGTAGGCCGAAGCCCACTAAGAGCATCAGCCCTTAAACCAACTCACACGTCAAACCGTCACCACCGGTTCCTTACAGTACACGTATCTGTTGTATAGGCAACATATCCTCGGGAGATTGTTAGCCCTCGAAAAAAGCCATCACCAAACAATTATCAAGGATACTAACACTCCCTTCCTGAGTTTTAGGTTTCAACCACAGCCAGAACGTTTCAGCCAAGGTAGGCACCTCGGCCATGATCAGCCCGGGTCGAACCGCAAGCAGAACTTCCCGGGGGCCATGCTGATCCCCGTTCTGCCAATTTATACTCTTGGTAAGGGTTTCGGAAGCCAACACAACATAAGTCATATGGCTTCCTAGAGTTTTGTTTGCCGCACCAAACGGTGGACCCCTTCCCCTCTTTTCCCCGAAAAACAGAGCGCCTAAGTTAGGAATACGCCAAGGCAAAACCTGTTCCCCGGGGGGTCTTAGAGTATGAACAGTACAATTTTTCTTCGAACCACTCTATTGTACACATTTATACACGTTTGGCTACAAATATTTCATAAGTACTCGTACTTTAGACGCTGCATATGTATTCGTAAGATATAGTGACAAACGATGGACATACTCGTGTCCTCCAATTTGTTAATTTTATTTCAATCCCTGTTGCTGCGATTTAGCTATCGCAGTTTTTATTTTTAAAATTTTATAATACAATTAAAAGAACTAAATGAATGCAAAGTTTGGTTCATTAAAGTAAATAAACAAAACAAAGAAATTCATCCAACAAATTATATCCAACAAAATATGTTAGCACAATAAACCAAATTTTATTTGTGCTATTTTCATTTAAAGGTACAACTTGCAACATTTTTAAATTAGATTTTTGGTTTGTACCTTATTTTATATATCTCGGGTATCCGAGATATAGCCTTTTTTCATGAAAATGACGCGTAAGCGAAGTTAAACACCTTTTTTGTTTAAAATCAGTTTTGGTAATATAAGGAGGTTACCAAATACAGAAAATTAAAATTTCCGATATCGGTCATATACACCCGAGATATAGCCTAAACCGGGCTTTTCATGAAAATGTCGTACAAGCGAATTTAAACAACTTTTTTTTTGCTTAAAAGCAGCTCTGGTACTAATATTAGGTTATAGTTATAAATATGAAAAATGAAATTTTCCGATATCGGCCCATGTATACCCGAGATATAGACTAAACGGTGGTTTTCATTAAAATGTCGCGTAAGCGAACTTAAACCACGTTTTTTTTTTTTTTTTTTTTTTTGCTTAAAAGCAGTTCTGGTAAAGAAAGAAGGTTATAATTATAAATATGAAAATGAAAATTTCCGATATTGGTCCACATATACCCGAGACATAACCTAAGCCAAGGGTTTTTTTATCTTGGACCAGTACTCAGGGGATAGCCCCTACATATGCAGTGCATTGTACTGGAGCTTGGAAAACAGAATATGAGAAGGAGGAAAGGGGAATAATGTTTGTGAACTTAACACACGGAACGACCAAAACAAACGTTATCACGTAAGCGTAAGTGAACTTAAAGAACTTTTATTTGTTTTTAGTATATACTTAGCTGGTGAGGCCTAACTTTTTTTTATGTCAATAAAAATGCAAAATCTTTATTACATATTTTTCCCAACGTTTCGTGAATTTTATGTTCACTTCTTCAGGGGATTTTGTCTATTTTAAAAAGAAAGATTTTTATGAAATTACATTAATATCTTAAGTAGAAAACAATATTTGAGAAACTTACATTTTTGTGATTTTACAACATTAAACACAAAATTATTGAAATTATATTTATAGTCAAGTAATACAACATTTATACACTAATTTCTTAGAAAGCTTAAGAATACAGCAAAAAATAAACAGAACAATGAACAAAAAAGAAGATACTGACAGCTTAAGCGCCATTTATAATATTATTATAAAAAATAGTGCCGATATATAGGTTAAACAAATGTCCATGAAAGATTTCTTTTTTGGAATGGTGATTATAAGGCAAAAATATTTTTCCCCGACATCGGTCTATTAATATCCGAGCATTTTCAGTTTAAATTTGTAATATATACTATGCATATACGTCACTATCGTGAAGGGTATTTTAGATTCAGCCCAGCCGAATATACCACACTCTTACTTGTTTATAATTATTTTCTGTATTTAGAATTTAAATTCCTTCATATTCTGGGTTGTGATTAAAATCACAACAATGCAGCGATAAAGCTGTCTTCTGACAGTTCTGATGTTGTTCCTACATAAACTTTACTGCAATGCACACTATCATTACCGCTGCAAGAAACTTTATACACCAAATTCGACTTTTCAAACTTACTTAACTTATGTTTTGTTTTACTGAATAACCTACCTACCGTTTTGTAAATCTTATGAGCCATTCTGTAGTTATTTTTGTCAAAAATTTTAGATTTTTCCAACCAAGGCGAATTCATATCAGGTAAATGCAAGAGCAATAAATACAACACTACCAAAAATAAATCTTTTTCAAATGTCAAGTTAAAAATATAAACACAAAAAGGAATTAAAAAAAAAATATAATAAAAAAAATTTACAGGAAATGAAAAACTTTTAAATATTTCGTGAAACTTTTAACTATATCGCGAAAATTAAAGTCTCAGATCATAGAGCTTGGAAAGGTGTAAATGGCAAGCCAGATTGGGGAGGATTCTGGATGATATCTGGCGCTCAAGATACAAAACAAAATTTAAAAAATTGTTACAAACTTTTTTTCAAATTTCTATTTAAAAAAATTTGCAATGAAAGAAAACCTTAATTATTTCATAAAACCTTTAATTATGTCGTGAAACTTAAAGACTCAGATCATAGAGCTTGAAAAGGTGAAAATGGCCAGCCAGATTGGGAAGGATTCCGGATGGTATCTGGCGCTCAAGATACAAAACAAAATTTAAAAAATAGTTTAAATTTTTTTTTCCAACTTTGTTTTGATTATGCCATTGACATCTGAAACAGATTAAAATTAAAAAAAAGTTGTCAGCTGCGCTGTCAATTTCACCTGTTATGAATTCGCCTTGTTTCCAACCTTTTTGAAAATGTAACGCCCTGGATGAATGAAAATCTGCAGAATTTAATTTTACTTAAAAGGAAGATACTAAGACAACGACGGAAAAAATCAAATAATGAAGATCTTCAAAATAAGCTGAAGAGACTGAGTAAAGTTATTAAAGTAGCATATTAGGAATCTATCAACAATTACTATCAGGACCGTATACACCAAGTTGAAAAATATCCAAAAAAGTGTTGGAGGTTTTTAAATTATAACTTGGGTAGAATTATTAAATCTCAAACGACGTTAACAAATTCCGATGGCGAGGATTCAATATTCTTCAGTTGACAATTGCAATAATTTGAGAACCTTATTATATTGCAACCACACTTTTAGTTTCAAACTTGCTTCACTAGATGATGTATGCATAGAAATATCTAATCTCCTAATAAGTAAATCTCCTGGGCATGATGGTTTGTCCCCAAAGATTTTACACCGGTATGGCGAAGACGTATCACCATATTTACTTAAGGTTTTGGACGATATCATTCACACCTCAGAATATCCAGAGATATTGAAAATAGCTAAAGTCACACCGATATCGAAGGTAGTCAATGCTAATAAAAAGGAAAAGGTACAGACCCATAGCTGTATTACCTGTTATTGATCAAATTAAAAAAAAAATAATACACCAAAAACTTTTAAGTTACTTCGAAAGCATGCTGTTAGCACCGAAAATGCAGTTACAAATATTATTAATTATGTAAGTCAATATTTGGATCAGTGTTACAGTGGAGTCTCTGGAGTTTTCTATGATTTTTCAGAAGCATTTGATCTAGTAAATCATGAGATTATGCTTGAAAAACTTCAATAGTTCGTTGGAGTTCGAGATCCAGAGCTAAGTTTATTCAAAAGTTATTTGGCAAACAGGAAATAATATGTAGAGCTGAATGGCGGTCGAAGTCCCCTTGGAGACATTGGGGCCGCTGCTATTTTTGATCTACATTAATGATAATGTAAAACTTGAGCTTTCTGGGAAAGTATATTTATATGCTGATGATATTTCCATATTCTATCCTTACAAACATGAGACAGTGTTAAAAGCTTATATACAAAAAAAAAGATGCTGACATGATTGAATAAACAAATTGGTGATCAGCGAGAATCCAATTCAATGAAATTTTTGGGAACAATATTGCAGAGTAACTTGAAGTGGAACTCAAAAATTGAGAACATTAAAGCCAAAATATCTCCAGGCGTAGGTATTTTGTAAAAATTTAAAAACAAGTTTTATGTGAAAACAAAATATTTAATATACCGGGCATTAATTCAAAGCAATATGAACTATCACGTAGTGATCTATGGGTGTAAAAACAGTGCAGAACTGAAATCACTGCAACGAGCGCATAACAAAGCCATTAAAACAATTTTCAATTTACCAATTTCTTACTTTACGATTATGTTGTACAACGAAGTTTCTAAAAATATTTTACCTATAAGGGATATCTACAAACTGCGCTTATTAATATTTATGTTTAAAACCGTAAATAAAACACCAACACGATGAGTTTCTCAAGGAATCAAACAATTTTTGCTACACGATATAACTCCAATTTTAAAAATTTAAGAACAGCAAGGTGCAGCCTCGAAGTAATAAAGCAAAGAATTGAGTACATTGGTTGTTTAGAATATAATAATCTACCTTCAAGCTTGAAAAGCATTAACTCAATTTCGTTATTCAAGGCAAACTTAAAAGATTACTTATTAGAAAATTTTCAAATACTTATAACATAGCTAAAATAGCTTTTTTATTTTATCTTTTTTATTATATTTCTTTTTTATACCCTTCACAAAAATGTAAAGGGTATATATAAGTTTGTGATTCCGTTTGTAATTTCTACTGTTTTTTTTGCGACCCTATAAAGTATATATATTCTGAATCAGAATTAATGGAAAAGTCGATTAAGCGATGTCCGTTTGTCCGTCTGTCCGTCTGTCCGCTGTTGAAATACCGTTTCTGAGAAAACCATTAGACTTAGAAACTTTTTTCTTTCACCATTCTTTTACCCCATCGATTCATGGGTTTGCTATTTAAATTCAGTAATATCGATCCACGTATAGCTGAGATATATTCAAAATTCCGAAAAAAGCCATTTTTTTGCAGTTTTGTATGAAAATTTTTGAAAACAAAAGTTGTTCGTTTTGCTTCAAACTTCACACACTTATTAAGCATGGTGATTAAAAGGTAAAAAATTTTTTTTCAGATATCGGTCCATATATACCCGAGATATAGCCCAAATCGGATTTTTAATGAAAATGTCGCATAGGCGAAGCTAAATAACTTTTTTTTGCTCAAAAGCAGTTCTGGTAATAAAATTAGGTTACATAAATATGGAAAATGAAAATTTCCGATATCGGTCCATATATACCCGAGATATAGCCTAGATCGGGGTTTTCATGAAAATGTCGCGTAAGCGAACTTAAACAACTTTTTTGTGCTCAAAAGCAGTTCTGGTAATGAAAAAGGGTCATATAAATATGAAAAATGAAAATTTTCGATATCGGTCCATATATACCCGAGATATAGCCTAGACTGGGGTTTTCATGAAAATACCGCGTAAGCGAACTTAAACAACTTTTTTTGTGCTCAAAAGCAGTTCTGGTAATGAAATTAGGTTACATAAATATGGAAAATGAAAATTTCCGATATCGGTCCATATATACCCGAGATATAGCCCAAACCGGGTTTTTCATGAAAATGTCGCGTAAGCGAACTTAAACAACTTTTTTGTGCTTAAAAGCAGTTCTGGTAATGAAATAGGGTCATATAAATATGAAAAATGAAAATTTTCGATGTCGGTCCATATATACCCGAGATATAGCCCAAATCGGGTTTTTCATGAAAATGTCGCGTAAGCGAACTTAAACAACTTTTTTGTGCTCAAAATCAGTTCTGGTAATGAAATTAGGTTACATAAATATGGAAAATGAAAATTTTCGATATCGGTCCATTTATACCCGAGATATAGCCTAGACCGGGGTTTTCATGAAAATGCCGCGTAAGCGAACTTAAACAACTTTTTTGTGCTCAAAAGCAGTTCTGGTAATTAAATTAGGTTACATAAATATGGAAAATGAAAATTTTCGATATCGGTCCATTTATACCCGAGATATAGCCTAGACCGGGGTTTTCATGAAAATGTCGCGTAAGCGAACTTAAACAACTTTTTTGTGCTCAAAAGCAGTTCTGGTAATGAAAAAGGGTCATATAAATATGAAAAATGAAAATTTCCGATATCGGTCCATATATACCCGAGATATAGCCCAAACCGGGTTTTTCATGAAAATGTCGCGTAAGCGAACTTAAACAACTTTTTTGTGCTCAAAAGCAGTTCTGGTAATGAAATAGGGTCATATAAATATGAAAAATGAAAATTTTCGATGTCGGTCCATATATACCCGAGATATAGCCCAAATCGGGTTTTTCATGAAAATGTCGCGTAAGCGAACTTAAACAACTTTTTTGTGCTCAAAATCAGTTCTGGTAATGAAATTAGGTTACATAAATATGGAAAATGAAAATTTTCGATATCGGTCCATTTATACCCGAGATATAGCCTAGACCGGGGTTTTCATGAAAATGCCGCGTAAGCGAACTTAAACAACTTTTTTGTGCTCAAAAGCAGTTCTGGTAATTAAATTAGGTTACATAAATATGGAAAATGAAAATTTCCGATATCGGTCCATATATACCCGGTCCATATGTAGCCCAAATCGGGTTTTTCATGAAAATGTCGCGTAAGCGAACTTAAACAACTTTTTTTTGCTCAAAAGCGGTTCTGGTAATCAAATAAGATTACATAAATATGGAAAATGAAAATTTCCGATATCGGTCCATATATACCCGAGATATAGCCTAAACTGCGGTTTTAATGAAAATGTCGCGTAAGTGAACTTAAACATCTTTTTTTGCTTAAAAACAGTTCTGGTAATAAAATAGGTTCATATAAATATGAAAAATGAAAATTTTCGATGTCGGTCCATACATACCCGAGATATAGCCTAGACCGGGTTTTACATAAAAGTGTCGCGTAAGCAAACTAAAACAACATTTTTGTGCTCAAAAGCAGTTCTAGTATTGAAATAAAGTTATATAAATATGAAAAATGAAAATTTCCAATATCGGTCCATATATATCCGAGATATAGCCTAGAACGGGTTTTTCATGAAAATGTCGTGTCAGCGAAATTAAACAACTTTTTTTGCTTAAAAGCGGTTCTGGTAATAAAATAAGGTTATATAAATATGAAAAATGAAAATTTCCGATATCGGTCCATATATACTCGGGATATAGCCGTGAAAATGTCGCGTGAGTGAACTTTAACAACTTTTTTTTTTTTTTTTGCTTAGAAGCAGTTTTTTTTTTTTTTTTTTTTTTTTTTTTTTTTTTTTTTTTTTTAATAATTGATTTATATACAAGTTTACATATTACAATTGAAAGGTGCCTCAGTGTCATATGACATTATTGAGACGAGTTGGCATTGGCATGACTTTTTAGTTCAGTATCCTTCACCGAAGCGGTTCCTAGTTTTTTATTAATTCCCAAAATCGGCTTCAGGAACCGCTAAAGTCCCCCACTTCCTCGGAAGCAATTCAAATTTCAAACTAAAGAGAATTACCGTTAATAGTTCAGATACACATTCCACTGGAAAAAAAGAGTTCGAATATGAAAAGCCGGCTCCGAACCGGTTAACAAAGCGATTCCGAGTTTTTGGGAATTAAATCGGCTTCGGAAAACGCAAAAATCCCAATACTTCCTGGGAAGCAATAGGACATTTTCAATTTTCGCATTAATAATACTCATATACCTACATATGCATTGCTTTCGAGAGTATCATACATACATACATACATACATACATACATACATACATACATACATACATACATACATACATACATACATACATACATACATTGTCCTTGCTCAAACCAAGTTGTCACACGGCCTTCTCGTGGCGCTACTGAATAGTTCTCAACAAAAGTTGAGAATGAACTAACTGTGTGACAGCGATAATGGATTGGATGACGACCTGACGCAGACGATTATGGGCTGGGAGCTGACGTATTCCGTGACCTGATTAAGCACGAGTGACATCGTGCTGAAATGGCTCACGGGCTAATGCGGAAGCTACCTCCGTCCCGGTAAAACCCTGGCAGGGGCTTAAAGTATGATCAAAGTTTGTAGCCAATAGTTTTTGGCTGTGCAGGGTTAGTTGAGATGACTCCTAATCAGCTCCCGACCTGGCTCTGTACACAAGTCTCATAAGGCCTTGTGTCAACCCTCGCGAGGAACTCACTGCTTGCATAGCCACCCTCGGGGTCACTACAAGGGTAACTGCACATTCACTCAACAAAAAGTGAACTAAATTTTAATAAAATTAACTTAACCCGGAAAATGCGGGAATGTTTTGGACAAAGAAAAAACTTTTTATTGAGTGTGCGGCAAACGGAGACTACAGCTTTAAGCGGGGACCCAATTGAAAAAATGAATAAAAATAATAATAATAATAATAATGAGAGTATAAATGAGTTGAGCATGGGTGAAATTGTAAACCCTTTTGCTAAGAAATCGGTGATAACCAGATCACCTCCTACAGCGGTGAGTAGGACCGTTCCGGTGCCAGGCACCGTTGAAAATAGTGAAAATGGACAAAATAACGTCCAGAGGCTAGGAGAGAAGATCTCAAAGCTCGTAGCTTTCCTAAAGGCACGTTCAAACGTGCATAAGGAAATAGTGACAATGTCACGTGAGATACAGGCATTGTACATGCAGGTCTCAGATGAATTGAGTAGTGGAAGTGCTAGTAGTACAAAGAAAGCACATACTAGTACGCATACTCAAACAGACGAACCACCAAGGCTCAATCCTGTGATGGGCGGAACTCCAAAGCGTAGAAGGGAGGACTTAAGCCCAAAAGGTAACAGAGCTAAAAAGAATAGGGGAACAACCCCTAATAAAGTAGTCAGGGTAGGTGGACACACTATACCCAAGGCTATAAACTTAAACTTGGCTGGCAAACCGGATCTAAGTGCTAAAGATCCTGGCTGGGTTAAGGTTGGCCCAAGGGCTAAAACAAAGAAAGCGTCCGTTAAACCAGATGCTATAGTGATTAAAACCTGTGGAGATACTTCCTATGCGGATATTCTCAGACAGGTGAAGAGGGACCCTAAGCTAAACAACCTGGGTCAAAATGTGAAGAGCATTAGGAAGACAGGGAAGGGTGAACTGTTGTTTGAGCTGAATAGACCCGCGCACCAGAATACGGGCGAATTTAGGTCGGCTATAGAAGAGGTGCTAGGTGATGCTGCTAAGGTTAGATCACTTTCTCATGAGGTCAGGCTTGAGATTAGGGATATAGACGAAGTAACCTCTAAGGAGGATATTTATGAAGCTCTCGTCAAAATATCTGACGAATTTAAAGCTTTGCACCCTACGGCAGTTAAGTCGCTAAGGAGAGCATACAGTGGGACACAGACCGCCACAATTGGCGTGAGTGCACTGATAGCTCGCCGCCTTATAGAGATGGCAAAGATACGTATTGGCTGGGTGGTTTGCCGAATACGCGAAAAGGTAGCACCAAAAAGATGCTTTAAATGTCTGGATTATGGACACGTAGCAGGGAACTGTAAGGGGCAAGACCTTTCAGGGAATTGCCTACGGTGTGGCAAAACGGGCCACAAAATTGGAACCTGTTCCAATAAACCATCCTGCTTGCTCTGCAAGAAGGGAGCAGACACCGTTAGTGACCATGTCACCGGAGGTGCAGTTTGCCCGTTTTATAAAAGAGCTCTACAGAAACTTAGGGAGTAGAGTAGAACCTAAGTCACCAAAATGCGTATATTACAGTTAAATCTCAACCATTGCCAGGCAGCCCAGGAGCTTCTTAAGCAAAGCGTTCGAGATATAAGTGTAGATGTCGCTATTCTAAGTGAGCCATATCGGACCATGGCATCTGTAAACTGGGTTTCCGATAACACGGGTACATCGGCAATATGGAACACCAGCACGCTAACCATACGCGATAGAATAACAACGCAATGCGGATATGCTCGAGCGGTTATATCTGGCATCACTATTTACAGCTGTTATATACCCCCTAGGTATTCTATAGAAGACTTTCGGGTAATAGTTGACAGTATTGTAACGGATGCAGTTGGAAGAACCCCCGTAATAATAGCAGGTGATTTCAATGCGTGGGCTGTTGAATGGGGCTGTCCCTCAGCAAACGCAAGAGGAAGAATACTCTTGGAAGCCTTTTCTGTACTGGGTGTTGTACTCATCAATAATGGAGTTGAACACACCTTCAGAAGGGGTGATGCTGGCTCAGTAATTGACATTACATTCGTCAGTGCCAGTATCGCAACCCAAGTGAACTGGAGAATATCTGACATCTATACACATAGCGATCATAGCGCTATAATAATAGATGTGCAAGACGCACAGCCCCGTGCTATTGTACAAGCACGTGTCTTGACAGGATGGAAGGTAAATACCTTTGATAAGGATAGCTTCGCAGCCTGCATGGAGAACATGGAAATGGCTGGTTCAGCAGAAGACATGGCAGTGCAATTAGTGCGCAATATCACTAGTGCCTGCAATGTAGCTATGATAAGGCGAAAAAGATCGCCAAATAAGCCTCCAGTGTATTGGTGGAATGATGAAATTGCTAGCTTGCGTTCAGAGTGTATTAGCGCCCGAAGGCGGTATACACGAACGAGGGGTCGGTTAGAGAATAACGTGCAGCACCAGTTGTATAGGGATAAAAGAAAGGCATTGAAGATTGCAATTCGTAGGAGCAAGCGTAGGTGTTTCCTGGATGCTTGTGATGAAATAGATAGTAATCCTTGGGGCTTAGCATATAAGCTAGTAACCAGGAAACTTAAATGTCTTGGCCCATCACCGCCAAGAGAAGAGAATATCCTCAACGGAATTGTAGACCATCTTTTTCCTCAACAGGAAGCTCCGACATGGCAACACAGCTATCCAGCTGAATTATTCGACATTCCTCCGGTTACGGTCGTCGAGATAGAAGGTGCTGTCTCAAAATTCAAAGACAAGAAGGCACCAGGCTTAGATTGCATCCCAAATATGGTACTGAAGGAGGCTGTTAAGCTCCATCCTGATTATTTCCTGAAAGTAATAAGCGCATGCTTGATTCAGGGAACTTTTCCAACAATCTGGAAGAGGCAGAAATTGGTGTTGTTACCTAAGGATAACAAGCCGCTAGACGACCCTTCCTCCTATCGTCCGCTCTGTATGATAGATACAAGTGGAAAACTTCTGGAGAGTATAATCTGCAGAAGATTGGAAGATTGCGTACAAGCTAACCTAGGTTTATCAGATAACCAATTTGGCTTCAGGAAAGCAAAGTCAGCGGTGGACGCTATCAAAGTTGTAGTAGAAACCGCTGCTCAAGCTATCCAAGGGAAGAGGTGGAGGAATGGAACAAAAGGGTATTGTGTGGTTATAACCCTAGATGTAAAAAACGCCTTCAATACGGCAAACTGGGAGCATATAGTTAATGCTTTGGTCCGTATAGACATCCCAGGGTATTTACTAGCAATTGTACGGGACTATTTCCGGGATAGAGAGCTAGTTTATGATACCGATAAAGGTACTAAGAGGCGCAAGATCATTGGTGGGGTGCCTCAAGGTTCAGTTCTTGGCCCACTATTGTGGAACGTCATGTACGACGGAGTATTAAGATTGGATCTACCGGAAAAGGTGAAGATAGTTGGATTCGCAGACGACATAGCGTTAGTGTGTGAAGGGAAAGAGTTACTAGAGGTGGAAACCATTGCAAACGCCAGTATTCAGATCGTAAGATCTTGGCTAAGATCAATGGGCCTAACTCTAGCTGACCATAAAACGGAAGCGGTTCTGATTAGTAGTAGGAAAGTTAGGGAAACTGTCAGGCTAAATATTGGCACGTGTAGCATAGAATCTAAGGAATGTTTAAAATACCTTGGGGTCATGATTGACACTCGTCTGTCTTTTCAAGAGCACTTGAAGTACATAGGCAGTAAAGCATCAAAAACATGCACAGCGCTATGCCGGATCATGCCGAATACAAGAGGTCCAAAATATCTGCAGAGGAAATTACTCTCTAGTGTAGCAAGAAGCATTATCTTATATGCATCGCCAATATGGTCAGGCTCACTTAGATATCCTACTTATGTGAACCTGATATCTCCTGTGTATAGGCTGATCGCCTTGCGTGTATGTAGCGCATTCCGAACTGTATCGGACCTGGCCGCTTTTGTCATTGCCGGCATGATACCGATCGAGCTAGAGGCCGCTTCGGACATCTCGGTTGGGTTGAGAGAATCGTGTCTGCCAAAATGGCAAGAAAGATGGGCGACAGCTGACAAGGGAAGATGGACCTACTTACTGATACCAGACATCAGAGCATGGCTATCAAGAAAGCATGGCGATTTGAACTACTATATTACACAGTTTCTAACTGGGCATGGTTGTTTTAGGTCGTACTTGTACCGTTTTGGACATGACAGTACTCCGTTCTGTCCGAGTTGTGATGGTAATGTCTTGGAAGATGCTGAGCATGTGTTCTTCATCTGTCCACGGTTTAATAGTGATAGGGAATATTTAGAAACAGTCCTAGGACGTAGCATCAGTCCGAGCAGTATCGTTCCAATCATGTTGGAATCTTTGTGCAACTGGACGTACGTCTGTAGTTTTGTAAAATTGGTTCTGTTGGAACTTCGTAGGTTAGAACAGATTCGCAGCAGAATCAATGTAGTTTAGTTTAGATGTAGGGTGTATCACCTTTCCCACCCCGAGACGTAAAGCCTTGCGGCAGTCCCTCGGGGAGCATCTGGGTCAGGGCGAAGGGGTGTTTTTTAGCGAGTTAAAGTCTCGCACTACTGGCAACCACCATCACTGCCAGTGCCTTTCGATGGTTTTTCACCCCGCGAATAAAAAAAAAAAAAAAAAAAAAAAAAAAAAAAAAAAAAAAAAAAAAAAAACATACATACATACATACATACATACATACATACATACATACATACATACATACATGGTGGCGTGGATGCGAGCGTTCAAGGTAAAGCGCTGGCTTCCCATCGGGTGTAGCCAGTTAGCGATCCTTGTCCCTGCTCAAACCAAGTTGTCACACGGCCTTCTCGTGGCGCTACTGAATAGTTCTCAACAAAAGTTGAGAATGAACTAACTGTGTGACAGCGATAATGGATTGGATGACGACCTGACGCAGACGATTATGGGCTGGGAGCTGACGTATTCCGTGACCTGATTAAGCACGAGTGACATCGTGCTGAAATGGCTCACGGGCTAATGCGGAAGCTACCTCCGTCCCGGTAAAACCCAGGCAGGGGCTTAAAGTATGATCAAAGTTTGTAGCCAATAGTTTTTGGCTGTGCAGGGTTAGTTGAGATGACTCCTAATCAGCTCCCAACCTGGCTCTGTACACAAGTCTCATAAGGCCTTGTGTCAACCCTCGCGAGGAACTCACTGCTTGCATAGCCACCCTCGGGGTCACTACAAGGGTAACTGCACATTCACTCAACAAAAAGTGAACTAAATTTTAATAAAATTAACTTAACCCGGAAAATGCGGGAATGTTTTGGACAAAGAAAAAACTTTTTATTGAGTGTGCGGCAAACGGAGACTACAGCTTTAAGCGGGGACCCAACTGAAAAAATGAATAAAAGTAATAATAATAATGAGAGTATAAATGAGTTGAGCATGGGTGAAATTGTAAACCCTTTTGCTAAGAAATCGGTGATAACCAGATCACCTCCTACAGCGGTGAGTAGGACCGTTCCGGTGCCAGGCACCGTTGAAAATAGTGAAAATGGACAAAATAACGTCCAGAGGCTAGGAGAGAAGATCTCAAAGCTCGTAGCTTTCCTAAAGGCACGTTCAAACGTGCATAAGGAAATAGTGACAATGTCACGTGAGATACAGGCATTGTACATGCAGGTCTCAGATGAATTGAGTAGTGGAAGTGCTAGTAGTACAAAGAAAGCACATACTAGTACGCATACTCAAACAGACGAACCACCAAGGCTCAATCCTGTGATGGGCGGAACTCCAAAGCGTAGAAGGGAGGACTTAAGCCCAAAAGGTAACAGAGCTAAAAAGAATAGGGGAACAACCCCTAATAAAGTAGTCAGGGTAGGTGGACACACTATACCCAAGGCTATAAACTCAAACTTGGCTGGCAAACCGGATCTAAGTGCTAAAGATCCTGGCTGGGTTAAGGTTGGCCCAAGGGCTAAAACAAAGAAAGCGTCCGTTAAACCAGATGCTATAGTGATTAAAACCTGTGGAGATACTTCCTATGCGGATATTCTCAGACAGGTGAAGAGGGACCCTAAGCTAAACAACCTGGGTCAAAATGTGAAGAGCATTAGGAAGACAGGGAAGGGTGAACTGTTGTTTGAGCTGAATAGACCCGCGCACCAGAATACGGGCGAATTTAGGTCGGCTATAGAAGAGGTGCTAGGTGATGCTGCTAAGGTTAGATCACTATCTCATGAGGTCAGGCTTGAGATTAGGGATATAGACGAAGTAACCTCTAAGGAGGATATTTATGAAGCTCTCGTCAAAATATCTGACGAATTTAAAGCTTTGCACCCTACGGCAGTTAAGTCGCTAAGGAGAGCATACGGTGGGACACAGACCGCCACAATTGGCGTGAGTGCACTGAAAGCTCGCCGCCTTATAGAGATGGCAAAGATACGTATTGGCTGGGTGGTTTGCCGAATACGCGAAAAGGTAGCACCAAAAAGATGCTTTAAATGTCTGGATTATGGACACGTAGCAGGGAACTGTAAGGGGCAAGACCTTTCAGGGAATTGCCTACGGTGTGGCAAAACGGGCCACAAAATTGGAACCTGTTCCAATAAACCATCCTGCTTGCTCTGCAAGAAGGGAGCAGACACCGTTAGTGACCATGTCACCGGAGGTGCAGTTTGCCCGTTTTATAAAAGAGCTCTACAGAAACTTAGGGAGTAGAGTAGAACCTAAGTCACCAAAATGCGTATATTACAGTTAAATCTCAACCATTGCCAGGCAGCCCAGGAGCTTCTTAAGCAAAGCGTTCGAGATATAAGTGTAGATGTCGCTATTCTAAGTGAGCCATATCGGACCATGGCATCTGTAAACTGGGTTTCCGATAACACGGGTACATCGGCAATATGGAACACCAGCACGCTAACCATACGCGATAGAATAACAACGCAATGCGGATATGCTCGAGCGGTTATATCTGGCATCACTATTTACAGCTGTTATATACCCCCTAGGTATTCTATAGAAGACTTTCGGGTAATAGTTGACAGTATTGTAACGGATGCAGTTGGAAGAACCCCCGTAATAATAGCAGGTGATTTCAATGCGTGGGCTGTTGAATGGGGCTGTCCCTCAACAAACGCAAGAGGAAGAATACTCTTGGAAGCCTTTTCTGTACTGGGTGTTGTACTCATCAATAATGGAGTTGAACACACCTTCAGAAGGGGTGATGCTGGCTCAGTAATTGACATTACATTCGTCAGTGCCAGTATCGCAACCCAAGTGAACTGGAGAATATCTGACATCTATACACATAGCGATCATAGCGCTATAATAATAGATGTGCAAGACGCACAGCCCCGTGCTATTGTACAAGCACGTGTCTTGACAGGATGGAAGGTAAATACCTTTGATAAGGATAGCTTCGCAGCCTGCATGGAGAACATGGAAATGGCTGGTTCAGCAGAAGACATGGCAGTGCAATTAGTGCGCAATATCACTAGTGCCTGCAATGTAGCTATGATAAGGCGAAAAAGATCGCCAAATAAGCCTCCAGTGTATTGGTGGAATGATGAAATTGCTAGCTTGCGTTCAGAGTGTATTAGCGCCCGAAGGCGGTATACACGAACGAGGGGTCGGTTAGAGAATAACGTGCAGCACCAGTTGTATAGGGATAAAAGAAAGGCATTGAAGATTGCAATTCGTAGGAGCAAGCGTAGGTGTTTCCTGGATGCTTGTGATGAAATAGATAGTAATCCTTGGGGCTTAGCATATAAGCTAGTAACCAGGAAACTTAAATGTCTTGGCCCATCACCGCCAAGAGAAGAGAATATCCTCAACGGAATTGTAGACCATCTTTTTCCTCAACAGGAAGCTCCGACATGGCAACACAGCTATCCAGCTGAATTATTCGACATTCCTCCGGTTACGGTCGTCGAGATAGAAGGTGCTGTCTCAAAATTCAAAGACAAGAAGGCACCAGGCTTAGATTGCATCCCAAATATGGTACTGAAGGAGGCTGTTAAGCTCCATCCTGATTATTTCCTGAAAGTAATAAGCGCATGCTTGATTCAGGGAACTTTTCCAACAATCTGGAAGAGGCAGAAATTGGTGTTGTTACCTAAGGATAACAAGCCGCTAGACGACCCTTCCTCCTATCGTCCGCTCTGTATGATAGATACAAGTGGAAAACTTCTGGAGAGTATAATCTGCAGAAGATTGGAAGATTGCGTACAAGCTAACCTAGGTTTATCAGATAACCAATTTGGCTTCAGGAAAGCAAAGTCAGCGGTGGACGCTATCAAAGTTGTAGTAGAAACCGCTGCTCAAGCTATCCAAGGGAAGAGGTGGAGGAATGGAACAAAAGGGTATTGTGTGGTTATAACCCTAGATGTAAAAAACGCCTTCAATACGGCAAACTGGGAGCATATAGTTAATGCTTTGGTCCGTATAGACATCCCAGGGTATCTACTAGCAATTGTACGGGACTATTTCCGGGATAGAGAGCTAGTTTATGATACCGATAAAGGTACTAAGAGGCGCAAGATCATTGGTGGGGTGCCTCAAGGTTCAGTTCTTGGCCCACTATTGTGGAACGTCATGTACGACGGAGTATTAAGATTGGATCTACCGGAAAAGGTGAAGATAGTTGGATTCGCAGACGACTTAGCGTTAGTGTGTGAAGGGAAAGAGTTACTAGAGGTGGAAACCATTGCAAACGCCAGTATTCAGATCGTAAGATCTTGGCTAAGATCAATGGGCCTAACTCTAGCTGACCATAAAACGGAAGCGGTTCTGATTAGTAGTAGGAAAATTAGGGAAACTGTCAGGCTAAATATTGGCACGTGTAGCATAGAATCTAAGGAATGTTTAAAATACCTTGGGGTCATGATTGACACTCGTCTGTCTTTTCAAGAGCACTTGAAGTACATAGGCAGTAAAGCATCAAAAACATGCACAGCGCTATGCCGGATCATGCTGAATACAAGAGGTCCAAAATATCTGCAGAGGAAATTACTCTCTAGTGTAGTAAGAAGCATTATCTTATATGCATCGCCTATATGGTCAGGCTCACTTAGATATCCTACTTATGTGAACCTGATATCTCCTGTGTATAGGCTGATCGCTTTGCGTGTATGTAGCGCATTCCGAACTGTATCGGACCTGGCCGCTTTTGTCATTGCCGGCATGATACCGATCGAGCTAGAGGCCGCTTCGGACATCTCGGTTGGGTTGAGAGAATCGTGTCTGCGAAAATGGCAAGAAAGATGGGCGACAGCTGACAAGGGAAGATGGACCTACTTACTGATACCAGACATCAGAGCATGGCTATCAAGAAAGCATGGCGATTTGAACTACTATATTACACAGTTTCTAACTGGGCATGGTTGTTTTAGGTCGTACTTGTACCGTTTTGGACATGACAGTACTCCGTTCTGTCCGAGTTGTGATGGTAATGTCTTGGAAGATGCTGAGCATGTGTTCTTCATCTGTCCACGGTTTAATAGTGATAGGGAATATTTAGAAACAGTCCTAGGACGTAGCATCAGTCCGAGCAGTATCGTTCCAATCATGTTGGAATCTTTGTGCAACTGTCTGTAGTTTTGTAAAATTGGTTTTGTTGGAACTTCGTAGGTTAGAACAGATTCGCAGCAGAATCAATGTAGTTTAGATGTAGGGTGTATCACCTTTCCCACCCCGAGACGTAAAGCCTTGCGGCAGTCCCTCGGGGAGCATCTGGGTCAGGGCGAAGGGGTGTTTTTTAGCGAGTTAAAGTCTCGCACTACTGGCAACCACCATCACTGCCAGTGCCTTTCGATGGTTTTTCACCCCGCGAATAAAAAAAAAAAAAAAAAAAAAAAAAAAAAAAAAAAAAAAAACATACATACATACATACATACATACATACATACGTACGATGTTAAAAAAATTCATTGTAAACAGTTTTTTAAATACATCGCAAGAACATAAAATATTTATGAAATGTTTTTTACTACAGTAAAAACTTAGGGCAGAATTTTTATTTGAATCTTTGTTGTTGTTAATTTTTTATTACAACACGAATCAATGTCAGAAATCCATTTAAATTTGCGCTCTTGCGTTGTTGCTGCATTTATTGCTCTTGCAATAATTATGGCTTATAGATTTTTACAAGGTCATTTGCAAATTCAAGTTTTGGCATTTGTTGCAATTTAATTAATTTACAGATCTAGAATTTAACAAGAAATATTATCAGGTAAAAAGCTTTGCAAATTGTGCGGTGAATTACATATGTATGTACTTATATGCGATGATTCAAATCTTTCTTACATAAAATAAAACTGCCAAATGTAAATGAATTAGATTCCAGAAATTTGTTTTTTACCTACAGTATTAATCAGAAATTTTATTTTCAATTACAAAGTAGTCAAATTTTTAGAAGCTTTTATGCTTTTATACAGCCATATCACCGAATTCAAATCCATTCGGAAACATCTCTTTTAATTTTAAGAGTGAGATTCATATTTTTTGTTAAGTCATTTCATAGCAAAAACTTTTTAAAAAAAACTTTTGAGAGGGGAAATACCATTAACAATGAATTGTTGGAGCGTTTGAAGGCCGAAATTGCAAAGAAACGACTGCATATGGCAAAGAAAAAAATTTTGTTTCATCAAGAGAACGCACCGTGTCACAAGTCAAGCAAAACAATGGCAAAATTACATGAATTGAATTTCGAATTGCTCCCACATCCACCATATTCACCAGATTTGGCTTCCAGCGAGTACTGGCTGTTCGCAGACCTAAAAAAAAATGCTCCCCGGTACGAAATTTCGCACGAATGAAGAGGTTATCGCTGAAACTTTGGCAAAAGATAAAACGTTCTACAAAAGTGGTATTGAAGTGTTAACGTGGCGCCGGAATGTATGCGTTGGCCTTGATAGAGATTGCGTTGATGAATAAAGCTAATTTTGAAGCAAAAAATACTGTGTTTTGTTCGTTAGATCCGGGACTTTTCAGACCATGTGTTATGTTGTGTTGCCTTCCAAAACCCTTGCCAAAGGTATAAATTAACAGAACGTGCTATAAAGTAATATGAATTCTGTTATTTTGCTAATGGAGAATTTTTCAAAAATTAAGATGTAATAATCTCCAAGCTTGAGGTATTTTTTTTATAAAATTTTTGCTAAACAATTTGTTTATTAAATTCAATATTCCGTCTTGCTTCCGAAGATTTCTTCAGGAAAATTTTTTTGATTTTTGTTCATAAATTATTTGAAAGGAAATGAAAATAGTTTTAACATAAATACATTCCAAGGCGAATTTAGTTATGAACTCGCCTTCAATACATTCTACATAAAGTGTCACAAAAAATTAAAATACACAAAAACATTTAAAACAAAAATGTTATTAACATAGTAATAGATTTCCGAATATGCTAATTTATTACTTTATTTTTATAAATTAGATGCCTATAATTCTGAGCTAAACTTTCCGTATCTTTTCTGAAATTAGTTCTATTTGTTATTGGTACATCGATTATCTGCAGCATCTCAAGCATATAACGCTTTCTATAATTATTTTCTGTATTTAATATGGAAACACTATTAAAAACCGGGTTATGATTTAAGTCGCGACAATGAATATACAAAGCAGTCGTCTGAGAGAACGATTTTTTACTATTGCATATGAAGGAGCACTTTCACCTAACACATTCACCACATCATTATGAATTTCTTGTCCCGATAAACCTGTTTTATGTAAATATTTAATGACAGCACGAATTTCTAATGTTTCCATTGTAAAAAAATCGCGGATGCGTCTTTTGTAAGCACCTGTTTCTATATGAAGGAGTTATTAAATCGAAACAAAATTTAACATGTGTTCATAGCAGAGATGGAAGTTTCCAAAACACTTAACTTTTTTCTGTTTATACCGCACCTTTTGTGCTAGGCTAAGAAGTTTCCGAACCGCCCTCGTATATTTTTAAAATAATATTTCATTTAATAAAAGGTACTATTATAATACTAAATACTTCGGTTAAATTGGGCATATCTAAGGCCCAGTTTTTGAGTTCGTATTTAAATGTTATTTAGCTTTAAATATGAGAATTATTTTTTCACTACAAATTTGGACTTAAATGCCCAAACTTCTTCATTTAAGTTTTATTTAAGTTTTTCTCATAGTCCATATGGTTTTTGTGTGCTTGCATTTGTATTAGTGCAAAAAAGGTAAACAAAACACACACACGAGCTATTACCTGCAGAAGATATTCGAAAATTAGTTACTAGTTTTGCACTAAACAACGGCACAGTATAATAATTTATTAAACTTAACTTAGCGTAAAATAAAATTGTTAAGTTTTTCTATGCCGTTAATAAATTTAATTTAATTTTATTTGTCTTTAAGAATTTTTCTATTCTTCCACTTACAAACAGCTGTTCTATGGAACACTTTCCATAATATTTGGAATTAAAGTAGAGCTGCCACACTTTCATCGCATTTAAATAAGAACAATAATTTAATAGTGATAAACTGAACTAGCATTTAAATACAACTTAAATTTAAATGAAAATTAACTAATTTTGTATTTAAATACGCAGTCAGAAACTGGGCCTAAGTCATAACAACCACTTTCCAAAATTTTCCAAGTTTAATAGGCTCCGTTACTTTAACTCGTATTGAATTTTTCGTCTTTCGAATTCTACGATGAAATAAGAAAATTCTTTCATTATGTTAGAAAAATGACATTTTCTTCCTTTATACTATTATAAGGATTTATATAAGTTAAAGTCTTGAATTCATATTTCTAATATTATATGATCATCATATAATATATTATCTTCAGATTTAGTCTCCTTAAAATATGAGCACACGCTTTTATATACAAATTTGTACAATTTTTAGCTTATAATTTTTTAAACGCTATTCACATATGATAATTAAAATTTAGCCCCAACATATGTAATATATGTGTACTCTAAAATAACTATCACGGAATATTTCAGTATTACAAACCTTTGCTTTCATTTCCTACATAAATTAACTTAAAAAAAAAAAGAAAGCATGCATGTAGTTGCTTGAAAGATATGACAGTAAAATGTGATCTACAAAATTAAGGTCAAAAACAGACCTTAAATCGTCAAATCGTCAAAGTGCTATTTTCAATCGTCAAAATGACGATAAATCGTCAAATATGGCAACCATGCATGGTCTAGTTATTTTCAAGTTTCGTGAGTTACGCGTGTTCCGTTATTTTCCGTTCTGTTCCGTTATTTTCAAATTTCGTGAGTTACGCATGTTCGATTTTCACATTTTTTCTGTTATGTTGGTATATATGTTGGCAAAGCTAGCTATTTCGGATTGTCAGTTTGTTTTTTTTTTTTTTTTTTTTTTGATAGATAAAAAGGTTAGTCGTGTTTTGATGTGCTCTTCTATTTTTTACTATATTTTGAGCAAAAAACGTCGAATGGACACCGCTCAGGAGGTGTAGAACATCGTCAACGACGATCCAGGTTTTCTCAAAAAGTTCATAGCTGGTGACGAATCATAGGTGTAACTAACGCCCACTCATTCCAATGGAAGCGTTCAGAAGAGCCAAGTCCGATAAGAGCACGACAAGTTCGGCCAAATGTGAAGGTTTTGCTCACTGTTTTCTTCGACTGCAATAGCGTGGGGCAGCATCAATTCTTGTCACAGGGTCGTACGGTCAACAACGAATACTACCTTGAAGTTATGCGACGTTTGCGCGAAGCAATTCGTCAGAAACGCGCAGAATTCCTGATGAAACAATCATGGATTTGCACCATGATAATGGCCAAAAACAAACCCGTTGTCATGCCTCAAGCACCGCATTCTCCGGACTTGGTCCTCGATGGCTTTTTCCTCTTCCCAAACTGAAGACACCGATGAAAGGAAAGCGATTTGATACGATTGAGGAGATAAAAGAACAATCGAAACAAAAATGTTTCGTGGATACGAAAAAATGCTGGCATAAGTGTATTATATTTGAGTTAGCTAGTACAATACGATCTCGAATTACGCGCACTACTCATTTGTGAATAATTTTAAGTTTACTAAAGATTTACTAAAAAAGACACGACAACCGTACATCACTAGTATCAAGTATAGTAAGACTGTAAGCAAAAAACTAACATTGAAATTGATGCGTACTTTACGTCACCATAAAAAACCAATTAAAAAACACCGAAATCTTTATGAATAATTAAAATTAAATATAAAGAGAAAAACGTATAAAGACCATCCATTCAAATGTGAAACATTTACCACTTATGAAAAGGAAATAGGAAATGTATGAAGTTAATTCCTTATTGTTTTCGTTTTGTTTTTAACTGGAAATTTTCTTTAATTTCAAATTCAAAACGTTTCAAAAATGCTTAAGTAAAAAATTAAACAAATACATATCGTATCTAAATTATTCTTAAAGTGTTTCAGAATTTCTAAGTTGGAAAATGAAAAATTAACATTTCAAACACGTAACAGAATATAAGAAAAAAAAAATACATCCATACTTATCTGCATATACATTAGGGTGGTTCGATTTAGCAATCGATATTGTGCCATTGATTTTCCGATAGATTTTGGCGAGAAAAAATAAGAGATCCACCACAATATATATAAAAAAATTTATTTTTGATACATTACGCAAATTTTATTTTTGAGGTTTTTTATTTTGTGGGCATGACTTCTACTTATGTAACAAACACATTAACACTACCATACATTTGTTAAAAAAGTTTATGCAAAAACAGTAAGTTAACTTTTAAATACAGTAACGAGTTTAAGGCCCGTATCAAAAAAAAATTCTTACATGAGTTTTAACGCATACGTTAGTTACCAAACACATCAACACTACCATACATTTGTTAAAAAAGTTTATTCAAAAACAGTACGTTAACTTTTATATATAGTAAGGAATTTAATTGTTTTATTCTGGCAATGTCGTTATGTTCAGTTGTAATTTTTTGAATAGTGATGTATGAAAACTAATATTCGAAAATCGAAAAATAAATTTTAAAAATAAAAAAATTGTGTTATTACATAAAATAACACTTTTTGGACAACTATTTCCTAGATTTACCTTTTTAATAAATAATGAATATATAATATGTAGTGTATTAAAGAAATTGAGAAAAATTAATAGGACTTCTTATACTACACATATTTGTACTATTCGAATAACGTTTTTAGTTGTATTCGTTCGAATGAAAGTGCATCACTAACATATTTTTTATTATGTTTCCCTTTCAAAATTAATATTTTCAATTCATATAAAATGTAAAGCGCTAATTTATTTATCTAACAATTATAATATATTGTTGTGCTTAATATTTTTCATAAAATTGTGAATTTCAAGGCAAATCAACAACAAGAAATCAAATGTCATTTTAACGTACAGTTAAAGTGGCTCATTTCAACTTTAAACGTATGGTAAGCTAATAATTGTTTTTGGATACAACGTTAGGAAATTTTTCTTAACAATTGCTTACCAAGCTTTGTTAAGTTTTTTTGCATACGGCCGTAATTGTTTTATTCTGGCAGTGCCATTATGTTCGGTTGTAATTTTTGAGTAGTGATATAAGAAAATGAATATTATATTAACCCGAATATAAAATTAAAAAAAGAAAAAATATTATTTTTATTATTGCTACATAAAATGATAAATTTTTGACAAATATTCCCTGTATTTATCTTTTAAATAAATGGTGAATACATTATATAATTATAATTAATTAAAATGAGAAAAATAATGGGGTTACTTTTACTAGAAAAATTTTTATTATTCGAATACCGTTTTTCGTTGTATTCGTTTGATTGAAAGTGCATCACTAATACATTTCGTATTTTTATTTTCATTTCAAAATTAATATTTTCAATTTGTTTACAATGCAATGTGTAAATTTCCTTATTTAATAAGCATAAAACATTGCTTGCATTAATTTTTTTTACAAATTGTGCTTTTTAAAGGAAATAAAAATGAAGAAGACAAATGTCATTTTAACGTAGAGTTAAAGTGTACTCATTGCAACTTTAAACGGATGGTAAGTAAATAATTGTTTTTGCATATAACGTTAAGGAATTTTTCTTAACAACTGCCTACCAAGCTTTGTTAAGTTTCTTTGGATACGGCCGTGAGACTTTATCGACAATTTTCATCGTGTACGAGAATATTTTATTTCCTATTTTCCACTGATCGACCAAAAAAAAAATAATATTTCAAAGGAAGTTGGCAAATAAATTCCATCTAGTTCGCTTGCTGAACCAAATAAGCTAAAATCTGTGCTGGTGGTCCTGCCCATTCTTCCATATTGCCGATGGAAAAAAATATGTGAACAATATGGGAGTTTTTACAAAATTCAGATATTTCCTTGCAAATCTTGCTTGAATTCTATTCGACTTATTTTACTTCAGCTAGATAGCGTAGTCGCCATGACCCATCCGCATGTTTAGGTACGCCGTACCTTGAATGGAATCAACGAATATCTTACATTTATGACAATATTATCCGCATTCACTCTATTGATTGTATGTCAAGGGTGGCTGATGAAAGCACCTACCAAAAAAAAAAAAAACATAATAACTTATTTTCCGTGTAACTGACCTGTTCCATTTTTATTGTGTTTAATAGATTGATCTTTAAATTTAACTAAAACTGAACTGGGAAACAAGAATTGGATAATACAACGCTTTCACGCTTTAGAGTCCGTTGTTTCTGTCCAAAGAGAATATAGGCGCACGTTTGGTGGCACTCCTCCTAGCAGATGGAGTATAATGAGGCTCGTAAAGAACTTTGCTGAGCGTAGCACAATCGCAAGAAGGCCTTATTATCGAGATCCCTCAATTCGGTCGCAGGAAACTATCACTGCTGTAGCTGATGCCATACAATCCAATCCTAGAGCTTATCTAGTCAAATGGCTTATCTAGTCATCAGACAGTGACTGCAGACAATTTTGCACCAAGATTTAAACTTATTTCCATCTAAGATTTAATTAAAAAACAAACTGAACCCTAGAGATTTCCCGATTCGCTTCGAATTTTGTGAGAAGATCATTCAAATGCTGTCAGAGTATGAAAACGTCTTGAACTGCATTTTTATGTCTCTGACGAGATACATTTTGATTTAAACGGCAATGTTAACAAACAAATATGTCGAATATGGAGTAATTCTAACCCACAGATACTCCATTAGATGCAATTACATCCACTTCGCATCACAGAGAGGTGTGCAGTTTTTTCAAGGTTCATTGTCGGGCCTTACTTTTTCGAAGAAAACGGTATTATTATTACGGTCAATGCGGACGTTACTTAAAGATGTTGAAAAAGTTTTTCTTTCCAGAATTGCGCCGTGAGAAAAACCCTTTCAACACTGTTTGGTTTCAACAAGATGGGGCAACTTGTCACATAGCCACGCCTGTTATCACAGAATTGAGGCAAACATTTCCCAATAAACTGATTTCTAGAAACTCCACATTCCGTTGGCCTCCCAGCTCTCCAGACCTAACTGTGCCTAATTTTTTTTGTGGGGTTATTGCAAACAAGAAATTTGTAAAACAAAAAAAAAAAAAAAAGAAATACATCAACAAATTTGAATGATTTAAAGCAATCCATACGAACGGTAATTGAGACCGTTCCCGCTGCAACACTTATTTTTGTAATTAATTACTAAAAAATAAATTACATAAGTTTCTTAATGTAGCAAAATTGAGCAGCCACCCTGTATTTTTTTTATGTTAATCTTTTGCGTCTGTGCCGTATATTCCGTAAACCTGTAAATCTGGTTTTCCTACGACGGCAAACCAAAAACGTGTCACTTAAATTCATTCGTTTTATTCAAAGTGTCCTTATAACTCAAGCATCATACATTGATAACTTACAAATGAGTTGCCAGATTTTATTTAAATATACCACAAACTGGATCAATCTTCAATTTACCTCAAATTTCTAAAATTTATTGACAACTTTTGGTGTGAATGTCGTGTACGAGAGTATTTTATTTCCTTTTTTCCACTGATCGTCAAAAAAAAAAAAAAAAAAAAAAAAAATCATATTTTAAAACATCAAAAGAAGTTAAGTTGGCAAAGAAAATTTCATCTAGTTGGCTTGCTGAACCAAATAGTAGTAGCACATGATGCGAAGAAATGTGTCCTAAAGCCTGTGCTGGTGGTAGTCCCTGTTGAGTTCTAAATAATCTGTTGATAATAGTGTTATTCTTACCTCTTATCAGAATGGACTTAAACTAAAAAGTTATAAAATAAATAAATAAAAGTTAAGAAAATTTAAAAAAAAAACTTGGAATTTGGGCGCATTGGAAATGATTTTTTGATATGTTGTAGTTGAACTTTTTTTCCTCATACCAAGAGAACAATATTGACAAATTTTGGTCCTTCCAAATCGAACCACCCTAATACACATACGTACAACAACAAAGCAAACATAAAATTTGTTTATACTTCGGCTTAATGTTGCTGCTGATACAACATTAGCATACTTAATTGTTTATCTTTATTTACACACATATTTAATTTGTAGGATTTTTTAAGTGTTTGATACCAAAATATTAAACGGCTTCATGACATTGAAAGTGAGTTTTTAATGACATGTACGTGTGTGCATGTAGTCGTATAACAAAATTATTTTTATAAAAAATTATATAAAAATCTGAGCTCTCTTGGTGAGTAGTAAAGGGCACTTCAGACTATCACACTTTGTATTAAGACTTGTCAAAAAATCAAATAATACGTGCAAGTATGATAGTGTGAATGTAAAGCGTTATGAAAATGAGAAATAATACGGTAAAAGATTTGACATCCCATAACACTTCACCATTTTTAGAAATTTGTTTAAACGATAAGATTTTCCATTGGATCAGGGTTGCATTTTTTGCAAAAGCAAATAATAAAAATATTAAAACCAGACGTTAAGTAAATTGGCTGTTTATTTTCAAGTCATATTCCTTCTTTTACTTTAGGTGTGATAGTGTGAAAACAAAATGTAATGGTACGTTAGATTTTTTGACAGTCGCAACAAATATCTTTAGATTTTTGTCCCACAAAATCCAATAAAAATCTTAAGACTTGTATGATAGTCTGAAACGCCCTTAAATAAGTAATTGTAAATGTTTATGATAAACACTGCACAAAAGAAGAGTAATAAAATCAAATTCTCCTTTTATTTACGTTCATTTTGTTTTCAAAAGGTTGTTACAAGATAAAAGCTTTAGGGGTACAAAATAAAAATAAAACAAATTTTCTTTTATTCTATTTTTTACGTTTACAAATAAATAGCGTTCTTACAAAGCTTGTAAATAAAGGCTTATGGATTAGCAAGCTGATGTTTGCTTTAAAGCAGACAAACACGATCAATTTATATGGTCGTTTGATTGAATTATATATAATAAAATAATATAACAATATGTAAATGTGTAATAACAAAGTGTGCTCAAGTGTTTGGTTGCAAACCAGTGTTGCCAGAAATTGTGTCGAAAATTCATCATTTGCCGAAGAAAATATCTTAATTTTAGGAATAAAGTCTTAAAATGTTTTTTTTTATATCAAACTCAAAAATATTGTTTGTTAATATATAAGATAAAACTGAACATTTTAATCAAATTCAATAAAATATCCTTTCAAAATTAGTAGTACTCGTAGACGCTACAGTAAGAAATTCAAATAAGTATTTTCATAAATACGTTTTATTTATTTTATTATTATTATTATTATTATTATTATTATTATTATTATTATTATTATTATTATTATTATTATTATTATTATTATTATTATTATTATTATTATTATTATTATTATTATTTTTTTTTTTTTTTTTTTTTTTTTTTTTTTTTTTTTTTTGTGTAGCAGTCATCAGAAACAGATTGCGGCCTGAATTGCACCAGGTTTTGTTGTAATGGACTACTGTAATTCGGTCACATTCCATGGTTTCATTTTTACATCTTTTGCTTGACATAACTCAATAAAAAACGTCTTTGGAAAGACTAGCGGGGAATTTTCGTTGAAGCTTCGCCATAATGAAAGAAGTCAAACTTCTTGAAAATGTATTATAATACTAAGCCTCAAAAATCTTAATTTTGAAAAAATATCGTCAAGTCTTATTTTACACATAAAATCTTCAAAATTAAGGTGAAATCTTAATTCCGGCAACGCTGCCGCAAAACTTTTAATTTTTATTTAATTCCTTTTTTATTATTTTATCGAATAAAAAAGAACAATAGGCAACAAAGAAGTGTGCAAATGCAAAAAAAACCATCAATATTTCAGCGACAGCTGTAAGCTAAAAATATAACTTAATTTTTAATTTATTACACAAGTTTATTAGATTTGAGTTTGTCTTATTTGGTAATTTTATCAAAAATCTTCATTAAATGGAAATGAACCTATCCTTCCCAACTAAGGTCGAATACGGTATATTACGTGCGGTAGTAGCTCTTATATAACAAAAGCGGAGCTATATATATCCAAACTGTAAATAACGGCATCTTATATGTTGTGTTCAAGTGTTCAGCTCAGTCGTACAGTAGAGTTGCAAAACTATCGATTGTCGTCCCCATCGATAGTTTGAATAAAGCTTTCGGTACATCGAATATGGCTTAATTCTTCTTAACAGACATAACTCGAAATAAAAACACAAGTAATAGGGTGGTAAATAATAAAAAAATATAAAGAAAATATTACATGGACAAAGCCGCAAAAACGCATAGTTTCCGATTTATGGACCTCTAAATTTTTCGTATGCACAAGTATGCTTCATTTTCCACTGCATTTGTAAACATATATACAGGCATGTTCTGAGAAACGCAAAGCACTTAAATTTAGCGATCTGAAACCGCAAGGCGTTCTGAAAAACGCTTAATTCACTTTTAGGTGTTTTAAAGAACGCGCGTTTTGCTGGCGTTTTGGAGTTTTTTCCGAAAAAATACAACATGTGTTTTGCATACGTATATACATATCGCTCCTTTATTGCAACATAGTCATAACGGAAAAAAGCTTGTTTCGAGAAAAACACATTTCAAATTTTTAGTTTCCACACAAGTCTTAGGAGAAATTTGTAGAAAATATCTTCTAAAGAAAAGAGTTTAAAGGCAATTTGAATAAAATTTTGGCACAACATAAAAGGTAGTACTGTTAACAATTCTGCATTGTTAACTCGAAAAGCTCATTTTCTGAGATATCACGATGTTGCAATAAAGGAGCGATGTGTAATATGTGGTAGTTATATAAAATGAAAAAAAAAACAAAATTTTACAACAAATAGAAAAATTTTTCCGTTTAGTTGAAAATGTGTAAAATTCCTTCAACTTTTTATTGAAATTAAAAGAAAACATATTAAATTTTAATTGTGAATAATTTTATTACCTTTTGAAAGTTGAGTTATAACAAATTCAATCAGTTCACTTCAATATACACATGCGAGTTGAAGTCGCCAATTTAAGCTATATACGTTTTCCAGAACACCTATTTGGCGATTTCAAATCGCAAAATCATACTTCTTGCGTTTTACGTTTGTCACAATACTTATTTGGCGTTTTCAAATCGAAAACGCTAGATTTGAGCGATTTGCGGTTCTAAGAACATGTCTGTTAGTTATCTCTTTTCTAGTTCGTTTCACCAACATTGCTGTTATTAAGTACAAGCGCTTTTCCATACTATTTTTATTAAAAACTTTGTTAGAACTGAATTGCGACCTAAAGATATAAGCATTTTGAAATAAATGTTTGCACATCTGGAAAGACTTATTTGAAAGTTTTCAAATAAATACAACACTGGTTATATATGTTCTCAAATGTAGCGAAAAATAGCACATAAATATTAAAATCTTGTAGGCCCATAGCTCGAAAACTATTAGTTTCTCCAATTTTCGTATTATATATTTTCCTTCTATTTTGCATTATTCTGCCACTCTATATACTAATGCATTGATTTCTGTAGATAAGCCAGATTTTTTCTTTGTCAAAACTTATACTACTTCTGGATATAAGCTATACAATCTCTATTATCATGACTTTCCGCCAAATAGGTCCACATGAAAGCCCCTTCTCGATTTTAGCCGACTTTTGACTTACAAAATTTATCCATATAATAAAATAAAATTTTTCAAAATTAAATTTCTCAAAATCCATACTGCTTGTGAATATAAGTTATACGGTTTAGAAGTCTCCATTGTTCATGGCTTTCCACCATATAGGTAGATATGAAAACATCTCCTTGATATTGGTCGACTCTTGACTTTCAAAATTTGCCTATTTAGTAAAATTCACTTCTTTCAAAATTGAATACCTCAAAACCTGTACTATACTAGCTATAGTATATATATATATATATATATATATATATATATATATATATATATATATATATATATATATATATATATATATATATATATATATATATATATATATATATATATATATATATATATATATATATATATATATATATATATATATATATATATATATAGCTATACAGTTTTAAAGTCCCCATTGTCATGGCTTTCCGCCAAATAGTTCCACATGAGAGGACCATCTCCAATGACTTACAAAATTTATCCATAAAGTAAAATTCACTTTTTCAAAATTTAGTTTTTCAAATCTTATACTGGTTCTGAATATAAACTATATAGTTTCGAAATCTCATTCTCATGGCTCATATGAGGGTAACTTCTCGATTTCGGCAATCTTTTGCATTTTCAAATAATTCTCATTTACAAATACTTTGATTTTTCTTGAAATTGGACGTAAATTATCACTTAGCACACTTTTGTTTGCCATTTTAAATTGCATAAAATCTGACTAAAATTTTTTAATTTTCCTCTAATAGCTTTAATATTATTAAAGTGTTTTTAAAAACAGAGCTAAGCTAATTGTAGCCGAAGCTAATTGTAGCTATATTGTTAATAAAGACATGTTAGTAACATTTCCCAATGCCACCGTTGGTAATGTTAGCTGTGTAAAATTGAACTGTTATCAAATATTATCTATCAAGACAACTGCTGCTGTATAACAGGCTGTTAAAAAAGACTATCAAACTTCCAACCCTATCCACTCTTTCGCGGATGAAAGCAGCATTTGCCACTCTGAAACAGCAGTTGCCACTGACTGATTTAGACCATTTTAAAAATATGACACTTCTTCCAATATTCAAATCAAATGTTTGTTTTTTTATCAGTGTGATCAGAGATGTGATAGAAAGTAATTATTCACGCAGATAATTTTATTAGAAAGAAGCTCTCTTATGAATTCATTTTGAAACATCTTCTGTTTTGTTTCAATAATAGTGTATTTTCATCGCCTCATGCAATTAAACAATTTTGCGGATGTTTTTTTTTTTTATTAGGGCTCTAGTTAGCACTTAGGGGAAGATCTTTGTATATGCAGTGCATTGTATCGGATATGTGGAGGAGGAGAAAGGGAGTAGTGTTTGTGAATATTTGATTTGAATCTTTCTATATAATAAGTGATAGGAAATAGATTTGAGGGCACCTGATTCCATTTATCAGTCACTACAATACGAAAAGAATAAAATAACATGCGTTTTCTCAGCAGCATTGGAATTAAATTTAGTTTGACTGATCAGATCCCAGAGTACATTACATCGGACTAGCAAAAATTAAGCCAACAGCTCCTACATTGCAAAGTACAACCCGGGAACCCGGGCGACAGTAACTCGAACGCGTGTGCTGTGTAAGGAAGTAAAAAAACAGAGGATTCCTAAAAGATGAATAAATATAAAAACGAAAGGAAACAAAGTCGAATCAAAAGCAATTTAGGCTGCAGTTGTTCTCGTTCAGTGAGTGAAAATGATGCAGCGAAGTAGTACTTCTTTTGGAATATGTTTATTACTAGTCAATAAAGTTAAAAAAGCAAAAAAAGTGTATATAGCTAAGCAGTGTGTCATTCTCACCAGCTCTTTATCGTCTTATTATTTAAAAATATGTATAATTTCTTATTTTAGTGGTCATACTCGGTTGAGAAGATGGGATACCCATGTCAACATCAGGACTTTAATTAGCGCAAAATAAAAGTATTTGTTTAGCATTGGCTGGACTTTGTTAATTTTTTGTATTTAGTATATATTAAGATTTGAATACTTATTGTTAATTCACATTGTGAAGATTTAATAAATAAATAAAATCTAAAAAATTAATGAAGATTTTATATAATTCTCTGTTCCACGCAGATTCATTACAAAAAATTTTCCCCCTCCTCACAAGCTGTTTTCCTAGTTCTGGTACAATGCATTGCATATGTAGGGGTCCAAGAAATAAAAAATTTCAACTGTATATCAATGGCGAAGAATAATAATTACTTTAGACAAACCGATTTTCGTCCGCTTTTCCGTGTTATCTGTGTGCATTATTAATTTGCTTTGAATGTTCTTACTATTTGGTTCATTACCTTGCAGTGTGACAGATGTTGGTCGAATTTTTATTAGTTTGAGGTATATACATTGACAGGTTCAAGTCAAATGTTCACAAACACTGCTCCCTCTTTTCTCCTCCTTTCCAGTAGAATGCAATGCATATGTAGGGCTCATCCCCTGAGTGCTGGTCCAAGACAGAATCAGAAGATGTTAATGTGGGTTCCTGCCTTGACGGCCCAACCCCATGGTGATTCTTTCACAAGGTAAAAAAAAAACGTACGCATGTCGATGCATGACAAATCGTCACTCCACACCGAATTCGAAAACTCTTCGCATTTGGGTATTAAACCACAACCACCATGTTGCCGCCGAAGGACTTCACCATAGCCCGGCGACAACAATGTTCCCATGGCTCCCGTGGTAATAGTCTCTGGTCAGACTATCGCAGCCCTAAGAACTACTAGTCCCCATAAACAACAACACTACAGCACTCATTACACACATTAACACCATAACACAATGAACATAGGTCAACCGGAGCACATATGTGGAACCAGCACCACATAAATTATAACAACAGCAACACAGGAACTCATATGTACAGCAAAAACTCAGCATCACAAAAAATAATAACAAAAGGAACAAAAAACAAGAGCACTGGAACTCAGGAACACATTCACACAGCAAACACAGATAAACCGGAACAAATATACGGAGCACAGCACTGGCCCAAGACAAAAAAAGGAGTTGGAAATTAGTAAAGTAGTGTAATAAGCAGTATATTTGATTTATGTGCTGTTCAGAGATCACAGACGAGCAACTCGTCTAGAAAATTTCTTTGAAAGTTACTTAATTTTTTGAATGATTCCATACAAATTTTTTAGACGAGTTCACTTGTCTTTGTTCCATGAACAGCACATTATATTGATACTAATTATTTCGAGTTAATAAGATCCTCCAACTAAACAATAATGCAACATTTATTTATAAAAGCAAAAACATTTCAAAATATATAGTTTTGCCACACCGCTGATTATTGCTAACACTACAGGCACACACTCAAATTTTGCTTTCAAGTTATTTTGACATATTGGTTGGCAAAACTCTTTTGTTATGGTTGAAAGCTATTTTATTTCCCAGATTCCATCGCCAAAAATATCTACCAAACAAAATACGCAACAAATTCAGTTCACAAATGTATATAAGCTGTTGTTTTTTCAAACGTTGATCGCAAGTTCACATTCATTTTCTAAAAGCATAAGAGTATTAAGATTTGAAAGCAATAAATTGATCGTGTCACCACTAAATAATGGAATCAATTAAAAAAATGATTTTTCTCACTTATAAAATTTTGCTTTTAAATATGTTTTATATGCTTTCAAAGGTCTTGAGAAAATGCGAAATCTAATTTGGTATATTTGGACAAACACATTTCAAGATTTTAATAACTGTATTCCTTTCAAAAACTTTTTAAACACTAGACGTATTAGCGCATGTGTATTTGTTGTTTTCAAATTCTCAAGTTTGACGACTCATCAAGCATTCATGTTATATTTGGTTATCTGCTGTTTGTTAAGCATATAAAAATATATGTAAAGAATAGAGGGTTGCTCAAGCACAATAAAAATGTCTTACAAAACATCGTAGTATTTTCAAGTACTATCCATCGTCTTCTTTCAAATTTCAAAACAAACACTTCAGTGCCAAAATATTTTAAATACATAAACGAATACTGTCTTATAAGCATTTAGAACAAACAGAACCAAACGCAAGTAGAACCAAATGAAATAGAACAAAATTGAAGTTGAACTTCAAGCTTGGAAGTAATGTTCTACTTCAGTTTATAAAATTTGTTGTTGTTTTTCATAGTTGTTGTCTTTGTTTTAGTGCACAAGTGCTGTATGCACAGTATCCTCATGTGTGTGTATTGTTGTTGTTCATGGTTTTTGTCTTTGTGTTAAGCTAAGTACTGTGTTCGTCATTTCGTGCGAAATGCTGTCTAAACTCTATATAAAAAACTTGTGTTAAATATCTATGAAATAATGTTGCTGAAGTGTTACTCTGTTCAATTTGTGAAAAACTTATGAAATGTTTCTGTCAACATTATGTTGTACTAGTAATTGTGAAATAATATGACTGGTACTTATTTCGCACGAAATTTCACACAACAGCTGATCAATATTTTGTTTCCTAAAAATTTTTCTTTTTCAATTGTAAATTTCTAAAATGGAAAAGAACTTAAATAACAAGTAAAAAAGAAAAATATTAAACTGGAAGCCATTTAGGGTTTTCATAGAAAAAAAATTGTTTTTAATTGCAAACAAATATGTTATCATATGGGTTTTATTTACATTTGCAAAACAATGTGGTATACCTAAAACCAAGAAAACCGTGGAATTTACCTAAAACGCGAAATAGGAACCACATTTTAAATGCCATATTTTCCGAGTGAAATAGTTAATGATGCTCAACATTTTTCGCAGATTTGAACAGGGTACTTACCTTTAAGCACAAATATTTAAGACGCTCAAATGCCAATGTGCTTGCTTCATCGTATATTTGCTTTATTGTTATGTATTGTTTTGGGTTTTGCTGTGAAACAGAATTCAAGTACAGTCAAGCACTATCGTAAAGGCGTTTCAAAACTATGAAGTGTTTGTTCTGTGTGTGTCTATAGCTTGTTTGTTGTGTTTTAAGAATTGCTTTGAAATACAGTGCTTGGAACTACTACGCAGTGGTGACCAGTGTTCTTTAGAATATGCTGTGCAGCCCCTTAATAAATAAAGAAATTCTAATTGCAATAGTAACAGCCATTTTGCAAATAAGAAAACATTTGAATAGTAGTTGAAAACAAGAAACCAGCTTACTTATCAACATTTCTTAATTCAATTCAGAATTTTTCTTTGGCCGACTTTAGAAATTTTTGACAACTGATGACAATGAAAGAAATTTATAATGCAAATTTGTTCGCGCTTGATGTGTTAATAACTCATGTTATGAACATAGTTGTTAAAGTAGATAACACACGACATGTTTTTAACTACATATGTAGATGTCATTTTCACAATGTAAAATGCTTAAGTGTCTTCTGTTGCCTCAAAAACATTGCGTCTTTAAAAAACAGCAAATTCATCTGACAAAATTTCATATACAGTGTTCAAATGCAGTATTCTATTTTGTTATGTTTAAATATCTGACATTAGAACTCTATGCCTTGCGAACAATTCAGCGGCCGTTGACTATGGGCGGTATATAATATTTTAATATGTTTTAAATAATTATTTTTTATAATAATAAAAAGCATAAACAATGTCAGACGTAAGTGTACATGTACGTGTGTGAGCGAATTTTACAAAACGTTTGTAAAAATGAAAAATTTTGAAAGACATGAAAAAATTCATGTAAACCTTAAGCATTCTGTTCCCCCTAGAATTAAATAAAATACATAATACGATGAAATTTGTTCATAAGTGCTGATAAATATCATCTTGTCTGTTCGGTTTCTGATTGAGTTTTCAATTCAGATTTTCTATAAGTTCGTACACTTGAATAGTGATAGGGCATAGAGTTAAAAAGTTGCATTGGTTTGAAATGAAAGCTGATTGAAGTAATAGTTACGCAAATTTAGCAAGCTTACTTACCGATTGAATTGTAATACGCTTAATATTTATAATTTTGCAGTGTTTTCTTCAAAAAAAGAAAAAATATCTCACAAATAATATTTTTTTATTCCTTTAATTGGTAATGAGATAAAAAATATTGTGTTTTATTCGAATTATACACTTTCTTGTATTTGTATTTTACTTTGCAAAACTATTTCCACAACTAATTTGAATAAAATATAATACATTTATTTTAATTCACAAAAAACAAATACGAAAAGAAGAAGAGCAACAACCACAAAAAAAAACTGATGTCAAATTCACATTTATCACACGTTATTTATCAATTACACAGTGATCATGTTATAATGACGGTGATAATGATGTTTGTGCTTTTGTCGTCGGTGTTGTGCTTTTACGCTTGACAGGCGAAAATAAGTTGAAAATAAAATTTGTATCAATGATCACAATTTTTGGTGTTTTGTTCAATCATACACATGTAAAAAATACTACATACACGCATACATATGTATGTACACAGAAATATTTGTTTAATATTGCATTTCAACCGTATTATTAATTTACACCCTCGATTTGCCAAATTTAGTTAAACCTTTTAATTACATTAAAAATATTCATGTTATATTTTACTGGTAGACAATTTTTGGCACTCTATAATAATTTTTACACCCTTTTTTATTTATTTAGAAGTTTAAGAGACAACAAATTTTAAAAGCGTTAACTATCAAGAGCCGTGCCAACTTCTTGAACGATTTTAATACAACTGACCTGAGAGTTGATTTCGTTTATGCTCATTTCCAGTAATGTTTTCTTATAAGCACATACGTATTTACTATATTTGTTTTGTATTTTATGCCTGCACACTCAAAAGTATATTGTTTTCTTGTTTAATTTATGTTTGTGTGTTTTCGTATAGTGAATTTTTATTTGCTGTAAGTGATCAGCATTGGCGTTACCAGACCTATTAAAGAAATTTGTATTATACATATATCCCTACACCACATTACTGCAATTTTAGTGGAAGGTTTTCAACTAAAAATTTCTTCGTTTTTCGATGAATGTTTCGAAATGAAAACACTGGATGTTGTGCTTTTATTGGAATATTTCTATTAAACTGCTGTCAAAAACCAAACAGATAAAAAAGAAATACAAAGAAGAAGAAAATCTAAAGAGCAAATTTTAACATTTTTAGGTTTTCTGCTGAAATGTACATTTTCAACCCGTTTTTATTAACAGCTACAGCTAGTAGAGAATCACATTTAAGACAGAACTATGGTGTTTTCTTTTCTGAAAAAAGTGCTGCTCTTTAAATGTTTATCATATTTTTTCGATTGCCAATCACTTGTAAAAAGTTGTAGTACACAACATAACAAAAATATGCTAACAAAACTCCATTTAACTATAATGTATACAGCGCAACCTAAATTCGGGCGTAAGGCGCAACGTAATTTGACGCCTTGATTTTATGCTGTAGTAAGTAACTTAAATAAAAGCGTTAACGCTGTGCCATAAACAGTATTGCCCAATAAACTTGTTTAATAAAAATCATTTAATAGAAAAAAAGTGAGAAAGTCGCTAAATTAGTCTGAACGCGCCGAAAGTGAACGCGCAAAAAATGAAGCGAACTATACTGAGAGGCAGTAAAGCGTTTTGACAAATTGGATTTTCCAATTGTATAGTGGTGACACCGCGCTATTTGTGTTGGTCTCATACATTTTATATATGCATGAACATTTTTGACAGATAAATTACGCTTGACGCGCTAATTTAGGTTGCACAGTTAGCGTTTCAAATATATCATGACCACATTTAACAAAACAACGTTTTAATCACTATTTTTATCAATAAAAGCTATAATCAGCAGCACCGTTTACTCATCTACGAGTACAATAGCAAAATAATGTTATATTTACATAAAAACATATGAAGTACAGGAAAAAAGGACAGTATCCCGAAGTGTACTTGTAGTACAGTGTAGGACATGCTACTTTTTTAGCCAGTTTTATGTGCAACATGTTTTGAAATAAACATGATACTCTTTAAAATCGTATCAAATTTTTTTAGAAAAGAACGTGTTGAACCACTATATGTTGCATAGGCGTAACCATTGTGCAATTACAAGGTGGCATCACTAGCGCAGGTGATAATTTTTTGTTTCATAAACCTAAGAGTGTCAAAAGTTTTTTATGTTTACACAAACTAAAGTGAAAAAAATAAGATTTTATACAGTTGGAAAAATGCTTCAAAAATATATTTTAAGTGCTTAAAATGCGTTGAAAACAATTATATTAATTCTCTTTGTTTATTTTCTTTATATTAACTTTTCTTTCTTCATTTTCTTCTATGGTGTAAAAATGTTTTTGTCGGCTTCCGGGATTTTTACAAAAACAAAATATTATGTACAACAAAAACACCATTAGTTTTTACCAAGGCGAATTCATTACTAGGTGAACTTAACAGCACAGGTGATTATTTTTTGCTTCTCGCGTTTTTTCCAATGAGACTGTCAAATTCTTTTTCTTTTGTTTAAAAATTTTTTCGCGCCATTTTAATCTGAAGATTTTTTGTATGATTTAGTGTAATTTCAAGAAATTTGTGTGAATTTAAAAGTGAAAAACTAATATAATCTGTGATTTTAATTAAAAACAATTATAAAAGTTTATATTTAATGTTTATATAAAACCAGTAAAAAATTATAAATAGCTTGTCTTCTATGTTTCCCAGCTATCTATATGTCGACATTTCATAGGAACTAGCCTAATCATCAGTAGACTTTGGAAATTTTTGAAAGATATTCTCAAACATTCAACTTTATATCCCAACAATCCAAATAAATTGCTGAGAATTTAAAAAGAAAAATGATCTAATAATATCCGTCAAAACACAAAAAACAAGCTTTTCTATTTATAAATGTCTTTAACATTTCTTTACACCTTTCAAACAAATGAACAACCATTGGTTGCTACGATTTGTTTTTTGAAAGTATCGAAAAGCAGAGAAAAAAAATTCAAACAATTAAGTTTTTTATTCGCTATTTAAGCTTCTAACATTTATACCAGTAAAAAATTATAAATAGCTTGTCTTCTATGTTTCCCAGCTATCTATATGTCGACATTTCATAGGAACTACCCTAATCATCAGTAGACTTTGGAAATTTTTGAATTGTTTATATAAAACATTTTCCCAGCTGAACAATCTTAGGCGAATTAAGATTTTGACACTCACGATATGTTTTACAAGAACCAAGGCGAGTTCATTACTAGGTAAACTTAACAGCTCAGGTGAATATTTTTTGCTTCTCGTGTTTTTTCCAATGAGACTGTCAAATTTTTTTTCTTTTGTTCACAAACTTTCGCGCCATTTTAACCTGAAGATTTTTTTTTGTATGATTTGTGCAATTTCAAGAAATTTGTGTGAATTTAAAAGTGAAAAACTAATATAATCTGTGATTTTAATTACAAACAATTATAAAAGTTTATATTTAACGTTTATATAAAATATTTTCCCAGCTGAACAATCTTAGGCGAATTTAGATTTTGACACTCATGATATGTTTTACAATAACAAAATATATAGTACTGAATTCGCCTTTTCGCTTGCATTCACCTGTATAAATTCGCCTTGGATTTTACGTTTTTTTTTTTTTTTTTTTTGTTCTGAGTCAACTGTTTTGCTTCTGTTCAATTGAAACAATAGATGCGTTCATTTACTTTACTAGAAAAAATTAATAACGAGAGAGTAACAAGAAATTTTCCAAAATTACTCTTAAAATTGTGAAAAAGTAGATGAACACTTTACTAGCCAAAATTTGCAAGTTAAAGTACTGTTGTAATGTATACTTAATAACTACCCTTATATTTTTTGGACAAATTATACATATCGCTCCTTTATTACAACATAGTCATATTCCAAAAAATGAGCTTTTTAACAATGCAGAATTGTTAACAGTAATACCATTTATATTGTGCCAAGAATTTATCCAAATTACTTTTAAACTGTTTCATTTAGGTGATATTTAAAAAAAAAAAGTTTTCTAAGACTTGTATGGAAACTAAAAATTTCAAATGTGTTTTTAACGAAACAAGCTTTTTTAGTTATGACTATGTTGCAACAAAGGAACGATATATGTATGTAGGATGACCTTGTTCCACTGTTTTATAATAATAAGACAAGCGGTTTTATTGATAATTCAATTTATTGTTCAGTTCTTTAGTTTGTACATTAGGTTAATTTGCACTATTTCTAGCACTAGTTCATAAGTTATTTATAAGGTTTTATTCATTTATTCTTAAATTTATTCATTAATTAAGGTATTATTCATTATTTCTTAAGTTTATTCATTAATTAAGGTTTTAACGATAGTCTTTAAGTTTTAATGAGCACAACAAAGATTCAATTTGTCTTTAACTTTTATTCACACACAATCTGCTCACAACCCGCGCAAATACATGCAACTACAGAACGACCGGTTGATTCGGCTGCCAAATATACTCTGCCCATTGTCTTGTTTTTAGTTTATCTCCCAACTCGAAAGAATGTGCGGTATGTAGAAGTCCGTTAGGTAATGTTAAAGTATGTTTGTTGTTGTCAATCGTTCGTTGGTGAATGTGAGTCAGTATGAATAATAAGTGAGGTATGGTATGGTCGACTATGTACCCCACCCTACATTCGGCCCTCCTGACGTTGGCTTCGCCCCGAAGCCGGATTCCACGGTTTCATAAATTCAGCCACAGTAAAGCATTTCCTCACACCTTCGCCTTCACCAACTTTTTCCACCTCGTAACGGTCGTGGTTTAGTTGTGCTATTATTTTATATGGGCCTAGGAATTTTGGCCGCAATTTCATGCCCGTACCATATTGGGTGCGCTTGATGGCGACTAGGGCTCCTATTTTATACTTAGGACCTTGCACTCGCTTCTTATCGAACGCTCTTTTGTTTTCCGTTTGTATCCTGGCTATGTTTTGCTTAGCTTTTTCTCGCATAAGGTCCCTTTCATTTTGTAGTTCGCCTACCGACAGCTCCTCTAAAATTTGATTTAGTAGTGGGTTTTCTCTGGTTTTCATAGCGACACCTGTCATCAGCTCGAAGGGTGTATGTTGGGTGCTTCTTGATTGGCTGTTGTTTATTGTTTGTTGAACCTTTTCAACATACTTGTACCAACTCTTTGGTTTTTCGGCACACATTTTCGCCAACATGGGAAGGATTATGCGGTTGATCCGTTCCACTTGCCCATTTCCCCTGGGAACACCTGTGGCAATTAGCAAATGTTGTATGCCTTCGTCTGTACAGTATTCTTCGAACTCCTTGGCCGTGAAAGCAGTTCCTCGGTCTGATATTATACGACTCGGATTTCCAAATATAGCTGCCTGTCGTTTTAACCTTTCCACAACTTCCTTACTGTTGGTACTCTTGGTTGGATACAGCCAGACAAATTTTGTGAAGGCATCGACTACCACAAATATATGGTTATACATTTTATGCGTAGCCTCCATTGGTCCCACGTGGTCAACATGGTAGGTTACAAAGGGCTTATCCGATTTATCGATTGGAGTCAGCACACCTTCTTTTTTCCCAGTTTTGGCTTCGGTTATGATACACTCCACACAGCTTCTCACAACAGCTTCTGTTTTAGATTCCAACTTTGGAATATAAAACTGTCTTTCTACAATGTCTTTTGTCTTCCTGACAGCGAAGTGTCCTTGGCGGTGAGCCATCTCAATTACTTCCTTCTCCATCCCGGCGGGCACAACAATCAACTCTTTAACTGGATCTTTATATAAAATGCCATGTTTCATAAAGTAATCTTCGTAGGGACTCTGTTCTAGGACTTTACATACGGCTCTTGTCCAATCGTCGTTCTGTTGGGCTTCTTTTACACGGTGTTGAAACAGATCCTGGATCATAAGGCAGGATAGTCGGCTTAGTGCATCCACGTGCTTCATCCGGTTTCCGGATCGGTGCTCAATGGTATATTGGAACTCTTGGAGGAATAACGCCCACCTCGAGACTCTCACTGGCACATCATCCTTCCGCATTGTCATCGCGAATGCGTTACAGTCCGTCACAATTTTGAACTTCAAACCCAAAACGTAAATCCTCCACCTTTTCAGCGCTTCAACGATAGCCAGCACCTCGAGCTCATAGGAATGATACTTTTCTTCAGCCGGAGTCGTTTTTCTACTCATATACTCCACCGGATGGAACGACGTATCTTCCGAATCCCTCTGCAAGAGCACTGCTCCATATCCAAACTTACTCGCGTCTGTATGGATCTCTGTTTCTGCTTTCGGATTGTACAACTTTAGAACCGTATCACTCGTCAGGGCCATTTTCAACTGTTGAATTGCCAGTATCTCCTCATCACCTATTTTAAACTTCGCGTCTTTCTTTAAGAGATCCGACAGCGGTTTGGCGACACGCGCGTAACCGGGGATAAAGCGACGGAAAAATGATGTTAGGCCTAAGAATCGTTGCAACGCCTTAACATTTATCGGTACGGGAAATTTCCTAATTGCAGATATCTTCTCTTCTGATGGAGATATGGAGGCATTTTCGACAATATATCCAAGGAACTTGATTCTTCGTTGCAGGAACTGGCACTTATTCCATTTAAATTGGATTCCATTATTGGCCGCAACTTCCAACACACGCCGCAGATTTCGGATGCCTTCTTGCTCATCTCGTGACAATACGACTATATCATCCATGTAGACCACGATTGTACCATCTCTAATTAAATCATAGAACACAGCCGATATAAACCGACAAAACACAGCTGGAGAATTACTTATTCCGAATGGAACAAACTGGAACTCATACTGTCCGTCATGGGTTAAAAACGCGGTGTATTTCTGGGACTCCTTTGCGATGGGCACGTGAAGAAAACCATTTTTCAAGTCTAGGGTCGTGAACACTTTGGCCTCTTGCAATCTCTGGATAACATTATCGATGAGAGCCATTGGAAAATTGTCTCGAATAATCTTCTCATTTAGACGCCTATAATCGCAACATAGTCGTTTCGTCCCGTCTTTCTTGGACACTAGTACGACTGGGGAGGAATATTCTGAACAACTGGGCGTGATAATACCCTCGTCCGGCCATTCTTTTACTTGGGCTTCTATGGCCTGTTGATCTGCATACGACACCCTGCGCGGTCGACTGGCTACCGGAATTTCGTCAGACAATATAATTTTCATCTCCACCGGAAATTTTGTTGGGGTTTTCGGTGTGTAATTTTTGATTGCCGATTTTATTGCCCTGCTATCGCTGCTGTTTAGGTGATCTAACTCCAAGCTAATGTTCTTGTTCTCCACTTCCAGAGCACATACGATTTCACTAAACTCTGCCTGAAGCTCGGCTATTGAATTGACGTCCAACATTGGCTCAAGGTAACCTCTGGCCTCCTCGAATGAATCGTTTTCGGATCCTTCTCCCACTCTGTCGTTCATCCCTTCGTTTTCGAAAATATTAACCACGCGAGTTTTGTTTCTGAACTTTGCGCCCCTTGAGTCAATTACTAGGTCCAAACGATCTAAAACGTCATTACCAATGACTGCAGTATACATTATGTCGCTTTCCCGGACAACGTAGAAGTCCATAACTAGCTCGTTTGCGTCAAGTATAGCCCGGACTTTTAATCGACCTAGTGTTTTAATAACTCTCCCCCCTATACCAGTTAACGTTTTCTGAATCGGCTCGAGTGGCATATCCGTGAGAGTAAACAGAATATCATATCTCAAAATACTGATATCACTACCAGTATCGATCATTGCAGAGATCGTTTTGCCGCACACGGTGATTTCCTTGAATATTCGTCTCGAAGGAGATAAGTTATCATTAGTAAGAGTGCTCACGTTGGGTTTAATATCTCCTGAAGCGTTTTCTTTTTTAAAGGTTCTACACTCAAAAGCTTTATGCCCTGGTTTGTTACATTTGAAACATTTAATTGCTATCGCGTTACAGTTTAGAGCAATATGGCCCTCTTTTCCACATTTGAAACATTTCCTATTTTCAACACCTAACGACGGGGTAGGCTTTTCAAATCGTTGTTTTCCGCTTTTATAAACTGAAGATCCTTCGGCGGAGCTAATTTTCTCATACACTGTCAAACTTTCCTTCAGTCCATCGATCGTTCTTGCTTGATACAAAATCGCTTTGTTAGCCGCACTTCCCGGAACCCCCTCTATAAAATACTCTATTATGCTCATATCATCCACTTCAATAGAGATGCCTATCTCCATCAGTGCATATAAATATTGCCTAAATGTTTCATCATTCCGCTTCTTTTGGCTTTTCATCTGTTTATGAACTGATATGGCCGATGGTTTTGTTCCAAATTCTCTGCGCAGAATTGTTTTGAGAGCGTTCCAATCCCTTACACCAGATTGGCTTCTAATGAAGGTCTTGGCTGCGCCCGTCAAAGACTGCTTAGCGTAAATGAAGCATTGTAGTTGGTTCCAGTTCAAGATGTGTGTACAGTCTTCAAATTCCTGTATCCATGATTCTATGCCATGACTGTCTTCGCCCGAAAATTTGGTCACAGAGCCTTCAACATCCCTTAGCGTGAAGTGCGAATACTCTGTGGCCAAAGCATTCACCCCTGAAACCGCGTCACCAAACTCCGGGCCTTCGCCAACGCCTGGTGCGGGCCCAAAATATCGTATGAGTCGTTCCTGTAAGTCCGTCTTTGAACCTGTTGCGTCAAGTCCGACGTCAGCAGTTTTAGACCGCAACTCTTCCACCGTTAGTGACAGTATTTCCCTCAACTCCATTCTCTATGATCAAGGCGTATTTACTCACCCGGAAAAAGTTCAAATTCAATCAAACAACTGAATTAAATATTAGGAGTTGTGTGCATAAAAACAAATTAAACCTTTTTGTTTACAAAAATTTTCTTTAATAAAATACTCTTCCTTATTTTTTAATTTCACAAAATTTTAAGAATAAAAAAATTTTTAATTCAATTAATCAAAGTTTAAGACTTCTTGCTTACAAAAATTTCTCCTCCTAAAATATTTATTAAATCCCCTGAAGTATTCTAATTTTACAAAACTTTTAAAAATTTCCAATAATCAAAATCCAAGCCTCTTTGCTCACCAAAATTTTCCTCATTAAAATATATATTAAGCTCACTCTTATAGTTTAATTGCGCAAAACTTTAAAAAATTCTTCAAATAAAATGATTCGATTTTCCTCAAGAAACGAAAGTAACATCAAATGTCGCTACACCCTTTACTCTACGCCTCTGCGTTATCAAATATTAAATTTATTCCAACCAGTAATGTAAATAACATTAGTCTTCGGTATACCCTTTCTCCCCTTGATACTCGTAATATACCACTCTATTACTCTCAAACAACAACTCAAAATCACTGAAGTAAATGTTATTTACATTAGTTAGTTGCACTCTGTTAACTCTGTATATGAAAGCATACCACATCACAACTTCCATAAACATTAATTCCCCTAACTCCTTATATACACTTATATACTTATCTTATTACTACTTGGTCTTGATGGACATCAACATAATAAAAAGCGTCCTGTATTCTTCTTGACTCTGGTTGATTTAGCTCTCCTTCCATTTACACAACAGCCGACACAGTTTGCTTCGCTTTCTTCACTCAGATTTTCCTCATTTGCTTAATGGCATAATGGTGGTGGGTTTTTATCAGCTTTTCTCTTAGTTCACTTCTCTTATTAATTCTTTGGTGTTCTGTTAATTTTATTTTCGGTAGCTCGATCGCTCTTATTTATTTATTTATTTGTATGTAAATAAGTATGTTGACGCATACAGTCTGTACAAGTTTTTTTTCTCACGTGTGTGTTTTGCATTTAATTCTTTAACTCAGTTTTTTTTCTTTAAGGACAAGAGTTTTTTCTTCTCTTCGCACTGGGTTCTTTTTTTCTTTATTTAAATTTGTAGTCTCGTATGTACGATTATGTGCATGGGTGTGTAAAATTTAAATATTCTACATACATTCTCATGTAAGTATGTTAATAATGTTCTCGTATGTTCTTTTTGTTTCTTTTAAATGCTTGTTTTACAAAAAATTTATTCCCACCAACTGTTTCTTCTCGATATTAACGGTCGGCTATTTAAATTTGTATGTATACCATGCCTGATTTCTATGTATAAATGTTGGTTGCGCTTTAGAATTAACCGGTGAAAAAATTTTATTCTTTTCTAATTATCACTGCACTTTTTTTTTTTTATTTATTTTTGGGAATACTATCCCACTTCTGACACCATTTGTAGGATGACCTTGTTCCACTGTTTTATAATAATAAGACAAGCGGTTTTATTGATAATTCAATTTATTGTTCAGTTCTTTAGTTTGTACATTAGGTTAATTTGCACTATTTCTAGCACTAGTTCATAAGTTATTTATAAGGTTTTATTCATTTATTCTTAAATTTATTCATTAATTAAGGTATTATTCATTATTTCTTAAGTTTATTCATTAATTAAGGTTTTAACGATAGTCTTTAAGTTTTAATGAGCACAACAAAGATTCAATTTGTCTTTAACTTTTATTCACACACACTCTGCTCACAACCCGCGCAAATACATGCAACTACAGAACGACCGGTTGATTCGGCTGCCAAATATACTCTGCCCATTGTCTTGTTTTTAGTTTATCTCCCAACTCGAAAGAATGTGCGGTATGTAGAAGTCCGTTAGGTAATGTTAAAGTATGTTTGTTGTTGTCAATCGTTCGTTGGTGAATGTGAGTCAGTATGAATAATAAGTGAGGTATGGTATGGTCGACTATGTACCCCACCCTACATGTATGTATATTAATATAAAAATAATGTGATTACGGTCATTTATAATCAGCACTGCCGTGACCAGTATTTTTCCAGTACAGATTGCAATAAAATAATGAAAAGTTTTACAACTGTGTTTAATCTAATACTAGGCGTAGTCGAAATGCGCTATAAACACTATAAAAGTGAATAACTACGTTTGAATAAAATATCCATTTTTGTTAGTTTACATGTTATAATAGCTTTGCTACAAATAGTATTTTTATTTCAAACGCTTTTAGCTACGATAAATAAAAAATGAATAAGTACATGAGGTATTTTAGATAAATTTTCAATATTTGTGTTAATTTCTTGTTATATTCATTGTTAATTATTTTAATTTAAGTTGTTCATGGTCCGGCCATTTAATAGCAGAAGAGCTTATATGTATAAAAAGAAACTCTATGAATTATATTCCACACTGCTCCTAAAGCGTGATCGAATCGATCCACTATATCTGTATAGCTGCAGGCTTCGTGATCAGCAAATCATAAAAGTAACGCTAAATATAGATGTTCCGAAAGACGTTTGTCTGTCCGTTGACTGTTATATATTTCGCTTTCCTCAAATTTAACACATAACTGTTATTATACTTACGTCTCTAGTAATCCTAAAATGACGCCTAAACTCATCTTCCTTTTAGGTTACTACAACATCTTCAAAATATCTTCTAATGCAGTTACGCGATTCCTTTTCAAAAATATTTTAAAACCTTTTATTACGTTCAAATGCATACACAAACATTCAACACTTTCAGCATCGTTATTACTTTCCGAATCACGTGATAAATCCTGTATTATAAGAATTACCTGTTAAATATATTGAAAGTGTTAACTTTTAAATAGAAAATAAATTATTTTATAAAATTACCTCTGTTTTCCGAACATCCTTTGCCACTGACGTACCAGATACTGTGTTGCTTAGTTCACTTCCAATAGAAGTCTTATTTTGCTTTTATTGCTGCAAATGTACTCAAAAATAAATTTGTTATCTTTTTAATACTTTTTATCGTATAAAAAGTTTACATATATTTACAATTTATTAAACTTTCGAAAATATTTTTGTACTTGTAACTATACAGTTGCAAATAAATTTGCAAGGTATAGGATGCACAGCATGGGCAGAATAACGAAGACCTTAAGCCCACGATGGTATTAAGTTTTTGCGGCTAACTGTACCGACCAATACCTTCGCATAGGAAGTTGCCGCGTGGTTAACAACGAAATACCTCAAAAAACTGTAAACTAATACAGTTAGTTGAGGCAGACAGTTAACCAATGAGAGTCAGAAGCAAAACTCTCGTAGGCCAAACAACAACGACAAGCCTGGCAACACTTAGGGTCATTATTACAACCTAACGATAAAGTTCCCGTTAGTTAACTTACACGTTAGTTAACATGAACGATAAAGTCAGCATTACATTTTTCACATTATTGTTACAATAGCTCTATTCACAATCTTGTGCATTTGTGATTGCAAATTTATGCAATTGCAAATATATGCTATCAATTGTGAACCACCTCTGTTGGTTGAGTTTGCACTACTTTTTTCAAAGCACGAAATTCACAGCTGATTGATAATTCGAGTAGAAAATAGTTTACTGAAATTCTAATAAAAAAAAATTAATGGACTTTTTAATAGAAAAAGCGAATTTAATTAAGTAAAGACATCGATTGCTGTTATTTGAATGCGGGATAAGCAACAACAACTAAGCGCTTTTACGAACTAATTGGCTTGGATCGCTGATTGTCAGCTGTCAATTTGCAATTAACTTGTGCATATGTAGAGCAAAAAAAAAACTATAGGTTTTAAGTATTGCATATACACATAAGACTAGCAAGTGCATTGTTGTGTATTTTGTTAGTGTACAGTAAAAATATTCTAAACCTTTTTGCAAATCCAATGATGCAATACCATTTGCACGAGACTGTGAATAGAGCTAATATTTTCCACAGAATACGAGTATATGGCAGCTTCAAATGCTTAAAATTCACATTGAAATTTATCATGAGGATAAACCTGCTGTTAACTCAGCAGTAACTTTTCAGGTTAATGTTAACTTGTAATAACCAAAAAAAAAAAAAAAAAAGAAAAAATTATCTGTTACATAAATTCCTAATGTAGCTATTCGTCAGTTGTAACAATGGTCCTTAAGAAATAATTCCGATGACGCGAGAGCTGTTCCCCAGCACAGAGCTGCTTTACGACTGTCCAAAATATTTTTATTTTCGACTTAATTTAGAAATATTATTTGGTAAACCCAACCGCAAAACAATTGTTTTAATAATTATTGTAAGTAAAAATTTTACTTGTGAAAACTTGAAAGAATTTGTGTGACTGTTAATTTTGTACGCTCTTTTGAAGCTCTCTCGTTGCACATTTTAGAATTTATCGTTACATTACTTTACTATTAATAACTTTTCTAATAGTTTTTTGTCAGAAGCTAATAAGTTTGCTTTAATTAAAGATTTTTTATACTATGGGCGATCAAAACGACATTATTTAGCGGAAAAAATTATATTTTATTTAAGAAGATTGTCAGAAGGAATTGGAATTTTGTGAAAATATATTATTTTTAATTTCTTAATTATTTTCTTTTGATTATAAGAAACAGCTGAATCTTTTCACAGAAAAAGTAACTGAAAAATATTTGCAATAGAAAAGGTGGTCAGAGTAAAAACTAATAATAACTTACCCAGCGGCGAACATTGCCTACCACATTACTTCTCTTCGATGATGTATGCAACACTTTTATTTTCTAGTTGCAAATCAAACGTTCGCCGTCTTTGTCAGACTGCGTTGTAAGAATTTCAGTTCAATCATCAGGTAAGAGTGCCTTGAAAACATTATAAAAAAGGTACAAGAAAAATAAAACATTTAGTGAAAAAATAAAAAATGCAGTAAATATAAAATAGAACAAATTTATTTAATGGAATAATCCCAAAAAAAAATCGCTTCTGTAAGCGAAACTTTGGCCGCTGGGTACATCTAAAAGCTCAATTGAGAGACAGTTTTCACAAATAAGGAATTATAAAAACCTTTAAGGATTACTGAAAATATTCTGTCCCCTTAATGTCAGTTTCTAAAAAGATGATCAAAAGCATTTTGAATAATATTTTTTGGAGTAAATTTAGGCTTCTGTATTCAAAAAGAATATTTACAAGTTAGTTCAAGGTGGCACAAGATTAATCATCCAATTTCGTTTTTGAATGATTTTTCATCTAATACAATAAAGGGCATCATTATGTGTGATGGCAATCTTTACTTAGAACTGTACAATTGTTTCTGTTAATTGGCTGCTGCTAGTATTGATACACATTTGATCGCATTTTTCTTAATATTTCTGGTGAAATCTGTACACATTCCTGATGAATATTCTCCTTAAAGCCTGCAATTGTTTGGGGCTTGTTGGCATAAACCCAAAACTTTAAATAGCCCTAAAGAAAGAAGTTTAGGATGACTAAATTGGACGATTTTGCTGGCAATTCCAAATCGCCAAAACGAGAGTAAGTGCTTCCTTCACAACAGGAGCTTGTGTTTTTGTGTTTGAATGGTATTAGTAGAACATGTTGCTTTTTAAATTCTCATTGTTTTATTAAAGTAGTAAGATATATAGTTAAAAATTTCAAAATATATTTCAAAGGATTCTAAGTCTACTGATGACAGGATAATATTATTATTATTTGAACAGGATGTGGCGTTCAACGGATACTTACATTGCGGTCATTGCTGATCTGTTGTTCTTTCGCTTGCACCTCCACGGGATAAATATGTCACGAAACCGAACTAGCTCCTTAATTGAGAGTGATGGCAAGTCCTGCTCTCCCAACGTATGCGCTAGTAGCAGCATGTATCTCCTGTGTCCCAATGCCTCACAAAAGTGCTTTATTGACTCTTCTTCCTCACCAAAAAATCTGTAAATGTCTCTATTGGAAATGCCCATCCTGTACAGATGCTTAAGACACGTCTAATGGCCTATAAGTCCACTTTTTTTTATTTAGGACGAGTACTCAGGGGATGGCCCCTACATATGCAGCGCATTGTACTGGAACTAGGAAAATAGGTTGTGAGGAGGGGGAAAGAGGGAGTAGTGTTCATAGAGGTTTAACTTTAACAATAACAACACGACAGACTAAAACAAACTCTATTGCAGCATTTAAAATGTTGGAATTAAATAAGTTAAAACTGATTAGTGCCCAGTGTACTTCGATACAGCTCAGATTAGCAAAATTTAGTCCAACACTTTCAACATTACAAGGTAATGAAATGCATTGAGAATAAATTAATATTGAACATATAATGAAAACACGGACAACGGCGAAAAAAAGACAAAAAAAAGAAACACGTGTACACATATTGCTACCTATTAATGCTCTGAGACTTTTCCTATCAAGTTTTAAAGCACATTCGGCCCTCTTTGCATCAAAACTTAGAAATTTCTTGGAATGATCAAAACCGCTTCTCTCGTTCCAATATTGCTCCACAAGGGACTTCGTCCATATCATCATCTCCGAATTAAGGAGACTCTTGCTGAAGCCAAATATTGGATTTGTTTCAACAAAAGTCCCCTCTACATCTTTTTTGACGTAGATATCTACCATCTTATTGCCATAATGCCCCTCATGTCCTGGCATCCCGATGAGAGTAACTGAGTTCTATTTGCTAGCTCCTTTAGCCTGTTGTGACATTCCAGTACTAGCCTGGACATAAAACACAACTGCTCAGGTCTTTTAGGACTGATTAACTGTCAGGGACTATTTATATCAACACTCCCTTGCATCCCATATCGGAGAGTATTACTGTGTATAGTTCCACTTAGAAGTTCGTGGTGTCCTTACTAAGTGTTAATTTCCTGCGTTCTCCAGGCCCCACTATTCCCACTCTAACTCCTTGGAGCGTTTTGGATCCGTCTGTGTTCCACTTTTGTGAACCATTGCTCAGCCATCTCGGGTTCGTGCTCAATTCTTGCCTTGTTGGAAAGATGATCCAGATTTTCTTGGTAAAGGAATGAGTTGGTTCTATGAGACATATCAATTACAATGACCTTGAGGTCAATAGGAAAATATATTAATTGACCTGTATGATTTTGGAGATTCTGGGATCTTATTTCGCCCTACCGGTATTAGTATAATCTTCCCCTCCCTCCAGCTCTGTGGGACATAACCCAATAGAAGACTTGATCTAAAGATTTTAACTTTCATTCGTATGACAATGGTTTTTGATAATATGGCCGGAAAAATTCCATCCGGTACTGGTGATTTGTAGGTTTTAAAGAAATTATCCACCCATTTTACTCATTCAAATGTTATTATTCATGATCCCGCAACTAGAATTCGCCAACACATTTTGTGTCCCAGTTACTGGGAAGAAGAAACTCCAATATTCTATAGGATGCACTTGTGCAGGTTCCATCTAGCTGCCTGAGTATTCTATAGGGTTAAGTTCCTTTTGAGAGAGCTTTACGCAGCCTGGCTGTTGCCGGATATATCTGAGATAGTCACAAAGAACCCTCCATGATTTTCTCTTGGATCTCCTAAGCTTCTTATGATTAGGGTAGCTCTTATGAAAGGTCGAGACATAGGCACCTAGGAAACACAAAAAACAAGCTGTATATATATTTTGATTAGTACCTAATAAAGTAAACAAGAATAAACTCAATTGTTTGAATGTTTTTTTTATACTTTTAAAAATAAAAAAACGTAGCAATCAACCAGTGTTGTCTTTTAAAAAAAATTTTTTTTTTTTTCAACCAAAAAACGTTTTTGTGTGTTTTTGGTTGTATTTTTCTCAAAAAAGTAAGTTGCACGATTTTCCAAATAACTTTTTCACAGACTATAAATATTTTCAGCATCTCAAAAAACCAGCAAACGACACAAATCTTACGATCTGACAACACTGCAATCAACACTTGTTCATCTGTTTAAAAACGTATGGAAAAGAAAATGTTTGCTTTTTTCGTTTGAAAGAACATTTTGCATTTTAAATTCTCAAGATTTTATTGAATATAATGGGATGCGTAGAGCGAGTTTGATGGCCTTTCGTCAGTCGGAGTCGTCACGACTAGTTTTATCGTATAATAAGCTGCTTAAAAGATTGTTTCGTTGTTGTGGTGTTTAAAAATTAAATTATTATACGTTTTAACAAAATTGGCTGAAAAAAATTTTAAAATTCTAAACTTGAAATTTCGCGTTTTTCGCCCGTTTTAAAAATTCAAAACTGACATCGTTGCCTGGTATTATTTAGTATGTATCAGCTAATTTTTGAAAAAAAAAACTATTATATAATATGCTATTTTATGGGGAGCTTTTCTAACAATATGGCAACAACAAATGTAATATGATCGCGTAAATTTAATAAACTGTTTTTAGTCTGGGTTACTCACTCTCTCATTCTCTTTTAATCAATTGAATTATTTGTTATTATTGTTATCAGCATTTTCCAGTTCTTTGTTTATGAGGAAAAATATAATCTATGTATTGAAATATATCTGTGGTTTCAGTTAAGTTTGCAACTACACACACACACACACACACACATATACATGCAGGCACCCGCACTCAAGAAGTTACAAGTGGATGTAAATAAAAGTGATGACTTTGATTTTATTTTTGTATTGTTTTTTATTACCCCGCAAACATTTGTAATAAATGTTGCATTTGAAAGTTGCAGATAGCCTTTAAGTTTTTGAAGAAAATGAACGAAATCACCTAATTTATTACTGATTTTACTCAACAAAATTAGGAAGTCTAACTTTACTACTAAATAATATGTTCCACTGCTTCACCATATTTAAATACAAAAATTTAATGCAGTTTTGTCAGTCGAATGGAAATGAAATGAATCTGATTTTTTTTTCAAATCTAGTATTGGCGTTCGGTTTCTCAAAAAATGCAAACAATTTATGGTCAAAATAATAATGAAATAAGGAAGCATAATGTTTTAAAAGAAAAAATAAATACGCATTAAAAAGTCCGCAGTAACGGATAAGTGCTTTGCTATTAAGAAAAAATACTTTCTGATATCCATTTGATTCGTCTTCAAATTTTTTCTCTTGAAGGCATTCCGCTTAAGTGCGTTATACTGAAAGAAAATAAGTGAGTCATAAAATTAAATGTTGAACAAAATTCCACGGATAACTGCACGAATGACATTTTCAATATTGCCTTAATAAATAAAACTCTGCGTGTTTTATTTGCGTACAAAAACTTAAATATCAGCAGAATTTATACGAATAAAGTGCAGCTATCATTCAAGCAAACATTACAAATATTTACAGAAACTTAAAATACTTTGAAAAACGACTCTGTTTAATACAATTTGCTAACATTATTTTAAATGTGCAAGCAATGTGTGATTAAAATTTTTTGCCAATGCATTTCTCTCTTAAAATCATCGGATTTTAGGAACTTAGCATCAACGAATATACCCGTCTATACAAAATGCAGTATTTGTTAGCGATTTTCAACCAATTAATACTATCTTAAGGCCATGTTACACTATCATACACGATCGTGCGATCTACTAAATGAAGCATGTGTGCTGAAAAAGTACTTAAAATGCAACCATGCGACAGAGTTTTTGACAAATCGTGCGATTTCAAAAATTTTATGAAACTTTTCAAAACATTATTGTTTCAGTGTGATCAGTGTGGTATTTATTGTGAAAAATATAATAATGTGGTTGGCACCTCAAGAAAAAAATTGTAAATAATGTAAAATTATTATAGTAATAAAAGTTTTTAATTATTTTATTATGTATATAAATTATCGCAATCATACTTGTATAATAGTGTGGCCTGCAACGCCATTTTGAAGCGATTTTTTCAAGTCGGCCAGACTTTTGAAACAGTGTCCTCTGAATGAATCGTACGATCGTGTATGATAGTGAATCAGGGCCTTTATGTGCCGAATTACACTACGGTTGGATTATGCATTTAACTAATATAAAAAAAATGTTTTAAGATAAATCAGTTATTTTTATCTGCATGTGGCTATTAAAGTAAAAAGTAATGCTAAATTAATTATCGTACCTAAAATTAAGTTTAGTGATAATACCGCTGAAGAAAAAGTTTACTGTGTCAAAATTAACTAATTTATACTTGTTTGTTAGAACAAAGTAAGATAATAAATATAAGAGAGAGATACCGCTGGGTAGCGTTGTCAACTTTGAAATTTCAAAATGCACAAAAATGGCAGAAAAAAAGACGTTATTGCAGGAAAAAAGCACCAACAAATGTTTTTGTATATATATACTGACGAAGGAGTTTTTCGCACAAAATTTTAAAAAGTACTAAAAAGGGAACATTGGAGGCCATTTCATGAGCATATTCCCAAGCGTGTCACTAAATGTAGAAGTACAAAGTACGCGTTAGCCGAAAAAATTTAAGTAGTGTTTTTCATAGAACAAGTTACATAAAAAATATTTTCATGCTTTTGCAGCAAAAACTCGTCTAACGTTTAACTTTTAAAGTTTGTGAATAGTGGAAGAAAAGCTTAGGGAAGGGGCTGAAAAGCATACAATATTGTATAAAAAAAGAAACCTGGACTACAAAATTAAAGAAAGATAATTTTTCATGCAGTAAAGCTTTTAAATGTATAACACTCGTTAAATGTATAACTCTACTGTAAAGCTATGTACACACGGTTGTCAGATGTTACAATATTGCAAGATCTGGCAACATGCTGACAATGTAGTGACAATGAAAAATTGTCCCGCAGAAGTAAATTGTGTGTTCAGACGATCGTAAGAAAATCTTACAATTTCATTGTCAGACTATGATCTGACAAATAATTCATCTGACAACAAAAATTGTCAGTTCACACGGTTGTCAGGTTGTTAGATGAAAAAAATTGCCAGACATGTTGTAAGGCATTGCCACTTATGTATATCAACAACCATCTGTTTGTTTGAGTGTTGCCCATCAAATTTTTTTCTGATAATGATGCCATTGTCAGCTGCAATAATTTTATACATCTGACACAAGTTTACATCGCTTTCACACCGGAAAGTTTATTCAACAAAGTCTTGAGGTTGTGATGACAAAGAAATAGAGAGGGTGTAAGAGGAGCACTCCCTTGCTACCATAAACTTAAAAGCCGCTGCACATAGAATCCGTCATACGTTATCCGTTGCCTTTTTCAACTGACAACTAAGTTGAAATAAATGTAAACTTATGAGCTTTGTTACATTCGGTACTTCTCCGCCAACGCAAAGTACTAAAGTTGAACAACTTTTAACGATATTAGGGATCTTGTTCCCGAAACTCGCACATTTTTGCTTAGCACGCGTTCATCGTCCAGAGCTCATCCATTTGTGGTCGATTGTCCGGGGAATCGTACTACGCATTACAGAGATTATTCGTTTTTCAGCCGCACGCTTCGTCTGTGGAATAAGTTGCCTGCAGACCTGTTTCCTGTCTGTTCTAACGTTGGAAAGTTCAAGTCAAATGTTCACAAACACTACTCCCTCTTTCTCCCTCCTCATAACCTATTTTCCTAGTTCCGGTACAATGCACTGCATATGTAGGGGTCGTCCCCTGAGTACTGGTCCAAGACAAAAAAAAAAAAAACTCTTAACGTACGTTGAGCATTTTGACAACTATCAGTTAATTTTTTTGCATATTTTGATTTTGGTTTTCGTTTAAAAATAACTTAAAGAAAAAAAAAAATGTGTTCATTTGGTTGTGCTGTGTCTTTCAAATTAATCAAAACGTTTTAATCAAATTAAAAAACAAAAAAACAGCAGATTTTGTATCCGTAAACAAAGGTACTGATTGAGCCATCTTCGTACGCCGTTTGCGTTAATGTGAGTTGAAATAGGAGACGGGTAACGTATGACGGATTCTATGTGCCTCGGCCTCAAAACTTTGCAAAATGACTTTCCATTGTGAATCCGCTGCTATTTCCAAAAGCTCATTTTGCACCTATTTTAATCTCAGTTTAAAAGAGGGTTAACAAAAGATTCAGAAAAAAACTTTCATATGCAATCCCTGACTCAATACTTTTATGCATTTGTATGTGTGCTGGGTAAACTATGCGCAACTTTGTGGCTTTCGTATTAGTCGTTTGTATTTTATTGTGGGTTTTTTAATTCATAACATATGCCGCTTTTAACGCTTTTTTAGCCAGGTAGATTTTTTTGCATGAGCATACGCGGCAGAAGATTAGCGATAGCAAATTTAACCATACATTTCGTCTGTCACTTTATCTTTTTTTTTTTTGTTGGCGTTACTTAATTTTGGTTTGATCCGTATTTCTGATTTAATTTTTTTCCTATTGTAATTTTTTAAAAGTGTGCCAAAGTCAAGCTGTAAGTAAGACATACAAGTTTGTCTGCTTTTTTTTTGTTATCAATTTGTTTTGATTTTTAGAGCGGAATGAGTTAAAGCATTTTGTATTTAAAGATTAATTCCTGTAATCTGATAATAAAAATTATAATCGTATTAATAATTCATATGCAAATATACATACATACATAAGTATGTATGCACAAACATATGTATGTATATTTACTAGATATTTATTAACTTATATAAACATATAATAATTGGTTTTTTATCAAGATGAGAGAGATATTGTTTTATTTGAAATTAAATAGAGATTATAATAGGCATATATGCCTATTATAATGACAATGTTTTTTTTGAGCTGACCACCTCGGCCACTGAAAAAACCTTTTACGAGCTATTCTGCTCCAATATCAGATCAATTTAGAGTGCCAATACCATATATATGGCGTCCCAGAACTCAACGCCAAGCCGGAACAGGGAACAAGATTGATTGTAACCAGAGTTTAAAAACTGCGGATAAGTGTAATTGCTTTCGCATTTGCTTCGACTTCTGATTCCAAACAAACGAAAAGTTATACGTTACGAATACTTCTGCAGTCAACACGTTTGAACAGTTTTTGGTTTGACCGACTTCAACTTCTATTAAGTTCGGAAGTGAAAGTTAAAGAAAAGTTGTAGTCTTAATAAGTTCGGAAGCTGAAGTTAAAGAAGTTTTGCTTTCTTTTGACTTTGATATTTGAAGTGCGCTTTAAGTTAAAATCTTTGTTGACGTCTTATTTTGGTTGGATGTTGCTTCTATAAATACTGTAAATTCTTTGGTGCATGCGTCAATGTTTCCCACACTTTAAATTTATTTAAGAAGTATTTTTATAAGGTAAATAAATAGATTTTAAAGCGTTTTTAAAATTCGTATGTACACATGATTATGCACTCAGGCTGCAAAATGAGTGCAGCGTAGCGCAGGCCGAAATTGCGGCCATTATAATGAGATCAGCTAACTGATTAAGGTACTACAGGATATACGGGGATGATATCCGAATTTATACTGATAGTAAGGTTGCGTTGTATGCACTAGGAGTCTATACGACATTCAGGTTGGTTCGTGAATGCCGGATATTTATAAACGAGATAGCGAGACATTCGAACCAGGATCATTCTGGGTACGAGGGCAGAGTGAAGTGCCCAGAAATCTAGTAGCGGATGAACTGGCAAAGGCCGGTGTCCAGCTACAGCACAGAGATATAGATGGGATCGTTGGAATCCCGCTTACGAGCTGTAAGAAACAAGTACAGCGTCAACTTCTCCAGTTCGCTCAAGACAGATGGTCTAGTGAAGATACCTGTCGAATATCAAGGTTGACATAGCCTAGATATGATAACAGGAGGACTATCATCCTTAGAGGCTTGCCCCGGAGGAGGTTCCGTTCGGTTGTAGCGGTCCTGACGGAACATTACCACATAGCAACGCAGGCGAGGAGGTTAAATCTTCCATCTAATGACTTCTGTAGAAGTTGCAGAGACGAGGAGGAAGTAGAGAGCGTTGAACACTTCCTCTGTCAGTGTCCAGCTCTTTCTTACATAAGGGCATTGTACCTAGGCAGACCGATGCTACATAATTTGACGCAGGTATCGGAAAGCGATGTAAGTGGATTAGACTCCTTTATCCGATCCTCGGGTTGGTTCTAAACCAGTGATATGTAAACCTACTGAGATACTTATCACATCCAGGCAACACAACGGGACCAGACTGGACCCAAGTGGGCTGGCTTTACAATAGCTGGCAGTATGTCAAACCTAACCTAACCTATGAGTATGCACCTATTTAAAATAAATGTATTGAAGTACAAAAACATCTCCAAAAATATTCTGAACTACAAACAAAGTAAATAAATTTTATTAATTAATGTTGTTCATCTTCTCGAAAAAGTAAACAATTTTCTATATCAGAATTGATCAAATTGGTATTCGGCTTCACTAGCAATATCTCTTAAAGCGTTTCCTAACTTAATCAGTTTCTATACTCCATTAGTGTGTTCTTTAACGCAGAAACTGCTCGTTCAAAAGTTACCTGTAATAATTTAAATTTATAAAATTAGCAGTAATAAGTGTTTTATTATTTTGAACGGGATAATATTTTTCAAACTTTAATGGGCGTATTGTAAGTAGCGATGTGATATTTTTTCAAAAAATCTTTTATTTGATGAAAAAATTTTTTTCGACCGGTTTTTGATTCCATTTTGTTTAAAAAGTATAAAAAATTAAGCTGCCAAAAATGAAATCAGAAGTCAAAGCAACTGTTACGCGCGCCGATTTGAATTTTACTAAGTTCCAAACTTCAGACACATTTGTGTCTGGTTTATTTGTTCATTGGGGTAAATATACATATCTACAGAACAACGGATAGAGTGGTATGGAAGTTTAAGTTTCCCAGCTAGCTCGAAGGGATATGGCTTGTGGTTTCTCAACCCGAAAATTCTGGCACGTAACACATAAAAATCTGCCTTCATACCATTAACAGCCAAAACAGATTTATTTATACAGTTCGTTCCATTAAACGAAAATGGCAAGCTATTATGCCTCTTTGGGGTACAGTTTTTCCCACCCTGCTGAAATAACTTCAGACGCTTGTGACCGCTTGGTACCCAGTGTTTGATTTACGGCCCCTAAATGAAACCCGTGTTCTACGTCACCTTACCTTTGCGTCTCCACCTTAGCATTCTTCAATTATAAAATTAGTGCATTCCTTTTGTTTGATTCATTTTATTAAAATTGACAATTCATATGTGCTTATGATTACCTATGCTAAGGGTACAATATGGATAAATTATTTGTATGTAAATAAGATTACAAAAAAATCAGACATAAAAACATATGAATTCATGAGCTTCGCTCCGCGGAAATTGAATTATTTGTATGTTTATAAGCAAAGTATTTCCGACCGGGTATATGCTGTTTATTACAAAAAAAAAAAAAAAAAAAAGAAGGACATGTACCTGGTTTAATGAATACTTTGGTTATAAAGTCTAGTTAATCCTCGAGGTAAGTATAAGTAGATATAGGTATATTAGCGTAAATATAGGTTAAGTTAAGATAATTTATAAATAATTACAAATTATGCATAGTTAGTCTAAAATTATAATAAGAGTTTGAAAGTTTCAAGGAAATTTTAAGGATCAAGTCTACTGATATTACATATAATATAGGGGTACTTATGTAAGTACTTGCCGGTCCTGTAGTGATGCTGATGATTTGATGTGGTCTGCACGATGAGGTAAATGATGCTGCAGGTTGTGTTGTCTGCGGAATTTCTGATGGCCATTTCTATGGTGCTGCACACAATGTGTTATTGTCTTCACTTTATTTGCATATACGTTGAAATTTGTTGTATTATTTTAACATTTCACTTGTTTTGTTCAACAATTTGCTTGCGTGTCAAGGTTGTGTGTTTTTCCTTTGTTTTTATTATATTTTTATACAAAATTTTTCATTTTGCCACTAGGGTCTTGAACATATATTCTTTATTTTTTTTTCTTCCTTTTTTAAATATATACATATGTTTATTCCTATATTACATTACAAATCTTTAAAGTTTCACAGTTAGGAATAATACTATGGACACTTATGAGTTGCCTTATGTGGATGTTCTTCACGAGTTTCTTATTTGTTTCCCATACTTTCACTGTGCCTTAATAGTTCAGATCTTGGCACATTCAAATTTAGAATTATATATTTAAATAGTGAAAGACACCTCACTTTTACTTCTTGCACACAGTATTTTCATAAAAAAGGATTGTTCATATCCTCCTTGATTTGCGGATATTTCCTTTTTTCCCAGCGATAGGGTTCTAAAAGCAGCTTGCAAAGCTCCTACAAATTTCTGGACAAACTCTGCACAAACTACTGCGACAACCCGCCGCTGCAGTAGCCGTACGCACAATTACCCATTTTCACCTACCCAACTATTTTTACAAAAAAAATTCTTAGTGCACTTTATCCCATGTGCATTGTTTTGTCTAGAGCACAGGGCAATATTTTCAAACAACTTGGTTTTTTCTTTTTAAGTATTTAATCGTATTTTTTCTTCCTTTTTTTACGATTCACTTTCCGAATTGTTAAACTTTTTTTCTTCACGTAGGGAACTTTGCAATTGTCCTGATTTTATAAAAGAAAATCACTGATATTAAGTTATTTTCCTCTAGACACTTTCTGTTGAGGACTTGCACGTTTTATGATCAAATGCTGTCTGAATGTTCTCGAAAAAACTCTAAAAATATCCCGCGTCTTCTTCCTTTTTCCTTTTCTCCCACATTCGATCATTACGTGTCACATTTGTTACGAGCCTCAGTGGCGCTTGAGTGCTTCGTAGAACAACCAGCTCAGTTGGTGGACTCCTTTTCGGGTCGTGATTTCTCAACCCTTCACCAAGCCCATAGACTCGCACCAAATAAATTTTACTTTACACCAGCACTATTGACCCACATTTATACATCATTTTAGAGAAGTTCGTTGTTTTCTCCTAGCCGCCCATCCCTACCATGGCCAGTTCCTATTCCGGTACTGTTTTAACTGACCCCACTGATTTCTTCGCTCTTACCTACTTACCCCCTTTAACATCCACGATTCCCCTTCACACCACAAATTAGCAATTCATATTATTGACCATTCGTATACCATTTATCATATTTATTTCAATGATTCACTCTGTGACTCTCCAACCGCACAGTCGTATAATTAAACAGTGAACAAAAAAAAAAAACAAACAAACAAACAAACAAAAAAAATCATTGTGCTCACTAATTATACCCTTTTTTTAAACTTACATATAAACAATAATATATTGTAATAAATTGTAAAAACAATAACAAATTATTTTAAAAAACAACGGGAAAATAAATTCCTCACATTTCAGTAACTAAACAATAAAATCAATTTCAATAAAACAAGTGCGGTGGCAGTGCATTGTTATTGTTGTAATTGTGCGTGAAGATTACCTACCCAGTAGGAAAAAAATACACATTAAAGTTTTTGTTTTCTGTATGAGTAATCCTATCAGAAATAATTCTGAAAAAGAGCCTAGCGCCACCAGCAAAAATATATGGACTTCTGAAGAAGAATCTATAAGGCAATCATTGGACAATTTTCTTTCTACAAGAGATAAAATCCGCTCCTGTTCCGGCTCGCCTAACATAGATGTTGCAACAGAAGATAAAAGATCTTCTATTCTAACTAATGCCAATAAACAAAAAACGCAAGTAGGCATGGATAGGTATATCACCATCACCAAACGTCAGCGAAGCCCTAAATCTGCTCAAATTGCATCCAAATCAAAAATTTCTAAAGATGCCGAATCCGCTAGACCAACCAATCAAAACAGATTTTCTATTCTACAAACGGATGAGCCAACAGGATCGTCAAAAAAATCGTTTAAACCACCACCAATTTATTTAAGGGAATCTGCCTCCAATGAACTGGTAAGAAAAATTGTTTCAGTAATCGGAGAAAATACATTTAACGTTACCTCCATCAAGCACGGTAACATTAACGAAACTAAAATTCAGGTTAACGATGAAAATGACTATCGAAAACTGTCTAACGATTTTGAAAAAGAAAAAAAAGCTTTTTATACTTATCAGCTTAAAAGCGCTAAAGGTCTTCAAGTCGTAATAAAAGGGATTGACCCTTGCGTAGACACTGATGAGGTTAAGACCGGTTTGACAGACAAGGGATTCAAAGTAAAAAATGTGTTAAATATCAGAAATCGTGAAAAGATCCCTCAACCAATGTTTAGGGTTGAATTAGAGCCAGGAGATGTGACTTTAAAGAAAAATGAAGTTCATCCAATATACAGTGTAAAATTCCTTTTACATCGAAAAGTAACCGTAGAGGAACCGCATAAGCGCTTAGGACCCGTACAGTGCCACAACTGCCAAGAATTTGGTCACACTAAAGCGTACTGCAAGTTGCCTACAGTTTGTGTTGTGTGTGGAGAACTCCATGGTACAGCACAATGCAATAAGCCGAAATTCGACCCAAAAATAAAAAAATGCAGTAATTGCGGTGAAAACCACACAGCTAATTATAGAGGTTGCTCCGTCTACACCCACCTCAAGCGCTCAATGAACAACAAACCAATAATTGCTTTTAAGCCACCACAGCAGACTCAAATTTTTTCTAATAATTCTTTTCCTCCGACAGGACAGTCAACCACCGACAAAACCGTTCAAAATCAAAAACAAATTTCTTATGCTAATGTAGTTAAGTCTACATTCGCAAACCCGAATCAACAATCTATATCTCAACCGCCCGATCAAAATTTCAGTAACCTTGAGGCAACAATACAGACCCTAATTCAAACTATAAACACTTTTACGTCGTCTATGATGACGATGATGCAGGAAATGGTGAAAATGCAATCCACCATTTTGCAGGTTATTTCGAAAAAATGATTTGGTTAAAAATATGTTTCTGGAACGCGAACGGCATCCGCCAACACAAAAATGAACTCGAATACTTCCTGATGGATAAGCAGATTGATATAATGATGATTGCAGAAACTCACTTGACGTCAACAAGCTTCTTTAAAATTAACGGCTACGTATTATACGATACTAAAGACCCCCGTGGAAGAGCTTGTGGAGGTTCTGCAATCTTGATAAAATCTAGGATAAAGCATTTTTTGTTGAACGACACATGTGAGGACTATCTTCAAGCAACTAATATCTGTGTGGAAAATTTTCATTACAAATTGGTTATCTCATCGATTTATTCGCCGCCTCGATTTTCAGTGACGGAGTCACAATATTCAAGTTTTTTCACCTCATTAGGATCTCGTTTTATAGCAGCTGGAGATTACAACGCAAAACACACTTTTTGGGGCTCACGTTTAATCACCCCGAAGGGTCGAGTGCTTTTTGATACAATTTCTAAAATGGGCTTAGACGTAATATCAAGCGGGCATCCCACTTACTGGCCGACTGACCGGCGAAAGATTCCTGATGTGATTGATTTTGGAGTGGTAAAGGGGTTCCCTGTGGAATGGATGCAAGCTGAGCCTTCGTTAGACTTGTCATCGGATCATTCACCAACTATTATTTCAGTGCGTTTTCCCCAGGAGACTTGGTCTCCGATTAACAATTTGCATAGGACTGTCACCCGAGTGAATTGGCTAAAATATAAAAAATTTTTGAGCACCCATTGCACTGAGAATATTGTTTTAAGAACACCTGAAGATATTAATGCGTCACTAAGCAACTTTAGCGAAAACCTTAAACAAGCCGCTGAACTTGCTTCTAGAGTTTATTTAACACGCAGAAACCTTCAAAATAGAACATATTCTTCAGAAATCGAGCAACTTGTGTTAGAAAAAAGAAGAGTTCGACGAGAGTGGCAACTTCGCAGGTCTCCGCAGCTAAAAACAAGGCTACGTGAGTGCACAAATCAACTAAGAAGTTTGCTTGGAAACCAAAAAACGGCTTCTCTACAAACGTATTTAGAAAGTCTGGATGGTACTCCTCAGTCCGACTATTCTTTATGGCGGGCGACTAAGGGTTTAAAAAGGCCAGTTAGAGGTAAGCCGCCCTTGCGAGAACCGTCTGGTGACTGGGCTAGAGATGACTCGGAAAAGGGTAATTTATTTGTTAACCATTTGAAAAACGTTTTTACCACAAATAGGTCTGACAATGCAAATGAGTTGCCACCTATTGTTAGTAGACCTCCTGTGCCTTTAAGATTCAATTTCCAAGAAATTGAAAATGCTATTGGCAATCTAAACCTTAAAAAAGCTCCAGGTATGGATAAAATCAGCAACAAAATGCTCGTAGAGCTGCCTCGTGTAGCTAAAAGAATTGTTCTTTTTATTTTTAATGCTATTTTACGACTTGAGTATTACCCTGCAGAGTGGAAGGTGTCCATGATAACAATGGTTCCTAAGCCAGGGAAGGATCACACGAAAGTAGAATCATACCGTCCAATAAGTCTACTGTCAACAATATCAAAACTTTTCGAAAAATTGCTAAAGGCGAAGTTGGATCCAATGCTTCATAAGGTTGAATGTATTCCTGATCACCAATTTGGTTTTAGAGCGAAACATGGCACCATTGAGCAAACACACAGGTTAGTTAACGTCATAAGAAAGGCATTTGAAGATAAAAAATATTGCTCTGCCTTATTCATCGACGTCTCACAGGCTTTTGATAAAGTGTGGCACGATGGCTTAATGCATAAAATAAAGTTTAACTTACCTGCAAACATACATAACCTTTTAGAAAGCTATTTATATTGTCGCCAATTTATAGTAAAAGAAGGCGATTTCATAAGCCCCGCTCAGTCTATTGAAGCAGGAGTTCCCCAAGGCAGCATATTAGGGCCTATCTTATATTTGATCTACGCATCTGATGCCAACAAGCACCAACGTTCACACTTCAACATTTGCAGATGATACAGCATTCCTTAGCATACATAGTAACCACCAGCAAGCATCAATAAATTTACAGGAACATATCGACAAACTAGAGAAATGGCTGAAGCTTTGGAAAATCAAGGTTAATGAACAAAAGTGTGCCCATGTTACATTCGCACTGCGTCTAGGAACATGCTCACCCATTACTATTAACAATAAAGTAATACCTCAACACAGTGAAGTCAAATACCTCGGAATTCATCTTGACCGTAGACTAACATGGAAGTCGCACATCGAGGCAAAAGTAACGCAGATGAAATTGAAAGCAGTGCAAATTAACTGGCTACTAGGCAGAAATTCGACCTTAAAGCTTGATTGTAAACTTTTGCTGTACAACTCGATTCTAAAGCCAATATGGTGCTATGGGATTCAATTATGGGGCACAGCCTCGGCATCCAACATTGAGAAAATTCAAAGAAGCCAAAATAGAATTCTCCGTAGAATTACAGATGCTCCATGGTACGTTAAAAACTCACGAATCCACGCAGATCTGAACGTACCTTTTGTGAAATCTGAATTTGTGAAGTACGCGACAAGGTATATTAACAAACTTGAATTCCATCCAAATCCTCTTGCAGCTAATATTCTTAATTTTGGTGGTCATACCCGTCTGAGAAGGAGGGATACTTTGGCTACCATTAGAGCTCTAAACAGATGACTGAATTCTGAAATAATATTCGCATAAAAATAAATTTTCGTCCAGCACTGGCAGGACTTTAATCATAATTTTTTTTTTTTTTTAGTATTAAGATTTGAATACTTATTGTCATTACATTTTTTTATGTAGATTCAATAAATAAAATAATGAAGTTAAAAAAAAAAAAAAAAAAAAATATTTATTTCAATTTATAATTAATACTATTCAGAGATTTCCTTAACAATTCAAATATTTCCTTAACTCCTAAAACTATACTCTAAACTTAACAATTATAACCATTATAATACTTAACGACATTAACCTACTTGCAAAACTGTCAGGACCATTCGCAAAAATTTTATTAATTCCAACTACTTTCCCTATCACCCCAAAACTTTAAGGCTTCTAACTTTTCAATATTCCAAACTTTCTAAATAATACAAACTTTCTGAGAGAGCTCCCTAAGACCGTTCTAGAGAATGCACTTTCAATTCCCACAGATTTATCTCTACCAACCTTAAAATTTCGCTGACTGGATTATTGCCTCAATATCCTGACGATTTTGTTACATTAGTTTCCCTAATTTAGCTTACACGTTATCAATAGAACTAACACTATAAACTTTTCCTCTCAACACAAAACTTCTCTTATAATAACTTCCTTAAACTAAATTTTCTACAAAACATAGACACATCACAACAAATATACATATCTTGAGTTATTTTATTAAAGATGTTCTGGAGACTTCCCAGGGGCTGACCCCTCCGCTCCTCAACAAATGGTTCTGCTGGCTTTATTTGGCTGCTAACCCTTCTGTAGCCTTTCCACTACCACCGGCTGGCTTTTGATGCTGGCCTATCGTCACCCACACGTTACTCAGAATGGCTAAGGTGTTTTTTTTGATGTTTGCTGATTTTAATGTTATATTCTCGTTCACTCGCTATTTGTCTTTTTAATTCACTTGTAACCAAGCCTTTAATCTTTTCTTTTGTGTTTCTTTTCAGTTCTACCCCTCCTAAAATATATACTCTGGGGTTTTATTACATTTGATTTTCCTTTTCTTTTTATTTTGAAACGTTTTGTTTAGTTTTATTAAGAACCCGTCTTATATATAACTTATATATATTTTAAACTTGTAATTTTTAATATTTGATTTTAGCAAAGTCCATAATTTTTATCAAAATTTAAACACTAAAAATCTCAACTTCTTTAACTTCTGCAGCCATCAACGTCACCAGCACAAAAATCTCCCGTTTTAACTCACCGCTTCGCTATTTATACCTCTTCCATTGCTTTTCTTATGCTGAATAAAACCGGTTTTTGCGTCCCGAAATTTATTTCCAATATAAAAAAAATAACAACTAACTATCTGCGTTCACGTACAACAAAATTAAATAAATTTAAACCCAATTTGCTTTATTTTCCCATATTATTTCTGGCGCCATCTTTCTTTCCCAGAAGTTTCTTCATCCCGTCTCATAACTTGGTTATTACCAAACATCCTAGTACCAGGCTCTCAGCAAAATTTAGCAAGTTTTTTTCCGTTACTCTTTATTACAAAATGTAGTTTGAAAAACCTACTATTCAGCCCTGGCTTTACTATAAGATTACGCAAAATCATCGCGTTGCCAATTTATTTGCCTCCCTCGTAGAATGTTCATTCATAATTCATTGAACATACCACTATGTCAAACAAAATGTAAACAACCGCATGTGCTACTGAATTCATTATAAGAACCTAATGCGTTCGGTAAACATTGTTTTCAATTCTTTTTTTATAATTTTTTATTCTTTTATTTCCAGCATTAACTTTCTTTCGGGTCCTTGGCTCAACTAATCTATTTTGCGGTTATTCAGGGTAAAGTATCGTTCCCGACTATTTTAATTATTTCATAACCTTTTTCCTATCGCTTTTCAGGTTATGGCCTACTTAAGCACTGTCATTTGGGTTTGCTCAGCCCACTTAACAAGGCCGACAGTGGTTCCACTGCGAAAAGGCCGCTCGCATGTGGCAGGTGGACCACTCTATGAAATTACTTAAAGGCCGGGACTTGGGTTGGAGTAGGCCACTCCACATGGCATAGACCCCTCCCATGGATTGGTTATGAGGGAACTGAGGTCCTAGGGTGTGGTTGACCTCTTCCCGCCACCCTGTCTGTCGAGTGCGCTACGCAAAAATTTTTTTTCCTTCTGACTTGGAAAATTTTTTTATGCTATGCAGAACAGGAATGGTGTGCGTGGCTTTTAACGTTTTCTTGTTGCAGTTATAAGACCAACGTGGGGACTTCCCACACCCTGAGACATACGCCGGGCATTTTGAGTCTATCTACTAACCTTGGCCCCAGTAAGAGTATGGGTTTTGTTCTCTGTTAATCTATTCTAACCTTTCCTTTTGTACTTTTATTTTCAACCAGCTTCCTAATGCTAGTCTGTTTCCTAACACTATTGTTCTAGGCTGGTGAATCTTTATCATTCTTTCCGTAAGTTTTACAAATACTATATCTGTATGTATATGTGTATGCCATCTTATACTTCTTTATACACCCTTATGGTAATATATGTATGTTGTCCACTTTCGTGTGCTCTCGGCTGTTTGCTATTCTATGTTCTTATTTTCCAAAATCAGGTACGAAGTGTTTATATTAGGACGGCACTACATTAAATCAAAAAAAATTGTTTGAAATAAATGATAACCATATTGCACCTAAACCTAATATTGCACATAACTCTGTAAAAAAAACGGTATTACGCATTTTATCACAGCAAACAAGCCCGAATGCGATTATTATCACAGACACATGTATATCACAGAATAATTAAAAGTAACTTGTTGCATAGGGAATATCACAGAATAGTTAAAAGGAGCTTGTTGCATAGCGTATATCACAGGATAGTTAAAAGGAACTTGTTGAATAGCTTCTTTCACATTTTTATATCTTTCACATGAAATATGCCTATGGGTTTACCTTGCAAATTTTCAAGTTCATACATATTGTTCCCTACCGGTTTTACGACCCTACATTTTAAAAATTTCTTACAGAATTTTGCATTTTTGCTTTTCCCAAAATCACTTAGGACTGTATTTCTTCTATAAACCTCCTGCCCAGGTATGAATGTAACTTTTCTTGCTCTTTTATTATACCTTTGAGCCGTGCGGTTATAGCTCTCATGCATGTTCTTACGGATTTTTTCTCTTATTAATGCCAACTTATCACTATTACGAAGGCTGTCAATTTCATGATCAGTCAGAGAATGCAGCTTTGTAGCAATTTTATAGTCATTCCCACTCGTAAACATATGAAAGCCGAACAATGCAAAAAAAGGTGTAACGCCAGTGGCGGAATGTACTGAATTTCTTATTGCACATTCTATTTCTGAGATATAAAGGTCCCAATCTCGATGGTCTTCGTCTAAATAGGCTCTAATAGCAGCTAGGACTGACTGGTTTACTCTTTCCGAGGCGTTCGATTGCGGCGAGTATACGGCGGTTTTTAAATGCTTTATTTTGTACGCTTCTATCATTTTAAAAACCCCTGTTGAAGTAAACTGTGAACCATTATCACTATGGATGACCTGTGGCACTCCAAATTTGTGAAAAATTTCATGAACTAAAAATTGAGCAACATTGTTAGTGGTAGCTTCTCTCATTGCCTTCAGGAACGTGAATTTCGAAAAATGGTCAACTACTATAAATATGTAGCTATTCCCACTTTTCGATTTTGGATACTTGCCTAAAAAATCTATATACAACTTTTGAAAAGGTCTTTCTGTAACCACCTCCTGCCCAATTCCTGGCATTAGGTTTTGGTTTGCTGGCTTACATTCTTTGCATATTTGGCATGATTTAATGAACTCTTTAATTTGTACTGTCATACGCGGCCAGTAGTAGAAACGTTTCAACTTTTCAATTGTTTTAGCCATACCACAGTGTGCTGAAATATTGTCAGAATGCGCCTTTTTTATCAGATCTTCAGTCAAGGTTGACGGAACCCATAATTTCCATCTCAGCTGCTCTTCTCGGTCACCATCCATCCTCCACTTTTAGGTCGGGTAGGTTTAATTGTTTTTCTTTAATCTGGGTTATTAGCTCTTCATATTCAGCGTTTTTAAAATCCTCAGTTTTGTTATCGACCAGTTGCTGTAAACTCAACTCGCTTACGGCCTTTCCTGACGGAAGTCTTGATAGCATGTCTGCCACCACATTTTCCGAACCTTTTTTTTTTTATTTATTTTTTTTAATGACCAGCGAGCTAGTCTTCCACTTAAGTCTTTCACACTCATCAACCATTTAACACTTGCGTGGTCTGTTATGACCGTAAAAGGCATTAACTCTACGTATGGTCGAAATTTCTTTATCGCCATTACGGCCGCTAAACATTCCTTTTCTGTAACGCTATAGTTTCTTCGGCAAGCGTTTAGCTTTTGTGAGTAAAACTCTATTGGGTTTTCTTGATTCTCGTCGTTATATTGAAACAACACAGCACCAATACCACATTCCGACGCATCACATTGTATATAAAACTCCTTCGAAAAGTCAGCATGTTTCAGCACGGGTGACGACGTAAGTGCTTTTTTCAAAGCTTCAAAAGCTTTTACTGCATTCGGAGTCATTACAAACTTTGCCGATTTCTTAAGCGTGTCATTAAGAGGCGCGGTGATGGTAGCAAAATTTTTAATAAAACGCCTATACCACCCAGCGGTACCTAAAAAACTTCTGACTTCACGCGTAGTTTTTGGCAACTTTATATTCTTTATGGCCTGTATTTTCTCGGGATCCGTTTTCAAAACTCCTCCTCCTATTATAAATCCTAAATATTTTAATTCTTGAAAGCAGAACTGGGATTTCTTCAAGCCGATGGTCAATTTGGCCTTCTTCAAACACTCTGAAACCTCCCGCAACAATTCTAAATGTTCCTCAAATCCGTTTGATATGACCAACAGGTCGTCCAAATATACAAAGACGTTATCCTTGAGTTTGTTTGGAATAACCTTATCCATTAACCTACCGCCGAATGGCATAACCCTAAATTGATATAGCGGATGGCCCGCCACGGTAAATGCTGTGTACGGTTTGCTCTCCTCGTCAAGCTCAATTTGCCAGAAGGCATACTTCAAATCTACGCTACTTATAAAATGTGTATCATCTATCCTACTCAAGATTCCATTTATATTTTGCAGCGGATATGCGTCTTGTACTGTGACCGCATTAAGCTTGCGTGCATCTAAGCAGAACCGATTTTTCCCTGGCTTTCTGACCAATGTAGTGCGATTACTCCATGGGCTTTCGCTTTCTTCAATCACGCCGAAGCTAATCATTTTGTCTAGCTCCTCGTAGGTTATTTTCTGAATGGCTGGTGAAATTGGGTAATATTTATCCTTTACCGGAACAGCTCCGTCTACCAATTTTATTGTGTGCCTTTCTAATGGGGTACAGCCTAAGCCTTTTTGTTCAAACGAATCAAAAAAATTTATCACTTCATTCAGCCGCTTTTGCTGATCTTCGTTCAGAATGTGTGGTTTCATTTTGTGATCTTGTTTATCACTAGAATCTGACTGAATTTTTTCAATACTAAATTCTGCCAAGTCTAATACCTCCGGCATTATTTCAAACTGTCTTACGAAGTCAATACCTAAATAAAGCTCTTGCTCCAAATCAGGGCATAGATACAAACAAATTTGGTTCCTACACCCTTTAAACTCTACTTCAGCTATAAATTTTCCTAAAATTCTGCAGTTCTCACCTCCAGCTGTTTTAACCTGTGTAAACATTGGTACTATTTCCATACCTATTTCTGTAACAAATTGCCTACAGTTTTTCCCTAATATGCTCACTGTTGCACCGGTATCTACTAATCCTTTCACTTTCCGGCTATTTACCTTAACTTCTATGAAAATTCTTGGCTCTGCTTTTGTTATTTTCGCTCTATTTAATGTACCTACTATAAGTCTTTTCTTCTGACGGCGTTCTGCAAATTTTTTTCTAATACGAAGAATACCTTGAGATGGTTTTCTGGAATCAACTACGGAGCTAAATATTTTCACTTTAGTTTCATTCCAATTTCTTTCTTGCGATAAATTATGTATCATAGGTGGCAACAATTTTCTTATTCTTGATTTATGGTTGAGACTATTGTCTCTTCTGTTTATTTCCGGTGGTGTTGAAACGGACGTGGGCCCCCCGCTATACCCACGCCCTGCGTTCTGTTTTCCTGTTTGCAGTTAGGACATTTTGGTGCGACAACGTTGGCCTTACCACAGCGATAACAAAATAACTTTCTTTCCGTTGACTCACAGTCTCTAAACCCATGTCCCTCTTTCTGACAATTCCAACAAATTCTTATTTGTTTTTGTTGGCCCTCTCGAATTGCCGCGATTTCTTCATATGTTTCTTGATTTAACTCTGCTTCAGGGCTATTTGCTGGTTCGAAATAAACTTCCTGGACTCTTAAAGGATGTTGAGTAATTGCCGGGTGTCTTATTTCACGCTTTGGAAAATTTCGTTCAGCCTCTATACACTCGATTCGTAGCTGTTCCACTGATGATACGGCTATCGGGTATATAATTCTGGCTACGCTTTCTCTAATATTTCTTTTCAATATTTTAACCATGTCTAATTCCGGTATTGGCTGTGTTAACCGTGAGCGTAATTTGTTCATTTCAAAGAAATAGTTGTCTATGGATTCATTGTATTGCTGTTTCCGTTCAACCAGGTCACGCATTATTTCACAATTAGAAGTATGGCTGCGGTATTGGTTCAATAATTCGCATCTTAATGCAGGCCAGTTCATAACGCCATGTGTACGTATTCTCAGCCAGTACCAATCCCTCACTGGACCTGTTACTAACAAATGAAAATCTCTAAGAATTTCTTCCCAGAGGATATCGTAGTGAGCCTGTAGATATTCCAACCTGAAGATAAAATCTTCTACGCTCATGTGAGTATTATTGCCGTTAAAACTTAGACCCCATTTATCCACTCGTATGTTTATTTTTTCAGCGTTTCGCATTTGACCATATACCGGAGTTCGTAGTTCATGGAAATTAAAGTTAGCCTCCCTGTTATGAGCTGTTGGAGCTGATGGATTATTACTCGCATTGTGCATGCCAGTGTTATCTCCATACTCAGGTAAGAAATTGCTAGGATTAATGTTTTGCACATACTCTGACTGAATATTATTGTTAATATTCGGTGGCCCTAGTACCATTGTTTGACTGGTCATTCGCCGATTCGACTCATTATTACTATTTGCTTCACCTGGCCTTACCGCCTGACCAGGATTGTTTTCTCTCACAATAGGGTCTGCCTGACTGACACCTGTGCTTCTTAGTTCCCTAACTACTGTTGTTAGTTCTCCTAACATGTTTCGCAACTCGGCCGTTTCGTTCTGAATCATTCTTTTCATTTTCTCTTCCAATGCCCTTTGTACACTCAGGGTCTCCCCCAACACTAAGTCTCTGACTTCTCGGTCAATACCGTCTCCCGATGCTCCAGCTGGACCCTGTGAAGTACTTTGCATTTCTACTAAATTCCCTACGTTTCCCTCTCTAGGACAATTTATAGTTGCCGACATATCCACTACACTTGCGGTATTGTTCTTATTACTCATTTTTGAATCTACTTTTCTTTGCTTCGGTAAAATTTGGAATGAATTATTTATATCTGAAGTAGTGGTTCTTTTCCTGTTCGCTCTTGTATCTTTATACATTACTATTACAGCCGTAGTTGATGATTTTAACAGCTGTCGAAAACGGGCCTGATTTTAAATATTTTCTTTTTGTAATTTTCAAAAATGACGCGTTTCCTCAGACTTGGTTATTTTAAATAACTGGCGATGATATAAAACCGAAGGAGCACAATTAATTAAGTGATAAAATCAAAATATGTAAAAACGTTATAAGACACGAAAAGGAAAATCAGTTCTAAGAAAAAGATAATAAACGGATCTGCGAACCGTTATAAATTTTAGGGCTAATGTATAATTAAAAATTGTTTAACAAATTAACAAATCAATAACTAATGAACAAAATAAATAAAAAAAGATATGATAAATAAAAATATAATTATTGGACAGATAAATAATTGAATAAATAATCAAAATCTCTAATAATTTTATAATAACAGATAACAAATAAAAAAAACTTTTTTCTCTATTTAAATTGCATACAAATAGTTGCCCCGAATCTTTTACTGAACAATCAAAACTATTAAATTCAATCCAATTCTATATCGGGGTTGTGGATACTAAAGAGGCTTGCAAGCATGGCTACTAAATTATTCATTGGCTCCCGTTCGAAGGGCTAAAATAATGTATTTTGTCGATCAAAAATAAAAAAAAAGGTTGCGTATAAAAAAAAATATCTGTGCTCTGGTTATTCATTTTTTCGGCTAATCATATAACCAGAGGCCAAACAGCGACTTATTGACAGTCTCAGACACTGGACTTTAGCCTGTGCGGTTGACAATTTTGTTCGCCTTTGCTCCACAAACAATATTTTTATGGTTTATAATAAAAAAAAACACAAATTGTAATTAAGGCTGGGCGTAACAATAGGTGAAATTTGAATTCGCCTAAGAACTTTCCCTTTGCCTTATTGAATCCGAGTTCGTCAGTTAGCATATTTAAGTTTAGCAGACTTACTTATACTTCGGACTTCCAGCGCTTAGCTGAAACGGCTACAAGCAACTTCCACCTACCCTAAAAATATGCCTCTAACTAAACTTTGGTCTATTGTTTCTTTCTTTATTTAGTGATTCTATTGCTTTGTGCTTAGCTCTTTTACACAAAATTTATACTTTTACCTATACGAAGGGTAATTACTTTTCTTATTTAAGATTGGGCGCCATATTTGTTACGAGCCTCAGTGGCGCTTGAGTGCTTCGTAGAACAACCAGCTCAGTTGGTGGACTCCTTTTCGGGTCGTGATTTCTCAACCCTTCACCAAGCCCAAATAAAATTTACTTTACACCAGCACTATTGACCCACATTTATACATCATTTTAGAGAAGTTCGTTGTTTTCTCCTAGCCGCCCATCCCTACCATGGCCAGTTCCTATTCCGGTACTGTTTTAACTGACCCCACTGATTTCTTCGCTCTTACCTACTTACCCCCTTTAACATCCACGATTCCCCTTCACACCACAAATTAGCAATTCATATTATTGACCATTCGTATACCATTTATCATATTTATTTCAATTTATAATTAATACTATTCAGAGATTTCCTTAACAATTCAAATATTTCCTTAACTCCTAAAACTATACTCTAAACTTAACAATTATAACCATTATAATACTTAACGACATTAACCTACTTGCAAAACTGTCAGGACCATTCGCAAAAATTTTATTAATTCCAACTACTTTCCCTATCACCCCAAAACTTTAAGGCTTCTAACTTTTCAATATTCCAAACTTTCTAAATAATACAAACTTTCTGAGAGAGCTCCCTAAGACCGTTCTAGAGAATGCACTTTCAATTCCCACAGATTTATCTCTACCAACCTTAAAATTTCGCTGACTGGATTATTGCCTCAATATCCTGACGATTTTGTTACATTAGTTTCCCTAATTTAGCTTACACGTTATCAATAGAACTAACACTATAAACTTTTCCTCTCAACACAAAACTTCTCTTATAATAACTTCCTTAAACTAAATTTTCTACAAAACATAGACACATCACAACAAATATACATATCTTGAGTTATTTTATTAAAGATGTTCTAGAGACTTCCCAGGCGCTGACCCCTCCGCTCCTCAACAAATGGTTCTGCTGGCTTTATTTGGCTGCTAACCCTTCTGTAGCCTTTCCACTACCACCGGCTGGCTTTTGATGCTGGCCTATCGTCACCCACACGTTACTCAGAATGGCTAAGGTGTTTTTTTTGATGTTTGCTGATTTTAATGTTATATTCTCGTTCACTCGCTATTTGTCTTTTTAATTCACTTGTAACCAAGCCTTTAATCTTTTCTTTTGTGTTTCTTTTCAGTTCTACCCCTCCTAAAATATATACTCTGGGGTTTTATTACATTTGATTTTCCTTTTCTTTTTATTTTGAAACGTTTTGTTTAGTTTTATTAAGAACCCGTCTTATATATAACTTATATATATTTTAAACTTGTAATTTTTAATATTTGATTTTAGCAAAGTCCATAATTTTTATCAAAATTTAAGCACTAAAAATCTCAACTTCTTTAACTTCTGCAGCCATCAACGTCACCAGCACAAAAATCTCCCGTTTTAACTCACCGCTTCGCTATTTATACCTCTTCCATTGCTTTTCTTATGCTGAATGAAACCGGTTTTTGCGTCCCGAAATTTATTTCCAATATAAAAAAAAATAACAACTAACTATCTGCGTTCACGTACAACAAAATTAAATAAATTTAAACCCAATTTGCTTTATTTTCCCATATTATTTCTGGCGCCATCTTTCTTTCCCAGAAGTTTCTTCATCCCGTCTCATAACTTGGTTATTACCAAACATCCTAGTACCAGGCTCTCAGCAAAATTTAGCAAGTTTTTTTCCGTTACTCTTTATTACAAAATGTAGTTTGAAAAACCTACTATTCAGCCCTGGCTTTACTATAAGATTACGCAAAATCATCGCGTTGCCAATTTATTTGCCTCCCTCGTAGAATGTTCATTCATAATTCATTGAACATACCACTATGTCAAACAAAATGTAAACAACCGCATGTGCTACTGAATTCATTATAAGAACCTAATGCGTTCGGTAAACATTGTTTTCAATTCTTTTTTTATAATTTTTTATTCTTTTATTTCCAGCATTAACTTTCTTTCGGGTCCTTGGCTCAACTAATCTATTTTGCGGTTATTCAGGGTAAAGTATCGTTCCCGACTATTTTAATTATTTCATAACCTTTTTCCTATCGCTTTTCAGGTTATGGCCTACTTAAGCACTGTCATTTGGGTTTGCTCAGCCCACTTAACAAGGCCGACAGTGGTTCCACTGCGAAAAGGCCGCTCGCATGTGGCAGGTGGACCACTCTATGAAATTACTTAAAGGCCGGGACTTGGGTTGGAGTAGGCCACTCCACATGGCATAGACCCCTCCCATGGATTGGTTATGAGGGAACTGAGGTCCTAGGGTGTGGTTGACCTCTTCCCGCCACCCTGTCTGTCGAGTGCGCTACGCAAAAATTTTTTTTCCTTCTGACTTGGAAAATTTTTTTATGCTATGCAGAACAGGAATGGTGTGCGTGGCTTTTAACGTTTTCTTGTTGCAGTTATAAGACCAACGTGGGGACTTCCCACACCCTGAGACATACGCCGGGCATTTTGAGTCTATCTACTAACCTTGGCCCCAGTAAGAGTATGGGTTTTGTTCTCTGTTAATCTATTCTAACCTTTCCTTTTGTACTTTTATTTTCAACCAGCTTCCTAATGCTAGTCTGTTTCCTAACACTATTGTTCTAGGCTGGTGAATCTTTATCATTCTTTCCGTAAGTTTTACAAATACTATATCTGTATGTATATGTGTATGCCATCTTATACTTCTTTATACACCCTTATGGTAATATATGTATGTTGTCCACTTTCGTGTGCTCTCGGCTGTTTGCTATTCTATGTTCTTATTTTCCAAAATCAGGTACGAAGTGTTTATATTAGGACGGCACTACATTAAATCAAAAAAAATTGTTTGAAATAAATGATAACCATATTGCACCTAAACCTAATATTGCACATAACTCTGTAAAAAAAACGGTATTACGCATTTTATCACAGCAAACAAGCCCGAATGCGATTATTATCACAGACACATGTATATCACAGAATAATTAAAAGTAACTTGTTGCATAGGGAATATCACAGAATAGTTAAAAGGAGCTTGTTGCATAGCGTATATCACAGGATAGTTAAAAGGAACTTGTTGAATAGCTTCTTTCACATTTTTATATCTTTCACATGAAATATGCCTATGGGTTTACCTTGCAAATTTTCAAGTTCATACATATTGTTCCCTACCGGTTTTACGACCCTACATTTTAAAAATTTCTTACAGAATTTTGCATTTTTGCTTTTCCCAAAATCACTTAGGACTGTATTTCTTCTATAAACCTCCTGCCCAGGTATGAATGTAACTTTTCTTGCTCTTTTATTATACCTTTGAGCCGTGCGGTTATAGCTCTCATGCATGTTCTTACGGATTTTTTCTCTTATTAATGCCAACTTATCACTATTACGAAGGCTGTCAATTTCATGATCAGTCAGAGAATGCAGCTTTGTAGCAATTTTATAGTCATTCCCACTCGTAAACATATGAAAGCCGAACAATGCAAAAAAAGGTGTAACGCCAGTGGCGGAATGTACTGAATTTCTTATTGCACATTCTATTTCTGAGATATAAAGGTCCCAATCTCGATGGTCTTCGTCTAAATAGGCTCTAATAGCAGCTAGGACTGACTGGTTTACTCTTTCCGAGGCGTTCGATTGCGGCGAGTATACGGCGGTTTTTAAATGCTTTATTTTGTACGCTTCTATCATTTTAAAAACCCCTGTTGAAGTAAACTGTGAACCATTATCACTATGGATGACCTCTGGCACTCCAAATTTGTGAAAAATTTCATGAACTAAAAATTGAGCAACATTGTTAGTGGTAGCTTCTCTCATTGCCTTCAGGAACGTGAATTTCGAAAAATGGTCAACTACTATAAATATGTAGCTATTCCCACTTTTCGATTTTGGATACTTGCCTAAAAAATCTATATACAACTTTTGAAAAGGTCTTTCTGTAACCACCTCCTGCCCAATTCCTGGCATGAGGTTTTGGTTTGCTGGCTTACATTCTTTGCATATTTGGCATGATTTAATGAACTCTTTAATTTGTACTGTCATACGCGACCAGTAGTAGAAACGTTTCAACTTTTCAATTGTTTTAGCCATACCACAGTGTGCTGAAATATTGTCAGAATGCGCCTTTTTTATCAGATCTTCAGTCAAGGTTGACGGAACCCATAATTTCCATCTCAGCTGCTCTTCTCGGTCACCATCCATCCTCCACTTTTAGGTCGGGTAGGTTTAATTGTTTTTCTTTAATCTGGGTTATTAGCTCTTCATATTCAGCGTTTTTAAAATCCTCAGTTTTGTTATCGACCAGTTGCTGTAAACTCAACTCGCTTACGGCCTTTCCTGACGGAAGTCTTGATAGCATGTCTGCCACCACATTTTCCGAACCTTTTTTTTTTTATTTATTTTTTTTAATGACCAGCGAGCTAGTCTTCCACTTAAGTCTTTCACACTCATCAACCATTTAACACTTGCGTGGTCTGTTATGACCGTAAAAGGCATTAACTCTACATATGGTCGAAATTTCTTTATCGCCATTACGGCCGCTAAACATTCCTTTTCTGTAACGCTATAGTTTCTTCGGCAAGCGTTTAGCTTTTGTGAGTAAAACTCTATTGGGTTTTCTTGATTCTCGTCGTTATATTGAAACAACACAGCACCAATACCACATTCCGACGCATCACATTGTATATAAAACTCCTTCGAAAAGTCAGCATGTTTCAGCACGGGTGACGACGTAAGTGCTTTTTTCAAAGCTTCAAAAGCTTTTACTGCATTCGGAGTCATTACAAACTTTGCCGATTTCTTAAGCGTGTCATTAAGAGGCGCGGTGATGGTAGCAAAATTTTTAATAAAACGCCTATACCACCCAGCGGTACCTAAAAAACTTCTGACTTCACGCGTAGTTTTTGGCAACTTTATATTCTTTATGGCCTGTATTTTCTTGGGATCCGTTTTCAAAACTCCTCCTCCTATTATAAATCCTAAATATTTTAATTCTTGAAAGCAGAACTGGGATTTCTTCAAGCCGATGGTCAATTTGGCCTTCTTCAAACACTCTGAAACCTCCCGCAACAATTCTAAATGTTCCTCAAATCCGTTTGATATGACCAACAGGTCGTCCAAATATACAAAGACGTTATCCTTGAGTTTGTTTGGAATAACCTTATCCATTAACCTACACAATCTTTGCGCCGCATTGCATAAGCCGAATGGCATAACCCTAAATTGATATAGCGGATGGCCCGCCACGGTAAATGCTGTGTACGGTTTGCTCTCCTCGTCAAGCTCAATTTGCCAGAAGGCATACTTCAAATCTACGCTACTTATAAAATGTGTATCATCTATCCTACTCAAGATTCCATTTATATTTTGCAGCGGATATGCGTCTTGTACTGTGACCGCATTAAGCTTGCGTGCATCTAAGCAGAACCGATTTTTCCCTGGCTTTCTGACCAATGTAGTGCGATTACTCCATGGGCTTTCGCTTTCTTCAATCACGCCGAAGCTAATCATTTTGTCTAGCTCCTCGTAGGTTATTTTCTGAATGGCTGGTGAAATTGGGTAATATTTATCCTTTACCGGAACAGCTCCGTCTACCAATTTTATTGTGTGCCTTTCTAATGGGGTACAGCCTAAGCCTTTTTGTTCAAACGAATCAAAAAAATTTATCACTTCATTCAGCCGCTTTTGCTGATCTTCGTTCAGAATGTGTGGTTTCATTTTGTGATCTTGTTTATCACTAGAATCTGACTGAATTTTTTCAATACTAAATTCTGCCAAGTCTAATACCTCCGGCATTATTTCAAACTGTCTTACGAAGTCAATACCTAAATAAAGCTCTTGCTCCAAATCAGGGCATAGATACAAACAAATTTGGTTCCTACACCCTTTAAACTCTACTTCAGCTATAAATTTTCCTAAAATTCTGCAGTTCTCACCTCCAGCTGTTTTAACCTGTGTAAACATTGGTACTATTTCCATACCTATTTCTGTAACAAATTGCCTACAGTTTTTCCCTAATATGCTCACTGTTGCACCGGTATCTACTAATCCTTTCACTTTCCGGCTATTTACCTTAACTTCTATGAAAATTCTTGGCTCTGCTTTTGTTATTTTCGCTCTATTTAATGTACCTACTATAAGTCTTTTCTTCTGACGGCGTTCTGCAAATTTTTTTCTAATACGAAGAATACCTTGAGATGGTTTTCTGGAATCAACTACGGAGCTAAATATTTTCACTTTAGTTTCATTCCAATTTCTTTCTTGCGATAAATTATGTATCATAGGTGGCAACAATTTTCTTATTCTTGATTTATGGTTGAGACTATTGTCTCTTCTGTTTATTTCCGGTGGTGTTGAAACGGACGTGGGCCCCCCGCTATACCCACGCCCTGCGTTCTGTTTTCCTGTTTGCAGTTAGGACATTTTGGTGCGACAACGTTGGCCTTACCACAGCGATAACAAAATAACTTTCTTTCCGTTGACTCACAGTCTCTAAACCCATGTCCCTCTTTCTGACAATTCCAACAAATTCTTATTTGTTTTTGTTGGCCCTCTCGAATTGCCGCGATTTCTTCATATGTTTCTTGATTTAACTCTGCTTCAGGGCTATTTGCTGGTTCGAAATAAACTTCCTGGACTCTTAAAGGATGTTGAGTAATTGCCGGGTGTCTTATTTCACGCTTTGGAAAATTTCGTTCAGCCTCTATACACTCGATTCGTAGCTGTTCCACTGATGATACGGCTATCGGGTATATAATTCTGGCTACGCTTTCTCTAATATTTCTTTTCAATATTTTAACCATGTCTAATTCCGGTATTGGCTGTGTTAACCGTGAGCGTAATTTGTTCATTTCAAAGAAATAGTTGTCTATGGATTCATTGTATTGCTGTTTCCGTTCAACCAGGTCACGCATTATTTCACAATTAGAAGTATGGCTGCGGTATTGGTTCAATAATTCGCATCTTAATGCAGGCCAGTTCATAACGCCATGTGTACGTATTCTCAGCCAGTACCAATCCCTCACTGGACCTGTTACTAACAAATGAAAATCTCTAAGAATTTCTTCCCAGAGGATATCGTAGTGAGCCTGTAGATATTCCAACCTGAAGATAAAATCTTCTACGCTCATGTGAGTATTATTGCCGTTAAAACTTAGACCCCATTTATCCACTCGTATGTTTATTTTTTCAGCGTTTCGCATTTGACCATATACCGGAGTTCGTAGTTCATGGAAATTAAAGTTAGCCTCCCTGTTATGAGCTGTTGGAGCTGATGGATTATTACTCGCATTGTGCATGCCAGTGTTATCTCCATACTCAGGTAAGAAATTGCTAGGATTAATGTTTTGCACATACTCTGACTGAATATTATTGTTAATATTCGGTGGCCCTAGTACCATTGTTTGACTGGTCATTCGCCGATTCGACTCATTATTACTATTTGCTTCACCTGGCCTTACCGCCTGACCAGGATTGTTTTCTCTCACAATAGGGTCTGCCTGACTGACACCTGTGCTTCTTAGTTCCCTAACTACTGTTGTTAGTTCTCCTAACATGTTTCGCAACTCGGCCGTTTCGTTCTGAATCATTCTTTTCATTTTCTCTTCCAATGCCCTTTGTACACTCAGGGTCTCCCCCAACACTAAGTCTCTGACTTCTCGGTCAATACCGTCTCCCGATGCTCCAGCTGGACCCTGTGAAGTACTTTGCATTTCTACTAAATTCCCTACGTTTCCCTCTCTAGGACAATTTATAGTTGCCGACATATCCACTACACTTGCGGTATTGTTCTTATTACTCATTTTTGAATCTACTTTTCTTTGCTTCGGTAAAATTTGGAATGAATTATTTATATCTGAAGTAGTGGTTCTTTTCCTGTTCGCTCTTGTATCTTTATACATTACTATTACAGCCGTAGTTGATGATTTTAACAGCTGTCGAAAACGGGCCTGATTTTAAATATTTTCTTTTTGTAATTTTCAAAATTGACGCGTTTCCTCAGACTTGGTTATTTTAAATAACTGGCGATGATATAAAACCGAAGGAGCACAATTAATTAAGTGATAAAATCAAAATATGTAAAAACGTTATAAGACACGAAAAGGAAAATCAGTTCTAAGAAAAAGATAATAAACGGATCTGCGAACCGTTATAAATTTTAGGGCTAATGTATAATTAAAAATTGTTTAACAAATTAACAAATCAATAACTAATGAACAAAATAAATAAAAAAAGATATGATAAATAAAAATATAATTATTGGACAGATAAATAATTGAATAAATAATCAAAATCTCTAATAATTTTATAATAACAGATAACAAATAAAAAAAACTTTTTTCTCTATTTAAATTGCATACAAATAGTTGCCCCGAATCTTTTACTGAACAATCAAAACTATTAAATTCAATCCAATTCTATATCGGGGTTGTGGATACTAAAGAGGCTTGCAAGCATGGCTACTAAATTATTCATTGGCTCCCGTTCGAAGGGCTAAAATAATGTATTTTGTCGATCAAAAATAAAAAAAAAGGTTGCGTATAAAAAAAAATATCTGTGCTCTGGTTATTCATTTTTTCGGCTAATCATATAACCAGAGGCCAAACAGCGACTTATTGACAGTCTCAGACACTGGACTTTAGCCTGTGCGGTTGACAATTTTGTTCGCCTTTGCTCCACAAACAATATTTTTATGGTTTATAATAAAAAAAAACACAAATTGTAATTAAGGCTGGGCGTAACAATAGGTGAAATTTGAATTCGCCTAAGAACTTTCCCTTTGCCTTATTGAATCCGAGTTCGTCAGTTAGCATATTTAAGTTTAGCAGACTTACTTATACTTCGGACTTCCAGCGCTTAGCTGAAACGGCTACAAGCAACTTCCACCTACCCTAAAAATATGCCTCTAACTAAACTTTGGTCTATTGTTTCTTTCTTTATTTAGTGATTCTATTGCTTTGTGCTTAGCTCTTTTACACAAAATTTATACTTTTACCTATACGAAGGGTAATTACTTTTCTTATTTAAGATTGGGCGCCATATTTGTTACGAGCCTCAGTGGCGCTTGAGTGCTTCGTAGAACAACCAGCTCAGTTGGTGGACTCCTTTTCGGGTCGTGATTTCTCAACCCTTCACCAAGCCCATAGACTCGCACCAAATAAATTTTACTTTACACCAGCACTATTGACCCACATTTATACATCATTTTAGAGAAGTTCGTTGTTTTCTCCTAGCCGCCCATCCCTACCATGGCCAGTTCCTATTCCGGTACTGTTTTAACTGACCCCACTGATTTCTTCGCTCTTACCTACTTACCCCCTTTAACATCCACGATTCCCCTTCACACCACAAATTAGCAATTCATATTATTGACCATTCGTATACCATTTATCATATTTATTTCAATTTATAATTAATACTATTCAGAGATTTCCTTAACAATTCAAATATTTCCTTAACTCCTAAAACTATACTCTAAACTTAACAATTATAACCATTATAATACTTAACGACATTAACCTACTTGCAAAACTGTCAGGACCATTCGCAAAAATTTTATTAATTCCAACTACTTTCCCTATCACCCCAAAACTTTAAGGCTTCTAACTTTTCAATATTCCAAACTTTCTAAATAATACAAACTTTCTGAGAGAGCTCCCTAAGACCGTTCTAGAGAATGCACTTTCAATTCCCACAGATTTATCTCTACCAACCTTAAAATTTCGTTGACTGGATTATTGCCTCAATATCCTGACGATTTTGTTACATTAGTTTCCCTAATTTAGCTTACACGTTATCAATAGAACTAACACTATAAACTTTTCCTCTCAACACAAAACTTCTCTTATAATAACTTCCTTAAACTAAATTTTCTACAAAACATAGACACATCACAACAAATATACATATCTTGAGTTATTTTATTAAAGATGTTCTAGAGACTTCCCAGGCGCTGACCCCTCCGCTCCTCAACAAATGGTTCTGCTGGCTTTATTTGGCTGCTAACCCTTCTGTAGCCTTTCCACTACCACCGGCTGGCTTTTGATGCTGGCCTATCGTCACCCACACGTTACTCAGAATGGCTAAGGTGTTTTTTTTTTTTTGATGTTTGCTGATTTTAATGTTATATTCTCGTTCACTCGCTATTTGTCTTTTTAATTCACTTGTAACCAAGCCTTTAATCTTTTCTTTTGTGTTTCTTTTCAGTTCTACCCCTCCTAAAATATATACTCTGGGGTTTTATTACATTTGATTTTCCTTTTCTTTTTATTTTGAAACGTTTTGTTTAGTTTTATTAAGAACCCGTCTTATATATAACTTATATATATTTTAAACTTGTAATTTTTAATATTTGATTTTAGCAAAGTCCATAATTTTTATCAAAATTTAAGCACTAAAAATCTCAACTTCTTTAACTTCTGCAGCCATCAACGTCACCAGCACAAAAATCTCCCGTTTTAACTCACCGCTTCGCTATTTATACCTCTTCCATTGCTTTTCTTATGCTGAATGAAACCGGTTTTTGCGTCCCGAAATTTATTTCCAATATAAAAAAAAATAACAACTAACTATCTGCGTTCACGTACAACAAAATTAAATAAATTTAAACCCAATTTGCTTTATTTTCCCATATTATTTCTGGCGCCATCTTTCTTTCCCAGAAGTTTCTTCATCCCGTCCCATAACTTGGTTATTACCAAACATCCTAGTACCAGGCTCTCAGCAAAATTTAGCAAGTTTTTTTCCGTTACTCTTTATTACAAAATGTAGTTTGAAAAACCTACTATTCAGCCCTGGCTTTACTATAAGATTACGCAAAATCATCGCGTTGCCAATTTATTTGCCTCCCTCGTAGAATGTTCATTCATAATTCATTGAACATACCACTATGTCAAACAAAATGTAAACAACCGCATGTGCTACTGAATTCATTATAAGAACCTAATGCGTTCGGTAAACATTGTTTTCAATTCTTTTTTTATAATTTTTTATTCTTTTATTTCCAGCATTAACTTTCTTTCGGGTCCTTGGCTCAACTAATCTATTTTGCGGTTATTCAGGGTAAAGTATCGTTCCCGACTATTTTAATTATTTCATAACCTTTTTCCTATCGCTTTTCAGGTTATGGCCTACTTAAGCACTGTCATTTGGGTTTGCTCAGCCCACTTAACAAGGCCGACAGTGGTTCCACTGCGAAAAGGCCGCTCGCATGTGGCAGGTGGACCACTCTATGAAATTACTTAAAGGCCGGGACTTGGGTTGGAGTAGGCCACTCCACATGGCATAGACCCCTCCCATGGATTGGTTATGAGGGAACTGAGGTCCTAGGGTGTGGTTGACCTCTTCCCGCCACCCTGTCTGTCGAGTGCGCTACGCAAAAATTTTTTTTCCTTCTGACTTGGAAAATTTTTTTATGCCTAGCCACCGCAACACATTTCTGATTGGTTCAAAAGAAAAACTAACGGTGATTTTCCAAAATCAAGCCGTGTGCGAATGTCACCTCAAAAGGGGGACACAAGACAATTGCATACATATAAGTTATTTTTAAAATTAGTTTTAAGTTTATTTCAGAGTTATACTCTCATTTGTTTCATGCTAGCTCCGGGAGCAAGAACTTATTATACTCCATTTTTGCATATCTCAATATATTAACTTTATTGAAATATGTTGGTTGCTTTTTTATTATATTGTTATTAGGATAATGCATTATAGTCCTAAGTTTTTGTCTTTCATTGCATTGTAATTTGCATGATACTGTAGTTTCAAAGGCTCAATAAATTTAAATCTAAAGATATTTGGCAAAACTAACTGCACATCTCCATTCACAATATTTATTTTCGAACATAAGCAAAAACGTCGGCAGAATAACAACAAATGCTCGTATATTTCATGTTCAAGTTTATGTTTTTAGGTGTGGAACGCGTATTGCGTATTGGACATAAATTTAAAAATTTCGTACCGAATGGTTTCGTTAGTACGAAAGCGTAAGGATTTACTTACATGTCCAATATACTAATAACAATAATAAAATAATGCAAATTTGGAAACAAATAAAACTTATTGTTTTAAAATACTAAATTTACTTTGTTTATTATAAATTTAAACTATCATGTTTGCAATAAATAAAAAAAATATAACGACATTTTTTAATTTATATTATATTTATAATAAAATAAATATTCCCTTGGTACATAAGCAAATAGACATGTTTATCTTTTTTATTTTTAATTTAAAGAAATTTATAATTATTCCATAAACACAAGCATTTTTTATACCCGAACAACAAATGTTGAAGAAAATACGACTAAATTTGACAGCTTATGTTGAACATTATTTCTTCAAAAAAAGTGCTACCAACTATTTCGCAATATATAGGGTGTTTTTTTAAGCTAGATAGAACTTTAAATTGTAAAAAGTAACACAAAAAATTAAATTTTGATGAAACATTTTTTTTATTTGTTTCAGTATACTCTGACAAATCATTATGAATAGACTCACGCTTGAACAACGCTACGAAATTATCCAAATTTACTTTGAAAATCAGTCCCGTTGTTTTATCGCAAAATTGTGTTCAGCGATGAGGCGCATTTTTGGCTTAACGGGTTTGTTAATAAGCAAAATTGCCGCATATGGAGTGAGACCAATCCACAAGAGACCCTACAGACTCCATTACATCCAGAAAAATGCACCGTTTGGTGCGGTTTTCATGCTGGTGGCATCATCGGACCTTATTTCTTCAAAAATGAGGCCGGAGCTCGCGTTACGGTCAATGGAGATCGTTACCGCACCATGATCAATGATTTTTTGTTTGAAAATATGGATGACATTGATCCGGAGGAGATGTGGTTTCAACAGGATGGCGCTACGTGCCATACGGCGAACGCAACCATCGACTTACTGAAATCAAAATTTGGCGATAAGTTGATTTCGAGAAATGGACCTGTCAATTGGCCTCCAAGGTCGTGCGATTTGACACCTCTCGATTATTTCCTGTGGGGCTACGTGAAGTCACTGGTTCATGCTGATAAACCAGCAACAATTGACGCCTTGGAGGCCAGCATTGTTCGTGTTGTTCGTGACATACGGCCAGCAGTACTCGAAAAAGTGGCCCAAAATTGGACGTCCAGAATGCGCTTCGTCAAGAACAGCCGCGGTGCCCATATGCCCGAAATCATTTTCAAATGTTAATGTCACGTATTGATCTTTCGAATAAAAAAAAATTTTGATTACAATTTAATTTTTTGTGTTATTTTTTACAATTTCAAGTTCTATCGGGCTTAAAAAAACACCCTATATTTGCAAATAAATGTTTTTGTGGTCCACTCGTGAACATATGGTGTTGGCAATAGCATTAGACAGCTGAATTATTTACAAGTTTATTGCTCGTGGAGACCCCAAGTTACATTTTTGTGAAGGGTATAAAAATTAACTAAAATAATTTGAAACTTCAGTAACAATAATCTTTTAAACTAGTATCGCCAACAACGTTACTAGAGGCCTCTATATTTCATTTTCTTTTTTGCTTGAATCAGCCACTGGCATAAAAACAGCCGCTGTTCAGTTTTTTATATTTTGCCATTTCTCTATTCCCCAACATTTTTTTCTTATTGTTTTGTTTTTATCTATACAACATAATGAGTAATTACACTAAATGTTATAAAAACGAAAATATTTATATAAATAAATTAAAAGTTACCACAAAATACTAAACAAAAAATTTTTGTTAACTCTTCAAAGGAAAAGAAAATTGGTGATAAAAAGCAGGATAAAATTGCAAACTACAAAATAACAAACATGTATTCGAAGGCAATAAATAATATGGCCATGACTATAGTGGAGCCCCAGGAGAGAATGCGCTATTTGACCAAATACGGTAATGTAATAGAAGTGGATCCTAAACAGTCTATACATCGGTAAGAATTTTGGGTTTATAAATTTTGCATAACATTAACCTTGTTTCCATTGGGCCAACAGGCCTTAAAGATAAAAATGAAAATAGCAAAAACAAGGTCATTTCAGTGACCTTAGAATGAGGTTATTTGTTTAAAATCATTCTTGTCTATAACTACTGAAGGGTGTACTCCAGTTGATGTGTGCTTGTATTTAAGTAAAAACAATACCTTCTTGCTTTTTTAGTTACTATCGCTCTGGCACTGAAATGTTACGCATGGCTCAAGTTTATCTTGCCGAGGGTAACCATGAAAATGCTTTTATATTCTACATGAAATATTTAACATTATTTGTGGAGAAAATACGTGTTCACCCGGACTATGGAAGCATTAAATCCGAAATGAAATTTATTAATAAACGTATCAAAGAAGAAGTAATGCCTACTTCAGAGAAATTACGTGTCAAAATATTGGATCGCTATAAACGTGAATACGAGGAATTTTTGGCGAATAAGGAAGCAGAACGCGTACGGGAAATGGAACGCGAACGTCGTATACAAGAGGCGGCAGCAAACAACTCTACAAAATCGTCATCTTTAATACCAGCTAATCTCCACGTTCAAATGGATCCAAATAATCAGCCGACAGCTCCCGATATGGGATTACTAGATCAAGTGGTGTATCCCAATGATTTTCCAACAGGTGGTCAGAAGTCAAATTTACTCTTACCTTCTGATAGTTTGGATAAAACTGATAAGCGATCCAAGTGAGTAATGTTGGTTTTTTTAGTTTTTTTTTTTAACAATTAAGTTTTTAATCGCTATTTTTAGCTTCTACCATTTATACCAATAAAAATTATAAATAGCTTGAAGAGGAAGCATACTATTCTCTCAAAACCGCTCTCATTTGCCCAATTTTAAAGTACGGGAACGCTTTTCGTGAAAATTAGAGTAAAGAAACACACCTATTAAGAACCGTTAAACAAATTACAAACCTGTGGATAGAGGTTGAACAAAGTGTTAAAACTAACGGTTTTATTCACAACAAATAATTGAGTTTTATAAAATACTGACCCGGCAAACGTTGTTCTGCCTTCAAATTTCATTTATGTGGATATAGTTATTGATATAGTATACGAAAAAAAAACAATTGTTTGCATTTTTGTTCTCTGCTTTTCCATACTTTGAAAAAACAAATAGTAACAACCAACAGTTGTTCATTTGTTTAAAAGGTGTAAAGAAATGTTAGAGAGGTGAATAAATGAAAAGGCTTGTTTTTTGTGTTTTGACAGATATTATTAGAGCATTTTTCTTTTAAATTCTCAGCAATTTATTTATATTGCTGGGATATAAAGTTGAATGTTTGAGAATATCTTTCAAAAATTTCCAAAGTCTACTGATGATTAGGGTAGTTCCTATGAAATGTCGACATATAGATAGCTGGGAAACATAGAAAACAAGCTATTTATAAGTTTTTTTTTTTTTTTTTTTTTTTTTTTTTTTTTTTTTTTTTTTTTTTCGTTTTTTTTTTATAACATGTCGTGTCTCAGTCTATTAGGAGGGAAACATCACATTTTTTGATAACCAAAAAGTAATTTATTATTTTTTTTATTCTCCAATTAATATGTAATACAAGCCCACAGGGCATTTAGATTATATTCTCATATGTAGGTATATGCAGAAATAAGAGATTCATAATTATATGCCCAACAAGCACGAAATCTAACCATTGATATCAAACATTTTTCAATGGCTTGATTTTAGCACTTGAATTCAAATTGAGAATCATTTGAATATAAAAATTTGATACTGAATATGTTATCAATTTGCAACTAAGTGCAACTAAGAATCAAGTCTAAAACAAATGTGTCAATACTTACTGAAACTAACTACATTTGGATGAGAAAGTCGATGGAAACAATTGAGAATTACATATTGAAGCAAGTTTAGAATAAATAAATTTATCAATTTGAAAATAATTTCCCCTTTTTGTTGAGAAAACTGTGTTTTTCAATTTGATTTCAAATTAGTATCGAACGCTTGTCGTTTGAAAAAAGGTTTGATTTCAAATCAGATAGAGATGTTGGATACAGAAATAAAAAATTCACACTAACAATCTTATTTATATACATATAATTCAGTCCATACATATACTTTTTCACGTATGTATTTGTTGGAAATTTAATTTAAGCCGCTTAAAAATATGAAAAACTGAAGATCAAGCGATTTCTTTTCGAAAGATGTTAACTCTTATATGGATATTATGGATGTCGCTCGACATCGCTCGCTCGCATAAATGCATCTAAACCAAAAACAACATTTTAAAATTGGATTTTGTTTCAAACGTATTTACGCAAGTGAGCGATGTGGAATGTGAAAGTGGGCCAGGCAGTAAATTTTGTTAGTTATTGTATAATTTAGATTCGGTTTACAAAACAGCCACTGGTATGATGTTTAGTGAATAATTAGTAAGAAAAAAAAAAAAGAAATAAAGTTACAATAAATTTCTATATTGGTCATAAGCAATAATTAAATACATAGACAAAAGGAAAAATCGTTGGTTGTTCTACGCTTCAAATGCTATTCATTTAAGACATGAATAATAACTATATATTTCAAAATATTTGTTAATATGTATTTCCTCATCATCTCAACTTTTAACAAATCCCTAAATCTAACACATACACATTTATTATAGAGAAATCCAAAAAATATTTTTATCTGTTTCAGCATTCCCACAAAACCATTTTTCGACCGTTCGCAAAAACCCCAATATGATCGTTCAAGTTCTCTACTGGAGGGTTCATTACGCACTGTTCTGATACCACAAAATACTATGGATGTATTTTTAGAACTTGCCCAGGCAAACACAATGAAAAATAAGGAAACTTGTGGCATATTGGCAGGTCATTTGGCTCACAACCGTTTGTATATAACACACATTATTATACCAAAACAACAGGGTACTCCAGATTCATGTACGACTATACACGAAGAAGAGATATTTGAAGTACAAGATGAACAAAATTTAATAACTCTTGGTTGGATACATGTGAGTAGAAGCTTTAAATTTATAATTTTATAGTGGTTTCGTAAAATGTATTATTATTATTATTTATTTTATAACAGACACATCCCAGTCAAACCTCATTTTTATCATCTGTAGACTTGCATACACATTGTTCATATCAGATAATGATGCCCGAAGCTATTGCGATTGTGTGCGCACCAAAATATCAAACGTAAGTTGGTTAATTCATAAATTATTTACTTATGTATTAGCTTTTTTTCGTAAAATAAGATCAAATTTCAAAAGAACTCAATATGTATTTTGATCTATATTTTACTATTCACGTGAAAACCGAATTGCTCTATTTATATTTTTTTAAGATGCATTTGAAGGTTTTTTTAAGAACAATTTGGTAAAAAAAATAACTGTTCAAGCTAAAAATAACTAACTAGCTGCTAAGTAAGCTAGTTTACATATGGTTGTGATTAAGGCCGAAATTGTTTTATTACTATATAATAGTAATAAAGTTAGTTCAAGAAGATTAATTTTCTAAACTTAAATATAGAAAAAATTATTTTTGCTGTTATAATTCTTAAATTTCTGTTTTGGATGTGAACTGTTTTGCGATGGTTAAGTAGAAGAGAAGAATATCTAACAGGCATGTCTGGTACATTTCGCATGACATTTGCGATTGTGACTTGAACTCGCAACAAAAGTGTTTCGTAAATTGCAATCGCAGTCCAACTGCTTCCACCAGTGATTGTTTTACTTTTGGCAATATTTTTTTCGTGAATATACTAAATGTATTCGTGAGTATACTAAATGTATTAATAAATTTCTTGAAGGTTTTTTTTAACGAAACTTATTTTGCTTCTCCGATTTAAAAATTTATTCCAAATCATTTGCGTATTCATAAATTGATAAATTATTATAGATGTAAGGTAGCTTTAACCGTATCTCTTTAGAAATATTTTTATAAGTTTTTATTAAAAGGAAATGATTTTCGAAAATAAAAAAACAATAAGAAAAAATCGCCAGACAAGAGTATACCAAAGTAAACTGATGAATGACCACTAAACTAACCCTTAAGCAAATATAAAATAACGTATATATTATATTAAATTTGTGTTTTTTTTTTTTTTTTTTTTTTTATGTACTAGAGTAACAACTAGACGATTTTTCCTACAACTTTTGCTAAATACATGCTATTTAAAAAAATGTTCTTAAGACGCGAGTTAAACTAATTAGGTGAATGTTGCTGGCAGTTTCAATTTACTTTTTTTTTATTATTTGTAGCAAGCAAAACGCGAGTGTGACTCTTAATAATAAATTTGGCGTTTTCAAGTCGCCTGGCGACTTTGAAAATTTGAGAATGTAGGAACATGCCTGTAAACTTAAGTAAAAACGCTTAGAATAATTTAATAATGTATTAACTTGCCATTGAGCGAGAACTTTAAAAGTAAAAATGCTGAAATATTTAATATATCCTTTTTTATGTTGTGGTAAAAATCATTAAATTATTTATATGAGCGATATGAGCAAGCAATTTAACTTAATTAACTTAACTTAACTTTAAATTTCTTTAACACCCTCATATATACATACATTAAAAACAATAATTTTATTTCAGTACCGGTTTCTTTATACTTACCCCAACTTATGGTTTGAATTATATTGCCGAATGTCGAAAGAGCGGATTTCATCCTCATCCCAATGATCCTCCATTGTTTATGGTAATTTGAGGAAAATAAATCAAAAGTAAACTTCTCACAATTAAATTCACTCTATATAATTTTCTAGGAAGCCCAACACTTTCAAATAGACTCAGATCAAAAAATTCATGTGGTTGACCTGCGCAGATAGTTCAAAGAATTCTTCATCTAAAAATAAAAAAAAAAGCGGCGAATTAACACGAATTTAAAAGCATACTAATCAACTAAGAACGTGATGAAGAATTAAAACTCTACGGAGAAACTTGAAGTTCCAGCAAAAACTCTTATTCAAAATTCTCACCAAAAAATAATTTACTTTAATATTTAGGCTGCAGTAAATGTAAACAAAAACAAAAATTAATATGTTCTCATTTAAATTTGGCTAAACTATAATTTACTTTCTATTTATTGTTTTAATAAATCTAAAAGAAGTGCTTTAATAAATAAAATAGAAACAAAACAAACCTGTTGTGACAACAATACAACAAAACCAGAAGTATAAAGAGTATATTGACGATTAGTCTTAATAAAGAAACGTACATATATTTTTCAAAATTTTTAAAGTATCTTTAAAATAAATTTGTGAAAATAACCAAAAAGAAAACAAATCTGGTACGCTTTATTTAAAAATTTATTATCTATTTATTTTTATAAAAATTTAATATTTCAGCAAGCATTGTTTTGTTATATTGCGTATTCATTTTGATATCCATTATTGTTGCAAATCGCAATATTTGTGATTTTATTTATTTTCCAAATTGTTAGTTTATGCTTTTATTAATGCATTTCGTTTCATTGTTATTTATATTAATATTACTAAAAATCTTGAATGTTAAGCAATATATAATTTTAAATTAATTTATAACATTTTCTAATAAGTTGTTGATTTATTTTTAAAAATTATTTATTTACACAATAACTATTAAGACACAAATAAAACTACAACTATATAATTACATAAATACACGCTGAATTGTAGAAACACAGCTATGTTACTTTTAAACATAATAATTTAAGAAAACTAATGAATAAAAACATATTTCAAACTACAAACTATTATTTTATATTTTATTACTAATAAACAAAAAAAAAAAAGAATCCGACTAAAATGTTGAAGTTATTGGTAATTTAATACTTTTGCATTGATTTGTCTGCGCATATTTTATTCTTTACACAAGCTTTTCGAAGTATGATTACGAGTAAATACTACAATTATCTGGTGATATTTTAATATGTTTTGCCGCTTTGGCGGCAAAAATGATGAGAAACTTTTAGTTAATAAAATAAAGTTCAGACGATTTTTTGTTGAAGTCACAACATTTCGAAGACTTAATACTTTATATCAATACTACAAAGAGGAAGTTTGTATGTTTGTAAATGGTAATCTCTGCAACCACTAGATCGATTTTACAATTTTTAACACTATGTACAATGAAACTTCTTGACGGATATATGCCATATAGAAATCTATTAAAGTGCTTACGGTAGGGTAACGAGACGGCCAAAACTTAGGAAATGTATATTTCTGATTGCTTTCGAAAAAATCTATTAAAACAATAGTTTTAGGAAACTAAAAAAGGAAAAATAAAAGTCAATCAACGTGAATACGTTCAGTTCTTCCACGCGTCTGTCCAAATGTCTCACCTCTGACCAAATGCTAAATTAACTCTGTGCGTTAGTTACGATTTTGGTCTAAGCGGCGGAACTCATATAAATGAAATTTGTAGCATAGATAGAATTGCTTACAAAGGAATACATCAGCTTTAAATTATTGCTAAACTAGGGCTCGGAAAAAACCAAACAGGTAACAGTCATATCTAGATATCGCAAGGTTCAGAGACTTGCATGCCTTTGTATCACAGGGGCGATGAAAACCATCCCAACGAAAGGCCTGGAAGTTCTTTTGAATCTAACGCCGCTTAACGTGGTTGTTCAAAAAGAGGCGGAAATTCAGGTCATCTCAATCTACAAAAGGAAAAAATTAAAGACAGGAAACCTTATTGGTCATCTAGCAATTCTAAAGGGTATCAGAGACGTAATAGATATGTATCAAACAAGTGACCTCATAGATCCGATTAACTCCTTTACTAAGAAGTTTGGGATCACCTTCCCACCAAGGGAAGAATGGGACACGAACACAAGGTGGCTGCGGGATGGATCACAAAAGTGGTACGCGGATGGATCCAATACGCTCCAAGGAGTGGGGCCTAGAACACGCAGTTATTAGTAGAGCCACCACAATCTTCCAAGCGGAACTATATGCTATAAGGGAAGTGGTGGAAATACTCGCTGATAGGGGACACAAGTGCTTATCAATATATTCTCTGATAGCCAATCAGTACTAAAGGCCCTGAGAAGTTGTGTCTTCACTTCCAGGCTAATACTGGAATGACACAACAGGTTAAATGAACTGGCAAGCCAGAGCTCGGTTACCTGATCTGGGTGCCAGAACATGAAGGGCACCATGGCAACGAGATGGCTGACATCTACACCAAAAAAGAGCAGAGGGGACTTTTATTGGTCCCATTCCAACATTTGGCTTCATGAGGTGATGAAGAAATGGACGGAGTCCATCGTTGAGCAACGTTGGAATGAGACAGCTGGTCAGAGCCCTGACAGGTGCAATTACAGGTCATTACACCTGATTTAAGCACCTGTACAGGATTGCCATTTCCAACACAGCCATTTGGAAGCGAAGACAATGGAGCACTTGATCACACGCTGTGGAGCTTTAGAACACAGGAGATATAGGCTGCTACAAGCGCATACGTTGAGTGAATGCAGCTAGTTCGGTTTCTTGACGTACTTAATCGCAGTGCAAGTGGCCGATGAGGGCAACATATCATCCAAATAATAGTAGTAATAATATGGCTTAACTATGACTGAGAGGTAATTTTTTCGTAAGCAAAACTAATTTTATATTTCTACAAAGTTAGAACAAAGATACAGTTTATTCTACACCTGAGATATCCAACCTACTTTGATGAAATTTTAAACGTAGATAAACATACATACAAACAATTGTATGTATGTATGTTTTTTTTTTTTTTTTTTATTCGTGGGGTGAAAAACCATCGAAAGGCACTGGCAGTGATGGTGGTTGCCAGTAGTGCGAGACTTTAACACGCTAAAAAACACCCCTTCGCACTGACCCAGATGCTCCCCGAGGGACTGCCGCAAGGCTTTACGTCTCGGGGTGGGAAAGGTGATACACCCTACATCTAAACTAAACTACTAACCTACATTGATTCTGCTGCGAATCTGTTCTAATCTACGAAGTTCCAACAAAACCTATTTTACAAAACTACAGACGTACGTCCAGTTGCACAAAGATTCCAACATGATTGGAACGATACTGCTCGGACTGATGCTACGTCCTAGGACTGTTTCTAAATATTCCCTATCACTATTAAACCGTGGACAGATGAAGAACACATGCTCAGCATCTTCCAAGACATTACCATCACAACTCGGACAGAACGGAGTACTGTCATGTCCAAAACGGTACAAGTACGACCTAAAACAACCATGCCCAGTTAGAAACTGTGTAATATAGTAGTTCAAATCGCCATGCTTTCTTTATAGCCATGCTCTGATGTCTGGTATCAGTAAGTAGGTCCATCTTCCCTTGTCAGTTGTCGCCCATCTTTCTTGCCATTTTCGCAGACACGATTCTCTCAACCCAACCGAGCTGTCCGAAGCGGCCTCTAGCTCGATCGGCATCATGCCGGCAATGACAAAAGCGGCCAGGTCCGATACAGTTCGGAATGCGCTACATACACGCAAGGCGATCAGCCTATACACAGGAGATATCAGGTTCAGATAAGTAGGATATCTAAGTGAGCCTGACCATATAGGCGATGGATATAAGATAATGCTTCTTACTACACTAGAGAGTAATCTCCTCTGCAGATATTTTGGACCTCTTGTATTCGGCATGATCCGGCATAGAGCTGTGCATGTTTTTGATGCTTTACTGCCTATGTACTTCAAGTGCTCCTGAAAAGACAGACGAGTGTCAATCATGACCCCAAGGTATATTAAACATTCCTTGGATTCTATGCTACACGTGCCAATATTTGGCCTGACAGTTTCCCTAATTTTCCTACTACTAATCAGAACCGCTTCCGTTTTATGGTCAGCTAGAGTTAGGCCCATTGATCTTAGCCAAGATCTTACGATCTGAATACTGGCGTTTGCAATGGTTTCCACCTCTAGTAACTCTTTCCCTTCACACACTAACGCTAAGTCGTCTGCGAATCCAACTATCGTCACCTTTTCCGGTAGATCCAATCTTAATACTCCGTCGTACATGACGTTCCACAATAGTGGGCCAAGAACTGAACCTTGAGGCACCCCACCAATGATCTTGCGCCTCTTAGTACCTTTATCGGTATCATAAACTAGCTCTCTATCCCGGAAATAGTCCCGTACAATTGCTAGTAGATACCCTGGGATGTCTATACGGACCAAAGCATTAACTATATGCTCCCAGTTTGCCGTATTGAAGGCGTTTTTTACATCTAGGGTTATAACCACACAATACCCTTTTGTTCCATTCCTCCACCTCTTCCCTTGGATAGCTTGAGCAGCGGTTTCTACTACAAATTTGATAGCGTCCACCGCTGACTTTGCTTTCCTGAAGCCAAATTGGTTATCTGATAAACCTAGGTTAGCTTGTACGCAATCTTCCAATCTTCTGCAGATTATACTCTCCAGAAGTCTTCCACTTGTATCTATCATACAGAGCGGACGATAGGAAGAAGGGTCGTCTAGCGGCTTGTTATCCTTAGGTAACAACACCAATTTCTGCCTCTTCCAGATTGTTGGAAAAGTTCCCTGAATCAAGCATGCGCTTATTACTTTCAGGAAATAATCAGGATGGAGCTTAACAGCCTCCTTCAGTACCATATTTGGGATGCAATCTAAGCCTGGTGCCTTCTTGTCTTTGAATTTTGAGACAGCACCTTCTATCTCGACGACCGTAACCGGAGGAATGTCGAATAATTCAGCTGGATAGCTGTGTTGCCATGTCGGAGCTTCCTGTTGAGGAAAAAGATGGTCTACAATTCCGTTGAGGATATTCTCTTCTCTTGGCGGTGATGGGCCAAGACATTTAAGTTTCCTGGTTACTAGCTTATATGCTAAGCCCCAAGGATTACTATCTATTTCATCACAAGCATCCAGGAAACACCTACGCTTGCTCCTACGAATTGCAATCTTCAATGCCTTTCTTTTATCCCTATACAACTGGTGCTGCACGTTATTCTCTAACCGACCCCTCGTTCGTGTATACCGCCTTCGGGCGCTAATACACTCTGAACGCAAGCTAGCAATTTCATCATTCCACCAATACACTGGAGGCTTATTTGGCGATCTTTTTCGCCTTATCATAGCTACATTGCAGGCACTAGTGATATTGCGCACTAATTGCACTGCCATGTCTTCTGCTGAACCAGCCATTTCCATGTTCTCCATGCAGGCTGCGAAGCTATCCTTATCAAAGGTATTTACCTTCCATCCTGTCAAGACACGTGCTTGTACAATAGCACGGGGCTGTGCGTCTTGCACATCTATTATTATAGCGCTATGATCGCTATGTGTATAGATGTCAGATATGCTCCAGTTCACTTGGGTTGCGATACTGGCACTGACGAATGTAATGTCAATTACTGAGCCAGCATCACCCCTTCTGAAGGTGTGTTCAACTCCATTATTGATGAGTACAACACCCAGTACAGAAAAGGCTTCCAAGAGTATTCTTCCTCTTGCGTTTGCTGAGGGACAGCCCCATTCAACAGCCCACACATTGAAATCACTTGCTATTATTACGGGGGTTCTTCCAACTGCATTCGTTACAATACTGTCAACTATTACCCGAAAGTCTTCTATAGAATACCTAGGGGGTATATAACAGCTGTAAATAGTGATGCCGCTCGAGCATATCCACATTGCGTTGTTATTCTATCGCGTATGGTTAGCGTGCTGGTGTTCCATATTGCCGATGTACCCGTGTTATCGGAAACCCAGTTTACAGATGCCATGGTCCGATATGGCTCACTTAGAATAGCGATATCTACACTTATATCTCGAACGCTTTGCTTAAGAAGCTCCTGGGCTGTCTGGCAATGGTTGAGATTTAACTGTAATATATGCATTTTGGTGACTTAGGTTCTACTCTACTCCCTAAGTTTCTGTAGAGCTCTTTTATAAAACTGCACCTCCGGTGACATGGTCACTAGCGGTGTCTGCTCCCTTCTTGCAGAGCAAGCAGGATGGTTTATTGGAACAGGTTCCAATTTTGTGGCCCGTTTTGCCACACCGTAGGCAATTCCCTGAAAGGTCTTGCCCCTTACAGTTCCCTGCTACGTGTCCATAATCCAGACATTTAAAGCATCTTTTTGGTGCTACCTTTTCGCGTATTCGGCAAACCACCCAGCCAATACGTATCTTTGTCATCTCTATAAGGCGGCAAGCTATCAGTGCACTCACGCCAATTGTGCTGGTCTGTGTCCCACCGTATGCTCTCCTTAGCGACTTAACTGCCGTAGGGTGCAAAGCTTTAAATTCGTCAGATATTTTGGCGAGAGCTTCATAAATATCCTCCTTAGAGGTTACTTCGTCTATATCCCTAATCTCAAGCCTGACCTCATGAGATAGTGATCTAACCTTAGCAGCATCACCTAGCACCTCTTCTATAGCCGACCTAAATTCGCCCGTATTCTGGTGCGCGGGTCTATTCAGCTCAAACAACAGTTCACCCTTCCCTGTCTTCCTAATGCTCTTCACATTTTGACCCAGGTTGTTTAGCTTCACCTGTCTGAGAATATCCGCATAGGATATCCACAGGTTTTAATCACTATAGCATCTGGTTTAATGGACGCTTTCTTTGTTTTAGCCCTTGTGCCAACCTCAACCCAGCCAGGATCTTTAGCACTTAGATCCGGTGTGCCAGCCAAGTTTAAGTTTATAGCCTTGGGTATAGTGTGTCCACTTGCCCTGACTACTTTATTAGGGGTTGTTCCCCTATTCTTTTTAGCTCTGTTACCTTTTGGGCTTAAGTCCTCCCTTCTACGCATTGGAGTTCCGCCCATCACAGGATTGAGCCTTGGTGGTTCGTCTGTTTGAGTATGCGTACTAGTCTGTGTTTTTCTTGTACTACTAGCACTTCCGCTACTCAATTCATCTGAGACCTGCATGTACAATGCCTGTATCTCACGTGACATTGTCACTATTTCCTTGTGCACGTTTGAACGTGCCTTTAGGAAAGCTACGAGCTTTGAGATCTTCTCTCCTAGCCTCTGGACGTTATTTTGTCCATTTTCACTGTTTTCAAAGGTGTCTGGCACCGGAACGGTCCTACTCACCGCTGTAGGAGGTGATCTGGTTATCACCGATTTCTTAGCAAAAGGGTTTACAATTTCACCCATTCTCAACTCATTTATACTCTCAGTATTATTCTTATTATTTTTATTCATTTTTTTCCAATTGGGTCCCCGCTTAAAGCTGTAGTCTCCGTTTGCCGCACACTCAATAAAAAGTTTTTTCTTTGTCCAAAACATTCCAGCATTTTCCGGGTTAAGTTAATTTTATGAAAATTTAGTTCACTTTTTGTTGAGTGAATGTGCAGTTACCCTTGTAGTGACCCCGAGGGTGGCTATGCAAGCAGTGAGTTCCTCGCGAGTGTTGAAACAAGGCCTTATGAGACTTGTGTACAGAGCCAGGTCGGGAGCTGATTAGGAGTCATCTCAACTAACCCTGCACAGCTAAAAACTATTGGCTACAAACTTTGATCATACTTTAAGCCCCTGCCAGGATTTTACCGGGACGGAGGTAGCTTCCGCATTAGCCCGTGAGCCATTTCAGCACAATGTCACTCGTGCTTAATCAGGTCACGGAATACGTCAGCTCCCAGCCCATAATCGTCTGCGCCATGTCATCCAATCCATTATCGCTGTCACACAGTTAGTTCACTCTCAACTTTTGTTGAGAACTATTCAGTAGCGCCACGAGAAGGCCGTGTGACAACTTGGTTTGAGCAGGGACAAGGATCGCTAACTGGCTACACCCAATGGGAAGCCAGCGCTTTACCTTGAACGCTCGCACCCACGCCACCATGTATGTATGTATGTATGCATGTATGTATGGATGTATGTATGTATGGATGTATGTATGCATGTACCTATATACAGGGTGTCCGCTGGGAAGGTATACTATTTGTTTGCATATAATTTTAGATTAAATTAAAGAGAATTGATCTTATATTGATAAATGTTTTATTCATTGTTGTATACAATATTATATAAACCTCCGCGTCTGTCAGCCTCACAAATGCGTGCCCTTTTGAGCATATTTTTCATTACATTCTCACACATTTCACGCAGTATTTCATTAATTTCACCAGGAATATTTTTTTTGAGTTGCTTTTCAGATATCCCCAGAAAAAGAAGTCCAGAGCAGTCAAAGTAGGCGACTGTGGAGACCAACCAAGATCACCATTTCTTGAAATAACTTGTTGTGGAAAGATGTCCGCAGTAATTCCATTGTAATCCTGATTGTATGCGATATGGCACCGTATGTTGATACCACATGCTACTCAAGCCCAAAGCGTGCAGTTGTGGCATGAAAAAGTTTTCAATCTTACTACAATATTGCTCCCCCCTCACAGTTACCGTTACGCCATTTTTGTTTTCAAAGATGTAAGGTCCAATGATTCCTCCTGACCAAATTGCACACTAGACTGTCACTTTTAATGGATGCAAAGGCGACTGTTGTATAATTTTAGGGGTTTCCATTGCCCCGAACTGACAATTCTGTTTATTCACATATCCATTCAAACAAAAATATGTCTCGTCACTCATTATAATTTTTTCGTGAAAATCTGCGTTATCATGGGCGAGCTGTAACATCCTATTGGCATATGTATGGCTGCGTAATTGGTCTTATGAAAGAAGCTCTTGTGGTAATTGAATCTCAATTGGAAACAGATGTAAATGCTTGTGCAAAATTGTGAGCACAGCGTCAAATTGTGGTTGATGGATTGTTTTGAACAATTTTTTGAGCTGCGGTAATATTTTCAGCCGATCTTGCAGTACGTTGTGATCCATACTTGGGCCTAACATCTACAAACCCTCTTTCTTCGAAATCATGTTCTACGCGATAAATAGTGCGTTTTGTTGGCACATTGTTTCTCCCAAAAATTTCACGTAACTTTATCATCGTCACAGTAATCGATGACTGAATTTGATAAAATGTTTTAACGATTAAAACACGTTGGTTTATCAAATCCTTTTCCATAATAAATTTGCCACGTGTTTACTTCACGACTGCCAAATATGAACTGTCAAGATTAATGTTTATCAAAATGGCGTTAGAACAAAGTAGTGTACCGGCGGATACCCGGTAGATAAACTCTTATTTCTTTTTGGCTAATAACAAAAAGAAACTACTTAATTTGTAATCCTTCTAATAAAAAAATGTTTACTGGTTTCTACTATATGTCATATAGTGAAACAAAGATGACCTCCGGTCGGTGAATGCCGTTTGTATGTTTATAAAAGGCAACATCTGGAAACACTGGTTCAATTGTGAAGATGTTTTCAATAAAATGTAGAGTCAAATCTGCTGACAAACATATAATATCTACTAAAGTGATTAGGAAAGAGTCGAGAAGCGGTAAACCACCAAACTCTGCAAATATTTGTTATTGTTTCAGAAGAAATCTATTGAAACAATAGTTTTAGAAAAAGGAACATAAGCACGCTGTACATATTTCAATTTGCGCGTCTGTCCGTCTACTGACCAAATACAAAAGTAAATCTGTTCGTTTGTTACGCCCATACTATAAATATATCAAACAAATTGATAACAAAATTTTTAAAATACATATCGTTTTCTAAAAGGCCTTAGTTATAAAAGATTTTAAATCGCAGTTTTATCGGTTCTGACGCAAGGAATCAATACACATGATTAAAGCTGTGTCGTTCATGAACAAACAGGTTAAGTTGAACGAATCATCTCAGTGAATGAAGTGAGCCGGTCATTACTCTGACCACTTTTCGTTCAACAGTGAGCCGTTCAATGTGGATAGCTTTCGTCAAAATATCTTTCGTTCGTTTTATGGCAATTTCTTTTGTTTTTGTGGTTTTGTATAACTAAAGTGGTGTTGTTTTTTTATTTTTTTAAATTATCTAAAATCAACAAAAACAGAATGCTAATCAAAATGCATTACACCTAAATGCGTAAATTTCCTTTGAGCAAATTTGTCAAAATTTTTTTATACTAAATACATAATTCTGAAAAAACACATAGACAAGGCAGCTTTATACAGGTAGTGGCAGAATTACAATAAATACAACACCAATAAACATCAACATGTATTTTGTTGGTAGAATTTACGAATAGTTGTCATAATTTTGACAACGAATAGTTGTCCACATTTTTAGTATTTTAGTATGAATTCGCCTTGTTTGTGATTAAAATAAAAACTAAATTATAATATTTAAATATTAAAATTCCGGGTAACCGTGTTAAGAATGTCATATTCAAAAAACAGACATTTTAAAGACCCCAGTTTTAGTAAAATCAAAACAGTTCGAACCTAGTGTTCACTTATAATGCGCTGCAATAATACCGCATTTAATATTTCCTCTGCTCTTTAGTCAAGAATAATTACTTGCCCAATAAAAGTATCAATTCCGTATTCATGCAATAATTCTCGTAAACAGTCTGGCATCTTTGTATGCTTCTTAACGGTAATATTGTTTCCATGCAACAACATCGAGTATCTTTTAATTCCTATAGAAAATTTCTTCAGTTCTTCGTGGTTGGCCAAATGTAAAACATCGCAAAGTACGCAGACGTCTAAACGAGAAAATACACAGTGTCAAAACAACAACAAAAAGGCTAAAATTAACCAAGAAAAAATAAAGTTGGAAAAAGTGTATTTTTTCAACATTTGAAACACATGTGTTTTAAAAATTAATTTTGCTAGGAAAACAGAAAATTTTAAATCGATAAATAAATATAAAAAGTGATATATTATTTTTGGCAATAAGAAAAATTTGGAATTTAATAACTTCCCCTTTTTTGTTTTGACCTGTTAATTGATTTTTATTTTGAAACGATTTAAGTGAAGTTCCCTGAATTAAGGTAGTAAAAATCATTCATATAAGATAAAAGAAAAGTTTACGAATAGACATCAAATAAAAAAAAAAAATATACATATGTACCTACATAAAAAAATAAAAACAAATTAGTAATTGTGAAAGATATTTTCCTAAAAACGCAAACAGTTATTATAACAAATAAGAAGTAAATCAAAGTTTTTTTTTAAAAGCTTTCATATTCGCTTTTATTATAATGTTTAATAATTTCCTTCCAATTGTTCGGATCATAACGCCAGTTCAATGTCAAGATGTAAGTTCATGGGGATAAATAACAAAAAAGAAAAGAAAATAGCAATTAATAACGTCATACATACATACGTACGTGCATACATATGTTGAGTTGAAATGTTTGTATATTATTGCATATTAAAATTATTTCTTAAATGACCTCTTAATGACATTTCGTGTCGAGCTTTAGTACATATTTTGTTTTGCTTTGCTGTCAGTGGTTTAATTTATCATTTTTTAGTGCCACCTTTATTGATTTGCTAACTTACATACACATGTACTTACGAGTATATACCATGGCTCATGTGAGAAAGCTTATGTTAGTTTGTGTTTACATACATATATACATACTCGTATAGTATAATACATATGTATACGAGATTGTAGAGCGAATGGTAGCTTATGCTATTTTGCACTGCTGTTATTGTTATGTTTATTTTTTATTTATGAATTTATATTGTTATTTTTAACAATGCAGATAACGCAAAGTCGCAAGGATTTTCTTGCTTAAATACAACGATTTAGTCTTTAATCATGTAAATAATACACGAAAAAAAAGAGTGCTATGAGAGTGGTTTTGGAAAAATAAACAAAATAAGACTATTTTACATAGGGTGTACAATATAAAATCTAATAGCTCTTGCAAATGGCGGTTTACGTCAGAATACAAACAGACAAACAATGGAGTGCTATACTCCATAAGAGCGTGGAATAATTGTGTCGATTTTTTAAAGCATTAATCGGTCGGTGGTGTTAGCTCAGCGTGAGTTTCGTCGTAGATTTTCTAATAGTGTCGCGCTAACTGGACAAACATTACGCCTCTTAGTTGCTCGAATACAACAGATCTTTCAGAGTGTGGTTGCCGTCGGTCCAGATTATTCTCTCGAAGATATCGCAGCTGTGGCTGGTGATATTCTGAGAACAAAAAAAAAAAAACATTAACCAGATGACGTACCGCGAAATTAGACGTCACTATGCAGACCCTAGTGAAAAACTTACACATGTTCCAATACAAAGATCAGACAGTAAAACAGTTATATCTGCTGACCATCAGTCGTTTGTAAATTATTGTAGATCAGCTTACAAACAATTGTTTGTAAGCAACGCCTTCTTTTTCTTGTGCTCTTTAGTTTAGTCGTTCAACAGATGTTGACGAATGCACATGTCAGCTAGAAGCATAGAGCTTTTTTCCACTTATAGCAGCTTTTTTTCCACTTACAGTAGATAACATAAATGAATATGCAAAAATTTTTTATGATAAAAAAATGTCTTTTATGCCATCAAACATTCAAAGTGTGTACAGGAAATGTTATTGGAAGGTACTATGGTTTCTTCCATTCTAATATGAATAAATATAATAACATACTTATGTGAAAAAAGATTTTCGGACTTAAAACTCATATGTAGTAAACAACGTAATAAATGGATTCTACGCCTTTGGTCACTGTGATTTGAACTCGGGTCATGACGTATCATGACCTGCTGCTTTAACCACTCAGCCACCGAGCATTTTAATTATTCTCTATCTACATATATTCATCTCATATTGAATCATATATGCACATATGTTAGTTTTGTTTGTCACTATACTTTAAATTACTCCCAAATTATCTCACTATCACATGTACAAAACAAATTTGTCCACCACTGTTGTAGATCCATCCTCAATCTCAACAGTAGGTGTGTACCACGTGAATAACGAAATAGTCCGAACTAGTTCAAAGTAGACCAAAAGCGTTCCACGTAAAAATTTTTGTGCATTTTTGGGAGAAAATGAGAGAGTAATTTTTTTCACTTCCTGTACAAATTAGCCCGAACTTTCTCTTTGGGTATGCTCGGACTAGAATTAAATAATCAGCTGTTTTATGTTTACATATGTACATATGAAACTGAAATGTAATCTGAAAATTTGCAAATTGGAAAAAAGTTTTTGCTTAAAAATTAGTTCAAAGCACAATGGAAGTTTGCCTAAACTATAAATAACGTTGAGAAGTTGTAAACAGAAAATGAAATTGTTATTTGGCTTTTGATTTTATAAATATGTACTAGTTATAACAAGTAAGAGTATGGTATATTCGGCTGGGCCGAATTTAAAACACCCTTCACGATAGTCACGTATATGTATAGTATATATTACAAATTTGAACTAAATATTCTTGGATATATGTATATGGACCTTCTTTTATAACGAGAATCGGTTCAGGCTATATCTCGGGTGTATATGGACCGATATCGGAAATTTTCATTTTGTATATTTTAGTAACCTTTTTTTTTATAACCAGAACTGTCTTTAAAAAAAAATTTATGGAAAAATATGTTTAGACAATATCTCTTGTATGTATGGACCCGTATCGGAAATTTTAATTTTCTCTATTTAGTAACCTTCTTATATTACGAGAACTGCTTTGAAGCAAAAAAAAAAAATTGTTTAAGTTCGCTTAGGCAACATTTTCATTAAAAAACCGGCTTAGGCTATATCTAGGGTATATATGGACCGATATCGGAAATTTTCATTTTCCATATTTATATAACTTTCTTTTATCACCAGAACTGCTTTTAAGCAAAACAAGTAAGAGTGTAGTATATTCGGATGGGCCGAATCTATAATTCCCTTCACGAGAAACACGTATATGTATAGTATATTTAAACATGTGAACTAAATATGCTCGGCTATATATGAACCGATATCGGAATTTTCTATTTTCTGTATTTTACAAACTTTTTTATAACGAGAATTGCTTTTCAGCAAAAAAAAAAAATTTAATGGAAAAATTGGTTCCGGCAATATCTCGGGTATATATGGACCGATATCGGAAATTTTCATTTTCCATATTTATTTAACCTGGTTTTATTACCAGAACTACTTTTGAGCAAAAAAAAAAGTTGTTTAAGTTCTCTTACGCGATATTTTCATGAAATAACGGGCTTAGGCTATATCTCGGGTACATATGGACCGATATCGGAAATGTTTATTTTCCATATTTATATAACCTTATTTCATTACCAAAACTGCTTTTGAGCAAAAAAAGTTGTTTAAGTTCACTTACGCGATATTTTCATGAAAAAACTGGCTTAAGCTATATCTCGGGTACATATGGACCGATATCGGAAATTCTCATTTTTTTATGTTTATATAACCTTATTTCATTTGCTTTTGAACAAAAAAAGTTGTTTAAGTTCGCTTACGCGGCATATAAACGAAAAACCCGGTCTAGGCTATATCTCGGGTATGTATGGGCCGATATCGGAAATTTAAATTTTTTATATTTATATAACCTGACTTTATTTCCAGATATTGAGCAAAAAAAAAGTTGTTGAAGTTCGCTTACGCGACATTTTCATGAAAAACCCGGTTTAGGGTATATCTCGGGTATATATGGACCGATATCGGACATTTTCACTGTCCATTTTTATATAACCTTATTTCATTACCAGAACTGCTTTTGAGTACAAAAAATTTGTTGAAGTTCGCTTACGCGATATTTTCATGAACAACCCGGTTTAGGCTATATCTCGGGTATATGTGGACCGATATCGCAAATTTTAATTTTTTTTTTTATATTTATATAACCTTATTTCATTTGCTTTTGAGCAAAAAAAGTTGTTTAAGTTCGCTTACGCGACATATTAACGAAAAACCCGGTCTAGGCTATATCTCGGGTATGTTGGACCGATATCGGAAATTTAAATTTTTTATATTTATATAACCTGATTTTATTTCCAGATATTGAGCAAAAAAAAGTTGTTGAAGTTCGCTTACGCGACATTTTCATGAAAAACACGGTTTAGGGTATATCTCGGGTATATATGGACCGATATCGGAAATTTTCATTTTTCATATTTATATAACCTTATTTCATTACCAGAACTGCTTTTGAGTACAAAAAAGTTGTTGAAGCTCGCTTACGCGATATTTTCATGAACAACCCGGCTTAGGCTATATCTCGGGTATATATGGACCGATATCGGAAATTTTCATTTTCCATATTTATATAACCTCATTTCATTGCCAGAACTGCTTTTGAACAAAAAAAGTTGTTTAAGTTCACTTACGCGATATTTTCATGAAAAACTGGCTTAGGCTATATTTCGGGTACATATGGACCGATATCGGAAATTTCCATTTTTTTATATTTATATAACCTTATTTCATTACCAAAACTGCTTTTGAGCAAAAAAAGTTGTTTAAGTTCTCTTACGCGGCAAATTAATGAAAAGCCCGGTCTAGGCTATATCTCGGGTATGTATGGACCGATATCGGAAATTTAAATTTTTTATATTTATAAAACCTGATTTTATTTCCAGCTATTGAGCAAAAAAAAGTTATTGAAGTTCGCTTACGCGACATTTTCATGAAAAATCCGGTTTAGGGTATATCTCGGGTATATATGGACCGATATCGGAAATTTTCACTGCCCATTTTTATATAACCTTATTTCATTACCAGAACTGCTTTTGAGCACAAAAAAGTTGTTGAAGTTCGCTTACGCGATATTTTCATGAACAACCCGGCTTAGGCTATATCTCGGGTATATATAGACCGATATCGCAAATTTTCATTTTCCATATTTATATGTATAACCTTATTTCTTTACCAAAACTGCTTTTGAGCGCAAAAAAGTTGGTTAAGCTTTTTCATGAAAAACCCGGTCTAGACGATATCTCGGGTATATATGGACCGATATCGGAAATTTTCACTGCCCATTTTTATATAACCTTATTTCATTACCAGAACTGCTTTTGAGCACAAAAAAGTTGTTGAAGTTCGCTTACGCGATATTTTCATGAACAACCCGGCTTAGGCTATATCTCGGGTATATATAGACCGATATCGCAAATTTTCATTTTCTATATTTATATGTATAACCTTATTTCTTTACCAAAACTGCTTTTGGGCAGAAAAATGTTGTTTAAGCATTTTCATGAAAAACCCGGTCTAAACGATATCTCGGGTATATATGGACCGATATCGGAAATTTTCATTTTCCATATTTATATAACCTTAATTCATTACCAAAACTGCTTTTGAGCAAAAAAAGTTGTTTTCATGAAAAACCCGATTTAGGCTATATCTCGGGTATATATGGACCGATATCGCAAATTTTCATTTTCCATATTTATATAACCTTATTTCATTATCAAAACTGCTTTTGAGCACAAAAAAGTTGTTTAAGCATAGTCATGAAAAACGCGGTCTAGACTATATCGCGGGTATATATGGACCGATATCGGAAATTTTTATTTTCCATATTTATATAACCTTATTTTATTACCAGAACTGCTTTTAAGCAAAACAAAAAGTGGTTTAAGTTCGCTTATGCGACATTTTCAATAAAAACACGATTTGGGCTATATCTCGGGTATATATGGGCCGATATTTTTTTTTTTATATTGGACCAGTACTCAGGGGATGACCCCTACATATGCAGTGCATTGTACCAGAACTAGGAAAATAGGTTGTGAGGAGGGGGAAAGCGGGAGTAGTGTTTGTGAACATTTGACTTGAATCTTCCAACGTTATAACAGACAGGAAACACTTCTGCAGGCAACTTGTTCCACAGACGAAGCGTGCGGCTGAAAAACGAATTCTCTCTGTAATGCGTAGTACGATTCCCCGGGCAATCGACCACAAATGGGTGAGCTCTAGATGATGAACGCGTGCTACGTAAAAATGTGCGCGTTTCGGGAACAAGATCCCTAATCTCGTCAGAGCAAAATCCATTGTAGTATCGATAGAACAGAGTAACGCATCCCACACTGCGTCGATGCTCCAGTGAGTCAATAGAGTTGGATACCCTACTGTCACCGATGAGCTTCTTCGCCCTCTCCTGCACACGGTCGAGTAACCCCAAAACAGACTTTGAGGCACCGGCCCAAACATGAGAGTTGTATTCCATTTTCGGTCGGATGTAGGTGGTATAAATAGTAAGGAGGTCGGATGGAGTGAAGTACATCTTACACCGTTTCAAAAAACCGAGGCACTTGAATGCTTCTTTAGAGATATGAAAAATGTGTTCATTCCAGCGAACGTCACACTGTATCTTCATTCCAAGAACATCAAGAGCATCCGATTCTTCAATATTTATACCATCCATGAGTACAGATGAAGCAGCATTAGCGGTCGTTTGTTTGTGCGTCAATAAGCAACACTGGGTCTTACGAGCATTAAAGGCGACCCTGTTTTTACGACCCCATTCAGAGACCAATAGAAGATCACTATTCAGTGAATCATTCATATTTAGTCTCTTGGCAGCGATCTCTGATAGGCTGGGCCTATATCTAAAAGAGTACGAGTGACAAATGCTGCTGTCATCCGCGAAAGAGTGGATAGGATTGGAAGTTTGGTAGAGAAGGTCGTTGAGGAAAATAAGAAATAGGGTAGGAGAAAGAACGGAGCCTTGCGGTACCCCTGAATTAATCTTGAACTCGTTTGATGAGACCCCATCTATAACAACTCGTATAGAGCGGTCTCTGAGAAAGCTCGATATAAACCGAGAGAAGTCATCACCGACACCAAAAGCAGTAAGTTTTGCCAATAGTGCACCATGCCACACTCTGTCAAACGCTTTTGAAATATCAAGAGCCACCACCCTACTTTCACCGAAATGATGGATTGAGTGGCACCATTTCTCTGAGAGATATGTCATAAGATCGCCAGTTGAACGACCCTTACGAAATCCATATTGCCGATCACAAAGTAGTTTATGCGACTCCAGATACCTCATAAGGTGATGGTTAACCATGTTTTCCATTACTTTGGAGAGTGTAGAGCAAATTGCAATTGGGCGGTAATTTTCGGGGTTATTTGCCATACCCTTTTTGGGTATTGGTGTTACATTAGCAACCTTCCAGCACGATGGAAACTCACCAGTATGGTAAAGTATGCTGAAAAGGCGTGCTAATGGACGCGCAAGCGTAGAAGAGCACTGCTTCAAGACCAGTGCTGGAATGCCATCCGGTCCAGGAGTTTTGTTTATATCGAGGTCTTCCAAAACCCTTTTAACTGCTCGCGCCCGGAAGAATATCTTCGGCATAGTTACAGATACTCTTTCGAGCTCGGGAAGTGGCTGACTGCTTTCCGGCAAGCAGGAATTGCTTGCAAAGATTTCAGCCAACAGGTTAGCTTTGTCAACCGGGTCTGTGAATGCTTGGTCATTCTTTAAAAGAGTTGGAATTGATGAACTAGCACTGTTCTTTACTCTCTTAACGAAAGACCAAAAGGTCTTACTGCCCCGAGGAGCTGCAAGGACCTTGGCACGAAGGCGCTGTTCGTGAAGAGACTTTTCACACCTAAGTACCTTGGCACACGAAGATCTTGCCTTTTTGCGTAGCAAATCAGTGTCTGGTGTTTTGTTTAAACGCCAGTTACTGAATGCTTCCTCTCTGGATCTGACTGCGTTTTTGCACGTCTGATTAAACCAAGATTTTGCTTTTGGTTTAATCGAAATCTGCTTGGAGGGGATGAATGTTTTCATCCCTAGCAATATAATGTTCTCGACCATTTTTGCTGAAGCATTTATGTCGTTATCTAGAAAACAAAGTTTCCAAATAAAATGCTCATAAAATTGGTTGAGCTCAGCCCAACGCGCCTTTTCGTAAATAAATATTGAACGTTTCGTAGCTGATTTTGAAACGTTACGAAGTCCCGAAATCGAAAAGGTGGCAGAAATGGTGCAATGATCCGAATTGCCGAGAGGTGCACTAACTCTGACTTCATACTTTTCAGGGTGTGAAGTCAGGAATAGGTCAAGTGTGTTTGAATGGTGCCCTTCAACACATGGAATATGCGTTGGCTCATTCACTAATTGCGCTAGGTGGTTGTACGCAGCGAATAACTCGACATATTGGCCTTCTGGAGTTGTATGACTCGAGTGGCGAAGCCAGGATGAGTTGTGAACATTGAAATCACCAGCAACAACGATTTCACTGCTCGGACAACTTTCCAGGATCTTCGATATGGAGTCGGAGAGGGCATCGAAACCAGAAAAGGTAGTATCCCTCACCGCATTTGGACTTCTGTATAGAAACCCGAAATGCAAAAAGTGTGATCTGATTTTGAATTTAACCCAAAGACAGGTAAATTCTGCATCATGCATGCTTAATGGTTGCTGGCATTGGAACACAACTTCATTGCGAATGTAAATTACAAGGCCCCGATGGAAGTTAAAGAGGGATAGGAATTGATACCCAGGTATATGAAAATCCTGTGGATCAGCATTCTCAGATACCTGGGTTTCACATAGGGCGAAAATATCCGGCCGATGGAGACACGTGTGAGCATAGACGGAGAAGAAGTTCGTTCTCAGCCCACGTATGTTGCAAAAGTCTATTCTAAAGTTTCCCGCCATTGCGATAGAAAAATCATGTACAAATGCTAATTCTGCTGTGCTGGTGAGGCCGAAGTTAACTTAATTGATCATTCGACTGTATAGTATCCAGTGTATATACCTTCGATACTATACAGTCAACAACAGTCAACCCCATATCACCAACATTGCAAAACAATTATTTGGTTTTTATTTTTTTTTTTTTTTTTTAAAAGGTATGTTGCAGGATTATGGAACAATGCCTGTAAAAGGGCCATAAAAGCCCTGATCTGGCCATTTATCTATATTATTTAGATTAAAAAGTTAATTATTATTATTTTTATTATTATTATTTTATTATTATTGTTGTTGTGGGTGTTTTCTATTTTTATTTTTATTTTTTTTATTTTATTTTATTTTATCCTTTTTGCCTTTTGGTCGCCATGTGTAGTTTAAAGCAAAACAAACAACTTCTTTTTTAAAAAACATTCATACAAAATAACAAAAAAAATGGGGGGTTTTTCGGAATTTTGCATATATGTAGCTCAGATAGATATTACTGAATTTTTTTTAAAGTAGATATTACTGAATTTCAATAGCAAACCCATAAATCGATGGGGTAGAAGAAGCGTAAAAGAAAAGAGTTTCTAAATCGAATGATTTTCTCAGAAACGGTATTTAAACGAAACACAAAAGGACAAACGGACATCGCTTAATCGACTTTTCTACTAATTCTGAATTCAGAATATATATACTTTATAGGGTCGCAAATAAAAATTGTAGAAGTTAGAAACGGAATGACAAACTTATATACATCCTTTACATTTTTGTGAAGGGTATAATAATATAAGATATTACATAATGTTATTTATTCTGATAAAAATTCGATCCTACTTTCAGCCAAAAATCTAATGGTTGCTGGTGAGTAGTATAGCAGCTGCGAAAGTTGTGAAAACGATTAACGTGGGTACCTGCCATTGTGGCCTTACCCCACGGTGATCTTAACACCGGGTGAATACAATGCGTCTACCAGCGCCCCCATACATGACAAACTGCCATGCATGAGTACCAATTCGATCTCATGTTGTTTGGACATGATCTCCCCCTTGGTTAGGAGCGGAGCCTTTCTAAAACTCCTTCCGATCTTTGGGTCACGGCACCCGGTCGCAATGCAACTCCACATCGAGCTCAAATGAACTCTCCCCGCGATTTGGGTTTAAACCACAACCACCACGATACTCCCCGAAGGGCCGCACCATAACCGGGCAGGAACAAGTTCCTGGGGCTCCCGGTTCCCGTGGTACCAGATTTAAGTCTCCGGTCAGACTTCGTAGCCCAAGGACTACTACCAGTAGAGCCCCAAACGGCTCGGGGACTGGTGACCCCCTGCAACCATACTCACAGTAAACAGCACACAGGAACACAGCAATAACAGCAAACAGCAACATAAAACAGGAACAACAGGAACATCAGCGACAACAGCAAAACAGCAGCCACTCAACGTACAAACTGCATCACCTGCAACACAAAACACACACGGGCACAAGGCACAATAAACAAAAACAACAAAAACATTCAACATTCATCCTCACGGATGAGTACATTGGCCACCCCCCTGTGGCCCAGCCCTTTACAACACGAACAAAACAAAAAAAAAACAACAATTAGACATGACCCCCCTCACGGAAGGACTTACAAACAAAACAACGTTGCCAGCAACCCTGCGACATCAAAACAAACAGCAGACAGCAACCAGCAACACAGCAAACAGCAACCAGCAAACAAAACACAGCCAAGTACATGACACCAGGAACAGCACAGGGCACAGGAACTGTGCTCTATGCTCCTCATGGTTGCCTACACTAAGACTTCAACCACAACTGCAACCAACTCCGCCGACGAGAGACGCACACAGTCACGCGCGAACCTGCGGTTCAACAAACGACGGTTCCGGAAATGGCAACAACAGGGAGGCTACCCTCCCTACCTTGGTCTCCGCCTAAAGACCTCACGGGCATACGCGCCCAACGCGTCAAAAGACGCGCCGACCGCCAAAACCCTACTGAAATCCCAATGGTCGCCCGCCCCTACTACGCCCATTCCCTCTAGATCCCTAATGTCATCATAAAGATGGCATTCGACCAGAACGTGTCTCCAGTCCTCAGGGCTCTCACCACATCTGCACAGCGCAGTCTCGGACAGGCCCCTCTTATGCAAAAATGCATTGAGGGAACCATGTCCCGTAAGCAAGAAGCCCGTACTGAGACTGAAGCCAAATTCCGGCCGTCCCACAACAAAATCAGCCTCGCGAATGAATTCGTGCGTTGCTCGCCCCTTTGTACTATTCGCCCATCGCGCCCGCCAGGCAGACACAAGACGCTCCCAAAGGAGCGCCTTGATCTGACTGGGTTCCCTATTAACCACAAGATCAAGAGCAGAAAGCCAATCATGTGGACAAAGCGGTAGCCCCTTCCTAACCTTGAAGGCGATCGCACGGCGAATCACCTCCAGATCAAGGGGAGCCACCCCCAGCAAGACCTGTAGAGCATCTGTTGACACCGTCCTACAAACTGGCATGCAAGCAAGCATCGCAGTTCTCTGGGCGGACTCTATCTTATTGCGGCCAACAACAGTCATGACTGTCTCGTACCACACAGGTGCACCATAAGCTGCGCATGCAACAAACAGTCCACCATATATGGTACGAGTAGCCCTCCTGCTGAGGCCCCATTCACTTCTAAGAATGCGCCTAACTTTACCTACTACAGCAGTAAGCCTGTCCCTCACATATGAGAGGTGAACCATAAAGTTCAACCTCTCACTCACCATTATTCCCAGGTATTTGACTTCCGTCGCATATCGGAGACTAATGCCGCCAGAGCGAACGAGTGGTGGACGACCCCGAGACAACCTGCCTTTCAGCAGCATTGCCACGGTCTTGTCCATAGCCACCTCCACACCCACACTATCACCCCACTCGCGCACAACACGCATGGCCCTCTCACCCCGGCTTTCCAGATCAGCACGAGACTGTCCTTCAACCAAGATGAGCAAGTCATCCGCATATGCACACAGTTTGAAGTCACGCTGCAACGACCTCAGCAGGGAATCCATCATGAGGTTCCATAAAAATGGACCACAGATGGACCCCTGCGGACAGCCGCGTACAACGTCCCTCCAAACCGTGTCGCTGGCGCCCACCACACAGGCTTTCCTACCGCAGAAGTAACTCCGCCATAGAGCGAGCTCCCGACAGCCTACACTACGCAGTCTATCGAGAACTACACTCCACAGGAGATTGTCAAACGCACCCTTGAAGTCTACGAAGAGTCCCAGCACATATCTTTCCGCAGAGCTAGCAACACTTGACTTAACATGCAGCCAGGCATCGTCAACAGACCTCCCCTCCCTGAAACCGAACTGGAATTCAGACAGTGCTGCACCCGGACACTCTTTCAGTCGAAAGACCATTATCCTCTCCAGTACTTTTCCAAGCACTGGAAGAAGACTAATGCCCCTATAAGAGCGAGGATCAGTCCTCACTTTTCCGGGGGACTTTAAGAGCACCACAACACGTGCCTTCTTCCAAGCCTCAGGGAAGTAGCCCTCACTGAGACACTTCGCAAATATTGACTCCAGGTATTCCGGTATGGCCTTCCAGATGCTTTTACACATCTCTCCAGTCATACCGTCTATACCCGGAGATTTCCTACTCTTGATCCTGTGGACACAAACTTCTATTTCGGATCTCTCCAGCGCAGGAGGGGCGGCTCCCTCCCTAATGAGAGGAGGGCTACCGCCCGCCCGTACAACCGGAAAGAAAACCCCCAACAACGCGCCCATAATATCGCTCCAGGAAGACAATGTTACATTGTCAACCTGGAGGCTTCCTACTTCTAAACGCCTGTGTCGACCCGAACAAACGCGATAGACACGACCCCAAGGATCGTCCCTATTTTCACGCACGAATTCCCTCCACTCGTCTTCTTTTACCCTACAAATTCTACCCTTATATTCCCTCAGGCTTGCCAGATATTCAACCTTACGAATAGCTAGATCATCTGCGTTAGACTGCCGGGCCCTCTGGAATCTCTTCCTGAGGCGCCTGACACTCCTCCGCATCAGATCCAGTTCATCGGTCCACCACTTGACTTTTCTTGGCCTACCCGGAAGGGCTCGGCCAAGCAGCGCATCATTCACCGCGCACATCCAGTCGTCAATCTGGCCAACCTGAGCGTCTATACCCAATTCCCTGAATTCATCTATTGGCTGTACCATAGCAGCCGCCCTAACACTATTCGCGTAACCGCCCCAGTCTATATCCCTTTTACGCCACCCGCGAGGTGACCCAGATATCCAACTCCGCCGGCGATAAGTGAACCGAATCTCAATGAGATTATGATCACTCACACCAGCGTTGTCACATACCCTCCAGCTGAAGTCGAAGTATGACAACGCCAAGTTATTGGCAATTGTCACATCGATATCGCTGCGGCCCTGTGGAGCGTCAAACGTGTACAGATCACTAGCCTCGTTTAACACCGAAGCACCAACTGTGACCAGCCATTCGCCGAGCATGATTCCTCTAGTGTGGTTCATATGACCAGGCGCATGCCTGGGCATTTTACTGAACCACATAGAGGAACATGCATTTGCATCCAGGCCTAGAATAACGGGTGCACTACTCGCTAGGAGTAGGACCGTATCCATGTACCGAATGTACGGCTCCAAAGGGACGGCAAACCTGCAATACAGGCTTGCAAAGAGCACCCGCCCAAACTCCCCCTGTACAGCAACGCAGACCCCCCACCGGGTACAGCTCACGACCGTACAATCGACCCCCGGGTCATCCACCACTACCGCAGAGTTCCCCTCCAAATCGGGGAAAACCCGCATACCCCCAGGAAGCCCCCTGATGTCACCAAATCGGAGGTACGGCTCCTGCACTAAGGCAACAGCCGCACCCCGTCGCCGCATCGCCTGCCCAAGTTCGCACGTGGCCACGTACGACTTCTGAAGGTTTTGCTGTATTACAACCGCGGTATCCATCTTAATGACGAGCGTTCACCCTAGCAACCATGGTCGCATAGACCGGGCACGCTGCAGACATCATCATGTGATCCGCCTGCAGTCCCTTGAACGCACAGTTCCTGCACCTCAGCTCGTTGGGGCATCGGCTCGCCCAGTGGCCAGCGTCGCCGCACCGTCTGCATACGTCGGACTGGAACTTGCAGTCACGCACCCTGTGGTCAAAACCTAAACATCTATAACACGCGGGGATGGGGTCCAACGTTCTTACCGCAAACCGGAACCATTTCACGTATGCCCCCGTTGCCCTGAGATGATCTGCAACCCGCGGCGTGCATTCAAGGGTCACGTTAGTAGTGCCCTCCTCCACCTTCCAGGGTGCGCTTACCAGCCGAACTGCTTTTTTGTATTCCACCACAGTCATTAGCTCCCCGAGGTTCATGGAGTGTAACTCCTCCATAAACTCATCCGGGGAGATTTCTTTGTGCACGCGCTGAACCACTATCTTGGGACCCAACTTATCCTTCACAGCCACCTCCAACCCCACCTCGGCAAACTTCGTATTGGCAGCCACCTTTCTGCGCTCAGCCTCCGATGGCGTGCGAATCACGGCTCCTTCTTTAGTTTGGCGCACCTCATGTACGCGCACCCCCAGTGTCGGTCCGACCTCCCCAACCACCTTTTCCACCACCTCTTTGGCGCTCTTACCAGCCTTACTCTTCACCACCACCGACCACGTCTCCACCGGCTTAACCAATGGCAGGGCCGGATATGATACCGGCGTTACCGCCTCCTGCGCCTTGGCCAAAACTCTACGTCTCACTGGGGGTACAGTCGTCGGCATCGCCATCGGGGCGGCAGCAACTTCAACCGCACCAGCCTCCAATCTTCCCCTCAATCGCTCATTTTCGGCGACAAGACACATAAGGAGCGTCTCATACTCGCCCACCTCCTTCGCTATTTTTCTAGCGACGCCTCTGCCCACCTCATCCGCCATCACCAACTCCAACACCTTGCAAGTCACCCTCTTCATTTCAGCGATCACCCCTTCAGCCTGCAGCTTCTTCTTTCTGGTCCTCGACTCTCTGACAGGCTGCTTACTCCCAGCAACTACTCCCTCACTGGCCACCTCACCCACACACGTTACGATCACCTCGTCATCCACCACCATTGGTGCTCTAGTCACAGCAGCCACCTCATCCACACCTTTCACCGCTTCCAACGCCGTCTTCTTCCGCGATTTAGGCGATCCCATTTTAAACTTTTTTACGGACTCTGCATCCTCCGTTGACGACAGCTCTGACTCCGTGTGCCTGAGCTTCGGTGGCACAAATGGCGGCGGCGCCCTGGGATCGTCCGTGGTCACATCGCTGGCGTCCCCTTTAGCCTTAGGCTTCTCACCCTTCCGTTTGCTAGCCGGCGGCATAGCAACCAATTTCAAACAAAAAATGAAAGTGCCACCTACCTTTCAATCCAATTAGTATACACCAGAAAAAGTTAATCACAATAGTCCAATGATACTAGCCAAGTCCGTTACCAATAATCCAATCAACGCCAAGATCCAGAAACAGTATTACCAATCAGATCCAATATCCTTAGCCAAGCCGTCAACAATTCTAGTTACCTAGTTACCGACCGAAACCGTCAATTCCGTTTAATTCCAATCAAGCACAATCACACTAACACCGCAGTGTTGCCAATTCAAACTGTTCCGAATAATATCACAAGCCGTATTCAAGTCACAAACCGTCAATTCCAATTCCACCCAAGTATCCGAATTTATTAACACCGAGGTGTTGCCAGTTCAAAGCCAAAGACCGTTAAAAAGCACTTATTTCAAACAAATCCGTCAATTCCAAATAATTTCAATTTCAAAATCCAACCGTCAACAATACTATAACTTTCACTTGGTAACACTACCGGAGTCTCTTAGTTCCACAACACTTTTTCTTAACAGATTATCTGTTCGTCCTTAACCACACTTTTTGCCGGAGCTTGTTCTTCTTTTTTGAGACAGCTTGTCAGCGGAGTCTCAAAAAACCGAACTTAAACACACGACTTATTTTGTAACACACGATTTATGCACTCGGCCGATTTAAAAACAATTTTTCGCTATCCGCTTGCACAACCGTACGCTTTGACAATCCAACTACGAGTGAGCAGCTGCGAAAGATCTAGTTGACCCCAGCTTAGTATTCAATTATTTATTCCTGTCTTCTTTGATCTCCCCCTGGGATTAGGCTTTGCCTTAGTGTATGCCGGAGCAGGGCACTCTGCTTTCTTGGTCATAGAGGGGTAGGACTTGCTCGTTTGTTGTAGCAATTAAATTATTTTAATTCGATTTTTATGTTTATTTTAAATTCAAACAAGTAGAATATCACAACATTAACATAAATGCGGCTTTGCAGGAGTTGAAAAAAGAAATCTAGTTTCATCAATATGCGACTTTTATTGTATAATTACGTGCAGAAGCTCGTTGTTTACTCCATTCGGGAAAAATGCGAGTTACGGCCTTTCCGTCCTGACTAACGATATATAGATATTCAATCATTTACACTGTTTAGTTAGGAAATCTTTGTGATTAAAGTTTTTTAAGGAAGTTAGGGGCTGTATATTTAAAATTTATGCAATTAATTAAAAAGCTTGAAAATCAGATCTTAGAATTCATATGGATTTTAAAAATTCACGGTTTAGTTTTTTTCTCTTTTTGTGTGTCCGTTGGTAGTTATAGAAAAAAACTCTCCCATCAGTATTAATACGATTTTAATAATTTTGGCGGAATTGGGAACTACTTATTGTTAAAATATTTTACGCTGTATATAAATTGGATGAAAATACAACGATATCCAATTTCGGCAAAGATTTTTAATAGTATAATAATAAATAACAATATTAACCATATTATAATAATAAATAATAATGTTAATCATTTGTGATAATTTAAAAATTCTCTACAATAAACCTAATCATACAAAATATGTCTTTTTAAACAAATAAATCTGTACAAAAAGGGAAAAAGTCCCTACGCTTGGCAGCACTGGTTTCAATTTACATGTGAAAATTCTGATGCAAAAGAGTTTTATACTTCACATTTCGAAAATCTCTATAAGTCCCCTTTCACAGTTGAGAAACTGATGGACAGACAGACAAAGTTTGTAGGCGATGTATTAAAAAGGAAGAGTGTGCGGTAAACCTCTACGGTACTGGACATTTTAAGACATTTTTCGTTTGAAGTTGCCTCTCTTCGCATTTTTTCATGTTGTTGCTTCATATTATTATTCTCATATCAACATCAACTTCATATAAACACACTTGCTGCGCTTAAAAAACAACAACAAAAAAAGAAAGAAAAGAGAAACGAAAAATTTCTGTCTGTCTATTAATTTCGCGACTCTAAAAGGTTTCGGTAAGTTCAAAGCAGAATGAGAAAAATGTCTGTCTTTCAATTTCCAAACACTAAAAGCGGACTAACGGATTTATTGCTGTCTTATAATATTTGCGATGTTCAAGTCTTAGGAGAAAAACAATATGTATATCATGACGTGAAAACATAAATGCAGATAGCTGATCAAATTTTAGTAGACGTGATTTGTTGTTCACAATAAAAAGTATTTGATGTAGATGTAAAATGAGTTGGTGATATTTTGTTGATCAAATCATATCTTTTTCCAAACTATTGTCTTCAAGCACATTCGAATTAAAATCACCGGTTAGGATAATATTGTCATATCCAACAGTACGACAGTTAATCTTTTCTAGCAGAGAGTCCATATTAATGTTTTATTAGATCTATATAAGTATAGTCCCGATTACGAGCTTTTCAGTATTGTTCAGAATGTCCACTAACAGATATTCTACATTGTCGTCATCAGCATTTTTAAGTTTTTCTTTACAATTGATATTAAATTTTAAATAAATTAAAATTCATCCATGGCACCCAAATATTCTCTAGAGCCAGCCCTCATATTAAAAGGATGTAACATTATTGAAATCAATATTTTGAGCAATGTAGCACTTTAATTGGGTATTATATAGGTTTTATAAGTGAAAAATAAAAATCTTTTTAAAAAAAAACTAACTTTAATTTCTAAAAACTTTATAAAAATTTCTAAAAACTTTATAAAAAAAATTGAGAGGTGTAAAGAAAGGTATAGACGTGTATCAATGAAAAAAGCTGGTTTTTGTGTTTTGATAGGTAATTATTAAAACATTTTTCTTTTTAAATTCTCAATAATTTATTTAGATTGTTCGGATATAAAGTTGTGTTCGACGTCGTTACAGCGGGAACTCGCGGGCTCCCAATTTGCACGAAAAGTGTTTCTTGTGTTAAAAATTGGACAAATTGGGTAAATGAGAATGCTTGTGAGAGAGTAATTTGTGTTTCTCATTTAACCAGACTTTACCCGTACTTTTTTTTCCGTGCAAAATGGTAAACTTCTTAAATCATAAAATCAGCTCTTTGTTATTTATGAAAATAAAATATAAAAGTGCAAATCATAAAAAAACATATTTGAAAATATAACAATACGTCATATTTAAATAAATTATTTTACATTTTTTTTTTTTTTTTTTTTTTTTTTTTGATCTTGGACCAGTACTCAGAGGATAGCCCCTACATATGCAGTGCATTGTACTGGAACTAGAAAAATAGAGCATGAGAAGGAGGAAAAGAGGAGTATTGTTTGTTAACTTAACATACAGAACGACCAAAACAAACATTATCACAGCATTTAAAATGTTGAAATTAAATTAGTTAAAACTGATCAGTGCCCAGTGCACATATCTTCGACACTGCTCAGATCAACAAAAATTAATTCAACACCGTAGGATGATAAAATACATAGGAGAAACATAAAACAGAATTTAATAATAACAAATAGAGAAAAAACAAATGACAGTAAAAAAATAATATAATAAAAAAAAAAAAACACGTGCACACATGATGCAAAACTCAACCTATTACGGTAAAATTTCGCTTATTACAAATTAATAATAAATATATGTGTAGGTATAGAAAACACGGACGACAATGAAAGATACGCATGTACGGAGCGAAAGACAAAACACTAGTTATCTGACTCAAAATGTTTAAATAAATTGGCAAACATTTTTGTTAGAATTACAACAGAGCTGTCAACTTAGTAGTTTTTAAAAATCGCACAAAGACTTTTTAAATCAATGCACCATGCTTTTATTAAATTATTGGAGCATTTTTTTTTAATAGGATTCAAACAATCCGGACTAATAGCTACATATTTAAAAAACTTTCTTTATATATATTTTTTGCATTTCGTTTTGACTTTTCAATAAATTTTTGCAGACACTAATATCGATTTGTTGTACCAAAATTTTACAAAATTTATTTGACATCAATATTTTGCTAATAAATTGTTACCATCTATAAAAAAAATTTATGTTATATGAAATTTGTTTAACCACATTATTTTAGTAATAAAAATGCTACCCATTAGTTACATTTTGAACATAAGCCATACTAAAGAAATAAAATTTCCCATCTACAAATTGACGCATAAAAAGTCAGTTGATAACGTGTAAATAGTTTTTATTTGCGAGTAGGCTGTACATAAACGTAATAATTGAAAGCTATTTTACTTTTTAAATCGAACAAAATTCGACAAATAACTAAGTGATACATAGTTCTTTTTCTCATAAATGTAAAAAGCTAATTTTTTAAATAAAGTGAATATTATAAAATGAATTTGTTTGTTAATTTTATATAATAACAAACATTTTCAACTACGCGTGTTTTTGTGAAAGTACGCATTTTTTATTGGATTTCAGTGCATTATAAAATTTAGAAGTTGAGAACACTTAATTTTAAAATTGTATAAATAAACAACAGCTGTTTTTGTTTTCATATTTAATTTCGGGCTTGAAATGTGGTTTTTTGTGTTCCAGCAATTTTTGGCTAATTTGTTGGTTTCTGAGAGTATATTTTGTTTACTCTCATTTTACCGGACTTAACCCGGAATTTTCTCGAACAAAGCTAAAGTTGAATCTTTAAAAAATTTCTAAAGTTTACTGATGATGAAATGTCGACATATAGACAGTTGAGAAACATAGAAAACAAGCTGTTTATAATTTTTTGATGGGTATAAAAAAATTGTTTATAAAAAACAAAGTTTTTAATCCGGAAAATAATTCTGATGTATAACATTTTGGCTAATATAATTTATCAGCTCACATAATTCATCAATTCGGATCGGCTCATCACAATAGAAAGTTTTTACATAAACAACTCCACGGAACGTGGACGATGTTGACAGTAAAATTTTATGGTGACAAATTTTCATTCACATACAATGGAGGTGAACTTTTAAACCCAATTAAATTCAATATTTTGAATATAATAATAATATTTTATAAAGTTGTTTGATTTAGTTGACCTTAATGAGTTTAAGTTTTGGCTCTAGGCCCTGAAAATAAATAAAAAAACAAAACTTAAATAATAATTTATAAAAATATATATTTCTTCTTTCACAAACATAATAGTTTAATAGCATGTTTTTCCATTGTAATAAATTATTTGATGGAAATTATACGTTTATTTGCCTTTTCTTTCATAAAAAACATTTCTCTTGATAATTTTCACAATATTAATCTAAAAGATACTTAAAAGTCATTAACACGTGTCGAAATATTTACAAGAGTTCTTCAATGTCACACAATTCAACTGTCTTCCTTCTCTTTTGTCGTTTCTCCCGGTTTGGCAGGATATAACTTAAATCTTTTACAAAAAGGCATTATTTGTTTGGTTGGTGCTTGTAAATGATTATAGTAAAAATAACACACTTGCATTTTTATTTATAAATAGTTTTATTTTTCGCTTTCTTCCTTCTAGCTCTTTTCGCTCATTGCACTAGCAATTCGCTTAAAGTAAGAAAAGCTACACAATAAAAAAGCTGTATAAAAACGGAAAACGGAAACCGTTTGCATTTACACTTTTTTTAATTTTTGTTCTAAATATTTATTTGTTTTTGTTGAGACAAGTTTGTTCAGGCGACTGCTGGTTGCATAAAACTTTCATCGTCGAAGTTCTCTTATATTAGGATAATGAATTAATGCTGTTTGTGCATATTTTGCAAAATACAGGGTGTCAAATTAGTCTTGATAGTTCAATTTGGCAGTCGTAAGTAGACACGTGGAAAATTTATTATGGAAAAATTTTCGTTAAATTATCGTGTTTTAATCGTTAAAACATTTTATCAAAATCAATCATCGATTTTTATGGAAAAATCATAATGAGTGGCGAGGCAGTTTTTCATTTGAATGGATATGGGAATAAACAGAATAGTCTGCTCTGGGCAATGGAAAACCCTCAAAGTATTCATAAGACACCTTTGAATCCATTAAAAGTGCCAGTCTGGTGTGCAATTTGGTCAGAAGGAATTATTGGAACTTATTTCTTTGAAGATAAATACGGCGTAACGGTAACTGTGATTGGGGAGCGATATCGCAACATGATTGAAAACTTTTTAACGGCACAATTGCATGATTTAAGTTTGGCTATAAGCTACATCGCATACAGCCAATTTTCGAAAAATGAACTAACAATAGGTATTCAAATTTTAATACTAAATACAAAAAAAAAAAAATAAGTTAGTCCAGCCAATGCCAGATAAAAAAGTTTTATTTTGCGCAAAAAATATCTGTAAAATCACTTATTTAACGTTCTGATGGTAGCAATGGTATCTCTTTTTCTCAACCGCGAGTGGCCTTCAAAATTAAGTATGTTGCGCACAAGAGGATTTGGATGAAGTTCCAGCTTACTAATATACCTTGTCGCATACTTAGAGAATTCATCTCCTATCAGCGGAACACACAGACCATTGTGAATTCATGAGTTTCTTACATACCATGGAGATGCAGTAATCATACGAAGAATTTGGTTTTGCCGTCTTTGAATTTTTTCTATGTTAGATGTTGAGGCAGTGCCCCATAATTGAATTCCATAGCATATAGGCTTTCGATTTGCGTTATATAACAAAAGTTCTCAACCCAGTTTCAAAGTCAAATTTCTGTCCATAATGCAATCTAGTTGCACTGCTTTTAATTTTAACTGAGTGACTTTCGCATCAATGTTTCGTGAAGCTAATTGATGGTTTTCATGAACGCCATAGAATACTGTGTCATCTGCAAAAGATGAAGTGTGGATTCCAGATGTCGTTGGCATGTCAGAGGCGTAAATGAGTGTGAGTGTTTGCGCAAGTTCAACTTTATTTTGTGCATCAATCTATCGCGCCTCACTTTATCAAAAGTTTGGAAATGTTAATGAACAGAGCCAAACAATATTTTTTGTCTTCAAAAGTCTGTCTTATGACGTTGACGTTCTATGGTGCTATGCTTAGCCCAAATGCCAAATTGATGATCAGGAATACATCCCACGGCATTAACAATTTTTCTAACAGTTTTGAAATTGTTGGCAGCAGACTTATTGGTCTATATGACTCCACCTTAGTGGGATCCTTCCCTGACTTGGGCATCATAGTAATCATAGACACCTTTCACTGTGCAGGAGAATACTGAAGACGTAAAAAGCGTTAAAAATAAAAAGTAGAATTCTTCTAGCTACGCGAGGTAATTGTTTAAGCATTTTACCAACAATTTTGTCAATACCTGGAGCTTTCCTGGGATTTGTGTTACCGATAACGTTTTCGACATCTTGAATATTAAGTTTTAAAGACACAGGCGGTCTAGCAGCATATGGCGGAAATTCTGCTGTATCATTCGTGCTAAGAACATTTCTCAAATGGTTAACATACACCTTCCCTTTTTCAGAATCGCTTCTTGCCCAGTCGCCAGTTGAAGTACGCAAAGTTGGCTTACCTATTAAAACTCTTTTCAGACCATTTATCGCTTTCCACAGGGATTAGTCAAATTGAGGAGTACCATCCAGGCTTACCATATATGTTTTAAGAGAAGCCAGTCTCTGTATTTCAGGCAGATTTCTTAATTGTGTTACGCATTCCCGTAGCCTAGTTTTAAGCTGGGGAGACCTGTGAAGTTGCCACTCTCTTCTAGTTCTTCTTTTTTTCTGACAGAAGTTGTTAAATATATATTTAAATGAATTTTTGTTTTATATTTTACTTCCATGTATTTTTGAGAAATTTATTTGGAGTATTTATCCCTGATGAGCGGGTTCTAGATGCACTGCAACTAGGATATTACTTAGCCAAATAAGTTAAGTTGAAATATTTATGCTTCAGATCTGGGAAAGCTCTATGGATAAACAGTTTCAATCCCTTTTGAGGCCCATATCTGCATTGATATTTTTAACCACTTTTTAATTTAATTCTTTTAACAGTTACTTAAAATTGTAATTGGAAATATCTCGAGTTTCCATGCTCGAGAATTTGGTATGAGAATACCGTTTAGCTTATTAACGTGTCCTTTTGATCACTAGTAATTAAATTATGAATAAAAGCTGTATTTGATTTGATTTGATTTGATTTCCATTCTCCAAGCGTTTTTAAAAAAATACTGAAAAAAATATCAGGAGCTCCAAACCCTTCACTAATTTTGGGCCACCCTGTATTTTATATACTAAGCTCCTGTATTCTGACTTGATTATTATTTGTTTTATTAAATAATCTACGAGTATTGTTTTACAAATCACATGTGCTATTTTGTATTTCCTTTTATCACATGCATCAGATTTTATTAATCTTTATGACATTCCCGCAACACACGGCAATAATTTATACATTCTTGTAACTAACACCACGTTTACAATTGCGATTACATCCGATACAGTAAAATAGAGAACGTCGGCATAACAGGAAAACGGATTTCTTCAACATCGCAAAAGAGGTATAGACGTATTTGTGTTTATTTGATAAAAATTCAAAATTAACCAAAGCTGATAAGAAAAGACGATCACTAGAAGTTTCTGTGAATTTTGTTAAAGATTCTGATCTATATATTATGTGGCAAAGAAATCACTTATTGCATGTCTTTATAGCATAAAAACATATTATTTTTCCTTTAGAAGTATTTAGTAATAGATATTGCAAAACTAATAATCGGTAAATCTGAAATGGCGTATTTTTTAAACAAACCTACACATTTTTGAGACAGCTCTTATAATAAGATTGTTTCGATGAGACTTCTTATAAGAAAAAATTATTATACGACTACGATAGAGAGTTGGTTTTTCTAGCCAAAACGGAAGCACCGTAAGATATTCGGAAAAGAGTAAAAAGCTGAAAAAGGGTAAAAAGCACCATTTTGTGTGCATACATATATTAGGTGTGTTTCTTTACTTTCCGGGCAAGTGTCGTGCAAAAGAGAGCATGCATAAGTTTCTCTCAAATACGGATAAAATTTACCTAAAGTACGGGAACGTAAAAAGCCAATTTTCTAGCCAAAAAAGAAACATATGCTGTGTTTTGATGTGGCAAAAAAAATTTGACATTTAGTTTTACGAAAAAATACTGTGATATTTTACACTTGTTAGCTTTTAAGGTCTTTTGCACATTAATTTTTTTTATTTAATATTTATAAAAAAACACTGAAATGATTTGTATACGAGTTGGTTCAAATGAACTTTGTTTCTTTATTATTGTTTATTTTTCGAACAGCTGATTGCTTAATTACTTTCCCAAGCTAGCCCGAAGAAAAAGTACGGACTGTTTCATGCAAGAAGAGGAAGCATACTATTCTCTCAAAACCGCTCTCATTTGCCCAATTTTAAAGTACGGGAACGCTTTTCGTGAAAATTAGAGTAAAGAAACACACCTATTAAGAACCGTTAAACAAATTACAAACCTGTGGATAGAGGTTGAACAAAGTGTTAAAACTAACGGTTTTATTCACAACAAATAATTGAGTTTTATAAAATACTGACCCGGCAAACGTTGTTCTGCCTTCAAATTTCATTTATGTGGATAAAGTTATTGATATAGTATACGAAAAAAAACAATTGTTTGCATTTTTGTTCTCTGCTTTTCGATACTTTGAAAAAACAAATAGTAACAACCAACAGTTGTTCATTTGTTTAAAAGGTGTAAAGAAATGTAGAGATGTGTAAAAATGAAAAAGCTTGTTTTCTGTATTTTGACAGGTATTATTAGAACGTTTTTCGTTTTGAATTCTCAATAATTTATTTAGATTGTTGGAATATAAAGTTGAATGTTTGAGAATAGCTTTCAAAAATTTCCAAAGTCTACTGATGATTAGAGTAGCTCCTATGAAATGTCGACATATATACAGCTGGGAAACATAGAAAAGCAGCTGTTTATACATTTTTTTCTAAATTGATATAATTAAAATGCGTATAAAAACGTAAAAAAGTGGTTTTTCAATGTTAGCTCAGCAAACATGCTAATTCTTATTGCAAATGCAAGCCATACATGCATATGCTTAAAATGGAATGGCGAATCTCTCTGAACCATTAGGACTCGTAGTATCAAAACATCTTCCCATTTATACTTTGTTTTAAATATTCTTGCTTTGGTAACCTTATTTTACAGTTTTTTCTTGTCAAAAACCGGGTTCCATTACAAAGACATGATGGGTTTACGAAGTAGCATTATGATTACCGATTTTGGTTGCAGATTGGCAATTCGACTAATTCCAGCGAGTTTAAAAAGTTATAAAATAAATAAAATAATATTTGGTGTGTTTTCTTTGAAAAAAATTAGTTTTTCCCAGATTTTGTTTCGATTTGAAATTTCAACGTTGAGAACGCTAGTGGCTTGAGCAAGTGGTCACTGGTATTTATTGTTGCTTCTATCTCTACAACATTTCGACACTCCGTTGTGTGTCCAAATATTGAAGAGAATAATAATATTTTAAAATATACAAAGTTTGACTTTATATTTATTAAAGGCTTATTCGACAAAATTTGTATTGAAATTTGTCAAATAAGCCTTTAACAAACAAAAAAAAAAAAAATTCTGAGGATGGACGTGAGTTTTCACTTAAAAATATTTCAACAAATAATTAAAATCTTCAGGCAGAGAAAAGGTAGTTTGAAATATGGTAACAGTAAAAATAATTTTTTTAATCATACGCTGTGCTTGTTAGTTAAAAGCAATACGGATTAAATTTTTGTTTAAGGGAATACAAAAATAAAAAAAAATTATTTGATTTTAATGAACTAGATACTGTTGAGCTTTTCCATAAAACAAATAAAGATATGTAGCTGAAAAAATAAGAATTGATTGCGTAAACAAGATCAAATAATGTGAACAATTCTTTTTACTTAGTGTATTGTTAAATGTTGTTTGCAAAAATTAAACTGCTCAGTCTGTATTATAAATTGTTTTCAGTGAATTCATGCACTCTGGAGAGTACAATCGTCCTAACACCTTGAGGCAATTTAGCGTACCTATTGGACAACCTGAACTTAGTAATCGTGGATCCTTTCCGGCGTTTAATATTGAAATTATCTTTGCTACTGAACAAATTACTATTTGTTAAACACTAGTTGAAAATTAAAATTAAAAATTTTTTAAATTAAAGCGAAAAGAGCATTCGTCGTGATAACATTAGTTTGTTGTAAGCCAGGAACCTTAGAGTTTTTTTAATAGATTTTATAAGTGCTCTAACTTCCTCCTGCCTTGTTAAACGTTGATGTATATTAACGGGCGTCGCTTGGTTTTTAACTACTCAATATATTTTTGCTCTTTTGAGGATCACGTAGTAAACGTTATTTATGGTTATATTTAAAATTTCTGGTAATAATTATTTCCTTTTCTTTACTATTAAGCACCTGCGCGCTATCTATCATCAAGTGACTAAATTCTTTGCTACTCATTTTTATCTCCTATGTCAACTTCCAAAGTTGAAAAGTAAGAAAGCTTTCAAAACAATGACAACTCTTATTTTTATGTCCCCTTAGGCAGAAGTTTAATACATATTGCCTTTAAACAAGAAAAAATAACGAAGCCCTGCGTATGATTAATTATTTTTAATAAATTTATATTTAACACGAATACGACAGACGACACGTGAGTAAAGACCTCAATAATAACAACACAGCCTCGCATATTCAATACGCACTTTAGTCCTTATGTACTCGTATGTGTACGGTTGCCATATATTACGATTTTAAGCGGTAAAAGTATTGCCATAGTCAACATGATTTAACTATTTAAGCCACATTTTTGACGATTTTAATATATTGTACTTTTATATACATACCTTTTAAGCAGCTTTGATTTTACTAATTGACAACCTCCTCTTTTAGTTAATTTAAGTAGAAATTATAGTAACAGCTATGTTAGTAACAACTACATTGTACATATATATATATATATATATATATATATATATATATATATATATATATATATATATATATATATATATATATATATATATATATATATATATATATATATATATATATATATATATATATATATATATATATATATATATATATATATATATATATATATATATATATATATATATATATATATATATATATATATATATATATATATATATATATATATATATATATACATATATAGGTTAAATAAATACAACACCAGGAAATACCACACGTTGGTAGAAACATAGAGTATAATGGCAAAACCTGCACTTATTTGCTTGCGTAGGCAACAAAGTCATGTATGTTTCCCCACATCTATGCTGCCGAAAAAAATTTTTCTGTTGTATAGATAGACAACAGACAGATGTGCCAGAGAGGTTACCTAATAAGGCTGTTTTATTTATGAGGTGCTAAAATACATTTTTCAGCTTTTTAATGCTTCCGGGATTAAATTTTTATCAGCTACTATAAATAACTGCATAAAATTAGCTCTTCTGTATATTTTATAGCCAAACATAATTATACTTCTAATAGAAACTATTCATTTTTTTGTTATATTTCACCTTAATAAAATAAATATTTTTTCTGAAAAATGTAATATACTTGTTGAAGATTTTATTGTAAGTATATTTATATCTATGGATATAATATACTTACAAACACTTTAACAATATTACAATTATTATATTGTATTAGTATATATACAATTATTATATTTTATATACTAATAAAATACACTATTAAGAATTTAGAAAATGTATAATTTTACTTGTAATAATATTTGCATTTAAGGTTAAATCTACAACCTTATAAAATTTATTTAATTGATTACTCATCCTTCTAAGTGGATCAGTATTGACGTATTTTCATCTGAAGTAATTAATCGATGGCAGTTGAAAGTGTTGAAATAGATGGAACGAGGGAACATTACGAGTAAATGAAATTTTATCGACAATAAATCCGATTATTTTAATTCTGAATTATCTGGCATCTATCTCTACGTATTGATTTACGTGATGTAAAAAGCACATTTCCGCTTAACAAGTTATTAATTTGTGTTAATACACAACCATTGAGAAAGGGATTAAAAAAGAATGTTCATACATATATTATACTATAATATATTATTGGTGGTATCACTACAATTCTGTGTTTTTGCTTTTTAGTCAACAAGGTCGTTTAGAGTAAATTCATATAGCAAGGGTTATAAACATTGCTGTAGTTTTACACTACGATTTGGACTGGCAATTTAATAGCCAGGAGACGGAGAAAAAAAGATGACGGAAGATAATTACATAAAAAAACATCAATTGTTATTTTACTTTCTACACTTCATCAGCGTTGTACAGCAGGAAAAAGTCACTAGAACTTGTCGGCAGGCTCCGGGTTAGAGAAGAAGATAAATGTAGATAAGTATGGAGGGTATTTTATACTATAATTTTAAAGCTTTGTGCCGCTTTGGACTTATTTTCGTGGAAGAAATATCCAGCAATATATTTTCAACAAGTTTTAGTGAAAAACTCAGCACATCAATATTTTTTTAGAGTATTTTCATAGAGCACGCACTTTTTACGACTAGTTAAAATCAGGCCTGTCGCGGGAGCTATATTTTCGCGATAACAACACCCAAAAAATTATTGAATCATTTCGTGTTATTATTAAAATTAGAAATGTTGGTACACTGAGAGAATTTGGTTCAGAAATTCTCCGAATTTGGCATTATCTTAATGAGTTGTTTCATTATTTTTCAACCGTTGTAACTTTTCATAGAAATAATGAAACAAATTTTATTGCGATTATTTTAATACATACCTTTATAAAAGTACTAAAAAATTTTCATGGAAAACATGATTTATTTTAATTAAAAGTATGAAATAGAAATCATATGATTGGTGAAATAATATCTCTAAATCAAAGAATCAATTTCATAAAGTACATGAAAGTTGTACATTAAATAAGTGAAAAAGTAACTTTTATTTTATTTTGGTAAGGGATGCGATTTTTGCGTGGAGTTTCCCCTAAACATAGATGAGACTTGTGAGTCACTCACAGTAAAGCGAGGAATTTTTTTGCCTTCATTTGTTTTTCCTATCTTAGGTTCCAGTTGGGATAAGAAAACAGTGAAGTATCCACATACATTTTACTAAAAATATATCTGGTTCTGCAAGAGAAGACAATTTACATAATTAGTTTTGTAATATGTTTTTGGGCTTAAAGTATAAAAACAGAATTGATATGAACAATACACACTAACTTGCCTTCGTTAGCATCTGCAACCACATCGCTATAATATAAATCTTAGCTGTTGCCCTCTTTTAGCGTATAAAGCCCTTAAAACACTGAAGCACTTTTATGAGAGTGTAAAGTGAGAAATTAGTTCACAGTTATATATTCGTTTGCGAACTAATAAATATGGCACTACGGCCGATTGGGTTCAAGATATTAATAGTCATAATTGTAAGCAAAATTCTGAAAATGAACTAAGCAATTCTATAAATTGTATGCAATAAACTCTATTCAAATTAATTGTAGAAAAACAGCTTGGAACGTTAATATTTGATAACTATTTTGAAAGATGCAATGAATAATAATGTGTGTGAAGATAAATTTTTAAACTTTTAACCTCAGCCACAAACCTGCTATTTGAACATACCTCTGTTAATGTACATACTCTGTTAAGCATGAAAATCGCAAATTTAAGCAATAAAAATGTGTTTTAAACCAATAATTTTAACAAATTTATAAGAAACAATTTGAGATAATTTTCTTGAATCAAAATCTGTAAAGAAGGGTCACAAAAATTTTAAAAGAACTCTCTAATCAAAGAAAATTGCATGATTTCAAAATTACAGATATTATAAAATTTTTCAGAAATCAAAAAAGATGGGTGAAAAAAAATTATTGGAGATCACTCCTTAGGGCGTTCGTAACGATGTCCAATGATCCAAAGTCGTAACAGTGCGTTTTTCAGAGGTATGTTAAAATAGCAGGCTTGTGGCTAGGCTAAAAACTTAAAAATTTATTTTCACAAAGACTGAATAATACACGATTTTTAGAGTAATTTGCTATTGAATACGTACTAAGTTCTTTGCAGTAGAAAAGTTCCTTTGAAATTACAATAGATCATATAAAAAATCGAAAGAATGAAAGATCACATTTATGTTTTAGTTACATGTCCACCACAATTTGGCTACATTAAGAAACTGAAATAACTTTTTGTAAAGTGTATGTAATTTATTTGTTAGAAATTCATTTGAAAAATAATACGTTTTTAATAAAGTAATTCATTAAGTTTGAAAATAATTGAATTTAAATGGCCTCCAACCTCGTTGTTACATGTACGACATCTTATCAAAAAATTATTCTTTACCTGGAGTGTTGCATCGGGAACTTTATCAATTGCCGTTCGAATGGATGGCTTTAAATCATCAAAATTTGTTGGGTTTTTTTTTGTAAACCTCTTGTTCGCAATAACGTCACAAAAAAGTCAGGTTCAGTGAGGTCAGGAGACCTGGGAGGCCAACGGAATGTGGAGTTTCTTGAAATCAGTTTATTGGGAAATTTTTGTGTAAATTCTGTCATAAAAGGCGTGGCTATGTGACAAGTTGCCCCATTTTGTTGAGACCAAACAGTGTTGAAAGGGATTCTCTCACAGCGCAATTCTGGAAAGAAAAACTCTTTCAACGTCTTTAATTAACGGTCTCCATTGACCGTAACAGTAAAACAGTTTTCTGTGGGTTAGAATTACTCCAATGTTGTTTGTTAAAGTTGCCGTTTAAGTCAAAGTGTACCTTGTCAGACATAAAAATGCAGTTCAAGACATTTTCATCCTCTGACGCCATTTGAATGATCTTCTCACAAAATAGTTATCGAATCGGGAAGTCTCTAGGGTTCAGTTTGTTTGTTAATTGAATCTTATATGGAAATAAGTTTAAATCTTGGTGCAAAATTATTTGCTGACACCCATTTGAACAGATGAGCACCTTGTCGAAACTCAAGAATTGGATTGTATGGCAGCAGCTACAGCAGCGATAGTTTCCTTCGTTTGTGCCACCATCAGCAAAATTCTTCACGAACCTCATTATCCTTCATAAGATAGTATTATATAATATATAAAAATAATATTCTCTTTGGACGGAAACAACGGACTCTAAAGCGTGAAAGCGTTGCACTATCCAACTATCCAAATTCTTGTTTCATTGTCCCAATTCTCCATTGTAGTTAAATTTAAAGATTAATCTATAAAACACAACAAAAATGGAATAGCTTAGTTATTACGTTTTTTTTTGTAGCAGCTTTCATCAGCCACCCTGACGTTTAATCGTTTGAGAATAAAGGAAAGTGAACATATACACAGTTTCACGATCTTTATTCTCAATGAGACTGTAATGTTACTCTCATACTAACAAAGGAATTTCTGTCACGACGTACTAGTCTTATAATACGAGTAAAAGCTAGAGGTGGTCTTAAATTTTAAATGCAAGAGCGTTCCGATATAATAGGGACGGTGTATGTTCTATTTGTAATTTGAACGAGCCTGAAGACACCTTCCATTTTATTGGTGTATGTCCTATGTATAATTCATATAGACTACAATATTTTAGTAAAAAACGTCTTGAGTAATATAATCCTCAAATTTTGCCTCAATTACCCTGAAATTAGCTTAAAATATATACAACTTCTGATAAATGAATTTGAATTGAATTGTATGTTTATACTAGTATATTAAAACATTAATCTGGCACACAATATTGAATGTTTTGCAACAAAAATGGAACATGTTAGTTACACAGAAAATAAGTTATTACGTTTTTTTTTTGTTAGCAGCTTTCATCAGCCACCCTGTATATACATAATTCAAACAAATTTGTGATATTTTATTCAATAAAAAATTTTTAAAACACATTGTATGTATCTTGCAAAAAAAAATATCTAACTGCGTATTAAAATAGCTTTATATTATCGTCCATTGACTTTCGTCAATGAAATTATTGTAACATCTGTTTTAATATTTGTCATTTTTGGTGTCTTATATATTGTGTTTAGTATTTTTGGTTGATGTGGGTTGAAAAGTGAATGATATATATTATATTGTGTTAGCCACCTTTAGTAGATTCTATCAGCTGCTCATATGTAATTTGGAAAAAGGATTAATTTCGTTGTACAATAATTGTATTTTCGTACGAGTTTCATTTATTGTGCTTTATTTTTTAACTATGATAACAGAACAGGAAAAGAAATTAAGAGAGGAATATTTTTGCCTTGTAATCACCATTCCAAAAAGAATATCTTTCATGGACATTTTCATGGAAAAATCTGCTTAGGCTATATCGCGGTTATAGATGAACCGATATCGGAATTTTCCATTTTCTGTATTTGAGTAACCTCTTTTTATAACCAGAACTACTTTTAACCAAAAAAAACTTTTTTCATGAAAAAATCAGTTTAGGCAATATCTCGGATATATATGGACCGATTCGGAAATTTTCATTTTGTGTATTTTAGTAAACTTTTTTTTATAACCAGAACTGCCTTTAAACGAAAAAAAAATTTTTTTTCTTGGAAAAATATGGTTAGGCTATATCTCTGGTAAATATGTATGTATGTGTGTCCATATATTGGAAATTTTAATTTTCTCTATTTGATAACCTCCTTATATTACCAGAACTGCATTTAAGCAAAAAAAAGTTATTTGAGTTCACTTCTGCGACATTTTCATGAAAAAAATCGGTTTAAACCTTATCTAGGGTATATAAGGACCGATATCGGAATTTTTCATTTTCTGTATTTTAGTAACCGTTTTTTATAACCAGAACTGCTTTTAAGCAAACAAAAAATAAATTTTTTTTTCATGGACAAATCGGTTCAGAATATATCTCAGGTACATATAGACCGACATCGGAAATTTTCATTTCCTGTATTTGGTAACCTTATACTACGAAAACGGCTTTTAAGCAAAACAAGTTGTTTAAGTTCGCTTATGCGACATTTTCCTGAAAAAATCGGTAGAAATTACAAACGGAATCACAAACTTTACATTTTTGTGAAGGGTATAAAAATAGTCAATGTGTAAAGACAAAAACCTGGAAAAAAGTAATAAAAAAGATAAAACGTTTACCATCTGTGAGAGCTAGGAAAAGATTTAACGAACAGGTAAGGAAATGTAACGCAAATAGAGACAAATAAGAAGTGATACCTCTTGTTGCTACATGCCAGTCTATTTAAGACCTATTGTTCTTTAATGATTTCGGGCTGCCAACTCGAGCAGCCTGGGGAGGTACAATAAATTTCAAAATGTTTTCAAGCTTAACTACTTGCAAAAATTTATTCATATTTATTTATCCTATCCTTTTTTTTGTCTTGGACCAGTACTCAGGGAAAATACCCTCCGTTACAAGTAGATCAGCTTTAGACGATTTACGTGTATTACGTAAATAAAATATGTGGGTTTAGGGAACAAGGTCCCTAATCGCATTATAGCAAAATCCATTGTACCCCACACTGCAGTGATACTCAAGTGAGTCAATAGAGTTGGATAAGCTTCTTCGCCGATAAGCTTCTGCGCTCTCTCTTCCACCCGGTCCAGCAACTCCAAAATACACTTTGTGGCACCGGTCCAAACATGAGAGTTGTATTCCATTTTCGGTCGGATATAGGTGGTATAAATAGTAAAGACATCAGACGGAGTGAAGTACATCTTGCACCGTTTCAAAAAACCAAGACACTTGAATGCTTATTTGGAGACATGAAAAATGTGTTCAGTCCATCGAACATCACACTGTATTTTCAATCCAAAAAGATCAACATCATATTCCTCAATACCTATACCATCCATTAGTACAGATGAAGCAGCACTCACGACAGAGACATGCGCCGACCAAAATTTTCGGCGGCTGTGTATGACCAAAAATTAGTCGGCGGCGGCTGAAATTTGGCTCAAATCATCCGAAAAAAACTGAAATAAATGTAAACAAAAGTGTTATTACTTATATTTGTATACATATGATATTACTTTAAAATACTTTAGGGCCGATATAAAAATACTTGTATTTTTAAATGATAAAATTAAAGTTATCTAATATTATATGATGGTATTCGTTTGGATCAAGTTCAAACTTGGCTTTCATCAAGAATTATTATATAATTTATTTATAATAATAATTGTCGCGATCAATAGCTCTTGATCAAAGAAGAAGGATTCGAACTCGGTATCATTGATTAAGTGGCCATATTAAAATACATCATATAAAAATAAAACATAAAATCCCCTTCGCTAACCGGTTTGGAACCGGTTTAAAGTTGCCGTTTTACTTCTGTGGAAGGGGGGAGACTTTGACGTTTCCTGAAGCCAATTTTTCAGAATTCCCAAAAAACTTGGAACCGCTTCGCTAACCGAATCGTTTCCCATATTCAGTGCGCGTTTTGGCCGTGGAATTTGTACCTGAACTATTAACGGTCATTCGATTTAAAGCGAAAATTGAGTTGCCATATTGTTTCCGGCGAAGATGCAGTTTTTGTGATTCCTGAAGCCGGAAATTCCAAAAAAAATCGGAACGTGTTATACGAATATTTCTTAATTTTTAGTTTCATGTCGAAGCGTGATTTTTAGGTTTTTACCCTATATATTTATTTCTGTAACATTTGTTCTATTTGAAAGTGGATGTACTGCGTTTATTGTGGTTGAGAAATATTATTAGACATTTTTTAAATTATTAATTTACTTTATATAACGAATTACGAGTGTGCAGTTAAATATTTGAAAGTATTTTTCAACGGTTTCCAAGCCTACCGACGATTAGCGTAGATAACTAGGAAATACAAAAATCAAACTGTATATATTTTTTGAGTGGTATAAATATTAGTAGCTAATAGAGAAAATGATCATATACTCAATTGTTCTCTGAAAATAATGTATGAGTGTTATTAAATGTCTTATTTAGCTTATTTCAAGTACGCGTTCGGCATTAAATGGATTAAATTTTTTATTTACTGTATATTATATACGAGCGTATAAGTAATACGTGTACTCGCTACAAAGCAGATATATTCGAACATATGTTTTTTTTATGGATAAGTATGTGTATACCCAATAACGAAATTTGAGAGTAAATATTTCTTTTATTTTTATCTTGGACCAGTACTCAGGGGATAACCCCTACATATGCAGTGCATTGTACCAGAGCTAGGAATATAGGTTATGAGGAGGGGAAAAGAGGGAGTTGTGTTTGTAAACATTTGACTTGAACTTTCCAACGTTATAACAGGCAGAAAATACGTCTGTAGGCAACTTATTCCATAGGCGAAGCGTATCACATTACGTATCTTTTTTATTTTTGCTGCCAGTTACTTTTGACTTAAGTAAATTTATGTACATATAAAATGCCTGTTATTTTTGTATCGTTTTCGAGTTGCATCTATTTAATAGAGATATAATTTTATAAATTTTGTCAAAAGCACGCACACGTATCGCTCCTTTATTGCAACATAGTCATATCTCAAAAAATGAGCTTTTCGAGTTAACAATGCAGAATTGTTAACAGTACTACCTTTTATATTGTGTTAAAAAGTTATTTAAATTACTTTTAAACTGTTTGCTTTAGGAGATATTTTCTAAAAAAAATTTCTAAGACTTAATCGAAACTAAAAATTTGATATGCGTTTTTCTCGAAACGTACTATTTTTTAGTTATAGCTATGTTGCAATAAAGGAGAAATATAATGTTTTCTATTATAATTTCTAAACAAAGGTTTTTCGGTGAAAAAAGGTTTTGTTTTGGAAATAAAAAATTTTTTTATAAAATTATGACAACACTATCTTCAAGCAATAAAAAATGCTTTTCTGTCAAGAAAATAGCTTTTCTATCAGTTTATTTGGAGATTACACTTGTTGAAGAATATATAATTAATTATATTTTTGGATTATAACATATAAGTTTGTATTGATCGCCATGGTTGAGACACACAATTAGTTGAGTTAATAAATTTCCTCTCGAAGACTAAACAGCAATATTAAAATAAAAAAATAAGCAATGTCAAAGACATCAACTTAACTAACTAACCTTTAATTAACATCGGGATAACTCTTCGCTTTTTGTAAGTAGAAGCGACAGTCACCGACAAAAGCAGAGCAAAAAATAAAAAAATTTTCTTAAAAGTGCAAACCTACGCGACAACAGTGGGGCGAGGAAGATTGGCATAAGGACTAAATAGCTTTCTTGACTAGAAAAAATTTAATTTATATTTGCAGCAAGACATAGAATTATAAGATCATAGAAGTATTTCAATAAATATATTTTACATACATATAGATAAAAAAGTTAGAAACCAAGTTTTTAAAGTTTTTTTTTTTTTTTTTTTTAAATTAATTAGTACTTGTCACATTTGTATCAACTTTTGCTTTACTTTTAATACAATGATATTATATTTTTTTCTACCTGCTGATAATGATGGCTCATTTGAATTATTATTTCTTGTTTCATATACTGTAATGCTTCAATGCTACATGACGTTTTATCTGTCAACTTTGAGCAACTAAGTTCTTCAATTCGAATACCGCCCAAAGAACTGCACAGGCTACATATTCTTGTACAGCAGCAAAAAATTGAGAGCCCAGGTAAATGACTGCATCTTATGTATGCACAGCGAATGCCCATGTCAGGATTAGTTGTAACATTCGTCTCTCAGCAGTTCCATAGCTGAATTTTGCTGCAAACTGTACCGATATTGGCTTAATTATGTGTTCACCATCTGAAACCAAATTAATACGGACAAATCTGGTTAGCGAAACGGTTCCGATTTTTTTGGGAACTCCCAAAATCGGCTTAGGGAATTGTCAAAATCCCCATACTTCCCCGCAAGCAATACGGTAACTTCGTTTTGTACTAAAGCGAATTGCTGTTAATAGTTCAGATACACGTTCCATGGTAAAAACGATCACCGAATATGAAAACCCGTTTCCTAACCGGTTTCGAGTTTTCAAGAGTTGCCAAAGACGGCTTCACAATACGGCAACTGCAATTTTTGTATAATTTTCGCGGCAACACTGAATGGGTATACAATTTTATGTACCTATACTCGTATGTGTAATAATTACTCGTACGGCATGAAAGCTAATATAAGCGTGTTAATACCTTAAAAATCCCACTCTTACGTGCAGGCAATCACAACCACAATGACCTTTTAAAACATCTTAAAAAGTATTTTATCGGCAATATTAATCACCTTTCACATGCATCGAACTAGTATCAAACTGTAAACAGTCAAAAATACAACATCAATATTCATATCAAACATGATACAAGCAAGCTAAATAGATTGGAGGTAGCCAAATTTTTAAGAACCCCTCACCGACACATTAAATACGGTCATGGTATTCTACGAAACATACGGGTACATAACAAAAATTAATTTTCTGTAGCCAACGTTATTAAATTTTTTAATATCAAAACCAGATAGCTTTTCTTCATATAAAACATAATGCTTGCAAAAGCCTGTAACTAATTTTTTCTTTTTAAATGTTAGCTAATTTTGATAACATAATTCGTCATGTTTTACTTGAAAATAAATATTTTTGGACTTTTTGCTTCAACCATTCAAACCGCTGCTCAATGTTATTTAAATTATTTGCAAGTTTTCATTTTAAAAATTTTAATTAATATGAGCATATTTAGCTTGTGGAAAAAAATAATTATCCAGTTTAACCCGGTAAATTAACCGTCCTCTCCTTCACTTCAATTCATTTCTCTAGAAAATTACAAGATTTCTAAAGACTTTAAAACATAAGCCTGTTAAATCTAGTAACAATTTATAGGAACTGTTAATAATCTATTTTATTAAGAAGGCAAACATAATTTATATCAAACAACATATAGTGCGTTGCAAAATTATAACGCCCTTGTAGTTTTATATGACGTTTGACAAAATAAATAGTTTGTAATTTTATATTATATACATTGTATTATACTAGAACTAGGAAAATAGATTATGGGAAGGAGGAAAGAAGGAGTGGTGTTTGTGTGTTTGATTTGAACCTATCAGTAACAACACGGAAATACCAATATAAGCGTTATCACAGTATTTAAAGTGTTGGAATTAAATTAGTTAAAACTGTATATAATTTTCTGCCCATTTGTGATATCATTATTGGTTATCGAAAACGGCTTTAATCAGAGTGATAAGAATTTTCCGAACGATCTAATTTCGATTCCACTAAAACCGATTTTGTCCCAAGTTTTATCCATTTTCGACATTGCGATGCACAAACAGTGTATACATTTTCATTAAAATCAAGGTTTTTATCACAAATGCATATCCAATTTATTTCGGTTGCCACCAATTTCCCACGGCTTCAAAATATTTAGTATCTCCAAGTTTTTTGGAACTAAAATTGATCTTGCTTAGTTCCGTTAACGGAAAAAATTTTTTGTCGCAGTTTTCACATGTATCATGAAATTTTAGTGTGGACATTAAAATTGGTGTTTTTAACGAGAAGATAAAGAGTGATTATTTTGAATTTGAAACGACGTACTAAATCATCTAAAAACACCAACAGGTACTCTAAGCACAATCTTATTTGAGTTCAGGCAATGCCAAAATCAAAAATTCTTGAGAATTAAGGTTCGTTACTTTAAAAATATGTGCATTTTAGTAATTTAAAAACTGATTATTTATATATGATAAGCTAGCTTCAGCCAAGAAACCTCTTTATTTATTTTTTCAAATCAAAGAAGACAGAAAAAATAAACGAATTTTAATCCCATTAGGATTCGAACTCGGTATCACGTAAATATTTTTTTGTACTGGACTCTGCTGTCACTGAACAACCAGTTATTTTTTTATTAATTTATCAACATATGTATGTATGTTAATTATCCTTTACACCGTAAGATATAAGTATATGTATATATATAACATAAGTATCAATAATAAATAGATTATATATAACATAAGTATCAAAAATAAATATATTTGATCTTGAGCCTGAAGAATAAATAACATCATGTAATATTATAAAATCTATAAGAAACATACACTATAGATTTTAAATAATTTCATATTTCGCAGAAAATTTTTATCTTAGTTTTAAAATGGTAAAATTTCTTACATATATACGATATTAACTAATTAGGTGTGAGTTCGAGTCCAACTTCAGTCGAGAAGAAGGACTATTTTTAATTATAACGATAATTGCGGTAAAATTTCTTGTTTTCTAAAGATTTTTTAAAATAACTAATAATTTTTTTTAATTTAATTTTTTTTTTATTTATAAAATATAGTTTATATTTATTAAAGATTTATTTGAAATAATTTTTAAAGAAATTTGTCTGATAAACCTGTAGTAAACATAAAATATTTTTTATGAATATGAACGTTATTTCTTTGAAGTTTTATACCATTTTCGATAAAGCGAGAAGCAAATATACATATATCATATTATTATTATAAAATAGCGGCGTAAGTATTAAAGCAATAATGCTTTTTTTATGAAGTTAAAATATACAAATGCATACATACAACATACTTTAGGATCATTCTACGCCAGGAAGAAACACCACGGTAACGATCTATGTCATAGACATAGCGAGTTGCATTGTTAAAAGCGACTTGAATCTAATGTAATGATTGGGAATCAATATTACTATAAACTTCAACGAAATAAATTATTATTTTATTATCTTGGACCAGTACTCCGGAGATGACCCCTACATATGCAGCGCATTGTACCAGAACTAGGCAAATAGGTTGTGAGGAGGGGGAAAGAGGGAGTAGTGTTTGTGAACATTTGACTTGAACCTTCCGACGTCATAACGGAGAGGAAACACGTCTGTGGGCAACTTATTCCATAGGCGAAGCGTACGGCTGAAAAACGAACCCTCTCTCTAATGCGTTGTACGATTCCCCGGGCAATCGACCATCAATGGATGAGCTCTGGACGATGAACGCGTGTTAGCGGTAATATAAGCTGAATGATTGATTAATTTCTTTTTCATTGCAATTGGGATAAATACGAAGGACTTCTCTAAACTACGCAGTGTAAGAAAAACATTTCTCACAACGATATTTATGTGGTCTGTACACGTTAAAGTTGAATTAATATAGAATCCCAAGTACTTTACTTTTTCATCATACTTGAGCACCGTTTCACTAATCTAAATTTACGGTAAAACTAAGAAGTCAAATTTAGCTTTACTGGACTGGTAAAACAAATGATTTTTCTGGATTAAGCATTAAATTATTAAGTCTAGCTCTAACAACAATAGAATTCAGATCATCATTCAATCTACGACACATATCCTATAAAAGACCAACACGATTAGATTTATACAACGGAATGTCATCAGCATACGCATGTATTTTTACATAAATAACAACTCTAAAAATTTCATTGACAAACATGCTGAACATAAGGCGATCAAGAACAGACCCTGAACTACACCAGATATAACTCTCCCCATGTCCGACACATTATCACATTTTAAAAATATTTTATACTTATTTCATATCTTACAATCAAAAGTGCTGCTGTTTAGTTTGACTTAGCCGTAATGTAAACAGAAAACACACACTTAAGTTAAATGAAACTCAAACGGCGTAAGAACTAATAAGAATAATAAGGACCTGTTATGATCAATAGGGATGCATATTTATAGAAAATAAAAGTCAATTATTTACATCGATAAATTACTTCATGTATGTATACGTTTGAATCAAAACAGTTCCCTCCTTCTTTACTACACGTTATCACTCAACAACAGCAATCTAATCAGTGGAAAACCTGTGAACACTAACGAAGAGGAAGTTTAGTGGACCCCGAAAACAAATAATAAAAAAAAACCAGTATTGTTGAAAAGAATTTTTATCAAAGCGAGATATTATTTACACTGGAAGAGTTATGACAAATGTTATTTATTCATTCAAACACACTTAGCAAAGTAAATTTGCACAGGTTGTACTAAATAAGGAAGACAGTATACATAGGTGGTATAAATAGTATATTCATAAACGTCGTTGCAACTGATTTTAACAACCTATGCTTTCAAAAAGGTAGTAGCGACGTTGATAACAACGAGATTAAAAAGAAACTGTAAAACAATAAGGTTTGTTGAGGCAAATCATGTAGCCAGTGCAAACGAGACGCAAACCTCCTCTCAAACAACAACTGTGTATAGTACAATTTGCTTGCCAAATTCCACACTGCAAAATGTATACATGGCATGTAAACACAAGAAAATAGTTTTTTTAATGTCAGGCTGCATCTGTAGAGCTAAAGTTTAAAATTCGAGTGTGTTCTTTTTTTTCTTGAACTGAAGAAGCACTTGATCACAACAGTCAACCCCCTCTTCTTCCTGGGTTAAAAATTTCCACCCCGGGACCGCCTTAGTATTGCTTCGGGGATAACTCCCAATGGCTTAATCAGCCCTTCTCTTTACACTATTGTTCCTCTAGGATCCTGATTATGATATTATTTTGCGGCCTTCAGATCTGACTTTTTCGTCCGCAGAAATTTTTCAAGAACTGAATCGCGATACGTCTAATCTATCTCACTCGCTATCATGATGTCCACGACATTCTCTACCGTTATTGAGCCAGTTACCATCTCCAATTCTCTACGAGTTTCCGCCCACTGAATACACTTAAAGAAAATGTGATCAGCATCGTCCAGGGCTTCTTCTTCGTATAAACAAAAGGGTGTGTCACATTTGCACATTTTGTGTAAGTAGCTCCGGTACTAGCCGTGGCCTAACAGTATTTGAGTCAGGTTATAGTTCACATTTCCGTGCCGTGTGTTCAACAGTTTCCCGGTATTGGGAATGAGACGCTCCGTCCATCTGCCCCTAGTGTTAGTACTCCATCTAGACTACTAACTGTGTAATATTTCCTGTCGTATTTGCTGCATTTTTTCAAGGTTTGCATGGCCAGTCTGTCGTGATGTCCATGCCTTCTTTCGTGCTAAAATCTGTAGATCTATCGGGATCATACTATTACTGTACCCTTACCTGCCAATACCGTACGGTATGCAGATGTGACCCGTAAAGCAGCAACCCTTTGCCCCGCTAACAATGTTTATGCTCTACTTTGCACCCTAACTTTCTCCCCCCAGATTCCGCTCCCATAGGGAAGGATGCATTATTGCATGCTTCCATTAGAAGTTTGCGTTGTTCTGGTAGCGGGCCTCCTATGTTCGCCATCAGCCTGCTTATTCGTTCTGTTACACCAGTCGCCTTGTTAACAACATACTGAAGCTGTTCCGAAAAAATTAGCTTTGCGTCAAGCCTTATCCCGAGCTAATTCACGAATTTCCTCGATCTCAGGATCAAGTCATCAAACTGTATATCAAATTTCTTCGGAATATAACATCTGCTAAGAATTACGAGCTCAGGCAATTGCAGGCCGTAAGTATCTAGCCGTCCTTTGGCTCTTATCATCACTTGCCTTAGGTTTCTTTTTGCCTCCTCAACTCTGGCGCTAATGACTGCTGCAATATCGTCCGCATATCGCACCCAGAAGCTATCCTGTGGCATTTCCACTTGAAAAACTTCAGCATAGCTAAGGTTCCATAGGTCTGGTCGCAAGATGGAACCCTGCGCAGCTCCTGATGTTCATTTCCTCGTTTTCCGAACTCCCGTTATATATCAGTTCCCTAAGATAGTTCCTTATGATCCTTAACAAGTAAGCCGGAATCTTCTTTCCAGGGGTTGAAGTACGTCCGCCCATCTGAGAATCAGTGGTTTACTGAAGTGATTCCCTAGTTGATCTCCTGGGTCTAAAGCCGTGTTGTCTCTCAGAAAGCCCTCCTCTAGCAGTTAAAGCTTCGTTGATATCCGGCTTTATTAATCTATCAAGCAGTTTTCCTTGTGTACGCAGAGGGAGAGCTCGGATCACCTTTGGGCTTGCTGATGAGTACAAGATACTGCCTTTTTCCTATCCTTGGGAAAACTCCTTCCCGTGGGCAGGCATTGTACATCGCAAGCGCTTTATCCAGCCGTCTAAACGCTATTTCGTTTATTACTTCCGCTCGAATTACATCTGATCCAGGGGATTTGCCATCTTGCCAGCTTGCCCACTGCATCAAAGAGTTGCTGCAATATGTCCGATTGGATATCTGTGTCCACCATTTCATGCAAGGCTTCATCTAGAAAAAGCGTAGTCGCAATGTTATCTATTGTCCCGCTATCTCTATTCTCTACTGGGGCTTTCGGCGGAAGCTTTCCTATTACCAGCTTGTAACTAGTTCCCCATGGGTTGCTATTTACATCCGCTCGAAGCTCTTCCCATTGCTGTTGATTATTGCATCTCCTCTCGCCTTCGCTATAGATTCATTCCACCAATATACAGGTTTCTTCCGATGGTTGTCCCCTCTTACCCTGGGCATAGACTTATCATACGTTCGTTTAATTATCCGTTGCCCGATAAATCTCGTGTGTTCCTCTGTCAAATACTTCCAGCATAACTGACGAGTTCAGTTTCTTAATATTTCACTTTCTGGTACCTAGTCTCCGACGGGTGGTGTCAACTCTAATTGTTCTATCCTCCCCATATGAGTATGAGATATACTGATAATCGCTTGCCGTGTATATCTCCAAATGTAATATCTGGAATAATCCCTCTGCTCCAGGTTGTCTAAAAGTAGAAGTATTTCCTATGTTGGCTATGGTGAGACCAGCCCTGGCTGCCATTTGCATGACTCTCCTGCCTCTGCCCTCCTGCCCCACTCCGAGCATTGAATTCACCAGTTAGTATAACCGCTCCCTGCGTACGATGTATGTTGTGCTCAATTTCATCCAGTTTTGAAAGTAAATTTTTTTTTATAATCAAAATTGTGTTGCGCATTTCTATTATTTTACCTTTTGAGTTCCTTTTTGGAAACAGTTTTTGCAAAAATACTAAACTCGTTGGCAAAATAAAACACTCTAGACAAATAAGAAAAAAAAAACACAAAAGAAATATTGTGTGAGCAAAAATTGTATTTTTAACCAACATGTGTAATTACAGATGAATCGAAAGGTAGAAAAGCTACTGTAAAATACATAGTGCGTAAAAGTTGCTTTAAAAAAAATTTTACATTTTATTACAGTGAAGCGAGAGCTGTTCTTCAGCCTAGAGCAGTTTTACTACCGCATTATTAAAAATACTTTTTCCAATTATTTCATTGCAAGAGGACTTGGAAAACTTTTATAGCTGGTATACCGTAAGCCTTATGGAGCCATCTTTAACAAAATATTTAGCGACACCGAGTTTAAAGTTGACCACTCAGCTCTGTGCGGCTTATTAGATTGGATTAGCTCTTATCAATCTCCCTAGATTAAAAACAAGCCGAAGGATGGTATCCAACATAGCATTTTTCTTAAATTTATATTTCCAGAAAAAATTTACAAAACAGAGTAAAAGTAAATATCATATTATCCACATGCTACTTATGGCGATCGCCTTTATCTTCGATTTCATAAGTCAAAGCACATGATTTTTAACTCGTCCTGTAGAGCTTGTGCTGCAATCAGTTCTATGATATCATCATTATAGCGACCAATTCAAATTTAGCGAAAAGAAAACTTTAATTATATTTATATTCCAAAGGACATATCGCTCCTTTATTGCAACATAGTCATAATTCAAAAAAATCTCGTTTCGAGAAAAACAGATTTAAAATTTTTAGCTTCCATACAAGTCTTAGAAAAAAATTTTAGAAAATATCTTCTAAAGGAAACAGTTTAAAAGTAATTTGAATAAATTTTTGGCACAATATAAAAGGTGGTACTTTTAACAATTCTGCATTTTTAACTCGAAAAGCTCATTTTTTGAGATATGACTATGTTGCAATAAAGGAGCGATATGTACTCGTATTTATAAGTATTTTCCATTTACAATTGCTTGTATTTTTTTGTTATCTTTTGCAAATTTATAAGTTTAATTGTTATAAATATTTGTAAATTGTTATAAAACTTTTGTTACACTTACGGTGTTCGGACAACAACATAGACATTTTCGTAGTAAATGCATTTATTGAACTCATACAAAAATTCAATTAAGTTATTCATCAATAATTAGCAAACTGTTATAAATATTTGTTAAACTTGAGGTGCAACATTGTTGCTGGTTTATTTAGTGAGCAAAGTTATCTACGTGTACTAAGGCAGCTTTACCAGGTAGTAGCAGAATTATTATAAATACGATTACAACACCAAAAAAGCATCACATGTATTTTGGTGGCAGAAATGACGAAATCTTGTCAAAATTTTGTTTCCATTCTGTTTAAAAAAGCAACAAAGTGTATGGGGTTTTTCAGAATTATGTAGCTTAACCCAGAGAAAACTAGGACATACATACAACAACATACTTTTCTACATCATAGTATTTACCGCCTGTATTAGTTAGAATTTTTTATATAATGACTTGCTTAATATCTGTTGTATATGTACGTATTCAAATATATGTACATGTACAATATTTGCAATAAAAATTGAAGAAAGAATTTTTAGTAATATTTGGATTTGTTCAAATAAGATAAGGTGATAGAAATGGCTTACAAAATGAAAAATGTAGTAAATCAATTTTTATTTGCTTTTATAAATTTTGCTGTTCGGGCAATTTTACTATTCGTGTCCAGGGTTGTCAGGGTTTTTCCACCTCCAACGCCAAACTGGCCATAAAAATTTGCCAAAATATTTTTTCTATTATCTTTAAAAGGCAATAAATCCCTAAAAGTATATAATTTTTATTCTCATAAATGAAACTCATATGTGTTACATTTATTTAATAGGATTATTGGCCCTATGGGTTTAGTATTACATATTTTAAATGAATCAAATAAAAATATATACATATGTCTGTTTTAAAAAGCTTTCTATACAAGTAACTAAAAGCACATACCTAGAAGGTTATACATATATGTCTCGTCTTTGTGATCTGTACTGTTTTGCACATCATACATAACATATCGGTAAAATCACCCCGCCGCCAAAATTAAGTACGAGTATGTTGCGTGCAACAGAATTTGGGTGAAGTTCCAGCTTACTGATATACCTTGTCGCATGGAGCTGCTGTAATCGCGCAAAGAATATGGTTTTATCGCCTTTGAATTTTCTCAATGCTTGGTGTTGAGGCGGTGCCCCATTATTCCATAGCTTAAGAATTGCGTTATATAACGGAAGTTTGCAATTTAGCTTCAATGTAGAACTTCTGTCCATAAGCCAATTTAGTTGCGCAGCTTTTAGTTTTAGCTGTGTGACTTTCGCATCAATCGTTGGTTGCAACAGATCTTATTTACATTCATGCATCAAGAAGTTTATTTTTGCACTTTATTTTGCAAAATGTTTTGGTACAATTCATTACGGAAAATACTCTTTCTACGCAAATGTTGCTATTTGGAATAACCAACATATTGCATACAGCCAAAAATAACTCTTTAAGATGAAACGTTTACGCTGTGTCTTTACTGTGTAATTATATACGTTATGCCAAAAATCAAATTATTAATTTTTGTGCCATTTAAATGTCATACTCACCTGCTGAAACTTTTGTGCTCATAAAGGGTTTTAACGAATCAAGATTCGCGGAAAACTTGGACTAGCGGATTACCGCAAATTGTTACTGAAAATTCTTTAAAAACTTTAAAAGCTTCATGTTTTCAGGTAAGAATTTGCATTTTCAAAATTATTCGGTTTAAAAATGTTGAGGCAAAAACTTGTGTAGTAGAAAATAGTTGATCTGGCATGCTTCCGACATACATGTAATCAGACTTTAAGGTTTATTGGATTTATTTTGATAGCTTTTTTTCGACACATAGATCATTATAAATCATTTGAAAATTCATTATGAAAACAAAACATTGGATAAAATAACAATGCCAGATTTAAAATATAGAGAACGTAAAAATAGCAAACGTTCGTGTCGTTTGTTTTGCTGTCATAACGAGTACGACTTACAGCAAAGCGAAAACTTGGTAATGTATTGCACTTACCTAAGTACATACTTTTCCTTTACCGCCTGCATTACTTATAATTAGTTAAGTAATGACTTGCTCAATATCTGTTGTGTATGTTCATATGTAAGCGTACAATATTTGCAATGCAAATTGAATAAAGGAATTTGAGTAATACTTGGATTTTTGGACTTTTGAGGACAAAAAGTATTGCTCAGCTCTATGCATTAATGTTTCCCAAGCTTTTGATAAAGTGTGGCACGAAGGATTAATGCACAAAATAAAGTTGAACTTGCCTGCAAACACTCACAAGCTTCTGGAAAGCTATTTATGCGGCCGGAAGTTTGTTATCAGAGAAGGCGACTTTATAAGCCCAACTCAGCCAATCGAGGCAGGAGTTCCCCAAGGTAGCATTCTGGCACCCACTTTATATTTAATTTACACTTCTGACATGCCAACCAGATGTGGTATTCACACTTCAACTTTTGCAGATGACACAGCATTCTACAGCGTACATGAAAACCATCAAGCAGCTTCGCGAAATTTGCAGGAGTATATTTCAATATTAGAGATGTGGTTAAAACTTTGGAAAATTAAAGTTAATGAACAAAAGTGTACTCACGTTACATTCACACTGCGTAGACAAACATGTTCAGCTATCCAAATTAACAATTCACCTATTACGCAGCAAAATGAAGTCAAGTACCTTGGTATTCATCTCGACCGTAGGATAACGTGGAAGCCTCACATTGACGCGAAAGTCACTCAGCTAAAATTAAAAGCAGCGCAATTAAATTGGCTTATGGGCAGAAATTCTACATTGAAATTAGATTGCAAACTTTTGTTATACAACGCAATACTAAAGCCTATATGGCGCTACGGAATTCAATTATGGGGCACCGCCTCAGCGTCAAACATTGAAAAAATTCAAAGGCTTGTCGCATTTCTTCGAACAATTACTGCAGCTCCATGGTACGTAAAAAACTCCCGAATTCACAAGGATCTGTGTGTTCCACTGGTAAAAGATGAGTTTTCAAAGCATGCGACAAGGTATATCAGCAAATTGGAACTTCACCCAAACCCTCTTGCACGAAACATACTTAATTTTAGTGGTCACACTCGGTTGAGAAGAAGGGATACCGTTTCCACCATCAGAGCCTTAAGTAGGTGATTTTACCGATATAATATGCGCATAATAAAACTTTTTGTCTAGCATTGGCTGGACTTAGTTAATTTATTGTATTTAGTAATAAGATTTGGATACTTATTGTTAGTTCACATTGTGAAGATTCAATAAATAAATAAAAGCTAAAAAAAAAAATACTTGGATTTGCTGAAACTTCAGATAAGGTGATTAAAGGGTTTAACGTGATCGAAACTAGTTTAAAAATGTTTACAAAATGAAAAATGAAGTAAATCAATATTTGCTTTTATAAATTTAGCTGTTCTGGCAATTTTACTATTCGTATCGTTTGTTTTGCTTTCATTACAGGTTATGAATACGCGGTATAAAAGCGATGATAATATTAGGGACGTTCGAATGTATTAACATTTTTACAATGCTAAAATCATAAACCACAGTGCTAAAAACCAGCTTCGTACTTAATTGACGTTAATGCATAAAACAAACGATTTTTAAGAAAAATATTGAATTTAAGGTGCACTTTTACCCAAAAAGACTTTTTGAAGGACTTTTTAAGAGATATTGTTTGTAAGGATGCATTTATAAAGGTGGATTTATAACATGTTTAAATTCATGTATTTTTTATATTATATAAAGTTATCCATTACGTTTTATGCATTTATACAAAACATTTTCAGCTATATTGATAGTATTAACGACACCAATTCGTAAATCAAGCACTTATAAGCAGTTAATTTTTTTAACGACTTTTTTGTAGTGACATTTTGTAATAGTTATCCGTAAGCCAGAATGGTAAATACTTACCTCCAACGACATCGGCATATTAAAATAATGACTTAAAATGCCAATGTAGAAGTAGTGAAGTGCAGAAGTTTATCAACATTTTAATACATTGCTTTGCAATAGAAGTTTTCACTTGGTTGTAGGCAAAATATTGAAACATTTACGGAACGGAAACAAAAGATAGCTGTGCTTATATCACTACTTGTGGTGTTTCCTTTTCTGACAAAAATGTTACTGCAATGAGACATATAGTGGTTCCGCACGTTCTTTTATAAAAAATTGGGCACACTCTTTAAGGGTATCATGTTCTTTTTACAACATGTTGCACATAAAACTGGCTAAAAATGCAACATGTCCTACACTGTACTTCGAGTAAGGTGGATATACTGCCGGTTTTTACAGCTTTGCTTCATGCCTGTTTATGCAAATATCAGATTATTTTGTTATTGTAGATGAGTAAACAAGCGGTGCTGCTGATGATAGTTTTTATTCAGCGGTCCCATTTTAGCACTTCTTTTCTTGATTTAGCAGCAAAAATTATCACTTGTCAATAGTTCATTTAGCAATCTTTTAGAAGCTCTCTGTTAGCAAATTGTTTTTAAAGAAACCCATTTTGAGCCCTTAAACTCGTGCTTTCTACCAAAGCCGTGTTTTAACTATAATTTTGAAAATTTTCTTAAACCTAAGAAAGAAACTATCAGCCCAATTATGAATATTCTCACGGAATGTATTTCTCTCGGAATTTATTTCTTTCATAAAGTGCTTTTTTAAAGAAAAAAGCACAATTTTTGTCCGTTAGTATTGAAAAGTTGATCTCCCTTTAACGTTTTCAACGAAAAAATAAAAAAACCTCATACTTAATTTTTGTTCATAATTCGGGGAAAGGGAAAAGTGATAAAATACCTACGGAATTTTAATTTATAATTGGGCTGTATAAATCCTAAAATGGAGAAAGAAATACTAATACGAAACTGCGCAGTTATTGCTCAAATGATTTACCATTTACGACAACGCTAGCCAAAAAACCTTCTAAGCTTAAAAAATAAAATTTGTTTAATAGAAAATAGTTTAAAAGTTGATAAGTGTAAGTTATACGAACATTTTATGAAAGAAATGCTAGACTATACGGTAGAGAATATAACAACTTTGTAACATCAATGGCAAGGTATGTATGCGTATGTGATATTTAATTTAAAGACTGAATTATTTGGTCTAATTATTCATTCCGTTCCGTACTTACGGAAAACATTTTTTGTGCGGAAGAAAAATTTGTTATTATTCATTCCGTTGCTGCAGTATCTTTCCGCAATTGTGGTATCAACTCTACCCTGACGGTCCACAGTATGTATAATGCTTGCGGAAGGATAAAAAGAATGTAAGTGTAAAAATTTGCAATAATAAAATTTATATTCGTTGTTTTATTTTTGAAAAATATTTCTGTAGGAATAGAAGAGAGAAATACAATATATTTCGTGTGGTTTTATCCAACGTTCTCCAGCAGAAGTGAAAGAATTTTGGAAAGACTTGAGCACCCTTAAAAGATGCTTGCGGGTTGAGGAAGTTAATGTTTAATACTTCAGCCAGCACTTTGCAAAATGTTGGTTGAGCTGTGTTGACGTTAACATCCTTACCAACAATGTGTTGGTAGATACTTTCTGAGAAAATCTCAAACAAACAGAAAGTTTATCAAATTACAGCAAGTGTTATTTGAAAAATGCTTTCTCAGCTTGTAGCCTCTAGTTCGAACAAAATATATTTAAATTTTGCCTTATATAAAAGAAATTCTTCTACAAAATTTATAATTAATATAGAATTTTTAAGTATTTAACATGTATCCTATTTATTCCAACTTAATATTTATACTTTATCTGTAACAGATTTTCTGATTTATAGCGCAAACCCCTTCTTTCTAAACGAATGTCTGAGCAGTCGTCGTCACTACTATCTTCTTACTGTTATTATATAATATACAAGTTTGTATATTTCACTTAAACAATATTTTGCATTCTGTTGTTGTACTTTCAAGAAATTTTAAATGTCTTAAATATTTTTTTAGCAACAATTGATACTATAACACATCAGGTTGTTAAATCTTTTTTGCGAAAAGTATTTACCGTAAGAATCAATAATTGCAATTTGAATATCAATCGATATATCTCTCCGTTGAAATTTCCTTTCCGCGCGGAACCAATAATTTTTGTTGATTATTTTTGTTGTGTTTTTAAAACTTTTTATGTTTAAAAAATAATTTATTGTTTTAAGGCATTTTGTTTTATGCAATGAAAATAAATATTTCTACGAGATCATTGGCTTAGGTGTAGCCAAATCTACTACTTTCGGGATTTCGAATCAAATCTAGTTGATTTTGGCGAGATTTCCCATACAAAATGAAATATAGATTGCGACTAGATTTTGACGAAATCTGGTAGATTTTTGTAAGTACTTTTTTTGGTTTTTATGGTTTTTAATTATCTGGCAATATTTCGCTTTCCTTTGGATAGCTTCTTCAGGCCAAATAATATTTATTTAATTTCAATTTGTAGAATATTTGAAAAATTAAAACAACAAAAAAAAAAAAAAAAAAAAAAAAAATAAAAAAAAAATTTTTGTAAGTACTCTATTACACAACTGTAATTTTGTTGAAAATAATACTTTAAAGTACTACGCTGCAATAAAAAAAAATTGTACTTTTACATGATGAATTCATTGTGACATAGTTACTGCTGTCAAATCTTTTGCAAAAAAAGATTTTATGAAAATGAAATCTGGTTAGATGTCAAAAAACGGAAGTGTAAACGATTAAGATTTTGTTGAAGATTTTCATTCAAGTCTACTCGATTTTGGGGAGATGTAAATGCCCTATAAGACAACATAAGCAAATATAAATGATAAAACTATGAACTCTTAAAAAATATTTACTTACAATTAAGACTTTTAAATTTGAGCACTATGTTTTAGCACTTAACATTTTTTAGCTCTATTTTGGTGCCTATTTAGCACCAAAAATGTTTCGGATCTGGTCACACTGCTTTTATTTGATAAAACTAGTGACTAAAACATTGGTTTGTTAAAAGTGGTTATGATATATTTGAAACATTAAATGTACATTATAACTGAACGTCGTTTTATTAGCATTTTTTTGGTCTTTTGTGTTAATTACAAATTTACAACTTTTTAAGGGTGGTGCTAATCGGAAAAATTGATAAACATTCAAAGGGCTGCACTTTTTTCAGAAAAGAAAATATCATTAGTAAAGCTGCCTTGACGAGTGCAACTCAAATGTCAACAAAATTAAAAAATAAGACAACTTAATTTTTGCAGAGTTTTCAAAGTTTTATTTTATCTTTTTATGTAAAGCTGCTTTGGTTAACAGCTTGGAATTACTGTAATAGGAACACAGTAATTTCCGGTTAACTATTTCCTATTTCTATTAAGTGATTTGTTTGCTTAAATTTTCCCTAAAAAGCGGTGTAAAAAACTGCAACACGAACTAATTGACAATCCCCGTTTAAATGAATTTCGTTTAACTGCGGTGCCTTCTATTGATCCTTAAAATTAAACAAAAGAACTTGTTATATAGATATGTATGTACATTAGTATGTATCTAAATATGAAAAGTGGGAAATAAATTCTTTGATATATTTAAGTTAAAGACTTTTCTCCAAATTTTTGTGAACATTTATTTGTCTTTACAGACGATAATCGTGTTTTACGTTAGTACAAAAAAACTAAATAAATAAACAGAAGCAACAGCCTTGATGGCAAATAAAAATATAAAAATTAATTTTAAATATATATCAAGATAACAACAAAGTGTGTTTCATACTTTACATACTTACAAAAACATTTTCTACTTGAATACAAATCGGTCAAGGTCGTTAAAAAATCCACATGTATGTATATGTTCCTAAATTAAAACATAAATTAAATTTTATTATAAACCTTTTTTCACAGTAAATACTTAATTATTCTCTTTTTTCTATAAGTCTTAGTTTTTGTCTTTGTCGTCAAAGTCTAAAAGCAATCATATTACTGCCAACAAAATGACACAAAATAAACAGATTATATTCCATAAAAACAATTTATGCATAAAAAGTGTCTGGAAAATGTAAACAACTTACAAAGTGAATAAAATTGCTGGATTTTAAAATTACACCTGGTATGAAAAAATAACACAATAAAAAACTACAATAAAATGTTTTTAAAAGCTGTTGATGCTATTAAAAATTATATACGGTTAAATATCGATATAATGCATCTGAGAGGTATTCAAAAGTACTTCGTTATCTATTGATTTGTCTATTGATTTGTTATAAAATGCTATTCAAAGCCGTTTTAAGTATTTAGCAATTCTGTATGAAAAAATTTGCAACGTGTAGGGGATGACCCCTACACATGCAGTGCATTGTACCGGAACTAGGAAAATAGGTTGTGAGTAGGGTGACAGAGGGAGTAGTGTTTGTGAACATTTGACTTGAACCCGCCAACGTTATAACAGACAGGAAACACGTCTGCAGACAACATATATATATATATATATATATATATATATATATATATATATATATATATATATATATATATATATATATATATATATATATATATATATATATATATATATATATATATATATATATATATATATATATATATATATATATATATATATATATATATATATATATATATATATATATATATATATATATATATATATATATATATATATATATATATATATATGTGTTTAAACAATTTCCACTCTCGGCTTATTACGAGCAGTTTAATTCATCTTACTATTCTTTGTTCAAATATTTAGTTTTTCGTCTTTTATATTTGAAACACATTAATCATTTTAGTTAAAAATTAAGTATTTATATATATTTGTAATTTTGTCGTTAGTATTATTATCTGTAATTATTATACAATTTAAAATTAAATATTTGAATTTATTTACATGATTCGTTATTATATGTGTGTAAATGTTTGCACAGAAAAATATACCTAGTATATACATACATATGTATCTATACGAGTATATTAGAAAAAGCTTTTCATAATCTTTTATTATAAGTTTGCGAGAACGAAAAATAAAACAGTGCGGTAGAAAATTAAACGAACCCCATTTTTATATAAAACAAATACTTATACTCAATTTAATTCATACAAAAGTTTGCAATGAAATTGGTTGTAAGAAGATTTGAATTATCTTTCCCTAATATAACTGATCAGATAATTGAACATCCGAAAATTGCACTATAATTTTGTAAATATTTAATGTAATCTTGCGTGTTTTCATTTTCACTACTATTCCTATGTTTTTGAGTGTAAAGTATATGTATGACAAGCTCAGCAGTGTTGTCAACCACCGTTTTTTGTACCTTTCAAAATTATTTTGTGCGGCTTATTCCTTAGTCTGTACATGAATCTTTTTTTTAATTTAATTGGCACTAAATCATATTCAACACATCGTTTTGTTTTAGTGTAAGAAAGAGTTTTTATTTACAATATTGTAAATTAATTTGAATACCATTTCATTCTAGTTTCCAACATTCTTACATTTTTACAGAGCATAGTGAGATGTTTCCACATCACAAACCAGCGACTTTTTAGGAAATCTTATGTGAAAACACTCAATTTTTCGAGTGAGTTTTATACAAATATTTCAGGCGAGTCGCTTGTTTGTGTTGTGGAAACAACACATAATAATACTGAGTACCAAATCATACTCAAGGTACACCAGTATTGCTATGCCTTGTGGGATAATTCAATATTTTAGAAAATCAGAGATTAGTTTTCACCCGTGTATATTATAGCCTAAGCTCAGAAAGTATAACAACATTTTATAAAATCCATCGGACCACAATAAATTTAAACGTTGTACGAAGTTAAAAGCCTTTTAATTTGCAAATATCAGGGTTTTTTTTTACCTAAACAAAATAAAGTACGTTATTTTTAAAATCAAATGCAATATATAATATAATATAATATAATATAATATAATATAATATAATATAATATAATATAATATAATATAATATAATATAATATAATATAATATAATATAATATAATATAATATAATATAATATAATATAATATAATATAATATAATATAATATAATATAATATAATATAATATAATATAATATAATATAATATAATATAATATAATATAATATAATATAATATAATATAATATAATATAATAATAATATAAAAAAATTCAGGTTCGCGTGTTTTTCATATGGAACTATCTTTTATTTACATATGTATATAAAACTATTTATTATTGAGTTTGAATATAAGATCGTTTTCACTTATTGAAATTAAACTAATTGAATTTTTCTATAAAAATATCAATGAAATTAAATAAATTTATATTTTATTTCAATCAAGAGTAAGGTACTTTTAATTAAATCAGTTTCGCTCATGATACAATAATATGTGATTCGAGAAAATCACAACATTTTCCCATTTTAAGTGAAACAAACAAAAATAAATTGTTATAAAAAACACGTTTTGTCATAATAAAAGCACGTTTTGCGCTACATAAATTTTTAAAGACAAAATTTTTCTAGGGAAAGGAAAACATATTATCACATAAAATGTTTTTTAAACAATTGAGTTTATTCACTTTATAAAATTCTAATATTGATACCAATCAGAAAATCATAAGCAGCTTGCTTTCTAGCTGCCACATTTTCATCGCATTTAAATAAGTACAAAATCAAAAACATATGTACGGCGGCGTAAATGGTCTTGTGGAAGAAGGTCTTGTGTCAGCTGAATCCTAAATGCATACAAATGCAAATCCTTGCCAAATTGTTGCCAAGCTGCTGAACCCCGCGTCCAATTGAGGTTGGTGGATTGCGTTGAACACTTTTTTTATCTTGGACCAGTACTCAGGGCATAACCCCTACATATGCAGTGCATTGTACTGGAACCAGGAAAATAGTTTATGAGAAGGAGGAAAGGGGGAGTAATGTTTGCGAACTTGACACACGGAACGACCAAAACAAACATTATCACAGCATTTAAAATGTTGAAATTAAATTAGTTAAAACTGATCAGTGCCCAGTGTATGTACCTTCGACACTGCTCAGGCTAACAAAAACTAGTATACATAGGAGGAACATAAAAGAGAAATTAATAATAACAAATAGAAAAAAACAAACGGCAGTAAAAAAATAAAATAATAAAAAAAACATGTGCACACATGATGCAAAACAAAACTCTACCTCCCTGCAGAAATCGAGACTACTCCTTACATGCGTGTAAAGAGTACTCCACAAGGTACCAGGACTAGTCCAAAAGTAATCCAAATATATGGGAAAAAACATGCTCCATTTTACATTACAATGTCCTAGGAGAGGACCATGTAATCCAAAAAAAAAAAAAACATTCATCAGGCTAATCCAAAAACTAGTCCAAGTAACTAATCCACAAATTATTAACACAGGGTTAGTCTTGAAATTACTTTACTGAATTACCCCATGGTTAAAGATGAAATTAACAAATCCTCTGATAGATATTTATTTATTAATAATAAAAAAAAATCATTCGGCATGCCATAGTTGTATTTTATTTTAATAATGTGTTGCGAGTATTGTAAAATATCTTTTTTTAGTTATCATGGTCCATGTTTACATTACATCGGACTATGTTGCAACTACTCCTTTTTATTTAAAACGGATCATGTACTCCAATAATTTCTGCAGGGCTATTCCGGTATAATTTAGTTTTTTACAAATTAATAATAAGCATACATAAGTATAGGTATAGAAAACACGAACGACAATAAAAAACACGTGTGTACAGAACGAAAGACAAAACACTACTCTTGAGCGCAGTAATATTTTTTAGCAGATCTTGTAGTGCGTTGTGGTGCAAGCTTGAGCCTATCACCTACAGACCGCCTTTCTGCGAAATCATTAGCTACACGATAAATAGTGTATTTTGTTGGCACGTTGTTTCTCCCTAAAATTTCACGTAACTTTCTCATCGACACTGTAATCGATGATTGATTTTGATAAAATATTTTAACGCTTGAAACACATTGGTTTTTCGAATATTTTCATAATTAAATAAATAAATTTGCCACGTGTCTACTTTACGACTACCAAATATGAACCGTCCAGTCTAACGCCGCGGTATACCTTCCCGGTGGACACCCTGTATGTTCATTCAAATACATTAACTATTGAAGAATTTACGGGCTGTTCGCCGATATCGAATGAAAATGTATGCGAAAGAGAGCTAGTCACTCACATTCGAATCAATTTGGATTTGTCTATGTCTAATTATTCATTCGCATGTACTTATGTATTTTAATTGAACTTTGACACATCGTTCGCATAGAATAATGTTAGACAAACCCACATCAATTTTCTTTCGCCTAGAATGCGAATGAGCTTATGCTTTCGACGTCGGCGAACTGGCAGTTATTGTTTTTAAAAAACTCTAGCCTTTATTCTTAGAAATGTCCTTTTTGTGACACCTTTTTTCTAAATACCCTTTTTGTGCCACTTTTTGAAAATTTTCAAAGACAAGGCTGATTATGTATTGCTTCTAGACAATATAAATTTACTGTTCACTAACGAAAGCGCAAATGTAATTTGTATAGTGTTTGACAGAATTGCTAGTAGACGAATTTGATGGACTAATAGCAAACAAAATAATATAATATATATAATAAATAAATTATTTGAAATCCATCAGGTCAAGTTTGACAAACACAACTAACTATAATAATTTCTTAAAAGACTATGTCATTGATATGTTTTTAATATAAAAACATTATGCTTTTTATACAAAATGTGTTCAAAAAATAAAAAATTCTTAACTTTGTGAGTTTTTGTTGAAATAATACGTTATTTTTTTCTCATTTTAAAATTTTAAATTTGACAACGCACCATTGTCCGTTCACACTTTTGTGTTCTGTTCTCATCACTGTGTTGACTTATTAATAGCGTCATACGTGCATATGCATGTGCATACTCGTATGTATTGTAAAGTGTTACAGATAAGAAAATAATATAATTTTCAAAGCCAAGAGTACTCAAATTTTGTTGCATTACGTTCTCTTAAATAAATTGTTTTAACAACGTCTCTGTTCAGCTTGTTAATTTATACATATTAACTAAGAATTTTTCTATGCATATTCATTCATTTTTCAAATTGGGAAACCCTTAAACAACAGAAGCACTTTTGCCGCAACAGTTACGGCACACACGAGTCAACAAACAGACGTGTTTTTTGCGATTATCAAAATAATTTTAAGAATAAATAATATACATACATATGTAATTATTTTCAGTCTTAGAATATATTTTTGCACGAACAACAGACGTATAATATAAAAATAATATTTAATATTTTTATAACGCGAGTGATTTTTTTCAAACACATACATACATAATTATTATTATATTAAATTTTTCATCAATTCTTTTATTTTGAAAATTTTTGGAAAATATAGATTGATAAAAAGAAAAAGTTTAAAGTCAAATTCAATGTGAAATATATGAGAGAATTAATCTTAAAAAGAATATATACATACATATAATTTTGTGCTGAAAAAAGAAACGTTTTGCATTTATACGAAAACAAAATATTTATATTAGAATTATTTGTTTTTATTTGCAAATTTTCAAGTGTTCTTATACATACATAGCTGTGCTAAAATTTAATATATTGTTATTTGCTTAAAATATATATCATTTTACATATATAAAAACTAATTAAACATGAGTGAAGTACTACAAGAGGTTTGTTGACAGTTTGTATTGTTGATTTTAAAATATTACTTTGTTATTAGAGTAGTAAGATATCACGGCATATACGAGTATCATGTACTAAAATTACCCTTAAAAATACATTTTGAACTTGTAAAAATGCCATCGAAATATTTGTAAGAAACTAAAATTTCTGTAAAGAAAATTTCGTTAAAACGAATTTTAAACTCAAACAAGTGTGAAAACATATAACGAGTGATTTTTTTGCTATTATCTTTTTGGCAACACTAGTTTTGACAGCTCACGCACGTTTTGTATCTTGTGTCACTATCAAACATCTTCAGTTTGGTCTATAATTTAATTGAATTTTATTACCAAAATGCGTGCTCTGTTAAGAAAGTTCATCGCGCGCTTCTTCCATTTTATGGTCAGTTTAATCGACCTACTGAGGCTTCTATTCGGGCTATTGTAAAAAAATTTTGCACCAAATTTACATTGTTGGACATTAAACCACCAACACGCTTAAGTAGAGTGCGAACTGTAGAAAATATCGCAGCCGTATCGGCCAGTGTTGGTGATGACCGTGAATTATCGATTCGGCGCCGTTCGCAGCAATTGGGCCTCTGTTACTCCACTACGTGGAAAATTTTGCGGAAGGATTTGGGTGTGAAGCCTTATAAGATACAGCTGGTGCAAGAATTGAAGCCAAACGACCTACCACAACGCCAAATTTTTGGTGAATGGGCTCTTGAAAAGTTAGATGAAGATCCAATTTTTTTATCGAAGAATTGTGTTCAGCGACGAGGCTCATTTCTGGTTGAATGGATACGTGAACAAGCAAAACTGCCGTATTTGGAGTGAAGAGCAGCCAGAAGCATTGCAAGAGCTACCAATGCATCCACAAAAAACAACCGTTTGGTGCGGATTATGGGCTGGCGGCATCATTGGGCCGTATTTCTTCAAAGATGATGCGAATCACAACGTTACTGTGAATGGTGAGCGCTACCGTGCGATGATAACAAACTTTTTTTGCCCAAAATGGAAGAGCTTGACTTGCATGACATGTGGTTTCAACAAGGCGGTACCACATGCCACACAGCACGCGAAACAATGGACCAATTGAGAGGCGAGTTCGGTGAACAGTTTATTTCACGCTTGGGACCAGTCAATTGGCCGCCCAGATCGTGCGATTTAACGCCTCTAGACTATTTTTTGTGAAGCTATGTTAAGGCTAATGTCTATAGCGACAAGCCCGCTTCGATTGACGCACTGGAAGCCAACATTGCCAACATTATTCGTGAGATACCGGCCGAAATGTTGGAAAGAGTATGCCAAAATTGGACTAAGCGGATGGACCATTTGAGGCGCAGCCGCGGCCAACATTTGCATGAAATAATCTTCAAACATTAAATTCTATCGATCCTATTAAATCCAATATCGATCCAAATAAATATTTCATGCATTTTTCTGAATTTTATGTGTTTTTTTTTTTTAAATTTCCGATAGTTCTTATAAAATCACCCATTAAAAAAAATTTTAGAGGAAAATAGTATCATTTAAAGTTCATTTTAAGCTCACAATAAACGCCAAAATACTATTAAAACTTTTGTAAGGAAATTAAAACTGCTATAAAAATAGTCAATTTAAAAATAAATTTTAAACTTACGATAAACGTCCAAAAATGCATAAAGAGTTATAATCCTGTTGTTTGCATTGATTCAAGCATTTCTGAATGAACTATCTCAGACGAGCTTTACAAGCATTTTAGACAGCTTTACCTATAAAATAGACTAGGAGTTCGATATTAAATGGAATTAAAGATATACACCAGAAAATCATGTAGAAAGAGAATTAGAACTTTTAATAGCCGTTGGCAAATCGTTGAATTGTAGACTACCATTGTATTCAATTCTTTGTTTAGTTATTTCTAGGCGACACCTTACCACTTGTAAATTAGATCTTTGCCTAGTGTTCACATTATGTTGGCTCATCTGTAATCGAATTGTGTGAAATCCAATGTTGTGTAGCACCTTGTAGACATAAACAAGAAGCTGTATTTTGTGTAAACCATAAACAAGCAAAATAGTACGTTTTTATTTGTTCTATTTGAAACGTTTTCTATTGTTCCATTGAAAATACTTCACTATGGTTTTGTATAAAAAACTTTGAAAAATAACCACACTATAATCTGGTTCAACATTGTTATAATTGTAAACAACTAATAATAGTTACCGTATTAATTTCGTGCCCAACTATGTTGGTATACCAACCAAAAAAAAAGTTTTTTTTTTATTTAAAAACAGAACATAAAAATGTGAGCGACTAATATAAACAAGTTTTTAATGTTGATAATAATAAGTTTTTTATGTGAATTTATAATTTATAGAATTTACATGTGAGTAATCGTAAAATAGATATCATGCATGCTCTGAGAAACACAAATCGCTTAAATTTAGCGTTTTCGATTTGAAAACGCTAAATAGGTGTTCTGAGAAACGTATAACGCAAGAAATGTGCAATCGCCAAATAGGCCGGGAAATCACAAAGTTTGAATGACGTTTAAAAAATGTTAAATTACAGTGACATAATTTTTAATATATAGTTGCCTTTGTCCTGCGTATGCATTTTTGCCTGTATAATTCAGCGTTGCCATTATCAAAAGCTTGTGTTAAAAAATTTTCCCTTCGAATATATGATTATTGCAACATAGTCATATCTCAAAAATGAGCGTTTTGAGTTAACAATACAGAATTGTTAATAGTATATTGTGCCAAAAATTTATTCAAATTGCTTTTAAACTGTTTCCTTTAGGAGATATTTTCTCAAAAAATTTGCTAAGACTTGTATGGAAACTAAAAACTTTAAATGCGTTTTTCTCGAAACGAGCTTTTTTGAGATATGACTATGTTGCAATAAAGGACCGATATGTATAAACATAATCCCAAATTACATGCACAAAATCAATAAACAAAAAGTAAAGTGGCGGCTTAAAAACTATAATGGCAACGTTGCCATGTTATACATGTTTGTTAAATAATTGTTTATGTATTAGTTCACATCAGCTTTTAAGCACCCACAGACGATATGTTTTTACGTCTGTTTTTTAATGTGTAATTCCTCAAGTATTTTTTCATGTCTGTCAAAATTTTTCGTTTTTACAGACGGTTTTAAAAATTTGATCACAACCGTACATGTACATTTAGGTCTGACATTGTCTATGCTTTTTATTAATATAAAAAAGTACTTATTTAAAACATATTAAAATATTAATGCATTAAAATTTCCACAAGATATCGCACAAAACCGGCCGCTGAGTCGTTCGCAAGGCATAGAGTTCTAATGTCAGGTGTTTAAACATAACAAAATAGAACACACTGTATTTGCTCATGTTTTTTACAGACGCAATGTTTTTGAGGTAACAGACGATATGAAAAATAACATGTACATTGTTAAAAACATATCGTGTGTTATCTACTTTAATAAAAAAAAATTTTGTAGGCATCTTATTTTATTGTTGCTGAAATATAGTTATTCAGTAACTAACATCTTTTACAAAATTTTTGTTTAAATCCTCGAATTCCTTTACTGGTCGTGTTAAAAAAATTTATTAACTGATTCAGCAAATTCCGTCAACAGCCACTAGGTTTTGATCTCGAGGTCACGACTCATGATGAAAGGTCAGCCATATTGAATTCACAACTTGAATAACCCGATTAGCGCAATAATAAAATAGTAATACTCTTATATGTTACTAACGATCGGTCAGCTTTGAAAAAACACCTTAAAATACTTTCTGACTTTTACATGCAAACTCTACAAGTTCCCAAAGATAATGTAACTAGCTGCTAGACCCCATTGAGAACTTTTCAGAAAACATACGGAAATAATGATTATATACTGGCTTTTCCTAAATTATTCAGCTGAAATTACCAAATTGCGTTTTGCTCGTATGTCAGAACCCCACGGTTTTCAACTGTGTTTGTGTGCCGAACTACGAACTGTTCATACGAGTAAAAATGAAACTTTTTAATTAAAGTCGTTTTAATTAGCTACATGAATGAATCAAGTTGTTAAGAGGGTGGGTGTTTTTAAACTATAAAATGACAAAAATTAGACAGCTTGCGAATAAAAAACAAATATGTTTATGAAAGAATGTATGTAAGTATTTAGAAAAACAAGCGTTAAATGCACTTGAAAACGTTGATATTTTTTGTTTGTACTTACTCGCATCCATATGAGGAAATCACAGTTGCAAAGTTAAATAAAAAACGGAATTAAGTGTAGAAAAAGCAAAAAAAATGTACAAAATGAAAAAAGTATCAGAATGACTTTACACAAAGTCAAAGTTATACCTACTTGTAAAAGCTTTTTGTAATATATGTAGTATTTCCAAATTGTTGAAACTTGGAAAAAAAACTTTTACTTTTAATCTGGATGATTCTATATATGCCACATAATTGAAATCGTAATTAGTTAATAGCAGCCACAATTATTAAAACATAATGGGAAGGTTATATCCCAAAAAATGAGCTTTTCGAGTTAATAATGCAGAACTGTTAACAGTACTACCTTTTATATTGTGCCAAAAATTTATTGAAATTTTTTTTTAACTGTTTTCTTTAGGAGATATTTTCTAAAAAAAATTTGTAAGACTTATAAGGAAACTAAAAATTTGAAATGCGTTTTTCTCGAAACAAGATTTTTTGAGTTATGACTATGTTGTAATAAAGGAGCGATATGATAATGTCCCAATATTTTATGATAGCATACGAGTAAAAATCTTGGCGTGGTTCTTCGAACAAAAACGTCATAAAGTAATAAGATTTTTTATTTTTAAACCATGTTTTTTAATTTATCGCAACTAAACCGTGTGCACACGTAGAAAAAAAATATGGTTGATATAACCTTATTTGAGGGGCAAAATACTATTATTGACTTATATGATTGAACAAAACCACTATTTTAATTTCTTAGATAAATTAACGAAAAAAACCAAAGCTGCTTGAAAGATATTTTTTTTTCTCATTCATTTGTTTATTGAATCTTCACAAAGTGAACTAACAATAAGTATTCAAATCTTAAAACTAAATGCATAAAATTAATTAAGTCCAGCCAATGCTAGACAAAAATGTTTTATTTTGCACGATCAATATCGGTGAAATCACCTATTTAACGTTCTGATGGTGGCAAGGGTGTCCCTCCTTCTCAACCGAGAGTGTCCTTCGAAATTAAGTATATTGCGTGCAAGACGATTTGGATGAAGTTCCAATTTATTGATATGCCTTGTTGCGTACTTTGAAAATTCGTCTTTTACAAGAGGAACACAGAGATCCTTATGAATTCGTGAGTTTTTTACGTACCATGGAGCTGCGGTAATTGTTCGAAGAATTTTGTTTTGTCGCCTTTGAATTTTTTCAACGTTTGAAGCGGAGGCGGTTCCCCATAGTTGAATTCCATAGCACCATATAGGCTTGAGAATTGCGTTGTATAATAAAAGTTTGCAATCCAGCTTCAATGTAGAATTTCTGCCCATAAGCCAATTCAGTTGAGCTGCTTTTAACTTTAACTGAGTAACTTTCGCATCTATGTGAGACTTCCACGTTAACCTACGGTCCAGGTAAATACCAAGGTACTTGACTTCATTTTGCTGCGGAATAGGTGAATTGTTGATTTGGATGGCTGAACATGTTTGTTTACGCAGCGTGAATGTAACGTGAGTACACTTTTGTTCATTAACTTTAATTTTCCAAAGTTTTAACCACATCTCTAATATTGAAATATACTCCTGCAAATTTCGCGAAGCTACTTGATGGCTTTCATGTACGCTGCAGAATGCTGTATCGTCTGCAAAAGTTGAAGTGTGGATTCCGGGTGTCGTTGGCATGTCAGAGGCATAAATCAAATATAAAGTAGGCCCCAGTATGCTGTCTTGGGGAACTCCAGCCTCGATTGGCTGAGTTGGGCTTATAAAGTCGCCTTCTCTGATAACAAACTTCCGCCCACATGAGTAGCTTTCCAGAAGCTTGCGTGTATTTGCAGGCAAGTTCAACTTTATTTTGTGTATCAAGCCCTCGTGCCACACTTTATCAAAAGCTTGAGAAATGTCAATGAATAGAGCTGAGCAATACTTCTTCTCCTCAAAGGTCTGTCTTATGACATTGACTAGTCTGTGCGTTTGTTCTATTGTGCTGTGTTTAACCCGAAAGCCAAATTGATGATCAGGGATGCATCCCACAGTGTTCAACATTGGACTCAACTTTGCCATTAACAATTTTTCGAACAGTTTTGAAATTGTTGGCAGTAGACTTATTGGTCTGTATGATTCTACTTTAGTGGGATCCTTCCCTGGTTTGGGTATCATAGTAATCATGGACACCTTCCACTCTGCAGGATAATACTCGAGACGTAAAATAGCGTTAAAAATAAAAAGAAGAATTCTACGAGCTACACGAGGTAGCTGCTCAAGCATTTTACCAGTAATTTGATCAATACCTGGAGCTTTCCTGGGGTTTGTGTTACGAACAACATTTTCAACATCTTGAAAACTAAGTCTCAAAGGCACAGGTGGTCTAACAGCATATGGCGGAAATTCAGCAACATCATCCACTGTATCATTTGCAGTAAAAACGTTTTTCAAATGATTAACATACACCATCCCTTTTTCAGAATCGCTTCTTGCCCAATCTCCAGTTGAAGTTCGCAGAGGTGGCTTACCTACTACGGGTCTTTTCAGACCTTTTGTCGCTTTCCATAGAGAATAGTCGGTTTGAGGGGTACCATCAAGACCTTCCAGATAATTTTTAAGGGAAGCCATTCTTTGGATTTCGAGCAGATTTCTTAACTGAGCTATGCACTCTCGTAGCCTGCTTTTAAGCTCGGGAGACCTGCGAAGTTGCCACTCTCTTCTAACTCTTCTTTTTTCTGTTAGAAGTTGTTCAATTTCAAACGAATATGTTCTGTTAATTTGTTAAATTTTTGTTGAACTTTTATAATTTTTTTAAATTAAAAATTGTTTGGTTTGTACATATGTACAACAGGTTTTTAGTTCAAGTTTTTCCTTTCTTAATTTTTTCTTAAGAAGGATTTTTTTTACAATACAAATTTGCTGTGATCAATAATTATTGATTGAAGAAGACAAGAAAAATAATAATCAAATCTTTAGCTGGGGGACAACTAGCTGTTTCGTAGTCGCTACACTACTCATCAGCACCCACTGGGATTCGAACTCGGGACATGACGTATCATGATCTACTGCTTTAACTACTAAAAGCCACCGAGCATTTAATTATTTTCTATCTATATTCATCTCATATTGAATCACATATGCATTTTGTTAATTGCCCACATTGTTTGTACAGCGTTTGCTGTCTCTAAACTAGCGGTATTTATTTTTATTTATTAACATACATATTTTTGTATTTAATATTCTCCGGACCCAGAGATGTAAATATTAATTTGTTAAATTTTTGTTGAACTTTTATAATTTTTTTAAATTAAAAATTGTTTGAGATGAATATAGATAGAAAATAATTAAATGCTCGGTGGCTTTTAGTAGTTAAAGCAGTAGATCACGATACGTCATGTCCCGAGTTCGAATCCCAGTGGGTGCTGATGAGTAACAACAATTTTTAATTTAAAAAAATTATAAAAGTTCAACAAAAATTTAACAAATTAATATTTACATCTCTGGGTCCGGAGAATATTAAATACAAAAATATGTATGTTAATAAATAAAAATAAATACCGCTAGTTTAAAAACAGCAAACGCTGTACAAACAATGTGGGCAATTAACAAAATGCATATGTGATTCAATATGAGATGAATATAGATAGAAAATAATTAAATGCTCGGTGGCTTAGTAGTTAAAGCAGTAGATCATGATACGTCATGTCCCGAGTTCGAATCCCAGTGGGTGCTGATGAGTAGTGTAGCGACTACGAAACAGCTAGTTGTCCCCCAGCTAAAGATTTGATTATTATTTTTCTTGTCTTCTTCAATCAATAATTATTGATCACAGCAAATTTGTATTGTAAAAAAAAAATCCTTCTTAAGAAAAAATTAAGAAAGGAAAAACTTGAACTAAAAACCTGTTGTACATATGTACAAACCAAACAATATGTTCTGTTGCTCACATTTCTGGATCTTATATGGCTAGTGGTGGCATGTTGTACGGCTAGATTAAGGTGTTCAGAAAATTCGTTAATCGACACATCAATATCCTCAGGCGTTCTCAAGGCAATGTTTTCCGTACAATGTGTACTCAAATATTTCTTATATTTTATCCAATTAACTCGAGTGACGGTCAACGCCAAGTCACAAAACGGGGAACCAACCCCCTGGGGGAACGAAACAGAAACTATAGTTGGTGAGTGATCTGAGGACAAGTCCAATGAAGGCTCCACTTGCATCCATTCTGAGGGAAAATTTTTTGTAACTCCAAAGTCTATAACGTCTGGGATCTTGCGTTGGTCTGACGGCCAATAAGTGGGGTGTCCACTTGAAATCACACCTAAGCCCATTTTGGTAACGGTGTCAAAAAGCACACGGCCTTTCGGGGTAATTAAACGTGATCCCCAAAAAGTGTGTTTAGCGTTATAGTCGCCAGCCGCTAAAAATCGAGGACCAAGTGATTTGAAAAAAATTGAATATTGTTTTTCTGTTATTGAAAATCGTGGTGGTGAGTAAATCGAGGATATAACAATTTTTTCATGAAAATAATTAAGGCATATATTTGTAGCTTGGAGATATTCCTCACATGTCTCGTTCATTAAAAAGTGTTTAATTCTGGATTTTATTAGAATTGCCGATCCTCCGCAAGATCTTCCACGGGGATCTTTTGTGTCGTACAGTATGTAGCCATTAGTTTTGAAAAAACTGTTAGTTGTCAAATGGGTTTCAGCAATCATCATTATATCGATCTGCTTTTCCATAAGGAAGTGCTCAAGTTCATTTTTTGTTGGCGGATGCCGTTTGCGTTCCAGAAACATATTTTTAACCAATTCATTTTTTTAAAATTGCCTGTAAAATAGTGGATTGCATTTTTAGCATTTCCTGCATCATGTTTGTCATAGAGACGGTAAAAGTGTTAATGGTTTGAACAAGAGTCTGCAGAGTTGCCTCTAGGTTACTAAAATTTGGATCGGCAATTTGGGGCTTGGGTTGCTGGTTCAAGTTTTGGTCGGATTTAACCACATTAGCATATGAAAATTGTTTGGTATTCTGCGTGTTTGTGAAGTTGGTTGGATGGCCTACCTGGGGAAATTGTTTTTGCCAATGACATTTGGCTGCTGGGCTGCTGGAGAAACCGATGACTTATTTGTTATTGACCGCTTAAAATGAGTGCAGTGTGGTTACCTCCACAGTTACTGAATTTTTTAACACTTGCGTCGGCCTTTGGCTTATTGTACTGAGTTGTGCCGTGAAGTTCGCCACATACAACAAAAACAGCGGGCAACTTGCAGTAAGCCGTAGTGTGGCCAAATTCTTGGCAGTTTAGGCACTGAACGGGTCCTGAACGCTTATGTGGCTCCTCAACGGTAACCTTACGATGCAAAAGATATTTGAGGTTATATATTGGGTGAATTTCACTCTTTTTTAGCAGAACATCCCCTGGTTCTAGTTCAACCCTAAACATGGGTTGAGGGGTCTTTTCACGGTTCCTGATGTTTACTACTGTTTTTATTTTAAAACCCTTATCTTCCAATCCGGTTTTTACATCATCAGTATCTACGCATGGGTCAATCCCTTTAATAACGACCTGAAGACCTTTGGCACTTTTGAGCTGGTAAGTGTAAAATGGAAATGAAAGATACCTCTCTTATTGTAAAAGAATGGCTACTTTACAATGTACCCAAACAATTGCATTCGCCTCCCCAATCACCGGACATGAATCCGATTGAAAACTTATGGGATGACTTGGACCGACGTGTCCGAAAAAATAGAATATCTAGCAAGGAAGATCTAAAAAGAGCTTTGCTTGAGGAATGGAATTCAATTAGCAAAGATGTGACCGAAAACTTGGTTTCTTCAATGCCAAGACGTATACAAGCTGTAATAGAATCCAAAGGTGGCCCAACAAAATATTAAAGTATTTTTTATCCAGCATTATCTGATATAGCAAAGTCTGCAGCTACCTGTATGTACACTTTTTTGTTATGTTTTTTTTAACTGAAGTTGAATTTTTTGTTTATAACTTTATCTGACACTTAGAGAAATCGTGAACTGTGATTTAATTTAATGTCTTATTTGAAATAAATATATATTTTATTAAACAAATATAATAAATGCAGTTTAAATGGAAAAAATCATAATATTTTTCAATGTATGTAGACTTTATTGGGCAACTGTATGCATGACTTAGTTTTCATATCTACATTGTTGATCATATGTCCTTCACAAAATTGTAATACTGTCACTATTTAATGCTATATGTAGTTAAACCAATAGTTAGTTATCTCTAGGGTAAACGAACGCTTATTATTTTACTGGTTTTTAGCGGTTATTTTGGGTAACAATAACTAACCGATTTTTTTAAATGTCTATTTTTCGAATATTTTTTTTTTTTTTTATCTTGGACCAGTACTCAGGGGATAGCCCCTACATATGCAGTGCATTGTACTGGAACTAGAAAAATAGAGTATGAGAAGGTGGAAAGGGGGAGTAATGCTTGTTAACTTAACATACGGAACGACCAAAACATTTAAAATGTTGAAATTAAATTAGTAAAAACCGGATTTTTCAACACGGTTAACCAGGTTTTTAATAGTTAAACGTTACACTTTTACTATTTGTTTTTAGTATATACTTAGCTGGTGAGGCCTAAATTTGTTTATGGCAATAAAAATGCAAAATCTTTATTACATATTTTCCCAACGTTTCGTGAATTTTATGTTCACTTCTTCAGGCGATTTGTATTTTTGTGATTTTACAACATTTAACACAAATATATTGAACTATATTTATAACAAAGCAATACAACATTTATACATTAATTTACTACTAACTACTAATAAGTACATGAACATAAAATTCAGGAAACGTTGGGAAAATATGTAATAAAGATTTTGCATTTTTATTGACATAAAAAAAATTAGGCCTCACCAGCTAAGTATACTCGTATACTAAAAACAAATAACTAAATACGTTGGCCAAAAACATAATTACTACAGTTACAATTTTACGTTTCTAGTTTAAGTACAAATATACTCTTAATTAAAATATTTTTTTAAGTGACAACCTAGTTGTGAAAAAGATTTACATCAGCACTTGCCTTTACGGCCTTATCTGATGGTGTACCAGTTCCACGGCGTGAATTATTCACGATTTACGAGCGCCCCCCTTGTGGCGCACTAGGCTCACACAGGTAGCAATATTTGTAATATGTTTGTAGCCATATGAGCAACTTATTGTTGAGGAGTTCGGGCCTTCTAATTCCTCCAGTATGCAATTTCCCAGCAATCAATGGAAGACAAGGCTTAATGAGCTGGTAGGCAGAAGTCCACTAAGAGCATCAGCCCTTAAACCAACTCCCCCGCCAACCATCACCACTGCTTCCTTACAGTACTGTTATCTGTTGTAAAGGCAATAGACCCTCGGGAGGTTGTTAGTCCCCGTAAAACGCAACACACCAAATAATTATTAAGGATACTAACACCCCCTTCCTGCGTTTTAGGTTTCAACCACAGCCAGAACGTTTCAGCTAAGGTAGGCACCTCTACCATGATTAGCCCGGGTTGAACTGCAAGCGGAACCACCCGAAGGCCTTACTGATCCTCGTTCTGCCAATATAAACTCTTGGTAAGGGTTTCAGAAGCCAACACAGCATAAGCCATGCGGCTTCCTAGAGTTTTATTTGCCACAACAAACGAGGAACTCCATCCCCTCTTTACCCGAAATACAGAATGCCTCGGTTAGGAATACGCCATTGCAAAATCTGACAACCTTGCAAAGAATTTGCTTCATAAATATAATATAAATACACACGTATTTCTATTAATCGTGTAAAAATTCAATTCAATGCAATGAAATAATAGCGGAAATCACTCTCCGTTGCACATCGGCAATCTTAGCAGACATACAAGAGCGGATTGATATTGAAGCTACCTAGCGCTAGATGGCTATTATTTGAAAGGGAAAATGGCGAAAAAGACATAGGAACGATAAACATTACGGTCTGCTGCGTCAGATTACATGGTAAAATATGGGATTACTAAAAAAAGGTAATTATTTGCATTGAAAAAGCTATCGGCAAGATGGGTACCAAGTTTGCTCAGTGTTGAACAAAATCAAGTTCGACAGACGGTGTTTAGACATGATAAAGCGTAATCCTATTGAGTTTTGGTATTACTACACACCTGAAACCAAAACTCAATCGAAACAATGGATGGAAGCTGGTGGAAGTGCTCCGAAGAAGGCGAAGTAGTGAAATCGACTGGCAAGGTTATAACAGTGGCTATTATGGGATGCACACGGAATACTGTTCATCGATTATCTTGAAAATGAATCCAATGAAATTACCGCATTTAAAGAAGAAAAAAGTGCTCTTTCTTCTAGACAATGCACCGCTTCACAGAGCATTAGATACGATGCTAAAATTACGTGAAATACACTTCGAATTGGTTGATAATACAATACGTTATAGTCCAGACTTAGCTCCTCCTGACTTTTTCCTGATTCCAAACTTGAAAAAAATGGCTCGCAGGAAACAGATTCATCTCAAACGAGAAGTGATTACCGAAACTAACGCATGTTTTAAGGGGTTCCAAAAATCGTGTTATTCAGTATAAAAAAGTTAGAATATCGTCTTACTAAGTGTATTGAGCTAAAAGAAGATTACGTTTTGAAATAAATGGTTTATGAAAAAAAAAGTTTTTTCTACTTAGGGTCAATATCAATCCACCTTCGTTGCATGATTTTGTGCTACAAAATGTGAAAGTGTTTAGCAAATTATTTAGAGTAACGAAAAAAATAAATATTTTTTTACTGCAAATTGAGAAGGCAGCTTAGAAAAGAAATTGCAAAAATTTCGTTATTCAGATTTTGTTTTTAAATTTTGTCAAACTAATTGTAATGCCTAAGCCAACAGAAAAAAAAACAAAATCATACATTTTTTGATTCAAAATGCTGTTGATGAAATTAAATTTGTAGAGAATTTTGAGCACAAAGGTAAGTTAAATATAAATATTCCTACATCGGAGGCTAAAGTAAAGTTTTTTAAGCGCAATGCTTTACATGTTTTGATTGTAAAACGAATCGGCAAACACAGCATTGAGAACATTTGCAAATACGAATCTGCAAGAGTCATGCATATTTGTACAAGTGTTGCAAATCTCGGTTTTCATATATTTTGTTGTTGTACTCTAGCAGACTATAGCACATACGTTACGAGGTGTTCAAGGGTAGTTTGTAACGAAGAGTGATCTCCGCTAGTATTTAAAATTATTGATAGTATATGAAAAAAGTTTGCAAAGGTAGTGTTAGAGCATAAAATAAGCCAATGAAAATTAATTAATTATTTAGATAGCCACCAATATTTTAGGAATTTGTTTTATGAACTAAACGTAAATCTTTGCATGATATAGCTATCCTATATTTTATATTCAATTGTTCTAAATTGCAGTTAACTGCTTTTATACTCGCCCGTGTATGATTGTGTTAAAAAATTGTAATGCCATTCAATTCTTGAATGATGTTCTTACTATCAAGTTAAAAAAAGCTTCAGGGGGAACAACCCATTTTTTAAACAGTCTGATATATAGTTTACGTTATTTATTTTCATACCACTATTTTCTCTTTATAAGTGTTTTTAATATATATTTTGCGTGACTTATTTTTGGTAGATTTGTAATGACTTCTTTTTATATAACAAGAACATAGTTTTTAACTGCTCTTGCTTTAAGATTGTATTGATAAGATTTATCAGATAAATTATTATAATACTGCAGTTTGTTGTCTATATGTAATCAAAGTCTCTCTGCTATTGAATTAGAAGCTTTAATTTTTGATATAATGTTACATGTAGACGGGATCAGCGCAATCTAAATAAAGCGCTGTTTATCTATCATAAGTTCTCATATACATACAAAATGTACTAAATTAACTCAATTTGACCGGCGTAAAAACTTTGAAACTGGAAAATCTAATTTTGTCAGCGTTTGAGAGAGAAGGTTTACTCTCTGTTTAATCAGTAAAGTTGACTTCAAAACTACTGTAAATCTTTTTTGTGGTAATTAGTAATCACACTGTCAGGTCGCTATAGGGACTTTATCATTTGCACATATTGTACTTTACTCACTTCAGCTTAAAGGATTGTTTTTAATGATGTTACAATGAAAGATTTGGTTAAAAGCGATGACAGTCAGCACAATTCAGAAAATAAACTACTGTTAATCGTATAGAAAACATTTTGAAAAACTAAGCTTTGAAAAACTAGAAGGATGAATGCTATGCATTCAATAAGCTCAACAGCACGTTAAGCTCAACTTCAATATCAAGTTTAATAATAAAAACAAAAGAAAAACTAGAATTACTACAAAACATATGAACTGCATATTGCTTTTGAAAGATTATTTAAAATATGTAATCAATGATACACGATTTTTGACTAATTTGATCTTAAATACGTGTTAAAAATTCATAAATATGTGTTATATTCTTCAACTGAGTCTTATTAAGCAGGTTTTGCGACCATAGGTATATAAAAATCATTGATCACCACGTAATGCCCTCAAGGGTAATCGTGCTTATACATTTATTATACCGGTTAACCGGGTATTTTCTTTAATTTTTTACCGAAAACCGGGATTTTTAAATTTCCACTTTTTGAGATATTCGAAAACCGGTCTTAGAAAAAAGTCAAATAATCGATCACCCTAGCTAGTTATCTCACAAAGATAGAAGAATTACAAAAAAAAAAATGTAAACTGAAAAATTGATGGCAATAGAGTGCAGGAAACAAACAATTTTGTTCGTTTATACGATAAAGTTCAGTTAAACGTACGACAGTTGTAAAAAACAATTTAATTGTGCATTACAGTTCGAATGCAAAGATGAAAATAATCTGGATGCAAAAAAGAAATGGAGAGTGTTGTTGTAAATCTTTTTTGTTTATGTTTTATTTTTGTGAGTTTTTCACTATTGGCTAATTAATTATTCGCTACAGCTTCATTTTTTCAGCAACGCAACATGCTTTAAATTACATACAAAATAGGATTAGAAAACTTGATGTTTGCACTGATTCTCGGATATTCAAATTCAGTAATCAACATTTCAAATAATGGATATTATGTACTAATTGTAAGAAATATAATTATCGAATGCTTTTCTCATATAAAGTTGGTATACGTCTTAAGCCACGTAATCGACCGCATTCTTTTTTTTACCGCTGTTAAATAACGCGCTCTCATATAAAGTCTCATACATACAAATATATTCTCCACTAATATTTGGCCACACTGGTTTTGTTTTACTTTACAGTCACACACATACACATATTTTGTTTGTAGTGTTAGTAACAAATTAATACCCGTAATACTCCCACGGTTGCCAATTTAGCGCCTTTGGCGCTAGATAAAAAACTGCATTTTTAGGCCGCAGCGCCTAATTTTGCTTAATTTTTAGCCTTTCAGGTTGTACATTCAATTGCAGGTTCTGTATATACTTTTCAAGAAACAAGGTTCAAGTTTCGCGACTTCTATCGTTTTTTTCCGTTTGAACAGACATATCTGGCTCTTCGATATTGAACGAAAGTGCTTGTTTTTGATAGAAAAGTAATAAATAAGACCAGATTAAGTGGAAAACGGGAATGAGTAAAAAGGTGGATTTAGTTAAAAATAAACCTAATAGATGGTATGAATAGGTATGCCACCGTGGTTAAACAGTGAAGCCCAAATCCGCTCAAATATCATCTGAATAGTAATAGATTTGCTATCCTTCAGACAAATGAGCAATATATTTGAGAGAGCCTACTTCTTCGGCATCCGCAAAGACACTTTCAACGTAACATCAATTTAGCAGCGTTGCCAATCAAAGTAGGAGATCCCCAAAGTCTCATTCTGGCACCTACTTTATATTTGATTTACGCCTCTGGCATTCCAATGAGATCCGAAATCCACACTTCAGCTTTTGCAGACGACACAGCATTCTGCAGCATTCATGAATATATTTCATCAGTAGAGAAATGGCTAAAACTTTGGAAAATCAAAGTTAGAGAAGAAAAATTAACTCATGTTACATTCACACCGCATAAACAAACATGTTAGCCTATCCCAATTAACAACTCACCTATTCCGCAGCACAATGAAATCATATTATCTTGGTATTCACCTCAGCCGTAGGCTAACGAGAAATCAATTAAATTGGCTTATGGGCATTACGAGTAATTGTACCTTAAATTTGGATGGCAAACTTTTATTATACAACGCAATTGTAAAGCCTATATGGTGCTACGGAATCAATTATGGGACACCACCTGATGTTATTAGTTACACTGCAGCATACTCGTTTATAGTTAGAGATCCGACAAGTAGATTTCAAAAGCATAACAATGATATTGTTGAGAGACTCTTACAGTCTGGAATCATTACACAGAATGATAAATTCAGACTGAAAACAAATGTTGCTACAGCACCCAAATTGTATGGGGTACCGAAAATTCATAAGGAGAATTTTCCATTGAGACCCATTTGCTCATGTGTTAATTCTCCAGCATATGAACTTAGTAAATATGTGACGAAAATTCTTAAAAATGTTAATAATGATTCAAAGTATAACATAGAAAATTCATTACAATTTAGGGAAAAAATTAGATATGTGAATTTGGATAATGATGAAAGATTAATATCATTAGATGTAGTATCGTTATTTCCAAGTATACCCATCGATTTAGCTAAACGTATTATCGAAAGTAAATGGGATAAAATAAAGGAATACGCTAGTATAGATAAAGATTTTTTCTTACAGATAGTAAGATTTTGTATAGAAGATAGTAGATACTTTCAGTACAATGGTAGGTTTTATATCCAGCAAAGAGAACTTCCAATGGGATCTCCAGCATCTCCTATTGTGGCTGATATAGTTATGGAGGAATTACTTGATTGTTGTATTGAAAAATTGGCTATTAAACCGAAGATTATTACAAAATATGTTGATGATTTATTTTGTATTATATCTGAAGGTGAGATAGATAATGTTTTGAATGTTTTTAATAGTTACCACAAGGACATTAAATTTACCATTGAAAGGGAATCAGATTCTAGACTTGCTTACTTAGATACATTGATAATAAGAAAGGGGAATAATTTATTATTGGATTGGTATCAGAAACCTACATATATCATCAGGAAGGATTATAAACTATTTTTCAAAACACCCTAGAAGAATAATTTTGAAGACAGCTAAAAATATGATAAATAGAGTTTTAACAATAAGTGATAGACAATTTCATGGAAAGAATAAGGAGATAATTAAAGATATTTTGATGCAAAATAGCTTTCCAATAGAACTTACAAATAAATTAGTAAAACAATATAGAATTCAAGGGACACACAATAATGTAACCACAATAGACCAAAAACTTACAAGTCATTTACATATATCCCGGAAATATCAGAAAGATTGGAAAAATCTAAGATATACAATAAAGAAAAGTATATGATGGCCCATAAGACGTATAAAACATTAAGTACATTGTTCAGTAAATTAAAAGATAAAACAGACAAACTTAAGATATCAAATGTAGTTTATAAAATCCCGTGTGGTGGAAATGATATAGAAAATTGTGATAAGGTTTATATAGGAACATCTAAAAACAAACTTAAAACTAGATTAGCTGGGCATAGATCAGATCAGAAATATAGAATGAGGAACTCAACACAAAAGACAGCATTGACTGCACATTGTACAAGTTCAAATCATTTCCCTAAGTTTGAAGACACAACAATTTTGAATAGAGAGAATAATTATAAACGTAGACTTACACTAGAGATGTTACAAATTATTAACACACCAGAGGATAGGAGAATTAATTTTAAGACAGATATTGAGAATATAGCCCAAACATATAAGTATTTAGTTAAAATTAAGGGTTGTTTGTAAAATGTTGTTATTTGTGTTTGTTGTTGTTTTTAACTATGTACCTATATGAATTTGTAAGAAAAAATAAAATATTTTCTAACCCAATATATAGAAAAATATGAAAGGAAAAGAAAATATTTTTATTTCAAGTTATTTGTTTTTGTTGTTTTAATTTTTCAAATATTCTACAAATTGAAATAAAATAAATATTATTTGGCCTGAAGAAGCTATCCAAAGGAAAGCGAAATATTGCCAGATAACTAAAAACCAGAAAAACTGAAAATTCCAAAAGAGACCTTAAGCTCAAACAATTACACATAACTATTAAGAAAGAAAAAACGGTCGAAATAAAGAAATAATTTTTCCTTTAATTTTAACTTTTGAATAACGAAATGTCGTCGTGGACCACATTTGAATTTTTGGTACAAAAATTGGCAGCCAAATTAAAAATTTTCTAAAATGTCTTCAAAATAATGTTAATTTGTGTACTAGCTCGTAAATTCCTTAAGCTAAAGTTGTAATCAAAAGTTCACTTTAAAAATCTGTACTAATTTATACTACCATTTTGTTTATCTGTAATGTTAAGATATTTTTTTGTTTGTTTTAAATAACAAAACAAGTTGATAAAATTTAACCTTAACATTGGAATGTGCGAAAAATTATTTGAATACAAAAACACATTTCCACTGCTAGGACGCAAACACGTTATCATCACATCGGCATAACGCAAAGATTCCTAATGGGACCACCTGCTTGTTTATTATTTTGGTTCTCAAACAAAGTGGAACAAAATGAAATAATAAAAAACGAAAGCAAAAAGCCCGAGCCGGCACCAAAGTAAAATAAACCCCCAACAACAAAAAAGAAAAGTTTTTTCGTTTTGTCTGACAAAAAAATTTGTATTTTTAATGACAACAGCATGAATACCACTTGCATAAAGGACTTTAAAAGAATGCATTATTTTACTATATGTTTGTAGTCAGTAAAGGATCCAAACTCGGCTACTTCCATTCAAAAATTTTTTTTTTTACAAAACTTGCAAATAAATTGCATTTAAGAAAAGAATATCATAGAGTTTTAGCTTGAAATTTCAGAACGCGCCAAAATGGTCGAAAAGACGCGTTATATAAGCGGAAACGCACCAAGTTTAGAATTTTTCTCTTTATTTGTTTAAGATCCATTTTGTAATATAAAAACATAAACATTTTTATATTAAAAGCACAGATAACACTGCTTTTTAGCGGCTGTTAGACGATCTAACTGGGCCTCTTTCAATACGCAAAAATTTGGGTTTGTTAAACTTGGTCTGTATTACGATTCTGTTACTTTTATTAGACAATGGTATCTTTACAATAATTATAACGATATTTCATCAAATTTGTTATTCAGCAACATTATATGAACTTTTTTTTTTTTTTGAAAGAGATATAAGTCCACTTAAAAAAAAAACTAAGTTAACGGTAGTCTTAATGAGCTATAGACAACTTCTCTCTATAGTAATAATTACAATTTCAATACAGTTCGATTTAGAAATAAAACAAACAAAAACAGTTTTGCTGTACAATGCTATCGTGAATATACTTCTTTGAAAGTGGAATGAGTCCATTCCTAATATATAAATATATTTAAAACAACTTTCTTATTGCAGCTATTATTCCCCCAGGGGAACAGGTTTTGCCTTGGCGTATTCCTAACCAAGTCACTCTGTTTTCCGCGTAAATAGGGGAAGGGGTCCCTCGTTTGTTATAGCAAATAAAACTCTAGACAGCCGCAGGACTTATGTTGTGTTGGCTTCCGAAACCTTTACCAAGGGTTTAAATTCAATCCAGGCTGATCATGGTTGAGGTGCCTTGGCTGAAACGTTCTGGCTGTGATTGAAACCTAGTGTCCTTGATAATTGTTTGGTGTGTGCCTTTTTTCGGGGACTAACTACCTCCGAGGGCATGTTGCCTTTACAACAGATACCTGGACTGTAAGCAACCAGTGGTGATGGTTGACGGGTGAGTTGGCTTAAGGGCTGAGGCTGCTAGTGGGCTTCGGCCTATCAACTCATTAAACCTTGTCTTTCATTGATTGCTGTGAAATTGCATACAGGAGGGATTAGAAGGTCCGAACTCCTCAACAAGAAGTTGCTACAATGGCTACAAACATATGGTAAAAATTACTACCTGTGTGAGCTTAGTGAGCCACACGGGGGCGCTGGTGAATCCTGAATAAATTCACTCAGTAGAACTGGTCCATCAACTGGATAAGGCCGTAAGGCAGGTGCTGATGTAAATCTTTTTCACAACTGCAGTTATTATTGATTACTGCACGCTGATCGTTAGCAAATATTACTTATCTAGTGCTAGTGTATTAAAAACAACATTGTTAACAAAATAAAGCATTCTTGTTCAGATGAGAAGTTTTGTACAGTTCTCCTTCGGTCTTGGGTACTTATTTAAATATAATTGCTATTAAAAAATTATAAATAGCTTGTTTTCTATGTTTCGCAGCTATCTATATGTCGACATTTCATAGGAACTACCCTAATCATCAGTAGACTTTGGAAATTTTTGAAAGATATTCTCAAACATTAAACTTTATATCCCAACAATCCAAATAAATTGCTGAGAATTTAAAAAGAAAAATGTTGTAATAATATGCTGGTATAAATGTTAGAAGCTTAAATAGCGAATAAAAACTGAATTGTTTGAATTTTTGTTCTCTGCTTTTCGATACTTTCAAAAAGCAAATCGTAGCAACCAACGGTTTTTCATTTGTTTGAAAGGTGTAAAGAAATGTTAGAGACGTTTATAAATAGAAAAGCTTGTTTTTTGTGTTTTGACGGATATTATTAGAGCATTTTTCTTTTTAAATTCTCAGCAATTTCATATTCATATGCCTGTAAAGAATACGACAATCTGTCATTTTGGTCTGTAAGTGATGTTGGTAAGTAAGCGTCTAGTGGAGACTCTAGCTAACCAATTCACGAAATGGCACTTCATTCCCCTTGTTACTCCCCATTTTGGCAGTCTATGGGAGGTCGGGGTTAAGTCAACAAAACACCACCTGCGCCGCATAATGAAAGATCGTCTATTAACTTATGAAGAACTCAGCACGCTTCTAGCAGAAATTGAGAGCTGGCTAAATTCCAGGTCGTTATGCCCATTATCAACTGATCCAATGGATGTCGATGTTCTAACGCCATCGCATTTCTTTATTGGTGAAACATCAAACTGCATCCCCGATGATGACTTGCTAGAAGAAAACATTGAACGCCTAAGGCGGTGGAAATTAGTGAACGTCTTCAGAAAAATTTCTGTGTTCATTGGAACAAGGAACATCTATGTCAACTTCAAGCTAAACCAAAATGGAAAATGAAAAAAAAACCAATGTGGAAAGAAACATCAAGATTGGCGACATTGTTCTTAAAATTGTTAAATTTGAAGCATTACATCCTGGTATAATACTCTTTGTGGGGGAGAATGCATGGGATTTTTCCCAAACATTATAAAGAAAAAAACCTGCATGGCGAACTCTATATCTTTAAAGAAATGCAGTATTTTAATTCTTTTTTAATTTTGCTTTTTTTTTCTTGTCATTTGTTTACAAGTTAATATCAAAATACTGCTTAAAAGGTTTAAAGTGTATGTAAATAACACCACTCGAATTGCATAAATTTGGGCAATAATTAATATATGAAAAAATGGACTTATACCACCTTAAAAAACAGTTCATTTCATTATATTCGCTGTCCAACGAAATCAGCTGTTTTATCGCCTTTTATCAGCTGCTTGCCGTTGTTAAAATTATATTACAGGACCATACAATCATTACTGTAAATTAAAGTTGTGTTTTTTTAAACGAACAGTGAAAATCAGTTGGCTTGAGCTTTAAAAGAATTTATTGAAATATAAAAAAAATTTTTATTATTGTAACAAATTAAAGATGAAATTTACCATAACTGAAATTCTAATTAATAATTTGGTATAAAAACTTCACTATTCAGTGCCTGCTTTTATTGTAATATTTGACAAACTTTGACAAATTTGCTCTGGAAGTAGCAAATTTTATAAAACGAAATGTTTCTTTCGAGAATATGTATACGACAGCAAGATTGTCTTACTTTGTGCATATGTACGTTTTCTTCATTATTACTCCGTGTACTGATTATGCTTTGCAAAGTGAAATGTAAAAATCATATTTAACACAATAAAATGTTGTGTTAAATATGATTTTAAAAAGCGCAATGGGCACCGGCTATAGAATTTTTCGCACAAAAAGTTTGAAAAAGCACCAAAACGGTGCAAAATGCACAGAGTTGACAACGCTGATGGTATGCTATCAAAAAGATAAAGGAGGCTACAACCAAAACGCGGGATATTAATTGTAAATAAAACAAAATCTTTTCAGAGAATTATCTTAATATTTTTTATTATGATAGAAAGATGTATTGCAATTACATGTAAAATAAAACATCGCCACCGCTTTGATGAAATACCTCTATCCGATGGTCCATATTTTCAGTGACTCTGAAATATAATATATAATGTCCTTAACGTGCGCAATTAACTTATCATTTAGCTCTGGAATTGTTATTGTCGTCCACTTTTTCTCTTATATATTCCCAAATAACGAAGTTTAATTCTGTTAAATAACATGATCGTTACACGGGACAAAATGGTCCTAAACCTAAAAAACTATCAATTAAAACTATTATATTAGGTTAAATGTATATTAATACAATTAGTTAAATGTATTTTGAATTTGGAATATTTTAAAGCTAAACCAGAAATGGAACAAAATAATTAGCTATTGTTTCGTTGGCTGTGTTGAAATCAAATATCGTCAAGACCCATATCCTCAATTTCTGGCCACAAGATATCCGTTCAGATATATTAGGTTTAAAATCGCAAAATTCGCCAGAAAAAATCGTCAAAATCGCCAATATTGATTATCGTAAGTCGTCAAAAAATCGTCAGCTAGTAAAATTAATTGTTTTGGAACACAAGGTATACTTTAATGAGGTAAAGTATAGCAGAACAAGTCATTGTTGCCTTTAATAAAAACAAGTAAGAGTGTAGTATATTCGGCTGGGCCGAATCTAAAATACCCTTCACGATAGTCACGAATATGTACAGTATATTAAAAATGTGGCCTGAATATGCTCGGTTATATATGAACCGATATCGGAATTTTCTATTTTCTGTATTTTAGTAACCTTCTTTTATAACAAGAATTGCTTTTCAGCAAAAAAAAAAAAAAAAAAAAAAATTTTAATGAAAAAAATAGGTTCAGGCTATATCTCGGGTATATATGGACCGATATAGAAAATTTTAATTTTCCATATTTATATAACCTTATTTCATTACCAGAACTGCTTTTGAGCACAACAAATTGTTTAAGTTCGCTTACGCGACATTTTCATGAAAAACCCGATTTGGGCTATATCTCGGGTACATATGAACCGATATCGGAAATTTTCATTTTCCATATTTAGGTAACCTAATTTCATTACCAGAACTGCTTTTGAGCACAAAAAAGCTGTTTAAGCTGGTCTAGGCTATATCTCGGGTATATATGGACCGATATTGGAAATTTTCATTTTTCATATTTATGTAATCTTATTTCATTATCAGAACTGCTTTTGAGCAAAAAAAAGTTGTTTAAGATCGCTTACGCGACATTTTCATGAAAAACCCGATTTGGGCTATATCTCGGGTATATATGGACCGATATTGGAAATTTTCATTTTTCATATTTATGTAATCTTATTTCATTATCAGAACTGCTTTTGAGCAAAAAAAAGTTGTTTAAGTTCGCTTACGCGACATTTTCATGAAAAACCCGATTTGGGCTATATCTCGAGTACATATGGACCGACATCGAAAATTTTCATTTTTCATATTTATGTTACCTAATTTCATTACCAGAACAGCTTTTGAGCACAAAAAAGTTGTTTAAGTTCGCTTACACGACATTTTCATGAAAAACCCGATTTGGGCCATATCTCGGGTATATATGGACCGATATCGGAAATTTTCATTTTTCATATTTATGTAATCTTATTTCATTATCAGAACTGCTTTTGAGCAAAAAAAAATTGTTTAAGTTCGCTTACGCGACATTTTCATGAAAAACCCGATTTGGGCTATATCTCGAGTACATATGGACCGATATCGGAAATTTTTTTTTTCCATATTTAGGTAACCTAATTTCATTACCAGAACTGCTTTTGAGCACAAAAAAGTTGTTTAAGTTCGCTTACGCGGCATTTTCATGAAAACCCTGGTCTAGGCTATATCTCGGGTATATATGGACCGATATCGGAAATTTTCATTTTTCATATTTATGTAATCTTATTTCATTATCAGAACTGCTTTTGAGCAAAAAAAAGTTGTTTCAGATCGCTTACGCGACATTTTCATGAAAAACCCGATTTGGGCTATATCTCGAGTACATATGGACCGATATCGGATTTTTTTTTTCCATATTTAGGTAACCTAATTTCATTACCAGAACTGCTTTTGAGCACAAAAAAGTTGTTTAAGTTCGCTTACGCGACATTTTCATGAAAAACCCGATTTGGGCTATATCTCGGGTATATATGGACCGACATCGAAAATGTTCATTTTTCATATTTATGTAACCTAATTTCATTACCAGAACTGCTTTTGAGCACAAAAAAGTTGTTTAAGTTCGCTTACGCGACATTTTCATGAAAAACCCGATTTGGGCCATATCTCGGGTATATATGGACCGATATCGGAAATTTTCATTTTTCATATTTATGTAATCTTATTTCATTATCAGAACTGCTTTTGAGCAAAAAAAAATTGTTTAAGTTCGCTTACGCGACATTTTCATGAAAAACCCGATTTGGGCTATATCTCGGGTATATATCGACCGACATCGAAAATTTATATTTTTCATATTTATGTAACCTAATTTCATTACCAGAACTGCTTTTGAGCACAAAAAAGTTGTTTAAGTTCGCTTACACGACATTTTCATGAAAAACCCGGATTGGGCTATATCTCGGGTATATATGGACCGATATCGAAAATTTTCATTTTTCATATTTATGTAACCTAATTTTATTACCAGAACTGCTTTTGAGCAAAAAAAAGTTATTTAGCTTCGCCTATGCGACATTTTCATTAAAATCCGATTTGGGCTATATCTTGGGTATATATGGACCGATATCGGAAATTTTCATTTTTCATATTTATGTAACCTAATTTCATTACCAGAACTGCTTTTGAGCACAAAAACGTTGTTTAAGTTCGCTTACGCGACATTTTCATGAAAAACACGATTTGGGCTATATCTCGGGTATATATGGACCGACATCGAAAATTTTAATTTTTCATATTTATGTAACCTAATTTCATTACCAGAACTGCTTTTGAGCACAAAAACGTTGTTTAAGTTCGCTTACGCGACATTTTCATGAAAAACCCGATTTGGGCTATATCTCGGGTATATATGGACCGACATCGAAAATTTTCATTTTTCATATTTATGTAACCTAATTTCATTACCAGAACTGCTTTTGAGAACAAAAAAGTTGTTTAAGTTCGCTTACGCGACATTTTCATGAAAAACCCGGTTTGGGCTATATCTCGGGTATATATGGACCGATATCGGAAATTTTCATTTTCCATATTTATATAACCTAATTTTATTACCAGAACTGCTTTTGAGCAAAAAAAAGTTATTTAGCTTCGCCTATGCGACATTTTCATTAAAATCCGATTTGGGCTATATCTCGGGTATATATGGACCGATATCTGAAAAAAAAATTTTTTGTCTTTTAGTCACCATGCTTAATAAGTGTGTGAAGTTTGAAGCAAAACGAACAACTTTTGTTTTCAAAAATTTTCATACAAAACTGCAAAAAAAATGGCTTTTTTCGGAATTTTGAATATATCTCAGCTATACGTGGACCGATATTACTGAATTTCAATAGCAAACCCATGAATCGATGGGGTAAAAGAATGGTGAAAGAAAAAAGTTTCTAAGTCTAATGGTTTTCTCAGAAACGGTATTTCAACAGCGGACAGACGGACAGACGGACATCGCTTAATCGACTTTTCCATTAATTCTGATTCAGAATATATATACTTTATAGGGTCGCAAAAAAAAACTGTAGAAATTACAAACGGAATCACAAACTTATATATACCCTTTACATTTTTGTGAAGGGTATAAAAAGTACAGCTTTTAAAGCTATAACAACAAATATACTCATACAAACATGAATCTAATTTCATAAATATACGAGTACCATTCATTAATTTTTACGATACACAGTTTTTAAAATAAGATTTCATTTAACTAAACGTATTATTATTATACTTAACACTTCTATTAAATCGGGTATATCTAAGTCAAGTTGCAAAGTTTTAAGTAGACTTTATTACATAAGATTTCTTCTGAAAATGGTTTCTTTAACTAATTCCTCACTTTGATTTTGTTAAGTTTCATGTACCTGGATGCAAACTCTTACTAATATATTTGCTATAAACTTAGCCATAGAAGGATAAATTAGAGAAATATCATGTTTGGTCCTTTATTTCAAAGGATTTATAAAAGGCTTGAATTTATCTTCCAATTTAAGTCTCCTTAAAATATGAGCACACATTTTACATAACAATTTGTACAAGTTTTAGCTTATAATTTTTTTAAGTGCAATTTACATATGATATTTTAAATAATCCGCACCAAACGGTTGTTTTTTGTGGATGCATTGGTAGCTCTTGCAATGCTTCTGGCTGCTCTTCACTCCAAATACGGCAGTTTTGCTTGTTCACGTATCCATTCAACCAGAAATGAGCCTCGTCGCTGAACTTGTGGTAGGTCGTTTGGCTTCAATTCTTGCACCAGCTGTATCTTATAAGGCTTCACACCCAAATCCTTCCGCAAAATTTTCCACATAGTAGAGTAACAGAGGCCCAATTGCTGCGAACGGCGCCGAATCGATAATTCACGGTCATCACCAACACTGCGATATTTTCTTCAGTTCGCACTCTACGTAAGCGTGTTGGTGGTTTAAAGTCCAACAATGTAAATTTGGTGCGAAATTTTTTTACAATAGCCCGAATAGAAGCCTCAGTAGGTCGATTAAACTGACCATAAAATGGAAGAAGCGCGCGATGAACTTTCTTAACACAGCACGCATTTTGGTAATAAAATTCAATAATTTGCAAGCGTTGTTCGTTTTTAAGACGATTCATGATTAAATTATAGACCAAACTGAAGATGTTTGACAGTGACACAAGATACAAAACGTGCGTGAGCTGTCAAAACTAGTGTTGCCAAAAAGATAATAGCAAAAAAATCACGCGTTACATCTCCAACAAGTACAATATATGTATACTCCCAAATATATAAATATTATATAACATTTCAGTATTAGATTCATATTAGCGTACACATTTATGTTTATACTTAAAAAGGAGTATGTATGTAGTTGTAAAAACAAAGTTGCTTGAAAGATATGAACGTAAAAATGTAATCTCTAAAAATCATCAAAAACAGACCTTAAATCGTCAAGGTAGTATTTTCAGCACCCAAAAACGTAAAAAGTGAGTCTGTTATCATATCAAGATAGCAAATATCATTCCCGATAATTGCTTAGCCGACTTCATTTTCGAAGAAGTTCTGCCCTATGATGCCGCCATCCCATAAACTTCACCGATTAGTCACTCTTAGTTAATTGACCGACTGTTCAACAGTAACTTGTTGATTTGCCTTGTCTACTTCTAATGAATCGACAGAGATGAAAGTAGGCCTTGTCGCTGCAGATAATTGCGTTTTGATTTGAACATCTATTGTGGTAAAAGGCTTTAACAATCTTAACGGGCTGCTTAATTGTATAATCACTGAAACAAAGTAATGTCAAATTAGGTTGGGCAGTAAACTTACCGTTTAGATCTTACTCTCAATCAATAATAATAGTATGTTTAGCTTCAATATTTCCTACTTAAGCAAACTTTTTTGTATCTAAAGTGTACAAGTTTCTAACACAATGTGAACAGGAAAATGAGGAATTGTACTCAATATCATAATACGCACCAAAGTGTAGAAAAAGTCTCTCCTCCTTCTGATTACAACATGAAGCAATTCATTTTGCCATTAATTTTTTACGCATTCATTTAAATTTTTACACATCTTTTCCAATTTAAAAATCGTTATGAATTAACTGTTTTAAGTCGCTGTAAGTTTTGCAAAACTTCCGTTTTTTGTTTTAGTAAACAAATTTCTTTTATATCGTTGGCATTTTTAAGTGCAATGTAAGCGTGCATTTATCTTTATTGTGTAGCTTTTGTCTTTTTGTGTTTTATTTTTATTTGTTTTGTGAAAAACTTGGCAGTAAAGCAGAGGTTTCCTTCACAGTTTTTCACCCCTTTCATTTTTCTTTCGTTTGTGAAGGTCATATTTTCTATAGATTATTTACAAGAGTATTTGCATTTCGCATAATAAATTATCACGTATACTATAAGATATACATATGTACATACAAACGAACATACCTATGCACATATACGTAGGAATTTTAAATAAATAATTTGGAATACGATGATTGCAACGAATTTTACCACTTTTTAATTACGAAATGCTTAACGAGTAAAAAGCGTAAATGCTTTAAAAAATCATGTAATTCAAAAGGAAACCCGCTTAATGAACTCAGCATTTTTCTCATTTTAAATGTTTTATACTCATTTGAAATACTTTATACTATACATGTACCTCGTTACACTTCAAATTATTAACACAATTGTATTTCACATCTAATCATACGAGTACTTTACTCGTATGTTATTCGCAATTATAAACACTTCACAGTGTACAAACTTTTTATTTACACTTAACACTTTCGCACTTTTTGCACCATATATATTAATACAGTTAAACTTCGATATAATGAATCTGAAGTGAGAACAAAAATATTTCGTTATAGCCATAAATTCGTAGTACATACTCGTATGTATCAGTGAGATCTTGGAAACAGCGAAATTTGAAGATATGTATATGAAAAAACTTCGTTGTAACTATAATTTGTTTTTATTCAAGTGAAGTAGACCTTCTGCGAGAATATATTTAAAAATTAACTTTTCAAGACGCAAATAAAATATTCATTGATTTTGACAAGACTCACTTGCGAGCCAATCTATGTGGTGTTTATGGAGCACGCGTGAGTAATACGTGCAGAAAATGTGTATGAAATTCATTAAGAGTGAATTGAGTAAATTTTATAAAAATTATCTAGACGTATCACTTCTTTATTTTGATTTCATAAAATTGGGAAAAAGGTGTTTTATATAGAGGTATAAAATTTTAAGTTGGTAACAGTTTCCTAACTGAAGTCCCTTTTGTCAGCTGTTAATTGACTTATGTCTAGTTTAGTTTGGGTTTTCAACAGGAATAGACTGACGCCTGAACAACGCTTCGAAATTGTGCAAATTTATTTTGAAAATCATGGTTCTGTTCGAAATACGTTTTACGCACTACGTCCATTTTATGGTCAACATAGCATACAGCTTTTGTTTGAATGGATACGCCTATAAACAAAACTGCCTTATTTGGAGTGATGCTAATCGTCAAGTGACATCCACAAGTGAGAGATCGATACAAAACTAGAGCTGTGTCGTTCATGCACGAACGGGTTAAATTGAACGGATCATCTCATTGAACGAAATGAGCCGGTCATTAAACTGACCACTTTTCGTTCAATAGTGAGCCGTGCAATTTGGATAGCTTTCGTTCAAATATCTTTCATTCTTTTTATGTCACGTTCTTTTGTTTTTGTTGTTTTGTTTAACAATAGTGGGGGTTTTTTTGTATTATATTATCTGAAATAAACCAAAAATAGAATATGAAATTAATCATAATTGATCCCACCTAAATGGTTTTTATTTAAAATTATTTTCTCTTTTTTAAAACAATAAAATTTTAACACTTTTAATTTCGCCATTTTGTTTTGTTTATTTTAAAGAGCTGTGTTGCAAAATGGCCGGAAAATTGTAGTGTCGGCACCGTGCCTTTCGTTCAAAGTGACCGATTGAACGATATGAATGAACGGATCAGTCTTTTGTAATTGAACGAAAGTGACCGGTCACTGAAATGAACGACCCGGCACAGCTCTATACAAAACTGACTGTTTGGTGTGAACCGCGGCGGTCATATGGCAGATGTCGTATTTAAATTATAGAGACAGAAAATTTTCTTTCGAATAATAATAAAGCGAATTAAATAAATGCATCTTTTTTATCTGGGACCAGTACTCAGGGGATGGTCCCTGCATATGCAGCGCATTGTACTGGAGCTAAGAAAATAGGTTATGATGAGGAGGAAAGAGGGAGTAGTGTTCGTGGAGTGTTTTTTGTGTTATTCCATTTCAAAGTTATATGGGAGGGCGGTTTGATATTGAAGCTACCTAAGTAGGAAAAAACAATTTTTTCCAAAAACCATTTATTTGTCAACATAGTATCCTTTTAGCTCAATACACTTAGTAAGACGATATTCAAACTTTTGTATACCAACTGAATAATATGATTTTGGGAACCCTTAAAAATACGCGTTAGCTTCGGTAATCAATTCTTCATTTTTTTTGCGAACCATTTTAAACGTTTAGAAACAGGAAAAACTCACTAGGAACTAAATCTGCAATATGATCAACTAATTTGGAGTGTTTTTTCGCGTAATTTTAGCATCCATCGTATGTGGTGCTGTGTGAAACGGTGCATTGTCTTGAGGAAAGAGCACTTTTTTCTTCTTTAAATGTGGTCGTTTTTCTTGATTGCATCAATCAATTGATCCAATAAAGCACGATAATACTTTCCTGTGATTGTGGATTCTTTATCAAGATAATCGATGAGCAGTATTCCGTGTGCATCCTAAAATACAGTAGCCATAATATTGCAGCCGATTTCACTGTATTCACCTTCTTCGGAGCACGTCCACCTGCTTCCATCCATTGTTTCTATTGATTCTTGGTTACAGGTGTGTAGTGGTGGATTCACGTTTCATCAACAGTTATTAAGCGACACCAACAAATCAACAGGATTACGCTTCATCAAGTCCAAACACCGCTGTGAAGTTTTTTTGTTCGACACTGAGCAACCGCGGCACCCATCTTACCGATAGTTTTTCATATGCAAATGTTCATGCAAAATGTTGAACACACGTTCTTATAATATGTTTACCATTTCAACAATCTCACGTAACTTGATTCGGCGATCATTCATAATGATATCGCGAGTTTTCTTCAGTAACCACCTCTATTGGCCTTACTGTTGATGGTATAGTTGCAGTACTTGTTCGGCAGCGTTTAAATTCAGTAATCTAATATTTTACCATGTAATCTAACAGAGCAGACTTGCCGTAGTGTTTATCGTGCCCTCTATCGCCACTTTTCCCTTGAAATAGTAGTGTTCAATCACTGCACGGAATTCAACTTTTTACATTTTTCAAGAAACTCAAAATTTCTTACTTCAAACCACTACAACAAAGAAACTAATCGATGGACTTGAAAGAAATATTAACAGCTGACGTTTGACAGAAATCAATTTCGAAAAATTTGCTGAATAAGTCCTTGCAGCTAATCATTTGTATAAATATTTTGTTTTGCCACCTTCTGACTTAAAAGTACGCGATTTTGTAAAAATTTATATTTATATTTATATTATATAAAATTACGACTATTTTGTTTTTGAATAACAATTACAGAGCAACTCTGATATAGCTTTGGTAACAGTAAACTTAATTAACCAAACATTTTACTGATTGCCTCGAAAAACTACCCTTATTTCATAAAAAAAAACCACACAACGAATTCTAAATGTGTCAAAGAATCTCTTTGCAACGAAATCATAAAAAATTTTAGAGCGAAATGGTATAGTTCCGATCTTATAACGACAAATTCTACATGTGTGTGCAAGTGCGCTATTTTCACGTTCTTCACAACATTCTTCAAATTTTTCATTTTCTTCAAAGTTTGTTATACTAAAGCTTTACACATGTACAGCGAATTTGGTTCCCCTGCAAATTCGTTATATCGAACTTTAACTGTATAAACAACAACTAATAAAATATTTTGTTTATTATTTTGTTTAGTATTAAAATTTTAATACTTATTATTAGTTAATTTTGAGGATTTAATAAATAAAAAATGCTTAAAAAATTATTGACGTAAGAAATGCATTATAATACATTATCTCCTCTTAAATGCGATGTTACAGTCAACGGATGAAAAGTTTTTAAAAAATATTCCACGATTTAAGAAAACAGCTAATAAATAAAAAAATAAACACCACAAACAAAATTGTGAGATTAAAAAATCTCTGATTAGTAACAAATAATATTTCTTGTAGCAAATAAATAATGAACAAGTAACAACTTTGCTGGTGGTCAGCTAAACATTATCGTCATTTAAAACCTTGCGTTTCTTATCACAATATTTTGCATCATCGCAAAGTAAATTATATTAATGACAATAAAAAATAGGAATAAATAAACGAGAGGACCAGCACTCAATAAATAACTTTTGTTACAATTTAATGGTTTTGTTCACGATTTTTGTATATATTATAAACTTTAATAAACAAGAAATATATTGTATGAATAAACCCTTAAAAACATAAAATAAATTTACATAAAAAACTTTACATTATTTGCAAAATAATTATTTTTCTTACATTTTCTCTAACTTGTTGTTTATCTCGACGTTTTAAATTTGAAAAAAAAAAAATACAATTGAATGCGGTTTGTAAAATAAATTTGTTGCAACTGACAGCCATTAAATTTAAATTGTTATACACCATCATTCACCTCAATGTGGTTCTTAGTTAAAACATTTTTAAAACTTACCGTGCATTTATTGGATTGATTTTACTATAAATTTTTTACTGAAACCCAATTTAAAAAGTGCTGTTGGTTCATGCTTAATTAAACAATATTTGGTATCAAATTGAACCATGTGTATACTAACTATAAGTCCTATTTGATGCACGCATAGACATTGCCATTGTTTGTTCTTATGCGGCTATTTTTCGTTTTTAATGATTGTACTATTACAATTAACCAAAGATGGATTTTAAAACCTGAAAAAGAAAATTCTGTTAAAATGAAATGCTTCACCGATTATGCAGTGCAAAGCTGAGCTATGCACATGTATGTATATAGTTCAGCCTCAGGTTATTGTAATATTAACTTGGTACATGGTCCATAGCGGAACTAGTCGCGTTCTTTACTTGGTAATTTTTTTTTCTTGGTCCCTGCGTACTGCTGCAATGCATTGTACTGGAATTAGGAAAATGGATTATGAGGAAGAGGAAAGATGAAGTAGTGTTTTTGGACATTTGACTTGAACCTATCAATAACACCACATCATAGGTTTCGATGCCCTCTCCGACTCCATATCGAAGATCCTGGAAAGTTGTCCGAGCAGTGAAATCGTTGTTGCTGGTGATTTCAATGTTCACAACTCATCCTGGCTTCGCCACTCGAGTCATACAACTCCAGAAGGCCAATATGTCGAGTTATTCGCTGCGTACAACCACCTAGCGCAATTAGTGAATGAGCCAACGCATATTCCATGTGTTGAAGGGCACCATTCAAACACACTTGACCTATTCCTGACTTCACACCCTGAAAAGTATGAAGTCAGAGTTAGTGCACCTCTCGGCAATTCGGATCATTGCACCATTTCTGCCACCTTTTCGATTTCGGGACTTCGTAACGTTTCAAAATCAGCTACGAAACGTTCAATATTTATTTACGAAAAGGCGCGTTGGGCTGAGCTCAACCAATTTTATGAGCATTTTAATTGGAAACTTTGTTTTCTAGATAACGACATAAATGCTTCAGCAAAAATGGTCGAGAACATTATATTGCTAGGGATGAAAACATTCATCCCCTCCAAGCAGATTTCGATTAAACCAAAAGCAAAATCTTGGTTTAATCAGACGTGCAAAAACGCAGTCAGATCCAGAGAGGAAGCATTCAGTAACTGGCGTTTAAACAAAACACCAGACACTGATTTGCTACGCAAAAAGGCAAGATCTTCGTGTGCCAAGGTACTTAGGCGTGAAAAGTCTCTTCACGAACAGCGCCTTCGTGCCAAGGTCCTTGCAGCTCCTCGGGGCAGTAAGACCTTTTGGTCTTTCGTTAAGAGAGTAAAGAACAGTTCTAGTTCATCAATTCCAACTCTTTTAAAGAATGACCAAGCATTCACAGACCCGGTTGACAAAGCTAACCTGTTGGCTGAAATCTTTGCAAGCAATTCCTGCTTGCCGGAAAGCAGTCAGCCACTTCCCGAGCTCGAAAGAGTATCTGTAACTATGCCGAAGATATTCTTCCGGGCGCGAGCAGTTAAAAGGGTTTTGGAAGACCTCGATATAAACAAAACTCCTGGACCGGATGGCATTCCAGCACTGGTCTTGAAGCAGTGCTCTTCTACGCTTGCGCGTCCATTAGCACGCCTTTTCAGCATACTTTACCATACTGGTGAGTTTCCATCGTGCTGGAAGGTTGCTAATGTAACACCAATACCCAAAAAGGGTATGGCAAATAACCCCGAAAATTACCGCCCAATTGCAATTTGCTCTACACTCTCCAAAGTAATGGAAAACATGGTTAACCATCACCTTATGAGGTATCTGGAGTCGCATAAACTACTTTGTGATCGTCAATATGGATTTCGTAAGGGTCGTTCAACTGGCGATCTTATGGCATATCTCTCAGAGAAATGGTGCCACTCAATCCATCATTTCGGTGAAAGTAGGGTGGTGGCTCTTGATATTTCAAAAGCGTTTGACAGAGTGTGGCATGGTGCACTATTGGCAAAACTTACTGCTTTTGGTGTCGGTGATGACTTCTCTCGGTTTATATCGAGCTTTCTCAGAGACCGCTCTATACGAGTTGTTATAGATGGGGTCTCATCAAACGAGTTCAAGATTAATTCAGGGGTACCGCAAGGCTCCGTTCTTTCTCCTACCCTATTTCTTATTTTCCTCAACGACCTTCTCTACCAAACTTCCAATCCTATCCACTCTTTCGCGGATGACAGCAGCATTTGTCACTCGTACTCTTTTAGATATAGGCCCAGCCTATCAGAGATCGCTGCCAAGAGACTAAATATGAATGATTCACTGAATAGTGATCTTCTATTGGTCTCTGAATGGGGTCGTAAAAACAGGGTCGCCTTTAATGCTCGTAAGACCCAGTGTTGCTTATTGACGCACAAACAAACGACCGCTAATGCTGCTTCATCTGTACTCATGGATGGTATAAATATTGAAGAATCGGATGCTCTTGATATTCTTGGAATGAAGATACAGTGTGACGTTCGCTGGAATGAACACATTTTTCATATCTCTAAAGAAGCATTCAAGTGCCTCGGTTTTTTGAAACGGTGTAAGATGTACTTCACTCCATCCGACCTCCTTACTATTTATACCACCTACATCCGACCGAAAATGGAATACAACTCTCATGTTTGGGCCGGTGCCTCAAAGTCTGTTTTGGGGTTACTCGACCGTGTGCAGGAGAGGGCGAAGAAGCTCATCGGTGACAGTAGGGTATCCAACTCTATTGACTCACTGGAGCATCGACGCAGTGTGGGATGCGTTACTCTGTTCTATCGATACTACAATGGATTTTGCTCTGACGAGATTAGGGATCTTGTTCCCGAAACGCGCACATTTTTACGTAGCACGCGTTCATCGTCTAGAGCTCACCCATTTGTGGTCGATTGCCCGGGGAATCGTACTACGCATTACAGAGAGAATTCGTTTTTCAGCTGCACGCTTCGTCTGTGGAACAAGTTGCCTGCAGAAGTGTTTCCTGTCTGTTATAGCGTTGGAAGATTCAAGTCAAATGTTCACAAACACTACTCCCGCTTTCCCCCTCCTCACAACCTATTTTCCTAGTTCTGGTACAATGCACTGCATATGTAGGGGTCATCCCCTGAGTACTGGTCCAAAATAAAAAAAAAAAAAAAAAAAAAAAAAAAAATCAGTTAAAACTGATTAGTGTCCAGTGTATATACCAAAGTAGGAAAAAATTCTGTTCGCGAATTAAATTTTATTTAATTCTCTCGTTTTCAAATTTGTATTCCTCAATTTAAAAATAAAATTCGCGAGAAGAATTTTATTTTGCGTTCTTGGTTTTTTTGATTCTTTTTGTGAACGAAAGAGAAAAGTAATAATAATACTGATATAATTCGTTCGCGAGCAGAATGAAACAATTCCCTAACTTAAAATAAAACTCTGCTCGCAAATTTAAAAATAAAATTCGTAAGCAAAATTTTACAAACAAGAAAAATAAAGAAAGAAAAATTCTTTAAAACATTTAATTAAGCATGGATGAGAGCTCTTTTTGTATTGCAGCGTTGCCAGAATGATAATTTTAAAAAATTTTTGATGATTTTTGTACCAAAATGTGATTTGATCATTTTCATTCATAGCCGATGGCCTATGTAGCCAGTGCTCCAGACAATTAGTATTAGGTTTATCAATTTATTTATAAATCTAATAAATAATGATAATTTTCATTATTTGTTCGGGAATCATTCGCGAATTTAATTTTCTCACGAATAAAATTAGTTCTCTTGCGAAATTCATTTTTAACTTCGCAAGCAGAATTTAATTGCTTTTCAAATTCGCTTACGAATTTTATGGATAAAATTCGCGTACGATAAAGAATAATTCTTTGAAATATGAAAAATCAAGTGCGTTCGTATTAAATCTGTTGCCGAACGAATTTAATTTGAGCATTATTCCTACTCTGGTATACCTTGGATACTCAGACTACCAACACCTCCCATACTGCAAATAAAATTAATAGTGAACTGCTAATCCAAAAATAAACATTATTTTCAAATATCGTGAGTTGCGTATGTTCGACTTTTGCCTTTTGCCTTTCGCTTTTCTCTTATGTTGGTACATGTCTGTTATATATGTTGACAATATCAGCCATTTCGAATTGTCAGTTTGTTTTTGACAGATAAAAAGGTTAGTCGTATTTTGATGTGCTCTTCTAGTTTTTATTAAATTTATTAAACAACGTTTTCCACGATCCAGATTTTCTCAAAAAGATCATAACTGGTGACGATTCATGGGTGTATGGCTATGACAAACCAAAGCCCAATCATCCCAATGGAAGCGTCTAGAAGAACCAAGGCCGAAAAAAGCACGTCAAGTTCGGTCGACTGCAATAGCGTGGTGGCATCATGAAATCTTGCCACAAGGCCATACGGTCAAGAAGGAATACTACCATAAAGCTACGAGCCGTTTGCGCGAAACAAATCGTCAGAAACGCACAGAATTGTGGAAAAAACAATCTTGGATTTTGCACCATGATAACACAGTAGCTGACACATCGGTGCTTGTGTGTGAGTTTTTGCCCAAAAACAAAACCTCAACCACAGTATTCACCGGACTTGACCCCTGCTGATTTTTTTCTCTATCCAAAACTGAAGACACCGATGAAAGGAAGGCGTTTTGCTACGTTTGAGGAAATAAAATAAAAATTGAAACAGGAGCTGTTGGTGTTATCAAAAATCTCGTTTGAGAAGTGTTTCGAGGATTGGAAAAAACGCTGGCATAAGTGTATTATATCTAAGGGGCTTACATTGAAGGGACAAGATAATTATTGATGAATAAATAAATAATTTTTGAACAATTTGAAAATAACGGTTATTTTTTGATCAGCTTTCGTTTATAGAAAAGCGTACGAAAAACACGTGTACAGGATAGAAGATGAAACTCTACTTATTCTGGAAAATACGGACGACAGTAAACAAACGCGTGTACACAAGGTGGAAGACAAATCACTACTTACAAACGCATATACCTACTCGTATATGTACCAAAAAAAAAAAAAAAAACTAATATATTGTTTCCACAGCACCAGCAAGCAACTTGTGTAAAATATTTGTATAGACATCACTCAAATTGAATCCTTTTTATATAGAATTTCATGAAAAGTCGCTTGCTTTTGACGCGAAAACATTACTAAAGACTTTATTTCAAACTGAGAATAATTTGAAATAAAACGCTTTCTCAGTTCGATACTCGTACTAATTTAAAATCAATCCGTAAAACAGAATTCTCAACATGATTTCAAGTGTTATTTTCAAATATTTTTTAAATATGGATTGTAATGCACTGTGAAGGGCAACAGAAACCCAATATTTGCTTACAAATCCATTTTGTTTTACTTTTCTATTTTAATTTTAATTCTCTGTTATTATTTTTATTATTCTTGAAATTCTCGAAAGGACGAAGAAGTTGACTCCTCTTGACTCTGAGTTGCACCTCGATTATACAATAAACTTATTATTACCTTAATTGGACACTATTAAATTTGACTTATCCATCTTTGCTTTGATTGTCAAAACTTTCATTTAATTGACTTTCACCGCCATATTTTGTCAGCAAGTGCTGCCACATTTGCTTAATAGGGCGTTTATGAGACACGAATGAGTGATGCGTCTAGAAAATTTATATGAAATATATTTCATATTTTCGTTATCATATGTTTACTAAAGTCTAGGAATTTTTACTTTTACTAGTACTTTTTTTTTTTTCAAGAGAGTTTTCTGAGCATAATTTTTACAATTTGCTGAAAAATCACATTTTAAAGTAAAGTAAACGAATGAACCTATAATTTCGAGTCTGTGCTTTTGTAAGATTGGTGAAAAGTTTCTCGCATCGAAAACTATGAAACATAAAATTCCATCGTTTCTCGACTATCGAGATAAACAGCGTTTCTGTATATTAAATCGAAAAGAGGCAATACTTGTTACGTCTTTATTGGAATATTTCCATTAAGCAGCTGTCAAAATACAAAAAGTAAACAAATAAGAAGAAGAATATAGGAAAAATTTATCAAACAAAAAGAAAATTTAAGGAACAAATGTTTATTTAATTGTGTCAATAAAAAAAAAACACATTCAAATCATAAATAAATTTCATAAAAACTTTCAATAAGGTATAGTTTTGTGGTGATGGGTGCTGACCAATATGACCGGCGAAACATGTTGCGCATTTACAGCCAGAGATTAAGGGCTGCAACCGACCCATTTTTAGTTCCTGAATCGATGAGGGAAGCTTCAGGCATTCGAGACAGGTTATAATTAAGATTTTTCCATTAAATTTTTAATTTCTCATACTGTATGTATGTACATAAATATTAAGAAATAAAGAAAAAACCAAAAAAAAATTTAATTCATGATTTTTATATATTTATTATATTATATCTTTCAATTTTCTAAAATAAAAAGAAGAAATTAATAATGAACTACATTCAATATCTGCGTATTCATAACAAATAATTTACACATAACAAAGGTTTAATTGACAAATTTTGTGTAAAAATATGTATGTCAAGTAAACTTGTACTAACTGCAAATTATTTTTTATGAATACGACAATATGTGTATAAATATTTAAAAACTTTACCTTTTCTACACTTTTTGCATTCATTATGTCAATTATATACTTTTAAATTTATAACTTCCGCAACTCTTTTATTTGTGAAAAGTTTTGACAGCTCTAGCGAGAAACTTCTCGCAAAATTTTAATACAGAAACAGGTTTACTCACAAGCTTCCAATGAATTACGTCAAAAAAGTTATTTTGACAGATATTTCTCGCTTCTCAAATATACAGAAACATTTGTGTGAGAAACTCCATTTTTTGTTTCAATTCGCATAGCTTCTCTGTCAATTCCTTTGTTTCTTGTGAGAAATTTCTCGATGCGAGTAATACAGAAACGAGGCACTGCTTTGTGTGTCTTTTTCGGGTAGAATTATTTTTCTAAACAACCAATAGCTACTATTATTAATGTCAGGCATTTTCCGAGAAACGCAAGTCGCTTAAATTTAGCGTTTTGGATTTTAAAACGCCGAATAGGTGTTCTCAAAAACTTATAAACTAAGAAGTATTGTTTTGCAATTTGAAATCGCCAAATATGTGTTCTGGTAAACCCATATCGCTTAAAATTGGTGATTTCAACTCGCTTGTGCATATTGTAGTGAACTCATTGAATTGGCTTAAACTAAACTTGCAAAAGGAAATAAAATGATAAATTTGTTTAATTTAATTTAATTTAATTTAATTTAATTTAATTTAATTTAATTTAACTTAACTTAATTTAATTTAATTTAATTTAATTTAATTTAATTTAATTTAATTTAATTTAATTTAATTTAATTTAATTTAATTTAATTTAATTTAATTTAATTTAATTTAATTTAATTTAATTTAATTTAATTTAATTTAATTTAATTTAATTTAATTTAATTTAATTTAATTTAATTTAATTTAATTTAATTTAATTTAATTTAATTTAATTTAATTTAATTTAATTTAATTTAATTTAATTTAATTTAATTTAATTTAATTTAATTTAATTTAATTTAATTTAATTTAATTTAATTTAATTTAATTTAATTTAATTTAATTTAATTTAATTTAATTTAATTTAATTTAATTTAATTTAATTTAATTTAATTTAATTTAATTTAATTTAATTTAATTTAATTTAATTTAATTTAATTTAATTTAATTTAATTTAATTTAATTTAATTTAATTTAATTTAATTTAATTTAATTTAATTTAATTTAATTTAATTTAATTTAATTTAATTTAATTTAATTTAATTTAATTTAATTTAATTTAATTTAATTTAATTTAATTTAATTTAATTTAATTTAATTTAATTTAATTTAATTTAATTTAATTTAATTTAATTTAATTTAATTTAATTTAATTTAATTTAATTTAATTTAATTTAATTTAATTTAATTTAATTTAATTTAATTTAATTTAATTTAATTTAATTTAATTTAATTTAATTTAATTTAATTTAATTTAATTTAATTTAATTTAATTTAATTTAATTTAATTTAATTTAATTTAATTTAATTTAATTTAATTTAATTTAATTTAATTTAATTTAATTTAATTTAATTTAATTTAATTTAATTTAATTTAATTTAATTTAATTTAATTTAATTTAATTTAATTTAATTTAATTTAATTTAATTTAATTTAATTTAATTTAATTTAATTTAATTTAATTTAATTTAATTTAATTTAATTTAATTTAATTTAATTTAATTTAATTTAATTTAATTTAATTTAATTTAATTTAATTTAATTTAATTTAATTTAATTTAATTTAATTTAATTTAATTTAATTTAATTTAATTTAATTTAATTTAATTTAATTTAATTTAATTTAATTTAATTTAATTTAATTTAATTTAATTTAATTTAATTTAATTTAATTTAATTTAATTTAATTTAATTTAATTTAATTTAATTTAATTTAATTTAATTTAATTTAATTTAATTTAATTTAATTTAATTTAATTTAATTTAATTTAATTTAATTTAATTTAATTTAATTTAATTTAATTTAATTTAATTTAATTTAATTTAATTTAATTTAATTTAATTTAATTTAATTTAATTTAATTTAATTTAATTTAATTTAATTTAATTTAATTTAATTTAATTTAATTTAATTTAATTTAATTTAATTTAATTTAATTTAATTTAATTTAATTTAATTTAATTTAATTTAATTTAATTTAATTTAATTTAATTTAATTTAATTTAATTTAATTTAATTTAATTTAATTTAATTTAATTTAATTTAATTTAATTTAATTTAATTTAATTTAATTTAATTTAATTTAATTTAATTTAATTTAATTTAATTTAATTTAATTTAATTTAATTTAATTTAATTTAATTTAATTTAATTTAATTTAATTTAATTTAATTTAATTTAATTTAATTTAATTTAATTTAATTTAATTTAATTTAATTTAATTTAATTTAATTTAATTTAATTTAATTTAATTTAATTTAATTTAATTTAATTTAATTTAATTTAATTTAATTTAATTTAATTTAATTTAATTTAATTTAATTTAATTTAATTTAATTTAATTTAATTTAATTTAATTTAATTTAATTTAATTTAATTTAATTTAATTTAATTTAATTTAATTTAATTTAATTTAATTTAATTTAATTTAATTTAATTTAATTTAATTTAATTTAATTTAATTTAATTTAATTTAATTTAATTTAATTTAATTTAATTTAATTTAATTTAATTTAATTTAATTTAATTTAATTTAATTTAATTTAATTTAATTTAATTTAATTTAATTTAATTTAATTTAATTTAATTTAATTTAATTTAATTTAATTTAATTTAATTTAATTTAATTTAATTTAATTTAATTTAATTTAATTTAATTTAATTTAATTTAATTTAATTTAATTTAATTTAATTTAATTTAATTTAATTTAATTTAATTTAATTTAATTTAATTTAATTTAATTTAATTTAATTTAATTTAATTTAATTTAATTTAATTTAATTTAATTTAATTTAATTTAATTTAATTTAATTTAATTTAATTTAATTTAATTTAATTTAATTTAATTTAATTTAATTTAATTTAATTTAATTTAATTTAATTTAATTTAATTTAATTTAATTTAATTTAATTTAATTTAATTTAATTTAATTTAATTTAATTTAATTTAATTTAATTTAATTTAATTTAATTTAATTTAATTTAATTTAATTTAATTTAATTTAATTTAATTTAATTTAATTTAATTTAATTTAATTTAATTTAATTTAATTTAATTTAATTTAATTTAATTTAATTTAATTTAATTTAATTTAATTTAATTTAATTTAATTTAATTTAATTTAATTTAATTTAATTTAATTTAATTTAATTTAATTTAATTTAATTTAATTTAATTTAATTTAATTTAATTTAATTTAATTTAATTTAATTTAATTTAATTTAATTTAATTTAATTTAATTTAATTTAATTTAATTTAATTTAATTTAATTTAATTTAATTTAATTTAATTTAATTTAATTTAATTTAATTTAATTTAATTTAATTTAATTTAATTTAATTTAATTTAATTTAATTTAATTTAATTTAATTTAATTTAATTTAATTTAATTTAATTTAATTTAATTTAATTTAATTTAATTTAATTTAATTTAATTTAATTTAATTTAATTTAATTTAATTTAATTTAATTTAATTTAATTTAATTTAATTTAATTTAATTTAATTTAATTTAATTTAATTTAATTTAATTTAATTTAATTTAATTTAATTTAATTTAATTTAATTTAATTTAATTTAATTTAATTTAATTTAATTTAATTTAATTTAATTTAATTTAATTTAATTTAATTTAATTTAATTTAATTTAATTTAATTTAATTTAATTTAATTTAATTTAATTTAATTTAATTTAATTTAATTTAATTTAATTTAATTTAATTTAATTTAATTTAATTTAATTTAATTTAATTTAATTTAATTTAATTTAATTTAATTTAATTTAATTTAATTTAATTTAATTTAATTTAATTTAATTTAATTTAATTTAATTTAATTTAATTTAATTTAATTTAATTTAATTTAATTTAATTTAATTTAATTTAATTTAATTTAATTTAATTTAATTTAATTTAATTTAATTTAATTTAATTTAATTTAATTTAATTTAATTTAATTTAATTTAATTTAATTTAATTTAATTTAATTTAATTTAATTTAATTTAATTTAATTTAATTTAATTTAATTTAATTTAATTTAATTTAATTTAATTTAATTTAATTTAATTTAATTTAATTTAATTTAATTTAATTTAATTTAATTTAATTTAATTTAATTTAATTTAATTTAATTTAATTTAATTTAATTTAATTTAATTTAATTTAATTTAATTTAATTTAATTTAATTTAATTTAATTTAATTTAATTTAATTTAATTTAATTTAATTTAATTTAATTTAATTTAATTTAATTTAATTTAATTTAATTTAATTTAATTTAATTTAATTTAATTTAATTTAATTTAATTTAATTTAATTTAATTTAATTTAATTTAATTTAATTTAATTTAATTTAATTTAATTTAATTTAATTTAATTTAATTTAATTTAATTTAATTTAATTTAATTTAATTTAATTTAATTTAATTTAATTTAATTTAATTTAATTTAATTTAATTTAATTTAATTTAATTTAATTTAATTTAATTTAATTTAATTTAATTTAATTTAATTTAATTTAATTTAATTTAATTTAATTTAATTTAATTTAATTTAATTTAATTTAATTTAATTTAATTTAATTTAATTTAATTTAATTTAATTTAATTTAATTTAATTTAATTTAATTTAATTTAATTTAATTTAATTTAATTTAATTTAATTTAATTTAATTTAATTTAATTTAATTTAATTTAATTTAATTTAATTTAATTTAATTTAATTTAATTTAATTTAATTTAATTTAATTTAATTTAATTTAATTTAATTTAATTTAATTTAATTTAATTTAATTTAATTTAATTTAATTTAATTTAATTTAATTTAATTTAATTTAATTTAATTTAATTTAATTTAATTTAATTTAATTTAATTTAATTTAATTTAATTTAATTTAATTTAATTTAATTTAATTTAATTTAATTTAATTTAATTTAATTTAATTTAATTTAATTTAATTTAATTTAATTTAATTTAATTTAATTTAATTTAATTTAATTTAATTTAATTTAATTTAATTTAATTTAATTTAATTTAATTTAATTTAATTTAATTTAATTTAATTTAATTTAATTTAATTTAATTTAATTTAATTTAATTTAATTTAATTTAATTTAATTTAATTTAATTTAATTTAATTTAATTTAATTTAATTTAATTTAATTTAATTTAATTTAATTTAATTTAATTTAATTTAATTTAATTTAATTTAATTTAAATTTAATTTAATTTAATTTAATTTAATTTAATTTAATTTAATTTAATTTAATTTAATTTAATTTAATTTAATTTAATTTAATTTAATTTAATTTATTTAATTTAATTTAATTTAATTTAATTTAATTTAATTTAATTTAATTTAATTTAATTTAATTTAATTTAATTTAATTTAATTTAATTTAATTTAATTTAATTTAATTTAATTTAATTTAATTTAATTTAATTTAATTTAATTTAATTTAATTTAATTTAATTTAATTTAATTTAATTTAATTTAATTTAATTTAATTTAATTTAATTTAATTTAATTTAATTTAATTTAATTTAATTTAATTTAATTTAATTTAATTTAATTTAATTTAATTTAATTTAATTTAATTTAATTTAATTTAATTTAATTTAATTTAATTTAATTTAATTTAATTTAATTTAATTTAATTTAATTTAATTTAATTTAATTTAATTTAATTTAATTTAATTTAATTTAATTTAAATTAATTTAATTTAATTTAATTTAATTTAATTTAATTTAATTTAATTTAATTTAATTTAATTTAATTTAATTTAATTTAATTTAATTTAATTTAATTTAATTTAATTTAATTTAATTTAATTTAATTTAATTTAATTAAATTAAATTTAATTTAATTTAATTTAATTTAATTTAATTTAATTTAATTTAATTTAATTTAATTTAATTTAATTTAATTTAATTTAATTTAATTTAATTTAATTTAATTTAATTTAATTTAATTTAATTTAATTTAATTTAATTTAATTTAATTTAATTTAATTTAATTTAATTTAATTTAATTTAATTTAATTTAATTTAATTTAATTTAATTTAATTTAATTTAATTTAATTTAATTTAATTTAATTTAATTTAATTTAATTTAATTTAATTTAATTTAATTTAATTTAATTTAATTTAATTTAATTTAATTTAATTTAATTTAATTTAATTTAATTTAATTTAATTTAATTTAATTTAATTTAATTTAATTTAATTTAATTTAATTTAATTTAATTTAATTTAATTTAATTTAATTTAATTTAATTTAATTTAATTTAATTTAATTTAATTTAATTTAATTTAATTTAATTTAATTTAATTTAATTTAATTTAATTTAATTTAATTTAATTTAATTTAATTTAATTTAATTTAATTTAATTTAATTTAATTTAATTTAATTTAATTTAATTTAATTTAATTTAATTTAATTTAATTTAATTTAATTTAATTTAATTTAATTTAATTTAATTTAATTTAATTTAATTTAATTTAATTTAATTTAATTTAATTTAATTTAATTTAATTTAATTTAATTTAATTTAATTTAATTTAATTTAATTTAATTTAATTTAATTTAATTTAATTTAATTTAATTTAATTTAATTTAATTTAATTTAATTTAATTTAATTTAATTTAATTTAATTTAATTTAATTTAATTTAATTTAATTTAATTTAATTTAATTTAATTTAATTTAATTTAATTTAATTTAATTTAATTTAATTTAATTTAATTTAATTTAATTTAATTTAATTTAATTTAATTTAATTTAATTTAATTTAATTTAATTTAATTTAATTTAATTTAATTTAATTTAATTTAATTTAATTTAATTTAATTTAATTTAATTTAATTTAATTTAATTTAATTTAATTTAATTTAATTTAATTTAATTTAATTTAATTTAATTTAATTTAATTTAATTTAATTTAATTTAATTTAATTTAATTTAATTTAATTTAATTTAATTTAATTTAATTTAATTTAATTTAATTTAATTTAATTTAATTTAATTTAATTTAATTTAATTTAATTTAATTTAATTTAATTTAATTTAATTTAATTTAATTTAATTTAATTTAATTTAATTTAATTTAATTTAATTTAATTTAATTTAATTTAATTTAATTTAATTTAATTTAATTTAATTTAATTTAATTTAATTTAATTTAATTTAATTTAATTTAATTTAATTTAATTTAATTTAATTTAATTTAATTTAATTTAATTTAATTTAATTTAATTTAATTTAATTTAATTTAATTTAATTTAATTTAATTTAATTTAATTTAATTTAATTTAATTTAATTTAATTTAATTTAATTTAATTTAATTTAATTTAATTTAATTTAATTTAATTTAATTTAATTTAATTTAATTTAATTTAATTTAATTTAATTTAATTTAATTTAATTTAATTTAATTTAATTTAATTTAATTTAATTTAATTTAATTTAATTTAATTTAATTTAATTTAATTTAATTTAATTTAATTTAATTTAATTTAATTTAATTTAATTTAATTTAATTTAATTTAATTTAATTTAATTTAATTTAATTTAATTTAATTTAATTTAATTTAATTTAATTTAATTTAATTTAATTTAATTTAATTTAATTTAATTTAATTTAATTTAATTTAATTTAATTTAATTTAATTTAATTTAATTTAATTTAATTTAATTTAATTTAATTTAATTTAATTTAATTTAATTTAATTTAATTTAATTTAATTTAATTTAATTTAATTTAATTTAATTTAATTTAATTTAATTTAATTTAATTTAATTTAATTTAATTTAATTTAATTTAATTTAATTTAATTTAATTTAATTTAATTTAATTTAATTTAATTTAATTTAATTTAATTTAATTTAATTTAATTTAATTTAATTTAATTTAATTTAATTTAATTTAATTTAATTTAATTTAATTTAATTTAATTTAATTTAATTTAATTTAATTTAATTTAATTTAATTTAATTTAATTTAATTTAATTTAATTTAATTTAATTTAATTTAATTTAATTTAATTTAATTTAATTTAATTTAATTTAATTTAATTTAATTTAATTTAATTTAATTTAATTTAATTTAATTTAATTTAATTTAATTTAATTTAATTTAATTTAATTTAATTTAATTTAATTTAATTTAATTTAATTTAATTTAATTTAATTTAATTTAATTTAATTTAATTTAATTTAATTTAATTTAATTTAATTTAATTTAATTTAATTTAATTTAATTTAATTTAATTTAATTTAATTTAATTTAATTTAATTTAATTTAATTTAATTTAATTTAATTTAATTTAATTTAATTTAATTTAATTTAATTTAATTTAATTTAATTTAATTTAATTTAATTTAATTTAATTTAATTTAATTTAATTTAATTTAATTTAATTTAATTTAATTTAATTTAATTTAATTTAATTTAATTTAATTTAATTTAATTTAATTTAATTTAATTTAATTTAATTTAATTTAATTTAATTTAATTTAATTTAATTTAATTTAATTTAATTTAATTTAATTTAATTTAATTTAATTTAATTTAATTTAATTTAATTTAATTTAATTTAATTTAATTTAATTTAATTTAATTTAATTTAATTTAATTTAATTTAATTTAATTTAATTTAATTTAATTTAATTTAATTTAATTTAATTTAATTTAATTTAATTTAATTTAATTTAATTTAATTTAATTTAATTTAATTTAATTTAATTTAATTTAATTTAATTTAATTTAATTTAATTTAATTTAATTTAATTTAATTTAATTTAATTTAATTTAATTTAATTTAATTTAATTTAATTTAATTTAATTTAATTTAATTTAATTTAATTTAATTTAATTTAATTTAATTTAATTTAATTTAATTTAATTTAATTTAATTTAATTTAATTTAATTTAATTTAATTTAATTTAATTTAATTTAATTTAATTTAATTTAATTTAATTTAATTTAATTTAATTTAATTTAATTTAATTTAATTTAATTTAATTTAATTTAATTTAATTTAATTTAATTTAATTTAATTTAATTTAATTTAATTTAATTTAATTTAATTTAATTTAATTTAATTTAATTTAATTTAATTTAATTTAATTTAATTTAATTTAATTTAATTTAATTTAATTTAATTTAATTTAATTTAATTTAATTTAATTTAATTTAATTTAATTTAATTTAATTTAATTTAATTTAATTTAATTTAATTTAATTTAATTTAATTTAATTTAATTTAATTTAATTTAATTTAATTTAATTTAATTTAATTTAATTTAATTTAATTTAATTTAATTTAATTTAATTTAATTTAATTTAATTTAATTTAATTTAATTTAATTTAATTTAATTTAATTTAATTTAATTTAATTTAATTTAATTTAATTTAATTTAATTTAATTTAATTTAATTTAATTTAATTTAATTTAATTTAATTTAATTTAATTTAATTTAATTTAATTTAATTTAATTTAATTTAATTTAATTTAATTTAATTTAATTTAATTTAATTTAATTTAATTTAATTTAATTTAATTTAATTTAATTTAATTTAATTTAATTTAATTTAATTTAATTTAATTTAATTTAATTTAATTTAATTTAATTTAATTTAATTTAATTTAATTTAATTTAATTTAATTTAATTTAATTTAATTTAATTTAATTTAATTTAATTTAATTTAATTTAATTTAATTTAATTTAATTTAATTTAATTTAATTTAATTTAATTTAATTTAATTTAATTTAATTTAATTTAATTTAATTTAATTTAATTTAATTTAATTTAATTTAATTTAATTTAATTTAATTTAATTTAATTTAATTTAATTTAATTTAATTTAATTTAATTTAATTTAATTTAATTTAATTTAATTTAATTTAATTTAATTTAATTTAATTTAATTTAATTTAATTTAATTTAATTTAATTTAATTTAATTTAATTTAATTTAATTTAATTTAATTTAATTTAATTTAATTTAATTTAATTTAATTTAATTTAATTTAATTTAATTTAATTTAATTTAATTTAATTTAATTTAATTTAATTTAATTTAATTTAATTTAATTTAATTTAATTTAATTTAATTTAATTTAATTTAATTTAATTTAATTTAATTTAATTTAATTTAATTTAATTTAATTTAATTTAATTTAATTTAATTTAATTTAATTTAATTTAATTTAATTTAATTTAATTTAATTTAATTTAATTTAATTTAATTTAATTTAATTTAATTTAATTTAATTTAATTTAATTTAATTTAATTTAATTTAATTTAATTTAATTTAATTTAATTTAATTTAATTTAATTTAATTTAATTTAATTTAATTTAATTTAATTTAATTTAATTTAATTTAATTTAATTTAATTTAATTTAATTTAATTTAATTTAATTTAATTTAATTTAATTTAATTTAATTTAATTTAATTTAATTTAATTTAATTTAATTTAATTTAATTTAATTTAATTTAATTTAATTTAATTTAATTTAATTTAATTTAATTTAATTTAATTTAATTTAATTTAATTTAATTTAATTTAATTTAATTTAATTTAATTTAATTTAATTTAATTTAATTTAATTTAATTTAATTTAATTTAATTTAATTTAATTTAATTTAATTTAATTTAATTTAATTTAATTTAATTTAATTTAATTTAATTTAATTTAATTTAATTTAATTTAATTTAATTTAATTTAATTTAATTTAATTTAATTTAATTTAATTTAATTTAATTTAATTTAATTTAATTTAATTTAATTTAATTTAATTTAATTTAATTTAATTTAATTTAATTTAATTTAATTTAATTTAATTTAATTTAATTTAATTTAATTTAATTTAATTTAATTTAATTTAATTTAATTTAATTTAATTTAATTTAATTTAATTTAATTTAATTTAATTTAATTTAATTTAATTTAATTTAATTTAATTTAATTTAATTTAATTTAATTTAATTTAATTTAATTTAATTTAATTTAATTTAATTTAATTTAATTTAATTTAATTTAATTTAATTTAATTTAATTTAATTTAATTTAATTTAATTTAATTTAATTTAATTTAATTTAATTTAATTTAATTTAATTTAATTTAATTTAATTTAATTTAATTTAATTTAATTTAATTTAATTTAATTTAATTTAATTTAATTTAATTTAATTTAATTTAATTTAATTTAATTTAATTTAATTTAATTTAATTTAATTTAATTTAATTTAATTTAATTTAATTTAATTTAATTTAATTTAATTTAATTTAATTTAATTTAATTTAATTTAATTTAATTTAATTTAATTTAATTTAATTTAATTTAATTTAATTTAATTTAATTTAATTTAATTTAATTTAATTTAATTTAATTTAATTTAATTTAATTTAATTTAATTTAATTTAATTTAATTTAATTTAATTTAATTTAATTTAATTTAATTTAATTTAATTTAATTTAATTTAATTTAATTTAATTTAATTTAATTTAATTTAATTTAATTTAATTTAATTTAATTTAATTTAATTTAATTTAATTTAATTTAATTTAATTTAATTTAATTTAATTTAATTTAATTTAATTTAATTTAATTTAATTTAATTTAATTTAATTTAATTTAATTTAATTTAATTTAATTTAATTTAATTTAATTTAATTTAATTTAATTTAATTTAATTTAATTTAATTTAATTTAATTTAATTTAATTTAATTTAATTTAATTTAATTTAATTTAATTTAATTTAATTTAATTTAATTTAATTTAATTTAATTTAATTTAATTTAATTTAATTTAATTTAATTTAATTTAATTTAATTTAATTTAATTTAATTTAATTTAATTTAATTTAATTTAATTTAATTTAATTTAATTTAATTTAATTTAATTTAATTTAATTTAATTTAATTTAATTTAATTTAATTTAATTTAATTTAATTTAATTTAATTTAATTTAATTTAATTTAATTTAATTTAATTTAATTTAATTTAATTTAATTTAATTTAATTTAATTTAATTTAATTTAATTTAATTTAATTTAATTTAATTTAATTTAATTTAATTTAATTTAATTTAATTTAATTTAATTTAATTTAATTTAATTTAATTTAATTTAATTTAATTTAATTTAATTTAATTTAATTTAATTTAATTTAATTTAATTTAATTTAATTTAATTTAATTTAATTTAATTTAATTTAATTTAATTTAATTTAATTTAATTTAATTTAATTTAATTTAATTTAATTTAATTTAATTTAATTTAATTTAATTTAATTTAATTTAATTTAATTTAATTTAATTTAATTTAATTTAATTTAATTTAATTTAATTTAATTTAATTTAATTTAATTTAATTTAATTTAATTTAATTTAATTTAATTTAATTTAATTTAATTTAATTTAATTTAATTTAATTTAATTTAATTTAATTTAATTTAATTTAATTTAATTTAATTTAATTTAATTTAATTTAATTTAATTTAATTTAATTTAATTTAATTTAATTTAATTTAATTTAATTTAATTTAATTTAATTTAATTTAATTTAATTTAATTTAATTTAATTTAATTTAATTTAATTTAATTTAATTTAATTTAATTTAATTTAATTTAATTTAATTTAATTTAATTTAATTTAATTTAATTTAATTTAATTTAATTTAATTTAATTTAATTTAATTTAATTTAATTTAATTTAATTTAATTTAATTTAATTTAATTTAATTTAATTTAATTTAATTTAATTTAATTTAATTTAATTTAATTTAATTTAATTTAATTTAATTTAATTTAATTTAATTTAATTTAATTTAATTTAATTTAATTTAATTTAATTTAATTTAATTTAATTTAATTTAATTTAATTTAATTTAATTTAATTTAATTTAATTTAATTTAATTTAATTTAATTTAATTTAATTTAATTTAATTTAATTTAATTTAATTTAATTTAATTTAATTTAATTTAATTTAATTTAATTTAATTTAATTTAATTTAATTTAATTTAATTTAATTTAATTTAATTTAATTTAATTTAATTTAATTTAATTTAATTTAATTTAATTTAATTTAATTTAATTTAATTTAATTTAATTTAATTTAATTTAATTTAATTTAATTTAATTTAATTAAATTTGTTATCAGAGAAGGCGATTTTAGAAGCCCAACTCAGCCAATCGAGGCAGGAGTTCCCCAAAGTGACATTCTAGGACCCACTATATATCTGATTTGCGTCTCTGACATGTCAATGAGATCCGTAATCCATACTTTAACTTTTGCAGATGACACAGCATTCTGCAGCGTCCATGAACGCCATCAATTAGCTTCACAAAATTTGCAGGAGTATATTTCAATATTTGAGAAATGGTTAAAACTTTGGAAAATCAAAGTTAGCGAACAAGAGTGTACTCATGTTACATTTACACTGCGGAAACAAACATGTTCGGCTATCCAAACTAACAATTCACCTATTTCGCAGCACAATGATGATACTTTGGTATTCACCTTGACTGTTGACTAACGTGGAAGCCTCACATTGATGCAAAAACCACTCATTTGAAATTAAAAGCAGCGCAACTAAATTGGCTTATGGGTGAAAATTCTACATTGAAGCTACATTGCAAAATTTTGTTATACAACACAATTCTAAAGCCTATATGGTGCTATGGAATCCAATTATGGGGCACCGCGTCAACATCTAACATTGAAAAAATTCAAAGACGACAAATCAAATTCAAGCTATTACTGCAGCTCCATGGTACGTAAAAAATTCAAAAATTCATAAGGATCTATGTGTTCCACTGGTAAAAGATGAATTTTCAAAGTATGCGACAAGGTATATTAGTAAACTAGAACTTCACACAAACCTTCTTTCAAGAAACATACGTAATTTTAGCAGTCACTCTTGGTTGAGGGGATACTCTTGGCACCATCAGAGCGTTACATAGGTGATTTTACCGATATAATATGCGCAAAATAATACTTTTTGTCTAGCATTGGCTGGACTTAGTTAATTTTTTCTATTTAGTGTTAAGATTTGAATACTTATTGTTGTTAGTTTACATTGTGAAGATTCAATAAATGAATAAAAACTGAAAAATAGGATAATTGGCCCTATGGTCTTAGTATTACTTATTATAAATGTTTTAAAAATCTTTCTATACAAGTAGCTAAAGGTACATATCTAGAAGGTTATAATTCTCAGTCTCGTTTGTTTTATCTGTACTGTTTTGTACATTATACATTTTTTCCCCCCGAGCAATCGAGCTCTGGACGATGAACGCGTGTTACGCGAGTTTAGGGAACAAGATCCTTAATTTCGTCTGAGCAAAATCCATTGTAGTAACGATAGAACAGAGTAATGCACCACACACTGCGTCGATGCTCAAGTGACTCAATAAAGTTGGATACCCTACTGTCACCGATGAGCATCTTCGCCCTTTCCTGCACACGGTCATGTAACTCCAAAATAGACTTTGAGGCACCGGCCCAAACATGAGAGTTGTATTCAATTTTCGGTCAGATATAGGTGGTATAAATAGTAAAGAGGTCGGATGCAGTGAAGTACATCTTACACCGTTTCAAAAACCCGAGGCACTCGAATGCTTCTTTAAAGACATAAAAAATGTGTTCAGTCCAGCGAAAATAATACTGTATCTTCATTCCAAGAACATCAAGAGCATCCGAGTTCTCAATATTTATACCATCCATGAGTACAGATAAAGGAAGCAGCATTTGCGCGACCCTGTTTTTACGACCCCATTCGGAGATTAATAGAAGATCACTATTCAGTGAATCATTCATATGTAGCCTCTTGGCAGCGATCTCTGATAGGCTGGGCCTATAACTAAAAGAGAACGAGTGACAAATGCTACTGTCATCCGCGAAAGAGTGTATAGGGTTGGAAGTCTGATAGAGAAGGTCGTTTAGGAAAATAAGAAATAGGGTAGGAGAAAGAACGGAGCTTTGCGGTACCCTAATTTAATTTTGAACTCGTTTGTTGAGGCCCCATCTATAACAACTAGTATAGTGCGGCCTCTGAGAAACTTCAATATAAACCGAGAAAAGTTATTACCAAAAGCAGTAAGTTTTGCCAGTAGTGCACCATGCCACACTCTGTCAAACACTTTTAAAATATCAAGAGTCACCACCCTACTTTCACCGAAATGATACTCGTAGCATAAGCATTGAATATTTTCAACAGGTTTTCCGTTGTTTCAAACGTATTGCAACTAATCTTATTTACATTCATATATTTTCTTATTCTTACGAATGCATCAAGAAATTTATTTTGGAATGAATTCGTAAGTATCTTTCACTGACATAATCTCTCCAATTAATATAGCACAACTTAACACATTGAATGTCATACACAACAGCTGAATTTTTTGTGCTCATAAAGGATGAATAACGGAAAACTTTGCTTGGATTAGCGGATTACCGCATTTTGTTATTGAAAATTTAAAAAAAAAAAAAAAAAAAAAAAAAACTTTAAACAGTTTTATGTTTTCAGCTAAGTGGCACAACATTTTCTTCAAACGTTTTTTCATATGTGTGTGACAATTTTCGTTTTAATAATTTATTTCTTTTGAATATGAATGTGAATACAGGAATACTCGTATTCCTGTATTCACTGAAATTCAAATTCAGATCCAAAATCTATTGCATTTAATGGTAGGAAAGAATCCGATCTATCAATGGATGTATATACCGTAAGTAAGAAATTATCTGCATTTTCAAAATTATTTGGTTCAAAATTATTTTTTAGGAAAAAACTTCTGTAGTAGAAAAAAAGAATGTGGTCGGTTACGTCGAATAAATAAATTTTGGGTGCCATTTAATTAAGTTTTGTACCTTGTGTTTATGTACTGAATATTATATATTTTCATCACTGCTTTCGACAGCTATATTGTTTTTTATTTGGTTTTTGTAATTAAATTGAAATAAAGGTATGGATCAAGGCAGCTTTATACAGGTAGTGGCAAAATTTTGACAACTATTTGTAAATTCTACCAACAAAATACATGTTGATGTTTGTTGGTGTTGTATTTATTGCAATTCTGCCACTACCAGTATAAAGCTGCCTTGGTATGGATCATGGTGCAATTAATATGTGGCAGCATTAGAGTTGCTGTACTAGATACATAATAGCTCTATTCACAGTCTCGTGCAAATGGTATTGCATTATTGCATTTGCAAAAAGGCTTAGCATATTTTTACTCTACACTAACAAAACACGCAGCAATGCACTTGCTAGTTTTATGTGTATACGCAATACTTAAAACCTTTAGTTTTTATTTGCTCTGCTTATGCACAAGTTAATTGCAAATCGACAGCTGACAATCAGCGATGCAAGCCAAGCAAGTTCGTAATCGCCACTTAGCTGCCGTCGCTCATCCCGCATTCAAATAACACCAATCGATGTCTTTATCTAACTTACAATCCCTTTTTCTATTAAAAAGTCCATTAACTGCTCCTTAAAGCTTTTTTTCGGCATATGTATTTTTGACTAAAATTTTAGTAAACTATTCTACTCTAATTATCAATCAGCTGTGAATTTCGTGCTTTGCCAAAAGTAGTGCAAACTAAACCAACAGATGTGCTTCACAATTGATAGCATATATTTGCAATTGCATAAATTTGCAATCACAAATGCACAAGATTGTGAATAGAGCTAATATTTTGTTTGTTTAAAAATTCCACCATAATGTCAAAAACATGTTTACAAAACAGAACAAAATGAAGAAAGAAATGTATATAAAAAAAATTAATTGTGTATTATTATTTTCATAAATTGTTTTTAACGCATTTTAAGCAAATAAATTATTTTTGAAGCGAGGAAAGTCGATAACCAGTAGAATTTTTCTTTTTGCATATGTAGCAGACAGCAACGCATATTAAGGAATTAAAATATCTTTGAAATATTTTTTATTGTTTCTATGGCACATTTTCAAACTGTTTAAAATATTATTTTTTCACTTCACTTTGTATAAACATAAACAGCTTCCAGGCAATTAAAATATTTTTGAAAACTTCTGTATTGTTTTTTTTTTTTGCACTTTTTCACTTTTTCCTTCTTTTTTTTTTTTGCACGATTAAAATATTATTTTTTCACTTTTTGACTCTACCGGTCGTTTTAAATAAAAAATTGTCACCTGCGCTAGTGATGCCACCTGGTTAATGCACCTTGGTATGGATCAAGACGAATTCATAACAGGTGAAATTGACAGCGCAGCTGATAACTTTTTTTTAATTTTTATCTGTTTCAGATGACAATGGCATAATTAAAACAAAATTGGGGAAAAATTTAAAACAATTTTTTAAATTATGTATTCTATCTTGAGCGCCAGATATCACCCAGAATCCTCCGCAATATGGCTGGCCATTTTCACGTTTTAAAGCTCTATGATCTGAGACTAAGTTTCACGAGAAAATTAAAAGTTTCACATTATAATTAAGTTTTTCCTTTATTGTAATTTTTTTATGGAAATTTGAATAAAAAATTTCAAAACAATTTTGTAATTTATGTATTGCATCTTGAGCGCCAGGTATTATTCCGAATCCTCCCCAATCTTGCTGGCCATTTTCACATTTCCAAGCTGTATGATCTGTGACTTTAATTTTAACGAAATAACGAAAGTTTCACCAAATAATTAAATGTTTGTGTTTTATTGTAAATTTTTTTAATATATATTTTTTTAATTCCTTTTTGTGTTTATATTTTTCTCTTGATATTTGAAAAAGATTTATTTTTTGTAGTGTTGTATTTATTTCTCTTGCATTTACCTGGTATGAATTCGCCTTGGTATGGATGATGAAAAATTTATTTTTACAACAAATATTCTCCGTGGTATAAAAACCCAGAAAAAAATAAAAATTTGGAAGAAAATTTCAAAAACATATGACATGATTTTCGGTATTCTACAAGTGCACTTACAGTTAATTTTACATCTACGATTTTTACCGTCGGCTAAAAGGGACATTATGGATATCATATTTTTTTTTTTATCGAAAGTTTACAAAGCACAACTGAATTCCGTTAAATGAACAAACAGTGTGGTACAAGTATTATTATTTTTTTTTTATATGTACTCGTATACGCTAGCTGTTTATAACCTAAAAAATCTTGTGTAGATTCTGTGTATATTTGTCCACATGTTTGTAGTTGCGAGTTTTCACCCAGAAAATAAAAAAAAGAAACAACAATTGCTCAATTAAATAATTCATCAAATGTTCTCAAGCTAATAGAAGCGATATAACCTACAAAAAAGTACAAGTGGCTTAATCAAATAAAATTTAACCAAAAATGAAATTTTTGCTAGAAGCGCAAATAATTAAGTTCTCAAAATTAAACACAATTCGATATTTTACACCAAAACAATTTTTTTATATATTTTTTTGACTGTATAAAAACTAAGGAAGAAAATAATGCTACATACATATGTATATAAATATTAACCTTAGCAAAACAGTTTAAAAACTATAATCATAATTTATCTCTTGATTTTCCTACTTTTTAATAATTTAGGGTTAGTAACTTCTACTACGTTTGTACGTGCAGGTAATTTGCGAATAAAAATATTGTAAATAACAAAAATTGCCGTATAAACAGTAAATAAAATTTTTATTAGTGATTAGCTAACTCACGAAAACATTTACTGATTAAAAACTTGTTTACAAATAAAACATAAAAAGTTGCCAACTTATTTCACAATTTCAAAGATTTCGTCGATGTGGCACAAACTAAATACGAGTATAGTAAAAACTACGTACAGAAACAAAAATCTATGAATGTTTTTCATTTTTAATAATCTTTACTTTAATTGAATTACAAAAAATATTTAATTTTTTTATTTTTCTGTTATAATTTCAGCAATCAAAATGCTTTTTAAACTAACAATGCTACCAATTATTTATATTTTAAGCATATGTATGTATGTGATACTAAAAAAAAAATAAATCTTCTATATACGAGTACAAATTGGCACATAAACAGTGAGTTAGTTATTTGCAAATAAGTTTTATTTGTAAATAGGCTGCATATAAACGTAGTATTCGATTAGCAAAAACCGATTTCTTTTACTTTTTTTAATTCACTAATTATCTTATAAATATTACAATTTTAGTTTGGTGCCTCAGCGCCAATAAGGCATTAGAGAGGCTAGTTGGCAAATAAATTAATCATAATTTTCTAATAATTGAATACATATTAAAATATTAAAAGCGTTATTGTTTATAAAAGTTCTGGTAAATTACTTTTCAAAAAATCTTAAATATTTTAAATCTTGGAAGTGTAGGACATAATTTTATATTGAGAGGTAAGTTGTTAAATTTTTACTCCCTAAGTGTTCTATTCGTTGTTTTGTTGTCTCCGTACGGCAAAATGCTATTCGTAATTGTTCATTGTTGGGAGTGTTAAAACAGTTTTAATTTTGCATAAAGAGTATCGTATGTAGACATTTATACACATACGAACAGATTTGTAATTTGTAAGTACCATAAATTGGTATTGGAATATAAAGAATTTGTTGGATATGTTATTGACAGGTTTCCCACTGTTTTCAGGGCTTTATTTTGAAGTCTTTGCAGAGATTTCAACTCTGTAGTTTTTTTACTAGCATAAATCACAGCTAAGTAATTGATATGACTTTGTATTAGACTTTCATATATAAGCATTTTTGTGTTGATATCAAATTTAAATTTAAACTTGTATAAAAGCCCAGTAGCTGGCTAGATCTTTGACTTGAGATAATTTATTTGCTGATCCCATGACAAATTTGACTGCAGATGAAGGCCCAAATATTTAACTGAAGAGAACTTTTTAATATCTTGCCCATCAACATGTAAATTGAATCTCGGTTCCGAACAAAAATTGTTATTTTTGAATTGTCGGTAATCATTTTGAGTCAACCAAGGAAGTAATTAAATAAATTAATTGGAGTTGAGAATTTATCAATGATTTAATAAATGAAAAGAATCAGACTAATAAGTGTTTTTATTTTAATTCCAAATATAAATACGTATGTGAATATATGGGTGAAAAATCAAATAAAAAATTATCTTTTGTAAAGATTTTTTTTCAAAGAAAAGCAGATTTCAATGTAAAAGTTGAACCAGACACTCCATTATATTGTATGTACATATGAACATACAAATATTTTCTTTGTAATATATAAAACAATTTTTAAATTAACATGCGCAAGTGTATGGTGATATATACGAGAAAGAGTCTCGTATTCTTTTCAATTTTGCTTATAAAAACAATTTATGTACGTATTTAACTTTAACTCTAAAAAAAATTTCAAGACACAATTTCGTTCAATAACAATTCCGTTGAACAATAACTTCCGTTACTACTGATGATTTTATGAAACAATTATGTACAATGAAGTTATAAAAAAATTACACAAAAATTGTCCCAAAATTTTTATTTTGTCCCTTTTTTAGATAATAATTACACTGTAATCGGCAACGTTAGACAAATGTCACTATAAAAGTGAGAAGCGAAAAGTCTTCTTCATTGAGAATATAAGTAACCATATCCATAAACAAGTTTCGATACAAAATTTTTCTAATAGGGGTTTAATGAACGTAAAATATTTTTTATGAATAAGGGAGTATACGAATGTTCCCTTTTCGCATTTTTTTTCTGTTATGTTGGTACACATGTCTGTTATATACATATGTTGGCAATATCAGCCATTTCGTATTGTCAGTTTGTTTTTGACAGATAAAAAGGTTAGTCGTGTTTTGGTGTGCTCTTCGATTTTTTACTATTCGAAAAAATCGATCAAAGAAACTGTATTAAGTTTTGTGTAAAAAATTAAATTAAATGCGCAAGGATATTTGAAAGGTTGACTGCGGCGTTTGACGTAAGAAAATTTGGATAATCGTTGAATCACTATTAGAGAGGTTGCTGATGATATTGGCATATCGTTCGTCCCATGCCAATTAATTTTTACGGATGTTTTAGGCATGCAACGTGCGGCAGCAAAGATTGTTCCAAAATTTTAAAATTTTGAGCAAAAACAACGTCGCATGGGCATCGCTCAAGAGCTGTTGAAAAAGTCATACCTGATGACTAATCATGGGTGTACGGCTATGACAAACCAAAGCCCAATCATCCCAATGGAAGTGTCCAGAAGAGCCAAGACCGAAAAAAGCACGTCACGTCACGGTGAAATCTGAAGGTTTTGCTCGCTGTTTTCTTCGACTGTAATGGCGTGAAGCATCATGAATTTTTGCCACGAGGTCATACGGCCAATAAGGAATACTACCTTGAAGTTATGTGCCGTTTCCGAGAAGCAGTCCGTCAGAAACGCACAGAATTGTGGAAAAAAATAATCATGGATTTTGCACCATGATAACGCACCAGCTCATACATCGATGCTTGTGCATGAGTTTTTAACATGTTACGCTTCATTAGTTCTTTAACTTCATATTTGACTTTAAAATGTTTAAATAATTTTGTAATATTTGTGACATTAACCTTTTTTGTATTTATATATATTGTTATATTATTAATTTTAATGTGATCATGTATAAATCTCTTCTTAAACTCAGTTCCACATTGCAATATAAGATATTAAGTCTTGTGTGTGGAATAATACTAATAAATTAAATTGAAATTAAACAAAGTCGTTATCATGCCTCAACCACTGTATTCACCGGACTTGGCCCCCCTGAATTTTTCCTCTTGCCAAAACTGAAGATACTAATGAAAAAAACAGGAGCTGTTGGCGATACCAAAAAGCGCGTTTCAGAAGCCTTTCGAGGATTGGGAAAAACGCTGGCACTAGTGTATTATATCTGAGGCGGATTACTTTGAAGGGGGCAAGATAGTTATTGATGAAGAAATAAACAATTTTTGAAAAATTTTAAATAACGGTTATTTTTGCGTTGTTGAAAATAACGGTTACTTTTTTTTATCAGACCTTGCTTTCTCACTTCTTCTGTTAATTTTTCATTTACATCACTCATGGCAAAAAAATAATTGCTTAGGTAGTATTACTATTATAATAAATACAATACCATCAAACATCGCATGTACAGAGTGTTGGCCAGGAAGCTATACTACTTCGTGTTAAACGTGTTTTAATCGTTAAAACAATTTATCAAAATCAATCACCGATTTTAATGAAAAAATTATAACGAGTGAGGAGGCACATTTTTATTTGAATGCAATAAATATAATAGTCGGTTCTGGGCAATGGAATTGTCAGCCATCTTTGGTCAGGAGGAATCATTGGACCTTACTTCTTTGAAATGAAATGGTATAATTGAACACATTGCAGTTGTGGCATGCTTTGGGCTTGATTAACATATGGTGTCAACAACACGGTGTCACATTGCATACAGCCAGGATGTAGTATACCTTATGGAACGAAAATAAAAGATAACAATCTGTACTTATACCACTACATTATCCGGTAAAACTGCCTTGAGTTATAGTAGTAGTGAAGTGAAAATAATTTGAAATTAGTTCAATTTAAAAATCTGGGATTCTATCTTCTACTTTTTACCTTTCATTTCTATTTTGTGGCTTGATCATTGAGAAAACTTTTTGGCAATCACACAAATCGTTCAGTCTGAAGTAATACATAAATATGATTATTTAGTTTCTTTATTTATATGTATGCAAACACTAGTTTGAAATATTACCAAGAATTGTAAGCGTGGATAGATGCAGTAAAAATATAAGTTGTTGGTTTGGGGAAAAAGGCATGATGGCGCATAAAACAATCATTGAAGCCTTAGATCGTACTATAAAACATCTTAAGACCAATTAAAGTATTATGGGAGGTATGCTGTTAGTTTTAGCTGACTTCAGACGGCCTATACCGGTTATCAGGGACATAAGCAGATGAAATAAATGCATGCATGCATGAAAAACATTTTTCTCCCATCACAAACATAAGAAAGCAACGGCATTGTTATGCACAATTTGCAGGGGTATGAACTCGATGCGTGTCGCTCCGTTTTTGGTGCTCTTTTAAATTTTTTTGTGCCAAAAATTCCTTAGTCTTAGTTTTTTTTTTAATTTTCAGACCGTTTTTAAACTTTCGGTGGTAGCCACTGTACAAACCAAAAAAAATTTTAATTTAAAAATTATAAAGTGCAACAAAAATTTAACAAATTAATATTTACATCTCTGGGTACAGAGAATGTTAAAATACAAAAATATGTATGTATGTTAATGAATAAAAAATAAATACCGCTAGTTCTGAGACAGCATACGCTGTACAAACAATGCGGGCAATTAACAAAAATGCATATGTGATTCAATATGAGATGAATATAGATAGAGAATAATAAAATGCTCGGTGGCTGAGTGGTTAAAGCAGCAGATCATGATAACCGAGTTCAAGCCCCAGTGGGTGCTGATGAGTAGTATAGCGACTACGAAACAGCTAGTTGTCCCCCAGTTAAAGATTTTATTATTTTTCTTGTCTTCTTCAATCAATAATTATTGATCAGAGCAAATTTGTATTGAAAAAAATCCTTCTTAAGAAAGGAAAATTTGCACTAAAACCCGATATGTAGAAACCAAAAATTTTTTAATTTAAAATCTCTTTTTTCCTGTTTTCAAAATTTAATTTTTTTAAATCTGCAATATACCTATTGATTTTGAATATAAGCTAGGATTAACAGGCTGTCAGCCATTGAAAAGCCAGCCGACTTGGGTCCCGTTGTGTTACGTTAGTTTCCATTTAACTGAGCGTATAAGCTATATCGTTTTAAAATCTTTATTATCGGGTATGTTCTTGATTCTACTTTGAAGTGAAAATAGTTTGAAATCACTTCAATTTCGAGCTTCGGTGTTCTACATTCTACTCTTTACTTTTCATTTGTGTTTTGTTTTCAAACATTAATTTGTAGTGAATTGTCAGGTTCTTGAAACTACTTTTACACAAAAAGTAGTAGTTTGAAAACACTTTTACAGAAAAACTGAGTATAATTACAATCCCAATGAAGTAAGAGGGTTAGATGACGAAATATTAGTTTGAGATACAATTGTACATATATTTATATGCAAAATAAGGAAAATATTATATAAAAAACTAATAACTGATATTTTTTTTATTAACTAAAGTCGATTGGCGATATCATCTCTTATTACAGCGGTTACGGAATCACTACCTCATCTGAATCATCGTCATCACTTTCATGTCTTGAATTTACATCCACAGGCTATTTCACATTTTTGCATAAAATTGCACTTAAAAATTTCGGTCATCGTTGTTGACGGAGAATTTGATAAACCTAACTAAATTTTACTCTTATAAAATAATAACAAGCATTAGATTAAAAATTTTGCACGTCGTTTTTTGGCAAAAGGCATATCGCAAAAAAAAATGGAAAATGTGGTTCATTTCAGTACTAGTTTATATAAAAAAAGACAAATAAAACTGAAAATGTGGTTCGTGTCAGTACTAGTTATTTGAACATTTATCCAAGTTTTATTTCCGAAGTTCAGTTCGAACGAAAGAATGAAACACAAAAAACTACTACTTTTTCAGAACAACAAAAATGAAAAGTTAACTTTTCAAATCATATTTTATTTTCATTCTACTAGTTTTCTAGAACATGCTGATATGTCTTTCCACCATATAGATCCATATATAACCTATTTTGCATTTGAAATAAATTTTTTTGATTAAAAAAATTAATTTTTTCTTGTAGTCAATTTCGCAAAATCTGAATTCTCTTAACTTAAGTAAATGTTTTAAAAATTTACGTGACTTTAAACACGGAGCCGATGCAGTCAATTTCAGTTCAGCTTTAACATAAAAATGTTGGTAACATTTCCCTTTGTTACTTTACTTATGTAAAAAGTAGTTGTGATCAAATATTTCATTCTGTTATGATAACAGATTCTATAAAGGCCAACAATTCCAGGTACATATAGTATAAAAATATCCAATTAAACACATTGCGCTGAACTGGGGTTAACCAGTTTTTCTGAGTTCTTTTCTCTTTTATTTCGTTGTTATTCTCAAATAATAATAATTTGTGATCACCGGGTTCATACGATTGAGGTTGGTTCTCTTGCCAGCATTAAATGAGTGATCTTTAGTTATTACTTTGTCGACGTTTGAATTGGTCGCAGTTTTCTGTCGTGAAATTTAAGCTGTATCGAAACCACACGCGCGTATTATGCATGTGCTATAAAAAAATACGAAAGAAGCAAAGCAATAACGGAAACGTTGAATTGGAAATTGTTAATTTGATTTAATACACATTCAGCAAATGTGTTAAAAAAAAAAAATAAACACAAATACGAAAACTGCAAAATAGTCGAATTTTAGCAATAAGAATCAATCGTTTAATTTTTCAAAAGCCCTTTGAAGACATACATACATACATTCGCGTACATACAAAGTATTGAGTAAATAAAATTTTAGATACAATACTAAAAAATGCCGCTGACGAAAAAAGCACAAAGTGTATGTTGAGTGAATCATTTATCTAATAAATACACATGTCTACTTTAAATACTCTCATTGGACGAACACTTAGAGAAAAGATTTAGATTTTATATATAGCAATAAAATTACCACATTTTTGTTCTTAATATATTTTTTTTTGAACAACTAAAACTTTTTGATGTTTTTTTTTTTTAAGAGTTTTGGGGAATTTTTTTAATAATAAAATTGATTAATAAAAGAATAAAATCAATTAATAAAATAAGGAACAAGTCCAATTTACGCAGTGAGCTCCGAGTTAAAAAAAATTATATAGTGGGGTAGGAAGAATAAGAAGAAATTGTTCAGTGAATAAAATGGCGGAAACGCATAGTTTCCGAGTTATGGACCTCTGAAGTTTTGATATACGTGTACATGAAATTGCGACTTGTCGTTGCATTTGTCAAGATATTTAGACAAAATTGTGATCATTCGAAAGCTTTTAAATAGATACATTATATTATGCAAGAAACTCAATTCTTAAGTGATAATACAGTTTAAAAAAAAAATTTTGGGTAAAAGTGCTAGAGGTTAGTTAATACGGCTTAAATCTAGTTTATCAACGCAGATCCAAATACAATAAAAAGTACATAAATTGATAGAAAATTTAAAAATAATAAGAAAATGTAAAATGAGAATATTGGCGGAAACGCTTAGTTTCCGAGTTATGAACTGAAAAAGTTTTCGTATATGCATTCGATTTTCTATCACATTTTTCAATTTATATAGTCAATATTAATATCATATGAAAGCTTGCTAATAGACCTCTTATATCGTACAAGAGAGAATCCCTCCATGCAAAAAAACTTTGGTTAGCGAAGCCGGTGTTTGTTATACCATAGAGGAAAAAATCCCCGCTAAGTAAAAAAAAATTTTGTCAGCGAAGCCGGTGTTGGTTATACTACAGAAGAGAGAACCCCTGCATCCGGCCAAAGGCCGGCTATGCAAAAAAAAACTTTGGTACCGAGCCGGTCTTTATTATTAAATAAATTTTTTTTGAATTTTAATTTATACAAACATATGTATGTATGTACATACATATGTATGTATGTAGCACTTTGATACAAACATGTTTTTAAACTAATGATACTTACCTAGTTAAGTTTTTTTTCCAGGAGATTTAGTATGTTTGAAAAGATACATATATTCATAAACTTTCAAATGATGCCAATAATGACGATATAGGTTGAAAAATGCAGAAAATTGCATGTATATATGAAAACTTCTGCGGTCCATAACTCGGAAACTAAGCGTTTCCGCCAATATTGTCATTTAACATTTTCTTATTTTTAAATTTGCTATCACCCTATGTGCTTTTTATTTGGAGCTGCGTTGGTAAACTAGATTTGTTCCGTTAATACTCATATAAATATTTTTTTTTTTTTAATTAATTAACAAAATTATCTTTGTGCTGCTAACACCAGCTTCGGTGACTAAAGCTTCCCTGTATAGCCCGCCTTCGGCCGGGCGGAGAGATCATTTTAATTCGGTGCTCTGTGCGTAAACTGGACTTAAACCTAAAATAATCAAAATATGAAAAAAGTTAATGCGGTTCTTATAATTTCTGCAAGTATTAAGGCGTAGTTTTTGATTTCGTGTTCACAGAAAAATTTTAAGTAAAAGTAAAATCAATAAAACTTTTGTGTGAAAAATATATATTTTAACAAATATTTTTATTGATTCAACAAAAGCCTTCGTACTCAATCTAATCTCGTATAATTTTTTCTGGACTTTTTTCACGTTGTTATAATATTAATTTAAGTATATAGCTTCATACATATGTTACATACAAAAATTTGGAATACTATATTGTGTTGTTACTTTCGTTCAATGTATCTGGATCTGGATTCCTTTATAGGTCAAACAATGTACTAATTAATTTAGCGAATTGTGTTATTGAACATTAATTTGTGTTTAAATGCCATATAGCTTTAAATATTGTACAAAAATCTATTTTCCGATAGCAAATTGAATGAAACTTACTATGTACAATTTTACACAGTTAATTTTATAGAAGGTATTTTAAAATCAGTTTGCTGATTTCGTACTAAGCAACAGCACGAAAAAAAAAAATTAAGAATTACATCGCATGATCGATTTAGCAATGCTTCTATTTTCCATTCATTTTAAGTATACAACACTATGAGTCAAAATCAGTGGTTTCAGAAATTTATGTCGAAATATCTGCACCTGTAAAAAAAACTGAAAATATCTTGAAATTTTTTCTTTGTGTTAAACGCAAAATTAATGTTTGTTAACTATACTATTCTAATATAACAAGAAGAAGAAAAAAAGAAATAAAAAGCAAAAATTCAATTCGGAACCGGGAATTACTATATTTCAAATCTCATTTTATGAAAGACTTCAAACTTCGTTAGGTATTTGAAAACAGTTCACACATCTATTAGAAAGCCAAATCTCAAAAATCACAATTTTAAGAAAAAGATCTTCTAAATTTATTGTGTTAGCAAAATCATCAGAACTAAAAAAAATCTTCATTCTGGTAATGCTGGCTAATATTAAAAATAATTGAGCTGCCATCTTTAAATATTTTGCATCTACAAAAATTATTAATTAAATTTGTATAAAATCAGGAATATACTCGTTCCGAACATGTACAGATATTAAATTATATTCCGGATTTAATTATTAAGCTTACCTGCATTACAAGCAAATATCAGTATTGAAATGACATTAAAAGTTGCACGTTTTAATTCTCAACTAAAATTCTTAATACGAACTCAGAACTTTCCTGTCTTATAAATATAGTTCAATTTTTAGTTCATATTTATGTGTATGTATGTCTATTTAATAATAATAACAAAAGATTAAAAAACCATGATACAAAAAATACAAGGTAGTTTCTCTTTTTATTATTTGTATTTTTTATATCATGTAAAAAACTATTCATTAGAGAAATGATGCGGTAAATTTGATTTAAAAAAGTTAATATTGATTTATTTTCAATAAAATCATGTAAAATGTTAAGCAGCGGCGATGTTTTCAATGTAAAATATGTTGTTAATAAATTGGTGCTAAAATATTTTTCAATAAAAACATGCAATTTTCTCAGTGTTTGTTATGTATCGGACTTACTTTGTTCCTCTCTCGCTTGCTCTCTTTCCCACCATACAAATTGAGTACTTTTTTTTATTCAGGTCTCTTTTACTATTTATTTCTTTCTTTCTTTTTTCTATCATTTAAAAAACCACATGTTGCTGTGTGACCTTGTTGTAATTCAAATGCATTTCTTTATTCTAATCTTCCATTCTCTTTTCCACACAATTAATTCAAACATGCAAATACAAATAGGTATTTTTTGTTTTTTTTTTTCTTATTCCATTTCCTTTTCATAACAATTTTTTGCTTTGTACTTTCAGGGACACTCGTGTTTAAAACGTGCCAGCACCGATAAATTACGTGAAGTCTTCCTTAAATACGCAACACATGAAAAGAATGGTGAACATTTTATGACTAGTGAAGATTTTGTAAGGAAATTTTTGGGTTTATTCACAGATGCCGCATTTAATGATGTAAGTATGAAGACAAATTATATTTAAAACAAATGCATGTACGCGTATGTAAGCGCCAATAACATACTGCTGTTACGATAATAGAAAAAAATGCACTGGCATAAAGGTAGTAGTTTCGAAAATAATATTTTCTGAAAAAAGTTCAAATATTTTCACTCTTATGCAAGAAGCTTTACGTTAAAGTTCGGTAAAAACAAATAATTATGTTCGAGCCACAACTGACCGTACAGATTTGTAACGCTTGTGTGATTTTTTTGTAGTGTGTGGTGAAACATGTTAACAAAGCAAATCATCAGTTATTAAAAAACGGAAGTTTTACCCATTACTAACACTTCTTAAGTAAAGTAAATAAAACAGTAATAAAGAAAAACAAGTAGGAGTGTGATATATTCGGCTGGGCCGAATCTTAAATACCCTTCACGATAGTCACGTATATGTATAGTCTATTTAAAAATGTGAACAAAATATGCTCGGTTATATATGAACCGATATCGGAATTTTCTGTAACCTTCTTTTATAACAAGAATTGCTTTTCAGCAAAGAAAAAAAAATGTTAATGGAAAAATCGGTTCAGGCTAAAACTCATGTATATATGGACCGATATAGGAAATTTTGATTTTCCATATTTATACAACCTGATTTTATTACCAGAACTGCTTTTAAGCAAAAAAAAAGTTGTTTCAGTTCCTTTACGCGACATTCTCATGAAAACCCCGGCTTAGACTATGTCTCGGCTATATATGGACCGATATCGGAAATTTAAATTTTCCGTATTTAAATAACCTTTTTTCATTTCCAAAACTGCTTTTGAGCAAAAAAAGTTGTTTAAGTTCGCCTACGCGACATTTTCGCCTACGCGACATTTTCAAGAAAACCCCGGTCTAAGCTATATCTCGGGTACATATAGACCGATATCGGAAATTTCCATTTTCCATATTTATATAACCTTATTTCATAACCAAAACTGCTTTTGAGCAAAAAAAGTTGTTTCAGTTCGCTTACGCGACATTTTCATGAAAAACCCGATTTGGGCTATATCTCGGGTATATATTGACCGATATCTGAAATATTTTTCGTCTTTTAGTCCCCATGCTTAATGAGTGTGTGAAGTTTGAAGTAAAACAAACAATTTTTTTTCAAACATTTCCATACAAAATTGCAAAAAAAAAAAATGGCTTTTTTCGGAATTTTGTATATATCTCAGCTATGTATATGTAAACCGATATTACTGAATAGCAAACCCATCAATCGATGGGCTAAACAAATGGTGAAAGAAAAAAGTTTCTAAGTCTAATGGTTTTCTCAGAAACGGTATTTCAACGGCGGACAGACGGACATCGCTTAATCGACTTTTCCATTAATTCTGAATCAGAATATACAGTGCTGTTCCTACGCTAAGCAACTCACACTGTATTTTAGCAACTCACACTGTATTTTAGTGTTTGAGTGCAATGACAAAATTTTTTTAAAATTGAAACTTTGTTCTACTAAAAACTTTTGGGCCATATAAAATATATGTCAAATTAAAGCTAAAAAGGTCCTCTTTAACTTGCAAAAGGTTTGGTCCAGGAAGAATTTCTTGTTTGGACTCGGGAGGCCCATTAGTGTTTGAGTGCAATGACAAAATTTTTTTAAAATTGAAACTTTGTTCTACTAAAAACTTTTGGGCTATATAAAATATATGTCAAATTAAAGCTAAAAAGGTCCTCTTTAACTTGCAAAAGGTTTGGTCCAGGAAGAATTTCTTGTTTGGACTCGGGAGGCCCATTAGTGTTTGAGTGCAATGACAAAATTTTTTTAAAATTGAAACTTTGTTTTACTAAAAACTTTTGGGCTATATAAAATATATGTCAAATTAAAGCTAAAAAGGTCCTCTTTAACTTGCAAAAGGTTTGGTCCAGGAAGAATTTCTTGTTTGGACTCGGGAGGCCCATTAGTGTTTGAATGCAATGACAAAATTTTTTTCAAATTGAAACTTTGTTCTAGCAAAAACTTTTGGGCTATATAAATTTTATGTCAGATTAAAGCTAAAAAGGTCCTCTTTAACTTGCAAAAGGTTTGGTCCAGGAAGAATTTCTTGTTTGGACTCGGGAGGCCCATTAGTGTTTAAGTACAATTACTAAAATTTTTTTAAAATTGAAACTTTGTTCTAGCAAAAACTTTTGGGCTATATAAAATATATGTCAAATTAAAGGTAGAAAGGTCCTCTTTAATCTACAAAAGGTTTGGTCCAGGAAGAATTTCTTGTTTGGACTCGGGAGGCCCATTAGTGTTTAAGTACAATTACTAAAATTTTTTTAAAATTGAAACTTTGTTCTAGCAAAAACTTTTGGGCTATATAAAATATATGTCAAATTAAAGGTAGAAAGGTCCTCTTTAATCTACAAAAGGTTTGGTCCAGGAAGAATTTCTGGTTTGGGCTTTAGAGACCTATTTGTGTTGTTTGACGATTTTAGGTTTGCTGAAATATAAGGGACTTTTTGGACCATATAAATGAAACTATACTTTCAAGTACAACATAACTTATATAATTGCATGAAATTTATTCTTTAATTATTAATTTTTCATTAATAATAACATATTTTTTCACACATAATTTTTCAGCCATGTAGATTTGATATAGTTTGTTAAAATAGTTTGTTATCTTGCAAATCCTCTCCCATGTAATGAAACAAGAAGAAGAATTATTATTTGCAGAAGTTGCCGTATTAATAGTAGTAAATGTTCTAAAATTTACCATTTTAGATTTGGCAGCACTAGAAATTTGGCAAAAATACTCAATTTTCGTCTGGTAGCACGTTTAGTCCGGCAGCATTATTCTGCACAATAATGAAAAATTACTCATTTTTCTGCAAACGTGCGCCATTTTTTCTCCCTCTCTTTGAGCGGAAAAAAATAGTTTGTTATCTCAGTTTGTTAACTTCTCGTCCGCTAAAATTAATGCACCTGACAATGGCATCATTATCAGAAAAAAGTTTGATGGGCAACACTGCCAAACAGATCGTTGTTTATATACATAAGTGGCAATGCCTTACAACCTGTCTGACAATTTTTTTCATCTAACAATCTGACAACTGTGTGAACTGACAATTTTTGTTGTCAGATAAATTATTTGTCAGACCATAGTCTGACAATAAAATTGTAAGATTTTCTTACAATCGTCTGAACACACAATTTACTTCTGCGGGACCATTTTTCATTGTCACTACATTGTCAGCATGTTGCCAGATTTTACAATATTGTAACATCTGACAACCGTGTGTACATAGTTTAATCTATTACACGTCATTCAGTATTGCTGTCGATTTCGTTATTAGCTATTTTTTGAACAAGTACATAAACAACGTTAGGGCATATTAAAGAAAACCCACCTATTAGAAAGATCACGTGTTACCTACCCATTTACAGATTTTCTATGATTGTATTGAGTACCAATTATCACGTGCATTATCATGCTTTTTCAAAATACTAACAAATATTTCGGGGTTTCCAATTGCATTAATTTTTATTTCGCTTAGTTTCAATATTTCCCCAGGGTGCATCATTTTCAGCTTCTCATACTTTATACGAGTATGTATGTTTTTAAATGTCACATTGATTCTTATAAATCAAAAGAAACAAATTGCGATGGTTTATTACTTTTGTTTGTGGTGACGTAAAACTGAAATAGACCTTTTTGAAAGAAAATGTCAATTTATTACATACTTACACTCATATTATTACAATCACAAACAACCTTAAAAATAATCGTGTAATACATACTTGTATATATCTTTTTTCCAATTAAGTTGTAAAGCAAATACTTTATTTTTGTTTTGCTTTTTATCTTTAAAGACAATTTAAAGCTTCTTTATATAGTGATGGAACTAATTATTGAAATAATGTACAAACCCAAATGGTTATAATGTAAATTGTGAAGTGTGACTATTATGTAGTGTAAGCAAAATATTTGATTTGTGTGAATCTTTCATTGTTTTTTAGAAAGATTAAGTGAATTAATTCATTCTTTCCTTTCATCTTTCTATATGCTAGACATATTTCAGAACGAATGAAAATGGTTCAATTATGGTGACAACATAACGAACAGCAACCACAAGCGTGTTTACGAGTTTCTATAAATATAAAACAGATACATTTATTTGTTAATGTTCATTTTTAAAATTAATTTAAATATAACTGTATAAAATAGAAACAATTTAGTTTTTTATTCACTATTTTGGCTTCTAACATTGATACCAATAAAAAATTATAAACAGCTTGTTTTCTTTGTTTCCCAGCTATCTATATGTCGACATTTCATAGGAGCTACCCTACTCCAATTGATTTGATGTATTTACTAGCTCTGAATGAAGAAATATGAAAAAAATAGAAAAGATGATAAAATAGAGAAAAAATACTGAAATATTTCATTCTTCAACTTCATAGAATAATTCAATTGACGTAATTCATTCATGAATGTCATTATGTTATCACAGAACTCAATGTCAAGTCGAAACAGGGTGACAGGATTGGTTGTAAACATCATGAGAAATACAGAAAAAAATCTAAGAAAGCCTTGTGCGAATATAAATACGAGTATAGTTTAAATAACTGAAAAACATGCTTCGATATCAAACTAAAAATTAAGAAATATCCGTACAACGCGCTCCGAGTTTTTTAAATTACCAAAACAGGCTTTAGGAATCGTCAGAATCCCCCACTTCCTTTGAAACAACATGGCAACTGTCAATTTTCGCACTAAATCGAATGACCGGTAATAGTTCATAAACGCGCACCGAATAGGAAATATCGTTTTCGATTCGGTTAGCGAAGTAGTTCTGAGTTTTTTGGCAATTCCCAAAATCGGCTTCAGGAAATGTCAAAATCCAGCACTTCCTCAGAAGCAATACGGCAACTTCAACTTTCGCATTAAAGCAAATGACCGTTTATAGTTGAGACGCATGTTCCACGGCAAAACCGTACACCGATTATGAAACTCGTTTCCAACCCGGTTAGCGAAGTTGTTCCGAATCTTTTGTGTTGCTGGCGTTAAAATATAAGTTAAATTCATATTATAGTAAACGCAATATAGTGTAATTACAATAAACTATTTTCACTTTTTCCGTTTTTAGTGCTTTATTGTTTAAAACTCTTATCAAAATAAATACATGTAGTATCGTTTTTATAGAGGTATCGAACTTTGAAATAGAAGAAAACAAAGTTGGATTTTTAAATCAACTTAAAATTTAGTTTATTCGAAAGTTAATTTTCTGTTATTCCATTTTAAGTATGACCCCTGGCGGATAACGGCCACGGCTGGCTCGGAGTCCAATTTTTTATGAGTTTTACCAATAGTTTTGGCCATATATCGCCAATAACTCGGAGAATATTATCCTCCAAGTGCTCAATTGTTCCAGGCTTATCAGCGTAGACTAATGATTTCACACATCCTCGCAGAAAAAAGTCTACCGGCGTTAAATCTCACGATCTTCCACGAATCCAAAAGGTAAAGTCGCCAGAGTACGCCGTACGCCCTCCAAGGACAATATTAGCTGCGTTATTGCCGGTGATATACGGCCAGAAATATTGCAAAAAGTCATCGAAAATTTGACCTCCAGATAATACTTAATACTTAAATTATATTATTAACAAATTAAAGGACCTAGCAAGACTATTTTAGCCATTAATGAAAAGTTATTCCAAATTGAGCTTACAAAACAAGTACAATTTTTAAAATAATAATATTCCACGCTATAATATTCTATAGCACTCCACTAGGTTTACAACAGCAAAATACCATACCAAAAAAAAAAACTTCAAATAGCCCAGGATAAAATATTAAAAATTATGTACAATTTTCCTTTGCGCTACCCACCCAGCGTCTACATACCTTGGCAAACACTAAACTTCAATGCCTGATGTCCTACCTCTCACATTAATTAATCTCACTGTAACCGTAAAGTTAAGGTTTTTTTTATATTTCACAAAAAATATTCTTTTTTGAAAAATTTCTCTCTACCATTATAATTATATAACTTAAAACCGCATGAATATAAAATAATTGTTATTTAATATTGAAGTAGAAAAGGATAAAACTTTCTAATCCCTTTACGAATATTATTATAATATCATAAACGCAAATATTATGCTAGAAGATTATCTTTCTAGTAAAGTAAATTTCATGTCAATTAGAAAAATTCATCTTTGTTTTATTGCATTTCAAAGTCCTATTACTATATAAAAAATACCCTTTAGTTGTGTATGCCTCCTGATAAGGGATACAAATTACCTGATATTGGAAATATATTATAAAGTTTGTCAAACTAACAGGGAAACAAAACTAAGAAGATTTAAGGCGTACCTTCAAACACTCGTAGGAAACTGAGAGGTTCACTATGCAATTTCGAAAAGTTTGTATTCCCGCACCATTAGTTTATTGTAATGTAGAATTGAGAAAAATCAAATAACTGCTGCACTGTGAACTTAAAAAGTTTATGAGCTTAAAAAATGGCACAAGCCCAAAACAAAAAAAAAAAAAAAAAACGTTTACACCCACAATCTGTTTATGTGTAATAAAGAATCGATTTTTTACATGTTTTTATTTTGAACCAGTGCCACTATTTTTATTGTTTTAATTTGTCCAATTTCATTGTTGCAGTATATTTATGTCTTAAAATGAATAAGTTGGCAGTTGTTAACAAAATCTATAATCCTTTACAGCAACTTGTAATGACTTCCCTAAAGAATTTTAATTGCGGAGAAAAAACATTTTGCTTAAAGTATTTAGTAGCTTATAGTGTGAAATGCTCTTTCCATTTTTTTTAATTAGTTCGACTGCCAGTTATTTCTTCATTTAAATATCTTCTGCTATTTTAATAATATTGTTTTTAATTCTTAAATAAAACTCTAAACAAAATACCCAGCAGCATAAGTTGTTTGTTAGACGATTGTGTTCAATATACAATCCTCAAAAGAATCTTCTGTTGATTATCTGACGAGTAACAATAACAAAACCACCTACTTTTTTATTTTTTTTTTTTAATTTTCTGACACGCTGGTCACAATCTTGAAATATTTGTTAAAAATTTTATTATCTTTATTTATTTATGTATATTTTTAATTGATTTTTATATTATAGATACATATAGAATGCAAAACCCAGCGTACAATAGTTTTTTCCTTATTGCTTAATAATCTTTTGAATATTAAAAGTGCGTATGATGATTGTATTTGGAAGTCAGTGCGAATTATATATAGTATGAAAATATAGAATGAGCTCTGTGTCCTTTATGAATCATGCAAGGATTACATAGCCGATTTCATGAGGTGTTGTAAGATAATATCTACATGTGTCTCAGACGATTCTATATTCGATTAACATAAGAGTCTTTTGCTGAGTTGTGTAAGAGTCTCATAAAAGAATCAGCTTTTGTAACACTTACTTCCGTGCTAGGGATCGTTTGTGTTAAAAAAATGAGCTCTTCGAAGATCAAAAACACTATTCATGAGATTCCCAGTAGAGTCTTCGACGATTGAAAATGCTAGCTGGGTATTATTGAAAATCTGTAAGAAAGCGGTTTATTCACAATACGGTTTTTGTGTAAGTTAGGCATTTTTCTAAATTTATTTATTTTTTTCTTTTTGAAACGGCCTTTTTAGTTTATTTATCAAAAAAATTTCGTTCGCCTAAATTACGGATCACCACATTCATTATTTGATAATTTATAGAATGCATTTCTATTTGAACGGGCTCTGCAAGTTGGCTTAGCACATTTTTCTGAAATCTAAATTAAAGAAATTTAAGGTTAGATTAGGTAGGTAGACCGCTGGATTCCCCAGTATGTCCAAGGTTCCTAAATTTGTTCTCTGTGTGTTTGCCTGAGATACAGAGATAAAAGGATAGAGGTGAAAAGAGAAGCTATGGAGATATATTGGTGTAGTGATATAGTTAAGAGGGGAAAAAGTGGGAAACTGCTCTTTGCGGCGTTACATGCTATTGTACTAGCCCCCCACTTCTTCTTATGAATAAGGCTAAAGCAGTCAGATAGACTTGGCCAGGCATGATAAGCTACTGAAGCTCCGCTCACCTAGATATATTAAGTGGTGATGCTAAAATGATGGGCCGGTCCCAAGCTGAAGGATCGTTTCCTCCTCGTCCTAGAGGCAACCTCTGCAGAAGTCGTTGCAGGGCAAGCCCAGTCTTTTGGCATGGTCGCCAAAACAGGCAATGTAAAGTTATGACTGTTACTGTAACTCTCAAGAGAGATGTATGTAGTTTTCAAGGCTCCTTTGTTCTCTTAAAGTTGATATGCGGCCACAGGATCCTTGATATAAGGTATGTGGACTCTGAACCATTTTTCTGGAGCATATTCTCGCCGGTGGAGCTTTATTTTCATTCAGGACGTTGATAAGGGTTGACCGCAGAAGGGATCGATATCCATATCCTCTAGGGTTATCCGTTTTTTGGATAAGTCGTCAGCGATGTTGTTGCAGTTATGGGACCCGTGCCCATGTACCCATTTTATGGTTAGGTTAGTCTGTCGCGCCATCTTGTTCCGCATTCCTGGACTAGACTGGAATCAGTACATATTGCTATCTGCCTGGCTTCCAAGTCACATAGCATCCAGCTCATAAGTGCAAGAAGTGCTTTAGTTAATGTTGTCCTCCTCATAGCCCCTGTGGTAATATTGCCATGGTCCGCATGACTTTTTCAATTTGCAGTCTGTTGGTTGCGGAGTCTAGTGATTTCCACCGTACTGATACTCCATGGAAAATTATAGGTTCTATAACCATTTTATAGGGCCACAGAACTCCTTTTAGTTGTATGTCCCATGAGCCTATTGTCTTTTTACATAGATAGATGGGTGGTGTATTCTTGGTCTAGCCTGTATATTCTCTTTCCATGATAATTTGCTGTCTAGAATGACGTCTAATGTCATTCATTTTTGGTGGTGTGAAATGAGGAATTTTATACTTTTTACTGAAAAGTGCGATTTCCGTTTTCTTTGGGTTTGTTCGTAGTCCGCATTGGGCTCTCCATTAGCTTACCATCTTTAGAGTGTACTGTAACCGCTCGGATATGGGTTCCCGAGACTGCAAACGATACGTCGATACGCTACATATCTTATCCTCTCCTAATTCAGGTCTTTGAGCAGATTATTCACTACAGTATTCATCAAAAGCGGAGATAATATACCTATCTGAGGGATGCCCTTGCATACTTTTCTCGTAATTCTAGTATTCCCCATTGTCAATGTTATAGTTCTGTGCTTTAGTATGCTCATAAATAGCCTTTATCAGTGATAAAAAGAAAAATTGACATGAACTCCTAGTAGTACTTTTTGGGCTTAATTGTCACTCTTGTTTTAGTTTTTTCTTATTTTAATTAACTTGGAATTAGCGCGCAGACCATCTGGAGAAATATTGATAGGTAAAACGATTTTTCCAATTCGAAAATAAATTTTGTGTTTTTTATTTATTTATTTTTTAATCTTGTACCAGCATTCAGGGGATGGCCACTACATATGTAGTGCATTTTACTAGAACGAGGAAAATAGATAATGAGAAGGAGGAAAGAGGAGTAGTGTTTTTCGACTCTTGTCTTGAACGCACCGAAAGGCCAAAAAACGTTTTCACAGCATTTAACGGGTTGGAATTACATAAGTTAAAACTCATTAGTGTCCAGTGTATATATCTTCGACTCTACTCAGACTAACAAAAATCAGTCCAACACCTGGCATACTACAATTCAATGAATTACATAGCAGGAACATTCAAAAGAAATTAACAATGAATATATAAAGAAAGAGTGGACGATTGTAAAAAAGCAAACACGTGTACAGAGGATGAAAGAAAAAACTCTACTTATTCCTGCTTGCTACCTATTTCGGTATAATTTGGGATTTTACAAATTAATAATGAACATGTATAGAAAAAGTAGGTGACGATAAAAAACACGAGTGCACAGAATGGATAACAAAACACTGCTTCCATATTTCTTTGAAAGTGTTCAATTATTTTAGATAGTATCATATAATTTCTACTAGAAGTTGTCTGCACTATTGTGCAGTAAATAAAACCAAATTTTGCAAAAAATTATCTTAATATTTGTTACTTAATAGAAGGATCTATAGCAATTATTTGTAAAGCAAAGTATAGTCCAAATGCTCGTCACATCTTCGGTGGCATACCACTATCCGGTGGCCAATATATTCAATGATTCTGAGACATAATTGAGGCTCAATTTATCCAATGTGCCGAATTATCTGATCTCTTAGCTCTTGAATTGTTTTTGGCTTACTAAAGTACAGTAGAGAAAATAGAGTGCCTTGGTTAGGCGTACACTAAAGCAAAATGTACTCCCCGAGAGATAGCGAGACATTCAAACTTGCAGCTCTTCTGGGTACCGGGGCACAGTGGAAATATTGTAGCGGGTGGCAAATGCCAGAGTTCGCTTACAATAAATGGACATAATAGGAGTCCCACTTCAAAACTATAAGAAACAAGTACAGTGTTAAGAGGCAGGGGCTGCACAGGACAGACAGTCTAGTGAGGTTAGCTGAAAAGCAAGGCTTACATGGCCGCCGTATGAGTGTAAGGTGATTATGGTTGTGAGCGGTCTTCTTCGGAGAAGATTCCTTTCTTTGGTGGCTGCTTTGACAGGATATTTTCAAGGATAAATATTTCATTTATTGATTTTTATAGAAGTTGTACGGCTGATGAAGAGAAGAGTGTGTGAGTGTGGAACATTTCCTCTGTCATTCTGCGGCTCTTTTTTCAAAGAGAGCGTTGTGTGCACTCATAGAAAAAACCACATTCATATTGAATACAGCAGATCATTCGAATTGTGATGTCAATATTATGTAAATAGTCACCAATAATGTGTAAACTGACATTGAATATAATCAATGCTACAAATGTGTTGACATCAATTCAATGATACATTTTATTAGTAATTATAATACATCTAATTTGTCAAAACTTATTTAACTATTGTTGAAAAGCAATTTTGTTGTTAAAATCATTATTTTCAAATTTAAATTAATTTTTAAGAAGTAGCATCAAAGAATGCATCATATTGACGTAAAGAATGCATCATATTGACGTAAATTTGTAATCAGAGCAATTATTGTAAATAAGTATTATAATAATATTACACATCATATTGATGTCACTTAGTCATCATATGCGGCGTTTGTTAAATAACGAATATAATCAGAGCGTAGAGAGTAAAATGCAAAAAGTAAAGGCAAAGAAAGAGAGTAGCTTCTTGTATACAGCATACATACAATTAAAATATGATAATGCTATACATATGTATTATATTGATGGCAGTATGTCAGCCAAAGTATTAGGGCCTTTTTAATTCTCATTGATTTCTTGAAAATGGTAAAATATAAAAAAGCTACATGTTTCAACATATATCTGAAATCATTACATGCAGTCTACACCTAACTTGAAACGCAGTTAAAACTTGCTGCTTATATATTTGTCTGTTTAAGGTGGCGGACACGTAGTAATGTTAGAATTATAACTTCTCATAGTAAAAAATAAAAATGGCGAAAAACAACTACAATTAGCAGGCTGTTGTCAATATAAATTATAACAGATTTTCGAAATGAAATGTTTTAACAACCAAGTTATAACTTTAACCAAACTTCAACATGAGCGGTCCACACTTAACTTGAACTTAGCGTCAAAGTTAGTGTTTTCATGTCAGGTGGAGACCGCACTTTAGCTTAAGTTTAGTTGATGTTAGCGTGCCATGCTGCTGATGATATTTTGAAATAAAATTTATTTCACTAAGTAATTTTTAATGAGCCATCAATAAGAACCTAGAACCTATCAATAACAACACGAAAAAACAAAAACAAACGTCATCACAACATTTAAAGTGTTGGAATTAAATTAGTTAATACCCGGTTTCCGCTTTGGTTTGTTTCGGAATCTTCGGGGAATATGCAAGTCGCTCAGGATGCAGGCAACATATAGAGTATGGACCCAAGTAGGCTGGTTTCATGAAACTGGCAGCCTATAAAACCTAACATATAAGAATAATTGTTATTTTCAAATAGGACTTGTTGATTTACCTTTTTTCTTTCTTGCAAAAAGTATTAAACTGCCAAAAAAGAAAACAAATAAAAAACAGTTTTGTATTTGACAATTCTATTGTAAAACCTTCTAAATATAATAGAATTTAAACTTACAAATGGGCGGCCACATTCGCAATCCAACTTACCAAATTTGCTTTTATTTCAACGTTCGCTCGTTTAAGAGCCACTTTTATAATTATTTGAATTTGTTTAATTAATTTAGTGACGTTGACACTTATCTGAAAGCAATAATTACCGCTTGATATTTATACTTAATAATATGCTAATGGCGATAACAATTGTTGTATTATAGTTATAACTGTGTCAAATTGTTTGACGCTGAAACCTAATCACTTACCCAGCGCGTGTTAAAGTTGATTTCAAAAGAAACTTAGTTTGTCTCTTCTTTGCAAAAAAGAATTAAACGTGATGTTTTAAACCGTAACGTTTTATTCGAAATTTTAAAAATTAAAAAACAAATCTTCGGAAATTTTATAGAATTAAAAGTAAAAGCCAATTTTCGTCAAAACATTATTTGATAATTTTTGAAGGCTAATGAGGCTTATTTCGGCCCTTCACATTTTGGACAGTTTTTAACAGCTTATAAAAAATGTAAGTACTTTTTCATTAATCTATTGCGAACTTTCGAAGATTTTGAGTATGATACGAAGGATAAATAACTTGTGTTATTCTTTTGAGAATCAGAATTAAATTTCAAAAACTTAAGTAAAAAAGTTTTGAAAACCGCTTTATTATTTTTGATTGTGCAAAATTTACGCACAATAAGAAAAACTTTTTAAATACCACATTAAAATGGGGAATCTAATTTCTCTCTTGCTAGCTTTCCTCACAGGCTTCATTATGTCAAAAGTTATTGACCTGTCGCAGTGCAACTAAACTAACTCAAATTCAAAAATTACAGTCTAATTAGAAGCAGGCTTATAAGCAATCAAAAAGCTTTTATTCGTTTACTAAGCTTTGCAACACATGATTTTTATTGACAATCTTCCACTTGATAGTACTCTTCGCTTCATTTATTATCTGTTTTCAAAACACCCTAAAAACCGAAATAGCATGCCTATATTATAACCAGTTTTTAAGCATGTCAGATACTTTTTTTCTTCAAAACCACAACTTTTTTAAATAGAGAGCTGAAAATATTATAATAAAATTATGTATCACAGGAAAAACTCATATGCTAATATAATTGCATCCTCGTAAGCGATTAAAAAGATGTTTAGTGCATGTAACTTAATAAACAAATTTAGTAAAAAGGTGTTCAGCAATAGTATAATGATAATATTGGAACTACGTGTTAACGCGAAATGTATTTTTAATCGTAAATTAATAAATAAAAGTATAATAAATTAATAAAAGATAAAATAAATAATAAAGTAAGCTTAATTTATTTATTAAAAGCAGAGTTGCATGAACTCGAACTTTAACAAATTAACTAATCAAATTAACTTGAGAATAAATAGGACAAAATTTAGTTCGACCCATTATTAAAAAAATTAGTTTTGTACTATAAATCTGTTTCTTCGCCATTTCCAAAGTTTTGCGAACATAAACCTTCGAGATCGTGAAACAGGCCGTAAAACCATTCTGTACCTATTTTGTGTTTTGTTTTCAATTAAGAAGTTGCCACATCGAGAACTATGAACCAAAAAAGTGAGTGCCACTGTTTCTCGATTAGTGAAAAAACAGCCTTACTATATTTAAAAGATAAAACATTAAGCAGCCGTCTAAAATCAATGAATTAACAAATAAGAACAATATCTGTTGAAATATATATATTGTAATAAATAAAATTTGTACAGTATGCAAAATTGTGACAAATTTTAAAACTTCCTTTGGACTGAAATAAAAAAATATCAAATCAAGTTAGGCAAAAACTTGATGTTAAGGTGTGGCTCATAATTAACATCAATCATTATAGTTGAACCACCCTTTATAACACTGAATTTATGAGCTGGCAATATACTGGCAACATACTGAATAATAATATAAATTCGTCATCGTGTGAACTGACACACGATTTTCAGACTGGTAAATTTTCAGAGTGGTAAAAATTGTTCAACACTTTTAGAACAATTTAGAAAAAAAAAAATAAATGAATATGATTGGTATACCAGAGACATGGCGTCTGGGCGGATTGTGAACTTCCACACAACACAGCCGAAAAGCCTAATAATGAGCACGGCAAAAAGTTTTATAAAAAGAGTATTAAATATCAGCAATGAACGTTTTCATTCAAAATTATTAATAAAATATTGAAAAAATAAGCTATTAAATCACTAAATCACACAAAATGACAATACGACCCTAATAAATAAAAAATTCTACAGTGTCACGTAGCTACTCATATTAATAACAGAAATCTAAGGAAAACAATTAAACAAACAAACATAGGCTCTTCATAAGTTTGTCCAAACCAAACAATAAATACAATATTCTCAAAAACAAAAACAACAATACAGAAAGAACATAAAAGTAACGTTGTTTATGAAATTAAATGCAATGGCAAAAACAACGAAAACTGTGATCGCATATATATTGGCACCACAACAAGAAGGAGCTTAAAAACTAGAATGGGAGAACACAAAATGGACATAGAAAGAAAAAAAGAAACAACAGCACTTGTACAACACATTCTACAAACTGGACACTCAGCTGATATTGATAACGTTAAAATTTTGGACATAGAAAATAATGCGAAAAAGAGATTTACAATTGAGAGCTTACGGATACAACCATGGTGCAATTATTAGGTGGCATCATAAGAGCTGTTGTACTACATACATAACATTTTGTTTGTGTAAAAATTCCGGACGCTGTCAAAAACATGTTTACAAAACAGAAGAAAATGAAGAAAGAAACGTTTATATAAAAAAACGAACAAAGAAAATTAATATAATTTTTTATTATAAATTGTTTCCAACACATTTTAAGTAATAAAAATATTTTTGAAAACTTTTTATTGTGTTTCTTGCCCTTTTTCAAACTGTTTAAAATATTTTTATTTTTTCGATTCAGTTTATGTAAACATAAACAATTTTTGACACCCACAATTTTATGAAACAAAAAATTATCACCTGCGCTAGTGATGCCACCTGGTTAATTGCACCATGGATACAACAAAACGATGAACTTAAGGTAGTGATGCCCAAAGAGAAATCCATAGTTACACTCTGAGAGTAAATAAATTTGCACGGGGAGAAAAAATACGCAAATCAAAACAATCGTTTTACTTACAGTTTAATTAAAATTGAAGTGAAAATGAAGAATAAATATATGAATTTATGTTTTTAGTATTTTTAATAAATTTTATATCACAAAAAGTAAAAAATGCGCAAAATACAGAGAAAAAAACAAGGAATAAATTCATACACTCGTGCGCATGTTCATTCGTCGCTGTCTCATTGATGACTAAACTAATGAGCGTAAGATTGTGTTTGCTTTTGCTTACCACTTAAGGCCATGTTACACTATCATACACGATCGTGCGATCTACAAAATAAAGCATGTGTGCTGAAAAGGTACTAAAAATGCAACCGTGCAACAGACTTTTAGACAAATCGTGCGATTTGAAACTGTGCAATCAGTGTGATATATATTGTGAAAAATATAAGGATATTGTTAGTGCCTCAAGAAAAAAATTTAAGTAATGTAAAATTATTGTGTTAATAAGAGTTTTTAATTGTTTTATTGTGTATATAAATTATTTCAATCATACTTGTATAATAGTGTGGCCTACAACGCCATTTTGAAGCGATTTTTTCAAGTCGGCCAGACTTTTGAAACAGTTTCCTATGAATGAATCGTACGATCGTATAGGATAGTGAATCAGGCGCTTTAAAGGAAGACACGGATAACAATAACATTAATTACAGAGTTGTGTTGAATTAACGTTGTGTTTTTAATTTCATATTTTCTGATTTAAAATCCTTATAAAAATAATTTTGTTATAAATTCAGATGTAATAACATTAATTAAGCTAATTTTTACACATATATGTATTTACATTATAAAAATTGTTTTTATATTTATACCAATAGACGGCTCCCTTGAAAATGTAAACAAAAAATCTACGAAACGTCGGGAAAAGAAAAACAACATGTTTTTTATTTACAAATAGGTCAAACAGCAAAAACGTTTTAAGCATAAATGAATTAAATTTAAAAAAGTAAAAATGTGTATATATGTATCTAAATTGAACAAATATATTGTCGCTGGCGCTTCAAAACTGCCTTTTAGTGAAAGGCCAATGTAAGCGGCATGCGGCAACGGGCGGCAACCGGCTGTTATATTTGCCGCTAATTGAAGTAAAAATTTATATGCCGAATTATAAACAAAAAAATATTTTGACCTTTTTAACGCAAAAATATATAATTCAATTCTTAAAAATTTTAAAACCGAAAATAAAGAAAATTAATTATTTTCTTCTATTTTCTCTACGTTTTTTTCCTTTACTTTTTGGTTTCAAAAATTGAAGCGGCAGAAAAAAGTTAAATTGAGTTCATTTTGCATTGCGGTACATTACCGCTCGGTCATCTTTAACGGCATTACCAAATTAAATTAAATTCAACATGTTGAAATATTTGTATGAATATTTTTATAAAAAATTAATGTTATGTAAATGGGCCATATTGTTTCCATCTGCCTCCGCATGCCGCTTACATTGGTCTTTTACTATTTATTTTATTTTCTGCTATAATACACTAATTCTTATTCTAGATTATTCATCTCACTTAACAAAAATACTCTCAATAATAGCGCACAAGTGAATGAAATTTATTTCTCTACGCGGCGAAAACTTCGCAGCGTCAACTTCTTCAATGACTATATAGACTTCAACTTTTACTGATTTGCTTTTTATTTTGGTCTTGGTTTTGTCAAGCTTTAGAGCCAGTTAGCTACGTAGAACAAATGGCATGTCCATTAGTTAAAAACTGCAAGTTTCATCGGTTTTAAAGTGTTTGCTTCTTAGTTTCTTAAAATATTCTGTGATATCTTTCCTTACAATTCATCCACTTAAATCGCTGGATCATCTATACCTATATATATTGGATATTGAATATATGAGCAAATATGTTAAGTTTTTATATTCTATGTATGTTGCATTTGTTACATGACAACGCTGTTCCTTGCAAAGCGATGCTAACCTTTCATTTTATTAGACTTACTAAAACTCATTTTCCTACACAATGTGCGAATCTAGAGCAGCTTCGTCTTAAGTGCTAAAAATACTAACGTCGAGTGTGCATTTGCAGGTACACGTTCCAATTATTTTATTAATTGATTTGCCTATAATTTTGTACTTCTTCTAACAAATATGATGTTTTCATAGTGCACGATTGAAAGCGGTAACAGCGTATTGAAATGACTGTCGACTGCTGTCTAAATTTGAACAAACTGCGTTTCAATTGTAAAGAAGTGGTTTACTGAATATCGATGTGGCCGTACAAACATAAAATATACCTAATGTTTTAGATGCCCTGTTGAGGTTCCAATATTTGCAGATTTTCGTGATATGGTTAAGACACAGTTTATGGAAGCCATAGACTTCTCACATGGCCTAATAGTTAGTTATAATTTAGAACTATCACTTTGGTATAAAAAAACATTTCCACAAGATGCGTATCGTATTTGCTCACAATTAGGGCAATACATATGCAGTTTCCATGGCAAAAACCCATGAAAAATCTATAGGGCTACGCAAGGCTCTCTCATGCACACTTAGCCCCGAGTGACCATTTGTTCTTTCCAAACATGAAGACATGGTTCGGTGGGAAGAGATTTGAATCCAACGACGAAAGCATCTCACAAACAACTGCTTATTTTTTATATATTATTTATATCTGGGACTAGTACTTAGGGGATGGTCCCTACATATGCAGCGTATTGTACTGGAACTAGGAAAATAGGTTATTATGAGGAGGAAAAAGGAAGTAGTGTTCGTGGAGGTTTAACTTTAATAATAACAACACGAAAAACTAAAAAAACTCTATTGCAGCATTTAAAATGTTGCAATTAAATTAGTTAAAACTGATCAGTGCCCAGTGTATATACATTCGACACTGCTCAGATTAGCAAAATTTTGTCCAACACCTTCCACACTACGAGGTAATGAAATGCATTAATAAGAAATTTATATTGAACATATAAAGAAACCACGGACAACGGTGGAAAAAGGCAAAAAAAAAAAGAAATACGTGTATACATATTGCTACCTTCCGGTGTTTGATTTCATACGAAATTAATAATGAATATACGTATATAGAAAATACGGACAACGGTAAAAAAAGAGAGAAAAACAAACCTATTCCGATGCAATCTGGTTGCAATCGAATTTAATTAATGATATAAGTAGAAAATACGGCCAGCAGTAACAAAAGACGTGTGCACATGATGAGAGACAAAACACTTCTTCGACAAATCATGTTTTTCGAAAGAATAAAAAAAATGGAGAAACGTTGAACTAAGTTTATAGAACTCAAAGGAGACTGTGTTTTACCGTAAAAGTCACGCCCTCGTAGCTTACATATAAGTATATTAGAATACTAATGTAATGTTTCCGCAATACAAGCAAGCGAATTGTACGAACTATTTGTATAGACATTACTCGAAACTATTGAGTGCTTTTTATACAAATTTTCTTGGCAATCTTATCAATTTTAAAAATCTTAAATCTTATTTCGCTTATAAAATCATCAAAATTAAGGTAAAATCTTCGTTTTGGCAACACCGTTACAATGTCTGGTAATTATTTGACAATGACTACGAATACTGTTTTCACGATTGTCAGGAGTCTGAAAATATTTTAGTATTACAATCACCTGACAATGTTTTTTCTGGGTTGTAACATATTTTAAAATATTTTATTGACCATATTGTCAGATCTAACAATATTGTCAGAACAAAATCCCTTCCTACAGGATTGTAAGTTTTTTAATGTTTAACCTGATCAGAAATTAAACTTTTTTTAAATTTTTTCTGTTATGTTGGTACCATAGCTGCCAGATTTGATGATAAATTATCATTTTGACGATTTCCATGCTCAAATTTAGCAAAATGACGATTTTACGATTTTTGTCAATATGAGATGAATATAGATAGAAAATAATTAAAATGATCGGTGGCTTAGTGGTTACATCAGTAGATCATGATACGTCATGACCCGAGTTCAAATCCCAGTGGGTGCTGATGAGTAGTGTAGCGACTACGAAACAGCTAGTTGTCCCCCAGCTAAAGATTTGATATTATTTTTCTTGTCTTCTTCAATCAATAATTATTGATCACAGCAAATTTGTATTGTAAAAAAAAACTTCTTAAGAAAAAAAAAAACTTAAGAAAGGAAAAAACTTGAACTAAAATCTGATGTACATATGGACAAGCCAAAAAATTTTTAGTTTCTTGTTTCTATTAAACAATATGGCAGTAGTTTTTTTTTTTGTCAAATGTTATTGTTTACATTCGTTTGTAACTGAGTATTTTTGCAAATTTCTTTATGCATATATTTTAATATTATATACATATTGAGAAAAAAGAGTATTTTTGCTCACATTTGCACAGTTTGCATTACCCATCGTGAAAGCCCTTTATATAAGTAAATACAACTCGACAGCAATATAAAAACCAGACATTTTGTTTCACTTGTGTAAATTTTTACACTTAATTTTGTAATCAAATGTCGAAAATATTTTATGAAAAAAAAACTGTTGATAATATTGTCAATAAAAACAGCAATTTTTCTCATTTTATAAATAAATATGAATTATACAGATCGTATTCCGAGTTAATTCTCTTAGATTTTGAAGTAATTTTTAAGAAGTAAGAAAAAACTTAATGTAGGTTTAGCAACACAAAACGAAAAAAATGCATCAAACGCCGAGCATTTCCAATATATTTAAAATTATTCCAAAATAGAGTAACATTACCCTATTCTTCTGAAGCGTGGACATATGTTGTATTCACCCAAGTTAGTTAAAATTGGGCAAAAATACGAAACTCTTTAGAAAATGAAACAATTGAAGACATTCCTTCTTACAAAGCCTAGTTAAAAGGAAATCCTTAAAACTTTTTTGATACTGCAGTTAAATCCAATTTATTAGAATTAATAAATTCACATACTTATTCTTAAAATTTTCGGAAAATTCAATGTATCATAGTGCATTTGATACAAGTAAATACTCGTACATATTGCGTACAAATTTGCGACCATACGAGTAAGCTTGCATTTAAAATCTGTTGTATTTTTAATTAAAAATTTAAAATATGCTAAAAATTTTACAAAAAACCGAAATGACGATATTTTCATAAATTATTTTGACGATTTCTTCAATATTTTTTCTGGCTGCCCTGGTTGGTACACATATCTGTTATATATATTAGGTTAAGGTTAATGGTGTTTTGGAGTGCTCTTCGATTTTTTACTAAATGGACATCGTTCAGGAGCTGTTGGACATCGTCAATGATGATCCAGATTTCCTCAAAAAGGTTATATCTGGTGACGAATCATGGGTATATGGCTATGACACTGAAACCAAAGCTCAATCATTCCAATGGAAGCGTCCAGAAGAGCCAAGACCGAAAAAACACGTCAAGTAATTTATGCAAATAATTTACTCAACTCCCTTTTAAATGTGACTGCGATGCGGATTGCTTTAATTGCATTTAGTAAGGCGTTCCCAAGACTGACAGTATTCACTAGAAATTGTCGTTGTGATAACAGATAGTTTTATTGCTGTTGACTTACTTTTTTCCCACCGTTGGACCTAGCAAACAGAATTCTATTGTATAGATAAGGCGATTGTTGTGATGTTATGATTTTATAATTATTGCTTTAATATTATTATGTAATTACCACGTATAATATTTTCGTTAAACTAAAATAGTTTAGAACAAAAGAATGCTAATTGTTACAATTGAAAAAGCTCACTTTACCAATAAAAATCTTTAAATCTTTTTGACATTTCAAGCATCTTCAATAATTAAACTTAAATCTTCCCTAATGGCAATCCTGTTCTAATTTAATTTCTATTATAATTTTTGTATAAACACGATTCATCATATGTTGAATATATGACAAATTAAATTTTTATTCAATGTTGCGTTTACTAAGATTTTGTTGCTATGTCCAAATACACTCTCACCTATTATAAAAGCACTTAATTAAATAATTTTTTTTATTATAGAAGTGTATTTGATAAAGCCAAAATAATTTTTCAGTAGACATGCTCTCATTCATAGATAACACATTATTAATGATTACTCAGTTACAGTTTGCCCAATTGAAAAAATTATCAAAATGTGTAAACAAATTTAAACAGATTGGATTTATAAATAAAATGGAATATAAATAATACATTGTACTTTGGATGAAATAGTAGCTTTTAAGAGTTACAAAATCTTAAATCTGGCTTTGTGGGAAGAAATATTATTTGCCATTTTTATATGAATATAAGCTTCAACATAAAACCACTACAGACTTAGAAGAAGCCAAATTTCCAAACCCTTTTTGCAGATAGGGGTCGTATATGCCCTCCAATCCGCATGTTTTTCGGCATGTACGTCCCTTGAGCAAATGCAACATTTAGACGTTCGTTTGCTACGCTAAGCTAAATGGATGAATCCATATCGATCAAATTAGAAACATAGCAGAGTACGAAGGAATACAGCAAGTTTATATTATTGCAAAATTATGACCTGGTCAACCTAAAATGAAATTAAAAGCAAAAATGAATAGACATAAGTATGTATAAAATAATTAAATAAATTTTTTTTAAAACTAGGATCGACAGGATGGGAAATGGAAAATTGTCTGTTTTGAGTTGAAAATGAACAAAGTGATGTCAATTCTGCAGCCTTTGAGCTGACGAAGAGAATGGATCACTTCTTGTCCACTAAACCCCTTTTATTTTCAAAACGGGGTTTTAAAGCATTCCATGAAGTCTACAAAGAGTGTTTTGTTGGATTTGTTACTTTTTGAGGGTAACGTGAAAGCTGATCAAATATTGTATTATTTAATTGTGTGTTTGAAATGCAACAGCTTCAAAATGTAGCAAAATGTTGACCAACGGAAGTCAGGCAAAGCAATGTAACTCATTTTTATCAAATTCTAAATAAATGTTTGGGAAGACATTTATTTCCTCTCCTGATATGGGCAAGTAGATATACATAGGTTTATTTAAAAGAATGTACTTTTTGAAACTAGGGTTGAGTAAATTTTGTGGTTGCTGGCGGTTATAAAAGGAACAAAAGCAGAAATGATGACAGTTTGGCGTAAATGCTTCACTTTATACAGATTTGTTCAGAGACTGAACAAAATACTTTCCACAACGACTGCTCAAATTTGACGACGGTAGTGATCCTTACCCAATTGAGATCGTTTTAAGTGAAATAGTTCACAAAGTAGTCAAAAATAATAATGATTTAATTCTGACAACAGTTCTTGGCCAATTGACATCCATAAAGAATTTGAATTTGCTTATGAATTTGCCATCATACATTCGTTTACTTAAAGTACTTTTAAGAAATTTAGGTCCAGGACCTAAAATATAATTTTCAATGATTCCAATGACAACGTCGTTTTAATTAATGTTAACAAGTCCCAGGAACATACTTTCTCTTTGCCAGGAATGATTTCAGAAAAACTTCTGTTTCTAATGGAAAAATATATACAAGTTGATTTACCACGGGTTGGCAACCAAAGCAATCTATATACACATTTTTTACCACAAAATAACTCGGTATCGAATATTGCTACCAGGTAGCTCTATGCCTCATGCATATTGATTGTATATTCATCACATAAACACATATTTAGTGATAAAATATTTGTGTAATGGTTTTTACTTTTACTCTTATAGTTAAACAAACATGAATACTGGGCGGGCAACGCTGCAGGTACGGCTGGCTATACTAGCCACATTTCACATTTCGTATTAAAACTACTATAATAAATACAAGTCAGATAGAGTGAATGTAAAATGTTATAAAAGTGGCAAATAAGAGCTCCCAAAAGATTTCATAACTATAGGAAATTTGTCGAAACGATAAGATTTTTCATTGCGTCAGAGTTGAAGTTTACAGAAGCAAATAATAAAAATATTAAAACCAGCCAAATTGACACATTAAGCAGTTTATTTTCTACTCATATTATTCATTTTACTTCAGGTGTGATAGTGTGAAAACAAAACGTAATGATACGTTAGATTTCTAGTCTCGTGAGATTTCTGTCTGACAAAATCCAATGAAAACATAAATATTTGACTCGGATGAATCATCTTGAAGATTAATTTTATATGTACTTTTTTCCATATCAGACGTGATTACTTACACAGGGTGACCCAGAACTTAATGTTAAGCAGGGTAACAAGATTGATTGTAACCATCATGAGTAAAATCAGAAGAAAAAAAAACAGAAAAAGAACGAAAAAACACTGTACTGTGAGAAATGTTTTTCATGTTTATAATCGAAGAACTGCAATCACTATTGCCAACACCATTCATAAATTTCAGTCCCAGTTTAATTAGTGGATAGTATTGGACCGTTTAGAACACATCTATTACTTAATAAAAAGCAGCTGTAGCTGTTACCGTAAATAACAACCGTAATCGAACCATATCAGCGGACAATTTGCTTTCTGAAATTCAATCCCATGGTCTAGGTGAGCTCTGGTTTTAACAGGAACTACGTTCCATACACCGCATGAAACAAAGGATTTGTTGTTGAAACTATTTTGGTATCTAACATTTGCGACGGAATATAATTTGGTGGCCTATTGTGCGATATTTCCTTTGATTGATATCTTTGTCTTCAGGAATAAACCACTTCACGCACTATGCACAAACGAGTCGGCCCAAAATCGGACTTTTTGAATGGACCAACACGAACGTATTTATTTTATAAAGCTATAATTTTTTTCCGGCGAGGTATAAAAAATACCATAATCAATTAAAAACTCGACATTTCATAGGTGCTATCCTAATCATCAATAGAATAATAAACACAAAAAACAGCTGCATATATTTTTATTGGTATACGTATTAGTAGCTAATAAAGCAAATAATAAAAGTTGTGTCTTTTGATTGTATATTTCTCCATTTCATTATAATTTAAAACTGTGTAACTTGAAAAGATCAGTTCTTGATTTAGAATTTTTTGGAATGCAATCATCAGGTTTATGAATACATACATTAAGTTACAGAAAAAACTGTACTGGTATACTGAGAACATAAATATACGAATATTAATATTATTTTTATAAAAAAAAAGTATTACAAACTGTAGAAAAATAACACATAAGACCTTAACAATGAATGTGCCAAAAAATTCACAGCAAGAGTAAAAAAAGGCACAGCAAGAGTAAAAGTGAAACGAAAAATGATAAACGCCCCAAAACTTAATAACTAAAAATAAACACAAAAGTAGGTAAAAATAATTTCTAATTTCTTCCTGTTCTATAAATTTTCGGATCCTTTTTTTCATATTTAGATCAGGCCAAAATACAAACTACGTTTGTATTTCTTGTTGATTCTTGTTCTTATTAACCCCCATCTTGCTTTTAGTGAATACATTGATTTAGTTAAGCTGTTTATAAGACACGGCTCGTCGATAAAAAGCGCTAACTTTGTAAGTTTTTTCTGGTATTGGTTTACAAACCGCGACTATTGACGATTAGTATTAAAAAACGTAACATCTGTCAATTTATTTTGGTTTGTAAGACGCGAATCCTATACTCGTCAACTATGAAAATGATTTACATCAGTACCTGCCTTGACGGCCTAACCTGATGGTGGATCAATTCCACGAAGTGAATTTTTCACGATTCACCACCGTTCCCGTGTGGCTTGCTAGGCTCACACAGGTAGCAATTCTTGTCATATGATTGAGGGATTTCTAATCCCTCATGTATGCAATTTCCCAGCAATCAATGGAGGACAAGGCTTAATGAGTTGGTAGGCCGAAGCCCATTAAGAGCATCAGCCCTTAAACCAACTCACCCGTCAATCATCAACACTGGTTCCTTACCAGTACACGTATCTGTTGTATAGGCAACAGATCCTCGGGAGATTGTTAGCCCTCGAAAAAAGCCATCACCAAACAATTATCAAGGATACTAACACTCCCTTCCTGCGTTTTAGGTTTCAACCACAGCCAGAACGTTTCAGCCAAGGTAGGCACTTCAACCATGATCAGCCCGGGTCGAACCGCAAGGAGAACTTCCCGGGGGCCATGCTGATCCCCGTTCTGCCAATTTATACCCTTGGTAAGGGTTTCGGAAGCTAACACAACATAAGTCATGTGGCTTCCCCTCTTTTCCCCGAAAAACAGAGCGCCTAAGTTAGGAATACGCCAAGGCAAAACCTGTTCCCCGGGGGGTCCTATACTCATCAATAGGAAATGTGTAGAAAGTGTTATAAATAATAAGAAATTATAATAAAAAAAATAATAATTTTTAAGTGGTAATAAATAATAACAGCCAGTTTACCAATTTCGAAAGAAAACGAATGCGAAAGAAAGCCAGTCACTCACATTCGAATCAATCCGGGTTTGTCTATCTCACTACTATTCGTTCGCATATTCTCATGTATTTTGATTGAGTTTTGACACATCGTTCGCATAGAAAAAAGTTAGACGAACCCAAATCAATTTTCTTTCGCTTAGATTGCGAACGCAAGCAGGCTATAAGAAAACAAGTAAGAGTGTAGTATATTCGGCTGGGCCGAATCTAAAATACCCTTCACGATAGTCACGAATATGTATAGTATATTAAAAATGTGACCTAAATATGCTCGGTTATATATGAACCGATATGGGAATTTTCTATTTTCTGTGTTTTAGTAACCTTCTTTTATAACATGAATTGCTTTTCAGCAAAAAAAAAAAAAAAATTTTTTTTAATGGAAAAATCGGTTCAGGCTATATCTCGGGTATATATGGCACGATATCGAAAATTTTAATTTTCCATATTTATATAACCTTATATCATTACCAGAACTGCTTTTGAGCACAACAAATTGTTTAAGTTCGCTTACGCGATATTTTCATGAAAAACCCGATTTAAGCTATATCTCGGGTATATATGGACCGATATCAGAAATTTTAATTTTCTCTATTTTCGTAACCTTCTTTTATAACAAGAACTACTTTTCAGTAAAAAAAAAAATGTTATTGGAAAAATCGGTTCAGGCTATATCTCGAGTATATATGGACCGATATCGGATTTTTTCTTTTTCCATATTTATATAATCTTATTTTATTACCAGAACTGCTTTTGAGCACAAAAAAGTTGTTTACTCGGCATTTTCATCAAAAAACCTGTTAAGCTCTATATCGGGTATATATGAACCGATATCGGAAATTTTCATTTTTCATATTTTATTACCAGAACTGCTTTAAGGTGAAAAAAGTTGTTTAAGTTCGCTTACGCGGCGTTTTCGTGAAAACCACGGTTTAGGCTATATCTCTGGTATATATGGACCGATATCGGAAATTTTCATTTTCCATATTTATATAACCTCATCTTATTACCAGAACTGTTTTAAGCAAAAAAAAGTTGTTTAAGTTCGCTTACGCGACATTTTCATGAAAAACCCGGTTTGCGCTATATCTCGGGTATATATGGACCGATATCGGAAATTTTCATTTTTCATACCTATATAACCTTATTTCATTACCAGAACTGCTTTAAGGTGAAAAAAGTTGTTTAAGTTCGCTTACGCGATATTTTCATGAAAAACCCGGTTTGCGCTATATCTCGGGTATATATGGACCGATATCGGAAATTTTCATTTTTCATACCTATATAACCTTATTTCATTACCAGAACTGCTTTAAGGTGAAAAAAGTTGTTTAAGTTCGCTTACGCGACATTTTCATGAAAACCCCGATTTGGGCTATATCTCGGGTATATATGGACCGATATCGAAAATTTTCATTTTTCATATTTATATGACCCTATTTCATTACCAGAACTGCTTTTGAGCACAAAAAAGTTGTTTAAGTTCGCTTACGCGACATTTTCATGAAAAACCCGGTCTAGGCTATATCTCGGGTATATATGGACCGATATCGGAAATTTTCATTTTCCATATTTATGTAACCTAATTTCATTACCAGAACTGCTTTTGAGCACAAAAAAATTGTTTAAGTTCGCTTACGCGGCATTTTCATGAAAACCCCGGATTGGGCTATATCTCGGGTATATATGGACCGATATCGGAAATTTTCATTTTCCATATTTATGTAACCTAATTTTATTACCAGAACTGCTTTTGAGCAAAAAAAAGTTATTTAGCTTCGCCTATGCGACATTTTCATTAAAATCCGATTTGGGCTATATCTTGGGTATATATGGACCGATATCGGAAATTTTCATTTTTCATATTTATGTAACCTAATTTCATTACCAGAACAGCTTTTGAGCACAAAAACGTTGTTTAAGTTCGCTTACGCGACATTTTCATGAAAAACACGATTTGGGCTATATCTCGGGTATATATGGACCGACATCGAAAATTTTAATTTTTCATATTTATGTAACCTAATTTCATTACCAGAACTGCTTTTGAGCACAAAAACGTTGTTTAAGTTAGCTTACGCGACATTTTCATGAAAAACCCGATTTGGGCTATATCTCGGGTATATATGGACCGATATCGAAAATGTTCATTTTTTATATTTATATGACCCTATTTTATTACCAGAACTGCTTTTGGGCACAAAAAAGTTGTTTAAGTTCGCTTACGCGACATTTTCATGAAAAACCCGGATTGGGCTATATCTCGGGTATATATGGACCGATATCGGAAATTTTCATTTTCCATATTTATGTAACCTAATTTTATTACCAGAACTGCTTTTGAGCAAAAAAAAGTTATTTAGCTTCGCCTATGCGACATTTTCATTAAAAATCCGATTTGGGCTATATCTCGGGTATATATGGACCGATATCTGAAAAAAAAATTTTTTGCCTTTTGGTCACCATGCTTAATAAGTGTGTGAAGTTTGAAGCAAAACGAACAACTTTTGTTTTCAAAAATTTTCATACAAAACTGCAAAAAAAAATGGCTTTTTTCGGAATTTTGAATATATCTCAGCTATACGTGGACCGATATTACTGAATTTCAATAGCAAACCCATGAATCGATGGGGTAAAAGAATGGTGAAAGAAAAAAGTTTCTAAGTCTAATGGTTTTCTCAGAAACGGTATTTCAACAGCGGACAGACGGACAGACGGACATCGCTTAATCGACTTTTCCATTAATTCTGATTCAGAATATATATACTTTATAGGGTCGCAAAAAAAAAACTGTAGAAAGTACAAACGGAATCACAAACTTATATATACCCTTAACATTTTTGTGAAGGGTATAACTAGAAATGGAAATTGCAACAGAACGTTTTAAGAATCTCTCAAATTTCTGGAAACATGAGCTGAAATTTGTTTTTTCGTTGCATATAAATGTTTTATATACATACATATGTATATACATACATAATAAAACATACACATATACAATATAAAACTTGCAGTTAATTTGCAATATATATATATATATATATATATATATATATATATATATATATATATATATATATATATATATATATATATATATATATATATATATATATATATATATATATATATATATATATATATATATATATATATATATATATATATATATATATATATATATATATATATATATGTATATATATATATATATATATATATATATATATATATGTTGACTGGGCTAGAGATGACTCGGAAAAGGGTAATTTATTTGTTAACCATTTGAAAAACGTTTTTACCACAAATAGGTCTGACAATGCAAATAAGTTGCCACCTATTGTTAGTAGACCTCCTGTGCCTTTAAGATTCAATTTCCAAGAAATTGAAATTGCTATTGGTAATCTAAACCTTAAAAAAGCTCCAGGTATGGATAAAATCAGCAACAAAATGCTCGTAGAGCTGCCTCGTGTAGCTAAAAGAATTGTTCTTTTTATTTTTAATGCTATTTTACGACTTGAGTATTACCCTGCAGAGTGGAAGGTGTCCATGATAACAATGGTTCCTAAGCCAGGGAAGGACCATTGAGCAAACACACAGGTTAGTTAACGTCATAAGAAAGGCATTTGAAGATAAAAAATATTGCTCTGCCTTATTCATAGACGTCTCACAGGCTTTTGATAAAGTGTGGCACGATGGACTAATGCATAAAATAAAGTTTAACTTACCTGCAAACATACATAATCTTTTGAAAAGCTATTTATATTGTCGCCAATTTATAATAAAAGAAGGCGATTTCATAAGCCCCGCCCAGCCTATTGAAGCTGGAGTTCCCCAAGGCAGCATATTAGGGCCTATCTTATATTTGATCTACCCATCTGACATGCCGATAAGCACCAACATTCACACTTCAACATTTGCAGATGATACAGCATTCCTTAGCACACATAGTAACCACCAGCAAGCATCAATAAACTTACAGGAACATATCGACAAACTAGAGAAATGGCTCAAGCTTTGGAAAATCAAGGTTAATGAACAAAAGTGTGCCCATGTTACATTCGCACTGCGTCTAGGAACATGCTCACCCATTACTATTAACAATAAAGTAATACCTCAACACAGTGAAGTCAAATACCTCGGTATTCATCTTGACCGTAGACTAACATGGAAGTCGCACATCGAGGCAAAATTAACGCAGATGAAATTGAAAGCAGTGCAAATTAACTGGCTACCAGGCAGAAATTCGACCTTGAAGCTTGATTGTAAACTTTTGCTGTACAACTCAATTCTAAAGCCAATATGGTCTTATGGGATTCAATTATGGGGCACAGCCTCGGCATCCAACATTGAGAAAATTCAAAGAAGTCAAAATAGAATTCTCCGTAGAATTACAGATGCTCCATGGTACGTTAAAAACTCACGAATCCACGCAGATCTGAACGTACCTTTTGTGAAATCTGAATTTGTGAAGTACGCGACAAGGTATATTAACAAACTTGAATTCCATCCAAATCCTCTTGCAGCTAATATTCTTAACTTTGGTGGTCATACCCGTCTGAGAAGGAGGGATACTTTGGCTACCATTAGAGCTCTAAACAGATGACTGAATTCTGAAATAATATTCGCATAAAAATAAATTTTCGTCCAGCACTAGCAGGACTTTAATCATAATTTTTTTTTTATTATTAAGATTTGAATACTTATTGTCATTACATTTTTTTTAATGTAGATTCAATAAATAAAATAATGAAGTTAAAAATATATATATATATATATATATATATATATATATATATATATATATATATATATATATATATATATATATATATATATATATATATATATATATATATATATATATATATATATATATATATATATATATATATATATATATATATATATATATATATATATATATATATATATATATATATATATATATATTAATTTGAGGCATTTTAGTTTTATTTGAACAAAATTAATGAAGAGCTTGGAAAGGAAATTGAATGAGTTGTTCATGCTGACACCTGAAGCAAATAGAGACATATTGGCGTCATGTTTTCACCAGAATGTATTTCAATAAATGAGAGGCAAACAGTTCAAAATCTTGCAATAGATACCTTAGAGAAGAAGTAGTAAGTAGTTGCAGTAAAGATGATAAAGATTTTATTGTTTTTGTGGACAACAAGATTGATCAACCCCGTAAATCAAATTTGGAACTCGAGTTTATCAGCTTTCTAGCTGATAAAAGCAAGGAGCTTGCCATTCTAGAAAACTACCCAAATATCAAAAATGCATTTATTGAATTTAACAGCAGCTTGTGTTCATTAGGACCTGTAGAAATATTACTTTCTTAAGTAGGTGTTATTCACTTCCCAACAAGAGGTTGTTTGTCGGATGACTCATTAAAATATCTAGTTTTTATTAAAGGAAATACTTGTTTTGCCGAATGAGAATCTCTTATTTACTATCTATCAAATCATATATATTTTAGCTTTGCTCCATTAATTTTCCAGCTTGCGAGTTTAGAACAATCATATCAAAATACATACGTACAGTAGTGGACATGTAATTAAAACATAAATGTGATCTTTCCTTTCGATATTTTATATGATCTATTATTTCAACGGAACTTTTCCACTGCAATATGATTTCTTTTGCACTTGGTACCAAGTTGCTCCGAAGAAGAAAGGAAGGTAATAATTAGATTAATGAGGCTCCAAGAAGACGGTGAAATAAATTATTTGCTCTAGAGAAAAAATGTATAGTGCAATGAACCATTTTGATAAATTTTGGGAACTCATATAATGTACCCAGAGCCTTCAAATCACGTAAAACCACAGCCAGAGACAATAGAATAGTCGTAAGTGTCTCTAAAGCTGACCGAATTAAAAGCTCTAAACAGGTAAAAATTAAATTAGAGTCATCATATGGCATCCATATATCATCTAGAACTATTCGACGGAGGCTTAATGATAGTGCCTTACGTGGATGCATCGCACAGAAAAAACTTTCATCTCCAAAAAAAATTTTGTAAATCCAGATTGGATTTTGTCAGGAAAAACATTAAGAAACCAATGAGTTTTTATAAAATGGTAAATCCAGATTGGATTTTGTCAGGAAAAACATTAAGCAACCAATGAGTTTTTTTTTTAAATAGTTTATGGAGTGGCGAATCCAAATTTTTCCAGTGGGGATCAGATGAAAAATGCTATGAATGGCGTCTAGTTAACCAAACAAAACAATAAATTAATTTACTATAAAAAATGTTTTATTATGTGGCGCCCACTGTATGTCATATGTGAATATTATATGTAAAATGTATATAATATTAAATGTACATAATCAAAAATAAAACTTTTATATATAATATTACGCATTATTGTAAGTATGAACATACATACAGTTGCCTAAAACGCAAAAAAGCGTACGTGACATTTTCTAGTCCATAATTTTTGTTAAAAGATCTGTTATTATCAATAATACAACTATCCACATATATTAATAGGCTTTCAATCTTTTGCCAGTTACGTCCTTTTGTGTTTTATGTGGCAATATACGACTTATTTTGATTAAATTTAAGTGCATATGTAAAATAAAATATGTATCTTAAACCAGAGAGGTACATTTTTACGAGTCCAAAATACAAAATGTACTTGTATTTTTTAGTTGTATTTTGTATTTGAAATACAAAAGGTATGCATTTTGCCCAGCCCTGACTACATCCTTGCGCATACTTTGTTAATGCCTCAAATTAATTATTGTGTTTAAGCTGTTCCTGCCAGTCTAGGCTATAAATCCAATAAATTTAACAACCTTATTAAAAGAATTGTTAGGTTTTTACAAGTATATGGCATAAAATATCTTGAATAAGTTTTGGGCTTGACTTTTAGGGTAGCTCTGTGTCTGAGTATTTAACACCCGTAGTTTTGTTTTCTTTTACAAAATGATTAAAACTGATATACCTTAACACTTAACATCTAAAAGAAACCCCCCAGGGTATTAAACCATTTTTGGAATCACTTGTACTTCATATACGGTCTCTTGTGTTTTCACTAAAGACGTTCTAGTTAAATGTTTCTGTTTTGAAATTGTTCGCTGTGACTGGCTTCATTTTTTATGTGCATATAATTACATATTTAAAAAAAATTGAATTTGTTTCTTGTTCTTATTTTACAGGAATCAGTGCGCTTATTAGCGGGTATTGCTGACACGAGTAAAGATGGACTTATATCATTCGCAGAATTCCAAGCTTTCGAAGGTTTATTATGCACACCAGACGCTTTATACAAAACAGCTTTTCAGTTATTCGATCGTCAAGGCAATGGCACGGTATCTTACGGTGAGTTTTGTCCATATATTAGATGTACAACTTTGCTTCTGCTGTTTTGCCCGATGAGATGTCTGTAGCGGTAAGTGCTACTCGAAATAAATAGATCGTAAATGACATACAATAACCTTCGATATCTTTAAACATAACGTCATTAAAATATTAGTTGATTTGTGTCTGCATCATAAAGTGTCAAACGCGAAAGAAATTGTCAGGATCATTGGGAGTGACGCTTAAAGTAATGGAATGATTTAGAAACAAGAAAATTTGGTTCCGTACGAGTTGAAGGCGAAAGAACGTCGTTAGTTTGCTTGTGAAGAGTTGCTTGCAAGACAAGGACGGAAGGGATTTCTGCATCGCATTGGAACGGACGAAAAATAGGTTCATTACGATAATCCCAAGCGCAGAAAATCATGTGGTTTTTCCGGTCATGCTTCCACGTCGACGGCCAAACCGAATACTCACGGTTCCAAGTTCACGCTCAGTATTTGGTGGGACTAGCTCGGCGTAATGCTTTATAAGTTGCTAAAACCGATTGAAAGAAGTATAAAATTGGATCGCTTTAAGAGATACTCTGCCAGTTTTGATACGTTGCCCTACGGATTTTTTTTTTTTTTTTTTTGATACATTTGTTTTTATTTATTGAATCTTCTATAAGTATTCAAATCTTAAAACTTTTTGTCCGGCAACTGCCAGACAAAAAGTTTTATTTTGCGGGAACTATATCGGTAAAATCACCTGTTTAACGCTCTGATGATGGCCTTCTCAATGGGATATGGCCGCCAAAATTAAGTATTTTGCGTGAAAGAGAATTTGGGTGAAGTTCCAGTTTACTGATATACCTTGTTGCGTACTTAGAGCGGAGCACTCAGATTTTTATGAATTCGTGAGTTTCTTTACGTACCATGGAGCTGCAGTAATCATTCAAGGAATTTGGTTTTGTCGCCTTTGAATTTTTTTCAATGTTTGATGTGGAGGCGGTCCTAAAGATGGGAAAAAGTAGTGACCGGCAACGGGCAATACTTTGAATCATAAATGTATTACCAGGTGTTTACAATAAAGCCTCGAATTTCGGGAAGAAACGGCAGACGCAAAGTGTACACCTATTATTTATGTGCACATGTATTTTTAAATTCTATTGTCTTTTATGGAAATTTCAGCTGATTTTGCTGATGTCGTACAAAAAACGGAATTACATTCAAAAATACCTTTTAGCCTAGACAGCCCATTTATCAAACGTTATTTTGGTGAAGTAAGTCTAACAATTTGTTACCCTTTAAAATGAATTGAAATTTTCATTTACTTTTCATAACAGCAAAAGAAACGTTTAATTAATTACGCTGAATTTACACAATTACTTCATGATTTTCATGAGGAGTATGCGATGGAAGCATTCCGTAGCAAAGATCCAGCTGGTTCTGGATATATTTCTCCCTTAGATTTTCAAGATATCATGGTTAAAGTTAAAAGGCATTTACTTACTGCCGAAGTTAAAGATAATTTAGTAGCTGTGAGTATTCGAAATTTTTAAAATAATTTTTCAATATGATAACGCTTTCCTTGTCTAGATAACCGAAGGCCATAAGGTAAGCTTTCCCTATTTTATGGCTTTCACATCGTTGCTTAATAATATGGAATTGATAAAAAGCATCTATTTACATTCTACACAAGGTAGTCGAACAGAACCTGTTACCAAAGATGACATTTTATACGCTGCTCAAACTATGAGTCAAATTACTCCCTTAGAAATTGACATTCTATTTCAACTGACTGGATCTTTACAACAAACTGGGTAAGTTGTTCTTTTATTGACAAGCCATTAAGTTTTAAAGTATAATTTAAGTGTTTATCATTAAAATAGTATCCTTAGCTTGTAAAAAATCGTTTAGATGTTAGAAATTATAAAAGGGCCAGTAGCACTTTTTACAACTTTACAGCAGGGATAAAAACAGTTGTGCGTTGGGCGATGTTCCAATGTCAAACAAAAACTCAATATTGATTTTAGAATTTAAACGCTTTTTTAAATTTCGGGTAGCTACATGTATGTATATTGAAAATAGAGGGTGTTTTTTTAAGCCCGATAGAACTTGAAATTGTAAAAAATAACACAAAAACTTAAATTGTAATCAAAATTTTTTTTTATTCGAAAGATCAATACGTGACATTAACATTTGAAAATGATTTCGGGCATATGGGCACCGCGGCTGTTCTTGACGAAGCGCATTCTGGACGTCCAATTTTGGGCCACTTTTTCGAGCACTGCTGGCCGTATGTCACGAACAACACGAACAATGCTGGCCTCCAAGGCGTCAATTGTTGCTGGTTTATCAGCATAAACCAGTGACTTCACGTAGCCCCACAGGAAATAATCGAGAGGTGTCAAATCGCACGACCTTGGAGGCCAATTGACAGGTCCATTTCTCGAAATCAACTTATCGCCAAATTTTGATTTCAGTAAGTCGATGGTTGCGTTCGCCGTATGGCACGTAGCGCCATCCTGTCGAAACCACATCTCCTCCGGATCAATGTCATCCATATTTTCAAACAAAAAATCATTGATCATGGTGCGGTAACGATCTCCATTGACCGTAACGCGAGCTCCGGCCTCATTTTTGAAGAAATAAGGTCCGATGATGCCACCAGAATGAAAACCGCACCAAACAGTGCATTTTTCTGGATGTAATGGAGTCTGTAGGGTCTCTTGTGGATTGGTCTCACTCCATATGCGGCAATTTTGCTTATTAACAAACCCGTTAAGCCAAAAATGCGCCTCATCGCTGAACACAATTTTGCGATAAAACAACGGGTCTGATTTTCAAAGTAAATTTGGATAATTTCGTAGCGTTGTTCAAGCGTGAGTCTATTCATGATGATTTGTCAGAGTATACTGAAACAAATAAAAAAAATGTTTCATCAAAATTTAATTTTTTGTGTTACTTTTTACAATTTAAAGTTCTATCTAGCTTAAAAAAACACCCTATAAAAAGCACTAAAATATATTTGTGTTTTTAATATAAATGCTTAAACATTCATAAGTGACTGTAAAAATAAGAATGTTAAAATTTATTGTCTACTAAATCTATATTTTTAATTAAATTTAGTTTAAGTACTTGAGTAATTAGGGGAGTGTAGAGTACTAAATAATAATTTTCTCATTTTTAACAGTCAAATATTTTTTATTGTATGATGTCCGCACTGCATAAAATATTTATTATAAAAGCGAAAGTAGTTATGGGTATCTGTTTGTTATTTTTTACGCTTGAACCGATTTACATGAACTGTGGTATGTAGATGCTTTGAAGTCCAGGGAAAGGTATAAGATAAGCTTTATTTTGTAATCTTGCTGAACTTAGAAGCATGAAAATTAATATGTACTCGTACATACCAAAAATGGTAAAAGATAGAGTTAGATGACGTATATGCTTCTAAATCATCTAGGGCTGTGTTTGTATTATTTCATGACGTCATTTGTCCAACATGCACAGAAGATTTCAGTTTTGTGGGAGAGTTGTCGTAATCATGTAATCTATGATTCTTGTCTACATACTTACGTTGTATGTACGTGAGCTATTGATAAAAATTACAGCCATACCTGGTTGATCACTGCTTTGGCTGGCGCCTTGCATAGCTACACTGGTATTACTTTTGAATAACAACGACGCTGTCAAACTTGGGTGGTTGCCTTATTATGGTGAAATTTGAACAGCAAACCTTAACGTACCCATTGAGATATTTAAGTTACACTGATAGAAAAAATTTGGTGGATATAACGATTAATGTTATGATTTTGTCATTGTTTTTGGGCCAACGTAAAGCTTCATTGCGGTTAGCTATATTCTTTCATTAAAAGAAAAATAATCATAAACATAGTGAAATTTTTTGATTTCTCAAAAAAAAGTTCCATGGTGTTACTTGTCAAGTTATGAGTTGGATTCCACTTTCAGTCAAGACAGATTTTTTAAACCTTCACAATAATGTAAAGCGTATATATTAGATTGTAATTTCCACAATTTTCATTTCCGACCCTATATATTCTGAAGCAGTATTGATAGAAAAGTCGATTAAGCGATGTCCGTCTGTTAGCCGTTGAAATATCATTTCTGAGAAAACTTTTAGACTTAGAAACTTTTGCTTTCACCGTTCTATTATTCAATCGATTCAACGGCTTGCTATAGAAATTCAGTAAAATCTGCTCACGTATACTGCAATATATCCAAAATTCCAAAAGCCGCCATTTTTTTGAGCAATTTTGTTCATACAAAATTTTTGAAAAAAACCTAATAATATTATTTTGTAAGGCAATTACAAGGCAATAACTATCTTGGCCCCTTCAATGTAATCCTCCTCAGATATAATACACTTATGCCAGCGTTTTTTCCAATCCTCGAAACACTTCTGAAAGGCGCTTCTTGGTATCGCCAACAGCTACTGTTTCGATTTTTTTTATCATGCTAATATATTGGACATGCTAATATATTGGAGATTGGAGGAGACCTACTCCCCGATCTAATTGACTACTGCATACCAAAACCATTCCTCGCAAGGAGCTTCGGCTACCAAATTGATGAATCTCCCCTAGAATCTGGATACTTCTATGTTTACACGGATGGATCCAGAAGGGGAGAAAGGGTTGAGGGTGGCGTTTACATAAAGGAATTTAACAATAAAATATCCTTCAGACTATCAGGTGGATGTAGCGTACTTCAGGCTAAAATATCGGCTATAAATAAAGCGGCCAGATGGCTGACGTATCACAAGATATTCGGAAAGCAAGACCGCCATCAATTCCCTGATTGGAATATACACCAATTCCAGTCTAGTCCAGGAATGCCGGACATCTTTAAATAAGATGGCGAGATATTCTAACATAACCCTAAAATGGGTACGTGGACATGGGTCTAACAATGGTAACAACATCGCTGACGAATTAGTCAAAAAAGGGACAGCCCTAGAGGATAGGGATATAGACCCCTTTTTCGGATAACTCATATCAGCGTGTTGGAAAAGAATAAAACTCCACACGCTGGAACACGCCCAAGAAAAGTGGCTTACAGAGCCCACGTGCCTTATATCAAGGAACCTGACGCCGCACATTAACTCTAAGAGAACGGGGGAGCTATTAAAACTTCCCAGATCTCTCCTAAGAATGACGGTAGCAGTCATCACTGGACATTGCCCGTTTGGGAACCATGCAAGGAGACTAGGCCAACCCTATAACGACTTCTGTAGACGTTGCCAAGACGAGGAGGAGGAGGAGACCATCCTCCATCTCCTCGGTATATGCCCGGCTTTGAAGCACCATCGTCTAAGATGCTTAGGCGAGAGGAGCTTCAATAGTCTATCATGTCTTGGCCTTGGTCAAACCGACAGTTATAGCTTCTTTCATAAGAAGTAGCGGATGCCTAGTAAATCAGCAAGTAATGCCACGTTAAGCAGTTTCCCACCTTTCCTTTTCCTCTTCCGCACTCCTTCTATATCCTTACAACTTTTATTTTTCCTTCTATCATACCCAAACTTTTCAGGCAATCACAAAGGGAACGACCTTCAGGACCCAAGTGAGCTGGAGTATCCGGGTACTCTTTGGAGAACCCAGCGGCCTGCCTACCTAACCTAACCTAACCCCCTGAAAATGCTTCTTTATGAAATGAAGAACGATAGATTTTTGCGAAATCAAGTCACTTCAGTATTTATTCCTTTCGTTATAGAAAGGAATTATATTCAGTTATACGCCCAGCCTATCAGACATCGCTGCCAAGAGGCTAAATATTAATGATTCACTGAACAGTGATCTTCTAATAATCTCCGAATGGGGTCGCAAAAACAGGGTCGACTTCAACACTCGTAAGACCCAGTGCTGTTTATTAACGCACAAACAAACGACCGCTAATGCTGCTTCATCTGTACTCATGGATGGTATAAATCTTGAGGAATCGGGTGCTCTTGATGTTCTTGGAATAAAAGTACAGTGTGATGTTCGCTGGAATGATCACATTTTTCATGTCTCTAAAGAAGCATTCAAGTGCCTCGGTTTTTTGAAACGGTGTAAGATGTACTTCACTCCATCCGATCTCCTTACTATTTATACCACCTATATCCGACCGAAAATGGAATACAACTCTCATGTTTGGGCCGGTGCCCCAAAGTCTATTTTCGGGTTACTCGACCGTGTGCAGGAGACTCACTGGAGCATCGACGCAGTGTGGGGTGCGTTACTCTGTTCTATCGTTACTATAATGGATTTTGCTCTGACGAGATTAGGGATCTCGTTCCTGAAACTCGCACATTTCTACGTAACACGCGTTCATCGTCCAGAGCTTATCCATTTGTGGTCGATTGTCCGGGGAATCGTACTACGCATTACAGAGAGAATTCGTTTTTCAGCCGCACGCTTCGTCTGTGGAATAAGTTGCCTGCAGACGTGTTTCCTATCTGTTATAACGTTGGAAAGTTCAAGTCAAATGTTCACAAACACTACTCCCTCTTTCCCCCTCCTCATAACCTGTTTTCCTAGTTCCGGTACAATGCACTGCATATGTAGGGGTCATCCCCTAAGTACTGGTCCAAGACAAAAAAGTAATTAAGTCTTTTTGCCACAATATTACTACATATAACGGAAAAAATGGTAACCTTTAACTTAAAATTAAAGTATGCAGAAGATAAAACAAAATCGATCGGAATTCAACCATTCCGAATAATTCTTGTGGCTGGAATGCATAACAGAAATATGAACATATCGCACTGATTATCATATAGTCAACTCAAAATTTTACAACTTTTACAAGAAATCGATGTACAGTGGTCCTGTCTACCCATTATCAAAAGCTTACATAATTATCGTGACTCTTTTGCCAAAAAATATCTTCTTGATATAAAAGTAATATAAAAACGGGTTTTTGTCTCGACTGAAATTTTTTAAATTTTGAGTTGGCGCTCTTTAGAAGAACCAGTGCGATATGTATGTATGTATGTATATTTATATTAAATTTATAGATTTCTAACCCAATTTTTATAACAATATTTTAGAACAAAGCAGTCAGTTTTCTTTTCACATTTTAGTATTATCATACATTTTTTATGGTTGCTACGATTAGTATGTACAAAATAACAAAAATATGTATAAAAACGAATAACTTCGTTATTCGCTTTTAAAGCAATTCAAGCTTTTTAGTTTCATAATTCATCAATGTTCATACTATAGATTTTGTTGCGGTGTTTCTAATTGTACATTTGTACATCCCTAAGCGGAACACACAGATCCTTATGAATTCGTGAGTTTTTTTTTTAACGAGCAAAGAATGAAGTGTCTTCTGAATCAACAAAAACTGAGTGTCAAACGGTAGAAATGAGAGACATCTAAATAAAACATACAGTGATCAAAAATTTATTTTAATAAAAAATTTCCAATATAAATAAGTAGTGTGGCCACAATTTGCAGAGTGGCTAGAAAGGGTCACTCCACAGGGAGGGGTTCTGTCTCCTCTTCTATGGAATTTAGCTCTGAATTCGTTATTGATGGAATTAGATTCCATGCTGTTTAGGACAGTGGCATATGCCGTTGATATTGTGGTTGCTGTGTCGGGTAAGTACCCGGATGTACTATCACAGCAACTAGGCTCTGCGCTAAGCCTTATAATAGGATGGTGTACAAATAGCGGTCTAAGTGTGAATCCGCAAAAAACGGAGCTTGTGCTCTTCACTCGAAGATACAAGACTCCATCGTTTACTTTACCAACCGTAAGGGGGGTTGAACTAGTGTTGTGGGACAGTGCGAAATATCTGGGCATCTACCTGGATTCCAAACTATCCTGGCAGCAGAATGTCCAGTCAAGGGCAGAAAAAGCGGCTATCGCCTTATTCTTGTGCAAAAGGGCCATTGGAAAGACCTGGGGAATAAATCCTAGAAACTCCTGCTGGCTATTCAGCACGGTTGTTAAGCCCATTCTAACGTATGTGGTGCTTGTGTGGTGGAAGTCGTTGAAGAAAACCACCTACTGCAAAATCGCAGAAAAGATAGTGCTTACAGCTGCTTTGATGGTGACTGGTGCTTCCGGCACTACGCCATCGAAAGCACTTTTCACTATGCTGAACTGGCTGCCGGCTGACCTCATGGTGAAGGAAATAGCCATGAATTCGGCTATCAGGCTGTGGTCAAGCGGGACGTGGAAGGAGGCGACATATGGTCATGCCTCAATAATAGGAAGAGTAGTGAACCTTCCGGAGAATATTGATTACTGCTCGCCGGCCCTACTGCCCGACAAGAGATTTGATGTAATCTTATCAGGCTCGTTCTCCGAGACGACTAGCACAGATCGTCAAGAGGACGTGCTTGAAATTTTTACAGATGGATCCAAGTCGGACTCGGGAGTCTATGGGGGTATCTTTATCCCCACATATGAGAGGAGGATGAGTTTCAAGCAGCAAAATGAGTATAGCGTAGCGCAGACTGAAATTGCGGCCATTATGAGGGGAGCTAACTGGTTAAGGTACTACAGGATATACGGGAATGATATGCGAATTTGTACTGATAACAAGGCTGCGTTGTATGCACTAGCTGGAGTCTATACGACATCCAGGTTGGTTCGTGAATGCCGGATATCTCTAAAAGAGATAGCGAGACATTCGAACCTGGAACTTATCTGGGTACGAGGGCACAGTGAAGTGTCCGGTAATCTAGTAGCGGATGAACTGGCAAAGGCCGGTGTCCAGCTTCAAGAAAGGGATATTGATGGGATCGTTGTAATCCCGCTTGCGAGCTGTAAGAAAGAAGTTCAGCGTCAACTTTTTCAGACCGCTCAAGACAGATGGTCTAGTGAGGATACCTGTCGAATATCAAGGCTGACATGGCCCAGATATAATAGCAGGAGGACTACCATCCTTAGGGGCTTACCCCGACGGAGGTTACGTTCTGCTGTGGCGGTCCTGACGGGACAATGCCACATAGGGACGCAGGCGAGGAGGTTAAATCTTCCATTTAATGACTTCTGTAGAAGTTGCAGAGACGAGGAGGAAGAAGAGAGCGTTGAGCACTTCCTCTGTCATTGTCCAGCTCTTTCTTATATAAGGGCATTGTACTTAGGCAGACCGATGCTGCATGATTTGACGGAGGTATCGGAATGCGATGTACGTGGATTGGACTCCTTTATCCGATCCTCGGGTTGGTTCTAAACCAGTGATACGTAGATCTACTGAGATACATATCATATCCAGGCAACATAACGGGACCTGACTGGTCCCAAGTGGGCTGGCTTTACAATCGCTGATAGCCTATCAAACCTAACCTAACCTAAGTAGTGTGGCCAAATCACCGCACATGATATCGAGCAAGATGGCTCAAAATTTTTCATTTTGGTATCATGACACACGATCGTGCTAACACAACACTGCAAAAATTTTTTTTTAAAATCGTACTTTTTGAAAAACTACGGTATTAAATCTATTAAATTTTGTTTAAACTGAGATTCGATATGCATCGATTGCCATAATTTACACTATCGTAACACATAGCAGTTCGTTATCGTATGCAGTGATTAGACCCCTGTTTTCATTTGATTGCGATGTAAAATATGATAACTTTAAAATTTTTGATTTAAGAGTGCCCAGTTGTTTTTATTTTTATAAAAATCTAATATTAGCAGACTTCACTAATGCGTATGTAAATAAAACACGTGATCTTATGGCCATGAAAAATGAGATTTGCGGATTTGAACTCGCAAGTGGCTCAAGTAGTACAACTGTTTCTAAAACGAATATAACTTAAAAAATCAACACACTTCCTTTAAATTTTGTGTATAACCTGTATGGATACTTGCAACAATACTTTACTTTTTTAAGATCGCAAGCTCCTTAAATATTCGAACATTTTTACCAGAAATTTATGCATCTTCTACCGCAATCACCACAAATCTGCAAGCTTATTTCAATACGAGTTTCAAAGACAATAAAAATACATATCGCTCCGTATTGCAACTTAGTCACAACTAAAAAATAAACTTGTTTCGAGAAAAACACATTTTAAATTTTTAGTTTCCATACAAGTTTAGAAATTTGTTTTTCTTTAATATATAATAAATAGTTTTGCATTCTTAACTCGAAAAGCTCATTTTTTGAAATATGTTGCAATAAAGGAGCAATATATTCCTTGCGTTTTTTTTTTTTTACTTGAGGCACAAAAAAATGTATGAAACCTATTTATTGCTCATTCCAGCTCCGTATTAATATAATGTGAAAATTTCAAGATGCAAAAAGGCTTTTATGTTATTCGATAAAAAAAGCTTACGGATTTCATATTCCAAATAAATACGAATAAACTTGTAACGAATTTTATAATGTTCATTATAAATATACTATAGTATGTATTTGTGTAGTTTGTTGCAACATGTTGCAAGTTCATTATATCAAATTGTTCATTATACCGAAGCATAAATGTAATATTTATTTTTTATGTTTTCTTCCAATATCAATTGAAAAACATTAGTTGGTGGAGACGTAAAAAGATACAACCAAGTAGGCAAGTGTTAAATTTAGATATTCGAAATTCTTTTGCAGCTATTTTTTTTATTTGTTTATATTTTATTGAAATTACTTTTATTGTATTGCGTAGCTTTTGTTTTTAGTTTATGAGTTTGTATATATTTTAAATTAATTTTCATTTGTCCTCAAGTTTTTTCTCCTATTAAATCACTCCCGGCACGATTTCACTTTCCGACCAAAAAAGGTTTTAGTAATAAAAATAAACTCATAATTTTGTTTGCATTTTTTTGGGAGCAGCAAAAATAATCTTTCTCAAAAAGAAGTTATTTCCGTTAAAAAAAAGTACTCGTTAAAAATAAAGTAAAAATCTTTTTGTTCGGATTGTGTGGCAGGCCGTAATATTTTCAATATAAAAAAAAGCCTTTTTGAATTAATTTTTACAATTTATATACTTGCACACATATGTACATACTCATGTACGTATCTTTCGATATTAAATTATATTTTGTTGAATTATTTTAGCCGCTTGGTTTATAACGACTTAAGCATCATTGCGCCAGAGCATTACACAAAGCATATCCCGACTAGATTGGCTGAGGTAAAAGCCGTCGAAAATCCAGCCGATAGATCAGCATTTATACAGATTTTGGAAAGCACTTATCGCTTCACTTTAGGCTCTTTGGCGGGCGGTATGCTGAACTGGAATTTTGAGACACAATAAGAACACTCATATTAAAGTTTCTTCCTTGTTTTATTTGTAGCTACTGGCGCCACTGTAGTTTATCCCATTGATTTGGTTAAAACGCGAATGCAAAATCAACGAACCGGTTCTTATATTGGTGAAGTGGCCTATAGAAACTCTTTTGACTGTTTTAAAAAGGTAAGATATTCTTAAATGAGCTCTGTTTTCCAAAGAGTTGATATAATTAGTTTTTAAATGGTTCTTTAAACTTTTCCAATGCTCGTTGCAATTAGTATCTATATTTTAATAGAAATCAATTCCAATCAATTCCTTCCAAATATTTTGAAATTTTAATCACAGGTTATACGACATGAGGGCGTACTGGGACTTTACCGGGGTCTACTGCCACAATTGGCAGGTGTTGCGCCCGAAAAGGCCATTAAATTAACAGTCAACGATTTTGTGCGTGATAAATTTACTGATAAAAGTGGTCAAATACCCCTATGGTCTGAAATTTTAGCTGGTGGTTGTGTAAGTTTACTTATAACTTTTTTTTTAACAGTAAATAAATTTGTTTTATTTTTTAGGCTGGTGCCTCTCAAGTGGTCTTTACAAATCCTTTGGAAATTGTTAAAATTCGCTTGCAAGTTGCTGGTGAAATTGCTGGCGGTAGTAAAGTTCGTGCCTTATCGGTTGTTCGTAGTTTGGGTTTATTTGGTCTATACAAGGGTGCTCGTGCCTGTTTATTACGTGATGTGCCGTTTTCTGCCATTTATTTTCCTGTCTATGCTCATACCAAGGCCAAATTTGCCGACGAAGATGGGTAAGTATGACTTTTAAGTTAGAGAAGAAACGAAACGATATTCAATAAAATCGAAATAAGAAAAATTTTGGGTGACAAAACTTTCATTTCTTGGCTATAAATCTTTTCAAAAAAAAAAAAAACTAAAATTAATAAGAAGTTAAAATTTACAGCCAGTTCGTGGATGTCGAAAGCATAAGTTCATTTGCATTCCAGGCGAAAGAAAAATGATTTGGGTTTTTCCTAACTTTATTCTATGCGAACGATGTGTCAAAATTCAATTAAATACATAAGTTCATGCGAACAAATAATAGTGACATAGACAAACCCAAATTGATTCGCATGTGAGAGTGACTAGCTTTCTTCCGCATACATTTTTATTCGATATCGCCGAACAGGCCGTTATTGTATCGCTATTTCATTCTATCTCTAAATGAATAATAAGCTTTAGCTGGAGACGAAACGTTAAAAATTTCCATAAACAATTTAATAATAAAAATTTAAAAATTGAACGGAGATTAATTTTATTAACGCTTTAGATATGTAAATCGAAATTCGAGTATTAATTATCGCTTACCAAAAAGATTTTACAAAAAGAAAAGAATGTTTAGAGAATTGGTCCAATTACAAAATTTTTCAACACATATAATTCAATCGTATAATAAGAATACACTTTTATAAGACAATTATCTATAATAGAATACGACAGCTGTATTCACAAGCCCCGTCTGCAATTTTCGTCACTAAAAAATTTTTAACTTTTTTATTAATTTTGTAGTTTGCAGTAACAATGATGCCAATTGGCATCATTGTTAAAAAATATGTCAAAAATGCGAAAAGAAGGAAGAAAAAAAATATGATCGCAATGCCGCAAGCTACTAGAATTTTCTGATATTTTTATACATATATTAAAAAATTACGGGTTTTTATACTAAACTTACAGCCTGTTTATAAAACACGACTCGTCGATAAAAAGCACTAACTTTGCAACTTTGTTCTGGTTTTGGTTTATACATTGCGGCTATGGACGATTTTTGTTAAAAGTCGTAACATCTGCCAATTTATTTTGGTTTGTAAAACACGACTCTTCTCACCATAAGTGCCAAAATGCGATGAAAGAAAAAACATACTTTTTTGAATAAAATGTGGAAAAAGTGCTATAAATAATAAGAAATGGTAATACTGTAAATGATAAATATTTCTTATTTTTGCAGCTAAGAATCGTTTTATTTTATAAAAAATATTCAACAGTATTTATTTTCAAACATATTAATTTTTCTGACGATGATAACAAATTGTTATCGAAATATTGAAAATAAATATATAAAATAAAACGATCTTTAGCTGCAAAAATAAAAAATATTTACTTAAACAAGATCAAATAATTAAATGTCAAACTGTTAATAATATTTAATAAATAAAATAACAAAATAAATAAATGAAATAGAAATACAAATTTTAACAGGGTGATCTCTAATATCTGTGACATAGACTAAGATCGTTTTTTATGCATATAAATTTATTTATATAGAACATACTCGTACATAAAGAACGCCATACACGTTTCAAATCAGTTGGCAACTGAGTCAGTTCTTGTCCAAATCAAAGCGTGTATGGCTTTGTCAGTTGATTAGTTTGGCAGTTGCCGAGTTGGTTGAAGAAAAATTAAAATGTTTTGATTTTTTCAAGTTGACTAGCAAGTCTTTCAATTCGATTGTGTTGTGTGTGCTCGAGTCTCTTGATCAGGTCTCCAAATTTATATTTGGTGTTTTTGCAAAGAGAACGTTATATATTTTTAAAATTGTCTATAATTTCATTGAATTTAATAGTTGAATGAAAATCTTTCAATTCAGTTTATGAAGTGTATGGGCAATAATCAATTCAGTTGAAAGGCTCGATTCACAATTGAATTGAAACATGTATGGGCCGCTTAAATTATATAAAACCCTTATAAAAAAGCGTTTCCAAAAAATGTCTTCGTTGTCTAGGGTTGCTATGTCTGTTTATGTGGAAAAAAAAATATTTGTATGAAAAATGTAAACTAACGCTATTTTTTTGCATATTGAGAACAAAAATATATCATAAATGTTTGACATATTCTCGAATTTACGTAAGTTGAACGACACGATCAAGTCACGTTTTACAAACCCAATTGGCTCGTCGCAAGTGAACTTAGTCGTGTTCTATAAACAGGCTGTTAATTACCGTAAAAAGTAAAAATACTTAAATGTCAAATAAATTTCAGTTAAAAAATTTTTGTTATGAGGCAGTTTTCTTACTGCTCGTTATTACATTGCCCACGAAAGGCTGTTAAGACATCCTGTTAAAACACACCTTTAAAAGCCCAATTTTTAGATGGTGGAGTGGACGCGTTTTGCCACGATTGAGCAGATAAAAGAAAAATCGAAACAGGAGTTGTTGCCGATTCTGAAGTGAAGGGGTAGTAAATCTTGTTGATTTTTGTATATGTTTTTATACATGTGGTTCACTCGTACAAAAGTGGTGAAAAAACTGCTTTCCATAGTCATATAAAGTCTCAAAATCTTCATTAGAATTCATTTTTTTAATGAAACATATATTTTTAACTTTAATATTTAATTATTTGATCTTGTTTTGGTAAATATTTCTTATTTTTGCAGCAAAAGATCGTTTTATGTTATGTAAAAAATTTAACAATATTTATTTTCAGTATTTCGATAACAATTTGTTATCATCGTCAGGAAAATTAATATGTTATTAAAAAATTTTTCAATTTGAAAAATTATTGTCAAAAAATTCCTATATACAAAAAATCTATACACCAAGAAAAATTATTAATTCATACACAAAGAAAAAATTCTTAACAATATTATCAAATTGAAAAATATTAAATTGAAAACTTAAAAATCTATTTAATATACTGACAGAAACATTTTTAGGTTATTAAAAAATCGAAAAAGAAAAAATATAATATTAATAACAATAATGACAAACATAAAAACATATATTTTTCTATATTTAATAATTTTCATTTATGTTTGTGTAGAAATGTTCTAACTGACATAATTGCAGCAATACAGAAAAACGATAGAAACAATATTGTAACTTTTTGTATAATTACTTGTAAGGCCGTTACTATGAAACTATTCTAGTTAATCTTTGTGACGACATTTATTTGTATAAAAACTCAACTTTTAGTTCCAGTACAATGCTGGTTCGAGATAAAAATAAGAAAAATGTGAATTAAGGCCTGTTTGCATTACACCAACGATATATGTATATATGCAAATAAGGCAACGCAGACCATCTTAAAACAAAATTTGTTTCTTAATAAAATTGTTATTTTATTTTAATCAATAATTTTATATGTATCGCAGGGGCTTTCAAACATATACTTACGTATGAATATATTGTATACATCTCGTATTCAAACTTGTGAATAAATTTTTCAGCTACAACCACCCTCTTACTTTACTGGCTGCTGGTGCCATTGCTGGTGTACCTGCTGCTTCCCTGGTAACTCCTGCCGATGTTATAAAAACCCGTTTACAAGTAGAGGCCAGGTCAGGTCAAACAACTTATACCGGTGTTTTAGATGCCGCAAAGAAAATTATGGCCGAAGAAGGTCCCAGGGCCTTTTGGAAAGGAGCTGCCGGTAAGTTTTAAATAACCTTTATTTTCCACAATATTTTACCAGAATAAAATTTTACTTATTTAAACAGCCCGTGTCTTCCGTTCATCACCGCAATTCGGTGTCACTTTGGTGACATATGAGCTGTTGCAACGTCTATTTTACGTTGATTTTGGAGGTTCGCATCCCACTGGATCTGAAGTGCACAAACCTAAACCTATTGACGCCTCCAATTTACGCATTAATACCGATCATATTGGTGGTTATCGTGCTGCTGTACCTTTGCTGAATGGCATCGAATCGAAGTTTGGTCTTTTCCTACCACGTTTTGGCCATGCCCAACAACAAACGGCAACAAATTCCAAAACGACATCATGATGACGATATCGTAGTTTATATTAAATGCCAGTAAATTCTGCTTAAGTTGTTTCATTTTCTTTTTCTAAAGTAAATCTTATACAAACATCTTTTATGTTTTCTAAGTTTTATTCAGTGTTCATATTAAAAGTCTATTAAAAGTGAGAATATAAGTTGTAATTGAAACCCATAAAATTGAATAAATAAATAATTAATAAATCAATCATTCATGCAATGTTTAGTTAAGAAATAGAACGATATAAAAGAAAAGAAAAAATTATACAAAGGTGCAAAAAATATATTTTTTGCTAAACTAAATATTTAATTCAATAAAAGTGATAACTGAAACTTACAACAAAATAACACTTATACACGAAAATTTTGTAAAACAGTATATGTAACAAAATTTTGACAAATATTTAAAATAATTAGTTTTTGTTATAAATTTGGCACAAACTAAATTTCTGAAAAAAAAAACTCAATACTAATTACATTTTGTTTAAGAACAACAAATTTGAGCAAAATAGTTATTTAATTAATAAAAATAAAAAAATAAAACAAAAATTTATGAATTTAAACAAAAACATTAAAGTAAAACAGTTCTTTAACGATTTAAAAAGAAAAATCGTATTCGAGTTTTCGAAACTTTGATCACAGCAATTGGTTATTATTTTATTATTACAGCTAACCGGACATTAATTTCTCAGCTTATATGAAAACTACTTATTTTGTAATTGAAAATGAAGGTATGAGGTTTTAGGAGTTTTGTAAGAATATGATGAAAAACTGTGTTGTGTCTTTCCGTATATACGAGTAATGAGCTTTTCGTATGACAAGTAATTAAAAAGTAATTTTACTTTGAAGGATAGTGCAAAAATCGGTTTATTGCATTTTGGTAGAAATATTTTCTTATTACAACTAAAGAGCAAAAACTGAAACTGTAAAACGTATAACTTATCAAAGTGATGTCAATAATTTACGTACTTAAAGTATTGATAACAAAAATTCATAGTAGTTGCTAGTACTGTTAAGCAAAAATATTCTGATATCAAAATAAAAATAACATTTTACTCTGTTGACGCCTAATCATGACTAAAGGTGCACCAAAAATTCTTATGCACATACAAAATGTATAAGCGTGGTTCAAAGCTTTGCAGTTTGAAGATCCAATTTGGACAGCGCATAAGAAGGTGAATTTACGTTTTACTCAGTTTAGTTGAATTACGACTTATTCTTTTTTTGTGACAAAAAAGCTGAAGGTCCATATCACGCCTTATAAGCATTCTAAGCGTCTGTCAAAAAAGTCGAGTCTGTACAATTGTATGAGACTAGTTGCATATCGCAAAGTATGGAACGCATATACACGTACGACGCTAAAATTACGATTACTTTCTACTTTTGCATGCGTCATAAGCGTTTTAAAACTGGCAGTTGCTTTTGATAACGGCAGATCACAATTTACTTTATTTTTTCAAAGCTTTTGCCAAGAATATTTGTGCCGTGGACTGTTATTTTATGTTATTTTATGTGTTAAAAAAAAGTTTTTATTTAAAAATTACTTCAAACGTAACAAAAAAACTTATCGCATGAAAAGCGTTGCATGTACTTGAGTTTAGTAATCACGCTTTAGCTCAATGTTGACAGAAATTTTCGTCGACAAATCATCTGTTTGTGAAAAGAGAATCTTAGTTTTAGTAAAAAATCTTAAAATGCCAAACCTATATTTATCGATTATATAATTATCGAAAAATCGCGTTTTTCTCTACATTTACCGTTTTAAAAGTACTTTACAAAGTGACCTAAAAAGAGTATATTCGTGTTCTGTAGACTCCAATAAAATAGAATTGGTACATGAGAAGCCCTAAATAATTTTGGTGTATGACTGTGTTATTCTAACATAACAACACTGCAAGAAAAACATTTCGTTATGGGAATAAAACCGTTCCGTGCTCCATTGTTTACTTAATACCATGAAAAGTTTCATTTCGATTATGAAAGCATCATTCACCACTTTAATATATTTTATAACTTCATTAATGTTTGCATGAAAATATAGTAAATACAATTTCATTGTATTAATGTAAGACTTTCGAGACAGGTACAAAACAATGTGGGCATATTTCATTATATAAATATAGAACTTTCATTACGTTCTCGGTGTTTGATTTGATAGAGCATGACGTTTTAAGTTGGGGCAAAAACAACGACTTGGTCGTAAAATTTACGCAAAAACCTGCTATATCTACGAACAATTTTCTATCAGTGCGGAGGATGGAACAAAAATTAAAAAAAAAACATGTATGAAAAATAAATTCTTTGTATACGCAAACATAGTTTTTTATAAAAAAATTTATTATATACATACATACATAAAGCAGTACAAAAACAGTACAAATCTAAACAAACAGTACTTTTGCGTACTGTTTTAGGTGTTGTGAGTAACATAATACATTTTACAAAAAACAGTACATGTACTGTTTAAAACAGAACGAATGGCAACCCTACTTGGAAAGCTGTTTCATTATCGTGTTTTTAACATAAAAATATTATATATTTTATAATACCAAATGTATTTTTAGAAATGAAAAGAAAAATTCAAAATTGCGGTGCGTTTTTGTTGAAATAGCGCGCTTATTTCCTCATTTTGGTGCGTTTTAAAATGTCAAACTTGACTACGTTGATAATTTTTCTAAATGTAATCATTACGTTATGTATATTTTCACTCAAATACATTGGGCTATAACTATAGTTAACCTCTAAAGTTGGTTCTTTTTAAAAACAACTTACAGCCTGTGCGACGATATCGAATGAAAATGAATGCGAAAGAAAGCTAGTGACTCACATTCGAATCAATTTGGGTTTGTCTATGTCACTATTGTTCGTTCGCATGAACTTATGTGCGAATGAACTTATCCTTTCAACATCGTCGAACTGGCTGTTAAATTTTAGCATCTGCTGCTAACTTTTTTTCAACTATAGTCAAAATTAAAGTTGGTTCTAAGTCGAACTGGCTCTAAATGGGTGACTATTCAAATTCATTAAACATTTGCACACAATCTAGTATAAAATATAAACGAGTGGCATCTCTGATCAGCTGACATGCAATGTAAAAAAAGGAAAACAAACGGTCAAAAAAGCTTGAATGAAAATTAAAAAAGAAATACTTTTTTGAAAACTATTATAAATTAGTTATAATGGAAAAATGGTTCTGTGTGTTAAAAACTATTTTGACTCAATAAATTTGCGCTTTTATTGACAGGGTCAACAAAAAAGGGAACGGGAGGCTAACTGGAGCACCTTTCCCAGGCTGTATCGCAAAAAAAAAAAAAAAGAAAAGGATCAAACCTTTGCTAATATATTTTGGGTCTTCTTATGGCAAAGCCGACGTCAATGTCTTCAATGTAGACATTTTATATATCTATATATTTACAGCCTGTTCGACGATATCGAATGAAAATGTACGCGAAAGAAAGCTAGTCACTCACATTCGAATCAATTTGGGTTTGTCTATGTCACTATTGTTCGTTCGCATAAACTTATGTATTTTAATTGAATTTTGACACATCGTTCGCATAGAATAAAGTTAAAAAAAAAAACCCAAATTAATTTTCTTTCGCCTAGAGTGCGAATGAACTTATCCTTTCGACATCGGCGAACTGGCTGTTAATTTTTATTTCTATACTAATTTTCATTTTTTTTTCACAAAACTAATTTCTCTTTTTACATTTTATCATTTTACGGCGAACATTTTATTTATTTACAGTTATGTTAATATACTTAACAAAAACTTTTTCTCTGTTTAACTTTAGAACCGACTTTTGAAAGTAAAGTAAGTTTTGTTTTTCTTTATAGTAGACGAAAAGTATACTTTTTGTTAAACATTACTTTATATTTTTTAAAGTATACTTTTTTATTGACTATAGTTATAGCCCATTAACTTTTGAAGAATTTTTGTTTAGCTTTTATTGTCGTTTAAAAATTTGACCCTTTTTTCTAGAAAATAACCTTTTTGTGCTCACAATGTATTTTAAAGCAGTAGTGGATCATCAGAATGAACCGTTTTAAAACAAGAGAGAGTACATAGATATCTATGTTTATGCATACATATGTATGTACGCAGGTATATATTTATTTGTTTTAACGGAAACAAAAAAGTAAATTTATACCAAAAGACAGCGGCGGCGATAACAATAGTGTATATCGTTGGTCTCCCTGAATTGAGCTTTTTTAGTGATTCTACTACGTTTCACACAAGTACACAGTGTCACAAAGATTTAATTATGTATATAATTTCATACATATCACTCTTACAAGCAATTGAGAAAAAAAGTTACTTTAAGATTGCCTATTTAAACGGTTTTCATTACGATTTTTCCTTCTCTTGTAAAATTGCAATTATGTTTGTTAGGGCCTTTCTACATGAGACCAACGATATGGAGTTTGAGGAGTAATTAGTTATAATTATATTTTCCTTGTACAGGAATTTAATAATTTCTTTATTGACCTATGTAAACATATAAGGTCAACTATTACAGTTTCCAAGTAAATGCGTTTGTTAAACATGTACCACTAAAAATATACGTTCTATTCAAGACCTTAAGTAGCATATCCGAATTTCTTTTTGAAATATGAAATTCACATACACAACTCCTCCACTTAGTTTACTGAAACATTTCTTATTCATAAAAGAAAGTACCATTAGATAATCGAGACTATTATAGATATTCAGCTCGCTAAATAAAAAAACAACTAAATTATTAAAACAGTTAAGTTTTTTATTCGCTTTTTAAGCTTCTAACATTTATACCAATAAAAAATTATAAATAGCTTGTTTTCTATGTTTCCCAGCTATCTATATGTCGACATTTTATAGGAACTACCCTAATCATCAGTAGACTTTGGAAATTTTTGAAAGATATTCTCAAACATTTAACTTTATATCCTAACAATCCAAACAAATTGCTGAGAATTTAAAAAGAAAAATGCTCTAATATAGAAAACAAGCTATTTATAATTTTTTACTGGTATAAATGTTAGAAGCTTAAATAGCGAATAAAAACCTTAATTGTTTGAATTTTTGTTCTCTGCTTTTCGATACTTTCAAAAAGCAAATCGTAGCAACCAACGGTTGTTCATTTGTTTGAAAGGTGTAAAGAAATGTTAGAGACGTTTATAAATAGAAAAGCTTGTTTTTTGTGTTTTGACGGATATTATTAGAGCATTTTTCTTTTTAAATTCTCAGCAATTTGTTTGGATTGTTGGGATATAAAGTTAAATGTTTGAGAATATCTTTCAAAAATTTCCAAAGTCTACTGGTGATTAGGGTAGTTCCTATGAGATGTCGACATATAGATAGCTGGGAAACATAGAAAACAAGCTATTTATAATTTTATATTGACTATATTAATAAAATAGTAACTGCAAATAATCATTCAAAGGGGGGAAAATCTGAGGTAGAGCTTCGGTTAAGGAAAGAACTATTTTTAAAGCGAAAAATTGTTAGGAAAAATTTTAAAAGCGCCTACATATGATAATTTAGTAATATATAAGTAGATTAAAGAGATAAAGGTTTTGTTTCCAGGACACAGACCCGACTGGAAAATTTTGTATGAAAAACTTAGTTTTTTAGTGTTTACAATACATGCGAGTCAGTTGGCTGTGTTATGTAAACAGCGAACTAACGAAAGTTACGCTATTCGTTAGTTTTTTCAAAACCTTTGCCGGCGTATTTTAACTTTGTCAATTTTCATATTTTTCTTATGGGTTGTAGCCGCCCATCGATTGTAAAACAAAAAACAAAAAATGTGGAAGCCTTTGTCACGATCGAAAATGTTATATATATTTTGAGTTCAACATCGAGTACCATTAATGAAAAAATTGTTTAGAAGACAACCGCAATGTGGGGGAAGCCGATTTTTTTAGTTTCGCTAGCAATTTCTTAGCCCGTTGCCTAAAGGTATATTTTGGGGATTGCCCGAACGTATACAAGAGAGAGGAAAGAAGCCTCTCGGTGACAGTGGGTTATACAACTCTATTTACTCACTGTAGCAACACCGCAATGTGCATATTTCTATTTTATCGCTACTACAATGAATTTTGGTTGGGGATCTTGTTCCCGGAATGCTCATATATTTACGTTACACACGTTCATCATCCCGGGTCTAATTCCCGCAGTCGATCTAATACGACACAAACTCGAAGTTGTGAATTTTTAACTTTTGGGATTCTGTACGCGTTATCGAGTAATTGTGTCGGTTGCCAGCGAATAGCACAAGCCTTTACAGAGAGAATTCGTTTTTCGGTTCGTCTATTGAACAAGTTGCCTAAAGGAGTGATTTTGTCACATGTAAAGTTGGACGAATCAAGTCACACATCCATTAACAGTATTCTATTTTTCGGCACTGCCTATCTATGACAGTGTATAGTGCTTAGATAAAAAAAAATCTATTATATTGTGCAAGTTGTTGCTGATATTCAAGCGGGTAAAGTTTGGTCACAAAAAAAATTATGTCAGGCTGAGATTGGAAGTAGGAAAGACTTGAAGTTCTTTTCGAAATATGAAATTCAAGTGCTTCCGATTGATTGATTGACGTTCTTGTTTTGTCTTTCCGGTATAGCAAAAACGAAATTTATTTTGTACCAAATCTATTATTATTCTTGTTTTAAAAAACATGTAAAAAACTCAACTAATTATAATGCAATAAGAGAATATAAATGGCAAATAATTAATATAAGAAATATAAAATGAAAATCTAGTTTGTTATAGGCATTTTTTATTGACGCACTTTTATTACTTTTTTTCTTTACTAGTATTCTTTTTAAATCAAATAAATAACACACGCTGCCGCCCATTACGGATACAAAAATAAAAAAAGGTAACAGAAATGACACGTTTTCATATACATACATACATAAAAAAGAAATGATTTAAATTCTTAAAATCGAAACCTGTTAATCGAATATTAAGAAATTAATGTAGAAAAATGTCTAAATAAAATAAATACAATAAGAAAAAGAGAGTTAGGAGAAAAAAAATTTCGAATTCCTTTAAATTTATGTCATCTAAAATATACGTGAGCATTGAACGTGAATCTTGTATATATGTACAAAAGGCGAATTCATTGTTGTGTTGTATTTATTGCAAGAGCAATAAATACAACACTACAAAAAAAATGTTTTCAAATGTCAAGGGAAAAATATAAACACAAAGAGGAATTAAAAAAAAAATATATAATAAACAAAATATTTACAAAAAAAAAGAAACACTTAACTATTTCGTGAATATTAAAGTTTCAGATCATAGAGTTTGGGAAGGTGAAAATGACCAGACGGATTGAGGAGGATTCTTGATCATGCCTGGTGCTCAAACTACAATATATAATTTAGAAAATTGTTTAAAAAAACATTTTTTTTGTAATTTCTTTTAATAATTCCATTGACATCTGAAACAGATTAAAATTTAAAAAAAAAATTATCAGCTGCGCTGTCAATTTCACCTGTTAAGAATTCGCCTTGTATGTACATATATCACTCATACGCTGTTCAGAACATACACATTTATTGAAATTACCCCAATTAACGCCTTAATTGAGCTCAATATTGCATGCAAAAGTTCAATTAAGTTATTGAACAATTAGTAGAAAATTGTTTAAAATTGAGTGTTTGAAGTTTGAAAAGCACTGTTGTGGCCGATGTGTTTAGTGAACAACCCTATTCACAATAATATAATAAATAATAAAAAACAAATATCAACAAAAATCAAATTTGCGAAATAAAGCAATAAAGACACTTTAGTTTTACAAAAAATTTTTAACCACACACCACACTTCTGTGACATCTATATGTTTCTATTATATATAAGCAATTTCTAATTAAAACAGGATTTTTTTTGTATCTTGTTCATACATATTGTTCAATAATTAAATATTACCTCACATGTCTGAACACGCTATTATGCTACACAATATAGGCAACTATTTAAAAATGCTACTATACATTTTTTATTAACGAATGGCCATTTTTAATTTATGGTAAAATTTAAATAGTCATTTTGTGCAAGTACACCGTTTGTGTTTTTGTCAAGGCGAATTCATTACTGGGTGAACTTGACAGCTCAGGTGATTATTTTTTGCTTCTCAATTTCTTTTCTTTTGTTTACAAACGTTTTCGCGCCATTTTAATTTGAAGATTTTTTTGCATGATTTAGTGCAATTTCAAGAAATTTGTGTGAATTTAAAAGTGGAAAACTAATATAATAAGTGATTTTAATTACAAACAATTATAAAATTTTATATTTAACGTTTATATAAAAATTTTCCCCAGCTGAACAATCTTAGGCGAATTTAGGTCTTGACATTCACGATATGTTTTACAATAACAAAATACATAGTACTGAATTCGCCTCCCCGCTTGCATTCACCTGTATAAATTAGCCTTGGTTTTTGTGATTTCAAACCGTTCATCTGAGCCACAATACATTTGAAAATACTCGCTCGTTATTACAGGTACTTCACTTTGAACTGCATAAATAATTGATCAAGATCCGCACAAATTTTTTAAACATGGTTCAGAAATATGGCAAAACATTTTCTAAACATTATTGTAAAATTTAGAATTCAGGTACATACATACATATGTAGTAGAAATCGATTTTGAAAACGAGACATTTTAAAACAGAAGACATAACAAATAAACGTTATCCGTTTTGCAAACATTTTGAAATTCATTAATAATTATCTTCCTTCGTAAATATTTTCAATAGCTTTCGGTAATTTTGCAAATTTTTTTTTTTGTTTGTTGCTTGTAAAATTTGTTAATTCTTCAAATTTTGACACCTCGTGATGGAAAACTTGTTTGAAAATTATGCTACGAGCACAACTGCGACGAATTTCGCCCATCGCGTCGAATTTGCCGGCATATATTTGTTGCATAAACTCGCCGTGTGAAGCACAATATCAACTAACTTTTGTGTAGATAACATTGTTTACATTCCGGGAAAAGAAAAAATTAAAGAAATTAATATAAATACTAAGGGGGCATTAAAAGTAAACCTATATAAAAAATAGATTTTTGAACAAATTATCTGAGGTACTTTATATTTTGAGAGCATCTTAATAAATTTTTTAGTACATGGATTAATATAAATATAAAAAGACTATTATTTCGAGAAAAATATTTTTTTATCTGGTCACCTGATACTATTTTGTTCGTCGTTCGCTGGCGAAACAATTAGAAATAAATCTGTTTCAACTTTCGCTGAGTATGACGAATTTCCACCAACGCCACGATTGTGTGCATTTTCATATACACCAATGTGTTTCATTTTTGGCGACGAATATTCGTCGTTCGTCGCAGTCGTGTTCCTAGCATTATGCACACAAATTTTATATATTCGAAAAACAAATTGAAATGAGAAATCAGCAAAAAAATAACAATTATTACATCCTTAACAACGAATAAAGTTTTTACATAATTATATTATTAAATGAAATATGTTTAAATAATCCAAAACAAAATCCTATCTGTCAAGCTGGTTCTGAAATCACGATGATCTTTAATTAAAAAAGATTTTAAAATCACGGAGGTGATATCTGGGTGTTCTAAAAATCGCGTGATTTTAAAATTTTCGGTGTTCTTTTCTTCTGTCGAAATCACAAGCCAACAACTGTTTTTGTTCACAATTGTGCATTTAATGCCAAGGCGTTGCAAAACGTAAAAAGACATTAGGTGCGTTCATTTATTTTACCAATAAAATTAGCAACGAGAGAGTAACAATAAATTTTCCATAAACTCTCAAAAATGTGAAAAAGCTAAAATTTGCAAGTAAAAGTAGTGTTGTAATATGTAGGTATACGAGTATATGTCTCCTTAATAACTAACCCTAATGTGTATATTATTACAAAAATTATGTGATCATTTATATTCAGCATTGTCGTGACTGACGTATTTCGAGAAAGGCTTGAATAATGAAAAGTTAGAATATATATAATATGAAAAAATAGAATATTAGGGTGATTAGCTGCTTTGAATAAAATGAATATATAAAATGTCTATTTTTTAAGTTTACACGTTTTTAACGTTATACGTTAAAACGTTAATTAGTTTATACGTTAAAACGCATTTTTATTTCACACGCTTGTAGCTATGATAAGTAAAAAATAAATAAGTATATGAGGTGCTTTGGATAAATTTTTGATATTTGTGTTAATTTTTTTATTTTATTTTTTTTTTTTTTTGTATTAAGGACGTGTGCGAAACGGTAGCAAAGTTCTATGGTGAAAAATAATTTGTCTGTGGTAAAAAAATTTCATGTTTTAACTGTGTGAAAAAATATTATATTTGACAACTTAAAAGTTTGAAAAAAACAAATACAAAACTAATAAAGAAATAAATAAGAATGAACAAATTAAGAAATAACTATAATGGAGAAATTTTTAATTTAATATTATTTGATTTTTAAGAAATAATTACAATGACGCTGTTCTTCAGCCTAGAGCTGCTTTACGACTGTTAACTTAGTTTAGAAGTATTGTTTTGTAAACACAAACGCAAAACAGCTGTTTGAACGATTATTGCAAATAAAAATTTTAGGTGTGTTCCACGAGATTTCGGACTAATGAGAGTAAGTTTGCCAATTTTATCCAAAACTACTGGAACGCAAAAAAATCACGATTGTACATCTTGCAATACTAGTGCTGCTTACTTTTCAGATTAAAGTATATTTTAGTGATTTTAGAAGTTTAAAACGCATAGCATCATGTAAACAAAATATTTGCATTATTAGCAAACAGCTGTAAAATTAAAAGCAATGTAAAATTTTCAACAGATTTGTATAGTGCATATTTATAAAATTAAAAGCCAAATACTAATTATTATTTTAACAACTTCACAACGTTATTTTTAGTGCTGGCAACCTTCCATTTTGCTTTTAACTAATTTTTAAACAAAAACTTTTTTCCAATTTGCCAATTTTCTGATTACATTTTCAGTTTCATTTGTATGTAAACTACCGAACTTCCCCAAAGAAAAAGTTAGTGCCAAGGCGAATTTATACAGGTGAATGCAAGCGGAAAGGCGAATTCAGTACTATGTATTTTGTTATTGTAAAACATATCGTGAATGTCAAAATCTAAATTCGCCTAAGATTGTTCAGCTGGGAAAAAATTTTATATAAACTTTGAATACAAACTTTTATAATTGTTTGTAATTAAAATAACAGATTATATTAGTTTTTCACTTTTAAATCCACACAAATTTCTTGAAATTGCACTAAATCATACAAAAAAATCTTCAGATTAAAATGGCGCGAAAAAGTTTGTAAACAAAAGAAAAAAAATGTTGACAGTCTCATTGGAAAAAACGCGAGAAGCAAAAAATATTCACCTGTGCTGTTAAGTTCACCTAGCAATGAATTCGCCTTGGTTAGGGCTAATTTGTAAAGGAAAGGAAAAAATTTACTCTCTCATTTTCTCTCAAAATTGCACAAAAATTGTTACGAGGAACGCTTTTGGACTAGTTCCGACTGTTTCGTTATTCATGTGGAACACACCTATTAATATCTTACAAGAGTTTTGCTGTCTCTCAGTTTTTACGATCTTTTGACGCTCTCTCGTTGCATATTATTTGATAAATGATCGCAATTGTTACAAAAAGTAAAAGTTTTTAGTAAATAAACACAACTATTTTTGGGCAATTATTCATTTAAAAATTAATCAAAAAAAAAGATTATGATCGCCTTAAAAATGATTTTTGCGAGACTTACCTAATCCTTTAGATGGATGAAAACTGTAATTAAATTACACTTATGTATATATACTATTACAACGTTTATACGTGCAGGTTATTTGCGAACAAAAATATTGTAAATAACAATAATTACCGTATGAACAGTATATAAAATTTTTATTTGTGATTAGCTAACTCACAAAAATAATTACTGATTAAAAACTTATTTGCAAATAAGACATAAAAAGTCGCCAAATTATTTCACAATTTCAAAAATTTCGTTGATGTGGCACACATGAAACTATGTAATATTCAAAATTTTTAATTTTAATAATCTGCGCTTTAATTGAATTACAAAAAACATTTAATTTTTTGATTTTTCTGTTATTATTTCAGTAAGCAAAATGCTTTTTAAACTAACAATCAAGGCGAATTCATAACAGGTGAAATTGACAGCGCAACTGATAACTTTTTTTTATTATAATCTGTTTCAGATGTCAATGGCATAATTAAAACAAAATTGGAAAAAAAATTTTAAACAATTTTTTAAATTATGTATTCTTTTTTGAGCGCCAGATATCATCCAGAATCCTCCGCAGTCTGGCTGGCCATTTTCAGCTTTTCAAGTTCTATGATATGAGACTTTAAGTTTCACGAAATAAGTAAAAGTTTCACAATATAATTAAGATTTTCTTTTATTGTAAATTTTTTTTTTGGAAATTTGAAATAAAAAATTTCAAAACAATTTTTTAATTTATGTATTGCATTTTGAGCGCCAGCTATCATTCAGAATCCTCCCCAAACTTGCTGGCCATTTTCAACTTTTCAAGCTCTATGATCTGTGACTTTAATTTTCACGAAATAACGAAAAGTTTCACGAAATAATTAAATGTTTGTTTTTTATTGTAAATTTTTTTATTATATTTTTTTTTTTCAATTCCTTTTTGTGTTTATATTTTTCCCTTGACATTTGAAAAAGATTTATTTTTGTAGTGTTGTATTTATTGCTCTTGCGTTTACCTGGTATGAATTCACCTTGCTAACAATGCTACCAATTATTTAAATTTTGAACATATGTCATACTAAAAAAAAAAATTTTTTCCATTTAAATATTGGCGCATAAACAGTGAGTTAGTTATTTGTAAATAGTTTTTATTTATGAATAGGCTGCGTATAAACGTAGTATATGTCAGCTTTACTGGGCAAATAAGACGAGTTTCCAAAAAGTTGAAGATGCAGTGTGTGTGTGTGTGCAAAAAGTTAATCTCAAAGATCGCAAAAAAAAAGTGTTTTTCCTCAAAAGAAATCTATGTCTTCAATAATTTTTGAGTTTTTCATTTTGTTTTGTGTGAAAGTTAAAATATTAATGCCTAAATAAGTGAAAAACACTTTATATAAAGCAAGGACTCAATAACTGTTTTATTGGGTTCATAAAAGTAGCAAACTAAATTCAAATATGAGTAACACATGGGCCGCAAAGTCCCGGGCCTTACAAAGAAAACACAGTTTTTTTTTTTTTTTTTTGTTCAAAATTAGCTTTATTCATCAACGCAATCTCCATCAAGAGCAACATAATCATTCCATTCTAACATTTCAGTACCCCTTTTGTAGAACGATTTATCTTTTGCTTCAAAATAGGCCTCAGTTTCAGCGATAACCTCTTCATTCGTGCGAAATTTCTTACCGGCGAGCATTTTTTTTAGGTCTGCGAACAGCCAGTGGTCACTGGGAGCCGAGTTCTGAAAATAAATTATGTTTGTCTTTTCTATGAATGAATAATCGCCACACTTTTCCTATAGTGATTTTTCTAGTTTTAAACATTTGATATTAGCATATTGTGTAGTATTCTCTTTTACGCTCTCTAAAAAATATTGTATTTACATATATAATTTTTTCCAATAGAAAATCTGAAACGCACCAAAATTAAATAAACACACATACATAACTACAACTGATTTCCTTGTTTCACCTTAAAAACAAAATGTTCTTTATCTTAAAATTAAGTAATTTTTTTATTAAATTATAAGTAGTCAAATGAAATATCATATTAGTTTTGGAAATAATTAGTTATTTAATTTCTATTGAAAATTATTTAGTACATAAGCTGCTTGGATGTATAATTGAATCTTTTATTTAATTTTTAGCTAAATTTAAGTAAAGCAAAACTGTTGACAAACTTTCAAATAAATAAAAAGAAATATTTTAAATAAAATCGTACTTGGGCTAAAATTATTTCAGTTAATTATATAAAAGTTTAGAGCTTAAAGCTGAAGGTCCATTTCATGCTTTTTAAGCGTTTTTAATTTTCTACGCGTTCTACAATTTTCTAAATTCAAGTTGCATACAACGCTTGTCTTGCGATAAGTTGTTTGCTGTGTTTGAAGTATTTTTTGAAGAAAAACATTTTTTAAACACAAAAACATAAGACAACAATCCACGGCAGACATATTCTTGGCGAAAACTGAAAAAATAAAATGAGTTCTGATCTGCCGCTATTAAAAGCAACATAATTCAATTATTTATTGTATCTTCTAAAAGAACTAACAATAAGTATGCAAATCTTAAAACTAAAAATTCATTAATTAATATAGAAAAAAAAAATTAATTAATATTGAAAAATAACGCTTATGACGCATGAAAAAGTAGAAAATAAACCTACTTTTGGCGCATATAACGCGTTGTATGGACCTTCAGCTTAAGCTCTCAAATATCTCACCCTCTCTTTCTCTAAGAGATTGCAATGATCATCGAAACCCAACCAGGATTTTTAAACGGCTAAAAAGCATTGCTGATAAGAGTTTTCTTAATAAATTTGTCCATAAGTTTCCTTCAAACCAATATATGTACTCGAATAAATATTATATTCAGATCACATGAATCTCAACACTTTTCCATTATTTACAGGCATTACGATCCTTGAATTCACTTAGCTTGCAATCAGCTTGCGTGCTGATGTCTATACGACAGCCAGGTTGTTTCATGAGCACGGATATCTCTTAATAAGATAGCGAGAGATTTGAACCTAGGAGCTAGCTTTTCTGAGTACCGGGGCACAGTGAAGTGCCCCCAAATATTGTGTAGCGGACGAACTGCCAAAGACAAGATCAAGTAAGAACCAAGTGCAGCGTCAACTTATAGAAAGTGCACGGGACATATGATATCATGAGGTTGGATAGCGAGGCCTGCGTATGATTATAGGAGGCCTATGGTCTTGAAGGTTCTTTCCTGATAAGTTGCGTACTATGGTTGTGGTTCTGACAGAAGATTGTCACATAAAGAAGATTAAGTCTTCCATTTGATGCTTTCTATAGAAGTTGCAGAGATCAGGAAGAGAGTGTCTGGCTCTTTCTCCTATGAGAGCCTTATATCTAGACCAGTGGTCCCCACAAAAATAAAAGTTAGTATGTAAATGTAACAGCGCGATTACCGTTGAGGGCATTACGTGGTGATCAATCATCTGGAGAGACCAACGTTTCACCGGTTGGCATGTATGTTGGAATGCGAAATGAGCAGACTGGATTCCTTTATCTAGTTTTCACATTGATTTGGTATAGGTCTCACGTCTCCCTCAGACAACACAACGCGACAAAGAAAATACCAAATGAAACTGGCAGCCTGTATAGCTTTATTTAGCATGAAGTAAAGTTGAGTGTTTGCCGCATATAATATATCATGCAATCTAGTATTCGATATCACTAGCAACATTGCAACGAATTTCCGTGTTGTTATTGATAGGTGCAAGTCCAACAGACACTACTCCATCTTTGCTCCCCCCATAATCTATTTTACTAGTTCCAGTACTCGTATATAAGGATCATTCCCTGAGTACTGGTTCAAGATAACAAAAATTAAAAAAAAAAAATTTCAAAATTCACAGCGGTTGAAGCTTCGCATATTTGATATTTTTCTTTAAACTCTTCTAACAAAGGAAAATTTTCAATATATTGATTTATTAAATTGAAATGTTTTTTAAGCTTGAGGTCAGTTTTGTTTTTTATATAAAAATGTTTTAATTATATTCGATATTTCGTCTTCCTTCGGAAGACTTCTTCAGGAAAAATTTTTTTAGTTTTGTTTACAAAATCAAAAATATTTGAAAACATATTGAAAACAATTTTAACATACATAAAAACATTCAACATACATTGTAACAAAAAATTAAAGTACATAAAAAGATTATGAACATAGTGTTATAAACATAATTATAGATATGTTAATTAGCTTCAATTTACTCAATTCTTATAAATCAAATGCCTATAGTTCTGAGCTAAACTTTCTGTATCTTTTCTAAAATTAGTTCTATTAGCTATTGGTACATCAATTATCTGCAACATCTCCAACATATACCGTTTTCTATAACTAGTTTCTGTATTTAATATGGAAACCTTATTAAAATCCGGATTGTGATTTAAATCACGACAATGTATCGACAAAGCCGTCTTCTGTGACGAACTAATATTCCTATATTTCTGATCAGACTTATGTCCTGCTAATCTAGTCTTCAATTTATTCTTTGTTGTTCCTACATAAATCTTATCACACCGTTCCCTATCATTACCGCCACTAGGTATTTTGTATACTAAATTTGACTTATCTAATTTATTCAATCTATCTTTTGTTTTACTAAATAAACAGTGGGTGGATACTGTTTTATAAATCCTATGTGCTATTTTATACCTTCTTTTATCAAATATACTAGTCCTTTGTAACCTTTCAGACAAACCAGGTACATAAGCTAACGATTTATATACTTTTGTTTCCGTACTAACATCTAATCTATTACTACTATCATGCTGTCTAATTAATTTGCAAACAAGGGCTTTAGGAAAACTATTATCATATAATATACTCTTCAAAATAGTTTCATTCTTCTTATGAAATCTAATATCGCTTATATTAAATACTCTGTCTATAAGATTTTTAGCTGTATTTATTATCACTTTCTTTGGATGTTTTGAGAAATAATTTATTATTCTTCCAGAAGATGTTGGTTTCTGATACCAATCTATTAATAAATTATTACCTTTACTCATAACTAATGTATCTAAATATGCAATTCTATTGTTTAATTCACGTTCAATAGTGAATTTAATGCATGAGTCAAAAGAGTTCAAAGTTGATAATAACAAACTAACAACATCTTTATTTATAATACAAAATAAGTCATCTACGTACTTAGTTAAGATTTTAGGTTTAATTCTCAATTTCTCAAGACATGAATCCAATAAATTCTCCATCACAATATCTGCTACAACAGGGGAAGCTGGAGATCCCATAGGAAGCCCCTTATTTTGTGAAAAGATTTTATTATCATATTGAAAATATCTGTTATCAATTAAACAAAATCTAAGAATTCGTAAAAATAAGTTCTTATTCATATTTGTGAATTCTGATAATCTGCTCCAGTTATCTTCAATAATATCAATTGCAAGTTCAACCGGCACACTAGGAAAAAGTGAGACAACATCTAAAGATATTAATTGTTCACTATTCTCAATCCTAATGTTTTTAATTCTATCTTTAAATTGAATAGAATTTTTAACATTATACTTAGAATTCACTGTTATGTTTTTAAGAATGTGAGTAATATATTTGCAAAGTTCATATGATGGTGAATTAATAGATGAGCATATTGGTCTCAAAGGAAAATCTTCTTTATGGATTTTCGGTAAACCATATAATCTGGGAGCTACTGCTATGTTTGTTATCAAACTTTTCTTCTCTAAAGGTGAAACAATATTAAATTTAGATAACTCATCAACAAAGTTATTATTTAGCCTTTGTAATCTAGTAGATGGATCTTTATTTAATATTTGGTATGTGGAAGTATCACTTAGAATATTATTTATTCTAGAAATATAATCCATCCTATTCATAACCACAGTCGTGTTACCTTTATCAGCTTTTAAAACCAGTACGTCCTTATTTTGTTTTAAAAATTTTTTACAACTTTTAACTTTATTAAGTGTAAATCTATCTCTATTATCTAAATTCATTTTATTAATGTGACTATCAATAACAGTTACAAAATGAGATCTAGCCATTTCTTGTTCCTCAATATTTTCTATAGTTTTAACCAAATCCTCACCATCAGCTATAACTTTCATAACTGGAAAATCTCCTTTGCTAATTGGTAAAGCGTGTTTTTGTCCTAAAAACAAAACCCACTGGACATCAATAGGAATATCTAAATTTGTTTTATTAACAAACCATTTATTGTTGAAATTTCCTCATTTGCAAATCAACTAAACAATCAAATTTCTTCCTATGTACCTGTACAAACCAGGTTGTCTGAAAGGTTACAAAGGACTAGTATATTTGATAAAAGAAAGTATAAAATAGCACATAGGATTTATAAAACAGTGGGTGGATTATTTAGTAAAACAAAAGATAGATTGAATAAATTAGATAAGTCAAATTATGTTACAAAATACCTAGTGGCGGTAATGATAGGGAACGGTGTGATAAGATTTATGTAGGAACAACAAAGAATAAATTGAAGACTAGATTAGCAGGACATAAGTCTGATCAGAAATATAGGAATATTAGTTCGTCACAGAAGACGGCTTTGTCGATACATTGTCGTGATTTAAATCACAATCCGGATTTTAATAAGGTTTCCATATTAAATACAGAAACTAGTTATAGAAAACGGTATATGTTGGAGATGTTGCAGATAATTGATGTACCAATAGCTAATAGAACTAATTTTAGAAAAGATACAGAAAGTTTAGCTCAGAACTATAGGCATTTGATTTATAAGAATTGAGTAAATTGAAGCTAATTAACATATCTATAATTATGTTTATAACACTATGTTCATAATCTTTTTATGTACTTTAATTTTTTGTTACAATGTATGTTGAATGTTTTTATGTATGTTAAAATTGTTTTCAATATGTTTTCAAATATTTTTGATTTTGTAAACAAAACTAAAAAAATTTTTCCTGAAGAAGTCTTCCGAAGGAAGACGAAATATCGACATTTTTATATAAAAAACAAAACTGACCTCAAGCTTAAAAAACATTTCAATTTAATTTATAAAAAAAGGTCAAATAATTAGGATCAAGATAATATTGAGTTATTTATATATACACTGAAAACACAGTATTCATTTAAATATAGAGTACAGAGTAAAACGTGTGAAAACAGATAAGGGAATGAATTGCGTTTTAAAGTTGGTCGTAATAAATATTTAATAAGATTGAATTATTTATAAAATTGTTTCTTTATTTATTTTAAAATTTTTTTTAATTTAATTGATGAGCATCGCGAAGTTGCTCGAACCAATTTTGTGTCTTCAATTCTTTTTTAAACTAAAATTACAATTGCTTATATGCTACTTATGAGAAGTTCTAGACGACTCATCTATACTAAGTGTTGTACTATCCAAATTAATGTATGGGAACCAAATTTGGTTCCCACGTCTTTTAGTTTTAATTATTATAATGCCACACACATGCTTACATACCTTCACAACCCATATCATTCGCAGCTCAAGTAAATTTCAAATGATTGCACTCAATAGGCGCACTGTCGCGACGACGGTCAGTGACAGCAGAGGTGTCAAGTGACGTGGGTTATGAATTGTTTAAAATGTAACCTAATATTCTTTTAGTTATTTCTTATGCATGCCTTTAATAGGATGCATTTATGTTATGGCTAAAAGAGTGAACTTATGTCGTGATCATGCTACAAATATATTCTTTCGTGTACTCTTTTCAATTCGAGTATTTATATATTCAATTTGGAATCGAAAAAGCACGCAAATACACGATTACAGCTTGACTGAGTACAAAAATCGAAAGTAAAAAATAATATAGAAAAGTATTCGAAAGGACATTACATTCATTATAAAATTCTGTAAAAACGAGATTTGCTTTTATAGTGTAAGTGGGAGGAGTAAAGGCGAAATAGTTAGATTGAAGTTTACATACTCGTATAATTTTAGTTTTCTGATTAATTAATTGAGTTTTATTCCCTATATTAGCTTCTAATAAAAAAATTGTAAACAGCTTGTTTTCTATTTTTCGTAGCTGTATATATTGACATTTCATAGGAGAACCCCAATTAGCAGTAGACTTTAAATTTTTGAAAGATATTCTCAAACATTCAACTTTATATCCCAACAATCTAAATAAATTTTTAAGAATTTAAAAAGAAACCTGTTTTAATAATACCCGTCAAAACACAAAAAACAAGCTTTTTCTTTTCCAGACGTAGTTTATAATTTTTTGATTTCTAATCAATTTTTATATATTTCTTTTAATAAGTGACTGTTAATATAGACCTACATAAGTATGTGAAAGGCAACTTTAATATGGTAGTGTTATAAGCGCAGCTGTTTTTCGTTTCCTTTGCATAAATTTGTCAAAAACACATAGACTTCCTAGCTTTTTTAAACAAAATTTTGACAACTATTCGTAAATTCCACCAAAAAAATACATGTTGATGTTTTTTCGTGTTTCGTTTATTGCAATTTTGCCACTACCTATTATAAAGCTGCTTTAGGTATGTGCATATGAACTTACTTTTCAAACCCTTAAACATAAAAAATTTAGTAAATAAATTACTCGTAAAATACTACATACACAAATATTAATATACTCGAATACTACTCACATTCATTCGAATGATAATATATTTGAAAGTTTTTCTTTTTGTATTCGTTTTATTTGAATGTGGTTGTATTTGTTTCTCTACAAATAGAGTTATTACCATTATTCTTTCGGTTTGTGTATTCATTCATTTGTTTGTATTAAAATGGAATATAAGGTACTTCCTATTCAGTTGTGTATGGTACGAAGCTTTATTAATTCAAAAAGCAAATTAATATATTCAAGTGCCTTTTGAGTGTAATCATACAGGCGTTTAATTTTTATAAGCTATGGCAGCTTGTCTGGAGAAAGTTTGTACAACCTAACTTTTTCAACTGTCACGTACGTTGATAAAGAATAAAAAATAACTGGTTGTTCAGTGACAGCTAACCGCAGTACAAACAACTGGGATTATAACAAATTGCATATCGTAATGGAAACAGTTCGACATGTTTTTCTCAAAACATGTGTTTTCTTTGTAGTGTGTAAAAACTTTTTTCTTTTGCTATTGAAATTCATTAAAATCGGTTCACATATAGCTGAGATATATCCAAAATTCCGAAAAAATACATTTTTTGCAATTTTGTATGAAAATTTTTGAAAAAAAATTTTATTATTTGCTTTAAACTTGACACAATTATTCGGCATGACGATTAAAAACCAAAAAAAAAAAAACCGATTTTTTAATGAGAATGTTGCATAAGCGAACTTAAACCACTTTTGTTTTTTTTTTAATTGGTTATAAAAGGAGTTATTACAATGCAGAAAATTTCTGATATCGGTCCATATATTACCAATGTACCCAACCCATTTTTCCATGAAATTTTCCATGCGATTAAAAGGGAAAAAATTTTTTCTCCGATATCGGTCCATATATATCCGAGCATATTTAGTTCAAATTTGTAATATATACTATACGAGTATATTGACGTGACTATTGTGAAGGGTATTTTAGATTTGGTCCAGCCGAATATACTACACTCTTAAGGCTCTGATTCACTATCCTACACGATCGTATGATTCATTCACAGGAAACTGTTTCAAAAGTTTGGCCGACTTGAAAAAATCGCTTCAAAACGGTGTTGTAGGCCACACTATTATACAAGTATATATAACTGCAATAATTTATATACACAGAAAAAAATAGATGATAAAAAAAATTGCACTATTTTTATCAAATTTCCTGTGAAAAAGATTTTTTGCCGGATTGATAATTCAAATTATAAAGTAGTAATAGCTTTTTCACTTAAAAGCAAAAATTATTGAGTTGAAAAAATTTTCGTTAATATGTAAAATATACTTAACAAAAAAAATTGTTAATGAAACAACAACTCTTCACTGTTATATGACAACCTCTTCAATTTATTTATTGAATAACAGTCAATAATTCGGAAAACTTTTTATTATTTGCATTTTATTAAGAGATATTTCCAAAAATTCATTATTAATAATAATTTAATTAAGTCAATGCAAATTTTATTAAATTGATGGTTTTTTATTAATAACATAACTTGATTGAAAAAAAATCTCATCTATTTTTTTCTGTGTACGAAAAATAATACGATAAAAATTTGGCATCCCATACGACTTTGTTGTTTTTGAAAGTTTTCAAAACGATAATACTTTACATTGGATCAGGGTTGTGTTTTTTAGCAAACCAGCTAATTAAAAATTGAGTAGTCGGCTATTTTGCAGCCGATGGGGTGCCGTCACTGATAGTATTTTTTGTCGTTATAAAAAAGCTCGAAATTTGGAATTTAGCTGTCATTTATAAATGTGTTTTGCTCATGCTATATTTAGAACATAAAATATGTTTGTGCTATTGAATTTGGATGTGTTGTACATAATTATTATTTTAACTGATGAAGAATTTCACGCGCCGGCACGTCTATCGGCTACGACGAATACCGCACCTGTCGCCGTGAAAAGTTTTATGATGGCACATCTATGTTGATTTATATCAAGTGGGATGATGTGAATGCAAAATCTAATTTATGTTAGACTTTTTGACAGTCGCAAGAAATGTGTTTAGACTTTTATCTCACAAAATTTAATGAAAGTATTTATACTTGTATAATAGTCTGATTGTCCCTTTAGTAGTTCTTCCATTACTATGTCTGCTACTACTGGAAATGCCAAAGTATTTAAAATTTCGTCATTCTCGTAGGCGAAATATTATTATTTCCATAAACAAATTTTTGGTATCTTTGTATAATTTTGAAGTCTAGTCTAGTAGTTTTTGTATTATGTCAATAGCAAAATTTACAGTAACACTGGGAAATAATGAAATTACATCAAATGAAACCAGCATTTCGTCGTCATCTGTTCGAATATTGTCAATTCATGATTTTAATTCAACTCGACTCGATATACAATAATGTATATCGAGTCCTTCAAGTTTTTTAAAATATGAGCCACGTATTTTAAAAGCTGATGTGCTGGTGATTTAATCCATGAACAAATTGGTTTTAAAGGCATGTTATCGTTGTGTACTTTTGGCAAACCATAAGTTCTTGGTGTTACAGCAGTTCTTGTAATCAGTTTGTAAATCGATCAGATTTGATGCCAATAGTTTTTCTACCAAAGTATTGTTTTTATTCTGCAGGCTAGTGTATATATCTCTTAATATAATTTTAATTTTTGCAAATCGCAAATGTCTTGTTGCCTTTGTCCGAATTAAGTATGATTATATCTGGATTCTCTAATGTAAATAAAGGACCTCAAGCCAAAACTTATCTATTTAACAAAAATTTTATTACCAAAGAGAAAATTTAAATTTGTAAATTTTTTCCATTGCAACCAAATATATGTTTCCAATTATAGTTTGTTTACGCTTTTAATTCAAATTGTGAAAGAATAATATTTAAATTACTATAATTTCACACATAAAATTTTCCAATTCACTTAACAAATGCATAAAATAACATAAATGTATGCAAAATATTTTCAGATTTCAGTTTCTAGTTTAACACATTCATTTTCAAAATCAATGGGTTACTAGGTCTTTGGTAAAAAAAAACTAGAAAGGCAATTAAATAACAGAAAATATAATGGCAGAGTTTCCAAAACAGTTGGCAAAAGAAGCAAAACTGTGTGACGGCCACTGGCAGCAGCGACTGCAAGCAGCCCGTATGTCGTATTTATCAATGTGAAATGCACTTTCTGGTATATAATTATTATGGGCTGGATTTGCAGAATTGTTACTCTTCACTGATTTAATAAATGATAAAAGTAGAAGCTTAATTTTTTATTGTATATAAAACAAATGTTTAAGAAGGAAAACCTTTCAGTTGCTGGTCAAATGTGGAATTAATAATTGTGCTTTGGAAACGTAAAAACTGTTTAAGAGAACAAAAACTGACATGATGATTTGTTTAACAGAATCTTTAAAAATCCTTTTAATACTAAGTGTAGCCCTTTCAAGCAAAACAAATGCTCATCCCGCCCCATTTACACAGTCAAATGCATCTAATTCAACACAAATTTCTTGGCTACAACGCATGCGTGATCTACGAAATTTGTTTAAAGAATGTGAAAGTGTATGATCAATAAATAAAATATACATAAAAGTGAAAGTGTTTTTAGTTCATTTCAATTATCTCCTATTACTTTTAGTCCCCTTCACCCAAGACCGTTGCAACGTGGCAGTGTTTTAAGATAACAAGTTTGGATATTATTGAGCAAGTGCTGAGAAATCGGATTATCTCATTATGGCCTGGAGTAAGGTTTGTGCAAAGATCCATTTTCAAAGAAAATCCGGAACCGGTAGAAATAAATCAAAAGTAGGTGAAGAAATATGTGTGAAAAATATTCTCAAAATTGTGACTCTGATTGATTTTTGTTTTTAGTGATTATTGGCAACGGAAAGATTTTCAACATTTAACCTGGTTTGATCGTTTGGCTCTGAGTTTTACTAAAATGTTAAGTTCACACACGTTGGAGATAAATTTAAAGGAACTAACTGAAGCTTACTTGAAAAGCATAAATACAAAAGGTGAGAGAAATATTAAAAATACTAGCAAATTTGTATTGTAAAAAATCCTTCTTAGGAAAAAAAACTTAAGAAAGGAAAAACTTGACCTAAAACCTGATGTACATATGTACAAACCAAAAAATTTTTTATTTAAAAACAAATATAAAGTTCAACAAAAAATTTAACAAATTAATATTTACATCTCTGGGTACGGAGAATATTAAAATACAAAAATATGTATGTTAATAACAGCCCGTCTACATTAGACATGGAACGCCGTTAAGACATACTGTTAAAACATACCTTTGACGGCTCGATTGTTATATGGTGGAGTACCCGTATGTCTTGATTTTTCATTATTTCAACTCCGTCAACAAAAGCACATTATCACTTTTTATGTCCTTTTTTACAGTTTGTGGAAAAAAATATGTTTTTATTGCAAAATTTGCAATTTAAAATAATAACTTGAACTTTTTTTGTTGCAATTTCTCTTAATTTGATACTATTTTTACTTTTTTCATATTAAAATGTAATTTTCTGTTAAGACAGAGCTTTTAAAACAGACGTCTTAACAGCCGTGTCAAGACGGCAAGAAAACAGTAACATTTACAGTCTACACCTGACAGTAACAGTATTTTGCTGTTCCTGTTAGTGTTCTCATGTCAGGTGCGGACAGCACTTAAATAAAATAAATACCGCTAGTTCTGAGACAGCATACGCTGTACAAATAATGCGGGCAATTAACAAAAATGCATATGTGATTCAATATGAGATGAATATAAACAGAGAATAATTAAATGCTCGGTGGCTGAGTGGTTAAAGCAGGATATCATGATACGTCATGACCCGAGTTCAAATCCCAGTGGGTGCTGATGAGTAGTGTAGCGACTACGAAACAGCTAGTTGTCCCCCAGCTAAAAGATTTGATTATTATTTTTCTTGTATTCTTCAATCAATAACTATTGATTACAGCAAATTTGTATTGTAAAAGATCCTTCTTAGGAAAAAAAACTTAAGAAAGGAAAAACTTGAACTAAAACCTGATGTACATATGTACAAACCAAAAAATTTTTAATGTAAAAAAAAATTATAAAGTTCAACAAAAAATTTAACAAATTAATAAAAAATACTACGTTTTCCAATCAACCTTGTAAGATTGCAAGTCTAGAGTGTATACTGATACTTGCACAATACTCCAGATCCGGTTTTCTTCGATTGTTTTTATATGTTTCCACGAGATCTCGGGCTAGTTCGGATTAATGATAAATTTGCAAATTTTACCCAAAACTACTGGAACGCCAAAAACCACAACTGTACATCTCGCAATACTAGTGCTACTTAGTTTTTAGATTAAAGTATATTTTAGCGAATTTAGACGCTTAAAACACGTATCATCATATAAACGAAAGATTTGCATTGTTGGCAACAGCTGTAAAATTAAAAGTAATGTAAAAATTTCAATAGGATTTATTGTACATATTTATGAAATCAAAAGCCAAATAACAATTTCATTTTCTGTTTACAACTTCTCAACGTTACTTCTAGTTTAGGCAAACTTCCATTTTGCTTTTAACTAATTTTTAAGCACAAACTTTTTTCCAATTTGGAAATTTTCTGATTACATTTTCAGTTTCATATGTACATATGCAAACATAAAACAGCTGATTATTCAATTCTAGTCCGAGCCTACCCAAAGAAAAAGTTCGGGCTAATTTGTACAATAAATGAAAAAAATTACTCTCTCATTTTCTCTTTAAATTGCACAAAAATTTTTACGTGAAACGCTTTTGGACTAGCTCGGACTGTTTCGTTATTCACGGTGAGCACGCCTAAAATATCATTGTAGGCTGTTAGGAACAGACGTTGGTAACAATGAAACAGCAAACAGTTTGGTTTTACAAATAAGCATTTGAAGCCGTATTGGAGATTAAGCTTACATCTGTTTTAAGTTATTATTAGGTCATTTCTAAGTTACTTTGATCCGTGCAACTTTTTTGAGGGCAACGGGAAAAGCTTATCAAATATTGTATTATTTAATGTGTGTTTTGATCATTATTTTGTTGGGACTCAAACTGAATTTCATGAAAGGAACTTTCAGCAAAAAAAAGTTTTTGCTACTTTCAATATTGCATCAAAAATGCTGAATTTTATATTGAGTCACCATACGAGTAATTCTATGATTTTTCTTCAATATTCACTTCCGCAATACCTAAAGATGTCCTTATACGATTATGCATTAAAAAAGTTGTGCAATAGAGATAGTTAAAATTTTGAATTAAAATTAACTTTTACCCGCCACGGAAAACAGATTTTTTCATTAGCTTGCATTTAAATTTTTATTTATTTTTTGTTAATACATGTTATTTTTTGAATCTTCGAAATATGAACTAACATAATACTTTGCTGTACGCGATTTGGCACCATCTTGTTGATACCACATGTTAATCAAGCAGTTGTGACATTAAAAAGTTTTTAATCATATCACGACATCGCTTTCATATTCATCGTTTTGATTTTCAAAGAAGAAGGATAATGATGCCTCCTAACCAAATTGTACACAAAACTGTCACTTTTAAAGCCGTAATGACACTGACTTTTTCAACTTTTTAAGTTTTTGGAAAAAAGAGTATTAATATATATTACCATTGAAATTAATATTAAACAGTTCGGCTATATTGAAAAAAAAGCTAAAAACGTCAAAATTTTTCAACATTTTTTTTTTAACTTTTTTAATTTTATTTATTGAATCTACATGAGAAATATAATGACAATAAGTATTCAATTCTTAATACTAAAAAAAAAATTGTGAATAAGTCCTGCCAGTGCTGGACAAAAATTTATTTTTATGCGAATATTATTTCAGAATTCAGTCATCTGTTTAGACTCAAAGACTCTCAGACGGGTATGACCACCAAAGTTAAGAATGTTAGCTGCAAGAGGATTTGGATGGAATTCAAGTTTGTTAATATATCTTGTCGCGTACTTCAAAAATTCAGATTTCACAAAAGGTACGTTCAGATCTGCGTGGATTCGTGAGTTTTTAACGTACCATGGAGCATCTGTAATTCTACATGTTATTGATAAAAAGTGGGAAAAAATTCAAAAATTGGTTGCTTAAAAGTGACGTTTGCAGTTTAAAATGCTACTGTGCTGTTAACTTTTTAGTTTAATGCCTGAATGTAGAGGTTTTCTCTACTAAACGATTTTTTAATGCATATAATAATGACGCATCACTGAATGTTAAAAAAAGAAGCAAAACAAACGCAAAAACTAGAGTTGAGTTCATGAGCTCTTTTAAGAGAGTACTCTTTTTAGTTCAGCTCTTTTTACTGAAATATGTCGTTCTTTTAGTTCAATAGTTCAGTGCTCCGTAAATAATATTTTCAATTTCGGCTCTGTTCAGGTTTCATGATAAAGAAAAGCAAAACAAAATTGCTGTAAACAAATGAAAAGTACAATTATTATAAGGATTAATAAAAGGTGAGATTAGAAATGTTCAGGTGTGATGAAAAATAATTTTATTAAAAAGAAAAAAAAAAACGATATATTTGTGATGATGTCTCGATGTTTTTATATTCAATTATGGTAGCATATCATATCATTTATTTTTATAATACAAAAAACCAAAGTAAAATTGTGTTGTCTAATATTCTGAATAGTTGTATATAACATAGATATGTACTTTCTACGTTAAATTCTGGCAGCACTGTTTGACTACTTCCGTATACATATCTACCAGAAAGAAAGAAACATAAATGAAAAAGAAAACTTGAAGATAAAAGAAAGAAACGTGAACTACGGAACTAAAAGAGCTCTCAGAAATGATTGGCTCACTTAGCTCCCTGAAGTGAATAGTTCAGTGACACTAGTTCGTTCGCGAACTACCCAACTCTAGCGAAAACAACAAACAATATTTTACAATTTAAATGTGTTTGCCAAATTATAAATTATAGATGACACCAATGTTTCACTTCAATAATTAAGAAGAGGCATTTGCAATTATAGTTTGGGTTTTTTTTATAATAAATTATCACTAATTTAATTAAATGAAATACACGAAAAAGTTTATTTTTGAACATAATTCCATGCTATTATCGCTTTGTCCTATTTATGTCTACATATGTAAGTTATTTTGCTGTAACTTATATAATCGTCTCTTTCTATTATTGACTATTTCACTCTATCAATCTTAGATTAAGAAAAGTTGAAAAAAAGTGAGTGTCATTAAGTGCGGTCTCCACCTGACTTGAAAATACTAACTTTAATGCTAACTTCCAGTTAAAGTTAAATGTGGACCGCTTATGTTGAAGTTTGGTTAAAGTTATAACTTGGTTGTTAAAACATTTCATTTGGAAACTCTGTTATAACTTAAATTGACAACAGCCTGCTATTTGTAGTTGTTTTTCGCCATTTTTAGTGTTTTACTATGAAAAGTTATAACTCTAACATCACTACGTGTACGCCGACTTTAACAGATAGATATTTAAACAGCAAATTTTAACTTCATGTTTTAAATGCGTTTCAAGTTGTTCAGGTGTAGACTGCATGTTACGGCTTAAGGGCTGCAAACGTGACTGAAATATTCATTCAAATAAAAATGTGTCTCGTCACTCATTATGATTTTATTATGAAAATCGATGATTGATTTTGATAAAATATTTTAACGATTAAAAATGTTGGTTTATCGAATACTTTTCCATAAGAACCCTGCATTTAGACATACGAGTAATCTCATGCTGAATATGTATTATCAACGAAAATTTCTTCGAAAAATTCGAATCTCTTGCAATTCTCATTTCTGTCTACACATGCTAGTGTGAGTTCATTTTAAATTTATCGTCAGCACGTGAACTTCAAACAATTTTTTTCCTTCATATATTTTGTTTCTTTGGCTGTCTTTATAAACTGAAGTTGCCGTGTTCTTCACTTGAGAATATTTTTAGAAAATAGTTGGCATTAATTTGTATTATCATTATATTGTTGATGTTAACGCTTTATAATTTAAACATTTCTATCTATAGTATTAATTTTAATAAATTAACATACAAACTAGCTAAAACTTAGGTTTTAATTTTATAATGATCCAGTTGATTTGTTTAAAATTATTTACACGGTAACACTGTTTGTTTGTTTGACATTTGATTGCATGGAAGTGCCAAAAAATCACTCACATGCAAATTTAGCTACGAGTAGACCTGCGAGTGCGAAAAATGTGAATGTGGTAGTAAAAAATGTGAGTGTATTAAGTTTTTCGAACTCTTACTCGTATGTCTAAACACTGGGTAAATTTGTCACGTGTTTACTTCATGACTGCCAAATATGAATTGTCAAGAGCAATGTTTACCAAAATGGCGGTAAAACTATTACTTTGTTTACCTTCACGGCCAACACCCTGTACATATGTATTTATTTATACATATGTGTATCTAAATAATATATTTTGCAGATTCGTTCCCTTTAAACAATACTGATCCAGTAGGTACTGCTCGCCATCGCCGTCATCGCTTTAACATGATGATAACAATGATGTTTGGGGTCACTGCTTTTGGAGCTGTGGTAGTGCCCATGGGCTTTCAAATGTTATCAATTGTTAGTGGAAAGGCACTGCTTTTGGCAAAAATGGCTTTATTGTTGGCCTCTATAAATGGTCTTAAACGGGTAAGTTTTTAATAATGAAGAGATATTTAAAAATATATTTTTAAAATTAAGTATAACTATATTTTAACCTACTTTAGGTGGCCAATACCGGGGTCCATTACGGTCTCTACCATGTTCCTGGGGAGCATTATGGCCATTATTACGATCGTGGAGACGTACATCATCCAAGAAATGTACAAAGCATAACGCCAGTGGGCCAACCAGTTGAGGTAGATGTAACCGTGTAAAAAACTTGGCAGCACTTTTGATTATTGTGGAAGCTAAAAAGCTTGTGCAGGAATTAGCTAAGTCCCAAACCTTTATGTGTTAAAAAGTAGAACATATTTTAATTTTTTAACAAGTAAGCATACTCGTTGTATAAGTTAAGGCAACAAGTTGTTGCACGAAGAAAATTTCATTCACAAAAATATTAGTTGCGTGTTTATTTGCGTCAGGAGCGGATAATAGAAGAAGGTAAAAAGGATAATTTTTCCTTGCGTAAAGCTGGCAAAATATTCATTAATTTCCTTAGTGTGGTTTTGTATAATAGAATCTTTTCGCACCCCCAAAAAATTGTTTCCATCCGCACCTGGGGTGAAATTTGGTTTTGTAAAAGCTTTTGTTAGAAGCAAGAATTTTTATGTATAAAAGGACTTGTTGTGTTTAAGTCATTTAACATTCAAACGCTTGTTGGTCAAGTTAACGGTCGTTCATAAGGAAATTGAAAAACAAGTGAATTACGAAAAAACATAAACAAAAAAATATTTCTTGAATATAAAAATCAGTTACCTTTCCTTTATGTTGAATTTGTATTTAAAAGTGGATTTAAAGGTTATTTAAATTATATTGTTTTTTGTTTTAATTTAAATTTTTGATTGTTAGTAAGTTAATGTTAATACTGTGGCTTCTGTGGAAAAACGTGATTATGAATCATATATCTGTAATGTTTGGTTTTCTTGTGGGAAAATGAATATAAATGACAAAGAACTGTAATAAAATCGTATTCCTATTAAGCAGCAATAAGTGTTTTTGCTGCTCAAATTACAGGGAAAAGAAAATCACAAAAAAGCAACAGGCCACGGAGCCAACCCCCAAAACGGACATTATTTGATAACTGCACTTTTTTTTTTAATGATTGTAGTGTTAATTTAATTTAAGATTAAATCAGACAATACTGTCACAAAAGTCACATTGAAAGCAAATATTTTATGTTCATATTTTTTGGTTTAAAGATTTTCATTTGTTACTTGTCGCTTCTTTGTGACCAAAACACGTAGAATCTTGTTTTTTGAACAGAGCATGTTTTTCGCAAGGAGTTGATTAAATTTTATGAATCCAAAAACAAAAGAAAATACTCGTAATTGAAATTGAAACAGAAACCTCGTTTAAGCAACTCAAGCCAATCCAATAAAGATTTGTTTATTTAGAGGAAAATTAAACTCTTAAAACCGAAAGTGGCAGGATATTAAGAGCAACAACAACAACAACAGCAAGAGTTAAGAGTTTTGTGAGCCCACAAAAGGAATTTGATTTTGTAACAAATTAATTCAGTCATCAACATTTAGAATGAAGGTGGTTGTACTTTTTTCATGGTCATTAATTGTTCTAAGCGTTAAGGTAAGTTTTTATCTTTACAAATCCTTTTTGCAAAACATTACTTAAGGGGTATGTAAAAAACTAAGATATCCTTTAGCTAAAAAAGCATATGTTACAAAAAAAGGGTATTGGACATATTTATACATAATTTTCTAAATGTTCCTAGACGAAACTGAAAACTATAAAAAAGTAATTTCTTAACGAATAGTTAAATGATTAAAATTTTATTACAACAATACAAACAGTTTGGTTTTAATATTTTCTAGCTGTATATAAATATGTCGACATTTGATAGGAGCTACCCCAAACATCAGTAGAAGTGGAAACCTTTAAAGTAAATTTTAAAACATTTAACTATATTACAATATTTTAAATGAATTGAGAATTTAAAAAGAAAAATGTTTCAATAATAACTTTAAAAAAACAAGAATAATTTTTTTGCACAGTACTTTATTTATTAGAAGCTAATAAATAAAGTAAATTGAATTTTGTTATAACTTATCTTGATACTAGTTTCCTTGGCCTTTTCGTGTTAAACACTGCTTTGTGATAATCATCTAAGCTTGAGATCTTTCTGTTTAAAAAATTTTTTTTTTTAATTTTTCCTACGATTTTTTTTTTTTTTTTTTTTTTTGGAGAACATCAAAGCAAATTCATAACAGGTTAAATTGACAGCGCTGCTGGTAAATTTGATTAATTTTCATCTTTTTTCAGATGTCAATGGCATAACTAAAACAAATTTGAAAAAAAAAATTTTTAATTTTTAAATTATGTATTGTATCTTGAGCGCCAGGTATAGTCCAGAATTCTCCCCAATCTGGCTAGCTATTTTCAACTTTCCAAGCTCTATCATCTTAAACTTTAAGTTTCACGAAGTAATTAAAACTTTCACAAAATAATTGAGTTTTTTTTATTGTAATTTTTTTTTTTTTTAACTAAATAAAAAAAATTTTAAAACACTTTTTTAAGTTATGTATTGTATCTTGAGCGCCAGGCATAGTAGCCATATTTGACGATTTATCGTCATTTTGACGATTTTAGGTGCTCTAAATAGTACTATGACGATTTGACGATTTAAGGCCTGCTTTTGACGATATTTTTAGATCACATTTACAACTTTTTATTTTTTAATTAATTTATATAGGAAATGAAAGTGATATTGAGAGTTAGACCCAATTGTAGTAAAATAAATCTGTACGTAAATATGTATGTAAAATTTAAATGATACGCGATATTTATTTTGGAGTATACATTTATTTATAGGTTAGAGATGTATTTAAAAGACCATATGTGAATAGTACTTGAAGAAATTATAAGCTAAAAAGTGTACAAATTTTCATGTCTTACAGCGTGTGCTTATATATTAAAGAGACTTAAATATGAAGATATATACAAAACTTTAACTTTTATAAATCCTTACAGTATTATAAAGGAAGAAAGTGTCTTTTTCTGATATAATCAAAATGGGTTCATATTTCATAGTAGATTTCGAAAGATGAGAACTTTAATTCGAATTAAAGCAACGTAGCCTATTAATCTAGGAAATTTTGTTTTACGATACAGATAAGACAATGCTAGATTTTTGGAATCAGTTATCAAAAGTGATTTAACGGTAATTTTTCTTTCTATGGGTAAGTTTATAGGAAAAATATTAGTTAGCAAATTTGAGAGTTTGCATTTTGTTAAATGTAGAAATTAGTTGAAGAAACTATTTTCAGACGAAATGTTATATTCCTACTAAAGAACACTTAAAACTTAGCAACTATGGTTGTTTTGGCTTAGCCATGTCCTATTTAATAGAAATGTTTATTTTCCTTTTATTAATTGAAATCTATTTAAATAAATGCGTTATGTACAAAAATTAGTGAATTGATATGATATTAACTTCAGTTTGTGCAAGTGTATTTTTTATATATATAAAAGCAGTAGTTTTTTTTTTGTAGTTTTTTATTAAAGGCAACCACGGATTGTTTTGCTATATTTTAATCTATTGAAATATATATTTTATACAAAAACCAATTATTTTACTTGCTGACGATTTGCGATAATCATATTGACGATTTTGACGATTTTTCCGCCAAATTTTACGATTTTAAACCAGATTTATCTGAAATCTATGGCGCCAGGTATCATCCAGAATCCTGTCCAATCTGGCTAACCATTTACAGCTTTCCAAGCTCTAGGATCTGAGACTTTAATTTAAACGAAATAATTAAAAGTTTCACGAAATAATTAAAAGTTTGTCTTTTCTTGTAAATTTTTTTATTATATATTTTTTTTTAATTCCGTTTTGTGTTTATATTTTTCCATTGACGTTTGAAAAAGATTTATTTTTTGTAGTGTTGTATTTATTGCTCTTGCACATGAATTCGCCTTGGAGAACGAACATCTAGGGGAATATTTTTTTATATGTTTAGAAATATTATGAAATTTAAAATCTATACTAATATATAAAGAGGAAAAGTTGGTACGTTTGCGAAAGGTAATCAATCTCGGGAACAACTGGTCCGATTTTAAAAACTTTTTCAACAATATATAGTATATATGTCCTGACGGACATAGGCTATATAAAATTCCATTATAGTGTTTAGTGGAGGGTCAAGAGATTGTAAACCGCCTTATCTCAGAAAAATATTCTTATTATTTTCGAAGAAATCTATTAAAACAATAGTTTTAGGAACCAAAAAAAAAAAAAATAAATAAAACTCAATCAACGTCCAATCCGTATACCCGTCCGCTGACCAAATGCAAAACTTAATTTGCTCGTTAGTTACGCTTTATAAAAGCAATATCGATGAAATTTAAAACATAGATAGATTTGACTACAAAAAAATGCAGCAAGTTTATATTGTTGCAAAAATATTGTTTTTTGCCTGCAAAACTATCTGAACTCACCTAAAAAAAGTACAGGCTCTATACATTTTCGAAGCTAAAACAAAGAGCGGTTGGCGAAACAGTTTCTTCTTCTTCTGAGCTGTCCAACCTACTTTTATGGAATTACAAGAAAAAACATACATAATTACTCGTATGTCTAAAATAATAACTTTTATTTAAATTTTTTAAAACTAAGATCGAGTGGGTGAAAAAGATAAATATGTCCGCTTTGCGTTCAAAGAAATGCCACAGCTTTAAATTTTCGCAAAATGTTATCCGAAGAGAGTCAGGAGGAACGTTTTTTGGTCTGCAAAGCTATCTAACTGATTTTTATGAAATTAAGAGAAAGGCTGTCTTTATAAATTTCTTTAAACATAGCACAAATATTGTTCGGGGAGACACTTACTTCCTCTCCTGAGCTGTGCAACCTACTTTAACAAAATTAAAACAAAAAACATATATACACATGGTTTGTCTAAAAGTATACTTTTGAAAATTTTTTTGAAACTAGTGGATGGAGTTGATGATTGAATTAAAATCTGAAACTATTGAACCAATTTTGATGAATCTTAATATTAGCCTAATTTACGTCTAAAAAGACACACATATACTTTAAGGCACACGGCATGCAGGATATTTACTTTTTATTGAATTTTCGTCAATTTAAAGACCGTTTTTAAATTTACCATTTTTGCCATAAACTCTATCGAATTTCATACAGTTTATTAAGAGACTGAACTTCCGAACAAACATAAGAGCGGTATTTATCCTTAAAGCCTGTTTTAAGTGAAATAGTTCACAATGTAGACAAAGATACTAATTACTTAGTTTTGGAAAACAGTTCTTGGTCAATTCAAGATATATAAGTCAATTGATACCGAGGATGCAGTCCGACATCTATAAAAAAGTTGAATTTGCTTAATCCTTTCGACATCCCATCACAGAATCTCTTACTTAAAGTACTTTTTAGAAATTTAGCCCCAGAACTTAAAAATATAATTTCGAATGATTCTTATACAAACGTCGTTTGTAATGACTTCTAGTAAATCCCAAGAAAAAACTTTTCCTTTGGCAGGAATCAAACCGAGAAAAACATATTTTTCTAATGGACAATATACATATTTTTATCCCAAAGTAGCTCGGTATGGAATCTTGCATACCGGGTTGCCATATGCCTCATACACATTGGTTCTTTATTCATCGCTTAAATACATATTTTCTACCCTGCCGACAACTCAGTTAGCTTTAAATTAACTTTAAACTAATTTTTTTGGAGATAACTGACTATTTTAACATGGCGATGTCCTAGGAGGTAGTCAATTGTCCGACTCTGCACTACTTTTCAACTAACTTAAAGTTAGTTTTTTATTTATTTAAAGTCAACTTTTAATGGACTTATATATAGCTACTCAGAAGTTAACCATTCATCAGTGGATTTAATATTATTATTTTTAGTAAGTTAAATATTCTTATCCAACTTCCTCCTAGTCTATATGTTAACTTTAAAAAAGAAAATCCTGGTTTTTTCCTCTATAACGATCGACTTCGTTAAAAAAACGATTATTATAATCTTACAAAAATATAATTCAAAAACGAAATTTCTACTACCAGCTGGAAGCGGTCGTGTATTTAAAGACATCGTCTTTCAACTTCTGCAAGCAAGTTATATTATATGATTGACTAACGAAGAATCAAAATCACTCATTAAAATAAACTAAAAAAAAATAAATAACTGCTTAAAATAATAAATACACTTTCATTTATAAGCTAGCTTGTAGTTAGGCCAAAAAAGTGAGTTACTAATTGATTTTAATTGTAGTCGACTACCAATTGGCTGGCAGGGTACGAGTACGATTAAGTACATCTTTCCTTATAACTACATATCAATTTGAATGTATTTGTGGTTAATGATAAAAAATGTGTGTAATGGTTTTTACTTTTACTCTTATAGTTAAACAGATATGAATACAGGGCGGGCAACGCCGCGGAGAAAGCTAGTATTATATAGAATTCAAAATATCCAACCAAAAAGAGACATAAGTATATACAGTCATGTTCTGAGAAAGACAAACAGCTTAAATTTTTGGCGTTTTCGATTTGAAAACGCCAAATAGGTGTATAGTGCGAAGTGTGGTTTTCCGATTTGATACCGCCAAATAGGTGTTCTGGTAAACGCATATCGCTTAAAATTGGCGAGTTTAACCCGCTGGTGCATATTGAAGTGAACTGATTAAATATTTTTAATTAAATAAAATAATTCACAGTTGAAATTTAATATGTTTTTTTTTTTATTTCAATAAAAAGTTAAACGAACTTAAAATTAAAAATACCAAATTAAAAAAGTCGTTGTCATTCTGTTTTCGTTTTATAAAACTACCACGTATATACATATGTACATAAGTAAAACACAAATTGTATATTTTCGTAAATAACTCCCAAACGCCAGTAAAACGCTCGTTCTTTAGAGCACCTATAAGTGAATTAAGTGTTTTTCAGGACGCTTTGCGGTTTCAGATCGCGCGTTTCACATAACATGGCTGATAGCTATTACGTATTTCCATATTTTGTTATTACCATCAAAAAACAACTTTTCGTCGCATCACGCCATATAAATAACGAATCTTTCAGCAATTTTTTTTAACATTTCAGTTTAAATAGGAGCAAACAAAACCAATTAGAGACAAACTATACGCAAACATTTTTAATATTTGTGTAAGTTTTCAAGTTTGTGCATATACTTATGTATATATTCTCTTTACAGATGAATATATCTGTGGTCACAAACACAAACCGTCTAACTCGATTTAAAAATAAATGATTTTGTAAACCATAATATATGTTATTTTTTCTGTAACATAATTATTAATAAATGAAATTTATCTTCTTTCTTAAATTGTATAAATTTTTGCAGCTTAAGATCTTAGTAATTTGTTTGTATAAAAAATATTTTACAAATTTTATTTATACTCGATGTGTTCCTGACAAGTTGTTAGCATCCTTAGGAAAATAATAATTTGGGGTTTTCAGATATATTTTTCAATAATCAAATTGACTTTTCCCAAAAGCATGATTTTCGACTGTTATTGCTTGTGACGCACCTTAGTCGGCGCACGATGCCCTTTTTTGTATTATCGGTGCGTTTTTTTAATGTTCGTTAGTTGTTGCCGCGAAAAGCAATCCTTTCATTCAATTGCCCAAAATTTGTAAATTTTGTTTTACAGAGAACAATAAGAGTACGCAGTACTGATGTAGGTATGTATGAAACGAATCAAATCATATGCGCAAAGTTAAAACTATCTTGCAGTTGTAAATTATTACTTATTCAGAAGCTTTATTTATTACACCGTTTTTTTGAGGAAGAGTATGTGGACTGTACGAATTTATGTACTTTTTTATTAAAATCTGTTTTCAGTTTTTCTCTATCACGTACAGGTTTAGGTTTTAGTCCATAAATTAGTCGTCTACGCTAATTTCCTTCGCTGTAACTCGAAATCGTCTTAGCTCATCTTAATAAAAAAGTAAATCAAAAGATGCGTTATAACAGTTTGTAAGTTGATTGCATACGATTCTCTCCATGTTTTAAGTTTCTGCGAAAAAAAATTGTTCGAGCAATATTTTTCAAGTTTTTTCATTTCAAAATGCGTATTGCTACATTCTACAAACGCTTTTGTGGATGCTTCAATTGTAGATGAATTAATGACACTCACACTAGTTCCTTATAGAGTACTTAAAAAATTCACAACTTTATTTACACTTGATACCAATGTGTACCACAACACTAGACTTGTTTACTTTGAAATGTGACTGTCTTGCACAAAATTTAAAAATAAACTAACTGGTTGCTGCCCGCTATTTATATGTCTTTATCAATTTCTGCAATCGACATGAATTTTCTAGTCGTTCATAATATAGAAATGTATTTCTTTTGCATATACACATTCATACACATGCTTTCGAACAATAAGCAAGTCACAACAACAAGCAATAATAAAACGAATACCAAGACCACAAGAAAAACAACAACATCATTTGTAGTCAATTTACTTGGACTTCTACGTACTTTAAATCATGTATGTTTCTGTATTATGTTTTTAGTTTTGTCCTGTTTGTGTGAATGTGTTGTATATTTTTAACAAGGAATCAACAGCTGCATACTGGGTTAGATGTAATAACATTTCTTAACAGTATTTTTAAAGCTAAAAGCTGTAAATCATGAAAATCTGTTGACAAATGTTGAGTTTATTCACAATTTTAAAGCGATACATAATATTGAAAATTTTTTGTTATGTATTAATTGCAGATTGAATTTAGTTACGCATTTGTAATCGGTGAAGCAACTTTCGGTTTGTGGTTTACGTGCGTGGATATTCATGTATTTCGAATACTTTTATTTAAAAAGATATTTTGCTGCGCTGTGTAAATACACCAGGATTGGGATGAATTAATTATAAAACTGTGGACTTACCGGTTCTGCAGCTCTGAGGGGACGCTTGTCTGCGAAATATCTTTGTGTCGTTGTGTAGCTTTGACGGTCAACGAGTACAGTCTCAAAGAAAGGAACTTGATGTGGAGGATACAAGGTGGGCTCCTGCCTGATGTGACGACCAGCTTATCACTTCGGGAGAATGCTGATATACTGCTATGCACCTACAAGAAACGCACGTCGGTGTTTGCGAGAAAAGTCCTTTTCTATCACAAATCAGGCACTTTATCCATATAGACTCCCGTGTCTTATAAAATACACGTCTACCACACAAAGAAAACTTAAACGACCATTTAGCACTGAGTTTATAATTATATTTTATTTATAAAAGTTATCTTTAATTTGATGCTTAGGCCCAGTTTTTGAATTCGTATTTAAATGTTATTTAGCTTTAAGTTCCATTTAAATACGAAAATAAGTTTTTTGTGTGCTTACATTTGTTTGGTGCAAAAAGGGTAAACAAAACACACATACGAGCTATTGCCTGTAGAAGATATTTGAAAATTAGTTGCTAATTTTGCACTAGACAACAGCACAATATGCTGATATGATAATTAATTAAAAATAACATCGCATGAAATAAAATTATTAAGTTAATAAAATTAATATTTTTCTTTAAGAATTTTTTTATTTTTCCACTAACAGACAGATGTTCTTTGAAACACTTTCCATAATATTTGGAATTTAAGTAAAACTGCCACACTTTCATCGCATTTAAATAAGAACAATTAGTTAATACAACTTATATTTAAATGAAAATTTACTAATTTTGTACTTAAATACACAGTCAAAAACTTGGCCTTAGTATAACACAAATAATTAATTTACAGCCAGTTCGCCGATGTTGAAAGAATAACAGCCAGTTCGTTAATGCCGAAAGGATAAGTTCATTCGCACCCTAGGCGAAAGAAAATTGATTTGGGGTTTTTCTAACTTTATTCTATGCGATCAATGTGTAAAAATTGAATTAAAATACATAAGTTCATGCGAACGAACAATAGTGACATAGACGAACCCAAATTTATTCGAATAGCTTTCTTTCGCATACATTTTCATTCGATATCGTCGAACAAGTGAACATTTCCCATTGCGGGAGAGAAAAATAAACATAATACAACGAAAGACGGCAACGGCAATACTTGTCGTTGTTAATTTATATTTATATTAATTTATATATGTATACAATTTCATAAAATTTTCTAAAAAATTTAGTGTTTGTGTTATATAGTATTTTGTGATGGCAGTAAATAAAAAAAGTATAGCTGTTTAAAATATTGTTAATTTGCCGGAATCAATTGCCGAAATCACTCTGTGACTCTCCAACCGCATAGTCGTATAATTAAACAGTGAACAAAAAAAAAAAAAAACAAACAAACAAACAAACAAAAAAATCATTGTGCTCACTAATTTTTAAACTTACATATAAACAATAATATATTGTAATAAATTGTAAAAACAATAACAAATTATTTTAAAAAACAACGGGAAAATAAATTCCTCACATTTCAGTAACTAAACAATAAAATCAATTTCAATAAAACAAGTGCGGTGGCAGTGCATTGTTATTGTTGTAATTGTGCGTGAAGATTACCTACCCAGTAGGAAAAAAATATACATTAAAGTTTTTGTTTTCTGTATGAGTAACCTCCTCAGAAATAATTTTGAAAAAGAGCCTAGCTCCACCAGCAAAAGTATATGGACTTCTGAAGAAGAATCTATAAGGCAATCATTGGACAATTTTCTTTCTACAAGAGATAAAATCCGCTCCTGTTCCGGCTCGCCTAACATAGATGTTACAACAGAAGATAAAAGATCTTTTACTCTAACTAATGCCAATAAACAAAAAACGCAAGTAGGCATGGATAGGTATATCACCATCACCAAACGTCAGCGAAGCCCTAAATCTGCTCAAATTGCATCCAAATCAAAAATTTCTAAAGATGCCGAATCCGCTAGACCAACCAATCAAAACAGATTTTCTATTCTACAAACGGATGAGCCAACAGGATCGTCAAAAAAATCGTTTAAACCACCACCAATTTATTTAAGGGAATCTGCCTCCAATGAACTGGTAAGAAAAATTGTTTCAGTAATCGGAGAAAATACATTTAACGTTACCTCCATCAAGCACGGTAACATTAACGAAACTAAAATTCAGGTTAACGATGAAAATGACTATCGAAAACTGTCTAACGATTTCGAAAAAGAAAAAAAAGCTTTTTATACTTATCAGCTTAAAAGCGCTAAAGGTCTTCAAGTCGTAATAAAAGGGATTGACCCTTGCGTAGACACTGATGAGGTTAAGACCGGTTTGACAGACAAGGGATTCAAAGTAAAAAATGTGTTAAACATCAGAAATCGTGAAAAGATCCCTCAACCAATGTTTAGGGTTGAATTAGAGCCAGGAGATGTGACTTTAAAGAAAAATGAAGTTCATCCAATATACAGTGTAAAATTCATTTTACATCGAAAAGTAACCGTAGAGGAACCGCATAAGCGCTTAGGACCCGTACAGTGCCACAACTGCCAAGAATTTGGCCACACTAAAGCGTACTGCAAGTTGCCTACAGTTTGTGTTGTGTGTGGAGAACTCCATGGTACAGCACAATGCAATAAGCCGAAATTCGACCCAAAAATAAAAAAATGCAGTAATTGCGGTGAAAACCACACAGCTAATTATAGAGGTTGCTCCGTCTACACCCACCTCAAGCGCTCAATGAACAACAACCCAATAATTGCTTTTAAGCCACCACAGCAGACTCAAATTTTTTCTAATAATTCTTTTCCTCCGACAGGACAGTCAACCACCGACAAAACCGTTCAAAATCAAAAACAAATTTCTTATGCTAATGTAGTTAAGTCTACATTCGCAAACCCGAATCAGCAATCTATATCTCAACCGCCCGATCAAAATTTCAGTAACCTTGAGGCAACAATACAGACCCTAATTCAAACTATAAACACTTTTACGTCGTCTATGATGACGATGATGCAGGAAATGGTGAAAATGCAATCCACCATTTTGCAGGTTATTTCGAAAAAATGATTTGGTTAAAAATATGTTTCTGGAACGCGAACGGCATCCGCCAACACAAAAGTGAACTCGAATACTTCCTGATGGATGATGATATAATGATGATTGCAGAAACTCACTTGACGAACAAGCTTCTTTAAAATTAACGGCTACGTATTATACGATACTAAAGACCCCCGTGGAAGAGCTTGTGGAGGTTCTGCAATCTTGATAAAATCTAGGATAAAGCATTTTTTGTTGAACGACACATGTGAGGACTATCTTCAAGCAACTAATATCTGTGTGGAAAATTTTCATTACAAATTGGTTATCTCATCGATTTATTCGCCGCCTCGATTTTCAGTGACGGAGTCACAATATTCAAGTTTTTTCACCTCATTAGGACCTCGTTTTATAGCAGCTGGAGATTACAACGCAAAACACACTTTTTGGGGCTCACGTTTAATCACCCCGAAGGGTCGAGTGCTTTTTGATACAATTTCTAAAATGGGCTTAGACGTAATATCAAGCGGGCATCCCACTTACTGGCCGACTGACCGGCAAAAGATTCCTGATGTGATTGATTTTGGAGTGGTAAAGGGGTTCCCTGTGGAATGGATGCAAGCTGAGCCTTCGTTAGACTTGTCATCGGATCATTCACCTACTATTATTTCAGTGCGTTTTCCCCAGGAGACTTGGTCTCCGATTAACAATTTGCATAGGACTGTCACCCGAGTGAATTGGCTAAAATATAAAAAATTTTTGAGCACCCATTGCACTGAGAATATTGTTTTAAGAACACCTGAAGATATTAATGCGTCACTAAGCAACTTTAGCGAAAACCTTAAACAAGCCGCTGAACTTGCTTCTAGAGTTTATTTAACACGCAGAAACCTTCAAAATAGAACATATTCTTCAGAAATCGAGCAACTTGTGTTAGAAAAAAGAAGAGTTCGACGAGAGTGGCAGCTTTGCAGGTCTCCGCAGCTAAAAACAAGGCTACGTGAGTGCACAAATCAACTAAGGAGTTTGCTTGGAAACCAAAAAACGGCTTCTCTACAAACGTATTTAGAAAGTCTGGATGGTACTCCTCAGTCCGACTATTCTTTATGGCGGGCGACTAAGGGTTTAAAAAGGCCAGTTAGAGGTAAGCCGCCCTTGCGAGAACCGTCTGGTGACTGGGCTAGAGATGACTCGGAAAAGGGTAATTTATTTGTTAACCATTTGAAAAACGTTTTTATCACAAATAGGTCTGACAATGCAAATGAGTTGCCACCTATGGTTAGTAGACCTCCTGTGCCTTTAAGATTCAATTTCCAAGAAATTGAAAATGCTATTGGCAATCTAAACCTTAAAAAAGCTCCAGGTATGGATAAAATCAGCAACAAAATGATCGTAGAGCTGCCTCGTGTAGCTAAAAGAATTGTTCTTTTTATTTTTAATGCTATTTTACGACTTGAGTATTACCCTGCAGAGTGGAAGGTGTCCATGATAACAATGGTTCCTAAGCCAGGGAAGGATCACACGAAAGTAGAATCATACCGTCCAATAAGTCTACTGTCAACAATATCAAAACTTTTCGAAAAATTGCTAAAGGCGAAGTTGGATCCAATGCTTCATAAGGTTGAATGTATTCCTGATCACCAATTTGGTTTTAGAGCGAAACATGGCACCATTGAGCAAACACACAGGTTAGTTAACGTCATAAGAAAGGCATTTGAAGATAAAAAATATTGCTCTGCCTTATTCATCGACGTCTCACAAGCTTTTGATAAAGTGTGGCACGATGGCTTAATGCATAAAATAAAGTTTAACTTACCTGCAAACGTACATAACCTTTTGGAAAGCTATTTATATTGTCGCCAATTTATAATAAAAGAAGGCGATTTCATAAGCCCCGCCCAGCCTATTGAAGCTGGAGTTCACCAAGGCAGCATATTAGGGCCTATCTTATATTTGATCTACGCATCTGACATGCCGATAACCACCAACATTCACACTTCAACATTTGCAGATGATACAGCATTCCTTAGCACACATAGTAACCACCAGCAAGCATCAATAAACTTACAGGAACATATCGACAAACTAGAGAAATGGCTCAAGCTTTGGAAAATCAAGGTTAATGAACAAAAGTGTGCCCATGTTACATTCGCACTGCGTCTAGGAACATGCTCACCCATTACTATTAACAATAAAGTAATACCTCAACACAGTGAAGTCAAATACCTCGGTATTCATCTTGACCGTAGACTAACATGGAAGACTCACATCGAGGCAAAAGTAACGCAGATGAAATTGAAAGCAGTGCAAATTAACAAGCTAATAGACAGAAATTCGACTTTGAAGCTTGATTGTAAACTTTTGCTGTGCAACTCGATTCTAAAGCCAATATGGTGCTATGGGATTCAATTATGGGGCACAGCCTCTGCATCTAACATTGAAAAAATTCAAAGAAGTCAAAATAGAATTCTCCGTAGAATTACAGATGCTCCATGGTACGTTAAAAACTCACGAATCCACGCAGATCTGAACGTACCTTTTGTGAAATCTGAATTTTTGAAGTACGCGACAAGGTATATTAACAAACTTGAATTCCATCCAAATCCTCTTGCAGCTAATATTCTTAATTTTGGTGGTCATACCCGTCTGAGAAGGAGGGATACATTGGCTAGAGCTCTAAACAGATGACTGAATTCTGAAATAATATTCGCATAAAAATAAATTTTCGTCCAGCACTGGCAGGACTTTAATCATAATTATGAAGTTAAAAAAAAAAAAAAAAAAATTGCCGGAAGCCACGTTTGTTTTATGTGTGGTATTAGAAACCACTACCACACATATTAATAGGAGATAGTGGGTAAAGCTTGCAACCAGTGTTGTCAACTTTGAAATTTCAAAACACACCGAAATCGGGGAAAAGCGCGTTATTTCAATGGAAACGCACCGAATTTTGAGTCTTTTTTTTAATTGTAAAAACCCCATTTGTATTCTAAAAAGTATAAAATTTTTTATTAAAAAAAAACACGACCATGAAACAGCATCAAAATTTCATTCGTGTTTCTATAAGCGAACAGTAAAAATCAGTTGCCTAGAGTTGGTGTCTTTAATAGAATTTATTGAACAAAAATTTGCCAAAACTAGAACAAATAAAATATGAAGGTTACCATAACCAATATGCAAACGTCTTGAAAAAATTTTAATTTTGTTAATAATTTAGTAATTTATCAATTACTAAAACAGTAACGAATTCACGTGCCATCATAAATACGAACTTTCATATCTGTGCTTACATTCATTGTAATATTTAACAAACCTGGCTTGACCGTTTCATATCAAAACACACTCTAAAAGCAGCAAATTGTATAACTTTGTGCACATTATAACTCCGCATTCTGATTGTACACTGTAAAATGACGCGTAAAATGTTTTCTTATATTTTTTTTTTTAAGCATTTTTTTATTTATTGAATCTTCAAAATGAACTAACAATAAGTATTCAAATCTTAATACTAAATTTAAAATTAAAAAATGTGATTCTAAAGTCCGGCCAATGCTAGACAAAAAGTTTTATTATGCGGGAGCTATTTCGGTAAAATCACCTATTGAGCAATCTGATGGTGGCAGCGGTATCCCTTCTTTTAAGCCGAGTGTGGCCGCCAAAATTAAGTATATTGCGAGCAAGAGGGTTTGGATGAAGTTCCAGTTTACTGATATACCTTGTCGCGTACTTAGAAAATTCTTCTTTTACCAGCGGAACACTCAGATCGTTATGAATTCGTGAATTTTTGACGTACCATGGAGCTGCAGTAATCGTTCGTAGAATTTTGTTTTGTCGCCTTTGGATTTTTTCAATGTTTGACGCTGAGGCGGTGCCCCATAACTGAATTCCGTAGCACCATATAGGCTTTAGTATTGCGTTGTATAACAAAAGTTTGCAATCTAATTTCAGTGTCGAATTTCTGCCCATAAGCCAATTTAGCTGCGCTGCTTTTAGTTTTAACTGAGTGACCTTTGCTTCAATGTGAGACTTCCATGTTAGCCTACGGTCCAAGTGAATACCAAGGTACTTGACTTCGTTGTGCTGCGGAATAGGTGAGTTGTTAATTTGGATAGGCGGACATGTTTGCCTACACAGTGTGAATGTAACATGAGTACATTTCTGTTCATTAACTTTGATTTTCCAAAGTTTTAGCCATTTCTCTAATATTGAAGTATATTCCTGTAAATTTCGTGATGCTAAATGGTGGTTTTCATGAACACTCAAAAACGCTGTGTCATCTGCAAAGGTAGAAGTGTGGATTCCGGATGTCGTTGGCATGTCAGAGGCGTAAATCAGATATAAAGTAGGCCCCAGTATGCTGCCTTGGGGAACTCCCGCCTTGATTGGCTCAGTTGGGCTAATAAAGTCGCCTTCTCTGATAACAAACTTCCGCCCGTATAAGTAGCTTTCCAGAAGCTTGTGTGTATTTGCAGGCAAATTTAGCTTTATTTTGTGCATCAAGCCGTCGTGCCACACTTTATCAAACGCTTGAGAAATATCAATGAAAAGAGCTGAGCAGTACTTCTTCGCCTCAAAGGTTTGTCTTATGACATTGACTAGTCTGTACGTTTGTTCTATGGTGCTTTGTTTAGCCCGAAAGCCAAATTGATGATCAGGGATGCATCCCACATTGTTCAATATTGGACTCAACTTCGCCATTAACAATTTTTCGAATAGTTTTGAAATTGTTGGTAAAAGACTTATTGGTCTATATGATTCTACCTTAGTCAGATCCTTCCCTGGCTTGGGTATCATAGTAATCATTGAGACCTTCCACTCTGCAGGATAATACTCAAGGCGTAAAATGGCGTTAAAAATAAAAAGTAGAACCCTTCTAGCTACATGAGGTAACTGTTCAAGCATTTTACCAGTAATTTGATCAATGCCTGGAGCTTTCCTGGGGTTTGTATTACCGATAACCTTTTCGACATCTTGAAAATTAAATCTCAAAGACACAGGAGGTCTAACAACATATGGTGGCAATTCCGCTGTATTATTCTCTGAATCATTTGTGATAAAAACGTTTCGCAAATGATCGACATACAACATTCCCTTTTCAGAATCGCTTCTTGCCCAGTCGCCAGTTGAATTTCGCAAAGGTGGCTTACCCATTACGGGTCTTTTTAAACCTTTTGTCGCTTTCCACAAGGAATAATCAGATTGAGGAGTACCATCAAGGCTTTCCAAATATGTTTTAAGGGAAGCCATTCTATGGACTTCAAGCAGATTTCTTAACTGAGTTATGCATTCCCGTAGCCTAGTTTTCAGCTGGGGCGACCTGCGAAGTTGCCACTCTCTTCTGACTCTTCTTTTTTCTGACAGAAGTTGCTCAATTTCAGATGAATAAGTTCTATTGCTCTCATTTCTAGATCTTAAATGACTAGTGGTAGCATGCTGTACGGCCAGTTTGAGGTTTTCAGAAAAATTGTTAATTGACACATCAATATCCTCAGGCGTTCTCAAGGCGATATTTTCAGTACAATGTGTGCTCAAAAATTTTTTGTACTTTAACCAATTAACTCTATTGACAGTCAACGGGGAGCCAATCTCTTGGGGGAACGAAACAGAGATTATAGTGGGAGAGTGATCTGATGACAAATCTAATGAGGCTCCACTTGCATCCACTCTAAAGGAAAATTTTTCGCAACTCCAAAATCTATAACGTCTGGGATCTTTCGTCGGTCTGTCGGCCAATAAGTGGGGTGTCCGCTTGAAACCACATCTAAGCCCATTTTGGAAACGGTGTCAAAAAGCACACGGCCTTTCGAGGTAATTAAGCGTGATCCCCAAAAAGTGTGTTTAGCGTTATAGTAGCCAGCCGCTAAAAATCGAGGCCCAAGTGATTTGAAAAAATTTGAATATTGGCTTTCTGTTATTGAAAATCGGGGCGGTGAGTAAATCGAGGATATAACGATTTTTTCATGAAAATGTTCAATACATATGTTTGTTGCTTGGATATACTCCTCACGTGTCTCGTTCATTAAATAGTGCTTAATTCTGGATTTTATTAGAACTGCCGATCCTCCGCAAGATCTTCCACGGGGATCTTTTGTGTCGTACAGTATGTAGCCATTAATCTTGAAAAAACTGTTGGTTGTCAAATGAGTTTCAGCAATCAACATTATATCGATTTGCTTTTCCATAAGGAAGTGCTCAAGTTCATTTTTGTGATGGCGGATGCCGTTTGCGTTCCAGAAACATATTTTTAACCAATTCATTTGTTTAAAATTGCCTGCAAAATAGTGGATTGCATTTTTAGCATTTCCTGCATCATGTTTGTCATAGAAACGGTAAAAGTGTTTATGGACTGAACAAGAGTCTGCAGAGTTGCCTCAAGATTGCTAAAATTTGGATCGGATTTTGGAGGCTTGGGCTCCTGATCCAAGTTTGGTTTATCAGATTTTACCACATTTGCATAAGAAATTTGTTTGGGGTTTTGCAAGTTTACATGGCTGGTTGATTGGCGTACCTGGGGAAAATTGTTTGTAGAAGTGGTGTTTGACTGCTGGGGTGGCATATTTGAAATTGGTGACCTATTTGTCATTGACCTCTTGAAGTGAGTGTAGACAGGGCAACCCCTGTAGTTTGCAGTATGGTTACCTCCACAGTTACTGCATTTCTTAACGCTCGCGTCAGTCTTAGGTTTTTTGCACAGTGATGTACCGTGAAGTTCACCACACACAACGCAAACTGCGGGCAGCTTACAATAGGCCTTAGTATGGCCAAATTCTTGGCAGTTTAGGCATTGAACGGGCCCTAAACGCTTATGAGGCTCCTCAACGGTAACCTTGCGATGCAAAAGATACTTGAGGTTATAAATGGGATGCACTTCATTCTTTTTTAACACAACATCTCTTGGTTCCAATTCAACCCTAAACATGGGTTGAGGAATTTTTTCACGGTTTCTAATATTAACCACATTTTTAATTTTGAAGCCATTGTCTTCTAGTCCGGTTTTGACCTCATTCGTGTCAACAAAAGGGTCAATCCCTTTTATAACGACCTGAATACCTTTGGCACTTTTAAGCTGATATGTGTAAAATGATCGCTTCTCCTTCTCTAGAACGTCAGACAGCTTTCGGTATTCATTTTCACTGTTTACCTGGATTTTCGTTTCATTGATGCCGCCGTGCTTAACCGATGTTACGTTAAAAGTATCTTTGCCGATTGCCGCAATAAGTTGTTTTACCAGCTCACTAGAGGTAGGTTCTCGCAAATATATTGGTGGCGGCTTAAAGGTTTTTTTAGAAATTGTTGGCTCATTTGTTTGCAGTATAGCAAACCTATTGCTATCGGCTTCCGAATTCCTATTATCGTCTTTAGAAAATTTCGGTTGAGATGATATTTGAGCTGATTTGGGGCTTCGCTGCCTTTTAACCACGGTTATGTACCTGTCCATGCCTACTTGGATTTTTACCTTATCATCAACAATTAAACTGGAAGATGTTTTGTCTTCAGTTGTAACAACAATATTTGGCGAACACGATCGCGGGCGTTTCCTATCTCTTAGAGACAGGAAATTTTCCAATGATTTTTTCACCGATTCTTCTTCAGAAATCCAAAGGTTTTTTCTACCGGAGCTAAGCTCTTTTTCAGAATTACATCTGATAGGTACACTCATGCAATTAATTGTTTCTATTTTTTATTTACAATTTAAAATGGTATTTAAAAAAAATGTCACAATGTTTTTCTTTTAAACAAAAACACTCTGTTCACCTATTACGGTTTTTACTTAATCCCGTTTTATTTTTTTTTTTTTTTACTTTGCGATCAAAAAACAAACACGTCCGTTCACTATCGAAGCTAAACAACGATTGTTCTTATATAAAAACAAAAATTTGGTTGGGTGCCACCGAAATTTAAAAAGCGCACCGAAAATGTAAAAAAAGCGCACCACGCACCCACTAAAGAATTTTTCGCACAAATAATTTTAAAAAGCACCAAAAACGGTGCGGAACGCACCGAGTTGACAACGCTGGTACGGATGTATGGATGTGAGAATTGTGCGGCTGAGTACAAATTCTCATACGTGTGTGTTTTGTGTACGGAATAAAAATATGTGTTTTGCTGGTGTACAGTGTGTCAATTTAGAAGTCACACATTGTTTAGTTATATATAATGATATATATTTCTTTTTTGTCCATATCAAATGTAAAAAGGCTTAATTTTAAATATTTTTATGCGTTCCTATAAGCATCACTTAAAGATCAAAACATAGAATAATTTCAAAATCTTAACATGAGGATGTGTAAAACAAAAGCAACAAATTAAAAAATAAGCGAAAATAAAATAACTCTTAAAAATAAGGATATATATCCAAGTTTTAACATCTCAGTAGCGTTGAATATTATTTGCAGCGTTGTCAACTTTGAAATTTCAAAACGCACCGAAATGGGGGAAAAGCGCGTTATTTCAACAAAAACGCACCGAATTTTGAATTTTTCTTTTCAGTTTTAAAAATGGTTTTGTAGTATAAAAAATAATATTTTTATATTAAAAACACGATAATAAAGCAGCCTTTTCGTTCAATAGCTAGGATTCAGGTTTGTCAAACTTGGCCTCTAGTGAGATTCTGTTACAATGCTTTACAATAATTATAACGATACTTTATCAAATTTATTATTCAGCAACATTATTTAGTTATATTCGCTGTCGATCGAAATCAGCTATTGTCTATTCGTCGTTAAAATTATATCGCAGGAGCATAAAATTGTCACTGCAGGCAATGAAATATGTCGAAGAAATTTACGATTATCGGATCATGAAAAGTTACAGAATCGCACAACTAGCAATCCAACTCTATTAATAGCAATTTTATCAAACACAATGTAAATTTCTTTTGTGTTTTCGTAAGCGAACACTGAAAATCAGTTGGCTAGAATGGGTGTATTTAAAAGAATTTATTGATATATACGAAAATTTCCCAAAATTATAAGATATAAAAGATGAAGTTTGCCATAATGAATATTTAATGCAAGCGTTTGGGGAAAAAATTATAATTTTATTGATAATTAAGTAATTTTATCAATTACCAAAGCAGTAACGATTTCTCGCGCCTTCATAGGTACGAACTTCGCTTTTCAGTGTCTGCATTTATTGTAATTTTGACAAACTTGGTTTGATCGTTTAATAGTAACACATGCTCTAAAAGCATCAAATTTTATAAAATGTAATGTTACTTATTCTTTCGAGAATATGTATAATACAGCAAGATTGTCTTACTTTGTGCATATAATAAGGTGCGTTTTTCACATTATAACTCCGTGTTCTGATTGTGCTCTGCAATCTGAAACGTAAAAATTTTGGTTACTTAAATTAACTTTTTTCTTATATAAAAAAAAAAATAATAATTTGAGTTGAATTTGCCGACTAAAGAATTTTTCGCACAAATAACTTTGAAAAGCACCAAAAACGGTGCGAAACGCACCGAGTTGACAACGCTGCTTGCAACAAATTGAAAGCCAGGATGAGGAGCATTTTCATCTAGCAACATGAATGAGTATTTCGCAATACAAGGTGTTCCTTTCTATACTTAAAACGAAGCTGGAAAAACATTCAATTAGAAAGTCGATTAGTCCAGGATGTCGATTATCACTTACCTTACGCCTCGTCTTCACGTGCCATCGACTTGAGCATCACATGAATATAACGTCGGATGAGCGAATGTAAAAGTAAGTTAGTGTTCTTGTATGTTGCAAATACGTATGTATGTTTGGATTTACCAAGGCGAATTAATTATTAGGTGGATGCATCGGCGAATTCGGTTAATATGGCGGCACTTTCTCTGTCAAGTTTTGTTTACCTTTTTCGGCGCCATTTAAATTTGTGTACATGTAATTTATCAACTATTTTTGATAGCTGAAATGTGAATTCGCCTTTTACAGAAACAAAATACCTGTTGTTTTTTTTTTATAGTTGTATTGTTGTAGCGAAGCGGCTACCTTGTTTTTTGTATCATGGGATTTACCTTATCAAAGTGTTCAGCTCGCCGCCATTTTATGTATTTTTGTTCTTGATGGCCAACTTCATGGCGAACATCGCAATATGCTCGATCATCGATGTCAGAGCATGAACGAAACATGGACATGAGCTGTCCACATTAGCCATTTGCGAAGTACGACACGATGCTGATACCATGTTCATGGCTAATAGAAATATGATTAAAAACTTCTTGATTCACCATTTCCAAACCTAATTTTTAATAACTTTCATTAAGCTACCTTGCTCACGGGTGCAGTGTGCAAGTTTTGGCTTGGGCATATAAAATTAGAGTAATGCACGGCATGAAACATGCGAAATCATATGGCATGAATTGTATGAAGTCTATGTGGCTAATCCTAATATAAATATCATCTTATTTTCATGAAAAAAAACTGGTATTCCTCATTGTTTGGGGGCCATAGATGCCAAAAATTTATAAACTTCAAAATCATGTTTTTTGTTTACAATAATGCTATGAAAATCGGCAATTATTCAAAAACTATGGCAGCTTCGGAAAGATATTCAAAACTGTACAGAATAACAAAGTACGCAATGAAAATAAAATAGATTTTAATTGCATGCCGTTCCGCACTGCGGTTTTGTACTTTAAAGTCATATGATAAATCGCACCGTAATAAATGATCGTACGATTGTGTTCAGACTCTTAGTTACAATTTTTCTTTGTGAGAGTTTTTTAATTGATAATTAAACTTACCACTGGCACTTCTCAAACTCTGGCACAAAAAAGCATATTCGTTGCTTTTTGATTTGAAAAAATTTAAGCCTAATTATGTTGGCATGTTTCGGAAAAATGTCGAAGAGCAAAATATCATGTATTTGCCTTCTCTAAAAGAATCCTGAAACATGTTAGGGACACGGAATTTTTTTTTTATATTTGCATAAAGTCCCCCTAAGAAGGGGAGCTTTGATTGTAGGATGACATGCTCATAAAGAATGTTGGCGACGAAAAGTGAGAGTGTGTATGTCTTACATTTAACCTTTCTATGAACAAGGGTAATTGTGAAGACGTTCGTAAATTATTAACCCTTTATGCCCAACTTTGACGTCTTTGAACAACCACATAGTAGAAATGAATTTATCTTGTATTTAGCTTCAATTTTTTCTTTTCTCAACACCTAAACTGTAAAAGTTTGTTTTATTGCTACATACATAATTTTTTTCTATGCTTAATTTTCGAAAGATTAGAGAGCTCTATGATAATGCAAAGTATAGAACTGCATATAAGGTTCATAATAATACCGTAGATTGCCTATTTAGTATACCAAAGCATAGGTTAAAACGCGCACAAAATTATATAAAATATCCTATAGTGCAGTGATGCCCACAAGCTCTATATGGAAGAGTAAACACCAATACATTTAGGGAAACACTATTTTTTTTTATTTAATATTTTTTGTTGTAAAAAGCAAAACATTTACAAAAACAAAGTTCACACTAATAATCGCTGTCGTCAATGTTTACCAACAAAGCATGCGAAAGTGTTGTTGCTTAGCTTTTGTGTGTGTGTGGTGAAGAACGAAAAAAATATATAAAAGCCGAAGTTGTTTGTGTATTTTTCATTGCTAATGCTTAGCGCAGTATTTGTGAATTAAAGCGCACAATCCTATAGCTAAGCGCTTTTACAAAAACAATTGAGTACCAAGCGCATATGGCTGGGCACACTTGCTATAGTGATAATAGCTATGAATATTGTAATTAATAATGTTTTCGTTTCTATACGAAATTCCGTTTTGTTAAAAGGTAAACACAAAAAAATTTCCCCAACCACTGTAAAGCCATTGTTTCCGAACAAAATTTTTTTTTATATGTAGTTTGACGTCTCTCTTCTTGAGAGAGTGAAAATATTTTTTACGAGCAACTCTCAACTTGAATTGGTTTAATTTTATACTTTGTCCGGGATTTTTTTTAACTTCATTATTTTATTTATTGAATCTACATAAAAAAAATGTAATGACAATAAGTATTCAATTCTTAATACTAAAAAAAATTGTGATTAAAGTACTGCCAGTGCTGGACAAAAATTTCTTTTTATGCGAATATTATTTCAGAATTCAGCCATCTGTATCCCTCCTTCTCAGACGGGTATGACCACCAAAGTTAAGAAAATTAACTGCAAGAGGATTTCGATGGAATTCAAGTTTGTTAATATATCTTGTCGCGTAATTCACAAATTCAGATTTCACAAAAGGTACGTTCAGATCTGCGTGGATTCGTGAGTTTTTAACGTACCATGGAGCATTTGTAATTCTACGGAGAATTCTATTTTGACTTCTTTGAATTTTTTCAATGTTTTCAATTTCATTTGCGTTACTTTTGCCTCGATGTGCGTCTTCCATGTTAGTCTACGGTCAAGATGAATACCGAGGTATTTGACTTCACTGTGTTGAGGTATTACTTTATTGTTAATAGTAATGGGTGAGCATATTCCTAGACGCAGGGCGAATGTAACATGGGCACACTTTTGTTCATTAACCTTGATTTTCCAAAGCTTGAGCCATTTCTCTAGTTTGTCGATATGTTCCTGTAAGTTTATTGATGCTTGCTGGTGGTTACTATGTATGCTAAGGAATGCTGTATCATCTGCAAATGTTGAAGTGTGAATGTTGGTGCTTGTCGGCATGTCAGATGCGTAGTTCAAATATAATATAGGACCTAATATGCTGCCTTAGGGAACTTCAGCTTCAATAGGCTGGGCGGGGCTTATGAAATCGCATTCTTTTATTAAAAATTGGCGACAATATAAATAGCTTTCCTAAAGGTTATGTACGTTTGCAGGTAAGTTAAACTTTATTTTATGCATTAAGCCATCGTGCCACACTTTATCAAAAGCTTGTGAGACGTCGATGAATAAGGCAGAGCAATATTTTTTATATTCAAATGCCTTTCTTATGACGTTAACTAACCTGTGTGTTTGCTCAATGGTGCCATGTTTCGCTGTAAAATCAAATTGGTGATTAGGAATACATTCCACCTTATTAAGCATTAGATCCAACTTCGCCTTTAGCACTTTTTCGAAAAGTTTTGAAATTGTTGTCAGTAGACTTATTGGACGGTATGATTCTACTTTCGTGTGATCCTTCCCTGGCTTAGGAACCATTGTTATCATGGACACCTTCCACTCTGCAGGGTAATACTCAAGTCATAAAATAGCATTAAAAATAAAAAGAACAATTCTTTTAGCTACACGAGGCAGCTCTAGGAGCATTTTGTTGCTGATTTTATCCAGACGGTTCTCGCAAGTGCGGCTTACCTCTAACTGGCCTTTTTAAACCCTTAGTCGCCCTACAAAGGAAACAATGGGTGAATCCAGCTTAATAGCGTACTTACACTTACTCACATCTTACATCACTTTTCATTCCTATATAAAGCCTATAAGAAAAAAATTCAACATCTGTCAACATCTTTACAAGATGTTCGTTTCTCATTTTGCTGGACTCATCTCAGAGAACAACTTTTAGTGACTGCAAAAAAATCACACTTGCTCAATAACATAAAAACCATTTCATTTCGTTCAAATATGATTTTGTATTCAGCCGCACAAATCCGCAGTTGATTTTTCATCAATAAACACAATGAGCGACAACTTCGTTATGTGAGTGAAATCATCGTTAAGGTTCGTGATTGAATATAAACGAACTGCTCATATATGTAGTTCGACATTCATTTCTTGTGGTTGAATTTTTGTTTTGGAAGAAAAAAATATTAACGAAAAACAATAAAAGTAAAATGCACATCCATAGAAACAATAGGTTTTCATAGAAAAAAACAAATGTGCATATGTATTTATTTTTGTACATTTGTTAAAAAACACAATGGTATATATATATAAAAACTTTTATATATATATAAAAGCTTTTTTCGCACGAAATTCATACATGTATACATAAAATTAAAAACGAAACATTAATAAGAGAAAAAATAGACAACACAGAGTATATTTCAATTTTTTCCTACGAAATAAGTAATGTTGCTGAAAAATTTTCTCACATTTAATCTCAATAATAAGTTTTAGGCTAATATTGAGTTCATTATTTCGTGCGAAATTCTTTTAAATTGCATACAAAAGTGTTTAGTATGAAATATCTGCGAAATAAGTTTAGAATTGTAGTACTGGGGGCTAATTCTGTCATTCGCTTGCGAGCGAGTTTTTACTCGAATGTGCGAGTTTTAACACTTTTGGGATTATCTCATTCGATATCGAGTAAAAGGTATCGAAATTTCTAATGATGCCATTCGATAGCGAGTAGCCATTCGAATGCAACCGTGCAACTTTTTACTCGTAAGCAAAAGTACTATCGAAAACCCGCCAAACAGAAGAAAAACACAGAAGAAATGTAAGTTCAAAATTTGTTTTGAATATAAAATTAAATGTTTAAATAATTTTTTATTTCAGGTCAACAGTAACGAAAATTAATTTTAGACAGAAAGAAATTTTGGCCAATTTTATGGCAGTACATACCGACTTGGCAAAAGGTGTATTACCCAATACTGCGCAAGGAAAATATAAAGCCAACCAATTGTGGCAAGAGCTTGCTCTGAAGTTGAACGCTTCTGGTCCACCAATTAAAGATGTGAAAATGTGGCGCAAGGTAAAAGTAATTAATAATTTGTTTATTTAATATATATATGAATGATCGTATTCATACATACATATGTACATTTACGTAGGTGTATGCTGATCAAAAACAAAACGTTAAAAAAAAAATGTCTTTTAATAAAACATCATTGAAAAAAACTGGAGGTGGACCCTACGAAGAAAAAGTTCTTTCCCAAGTTGAGGAGCAATTAGTGGCTGCAGCAGGCTTGGAAGTTTGTGTTGAAGGGCTAAAAGCCGTTAAAACTTTTGGGTCAGCGAAAGTGGTGGACATGACACAGCCAAACAACTTTGAAAGCTATCCTAATTTGCCTTCGATTTCAGCCGAGGCTGATTATTGTAATTTATACGATGGTGTCCAGGCTGAAGAGGATATAGATTGCTTAATAGAAATTGAAAGTGATGTGGAAGAAAAATCGTATCACAAAGAAAAAACATCTACGTGCGAAAAACTTTCAAAAAGAAGCATGCAAAAAGAATGTAAGGCCACCCTGCTGGAAAAAAATTTGATTTCAACAGAAACCTACCATAACCACATACTGGAGAAGATGGAAAAAATTATTGAAATTGCAAATAAAAATGTGGAAATTAAGGAGAAGGAGTTGCAACTTAAAATTAAATCCCATGAAATGAAGGAAAGAGAGCATGCTATTAATATGCAAATAAAGCAGATGGAGTTTGAGATCCGGAAGAAAGAGTTGCTAAACTTAGGTAAAAATATTTGAAACTAAATGTGATAAAAAGCAATTCTTACCTTTTATTTTTTATTACTCTATTTTTTTATTAATGTATTTTATAAAGTTTTGTTTACCTAGTCATACTTATCTATATATAATATTAGCAATAGTAGTAGTAGTTAAATTAAATTGAGAATTTTTGGGTTTTCTCTAAAAATTTTCAATTTAACTCAAGACTTTTTTTAATTCATATGATGATGTATATATACAGGTACATGTATATATAGATGAGTACTGCTAAGAACACAAAAACTTATATTTGAAGTCAAATGTTATTATATTCTAGAATTAATTTTTATTTTTTAAAAAATGCATATTTACATATGCCTATACATTGTTAAATGGTTAGTTTTATATACATATTTATTGAATTGTTATATTTATTTACTTACTTTTTAATGTGCAAACACGCATACATGACTGAATTAAATGAATTGTTATTGTGACCGTATGTGTGTTTATTTATTTTTTTAATGTACAACATGTATACAAAGTATACAAATACATACTTGGGGTTTTTTATTTCAAATAAATTTGGTTTTTAATAAAACTATGTACAGTTCAAACTGATTTTTATGTTATCACGGATTTTCTTCCCAATTTTCGATATATCTGTTTCCGTAGAATCATCTGCTACAGGCGTTATGCTTGTGTCATATTGTTTTTGCACCTTTTTGTAGTTTGGCACTTGAAAATGTATGCAAATGTTGTGTAAAGCAGCGCATACATTGGTGAATTGTGCCATTTTTTCAGGGCTGTAACGGCTTCTTTTTTCGTGGCATAAAATTTTCCATCGAGCCTTTAATATGCCAATACTTCGCTCTACAACGCATCTTGCTTTTGCATGAACCTCGTTAAATCGAGATTCCATCGAGTTCTCTTGCGGGTTGCGATATGGCGTTATTAACCAAGGCTCACATGGATATCCAGAGTCGCCTGTAAACATATAATTAATTAAAATTTGGCTTTCAAAATGATAAGAAATACGTTTCTTTACCTAGAAGCCAAAAGTTTCTTAAGTTGTTGGCATATTCATGCTCAAGAAGATGTCTTTCCTCCGAATTTTTCCATACGAAAGAGTCGTGGGCAGCCCCACCATATTTGGAGTTAATTGCCAATATAGTGTGCTTGTGATCGCATATCTTTAATTATTATTAAAATATTTTATTGCATGTATGTACATATGTGTGTAAAAATAATATGTTAATTTAAACTTTACTTACAATCATTGAATTAATGCTATGGAATCCTTTCCTGTTGAAGAACATATGCTCATCTGCCGGCTTCTGCAAACCAAAATGTGTTCCATCTACACATCCTATAACTGTTACAAACAATTAATTATACACTTACACATGCCCATAAGTAAAAACATATCTATATACATACCCCCAGGAATATTGTATTTCGACATAAAATATTCCTTACATCCATCGCTGTTTTTTGGACTAAATTTTATAAATTGGTCACACAGTTTATTCTCCATTTCATCAATGACTCGCTTTGTAATTTTGCACACAGTACTTTGGCTAATCCCCATTAAAAAATCATTTCCAATGGAGTGTTGGAATCCTCCTGAAGCCAAAAGCGCAAGTGTGGCCGCCAATTGAATTTTTGGTGGAACTGCGGTGGAAAGTTGTGCCTCGAAATTTAATTGACCCAACAAATAGTTAAACGCTTCCTTTGTCAGTCTAAATCGTCTCTTGAAACTGTGAAATAAACATTATTTATTTTATGGATGCATTTCAACAAAATATTCACTGCACTTACTCGTTGTTTGGCAAATTTAAAGGATCTGCACTTCCCCTAATTCTTTTTCTTATTATATTGAGGGTAACCGTTTCGTCGGAGTCAGACGATGATGCACAATATAATATTATTGGGTCCATTTCTTTTGCGTTTTTATTTTTATTCAATTTGTTGCTTGTAAATTTTAACTTCTTTTGTCAAAACATATGATTTTTGTTGACAATTTTCGGCAGTGTTATAAAACACATTTTGTCAGTATTTTGCAACACTGAAGTGATAACTCGACTCGTTACGTAACGAGTCACATCATTAGAAATTTACACGATATCGAAATTATTTTCTACTCGATAGTAATTTCGATCACGAATGACAGAATTAGCCCCCTGAGTTTTTAAAGCGAAAAACACACAATATGTATCTGCAACATGTTTTCAATTAAAATTGTTTCACGGAATATTTGTTTTTTCAGCTGCGAAATAAGATAAGCAAAACTTTTTTCGCACCAAGTACAAACATGTATACTTAAAATTAAAAAAAGAAACATGAATAAGAGAACAAATAGACAACACTGAGTACATCTTAATTTTTTCGTACGAAATACTAGGCTTTAAGCTAAAAACAAAATATGTATGTAAATATGTTTCAAATTTGTTTATACAACACACAATCGAAGCTACATCTAACGTTTAGCCGATTTTATTCTGTACTAAAACGAACGCGCAATATTTACAAGGCGAGTTGATTTTACTCAACATTGAGCTTTGTTGCTAGATTTTTGTTGATTACAAATTCAGATTGTTTACAAGGCGAGTTGATTTCACTCAACGTTGAACTTTGTTGCTTGATTTTTGCTGATTACAAATTTTTTTCATGATTTTTGATGATCACTGGACTCAACATCTTTCGATTATTTTAGTGTCATCACTAAAAAAGTTAATAGAAATTATCAAAAATTCATACCATCACTAGAAAATACACAAGTGTCAAAAATGTTTACAATGAGCGTGAGTGAACGATGTAAGTAAATTTTAATTTATTGAAAAATAATATATAATTAGAAATAATAATATATACAATGCATTTATTTATATTAAAAAAGAAAAAATACTTCGTATTCGGAAAAATTCGTATATTTTAAAGGAAATTACAGGGAAGTTGCAAGATCCATTCGTAAGCTCTTTGAAAATCTCTGGGCAGATAGTCTCGGAATATCCTTTTCCCAAAAATTGCCATTTCGATTATAAGGTGTTATTATTTATATTTATTAGTTCAAATCTTAGGACATTATTTAAAATTCTAACAAATGCCCACAGGCATCTCGGATTCGAAACACTTTGCGCTTAAAGCGAGGTTTCATCCGCATCGTCGCCGTCGTCTTGCATAATTTCTTACAATTCTGCAAGTTGAAGCAGTAATTGTTTTCTCTAAGAGCAATAAATAATCCAATAATTGCAGTCTTTTAATTCCATTTTATTTAACGTTTTTTGTTTGCTCTAACACATTAATTAATACTTGACAGATAATGTTGTGAAAGTATTGAGTATTGGAGAGCTGAGTACTCAATACTGCCTAATTTTTCCGGCACTAAATACACAAAAGTTACTAATCAATACTTTCAGAGTTGCACTTTCCATTACGTTATATGTATGTATTTATGCAAATATTTTTTTTTTAATATTTCAGGTGTTTAAAACTCTATGCGTAAGATTTAAAAAACTCTTATTTAAAGTTAAGCTAATATCAACTGTGAAAAAAGTACAAAATGTTTTAAAATAAAGATAATTTAGAAATAAATTTTATATTGTAAAATTTTTGGCTTTGTTTATGAATTAATTAATTTTTATGAATTAAGTTTTTGAAACTGAAAAAGTTGATGCACTCAAGTGTCTTGATTTTCTGAAAGAGTATAAGAAGTACTCCTTCCATGCGATCTCCTAACTATTTACTCCAACTATATCTGACCGTAGACGGAATACAACTCTCATGTTTTGGTTCGTGCCTTAAAAACTATTTTGGAGTTACTCGACCGTGTGCAGGTATTCAACTCTATTAGCCCACCGTGTGGGCTGACTTTCTCTGGTTTATCGTTACTACAATGGACTTTGCCCTGACGTGATTAGGAGTATTGTTCCCGAAAAACACATATTCCCCTGAGTGGTGGTCCAAGAATAAAAACAATTTTAATGAATTAAACAAATTTTAAAACAATGCATTAATGCACGGTTATAAACAGATGTATTTTAAGTAGATAAATCCGTTAAAAGTATTGAATAGTATTCGGTTTGAAAAGTATCGAGTAGTTAAAGTTAACAGCTTTTTACAACACTATTTTTACAACACTTTTTTAAATTTTCAACATCTTCCACACACATGTCTAAAGGTAAGTACTCTGTTCAAATCTGCGAAAAATGTTGAGCAACATTAATAATTTCACTCGGAAAATATGACATTTAAAACATGGCGCCTTTTTCGCGTTTTAGGCAAATTTCACGGTTTTCTTGGTTTTAAGTATACCACATTGCTCAGCTGTTGTTTGAAATTTCGCGCGAAATAAGTACCACTCATATTATTTCACAATTACAACATAATGTTGCTAGAAACAGTTCATAAGTTTTTCACAAATTGAACAAAGTACTACTTCAGCAACATTATTTCATAGGTATTTCACACAAGTTTTTTTTATATAGAGTTTTGACAGCATTTCGCACGAAATGACGAACACAGTACTTATCTTTAGTGTCAATTCGCTATAAAAATGAAATTTGTTAGTTGTTTGCAATAAAATACAAGTTATGCAAAATGAAGAAAAATTTTTTTGTTTGTACATTTAATCTTTTTAATTAGCTGAGGGTTCTCATTTAAAAAAGAGTTGAAGAAAAGACGAGTTTTAAATAAAATGACACATTTTCATTTTTGTAGAAATGAAAACAACATAAGTATATGTAAGAACAACAGGTAACTTAAAACTAGATTAGCACGACATAAATCCGATCAAAAGTATAGGATCGAGTTTATTCACAGAAAACTCACATATACAGGGTGGCGCAAAAATAACCTTCCGATGTTTTTTGGCTGTAATTGAAAAAAAAAAAATTTTAATTTTGATACTTCTTGTGGATTATTTTTATTTGGCCTTTAATTTTTTTACATCAAGTCGAGATTATGATGTCATATAAATGGCCGCCGCCACAGTTGATTGTCATTTGAGCCCTTTTTATAGCATTTTCCATCACATTGGCCAAAATTTCCGGTGATAGGCCCTCACATTCTTAACGGATATTATCTTTAAGAGCTGCAAGAGTCTGAGGCTTGTTGACATAAACCTGCGACTCCAAAAAGCCCCACAAAAAGAAGTCTGCAGCGGTCAAATCAGGCGACCTTGCTGGCCAGTGTAAATCGCCAAAACGGGAGATTAGGTGCCCGGGAAATGCATCCTTCAGCATATCGGTTGTGGTACGTGCAGTGTGTGCCGTAGCACCGTCCTGTTGGAATCACAGGTTTTCCAAACCCAATTCATCAAGTTGCGGCAAAAATAACTCGTTGATCATTGCTCTGTAGCGCTCACCATTCACACCGTTTGGCCCGCGACGTCTTCGAAGAAAAAAGGTCCGATGACTCCACTACTGAAAACAGCACACCATACAGTGACTTTGAGCGGGTGTAATGGCTCTTCGTGGGTTACACGCGGATTTTCAGTGCCCCAGAAGCGTAAATTTTGCTTATTTACGTACCCGCTAAGATGGAAATAATCACTCATGAATATTTTTGATGAAAAATCATCTTCCTCTTGGGGTCAAATAAATAGTCATCAATATTCCGCGTTCTGGAGCAGTGTAGCGAAACATTGTTTATTAAGGTGTATTTCGCATGTGTTTACTACACAAATGTCAAAACAGAACTGACATTAGGGGCCAATCACAAAATTTATAGCATTTTCTGATAGGAGGATTACTTTTGCGTCACCTACAAATACAAATATTCAATTTAACATCCTGGAAGAATGTTAGTTTGAATAAAACATTTTCTTATATTACGAAATTTTGTTAATTGTAGATTGGAATAAATTTGTTCTATATTCAACTAATTTATTTTATTATATCAGAATAAAATTTTTCTGTTTGACTAAAGTTACTCGTATGTGTGAAGAACTTTCGTTACTTTATTTTAGTTAAATAAACAAAAATAATTAAAAATTCGAGTAAATTTGAATAAAATATGTTGTAAGGTTTGACAGCCCACTTGGGTTCTATTTGGTCCCGTTGTGTTTTGGGTTGTAAATAATCTATATTTCTTCAAGTTTACACTTCATTTCGCAGTAGTTAGGTAAATTTTTGGTTCAGAATATTTAATTCTATAAGAAACTCATACTTTACTAATACAGTGAAACTTCGATAGAACGAACTTTATTATAACAAAAAGTCAATACAGCAATTATTTTACTGAACCCTTTTATTGCAAAGTTAAAACAAACACTATAATTACAACGAAAAAACTCTGAGCAATAAGGGCTCCATATAGCAAAATACTCATTTAAAAACAATGAAATCAGAACTCAATCAAAACGGACTTCCCTTTATCAAAAGAATCAGTTCTAAACGTGTGTACAAGTGCACATGTAATTAATTAGAAATGTCAAGTACGTTTTGAAATTTCAGTATGTTTTGACTCTTCTCATAATCAGTGAATTTTATTTATGTATTTACTTCATTCGAAAAGATTACAAGCCTTTAATTTAAATATTATATACCAAAAGCTAAATTCATTATAAAAAACCCGTCTTGTTAAAATATTATGAGTTCATATATGTATGAATTCTCATCCTTCATCCCCCAACTTTTACACAAAGGTTGCATAATTATGTATGAAAAATTGAAGATTTTATTAGTAGGCGAAGTATGTGTACGCAACTATAAGTACCAATTAATATATATTTATCAGGGCTGTTCTGCAAATCACTTTTTGTGAAAGTGATTTGAAATCACAAAAAAGGTGTTCTGCAATCAATTTGAAATCACATTCTAATTTTTGCGCGCACTTTATTATGAATTTCATGATTTATTACATAAATAACTTAATGTGTTTTCTATTGATTATTTAATAAAATTAATTATTTTAAACGAAATAATTCACTAAATTAAGAAAAAACTAATTATGCTCATTTTGTTTTATTATTTTGTGTTTTGCTTTATTGGTTTATTTTATTTTACTTTTTGTATATATTAAAAGGAATTAATCTGATTTTGCAAATAATACCGCGAATAAAAAAATTCAACATAAAAATAAAAATATCGGTAAATTGAAGCAAAAAACAGCAGCTTATTTTTGTGCTTTAGAAGAGTGTAAATCACACCGAAAATCAAAAAAATCGTGATTTGCAGAACAGGCACAAATCACATTTGTGCTTTTGAAACGGCATGTGCTTTGAAATCACGCGAGTTTTAGAACAGTCCTGTATATCAGTATTCGAACAAATACAGAAGTTGATTGGTTCCAGGTGCGTGATACTCTTTTATAGAGTTGGGTTCATGAGCTCTTATTAGTTTAGATCTTTTCACCGAAATATGTCTTTCTTTTAGTCAATAGCTCAGTGCGTTGTATATAAAAAATAGTAAACGATTCTGCTGATATGCTTACGCGGTATTTTACCGACATCGGAGATTTCATTTTCTGTATGTTAGTAGCCTTCTTTTATTACCAGAACTGCTTTTAAACAAAACAAGTTGTTTAAGTTGTCTTACGCGACATTTTCATGAAAAAATCGGTTTAGGCTATACCTCGGGTATATATGGACCGATATCGGAAATTTTCATTTTCTGTAATCTTCTTTTCTTACCAGAATTTATTCATTAAAAAATCGGTCGGGGAAAATTGTTTTTGCCTTTTAATCGCTATGTCAAATAATTGTGTCAAGGTTGAAGCAGAATTAAAAAACTTTCAGAGAAAATTGCAAAAACAAATGTTTATTTCTCGGAATTTTGGATATATCGCAGCTACATGTGAACCGATTTTACTGAATTTTACTGAAAAGCAAACGCATGAATTGATGGGGTAATACAATGATGGAAGAAAAGGGTTTCTAAGTTTAATGATGTTTCAACGGCCGGCAGATGGACGCACGGACATCGCTTAATATAATTTTCTATCAATGCTGATTCAGAATATGTGTTCTTCATAGGATCGGATATGAAAGTTGTAGGAATTACAAACAGAATCACAAACTTACATTTTTGTGGGGGATATAATAAAGTCCAACCCTGTATCCATATAAAGTCCCAGAATCTTGAAACAGCTGACAAATCCATTCATAACTAACGGTAGGAAAACAGCTGCGACGAACGACGACGATAATCGTCATCAAAAATAAAACACATTAGGGAATATGAAAATGCACACAATCGTGGCGTTGGTTGAAATTCGTCATACTCAGCGAAAGTTGAAATAGATTTCTTTCTAATTGTTTCGTCAGCGAGCGACGAACAAAATATTATCAGGTGACCAGGTTTCTTATGTAGAAAATATATTTTCGAAAATAATAGTCTTTTGTATTTATATTAATCCATGTACCAAAAACTTTATGAAGATGTTCTTAATATTTAAAGTACCGCAGATAATTTGTTCAAAAATTTCTTTTTCGGATGGGATTTATATAGGTTTACTTTTAATATGGCCCCCTTAGTATTTATATTAATTTTTTTTTTTTAATTTTTTCGTTGCAAAAAATGTAAACAATGTTATCTACACAAAAGTTTGTTGACATTGTGCTTCACACGATGAATTTATACAACGAATCTTTGCCGGCGAAATTCATCGTGTTGTATTCCTAGCATAATATGCTATTCAAATTTTGTAACTTATATGCTGAAAAGAGAAGTTTTACTTGTAGTCTCGTATAACATAGAAATATATGTACAACAAACCCATTACTTTAAGAAAAAGTATTTTTGAATACCCTTCAGATTCGTTATAGCGCTACTTAACTGTATAGCAAAGCTTAATGTTAAATGATTTATACTCTTAACACAAAATCTTTTTCAAGTGTAACAAAACTTTATTATGTGTTAAATTGAGTATTAAAATACTTCAAAAGAAAACCTACGTCTTTAGAGCAGGGCATCAAAAATTAAGTCACATAAATTTCCATTTCATCAAAAAGCACAAAAAAGAACTCTACTTGTTATCTAAGAAAATAAAAACAGTTTTCTTTCTAGGTTCTAAAAAAATATGTTAAAATATTAAATTTGTTTTGCTCACATTGTTTAATGCAGGGCTTTTATAGTCACTACTTAAAAAGAAAAGTTTTTCTTTAATGTTAATATATTTTAAAGACCTTTTTTAAACTTTCTTTGCACAAATGAGTTTATTAAAAAATTAAGCAAATATTTATTTCCATTAATAAAACATGTTTACTTAAATGGTAAATAAATTAATGAAATTATTTTTTCTGTTTACAGTTTGTTACAGAAAATTATAATTTTCTTTTATTGAAGTTTAATCTGTCGTTTCAAAAAGTTTTCTTAAAACGTTAAATTCTTAAAATACAAGTTGGAAAATGTCTTCATTTTATCTGTAGAGTTTTCTCATAAATAACAACTGAAGTCAAGATTAGTGAAAAAAATTTTAAAATATCATTGTAGAACTTTATCTAATAACAAATTCAAATTAACCAAAATCACAACAAAATTTTGCCAAACAAAAAAAAGTTTGGAAAATAAAAATGTGGCGCAAAAATAACCTTCCGATTTTTTTTGGCTGTAATTAAAAAAAAAAATTTTAAATTTTGATACTTCTTGTGGATTAATTTTATTTGGCCTTTTAATTTTTTTACATCAAGTCGAGATTATGATGTCATATAAATGGCCGCCGCCACAGTTGATTGTCATTTGAGCCCTTTTTATAGCATTTTCCATCACATTGGCCATTGGAAACCAAAAAACGGCTTCTCTACAAACGTATTTAGAAAGTCTGGATGGTACTCCTCAGTCCGACTATTCTTTATGGCGGGCGACTAAGGGTTTAAAAAGGCCAGTTAGAGGTAAGCCGCCCTTGCGAGAACCGTCTGGTGACTGGGCTAGAGATGACTCGGAAAAGGGTAATTTATTTGTTAACCATTTGAAAAACGTTTTTACCACAAATAGGTCTGACAATGCAAATGAGTTGCCACCTATTGTTAGTAGACCTCCTGTGCCTTTAAGATTCAATTTCAAAGAAATTGAAAATGCTATTGGCAATCTAAACCTTAAAAAAGCTCCAGGTATGGATAAAATCAGCAACAAAATACTCGTAGAGCTGCCTCGTGTAGCTAAAAGAATTGTTCTTTTTATTTTTAATGCTATTTTACGACTTGAGTATTACCCTGCAGAGTGGAAGGTGTCCATGATAACAATGGTTCCTAAGCCAGGGAAGGATCACACGAAAGTAGAATCATACCGTCCAATAAGTCTACTGTCAACAATATCAAAACTTTTCGAAAAATTGCTAAAGGCGAAGTTGGATCCAATGCTTCATAAGGTTGAATGTATTCCTGATCACCAATTTGGTTTTAGAGCGAAACATGGCACCATTGAGCAAACACACAGGTTAGTTAACGTCATAAAAAAGGCATTTGAAGATAAAAAATATTGCTCTGCCTTATTCATCGACGTCTCACAGGCTTTTGATAAAGTGTGGCACGATGGCTTAATGCATAAAATAAAGTTTAACTTACCTGCAAACGTACATAACCTTTTGGAAAGCTATTTATATTGTCGCCAATTTATAGTAAAAGAAGGCGATTTCATAAGCCCCGCTCAGTCTATTGAAGCAGGAGTTCCCCAAGGCAGCATATTAGGGCCTATCTTATATTTGATCTACGCATCTGATATGCCAACAAGCACCAACGTTCACACTTCAACATTTGCAGATGATACAGCATTCCTTAGCATACATAGTAACCACCAGCAAGCATCAATAAACTTACAGGAACATATCGACAAACTAGAGAAATGGCTGAAGCTTTGGAAAATCAAGGTTAATGAACAAAAGTGTGCCCATGTTACATTCGCACTGCGTCTAGGAACATGCTCACCCATTACTATTAACAATAAAGTAATACCTCAACACAGTGAAGTCAAATACCTCGGAATTCATCTTGACCGTAGACTAACATGGAAGTCGCACATCGAGGCAAAAGTAACGCAGATGAAATTGAAAGCAGTGCAAATTAATTGGCTACTAGGCAGAAATTCGACCTTGAAGCTTGATTGTAAACTTTTGCTGTACAACTCGATTCTAAAGCCAATATGGTGCTATGGGATTCAATTATGGGGCACAGCCTCGGCATCCAACATTGAGAAAATTCAAAGAAGTCAAAATAGAATTCTCCGTAGAATTACAGATGCTCCATGGTACGTTAAAAACTCACGAATCCACGCAGATCTGAACGTACCTTTTGTGAAATCTGAATTTTTGAAGTACGCGACAAGGTATATTAACAAACTTGAATTCCATCCAAATCCTCTTGCAGCTAATATTCTTAATTTTGGTGGTCATACCCGTCTGAGAAGGAGGGATACTTTGGCTACCATTAGAGCTCTAAACAGATGACTGAATTCTGAAATAATATTCGCATAAAAATAAATTTTCGTCCAGCACTGGCAGGACTTTAATCATAATTTTTTTTTTTTTAGTATTAAGATTTGAATACTTATTGTCATTACATTTTTTTTATGTAGATTCAATAAATAAAATAATGAAGTTAAAAAAAAAAAAAAAAACATTGGCCAAAATTTCCGGTGATAGGCCCTCACATTCTTAACGGATATTATCTTTAAGAGCTGCAAGAGTCTGAGGCTTGTTGACATAAACCTGCGACTCCAAAAAGCCCCACAAAAAGAAGTCTGCAGCGGTCAAATCGGGCGACCTTGCTGGCCAGTGTAAATCGCCAAAACGGGAGATTAGGTGCCCGGGAAATGCATCCTTCAGCATATCGGTTGTGGTACGTGCAGTGTGTGCCGTAGCACCGTCCTGTTGGAATCACATGTTTTCCAATCCCAATTCATTAAGTTGTGGCAAAAAGAGCTCGTTGATCATTGCTCTGTAGCGCTCACCATTCACAGTAACCGTTTGGCCCGCGACGTCTTCGAAGAAAAAAGGTCCGATGACTCCACTACTGAAAACAGCACACCATACAGTGACTTTGAGCGGGTGTAATGGCTCTTCGTGGGTTACACGCGGACTTTCAGTGCCTCAGAAGCGTAAATTTTGCTTATTTACGTACCTGCTAAGATGGAAATTGGCCTCATCACTGATGATTATTTTTGATGAAAAATCATCTTCCTCTTGGGGTCAAATAAATAGTCACCAATATTCCGCGTTCTGGATCAGTGTAGCGTAACATTATTTATTAACATGTATTTCGCATGTGTTTACTACACAAATGTCAAAACAGAAGTGACATTAGGGGCCAATCGCAAAAATTTATAGCATTTTCTGATAGGAGGATTACTTTTGCGCCACCTTGTGTATACACGTATACGAGTTCGATTAATCAAATCACACACTTTTTTAAATTTTTCAAATTTGACTTAAGCTGTTACTCGCATGGTAAAACGCAATGGATATTGTTAGATGTAATAATAGCTCCCTCCTGCTGGCTTGAAAAGATTATCAACACAGTATAATTTTATTGAAATGCGTTTATTTCATTCGTGTCAACTGGTGACACCGACATGTGTTTAAATTCCTTAAATTAACTTACAAATAAGGTTTTATAAGTTCATATTATATTAGAATTCATTAATGTACAACCATTTTAGTATCAAACCAAGACTTTAAATCTGGATCACGTTCCGTGATTAATTACTATTGAATCTTGTCGGAACTTTTATTATTTAAAATGGCTTCAGAGCAAAAATATAAGTGTATAATAAAAGTGTGTATTATAAGGTCTTATCGTAAATTTACAGCCAGTTCGCCGATGTCGAAAGGATAAGTTCATTCGCATTCTAGGCGAAAGAAAACTGATTTGGGTTTTATCTAACTTTATTCTATGCGAACGATGTGTCAAAATTCAATTGAAATACTTAAGTCCATGCGAACGAATAATAGTAAGATAGACAAACCCAAATTGATTCGGATGTGAGTGACTAGCTTTCGTTCGCATACATTTTCATTCGATATCGCCGAACAGGCTGTTAAAAGGCTGCATTTTTCGGTAGTAGCGGCAACAGATATGTTTGTTACTCAAAAGTTCAAAATTTTGTAGCTTATTTAGATAATTTTTATGGATATGACGCAACACAGTATTTTTGTTTTAGAAAACGTTCGTGTTTTTCGCATTTTCGAAAATGTAGAGTAAGTTCAAATAATGTGGTCTAGTTGGCTTTTTTTTCGTAATGTAAGTGCCTGGCGTTAACGGTACCAACCTTAAAAGATCAATGTTTTCAGCCAACTAAGAGTGCGTTACTGTATTCATGTTTTTATTTTCTTCATAACAAATATTTGTAAAATTGAAACATGTTCGTGTGGTTGACTTTTTTGTTTGTTTGCAGCCAATTGCTTTTAATATTAATATTTAAATTTAAAAGTAAAATGTTAGTACTCTTTTCAATAATAAAGCTTACAGCTGAACTGTATGTTCAATATATATTTTTAAATTAATTATTGTTTTAATAAAACCGTGGTCGGCAAATTTTTTTATCTTGGTCCAGTACTCATGGGATGACCCCTATATATGCAGTACATTTTACAGTACATCTTGCTACCTATGCCGGTGCAATTTGGTTTCATACTATTTTAATAATGAACATACATAAGTATATAGAAAATACGGACCACAGTAACAAAAGACGTGTGCACAGGGTGAAAGACAGAACACTACTGAGTTGGTATAGGTAAAGGTGGCTAGAGTGGTATACTGTACCACCAGCGTTGTCAACTCGGTATGTTTCGAACCGATGCGAGGTGCGCTTTTTTTACATTTTCGGTGCGTTTTTTTAAATTTCGGTGGCATCAAATCAAATTCAACTCAACTTTCAAAATTTTTACGTTTCATTTTGCGTGAAAAACGTACCGTGTTATATGCACAAAGTAACACAATCTTGATGTTATATATTATACACACTGTCGAAAGAAAAAGAAACATTTCATTTGATAAAATTTGCTGCTTTTAGGGAGTGTTTTGCTATTAATCGATCAAGCCAAGTTTGTCAAATATTGCAATAAATGCAGTCTGTGGTTTTGGAAATTGATTAAATTAATAAATAAATGATTAAATAAATTATAAAGTTTTTCCAAAACGTTTGCATTAAATATTGATTATGGTAAACTTCATATTTTATTTGTTATAATTCTGGCAAATTTTCGTGTATTACAATAAATTTTTTTAAAGACTACGCTTACGAAGACACATGTGAAATGTACACTGTGTTTGGTAGAATTGCCATTGATCGAATTTGAAGGCTTGTAGTGCGATTCTGTAACTTTTAATAATCCGATAATCGTAAATTCTTTCGACAGTAATATTTGTACGAGTATGCTCCTGCAATATACTTGTGATGATGGTAAGCAGCTGTATTTTTGCGTCCCTGATAATAGGCAATAAAAGTATCAGCAACAAATATAATTAATTGATATTGTTATACCCTTCACAAAAATGTAAAGGGTATACATATATAAGTTTGTGATTCCGTTTGTAATTTCTACAGTTTTTTTTTGCGACCCTGAAAGAAACTTTTTTCTTTCACCATTCTTTTGCCCCATCGATTCATGGGTTTGCTATTGAAATTCAGTAATATCGGTCCACGTATAGCTGAGATATATTCAAAATTCCGAAAAAAGCCATTTTTTTTTGCAGTTTTGTATGAAAATTTTTGAAAACAAAAGTTGTTTGTTTTGCTTCAAACTGCACACACTTATTAAGCATGGTGACCTAAAGGCAAAATTTTTTTTCAGATATCGGTCCACCCGAGATATAGCCCAAATCGGATTTGTAATGAAAATGTCGCAAAGGCGAAGCTAAACAACTTTTTTTTGCTTAAAAGTAGCTCTGGTAATAAAATAGGGTTATATAAATACGGAAAATGATAATTTCCGATATTGGTCCATATATACCCGAGATATAGCCTAAACAGGGTTTTTCATGAACATGGGGCGTAAGCAAACTTAAACAACTTTCTTTGCTTAAAAGAAGTTCTGGTAATAACATTAGGTTATATAAATATGGAAAATGAAAATTTCCGATATCGGTCCATATATACCCGAGATATAGCCTAGAACGGGTTTTTCATGAAAATGCCACATAAACGAACTTAAAAAACTTTTTTTTGCTCAAAGGCAGTTCCGGTAATAAAGTAAGGTTATAAAAATATGGAAAATAAAAATTTCCGATATCGGTCCATATATACCCGAGATATAGCCTAAACCGGGGTTTTCAAGAAAATGCCGCGTAAGCAAACTTAAACAACTTTTTTTCATTAAAAGCAGTTCTGGTAAGGAAAAAGAGTTATATAAATATGGAAAATGAAAATTTCCGATATCAGTCCATATATACCCGAGACATAGCCTAAACTGGGTTTTTCATGAAAATGTCGCGTAAGTAAACTTAAACAACTTTGCTTCGCTTAAAAGCAGCTCTGGTAATAAAGTAAGGTTATAAAAATATGGAAAATGAAAATTTCCGATATCGGTCCATATATACCCGAGATATAGCCTAAAACGGGTTTTTCATGAAAATGTCGCGTAAGTAAACTTAAACAACTTTTTTTGCTTAAAAGCAGTTCTGGTAATAAAATAAGTTTATATAAGTATGGAAAATGAAAATTTCCGATATCTGTCCATATATACCCGAGATATAGCCTAAACCGGGTTTTTCATGAACATGCGGCGTAAGCGAACTTAAACAACTTTTTTTTGCTTAAAAGTAGTTCTGGTAATAAAATTAGGTTATATAAATATGTAAAATAAAAATTTTCGATATCGGTCCATATATATGTGAGATATAGCCTAGAACAGGTTTTTCGTGAAAATGCCACATAAGCGAACTTAAAAGACTTTTTTTCGCTCAAAGGCAGTTCCGGTAATAAAGTAAGTTACATAAATATGGAAAATGAAAATTTCCGATATCGGTCCATATTTACCCCAGGTATACCATAAACCGGGTTTTTCATGAAAATGTCGCGTAAGCAAACTTAAACAACTTATTTTTTGCTTAGAATCAGTTCTAGTAATGAAATAAGGTTATATAAAGGTGGAAAATGGAAATTTCCGATAGAATCAGTTCTAGTAATGAAATAAGGTTATATAAAGGTGGAAAATGGAAATTTCCGATATCGGTCCATATATACCCGAGATATAACCTAAACGGGGTTTTTCATAAAAATGCCGCATAAGCAAACTTAAACAACTTTTTTTCCTTAAAAACAGTTCTGGTAATGACATAAGGTTAGATAAATATGGAAAATGAAAATGCATGATATCGGTCCATATATACCCGAGATATAGCCTAGAACGGGTTTTTCATGAAAACTTAAAATACTTTTTTTCCCTCAAAAACAGTTCCGGTAATCAAGTAAGGTTATATAAATATGGGAAATGAAAATTTCCGATATCGGTCCATATATACCCCAGGTATACCCTAAACCGGGTTTTTCATGAAAATGCCGCGTAAGCGAACTTAAACAACTTTTTTTTTGCTTAGAAGCAGTTCTGGTAATGAAATAAGGTTATATAAATATGGAAAATGAAAATTTCCGATAACGGTCCAGTTATACCCGAGATATAACCTAAACGGGGGTTTTCATAAAAATGCCGCGTAAGTGAACTTAAACAACTTTTTTTGCTTAAAAACAGTTCTGGTAACAAAATAAGGTTATATAAATATGGAAAATGGAAATATCCGATATCGGTACATATATACCGGAGATATAGCCTAAGCCGCGTTTTTATACGTGACTATTGTGAAGGGTATTTTAGATTCGGCCCAGCCGAATTTAACACACTTTTACTTGTTTAATAATAAATTTGATAAATTATCGTTATAATTATTGTAAAGGTAAAATAATCTTAATAAAACTAAGAGAGTCGTACTAGAGGCCAAGTTTGACAAATACGAATTCTAGCTGTTGAACGAATTTATCAGGCAGTAATATTAGACCCAGTTTGATTGTATAATAGGTAGTCGTTTAAAAGGCTGTTTCAGTATCGTGTTTTAATATATAAAAATGTAATTTTATAATACAAAATAGATTTTTGAAAATTAAAGGAGTAAAGTTCAAAATTCGGTGCGTTTTCGTTGAAATAACGCACTTTTTTCCCATGTTGGTGCGTTTTGAAGTTTCAAAGCTGACAACGCTGTGTACCACATTACACTATAGAGAAAAGTTATGTCAAAGTACGAAAATTGGCAGCGGAAGATATGAAAAAAGCTATTCAGGCTTTAAGAGACAACGAGATGGGAATTCTGTTGGCCTCAAAAACATTCAGTCCTTCACAATGTTACAAGAAATGTCTGGAAGCGAGAAAGCCATTGAACAACTTTTGGCAACAACTTGGTCGGCCTCCAACTTTTACTGCGATAATGGAGAACGAATTCTTAAAATTCTTATTAGGGCCATTATTACAACCTAACGATAAAGTTCCTTCTAGGTCTATATTCCCTGAGTGCTGGTTCAAGATAAAAAAAGGAATTATAATGAGTTAAACAGAGTTTAAAACAACACACTAATGCACAATTATAAATAGATGTATTTTATGTAAATATGTCCGTTGAAAATATTGAATAGTGTTGAGTAATCGGTTTGAAAGGTATCGACTAGTATTGAGTAGTTGAAAGCAATCGATTTTTACAACACTAACTTGTTGCTGTATATAATCAAATAAATTAACTAATTTAAACAAATAAGAGTGTGGTATATTCGGCTGGGCCGAATCTAAAATACCCTTCACGATAGTCACGTATATGTATAGTATATATTACAAATTTGAACTGAATATGCTCGGGTATATTTGGACCGATATCGGGGAAAAAATATTTTTGCCTTGTAATCAGCATTCCAAAAAAAAATCTTTCACGGACATTTTCATGGAAAAGTTTGTTTAAGCTATATCTCGGTTATATATGAACCGATAACGGAATTTTCTATTCATTCTGATTCAGAATATATAGAAATTACAAACGGAACCACAAACTTATATATGACATTTACATTTTTGTGAAGGGTATAAAAACAACCTATTTTTAATCCTGTTTTTGAAGTCAAGGTCATGTTGTTTTTAACTGCTGCTTAAAAAACTTTGCGCGTGTACACCCAAATTTTAGATAAATAAAATAAATAAGTATAATAAATAAAATAAATATATGTAGACGAGGGCGGATTGATATCGAAGCTACTTAGCGCTAGATGGCACCTCAACCACAATTTTTTTTAATTGCGATGTTTCCAACTTCAGCTGTTAAAATTTCACCCAAACTCATCAATTAAGCTGAAAGTCTATACCACGCGTTAAGCCGAAAGTCAATAACACGCGTTCTACGCGTCTGTCAAAAAAAAAGTAGAATCAATGTAATTTTATGCGACAGGTTACACAGCACAAAGCGTCGTGCGCGTTCAACGTGTACTCTTCTGGCTCTAGATGATTAGATATAGTTGCATTGTGAATCGTTTTCTAACAAATTTAGCTTTTGGCACGCGTCCCAAAAAGTTGCATATACTTAACATTAGTTAACATGAATTGTGTAGACATTTACTTTTTGCTTAGCAATTATTATTCTTTATTGTTTATTTATTAATTTTTGACAGCTCCTTAATGAAAATATTCCAATAAAAATATAGCTAGCGTTAATATAACGCTGTTTGTTACTAGTTGAGGCTTTTCTGTTTCACAGTTTGCGGTATGAAAACTTCTCACTAAATTTCCAGAAAGATACTTGTTGCAATAAAAAAGGATTTTATCACAAATTGAAATTATCAAGTCAAGTAATAAAAACAATATATAAAGCTTTCTTCCACAGGAAAATTATATTGTTAAAACTTAGTGCTCGTGTGAACAACGGGTATTATCATTATCATATTTGTCAACAACATTAAATCGCTTTCTACGAGTAGCACAAACATAACTTTCTCAACGTAAACAATTGTGCTAAGTCAATTTGTTTTCAATGCTTATTATATAAAGTTCAAAATCAAACAAAAAATACAGGATAATAAAGCCAAACAAAGGAACAATATGAATTATAAATTTCGCATTTTGTCTTACATCTACTTGTAAAATAAATAGTCAACAAAAATACATAGCAACACATTTGTGTGTATGAAGAAATGGGGGAAGAAGTTGACACATAATATTGGTATCGATATCTTTTATTCATTTTAAATATGTAAGAAATTTACGTAATATTGTCAGGTAAAGTCTTGGAGGTGTTCACTATAGATTGAAAGCCTGCGCAAAATGTTTTTATTTATTTAGTTAATTTCAGTCTATGGATGAGAACAAAGATCCTTACAGACTATGAAAGATAACCTACAAAGAATAATAATAATAACTTATAATTAAACATTAAACGTAGAAAAATGTTTTTCAGTGCTAAATTCAATAAAAGAATTGGATTGTTTCTGCATATTGTCGTTTACGGTATTAAGATAGATGAGACAACGAGTTAAAACTCCGAAACAAGCGTAATTAGTGCGATGAAACGGCACTTCAAAAAGTTTTGGAAATCTAAGATTCCTCGGGGGAATACAAAATGGAACAGTTGATAATAGGTCAGGGCGATAAATGTTACCATTGATAATATCAAAAGTAAACAAAGCAGATTGTACTTTACGTCGTAATTCCAAGGGCTGTAATCCAATGAACATGTATTTAGATTCATAAGATGCACTAGCTAAATAAGACAGAGGTAGGGTAGCAAATTTAATAAATAAGCGTTGAAGTCTCTCAATACGTGACACAAGGTAGACAACATGTGGACTCCAAACGTTTGCAGCATATTCTAACTTGGATCGTACAAATGACGTATAAATATGTTTTAAAGTGTAAACATCGGAAAATTCAGAGCAATTTCTTTCAATAAAGCCAAGCATTTTAAACGCTCTGTATTTCAAAGCAATCTTCAACACAAAGCAAGCAATCTATAGGGCATTTCGAAACAGAACAAACACTTTATAGTTTTGAAGCACCTTCACGACAGTGCGTGAGCTCTGTTTCATAGCAAAAACCAAAACAAAAAATAAGAATAAAGCAAATAAACGCAGACTTATAGCAAGCACAGCGTCTGAAATACCCGGTGGCTAACGTTCAAGATGATGCATAGTCAAAAACACTGACTATGTTAAATCATCAATGACAGATGCTGAATTTTTCTTTGGATCATGCATGCGCACAATTTTAAGCAATTTTCTATAACTTCATAGATAGCCCGTATTGATTTTGTTCGCTAGGCGTCCGCGTTTGTGGTAATCACGAAGCATTTTTTGGGTACTCACAAAAAAAAATCGGAACCACTTCGCTACCCGGTTTTCTATTTTCGGTGCGCGTTTTTGCCATGGAACTTGCAGCTGAATTATAAACGAACATTCGTTTTAGTTCGAATGGTGACATTTATAGAATTTATAGGTATAGAAAAAAGGATCAGAGTGTTGAATATTTATTTTTGTCATTATCCGACTCCTTGCCTTCTTGCTATTGCATGAGTTGGCAAACTCAAACTTTGCAATGCAAACCTATTCATTCATTCACATTTCTCTGAAAAAAAGTAGACACTTGCTACAACTAATTCTTCGTTTTGTGTTTGAGGAAATGCTTGTTTAATTCGCTAGTAATAAATTTATTGCAAACAAGCATTCACCATTTTGAGTGTCACGTGAACCACGTCAAACTTAACGATTCGAGAATACTTTTCACACTAAACATCATACGTACAATTTTATTGTGAATTTAAATATTGTGATTGAAATAATAACAAATACAAACAAACCAATCAGAGCCAAAACTAATAGTAGATTGGCAAAGAAAAATTCAATTTCAATATTCATTTTATTAAAAAAACCAGTTATACTCGTACACTACGCATATAAGAGTACATGCATGGAACTAAAATGACATCTGCATCCGCAAAAATATGTTGTCGACTTATACAAATCCCTATCTATTTTATTTGGGATTCATATATTTTTTTAAATGTATTTACATACAATAAAACAAATATACATACATACATAGCTAAACAAAGGTGTGTAGGACACAAACTATATAAACGATAAATTGCCAGTTCAACAAAGTTTTAGTTTTAAACTTGTGTTCAAGTTGCGCTTTTTCTATTGTTAACAACAAACTTTAAAATCTATTAAAGTTTTGAAAGATTAGTTTTCAGCAAAGTTAAATTGCGTTAAGCATATTCTTACTGTACTAATATTATAACAGCACAAAAATAGCAGTTTTCAATGCACTGACAACTTAGTTTGAGTAACTTTTCTTAAGAAGGACAAAAAACGTTTAGAGAAAGTTCATATACGTTTCTTAAATTCTTTAACTGAGAAAGCCATTCTACTAACCACATTATATGTTATCATTAAATATGTTTCAATGAAATGAAATGGATTTCATACGCACATTTAATTCTTTCTTATGGTGTTTTCGATTCTACAAAAATGTGTCATTTCATTCAAAACTCTTCTTTTCTTCATCCCATTTTTTTAAAATGAGAACAGTCAGCTATTGAAAAAATTTAATTTTCTTCTTTTTACATAAATTGTGTTTTATTGTGGGCAGACAACAAATTGCATTTTAACAGAATGTTTCTTGTTTTTACCTTTGAACAAGGCGGCATTTTTTGTGTAGAAACGAAAACACTATTATACTATTATTAAATTTGTGGAAGGAAACGATCGGCCATAAAATACAGGTGGCTGGAAAACAATTTTTCTTTAAATAGTTCCCTAAGTGGGTAATTCATACTTACCCACTGACAAGTCATGATGAGTAAAACGTAATATTATGGCGACCACTGCCTATAATGTTAAATGTTAGAATTCTAACTAGTGCTCTGACAACTATCCAATCATTATGTAGTTACCAGAATATGATACGAACTATATACTTGCAAGAACTATTTGGTCATCTGCTAAACTTAGACTATGGACAGGGTTGTCAGATTTTTTTCCACCACCAAAAATTGGCCATCAAAATTCGCCAAAAGTCACCAAAATATTTTTGTATGACCTTTAAAACACAAAAAATTCCTAAAAGTCTCCTCTAACAATGTTTCACATTACATATTATAAATGAATCAAATAAAATTACATACGAGTGCATACAAGGTGGCGCAAAAGTAATCCTCCTATCAGAAAATGCTATAAATTTTGTGATTGGCCCCTAATGTCAGTTCTGTTTTGACATTTGTGTAGTAAACACATGCGAAATCCACGTTAATAAACAATTATAAGCAATAATTTAAACCCAAAAAATAATTCGTTAAACAGTTCCTTTCAAAATTAATTCACGTCTTTATTTTGGTCAATTATTACTTAAATAAATTCAACATTCTGTTTATGTCAATGTGTTCACGTACGTGTTGGCACAACTTGCTCTTTCGGCTTTACTTCAACGACTGCCAAGTCTCGTTGCTTTCATTCAGCTTTGTTCCTCACACAATGTTACGCTACACTGCTCCACAATGCGGAATATAGATAACTATTTATTTGACCCCAAAAAAAAGATGATTTTTCATCAAAAATAATCATGAGTGATGACGCCCATTTCCATCTTAGCGGGTACGTAAACTAGCAAAATTTACGTTTCTGAGGCACTAAAAATCCGCGTGTAACCCACGAAGAGTCATTACACCCGCTCAAAGTCAATGTATGGTGTGCTATTTTCGCTGGAGGAGTCATCGGACCTTTTTCCTTCGAAGACGTCGCGGGCCAAACGGTGTGAATGGTGAGCGCTACAGAGCAATGACCAACGAGTTCTTTTTGCCGCAACTTGATGAATTGGGCTTGGAAAACATGTGGTTCCAACAGGACGGTGCTACGGCACATACTGCACGTGCCACAACCGATATGCTGAAGGATGCATTTCCCGGGCTTTTTGGAGTCGCGGGTTTATGCCAACAAGCCTCAGACAAGCCTCTTAAAGACAATATCCGTCAAGAATGTGAGGGCATATCGCCGGAAATGCGATGGAAAATGCTATAAAAAGGGCTCAAATGACAATCAACTGTGGCGGCGGCCACAGTTGACATCATATTCTCAACTTGATGTAAAATAATTAAAAGATCAAATAAAAATAATTCACAAGAAGAATCAAAGTTTTTCATTTTTTAAATTATAACCAAAAAACATCGGAAGGTTTTTTTTGCGCCACCCTGTATATCTGTTTAAAGAGCTTTCTATACAAGTAGCTAAAATCATATGATTAGCTGTATTCACCAACGTAATCTCCATCAAGAGCAACGCAATAATTCCAGCGTCGCTCTAACATTTCAATACCACTTTTGCGGAACGATTTACCTTTTGCCTCAAAATAGGCTGCAGTTTCAGGGATAGCCTCTTCATTCGTGCGAAATTTCTTACCGGCAAGCATTTCTCTCAGGTCTGCGAACAGCCAGAGTCACTGGTAGCCAAATCTGGCGAATACGGTGCATGTGGCAACAATTCAAAGTTCAATTCATGTAGTTTTGCCATTGTTTTGATTGTCTTTTGACACAGTGTGTTACCTTGATGAAACAAACTTTTCTGCTTTGCTATATGCGGTCGTTCGTTTCTTTGCAATTTCGGCCTTCAAACGCTCCCACAACGCTATATAATATTCACAGTTAATGGTATTTCCCCTCTCAAGATAGTCGATGAATATTACACTACGCACATTCCAAAATACCGAGGCATTAAACTTTCCAGCCGATTGTTGTGGTTTCGGGCGTTTTGGACGAGGTTCACTAGTTGCTGTCCACATATCGACGCAAAAATTCCAGTTTGTTCCATTTAAACATGGCCAAACACTGCACAGAATCATCAACATGTTCTCGTTTTTGGTCAACAGTGAGCAAACACGGCACACACTTTGAACATAGCTTTCTTTTGATATCTTTACGATGTCAGCTAACTCATGCAACTTCCCTTTGCAGTCATTCAAAACAATTTTGTGGATTTTTTATGTTTTCTGGTGTTACCGCCTCACTTGGACGCCCAGTGCGTTCTGAATCATCGGTGTCTCTACGAGCACGTTTGAAGCCAGCAAACCAACGATTTATTGTTGTTTCTGATGAAGAGGAATCCCTATAACACATTTCAAGCCATTGCTTCGCTTGAACGGATTTTTTTCCATGAAGAAGCAGTGTAAAATTAAAACACTAATTAAAACAATAACTCACAAACTAATGAATAGAATAGCATGAAATTTGAACAACTGTCTTTTGAAGGTTAGTATTAACTGAAAAAATGTGACTACAATGAAACTGGCGCCATCTATGTGTTAGGCCCGGAATATAAAAAACAGACGGTTTTTTTTCGACACAGTTCATTATAAATCATTTGAGCATTCATTCTGACAACAAAACATTGGATAAAAAAGGAATGCCAGATTTAAAATACAAAGTATGTAAAAATAGCCAACTATTTCGCCACATGATGTTTAAATCGCCAAACCAAAATTGTATAGCCATATAAGATAAAAATTCGCCACGTTTGGCGAGAAATCGCCATATCTGACAACCGTGGCTATGGGATCACACATTAAATGAGATGTAGGTTTTCCTGAGTAATTACATAATAAAATCTATCGTCATAATAAAAAGTATCATCTTATCCTACAACTATAAAACTCAAACCCTTTTGTAAAATTTTTTGCTTCTACATTTTCTGGAAAAACTTTTGATTGTTCATTATATCCATATGATATTTCATCAGCGTCGCCAATTTGCATTTCTTCATTAGATACGTCAATTGTCTTGCAAAATCTTAAATTGTTAAAAGTTTCATACAGACCCGTCCTTGATGATATCCAGCGCAGTATTTTAATAAATTGTGCCGAGTACCTTGACTTATTTATTTAACGTTTAATTGAAGGTCGAATTATTCCCTGAGTGCTGGAAAGAATCATTTATTCTATTATCTAGTAGCCGCAGTAATGCAACAAATTATTGAGCCATTGCAAAATTAAGCGACATTGCTAAATTATTTGAAAAAATTTTAACTAATATGCTTGGACACGAAATATGACCAATTTTGGGTTACTACTCTCTAATTATAAAAATCTAAAATTATATAAAAATCTAAAATTAGCAATTTCTTACAGTTACATATATAAGTTATAGAACAAAAACAAATTTGAATGCATATTTTACGCGTCAAAATAAAGTCTACATGTTGCATGTGCATCGTTTCAGCGGTGTACTACGGTAAAAGAATACCGTTATATTTACTTTACCGAAAGCCTTAAACAAGCCGCTGAGCTTGGTTCTAGCGTTTATTTAATACGTAGAAACATTCAAAATAGAACATATTCTTCAGAAATCGAGCAACTTGTGTTAGAAAAACGAAGAGTTAGACTAGAGTGGCAACTTCGCAGGTCTCCGCAACTAAAAACAAGACTCCGTGAGTGCACAAATCAACTAAGAAAGTTGCTTGAAAACCAAAAAACGGCTTCTCTACAAACGTATTTAGAAAGTCTGGATGGTACTCCTCAGTCCGACTATTCTTTATGGCGGGCGACTAAGGGTTTAAAAAGGCCAGTTGTGAAAACGATTTACGTGGGTACCTGCCATTGTGGCCTTACCCCACGGTGATCTTAACACCGGGTGAATACAATGCGTCTACCAGCGCCCCCATACATGACAAACTGCCATGCATGAGTACCAATTCGATCTCATGTTGTTTGGACATGATCTCCCCCTTGGTTAGGAGCGGAGCCTTTCTAAAACTCCTTCCGATCTTTGGGTCACGGCACCCGGTCGCAATGCAACTCCACATCGAGCTCAAATGAACTCTCCCCGCGATTTGGGTTTAAACCACAACCACCACGATACTCCCCGAAGGGCCGCACCATAACCGGGCAGGAACAAGTTCCTGGGGCTCCCGGTTCCCGTGGTACCAGATTTAAGTCTCCGGTCAGACTTCGTAGCCCAAGGACTACTACCAGTAGAGCCCCAAACGGCTCGGGGACTGGTAACCCCCTGCAAGCACACCCTACTTACACAGCATACAACACAACAGGAACACAGCAATAACAGCAAACAACAGCAAATCAGCAGCCACACAACGAACAAAACTGCATCACCCGTAACACAAAACACACACGGGCACATAGCACATAGCACAATAAACAATAAGCAACACAAACATTCAACATTCACCCTCACGGGTGAGTCAGTTGGCCACCCCCTTGTGGCCCAGCCCTTGACAAAACAAACAAAAACAAAAACAACAATAAGACATGACCCCCCTCACGAAAGGCCTTACAAACAAAAACAACGTTGCCAGCAACCCTGCGACACCAAAACAAAACAGCAGACAGCAACCAGCAACACAGCAAATAGCAACCAGCAAACAACACACAGCAAAGTACATGACACCAGGAACAGCACAGGGCACAGGAACTGTGCTCTATGCTCCTCATGGTTGCCTACACTAAGACTTCAACCACAACTGCAACCAACTCCGCCGACGAGAGACGCACACAGTCACGCGCGAACCTGCGGTTCAACAAACGACAGTTCCGGAAATGGCAACAACAGGGAGGCTACCCTCCCTACCTTGGTCTCCGCCTAAAGACCTCACGGGCATACGCGCCCAACGCGTCAAAAGACGCGCCGACCGCCAAAACCCTACTGAAATCCCAATGGTCGCCCGCCCCTACTACGACCATTCCCTCTAGATCCCTAATGTCATCATAAAGATGTCATTCGACCAGAACGTGTCTCCAGTCCTCAGGGCTCTCACCATATCTGCACAGCGCAGTCTCGGACAGGCCCCTCTTATGCAAAAATGCATTGAGGGAACCATGCCCCGTAAGCAAGAAGCCCGTACTGAGACTGAAGCCAAATTCCGGCCGTCCCACAACAAAATCAGGCTCGCGAATGAATTCGTGCGTTGCTCGCCCCTTTGTACTATTCGCCCATCGCGCCCGCCAGGCAGACACAAGACGTTCCCAAAGAAGCGCCTTGATCTGACTGGGTTCCCTATTAACCACAAGATAAAGAGCAGAAAGCCAATCATGTGGACAAAGCGGTAGCCCCATCCTAACCTTGAAGGCGATCGCACGGCGAATCACCTCCAGATCAAGGGGAGCCACCCCCAGCAAGACCTGTAGAGCATCTGTTGACACCGTCCTACAAACTGGCATGCAAGCAAGCATCGCAGTTCTCTGGGCGGACTCTATCTTATTGCGACCAACAACAGTCATGACTGTCTCGTACCACACAGGTGCACCATAAGCTGCGCATGCAACAAACAGTCCACCATATATGGTACGAGTAGCCCGCCTGCTGAGGCCCCATTCACTTCTAAGGATGCGCCTAACTTTATCTACTACAGCAGTAAGCCTGTCCCTCACATATGAGAGGTGAACCATAAAGTTCAACCTCTCACTTACCATTATTCCCAGGTATTTGACTTCTGTCGCATACCGGAGACTAATGCCGCCAGAGCGAACGAGTGGTGGACGACCCCGAGACAACCTGCCTTTCAGCAGCATTGCCACGGTCTTGTCCATAGCCACCTCCACACCCACGCTATCGCCCCACTCGCGCACAACACGCATGGCCCTCTCACCCCGGCTTTCCAGATCAGCACGAGACTGTCCTTCAACCAAGATGAGCAAGTCATCCGCATATGCACACAGTTTGAAGTCACGCTGCAACGACCTCAGCAGGGAATCCATCATGAGGTTCCACAAAAATGGACCACAGATGGACCCCTGCGGACAGCCGCGTACAACGTCCCTCCAAACCGTGTCGTTGGCGCCCACCACACAGGCTTTCCTACCGCAGAAGTAACTCTCCCATAGAGCGAGCTCCCGACAGCCTACACTACGTAGTCTATCGAGAACTACACTCCATAGGAGATTGTCAAACGCACCCTTGAAGTCTACGAATAGTCCCAGTACATATCTTTCCGCAGAGCTAGCAACACTTGACTTAACATGCAGCCAGGCATCGTCAACAGACCTCCCCTCCCTGAAACCGAACTGGAATTCAGACAGTGCTGCACCCGGACACTCTTTTAGTCGAAAGACCATTATCCTCTCCATTACTTTTCTAAGCACTGGAAGAAGACTAATGCCCCTATAAGAGCGAGGATCAGTCCTCACTTTTCCGGGGGACTTTAAGAGCACCACAACACGTGCCTTCTTCCAAGCCTCAGGGAAGTAGCCCTCACTGAGACACTTCGCAAATATTGACTCCAGGTATTCCGGTATGGCCTTCCAGATGCTTTTACACATCTCTCCAGTCATACCGTCTATACCCGGAGATTTCCTACTCTTGACCCTATGGACACAAACCTCTATTTCGGATCTCTCCAGCGCAGGAGGGGCGGCTCCCTCCCTAATGAGAGGAGGGCTACCGCCCGCCCGTACAACCGGAAAGAAAACCCCCAACAACGCGCCCATAATATCGCTCCAGGAAGACAATGTTACATTGTCAACCTGGAGGCTTCCTACTTCTAAACGCCTGTGTCGACCCGAACAAACGCGATAGACACGACCCCAAGGATCGTCGCTATTATCACGCACGAATTCCCTCCACTCGTCTTCTTTAACCCTGCAGATCCTACCCTTATATTCCCTCAGGCCAGCCAGATATTCAACCTTACGAATAGCTAGATCATCTGCGTTAGACTGCCGGGCCCTCTGGAATCTCTTCCTGAGGCGCCTGACACTCCTCCGCATCAGATCCAGTTCATCGGTCCACCACTTGACTTTTCTTGGCCTACCCGGACGGGCTCGGCCAAGCAGCGCATCATTCACCGCGCACATCCAGTCGTCAATCTGGCCAACCTGAGCGTCTATACCCAATTCCCTGAATTCATCTATAGGCTGTACCATAGCAGCCGCCCTAACACTATTCGCGTAACCGCCCCAGTCTATGTCCCTTTTACGCCACCCGCGAGGTGACCCAGATATCCAACTCCGCCGGCGATAAGTGAACCGAATCTCAATGAGATTATGATCACTCACACCAGCGTTGTCACATACCCTCCAGCTGAAGTCGAAGTATGACAACGCCAAGTTATTGGCAATTGTCACATCGATATCGCTGCGGCCCTGTGGAGCGTCAAACGTGTACAGATCACTAGCCTCGTTTAACACCGAAGCACCAACTGTGACCAGCCATTCGCCGAGCATGATTCCTCTAGTGTGGTTCATATGACCAGGCGCATGCCTGGGCATTTTACTGAACCACATAGAGGAACATGCATTTGCATCCAGGGTTTAAAAAGGCCAGTTAGAGGTAAGCCGCCCTTGCGAGAACCGTCTGGTGACTGTTAACCATTTGGAAAACGTTTTTACCACAACAGACAAATGAGTTGCCACCTATTGTTAGTAGACCTCCTGTGCCTTTAAGATTCAATTTTCAAGAAGTTGAAAGTGCTATTGGTAATCTAAACCTTAAAAAAGCTCCAGGTATGGATAAAATCAGCAACAAAATGCTCGTAGAGCTGCCTCGTGTAGCTAAAAGAATTGTTCTTTTTATTTTTAATGCTATTTTACGACTTGAGTATTACCCTGCATAGTGGAAGGTGTCCATGATAACAATGGTTCCTAAGTCAGGGAAGGATCACACGAAAGTAGAATCATACCGTCCAATAAGTCTACTGACAACAATATCAAAACTTTTCGAAAAATTGCTAATGGCGAAGTTGGATCCAATGCTTAATAAGGTTGAATGTATTCCCAATCGCCAATTTGGTTTTAGAGCGAAACATGGCACCACTGAGCAAACACACAGGTTAGTTAACGTCATAAGAAAGGCATTTGAAGATAAAAAATATTGCTCTGCCTTATTCATCGACGTCTCACAAGCTTTTGATAAAGTATGGCACGATGGCTTAATGCATAAAATAAAGATTAACTTACCTGCAAACGTACATAACCTTCTGGAAAGCTATTTATATTGTCGCCAATTTATAGTAAAAGAAGGCGATTTCATAAGCCCCGCTCAGTCTATTGAAGCAGGAGTTCCCCAAGGCAGCATATTAGGGCCTATCTTATATTTGATCTACGCATCTGACATGCCAACAAGCACCAACGTTCACACTTCAACATTTGCAGATGATACAGCATTCCTTAGCATACATAATAACCACCAGCAAGCATCAATAAATTTACAGGAACATATCGACAAACTAGAGAAATGGCTGAAGCTTTGGAAAATCAAGGTTAATGAACAAAAGTGTGCCCATGTTACATTCGCACTGCGTCTAGGAACATGTTCGCCCATTACTATTAATAATGAAGTAATACCTCAACACAGTGAAGTCAAATACTTCGGTATTCATCTTGACCGTAGGCTAACATGGAAAACGCACATCGAGGCAAAAGTAACGCAAATGAAATTGAAAGCAGTGCAAATTAACTGGCTAATAGACAGAAATGCGACCTTGAAGCTTTATTGTAAACTTTTGCTGTACAACTCGATTCTAAAGCCAATATGGTGCTATGGGATTCAATTATGGGGCACAGCCTCGGCATCTAACGTTGAAAAAATTCAAAGAAGTCAAAATAAAATTCTCCGTAGAATTACAGATGCTCCATGGGACGTTAAAAACTCACGAATCCACGCAGATCTGAACGTCCCTTTTGTGAAATCTGAATTTGTGAAGTACGCGACACGATATATTAACAAACTCTAATTCCATCCAAATCCTCTTGCAGTTAATATTCTTAACTTTGGTGGTCATACCCGTCTGAGAAATCAATTTTAGTAAAATTTTGTATGAAATTTTTTAACTAAAACACATTTCAAATTTATTTAAATTTGTATGAATATACCCTTAAAGTTTTTTTGGTTTTGATGTGTTAAAGCTGCCTTGAAAATAACCATTCAAAAACTAATTTTTTTGTTATTAAAAAAACGTTAAAACATTACCTTATTTAAATATATTAAAATACTCTTATACTCATAGTCTTAAGTAAATTATGTTAAAAAGTTAAATTGTTTGGTGACAAAAATACTAACAGAAATACGAGTAATTTGTTGCCAAAGAAAACTTAAAAACTTGCAAGATTTTTATAAACGTATCAAATTTAATTTTCAATACTTTTCTTAAAAGTTTCAACGGTTTTCAACTCAAATATTTTTTTTCCTCAACTACATATTTTTAAAAATGTTTCTGACATTTGACTTCAGTTCTTAAGTTTTTAATGCTTGTACGAGTAGATGGTTTTTGTTCTTCTTTTTCTCTTATGTTACGAGTAGAAAATGGTGTTGCTTGTTGGGTTTTTGTTGCAACATGCGTACAAATTGTATTGTGGTTGATATTTTTATCATTAAACTGTAATTTTCTTGAGGGTTTTCTATCACTTTTCATTGAATCCAGTATTTTTAACATCATTTTATTATTTCCATTTGGCTTTTGTTGCCTCAAAATTTAAACAGTCAAAATTGTTACTCCGGTTACCAGCATAAAATTTTTGGAATTTTATAAATTAAATAAACTTTATGTTAAATTAACTGATGGATTTAGAAGCTGCAATTAACATTGTATACAACAATTAATTACAATGCATTATTGTATATTTGTTGACGATAATATTCAAATATAAATATGTTGATTGAACCCAGGGCTAGGCAGTATTTGAAATACGTATTTGAAATACAAATACGTATCTAGTATTTTGTATTTCAAATACATAATTTAAAAGTATTTTGTATTTTGTATTTCAAATACATGTGGCTCAAAAATGCATTTTTGCAAAATACATTTATTTATTATAGTAAATTCAAAATAAGTTATTTTATACAAAAGCTAAAATTGCTAGAAACTACGACCATTAAAATGTTTATCATTTTGCAAAACTGCAATTCAGCTTTCAACTGTTTTGTCCAGAGCAAATTGACTTTACAATAATCAGATGATATCAATAAGAATTTCCACAGATTCGACCGCTTTTTCCCAACGCTTTAGATTATATACAGGGAAAAAATTGTTTCTACGAAAAACTTTTGTCTACCTCACTGATTGTGAGAACCAGATTAGATCGACTGCAAATATAATAATTTGAGGCATTTCAGTTGTATTTTAACAAAATTAATGGAGAGCTTCTTCAGGAACTGTAGGTTAAACCTACTATGTTTTATTCACTCCCCAACAATACAATATCTTGTTTTTATTAAAGGAAATTATTGTTTTACCGAAAACTTTAATAGGCTTTCAATATTTTGCAAGTTACGTCCTTTTAAGTTTTAGGTGTCTATACACAACTTAGTTTACGTGCATATGTAAAATAAAATATGTATCTAAAACCAGAGAGGTATATTCTTATGAGATCGAAATACAAACATGTATTTGTATCTTTTAGTTGTATTTTGTATTTAAAATACGGAGCTTGAAAATATTTTGTATTTGAAATACACAACTTGAAAGTATTTTGTATCTTGTATTTGAAATACACAGCTGGGAAGTATTTTGTATCTTGTATTTGAAATACATTAGGTGATTATTTTGCCCAGCCCTGATGGAACCTTATGTATCGAAAATGGTGTTTTAAGACTATGGCTCAAAACGTTGTTCTTGTATAGTACTCGTAACTTTGTAAAAAAAATTTTAGTTTGCGGTAAAATTTAATGTGAAAAGTTTATTATCCTTCCCAATTAATTAAAACTTACATCCCTAGCTTAAAATCTATTTTAGCTCATATATTTAAAATTGTATGTTTTAAACGATAAACCATAATTATGGTCAGGCGCTCTACCAGGTAGTGGTATAAGTGCAGTTGTGAAAGGAGGTTTACATCAGCACCTGCCTTGCGGCCTTATCTGATGATGGACCAGTTTCACGGAGTGAATTATTCACGATTCACCAGCGCCCACGTGTTTCTTACCAGGCTCACACAGGTAGCAATTCTTGCCATATGATTGCGGTCATATGATCAACTTCTTGTTGAGGAGTTCTAATCCCTCCTGTATGCAATTTCCCCGCAATCAATGGAGGACAAGGCTTAATGAGTTGGTAGGCCGAAGCCCACTAAGAGCATCAGGCCTTAAACCAACTCACCCGTCAACCATCACCACTGGTTCCTTACAATACAGGTATCTGTTGTATAGGCAACAGATCCTCGGTAGATTGTTAGTCCCCAACAAGTAAGAGTGTGGTATATTCGGCTGGGCCGAGTCTAAAATACCCTTCACGATAGTCACGGATATGTATAGTATATTTAAAAATGTGAACAAAATATGCACGGTTATATATGAACCGATATCGGAATTTTCTATTTTCTGTATTTTAGTAACCTTCTTTTATAACGAAAATTGCTTTTCAGCAAAAAATAAAAAATGTTAATGGAAAAATCGGTTTAGGCTATATCTCGCGTATATATAAACCGATATCGGAAATTTTCATTTTACATATTTATATAACCTGATTTTATTACCAGAATTGGTTTTAAGCAAAAAAAAAAGTGGCTTAAGCTCGTTTACGTGATATTTTCATAAAAACCCGGTTTAGGCTATATCTCGGGTATATATGGACCGATATCGGAAATTATTATTTTCCATATTTATATTTGAGCACAAAACAGTTGTTTAAGCATTTTCATGAAAACCCCGGTCTAGGCTATATCTCGGGTATATATGAACCGATATCGGGCATTTTCATTTTCCATATTTATCTAACCTTATTTCATTACCAGAAGTGTTTTTAGCGAAAAAAAGTTGTTTAAGTTTGCTTACGCGGCATTTTTATGAAAAACCCCGTTTAAGTTATATCTCGGGTATACATATATAGACCGATATCGGAAATTTTCATTTTCCATATTTATATAACCTTATTTTATTATCAGAACTGCTTTTAAGCAAGAAAAGATGTTTAAGTTCACTTACGCGACATTTTCATGAAAACCGCGGCTTAGGCTATGTCTCGGATATACATGGACCGATATCGAAAAACTTCCATTTTCCATATTTATATAACCTTATTTCCTTACCAGAACTGCTTCTAAGCAAAAAAAAGTTGCTTAAGTTTGCTTACGCCACATTTTCATGAAAAACCCGGTTTAGGCTATATCTCGGGTGTATATGGACCGATATCGGAAATTTTCATTTTCCATATTTTTATAACCTTACTTTATTACCGGAGCTACCTTTAAGCAAAAAAATAATTTTTAAGTTCCCCTAAGTACTGGTCCAATATAAAAAATATACCTGTTGTATTTTTATTGTTGTAGAGAAGCGGCTTCCTTGTTTTTTCGCTTGATGCTCACCGGTTGCCAGTTGAATTCTAAGAAAGCCGTTTTGTTTAATTAACATGCAACTACATAACTTATAGATTTTGCCATAATTTTTGATATTTGAGATATATAATTCACAATAATACTTCAAATATTTTTTTATCGTTATTTTGAATTGAATGTTAAAATAAATCTTTACAGTGTTAATTTTTGAGTTTGTTTTTGTTAAAATAATTTGTATTTTAAACATATGCGTTTTTTAATTGCGGCCGCCAAGCAGTCTTTATTTTGGAAATATTGTTCAATAAGAAACATTTTTCTATTGGTCTGCAGTGTGAAGCTCCATTTTTACTAAGCCCCGAACTGTCAGCTATCGAATTACGTGTTTTTAGAGTTGCCAATATTTGATTGCACAAATGGCGACCACTTTAAATCTTGCCTTAATGTTGCGACACCTTTTATAAGGGCATCAGATTTGTATATCCTTCCTTAAAATAAACAGTGTTTTATACTTATCCCTCTTATCAAAATTTTTTATTCAAGAATATTTGTAAAATTTTCATTTAAAAAAGTTTATTATTATGAGTTTAATACGATTTACAAATTTAAAAAATTTCATAATCTCTATGAATTTCTTGTACATTTGCATTATTATGATATGCTGAAGAGTAATCAGCAATATTTATTCTCCCTTTTTGAGACACAACTCAATTAAAGCTTTGAGTTGTATAGTAATTTCTTTACATGACTGATAATAAATCTTTAAGATTATTAAGTTAAATGTTTCAAGGAAGCCACAAGTTTGGCATATACAGATATGTGTGTTTAATATATGTATGTGGTGCATACACATTGAAAAACAGTTTTAAGTGCATGCATACAGGGTTATACATTTAGAGATTTAAAATTGACTGTCAGCTGTTAAATATTATCTGAAGTATTACTTATTAAGTCAAGATATGCCATTTACGAACATGGATCGTTCAACAACCTAAAATAGTGTAATAATTGTTAAAATTTACTAAAAATGGTTATGGTTTAATTGTTTCCACTTTTCGACCTATCGAACTCCTGCACAAGGAATTGTCACGATTATACAAGAAGCTATAGGACTGTCCATAATCTAGTGTGTACAGAGGCGAAAATATCGCTACGACGTTTTCAGCAATTAAACCTCTCTTACAGCTGATTATAGTGTATTATGAACTGAACGATATGTGATGTCAAGACGTTCCCATTGTAGTGTAAACTGGTGTAAAATATAAATACATAATTATATTTATATAAACCGATGTCAATGGTCATCATATAATGTATCGCTATAACAAAACCAGTTTGTCAATACATACCATATTAACAAACGATACTCAAATTATTTTCACTACGGACATTTGTTACATTTAGCTATTAAGTTTGTTTGTAATTGCTTTTGAGTGTATTCAATAAAGAACTCGTGAAGAATATATATCATCCATGAACCACCCACCCGATCGATTTTTACGTTATTGCATAAGAAGTTTCCAGAACGTGTCTTTTTGCATATTGGCGACATAACTTGGCCTCTAAAGTTATGTGCCGCTAGATTTTTTTTTTTTTTTTTTTTTTTGAAGTACTACGTTAACTGGCTTGTCAACATGCGCAGTCTTCTGATGTTAGAGCATTTAAAGACAAGATTTGCTAAGCTCTCGCCCAGCTATTTGCCTTAATATGTGAAAAAGAAAACTACCTCAAAAAGATGGATTGTTGCAACTAATCTAAAGGCGTTCACTCAAATGGCATTGTAGTTGTATTTCGTACATGATGACGTGGCCCAAGCAATATAATATTTGATGCATTACCAGCTTTAACAGAAATATTTCCCCCTCCTCATAACCTATTTTCCTAGTTCCGGTACAATGCACTGCATACGTAGGGGTCATCACCTGAGTACTGGTCGAAGACAAAAAAAAAAGGATATATATATTATAGGTTAGATACGTTATTCAGTAAAACTAAGGACAGACTTAGTAAATTTAATAATGCTAATATAGTTTATAAAATTCCATGTAAGGGAAATGATCAGGAGAATTGTAATACACTGTACATAGGAGCAACAAAAAATGAATTAAGGACAATTGGATTGATTGCAGGACATAGACATTTAATCTGTGTGTATTAATGATAAATAGTCGAATTTATTTTACTATTTCTAATATTATATGACGGCTTCATTCGTCTGGCTCAAATTCAAACCTGGCTTTAGCCAAGAAATATTTTTATTTTATATTTCTAATATTATATGATGATGGGTTGGTATCATTCGTCTAGCTCGAGTTCAATCCTGGCTAAAGCCAAGAAATATTTTTATTTATAACAATAATTGCAGCGATCAAAAACTGTTGACCAAAGAAGACAGGAAAAAATAATTGAATACTCTAAAGCTGGAGGACAACTAGCTGTTTCGCAGTCGGTACACTGCTCATCAGTACCTACTAGGATTCGTACTCAGTACCATGTAAACATGATGTATTTTCAAAACGGCTACTTAATCAACTCAGCCACCGAGCTGTTATTTATTTTTTCGTCTATATTTGTCTCATATTGATCGCGAGGATTGACCTTAGAAATACTGAAATAAGTTCGACTACTTATCAGTAACATTAATTGATATTTATATTTAAAAACTTAAGAAACAGCTTTAGTTATAGCATTTTTAATACTCGTGGAGTAAGAAATAAAAATAGTTTAAGCGGCTCGGTTACAATTAGTTTTGAAATTGTCAACATAAAACTGAGTGTTTTAAATAACAATTACTTGTAACACAATATTTTCTATCTATTATTATAAATAAATCCTACAGAGTTATTTTGAAGTATACTCGTAAAAACTTTTGTAGCTGATATCAAATCCAAGCATCTCGTCACTGAAAAGTTTCTAACACCACATGGTTTTGCAAACTAGGAACCGTACCAAACATTTAAACAGTGGTTGCCAATTTCTATACTCGTGACGATAGGAGAAAAATTCTGCTACTACCACGCGCCCACACGTACACTACAATTTTGACGATTTTCTCCAGGAATTTGATGATTTTAAACTAGATTTATCTCTACGCAGCATTTTAAGAATACACTTTCGTTTGCTGCTAAAAAAAAAGTAAAACTGTATATATGTGTCACCCATCCGGTGATCTAGAGTTAGATAAGGAGGCATAAAACAAGTGGCTACAAAATTTTACAGAAAATTGTTTCATAACAATCAGGTTATGCTATAAATCCGCTTACAGTTTTCCTTAACAAATTTCAAAGAGTTAAACGCGCAATGCCAGTTAAAAATACAGAAGTGTGTCCAAAATCCAGAGAACAAACACATATACATATGTATGTGTGTATACTCATGTGTGACAGTTTGGCCAATAATTTTTTCCAAAGCAAAAAACCTTTATGCATTTAACTAAAAGGCATAGTCACATTACTTAAGTCCTTTTTAAATTACTGTTGTTTGGTTTTATATCCATATACATATGTGCATAATAATAATGGATGAAAATTTTTTAAGCGATAACATGAAAACTTTAACTGGGTTTTATTGTGACGAAGATTCCAAAGGAAAACGAAATATCGATATATATATATATATATATATATATATATATATATATATATATATATATATATATATATATATATATATATATATATATATATATATATATATATATATATATATATATATATATATATATATATATATATATATATATATATATATATATATATATATATATATATATATATATATATATTTATATGTATATTGTTGAATTGTAGTTTGATGTTTTCTTTTGAATTTCTTTGATTCATTAAACAAAAAAATTTTAATTTTTGTTTATCAATTGTTGAAAAGGTTTCATGTTACAAATTTCATATCGGCATAATTTGTGTAAACGATTGCGACATAAACTTCCGCAACAATGTCTTATTCTTGATTTTTTTATTACTTTATTTTTACTCGATTTTATTGCTGTATAAGCAGCAATTGTTATTAATAATTTTTTTTTTTTCAAACTCTTGCGTAATCGATTGGGACAGAACTAAAAGTCATGATTTTTGCTTGAGTAAATAGAATAAGTAGAATTAAGTTTGGATCAGTTGAGGTTAGTTTAAGTTGAGATATCGAATAAACAATATCGAAAAAAGAAAAAACAAAGTCTTTTTAATTAGAGTCAGTTTTTTTTTTTATTTGGAGGCCCCGGCGAGATACATACATAGTAATGTTAGGAAAATAAAAAAGTAAGAATACTTAAAGGACTCGCCACCAATATAAGAAACCAGTATCCTAATCTTAAATAGGCGAAAAGTGAAAAAAAACTTTGTGGCAAACAAAAAACAATTATCCTAAAAATAGGAAAAAAGTGGAAAAAACTTTATGGCAAACAACAAACAATTATCCTAAAAATAGGAGAAATGTGGAAAAAACTTTGTGGCAAACAAAAAACAATTATCCTAAAAATAGGAGAAAAGTGAAAAAAAAATTTTGTGGCAAACAAAAAGCAATTATCCTAAACATAGGAGAAAAGCTAAACAAAATTTTGTGTCAAAAAAAAAAAACAGCAATTATTTTAAAAAATTGGAGAGCAGGAAGAAAACAATTTCCAAATATCAAAGAAAAGTTATATTTTAAAAAATATTTGTGCCGAAATAAAAATTCTAAAGTAGACGAAATTAAATAAAAATCCTTCGGTTAAATTAGTTTAACTAGAAATCCTCAAATAGGATAAAACTGACCAAAAAATTCTCAAAAAAGTTGTAAAAATTTACCAAATTGCTAGTGATTTTAATCGCCAATATATTAAAGGAAAACTAAACTATCTTGGAAAACTTAACAACAGAGGAAAATAAAACAAGCGAAAACTTTCTCTCAAACTGAAATCCTCCAAAAGGATTAAAAGCAGCATTCAACAAGCAACAACAACAACTGTAAGCTAAGTTAATTGTTATATATAAGTTGTATCTTAAGTTCATTTTTTACATCAAGTGGTGAATTGTGTACAAGCTGGCTAATAAAAATAAAGATATAATAAGCGAAGTTGATGATTTGCTAGCATCATTTAAAAATTGGAGACCAGCCTCTGCAATGGCTACTAATCAGAGCGAAATAACTGGATACTATCCCACTTAAAACCATTGCAGACAAAGATAGATGAACTAGCAGGGACATTAGCGAATTTGTCTTGCGCAAATACGGTTTTTAAGTATCAAACCCAAGAAATAAATTAAAGCATTCGTTGCGAAGAAACTTTAGATGTAATTAAATTATTACCTAATTTTGATGGGAGGAACTCTTAGTGTTGGTTGGCGTGAAGCCGCTAATAACTCGATTAAACTTTATAAAAAGGGCAGTAGAAAATATTTTGCTGCACTAAAAATATTATGGAATAAGATTATTAATGATGCAAATGATATGATTACGAGTCATGGAACGGTTCTAAATTTGGAAGCAATTATTAGTCGGTTAGATTACGCATATGCTGATAAAAGGCCTTCGCATAGGAGGCAGGGTTCTTTTTTAATTGTAGATTATTATTATGAGATCAATAAAAAACTTACAGCTTTAATAAATCATTTCGCGAAATGCCTATTTTTGTTATTTAGTTCTTTTTTATTTTCTGACTCGGAACCATGACCTATTATTGTTTTATTGATTAAAGCTGTAAGTTTTTTATTGATCTCATAATAATAATCTACAATTAAAAAAGAACCCTGCCTCCTATGCGAAGGCCTTTTATCAGCATATGCGTAATCTAACCGACTAATAATTGCTTCCAAATTTAGAACCGTTCCATGACTCGTAATCATATCATTTGCATCATTAATAATCTTATTCCGTAATATTTTTAGTGCAGCAAAATATTTTCTACTGCTCTTTTTATAAAGTTTAATCGAGTTATTAGCGGCTTCACGCCAACCAACACTAAGAGTTCCTCCCATCAAAATTAGGTAATAATTTAATTACATATAAAGTTTCTTCGCAACGAATGCTTTAATTTATTTCTTGGGTTTGATACTTAAAAACCGTATTTGCGCAAGACAAATTCGCTAATGTCCCTGCTAGTTCATCTATCTTTGTCTGTTTCGCCTTAAGAGTTTTTGTTACAGGTCTCAATGCTCCACTAGCTAATGCGTTATTTTCATTATCACCCAAGGATTTGCCAAATGCATTGGCAAAAGCACAGGAGCTGGAGTCAAATAATATTCGAGCAAATTTTGCTAATCAATTTAACAGAGCAGGACAATTTAATAATGACAAAGTAAAATACGTTACGTATCCCACGGCGAAATCAGAATAGTCCACAATGAAATTTTATCGGTGCTCAATATTCGGAGCCAAAGCCAGAACCAATGGAATTAGGTACTTCAGCCAACCTCAGTCTTCCGCAAAATTCTTACAATAATAAAAGATCTAATTATTTGCACAATTCGCAAAACCGATCAAGTTTTCTCCAACAGGCTTCCAAGCGCCCTCACTCCCAAACGGTTCATCAGCCAAACTAAAAAAATCAACGAATAAATAATCTTACCGAAGATACTTTTTTAAAGATAGGTCCATGTTGCCCTACATCATGAGAACAGCAAGAGACGGTAGAAAGATCACACTTCTGATAGACAGTGGCATAACTAGTTGTTACTGTAGACCCGGAGTTCTTTGGAACAGAAGGAATTTAGTTATAAGTAAGAGAGTACGAACCATTAATACTATATACTGTCATTCATTGTTATTGTGATGCGAGCATCTTTGGGATAGACCAAAGATTTTACGAAATTTCGAATTTGGAAACAGATGTGCTTATAGGATATAATTTTTTTAAAAAATCGAATTCAATGTTAGACTTTAATAAAACTTGCGGACGTTATTGTGAAAAATTTGTAAATTTTAAAAGAGATGGTGATATAAAAGATGATGTGAAAAGAGAAATTGACGGTTTAAAAACAAATGATTTAAATCAAAATATTAGGGTCGTTGAAGAAAGTTGTTTAAATGGAATTGTGGAAGAGAAATATATCCAGGGCAATTATAAAAGTGTTCTAACACCGAATGTTAGTCATGAATCAAAAGCCTGAGAAAAATTACGTAGAAATATACAAGAGAGAGTATCAAAGTTGCACTAGAAAATTAACTTGAATTTGCCTTTTAGAACAGATGTGAAGGAGGAAATAAAAACAGTAGATAATGAACCAGTATGGAGCAAATAATATCCGTACCTCTTTCAGCACACTCCCTTGTTAACAGTGAAATTCAAAAATTATTGACAGCCGGAATAGTCCGTAAAAGCAGAGGGCCATATAATTCTCCCGTATGGGTCGTCCCAAAAGAGTGATTCAATGATGATGGAACGCAGAAACTACGGCTGGTTATCGATTATAAAAAATTAAATGCAAAAACCATTGCCTATAAATATCCAATACCTGATTGTAATGTAATACTTTCGAGTTTGGGTAAATCTAAATACTTTACGATCTTGAGTCAGGTTTCCATCAAATGCTAATGAAAGAAGATGATATAGGAAAAACCGTACTTTCCGTAAATAACGGAAAGTACGAGTTTAGTAGATTGCCATTTGGTCCGAAAAATGCTCCAAGCTGTGTATTAATTAAAAAATTGGAGTCAGTTATATACACATATATATATATATACATATATATATATATATATATATATATATATATATATATATATATATATATATATATATATATATATATATATATATATATATATATATATATATATATATATATATATATATATATATATATTATATTTTTCGGCTAAGTTAGTCTTTAGTGGTTTGTTAATGCTGTTGGCCAATAAAAACTAAAAATATATCGTATTAATTACTTTCTCTACACATACGTAATAAGTAAATTAACACCATGTGGTTTTTATCTTTTGAAAATTCATACTTGTATATTGTGCCAACATAAGAAGTTACAATTATTAAGGCTTAGTTAGCTGACTGGGATGGAACGACGTTGGAGCAATGTTAACTAAACTAAAAAGTATGTGAGTGCGATTATGTAATGAAGAACGTGTCATAAGTTTCCGTCATAAAAAAAAACTAAATTCAAACTAGTAATAAAAAGCAGCAACCAGTTGCCATTGTTATTGAATCATATACATGTATGTAGTTCTGTTTAAGTGAATGGATTTATTAAAGTCCAGTTAGCATTAACAGAAAGAAAAAAATCGTACTGAATTTAGGTTTCTTATACTTGCTTGTAATACGACCGTACTCAAAATTTAAGTACGAATAACATACAAACATAGATGCCAGATTAATGATCAAAACAATTACAATTGTATAAAAGTATAGAGTAATATTTGTTATACATTTCTTCTCAAAAAGGTTTGCACAATTAATTTCATATTTTGGTGTTGCTAAGGTCTGAGTACCAGGCTGCAAGCATTTTCTATATTAACTGGAGAATGGGACTACCATTAGTAAAGAATTAAAAATGTATTTTCTTTACATGTGTATTATAACAATTTCCTGTCGTTCGGAGTCTAGCTTCGATAATGAACGGATTGTGTTTGTTTTTGAACAGAAATAAAACCGGAATAAGTGGAAAGGGTGAATTTACACAAAAGAAAAACTTTGTTACAATTATTTTAATATACTTTTTAAAGTGAATAAAGAAAAAAAATTGCATGAGTGTACCTATCAAATGTACCACTAGAAAAAGACTTTGGATTTCTGAGGAAGAATCTGTGAAAATCTCCTGTCTTTAAGAGATAGGAAACGTCCCCGCGTTCGTGTTCGCCAAATGTTGTTATTACAAAAGAAGAAAAAACATTTTCCAGTTTAATTATTCCAGATGAGCCGAACTGTGGTTAAACGTCAGCGAAGTCCCAAATCTGCTAAAATATCCTCTAAATCAAAAATATCTAAAGAGCATAATACCACTTCGGCATCGGATAGTAATAGATTCGCTATCCTTCAAGCAGATGAGCCAACAACATCCAAGAAAACATTTAAACCGCCACGAATATATTTGAGAGATCCTACTTCTAGTGAGCTGGTAAACAACTTATTACGACAATCGTCAAAGACACCTTCAACGTATCACGGTTAAGCACGGAAGCATCAGTGAAATAAAAATCCATTTAAACCATGGAAATGATTACCGAAAATTGTCTGACGTCCTGGAAGAAGAGAAAAGGTCTTTTCACATCTATAAAGCAACAGTTATTTCAAAATTAATGGCTACACGCCATTTGATACTAAAGATCCCCCTGCCTGATCTTGTGGATGCTCGGCAATTTTGATAAAAACTAGAATTGAGCAGTACTTGCTAAACAGGGCACGTGAGTAGCATCTTCAAGTAACATATATATGCATTGAACATTTTCATGGAAAAATAATTATTTCACCTATTTATTCACCATTCGAATTTCAATTACAATATTAAAATTTTTTGAAATCACTTGGGCCTCGATTTTTAGCGGCTGGCGACTATAACGCTAAACACACTTTTTGGGGATCACGTTTAATTACCTCGAAAGACCGTGTGCTTTTTGACACCGTTTCCAAAATGGGCTTAGATGTGGTTTCACGCAGACACCCCACTTATTGGCCGTCAGACCGATGAAAGATCCCAGATGTTATAGATTTAGGAGTTGCGAAAAATTTTCCTCTTGAGTGGATGCAAGTGGAGCCTTCATCAGTTCACTCACCCACTATAATCTCTGTTTCTTTCCCCCAAGGGATTGGCTCCCCGTTAACCAACAATAGAGTTAATTGGCTAAAATACAAAAAATTGTCATCAGATCATTCACCCACTATAATCTCTGTTTCATTCCCCCAAGATATTCGCTCCCCATCAAACTGGCCGTACAGCATGCTACCACTAGTCATATAAGATCCAGAAATAAGAATAATAAAACTTATTCGTCTGAAATTGAGCAACTTCTGGCAGAAAAAAGAAGAGTCAGAAGAGAGTGGCAACTCTGCAGGTCTTAAGAAATTTTCTTGAAATCCAAAGAGTGGCTTCCTTTAAAACATATTTGGAAAGCCTTGACAATGCTTCTCAATCTGATTATTATTACTTGTGGAAAGCAACAAAAGGGTTGAAAAGACCCGTAAGAAGTAAGTCATTCTGAAAAGGGTATGATGTATGTAGTAATTTGAGAAACGTTTTTACTACAAATAAATCAACGAATAATACAGCGGAATTACCGCCATGTGCTGTTAGACCGCCTGTGTCTTTGAGACTTAATTTTCAAGATGTCGAAAACGTTATCGGAAAGCTCCACGTATTGATAAAACTACTGGTAAAATGCTTGAACAGTTGCCTCGTATAGCCAGAAGAGTTCTACTTGCACTAGATTTTTTTAACGCTATTTTACGCCTTGAGAATTATCCTGCAAAGTGGAAGGTCTCTATGATTACTATGATACCCAAGCCAGGGAGGGATCCTACTAAGGTAAGGTTTAAGGCCTTTTACCAACAATTTCAAAAAAAAAAAAAATAAAATTGTTAATGGCGAAGTTGAGTCCAATATTGAACAACGCGTGATGTATCATTGATCATCAATTTGGCTTTCGGGCTAAACACAGTACCATAGAAAAAACGCACAGACTAATCAACGTCATAAAACAGATTTTTGAAGACAAAAAGTATTGTACAGCTCTATTCATTGATGTTTCCCAAGCTTTTGAAAAGTGTGGCACGAAGGCTTGATGCACAAAATATATACATATACATGTATGTAGTTCTGTTTAAGTGAATGGATTTATTAAAGTCCAGTTAGCATTAACAGAAAGAAAAAAATCGTACTGAATTTAGGTTTCTTATACTTGCTTGTAATACGACCGTACTCAAAATTTAAGTACGAATAACATACAAACATAGATGCCAGATTAATGATCAAAACAATTACAATTGTATAAAAGTATAGAGTAATATTTGTTATACATTTCTTCTCAAAAAGGTTTGCACAATTAATTTCATATTTTGGTGTTGCTAAGGTCTGAGTACCAGGCTGCAAGCATTTTCTATATTAACTGGAGAATGGGACTACCATTAGTAAAGAATTAAAAATGTATTTTCTTTACATGTGTATTATAACAATTTCCTGTCGTTCGGAGTCTAGCTTCGATAATGAACGGATTGTGTTTGTTTTTGAACAGAAATAAAACCGGAATAAGTGGAAAGGGTGAATTTACACAAAAGAAAAACTTTGTTACAATTATTTTAATATACTTTTTAAAGTGAATAAAGAAAAAAAATTGCATGAGTGTACCTATCAAATGTACCACTAGAAAAAGACTTTGGATTTCTGAGGAAGAATCTGTGAAAATCTCCTGTCTTTAAGAGATAGGAAACGTCCCCGCGTTCGTGTTCGCCAAATGTTGTTATTACAAAAGAAGAAAAAACATTTTCCAGTTTAATTATTCCAGATGAGCCGAACTGTGGTTAAACGTCAGCGAAGTCCCAAATCTGCTAAAATATCCTCTAAATCAAAAATATCTAAAGAGCATAATACCACTTCGGCATCGGATAGTAATAGATTCGCTATCCTTCAAGCAGATGAGCCAACAACATCCAAGAAAACATTTAAACCGCCACGAATATATTTGAGAGATCCTACTTCTAGTGAGCTGGTAAACAACTTATTACGACAATCGTCAAAGACACCTTCAACGTATCACGGTTAAGCACGGAAGCATCAGTGAAATAAAAATCCATTTAAACCATGGAAATGATTACCGAAAATTGTCTGACGTCCTGGAAGAAGAGAAAAGGTCTTTTCACATCTATAAAGCAACAGTTATTTCAAAATTAATGGCTACACGCCATTTGATACTAAAGATCCCCCTGCCTGATCTTGTGGATGCTCGGCAATTTTGATAAAAACTAGAATTGAGCAGTACTTGCTAAACAGGGCACGTGAGTAGCATCTTCAAGTAACATATATATGCATTGAACATTTTCATGGAAAAATAATTATTTCACCTATTTATTCACCATTCGAATTTCAATTACAATATTAAAATTTTTTGAAATCACTTGGGCCTCGATTTTTAGCGGCTGGCGACTATAACGCTAAACACACTTTTTGGGGATCACGTTTAATTACCTCGAAAGACCGTGTGCTTTTTGACACCGTTTCCAAAATGGGCTTAGATGTGGTTTCACGCAGACACCCCACTTATTGGCCGTCAGACCGATGAAAGATCCCAGATGTTATAGATTTAGGAGTTGCGAAAAATTTTCCTCTTGAGTGGATGCAAGTGGAGCCTTCATCAGTTCACTCACCCACTATAATCTCTGTTTCTTTCCCCCAAGGGATTGGCTCCCCGTTAACCAACAATAGAGTTAATTGGCTAAAATACAAAAAATTGTCATCAGATCATTCACCCACTATAATCTCTGTTTCATTCCCCCAAGATATTCGCTCCCCATCAAACTGGCCGTACAGCATGCTACCACTAGTCATATAAGATCCAGAAATAAGAATAATAAAACTTATTCGTCTGAAATTGAGCAACTTCTGGCAGAAAAAAGAAGAGTCAGAAGAGAGTGGCAACTCTGCAGGTCTTAAGAAATTTTCTTGAAATCCAAAGAGTGGCTTCCTTTAAAACATATTTGGAAAGCCTTGACAATGCTTCTCAATCTGATTATTATTACTTGTGGAAAGCAACAAAAGGGTTGAAAAGACCCGTAAGAAGTAAGTCATTCTGAAAAGGGTATGATGTATGTAGTAATTTGAGAAACGTTTTTACTACAAATAAATCAACGAATAATACAGCGGAATTACCGCCATGTGCTGTTAGACCGCCTGTGTCTTTGAGACTTAATTTTCAAGATGTCGAAAACGTTATCGGAAAGCTCCACGTATTGATAAAACTACTGGTAAAATGCTTGAACAGTTGCCTCGTATAGCCAGAAGAGTTCTACTTGCACTAGATTTTTTTAACGCTATTTTACGCCTTGAGAATTATCCTGCAAAGTGGAAGGTCTCTATGATTACTATGATACCCAAGCCAGGGAGGGATCCTACTAAGGTAAGGTTTAAGGCCTTTTACCAACAATTTCAAAAAAAAAAAAATAAAATTGTTAATGGCGAAGTTGAGTCCAATATTGAACAACGCGTGATGTATCATTGATCATCAATTTGGCTTTCGGGCTAAACACAGTACCATAGAAAAAACGCACAGACTAATCAACGTCATAAAACAGATTTTTGAAGACAAAAAGTATTGTACAGCTCTATTCATTGATGTTTCCCAAGCTTTTGAAAAGTGTGGCACGAAGGCTTGATGCACAAAATAAGGTTAAACTTGTCTGCAAATACTCCCAAGCTTCTGGAAAGCTACTTATATGGGCGGAAATTTGTTATCAGAGAAGGCAATTTTTTAAGCCCAACTCAGTCAATCGAGGCAGGAGTTCCGCAAAGTCGCATTCTGGAGCCTAGTTTATATAATATTTACGACTCCTACATGCCAACGGCATTCGAAAACTGCTCTCCAACTTTGCAGACGACAAAGCGTTCATGAAAACCATCAATTAGCTTCACGAAACAAGGGATAGACCGAGGGTGCAACGTCTGGAGGGAACGGGGAGTGGGGTAGGACTTCCCAAGTATGTCTTTACCACTTTGGAAACATGGTGTCGAGCATTGATATGCTGTACAATCACTTTATCATGCCGCTCATTATATTGCAACCGTTTCTCTTTCAATGCTCGGCTCAAACGCATTTATTGTATTCGGTGAAGATCGCCTGGGATTTTTTCAGTCGGCCTTAGAAACTTATTATACACTACGCCGTGCTGGTCCCAAGAAATACTGAGTATGATCTTGGAACAGGAATATTAGATTGGTTAGATCGTCGTAGTTGAAGCATGGTCTGGATATCCTCATGATTTTATACTCTTGGGATTACCGTAATAAGCCCATTTATCATCCGCAGTCACAATGCAATGCACAAATCTCTTCCGTCTTTGCGTTGCAAACAGCTGTTCACAAGCAAACAAACGCCGTTCAATTTTTCTCGGCTTCGTCTCGTACGGTTCCCAATTTCTTTGTTTATTTTTCATGACTCTCAGGAGTTTTGAAATTGTTTGTTGCGTCACTCCCAATGATCCTACCTATTCTTGTTGCGTTTGTTCAACTAATCTCTCCGATTCTTCATCTTCGAAAACCTTTTCTCTTCCACCGCCATGTTGATCTTCGGCGTCAAAATCACCATTCTTGAAGACCACTTTTCCTTATAGCGGCCCTACCATATGTATTTGAGAGCATTCGATGAGCTTTAGCCGCGGATTTCTTCATATTACATCAGAAAATTTAAACCTCCCCAAAATGGAGAGAATTAGTTTTGTAAGCTGACATACTTAATCGCGAATAACTTTGTGATGCAGATACAAATCGACTAAAATTTCGATGGCGTTATATAAACAAATACCTCAGCTTATTATACGACATTTAAGATCTATTTATTTCTAGTACCATTTATCGCTACAGCCATCTTTTGTAAAACAGCGGAAGCAAAGCTGACAATTTTTGGCACGCTTGTCTTTTAGTCTTAGAACATTAATTGGACGATGATTAAAAATGTTTTTGCGTCTATTTATATTTACTTTACTGTCATAGATAAACAAAAACAGCTCATTCTTCATTGTTCAACATCCTTTTAAATTGTAAATGTCAGGGGGAGATTTTTGCTGTTTTAAAAAGTTTAAATGGAATTTAAAAATTATAAAAAGTGCTGTCTAAGATAAAAATAAAAAAAATTGTAAATGAAAACTAAGACTAGAAAATTAGAGGTGGTTTAAAGAATATATTTGTAGTTTAAAAATGTTTAGTTCAAAACAGCGTTTCTAGCTCAGGTATTAAATATGAAGAGCAACCGAAAAGATGCACAAACTAAAAGTCTAGCAAGTATTATATAATTTAGAAAAGCACCATCGAATGACGTCTTTGCGACTCTCTGTATGAGTCTTATAAGCAATAGATAACAGAGTCATTTGCCTTCTGATATGTTATATAACATATGCACACATCTCCAATGATATCTTCTTCGATTAATATAAGCGTTCTTTGTCATATTGTGGAGAAAAACCAACAAAAAGCTTTCACAATTGAAAATACTAGCTGTGTACAAATGTTTGGCAAAAGTGAATTATATATATTTACATTTTCATTTTTATTAAAATTACTTCTATTTTTTATTTTTCATTCATTTATTTATTTAATCTTCACAAAGTGAACTAACACTAAGAATTCAAATCTTAATACTAAATACACAAAATTAATTAAGTCCAGCCAATGCTAGACAAAAATGTTTTATTTTGCACGGTCAATATCGGTAAAATCACCCATTGAACGTTCTGATGGTGGCAAGGGTATCCCTCTTTCTCAACCGAGAGTGGTCTTCAAAAATAAGAATATTGCGTGCAAGAGGATTTGGGTTAAGTTCCAGTTTACTGATATACCTTGTCGCATAGTTAGAGAATTCGTCTTTAACAAGAGGCGCACAGAGATCTTTATGAATTCGTGAGTTTTTTTACGTACCATGGAGCTGCAGCAATCGTACGAAGAATTTGGTTTTGTCGCCTTTGAATTTTTTCCATGTTAGATGTTGAGGCGGTGCCCCACAATTGAATTCCATAGCACCATATACGCTTTATAATTGCGTTGTATAACAATAGTTTGCAATCCAACTGCAATGTCGAATTTCTGCCCGTAAGCCCATTTAGTTACGCTGCTTTTAGCTTTAACTGAGTAACTTTCGCATCAATGTGCGGCTTCCACGTTAGCCTACGGTCCAGGTGAATACCAAGTTATTTGACTTCATTTTGCAGCGGAATAGGTGAATTGTTAATTTACATAGCCGAACATGTTTGTTTACACACTGTGAATGTAACGTGAGTACACTTTTGTTCATTGACTTTTATTTTCCAAAGTTTTAACCATTGCTCTAATATTGAAATAAACTCCTGCAATTTTCGCGAAGCTTCTTGAGGGTTTTCATGCACGCTGCAGAATGCTGTGGCAGCTGCAAAAGTTGAAGTGTGGATTCCGGATCTCGTTGGTATGTCTGAGGCATAAATCAAATATAAAGTAGGTCCCAGTATGCTACTTTGGGGAACTCCTGCTTCGATTGGCTGTAAAGGGCTTCTAACATCTTTGCCAATTTTGCACTAAAAATCTTCTTTATACTGGAAGTTTTTGTAACTACCCGACTGCAAATTATAATTTTTTCTTCCATTAATATATTTTTAAACTTATATTTCATGAAAAAAAAATAATCCAAAATCCTGTTTTTTGTTTACAATAATGTTGTGAAAATCGTCAATTTTTCAAAAGACATGGCAACACCGAAGAGAGAAAGGGAGTCAAAAATTGAGAGAATGAGAAAATCCGCAATAAAAACAAAATAAATTTTAAATTAAATTTTTGGTTTGTACATTTGTACAACGGGTTATTATCAAATCCCAGTGGGTGCTGATGAGTAGTGTAGCGACTACGAAACAGCTAGTTGTCCCCCAGCTAAAGATTTGATTATTATTTTTCTTGTCTTCTTCAATCAAAATGATTGATCACAGCAGATTTGTATTGTAAAAAATCCTTCTTAAGAAAAAAACTTAAGAAAGAAAAAACCTGAACTATAATCCGTTGTACAAATGTACAAACCAAAAATTTAATTTAAAAAATTACAAAAGTTCATCAAAAATTCAATAAAAATAAATTTTAATTTTATGCCGCTCCGCACTGCCTCTTTTTACTTCAAATTCGTATGAAAAATCGCACCGCAATAAATTATCGTTACATTGTGTTCAGACTCTCATACGCAAAGAAAATTTCGTAACAATATTATCAATATGAACAGCCAGTTTTCCAATTTCGAAAGAAAATGAATGCGAAAGAAAGCCAGTCAGTCACATTCGAATCAATTTGGGTTTGTCTATCTCACTACTATTCGTTCGCATATTCTGATGTATTTTCATTGAGTTTTGACACATCGTTCGCATAGGAAAAAGTTAGACGAACCCAAATCAGTTTTCTTTCGCTTAGATTGCGAACGCAAGCAGGCTGTCGAGATTGGTAAACTGGCTGGAAAACTTAAAAAATATATACTTATTTAATTTACTGACAGAAAATGTTCGGGTTATTAAAAAATTCAAAAAAGGAAATAATATTAATAACAATAATAACAAACATAAAAATAACTCAAAAACCAAAATAAGTTAATTTTGCAACCAACACATGTTGTACAACATATTGTATCTCAACTAGCAAAACAAATGGTGTTTACAGAATAACATGGAAAAATTATTAACATTATTAAAAAAAAAAACATAACATATTAATTTTCCTGACGATGATAACAAATTGTTATCGAAATACTCGTATTGAAAATAAATACTGTTGAAATTTTTTATATAAAATAAAACAATCTTTAGCTGTAAAAAGAAGAAATATTTACTTAAACAAGATAAAATAATTAAATATCAAATATAATTCAATGAGCACGAATCACGAGAGATTAGTAATCAATTATCAAGTTTTCAAGAGAAATCAAGATGCTAGGAGTCTAATTAATCAACTGAGACCAATAAGGAGTAAAATTATTAATACGAATTCAAGCATAACCTTTTTGATAAGATGCAGAAATGCAGGGATTATTCCGAAGTTTATTGCTAACTCAACGAAGAATATATCAAGAATTTTCAATAACATTTGTTTACAAGGGTTTCACTATCAGCAATATCTTCATATCAAAATTTTAAAATTAGTAATTAAAGAAAATACGAGTTGTTGAAACATTTTCAAAGGGAGAGGGTAAAGTATTTACGGTTATTAGCGAGATTTTTATCTATAAGAGAAATAGAGCAATTTTTAATTTTTGAAGAACGCCTATCGGCAATACAAAACATAAAAAGAAATTTTAAACACTCAGGAGACAGCAGATCAAAGACTCAGGTATTAGATTTAATGATAAGTGGTTTGTTAATAAAACAAATCTAGATTTTCCAAATCTACAGAGTGGCACAAAAATAACTTTCCGATATTAATTTTTTATATAAAATAAAACGATCTATAGCTGCAAATATACGAAATATCTAAAATTACTTCGATAATCAAACATGTTGGAAAAAACGGAGATAATCTATCAATACAAGTACGTACTCATATATATTAAAACAAAATACTTCCATTTGAAGAAATAAATAAAAACTTCTTGTACGAGCTGATATATGTGATATACGAGCTGATATATTGCGAATATATTCAAATGAATGAGTGTAAAGAGGGATAGACACGGTCAACAAGCTTGCTGCCATTTCCTATACGCTTGTTTAACACTTTAACAATTTTATACTTGATACCCATCCAGCATTTATTTTTATTTCGCAGTGTTCGTTTGGTAGAAAGAAATGTCAATAAGTACAGAAATTCTTATTTAAAAATTGTTTTTCTTTATTAATACCCTTCTAAAACTTGTTCGCAGCACATCTATTTTCTTTTTAGATCCTTTAGCTTTCCATTTAGATATAGCTTTAAAAAAGTTTTTAAAAGAATTCGATATTGTTTGTCTTTTACCAGCGATCGCTGATCGTGACAGCAACAATGCCAGAAAATCAAAAATTTTTTATTTTCCATCAAGCATCGTAATGTCACAAATACTAACAAATTTTCACTATTACCATGCTTGTTAAGCATTTCGACCGTGTCTATCCCCCCTATTCATGCAGATGTTTAGTATTAACATACTAGAATTGCATATGTTTCTAACTTACGACTTGGACTGTCAGGAAAAATATTGAAGCAATCGTCAATATTCCGATTATTTTGAAAATGTCGTCATTTTGCATTTGATATATCGTAAAAATATCGGACTTATAAAACTACCAAGATTTTAGTATATTTTATATTTTTATTTAAAGATATAACCGATTTTTCATGCAAGCTTATGGTCTCAAATTTGTACATTCGAGAAAAATATATAAATATATTAAACAATTTAGTTTTTAATTAATTATATGTAATGTAATAGTATGTACTCGTACTTGTAGTATAGAATAAAGCAGAACAAATACACATTGATAGGTATATCGAAATTTCTAAAAATTGTAGATATACATATCTGAATTGAATAATTCTACTTCTATTAGACATTGTTTAATTTTCTGAAGAGTTTAACATTGTTTTTTTGTTTTAGCCAACATGGATGGCTGCATATAATGTCCACGTTGCAGAAGAATAGGACAATGCCACTATATTTTGGTATAATTTTGAATATATTAAAAACGCTCGCATTTCAATTCATATATTTCTTATTTTTGTAAAAACTGGCTAAATTTAATTCTTAGTTGGTACAAATTGCTTCAAAGTATTTCATATTTATTTATAATATGAGGAAATTCTAGAAGAATTTCTCCAGGAGAGTTTCTGTTTTTATTGACAATATTATAAAGAGTTTTTTTTTTTTCAAAATCAAATATGTAAAAATTTACACATTTAAGTTTTTTTACACAACTCTTGATATGTGATTCAATATGAGAGGAATATAGACAGAGAATAATTCAATGGCTTGATGGCTGAGTGGTGAAGGCAGCAGTTAACGATACGTCATGATCCGAGTTCAAATACGAAAATGGGTGCTGATGAGTAGTGTAGCGACTACGAAATAATCAGTTTGATTATTATTTTTTTTGTCTTCTTCAAACAAAAATTATTGATCACAGCAAATGTGTATTGTAAAAAATCCTTCTTAAGAAAAACTGAAGAAACGAAACACTTGAACCCGATATACAAATGTACAAAAACCCAAAATCTAATTTAAAAATATTATAAAGTTCAACAAAAATTCAATAAATTAATATCCACATTTTTTTATTTTATATTTTTAATTGAATAATATTAAATTTTATACAGTTAAACCGATACTTTTTATTATAATAGCGATATGGGAGCACCCTTAAGGAGGGCAGTTAGAAGGTAGATAAGTTCACAGTGTAGAGGGAGTAATATTAGTGGGGTCGGTCTTACATTTTACCCCAAAAAGGGTAACTCAGAGACAGTTATGAAGCTTTTTGTAGAGTTTCTCGTATTTTCACTTACCTTTGACCCCGATGTGAAGAGATTTACCGCCATCCTACCGTCCTAGCTTTTTGTCTCATGCTTTTTTTTACCAAATTCCACAAAATAAGAGGTTCTAGCGTATTCAAATGTTGTTCTTAAGATTTTTCATACAGCAAGCACACAACTATATGATATGAAAAGAACTATAAAAACCGAGTAGATATGTAACATAATTCTGTATTACACAGGTTGGTATATTTCGGTTACAGTTATAACTACTGTTAAGTTAAGGCAATTGCTGTTTGCCAAATTGCATTTTTTCTTGAATCAACGAAAACATAATAAAATTAGTCTTATTATTTACGTTGTTGTAATTGGTGTACGACAAAAAACAAACAATTGCATTTAATATGAAATGCAGTTTTTGTAAAACAGTTATTTTTCATTAAGTTTTTTGCATGCCTTCTTACTTGATAAGAAACAATAAAGGGAGATGTAAAACGAAGTCAGTACAGTCCAAATTGGAGATTAATAAAGATCATTGTTATCAAGAAAGAAAAGAAAGTCGAGTTTTATTTCAATTCTTTCTGCTCAAATTTTGCTTTGCAAACAGAAAAAGGCTTCTGTTTTCTCCATTATAGCAAAATCGATCAGCTGTTACATTGCGTTACACTCAAAGTATATTACCGTTTTGCTACAATAAGAACAACTTCAAGAAACAGTGCATGTATTTTGTTTTTGCAATGAGACCAAAATGTCAAAAGAATGTGACAGAAATATAGAAAAAAAATTGGAAAAAAAGAAAACAAAACTGCATCAAATGCTTAAAAGTTAATTGAATTTAATGTGAAAAAAGTGAAAAGGGCTTTTAAACGTAGAAAACTAGTAAAATTAGATTACAAATAGAAATAATTTTAGTGAAATAATTATTATAAAAACTTTTTACAGATTTTAATCTCACATTTCACAGATTTTAACCACAAAAAAATTTTTCTTTCGCAATAAATAGTTTTGGCGCGTGCAAAATTGTAAAGAAAACAACAATGTAAACAAACAAGAATACAAACAACTTTTGACAATTTGGCCGCAGCAGATGAGTAACGGTTCGACTGACGAGGTTACCTTATTAAGTGTAACCTGGTTACACTTAAATTTTATACTAGTCGGCTAACTGTGACTTTACTCTCCTTCATCTAACTTTTCGACAATTAAATTCTACGCAATAAGCTGTTATCATTAGCAACAAAAAAAAAATTAGTTATTTATTACAATGTTTATTATTTTTGTCTGCTTTTTGTTTTTATTTTGCTTGTTTGTTAGCCAGAAAAATTTTTCCCCACTCTGACTTGTTTTCCAAATAATGAATAAAAATAATCAATTAAGAAAATCCTTACGTGTTTACAGAAAATGATAAATTACTGTTGTGTAAAAAAAAGTTCATTATTATGACTAACAAATGTCCACAAAGTTTATCTCTTTAAAACACTGACAACTATTTTTAAATTTATCTAATGAAATAAAAGCAAAATCTAAATCAAACAACTATAAAATATGACCACAAATAAAAAATTTTATATTACACATTTATGTCTATATGTATTTGCATATTAAGTGCATGCAGCTTTAAAAATATGTTACAACCATTTGTTCCCTAAATTTTATTTTTTATGGAAAGAAAAAGTTAAGGAGTGCTTTAAATACTGCGTTTAGACCACAAAACTGTTTTTTCACAAATAATATAGAAAATTCTATAAATAAGATATGCACAATGGGATAGTTATGAAAATGGTTATAAGTTTTTGCTAGTCTTATTTTATATACTCGTAAACTTGGTCATTTAATTTAAAGCAATATTCATATATTTGAGCTTTAGAGTTGTTTAAACACATTTTTATGCCTCAATTGCATGTTGCTTATCAAACCGCTGGTAGAATTTAAATTCCTGTAATTTTACACATACTGACACGAATAACTCAGCCATTCAATCCTTTTAATGCTGATGTTTGTCTGAAAGTTAATTTTCGCTTCAGAGAAATTATAATAAAAACTAAAGCAAAGTTAAAAACTAAAGCAAAGTTAAGTTTAAGTTAATAACTCATTCGACAAAGCAAAATATGTAGTTTTAATCGTTATACGAGCAAAGAAGTCGGGATTGAATAAAAACATTTTCTTTTGCATTTAAAATTTATAAACTTTTTATGCTTTGTTGTACAAAATAAATTGTTGCATTCAAAACAATAATATAGTAGTTTGAATATTTAATTTGCAGTGTTTTTTTTAAGACCATTATATCGGTCGCATAAAAAATAATAACAGCCTGCTCGCGAATATCGAATGAAAATGTATGCGAAAGAAATCTAGTCACTCACATTCGAATCAATTTGTGTTCGTCTATGTCACTACAAGAACAAAATAAAAAAACTTATTATTTAATAAATCTGTTTTTTTTTTACACGTTTGCCTCCGGCCAATTTTTCATGCTGTCAAAAAATGATTTCAAGATTCTCTAAATGGATTAATTTGTAAATACACAAACTTTATTACATTTTATTATTTATTGTAAGTATATCGTTTTGTTTAAATTCTTACAGCTGAAAGATTACCAGCTGTAGATGCGCTTGATGGCAGTGCTGTCAACTTTGAAAGTTCAAAATGTACCAAATTGGAAGAAAAAAACGCGTTGTTTGAACAAAAACGCACCAAATATAGAATTTTTATTATTTTATTATATTTATATGGGGATTAGCCCATTAAAGAAAATAAGTATATTACACTTTTTTTGTATTAAAAGCATAACAATGAAACACACGTTAAAGCGGCTAGTAGACGATCAAACTGCGCTTGAGAGCATCGCATGGCATATCATCAAACTCTTTAATAGCCAAAATTCGGGTTTTCCCAACTTGACCTAGTAATACTATCAATAAAATAATTATAATGATACTTTATCGAATTTGCTGTTCAGTAATATTTTGAACGATATTTGCTGTCGATCTAAATAAGCTCTTTTACAGTCTTCTATTATATACACGAAAACACAGATAGTTACCATATCTAAAATTATATTAAAGAACCACATAATCTTTACTGCAAGTTATGAAGTACCTAGTGTAGGAAAGTTTCGATTATCGGATCGTTTAAAGTCACAGAATTGCGCTATAGATCAGCAAACTCGTTGAAGAGCGATTGCTTCAAAAATAGTGTAAATTTCAATTGTGTTTTCGTAAGCGAACAGTGAAGATATATATATTGGCCAGAGTGAGTGAATTTATTTAAATAAACGGGAAACTGATTTGACAAATAAAAGGTATAGAATACCATACTAGGCATTTAAGGCAGAGAATTTGGAAGAATTGAATAATTTTGTTCATGTTTTGGTCATTTATAAATTAATAAAGCAGTAACTAGATCTCGTACCATTACAAGTATTCAGTGTCTGTTTCTATAATGATATTTGACAAACTTGACCTCATACTTCAATACAAAGCACTCTGTAAAACGGAGAATTTTATAAAATGAAATGTTCGTTTTTCTTTAGAGAATATCTCTAATTTACAACAGCGATAAAAGATTTGGTGCGTTTTGTACAATAAAAAGAAAAAATGTTGTAACTTGAGTAAAGGTATTCAAAGCGCTTTTTTTCTTACATTCATACAAACATTCGGTGCCACCGAAATTTTAAAAAACGCACCAAAAATAAAAGAAAGCGTACCGCGCACCGGCTAAAGAATTTTTCGCACAAAAAATGTTGACAACACTGCTGGATGGTACTTCATAGTGTGATTTAAACAATATTAAATTCCTTAAAAACGGAATTTTCAAATAATTCCTTAGTGTACCGCACTACTCATATGTATATGCCACCTCACCTATAAAAGCATTATGCATTTTAGTAATTATGCGATAAATATATGTAATATTGGTTTCTATGGAAATTTCCACGTCACATATTTGTGACACAGACTGACGAGTATATTAAGAATATGAAAAGATGAAAACAACTTATGTTGAATGTACTCAGAGTTGGATTCCACTGTTCTTGATGCTCATACATACGTATGTATGTATGTGTTGGGATACGTAGTCACAAACGTGCTATACAGGTGAAAAGTATGGCACATATGTATACTGCAACTCTATCCTACACGATCGTACGATTGATTCACAGGAAAATATTTTAAAAGTCTGGCGGACTTTACAAAATACACACTATTATTGGATAATTATATAAAAGCTAAAACTTTTTTGCCATCCGTAACTTGAAGCTAATCTTTAATATAAACATTTTTGTAGAATCAATAAATAAACATTTAACGTTTTATAAAATATTGTCAAGCTGATGTAATTGAATTAAGAAAAAAAATATGAAAAGGCTTTTCGAGCTTATTTTCGAATTTACATTTTTTATATAACAAAGCCGATGGGAAAAATATTTTATTAGACAGGAATTATGTGCCCATCTTTATAAATAACCTACCACAAGCAGTCTTATCTGATTATGTTTTGAACAGTCATTTGAAACTTGTATTCTAACACAAACAATATATTGTTTTCTTCTGTCAACGGTGTAATTCCTAAGAAAAATCTTCAGTCCTCATCTGCCAATTTAAACCACATTTAATTTTAAATGTTTATCCACAGAAGCCAGTCATGTAATTGGTAGCAAACTGATAACAAAATAAACGCAAATAATGTTAACAATGCAAAATAAAAGGTAGGCTTACATCATATTTAATAAACATACAAACAAACAAAAAAAAAATATATATAAAACATAAACAAGGGTTAGTAAAATCATTATAGGTTTATTATTGTAAATCCTCCTACTACTATTGTAAATCCTCCCACTACTCACCCACTTAAAACTCCAGCTGCCCAACCAACACGACAACCAAATAAGATATCATTTAATGCTTGTTCAAATGTCAACGGTGTAATAAATTAGGAGGAATTTTTTTGTTAAGTTTAAAAATGCAACTAATTTCATATATTATAATAATATATATAAAGGGTGGCGCAAAAATAGTCAGCCTATCGTAGGGTGTAATAGCTTTTGCAAATGCCGTTTTACATCAATCATATTTGACATTCGTGAACTAGACAGCTGGAAAACACAAACTGACAAACAATCGAGCACTATACTCCGCATGTAGAGTTAACCTCAAACTCAGCAAAGAAGAAAACAAGTTTAAGTCGAAATTCGTCATTCACAACAAGGCGCATTTCCATTAAAAGTTTATATCACTCTGGGGCACTGGAAATTTACGTGTAATGCATGAAAAGCCGTTACTTCCACTCAAGGCTACTAACGCGGGAGGAGTGTTTGGACAGTATATTTTGAGGACGCTATCTACAATACAGTAGTAGTTACTTTCGAGCGCTACAGTGCCATGATAAGCGACCCCTTACTGGCGGAATTGAATTGAATGGAGAACATACGCGTTCAACAGGACGGTGCAACCCCACACACAGCAGGAGCTAAAATGAATATTGTGAAAGAACCATTTCCTGGTCGCGTTTTGGCATGGTTCTCGATTTGGCGTGGCCAGCAAGATCGCCCGATTAACTCCATCCCAGACTTCTTTCTTTGGCGCTACTTGAAATTGTTGATTTATGCCAACAATCACCAGGTAATCATAGCCCTTAAGGAGAATATTCTACAGGAATGCAAACATTTATCACCAGAAATATTAGGGAAAGTTATGGAAAATACGATAAATCGGGCACAAATGTGTATCAAAATTAGCGGCAGCCACTTGGCTCATATCATGTTTTCCACTTAACAGAAAAAATCGTACAGATCCAATAAAGATTTCCACCACTCAAAATTATTATTATTTTTCTTTTTATATAGTAAAAATGTTATTCAAAAACGAATTTGGATGATTAATTTTTCGCCACCTTGGCAACACTTCTCTATTTCACAATAGTTGATAGTCGCTTTTTGTTTCATTACGGAGCAACGCTTGCAAATGGTAAGGAATGTTTTTTATCAAACTATGGTTTTGTTCACTAATTGAAATTAAAATGAAATATTGTGTGTCTGATTAATTCTTGGCGGAATTGGTTTACAAATATGTAAAATTGTGAAGACAGTCCACAAACTCTTGTATAAACACTATTACATAACATTTTGTTTCCCATTTTCATAAAACGTTGCATTCAACCTATCCCACTTACAAATATATTCCATTTTTTAATACAAAGTGTGATAGTCTGAAATTCTTCTAAAATTCATAAAAAATATTTTATATTTATTAAACGTTTACTTGACAATATTTGTTTTATAAACCAAAAAAAAAAAAATTTTTTATAAATGTGGCAGTAAAAAGTTTCATATAGTTCATTAGCAATTTCTATCATAGATTGTTCACAAAATATTTTTTTGGAGATCCTTTTGAAAGCGTTTTAAAAAGCATTCTGCACTTGGCGTTCAATTCCTTGCAAGAAGGCAAGGCATTCAACTACCCGATGGATAAGGTTAACCTACTGGCTGAAACTTTTGCAAGCAATACTTACTTGCTGGAAAGCATTTAATCTCTTTCCGAACTTGAAAGATTATCTGTAGATATTATTTTCAAACTGCGACTCCAGCAGTCAAAGAAAACTAAAGATTTTGTTTGACTATATTATAAGATATGTGTACCGATTGAGAAGATTTGATCACGTTTCATCTGTCTCTGAAAGCCTATATGGGGTTAGTTTTGACAACTTATTAAAAATCCGCACCCTGTTTTTTTTCATAATTATTTCACACTCGTATCCCTAATTACTTATATGAAAAATATTGCTTTCGCCGCGAAACCGAAGCATTTTAATACCTCGATACCAATATCTAGTGTTCGAATGGCAATTTTATATACATGCTGCCCGACTTTGGAACAATCTACCACTATGTCAACAGTTGAACAGAAATGCTAATAGTTTCAAAAAATTGTTATCAAATTTGTTTATATAGTCATATAAATTGTTTTTTTATATGTATTTTTATAATATTTACATTTTATTATGTTTTTATATATTTTTATAATATTTCTTTTCTTTTAAATTTAACGGCCGTATGCAAAAAAACTTAACAAAGCTTGGTAAGCATTTGTTAAGAAAATTTACCTAATGTTCTATCCAAAAACAATTATTAGCTTACCATATGTTTAAAGTTGAAATAAGCCACTTTAACTGTACGTTAAAATGACATTTGATTTGTTGACTTTGATTTTTCTTTAAATTCACAATTATAATGAAAATATTAACAAAATCAATGGATTATGCTTGGTAGATAAGTAAATTAGAACTTTACATTTTATATGAATTGAAAATAATAATTTAGAAAAGGAAATATAAATAAGATATATGTTAGTGATGCGCTTTCCATCAAACGAATACGATGAAAAACGGTATTCGAATAATACAAATGTTTAAGGTATAAGTAATCCTGTTAATTTTTCTCAATTTTACTAATATACCAAATATTTTACATTCGTCATTTATTAAAAAGCTAAATCGATTAAACGTTTGTCAAAAATGTGTGATTTAAGGTAATAATAATAATTCTTTTTTTTTAATTTATTTTAATCGATTTTCGAATATTAGTTTTCATGCATCACTATTCAAAAAATTACAACTGAACATTACGGCATTACCAGAGTAAAAAAATTTAATTCCTTACTACAATTAATAGTTAACGTACTGTTTTTGCATAAACTTTTTTAACAAATGTATGGTAGTGTTAATGTGTTTGGTAACTAACGTATACGTTAAAACTCAAGTAAGATTTTTTTTTTTTGGATATGGCCCTAAGTCTTTGTTGCATTTTTACTTAATTTAGTTCAATAATTGTGATTTCGCATATACCGCTTGTGTACAAAATATATAAGATTAAATCTTGTTGTGCAGAAAATAAACAAATAAATAAATAAATAAAAATATTTTTCCGAGTTCAAAAGGGGGTTGGCCGATTACCACATAAATAAGTCTCCTGGTTTTGAGGCAGTGTTCTTCTATGTTTGCGGGTCCATTAGAACGCCCTTTCAGTAAATTGTACTTATTAGTAAGATCCAATTATGTTAGAAGGTGGCTAATGTAACTTCAATCCCTAAAAAAGGCGAGGTAAATAACTCTGAAAATTACCGCACCATTTCAATTTGCTCTGCACTTTCCAAAGTAACTGAAAGAGTTGTTAACTACCATGTTGTGAGATAGCTGGAATCGTACAAATTAATTTGTGAGCGTCAGTATGGACTTTATTCGGTCCATTATTTCATTGGCTCTAGATATTTCCAAGGCATTTGATAGAATGTAGCATGGTTTATTGCTATCAAAACTTGCTATTTTTGGTGTCGGTAATGATTTTTCTCGGTCGCGAGTTCAAAATTAATTTAGAGGTACCGTAAGAATCGGGTTTTTCTTACTCTATTTCTCATTTTTCTTAATGAGCTTTTATGGCAAACTTTTAACTATATCCACTCTTTTGCAGATGACAGCAGCCTAACCAACCAAGACCAATGCCAAGAAAACATATATGAATGACACAATGAGTAATGATTTTCTTTTAATCTCAGAATGGTGTCATTAAAACAGGAGCGGCTTCAACGCCCTTAAGACCCAGTTTTGTTTATTAACACATAAAGTCATGGCCGTAATTGCAGTTTCATCTGTTCTGATGGATGCTATATATATTGAAGAATTGGATGCTCTTGATGTTCTAAAGAAGCATTCAATTGCCTGGATTTTTTGAAGGAGTGTTAGCCGCACTTTATTTTGTCCGATTTCCTTACTACGAGGGCAGTTCGGAAACTTCTTAGCATATCAATGAAAGAGAATAGTTAGTTTTTCAAAAATATTTTTATTTTTCAATATAATCTCCTGAAACTTCAATACACTTAGTCCAACGCTTTTCTAGCAATTCTATCCCTTGATTAAAATAGTTTTCCTCAAGGTCTTCAAAATAGTGGTTTACAACTGTAATTGCATATTCATTTGAGGTAAATCGCTTGCCATCAGGAATTTTTTTTAGAATTGGGAACAGGTAAAAGTCACTGGGAGCTAAATGAGGAGAATAAGGTGGGTGGTCAAGCAACTCGTACTTTAATTCGTTGATTTTAGCGTTGGTGCGTTGTCCTAATGAATTTTCTCGAATTTGTACATTTAATTGATCCAAAAGGTTGCAAAAGTACTCTGAATTTATTGTTTTATTCTGCAAAAGGGCAGATAGTTAAGTCCCAAAAAACCGTTAACATAACCTTATCAGCCGATTGAATTGTTTTTGCCTTCTTTGGAGCACTTCCTCCAGCTTCAGTTCATTGTTTGGATTGTGCTTTTGTCTCTGGAGTATAGTGGTGTTTATTGTTGTAGCAAATAAAACTCTAAGAAGCCGCATGACTTATGTTATGTTGGCTTCCGAAACCCTTACCACAGGTATAAATTGTCAAAACGCATGACATATGTTGTGTTGGCTTCCGACACTTTTCCCAGAGGTATAAATTGTCAGAACGGGGTTCAGCGTAGCCTCCGGGTGGTTCTGTTTGCAGCTGAACCCGGACTGATCATGGTTGAGATGCCTATCTTGGCTGGAACGGTCTGGCTTTGGTTGAAACCTAAAGGTGTAAAAAGGGGGAGTTAGTTTCCCTGATAATTGTGTGGTGCATGGCTTTTCTCGCGACTTAACCACCCCCCGAGGTACTGTTGCATTCCATTGATTGCTGAGAAATTGCATACAGAAGGAATTAGCAGGCCGAGCTCCTGATCAAGGGGTAGCTTATATGGCTACAAGCATATGGTAAGAATTGTTTGAAATATTCATATTCCGTACCTGCAAACACTTCTCCCATTTACTTCTCCTCATAACCTATTTTCCTAGTTTTGAGATTGAAAATTCAGAGTGATGTTCGCTGGACTTAACACATTTTTCATGTCTCCCCGTACCTGCAAACACTGCTTTCATTTACTTCTCCTTATAACCTATTTTCCTGGTTCTGAGATTGAAAATTCAGGGTGATGTTCGCTGGATTTAACACATTTTTTGCGTCTCCAAAGAAGTGTACTTATTTTTTTTTTTTTTTTGAAACGGTGTAAGATGTTGTTCACTTCATCTGATCCCTTTGCTCTTTATACCACATATATCCAACCGATAATGGAATACAACTCTCATGTTTGCGGGGGTTCTAGTTACCTCAAACTTCAGTATTATTTAACATTAAAGAATAAAATGAGATTAAAGAGATATTATTATGTTTTTTTGCAGCTTCCTATCAATATTTACATCAGATTTAAGTTAAAAATTTTATTGTTTATTGTTAAAGTTAAATAAAATTTTTATATAAAAAATGTTCGAAAAACCTTATGTAATCAACTGAAAAGTTCATCAGTCAAAAAACAAAATTAATGCATTTTTCATTTTGTGCTTGTTGGGGTTTTTTAATATAATGCCATTTTATATGGAGTGGCGTAAGCATTTTCTAGATATTTTTATTTTTGGTGAAAATTTTTTATTTAGGGAGGGGTTATTTAAAAGCACATTGTTTATTAGGACGGAAAATGTGCTGACTCAGTAAAAAGAATGATTATTTCTGGAAGCTTTATCTTTTCTTATAGGTTGTGTATGATTTCTGATAAAATATAATGTTTTAATTGAGATTATTTAATTACAAGAAAAAACTAAATGTTCCCTTTCATGAAAGTAAGAATGTACCCTTGTTGACTCGTATGCTTTTAAGCCGACTGGAATTAAATATTGAAATAGTAGAATATTTTCAGTTATTATTAGGTGGCAATTCCTGGCATTACATACGAGTATTTGACATGTTTTATAAAAAAATTTTGTAGGTAAAAATTGTGGATATGATGGCGCGTGAAATAGTTTTACTATTTCAATTGTTGCATCCGGCCGAATTGTTTTTCATTTTTCCAAAAGCTTTTCTGCATTATATGTCTTTTTTTTGTGTTGATTTGTACTTATTTTTTAAATATTATGTTTTTAATTTATTATCTACTATTTTCTTTTAAATACAAACAATTGAGTTTTATTCACTATGTTAGCTTCTAACATTGATACCAATCAAAAAATTGGAAACATGTTTTCTATGTTTTCCAGCTGTCTATATGTTGACATTTCGTAGGAGCTACCCTAATAATCAGTAGACTTTGGAAATTTTTTAAAGATATTCTTAAACATTCAACTTATGTACCTGGTTTGTCTGAAAGGTTACAAAGAACTAGTATATTTGATAAAAGAATGTATAAAACAGCTCATAGGATTTATTTATAAAGCAGTGGGTGGATTATTTAGTAAAACAAAAGATGGATGAATAAATTAGATAAGTCAAATTTAGTATACGAAATACCTTGTGGCGGTAATGATAGAGAACGGTGTGATAAGGTTTATGTAGGAGCATAAATTGAAGACTAGATCAGCAGGACATAAGTCTGATCAGAAATATAAGAATATTAATTTGTCACAGAAGACGGCTTTGTCGATACATTGTCGTGATTTAAATCACAATCCCGATTTTAATAAGGTTTCCATATTAAATACAGAAACTAGTTATAGAAAACGGTATATATTGGAGATGCTGCAGATAATTGATGTACCAATAGCTAATAGAACTAATTTTAGAAAAGATACAGAAAGTTTAGCTCAGAACTATAGGCATTTAATTTATAAGAATAGAGTAATAAATTAGCTAATTAAGATATCTATAATTATGTATATAACACTATGTTAATAATCTTTTTATGTACTTTAATTTTTTGTTACAATGTATGTTGAATGTTTTTATGTATGTTAAAATTGTTTTCAAATATTTTTGATTTTGTAAACAAAACTGAAAAAAAATTTTCTTAAAGAAGAAGTCTTCCGAAGAAAGACGAAACATCGAATGTAATTAAAACATTTTTTATATAAAAAACAACACTGACCGCAAGCTTAAAAAACATTTCAATTTAATTTAAACATTCAACTTTATATCCCAAGAATCTAAATAAATTATTGAGAATTTAAAAAGAAAATTTTTTTAATCAAAGCTATCAAAACACAAAAACAAGTTTTTTCTTTTATACACGTCTTTATATTTTTTTATACCACTTTAAAGCACGATTTTCTTCACGTTTGAGCAAACAACTTAAAATGAAATTATCTTAACATTAGTTTTGCGTGCGAAAAATAGAAGTTTTCGGCCATGAATTTGCTCATTGCAGTTTTTTCCATATATTTTTTATATAACGCTTTCGAAATTTCTATTAAAAAAGTATTTTTTCATTATCTCCTACCGTTCGTGAGATATACACATTTTTAGTTTTGCCTCCAGTTTACCATAATATTATAAGCTATTTTCCCATTTACCCCTCACACACAAAGCAAACAAATTAAAATTTTTGCTTTGTTTTATGTCAAAATTATTTATTGCCGTTCTTACCCATGCCATAGACTATGCCACCGTCACTACAACACGTTGGCTTGCCGAGTTGTGTGTTTTGCGCACAAACTGTGCGACATTAATTCACAATTCCATTTCTTAAAAAATTTTGTTGACTAAAGATGACCGCAGATGCAACAGTTGTATATATAAAAAATAATAGCAAACCAAAATAAAGTTGTACAACGTGCTGCCAAATTTTACAACCAGTCGATACAACTACCCAAAAATCTAAACTTTTTAATCTTTCGTACAATCGTGACACAACTTCATACGACGTCCCCCACACACTTTACAATCTAGTAAAGCCCAGTTCAGACTATTATACTGTGTATTAATACTTGTCAAAAATTCAAATAATACGTGCAAGTCTGATAGTCTGAATGTAATCCGTCATACATACGAAAAATAATACAATAAAAATTTGACATCCCATACGACCATGCTTTTTTTTGAAACTTTTCAAAACGATAATACTTTTCATTGGATCAGAGTTGTGTCTTTTAGCAAACCAGCTGTATAAAGATTTACTAGCCGACTATTTATTAGCCGATGGCGTGCCGTCACCGATAGTATTTTTTATCGTTATAAGAAAGCAAGAAATTTGGGATTTAACTGTCGTATATAAATGTATTTCGCTCCTGCTATATGTAGAACTTAAAATATTTTGGTGCTTTTAAACTTGGATCTGTTTTACATAATTATTATATTAGCTGCTAAAGATTTTCAAACGCTAGCACGTCTACCGCCTACGACGAAGAGCTCACCTGCCGCCGTGTAAAGTTTTATGTTGGCACATCTCTCTGCTGAATAAATAAAAAAATATGAACAGCTGTTTTCTTTTTTACTCAAATTTTTTGGTTTATATCAAGTGTGATGGTGTGAATGTAAAATCTAATTTACGTTAGACTTTTAGACAGTCGCAAGAAATGTATTTAGACTTTTATCTCACAAAATCGAATGAAAGTATTTATACTTGTATAATAGTCTGATCGGGCCTTAACCAACATCGTCAGGTTGTACAACTAGTCGCATAGTCTGTGGCTTGCTGTACGATGTAGTTCTAAACCTAGCAATAAACTCAAAGTCGGAGTCTTGCTTCGCTAGCGGACAGAAGTGTTTGTTTTTGATCGAAAAGTAATAAAACCAAACCGGAATAAGGAAGAAGAGTGAAAAAAAAACTTTGTGGCATTTATTGTTATATATTTCAAAGTGAAAAATAATAAAAACATAAAGTAAAAAACTGCATGTACCTATCAGATGTAATTCTGAAAAGAGCTCAGCTCGACTAGAACAAGCCGCTGGATTTCTGATTAAGAATCTTAGAAAAAATCATCACACGCGTGCGTGTTCACCACATATAGTTGTCACAACAGAAGACAAACCATTTTCCAGTTTAGTTATTGCAGATAAGCCGAAAACAGCCGGTTATGCACGACAGCATCAACGAAACAAAAATCCAGGTCAACCATGAATATGATTACCGAAAATTGGCTGACGTTCTGGAGAAAGAGAAAGGATCGTTTAACACTTATCAGCTTAAAAGTGCTAAACGTATTCAGGACACGATAAAAGGTATTAACCCTTTTGCAGATAAGAATGATATCAAAACTGGATTGGTAGACAAGGGCTTTAAAATTAATAATGTAGTAAACATTAGAAAACGTTGAATTGGAACCAAGAGATGTTGTCTTACAAAAGAATGAAGTTCACCCATCATTTTTGTCATAGAAACCGTAAATGTATTTATTGATTGAACAAGTCTGCACAGTTGCTTCAAGATTGTTAAAATTGTGATCGGAGCTTAGAGACTTGGGTTCAAGTTTTGTATATCGGATTTAACCACATTAGCATAAGAAACTTGTTTGGGGTTTTGCATGATTATGTGGCTGTTTGACTGGCCTGTCTGAAGAAAATTGGAATTATGTTTGACATTGGAAAATTTAGGCCCAATTAGCTTAAAAAAGAACTAAGGTAAATATCGTACAAAACCAGTGGGACAAAAACACACATAAAAAACTAATAAATTGTTTGCATTTTTTCGTTTGGTTAAGGCACCCACAGACGATATGTTTTAGCGTCTGTTTTTTTTTTTTAATATGTATTTTTTCACGCCTGTCAAAATTATAATTTTTACAGACGGTTTATAAAATTTGTTCACAGACGTAGACATGGTGCAATTAACCAGGTGGCATCACAAGCGCAGGTGATAATTTTTTGTTTCATAAAATTGTGGGTGAAAAAATAAAAATATTTTAAACAGTTTGAAAAAAGGCAAGAAACACAATAAAAAAGTTTCAAAAAGATTTTAATTGCTTAAAATGTGTTGAAAACAATTTATAAAAAAAAATTATATTAATTTTCTTTGTTCGTTTTTTTTTATATAAACGTTTCTTTCCTCATTTTCTTCTGTTTTGTAAACATGTTTTTGACAGCGTCCGGAATTTTTACACAAACAAAATATTATGTATGTAGTACAACAACTCTTATGCTGCCACCTAATAATTGCACCATGGACGTACATGTGCATTTACGTCTGACTTGTCTATGCTTTTTATTATTATAAAACATATTAAAATATTAATTCGTTAAAATTTCCTGAAACCGACTACTCATACCGCCCAATGTTAACCGCCGCTGAATTGTTCGTAAGCATATAGTTCTAATGTCAGTTGTTTAAACATAACAAAATAGAACACATTCTATTTGAAATTTTGTTCGACTTTGCTCATGTTTTTTACAGACGCAATGTTTTTGAGGTAACAGACGACATGTAGGCATTTTACATTGTGAAAAATGACATCTATATTGTTAAAAACATATCATGTGTTATCTACTTTAATACACTCGCTACTCAGTGCCACATATATGTGGAAGTGGGAATTTTCATAGAAACTGATATTACAAATATTTATTGCATAATCATTAAAATGCATAAGACTTTTATGTAACAAAAGTTTGTAAGATATAATTCTCTTTATGTTTTTGTCTCTGGAAGGGTGGCAGATACGAGTACATATAAGCACACTAAGCAGTGATTTAAAAATTGCATTTTTTGAGGGTATTCTCCCCGAAAAATATTTGATCTTGTTTTGAATTACTTTATTTTTTCCAAATGCTGTTTTACTAACAAATTTGATTTAACTTATTCTCGGTTAACTGTTTTTTTTTAATTGCCATTATTCGAAAGAAGTCGAATAATCGATCACCCTATTAAATATAAAGAAATAAAATAAATTATCGGTTACATAAATGACTTTAGACTTTAAAAAACAAGAACTTTGTCCGATTTCAAAAAAAAAAAAAATATGAAAGTAATTTGTTGCAACACATTTTCCAATTTTGAAGTTAGTTCGCTTTCAGCCAAAAAACGCTTTCAAAAGGAAACATAAACAGTACAGGTTCACAAATGGAAGATCCACTGCGCAAGCAGTATTTTTCAAACAATAAAATAATTTTGAAAATCTAGGTTTATGGAAAAATTTATTTTTTGTCCAGACATTTTGTGTGTACGATATCCAAATTTGTTTATCCTGTTGGCAAGCGCTTTTAAAAGAAAAATATATGTAAAAAACCAGTTCATAAATGGCACAGTATTTGAAAAATGTGTTCTTCAAGCGGACATTTCGTCTAACCGATGTCCAATTTTTTTTTCAACCCGTTCATAAACTCTTTTGAAAACGAAAGAATATTGAAAATGTATTTTTACAACGGAGCTTCCGTCTATACAGTGGCAAACCCTTTCAAAAAGAAAGTCGCTTCAACAGTTAAAAGCAGCACAACTGAATTGGCTTATGAGCAGAAATTCGGCATTGAAGCTGGATTGAAAATTTTTGTTAAACAACGCAATTTTAAAGCCTATATGGTGCTATGGAATTCAATTAACATCTTCAAAATCTAATATTGAAAAAATTCAAAGGCGCCAAAGCCAAATTCTTCGAACGATTGCTGAAGGTCCACGGTCGTAAAAACTCACGAATTCATAAGGATCTGTGTGTTCAGTAAACTGGACTTCACCCAAATCCACTTGCACGTAAGATACTTAATTTTGCCGGCTATTTTCGGTTGAGATGAAGAGATACCCTTGCCACCATCAGAACGTTAAAAACTTTTTTGTCTAGCATTGAATGGAATGGAATTTTTTATGTTTGGTATTAAGATGGGAATGCTTATTGTTAGTTCATATTTTGAAGATTCAATAAACGGCGGAGTTAGTGGAAAACGGCCATTTTGCCACTTTTCTCCTCTTTGTGTGGTAACTTTCAGAAAACTATGGTGTCTTGATTCTTGGACTTCAAAGTATCTGCACACTGAATTTCATCTAAATTTGTTTAGCAGTTTTGGTCGAAAAGGTAACGGAATGACGTAATGATGGTAATGGATTACATCAAGAATGATAGAATACATGATTACAAGAACTCTTAAACAAAATAAATGCAAACCTTCTGGCCGTTATGGTCAAATGACATCACGGTACAGTTTAAACACATGATTTGGAAATACATAGAATAGCCTACACCTGCATGGTTTAAACTGCGCCATCAAAACTGAAATCATGTGCATGGCGTAGTCTGTAATTCTATCATTCTTGGGCTTACATACGGTGGCTTTTGAAGAGCCGAAAATTCCTACAATAAAAATACAACTTGTAATAAAATCTTAGTAATCTTCACATTTTGTTAAGAATGAATTGAAGTCTTAGATTAAGTGTGCTAAATACTCTTCTACCTCCGTCCACTTTTGTTGTAAATAATGTTGATTTCCATACTGTACATCAGATAAGTGATTAAAAAAAATTTATGGACTTAAAATCTTCTAAAAGAATTCAGAGCCTGAGAAGAAACAAAATAATCAATTTCTTTGCCCAGCAAATGATAAACTTCCTGCAAATTAGATTTCGCTTTTAGATTCTTGGTATTATAATTTTCTAAACATACTTGTTTTGACAGTTTTTCCTCCCAAATTATCATTGAAAAATTAAAAGGCAGCTTGCCCGAGTCGGGATATAATAGGTGGTTAATTATTTTAGACAATGCCCCATCTGCAACTTCTTTATCAACTGTTCTATATTGGACTAATAATTTCTTGGAGGACAGCGCGTTAAACCCTGCTCGTATATAAATATTGACTATAAACAAGCATGTCGTTATTTATTTCTTTTCAGTCACGTTTTAACTTTGAGTCACTATGTGATACCAGCTTTGAGTTCTCTATTCCACTGACAGATAACATGTATTTCTTTAATGTTCCAAAAATGTTTTCGTTAAAAAGCCGATTGTTCATTAGTAGCCTGATGCATAATGGTGACAGAAAACTTAAGTGAAGGTTGGCAATTGACTCAACGTGGAGTAACTTTGAGTTTCACGGTATCGCTTATCATTCGCTTGAAGTTACGAGCGCCAACTTACATTTGTTACATAATAGCAAATATTGGTATTGACAGATCTTAACTGTTAGTTGTAAAAGTTAGAATATAACTACTCAATTGTTTAAGTTTATTGCAATAATTTTTAAGGGTAATCAACTGTATTAAAGAAGTAAGAAATAATTATAAAACAAAAATAAGCAAATCATATATAAACAGAGTATATAAAAGAAACGAAATCTTACTTAAGATGAACTTTTTTCTCTTCTAATTATTAATCACAATTCATGTTGAAAGAACTTTAAAGTTCATTTTAAATATCCTTCTTAATTTTAAAGAAGAACATTTTTAATTTGTTGCTACTGAGTACAATTATTAAAGATCACAAGAAAGTAAATTTGAAAACGTGTTTTTGTTTGAAGGACAACTGGCTTTTTCGGAGTCGCTGCACTAAACATCAGCATAATTAAACTTTATTATATTTATAATGGATTTTAAAATTAGTGTATAATTTGTGAATGTAATTGTACATGGTATGTATGTATGTACGTTTTTAAGAATGTTAATTTAGCACTTGCCACTGTGGCATGACTTTGCTGTTATGACTGCATAAAGCGACAATACCTTTCCAACTTCAAAGACAGGAACAACTTTATATTAGAAAACTTTAATCAGAAACAAAAACAAATACTATTTGACAGAACATCAAGTTGGTACAAAACGATAAATCATGGAATGTAAAATATTCGTTTTTTCCGACAAATAATGTACCTTGATATTCATCGCGAATACCCCGGGGGTAACGTGGTAGACTCACATTTCGCTAAAGTCACTCAGATGATATTAAAGCAGTGCAACTAAATTAGCTCATCGGCAGAAATTTTGACTTGCAGTTAGATTGCAAACTTTTGTTGTACAACGCAATCCTAAAGCCAATATGGAACTAAGGAAATCAATTGTGGGGTACCGCCAGAATAAAATTCTCCCTATAATTACTGTAGCTACATGGTATGTAAAAAACTCATGAATTCACAAAGAAAAATGAATTTTCAAAATACGCGACAAGATTCATTAACAGACTTGAGTCTCACCCGAATCCTCTCATGCGTAGCATCCTTAAATTTGCCCGCCACACTCGGCTCAGAAGGATTGATACCCTTGCAACCATCAGAGCGTTGGAAAAGTGATTTAGCAATAAAATACCCGCAAAAAGCATCTAGCATTGGCTGGACCTAAGTAAATAAAAATTTTCAATATTAATATTCCATATATTCAATTTATTATTCTAACAAATAATATTTACATTTTAATCTTAAAATTATATTTAAATAGTTCAAGCTTTTGCTCTTTTTCTTTTTAGTATTTATAGTAGTTTAAAAAATTATTTACATATATATATTAAAAATATATATTAAAAAAAAAAGTAATATTTCTTTACGGAATATAACAAGGTTTTCTTTTTCTAATAAAGAATTTCAATATTAATTAATTTTTTCTATATCAAATATTTAATTTTAAGATTTACCTTACTTATTGTTAGTTCTTTTAGAAGATACAATAAATAATTGAAATGGAAAAAAAATATACTTTGATACAGTAGACTGGAAATAATATACTTGTATACAATATGTATATGAAAAACTGATACTTGGACAGTCCAACCTTGCAACTTACAAATGACAACACAAAAACATCTAAAAACACTAAACACCTTAACACAGAATTAAAGAGTTGGAATTAAATTAGTTAGAACTGATCAGTACCCAGTGTATATACCTTTGACCACAGTTGCCAATTTAGAATGGCACATTTTTCGTCTCAGCATTTTTTTTAATGCTCTAAACTAGCGTTTTTTATACACTTACTTTTTAGCAATCTTAAAAAGTTTATAGTATATTCCCGAGACTTAGAAAGTGATATTGACTCCAAATTACAATAATGTTATTTTCTGAGATATGCATGTAAAGCATATATGAGCAATTGAGCTTATACACTTCATTAGCTTTTAATACTGACACTAATCAAAACATTATAAAAAGGTAGTTTTTTATGTGTCTTAGCTGGATATACGTTGATATTTCATAGGAGTTACTACAATCATCAGTAGACTTTGTTTGCAAGGTGTATATAATATTCTATGAAACAATGTTAAAATTCCTATTTGTTAAAAAGTTGTTTGATTTTGAAAACGAAATTGATGTAGTTTAAAATTGTTTTTCTATGTATGGGAAAATAATTTTGCAAAATTCACCCAATGAAAAAGAAAATTTTCGAACTTTCTGTATTCGGATATGGAAGTTTTTTCTGCATTCATTTATTTATTGAATCTTCACAAAGTGAACTAACAATAAGTATTCAAGTCTTAATACTAAATACACTAAATTAATTAAGTCCAGCCAATGCTAGACAAAAATATTGTATTTTGCACGGTCAATATCGGTAAAATCACCTATTTAACGTTCTGATGGCGGCCAGGGTATCCCTTCTTCTCAACCGAGAGTGGCCGCCAAAAATTAGTATGTTGCGTGCAAGAGGATTTGGGTGAAGTTCCAGTTTACTGGAATGGATTATTTCGTAAGTTATGGAAGTAAATAGATTATTTAGTGTTATGAACTTCTTTAAACAAAACAAAAAAAAAAAAAAACAAAAATATGTTCATTATTATTTATTTTAATAACTAAATTAATATTTATACAATCAAAATATGAACGCATTTTGTATTTTATGTTTCCTAGTTGCCTATATGTCGACATTTAATAGGTGCTGTCCTAATCGTTAGTAGAAAATATTTTCAAACCTTCTGTTATAACCTAAGCTGCAAATTTTTGTAACGATAGCACAGAGTAACGCACCCAACACTGTGTCAGTGCTCCGGTGTGTCAATAGAGTTGGATCCCCTAATGTCACCGATATGCTTCTTCGTCTTCTCCTGCGCACAGTCGAGTAACCCTAAAACAGACTTTGAGGCCCCGGCCTAAACATGGAAGTTGTATTCCATTTTTTGACGCATATAAATAGTAAGGAGATCGGGTAGAGTGAAGTACATCTTGCAGCGTTTCAAAAACCCTAGGCACTTGAATGCTTCTTTAGAGATATGAAAAATATGTTCAGTCCAGTGCATATCGCACTGTATCATCATTACAAGAACATCAAGAGCATCCGATTCCTCAATATTTATACCATCCATGAGTACAGATGGAGCAGCATCGGTGGTCATGGGCTTTTTGTGTTAATAAGCAACATTGAGTTTTCTGAGCGTTAAAAGCAACCCTGTTTTTACGACCCCAATCGGAGATTAATAGAAGATCACAATTCCGTGAATCATTCATATTTTGCCTCTTGGCAACGACCTCGGATAGGCTGGACCTCTAACTGAAAGAGTACGAACGGCAAATGCTGTTGCCATCCGCAAAAGAGTGGATAGTGTTGGAGGTCTGACATAGAACATAGTTAAGGAAAATAAGAAATAGGGTAGGAGAAAGAAGGGGCCCCTTATAGTGTGGTCTCTGAGAAAGCTCGACGTAAACGGAGAAAAGTAATCACTGACACTAAAAGCGTGCCACACTCTCTCGAACGCTTTGGAGATATTCAGAGCCACCACTTCACTTTCACCGAAATGATGAATTTAGTGGCACAATTTTTCGGAGAGATATGCCAAAAGGGCGACCCTTACGAAATCTGTATTGGTGACTCTAGATACCTCACAAAGTAGTCGTTAACCATATATTCCATTACTTAAGAAAGTGCAGAACAATTTGAAATTGGACGGTAATTTTCAGGATTATTTGCCTTAGCCCTTTTGGGAACTGGCGTTACTATATCAATTTTCCATCATGATGGGAACTCATCAACATGGTAAAGTATGCTAAAGAGGCATGCTAATGAACGCACAGGTGTAGAAGAACACTGCTTCAAGACCAGTGCTGGAATGCCAAACGGTCCAGGAGTCCAAATATTATGTCGACATCGGAAAAATATCTTTGGCATTGTTACAGATACACTTTAGAGTTCGGGAATTGGTTGACGTCTTTCCGGCAAGTAGGATTTGTTTGCAAAAACTTCAGCTAACAGGTTAGCTTGGTCAACCAGGTCGGGGAATGCTTGGCCATTATTTAAGAGCGTTGGAATTGATTAACTAGCACTGTTCTTTACTCTCCAAACGAAAGACCAAAAGGTCTTACTGCCCCTGGGCACAGTAAGGACCTTAGCACGAAGGCGCTATTCGTGAAAAAACTTTTCCCACCTAAGTACCTTGGCCGAATACCTTAGCTTTTGGCATAGCAATTTAGTGCCTGGGTTTTTGTTTAAACGCCAATTTCTGAATGCTTCTTCTATGGATCTGACTGCGATCTAAACATATGTATGTAGAAAACACGAACAGCAGTAAAAAAAAACAGGTGTGCATAGGATGCAACACAAAACAGTACTCCCAAATTTCCCTTTCTGCAATTGCTCAGACTCTACATTAAATCCTTCCAATCTGTGTTAATAATAAATATCGGGAAGAACCCTTGTCAATTCCCTTCCCTACAAATACTTCAAAAACCGTAAACTTTCTAAAAGAATGAAATAAATACAATTTAATATAAAATTGATATACGTAGGTTGCAAGTCGATATATATACTCCCAGCTATAGACCATTGTAGCTATTGCTCGCATTCTATATTATATTGTAGTTTTAATCATAAGCTAGAAATAAATAAAAAAAAAATTCAAGAATAATACTAGTACAAAAGTTTTCTGAAAATATGTTTATATTTGAAAGCAAAGCAGCAGGTGCGTGATTTTAACATTTGTGTTGCGAAAAATATTATGTCTTCTTTCGCACTGTCATTTGCGTGACTCGCATGGAATTCAGATAGAAAAATTTAAATCGTTTAGAATGCGAGAGAACTTGTTCTTTCATTATGAAATATGCAACAAGTATTTTGAAATACTCTGGTTAACCCTGAACAATGTGCTGAAAATACGCCCAATAGTATCTAAGTTTTCTTTATTATCATACAATCGGAAGACGAGAGTTACGCCTTATATCTGGAAAAGGAACTTGAGATCCCCACTCTAAAGATAAACGGTATTGAGACTGCTCCCAAGGCAGAGGTGAAATATTTGGGCATAATCCTACATAGCAAACGTAGCTGGGAGCCGCACCTTGAATCGGTTATAAGAAAATCTACAAAAGGGGCTATGGTATCCAATCTAACGAAGGGTATGGTAGCTCTTTTCTACAACACCGCTGTTCAAGAGAAGGCAGCTGTTCAGGTCGAAACTGAAGGCGGGTAACCTTATTGGTTATCTTCAGTCCTAAATCAGATACGTAATTGATATGTCTCAGGCCAGTGACCACATTGTTTCAATTCATTCTTTTGTTAGGAAGTTCAGAACGCTTCAAGGGGTGGGAGTTGGAATAATAGGGTCTAGTGCACGCAAAATGATATCTATTTGCAAGAACGCCGCGATACATCAAGCGGAACTGTATGCAATAAGCGAAGTAGAAATACTCAAGAGAGTGTAATGATAAAAATACTCTCCGACAATCAATTGGGTCTCAAAACGCTAAGCAGATGCGTTTTTGTTTCCAAGCGAGTAAGTCACAACAGCCTAAATGAACTGACGAGCCAAAATCAGATTACACTGATCTGGGAGCTAGGACATAAGGGCATTATGGTAATAGGATGGCAGACATTTGTATCAAAAATGGAGCAAAAGAGACTTATTGGATCCACTCCAATCTTTGGTTTAAACACGGGTCTTCTTGAGAGGGAGGCGAAATAATGAGTTAAGTAGATCGTGGAGAACATTGGAACGAGACAAAAGGTCTTGAACATTCCAAGAAATGTCTAAGCTTTTATGCAAAGAACACTGACAGATGTGCTTACACGTCATTATATCCGACTTGTGCATCTGTATAGAATGGATATTTCCAATACAGACACATACAATGGTACACTTCATTACTTACGCGGTTCGTTGGGATATAGCAGATACAGTCTGCTACAAACTCAAACGTTGCGTGAAGAGAGTCCTGTATATTGACATACCTAACACATGAGGGCGTATGAGGAAGCACAATAGATCAACAATAGTCGCAGTAAAAGGGACCGTTTGTTGAGTCCAGTTAACAAAACATATAAATTTTAAAAAATTCATTTCGTTGTAATTGTTCTTGAGTTTTACAATGTTTCTTATATGGTTTTTTATATCTACTTATTCATTGAATGTTCATCAACGAACTGCTAAAGCGACTAACGTAATTATTGTACATCTTATAGAAAAGAAACTCGACTTAAACAAAAAAATGCCACGAGCAAACTGCGTGTACGCATGTGTATGCATGTGTTTATGCTTGCGCGCAATGTGCATTAACGTATACACGGTGGCAGCACTACAGCATCTGACAGGTTTTTGCTACTGGCAATATAGTTAGCTATTTACGTCAAATGTATTGTTTACATTTTTGAAAAAGAATTTAGTGTTTTATTCTGAATTAAACATATACAAATTATTTTGTGAACACAAAAATAAAAATAATTTATAATTATGAAAAGGCACATTCATAGTTTATAATTGTGAAAATAATTACAAATATTTTTGGCAAACATAGCTCACCACATGCCTTTTATTGTTGTAATTTTGCTCTAGTGCTGTCACCGTCTTCAAAGCAGCAGATAAATAATTTTTTGTTTTAAACAAAAACAAACCACAAAAGCATAAGTCTTTTTTTTTAGTCATAGTAACTCTGCATTTACACACGCAAGTAGTGGCATGCAAATCTTGCCACTCGCTTTTCGGTTTACACATGCCATTGCACAAAAACAACCACAAAAGCATAAGTCTCTTTTTTTAGTCATAGTAACTCTGCATTTACACACGCAAGTAGTGGCATGCAAATCTTGCCACTCGCCTTTCGGTTTACACATGCCATTGCCATTTCATTTTTAAAATGTCGTCGAAGCGTATACTTGAAAGAATTTGTTTACTGCTCGAATTTTATCAAGGAAAAACAATTCGAAATACTCGACTCTCGCTTTTCTGTGTACACATGCCATTGCAATTTAATTTTTAAAAGGTCGTCGAAGAGCATACTTTAAACAATTTGTTTACTTCTCGAATTTTGCCTCCGTTTTGAATTTGTTTTTTCTTTACAAAATAGAGTTACCGAATTCACCACATGAACACATATTTGGGGAAATGATTAAAATTTATTTTTATTATTATTATTTTAATAATCTAATGCTTTATAATTAATGAAACTCTTCTTTTCATTCGCATTTCAAGAAATAAATCTTAATAATACATATGAGGAGCTAAAATTTGTAATTATATTTTCCTATAATCCAGTTAATTTGCACTAAGTTCTTGGCAGGATCACATTGTTTAACATCTTGACATTCAGTGGCATGAAAATGCCAAACTTCCTCAATATTTCCACCGCTAAATTTCCTAGCATAGAATTCTCTCTCCTTCTTATCAAATCATCGACAAACATAAGATTATACGTCTTATTCATCAGTCGTAAAGCAGCTCTGGGCTGGGGAAGAGCTCTCGTGTCATCGTAATTATTTCCTAAGTGCGATCAGGCTTGTTGTTGTTGTTTGCCCTTCGAGAGTTTTGCGTCTCACTCTCATTGGTTAACTGTCTACCTCAACTAACTGTATTAATTTACAGTTTTTGTGAGGTATTTCATTGCTAACCTCGCGGCAGCTTCCTATGCAAAGGCATAGATCGGTAGAAATAGTCACAGCGCCGCAAAAAAAAATACTGTTAATACCATCGTGGGCATAAGGTCTACGTTACTCTGCCCATGCTGTGCATCCTATACTTTGTAAATTTATTTGCAACTGTATAGTTACATATACTTACAAATACGTCTTATTCAATAGTACATAGAGGTTTTCCACTGATCTCACAGAATGCTCCTTCAAACTTAGAGAGCTGCCTGTTTAGAACTTCGCACACTCAATCAGATGTCTAAAAGACATCCGAACCTGTGCCAACGTCTAACTATTTAACTCGACACTTAAAATATTTCTTCTTTAAAATGCAAGTTTTTATAGTTTTACCAGCTACGCCTTTTGGGATTTTGGGTGACGACACACATGTAAATAGAGATAGATTCACATACTGAATAACACAATGAAGATTATATAGCGGTCTTTTTATATTAACATACAGCAAAAAAAAAACTCAGCAGATTTCATTATGACACAATAACAAAACTGGTTGAATTGTGTTCTTATCAGTTGAAAATTGAAAATACAACAAGTGTAAGAAATCAGTGCAATCAGTTGAATTTATACGTTTCAAAAGAGATCAACAAATGTTTATAAAAATTTTAATTATATTAATAATTTGCGCATTGTTAAAAGCCAATGAACTAGATTACAACAACAATACAAATTATAATTTTTATAACAACACTAATAGTTACAACAATAACAATAGCAGCTTCATTAAAACAAACACAGAAATAAAAAAAACAAATATTATCAATGAAACATTAAATTTGGAGCCAAACACAAATCCACAAGAAGTGAGTCTGCTTTTTTATAACTTTTTATGACAAAAAAATGTTACAGTGATAATTTTGACCAAAAAAAATATTTCCACAGAATCTCCGAAGAAATAAATCAATATTTATACCACCACCACGTCAGGCGGCCAATTGTGGTTACAAACACAACGGAAAATTATTAAAGTGCTGATACGATTACTACGGTTTAATTAACAAAGTTCTTTGTTAAACTTATATCTGTCTCTTTGCAACAAAGGCCATTATGTATTTATTAAATGTAAAGTTATTAATTTTAATTTGTATTCTATTGAAATTTTCTACATCGAATGAGCAAGACCTTCAAGGATCTATTCCCCATGGCTCTAACGTAATTATACTTGAATTTATTATCTTTTATTTTATAACTTGAAAGTATTTATTTTACATTTTGTTTAATTTTTTGTGTAGGATTCATCATCGGAACTAGTTTCGTTTTTAGCTCAAGCGCCTCGCAGAAATTATAAGATTTGTGGTTTAAAGCATAATGGAAAACCAATACACTGCTCAAGCGACTAATTTTTGTAGTTGCAACTAAAAAATTTTGAATCAAATAATTATATTTTTTATTAAAAGTAAAGAAAATAAAAATATTAAATATGATTATAAGATAAATAACAACAGAAAATAGTGTCTTCAATAGCAGTAATAAATCTTTCAACGCCGCACAGTGTTTTACAAATAATATTGTTTTTGAAAATAATTTTGTTTCTAGTGATGGGACAAAGAATAAATTGTTATAATTAAAAAAATCCCTCTTCTTGACTAAAGTTGGACTTGAACTCACAACTAATTAGTTAATATCATACACAAATTTAATAGTTATCATTTAACATAAGAATTTCTCCAGTTTACCCTTTGTAATTTAACTTTCTGGACGAAGTAGAAAGCATACATCCATATTAAATCTTTTTATTATTAATATTTTACGAGGTTCGATTGATTATGAAGCTACTTTAGTAGGAAAAAACCTTTTTTTTAACCACTTATTTCTCAAAATACGCATTAGTTTCGGTAATCGCTGCTTCGTTTGAGACGAATCTTTTACCTGCGAGCCATTTTTTCAAGTTTGGAAGCAAAAAAAATGTCACTAGGAGATAAATTTGGACTACATGGTGGAAGATCAGTGTATATCACGTAATTTTACGTATTTAATGTTGTGTGAACCGGTGCGCTGTCTTGAAGAAAGAGCACTTTATTCTTCTTTAAATTCAATTGATCCAATAATGCACGACAATACTTTTCTGCGATTGTGGATACTTTTTCAAGATAATCGATTTGCAATATTCCGTGTTTATCCCAAAATACTGTGTCCATAACCTTGCCAGCCGATTTCACTGTCGTTGCCTTTTTCGGAACACTGCCGCCAGCTTCCACCCATTGTTTCGATTGATTTTTGGTTTCAGGTGTGAAGTGATGGACACACGTTTCAGCAACGGTTATTAATCGATGTCTAAAATCAACAGAATTACGCTTTATCATGTCCAAATACCGCTGTAAACTGTCTCGGTTTTGTTCGACACTGAGCAAATGCGGCAACCGTCTTGCCGATAGCTTTTTCATATGCAAATGTTCATTTAAAATGTTAAACACACGTTTATATGATATGTTTACCATTTCAAAAATCTCACGAGATCATTCATAACGATATCGAGGATTGTCTTGATATTTTCTTCAGTACCTACCTGTTGCAGTGCTTGTTCGGCAATCCAATATTTTAATATGTAATCTGACGGAGCAGACTCACCGCACAGTTTATGGAGCTTTTCTTTTGTCTCTTTCAACAAATAGTGTTAAATCACTGTATTAATTTCATTTTTTTTTCCATTTTTCAAGAAACACAAAAGATGCTTACTTCAAACGACTATCGTTGAATTTGGATGAAATTTTAATAGCTGATGTTTGACAGATCGTAATTTATTACGATACTATATATGTACACGCATATGAGTTAAAAAAATTATAAAAAATAGCTAATTACTGGAATTACAAAAATGTATAAGCAATAGAAAAAATTGTTAATTACTGGAATTTAATACTAAGATTATACTACGCTTGACAAAATTTAAGTTCATCGAAAAGTCAATAACGTGGTAAAGTTCAATAAAACAACAGCATAATCTACGGAAGGGATCTGCATTCGCATAATTCTGACGGTAATAAAGCACTGACAAGAGACTGAGGTTGATATTGACGAAGACTACGCTGGGGAACATCAAAATTTAGTTTGGACACCACATAATCAGAGCAGATATTGCCATTAATCAATTTGAAGACAAAAATGGCAATTAACATTTTTCTGTGACTTGTCAAAGAAGACAGCTTTATTTGTTGCAGTCTGCAACAAATATTACTGCAGCTACAGTAATATCAAAAAATAAATTCTGTTTGTGCTGCCACCTAGCGCTAGGTACCTTCAATATCAATCCGGCCTCGTACCATCAGATGTGTAGAAAACAGAATCAAAGCATTTAACTAATTTGAAAAAGTATATCAAACTTTAATTGAAGCACTTTCGACTTCAGGCCGCAAAGAATCAGATGTCACATGTGCGCGGTTGAACATGGTACTTAAGTACGGTCTACGATCTTCAAAGCCGATTAGTTATTTAAAATTGGACAGAATTTTCTAGACCTCCAAAAATAAATACATTGATTAAAAAGGACAAAAAATTTCATTTTATTTTTATGACATTTTTCATCAGCCACCCTAAATAAAATCACCGACTTAACAACTCACTTCCCCTTAACATTAATCAAAACTTGTTAATTTTTCTTGACTTAAACAATTTGTATACTCCCTTGAACACAAAATAAGAACACCCAAATTCCAAACAGAATTAACCTAATAAGAATAATGGTATATCGAATAATGGTATATCAAATGCTCGCTTCGCCTTTGTATTGCTTTCTTCCGGTCCTAAAAATATAAACTCTATCGCATGCTGCATTTAGGCTTCATTTACAAATGTGTTTTGAATAAGCTGCTGTAAATTCATTTTTGTCATATGATTTCTAGAATAAGTAGGCCTAAGTGCTTGTAATCTTTTTGATATAAATAAAATGAATAAATACCAGCATTGTCAACATTGAAATTTCAAAACGTACCAAAATGGAGAAAAAAAACACGTTATTTCAATAAAAACTCACCGAATTTTGAACTTTTCTTTCCATTTTTAAAACCGCATTTTATATTATAAAAACTATAATATTTTTATATTAAAAACTGGGTCTGGTACCACCGCCTGATGGCATGCATGTTTGTCAAACTTGGCTAGTATGTAGTATGATTCTGTTACTTTTATTAAGATAATGGTATCTTTACAATAATTATAACGATATTTTATTATTCAGCAATATTATTTGATTATATTCGCTGTCGACCAAGTAAGCTGTTGGCTTTTAACTTTTACAAAGCTACAGCTGATTTACCGTCGTTAAAATCGAAAAAATTTACAATTATCAGATCATTAAAAGTTACAGAATCGCACTACAAGCCATCAAACTCTATTACTAGCGATTCTATCAAATACAGTGTAAATCTCATTTGCGTTTTGTTAAGCGAAAGTTTGGTGTCTTTAAAAGAATTTGCCAGAATAATAAAAAATAAAAGATGAAGTTTACCAGAGTCAATATTTAAACTTGGGTTGGTATAATTGAGAAACACGCTCTAAAAGCAGAAAATTTTGTAAAACGAAATATTTATTTCTTTATAATTTAGCAAGATTGTCTTAAAACATTGGACACTTGAATATTATTTTCTCATATTTAAATAAAAACCTGAGTTGAATTTGATTGAATGCCACCGAAATTTAAAAAGCGCACCGAAAATATAAAAAAAAGCGCACCACGCACCGACTAAAGAATTTTTCGCACAAATAATTGTAAAAAGCACCAAAAACGGTGCGAAACGCATCGAGTTGACAACGCTGATAAATACATGTCTTCATACTCTGGATACCCATAGGTGTTGAATAGACATGTGTTGAGTAGTTCGTTTTAGATATTGCTTACGTGCATTGAATTACCAAAGACGGATCTGTTCATTCGCTTTTACGGCAACTATTCTTATTATTTCTGATACTTCCTGCTTTTTATCAGAACAGCTGTTTAAAGCTAAAACAAAATCGTTGAAACAAATAAGGCAAGAAAAGAATAATAAATCAATGAAACTATAAGATTAAAGAAAGAATTTTTATAAAAATAATTAATTACACAAATAATTAGTTAAAACAAAAGAACGCTACATAAAATGAACGAAATCAAAAATATTTTGAAGCTACCAGGCAGTAAACACTTCTGTATAGCTAAACATTCATTCAAAATAATAAATAAGCTAAAATGCTAGAGTCGTTTCAAAACAATGTCGTTTCAAAACAATGAATAGGTACTTAAAATTATATATAAAGTGAAACGGCAACATATTGATATCAAACTAACGAAATATAAAAGTGTGTGCGAGTTCACATACAAACATTTAATTCATTAGAAATGAAGACAGTACAGTTTTGAGTCTTGCCAAAATTAATAAATATTTTGCTTCCGCCGTTTTTTCGCAAACTCTAGGCTTTATTATTAAAAACTGGTTACAAATTTATGATTTAAAGTATTGTCCATCGCTGGCCATTACTTTCTTCGATCTTTCATGCAGCATACGACTCCCGCGTTGAAAAATCTGGTCATATTTTGAAGCGATCCATGAATCGATCCAAGTTTTCCATCTTCATAAGATCGCATGTGCTGGTCAGCCGGAACATGTGCCATTGATCAAAACAAGTGGTAATTCGAGGGAGCAACGTCTGGAGACGTTTCCAAGTATGTCTTTACCATTTTCGCAATATGGGGTCGAGTATAGTTATGCTGCAAAATTACTATATCGTGCCCCTCGTTATATTGCGACGCATTAATTGCGCTCGGTAACGATTGCCTGGGATTTTTTCAGTCGATTTTAAGAACTCATAATACACTACGCCAAGCTGGTCCCAACAAACATATGACCGGGATACCCCCATGATTTTGTGCGTATGGGATTACCGTAATGATTCCACTTATCATTCTCAGACGCAATGTGATGCATAAATTCCTTCCGTGTTTGCGTTACAAGCAGCTGTTCACAAGGAAACAAACGCCGTTCAACATATCTCTGCTTCGATTCGTACGGCACCCAATTTTCTTGTTTCTGAGTCATTCCCATGACTTTCAGGCGTTCTGAAATAGCTTACTCACTCGGAACGATCCTGAAAATTCATGATGTCTTTGACACGATCAAGTAATGCTTCGAATTTTGCATCTTTGAAAACCTTCGCTCTTCCATCGCCATGTTGGTTTTCGAGATCAAAATCACCGTTCTTGAAGCGTTGAAACCGCTCTCGGGACGTTTTTTCTAGTAGCGGCCTCGCCATAAGTATTTGAGAGCATTCGATGAGGCTCATCAGCAGATTTCTTCATATTAAAGCAGAAAATTAAAATCTCCCCCAAATGACGAGAATTTGGCTCGAAAGCTGACATGTTCAGTAGAAAATATCTTTATGATGCAGATACAAATCGACTAATATTTCGATGGCGTTATGTTTACAAACACGTAAGCTTATTTTATGACATCTGCGATCTACAAAACGGCGAAAGCAAAGTTGTACACTTAATACATATTTAATTTGACTCTGGAAAAGTATATTATTACTAGTAGTCTCGAGTAAAATATAACTAGCGAATTTTTTAGTATATCTTGAAATTACGTTGTACCACTGATACATACATGTGGAACGAATAATCGCTATAACGTAGTATTTTTAGATCCCTTACAGGCTCGCTAAGTTTTACTCTACCTATATTTTTGACCTTGTCTCCCAAGACCGTATGTTTATGCATAGGATGCTCTTATCGCCGAAGGCACATCCCTGAAACCTGATTACGTTAAGGTAATAATTTTGGAGCTGCTCTGTTTATGAAATGCATACGAGTACATACGGATAAAAATATTCGATATGTGTATCTCACGTTTTGAATCAGCATTAATACAATTATATGCCCAGCGCCACAGTGCTTTGTTCTAGAATAGGATGGAAATGTGTTGAATTACATAAAAACTCATGAGATAATAATAAAATGTAGTTTAAAAAACATTTATCATAAATGGTTCTTTTACTTCATTCATAATTTGTGAATTAATTGTTTCTTTTTTTTAAGCTGTACTGATATGTAATTTGTTTACTGCTGCACATATTTATTATTTTATTATATATAAGTAACGTTTGTATTGAAATTTATATAGGATGAAAAAAAAAACAAGAAATGCAAGAGATTTTGTAAACAAATGTTTTATTAAAAGTTGCAGTTGCAAAGAGTCGCTTATCAATTCAGTTGAAGGCTGTCTTTAAAACTTTATGGTTCAGTAGTTGTTGTTTGTCTTTGGCTCCATTTACTTAAATGAAGATAAAATAAATTAAACTGAAATGGATGTATTTAAAATTTTATTAATTATAACATGTTTCATGTTAAATATAATGCCAGCCCTTGGAAGTACAATAAATATGGAATTTTTCAAAGTTAACAGGAGATCACAGGTAAGACTTTGCAAACAGCAAATATGCTGCAAAACAGTGAACTGATTTGAAATCTGCTAACTCAAAAAGTCATTAAAAGTGTGTGTATTTAAAACATATAATATGAAGTTTACTATTATTTTTTGTTATCAAAAGGCATTGTTATGTATCGATTATACGGCTCAAAACAGGAAGCGAACTTCTTCACCAATACCGCAATTTACTTTGATTCCAAAAACTAAAAACTCCAATACCATTTAACTATTATATTATATCTATCTATATACTTGCTCTGATAAATAAAAAACCGTTATTTTCAAATTTTGTTAGTAGCGTATGTTCGATTTTCAAATTTTTTTTCTGTTATGTTGGTACACATGTTTACCTTTTCAGATTGCCAGTTTGTTTTTGACAGATAAAAAGGTTAGTCGTGTTTTGGTATGCTCCTCGATTTTTTACTATTAGAAAAAATCGATCAAAGAAACTGTATTAAGTTTTGTGTAAAACATGAAATTAATACGCAAGGACATTTGAAATGTTGACTGTGGCGTTTGGCGAGTCTACTATAAGCAGAACACAAATTAATTTGTGGTATAACCGGTTTAGGGAAGGCTCAGAAGATGTCAATGACGATACTCGTCCGCGTCGCCCGAGCACGTCACCAACCGATGAAAACATTGGAGCAGTGAAGAAAATGATTTTGGATAATCGTCGAATCACTATCAGAGAGGTTGCTGATAATGTTGGTGTGTCGTTCGGCTTATGCCAAACAGTTTTTATGGATGTGTTAGGCATAGAACGTGCGGTAGCGCAGACTGTTCCTAAATGGGAAGGTTTCCAAACTTTTTAAAGTGCCAGGAAACCATAATGGTGAAGTCCGTCAGGATTTCAGAGGGCGGGCTGGCGTTGCCGACAATAACACCAGTCGGCCGTATGTTTGGTGACATTGCGGCAAGTTGAGAAGGTGAGATTATTATTCGGTAGAGTTGTGTTTCTTTTTTTTCAGCATTCACTTCCGGGCCACACACATTATTTTGATTTGGCTCTAGTACAAGAAAGGCTGTTGTGTTTTTTTTTGTAGATGTATTTTTTTTTATCTGGGACCAGTACTCAGGGGATGACCCCTACATATGCAGTGCATTGTACCAGAACTAGGAAAATAGGTTGTGAGGAGGGAGATAGAGGGAGTAGTGTTTATGAACATTTGACTTGAACTTTCCAACGCTATAACAGACAGGAAACACGTCTGCAGGCAACCTGTTCCATAGACGAAGCGTACTGCTGAAAAATGAATTCTCTCTGTAATGCGTAGTACGATTCCCTGGGCAATCGACCACAAATGGATGAGCTCTAGACGATGACACGCGATGAACGCGTGTTACGTAAAAATGTGCGAGTTTCGGGAGCAAGATCCCTAATCTCGTTAGAGCAAAATCCATTGTAGTAACGATAGAAAAGAGTAATGCACTCGTCGATGCTCCAGTGAGTCAATAGAGTAGGATACCCTAGTGTCACCGATGAGCTTCTTCGCCCTCTCCTGCACACGGTGGAGTAACCCCGAAATAGACTTTGAGGCACCGGCCCAAACATGAGAGTTGTATTCCATTTTCGGTCGGATGTAGGTGGAGTGAAGTACATCTTACAGCGTTTCAAAAACCCGAGGCACTTGCATGCTTCTTTAGAGACGTGAAAATGTGATCATTCCAGCGAATATTACACTGTATTTTCATTCCAAGAACATCAAGAGCATCCGATACCTCAATATTTATACCATCCATTAGTACAGATGAAGCAGCACTTGCGGTCGTGGCCGGCAAGAACCACTCTCTATCGGCGAGCCAAAGCCGGAGCATCCGCCATCATGCCAGCACAGCCTGGACTACCGGCAACACAACGGAAAATGTTTAACATTTAATTTATTATTATTTTTTTTTTTTTTGCACCAGGCACACTACAAAAAATGAGCAAAAAGAACGTCGCATGGACATCGCTCAGCAGCTGTTGAACATCGTCAACGACGATCCAGATTTCCTCAAAAAGGTCATAAATAGTGACGAATCATTGGTGTATGGCTGTGATACTGAAACTAAAGCCCAATCATCCCAATGAAAACGTCCAGAAGAGCCAAGACCTATAAAGCATGTCATATAGGAATACTACCTTGAAGTTATGCGCAGTTGTGCGAAGCAATTCGTCAAAAATGTCAAACGCCTTGGAAGTATCTAGAGCCACTACCTTACTATTACCGAAATTGTGAATCGAGTGGCACAAATTCTCCGAAAGATATGCCAAGAGATCATAAGTAGAGTCCCCTATGAAATCCATATTGACGGTCACAGCGTAAACTATGTGACACCAGATACCTCACAAGATGGTAATTGACCATACTTTTCATTAATTTAGAATTATTTGTCTCGCCCCTTTTGGCATTACATTAGCAACCTTCCACCACAATGAAAACTGTACAATGTGCTAAAAAGACGAGCTAATGGACGCGCGTACAAGAACACTACTTCGAAATCAGTGCTGTAATGCCATCCGGTCCAGAAATCTTATTTATGTCAAGGTCCGCTTTTAACTGGTCGAGCTCGGAAAAATATTTTTGGCATAGCCTCAGGTATTCTGTCCAACTCGAGGAGCGGATGACTGCTTGCCACCAAGCGTGAGTTTCTTCCAAAAGTTTCAGCCAGCAGGTTTGCTTCGTCAGCTCATTCATATAAATATGCATACGTATTTGAGTGTTTTTTACTCACTTTAAAACGTTAAAGTTCGCAAGCATTTGAAACGGCCAAGAAACACATTTATTTATAGGACAAAAATAAATTTTCGTTATGAGTTGATACATTCTTTACTACGTTTTCTTACACTAATGTATATTGCCTTTCAGCTCAAAAGTAGAAATGCAGCCCCTCAAAATGATTGGGAACGTTAAGATTCGAAATCCTGAAACAGGTCCTCAAGAATTCTTCGCTGGATTCAAAATTTTTCGTCTTAACTTAAGAGTTTTATACTCATTATAAGACATAATAGGATTGGGTTTCGCGAACAATCTCATTTTTGGGTTATTTTAAGTACATTTCTGTGTTTTATTCGTTGTTAAATTGTTGAGTATGATTCGTATTCAAAGGCAAGTAGAAAATTCTTAAATTTAGTATGAGCTTTTTCTTTTTTTGTACGGTAATTTTTATGAATATGGTCGCAGACATTTATAAAACATGTCTGTGAAGTTGTGCAAATAAATTAAAACTTTAGTTAAAAACGTTAATCGGCCACGGTATACATACCGCTTCCATGCTATAAAACCGAACCATTACTGAACTTTAAGAGTCTTACGATACGAATGAAATATTTATAAAAATATTTGATTCGTAGTCAGGATTAAAATGACGCTATACACAGTTTACAAATATATTTTTCAAAAATCATTGTATTTTGTTTTATTACAGACTGTCCAGAAAACTCGAAAATTAAGTCCGATGATTTTGACAGTACGACATCGTTACTTTTACTGTGGCGTTACCCACAAAGGCAAACCGAGACGATGTTATAAAAAAATTTGAAATAAATTTAATGTTATTGTTTAAACGATATAATAAAAGCTAAAATAACACATCTATACATATCGCTCCTTTATTACAACATAGTCATATCTCAAAAAATTAGCTTTTTGAGTTAACAATGCAGAATTGTTAACCTCTTATATTGTGCCGAAAATTTATTCAAACTACTTTTAAATTGTTTCCTTTATGAGATATTTTCCAAAAAAAACTTTTCTAAGACTTGTATGGAAATTAAAAATTTGAAATGTGTTTTTCTCGAAACAAGCTTTTTTTTAGTTATGACTATATTGCAATAAAGGAGCGATATGGTATATAAATTTCGTTCATTTATTCACTATACAAAATGAAAATTGTGTCAAGGCATGAACACATTAGTTATCATATAATTTCCCTTCAAAAAAATCAAAAACATTCCATACGAGAAATAATACACATATACTGCCTGCCACTTGAATAAGGAATCACATTTTTAAATTTAATTAAATGTCTCCTTAACTAAAGTTGAAAACAATTTTTTTTTGCATAACCAAATTTCGAGATGTTGGCTTTCGTACAGAATATTTTTAAACTAAGCAAACTGTAATTAATTTTAAATTTTAGTGATGAAATCTTATTTTTCAATGAAAGATTTTTGTTTGAAAATATTTTAATTTATTTTGACAATTAAAACGTGTGTATGGTTTGAAGTAAGAAACGAAAGTGAACAAAAATGTTTATTACAAGTAAAAATAAAATACAAAACAACATACACATTGCATGGCATACTATGTTAATTTCAACACTCCTCCTCAATGTGGATGTCATCTTTTACAAAAATATTTCAGTTAATTTAATTTTAAATTTCTCAAAAAATTGTTATGTTTAACCCTTGACAAATTTTTCGTCAAAATGTCAGCCATCATTTCTGCTGTTGGACAGTACATTAATTGTATTTCTTTGCTTTTGACTAACTCTCTTATGTGATGAAACTTTATGTCAATGTGCTTGCTTCGTTTATGAAACACAGGGTTCTCAGCTAACTTCTGAGCACCTTGATTGTCAATATTTAATTTAACAGGATACTTGCAAAATAAACCTATTTCCATCAAAAGTCGCTTTAAATAAACAGCTTCTTTGGCAGCATCAGAGGCAGCCATATACTCAGCTTCCGTACTGCTGAGCGCTACTGAGTGCTGTTTTCTTGACTCCCAAGAAATTGGGCAACCATTATAGAAAAATATAAAACCCGTGTAAGATTTCCTGTTCAACGCATCTCCGCCCCAATCTGCATCAACAAATCCTTCAAGGTCTTCATCGTTGGAATCATAACTTAATTTTAAGTTCTTCGTACCATTTAAATACCGCAATATATGTTTGAGATGTGTCATGTGCTCTATGTGAGGACTAGAATTTCGTTGCGCCATCTTGGATACAGAATGCAGGATATCTGGTCTGGTAGTAATCGCCAAATACATAAGTGTACCAACAAGGGACTGATATTCTTTTTGATCAATTTTCTCACAATTATCTTCACAATTAACTTGAACACCCGCTTCTAAAGGTACTGATACCGACTTGCATTTGTCCATACCATACTGTTTCAAAACATTTAAAATATACTGAGTCTGGCTTAACTCTATGGAACCTGTATGACCATCACGTTTAACTTCCATTCCCAAAATATGATTCAGTACGCCTTTATCTTTAACCTTAAAATGTTCTGCAATTTGTTTCTTGACATCTTCAAGAACTGGTAAGTTACTGCACGCAACAATTAAATCATCCACATACACTGCAACTAGCACAATATTACCTCTTTTTGTAGCTTTGTACAAGCACGGTTCGCTATCAAGTGGAACAAAATCTAGTTTTCTCAATACACCATCAAGCGTGCTGTTCCATTCCTTGCCGCTTTGTTTCAAACCGTAAATTGCTTTATGTAGTCGCAAAACCTTTTGTGGTGAGCTTTTGTCAACAAAATGCGGTGGTTGTTTCAAATAAATTACATTATGTAAATCACTATTCAAATATGCCGTATCTACGTCCATTTGATGCAAGTGCATCTTGTTTTTCACAGCCAACGCTAAGAGCAATCGTAGCGTTGAATATCTTACAACTGGAGAGAAAGTGTCTGTGAAATCTATTCCAAACCGCTGATTGCAACCTTTCGCAACTAGGCGTGCTTTGTATCGTTCAATTTCTCCACGTACATTTCGCTTCAAAGCGAATACTCACTTACATGGTATAGCTTTCTGCTTTTCCGGTAAGTTTGTCAAAGACCAAGTTCTATTTTTCTCCAAAGCAGCAATTTCTTCCTGCATAGCTTTTTCCCAAAAATTTTTTCTTCTACTGGAAAGAGCTTCTTCAACAGTTCCAGGAACATTATCATTCATTGCTACACATACATTACTTCGAGGCTGAACTTCATTGTATTGCTTTTTTGGTCTACCAGGCTTACCAGAACGAATCACTTTTGGCCTTCCAGGTCCTCTAATAGCTGCTTCCTTCTGATTGCTTGAATTTTCAGAGCTACTATCTTCATCAGCAGTATTAAAAATTTCGTCTTGATCGTCTGCTTCTACAGAAGATTCACTAGCGTTATCGGCTATATTTCCACTTTTAACGTTATTATCCATATATAATGTTAAATAATCTTCGGCTTTAAAACATCCTTCATTATTGCCATCATACGTTTTCATATTACAGATGTCTTCATCAAAAATAACATCGCGCTGCTCTACGATACTACGTGTCGTTGTATTAAAAAGCCGATACGCTTTTGACGTCATTGAATAACCGACCATTATATATGGCGTGCCTTTTGCTTCAAATTTAGATTTACTTTTAGATTTATTCAAACTTACTGCGTATGCGCCAAAAGTTTTGAAATGCTGCACATTCGGCTTTCTGCCGAACCAAATTTCATATGCCGTTTTGTCGTTCAACTGTCTTGTTGGACATCGATTTCTAATGTACACTGCTGTATTCACAGCCTCTGCCCACAAGTATTCCTTCACGCCAGAATGCACCAACATCGATCTCGCCATTTCAATAATAGTCCGATTGGCTCTCTCTGCCACTCCGTTTTGCTGTGGAGTATATGGCACAGTTAACTGTCTGCTGATACCTTCTGAAGATAAAAATGAATCAAATTGTGTATTTATATATTCTCGTCCATTATCTGATCGCAACGTTTTTATCTTACGTCCTGTCTGCTTCTCTACATGAGCCTTAAATATTTTAAATTTATTAAAAACTTCGGATTTTTGTTTCATAAAGTAAACGTAAATTTTTCTGGACATGTCATCAATAAATGTTACAAAATATTTTGCACCACCAACAGACTGAACTTTAAACGGACCACAAACATCAGAATGTATAACCTCTAACAACTGATTTGCTTTTGTAGAGCTTTCTTTAGGAAATGGTAAAACATGTACTTTACACAACATGCAAGTTTTACATATGAAAGACTCATCAATGTTACTTACATCCATTCCCCTCACCATATGTTTTTTATTCAGATCATTTAGATTTTTAAAATTAAGATGACCATACCTATTGTGCCAAACGGTGCTCATCTTATTTGCAACGCATAATCTTTCAGTTGCATGGTCATTCGTCGTAACAAACATGTTATCTCTGCGCTCAGCGCTAAGCACGATTGTACCATCAGCCCTTTTAATAGTAGCTTTCTCTACAGTGAATATGACAGACAAACCACAGTCCACCGCTTTGTTAACGGAAATAAAATTTGCTTTTAACTCGGAGCAAAATAATACGTCCTTAAGGAAAATTTCGAAATTGTTGTTATTTATTATAACATCAGCTTTTCCACTGGCGTTAATGTGCTTATCGCCAGCCAAATCAATAATTTCATAATGTTCTTGAAAACGAACAAACATCTCTCTGTTATTGCACATATGAGATGTAGCGCCGCTGTCGACGTACCAACCTTTAAAATCTAATCTAGTGGAGTCAACTGCAGCTAACATTGTCATTGCTTGTGAGTTAGTGCTCTTCTGCCTTCTTTCACACTTGCTAGCATAATGACCAGTCATACCACACGAAAAACATCTTACCTTAAGATTCTTCTGTTTTGGTTTCTTGTCTTTATTTTCTTGTTTTGCTCTTGCTATAAATACATGTTGATGCGAACTCGATACTGCGTTCTCGCTGTTGAACCTCTCTTTTTTCCTCTTACCCTCTTCCAGAAGTTTTTGCTTCAACAATGAAAAATTTGGCAACTCATCTCTTGTCTCCATTGCAACCACGAAATTCTCGAAATCTTCCGGTAAGCTAGACAACAGCATAATCACCAGTAACTCCTCCTGAATTTCTTTTCCGAGTTCAGTTAATTTTTCGGATACTCTCACAAATTCATCTATATGCTGTACGATATCACCATCCTCGAGCATAATAAGATTAACTAACCTTTTGTAGAGCGATACTTTCTGAATCGGTCCCTTTGGCATGTATATCAGCTGTATTTTTGTCCAGGCCTCATGGGAAGACTTACAATTCTTTATGTAAGACAACTGTGATGCTTTCACCCCCAGAAATATGAACGCCAAAGCCTTCTCATCATCCGACTTCCATCTCTCTTCTTCTGCATCTTCCTCAGGTCTAATGAATTCTCCATTAGCAATTTTCCATAAGCCATTATGGATGAGAACACTTTTCATCTGTATTGACCAACAGTCATAGTTCCTTTCGTCCAATTTTTCAATTTGTAGCAGCGATGCACTCATAATGTTTCAAATTCTTCAAAATAATAGCCGTTCCAAACAAATATAGGGATCTGGCCCATAACCTGATGAAATCTTATTTTTCAATGAAAGATTTTTGTTTGAAAATATTTTAATTTATTTTGACAATTAAAACATGTCTATGGTTTGAAGTAAGAAACGAAAGTGAACAAAAATGTTTATTACAAGTAAAAATAAAATACAAAACAACATACACATTGCATGGCATACTATGTTAATTTCAACATTTAGGTTATAATAAAAAAAATTAAAGTTATTATCAAAAATCTTCAAAGAAAAATTATTGATCACAGCATATTTGTATTGTAAAAAATACTTCTTAAGAAAAAACTTAAGAAAGGAAAAACTTGAACTAGAACCCGATGTACATACGCTGAAAAATTTTGTTCAGAAATTCTCTGAATTTTGACATTACTTTTATGAATTTTTTCATTATTTTTCAATCATCGTAACTTTTCATAGAAATAATGAAACAAATTTCATTAGATTATTTTAATGAAAACCTTTATAAAAGTAATCAAACATTTTAATAAGAAACATGACTTGTTTTCATTAAAAGTATGAAAGAAAAATCATATGATTAGTGAAATAATTTCTCTAGATCAAAGAATCAATTTCATAAAGCACGTGAAAACTGTACATTAAATTAATGAAAAAGTAACATTTATTTAATGAAATAACTTCTTTGTAATAACTCCTTCATAAGGTCAATGAAGTTATTTCATTTATCTAATTTTATTATTCATTGAGCACCTGAAAAATTTACATTAAATCAATGAAATAGTTACATTTGTTTAATGAAAGAATATAACACACATTAATGAAATATGTTCACAAATGCATGTAATATGATCGATGGAATTATTTCATTTATTCATTGATACTTTATTTCATTACACAAACAATACTATTTATTTATTTATTTATTTATTTATTAAAAGTGGATATCACATACAACAAGAAATAAATCTTTTAAATTACTGTATGTGATCTTAAAACAAAATAAACAGTTTATAATATCAGTATTACAACATAAAAGATACAAAAAAAGTGCAAAAATGTAAAAGTAAAATAAGAGAAAAGGAAAATTAACATTTATTTCAAATAAATTGTATTAAAAAAATTAATTTCAAATAGACTTCAATTTCTATAGCAAACAAGTAAAAAAACAAAAAAAATTAAATTAAATAGTAATAAAAAAATGGTAATACGGGAAGTTTAAAGTATACTTAAAAACTTGAGAACAATTTCTTTTTAAAGCGTACAACGTTGCCTGTGATTTGCAAAGAATTAGGAAGTGAGTTCCACAGTCGTATTGTATTTGTAAAAAATTGCCATTCAGAGATTAATGTTTGATATCTAAAATTAATAATGTTTTTACCTCTATTAGACCGTGCAAATTGAAGACGTTCAAATAAATAAATTGGTTCTTTCGTGTAAATAATTTTGTGTAGCAATATTAAAGACTTAATCTTAAGCAGATCCAAGAGCTCAACTCCATATAAAGATTTTGAATACTGTGAAGTACCTTCATATCTCTTGATACAGTATACGTATCGCAAAATTGCGTTATAGGCTACAACTAATCTGCTCTTGCTATATGAATCACAATACGCAAAAATTTCACGGCCATATAACAACATAGGCATTAAATACGATTTCGCAAGAAGCACGCGTATGTAAGTCGGTGTAAACTGTTGTGAAGAGTATAACACTCGAAGCATTGAAAATATTTTTCCAGAGATAGAGTTTATGTGTGTATCCCATTGAAGTGTTTTGTTAAAAATAATTCCAAGATTCTTAGCGGAGTCGACTATAGCAATGTCTTGATTCCCTATAGATATCGGAGTATCTATGGTTATGCTCTGATTTCTTTGAGCTATAATGAGACATCTAGATTTTTTAGGATTTAAGTATAGCCCATTAGATGATGCCCATAAAAATATGTTATTTAGGTCAACGTTAAGCTTGGCAATACACTCTTCTATCAAATTTTTCTTACAACTTATATATATTTGTACATCATCTGCATACATATGGATTCTGCTGTGTAATAGTTGCTTAGGTAAATCATTAATGTACAGAGTGAACAAAAGTGGCCCCAAAATAGAACCCTGCGGTACTCCTTTAGAAACATGTAAGGCAGAAGATATTGAATCACCAGCACATACAGATTGGTAACGATCGGCAAGATAACTTGCAATGAGTGAAGTGGAAGTTGGAGAAAATTTGAATGTATTGTATATCTTACTACAAAGAATTTCATGATCAACAGAATCAAATGCTTTGGAGTGATCCAAGAGCACAAGAAACGTGACACAACCGTCATCAAGACTGCCCCTTATGTCTTCTGTTACATTGATAAGCGATGTAACACAGCTATGTTTACCTCTAAATCCGGATTGATTCCTTACTAGAAGCTGATAATTAGTCAAATATTTGCATATTTGCACATGCAACAACCGCTCAAAGACTTTGGACAAATATGGTAGTATTGAAATGGGACGATATTCATTACCAGTTTTGGGCACAGGGATAACCTTTGCATATTTCCAACAGCTTGGAAATATACTTGTAGTGATAATAGTATTGAAAATATGTGTTATGTGCATTAAAATTTTTGGAAGAAGGAGTTTTATGAATTTTGGATAGATCTGGTCGAACCCGACAGCATTTGATGTCACTGATAGAATACATGATAAAACATCAGCTGGGGGTACACCCATAAAATTAAAACGATATGTCGGAGGTAACAATTGCTGCTGAGTTAGATTTAAGGCGTTAACCCGATTGGTATTTTCCGAAGTGCATGACGGAATGGTAATAAATGATTTGTTTAATTCATTGACATCAATATTACAGGAGGAGGTAATTTTATTTGCGATACCTATCTCTCTGATTGCTTGCCATTTCCTTTTTGAATTAACAGCTAATTTGAAGCGATTCGCATAAAAGTTAGTTTTTGCGTCACTAATGCTTTTATTGACAATACGGCGAGCTCTACGGTACTCTTCATGTAATTCCGCCGTTCGGAATTTTTTCCAGCGCCTATACAGTTCATCACGAACATTTATTTGACGTTTAATTACAGGATTAAACCAACATTTCCTTGTTTTATTTCCAAAATACCTTCGCAAGGGAACGGAAGTGTCAAACAGTTGGAGTAAGTTTGAATTAAAAACTTGGAGCTGTTCGTCAGCAGATGCCAATCTGTATATTTCGTTCCAGTCGATATTATTGAAACTTGCATCTAATATGTTTAGATCAATATTTTGAAAATCACGAAAACTAATTGGATTTGCAGTATTTTTTACTTTGAAGTCATATGAAATGAAAATTAGATCGTGTTTAGAAAAACAGGGGGCACAAATTTGATCGAAAAGTAACAGATTTGACTCATCACTTAATACGAAAATATCGAGTAAGGTACTGGTAGTATTAGTGAAGTGCGAAGGATGCTGAGTATTTGCAATATGTAAACCAATTGATGCAAGTTGACTAGAAAAATTGGAATTTAATTTTGATAAAACATTACAGTTGAAATCACTTGCGATAACAATATCCTGATATTGTGTAGATAGCATCTCTAGTTCACGCATAAATGTATCATAGGGAACGTCTGAACGGGGTCGGTAAGTACAACCTAATAAGAATTTACGCTCACCACCAAATACTTCAATGAAAAGATATTCAACTGGCTCATTGTCCTTCGATCTTTTTATTTCTTTATGATTTATTCCATTCTTGACATAAATTGCCACCCCACCTGCATAACCCATTCTATCCCTCCTTATTAGTTTGTAACCGTTTGTCCCAACTAAACTATCTGGCAGATCTCTATAAAACCACGTTTCGGATACGCAAATAACATCCATATAAGAGTCCTCAAACAAAAATCGGAATTCATCAATTTTGTGTACCAAACTTTGGGCATTAATATGGCAAATATTAAGACCATCGCGTTGTTTAGCGAGTATTTGAATCATATGTCTAGTATTCACTGTGGAACCCAACCCCCATCTATTTGAGGATGACATAGAAATCTGTTACGGCAACGCTGACACTACAGTATAACAGCACAATTCTTCTGGTAAGAAGAAATGTCTTTATAATAATTTCAAAATTGTTTATCAAACACTCCCATATTACTATTTTGAGTAAGAAATAAGTAATTTCAGAAAGATTATAAAAATATAAGGTGACATGACATTTAATTGCAGAAAAATGAGGAAAATACAACGCAAAATTTAAGAAAGATTTTACTAAAAATTTTATATAGCAAATAACTATGAAAAGGTAGAAATACAAAGCTGGAATCACATCAACATCGATTCGGCATTTCCTTCTGCACGACTCCATCTTCTTCAATGCGTAAAGGTTCATCAGCCTGGTTAACTTTTATATAAACTACTCCACGCAAACTAAATGCAGCAGCTAAACGACCCTTTTTACGATGATATATTGCGGTGCTTAAAAGTTTAAAATTATTTGATGTTAAATTTTCATTTAAATAAATTTTGGATGAATTCTGCGGTTGCGTGGCAAAGCCAATATGTTGCAAGCACAGATGACTGCTACTTGCTTTTTGAAACTGTGCGTATGATTTTAAAATAAAATTCTTGTCATAAGGTGAATGAAGCTTAACAAGAATAACTGCATCCGGAGAATTAACTTCTTTGTTGTTTTTATTCTGTAGGCGAAAAATTGATTTGTACGCAGGTGTAGATATATTTAAGACGGAGCAAATGGTACCAAAAATCTCATTCCTTGCTTTTGTGAAATTGTACCTAATTATGATAAAAGAAAATGTTGAACAAGTATTCACCAAATAAAACAGATTTTATTAATTCAAATGACTTCAATACACTGGTATTTAAAATTTTTAAACTATTATTATGCTAATTTGAGTACATACACATATGTACATACATACCCAAGTTCGGTAGCCAGAAATTTATTTGTCATTGATCTAATGAATTCTATTTCATTGGAATTATGAAACTCGTAAAACCTACATTTTAATAAAAAAACTTTATATTTTTTCAACTGTAGCTTAAGATTAATAAATGCACATTAATATATCTTACCAAAATTCAAAGAATTTAAAAAAAATTTAATTTTGTTGTAGTCATAAATCCAATGATTTTTTTAATGAAACCATTCAGATGGAACTATTTCATAATATATATGAAGTTTCATGCATATTGTGAAAAGTTTTCATTGGATTAATGAAAAATATTTAATGAAACAGTTTCATTAAATATATGACGCATAATTCTTTCAGTGTATGTACAAACCAAAAAATTTTTAATTTAAAAAATTAAAGTTGTTATCAAAAATCTTCAATGAAAAATTATTGATCACAGCATATTTGTATTGTAAAAAATACTTCTTAAGAAAAAACTTAAGAAGGAAAAAACTTAACCAAAAATTTAATTTTAAAATTATAAAGTTCAACAAAAAATCTATAAATTAATATTTATATCTCTGGGTACGGAGAACTATTAAAATACAAAAATATGTATGTTAATAACTAAAAAAGAAATACCGCTAGTTCTAAGACAGCAAACGCAGTATAAACAATGTGGGCAATTAACAAAATGCATATGTGATTCAATATGAGATGAATATAGACAGAGAATAATTCAATGGCTTGATGGCTGAGTGGTTAAAGCAACCGATCATGATACGTCATGACCCGAGTTCAAACCCCAGTGGGTGCTGATCAGTAGTAGCGACTACGAAACAGCTAGTTGTCCCCCAGCTAAAGATTTGATTATTATTTTTCTTGCCTTCTTCAATCGAAAATTCAGGGAAATTGAACTCCATTCTTCCGTTATTGCATCCTTTAATGATTGTATCGTCTCAAATTGTTTTTCTCCTTCATAAAATTTTATTGCAAGCCAACCCCATTTTCCATTTGATTCAGGTCTGGTGAATATAAAAGCCAATCCAAAACTTGAACACCTTGTTGGTTAATCCATTGTTTTACTGTTACGTCAGTAGGAATTGGAGCGTTCTTTGTTGAATATTGTTGTTGTCCAAGGTATTTTGGATATGCTTCCTCCAGAATGTTTATTATAGTATTTATTATAGTATAAGCGTTTATTATGGTATAAGCTTACTATAAACAAGTAAGGGTAAGGTATATTCGGCTGGGCCGAATCTAAAATACCCTTCACGATTGTCAAGTATATATGTATAGTATATTTAAAAATGTGAACAAAATATGCTCGGTTATATATGAACCGATATCGGAATTTAATATTTTCTGTATTTTAGTAACCTTCTTTTGTAACAAGAATTGCTTTTCAGCAAAAATAAAAAAATAATAATGGAAAAATCGGTTCAGGCTATATTTCGGGTATATATGGACCGACATCGGAAATTTTTATTTTCCATATTTATATAACCTAATTTTATTACCAGAACTACTTTTAAGCAAAAAAAAGTTGTTTAGCTTCGGCTATGCGACATTTTCATGAAAACCGAGGTTAAGGCTATATCTCGGGTATATATAGACCGATATCGGAAATTTTCATTTTCCATATTTATATAACCTTACTTTATTACCGGAACTGCATTTGAGCACAAAAAAGTTATTTAAGGTCGCTTACGCGACATTTTCATGAAAAACCCGATTTGGGCTATATATCGGTTATATATGGACCGATATCTGAAAAAAAATGTTTTTTGTTTTGCCTTTTAGTCACAATGTATGAAGTTTGAAGCAAAACAAACAATTTTTTTTTTCAATAATTTCCATACAAAATTGCAACAAAAATTGCTTTTTTCGGAATTTTAGATATATCTCAGCTATATGTAAACCGATATTACTGAATTTCAATAGCAAACCCATGAATCGATGGGGTAAAAGAATGGTGAAAGAAAAAAGTTTCTAAGTCTAATGGTTTTCTCAGAAACGGTATTTCAACAGCGGACAGACGGGCATCGCTTAAACGACTTTTCCATTAATTCGCAAATAAAAACTATAGAAATTACAAACGGAATCACAAACTTATATATATCCTTTACATTTTTGTGAAGGGTATAAAAACAAATAAAAATATAATAATATGCAAACTGTTTAAATTTTAATCTTCTTCAATACTACAATATTACAAACAAAAGGGAAGAAATTGCGCCTTGAGTTCGCGGGAAAAATATTATATGAACGTTTCTTTTATTTGTATACTTGTATATTAAATTACTCGAGGATTTAAAAATAAGTGGACGTAGAAGTAGAGGTGGGCAAATTTTATTTCCGTAAAAAATTTTGATGGGGCTTTTGAAAGAAATTAGTCAGATTGGTCCAGGCGTTAGTCGATTTTAGAAGTGTTAAAAAAGTGAGCGTAATAATGAGATCATTACCAGTTGGATGTAATTTTTTGACATTTCTTTGTTTCAGTGTTTACCAATTTCAATCATGGAGAGAAACACAATTGAGGAGCATAATCGGCCCAAATAAGCTCATAATCTGGAAAATTGTCCGCAAATTTCCGCAAACCAGGTCTTCTTCTTCGAAAATAAGCTCAGCTTAGCAGTAACCCTAAATGCTGTGCGCTATCAGGAGCTGAACATATGGACCTGGCCGATATGTGAGTCCAAGAGGATGATGCCATCCCACACATTTCTCACATCCTGGACATTGGGCACCATGGTCATGTTATGTGACATCAATAGGCTTATTTATTTGGTGATATTGAAAAGAAAAAGTGTACGTCAATAAGCCAAGAACAGTTCAATAGGGAAATTGTGAAAAATTGAGTACATCTTAGTTCTGAATTCATAAGTAATACTTTTGATTCTTTAAAGTTTTATTAAACGAATTTCTATATTGTTTAGTTTAACACAATTAAATTATATGTTTATAGATGAATGTTAAACTCTTAGCATTCATCTTATAGCATGTTCACAGGAAGGCTTATATTAGAGTTTTACTCTCTTTCGTAATTCGATTAAACACAGATTGGGGCGCATTTAAGTAGTTGACGTTTGCAAATGCCGCCAAAATTTGTTGATTACTAGTGTTGCCCATATAGAACACCCAGCTTTGTTGGAAGAATGTGCCCAAAGAAACTTTTGGTAATCCAGTGGCCACAATTTTTTAAAACAGAAATTACATATTAATTCCCAAAAAAAAAATTTTTTGATATGAGTAAAAAATTATAAATAGCTTGTTTTCTATGTTTCCCATCTATCTATATGTCGACATTTCATAGGAACTACCCTAATCATCAGTAGACTTTGGAAATTTTTGCGCATTTGAATGCGCAAAGTTTAAATAAGAAAATTGACGAATTTAGGTATTTATTTGAATCAGCAGGTATTGACATTATTTGCATTTCTGAAACATGGTTTCCATTGGGAGTTCTAGATTCAGTATACAATCTGCAGGGCTTTAAACTTTTCAGATCTGACAGAAGAATCCTTATTAATAATGTTGAAACTAAAGCGAAAGGTGGAGGAGTTGCGATATATGTACGCAACGGCATTCCCTGTAAATTTAAGTTAATGACTAAAATTGGCAGTGAAATCGAATATTTATTTCTTGAAATTTTAACAAAAGATAGGAAAAAAGTTCTACTAGGGAGTGTGTATAGACCCAACAGTAGCATGAATGTCTATCCTTTTATTTCTGTCCTCGAAGAAATCTCCATTGAATACGATGATATTGTTATAATTGGTGACTTTAATAATAACCTTTTAGTTGATAACCCGCTTATTGAACCTATGCGCTCTCTTCATCTTGATCCTGTGAATGATTCTATTCCTACGCATTTCCACAGTACGTCTAATAGCCTGATTGATCTAGTATTTGTTAACCACAAACTTAAAGTACTCATCTATGATCAAATTTCAGCTTCAGTGTTTTCTAATCACGATATTCTCTTTTTGAGCAATGACTTATCTTTATCAGTGGTGAACAAATATATTACTTATCGTGATTATCATAATATGGACTATACACTACTAAATTACAACTTTGATAATATCTATTGGTCACAGATCTATTCAATAGATAATGTAAATGACCAACTTTCACTGCTACAAGAAAATATTAGGTTGCTCTATGACATGTGTGTCCCAATTAAGTCCAAAATTATCAAAGCCAATCAACCACCCTGGTTTTGTCACGAAATAAAACTTCTGATAGAAAAACGTGATAGTGCATATAGAAGATGGAAGAGATATAAAACAAATGATCTCAAAGCAATTCACAAATTGGCCCGCAGTGAGGTTCAAAAACGCATTAAACATGCTAAAATCATGTTTTATCATAGAAAGTTTTCCTCTTCAATGGACAATAAATCGAAATGGAAGGAAATACGTAAAATTGGTATAGGTCACAAGTTTCACAGAACGAACAACTTGGACGTTGACGTCAACACCTTGAACTACCAGTTTGCAAATATTAACTTGCCATTTCCAAATTGTAATTGTTATGACGATCTTTGTTGTGTTCCTATTCAGAACCCCTTCAGTTTTCGTTGTGTTGATCAGTCTGAAGTTTTGACTGATTTGTTATCAGTCAAGTCAAACGCAATAGGCTCAGATGAGTTAGATCCTTTGTTTTTAAAAGCACTAATACCTAAGATATTACCGTACTATACTCATTTTTTTAATACCATTCTTCTTAAGTCTACCTTCCCGGACGAATGGAAACTATCTAAACTGATTCCAACTCCTAAAAACAACAGCGAATTCAGGCCTATTGCCATTCTGCCATTTTTGTCCAAAGTTATGGAAAACCTTATTGCCAGTCAAATCAATCAACACTTAGAGCATAACAACTTTCTGTCTGATAGGCAATCGGGTTTCACGAAAGCAAGAAGCTGTACTACTGCTCTGGTGGGTGTGATAGAGGATCTAAGATCGAATTTGGATACAAACATGGTGTCATTTTTAGTACTACTGGATCACAGTAAAGCATTTGATACGGTAGATCATAAGATCTTAATACTAAAGCTTCAAAAACTATTTTATTTTTCCAGATCAGCATGTAACCTTATACATTCCTATCTTATGAACAGGTCTCAGCGCGTTCAACTAAATAACAAGATATCAAATGTACTTAATATTAGGAGAGGGATTCCCCAAGGTTCCATACTAGGGCCTCTTTTATTCTGTATGTATATTAATGATTTACCGGATCTTATAATTAAAAGCAAGATCCATATGTATGCTGACGATGTGCAGCTTTACTTGAGTGCACCTATAAGAAATTTAAGCTCGACCATAGATAATATCAACAATGATTTGAACACGATAAACGATTGGGCTAAGGCAAATGGTCTATCTATTAATCCTTCTAAGTCCAAATAAATGTATTTTGCTTTCGAGGTCTAATAGAGAATTTGACGTACCTGAACTTAAAATAGAGGGTAACAAAATTTGCTATGTCAATTCAGCATCCAGCTTGGGTGTCATTTTTAATAATCGTTTAACGTGGTCAAATCACATTAATGTCATTGTAGGTAGAGTCTACAGTATGCTCCGTAACTTGTGGACTGTCATAGATTCAACCCCATTCACCATACGAATGCAACTTGCAAAAACTTATTTAATTCCCGCACTATTATATGGGTGTGAAATTTTTGCGAACTGTGACAGTCAAGATCAACAAAAACTTAAGGTCGCTTACAACAATATAGCAAGGTATATATTCCTAAAAGGGCGTCGTGATCGCATTTCACTATTTTCGTACAGGATATTTCAAGTGAAGTTTGAAAATCTCCTAAATATTAAATGCCTAACATTCCTGCACAAAATAATTGTGTCAAAACAACCAATATATCTGTTTAGTAGAATTAGATTTGCTAGATCTAACCGAGGTAGAAAAATCATTCAACTTAGGTATAATACCCTTTTGTCTCAACGTCAATTTTTTGTATATGCAACAAGTCTCTGGAATTCTTTGCCAAACCATATTCAAAATATAGGCAATGCATATGCGTTTAAAAAGGAGTTGTATAAAATTTTTTCGTAATTTAATATCAAATGAACTTTTTCTTTGAGACTAACCTTGTCAAATAATTTACCTTTATATTTACTTATTTTTCTCTTTTTCTGCCTGTTTATTATATATATATACTGTTTTTTTTCTCTGTAAAAAGTTATTTCTTGTATTTTTATTTTGATATGTATAATGTTTACGTTTATTCATTTCTTTCATTATATGTTATTAGTTTGATTTATTCACTAGCACTTTCATTTATAAGATATATATCTTGTTGTGCTAGGCTACAATTATATAAATAAATAAATAAATAAATATTCTCAAACATTTAACTTTATATCCTAACAATCCAAACAAATTGCTGAGAATTTAAAAAGAAAAATGCTCTAATATAGAAAACAAGCTATTTATGATTTTTTACTGGTATAAATGTTAGAAGCTTAAATAGCGAATAAAAACCTTATTTGTTTGAATTTTTGTTCTCTGCTTTTCGATACTTTCAAAAAGCAAATCGTAGCAACCAACGGTTGTTCATTTGTTTGAAAGGTGTAAAGAAATGTTAGAGACGTTTATAAATAGAAAAGCTTGTTTTTTGTGTTTTGACGGATATTATTAGAGCATTTTTCTTTTTAAATTCTCAGCAATTTGTTTGGATTGTTGGGATATAAAGTTAAATGTTTGAGAATATCTTTCAAAAATTTCCAAAGTCTACTGATGATTAGGGTAGTTCCTATGAAATGTCGACATATAGATAGCTGGGAAACATAGAAAACAAGCTATTTATAATTTTTTACTGGTATAAATGTTAGAAGCTTAAATAGCGAATAAAAACCTTAATTGTTTGAATTTTTGATATGTTTTACAAACATATATTTTTAGTGAATTCAATAAAACGCTTGTTTCTTACAGCTTAGGAGCTGTAAGAAACAAGCGTCAAATTTTTGTGGACCGCCCAAGAGAGATGGTCTAGTGAGGTAACCTGCCGAATATAAAGGCTGATATGGCCCAGATATAATAACGGGAGCACTATTATCCTTAGGGGCCTGCCCCGACGGAGGTTCTGCTGTGGCGGTCCTGTCGGGTCATTATGAGTCGCTGACGAGGAGATTAAATCTTTCATTTAGTGACTTCTGTAGAAGTTGCAGAGACGAGGAGTAAATAGAAAGTGTTGAGCACTTCTTTTATCGGTGTCCAGCTCCTAGGTAAGGGCTTTGTATCTAGGCAAGCTGATGCTGTACGATTTGGCGGAGACATCAGAATGTGATGTAAATGAATTGAACTCCTTTATCTGATTCTCGGGTTGGTTCTAAACCAGTTAATACTAACCTTCAAAGGACATCTGTTTAAATTTCCTGATATTCTATTCATTAGATTGTGAGTTATTGTTAAAGTGGCAACTATTTGCTTGCTTTTTGCTATGCAACACGTTATTAATTCCTTTATTATCAAACAATTGAGTTTTTATTCGCTATTTTAGCTTCTAACATTGATACCAATAAAAAATTATAAATAGCTTGTTTTCCTTGTTTCCCAGCTATCTATATGTCGACATTTCATAGTAGCTGCCCAAAGTAGACTTTGGACATTTTTTAAAGATATTTTCAAACATTCATAGAAAAGCTTATTTTTTGTGTTTTGACAGGTATTATTAGACCATTTTTCTTTTTAAATTCTCAGCTAGAAGAAGGAGTTGTCCAACAGTTGTTGTGCTAAGAGTGACGCTACTTTTGTTATTTTCAAAACAATTGATCAAAAAACACAATTTCGTGTTTTAATTTTACACTGCTTCTTGATGGGAAAAAATACCGTTCAAGTGAAGCAATGGCTTGAAATGTGTTATGGGGATTCCTCTCCATCAGAAACAACAAAAACGTTGGTCTGCTGACTTTAAACGTGCTCGTAGAGACACCGATGATGCAGAACGCAGTGGACGTCCAAATGAGGCGGTAACACCAGAAAACATAAAATAATGCACAAAACTGTTTTAAATGATCGTAAAGCGAAGTTGCGTGAGTTAGCTGACATCGTAAAGATATCAAAAGAACGTGTTGCATGAGCATTTGACTATGAGAAAGGTCTGTTCAAAGTTCAAAACGAGAACGTGTTGATGATTCTGAGCAGTGTTTGGTCATGTTTAAACGTAACAATTCGGAGTTTTTGCGTCGATACGTGGATCCATCACTTCACTCCGGAATCAAAACGTTCGTCATCTCAGTGGACAGCAACTGGTGAACATCGTCCAAAGCGCCCGAAAGCACAACAATCGGATGGAAAAGTTATACTGAGGCCATAACTTTTGGGAAGGAAATACCATTAACAGTGAATATTATATAGAGTTGTTGGAGTGTTTGAAGGTCGAAATTGCAAAGAAACGACCGCATATGGTAAAACGCACTTTGTCATAAGTCGATCAAAACAATTCCAAAAATACATGAATTGAACTTCAAATTGCTCCCACATCCACCGTATTCGCCAGATTTGGCAACCAGCGACTACTGGCTGTTCTCAGACCTGAAAAAAATGCTCGCTCGTAAGAAATTTCACAAGAATGAAGAGTTTATCGCTGAAACCAAGGCCTATTTTGAGGCAAAAGATAAACCGTTCTACAAAAATGGTATTGAAATGTTAAAGCGGCGCTGGAATGATTCCGTTGCTCTTGATGGAGATTACGTTGATGAATAAAGTTAATTTTGATCCAAAAAAAAACTGCGTTTTCTTTGTTACGCCCGGGACTTTTCAGCCCATGTGTTACATATCACACCCAGGCAACACAACGGGTTCAAATTGGACCCAAGTGGGCTGGCTTTTCAATTGCTGGCAGCCCGTTAAACCTAACCTAACATATCAAGACAAAAGTCAGAAATTCCAAAAAAAATTCATATCTTTCACAAAAAAAATTTTTTGATAATGATAAATTTTTTTTTATAAGATTTTCAAAAATGATTTCCTGAATAGTATGGAAATTTGCTTTATTCTAGATTTCTTAAAGAGCAACTACGCAATGATTATTTTACGACTATTTTCATATTTCTCACTCAATGTCTACCACACCATTTATATATGTACATATATTGTGCAAACCACAATATTATCGTGAGGATGACATATTGTTTTTATTCTACCAAGTATTTTCTTTGCATGCTATCTTCAAAAATAAAAAATAATAAAGTGAAACTTTTTAACACAGTTATATAAATTCATACGGCAATGTAATGCATTGAAATCGTTTATTTAACTCATGACATTTCCTTTTCAACCTTTGATTGGTTGGAGCAAAATTTGTATTCAAACAAGTCGGTTTTTATTTTTTTTTTTATTCGCGCGAATCAGCATTGTATCGGTTTACCATTGTGCTTGTATCCACAAATATTTAGATTGCGTCTATGCTGTTCAAATACTGACATTTCCAATGTCTGTCCATGGTTCTATAGAAAGAATATTAGTTTGTGTTAAGTAACAGAAATATTAATTTACATTTTTGGTAGCTTACTTTTGGACTTTGCTCTAAAGGCACCCGCACCATTTGCTGAGCTTCGGCATTTGTGAAAGGATTTAAAAATATTAAAAGGAAACTCAATATATGGGAAAATAATAGAAAATTTTTAAAATCCATTTTTACAGCAGCAAAGTAAAAAGACTACTAAAATATAACTGATAACAGACATAATAAACGACAAGCATTGTTACAAAAGTATCTACACATGCATAGTATATTTTTTTTTAATCTGATATTGTTTTTTTTTTACTAAATAGTGAATGTTTTTTACATTTTTATAATAAGTTCATTTAGTTCTTTAAAAAAATAAAGACCATGTCTTTTTTAATTAGTTAATGAATGAAATACATTTCATCGTAGTGAGAGTGTGTTTTAATACCAGATTTAGACCTCCTTTGACATTCAGTATTTTTGTTGTATTTTCTTTTATTAGAAAACCTTTGAATTGGTGCTAATTAGCATATTTGTCAAGCCATAATGGTCAAATTAAAAAATTATACAAACATTTATCATTTTAATTCATTGAATTTTTTGTTGAACTTTATAGTTTTTTAAATTAAATCAATCGTTTGTTTCCTTTCTTTAATTTTTTCTTAAGAAGGATTTTTTATATTAATTTTTGATTGAAGAAGAGAAGAAAAATAATAATCAAACCTTTAGCTGGGAGAAAACTGGTTCTTTCGTAGTCCCATTCGGATTTGAGCTCGGGTCATGACGTATCATGAACTGCTGCCTTAGCCACTCAGCCACCGAGCGATTAAAATATTCTCTGTCTATACTCATTTCATATTGAATCAAATATGCATTATGTTAATTGCCCGCATTGTTGTCTCTGAATTTATCATTTTAATTTATATTATTTATATTTTTCGGGGTTTGAAGTAAAGCTATTTAATAAAGCTTTAAACTTTTATTTCAAATAAAGCTTGGACGTTGCCACTGTGTAAGATATACAATGTCCTTTAAATCGCAGTCTCTAGATTGATTACAGCAGTCGATCCTTTTGAAGTAGTCTTTGACTAGTTTTTCGTACATTTCTGGCTGGGTCTCCACGATAACTTAACGGATGTTGGTTTTCAAATACTTTAAAGTTACAGAATTATCTACTTAGTTCACGATCTTTAACGGAGTCTTACAAACGGCGTGCAACGGCATTAAATTATGTGATGTTGTTGGCCAATTGGCGTTACCAAAACGTTATATTAGATGTTCCGCCTTGTTGACTATACATATAGTACAGTTCATAATGAGCAGTAAAGCCCTTAAAATGGGTTTTGATCAAAATGTTTGGAGTATGCATATGTGTTTCAATATGAGATGAATATAGATAGAGAATAATTAAATGCTCGGTGCCTGAGTTCAAATCCCAGTGGGTGCTGATGAGTACAAATGCACAAACCAAAAATTTAATTTAAAAATTTATACAAAAAATTCAATAAATTAATATCTTTAACAATGATTTATTTTTCATAATTATTTCTTATGCACACTGGTTAAGAAATAATGAAATATTTCTTAAGCATAGTCTGAAAGTTATAAAACAAATGTAAGGTTTGGTATGACGACTCCCCTAATGACTGAAGATAGAAGCTCTTCGAAAAATGCCGGGTTCTCAAAAATATTGGAAGTTGGTCGTATATTGGGGACGGTTGACTCTAAAATATTAGAAATTAGTGTTTTGTATGGGAGCCTCCTTAAGGAGGGCAGTTAGAGGGTAGATATGTTCACAAGAAATGTAAAAGGGAAAGTATTAGCTGAAGTCGGTCTTACTTTTCACCCATTTTACCCCCCTAAGAATCACTCAGAGACAGTTAAGGAGCTGTTTGTGGATTTTCTGTTGTTTTGTCCGACCTCTGACCCCGATTCGAAGCCATTTACCCTAATTCTACCGTCCAAATTTTTTTGGTTCACGCATTTTTTTTTTTTACCAAAACCCACAAAATTAGAGGTATGCCGTATCTAAATCTCTTTAAAATGATTTTTCATATAAGACTAATTCTCCCTAATGTACATTCATAAAAAGTTTACAAACAACGCAGCTCTTTCAAACCACACTCAACATGGAGTAGTAAATTAATAATTTTTAACGTAATTATATTTCGAATTTACGTTTTCATCAGATTCGTGTCACTAAAGACTCTTTTAACTTCCTGTTTCTTAGTAGTAAAACCAGAAACTTCACTGCAAAAGCACCTAGTTCTCAAAATAGATTCTCATTTAATGCATTTTATTATCATATAAATTTAACCAGAAATCAAGAGTTAAATACTTATTTAACCATTAATCTGATCTAAGATTCTACCACTGATGTTCCAAAGCTGTAATTTTTTCTACAGTGATATCAATCATTTATTCTGTTAAATGTTAATTTAGGTTAGGTTAGGTTGTACAGGCCGCCAGTTTCATGAAACAAGCCCACTTGGGTCCTTTTGGTCCCGTTGTGTTGCCTGAGGGAGAAGTGCAGCCCACGAGACTTATACTTCTCCCGATGGTTCAGATTCAAGCCAACCCGAAAGCCGGATAAAGGAATCCAGTCTGTTCACTCGGCATTCCGATATATCTGCCAACCTGTGCAGCATCGGTCCGCCTAGATACAGCGCTCTCATAGAACTGAGAGCCGGGCATCGACAGAGGAAATACTCAACACTCTCCTCCTCGTCCTCATTCCCGCAACCTCTGCAGAAATCATTAAATGGAAGATTTAACCTCCTAGCATGCGTCCCTATGAGACAATGTCCTGTCAGAACTGCCACCAAGGTACGCAACCTTTGACGGGGAAAACCCTTTAGGACCGCAGTTCTACTGCGATCATACGCAGGCCATGTCAGCCTTGCTACTTGGCAGGTGACCGCACCAGACCATCTGTCCTGCGCAGTCCCTACAAGTTGACGCTGTACTTGGTTTTTACAGCTGTTAAGCGGGACTCCTACCATCGTATCAATGTCCCCTCTCTGTAGACGAGCTCCGGCTTTCGCCAGCTCATCCGCCACAATATTTCCGGGCACTCCACTGTGCCCCGGTACCCAGAAAAGCTCCAGGCTTGAATGTCTCGCTATCTCATTAAGAGATGTCCGGCATTCCTGAACCAACCTGGACGTCGTATAGACACCCACAAGCGCATTTAACGCAGCCTTACTATCAGTACAGATTCGGATATTCACCCCATATACCCTATAGTACCTCAACCAGTTGGCTGATCTCAAAATAGCTGTAATTTCAGCCTGCATTACGCTACACTCATCATATAGCTTAAAACTGATCCTCCTCTGATACTGGGGCATAAAGATACCACCACCAACTCCCAAGTCCGACTTGGATCCATTTGTGAAAACTTCAAGCACGTCCTCTTGGCGACCCATTTTGTTCGCTGCCGAGGCCATCCTTGATGAGATCACGTCAAATCTCTTGTCAGGCATTAGAGCTGGTGCACAGTAATCAATATACTCCGGGAGGTCCGTTATACTTTCTATTATCGAAGCGTGACCTTCTGTCGCTTCTTTCCACATCCCACTGGCTTTTAGCCTAATTGCCGAGCACATGGCCACTTCCTTCGCCATGAGATCAGCTGGCAGCCAATGCATCATCGTAATTAGTGCTTTAGTTGGCGTAGTACAAGAAGCACCAGTTACCATCAAAGCAGATGTCCGCAGTATCCTTTCTATGAATCTGCAATAGGTGGTTTTCTCTAAAGCCGTCCACCAAACAAGCGCCCCATACATTAATATGGGCTTTATTTCCATGTTAAACAGCCAGCAAGAATTCCAAGGATTTATACCCCAGGTCTTGCCAATGGCCTTACGACACAGGTACAAGGCAACAGCCGCCTTGTCCGCTCTAAATTGGACATTCTTCTTCCAAGACAGTTTTGAATCAAGATAGATTCCCGGGTATTTGGCACTATCCGCCAAACTAAGCTTTACGCCTTTTAGGGTTGGCAGGTCGAAAGGAGGAGTCTTGTATTTTAGGGTGAAAAGTACAAGCTCCGTTTTTTGTGGATTCACACTGAGACCACTATGAGTGCTCCACTCATCTATGATCCTCAGTGCGGAATTCAAACACTGCGAGAGGGTGTCCGGATGTTTACCCGACACCGCCACAGCAATATCATCTTGAAACGCATGGAGTCTAACTCCCCTAGTAATGAGCTTAGGGCAAGATTCCATAGGAAGGGAGATAAAACTCCCCCCTGCGGAATACCCCTGTTTGCCACTCAGCATAAGGTGGCCCGTCCCATACTAGATGTTATGACCCTTTCAGTCAGTAGACTCCATATGAGACTTATAATCGGCTGACGAATATTCAGCCTTTCCAAAGCCATAGTAATGACTTTTGGCGCAACATTATTAAAGGCCACCAATGTATACTCCCCTTGCTCTAGAGTATTTTCTATATACCCCACGAGCGAATGCAATGCAGTCTCAACAGATTTTCCCTTAGTATAGGCATGTTGAGATGCAGATAAACGGCACGACATTCTAAGATGTAGATCAACCATCCGCTCCAACGTCTTTAGGAAAAAGGATGTCAGGCTTATGGGCCTGTAATCCTTTGGAGTTGTGTGTGAAGTCTTTCCACCTTTAGGAATAAAGACCACTTCACATCTACGCCATGGTTTCGGTATGTAGGACCATTTAAGACAGGCCGTAAAAATCCGGATCAACCATGGCAAGATCAGTTCCGCATTATTTTGCAAATCCGCTGGTATAACACCATCCGGACCCGGTGATTTATATGGGCCAAAGCTCTTCAACGCCCAAAGGACCCGATTCCTATCGACAGAGAAACATACTTCTCCTTGTCTGTTTCGTTCAACGGCCATACCGGCCCCCGTGTAGGGTGTACAGCCAGGAAAATGTGTATCCATGAGTACCTCAAGGGTCTCCTGGCCGCTGGTTGTCCAATTACCACATTGTTTCTTTATGAAACCTGGCATGGACTGCGTGGTCGATATGATTTTGCGAAGCCTACTTGTCTCAGAGGCTCCTTCTACGCCACTGCAGAAGGATCTCCAAGACCTTTGCTTTGCATTTCTTATCATATTTTTAAACCTGTTTACGGAGGCTTTGTACTCCGACCAGTCTCCCATTCTTTTTGCCTCATTACAAAGTCTGCGAGACTCTTTTCGAGCTCTGGCTATCTCTAAGTTCCACCATGGTGGTTTACTCTTACCTCGGTACACGCTAGGTCTGCACGATTCTGAGATAGCTGTATCAAAAGACTCAGTTAGTAAGTCTACAGCTCTCTCAATATCCTCACAACCTCTTATAGTAGGAGGATCCGGAAGAAGGTTCGAGAGAACTCTACCCTGTTCCTCCCAATTCGTCCTATTCCTGTTTCTTCTTGGTGAGTTGATTTTTGATTTCTATGAAATCAAAAATCAACTCACCTCTTGCATTTGTGTCGGAGCTATTCCACACCATGTGATGTGCGTTTGCATCGGCTCCTATTAATACTGGCAGGTTTCTCTCACCAGCCATCCGAACAACTTCGCGAACTTTAGTTGGTGGTGGTTCGCTCTCATACGCCATATAACTTGAGACAAGCAGGCAAAATGTTAATTTGTAATTATTAGCTTTTAAACTGTATTCCACACAAAAAGTTAGTATTTCTTATATTAAGATAAAATTTTAGTAATCGTTGTCTAAGTTGCCAAAATAATTTATTTATATTCTGAATATTCTTGAATTCAATAATGCTAATAAGTTCTATGAGTAAGTACATAAGTGAAAAAAGCTAGAAAAAATGCTAATTTGAAAATTTGCAGCCAAATTTAGCCGTAAAAATGCCAAAATGTCCACGCTGAATACGCTGCATATGAGTACTGGTCCAAAGTAAAAAACAAAAATATTAATAAAATTATTAAAGTGATTCAAAATCGTCTGCCTTAAATTACAGAAATTTCACCTTTTATTTTGCCAAATGTTCTTATATTTCAATAAATTGTTTAAAAGACACCCACTCTAGCCAACTGATTTTCATTGACCGCTTACGAAAACAGATTTTTTTAAGAATTTTTGTATTTATTGAATCTTCAAAATCAACTACCAATAAGTATTCAAATCTTAATACTAAATTTAAAATTAAAAAAATTTGATTTTTACTTAAGTCCGGCCAATGCTAGACAAAATGTTTTATTAGGCGGGAGCTATTTCGGTAAAATCACCTATTGAGCAATTTGATGGTGGCAGCGGTATCCCTTCTTTTGAGCCGAGTGTGGCCGCCAAAATTAGGTATATTACGCGCAAGAGGGTTTGGATGAAGTTTCAGTTTACTGACATATCTTGTCGCGTACTTAAAAAATTCCTCTTTTACCAGCGGAACACTCAGATCTATTGGAATTCGTGAATTTTTTACATGCCATGAACCCTACAAGAAATAGATGACCGAAACTAATACATTCAAATGTTATTTTCCAACACATTCACAAAAATGTAATACGTACATATATAATATTTTTGAGAATGTGGTAGAAGAAACATTACACGTACACGAAACTTTCGGTCATTTTCTTCATATTGTTCTTAATAACTTGATAGAAAGTTGTGACCTATTTTTCGGTCCACAATGTTGGTCAAATGATCTGTTCCTGTAGGGGAGCTGCAGTAATCGTTCGAAGAATTTGGTTTTGTCGCCTCTGAATTTGTTCCAATATTTGACGCTGAGCCGGTGCCCCATAACTGAATTCCGTAGCACCATATAGGCTTTAGTATTGCGTCGTGTAACAAAAGTTTGCAATCTAATTTCAATGTAGAATTTCTGCCCACAAGCCAATTTAGCTGCGCAGCTTTTAGTTTCAAATAAGTGATTTTTTCTTCAATGTGAGACTGCCACGTTAGCCTATGGTCCAAGTGAATACCAAGGTACTTGACTTCATTGTGCTGCGAAATAGGTAAGTTGTTAGTTTGGATAGGCGCACATGTTTGCTTACACAGTATGAATGTCACATGAGTACATTTCTGTTCATTAACTTTGATTTTCCAAAGTTTTAGCCTTTTCTCTAATATTGAAGTATATTCCTGTAAATTTCGTGAAGCTAATTGGTGGTTTACATGAACGCTCAAAAACGCTGTGTCATCTGCAAAGGTAGAAGTATATGTATATTCCGGATGTCGCTGGCATGTCAGAGGCGTAAATCAAATATAAAGTAAGCCCCAGTATGCTTCCTCGGGGAACTCCTGCCTCGATTGGCTGAGTTGGGCTTATAAAGTCGCCTTCTCTGATAACAAACTTCCGCCCATATAAGTAGCTTTTCAGAAACTTGTGAGTATTTGCAGGCAAGTTTAACTTTATTTTGTGCATCAAGCCGTCGTGCCACACTTTATCAAAAGCTTGAGAAATATCAATGAATAGAGCTGAGCAATACTTCTTCTCCTCAAAGGTCTGTCTTATGACGTTGACTAGTCTGTGCGTTTGTTCTATGGTGCTATGTATAGCCCGAAAACCAAATTGATGATCAGGGATGCATCCCACATTGCTCAACATTGCACTCAACTTCACCATTAAAAATTTTTCGAATAGTGTTGAAATTGTTGGTAAAAGACTTATTGGTCTATATGATTCTACCTTAGTCAGATCCTTCCCTGGCTAGGGTATCATAGTAATCATTGAGACCTTCCACTCTGCAGGATAATATTCAAGGCGTAAAATAGCGTTAAAAAAAGAAGAACTCTTCTTGCTACACGAGGTAACTGTTCAAGCATTTTACCAGTCATTTGATCAATGCCTGGAGCTTTCCTGGGGTTTGTATTACCGATAACATTTTCGACAGCTTGAAAATTAAGTCTCAAAGGCATATGACGGTAATTCCGCCGTATTATTCGTTGAATCATTTGTAATAAAAACGTTTCTCAAATGGTCGGCACACAACATTCCCTGTTGTATGTTGAAGTTCCTGAATCGCACTAGAGGCCAAGTTTGACAAACACGAGTTCTAGTTATTCGATAGTCTAATAGCCGCCTTTAAGGCTGTTTCATTATAGTGTTTTTAACAGAAAAATAGTATATATATATATATATATATATATATATATATATATATATACATTTATATAAAATATGTACATATATTATCACGTAAGCGCATAAAACCTATTGCTTAGAATGTGCTTATTATAATGTGTACAAGTATGCACTCTATATGCTCTAAGCTTTTTAAACTATTCAAGATTACATTTTAATTTTTTGTGATGGATTATCACATTTAAAGCTTTATTTCAAGGTTAAAATATTAAAAACGAAATATCGAAGTAACTAGTTATAACGTTGGAAAGTTTAAGTCAAATGTTCACAAACACTACTCCCTCTTTCCCCCTCCTCATATCCTATTTTCCTAGTTCTGGTACAATGCACTGCATATGTAGGGGTCATCCCCTGAGTACTGGTCCAATATAAAAAAAAAAACTCAAACATTGATTAGGAATTTTTACTTCCGGTTCACTACATGTAAAAAAAAATCCAAATTTATAATTAGAATAAAATTAAAGTTCATTCATGACGTAGTAAATTTTTAAAAATTCATAGCTCAGCAGAAAAGCATTATAAGAAAAAATTCTGTGTAAACATCCACATCTACAAGAAATCTAACTTACCAGAGTATTTACAAATTTAAGAACCTCATTTTTTTCCTTTGTCCCCCTCGCCGTGAAATGCTTCATATACAACATCCGTTTGCTTAGATAAAAAGCACGAATAATTACATTTGTAAAGAGGAAAAAGTTTATCATATGAGAAAAGCTAATATTCGATTTGTAACATGGTAATATAATTGGTCTATAATCAATTTCGGCAAAAACTTGAGTATAAAGCTTAGTAAGTTAAACTAAGAATATGACGATTTGTTCCCAAAAATTAGGCGTTTGAATTAATATATTCATTGACTCAATTTTTCATCAAATAAAAATATTATGACAAAAGAACGTTGAATCGCGAATTTCCTTTTCAGCTCCGCTCCACGTTCTGCAAAAAACTAAAGGCAAAATGAAATACAAAATTGATTTTTGTTCGCAAGCCAAAGTGCATTTTGCGTTGGAATAACTTATTCTATGCCACAGCATTTTACCCCACTTGCTGTGATTATATTCTTACTACTCGCTACATTCAATAATCAAATTTATGGATTTTTTATATTCACAAATTTTATCGTGCCATAAAAATGCACTTGCAGACAAACTATTTTATAGCACTTAGTGTATTGTTGTACTGCTGTTCGAGGAATTAAGTATTTACTACCATGAAATATACACAAATTATAAATATAACTTGTACAAGAAGGAAATTTGTTGTCGATTGTTATTATTGTGTAGTGAGTGTGCCAGAGAAGTTATTGTCACTTGTTCTTAACACCATGCTTAAGTTGGAAGTAAAAATAAAATGAAATAAAAAATAACATCAACAATTTCAATTACACTTGAATGACCCTCCTTAGAAGAATAATTATGAGAAGCTTTCACTAGAATACTTAAATCTTCGAATCCTGCTGCATGCTTGTTGAGAAAAATCAGAAGTAACAAGTATTGTTATAAATTTAAAGATATTTAAACGAAAATTAAAATGAGACATATGAAATGCAAAGGAAATTTGTTCATAAAATCAATTGACCTTAGCTGTATTATCTTCATATTTCCACAAATAATAATGGCTTAACATGTGTAGCATGTTTTTTAATACAAAAGCAACGTTTTTCAACCCCATTTTTATTTTGAAAAGAAATGTAACTTTTGTTTAATTTTTAAATTTGTTTTCCTTTAAGGCAATGGACACAAAAATAACAAAATAAAAATAAAAAAATTGAATTTTGACACAATTTCAAAGATAAAAAGTTTTTTTTTGCTGCTGTGGAACACCAGTGTGACCAGATCTAAAAAAATCTTGGAGCTCAATTGGCATCATAATGCCAAATGCTAAATAGGTTTCAAGTGCTAAAACATAAGGCTAAAATGTAAAGGTCTTAATTTTAAGTAAATATTTTCTTTGGGAGTTCATAGTTTTATCATTTATGCTTATGTTGCCTTCGAAATTTTTAATTCCACTGAATAAAACGAAATTTCTTAAAACAATAAATTGATTTTTTAAACATATCCAAAAAAAATCTTACTTGAGTTTTAACGTATATGTTAGTTACCAAACGCATTAACACTACCATACATTTGTTAAAAAAGTTTATGCAAAAACATTACGTTAACTATTATATGTAGTAAGGAATTTAGTTGTTTTATTCTGGCAGTGCCGTTATGTTCAGTTGTAATTTTTTGATGCATGAAAACTAATATTCGAAAATCGAACAACAAATTAAAAAAATAAAAAAAATTATGATTATTACATAAAATAACAAACACATTTATGACAAACATTTCCTGGATTTACCTTTTTAATAAATATATAATATGTAGTATATTAGTGAAATTGTTGTATATTAATGAAATTGGGAAAAGGATTACTTATTAGAAATATTTTTATTATTCGAATACCGTTTTTAGTTTGATTAAAACTGCATCACTAACATATTTGTTGTTCATATTGCTCTTTCAAAACTAATATTTTCTATTCATATACATTGTAATATTTTAATTTCTTTATGTAATAAAAATAATATACTAGCTTTGTTAAGAATTTTCGGTGAATAGTGTTTTTCAACAGAAATGGAAACAAAGAACTTAAATGTCATTTTAACGTAAAGATACAGTGTGCCCATTTCAACTTTAAAATATTTAAAGTCAACGTTAGCTTCCCAAACAGATGGTAAGCTAACAATCGTTTTTGCATATAACGTTAGAAAATTTTTCTTAACAATTGCTTACCAAGCTTTGTTAAGTTTTTTTGCATACGGCCGAAAAAAAGTTTTAAAAACAACATAATAATAATAATTCAATCTTTAAATTAAATTTCTTATACTCGTACACATGCATACACTGCCATGGATGTTCCAAAGTTGTTATATACTTTGCCGCATTTCTTCCTTAAAATGTTCGTGTAACTAACACTTATCAACTTTAAGACTATTTTATACATTTTTTAACATTCGTAAAGCAGCTCTGGGCTGAAGAACAGGTCTAGCTTCAGCGTAATTATTTTTTAAGTGCGGTCAACAGCGTTCTCAACTTTGAAATTTAAAAACGCACCAAAATATGGAAAAAAGCGTGTTATTTCAACAAAAACGCACCGAATTTTTAATTTTTTCCTTTAATTTTTAAAAACCAGTTTTATATTTTAAGAAGTACAATTTATTTATTTATTTTATTTATTTAGTAACTATACAGTTGCAAAGTATAGGATGCAGAGCATGGGCGGGGTGACAAAGACCATAATGCCCAAGATGGTATTAACAGTACTTTTGTAGCGTCGCTGTGACTAACTATAACCTATACCTTCACATAGGAAGTTTCCACGTGGTTACCAATGAATAACCTCTAAAAAAACTGTAAACCAATACAGTTAGTTGAGGCAAACCGTTAACCAGTGCGAGCGAGACGCAAAACTCTCGAAGACCGAACAACAAACACAAGCCTGATATCTCTGAGAAATGGTGCCACTCAATCCATCATTTCGTCGAAAGTAAAGTGGTGGCTCTGGATATCTCCAAAGTAATTGACAGAGTATAACATACTACTGGCAAAACTTACTGTGTTTGGTATCGGTGATGACTTTTCTCGGTTTATATCGAGCTTTCTCAGAGACCGCACTATACGAGTTGTTATAGACAGGGTATCATCAAACTAGTTCAAGATTAATTCAGGGTACCGCAAGACTCTGTTCTTTTTCCTACCCTATTTCTTATTTCCCTCATCGACCTTCTATGTCGTACTTCCAATACTATTCACTCTTTCGCGGATGACAGCAGCATTTGCCATTCGTACTATTTCAATTATAGGCCCAGCCTATTCGAGATCATTGCCAGGAGGCAAAATATGAATGGCTTACTGAATATTGATATTCTATTCATCTCCGAATGGGATCGTAAAAACAGAGTCAACATTGATGCTCGTAAGACCCAATGTTGCTTATTAACACACAAACAAACGACCGCAGATGATGCTTCCTCTGTAATCATGGATGGCATAAATATTGAGGAATCGGATGCTCTTGATGTTCTCGGAATGGTGATACAGTGTGATGTTCACTGGACTGAACACATTTTTCACGTCTCTAAAGAAGCATTCAAGTGCTTCGGGGTTTTCAAACGGTATAAGATTTACTTCATTCATTCCATCTGATCTCGTTACAATTTATACCACCTACATGCGACCGAAAACGGAATACAGCTCTCATGTTTGGGCCGGTGCCTCGAAGTCTCTTTTGAGGTTACTCGACCGTGTGCAGGAGAAGGCAAAGGCTTGCCTATTAACTCACTGGAGCATCGTCGCAGTGTATGGTGCATTACTCTGTTTTATCGTTACTACATTTTGCTCTGACGAGATTAGGGATCTTGTTCCCGAAACTAGCACATTTATGCGTAACACGCGTACATCGTCCAGAGTACATCCATTTGCAGTCGATTGCCCGGGAAATCGTACTACGCATAACAGAGAGAATTCATTTTCAGCCCTACGTTTCGCCTGTGGAATAAATTGCCTGCAGACGTGTTTTCTTTCTGTTATAACGTTTTAAAGTTCAAGTCAAATGTTATCTAACATTACTCCCTCTTTTCCCCTCCTCACAGCCTGGTACAATGCACTGCATATGTATGTGTCATCCTCTCAGTACTGGTCCAAGTTAAAAAAAATGTAGCCTTTAAAGAATTTAAAACATTAAAATGTCTATTTTATTGCGTTTTGAAATGACATACATATGTATATCGCATGAAAAATGTTTTTTCGCTATTTGTTTCTGGATAACGTTTTTTTCTTAATTTGAAACAACTCCGAATAAACGAAGACATCGTTCTTGGTTTGCGTGCAGAGGATGTAAGTACCCATCCACACGGGCAATCTGTTTGTCAATTATTGCCGTGTCAACTGCCGACACATTTATGTAGACCGCTCGAATATGTGTTCAAACACATGTTCAGCAATTATTGCTTGAAGATATTGCTGAGCAATTATCTTTGAACATAAGCTGTAAAAGCTCTGTTATCATCATTGCTGTTTATGAACATACATACAAAAATACGCCTCAATAAGTAAACAAATGTATAAATTATTATTAAAAGTGATTTTACTAACAGAAAAAATAAAATTATTTACATTTTTCAGATCGTAACAAAAAATATATTGCTCAGAGTTTGATGCATTTAAAGCACTAATTTTTAAAATAATAAAAATATATAACAATTGCAATTACTTAAAGCACACTACCGTTTTTGCCAAAAAAAAGTCCGGAATACATCAACGGGTGTTGAAATGTTGGAAAGACAAAGCCAGAATGAGTTTCCAAGCTTCAACGATTATTTAACTGTTCGGACAACTCTCCGGAATTTTCGATCTGTAATCAGAGAGTCCACCAAAATCAGAAAATGTAATATTCCCGCGTTTGGACTTCTGTAAAGAAACCTGAAATGCAAACTCAGTGACCTGATTTTGAATTTAACCCAATTCAACCTATTGAGCATGTACTTTACAAGGCCGTGATGGAAATTAAAAATGATAGAAGTTGATACCCAGGTATATGAAGATCCTGTGGATCAGTATTCTCAGATACCTGGGTTTCACATACGGCGAAAACATCCGGGTGTGACCATAAACAGAAAAAATTCATTCTCTCTTATATTACAAAAATTAATTCTAAAGTTACTCCTAAACGGTAAGTGAGAAAAAAAATGAATGGGATTACATGTGTGGATTTACTCAATTTTGTAATGCATCTTTTAGAAATTTACTTATTGAATTTAGTAAAGCCGTCTCGAGAAACATATTCGACTAATTTTTGGGGTAAAATTAACCAGACCTGTAAAAAACCTGAACTGAAAACAGATTTGTATTAAGCGCATTAAAGACCATATAGTCCACATATTTTTGTCTGAAGGACATTTGCACTGTTGTACAGCGTTATTAGATAAATTTAAAGTGCGTTCTAGTACTTTCGTATTTAATTACGATGTACATATGTGTGTACTACTTTCACATAATTGAGATTTTATATACTCGAATAGACATTTTCATTAAAACAGACCCACGTAATATCACGTAAGTTTATTATTCACTCTAAAGATATATAAAATTTATATAAAAACACTGTTTTTTGCGTTTTTCAGCTATTAATACCGATATTTCGTAGATGTCACCCCACTCATTACCAACCCTCAAACCTTACAGATACATATATGTTCAAACATATATGTAAGTTTATAGGCAATTATCTGAAAGTAAAAACAACAATATTAAAGCAAATTTTGTATTCTAATAATATTTTTCAAAACACAAAAACAGAGTTTACTTGACAACTTTTATACATCGATAAGTACTCGTATTCTTTGGTTACTACGATTCGTATTTTAGAAGTTTCCAAACGCAATAGTCAAGTATCCAAGCAATTAAGTTCATTATACGCTCTAAAGCTATAAAATTTATATAAAACATATAGCTGTTTGTAGACATTCATTGCAATAATATTAATACTAATTAAATTATTACCTTAAATAAATTTGATTGATTTCTTTTCTTGAAGAAATGAAAACATTTAAAAAACGACAACTTATATAACCGATGGTGATAATTTGTTTTTAGTACACTTAACGAAGAAATTTAAATACAATACAACAATTTTATAAAAATCCCGTAGGAAAACAGAAAACTAATGTACATAAATATGTAGTATGTATTTGCATTTAATAATCAAAAAATATTCTTTTCAACACTAACAAAATAAAACCATTTAACATTTTACATTTACAGGCTTGGCCAAATGTCAAAAGAACATTTGATTTCTTCCCTAAAGCGAGCACATATGAGTTGCACACAATTACAGGTAAGAATTGATTATAAAAACAGTGATTTGTTTCTTTAAATTAAAATTAATTAAAAATTAATATAAAAAATTAGTTAAATGTTTGGTATCAGAAAGGCCCAAATGTTTAGTTTTCAAAATTTCGGTGATAAAACTAAAATTAATTAAATTACAATTGTAAGCCGTAAAAAAGGATAAAACATTTTAAGAATATTAATGCAGTGTTCTGCAATACCATGGTGTTAGGCTTGTGTCATTCATGAATGAATTAGACCTTAGGTCGTTCTTGAACGAATGAGTTACATTGAACGGATAATCTCAGTGAATGAAGTCATTAAACTGACCACTTTTCGTTCAATAGTGAACCGTTCAATCTGAATAGTTTTCTTTCAAATTACTTTCGTTCTTTCTATATCATGTTCTGTTGTTTCAGTTGATATTTTATGAGTAGTAAGAGTATCTTTTAAAGTATGCATCATTTGCGTATCTCTGTGGTATGTCACCACTGTTGTATTTTTTAATTAAATTTTTTTTGTCCAAATTTTTTATAAAAAAAAAATAAAAAATTATAAATAGCTTGTTTTCTATGTTTCCTAGCTATCTCTATGTCGACATTTCATAGGAACTACCCTAATCATCTGTAGACTTTGGAAATTTTTGAAAGATATTTTCAAACATTCAACTTTATATCCCAACAATGTAAATAAATTGTTGAGAATTTAAAAAGAAAAATGCTCTAATAATACCTGTCAAAACACACAAAATAAGCTTTTTCATTTATACATGTCTCTAACATTTCTTTATATTATATTATTATTTTTCTTGTCTTCTTCAATCAAAATTATTGATCGCAGCAGATTTGTATTGCAAAAAATCCTTCTTAAGAAAAAAAACTTAAGAAAGAAACAACCTGAACTATAACCCGTTGTACAAATGAACAAACCAAAAATTTAATTTAAAAAACTTAATTGTTAAAAAAAAAAATAAACTTAAAATTAAAAATCATTTTGTGAAATTGATTTTCAACAGTTTGTGTCTTTTTTAAAATTGAAAAGTTTTTATAAAAAACAAGCTTAATCAAAATTCACGCCTAAGTGGTTTTTAAAATTAATTTTTTTGAATTTTTGTTGAACTTTTTTAAATTAGATTTTTGGTTTGTACATTTGTGAAACAGGTTATAGTTTATAAGTTTTTCCTTGGCAGTATGCTTGGTATGCTGTATAAACAATGGTATGCTGTATAAACAATGTATATGTGATTCAATATGAGATAAATATAGATAGAGAATAATTCAATGGCTCGATGGCTGAATGGTTAATGAAGCAGTTCATAATACGTCCTGACCCGAGTTCAAATCCGAATGGATGCTGATGAGTAGTGTAACGACTACAAAACAGCTAGTTGTCCCTCAGCTAAAGATTTGTTTATTATTTTTCTTGTCTTCTTCAATTAAAAATTATATTATTATACAGCAAATCCTTCTTAAGAAAAAACTTAGGAAAGGAAAATCTTGAACTATAACCCGTTGTACAAATGTACAAACCAAAAATCTGATTTTTAAAATTGTTTTTACGTTTTCAAACAATAATTTTTTATCACATAACTGTTTATTTTATTATCTTGTTTTGTGTGTCTTTGTCAATTGTGCTGACTAATGAATGACCGACCGGGACATTTCAGTTTTGGTGCTGTGGCATTCGTTCGAATGACCCAGTGAACGAACGGATCAGTCTTTTGTAATTGAACGAGAGTGACCGGTCACTAAAATGAACGACCTAGCACAGCTCTAGAATGAATTATTTCAACTGCATGATTCCCTTCCCTTATTTCTCTATTTCTTTCATTATTCACTTTTTTTATATTTCTTTATTTGTTCATGTTTTTTGACAGCCTTGTCAACTATAGTAGTTGCTTTTCGTACCATTTTAATATTGTTTTGCTTGTTCGCGCAAGTATTTGAAGCAAGTTCAAAAATGTTTGATTTTCGTACAAACATCCTGAATGTTTGTGCCGTCTAGCTTTATATTTTGTTATTTCAATAAAATATTTACAGAGTGAAGTAAGAAGAAGAAGTGGTGGAAGAAGAACACAAAAAGAATCAAGAAAACGTTTTCTTGTTAGAATTTGTTTGATTGTATAAAGGTTTGCATTCTTTGTAAAAAATAATGATTATAGCAACTGAATCTCAAGAAATAGATGATATAACAACTTACAAAATAATTTATGTCTTGTAAACTTTCGCGGGCAAATTTCCGCAACCCAATCGCCATCTACTCGCATCGAAAACAAAAAAAAAGTGATTATTTGTGTATATACGAATTATGTGTGAAAGATTGTGTTTCGCAAAAGGTTTGCGTAGTTTATTTGACCCTGTAGACATAACATATCACTTTTATTAATTTAAAATTTTGTATTTCTGTTTGTGCCACATCAAAATATACGCGACTATCTAGTATAAAATTGTAGCATGAACGGGATTTAATGTTAAGATAATGTTATAAATTTCTTCAAATTTCAAATAAAACAACATTTTAAAAATTTTAGTGCGTTTTTGTGAAAATACACGTGTTTGGATTTTGGTGCATTTTAAATTTAAATGTAGACAACACTTGTTTTTGACCTGATCGAAATGGTACGTAGAGCTGCCGGAAGAAAAAAGAAAACACCAAAACAACTTTTCTTATTTTCACAACGAGTTTTTAAGTAAAAGTTTTATAAAGTCGACACATAATTATTAAATTAATTCAACAAGATGTTCATTCTGCAGCCGCTGAGCTGTGTCAAAGATACAATTATAAAAAAGATGACAAAAAAAGATGTTTCCTTAAAAATATTTTTATTACTACTTGTAGTGTTTATATAAATTAATTTATTTTAAATAAATTAATTCAACAAAACAACATTTGTACTCACTTCATTGCTTATTGAAAAATAACCAATATTGAGCATATTACATGGAATTATTCAACTGATAATGGTTTCTTTAGTGCAATTACGTCAACGAATAATATACTCGTATGTATAAATTTTCTCAATTCACTATTGGATCACTCAGTTGAATGGTTTAATAAATAATTAAGGGAAGTTATTGTAAATGAATAGTTGGATATTGTTGTTAAGCGCTCTGAACCAATTACAACTGCGGAGCATCAATATCTCCCTCCATTAGAAGCAATATTACCAATTTCTTTTAAATCACTCTATTTTAAAAAGGCAAACTACCAGTTATTATGTATGCTATAAACTGGGACGAACTATTTTTTCCATCAAGTATAACTTTAGATGAAACAATAAATCGTTTTTCTATAAAAAATGTATTCTCTTACGGAATTGTGTATACCAAAGCCATTTCTGTGAAACCTAGTGGTCCTCCCTGGAGCACAGTCTAAAGCCAAATATAAACAAATATGTTAAGCTGCATAAAAATTACAAAAATACTCGAGCTGAAGGTGATAGGTTCTCATTTATTCAATTTTAAGTTCATCTTTATTCAATTATGTTTGTTTTTCTATCTACATATTTACATTTTCGAGATTTTATTTATAGAATAATTGAAATCATTGAAGGTTTAAAGAAAAGTAAGGGACATGTGCAAAAGAAACAGTTTGTTTTTTGTGTTTTGACAGGTATTATTAAAACATTTTTCTTTTTAAATTCTCACTAGTTGAATGTTTGAGAATATCTTTCAAAAATTTCCAAAATCTACTGATGATTAGGGGAGCAGCTCCTAGGAAATGTCTACAACACTTGGTAAGATTAAAGAGTAAATAGTAAATTAGAAAGAGACAATTATATAAGCTAAAAAACAATTTTTGTGCACATAAATACGATACTTGATAAACAAAACGGTAATAAGATGCAATTTTATTAAAAAATTTATTTTAAAATAAAGCATAATACACAAACAAGCAAACATATGTACATGATATAAAATATGTAAAATTCCAAGTAAATCAACTACAAATGATGTTGTTTTTCTTGTATTCTTAGTATTCGTTTTATTATTGTTTGTTATTGTGACTTGCTTATTGTTCGCAAGCATATGTATGAATGTGTATATGCGTAAGAATTATAAAAGGTGGTTAAATTTCAAGGGCCGATGTTGATTTTGAATAAAACACAAACTATTTAGGAAATTATTGTAATTTTATTTTATTATGATATATTGGTATTATTCAATTATGTATGGAACAAAATATCGGCCAAATGGGCGCCGCGACCACGGCGGCACACCTCCATCCGATGGTAAAAATTTTCGATGACCCTGAGGCATAATGGAGGTTCTATGCCGTTAATTATCCGAAATTATCTCATCCTTTAGCTGTTGAATTGTTGCTGGCTTATCGACGTACACCTTTTCTGTTAAATAACCCCAAGGAAAAAAGTCCAACGGTGTCAAATCACATGATCTTGGCGGCCAATTGACATCGCCATTACGTGAGATAACACGGCCATTGAATTTGTTGCGCAAAAGAGCAATTGTTTCGTTAGCTGTGTGGCAAGTGGCACCATCCTGCTGAAACCACATATCGTCTACATCCATATCTTCCAATTCGGGCCATAAAAAGTTCGTTATCATCTCACGATAGCGAACACCATTCACAGTAACTGCCTGACCGGCCTCATTTTGGAAAAAATACGGCCCGATGATGCCGCCAGCACATAAACCGCACCAAACAGTCACTCTTTGTGGGTGCATTGGTTTTTCGACAGTCACTCTTGGATTCTCATTCGCCCAAATGCGGCAATTCTGTTTATTGACGAATCCACTGAGGTGAAAATGTGCCTCACCACTGAAGATGATTTTCTTCGAAAATTGATCATCCACTGTTTCTTGCCACCATTCTGCCCATTCACGACGTTTGGAATGGTCAAGAGGCTTTAGTTCTTGAGTCAATTGCACCTTGTAAGCGTGCAAATGCAAGTCTTTATGCATAATGTTCATCAACGACGAGCGTGGGAGATGCAATTGTTGGGCACGACGGCGAGTTGAGGTGGACGGCTCTTCAGCCACACTATCGCGAACAGCAGCAATATTTTCTGCAGTACGAGCTGTACGAGCATGCACTGGTGTTCTCACATCTTCTACAGACCCGGTTTGCTCGAATTTTTCCACGATTTTTGCGATTGTACGCACATTTCGACGATCAAATTGACCAAAAAAATCACGAAGTGCACGATATGCGTTTTGATTTGAACGCCCATTTTCATAATAAGTCTGGATAACTTTAACACGTTGTTGGATTGATCCATGGTTCAAATTGAGTAAGTCTGAAATAGAGAAATGTCGAATAAAATTCGGAAAACAAACTTGGCGTTTAGGTGTGGTTCACATTTAACATCGGCCCTTGAAATTTAACCACCCGATATTTGTACATTTGAGACTAGAATTATGATTGGCTAGAATGATCTGGATAATGGTAGATGATAATGAAGTATAAATAGCAGGCAGGTCAGCGGCAACGTGTCAGTTTATTTTTAAATTTTGACAGTCATAAGTCAAAGTAAGCAAGTCTAGTGTTTTGGTACACAGTGGTATCAAGTGTACATAAATAAAGTTGCGAATTATTTAAGTGCTGTATAACGAAGAAGTGTGAGAGTAATTATTTCATTTGCAATTGAAGAATCCGCAAAAGCGTTTTTAGAGGCAAAAATGTAACAATATGGTGGGAGTTTTTGACGTTCTTAAATTTTTTTCCAGAAAGCTAATGTGGTATTTATGACTCACGATTGAGTGGTACGTCTAAAAAATTTGTATGAAATATACTCATTATTTTGAGTGTATTTCATACAAATTTTCTAGACATATCACTTATTCGTGTCCCATAAACACCACGTAACACTTTGGTCTTAATAGTAATTTTATTTTTATATAAACAGAAACCTTGGACCATATTCTTACACTGGGCATTCTTTACTTCAATTTAAGTCATATAAGACTTCACGGTGGCATCAACAACAACAGTAACATAAAAAACAGTAAAAAACAAATGTGCTACTAAAGTTAAAACAAACTAGTGCAATTTGTAGATTTAATTTCCCACGACTCGGATGGCTTCATAACCATAATTATAAATTTTTTGTTACAACTTATTAGGTCTGTCATTTCAAATACAACGAAATTCCTGTTAGCTGTTAAACACAAAATTTTAGCCTTTTTAATGCAGTAAACATACTCAAGATAGTAGGTTACTAGCTACAAATGCTGCTAGCAACAACTATTACCTTGTAATCAGCTACTTAATTATTTTACAAGCACCAGCCCATAATAAACAGCTGATCTAAAATCTAAACTTCTGATTGACGACGGCCATTATATTATATTTTACCTGAAATATTTACATATTATTATTATTTGAATGGGATGTGACACACTACGGACACTTGAACTGCGACCATTGTTGATCTATTGTGTTTCCCCTTGTCCCTTCATAGGTTAAGTACGTTAAGAAAACGGACTAATTTCTTCATTGCGTGTGATGACAGGTCCCGTTCGCAGAACGTATGCCCTTGTAGCAGCCTGTATCCTCTGTTTCTCAATACCCCACAGTGGGTGATCAAGTGCTATATATTGACTCATCTTCTTCACTGCAGAATCTGCATATGTCTGTATTGGTGCTTAAGGCAATATAATGGCCTATAAGTGCACCTGTCAGTGTTCTGAGACTTTTCCTGTCCAGTTTTAGAACACGTTCGGCGCTCTTTGTATCAAAGCTTAGAAATTTCTAAGGATGGTCAAAACCGGTTGTGTTTTATGTAGCTCTATTTATTCATCTCCTCATTAAAGAGACTCTTGTTGAAGCTAATTGTTGGAGTAGGTCCAATAAAATTCCCCTGTGCTAATTTTTTTGGCATAGATGACTGCCATCTCATTGCTATAATACCCCTCATGTCCTGGCACCCAGACCAGACTACCCTGATTCTGGCTTGCCAGTTCATTTAGCCAGTTGCGACATTCCAGTACTAATCTGGAGGTAAAGACACATTGCTGAGGGCTTTAGAACTGATTGACTATCAGAGAGTATTTTAATCAACACTCCCTTGTGTCCTTATTGCGTATAGTCCCGCTTGGTAGATTGTAATGCCTTTACTGAGAGTTATATTCCTGCATGCTGTAGACCCTACTATTGTCGCTCCACCTCTTTGGAGAGTTTTGGATCCATCTGTTACCTGTTTGGGTGTTCCCAAACTAGAGCGTCATATAGTGTAGTGGGTCTTACCATTTGAGTATATAACAAGTAGAGCTCTGCCGGTCCAGAGTCTTATTATTGCTTTTCTTATAACCGATTCAAGAAATGGTTCCAGCATTATGCACAGATATTCCACCTCTATTTTGGGATCAACCTCAATGCCGCATATCTTTAGAGTGGGGATCTCTATTTCCCTTTTCCTGGTAAATGGCACAATTGTTGTCTTTTCAGGGTTTATTGAAAGCACTTCCCATGTTGTGCCCAATGAATCTGCATCAGCACACCCATAGTGTTAGGACGATCGCCCCTAATTGTCACACAGATGTCATCTGCGTATCCAATGGTTTTGAATATCTGCGGTTAAGGAGCATGATAAGTTCGTTAACAATTACAAGCAATAGTAGGGGAAATAGTACTCCACCTTGAGGGCATCATTTGACCGCAGTGCTTTCTTACTTTCCTTTCGTTCAGCATGTTACTAATCTATTTTACCATTATGACCATAAATGCACATAGGGCAATCTCCTTAGAGCTCAGAGCCTTTTCGAAACCAGTTTATATTGGACCGTGACCGTTGATTTGCACTTCTGGTACGCATATTTATATATAACAATACCATTAATATATGTATGTTTGTAATAAATAAAACAAAATACTTACAAACTACAACAACTAAAAAGCAAGATAAAATAGAAAACAACCAATTACAACTAACAAAAACCTTGTTCTCTTTCAATTGGTTCAGTTTATTTTGTTTTTTTTTTCTCGAAATTTTGATATTATATTGAGTTATATTTCGTGCATCATTTTGAATTAAAAGCACTAACCTGCTATTTGTTAAATCGTCGACAGGCGATTAAAATAATCATTTTCATATAAACACAAGTGTACTCCTTTTAACAGATTGTAGTTGGTAGTCTGCTGTCTTAAATGTGTTTATTACATAATTGTGTAGCACATTACGCGAGAAGTTTCATAGCGTGTTCAGACATGTGAGGCAGTATTCAATTATTAAACAATATTGTTTTTCTGCTCATACATGCAAAATTTAGCTTAATTAATTAGCATTTCACAGCTGAAACCAAAAGTATTTTTTTGTTCATGAAAACTATTGGCTGAAATTTTTGCAAGCAATTCCTACTCAACGGAAAGGAATCAAAAATTTTCAGAACTAAACATATTTTTTCGAGTTCGAGTAGTTAAAAAAGCTATGGCCGACCTAGACATAAATAACATAACATAAGTCTCCTGGGCTTGATGGTATTCCAGCGCTGGTTTTGATGCAGTGTTCTTCTCCACTTGCGCGTCCATTAGTTCGTCTTTTTAGCTCATTGTACCACGTGAGTTTCCATCGTGTTGAAAGGTTGTTAATGTAAATGGAAAGTGTATTTGTGAGCTTTCGCACAATTTACTTTGCGACTGTCAATATATTTCGTAGGGGTCGCTGTACTAGCGATGTTTTGGCATATCTCTCGGAGAAAAAATGTCACTCGATCCCTCATTTTGATGAACGTAAAGTGATGACTCTAGGTATTTCCAAGGCGTATTGAGTATAGCGTGGTGTGTTACCAAAACTCACACGAGTTTTCTCAAAGACCGCACTATACGAGTTGTAGCGAGATTCAGATTAGTTCAAACTTAGATCCTTATACACTCTTTGGCAGAAGACAGCAGCATTTGTTATTCGATGCCAAGGAGTAGTGTTTTGATTTTTATCCTGTGCTCACGTCTTTTATTACTACTGTTCTTATTTTCTATATATGTATGCTCATTATTAAATTCGTATGAAACCAAATTGCGCCGGAATAGGTAGCAAGATGTGTACACGTGTTTCTTTTTTTCTCTTTTTCACCGTTGTCCGTATTTTCAACATATGTTCATTATAAATTTCGTATGAAACCAAACTCCACCGGAATAGGTAGCAAGTGTTTCATTTTTTTCGTTGTCCATGTTTCCTTTACATGTTCATTATTAATTTCTTTTGAATGCATTTCATTACCTTGTAGTGTGGAAGCTGTTGGACTAAATTTTGCCAATCAGTTTAAACTAATATAATTCCAACATTTTAGATGCTGTAATAGAGTTTGTTTTAGTCTTTTGTGTTGTTATTGTTAAAGTTAAGCCTCCACAAACACTACTCCCTCTTTAATCCTCATCATAACCTATTATCCTAATTCCAGTACAATGCACTGCATATGTAGGGGTCATCCCCTGACATCCAAGATAAAATAAAAAAATAAAATAAAAAGAGGCAAAATATGAATGCCTTTGTGAGTAATGAATTTCTTTTAATCTCAGAATCCCGTCGTAAAACATGGTCAACTTAAATGTCGGTAATACCCAGCGTTATTTATTAATACACAAACTCATTACCGTGAATGTTGTTTTATCTGTACTCATGGACAGCATAAATATTGAGGAATCGGTTGCTCTTGATGTTCTTGGAATGAAAATTTGTGTGTTGTTCAAGTGTCTCGATTTTTTGGAACAGTGTAAGTTATTTCATCCGATCTCCTTGCTATTTATACTGCCTACATATATCCGACAAAAAATAGAATACAACTCTCATGTTTGTGACAGCGCCTCCAAGTCTATTTTGGCTTTAGTCGACCGTGTGCAAAAGAGAGCGAAGACGCCATAGACACACTGGAACACTGCCAAAAGTATGAGCTACGTTTCTCTGTTTCATCGACTACAAAGAATTTTGCTCTGCCAAGATTAGGGGGTTTGTTCCTGAAATAAAGCAAAGCACGTTTATTGTCCAGGGTTCGTCCATTTGTGATCGATTGTCCAGCGAATCGTGCAACACATTACAAATAGAATTCGTTTATAGCCGTACGGTTCGTCTATTGAACAATTTGCCTGCATAACGTTGAAAAGTTCGAACCACGCGCACACAAACAATACTGCCTCTTTCCTCCTGCTTATAACTTATTTTCCTAGTTCCAGTACAATACACTACTTACCTCACTACCGGTCCAAGATAATGAAACCCAATATTGTGTCAATAAAACTTATATATATTAACTTGCTTTAAAGCAATTGGGTGACAGTTTTCAGTTTATTTATCTTTCAGTCTATCGGGGTCTGGTATTACATAATCATTCACCAATATAGCGCAAATATGCCTAGAAGCGCATCTTGAGATACACATCTAGTAGGCTTGTTTAACTATATTTGTAATATTATAATTAATTTTCTGCTATAGTTTTCAACGTTGACTCTGCTCATTTCATTTGCTGTGTGTGCAAGTTTTTTTGTTCTACTGTTTCCATTAAAGTCCTGCACATTTGTCTTGAATACGATAGCGAATATCTCAACCTTATTTTCGCTGTTGCAGGAAGGTATCGTAACTAGCCTCTTGCAAGATTTTTTTTTCTTTTAAAATGAAGACAATTTTTTCAATCCAAAACACTTATTACAGGATAATAGTTTCAGCATAATATTCCTTAAGTTTAATTCATTGCCTCCACAAATAAATTTTAGGCATTAAGTAATTTTTTAGTATTAAATAAATCATGAAATATAGGGTGTTTTTTTAAGCCCGATAGAACTTGAAATTGTAAAAAATAACACAAAAAATTAAATTGTAATCAAAATTTTTTTTTATTCGAAAGATCAATACGTGACATTAACATTTGAAAATGATTTCGGGCATATGGGCACCGCGGCTGTTCTTGACGAAGCGCATTCTGGACGTCCAATTTTGGGCCACTTTTTCGAGCACTGCTGGCCGTATGTCACGGACAACACGAACAATGCTGGCCTCCAAGGCGTCAATTGTTGCTGGTTTATCAGCATAAACCAGTGACTTCACGTAGCCCCACAGGAAATAATCGAGAGGTGTCAAATCGCACGACCTTGGAGGCCAATTGACAGGTCCATTTCTCGAAATCAACTTATCGCCAAATTTTTATTTCAGTAAGTCGATGGTTGCGTTCGCTGTATGGCACGTAGCGCCATCCTGTTGAAACCACATCTCCTCCGGATCAATGTCATCCATATTTTCAAACAAAAAATCATTGATCATGGTGCGGTAACGATCTCCATTGACCGTAACGCGAGCTGCGGCCTCATTTTTGAAGAAATAAGGTCCGATGATGCCACCAGCATGAAAACCGCACCAAACAGTGCATTTTTCTGGATGTAATGGAGTCTGTAGGGTCTCTTGTGGATTGGTCTCACTCCATATGCGGCAATTTTGCTTATTAACAAACCCGTTAAGCCAAAAATGCGCCTCATCGCTGAACACAATTTTGCGATAAAACAACGGGTCAGTTGCCAACTGCTAAATTTGGATAATTTCGTAGCGTTGTTCAAGCGTGAGTCTATTCATGATGATTTGTCAGAGTATACTGAAACAAATAAAAAAAATGTTTCATCAAAATTTAATTTTTTGTGTTACTTTTTACAATTTAAAGTTCTATCTAGCTTAAAAAAACACCCTATATTTTAAATTTACTCGTACTCCTATAAATTTTCGCAATACATACAATATTTGCCATAAATTTTGTTGTTTAGGCGTTAATTTGTACATACGAGTAAATTCATGGAATAAACAATTAATTGATTCCTTAATATTTATTTGTAAAAGCTTTCCCATGCCAAGTGTCTGATATATTTCGTCTTTATTAGCCTTTAAACAATTAGAAAGAGAAAATAAATTAGAACATAATAAAAAGACAGCTGGAGAACAAATATGATTATGTTTCCATAATATATTACTTAGCATTGCACAGTGATAAGTGAGCATTTTTTATTACTTCCAAAAAGTTAAAGTCTTATAAATAAGGTTGATATCAAAAAGTAATACATATATATAATTATAAATTTAATGCCAAAATTTCTCAAACGAAAAAAAATGCTAAAACAATATTCGTGTTTGATAAAATCGTCGCCGTAGAAACCGATACCGCTAAACAAACAAAAACGGAATTTTGAACGCATCTAACATAAGTGAGACAGGCTTCTACTATAACCAAGTAGTGTGGAATATCATGAAGATATAAGAGGGCAGCTTCACTACCTAGGTAGGAAAACCACTTATTTTTCAGCATAGTCTTCTCAATACACTTAGTAAGACGATATGCCAACTTTTTTTATACCACCTGAATAATACGATTTTGGGAGCCCCTCAAAATACGCGTTAGTTTTGGTAATCACTTCTTCGTTTGAGATTAATATTTTTCCAGCGAGCCATTTTTCAATGTTGGAAACAGGAAAAAGTCACTGGAAGCAGAAACTCTGGACTATAAGGTGGATGATCAACCAATTCGAAGTGTATTTCATGTAATTTTACTATCGTATGTGATGCTGTGTGAACCGATGCGTTGTCTTGAAGAAAGAGCACTTTATTCTTCTTTAAATTCGGTAGTTTTTTCTTGATTGCATCAATCAATTGATCCAATAATGCACGATAATACTTCCCTGTGATTGTGGATACTTTTTCAAAATATTCGATGAGCAATATTCCGTGTGCATCCCACAATACAGAGGCCATAACCTTGCCAGCCGATTTCACTGTCGTTGCCTTTTTCGGAACACTGCCGCCAGCTTCCACCCATTGTTTCGATTGATTTTTTGTTTCAAGTGTGAAGTGATGGACCCACGTTTCAGCAACAGTTATTAATCGATGCCAAAAATCAACAGAATTACGCTTTATCATCTCCAAGCGCCGCTGTAAAGTGTCTCGGTTTTGTTCGACACTGAGCAAATGCGGTACCCGTCTTGCCGATAGCTTTTTCATATGTAAATATTCATGCAAAATGTTAAACACACGTTCATATGATATGTTTACCATTCCAACAATCTCACGTAACTTGACTCGGTGATCAATTATAACGATAACGAAGATTTTCTTTATATTTTCTTCAGTAACCATCTATTTTGGCCTTCCCTTTTTCAAAATTTTCAAGAAACACAAAAGTTGGGAGAAATTTTAAAAACTAACGTTTGACAGATCGCAATTTCAAAAAAAAAATGTTTTGTGTTTGTGCTGCCATCTATCGCTAGGTAGCTTGAATATATAGTGCATTAAAAACTATATTTTTTCAGCCCTTGGGAAATAGTATGTACTAGGACACATCACATCTTAAAATATTACATATCTTTGCATTTGTCTCAAAAGTTAAGCGCATATCAATCACTGTGAATTCTATTAATTTCGGCTTGCACATGTATATGCATTACAGAGCAAAACCAGTGTTTATTTTCCCCACTGAACTTGAATTAGCATTTCAATTTCATTAGAAGGGGCACACAAAGGAAACTTTTTGGCTTTGCGGCTGTGACTAGAATAATCACCCACCCACTCTTCATACTTATGTGTAATAAGTTGCCTCATGAGGGAAAACAAACAGCCTGATACATTTAACATTTTGCTTAAGACTACGAAGTGTTTATAATATTTCGAGAATGTAAGAATAAAAGGAGTTAAAGCGTCTTCAAAACTATCAAGATGTACCTAAGCGCACACAAACAACTCTCAATAGAAAAAGTTAAATTAATGACGAGTTTAAATTACCAGGAGGGATACCGGATAAAATACAAATTAACAAGAGTTTAATTACGAGTAGTGCTAATGTCCACTATGTGAACAACTGAATGAAAATGGTGAAAAAAATTAAATACAATATATGAAAAACTTATTGTTTAAAACTAATAGTTGTTGCAAGCAAAATATTGTTTTTTGCTTACCAACTAAAGCCATCGAATTATCAGCCATGTCATAGACGTCAATTCTTCTGCAAAAAACAAAAAAGTAAAAAGCTTTTCGGAATGAAATAATTTTTAAGAACATACTTACATACATATATAAATTTAAATTCTTTGTATTAGAAATGATTTCTATTTCATTACGAAAATTTTTTTAGATTTTCGCTTTTTGAATCAAAAACGTTTCTGAATGGCATAGAATTCTGTGACATGGCTGTATATTTTTGAATGTCCAAAAAATGCAAACATTTTACACACAACACATGAAAAGTTTAAATTATAGAGTGTAGTAACAAATTATTCAAATAAACGAGCTTCAAATTATCAATAGCCAGAAAATTTATTTGGTTTTTTTCTAACATCCAGTTTACCAATCTCGACAGCGCGCTTGCTTTCGCAATCTAACCGAAAGAAAATTGATTTGGGTTCGTCTAACTTTTTCTATGCGAACGATGTGTCAAAACTCACTAACGTCGAACAGGCTGCAAATGTCGACAAATGTAAATAGATTTATTATATTTAATTGATTTTTATATATATCAACAAAAACAAATAGCGTGTTATAGGTCTTTTTTATTGTTCAACAACCTTTTAGGTTTGGAATTTAAAACGTGAAAATAGTATATTGTCTGAAAACTATGCAAAAATCAAAAAATGAGTCCTTTTCTGTGTCTTGTGTGAATCATACAAGGATTACACGATTGTTTCTTTCACGAGTTGTAAGATAATATCTACACGAGTCTCAGATGAGTCTCTCTACGATTAACATAAGCGTTTTTTGCTGTGTTGTGTAAAGTCTCTTGAAAAATTAAGTTGTCAACGATCAAAAATGCTGTTTCTAAAGCCTAGTATTAAGATTGAATGTGCGAAAATTTTTTAGCAACATTACTTATTTCGTACGGAAAAATTGAGATGTACTCAGTGTTGTCTATTTTTTCTCTTATTCATGTTTCTTTTTTAATTTTAAGCATACATGTTTGTACTTCATGCGAAAAAAGCTTTGCTTATGTTATTTCGCAGCTGAGAAAACAAATATTCCCAGAAACAACTTTTAATGAAAACATGTTGCATATACATATTGTGTATTTTTCGCTTTAAAAACTCAGTACTACATTTCTAAACTTATTTCGCAGTTATTTCATACTAAACACTTTTGTATGCAATTTGAAAGAATTTCGCACGAAATAATGAACTCAATATTAATTAGCCTTAATTCCCAATTTTCACGAGGCAACTTTATTTGCGCAAGTCTCGAGTTTGTGGACAAATAAGTGAGGAAAGAGTGAGGAGTGTAAAAATGAGTACAGACTTGCTTGTACTCGAAAAGTCGTTTTCTGCTGTGATTCGTAATGTCAGAAAAGAAAATCTTTAATTTGTGTTTCTTTTATATAGTGATTTCTTGTCCGTGGTGAAAGGAATATTGGCACGAAGTTGTGATATTGTAATTCATTTAAAAATAATAATTAAATAAACCGGCTAAAAAAAGCTGAAAAGCTTAATAATATTGTGGACAACCTCAAAAAACGGAATGGACAAATTTGAGAATGCAGTACATGCAAGATTAAAGGCCTAACTATAATATGCATAAACTGATTTAAGCCATCTTAAGCAACTGTGCGAATACGTATAATCAAATGTGTACAACTATAATGTGCTCAATGAAACTTTTCGTTAAGTTTCGTCTAATGTCAGTTGCTTAAGCAAAGTACGAAACTGAACGCACTTTCTGTACGGAATCATTTGTTTTCAGGAGTTTGTGTGTATGTTTACCAAATTTATTTAAATAAGAAAGAAAAATTGAAGGCGGTGAAACAGACACATTTATATTTAATTTAATAGAAATGTGTTTCAGCTATCTTTAAGATTTTAATCAATCAAATTGCGACAAAATTCTTTTTACTTTTTGTTTAGAAAGAATACATATAAATACTTTGTTGTTATTAATAGTACTTTTTTATATAATCTACTTAGAAAATATACAAGTATTATGCAGTTGTACAATAATAGGTTTAAAATCATTAAGTTTATATAAGTACATTATCGCCAACTAAAAGTCGTGTTTCATTCACATATGCATTTGACACACTTTTCGTTTAATTTTGGCAAAAGCTTAAGCTAATCTATGCACATTATGGTTAGGCCTTAAGAAAGTATAAGCAATAGAAAACGAAAGTTGCTCAAGTAAAATTGCTGTGTCTGAACATAAAAGCAAATTTGATAAGAATTGCGCAACTAAACTTGCCTCGTAAAAATTGGGACAAATATTCCCAGTGAAGTCTTCTAGTAAAACTTTCGTTGTACCGGATCAGGAAGATCAAAGAAATCGCTTTGAAATACCCAAGCATAGGTTTGTGGAGTTGTATCGTCTAAGCAGAATATCTGCAACTACTATATATAATGAGCTAAAACCTTTCAATCCTTAAGGTATGAGAAATACTTACATTCCATAACTAATACGAATATCTGCCGCACTACATTTATTTGCCAATGGAACCTTTCACAGGGACATTGATCCAGACTTCGTACTATCTATTAAGGCCTTGTTACACTATCCTACACAATCGTGCGATCTGCCATATATACCATTTGCCCTGAAAAAGTAATTAATATGCAACTGTGTGACAGAGTTTTTGACAAATCATGCAATTTGAAAAATTTTATGAAAATTTTCATAACATAATAGTTTCTGTGCGATCAGTGTGTTGCATATTATGAAAGATATGAAAATATTGTTGGCGCCTAGAAAAATACACTGAAACAATGTAAAATTTTTATAATAATTGAGTTTTATACACTACATTAGCTTCTAACATTGATACATAAACAGTTTGTTTTCTATGTTTCTCAGCTATCTATATGTCGACATTTCATAGGAACTACCCTAATCATCAGTATACTTTGGAATTTTTTGAAAGATATTTTTAAGGCCTAACTATAATGTGCATAGATTGGCTTAAGCTTTTGCCAAAATTAAACGAAAAGTCTGCCAAATGCATATGTGAATGAAAAACGACTTTTAGTTGGCCATAATGTACTTATATGAACTTAATGATTTTAAACCCATTGTTGCACAACTGCGTACTACTTGTGTAATTTCTAAGTAGATTATATAAAAAAGTTCTAAAAATGACAACAAAGTATTTGTATGCAATAATTTCCAAATAAAAAGTAAAAACAATTTTGTAGTAATTTGTGTAATTAAAAATTGAAAAAAGCTAAAATACATTTCTATTAAATTAAATACAAATATATTTGTTTAAATTTTCCTTTATTTTAATAATTTTTGTAAACACACGCACACAAACTCCTGAAAACAAATGATTCCGCACAGAAAGTGCGTTCAGTTTCGTACTAAAATTATAAAAAAAATATTTAATAACTAAGAAAACTACTAAGCTGCAAAAAACATACTTTTTCAGTGTTATTATTAATTAATTCTTATTTTAGCAGCTAAAGAAATTTATTTGTTTCTTATAAAAGTTAAACAGTATTTATTTTCAATATTTAGCTAACAAATTTGTTAGCATCTTCAGGAAAATAAAGTGTTAATAAAATTGTTTCAAAATCAAATAATTGACAAAAAATTTTGTGTTATTAAAAATTGAAAGATTATTTATAGCAATAACAAATTCCAAATACCATTAACTAAATTAAACTAACTCGACAACCAACACATATTGTGCGGTATTTTTATTATTTACTTTTAAAAATTTGCAATGAAAAATCTTATTGTTTAAACAAATTTTTAAAAATGGTGAAGAATTATGGGATGTCAAATATCTTACCGTATTATTTCTCATTTTCATAACGCTTTACATTCACACCATCACATTTGCACGTATTATTTGAATCTTTGCTGCTAAGTTTAGTATTAAGATTTGAATACTTACTGTTAGTTCACATTATGAAGATTCAATAAATAAAAAATAATAGCTTAAAAAAATATACAAGCTGTTATATTTCTTTGCACTCAATGAAAGAGCTAATTTTGCATTTGGTCAGGGAAAGATGTTAAGGTTGTATGACACTTCATTTTTTCTTCATTTTTCTACTATTGAAAAGTAGTAAGAACATAGTGTAATAGAAAAATAAGTTCGAAGAATTCAGAGATATTGAACAAAATATTAGAGTGTCAAAAATTGTATGCTTGTTATCGATAAAAAATGGATAAGTGTAAAAATGTTCACATTAACTTAGAGTTTACACATGCCACTGCCAGTTCGAAAAACTCAATACATTCACAATTTTTCACTAATACATCCAAATTTTTCGCAATGGCAGCTCCAGTGGCAGCAAATTTTGCATGCGAGTGAAAATTTGGCATTTGCATGCCACTGAATGTTAAGATGATAAACAATGTTACCCTGCCAGGAACTTAATGCAAATTAACTGCATTATAACAAAATGCAATTACAAATATTAGCTTCTCATACATTGTATTATTAGGATTTATTTCTTGAAATACGCATAAAAAGAATTTAATCGTTTCCCCAAATATGGTGAACTCGGTAACTCTATTTTGTAAAGAGAAGACAAATTCAAAATGGAGGCAAAATTCGAGAAGTAAACAAATTGCTTGAAGTATACGCTTCGAGGACATTTTAAAAATGAAATTGCAATGGCATGTGTAAACAGAAAAGCGAGTGGCAAGAGATTCGAGTATTTCGAATTGTTTTTCGTTGATAATACGTATACGAAATTTGCATGCCACTAAAGGCCTTGTTACACTATCATACACGATCGTGCGATCTACTAAATAAAGCATGTGTGCTGAAAAAGTATTAAAAATACAACCGTGCAACAGAGTTTTTGACAAATCGTGCGATTTGAAACATTTTATGAAACTTTTCAAAACATTATGGTTTCTGTGCGATCAGTGTGGTTACATATATTGTGAAAAATATAAGAATATTGTTTGTTCCTCAAGAAAAAAATTTAAGTAATGTAAAATTATTATGTTAATAAAAGTTTTTAGTTGTTTTATTGTGTAAATAAATTATTTCAATCATACTTGTATAATAGTGTGGCCTACAACGCCATTTTGAAACAGTTTCCTGTGAATGAGGCGTACGATCGTGTAGAATAGTGAATCAGGGCCTTAATTGCGTAAAGTGTGTAAATTTATTTTCGAAGCGCTGTTACGTGATTTTTTTTTCTAACCTGCGTGTTTTGTTTCATGAATAATAATAATAAATGAACGATACTTAGACCCATCATAATATTACTATGAAAAATACTTAGACCCATCATAATATTACGTGAAAAAACTAAAATATATCTAATATTTGTACAAAAAACTCATAATAAAAAACAAAAGTTTCAAAAAGATAAACGTTTATAAAACGGATGATACCATTATAGATTCCATTGCATTAAATACCTTAAATACAATAAGTATATTAATGGCCACCAGGAGTAAAAAAAATCAAAAAAATGTTCTTCCCGGTGGCTCCTTCTCAGAGAAGACGATGGATTTAAACATAAACTATTCAAAGAAATTGAATGTAAAGACTCGAAACTTTATAAAAACATTTTGAGCATGACTCCTCATCAATTTGCGAAAATTTTAGCAAAAGTAAAGCCCTATATTACAAAGCTAGAAAGTAAGTTTTATGGCCAGCTCCTCCCAAAACTTAACTTTCTTAAATTTGTTTCGGTATTGCACTGACTTTACATCCTAAATATAAGGCACTTGCTTGACTTCATTTGTTATACCTATGTATATAAAACTTCTTCTAACCAAACTGTTACCATTTTATTCTTTTATAATCACTTTTTTCATAAATTTACGTTTTCTTTTTTGGTTATTTTTGAAATGTCAATTTTTCAGCAAAAAACGGTTTGCCTACGTTTTATATAGTTTATTCTTTCTAATATTTGCTATTTTTTCTAACAATTCAAAGAAATAAAAATGAAGTGTCATACCATACTGTCATACTGTTTGAAAGGTGTCAAGAAATGTAAATGAGAAAGCTTGTTTTTTGTGTGTTGTTATTAGAGCATTTTTTTTTTTAATTCTCAAGAATTTATTTAGATTGTTGGGATATAAAGTTGAATGTTTGAGAATATCTTTCAAAAATTTCCAAAGTCTACTGATGATTAGGGTAGTTCCTATGAAATGTCGACATATATTTAGATAGCTGGGAAACATAGAAAACAAGCTATTTATTAGTTTTTATTAGTATACATGTTAGAAGCTAGAATAGCGAATAAAAACTTCATTGTTTATATAATTTTACTTTAAAAAATAGTTCTAAGTTTTTAAGTTTGGAGCTGATGCCTCTAGAGACCATATAGTTAATCAAATATCTGTAACATATTTATTTCGCATTTTTTTTTCTTACCGAAAGATTGCATGCATGTTACCTCTGAAGACGGCGACTACGCCTTTAAGAAAAAACCAACTCCAGCATCAATTTTTACTAACGACAACAGTGAGACAACAGCAGCACTTTTACAATTAGAAGATTCTTTACAAGTTTGTGGTCTTTACATCGTTGGACAGCCCGACACAATTGTGGAAATAACAATGAAACAATATGATGTTAATTGTGAAAGTGGTGGCTTAATGGCGGTGGGTGAAATCAAATAAAATTTGCAATTTTTATTAAAAGATGAAAAAACTATTTTGTTATTTTTCTGTTTCACATTTAAAATTAAGTTTGTGGATGGTTGGGAGTTGAATGGTGAATACTTTCCCAGTATAAAGGATCATCATCGTTCAATGGAGGAAAGAGTAAAAGAGTTTTGTAATAATTACAAACAATGGTAATTGGTTTACATGTTTATAAAGGAAAGTTTAATTAAGTATTGCGCTTTTTTGCATTGTATTTTTTACAGGCCACGATTAACAAACAAAAAATTTTTCCGGTCTAGTCAAAATGCTGCTCTTTTGCAATATCGCATACCGGCAAAAGGTGGTTTTATAGCCAACGTGCGCTTTCACAAAATAAGCCAACGTGAGTAGAATAAAATCAACTATTAAAAGCAGTTTAAGTGTATTTTTTAGTCCTATTTTCAATTACATTGTTTTTGTTATTTTCTCTTAAAGCTTGCAACATTTTGGTTCAAGATACTGATGCCATTTACCACATGTCAAACTATGGGCACAATCGCAATTGTTCTATATCTGCTTTATTCCCGGCTGTTGTTTCTGTGGCAAATTTAAAAGTTGGAGGAAAATCAGTGCGTCAGGAAAAACCAAATTATGATGTAAGCGGAATTTTTAGTTTATTTTTTCTTAGCTGGGAACACATTCAACACAACCTTAATATTTAAGAAATACAACGAGTTTTCTACTCAGTGCTTTCCATGATTTTAATTCTTTTCACGCACTCTATGTTTTTTGCGTGGCATGTTACATGTCACATTTACATGTACATATGCATATGGTTTTAAAATTCTAATAATACTCAAATTTGCTAACCTAATTATCAGTAGTCTTGAAAGCCGTTGGAAAATATGTTCAATCATTCAACTTTACATTCAATTATCTTTAATAAGATAATAAAAATTGAAAATAAAAATGTTACAATAACAGCGTTTTACTCTTCTTAACAACTTTTATGCAACGAGCAACCACTGGTTACTAGGGCTTGTATTTTGGAAGTATTAACGTGCTCGTTGTATTGTATAATGGTTGTTAGGAAAAGAAAAACGTGCTGAGTTTTTCCATCACACATTTCCCAAGATTTAATTCTGATACTATTCAAGCATCAATTATCTCTTGGAAGTAAAAACTATGAATATTTTTATTTTTGGAAATGTGATAACCATGCTAATTGCAGAAAATTAATTAATCAAAAATAAATTATAAGCTTAGTGCCTCCCAGCGAGCTTTTACCATGTTTCCACTACAAAGGAAAACACTTGCTTTGAGGAAAACATGTCGAAGTGTTTCCACTGATATAAGAAGTGTTTATAATTTCGAAGTCAGTTTTACGTTAAGATATTTTAAATTTATTTGTAAAATTTAAAAGACTAGTCTATTAAAACTGGCCCATACAGACGAGGGAATTGAAAAAAAAATGAGCGTGCTTCATTCAATGTTTCCTCGTCTGTAGCGATGTTTCTCGCTGAAAATCATGTTTCTTTGTTGGTTTCCAAAATTACAAAATTTTATGATATTTTGCATGTTTCCAAAATAATGTTCCCTAGTCGGTATTGATATTTAGGAAGTCGTGCTGTTTACTGTTTTTAAGTCGCCAAGCAAAGAAAATTAATAGAATATTTGTTGTAAAGTAGTTGTATCATTAACAATAATGCACAACTGATGTAATAAATTGTGCGGTTTTTGGTTTTTCCTTCATCCGTTTAAGCATTCAGAAAGGAGTTTGTTCAATCGGCTCTATTAAATTGAGCCAATTTCGTATATGCAGGATAAGCAATATTGGGTTAATGGATTGAAGGGTCATATTAATAAAATCGGTATTTTGTTGTTACACCCAATTTTTCTGCTCTTTGTAAGAAAATTCCTTGAAAATATACTCGTATATTATTTTACTAATGAATTGTATTATTTTATTGAATGTATTTCTAATCACCAATTTGGTTTTAGAGCGAAACATGACACCATTGAGCAAACACACAGGTTAGTTAACGTCATAAGAAAGGCATTTGAAGATAAAAAATATTGCTCTGCCTTATTCATCGACGTCTCACAAGCTTTTGATAAAGTGTGGCACGATGGTTTAATGCATAAAATAAAGTTTAACTTACCTGCAAACATACATAATCTTTTGAAAAGCTATTTATATTGTCGCCAATTTATAATAAAAGAATGCGATTTCATAAGCCCCGCCCAGCCTATTGAAGCTGGAGTTCCTCAAGGCAGCATATTAGGGCCTATCTTATATTTGATCTACGCATCTGACATGCCGGCAAGCACCAACATTCACACTTCAACATTTGCAGATGATACAGCATTCCTTACTATGTATTGTAACCACCTGCAAGCATCTATAAATTTACAGGAACATATCGACAAACTAGAGAAATGGCTCAAGCTTTAGAAAATCAAGGCTAATGAACAAAATTGTGCCCATGTTACATTCGCACTGCGTCTAGGAACATGCTCACCCATTACTATTAACAATAAAGTAATACCTCAACACAGTGAAGTCAAATACCTCGGTATTCATCTTGACCGTAGACTAACATGGAAGTCGCACATCGAGGCGAAAGTAACGCAGATGAAATTGAAAGCAGTGCAAATTAACTGGCTAATAGACAGAAATTCGACCTTGAAGCTTGATTGTAAACTTTTGCTGTATAACTCGATTCTAAAGCCAATATGGTGCTATGGGATTCAATTATGGGGCACAGTCTCGGCATCTAACATTGAAAAAATTCAAAGAAGTCAAAATAAAATTCTCCGTAGAATTGCAGATGCTCCATGGTACATTAAAAACTCACGAATCCACGCAGATCTGGACGTACCTTTTGTGAAATCTGAATTTGTGAAGTACGCGACAAGATATATTAACAAACTTGAATTCCATCCAAATCCTCTTGCAGCTAATATTCTTAACTTTGGTGGTCATACCCGTCTGAGAAGGAGGGATACTTTGGCTACCATTAGAGCTCTAAACAGATGACTGAATTCTGAAATAATATTCGCATAAAAATAAATTTTTGTCCAGCACTGGCAGGACTTTAATCACAAATTTTTTTTTAGTATTAAGACTTGAAAACTTATTGTTATTACATTTCTTATGTAGATTCAGTAAATAAAATAATAAAGTTAAAAAAAAAAAATTTATTAATAAAAAGTTTGTTGACTGGAACAGATTATTTGGCTTCTGCCGACTATATTTACGGCTGGGGTGAATATTAAATATTGTTTTGCATAGTTTTACATTTTGATTTATTAATTAAAGTGTTGATAGAATGGATTATAGTATGAAACAATTACATTAAAAGGGGGTTGCGTAGAAATATAAGACAGAACTTCATTCTAATATGAGTGTTAGGGCAAAACGTCAGGTCCTAAAAAGAAAAATGTGTGTAAATGTAAAAAGGCTATTGCGAATCATATCATAGTCAAACACATTTGCTGTTGTTTCCCTCAATTTCTATTGATTTTAATGATTTCTTTATTCTGGAGGGCGCTTATGCCTTTAGGCAAAGTTGTCAATGCTCTTGGACTAGACCTGAAGCCTTATTTACAAACACTAGTGCCAAAGAGACTGCTAATTAATCTGCATTATCTGGAGTGGATTTGCATGCTCGTATTTGCTGCAGAAAAATACGAAACGTCTATAATATTTTCAGTCCCATCCGCAGCTCCATTTTACAAAAACTTTTGGCTACATTATAAATCTTAAATTCTTTTTATTTTATTTAAAAATTGTTGAGTTCTATTTGTTGATTTTTTTAATGACAAATGAAAATGTAATTATTTCGAGTTTTTCAATCACTTTGGATGAATAGCACAACGTTGTATTTCATATTATTGAGCAAGAGCAGTGTTGTTCAGAACATTTTCGAAGTGTTTTGCTCCAAAACAAGTTGATTGAGGGGGTTTTCTGTTTACAATAATGTAAAACATGGTTATATTTGCATGTTTTGCGCAAAACACGTGTTTTCGAGTAAAACACCTATATGGAAACGCACTATTAAGGCAATAAAAACTAAAAAAAAATATTTTTGTAATTTTACAGGCGTTTTTCGAATTAAATCAAAAATAAAATCTAAATCTTAGTTATTTTCGAATATAAATATAGATTTAATTATCGTCAAATCCCAGACCTGACGGTGTACAGTGGGGCCAAACCAAAAAAGTGTAATAAATCTGTGTATTTGAAACGTGACGAAAGCAATCCCAATTGAATGGCATGCTATTGAACGTAAAGTGGTCAGTGGAATGACCGGCTCACTGCGTTCAATTAAATGATTCGTTCAATTTAAGCCGTTCGTTAATAAATCACAGCTTTATTACGATTGATTAAACCCGGTTTATGAACGTCACTCCATTTTTTCTTAGAGTCAATACATGATTGAAATTTGTTATGATAAAATACTAGCTCGATTCACAACCTTATGCATTTGAGATTGCAAATTTCTGCAATTGCAAAATTGACATTTTAAGGTATATTTTGTTAGTGTAAAGTTAAAATATACTCCAATATTTTGCAAATGCAATGATGCAAGGTCATTTGCACAAGATTGTGAATAGGGCTATTGACTTAGCTTTTTTATGCTTGTACTAAACGCTGCTCTTGCAACTTTACAGGTATCATATACCTCTGGAATTTTAAGGAACGCATTGTTTCTATACTCAATTAAAGATTTGATCACATTAGTAAACCACGGCCATTTCGAATAACTCTTGATGTAACATAAACATATTTATCATAGAGATATCTTATATCGGAGTTCAGAACGTTTAATTGTTCATCAGTATTAAAACATAAAATTTTCTATTCCACTTGTGTGTTAAAATTTCGGTACCAAAAGATTGGCAATCTATATTTTTGAAATCTCTATAGCGAAAGTTTTACCTTTGAGGGCCTATTGTGGGTTTAAAATCGTACGATCTAAATATCAAATCACGTCGTGAAAACATAGAAGCAGAAAGTTGGTCATATAGAAGTAGCCTTGAGTCATCATTAATAAAGAAACTGTCAAGGCAGCTTTATACAGGTAGTGGCAGAATTACAATAAATACAACACCAACAAACATCAACATGTATTTTGTTGGTAGAATTTACGAATAGTTGTCAAAACTTTGACAACTATTCGTGTTGTATTTATTGTAATTCTGCCACTACCTGTATAAAGCTGCCTTGGAAACTGTCAAGTAAAGTACTTGAAGTAGATGTAAAATGAGTGGGAGTCTTATTATTAACAATATTTATTGCCTGTTTATCAGACACGACACGATAAAAAGCCCTATCTTTGCAACTCTTTTCTGTTTTTGGTTTACAAACCGCGATAATTGGCAATTTGTGTTAAGAGATGTAACATCTGTCAATTTATTTTGGTTTATAAGACACGAATCGTCTCGTGTCAAAATGCGGCGTATGAAAAAACATCTCGTCAGAAGAAAATGCGTAGAAAAAGTGTTAAAAATAATAAGAAATGATAATACAAAGGTTAGAAATCATAATAAATAATAATAAAAATAGGAATAGGAATTTCAGCAGGACGTTCTAAGATTCTCTCAAATTTTTGTGGCATAGACGCAAATTTTTTTATGCATACGAGTATACCTACATAAATGTGTTTATCTACATATGAGTGTACATAATTGTTATAAAACTTGCATGTAAACAAATAAAATTTTTGCCTGTTTATTCGTATTTTTTAATTAGACAACTAACAAGCTTTTCCACAAAAAATTTCGTTTTACTTATTTATTTATACATACATACATATATACACATGTATGTATATACGTACGTATGGATGTATGCAAGACGAATTCGTAACAGGTAAAATTGACAGCGCAGCTGATAACTTTTTTTCTTTAATCTGTCAATAGAATAATTAAAAGAAATTTGAAAACAACATTTTAAAACAATTTTTTAATTATATATTGAGCGCCAGTTATGATCCAGATCCTCCACAATCCGGCTGGCCATTCTCAGCTTTCAAGCTCTATGATCTGAGACTTTAATTTTCACGAAATAATTAAAAGTTTCACGAAATAACTAAAAGTTTTGCTTTTCTTGTAAATATTTTTTTTACTATATATATTTTTTTTAATTTCGTTTTGTGTTTATATATTTCCCTTGACATTTGAAAAATATTTTTTTCGTAGTGTTGTATTTATCGCTCTTGCATTTACCTGGATGTATGTATGCCAACTCTGCCTAAAATAGGATTTCCGTTTTCGTTTTTCCGTAGGTTGAAAAAAAAAATGGCTGGTATGAAAAGTGTAAACATATATAATTTTTTTTGCATATTGACAACAAAACTAAATCATAAATGTTTGACATATACACGAATTTACGTAAGTTACACGACACGATCAAATCACGTTTTACAAACCCAATTGTTTACGTACTCATCTATGAGTTGGCTTGTCGCGAGTGTGCCTGCTCGTGTCCTATAGACTGTTGGATCAATTGCTCCCATGTCTTCGACTAGGCTTCCGTCATCTATAATATTTGAATTAAAATCCCCCACTAAAATAAAATGATCATAATCAAGTGTACGAGTATGGCTTCTCTTATCTAACATAATGTTCATATTTATGGTTCGATTGGGTCTATAAATAGTCCCGATCAGTAGCTTCTCAACTTTATTATTCAGTTCAACAAATATATACTCAATGTTGTCCCCAGCGTCGTTTTTGCTTATTTCTTTACAATTTATGTTTGATTTTATGTATGTGGCAACACCACCCTGTCAGAACGGAAAGAGGATACCGATTTAGTTCTCTGAAATACATATTACGTGAATTTCAGAATTTTCAAATACGTATGTGTTGAAATTCTTTCATTTTGTTATTTAAACTTTGCACATTAATGCCATATACATGAGACCAGAAACATTTTTGGGGATAATTTTTATCACTGCGGCCAAATTTTCTCTAGACCCAACTCTCATATTATTAGAGATTAAAACCATCTAAAAATTTTACGATGCAATCGATGACGAGCTTTAAAAATCATATTTTTATACCCTTCACAAAAATGTTAAGGGTATATATAAGTTTGTGATTCCGGTTGTAATTTCTACAGTTTTTTTTTGCGACCCTATAAAGTATATATATTCTGATTCAGAATTAATGGAAAAGTCGATTAAGTCGATGTCCGTCTGTCCGTCTGTCGGTCGTTGAAATACCGTTTCTGAGAAAACCATAAGACATAGAAACTTTTTTCTTTCGCCATTCTATTACTCCATATTGCCATGTGTTTGCTATTGAAATTCAGTAATATCGGTCCACGTATAGCTGAGATATATTCAAAATTCCGAAAAAAGCCATGAATTTTTGAAATTTTGTATGGAAATTTTTGACAAAAAAAGTTGTTTGTTTTGCTTCAAACTTCACACACTCAATAAGCAAGGTGACTAAAAGGCAAAAAAATTTTTTTTTCAGATATCGGTCCCTATATACCCGAGATATAGCCCAAATCGGGTTTTTCATAAAAATGTCGCGTAAGCGAACTGAAACAACTTTTTTTGCTTAAAAGCGGTTCTGGTAATAAAATAAGGTTATATAAATATGGAAAATGAAAATTTCCGATATCGGTCCATATATACCCGAGATATAGCCTAGACCGGGGTTTTAATGAAAATGCCGCGTTAGCGAACTTAAACAACTTTTTGTGCTCAAAAGCAGTTCTGGTAATGAAATTAGGTTACATAAATATGGAAAATGAAAATTTCCGATATCGGTCTATATATACCCGAGATATAGCCCAAACCGGGTTTTTCATGAAAATGTCGCGTAAGCGAACTTAAACAGCTGTTTTTGCTTAAAAGCAGTTCTGGTAATAAGATGAGGTTATATAAATATGGAAAATGAAAAATTCCGATATCGGTGCATATATACCAGAGATATAGCCTAAACCGTGGTTTTCATGGAAATGCAGCGTAAGCGAACTTAAACAACTTTTTTCGCCTTAAAGCAGTTCTGGTAATGAAATAAGGTTATATAAATATGGAAAATGAAAGTTTTCGATATCGGTCCATATATACCCGAGATATAGCCTGAACCGATTTTTTCATTAAAATTTTTTTTTTTTTTTTTTGCTGAAAAGCAATTCTCGTTATAAAAGAAGGTTACTAAAATACAGAAAATAGAAAATTCCGATATCGGTTCATATATAACCGAGCATATTCAGGTCACATTTTTAATATACTATACATATTCGTGACTATCGTGAAGGGTATTTTAGATTCGGCCCAGCCGAATATACTACACTCTTACTTGTTTATTGTAGTATTTATTACTAAATTAGTAGACACATAAAGGTTTTTTAAGGAAATATCTACTAATAAATTAATCGAAAAATAAATTATTCTCAGTCGTGAAGCAGCAGTGGGCTGAAGAACAGCTCTCTCGTCATCGTAATTATTTCTTAAGTGCGGTCAGGCTTGTTGTTTTTGTTGTTCGGTCTTCGAGAGTTTTGCGTCTCGCTCGCACTGGTTAACGGTTTGCCTCAACTAACTGTATTGGTTTACAGTTTTTTAGAGGTATTTCATTGTTAACCACGTTGCAACTTCCTATGTGAAGGCATAGGTCGTTATATTTAGTCACAGCGGCGCTACAAACGTACTGTTAATACCATCTTGGGCAAATGGTGTCCGTCACCCCACCCATGATGTGCATCCTATACTTTGCACATTTACTTTGCAACTGTATAGTCAAATAGAAATAGAAATTAAACAATTTTTTGTTAGAATTATATCACAACAACTTCCAACTTCTTTAAAAAATAAAACTATGCTAATTTATTTTATATATTCCATTTTAGTGTGGCTTATTAAATGATCGTTTAGAAATTGGAGGCTCCCCAGGTTTGGAATCATCGGAAATGGAAAAATCTAGTGAAATATGCGGGTTTTCAAATGAACCAGGTGAGCTAAAAAACGTAAGTAAAAACTAAATTTAAAGTAATAACATTTCCAGGTCCTGAACAAGCTATATTTTGCGGTGTTACCACCATACGATTACTATCAACAGGCCGTTTCCATAATCAAGCTTCCCTTATGATACGCAAAGCCGAGGAGCATGATCTGGATATTGCAACCTTAATATGCGCTCTTTAAAGAGAAACATCCAACGTCCATTAATATATTGAAATTAAAAGAAACGATTATCATTTTGTTAATTTTCAATGAACATCTTTAAGCACTCCTAGGTATTCATAACGTCTAGAACTAAACAATCTGTTAATTGTCAACTTAGTTAAAAAACTAACTTTTTAAATGAATAGTATATCAAGTAGGTATCATTTCTGTTTTAGTATAGTAAACATTTATAAAAGAAACTTCCATTTAAAATAAGTTTCATAAACAATTCATTAACTAAAAATGTATTCATTAATTTACGTTTAATATTGTCCTATGTTATTATTTTCCTTTAAAATGAATACATACACAGAAAATAAAGATACATATATTATTCACATGTATATCAAGTGTATATATCGAATATATCAATTTGTAAGCAGTGCGAATCAACAAACAAAATTTAATGTATGTATGTATTGTACTTCATTTATCAACATTCGTATTTTAAACAATATGTAAGTTTCCCTAAAGTATTATTAAAAATAGAAAAATGTAGAAAAAAAATAAGTTAAAACAAGTTAAACTTAAAAGCAAAAATAATTTATAAATAAATACTATTGATGTCAAAAAAGTACTTCTGTTTTAAGATTTGTTTATTACGCTTGAAGAAATTTTATTCAGCATGACAACGGAATTATGTATCGGGTGGTTAAATTTTAAGAGCCAATGTTGAATGTGGACCACACCCAAACTTCAACTTTTTTTCTGCATTTCATTTCACATTTCTCAATTTCTGACTGACTTAATTTGAGTTATGGAAAGATACACAATCGAGCAACACGTTAAAGTTATTCAGGCTTATTATGAAAGTGGGCTTTTGACATCGCCACCACGTGAGATAACATGGCCATTAAACTTGTCACGCAAAAGAGCCCTTGTTTCGTTAGCTGTGTGGCAAGTGGCATCGCCATGTTGAAACATCCATATCTTCCAATACGGGTCACAAAAAGTTCGTTATCATTTCACGAGGTTATTGTGCGCGAAGATTAACTACCCAGTGGGAAAAAAACTATACATTAAAATTTTTTGTTTTCTTACAAAACCGCAATAAGTGGAAGAGCGAATTTATACAAAAGAAAAACTTTATGACAATTATTTTTAAATACTTTTAAATTAAAAAAATATATAAAAATAAAAAACAAAAAAAAATTGCATGAGTGCACCTAGTAGATGCAATTCTGAGAGGGAGCTTAGCTCCACTAGAAAAAACCTCTGGATTTCTGAGGAAGAATCTTTAAAAAAGTCATTGGATAATCTCCTGTCTCTAAGAGATAAAAAACGCACGCGGTCGTGTTCGCCAAACATTGCTGTTACAACAGAAGACCAACCATCCACCAGTTCAGTAATTGCAGATAAGCCGAAAACACAAGTAGGCATGGACAGGTATGTAACCGTGGTTAAACGTAAGCGAAGCCCCAAATCCGCTCAAATATCATCAAATCCGAAAATTTCCAAAGATGATAATAGGACTACGGCTACGGATAGTAATAGGTTTGCTATCCTTCAGACTGACGAGCCAACTTCATCAAAAAAAAACATTTAAACCGCCACCAATATACTTGAGAGAACCTACATCTAATGAGCTGGTAAAAGCACTTATTACGGCAATTGGTAAAGACACCTTTAACGTAACATCAGTGAAGCACGGACAAATAAGTGAAACAAAAATTCAAGTCAACTGCGAAAATGATTACCGAAAACTCTCTGCCGCTCTGGAAAAAGAAAAAAGATCTTTTTATACTTATCAACTTAAAAGTGCTAAAGGCCTTCAGGTTGTTATAAAAGGTATTGACCCTTATGTAGACACGGATGAGGTTAAGACTGCACTGCTAGATAAAGGCTTTAAAATAAAAAATGTGGTAAATATGCGGAACCGTGAAAAGATGCCTCAACCTATGTTTAGGGTTGAACTGGAACCAGGGGATGTTATTCTCAAAAAGAATGAAACTCACCCAATCTATAATCTCAAATTTCTTCTTCATCGCAGGGTTACCGTTGAGGAGCCGCACAAGCGTTTAGGGCCCATTCAATGCCTAAACTGCCAGGAATTCGGTCATACTAAGGCCTATTGTAAGTTGCCCGCAGTTTGCGTTGTGTGTGGTGAACTGCACGGCACATCACAGTGCAAGAAGCCAAAAACTGATTCAAGTGCTAAAAAATGCAGTAACTGTGGAGGCAACCATACTGCAAATTACAGGGGCTGCCCTGTCTATATCCACTTTAAGCAGTCAATGACAAATAAGCCATCAATTACCTTTAAGCAACCCCAGCAGTCAAACATCATTTCTGCAAACAATTTTCCCCAGGTAGGCCAGTCAACAAGCAATATAATAATGCAAACCCCCAAACAAGTTTCATATGCCAATGTGGTCAAAACCGATACGCAAAACTTGAGTCAGGAGACCAAGCCCCAAAATTCCGATCAAAATTTTAACAATCTTAAGGCAACTCTGCAGACTCTTGTTCAATCCATAAACACATTTACGGTTTCTATGACGAACATGATGCAGGAAATGCTGAAAATGCAATCCACTATTTTGCAGGCAATTTTAACAAAATGAATTGGTTAAAAATATGTTTCTGGAACGCAAACGGCATCCGCCAACACAAAAATGAACTTGAGCACTTCCTTATGGAAAAACAAATCGACATAATGCTGATTGCTGAAACTCACTTGACAAGCAACAGTTATTTCAAAATTAATGGCTACACACTGTACGACACTAAAGATCCACGTGGAAGGTCTTGTGGAGGCTCAGCAATTCTAATAAAAAATAGAGTTAAGCACTATTTTCTACATGAGACACGTGAGGAGTATCTCCAAGCAACAAATATATGCATTGAACATCTTAATGGAAAAGTAGTTATATCATCAATTTACTCACCGCCCCGATTTTCAATAACAGAAAATCAGTACTCACATTTTTTCAACACACTTGGGCCTCGATTTTTAGCGGCTGGTGACTATAACGCCAAGCACACTTTTTGGGGATCACGTTTAATTTCTCCGAAAGGCCGTGTGCTTTTCGAAACAGTTTCCAAACTGGGCTTAGATGTGATTTCAAGCGGACATCCCACTTATTGGCCCTCAGACCGACGAAAGATCCCAGATGTTATAGATTTTGGAGTTGCAAAAAATTTTCCTTTAGAAGGGATGCAAGCAGAGTCTTCATTAGATTTGTCATCGGACCACTCACCCACTATAATATCCGTTTCGTTCCCCCAGGAGGTTGGCTCCCCGTTTAGTGACTTGACGTTCGCCATAACTAGAGTTAATTGGCTAAAATATAAGAAATATTTGAGTACTCATTGTACAGAAAATATTGCCTTGAGAACCCCTGAGGATGTTGATATATCAATTAAAGATTTTTCAGAAGACCTTAAACTGGCCGTACAACATGCTACCACTAGCCATACAAGATCCAGAAATGTGAGCAATAGAACGTATTCGTCTGAAATAGAGCAACTTCTGTCAGAAAAAAGAAGAGTTAGAAGAGAGTGGCAACTTCGAAGGTCTCCCCAGCTTAAAAGCAGGCTACGGGAGTGCATAAATCAATTAAGAAATCTGCTTGAAATCCAAAGAATGGCTTCCCTCAAAAATTATCTAGAAGGTCTTGATGGTAGCCCACAAACCGACTATTCTTTATGGAAAGCGACAAAAGGTCTGAAAAGACCCGTAATAGGTAAGCCACCTTTGCGAACTTCATCTGGCGACTGGGCAAGAAGTGATTCTGAAAAAGGGATGGTGTATGTTAATCATTTGAAAAACGTTTTTACTGCAAATGATACAGTGGATGATGTTGCTGAATTTCCGCCATATGCTGTTAGACCGCCTGTGCCTTTGAGACTTAGTTTTCAAGATGTCGAAAACGTTATAAATAAAGTAAACTCAAAAAAAGCTCCAGGTTTTGACAAAATTACTGGCAAAATGCTTGTACAGTTACCTCGTGTTGCTAGAAGAATTCTTCTTTTCATTTTTAACGCTATTTTGCGCCTAGAATACTATCCTGCAGAGTGGAAGGTGTCTATGGTTACTATGATACCCAAGCCAGGGAAGGATCCCACTAAAGTAGAGTCATATAGACCAATAAGTCTACTGCCAACAATTTCAAAACTTTTCGAAAAATTGTTAATGGCGAAGTTGACTCCAATATTGAATGATGTAGGATGCATCCCTGATCATCAATTTGGTTTTCGGGCTAAACACAGCACCATTGAACAAACGCATAGACTAGTTAATGTTATAAGAAAGACTTTTGAGGATAAAAAGTATTGCTCAGCTCTATTTATTGATGTTTCCCAAGCTTTTGATAAAGTGTGGCACGAGGGATTAATGCACAAAATAAAGTTGAACTTGCCTGCAAACACTCATAAGCTTCTGGAAAGCTATTTATGCGGCCGGAAGTTTGTTATCAGAGAAGGCGACTTTATAAGTCCAACTCAGCCAATCGAGGCAGGAGTTCCCCAAGGTAGCATTCTGGGACCCACTTTATATTTAATTTACACTTCTGACATGCCAACCAGATCTAGTATTCACACCTCAACTTTTGCAGATGACACAGCATTCTGCAGCGTACATGAAAACCATCAAGTAGCTTCGCGAAATTTGCAGGAGTATATTTCAATATTAGAGATGTGGTTAAAACTTTGGAAAATTAAAGTTAATGAACAAAAGTGTACTCACGTTACATTCACACTGCGTAGACAAACATGTTCAGCTATCCAAATTAACAATTTACCTATTCCGCAGCAAAGTGAAGTCAAGTACCTTGGTATTCATCTTGACCGTAGGTTAACGTGGAAGCCTCACATTGACGCGAAAGTCACTCAGCTAAAATTAAAAGCAGCGCAATTAAATTGGCTTATGGGCAGAAATTCTACATTGAAATTAGATTGCAAACTTTTGTTATACAACGCAATACTAAAGCCTATATGGCGCTACGGAATTCAATTATGGGGCACCGCCTCAGCGTCAAATATTGAAAAAATTCAAAGGCGACAAAACAAAATTCTTCGAACAATTACTGCAGCTCCATGGTACGTAAAAAACTCCCGAATTCACAAGGATCTGTGTGTTTCACTGGTAAAAGATGAGTTTTCAGAGCATGCGACAAGGTATGTCAGCAAATTGGAACTTCACCGAAACCCTCTCGCACGAAACATACTTAATTTTAGCGGTCACACTCGGTTGAGAAGAAGGGATACCGTTGCCACCATCAGAGCGTTAAGTAGGTGATTCTACCGATATAATTGGCGCAAAATAAAACTTTTTGTCTAGCATTGGCTGGACTTAGTTAATTTATTGTATTTAGTATTAAGATTTGAATATTTATTGTTAGTTCACATTGTGAAGATTCAATAAATAAATAAAAGCTAAAAAAAAAAAAAAAAAAATCATTTCACGATAGCGAACACTATTCACAGCAACTGTCTGATTGGCATCATTTTGGAAAAAATACGGCCCGATGATGTCGCTAGCCCATAAACCGTACAAAACAACAGTCACTTTTTGTGGGTGCATTGGTTCTTCGACGATCACTCTAGGATTATCATTCGCTCAAATGCGCCAATTCTGCATATTGACGAATCCACAGAGGTGAAAATGTGCCTCAGCACTGAAGATGATTTTCTTCGAAAATTGATCGACCACTGTTGCCATTTCTTGCCCCCATTCTGACCATTGACGACACTTGGAATGGTCAAGAGGCTTTAGTCAATTGCACCTTGTAAGCGTATAAATGCAAGTCTTTATGCATAATGTTAATCAACAACGAGCGTGAGAAGTGCAATTGTTGGGCACGAAGACGAGTTGAGGAGGTACAGCCACAATATCGCAAACAGCAACTATATTTTCTACAGAACGAGCTGTACGAACATGCACTGGTATTTTCACATCTCCTACAGACATGGTCTGATCAAATTTTTGCTCGATGTTTCCGATTGTACGCACATTTGGATGATTAAACTGACAGAAAAAAATCACGAAGTGCGCGATATGCATTTTGATTTGTTCGCCCATTTTCATAATAAGTCTGAATAACTTTAACGCTTTGCTCGATTGGGTATCTTTCCATAATTCAAATTGAGTGGGTCTGAAATTAAGAAATGTCAAATAAAATGCAAAAAAGATAAATAAATAAACTTTACGTTTAGATTTGGTTCACATTCAATACCGGCCCTTAAAATTTATGCATCCGATATCTGCAATGAGAATGTCAAATTCAAGTGCGGAGAGAATCATGTAGTGTATACTTTAAACTAATGTTATTGTTAAAATAGTTATTATGAGAGCGTTCTTATGAGAAATCTCATCGGTCCAATCTTATAATAAGAACTATTTACATTTTGTTGCAACATTTTATCACATCTTACCCAATGTGCGAGCTGTTGATGATTATTATAAATTTATAACAATCACCAATTACATTAATGTACAAGTACATTTACACAAACAACGCAATACACAAACAAACATATTCGATCTAGAGAATGCAAAAATCCAAGTAAATCGAAAACCAATGATTTTATAATTGCTGTTGCGTTCTTATTATTTCACAGGTATATCGGCAGCAAATATATTTTTATATTTGAGTCTGAAACCCTCGTTAACTAGAAGCCTCACGAACAATGTAGAGGGTAATAAAAATATATAATTAGCAGGCGGATGTTCGGCACAGTTTATTATTAAACGTTGTGCAAGACAGTCATAAGTCAAAAGTGTTAGCAAGTGTCTTATGTTAATATACAGTGGTGTTAAGTATATAAAAAAAAGTTGTGACGTATTTAAGGACTGTATAACAAACAAGTGTCTGTGTCATTATTTCCATTGCAATTAAAGAATCGGCAGAAGCGTTTTTAATCGCAAAACTGTAACAATATATTGGTGTATCAAAATAAAAGTCTACCGAATATTAGTTATGCCAAATATTTTTTAAAAAGACACAGAAAAAATAATTTGTTTTTTACATACAATAAGCAAATTCTTTTCGACAAAATGTCCACATGAGAAACTTTAACCAAATCCTCACAAGCTTCTATCATTATCATTCGGAGTCTAGCTTCGATAGCGAACAGACGTGTTTGTTTTTAATCGGAGTGCTAAAAAATAAAACCGGAATAAGTGGAGAGTGATTTTATACAAAAGAAAAACTTTGCGACATTTATTTTTATATACTTTTTTAAGTAAATAAAGAAAAAAAGGGAAAGAGCTTAGCTCTAGCTAGAAAACGCCTGCTTTCGTGTTCGCCAAATATTGTTGTTGCAACAGAAGACAAATCATCTTCCAGTTTAGTTATTGCTGATAAGCCGAAAACGCAAGTAGATATAGATAGGTACATATCCGTGTTTAAACCTCAGCGAAGCTCTAAATCCGTGAAAATATCATCACAATCAAAATTATCTAAGGACGATAATACCACTGCGACAACGGATAGTAATCGGTTTGCTAGATGAGCCAATAACATAAAAAAACCTATAAAACACGACCAATATATTTGAAAGAGCCGACTTCTAGTGAACTGGTAAGCAAACTTATTACGGCAATCGGCAAAGATACTTTCAACGTCATATCAGTTAAGCACGGCAGCATTAATGAAACCAAAATCCAGGTAAACCATGAAAATGATTATCGAAAATTGACTGATGTTTTAGAAAAAGAGAAAAGATAATTTTACACTTACCAGCTAAAAAGTTCTAAAGGTCTTTAGGTCGTTATTAAAGGTATTGACCCTAACGTAGATATTGATGAGGTCAAAACGGAAGTAATAAACATCGTGAAAAGATCCCTCAACCCATGTTTAGGTTTGAACTAGAACCAGGGGATGTTGTGCTAAAAAGAATGAAATTCACCCAATATATAACCTCTAATTTCTTTTGCATCGTAAGGTTACCGTTGCGGAGCCACATAAGCGTTCAGGAAAATGCAGTAACTGTAAAGGTAACCATACTGCAAATTACAGAGGTTGCTCTGTTTATACTCGTTTTAAGCGGTTAATGACAAATAAGTCAGTCATCAATTTCTCCAGCACTCCAACAGTCAAATGTAATTGCTAAAACAATTTTCCCCAGGTAGGCTATTTAAAAAACCATACAAACACGAAGAACTCCAAATAATTTTCATACACTAATGTGGTTAAATCCGACGAAAACTTGAATCAAGAGCCCAAACTTCAAAACTCCGATCCAAATTTTAGTAATCTAGAGGCAACTCTGCAGACTCTTGTTCAATCCATAAAGACTTTTACGGTTTCTATGACAACCATGATGTCGGAAATGCTGAAATTTTACAGCCAATTTTAAACAAATGATTTGTTTAAAAATATGTTTCTGGAACGCAAATGGAATCCACAAACACAAAAATGAACATGAGCACTTCCTTAAGGAAAAGCAAATCGATATAATGATGATTGCTGAAACCCATTTGACAACCAACAGTTATTTTAAAATTAATGGCTACACACTGTATGACACTAAAGATCCCCGTGGAAGATCTTGTGGCAATTCTAATAAAAAACAGAATTAAGCACTATTTACTGAACGAGACATGTGAGGAGTATCTGCAAGCAGCATATGCATTGAATATGTTCATGGAAAAATCATTATTTCCTCGATTTACTCACCGCTACGATTTTCAGTAACAGAAAATCAGTATTCAGTTTTTATACCCTTCACAAAAATGTAAAGGGTATATATAAGTTTGTGATTCCGTTTGTAATTTCTACAGTTTTTTTTTGCGACCCCATAAAGTATATATATTCTGAATCAGAATTAATGGAAAAGTCGATTAAGCGATGTCCGTCTGTCCGTCTGTCCGTCTGTCCGCTGTTGAAATACCGTTTCTGAGAAAACCATTAGACTTAGAAACTTTTTTCTTTCACCATTCTTTTACCCCATCGATTCATGGGTTTGCTATTGAAATTCAGTAATATCGGTCCACGTATACCTGAGATATATTCAAAATTCCGAAAAAAGCCATTTTTTTTTTTGCAGTTTTGTATGAAAATTTTTGAAAACAAAAGTTGTTCGTTTTGCTTCAAACTTCACACACTTATTAAGCATGGTGACTAAAAGACAAAAAATTTTTTTTTCAGATATCGGTCCATATATACCCGAGATATAGCCCAAATCGGATTTTAATGAAAATGTCGCATAGGCGAAGCTAAATAACTTTTTTTTTGCTCAAAAGCAGTTCTGATAATAAAATTAGGTTATATAAATATGGAAAATGAAAATTTCCGATATCGGTCCATATATACCCGAGATATAGCACAAACCGGGTTTTTCATGAAAATGTCGCGTAAGCGAACTTAAACAACTTTTTTGTGCTCAAAAGCAGTTCTGGTAATGAAATTAGGTTACATAAATATGAAAAATGAAAATTTTCGATGTCGGTCCATATATACCCGAGATATAGCCCAAATCGTGTTTTTCATGAAAATGTCGCGTAAGCGAACTTAAACAACGTTTTTGTGCTCAAAAGCAGTTCTGGTAATGAAATTAGGTTACATAAATATGAAAAATGAAAATTTCCGATATCGGTCTATATATACCCAAGATATAGCCCAAATCGGATTTTAATGAAAATGTCGCATAGGCGAAGCTAAATAACTTTTTTTTGCTCAAAAGCAGTTCTGGTAATAAAATTAGGTTACATAAATATGAAAAATGAAAATTTTCGATATCGGTCCATATATACCCGAGATATAGCCCAATCCGGGTTTTTCATGAAAATGTCGCGTAAGCGAACTTAAACAACTTTTTTGTGCTCAAAAGCAGTTCTGGTAATGAAATTAGGTTACATAAATATGAAAAATGAAAATTTTCGATGTCGGTCGATATATACCCGAGATATAGCCCAAATCGGGTTTTTCATGAAAATGTCGCGTAAGCGAACTTAAACAATTTTTTTTTTGCTCAAACGCAGATCTGATAATGAAATAAGATTACATAAATATGAAAAATGAAAATTTCCGATATCGGTCCATATATACCCGAGATATGGCCCAAATCGGGTTTTTCATGAAAATGTCGCGTAAATGAACTTAAACAACTTTTTTGTGCTCAAAAGCAGTTCTGGTAATGAAATTAGGTTACATAAATATGAAAAACGAAAATTTTCGATGTCGGTCCATATATACCCGAGATATAGCCCAAATCGGGTTTTTCATGAAAATGTCGCGTAAGCGAACTTAAACAACTTTTTTGTGCTCAAAAGCAGTTCTGGTAATGAAATTAGGTTACCTAAATATGGAAAATGAAAATTTCCGATATCGGTCCATATGTACTCGAGATATAGCCCAAATCGGGTTTTTCATGAAAATGTCGCGTAAGCGATCTTAAACAACTTTTTTTTGCTCAAAAGCAGTTCTGATAATGAAATAAGATTACATAAATATGAAAAATGAAAATTTCCGATATCGGTCCATATATACCCGAGATATAGCCTAGACCGGGTTTTACATAAAAGTGTCGCGTAAGCAAACTAAAACAACTTTTTTGTGCTCAAAAGCAGTTCTAGTAATGAAATGAAGTTATATAAATATGAAAAATGAAAATTTCCAATATCGGTCCATATATACCCGAGATATAGCCTAGACCAGGGTTTTCATGAAAATGCCGCGTAAGCGAACTTAAACAGCTTTTTTTGTGCTCAAAAGCAGTTCTGGTAATGAAATTAGGTTACCTAAATATGGAAAATGAAAATTTCCGATATCGGTTCATATGTACCCGAGATATAGCCCAAATCGGGTTTTTCATGAAAATGTCGCGTAAGCGAACTTAAACAGCTTTTTTGTGCTCAAAAGCAGTTCTGGTAATGAAATAACGTTATATAAATATGGAAAATTAAAATTTTCGATATCGGTCCATATATACTCGAGATATAGCCTGAACCGATTTTTTCATTAAAATTTTTTTTTGTTTTTTTTTTTTTTGCTGAAAAGCAATTCTTGTTATAAAAGAAGGTTACTAAAATACAGAAAATAGAAAATTCCGATATCGGTATATATAGCTTAACAGGTTTTTTGATGAAAATGCCGATTAAACAACTTTTTTGTGCTCAAAAGCAGTTCTGGTAATGAAATAAGGTTATATAAATATGGAAAAAGAAAAAATCCGATATCGGTCCATATATACTCTAGATATAGCCTGAACCGATTTTTCCAATATTATTTTTTTTTTACTGAAAAGCAGTTCTTGTTATAAAATAAGGTTACGAAAATAGAGAAAATTAAAATTTCTGATATTGGTCCATATATACCCGAGATATAGCCTAAATCGGGGTTTTCATGAAAATATCGCGTAAGCGAACTTAAACAATTTGTTGTGCTCAAAAGCAGTTCTGGTAACTATATAAGGTTATATAAATATGGAAAATTAAAATTTTCGATATCGGTCCATATATACCCGAGATATAGCCTGAACCGATTTTTCCATCAAAAAAAATTTTTTTTTTTGCTGGAAAGCAATTCTCGTTATAAAAGAAGGTTACTAAAATACAAAAAATAGAAAAATCCGATATCGGTTCATATATAACCGAGCATATTTAGGTCACATTTTTAATATACTATACATATTCGTGACTATCGTGAAGGGTATTTTAGATTCGGCCCAGCCGAATATACTACACTCTTACTTGTTTTAAAACACTTGGTACTCGATTTTTAGCGTCTGGCGACTATAACGCTAAGCACACTTTTTGGGGATCACGTTTAATATCCCCGAAAGACCGTGTTTTTTTCACCCACTATAATCTCGGCTTGATTCCCTAAGAGATTGGCTCCCCGTTTAGTGACTTAGCATTGGCCGTCACTAGAGTTAATTGGCTAAAATACAAAAAATATTTGAGTACACATTGTACAAAAAATATCGCCTGAGGATATTGATGTGTCAATTAACGAATTTTATGAAAACCTTAAACTAGCCGTACAGCATGCTACCACTAGTCATACAAGATCCAGAAATGAGAACAATAGAACTTATTCGCCTGAAATTGAGCAACTTCTGGCAGAAAAAAGAAGAGTCAGTAAAGAGTGGCAACTTCGTAGGTCTCCCCAGCTTAAAAATAGGCTTCGTGAAGGCATAACTCAGTAAGGAAATCTGCTTGAAATCCAGAAAGTGACTTCCCTTCCTAAATCCTCTAAAACGATCCGTTAGAGATAAGCCACCCTAGTGAATTTCAACTGGAGTGATCATTTGAGAAACGTTTTTACTACAAATGATAACAGCTAATAATGCAGCGGAATTACCACCATATATCTTTGAGACTTAGTTTTCAAGATGTTGAAAACGTTATCGGTAATACAAACGCCAGGAAAGCTTCAGGCATTGATAAAAGTACTGGTAAAATACTTGAACAGTTACCTCGTGTAGCTAGAAGACTTCTACTAATTTTTATTTTTAACGCTATTTTACGCCTTGAGTATTATCCCACAGAGTGGAAGGTGTCTATGATTACTATGATACCCAAGCGAGGGAACCATCCGACTAAGGTAGAATCATATAGACCAAAAAGTCTTTTACCAACAATTTCAAAACTATTCGAAAAATTGTTAAAGGTGAAGTTGAGTTCAATATTGAACAATGTGGGGTGCAGCCCTGATCATCAATGTGGCTTTTGGGCTAAACATAGCACCATAGAACAAACGCACAGACTGGTCAATGTCATAAGACAGACCTTAGAGGACAAGAAGTATCGCTCAGCTCTATTCATTGACATTTCTCAAGCTTTGATAAAGTGTAGCACAACGACTTGATACACAAAACAAAGTTAAACTTGCCTGTAAATAGTCACAAGCTTCTGGAAAGCTACTTATATGGGCGGAAAGTTGTTATCAGAGAAGGCGATTTTATAAGCCCAACTCAGCCAATCGAAGCAGGTGTTCCCCAAGGCAGCATACTGGGGCCTACTTTATACTTGATTTACGCCTCTGACATGCCAACGACATCCGGAATCCATACTTCAACCTTTGCAGATGACGCAGCGTTTTTGAGTGTTCATGAAAACCACCAATTGGCTTCACGAAAATTACAGGAATACATTTCAATATTAGAGAAATGGCTAAAACTTTGGAAAATCAAAGTTAATGAACAAAAATGTACTCATGTCACATTCACACTGTGTATACAAACATGTTCGCTTATCCAACTTAACAACTCACCTATTCCTCAACACAATGAAGTCAAGTACCTTGGCATACACCTCGACCATAGGCTAACGTGGAAGTCTCACCTTGAAGCAAAAGTCGCTCAGTTGAAACTAAAAACAGCGCAACTAAATTGGCTTATGGGCAGAAATTCGACATTGAAGTTGCATTGCAAACCCTTGTTATACAATGCAATTCTACGGAATTCAATTATGGGGCATCGCCTCAGCGTCAAACATTGAAAAAATTCAAAGACGGTGAAACCAAATTCTTCGAACGATTACTGCAGCTCCATGGTATGTAAAAAATTCACGAATTCATAAAGATCTGAGTGTTCCGCTGGTAAAAGAGGAATTTTTTAAGTACGCGACAAGGTACATATGTCAGTAAACTGGACCTTCACCCAAGCCCTCTTGCTCGCAATATACTTAATTTTGGTGGCTACGCTCGGTTGAAAAGAAGGGATACCGTTGCGACCATCAGATCGAGCAATAGACGGTTTTACCGATATAAGTAGCTCCCGCAAAATAAAACTTTTTGTCTAGCATTGACCGGACTTAAGTAAAAAGCATATTTTTTATATTTAGTATTTTTTATGTTTAGTATTAAGTATTATTTTCTATTTATTGTTAGTTGATTTTAAAGATTCAATAAATAGAAAACGCTTAAAAAAATTATTATCATAAGATATTCTTATCGGCTATGAATGATTTACAAATGTTTATAAGATTAACAGAAATACGTTTACTAATCTATTTGCTAATTCTATTTTTTTTTAATATACGTCATTAAAAGCGCTTTTTGTTTAACCGTAATATCAATGTTTAAACGATTTTCTTGTACTAACTCTAAATAGTAACTAAATTAACTCTTAATGGGTAATCTTCAATCTGATTGGTTTTTAGTGTCATGATTAAAGTAAAATTTTATGGCCAACAAATTTGTCTAAAATTTCATTCCGCTCTACCCCTTCTTCGGAGATGAGTTTTAATATTTGTTAGAACAAAGTCCAAAATTCCACTGAGGCTGAAAAAACGTTATTTTCAATTGTTTCAAAAACTATTTACTTATTCATCAATAAGTAGTGGTTTGTCTTTCGTTCTGTACACACGTGTTTTTCATTGTCGCCGGTGTTTTCTATACCTATACTTATGTTTATTATTTGTAAAAAACGAAATTATACCGGAATAGGTAGAGTTTTGTTGCCGTATGTTTTTTCTCTATATGTTATTATTAATTTATATTTTATGTTCCTCCTATGTATTTTATTACCTTACGGCGTGCGCGGTGTTGAACTAATTTTTGTTAGTCTGAGCAGTGTCGAAGGTACACTGGGCAGTGATCAGTTGTTTTGGTCGTGATAATGTTTGTTTTGGTCATTCCGTGTGTTAAGTTACCAAACATTTTTCCCCCTTTTCTCCTTTTCATAATCTATTTTCCTAGCTCCAGTACAATGCACTTCATATGTAGGGGTTATGCCCTGAGTATTGGTCCAATATAAAAAAAATAACGCAATAATGCACTTATGTCAGTGTTTTTTCCAATCCTCGAAACACTTCTGAAACGCGCATTTTGGTATCGCCAACAATTCGATTTTTCTCCTCAATCGTAGCAAAACGCTTTCCATTCATCGGTGTCTTCAGTGTTATGAAGAGGAAAAAGTCAGCGTGGGCCAAGTCCGGTGAATACGGTGGTTGAGGTATTATAACGGTTTTGTTTTTGGCCGGTTTTGTTTTGGCGCAAGCATCGATGTATGAGCTAGTTCGTTATCATGGCGCAAAACATATGATTTTTTCCACAAATCTGTGTATTTACGACGAATTGCTTCACGCAAATGGCGCATAACTTCAAGGTAGTATTCTTTATTTACTGTGCGGCCATGTGGCGAGAATTCATGATGCAGTCGATGAGAACAGTGAGCAAAATCTTCACATTTGACCGAACTTGACGTGCTTTTTTCGGAAATCTGGATAGTCGCGGACGATGTTCAACAGCTCCTGAACGATGTCCATGACACGTTGTTTTTGCTTCAATTCGAAGAGCAGACCAAAACACGACTAACCTGACAATCCGAAATGCCTGACATTGCCAGCATACTTATATAACAGACATGTGTACCAACAGAAAAAAATGCGAAAATCGAACATACCTAACTCACGAAATTTGAAAATATTTTTTGATCAGACCATGTATATTATACAAAAATTTTTTGCCATAACATTTTCTATAAACATACCCAGGGCTGGGCAGTATGTGAAATACACGACCTGAAAGTATTTTTTATTTCAAATACATAATTTAAAAGTATTTTGTATTTCAAATACATGTGGCTCAAAAATACACTTTTACAAAATACATTTATTTACTATAATAAAATGAAAATAACTTGTTTCACACAAAAGCCAAAATCGCTAGGAACTACGCCCATGTTTATTATTTAGCAATACTGCAATCAAGGCGAATTCGTTACAAGGTGAACTTGACAGTGCAGGAACTGCACTTCCTGGAACTTTCATTTTTGTTCTGTTGTTTACAAACATTTTCGCTCCATTTTAATCTGAAGATTTTTTTGTATACTTTAGTGTAATTATGAGAAAATTTTGTGATTTTAAAAGTGAAAAACTAATATACGGCCATGTCACAGAATTCACTTCCGTTCAGAAATGGAATTGAATCGGTTTTTTAATTCTTCAAAAAACGAAAATGTAAAACTTTTTCGGAATGAAATCAATTCTATAAGATAATACTAGTTTTATTCTTGAAATTAGAAATGATTTCATTCCGCAAAGTTTTTCGTTTTTTGACGAAAAAAAAAAGAATTCAATTCCGTTTCCGAACGGACATGGCCGATAATTTGTGATTTTAATTACAAACAGTTATAAAAATTTGTTACACAACATTTTTTCCCAGCTGAACAATCTTAGGCGAAATTGGATTTGGACATTCTCAAGAAGTTTTGCAATAACAAAATACAAAGTACTGAATTCACCTTCCCGCTTGCATTCGCCTGTATAAATTCGCCTTGACTGCAATTCAGGTTTCAATTGTTTTGTCCAGAGCAAATTCGTTTTACACTAATCAGGTGAAATCAATAAGAATTTCCGCATATTCGTCACTAGGTTTTTCTGTAAAACTTTATATTTGTTTATAAAAAATACAAATTTTGCCTGTAAGTTTTTTGATGCCCGCCATCGCCGGCATTTTTCCTTTAAGTACTTCCGCTTTTATTCCGATATTTTTTGTTTGTGCTCTTTTCACTCCCCAATTAGAGGGTGCTTCTCGGATGACTCATTAAAATATCTAGTTTTTATTAAAGGAAATACTTGTTTTGCCGAATGAAGATTTTATTCACTATCTATCAACTCCTAAATATTAGCTTTGTTCTTTTAATTTCCAATCTTGCGAGCTTAGAACAATCATATGAATATACAACCGTATATATTTCATACGTGTATATCTGTAAGGGCCATTATTACATCTTAACGATAAAGTTCTTGATAGTTAACCTTAATATTAGTTAATGTGAACGATAAAGTCACCATTTGATTTTTCCAATTTCTTCAAACGAAGTTACAATATTTTCAGCAGAAAATATGCAGCTTCAAAGGCTTAAGGCCATGTCAAATAACTCTTTGTGACTTTGCGTGACGTTTAATACAGAAAAGTGCTTTATATACCTATACATTTCGTCGACCGGTGATTACCACTAGTAAAAAAAAAATATGTGTTTGCGTAACATAATGGGTCAAAATTTTCTGCGTATCACATTTCAACAACATTTTTCTCGTCAGAACAATTTAACTATAATCTAGCGGTTTTTGCAAGTCTATTGTAGTGTTTTCTCCGAAAGAAGTTGGCAAAAACTTTGAGTTTAATATGGCAACAATGAACTAAATTTTACTTTCTAATAAGACAACTCAATCATAACGGCAATTTTTTCTTAAATTTGTAAGCAGTTATTTCTCTTTAATGTCAGCTATAATGCTTCTACAATTTTTATTGCCGAATACAATAGTTTCTGTTCAATTATGTAAAACTCAACATAAATTAAAATGCTTAAAAGTAAAAAAGTAAAGTGTTTTCACGGAAGAAAAAAAAACAACTGCAAATGAGTGTACGACTAGCTAAAACTGCTATGTTTCTATGTTTGCCGACATGATGCAAAAGATGGAAGAAAGCTCAAAGATGAAAGAAAAATCTAAAGCATCTAGAACAACAAATGAAAAGTTTATGGACATCTATGAAACTGTGAAACGTTAAAATAAACGTCATTAAAGCAAAACCATCCGATTTAGAGATATATGTTAGCGAACAGTTTTAAACCAAAGAAAATGAATAGTTTACAACTGCAAGAAGCACTATTTTGAGTCATCCCAGAAGCTCGAAACTTTTGATGGTAATGTACCGTTTAATGTGTAAAGTTCCATTTCGACATAGTGGACAATAAAAATTGCTTCTGGTGCAATGGCATGAAGCAGTCGGGATAATTCTGGTATTTAAAGGCTCTTCTGCAAAGGTCCTGGAAAATGTGCCAGTTCCTTGCAGAGGCGACATTATAGCAGCCTTGCAACGCAAGTATGGTCGAGAGCACAAGCTAGAGATCTACAGAGTAGAGTTAGAAGGCAGAGGTCAGTAAGCCAATTAGACATTTCAGATATTTACAATGCAAATAGAGCGCGTAGTGCAGCTAGTCTATCCCGGAGAAAATAATCTCTTTAATGAAAGTTTAAAAACGGAGGAATTTTTGCCAGTGTATCACGGATCTGGTAATCAAATTGTCGGTTTGTGCTTCTCCGAAAGCAACCTTTGCAGAAACTGGTTCTTTTTCACCGGCTTAAGAACGCCACGGCATTTAAAGTGTGTGATCTGGAAGCTGTTGGCGATAAGGAGATTGGCTTTATAGGCATATTAATAGACATGCTGAACGTTCTTTTAGACAAATGGAAAGATTGTAGAACGCCCAGAAAACGAAATAAGTCTGTCTCAATGGAAAAAATTGCAGTCCATAATAAAGCCTGATTTGGTACCAGGACTTGTTTGGCCGCTATCCAACGTGAGGCTGCGCACGACAACTGGGGAAACCACCAATGTCTTATAAATCAGAGATGAAGGTGTGTATAGCTAACATCACAGTCAGCAGGGTTGTCAGTTAGATATGGCGATTTCTCAGTAAACGTGGCGAATTTTTATCTATTATGGCAACTAAATTTTTGGCTTGGCGACTGGTGATTTAAAAATCGTGTGGCAAAATAGTTGGCTATTTTTACATACTTTGTATTTTATATCTGGCATTCCTATTTTATCCAATGTCTTGCCATGCTGAATGCTCAAATGATTTATAATGCACCGCGTCGAAAAAAATCGTCTGGTATTGATATTCATAAGCCCGATAGCTATCAAATGCATGGCATATCTCTCTGAGAAATGGTGCCAATCAATCAATTTTGGTGAAAGTAAAGTGGTAGCTCCGGATATCTCTAAAGCGTTTGACAGAGTGTGCATGCTGCACTACTGGCAAAACTTACTGCTTTTGGTGTCGGTTTATATCGAGCTTTCTCAGAGACCGCACTATACGAGTTGTTATAGATGGGGTCTCATCAAACGAGTTCAAGATTAATTCAGGCGTACCGCAAGGCTCCGTTCTTTCTCCTACACTATTTCTTATTTGGCCGCTATCCAACGTGAGGCTGCGCACGACAACTGGGGAAACCACCAATGTCTTATAAATCAGAGATGAAGGTGTGTATAGCTAACATCACAGTCAGCAGGGTTGTCAGTTAGATATGGCGATTTCTCAGTAAACGTGGCGAATTTTTATCTATTATGGCAACTAAATTTTTGGCTTGGCGACTGGTGATTTAAAAATCGTGTGGCAAAATAGTTGGCTATTTTTACATACTTTGTATTTTATATCTGGCATTCCTATTTTATCCAATGTCTTGCCATGCTGAATGCTCAAATGATTTATAATGCACCGCGTCGAAAAAAATCGTCTGGTATTGATATTCATAAGCCCGATAGCTATCAAATGCATGGCATATCTCTCTGAGAAATGGTGCCAATCAATCAATTTTGGTGAAAGTAAAGTGGTAGCTCCGGATATCTCTAAAGCGTTTGACAGAGTGTGCATGCTGCACTACTGGCAAAACTTACTGCTTTTGGTGTCGGTTTATATCGAGCTTTCTCAGAGACCGCACTATACGAGTTGTTATAGATGGGGTCTCATCAAACGAGTTCAAGATTAATTCAGGCGTACCGCAAGGCTCCGTTCTTTCTCCTACACTATTTCTTATTTTCCTCCACAACCTTCTCTATCAAACTTCCAACCCCATCCACTTTTTCGCGGATGACAGCAGCATTTATCACTCGTACTCTTTTAGTTATAGGCCCAGCCTATCAGAGATCGCTGCCAAGAGGCTAAATATGAAAGATTCACTGAATAGTGATCTTCTATTAATCTCCGAGTGGGGCCGTAAAAACAGAGTTGATTTATTAACACACCCAGTGTTGTTTATTAACACACAAAGAAACGGCCGCAAATGCTGCCTCATCTGTGCTCATGGATGGTATAAATATTGAGGAATCGGATGCTATTTATGTTCTTGGAATGAAGATACAGTGTCATGTTCGCTGGACTGATCACATCTTTCATGTCTCTAAAGAAGCATTCAAGTGCTTCGGTTTTTTGAAACGGCGTAAGATGTACTTCACTCCATCCGATCTCCTTACTATTTATACCACCTACATCCGACCGAAAATGGAATACAACTCTCATGTTTGGGCCAAGTCTATTTTGGGGTGTGCAGGAGAGGGCGAAGAAGCTCATCGGTAACAGTAGGGTATCCAACTCTATTGACTCACAGGAGCATCGACGCAGTGTAGGGTGCGTTACTCTGTTCTATCGTTACTACAATGGATTTTGCTCTGACGAGATCAGGGGTCTTGTTCCCGAAACTCGCACATTTTTACGTAGCACGCGTTCATCGTCCAGAGCTCATCTATTTGTGGTCGATTGCCCAGGGAATCGTACTACGCATTACAGAGAGAATTCGTTTTTCAGCCGTACGCTTCGTCTGTGGAACAAGTTGCCTGCAGACGTGTTTCCTGTCTGTTATAGCGTTGGAAAGTTCAAATCAAATGTTTACAAACACTACTTCCTCTTTCCCCCTCCTCTCAACCTATTTTCCTAGTTCTGGTACAATGCACAGCATATGTAGGGGTCATCCCCTGAGTACTGGTGCAAGAAAAAATGAATAATTAAACTTTAAATTTAAGGTATCTGTTACAATACAGGTATCTGTTGTATAGGCAACAGATCCTCGGGAGATTGTTAGTCCCCGAAAAAAGCCATACACCAAACAATTATCAAGGGTAATAACACTCCCTTCCTGCGCTTTAGGTTTCAACCACAGCCGGAACGGTACAGACAAGGTATGCACCTTAAGCATTATCAGCCCGGGTGGAACTGCAAGCAGAACCACCCGGGGGTCATGCTAACCCGATCTGCCAATTTAAACCCTTGGTAAGGGTTTAGGAAGCCAACACAAGATAAACCATGAGGCTTCCTAGAGTTTTATTTGCCTCAACAAACGAGGGACCCGTTCCGCTCTTTACCCGACAAACAGAGTGCCCTGGTTAGGAATAATACCCCAAGGCAAAACCTGTTCACCGGAGGGTATTTTCTACTACACAACTTTTTTCTTAAAAATGTTAAAGCCGTTATTTTCAAATTATTTTGAAAATGCAGGTAATTTCTTGCTTACGATAAATGCAGCCATTGACAGATCGGACTCTTTCCTACTATTAAAAGCAATAGATGATGGCTCTGTATTTAAAGCTCAGCTAAGGAATAATTTAACACCAGATAAAATAAATTCTTTAAAATAAAATTGTCTCACATATATAGGGTGTGTTTTTAAGCTAGATAGAACTTTAAATTGTAAAAAGTAACACAAAAAATTAAATTTTGATGAAACATTTTTTTTATTTGTTTCAGTATACTCTGACAAATCATCATGAATAGACTCACGCTTGAACAACGCTACGAAATTATCCAAATTTAGTTTGAAAATCAGACCCGTTGTTTTATCGCAAAATTGTGTTCAGCGATGAGGCGCATTTTTGGCTTAACGGGTTTGTTAATAAGCAAAATTGCCGCATATGGAGTGAGACCAATCCACAAGAGACCCTACAGACTCCATTACATCCAGAAAAATGCACTGTTTGGTGCGGTTTTCATGCTGGTGGCATCATCGGACCTTATTTCTTCAAAAATGAGGCCGGAGCTCGCGTTACGGTCAATGGAGATCGTTACCGCACCATGATCAATGATTTTTTGTTTGAAAATATGGATGACATTGATCCGGAGGAGATGTGGTTTCAACAGGATGGCGCTACGTGCCATACGGCGAACGCAACCATCGACTTACTGAAATCAAAATTTGGCGATAAGTTGATTTCGAGAAATGGACCTGTCAATTGGCCTCCAAGGTCGTGCGATTTGACACCTCTCGATTATTTCCTGTGGGGCTACGTGAAGTCACTGGTTTATGCTGATAAACCAGCAACAATTGACGCCTTGGAGGCCAGCATTGTTCGTGTTGTTCGTGACATACGGCCAGCAGTGCTCGAAAAAGTGGCCCAAAATTGGACGTCCAGAATGCGCTTCGTCAAGAACAGCCGCGGTGCCCATATGCCCGAAATCATTTTCAAATGTTAATGTCACGTATTGATCTTTCGAATAAAAAAAAATTTTGATTACAATTTAATTTTTTGTGTTATTTTTTACAATTTCAAGTTCTATCGGGCTTAAAAAAACACCCTATATGAAAAAACCTTTGAGGGAAATGTTGTGCCGCTTACCTGAAAACATGAAACTGTTTAAAGAATTTTCAATAACAAAATGCGGTAGTCGGCTAATCCAAGCAAATTTTTCAGTAATTCCTGATTCGTTAAAACTCTTTATGAGCAAAAAATTTCAGCAGGTGAGTATGAGATTCAGTGCGCAACGTTGTACTATATTAAATAGAGAGATTATTTCAATGAAAAAATATCTACAAATTTACTTGATTTTTGGCCTAACGTTTATAACTACAAAGTCACAGCTGGCACATTTCATCTTAAAAAATTAACTTTGGCTGTATTCAATATGTTATTTATTCCAACTAGCAACGCTTGCGTAGAAAGTTGTTTTCCGTAATGAATTATACCAAAACACGTTCGCAAAATAAAGTTCTTGGTGTATTAATAAGAATAATAAATCATATGAATGTAAATAAGATCTGTTGCAATACGTTTGAGCCAACGGAAAACTTGCTGAACAAATTCAATGCTAATGTTATGTATTATGTACAAAACAGTACAGATCATACAGAGACCAAATTATACCTGGCGAATAAGATGGATGTGGGAGCAATTCGAAGTTCAATTCATGTAGTTTTGCAATTGTTTTGATTGTCTTATGACAAGGTGCTTTGTTTTGATGAAGCACAATTTTTTTCTTTGCCAGATTCGGTCGTTTGTTTGTAATTTCGGCCTTCAAACGCTCCAACAGCACTATATCATGTTCACTGTTAATGGTATTTCCTTTTTCAATATAGTCAATGATTATTATACCACGCACATCCCAAAATACCGATCCCATAACCTTTCCATCCGATTGTTGTGTTTTCAGGCGCTTTGGACGAGGTTCATAAGTTGCTGTCCCCTCAGATGACGATCGTTTTGATTCTGGAGTGAAGTGATAGATCCATGTTTCATCCATTGTCACATATCACATATTTTCATCACCTCGTAGTGTGGAAGGTGTTGGACTAAATATACACTGGGCACTGATCAGTTTTAACTAATTAAATTCCGACATTTTAAATGCTGCAATAGAGTTTGTTTCGGTCTTTCGTGTTGTTATTGTTAAAGTTAAACCTCCACGAACACTACTCCCTCTTTCCTCCTTGTCAAAACCTATTTTCCTAGTTTCAGTACAATGCGCTGCACATGTAGGGGTAATCCTCTGAGTAAATATAAAAAATATTTATGTATATGCCTACAAAACTATGAAAAATCATTTGAGGACACTTTACGGGATTTATTGTCTTTTAAAGATCAAACGAAAAACATTTTGGCCAGTTTGACGCTGCAGGTGGAAAAACCCCCTGACAGTCAGATGTTGGCTACGAAAGTTAGGCCCAGGTGCAAAATCTCTTTGCTGAAGAAACTCGAAGAATTCCACTCCAATCTAAAGGGCTCAAATGGAGGGAGATGGTTAGGACAACCGTTTGTGATTAGTAAAACCAGAAAAAGTAGAGAGAGACACTCTAACAGCGAAAGCCCAGAAAATTCTGAGTCCAAAATTTCCTCTAGGAAACTGTATTGAAGCAGAGGCAATCATAAATTTTGAGTCGGATCCAGAAGAAAGGGCACGTTATTTATTATTGCGTTTGTTTTAATTTGTACTTTACTACTTTCTTTTATTATCAAGTTTAATTTTCATATATGTTTTTTCATGAACGTTTAGATAAGCAATCATTTAAATTGCGATATTTTTATGACTGCTCTTAATTAATCTGTGTTTCTAGTTTAATCTAATTTATCAACAATTGAATTAACATTTTTCGGTACAAAAGTTTTCGTTTATCAAAAAATTTTTATAATGTTATGCATAATCCAATTGATTGGCACGACAAAATATTAAATATTTAGTCCGGTTTTAGGCTCTATAACGTTAGAACGCAATTTAAAGGCAATCTAGCAAAAATGCTAAGAGAGCTTGCGACCTTAGCTTTAATTGTTGTAGGAGTTACTACCTTCAATTTACCGGGAATACCGCTGGAATTCACAGAAGACGATGATGTTATTTCTGCAGTTTCAGGTGAGAAACAGTGTACATGAAACCTAATAGCTATGGAAAATATATCATATAAATATGAATTCGTGAGTGGCTTTCGAAAAAATTATAAACAACTTGTTTTCCATGTGTGAAAGGTGTAAAGAAAGGTAGAGACGTGCGTAAATGAAAAAGCTTGTTTTTTGTGTTTTGACAGGTATTATTAAAACTTTTTCTTTTTAAATTCTCAATAATTTATTTAGATTGTTGGGATATAAAGTTGAAGGTTTGAGAACATCTTTCAAAAACTTCCAAAATCTACTAAAGATTAGAGGAGTTCCTATGAAATGTCGACATATAGCCAGCTGGGAAATATAGAACACAAGCTGTTTATATCAATCAATCATTAATTTTCATTGGTATAAATATTAGAAGCCAATATAGTGAATAGGACTCAATTATTATGAATGATATTAAAAAAGGTTGCCAAGGTATGTCGGCATTCAAAAGGAAGAGAGTTCAGGAAATTCTTGACGAAGAATGCATGCGGAACAAAGACATTTGTGCCACTGTATATTTTCCGAAAATGAGGAGACACCTTGACCGCATACGACAAGATGGAATGCTAAAAGAACCATGTACACCTACGAATATAAACAAAAAATATTTGAAACTAATTTTTTTTTTTTTTTTTTGAAGAATTTGGAGTTCAAAAATATCTTAATGAACCTTTTTATCGTGAGACAACCTTAAAGGAATATATTTGCTATACTGTTTTGATTTCACCTACAATTATACAAATAATAAATAAGAACCAGCTGGTCGCCGCTACTAAAAATCGAAGAGTATGAAACAATTAATTAAAAGAAATAAAGACTGCGGTGACTGCTACCAAAAAATACTAAGTCTTTCTTTATTAAATCCCGAACAAATAGAAGCAACCTTTCTTTATTCTAAAAAGTGAGGTTTCGAATTTTACAAAAAGTCAACAGGAATGCCTCAAAGATTTCGTATAATATTTTGAAAAACAACAGATGATGTAATTTAATTCCCTCTTTTTTATTTAAAAAATTGTTCAGACTATACACATATACATATAAAGAATTAACATTGTAATGCTGGAAAAAATATGTACTCATACACATATGCATGTATGTTTCAGAAAAAGCTGTGAAAAAATAAAAAATTATATTTTTGTTGTGTTAAAATTACTAAAAATTTGGGATGGTGAATTAGTAATAAAAAACAGAATTCAAAGAGAAAAATAAGAAGAAATCGACGCCGCAGACCATCGCAACGCAGTTACTGGTGACATCAAAGTGTACAATTAGATATGTCTGTATTTCAATTGGCTAATAGTGTTCAAATCTTAATTTTTTTTTCATTTCACCTTTTTCTCGACGTTTCGTCGGCTTTTTTTCGACTTCTTCAGGAGAACTTTTTATTGTCAACATCTGCGAAAAATTACAATTCTTAAACCAAGCATTCTTTTCGTTGCTCCAATGTGGACTCTGTTGGACATTTCATTTGCGTTTTATTGTTAAGTAATTTCTGATACAATATTGCCTGATTTCATTTTGTCTAATTTAGCTTTTTCCCTCGTAAAAAGGAGTCTAAGTGTTTTAATTGATGTGTATATCGTCATTTATCATGTGTATTAAAGTTTTTGTTCTGTTCACTTTGGAACATATTGTACACTGCAAAAAACTCATTCAGATGATTGATTTTTCGTGTTTGTATTTGATTGTTCGAGTTCTTTCGCGTACCACTGTGTTATTAGTTTTTAACTTTCTCTGATTATAGTGACATCTAATTATTTATGTATGTATATACTAGAGGGCTGCTCAAGCACAAGAAAAATGTCTTACAAGACATCGTTATATTTTCAATTACTATCCATCCTCTTCTTTCACATTTCCAAACAAACACTTCAGTGCCGAAATGTTCTAAATACAGACGTATACTGTTTTATAATATAAATAATTAAGAGCAAATAGAATCAAACACAAGTAGAACCATCTGAAATAGAACAACATTGAAGTAGAACTTCAAGCACTGAAGTAAGTGTTCTACTTCAGTTTTGTTAATAAAATTTGTTGTTGTTGTTGTTTATGGTTTTTGTCTTTGTATTAGTGCACAAGTACAGCATACTGTGTATGTGCCATGTGCTAATGTGTTAGTGCAAATGTTTTAGTGCACTTGGTATGTTTTGCTATAAGTCATCGCTTATTTGCTTTAGTCTGACGTTTTGTTTTGGTTTTTACTATGAAACAGTTTGTTCTGTTTCTAAATGTTCTACTGTTTGTTTTGTTTTAAAGGTTGTCCTAAAGTACAGTGAACTACTGCATAATAGTGAGATGTGTACTTTAGAACATTCTATATAGCAAGGCGAATTCATACCAGGTAAATGCAAGAGCAATAAATACAACACTACCAAAAAAAATCTTTTTCAAATGTCAAGGGAAAAATATAAACACAAAAAGGAATTAAAAAAAAAATTTAATAAAAAAAATTTACAATAAAAGACTAACATTTAATTGACATCTGAAACAGATTAAAATTAAAAAAAAGTTATCAGCTGCGCTGTCAATTTCACCTGTTATTAATTCGCCTTGCTATATAGTACATAAACTAAACTACATATTTCACATTAAATTTATTTATTTTGTAGATAGTATTGCCCAAAAATTTTCGGACGAATATATCAAATATTTAAAATCTGGTAAAGAGTCCGCAATTTTAAAGCAGACTTCACAGCAATTAGCCAAATCACATAGTAAAAATGACTTATTCAACACAAGCATTGTGGATCTGAGCATTGTTGAGCAATTTTTCGTTTGCACTACCTGTAGAGCAACCGTAAATATTTTAGCTGAAACCTTTCGTGCCGAAGACGGGGAATTGAATGGGCCCAATGCTGAAGCAAATAGCAGGAAAATCCTTACAGATTTGTGTAATCGATTCAATATCCAAACACCTGAAGTCTGCAGTGGTTTGGTGGATTTGAATTGGGCTATTATACATTATATCGTTATGAATTCTACAGCCGATGCTCGTTCATTTTGTGGAACTTTACCTATAAAAATATGTAATGTTCAGCAAACCGATTTCAATTGGACTATTGAGATTGACAATTCTAAGGGTCCATTAACGGCAGCTAAATCTCAGATTCCCAAGAAAACCGAAAATGATTTAACAATTGTTCATATTACGGATATACATTTTGATCCCGAATATCTGCCAGGTGCATTGGCTGAATGTGAAGAGCCCTTATGCTGTCGTCATTTGCCAGCTAGTGGAATATCCGCTGAGTACAAAGCCGGTTATTGGAGTGATTATCGTGGTTGCGACACACCACTGCATACGGTAAAAAATGCATTAGAACACATAAAAGAAAGTAACAAGAATATTGATTATATCTATCAAACTGGTGATATCGTGCCACATAATACTTGGTCCACTACAAAAGAAGGCAACAAAGCTATGTTAACTCAAATCAATGACTGGATAGCTAACATCTTTCCTGGTATTCCAGTTTACTCCTGTGTTGGTAATCACGAACCTCATCCAACAAATGTGTAAGTTACAGTTATTTTAATTAAGTTTAAGTTTGTATGAGTAGTCATATATTGGAACCATCCAAAAGCTACGTTGTTTAACATTTATTTTAGGGAACTTTTATATCATATATCAAATTTAACAGGTACCCTATTTCAAATTAAAGCGTTTTATTTCTATTAGATTTGGCCACGAGGGCGTACCCTCTCACTTAAATATTAATTGGTTATATGAACATTTGTGGGTAAACTGGAAACGTTGGTTACCTGCTGAAGCTAAAGCCACTGTTTTAAAAGGTGGTTACTACACCGTTTCTCCTAAGCCGGGCTTCCGAGTTATTTCTTTAAACAACATGGATTGTTACATATTCAATTGGTGGATATATTTCAATGGTAATGTTACGAGTCAGCCTCAACTAGATTGGTTACAAGCAACCCTCTTGGCAGCGGAAAAGGCAGGAGAACATGTGCATATTTTAACCCATATTCCCTCTGGAGATGCCGATTGCTGGACTGTATGGGCCCGTGAATACAATCGTATCATTGAGCGTTATAGTCACATTATCGGTGGTATATTTGGAGGACACACTCACAGAGATGAAATGAATTTGTATTATTCGCAAAATGGGCATGCTATGGCAATTTATTGGAATGGCGGCAGTCTCACTTCATATTCCTATAAAAATCCCAATTATAGAATTTATGAAGTTGAATCAAAAGCATACGTAAATGAAAATATTAGAATATTGTGTAATTAGGATATAATGCTTAGAGCATTTTTTCAGCAAGTTGTTGATCACCAAACATGGATTTTTAATTTAACTGAAGCCAACGAACACGGTGAAAAGCGAAGTCCGCAGTGGTTTAAGGAATACCAATTTTCAGATTTTACTACGGACTTAAGTCCAGCTGGTGTTAATGCTTTATTTGAAAGAATGGCCGAAGATCCAGCCCTGTTGAGACAGGTATGCACTTTATTAGAATATATAAAAATTTATAACATATTTTAAGTAAACTTGTTCATTACTTTTAGTACTGGAAGTACAAAATGACTTCATCTGGCCCAAAAATAGCAGCTGGTTGTAATGAAAAGTGCTTATATAGCACAATATGCAGTTTGGTAAAAACTGTTAATAACGAAAGCACTCGCTGCAAAGAATTAAAAAGAAAGTTAAAGGAATCGGTAATTATTTATATTTTTAGCAAACAAAACAATCAGAAATTAAATACGGATTATTTTTAGTTGGCCAAAGAGGTTTTCGTAACAACGACCACTATTGCACCCACTGAAAATCCAGGAGATAACAAAGGCGATGGTGCTTCTATAGTGGTGCCATCTGTCACAGTAGGTTTATTGTTTATGATCTGCCATATATTTCAAGGCTTTAATTAATAATAAATGTATGTAAAATTACTGACCTACTACGAAAAGTTTATTAAGAATAAAATGGTTTCATTATAAAAACAATTACCGCGATCAATAGCTCTTGATCAAAGAAGACAGGACAAAATATATGAATACTAATAATGAAAATAATGGGGGCCGCTACACTACTTCATCAGCACCCACTAAATGTTGAACTAGGAATCATGTAAAAATTATACATTTTTAATACGCACGCTTAATCAAGTCAGCCACTGAGCTCTTTAATATATTTGTTTGTCTATATGTTGTATATTGATCACATATACAATTTGTTACAGTCCCAGTTGTTTCTACAGCATTCTGTTGTCACTGAACAATTAGTTATTTTTATTTATTTATTAACGTATGTAAGTTAATAATTCTCTGTACCGTGGTATCTATGTACATATGATAAAACTTGTAGTCGCAATATTTATGTTTTGATGAAAGAAAAACATTTAACTTTTTTATATCTTATTACAAATAATCTCTATCTAAAAACAGCAAAAAATATTTATTGCAAATTCTCTTATAAGATTAACTTATATAAGGTAAACTTAAGGCTTAACTTAATTAAGGTAAACTTTCAATCTTACATTTGAAGTCTACATAAAATATCAATAAAATTTGAATGCAACAAATGAATATTTCGTTGCGTCATCTTTTTTATTTTCGACAGGTCATAACCAAGAAGGACATCGACTCCACTAATTTTTGGCGCACTCAGAGCTTGAACTGATGAACACTGTCTGTCCCGCATCCAGCGATCTAACAACTGTTCAATGGCATTGACGTCGGGACATTTTTGATGACTTTTTTTTTTTTTCTTACACGGTCTTTAAAATGTATATTTAACCGCTTATTTCATATTCTTGCTTTCAAGCTCTTTGTTCAGTTTGCGCCACACTTTATCTCTTCCATCACACTTAAATTCAATTTACTTTTATCATTGAACAATACCTAAACATTAATAATTAAAATCATGAAATTATTATTTTTGACCCTACTTACAGTGCTCCAAAAATCAAAATCTTTAGCCATATACTCTAAGCCACTCGTCTCGTTATTTATTGCTTACCAGGGACTTCTCAATAGCAGCCATGAAAATAGTTTTTTTTTTCTGAAAAGTTGTTTTATTGTTTTAGGGTTTTCACATGTTCCAGAAGCTGCTTTGACTATTTCAGTCAGTTGTGGAACAGCGATAAAGCTATTTTTCCCCCCCCCCCCTTAAATTTATTTATTTATTTGGTAACTACACAGATGCAAAGTAAATTTGCAAACTATATGATGCATAGCATGGGCGGGGTGACAAAGACCATATGCCCAATATGGTATTAACAGTACACTTGTAGCGTCGCTGTGACTAACTATAACGACCTATGCCTTCACATAGGAAGTTGCAGCGTGGTTAACAACGAAATACTTCTAAAAAAATGTAATCTAATGCAGTTAGTTGAAGCAAATCGTTAAGCAGTGCGAGTGAGACGCAAAACTCTCGAAGACCGAACAAAAAAACAATAAGCCTGACCGCAATTAAGAAAGAATTACGATGACGCGAGAGCTGTTCTTCAGCCCAGAGCTGCTTTACGACTGGTTTTGTTCTTATATGTCGAAAAAACTTTCTTTGGTGGGATTCCACGTTGTTTATTTGCAATCCTTCACATTTTCCTTCGAAGTGCAGGTTAATTGTGCGAAAAACTTTTTATTAACTTTAGTGAATATACCCTTGCCACCATCAGAACGTTAAATAGGTGATTTTACCGATATTGACCGTTTTTTTTTTTTTTTTTTAGCTTTTATTTATTTATTGAATCTTTACAATGTGAACTAACAATAAGTATTCAAATCTTAATACTAAATACAATAAATTAACTAAGTCCAGCCAATGCTAGACAAAAAGTTTTATTTTGCGCCAATTATATCGGTAGAATCACCTACTTAACGCTCTGATGGTGGCAACGGTATCCCTTCTTCTCAACCGAGTGTGACCGCTAAAATTAAGTATGTTTCGTGCGAGAGGGTTTGGGTGAAGTTCCAATTTGCTGATATACCTTGTCGCATTCTTTGAAAACTCATCTTTTACCAGTGGAACACACAGATCCTTGTGAATTCGGGAGTTTTTTACGTACCATGGAGCTGCAGTAATTGTTCGAAGAATTTTGTTTTGTCGCCTTTGAATTTTTTCAATGTTTGACGCTGAGGCGGTGCCCCATAATTGAATTCCGTAGCGCCATATAGGCTTTAGTATTGCGTTGTATAACAAAAGTTTGCAATCTAATTTCAATGTAGAATTTCTGCCCATAAGCCAATTTAATTGCGCTGCTTTTAATTTTAGCTGAGTTACTTTCGCGTCAATGTGAGGCTTCCACGTTAACCTACGGTCGAGATGAATACCAAGGTACTTGAGTTCATTTTGCTGCGTAATAGGTGAATTGTTAATTTGGATAGCTGAACATGTTTGTCTACGCAGTGTGAATGTAACGTGAGTACACTTTTGTTCATTAACTTTAATTTTCCAAAGTTTTAACCACATCTCTAATATTGAAATATACTCCTGCAAATTTCGCGAAGCTACTTGATGGTTTTCATGTACGCTGCAGAATGCTGTATCATCTGCAAAAGTTGAGGTGTGAATACTAGATCTGGTTGGCATGTCAGAAGTGTAAATTAAATATAAAGTGGGTCCCAGAATGCTACCTTGGGGAACTCCTGCCTCGATTGGCTGAGTTGGACTTATAAAGTCGCCTTCTCTGATAACAAACTTCCGGCCGCATAAATAGCTTTCCAGAAGCTTATGAGTGTTTGCAGGCAAGTTCAACTTTATTTTGTGCATTAATCCCTCGTGCCACACTTTATCAAAAGCTTGGGAAACATCAATAAATAGAGCTGAGCAATACTTTTTATCCTCAAAAGTCTTTCTTATAACATTAACTAGTCTATGCGTTTGTTCAATGGTGCTGTGTTTAGCCCGAAAACCAAATTGATGATCAGGGATGCATCCTACATCATTCAATATTGGAGTCAACTTCGCCATTAACAATTTTTCGAAAAGTTTTGAAATTGTTGGCAGTAGACTTATTGGTCTATATGACTCTACTTTAGTGGGATCCTTCCCTGGCTTGGGTATCATAGTAACCATAGACACCTTCCACTCTACAGGATAGTATTCTAGGCGCAAAATAGCGTTAAAAATGAAAAGAAGAATTCTTCTAGCAACACGAGGTAACTGTACAAGCATTTTGCCAGTAATTTTGTCAAAACCTGGAGCTTTTTTTGAGTTTACTTTATTTATAACGTTTTCGACATCTTGAAAACTAAGTCTCAAAGGCACAGGCGGTCTAACAGCATATGGCGGAAATTCAGCAACATCATCCACTGTATCATTTGCAGTAAAAACGTTTTTCAAATGATTAACATACACCATCCCTTTTTCAGAATCACTTCTTGCCCAGTCGCCAGATGAAGTTCGCAAAGGTGGCTTACCTATTACGGGTCTTTTCAGACCTTTTGTCGCTTTCCATAAAGAATAGTCGGTTTGCGGGCTACCATCAAGACCTTCTAGATAATTTTTGAGGGAAGCCATTCTTTGGATTTCAAGCAGATTTCTTAATTGATTTATGCACTCCCGTAGCCGGCTTTTAAGCTGGGGAGACCTTCGAAGTTGCCACTCTCTTCTAACTCTTCTTTTTTCTGACAGAAGTCGCTCTATTTCAGACGAATACGTTCTATTGCTCACATTTCTGGATCTTGTATGGCTAGTGGTAGCATGTTGTACGGCCAGTTTAAAGTCTTCAGAAAAATCTTTAATTGATATATCAACATCCTCAGGGGTTCTCAAGGCAATATTTTCTGTACAATGAGTACTCAAATATTTCTTATATTTTAGCCAATTAACTCTAGTTATGGCGAACGTCAAGTCACTAAACGGGGAGCCATTGACCGTGCAAAATAAAACATTTTTGTCTAGCATTGGCTGGACTTAATTAATTTTATGTCTTTAGTTTTAAGATTTGAATACTTATTGTTAGTTCACTTAGTTCAATAAACAAATGAATGAAAAAAAAAAACTTTAGTGAATCACTTACTCGTATAAGGCAACAATGAAGAACAATTTCGAAAACAATTAAAAATAACTGTACGTTTATTGTTTCCATTATACAGAATATTGTTGGTCCGACTTTCAATGTGAGACAGAAAATATACATACATACATATATATTTTTTTAATAATATACATATACCCATGAAGCAAATAACTAAGATGACGTCGAAAAATTGACATAATAATTTTATACTGCGCATCACGCTACATGGGATTACAATTTGTTGTTTCTTTATTCTCTCTTGCTATAAATTGTTGTTTCTTCATTCTCTATTACAATAGTACACAAAAATCACTATCTACGTCACATTCTACAGCTCACTGATGTAAACAACCCAAAAGGATCTCTGCAAAGCGTAATCTATCATTTTTAATGAATGACGTATGTATAGCGAATCTTGGAATACATTTCTTTCAATGTTTGAGAATATGTAAGAGTAATATAAAAAAGTAATCTATTTTCTTTCATCAACACATACATATTGGGACCATGAGTTTTACCATGCATCTGCCCGACTTGTGAGCAACTGTACATATGTAGTAGCATTCATGATCTTTTGGCTTGTTGAATTCGAGGAAACCGTTCATGAGTTATATCGAAATACATTGATTAGTCGAATAGTTTTTGGAATAAAGTTAACCAGCCCAGTAACAAATCTCTACGTGGAGGTGAAAAACTAAAAACAGATTTGAATTCAACACATAAAAGCTCAAATAGTCAACTAGTCCAATCATAAACGAAAAATCCTTATGAAATTTTTCACTTTTCCCACTCCTATTATATTAAAATATTCCGTGAGAAATTTTGATTTACCATCTCTGATTAATGAATTTCGAAAGAAAAAAATATTTGGCGGGGAAAAAAGTAGGTATTATAAAAACATATGTTCCTTATATTTACATACATAAATAATTTTTCACCAGCAAAATACAAGGGAGTTTTGAAAAATAAATAATTATTTTTATTAAAACAAGAATTAAATAAAGAAAAGTTTTTGTTTACAGGTCAAAAAGCACAAATAAACACCAAAGTCAACATTTGCTGACTCTAATGGAAGCCAATCCCGGTATTGCCTGTGGATTTTTTAAAGGCAGCAAAGAGGTACTTTTTAAATTTTGGCGCAAAGCTGAGACAGAACTTAACTCCATGGGAAAAAGGTTTGTTTCTTCAGTCAAATTATTCATTAATCACAGTGTGCGAGGCACACGGGGGTGCGTTCGGTGATGTAGAGTCGACGGTGAGGATGGTGTTCGCGTCAGATGCCGATGAAGTGTTCCGATGATGAATGTGTGGGATGAGGAAGATGATGCTGCTTGCGTGCAGTTGTTGCTGACGGAGATGCTGCTTGCACGCAGTGCTGGTGATGAGGAAGGTACTGCTTGCGTGCAGTGCTAAATTCAAATAAATGATGCAGGCCAAATCTCCCCCAAAATTATAAGCAACACGACCCTCGGTTTTGATTTATAATAACTTTCCTTCTTTATTTAAATTTTTAATGTATTTAATTATACAAATTCACAAAGCACATTGTTTTGTTGTTAAAAAATTAAAGATATAAAGCAACTTAGATGTTGTTCGGTTCGATGTTGAAAAAAGACTGAATTCAGAGCAAGAACTAAAGAGAGCAAGAAGAAACATACTCGTTGTTTTTGGCAACAAGTGTTGCCAGGTTTGTTTTGACAGCAAGTGTTGCCGGGCCTGAACACAGAGACTAATAATTTTTTAACGTATGAATGTATATTCATACATATTCTTATAGGTATGGGCAGACCAAAAAAAATATGTACGGCAGAAGGCATCACAAAATTTGAGATACAAAAAATGCACACGACGTGGCCCAAGCAAGGAACAAAAATTTTCTTCTACTGAAGAAGCTATTTATAAATTAGTAGGCATGAAAGCTTCTGTTGAAGGTGTGCCAATAAGATCTTTTGGCCTCAGTTCTCCAGATATTGAAACTTCAGTAGTACAATTTACTGAATTCAGTTCTGCGGAGGATAATCTACCAGGCATATTCGAGGGTACGCGAAAATTTATAGAAATTGAGCTATTAAATTTTGCCACAAATCCATTGCCAGCTTGATCAAAAACTTCAAATAGCCAAAAATTGGACGAACAAAAAGACTTCGCTAAAAGTTCATTTAATGCACCTGAGCTGAGCTGACAATCAGAGGGAACTGTTGGAAACCATAAAACTGGTTGCAGTGAACAAAAAAGGACAGGAGAAAAGGACAAGAGAATACAAATATCATTTGACATTAATGAAGAAAACAAAAAACATTTCAGAGAAACGGAACGCTTGAAAAGCGAAGAAATTCAAGAAATGCGTCGTCGCAATGAATATATAGAAAAACTGAGACTAAGAGAAGTAGACTATATATGTCAAAAAAGTATACTATAGATGCAAATGGAAGAATACTAAAATTGATAGCAAGCACTTGAATAGTACCTGAAACAAATTTTGTTCTGTTTTTTGATTTGTTTCCCCAATTAAAAATAAAATGAATTTTTACGTTTTCTTAACTCAAAGTACAAAACTTTTAGCCAAAAAACATTTTATTTATAAGTTTTTTTATTGGCTTGTGCCTTGAATAAGACTTTCAGTCTTATTTTTTATCTTTTCTTACTTTTAATGTTATTTTTTAAATAAATGAATATGTTTACAAATGTATTTACAAAAAAATTTATTTTATTGAAGATTGCGTCCAATATTCTGTCTAATAGATTGAGTTACGGTTTGATGCTGACTTGAAACAGGTGGTATAATATCATCTTCCGGCATACTTAACGCTATGAAGTCACTATGCACATGCTTTACATTATAATGTAGACTTACATATGTTATGCAGAGCGCAACATACGTTGACAATTTTAGCTACCTTTTCAGGAGAATAGCGTAATTCTCTTGCGCCAAGAAGACATTTCCATCGATTTTTCAGCACTCCATTAGTGCGCTCAATTATGTTGCGACAATTTGTATGGGCTTCATTAAATGTCATTTCTGAAGAGCCTTCTTGCGGAACCCTATGAGGCATCAGCAGCCACGGTTCGAAAGAATATCCTGCATCTCCTACAAATATAAGTATACTTGTAGTTATTTGTCAAAAGAAAAACTTACCATCAATGCACCCGAAAACACCTGGAATTTTATTCTTTATATAAAATTGCATGGCGATCTTTCTTCTCATCTGTCGATTTTGGTACTGCTATCCATACCGGGCACAGATGGTTTTGAAATACATCAATCACTTCTGTAAGCACTTCACTAAAAGTGGATTGTGCTATTGACACATCACAATCTTTACCAACTCTTGCTTGGTATCCACCTTCAGCAAAGAAACGCCCACTCAATTTAACAACGGGTGAAACGGCAAATTGCTTCTTCGTTTGTTGAGTGTTCATGGTTAACACATCTAACAAATACAGAAACCCTGGTTTATTAACCCTATAGTCTTTCTGAAACCTATGAAAAAATTGGATAGAATCAACACAGTTAAATGTTTTGATATTTACTTACAATCACTGTGGAAGTTCTAGAGGATTGGATGCATCCCGCAGCTGTCTTCGAACAATCCGAATGCTATTTTGCGGCTTGTCTACATCGGATATACCATCCGCAACCATTCTAAACGCTATAGAATGCGTAGTTTTATTTTATTTTGTAACTCAAATTGTTTTATTCACAGCACAAAATTTATTAAGTTTCAACCAACACAAAGAAAAATACAATGTAAATAATTAAAACAGCTGTCTTCGAAACTCAATGTCCCCACTCATAAATTTTTTTGTTCCCTTAGTATTTATGATTGGAGTAGTTTTTTCTCGAGAAAAGTATTTTCCGTGAAAATATTCAGGATTGGGCTGAACATTCTTTTACTTAAAGGGGTTTTCGCTGTTGCACTATGTAATGTGCACAGCGTTGCCAGAATGAAGATTTTACCTTAATTTTGAAGATTTTTCAAGTATAAGAAGATTTTAAGATCATTTTCTCAAAATTAAGATATTTTAAGCATAGTATTCTAATAAAAGTGTAAATTATTTTAAACATACAACGAAGTTTGACTTCTTTCTTCGAAATAGTTTTTTACCTCTTGGTTCCGATTTTTTTATACACTATCGGCCGTATGCAAAAAAACTTAACAAAGCTTGGTAAGCAATTGTTAAGAAAAATTACCTAATGTTTTATGCAAAAACAATTGTTAGCTTACCTTGCGCTTAAAGTTGAGTTGGGTACACTTTAACTTTACGTTAAAATGACAGTTGACTTGCCGATTGTTATTTTGCTTAAAAATTGAAATTTTGCGAAAATTAAAGAATAAGGGCCATATCCAAAAAAAATCTTACTTGAATTTTAACGTATACGTTAGTTACCAAACACATTAACACTACCATACATTTGTTCAAAAAGTTTATGCAAAAACAGTACGTTAACTATTAAATGTAGTAAAGGGCACTTCAGACTATCACACTTTGTATTAAGACTTGTCAAAAAATCGAATAATACGTGCAAGTGTGATAGTGTGAATGTAAAGCGTTATGAAAATGAGAACTAATACGGTAAAAGATTTGACATCCCATAACACCTCACCATTTTTAGAAATTTGTTTAAACAATAAGATTTTTCATTGGATCAGGGTTGCATTTTTTGGAAAAGCAAATAATAAAAATATTAAAACCAGACGTTAAGTAAATTGGCTGTTTATTTTCAAGTAATATTCTTTCTTTTACTTTAGGTGTGATAGTGTGAAAACAAAATGTAATGGTACGTTAGATTTTTTGACAGTCGCAACAAATATCTTTAGATTTTTGTCTGAAACGCCCTTAAGGAATTTAATTGTTTTGATCTGGTAATGCCGTTATGTTCAGTTGTAATTTTTTAAATAGTGATGCATGAAAACTAATATTCGAAAATCGAAAAACAATTTAAAAAAATATAAAATTTGTATTATTACATAAAATAACACATTTTTGGCAAACATTTACCTTTTTAATAAATACTGAAATTGAAAAAAAATTAATAGGATTACTTACTAGAAATATTTTTATTATTCGAATAAAGTTTTTCATTGTACTCGTTTGATTAAAAGTGCATCACTAGCATAATTGTAATTTATATTATTCTTTCAAAATTAATAATTTGAGAATGTAATGTTTTTATTTCTTTATATAATGAAAGTAATATATAGTATTACGGCCGTATGCAAAAAAACTTAACAAAGCGTGGTAAGCAATTGTTAAGACAAATTTCCTAACGTTGTATGCAAAAACAATTGTTAGCTTACCATTCGTTTAAAGTTGAATTGAGTACACTTTAACTGTACGTTAAAATGACACTTGACTTGGCGATTATTATTGTTCTTGAAAAACACAATATTGGGAAAATTTAAAAACAAAAGATATTATTATTTTTATTACATAAATTAATTGAAACATTCCATTTTATATAAACTGAAAATATTTATTTTGAAAGAAAAATATAAATAACAATTATGTTAGTGATGCACTTTCAACCAAACGAATACAATGAAAATCATTATTCGAATAATAAAAATTTTTCAAGATAAGTACCCCTATTACTTTTTCTCAATTTCATTAATATACTACATATTATATACTCATTATTTATTAAGAAGGTAAATCCACAAACTGTTTGTCAAAAATATGGAATTTTATGTAATAATAATAATTTTTCATTTTTTAAATTTGTTTTTCGGTTTTCGAATATTAATTTTTATTCATCACTATTCAAAAAATTACAACTGAACATAACGGCGTTGCCATAACAAAACAATTAAATTCCTTACTACATGTAAAAGTTAACGTACTGTTTTTGCATAAAAATTTTTAACAAATGTATGGTATTGCTAATGTGTTTGGTAACTAACGTATGCGTTAAAACTCAAGTAAGAATTTTTTTTGGATATGGCCCTAAGTCTCATAATTTTATTTGATGCCTCTTTTTTGCTCTGAAATATCATTTTGCCCAGTTTTTTTTAGTATTTGTGTGTATGAGCTCGAGCAAGGCGATCATGTTTCGGAGTGCGAGAGGCAACAAATGTAAGTATCATTATTTTTGCTAAGTAAACGTGAATACATAAAGGTTTCATAATTTATTAGTAAAGGCATCTAATATTTTATTTAAAAATGCAGATACAACTATGCTATTTTTCCTTAGCGCAATATATGCCTACACACTACTAAGCCAGTATGTCGCCATTACAGCAAAAAAGTATAATTTGGACAATAATTTTGATGCCGAAAAATTTCTTCAATTACTTTGCGGTTTGTCAAATCTTGAAGAGGAGAGTTCATACGGTGAGTTTGAGGATGAAATACATGTTCAGTTTCCACACTCGGATGGCTCGAATACAGAATTAAGCGAAACACATAATGCTGAGACCAATAGTGTTATTGAACAAACGAAGGCAAATAAGGCTGAGCGGGGCCATTATTATGGAAAAGGGGAACGTTTAACCCTATAAATAATATACTAAATGATAAATTCCACCAGCCAACAGACCCTCTTCTGCCAATTAAATACTTTAAACGGTATTTTACTGATGATCATTTTCAGCAAGCGGCACAGTACACAAATATGTACCACCTTAAAACATTCTGTATTCTGTGCCTTTACCATAAGCAAAGCAATAAGTAATTTTGTACCGTTGTTCTGCCGGCGTTATTGCTTTATTGCGAAGATATTTTTTGCTAATCTAGACGGGGGGTATCAAGGTGCATTAACGTATACACGGTGGCAGCACTACGGCATGTGACAATTTTTTGCTACTGGCACTATGGTAAGCTATTTACGTCAAATATATTGTTTACATTTTTGAAAGTGAATTTGGTGTTTTATTCTGAATTAAACATATACAAATTATTTTGCGAACATAAAAATAATTCAAATATATATAATTTATAATTATGAAAAGGTACATTCATAGTTTATACTTGTGAAAATAGTTACAAATATTTTTGATAAACATAGCTTACCACATGCCGGTTTTTGTAGTATTGTTGTAATTTTGCTCTAGTGCTGCCACCGTGTATACATTAATGCACCTTGTGGGGTATATGTGATAATGACTTTAATAGTTTTTTTCTGGCAACATCGTCATATTTGGGTGTCAGTTTGTGATTAGTGATGAAAAGAAATAAATATTATTTTAATCGGAAAATTAAATTTGTTTAAAATTTTGTATTATTTCAGCATAAATTGATATAATATCTAAAAAACTTTCTCTGACTTGCTATTTTAATTAAAGTTCAGAAATAAAATAAAGTAAATTGAATAAATTGAGAACATTTTAAATAATTAAAACTGGTAAATATATTTTAATTATTCGAATAACGGGCTTCCCGTTATATATATATATATATATATATATATATATATATATATATATATATATATATATATATATATATATATATATATATATATATATATATATATATATATATATATATATATATATATATATATATATATATATATATATATATATATATATATATATATATATATATATATATATATATATATATATATATATATATATATATATATATATATATATATATATATATATATATATATATATATAATTAAAGCTAAAAGGGTCGTCTTTAATCTGGAAATGGTTTGGTCCAGAAAAAATTTCTTGTTTGGACTCGAGAGGCCCATTAGTGTTTGTGTACAATTTCTAACATTTTTTTAAAACTGAAACTTTGTTCTACCAAAAACTTTTGGGCTATATAAATTATACGCCAAATTATAGGTAGAAAGGTCCTCTTTAATCTACAAAAGGTTTGGTCCAGGAAGAATTTCTGGTTTGGACTCTAGAGACCTATTTGTGTTGCTGGAAGATTTTAGGTTTGCTGAAATTTAAGGAACATTTTGTACCATATAAATGAAACTATACTTTCAAGTACAACATAACTTATATAATTGCACGTAATTTATTCTTTAATTAATAATTTTTCATTAATAATAAGGCATTTTTCTACACATCATTTTTCAGTTATGTCGATTTTATATAGTTTATTAAAATAGTTTGTTATCTCTCCCATGTAAGAAAACAAGAAGAAGAGTGAGAATTTTCAGAAGTTGCCGTATTTTTGGTAGAAAATGTTCTAAAATTCTACATTTTAGACTTGGTAGCACTAGAAATTTGGTCTGCAAAGGCAAAAATACTCAATTTTTGTCTGCACACAGTCTGCAAAGAGAGAATTATGGCGTTACTCTCATGAAATTGAGTGAAACAGAAAAAGTTTGTTATCTTAGTTTGTTAACTTCACGGAGATTTGTATTTATTGCTCTTGCATATACCTGATATGAATTCGCCTTCATTCGAACAAATGAACAACCACCGTTGGTTGCTACCATGGCGAATTCATTATTAGTTGGATGCATCGGCGAATTCAGGCGAATTCGTTTAGTGCCTGGTCACAACAGTAACTTTCCTTACTTTTCTCTCATGTATGTATGTGTATGTGCATATACAATGTAAATTGCATGAAACAAAAGGTAGAGAATTGCTCAAGAATTGCCGAAAAAAGTTTTTGTGTGTGGACAAGAAAGCAATTCCAAAAAAAAATTGCTTAAAAGTTCGGCAATTAAAATCGCTGTGTCTGACCTTAGACTTAATATGGCAGCACTTTCTCTGTCAAGTTTTGTTTACCTTTTCGGCGCCATTTAAATTTTTGTATATGTTCTTTATCAGCTACTGTTGACAGGTTAAGTCTGAATTCGCCTTTTACACAAACAAAATACCTGTTGTTTTTTATTGTTGTAGCGAAGCGGCCACCTTGTTTTTTGTATCATGGTTGCTACGATTTGTTTTTTGAAAGTATTAAAAAGCAGTGAACAAAAATTCAAACAACTGAGTTTATAATTCACTATACTAGCATTTGCAATTGATACAAATCAAAAAATTATAAATAGCTTTTTTTTAAAGCAGTTTTTCAAGCTTGAGCAAAATCAAAACCGTTTTGAATTTTGCTCAGTTCACTGTGCAAACACCCACATACGTTATACAAACATACTGTGCAGGTCTAGACTTGAGTACTGAACATGATTTATGCTGTAAAACACAACATAAAAACATTTGGACAGTTTGTTTGCTGTTGTAGACACAAACCACACGACAATTCTTTTTATACAGTACACATAAGAACATATGTAAGCATTTGTCACATCTAATACAATAAATTTTTATTGTGAATTTTATTTTGGAAATAAAACTTGGTTCCATAAGTTTTTTATTTCAGTTTTGAACATAATATTTGTGTGCTTTGCAGTACTCAAGCGAAAAACAAGTAGCCGCTTGGCATAAGAAACAGCTTGATTATTAACCGGCAAAAAGACGAAATGGTGTAAATTATTATTAGTTGTATAAACTTCTAATACAGATACTTTTTCATCACCCGTGACAAAAATTGTAGTAGATGGATGAAGACAATGATAAATGACGAGTAAAACAAGACAAATAACAAAAAACATAATTTCCTACAAATAATTACAAAGCAATCATACTAGTGACGCCATTTTTTACATAAATCACATATTTTAATCAGTTTTATAAAGAAATAATAAAAGCAAAAGCTTTTTTTCATAAGGGCTGATAGAAAGTGCACTTTTTTAGTTGTTAACGCATTTACGAACCTTTATTATTCGTTTATCTTTTTAATGAGTTTAATCAATTTCCTTAATCCGAAATTAAAACCCACGGTCGAATGTGATACCGTTTGTGAAGATGGCTATGGGGTCTCAAACTTGATAGCCGACGATGCTGAACAATTAAAACGTGGTTTTATGGCCTTCGCAGTGATAAAGCCACCCATTGAGATTGTTTTTGAATTCCCCAAGGCTATTGACTTAAAGGTGATTAAACTGTGGAATAGTCATGGTGCTTTAAGGTCAACAGCCTTTGAAGTGCATGGCAAATATGAAGGAATTTGGGAACGGGTTGCATATGTTCGCGATTTAGCGAAAGATGTCGACTCCTTGACATTTTGCTATCAAAGCGACTATAGCTCCAAAAGTTCTGAACCACAATCAAGCGAAAAGGTATTTTTCTTTAAAACTGCAAACAAAATGCTGTCAAATACCAACAGTATTAAATTAACGATACGTGCGACGCAAAAGTGCCCACCTGTCTTACGTAAAGTACAGGTTTGGGGTTTGCCAGCACGTTCGCTTGATAAAGCTGATAGGGAACTGGTAAAAAGCATATGGAATGAAATAACCAATCCATATGATTTTGGTGGAGCTCGTCAACGCGATGATGATGGTGGACAGAGGTCACCATCGAGGTCTATACCGGAGTTGAATAAAAATTCAACACTTAATATACCGGAGGAGTTCCTAGATGCTATAACGTGGGAGCTGATGGTAAGTGATCAGAAAAGTATAGAAATTGGTCCTATTGCTCAGGTTGGTATTTTAATTTCGAATTTTGTGTTTTTATTCTGAGGACGATAATTTGCGTGTAATATTTGAACTGATACTTTTTTTTATGTGCATACTGACCTGAAAAAAAAACTAAAAACATCAGTTATTGTGGTTGGTGAGTTAGATATTTATTAAAAAAAAAATAAATAAGGGAAATAGATATATTTGTGTTTTAACGCGACGTTATAGGTACCTACTTAGGTATTATTTTGCTTGTGAGGACGCATTAATAGATTAGATTTTTACTATTTTGTTTTTAACATCTTCCTATGTGCCCAAAAAGAGATATACCCTGTTTTTATTAAGTTCATTATCAAAAAAGTAAAAGTCGAGATGAAAAAATGGTTAGAGAAAAATTTCATTAATGAGCTTTATTTGCGAAGTAATGAAAATAAATAAAAAAAAGTATACCATTAAAAAATTATAAATACCTTGTTTTCTATGTTTCCCAGCTATCTAGGACATTTCATAGGAACCACCCTAATCATCAGTAGACTTTAGAAATTTTTGAAAGATATTCTCAAACATTCAACTTTATATCCCAACAATCTAAATAAATTGTTGAGAATTTAAAAAGAAAAATGCTCTAATAATACCTGTCAAAACACAAAAAACAAGCTTTTTCATTTATAAAGGTCTCTAACATTTCTTTACTGGTATAAATGTTAGAGGCTAGAATAGCGAATAAAAACTTATTTGTATAAAAAAATTAATTAAAAACAAAAAAAAAATTTTCCGTCCGATTAGTAAATTTTTAAATTATTTTTTCAATCGAACCTTTTTGGCCATATTTGATGAAAACGTTATTTACAAATTGTAATGAACACCAAGTAAAAAAAAATATAATTATAAAACCAAAATATGGAAGTTATTTAATTAAATTGATTTACGTATACAAATTTTAAAACTCGACAAGCTGTAATGATAAAATACTAAAATATATATAATAAAGATACTAAAAAATTATGGAATTCCGATGACCTTATGCATAACCAAAATATTTCTGTTAACTAAGTAGGATAGATCGCAACAAGCTACAAGGCACAAGATTTTTTAATAAGCTTAAGGGATCATGTGTTCGATATCGGTTATATTCACTTTTGTCATTCATACTATTTGCAACAAAGGGCGTGTACCCAAGTAATCTTTAGCGAAGCTAAGAGAATTTGTGAACGGCAATCCGCTTTAAAGAAATTATACATATATACAGTGCTGAGACCTATAAGGAAGTTGTTCTTATTTTAAACTAAATAAAATTTTTATCAGACTGCAATAGTTTTCAAGTAGGATGAATTATAGATAAACTCACCACTACATTATTTTAAGAACTGACCCATTAAGGGTAAACTCGCCATGATTTCGTTGAGTTTAACAAGATAAGCTGAGCAATTATAAAACTTTGATTTAAAACTTATAACAGGGACACCTGAGTGAACACCTATGTACTGCATCAATTGCTACGTTCACCTACTATCTTTTCCGGAAATATGAAGAATCAAAGGTGTTATTATATTTTGCAAAATCATTGCAAAGTTTCTAGAATAATGAAAAACACTTTTCAAAACCTCTTCAATTTAGTTTGGGGAGTTTTAAGAAAATTAACAAAAACAAAAAAAAAAAAAAAAAAAAAAAAATTTTATATATATATATATATATATATATATATATATATATATATATATATATATATATATATATATATATATATATATATATATATATATATATATATATATATATATATATATATATATATATATATATATATATATATATATATAGTTTTCAAATTAGGAAGAACGATTAAAACAAAAAGTTGAAATTAGTAGTTTAATTATTCATTCATTTAATTATTTGTAATATATTGCAATACAAAAGCTGTCAAGGCCAAAATAAAGTAGTACTATACAGCAAGATTAATAAATGCATATACCTGAGTAACTCAAATTATAATACAATACAATTCCATATATAATGCAAATCAATAAATTTATAATGCAATTTAATTATCATCAATAAATATATCGTACAAATTATATTCATGCGTAATGCAGTTTAAAATACAATTAATTTAAAAAGTAACATATACTCATATCAAATAAAATATTGAATAATATCAATTATCGAGGGGATTTTAATACTTCTTTTCCTTTCGATGCTCTCCAGTCCAAGAACAGATACAAAATTAATGAAGCTACCAGTAATATTAGCGCAACTCTACACAAACAAAATGATAATCCATTAAATACCGGGTGTCCATCGGGAAGTTATACTACTTTGTTTTGCTGCCATTTTGGACATTAGTCTTGACAGTTCATATTTGGCAGTCGTGAAGTAGACACGTGGCAAATTTATTAAGAAAAAACCAACAAGTTTTAATCGTTAAAACATTTTAACAAAATCAATTATCGATTACTGTGACGATGAGAAAGCTACGTGAATTTTTTGCCAACATAATGCACTATTTATCGTGTAGTGAATGATTTCGGGGAATGCCGGTCTGCAGGTGATAGGGCCAAGCACAACGTCTTGTTGATACACACACAACGTCTTGTTGATACCACTACAAGATCTGCAAAAAATATTATTGCTGCTCAAGAAAGTGTTTAAAGCTATCCATCAACCACAATTCAACGCCGGGCTTAGGAGCTTGGTCATCTAAGAACAACGTTGGCGAAAATTTTGCACAACGATTTGCATTTTTTCCATTTTAAGATTTAATTGACACAGGAGCTTCTTCCACACGACCGCACATATGCCGATAGGATATTACAGCTTGCCCATGACCACCCCGATTTTCATGAAAAAATTATAATGAGTGACGAGGCATATTTTCATTTGAAATGAAAATATGCAACAGTGAATGAAGAGCGATATCGTCACATGATTGAATATTCTTAATGCCAAAAGTGCATGCTTCGGGCTGTTCTAACATGTATCAACAAGACGATGCCACATCGCATGCAGCCAGGATTACAATGAAATAACTGCGTGACTTCTTTCCACAAGTTATTTCAAGAAATTATGTGGATTGGCCTCCACGGTCACCTGATTTGACTTTCCAGACTTCTTTTTGTAAGAATATCTGAAAAAAAAGGTTTATGCAAACAAGAATGTAATGAAAAAAGGCCCGCATTTGTAAGGCTAACAGAGCCTATTTCATTCCATACATAATTGACGACATTAATTAAAACATTTATCAATATACGATCCATTCTCTTTAATCAAAAATTGTATACAAACAAAGTATTATACCTTCCCGGCGGGCGCCCTGTGTAGTATTTAGACCACATGTTTTAATGTGGTAATTTTATTCTGTAGCTTATTCACTTTCAGCAGAGTGGAAGAATATTGAATGTTTTCATATTTTGAACGCAGAATGTGAAATACATGTAATATGTAAAAATATGCAAGGTATGTACCTTAATTTAATTCATAATTTAATTTATAGCCTCGTAATTTTAATAACAATGGAAAGACGTCTTGTAGGAAACTGGTTTAGAAAAGTTCATCATTCTAATTTAGATTCCTTTTATTGTAATATAATATTAAGTGTATTAAGCTGTATGTGAAGATAACTGATCTAAATTAGTACCACAAGAGCAGGTGAAATGTTAATGTTTCAATGGAGTCGCTTTTTTTCGTTAGAGTCCGAGTTTTGTTTAATTGATAAATAGTTTTTTGTGGAATTTTGACCGGACTAAAGCACAAAAAAGCCATCAACTGCGCAATCATCAGTTTATGAATTTGTGTTATTGTTTATTTAAGTAATTTTATTAAAATAATGAGATTACGAAATCTTTTTTAATGTGTGTAGCTACCCCACATATAATTTTATTTTCAGATTTTTCCAACTGTTTTACCTTCAGGGAAAGTGGTCGATCAATCAACAATTGATAAACACTCTGAAGAGGAAGCCAAATGGGGTCGTTTGCCTTCAGATCCTTTTACAGGCTTGGAATTCACTCCTCATCGCAAGGCTATACTTAATCTAGCTCTTAAAGCACGTATTGAAAAGTTCCTTATGGAAAACTCTGAGCATTTTAAAACAGTACCACGTTCATTAGGCAGCTCAAGAGTAAGACGCAGTAAAAATAGGCATGCCTCACAATTCGCTAGTCTCTGTCATCAACACAATCCTGGCGTTTATTCATCTCTGTCGAAATTATACAAAACTTCAGCAACAGTTACACTTTCATCTGCAGATAGGTGCAGTGATCTAATTGACACATCCAGCTCACCTTATGCATTGCCGGCTAAACGCGTAAAACTAATGGACTCAACATCAATCGCTCCATACTCCACACTAACATCTAGTAAATCCCGACTAAATAAGAAATATACTACCTCGGTAACTTCCTCAACAACTTTATCTTCCTCCTCTACTCCATTGTTACTGGCTTCGACGGCTACACAGACATCCGCAACAGCAACTGCTTCTTTTTGCTCCACTTTAACTAGAGATGCCAATGTTGTTAATATCTCTAGTACATCTACTTCCATATCTGGGATAGATCAGGTCATAGAACAAGCTTTACAAAAAATAACACGTTTTTCGCAACTTCCTCTTGAGCCTGAACCACAGGCCGGTTGTTGCGTTAAATGTCAAACAACTGAATTTTCCTACGAAATACAAACTTGTCGTCATTTGGTGTGCCGTGAATGTTTAGTTACACTAACACGTGATGAAAAATGCATTTGCCAAGTTGCGTTTCGTTCGTCTGAGGTAGAACGTTATCATAAGTTGTGAATTAATTTAATTAAATTAATTTAACTTTTTAAAAAATTAGCAAAGTTGGAAAATAATACTCAGTATAAGATGACATTAAATTAAAGTTAATATTTTTAGAGCTTTCTCCAAAATATATTAACTTTACCTGTAGATTCATAACCGAAAGTTTGTCTCAACGAAATAAATACAAAAGTAATGTGTATGGGCAACTTGTTAAGCGGCATGGCCACATGGCCATACATCAAACTGTTTCATCAAATTACACTTTTTTTGATTTTGTTAATAAGAATAAATTCACACGTATAATTTAGATTTTTACCACGTTGCAGCAGAAGTTTGAAGCTAGTTTGATGTGTGAACGTGTAATTACTTCAAATTTCATCTTTGTATGGTCCTGGCAACGACAGCATCAATGTTTTTGGGGACAAAGATAAAATAAAATAAAAATAAAAGAAAACATTTTTTTTTTTTGGAATGGAATGTGAATGTTTATTAACAATTGTATTTGAACAAGTTATATAAAAGTTCTGGTATAAAAATTTAACTTGAAAGTGTGTAGTCAAAATTTATGTTCATTAAACAAAAACAGAAAAGCTTTTTAAAGTAAATTGAAGATTAATGAATGTAAGAAACGCACGAGCTGGGTCATTTTCTGCGAACATAATACACGTAGGGTAAGCGTACCAGTAGTCGGCAGTTTAAGACTTTTGATTTTTTTAAAATCACGTGGCATATGTGATATAACTATTGAATTGAAGATTAATTATTCCGTTTCGTTAATTTGCCTTCTTGCAGTTTAAATAAGTTATATTTTAATAGTTGTTTATAAACATTTACAAATTTTACGATTATTAAGAAAAGAGCACATTTACCAGTAGTCGGCACCAATTTTCCAGTTGTCGGCATGTTATGTACCTATTGTCGGCATATCATTTTTCAGTGCAGAAACGAGCAGACAATGAAGAAATTCAAACTTTTATTTATTTTAAATAAATGTTTTTACATTTTTAATAATGCAAATTAGGTAGAAACATTACACTAGTATATAAAAGAAAATGTGAATGCGTTTATATCCTCAGCTTATTTTACGATGTATTCATTTTAGCGTTATCAGATTGAGTATTTCAACCACGTTGTGAAAACTTATTGCAATTAACCCATTAACAATTCCCAGTATCGCTTCTTACCATTTATCCTATGTGATTTCGACCAATCCACGAAATCCAAAAAGGCCACACTTTCGGAAGCCATTCTTGATCGTTGTCTCCATGTTATTATCAGAGAGAATCATATGAAGTAGTGGACAAAAGGTCGACTTCTGGCGTAGTTTGCCATTTTCTGACCCTTTTTTTCATTCTGATTTTAAAATACTTAAATCGGCCAGTTGTATTAACGAATCAAGTTTGGAGTCAGTGCATAAAATATAATCCGATTATTGTCCAATGTCATATTAGACTTGTGACTCCCGACAAACAATATAATAGCCCCTCATTGTTCAACAATTCTGTACACAATTATATTGTAGGTTTGAGTTCAAAAAAGGCATTGTTTCTAAAAATTTGCCATTTTTATTCATTAAAATTAAGAAAAAACTAGTAATGGAAACCACTGCCGACTTTAGGACAGCGCTTGTCCTAGTTCTCGACAGGTAAAGCACTCATTTTAAACAGTGCCGACTACTGGGTAAACTGACTTAAAAATTATTTTTTATATACTCAGTTACATATACATTGAATATTAAACAATTCTCCTAAATTTTAAGTAAATTGAAGAAAAACATATATTTTCCAGTTCTCGGCACCCCCATGCCGACTAATTTTGCACATTTATAACATATTTTGAACAGTTTCCTATCATTAAACACCATCTTCGAATAAAATTTAAAAAAATCTAAAGAGCTACTTGTCTCCTCCAAATTGGCTTTGCCACTAATTTTTTCCTAAGAAAACAATCACTACCGCATGTATTGAACACTTCTTCCTGTACAAAGGTATAAAACTTTTAAAATACTCATATAAGCTGGAATTTGTTTTTGCATAGAGTTGAGAATATATCTAACATTTTCATGTAATCATATTAATATATAATTACCGTTATTCTTATTTATTTTAGTTTAAATAAAAAAAAAATGCCGACTACTGGTACATGCCGAGCTTAGGTACACTTACCCTATAACTTGTAAAAATTATTTACAAAATAAAAACAAGCGAAAATACATACTTTTTTTCTTTTTTAATTCTTTTATTTACTTCATTTTTTTCGTGAATTCAAACGCCGACAATCGAGAGGAATGTTATCTTATTTACGTTGAGTGAAAGAGATTTGTTAAACTTAGAAAAACAATTTATGATACTTTTTTTTGCTTTTATTAGTCGTCAATTTTTATCTAGTTTATTTTCAAAAACCAGGTTAATTTTATTTTCATATAATATGTAATAGCTTTAAGCTTAAGTAGTGAATAAGATTTTATTTAAACGTTACATATTATTGAATATGACGTTGTTTTAAAACTTAAGTTTCAATGTGTTTGTAATTCATTATTTTTTTAACTTTATTTTTTAATTGAACTAAAAAATTAACTTTATTTTATTAAATTTAAAGCTATATGCCACCAATAAATTTAACTTTGGGTTTAAAACCAGTTTGATATAATTTCAAAATTTTTCAAATTATGTACATAATTATGAATTCGTATTAAATACATATACATAAAAAAATTAAGTTGCATATTACGACACTAAATCTAAACTTCTATACTAAAAATATCAGTTGACCCATAAAATATCATTCAAAAGCTTTGATGTTTCAGAAATAAGTAATTTTTCAAATAATGTTTCAAACCTGAAAAATAATTGTTAAGTACTCATAAAAGAATGTATTTTCTTTTGCCCCCCAAGGCAAAAATATTTCCAAGATTAATTCTTATAAATTATATTAAAATCGAATGCTTTATATTTTAATTAAAAATATTTCAAACAAATTATATTTGAGTTAGATGTTTCGTAAAATAAATGTTAAGTTTCTTAGTTAATTTTTAATTCAAATTTGCTTTGCCTTATTTAAGTTTCATGTTGCTTCTTTGAAATACCTAACTAAGACATTGTTAATACAATTCTAGATTTAAACGCGAAGTGGAAACCGCATTGTTGTTTAACAGCTTATAAATTTTAATTTTACATACATACTCGTATACCTACAACGACGTATATTGTGTCAACAAATTATCTCATGTTCTACCACCGTGCATAAATATATAATATTTATTTTTAAAATTTCATTTATAGCTTTATTATATTATTTTTAAAAATATTTTTAATTTGTTTCATTTTGTCGATACAACTACAAATCAAAAGTGCAAATAGTAAACAAGAAAATAAATTTGAATGCTAATATTTTAATTTGTTCGCATTTGAAGATTTTATTTCATTAAATTTATAACATGGAATCAACAAATGAACAGAAACCCCCTCAAACATACATAAAACGAATGTTTCTTTAAGTCAACCACAATTTATAATAAGTTAGTCAATAAAAAAAATGCTAAGATAAATAGCATGTTTAAAAGCAAAATATACATACAACCTACCAAAATATATCATATATTTTTTCATAAGGATATACAAATTAAAATAACATTTAACACAAAATTAATTCACCAGTTTAAAAACTTTAGCATACATAAATAATAACAAAAACAAAAAAATGCATTCATACTAAACAAAATCATAGAGGTCTTGATATAAAAACAAACTTTAATTAGATTTAACTTGATCATAAATACATATACACATATGCATATGTATAACATACTTAAAGAAAAACTAATAAAATATCTAAACATCAAACTGAAATATAAATTAAGTAAGGATGAGAAAAGGTATGTATATAAAATTGTAATTATCTTAAAAACTGTGTAACATATGTTTTAAAATATATCTTTACCAAAGGATTTTAATTCTTTTACACAAAAAATTACGTCAAAGAACTCGGGCCGGATATAACGGGGATGGTACTTAAGAATAACGGAATAATTTCTTTCTCGAATCTGGAGTCTAAAATACCTTAGAGTAGAAAATCCTGGGTGGAGTTCAGCCGAAGGCTGTCTATGTGAAAAACGTTTCATTAGCAAATCTAGTGTTTGAAAGTTTAAAACAACTTAAACGGGTTTATTTGATTTTGTTACCTTAATATAAACAGTAATAGGCGTAAAGTGCGGTTACACCTGATATGAAAACAATTTTAATGCTAACTTCAAGTTAAAGTTATGACTTGGTTGTTAAATCACTGTATTTGGAAACTCTGTTATAACTTAAATTGACGTTTAGGAATAACAATACGCTATTTGTGGTTGTTTTTCACCGCTTTTAATTTTTTACTGTAAGAAGTTAAAATTCCATCGCTACGTGTTCACCGCCTTAAACAGCAACTGCGTTTCAAATTAGGAATAGACTGTATTATATAATTTGTTTAGAGCATAATTTTCTTTTTCTAGTTTTATTTAATGTTAGCATTTAGATTTATTTATTTTTATCTGGGTTATAGTTTGGTAATATGCCCAGATTACGTTTTGAAGATATCTTTCAAATGGTGTCCATTGTTTATTTAGATCTGAAGTGCTCTTTCCAGAGCATTTTCTTTTCATAAAATTCCAAATTTTGGCGCCATCACTTATCAAATATTCGAATTAAGCTATAGACGTCTTTATTCAAAAAAAAAAAAAAAATCAAATTATTTTGTTGAAGTTTGGTAGTATTTTGAGTGGATATCAAGGTGAGTTCGTCTGGGTTGATATTATTATTTTCTTTAATTTATGCAAAGTTTTAGAAAAATCTCATTAACTCAAAACAGTGACTCTTAAATAATTTAAGAAAATGCAATATATTACTGTGATGACAGTGTTCGGCCTCTAGTAGGTTTATTCGATATTTTTCTTAACCCGGTTTTCGAATACCTCAAATAGTGGCTATTTAGAAAATCCCGGTTTTCGGTAAAAAAATTAAAAAAAAAACCAGTTAACCGGTCATTTGAACAAAAGCAAAGTAGTTCCCAGAAAGTAAATATACTAGATCTGTGGTCTCTACAAAGGGAAAACTATATAAATATATAAACACGATGTACTCATGGATGGTATAAATATTGAGGAATCGGATGCTCTTGACGTTCTTGGAATGAATATACAGTGTGATGTTCGCTGGACTGAACACATTTTCTATGTCTCTAAAGAATCATTCAAGTGCCTCCGGTTTTTGAAACGGTGTAAGATGTACTTCACTCCATTCGACCTCCTTACTATTTATACTATCGACATACAACCGAAAATGGATTACAACTCTCATGTTTGGGCCGGAGAGGGCGAAGAAGCTCATCGCTGACAGTAGGGTATCCAACTCTCTTGACTCACTGGAGCATCGTCGCAGTGTAGGGTGCGCTACTCTGTTCTATCGTTACTACAGTGGATTTTGCTCTGACGAGATTAGGGATCTTCTTTCCGAAACTCGCACATTTTTCCGTAGCTCGTGTTCATCGTCCAGAGCTCATCCATTTATGGTCGATTGCCCGAGGAATCGTACTACGCATTACAGAGAGAATTCGTTTTTCAGCCGTACGCTTCGTTTGTGGAATAAGTTGCCTGCAGGCGTGTTTCCTGTCCGTTATAACGTTGGAAAGTTCAAGTCAAATGTTCATAGCCACTACTCCCTCTTTCCTCCTCCTCACAACCTATTTTCCTAGTTCTGGTACAATGCACCCCTACATATGTAGGGGTCATTCCCGGAGTACTGGCCAAAAATAAAAAAAACTATTGCCCTTGAGGGGATTGCGTGGTTAATGATTTTGATATATAGTCGCAATAGTACTTAATAGTACTCATGAAGAATATAATACATACTTATCTTAATACGTTTTTAGAAACAAATCACTCGAAGGGCGTGTGTCATTGATTGCATCTTTTAAATAATTTTTCACAACCAATATGCAGTGTGAATGTTTTGTAGTAAACATAGTTTTGTCTTTTGTTTTATTAAACTTGTAATTAATATTTCCTATAGCGTGCTTATTGAGCTTATTGAATAAAAAGCATTAAGTAATTAGCTTTTTAAATCTTAGTTTTCCACAATGTCTTCTCTACGATTAACAGTAGTTAATTTTCTGAATTGTGGTCACTTTTAAGCTCTTTAACCAAATCTTTCGTGGTAACATCATCTATTAACAATCATTCGCTGAAGTGAGTAAGTGAAACAAGTGGCATAAAGAATAGTTTTCACTAACCCTGCTTGAGAAAAATCACTAATTAGGAGTATTCGCTAAAGTGACCTATAAGTGCGATTACTAATCACCGAAAAAAGAAAACCAGTTGTGTTGGAGCCAACTTTACTGTCTAAACAGTAAGGTTTACCCTCTCAAGCGCTGTCAAAATTAGATTTTTCAGTTTCAAAGTGTTTACGCCGTGCTAATTAGGTTTTTCTAATATATTTTGAGTTAGAGTTTTAAAGCCGTCCTATATATTAAAGGTTATCCTAAACCTCAAACAGGAGTGTTATGCGACCCGTGCCCATCTGTTCTCTTTGCAGTCAGCAAATAGACTACGCCCCCTTCACGTTTCTGAAAAATAAATATTTATATTAAGTAGTTTAAAACCTAAATCCTCAGTTTTGTAGTATATGTATATTTAGTAAAGGGTAGCTGATCAATTTTGCTACATTAAGAAAATTAAATAACTTTTTGTAAAATTTATGGAATTTATTTTTATACCCTTCACAAAAATGTAAAGGGTATATATAAGTTTGTGATTCCGTTTGTAATTTCTACAGTTTTTTTTGCGACCCTATAAAGTATAGGGTGTTTTTTTAAGCTAGATAGAACTTTAAATTGTAAAAAGTAACACAAAAAATTAAATTTTGATGAAACATTTTTTTTATTTGTTTCAGTATACTCTGACAAATCATCATGAATAGACTCACGCTTGAACAACGCTACGAAATTATCCAAATTTACTTTGAAAATCAGTCCCGTTGTTTTATCGCAAAATTGTGTTCAGCGATGAGGCGCATTTTTGGCTTAACGGGTTTGTTAATAAGCAAAATTGCCGCATATGGAGTGAGACCAATCCACAAGAGACCCTACAGACTCCATTACATCCAGAAAAATGCACTGTTTGGTGCGGTTTTCATGCTGGTGGCATCATCGGACCTTATTTCTTCAAAAATGAGGCCGGAGCTCGCGTTACGGTCAATGGAGATCGTTACCGCACCATGATCAATGATTTTTTGTTTGAAAATATGGATGACATTGATCCGGAGGGGATGTGGTTTCAACAGGATGGCGCTACGTGCCATACGGCGAACGCAACCATCGACTTACTGAAATCAAAATTTGGCGATAAGTTGATTTCGAGAAATGGACCTGTCAATTGGCCTCCAAGGTCGTGCGATTTGACACCTCTCGATTATTTCCTGTGGGGCTACGTGAAGTCACTGGTTTATGCTGATAAACCAGCAACAATTGACGCCTTGGAGGCCAGCATTGTTCGTGTTGTTCGTGACATACGGCCAGCAGTGCTCGAAAAAGTGGCCCAAAATTGGACGTCCAGAATGCGCTTCGTCAAGTACAGCCGCGGTGCCCATATGCCCGAAATCATTTTCAAATGTTAATGTCACGTATTGATCTTTCGAATAAAAAAAAATTTTGATTACAATTTAATTTTTTGAGTTATTTTTTACAATTTCAAGTTCTATCGGGCTTAAAAAAACACCCTGTATATATATTCTGAATCAGAATTAATGGAAAAGTCGATTAAGCGATGTCCGTCTGTCCGCTGTTGTTTCTGAGAAAACCATTAGACTTAGAAACTTTTTTCTTTCACCATTCTTTTACCCCATCGATTCATGGGTTTGCTATTGAAATTCAGTAATATCGGTCCACGTATAGCTGAGATATATTCAAAATTCCGAAAAAAGCCATTTTTTTGCAGTTTTGTATGAAAATTTTTGAAAACAAAAGTTGTTCGTTTTGCTTCAAACTTCACACACTTATTAAGCATGGTGACTAAAAGACAAAATTTTTAGATATCGGTCTATAGAAACCCGAGATATAGCCCAAATCGGATTTTAATGAAAATGTCGCATAGGCGAAGCTAAATAACTTTTTTTTGCTCAAAAGCAGTTCTGGTAATAAAATTAGGTTACATAAATATGGAAAATGAAAATTTCCGATATCGGTCCATATATACCCGAGATATAGCCCAAACCGGATTTTTCATGAAAATGTCGCGTAAGCGAACTTAAACAACTTTTTTGTGCTCAAAAGCAGTTCTGGTAATGAAGTAGGGTCATATAAATATGAAAAATGAAAATTTTCGATATCGGTCCATATATACCCGAGATATAGCCTAGACCGGGGTTTTCATGAAAATGCCGCGTAAGCGAACTTAAACAACTTTTTTGTGCTCAAAAGCAGTTCTGGTAATGAAATTAGGTTACATAAATATGGAAAATGAAAATTTCCGATATCGGTCCATATATACCCGAGATATAGCCTAGACCGGGGTTTTCATGAAAATGCCGCGTAAGCGAACTTAAACAACTTTTTTGTGCTCAAAAGCAGTTCTGGTAATGAAATTAGGTTACATAAATATGAAAAATGAAAATTTCCGATATCGGTCCATATATACCCGAGATATAGCCCAAATCGTGTTTTTCATGAAAATGTCGCGTAAGCGAACTTAAACAACTTTTTTGTGCTCAAAAGCAGTTCTGGTAATGAAATTAGGTTACATAAATATGAAAAATGGAAATTTCCGATATCGGTCCATATATACCCGAGATATAGCCTAGACCAGGGTTTTCATGAAAATGCCGCGTAAGCTAACTTAACAGCTTTTTTGTGCTCAAAAGCAGTTCTGGTAATGAAATTAGGTTACCTAAATGTGGAAAATGAAAATTTCCGATATCGGTTCATATATACCCGAGATATAGCCCAAATCGGGTTTTTCATGAAAATGTCGCGTAAGCGAACTTAAACAACTTTTTTTTGCTCAAAAGCAGTTCTGATAATGAAATAAGATTACATAAATATGGAAAATGAAAATTTCCGATATCGGTCCATATATACCCGAGATATAGCCTAAACTGCGGTTTTAATGAAAATGTCGCGTGAGTGAACTTAAACATCTTTTTTTGCTTAAAAGCAGTTCTGGTAAAGAAATAGGGTCATATAAATATGAAAAATGAAAATTTTCGATGTCGGTCCATATATACCCGAGATATAGCCTAGAACGGGTTTTTCATGAAAATGCCGCGTCAGCGAAATTAAACAACTTTTTTTGCTTAAAAACGGGTCTGGTAATAAAATAAGGTTATATAAATATGAAAAATGAAAATTTCCGATATCGGTCCATATATACCCGAGATATAGCGCAAACCGGGTTTTTCATAAAAATGTCGCGTAAGCGAACTTTAACAACTTTTTTTGATTAAAAACAGTTCTTGTAATAAGATGAGGTTATATAAATATGGAAGATAAAAATTTCCGATATCGGTCCATATATACCCGAGATATAGCCCAAACCGGGTTTTTCATGAAAATGTCGCGTAAGCGAACTTAAACAACAATTTTTTTTTGCTTAAAAACAGTTCTGGTAATAAAATAAGGTTATATAAATATGGAAGATAAAAATTTCCGATATCGGTCTATATGTACCCGAGATATAGCCCAAATCGGGTTTTTCATGAAAATGTCGCGTAAGCGAACTTAAACAACAATTTTTTTTGCTTAAAAACAGTTCTGGTAATAAAATAAGGTTATATAAATATGGAAGATAAAAATTTCCGATATCGGTCCATATGTACCCGAGATATAGCCCAAATCGGGTTTTTCATGAAAATGTCGCGTAAGCGAACCTAAACAATTTGTTGTGCTCAAAAGCAGTTCAGGAAATGAAATAAGGTTATATAAATATGGAAAATTAAAATTTTCGATATCGGTCCATATATACCCGAGATATAGCCTGAACCGATTTTTTCATTAAAAAAATTTTTTTTTTGCTGAGAAGCAATTCTTGTTATAAAAGAAGGTTACTAAAATACAGAAAATAGAAAATTCTGATATCGGTTCATATATAACCGAGCATATTCAGGCCACATTTTTAATATACTATATATATTCGTGACTATCGTGAAGGGTATTTTAGATTCGGCCCAGCCGAATATACTACACTCTTACTTGTTTAGTAATTCATTTGAAAAATAATACATTTTTATTAAAGTAATTTATTAAGTTTTGAAATTAATTGAATTCAAATGGCCTCAACCCTCGTTGACACATGTACGGCATTTAATCAAAAAGTTATTCATTACTGCCTGGAGTGTTGCAGCGGGAACTGTCTCAATTACCGTTGGAATGAATTGCTTTAAATCATCCAAATTTGTTCGGGGGTTTTTCTTGTAAACTTCTTGTTTACAATTACCCCACAAAAAAAAAATCAGGTACAGTGGTGTCAGAGACCTGGGAGGCCAACGGAATGTGGAGTTTTTTGAAATCAGTTCATTGGGAAATTCTGCCATAACAGAGTTGAAAGGGATTCTCTTTCGGCGTCATTCTGGAAAGAAAAACTCTTTCAACATCTTTAAGCAAGGATCTCCATTGACAGCAAAAGTAAGGCCCGACAATGAAACTTGAAGAAACTGCGCACCACACTGTGATGTGAAGTGGATGTAATTGCATCTGATTGAGTATATGTGGGTTAGAATTACTCCATATTCGACAATTTTGTTTGTTAACATTGCCCTTTAAATCAAAATGTGCGTCGTCAGACATACAAAGGCAGTTCAAGGCGTTTTCATCCTCTGAATGATCTCACAAAATTCCAAGCGAATCCAGAAGTCTCTAGGGTTCAGTTTGTTTGTTAATTAAAGCTTATATGGAAATAAGTTTCAATCTTGGTTCAAAATTGTCTGCAGTGAATGTCTGCTGACACCCATTTGGGCAGATAAGCTCCTTGTCGTAACTCTAGGATTGGATTATATGGCTGCAGCTACAGCAGCGATAGTTTCCTGCATCCGAATTGAGGGATCTCGGTGATAAAGCCTTCCTGCGATTGTGCCACGCTCGGCAAATTTACGAGCCTGATTATACTCCATCTGCTAGGAGGAGTGCCGCCAAACGTGCGCCTGTATTCTCTTTGGACGGAAACAACAGACTCTAAAGCGTGAAAGTGTTGCATTATCCAAATTCTTGTTTCATTGTCCCAATTCTCCATTTTAGTTAAACGTAAAGATCAATCTATAATATACAATAAAAATGGAACGGGTTAGTTACATAGAAAATAAGTTATTACGTTTTTTTTTTGTAGCAGCTTTCATTAACCACGCTGTACTTAAACACTCATGATAGAGAATACGGGAATTTTTGTCAATTCAAAATGTATATATTTCGTCTGCCCTTTTGGGGTTTTCTAAATATCATTGCCATATATTAGAGCAGCATTCGATACATTACTAGAAACAAATATTCTTGAAGAGGCAGTATTGCTCCCACCAGAATTTAATGGTTCTAAATTGTGATTTATTTTTCAATTATATAAATTTTAGAGCAGGCAGCAGTTCCACATCTTTATATACTATAAGTCCATATTGGTTTGAATATAGTTTTCTACAAAAGTAACTAGCTATCTAACCACTTTTCGTAATACTTTATAAGAGAAAATTTTCACGATTACATTATTTTAATAAAAATCAATCATCAAGATATTTAGTTTTGATCTATTATATATGATTATATAAGGAGTATTTAATATCTTATTACATAAAAATTAGGATATTTGCATATTTTACCTTGGAGCTTTCAAGCGTCAATACTAAAGGAGTCCGACAAAAATTTCTTTCGTAAAAAATAAATCTGAGAGTTTTTCTATCCATTATATCTGCATACATATGTATATAGTTCCTTCAAATTCAATAAACTACAGATTATGATGGTCTTATTCATCTCCCAAATGTAAAATATACCCATTTTGCATCATCATTATGAAGCATACAAATAACATTTTTCAATGCAAGCACAGCCCTAGATGATTTGGAACTACATAGAATAGGCAAACCTTGTATGGGTTAAACTATGTCATCTAACGAGAAATCATTCGCATGACGTAATCTGTATTTATAGGTGTGTTCATTTACTTTACTAAAAATTAGCAACGAGAGAGTAACAAGACAATTTTCAAAATTAGTCTCAAAAATGTGAAAAAGTAAATGAACACTTTACAAGCAACAATTCGCAAGTTAGAGTAGTGTTGTTGTGTATAGGAATATGTAAGTACTTAATAACTACCCTTATATCTTTTGGAGAAATTATACATATATGTATGTATATTATTAGGAAAATAATGCGATTATGGTGGTCATTTATCTTCAGCACTGTCTTGACTGGTGTTTTTCGAGTACAAGCCGTACTCGAAAAGTTTTACAATTTTATTTAATCTAGTCCTAGGCATAGTCGAAATACGCCAAGCACTATAAGGGTGATTAGCTACTTTTGAATAAAATATCTATTTTTAATTAGCACCCCATACACGTTTCAATTTAATTCGTAACTGAGTCGGTTGTTGTGCAAATCAAGGCGGGTATGGCTTTGTCAATACACGCAGTTGTCGAGTTGGTTGAAGCTACATCAAAAGATTTGGATTTTTTTCAGATTGGTTAGTAAGTCTCTCAAATGCATTGTACTGTGTGTGTTCGAGTCTCCTGATCAGCCATCAAAACTTATATTTGTAGTTTTTTTTTGCAAGGAGACCGTTAATAATTTTTGAAATTGTTTTTAATTTCATTGAATCTGATAGTTGAATGAAAATCTTTCTATTCAGTTTATGGAGTGTGTGGCCAAGAATCAATTCAATGGAAAGGCTCAATTAACAATTGGATTGAAACATGTATGGGCCGTTTTATACGTTATAACAGCCTGCATAAACAGCATTTTTATTTCAAATTAATTTCAAAGTGTAAAGTATGTGTATAAAAATTAAAGAAACAAAAAACAAGAACATTTCAGAGCTTAACACTAGAAAAATATTATTGTAATTAAAAATGGAAGAATCTAAGTGTTAATTTAATTGCTCCACTAAAAGTTTTAAACTCATTCAAGGAAGTAAATTTGCTGGAACATCCTTTGCCACTGATGTGCCAGATACTGTGTTACTTAGTTCATTGCCATTAGACGTCTTATTTTACCTCCGTTGTTGCCAAGTTACACAAGAATAAATTTGTTACCTTTTTAATATTTTTTATCGTTTTAAAAGTTTACATACACTTACAATTTCTTATAATTTCCAAAATATTTCTATTTTCAACTTAATTTAGAAATATTGTTTTGTAAACACAAACGCAAAACAGCTGTTTGAATAATTATTGCAAGTAAAAATTTTACTTGTAAAAACTTGCAATAAGTTTTCTGTCTCTCAATTTTTTACGCTCTTTTGACGTTCTCTCGTTGCAAATTTTTTGGGTTAATGAACGCTTTCTAGTAATAATTGTTACAAATTTGTGAAAATTTTTAGTAAATGAACACACCTAATAAAAAAAAACACCATGGCTTTTTATTGTTGCTTTGTGTTGATAACTGTCAAAGAAAATAAAAAAACAAACGTATATTTTTCTTGGTGTTTTGATTTTACAAACAACAAGTTTTTGCATTTGAAACTCGTGCAATAAATTAAATATATAAATAAAGATCACGAAAAAGCTGTCTGTTGTGTTTGAAAAATAGTATTGGAACATTTTTTTTCAAAAACTTTTTGAATTTGTAAACAATAACAAAAAATTTGTGTACATGTGTGCACAATATAAACAAATTTTGACAGTTATCATTACAGGAAAAAAATGTCGGCCACCGTTTCGACACTACCTGTATATTATTGTACCATGGAAAATTGATATTACGATATTCTAGTGATATTTTTATAATACACTTTATTGTCGAAGCACACATCTCTAACAAAACTTTCAAATTGTTAACAAGCTGTGATTTTGCGCCTACTTGATAATTGTTATGAATATAGGAAGTAATAGTTTAGCACGCCAAATCGCATAAAACGACAGTAGCAGCATACTAAGGATAGGTACGAAAAATTTAGGTCTAGTTAAGTTAGGTTTTGGAACGCAAACCAATATTCTCAAATCTGAGATTATTAGTAATTGCTATGTTTTAATGTTAAGTATTTGCATTTTTATGATGACAAATTATGTTTAAATCTAAATTATGTACATAGGTATCACGAAAAATGACCGCAACATCAGAGTACTTGTTATGTAGATGCTGATTTCATCTCCCTTTGCTTATTTTCTTTTTTGTTCATTAAATAAAATTTTCTTTTTCAAATCGCATCCTGGTCCATATTTGTACTCATCGTTCTTGCTTGCTCTTACACGATGACAAGGTATAAATAAAGCAATGTTATTATTCCCAACAGCATTACCCACTGCCCTAGCAGCTTTAGGATTTCCAATCATAGCCGCAACTTCTCCGTATGTGCGCTCTTCACCAAAAGGTATTTTTAATAGCGCTGACCAAACTTTTAATTGAAAAGGAGTCCCCTTTAATACCACATAAACCTCCACTGTTTCTTTTCGTTCTTCAATGTACTTTGCAAAAATTGTTTTTGTTAATGTATCCTCTCTGCAAAGTCTTGCATTTGGCCAAAGTTCTTGGATGTTACTTGCAAACATTTCTATCGTCCTATTAAGAGCGAAATAAAAGCTGCAAATATGTAGTTGCTCTTTCTCTTCATAATATGCAGTAAATATTTTCCCATAATCTGGTGTTTCAATGGAGCCATACTTTATTTCGTTTGGCTCACCTGCAATGTTTTGTTTAACAATTACGTTTCTAAACATTTTATTAGTGCATTGATGTTTTTGAAAGTATAAACTTACATACATATTTAATTGTTAGGTATGGCAAAATTGACGAATGTAAGTACTGTATCAATTTATATTTGCAGTCAGGGCTGCCGCTCTTTCTGAGTTGAACCTAAATTGATAACTATTTGATATACATATATAAATAAAAATAGGGGTTGGTAGCTCAAATTTAGTGTAGAAAATTAGGTTTTAGTTCAGGTTTTTCTTAAGATGGATTTTTTTTACAATACAAATTTGCTGTGATCAATAATTTTTAATTGAAGAAGACAAGAAAAGTAATAATCAAACATTTAGCTAGGGGACAACTAGCTGTTTCGTAGTCGCTACACTACTCATTAGCACCCATTTTCAGATTTGAACTCGGGTCATATACATATATATATATAACTTAAAAAGTAATCAGAAAATTTGGAAATAGAAGAGAAACGATTTTGTTTAAAAATTAATTGAAAGTAGAATAAAAGCAAAAACTGTAGTCGTAATTTTATAAATATCTGTTGTAAAATTTACTTTGCAATAGAAACTTCAGAGATAACTAAGTGATTCCGGCAACTTTTTATATTTTTATGCAATTTGTTTGTTAGTTGTCCCCCAGCTTTAGTGTATTCAATCATTTTTTGCTGTCTTCTTTGATCAAGAGTTATTGATCGCGGCAATTAGTAAAAAATAAAAATATTTCTTGGCTAAAGCCAGGTTTGAACTTGAGCCAGACGAATGATACCATCATATAATAATAGAAATATTAAAGTACGACTATTTATCATTAATACATACAAACACAAAAAATAAAAATTGCAATAATATTATTACCAATCTCGACAGCGTACTTGCGTTCGCAACCTAAGCGAAAGAAAATTGATTTGGGTTCGTCTTACTTTTTTTTATGCGAACGATTTGTCAAAATTCAATGCAAATACATAAGAATATGCGAACAATAATAGTGAGATAGACAAACCCAAATTGATTCGAATGTGAGTGACTGGCTTTCTTTCGCACTCATTTTCTGTCGAAATTGGTAAACTGGCTGTAAGTCCTTTTGGTTTTTTAAATTTTTGTTTTTAATTTCGATATTTTGTCTTCCTTTGGAAGAAAAACTTGATTGTGTATTATTAAACTAAATAAAGGTCGTCGCTTAAAACATATAACAACATATAAACAAAAGATTTGCAATTGTAAAACTAGAAGCAATGTAAATTTTTAATAGAATCTTATAGTACATATTTATAAAATGAAAAACCAAATAATAATTGCATGTTCTGTTCACAACTTCACAACGTTGCTTCCATTTTGCTTTTAAATAATTTTTAAACAAAATCTTTTTTCCTATTTACAAATTTTCTGATTACATTTTCAGTTTCATATGTATGTAAACCCAGCCTATTGAAGCTGGAGTTCCCCAAGGCAGCATATTAGGACCTATCTTATATTTGATCTACGCATCTGACATGCCGACAAGCACCAACATTCACACTTCAACATTTGCAGATGATACAGCATTCCTTAGCATACATAGTAACCACCAGCAAGCATCAATAAATTTACAGGAACATATCGACAAACTAGAGAAATGGCTCAAACTTTGGAAAATCAAGGTTAATGAACAAAAGTGTGCCCATGTTACATTCGCACTGCGTCTAGGAACATGCTCACTCATTACTATTAACAATAAAGTAATGCCTCAACACAGTGAAGTCAAATACCTCGGTATTCATCTTGACCGTAGACTAACATGGAAGTCGCACATCGAGGCAAAAGTAACGCAGATGAAATTGAAAGCAGTGCAAATTAATAATAGACAGAAATTCGACCTTGAAGCTTGATTGTAAACTTTTGCTGTACAACTCGATTCTAAAGCCAATATGGTGCTATGGGATTCAATTATGGGGCACAGCCTCGGCATCTAACATTGAAAAAATTCAAAGAAGTCAATATAAAATTCTCCGTAGAATTACAGATGCTCCATGGTACGTTAAACACTCACAAATCCACGCAGATCTGAACGTACCTTTTGTGAAATCTGAATTTGTGAAGTACGCGACAAGATATATTAACAAACTTGAATTCCATCCAAATCCTCGTGCAGGTAATATTCTTAACTTTGGTGGTCATACCCGTCTGAGAAGGAGGGATACTTTGGCTACCATTAGAGCTCTAAACAGATGACTGAATTCTGAAATAATATTCGCATAAAAATAAATTTTTGTCCAGCACTGGCAGGACTTTAATCACAATTTTTTTTTAGTATTAAGAATTGAATACTTATTGTCATTACATTACTTATGTAGATTCAATAAATAAAATAATAAAGTTAAAAAAAAAAATATGTATGTAAACATAAAACAGCTGAATGTTCAATTCTAGTTCAAACTTACCCAAAGAAAAAATTCGAACTTACTCAAAGAAAAATTTCTCATTTTCTCTCAAAATTTCACAAAAATTGTTACGTGGAACGCTTTTGGAATATTTTAGACTAGTTTCGTTATATACGTGGAACATACCTAATGTGTGTAGAATCAAAAGGAACTCATTGAACATATAAAATTTAAGAATTTACGTAAAGATTTGAATAAAAATTTAAAAAAGAAGTAGTGAAACGTTTGTACAAAATATGTAAACATCAGTGTGGAGCAAAAACGACTGTCTGAATACCTAGTTTCGCAAGCGTGGTTCAGAGAGCGAGCCATATTATTGTCTGAGCATGGTATAAGATTTTGTTGAAGATGTTCATACAATTCTACTAGATTTTTCATTTGAAGAACCTTTTATCAAAGACAATAAATATATAATAGGGCCATATCCAAAAAAAAATCTTACTTGAGTTTTAACGTATACGTTAGTTACCAAACACATTAATACTACCATACATTTGTTAAAAAAGTTTATGCAAAAACAGTACGTTAACTCTTATATATAGTATATATATAGGATAGGAATTTAGTTGTTTTATTCTGGCAATGCCATTATGTTCAGTTGTAATTTCTTGAATAGTGATGCATGAAAACTAATATTCGAAAATCGATTAAAGTAAATTAAAAAAAAGAATTATTATTATTACCTTAAATCACACATTTTTGACAAACGTTTAATCGATTTAGCTTTTTAATAAATGACGAAAGTACAATATTTGGTATATTAATAAATTTGAGAAAAATTAACAGGATTAATTATACCTTAAACATTTGTATTATTCGAATACCGTTTTTCGTCTTGTTCGTTTGATGGAAAGTGCATCACTAACATATTTCTTATTTATATTTCCTTTTCAAAATTATTATTTTCAATTCGTATAAAATGTAAAGTTCTAATTTACTTATCTGCCGAGCATAATCCATTGATTTTGTTAATATTTTCATTATAATTGTGAATTTAAAGAAAAATCAAGGTCAACAAATCAAATGTCATTTTAACGTACAGTTAAAGTGGCTTATTTCAACTTTAAACATATGGTAAGTTAATAATTGTTTTTGGATAGAACATTAGGTAAATTTTCTTAACAAATGCTTACCAAGCTTTGTTGTTTTTTTGCATACGGCCGATAATATATATTTATTGTCTTTGCTTTTATTTACTTCTGGCAGCCCTATATATAGTACAGTACTTTATAGTAAAAAAGCACATCCTTAAAATTTTTTTTATATTTGCAACAAGTTGAGATTTTGCGCCTATATGCTAAGTTTCATTTAACTGTTTATTTTGTTTTAGAGGCGCATTAAAAGACGATTTGACAATTATTGTAAAAATGAATACAGAAAATGATAATACTAGTACACCAAAACGAACAAAACGTTTAGGGCTTGGGCGCGGCAACAGCATGCTAAAGAAAGGTGCAAATAACTTGGCGGGATGCAGTGCAAAATCTAAAATAGATACTGAAACCCCGGGTTTGACTCCGAAGTCTAGGTTTCCACAAAGTGATATAAAAATAAATTATAAATGTTTAGAACAAAATACATGTAGTCAAAATAAAGATCATGGCGAATGCAAGTCTGCTACACCAAAACACACAAACTCGACGCACTTACAAAGGCTAGCTGTGAGTACTAATTGTCGTCCTTATAGATTAGCGCTGAGTAAAAAAATAAGAGAAAATATGACAAAGAAACGTTTAGAATTTTATTTGGCCAATGAAACGGAAAAAGACGAATTTAAAGAACAGCAAACGGAAAAAGAACATCAGCATTACAAAACAAGCAAAATCTTTAGTTCGACATCGGAATTGTTGGATAAAATTGACTGTGCTCAAAAAGAGTTGGCCGCACGTCAGGGCCATTTGAAAAAAGTTGAGGAGCTTAAACATCTCATATCTATTTGGAAAACTGGATTTTCTTCAGCTCTTCATGATCTCCAAAACAAAATTGAACCTCGCCTGGAAACAAGGGATCTTTTAGAATGTTTGCATATACCCCAGGATATGATTAAATATGTAAACGAATAAATGGGCAATTGTTAAATATTGCATGCCAAAAGCAACAAAAAGAAAACAAGCGACCACTAAAAATGCCGGAAGTTGGATTGTATTTTACTTTTCATTTTTTAAAAACGTAAACAAGCTTTGATATTTGCAAACAAACTAATATTTATGAGGCCGAATGGGTTTTTCGGGATCGAAGAGTTTGGGATCTTTAATGAAGTCCAAGTGCTTGTGATACCCTGGCATCATAGCACAGTTTTGGGCTCTCGCAATAGCCTTTTCCACATCTGCTTGTTTTTGTTTACATAATCCAGTAATATGGCGACCATAAATCCGGCCGGTGTATGGTGATTGAAATTGGGAAAGCAACTTTACATTTTTGTAGTCTGGTACTATATTGTTTTTACATAAAATGCACACTTTACGTTCTTTCTCAAAAGGGTTTTCAATATCGACAGGTTCATCGGGATTTGTTGCTAATGATGCTCTCAAAAAAGAAATGCTAATCAACCTTCTACCAGTTATATTAGTGACATTTACTGCAAGCAAATAAATTCGATAAATTAAATTTCAAAGATGATTCATTTGATTTTATATTTACCATTATGTGCTGTAGCTTTAGCTAGATTAAACATTTTTTTTTATAAATTTAATAATGTGCCAATAAATCCAATTGATGAACAAAAGTTATTAAAGACAGCTGTTTCAGAAGAATGTTTATCTGACGTTAAGCTGGAAGTGTTCAGATTGCTGTTTGTAACCTTAAAAATCAACCTTGAAAGGTTCAAGTCTTGAATGCAAATAAATTTGGGTTATGTACTGTAGAAGTAGAAACAGCAGAACTGTTATTAAACTACAGTCGCTGGCAGACCAACATTGCGTCCTTACTAAATAAAAGTGCAAAGGTGATAAATTCATTTAAATAAATAAATTGAAAAAATGCTACCTACATCTAAACTATTGGCAAACTTTGGATAAAGTGAGGTGAGTGTAGAAAAGATATCTTATACTTTAAAATGAGTTAAGCGATTAAATTGATGATATATCTGCATACGTGCATACATACATATATGAGGATTCGCAGATTATTTGAAAATGTTGGAAAATAAAGATTATTTTTTTTACCCAATTATTTTATTGCATGAGTCTTGAACATCCAGGGCTGGTCAAAATACTCAGCTCATGTATTTCAAATGCACGATACAAAATACTTTCAGCTGTGTATTTCAAATACAAAATACTTTCAAGTTGTGTATTTAAACACAAAATACTTTCAAGTTGCGTATTTTAAATACAAATAATCTTTGTATTTCGATCTCATAAGAATATCTGGTTTTAGATACATATTTTATTATACATATGCACTTAAATTAAGTCGTATATAGTGACCTAAAACTTAAACGGACGTAACTGGCAAAATATTGAAAGCCTATCAAAATTTGTGGATAGTTGTATATTGATAACAACACCTGATTTAATAAAAATTAAGGACTGGAAAACTTTTGCCAGTTACGCTCTTTTGCGTTTTAGACGACAGCATATTCGTATATGTTCATACTTACAACTGCATATCGTCATATTAAATGCAAACGGACATAACTACACTCTATTTTTTTACATGAGAAGCAAAAAACCTAAAATCATTAAATATTATGTTTTCTTTGCAATTTTTGTAAATTGTACATACAATATTGTGGGGATTTTTTTTATTGGTAAAGATATATTTAAATTTTTTCGAACATCTAAGTTAGTTACGTTCTTTTGACTTTCCCCTTTTGTGAAATCAAAAGACGTAACTACAAAAAATCACAGTAGTGGGTGAAAGGTTTTCTTTTTGGTATGAATTTATTAACTTCTAAACTACTGAACGAACGAAATTTGGAGACTCAGCAGAAGAGATGTTAGATTTTCAAAGCGATTTGTGTATTTCTACTACAGTGGATTTTACAGTGGAACAAAGTTGACAATCGGGTATATAAAATCTATTGATCCGTATAGCCTTGCTATTAAAAATAATTTTAAATTTGCGAAAACTACTTGAAAAAGTTAAGAAAAAACATGCTCACTATATACTAGTAGTCTAGTCTCTTACAGTTAAAGAGATATTTAACTTTATTATTTATCTCATATTTTATAATTTACGAGAAATCCGCCAAAATCCTTACCTATTGTTTTGAATTTCACCATTTTATATATAAGTTTATACTTATGAATAAAAATATGTTTCATTTTTGTAACTTTTTTATTAAATTTTTTTTTACATATTTTATTATAAAATAAAATGTAATTATGTAATTAATTTTTAAAATTAAAACTACAGATATGTGATAAATTTTATATAAAAACTTCAGTACATTTTATAAAAAAAAAACAATTTAAAAGAAGTAGAAACCAAATAGTTAATTTTCGAAGGGAATATTGTCAGAAAAATTATGGCAATCGGCTGGTATTAACGGTTTTAAGTCTTGGAGATTTTGCCACTTTTTCTTTGATATTCTCTGAGCATACAATGGGTTGGGTTCACGATCTACAAATTTCTTTATAGTTTTTTGTGGAAGTAGTTCATAATCATCGTTAATATTTGTTTTAAAATAAATAACACCAGTGCCATCATATCCCGAAGCATGAATTATGTTTGCTGTGGAATCATGGTGCACTTGTAGATGAAAGGGAATTTTTCGGGCGTCTTTTATTAAGTCCACAAGTTGCAATGACAGATTTATTTGCTTTTTGTCAATTTATATTGGAATTAAAGAGTGGGTTGAGTCACACTCCATTTGAGTGGGACCAACTATTAAAAAGACAACAAAGCATTACATAGAATAACGTCTCGATTCGGGATTTTGAAATTATAAATAGTTTATAAATTATGAAATTATAAAACTATATAATTATGTATGTGTTAATGTTAAATAGTCGAACTTATTTTTAATATTACTAATATTATATGATGGATTGTTATCACTCGTCCAAAGCCAAGGATTGAACTTGAGCTAGACGAATGATAACAATCCTTTATATAATATTAGTAATACTATATAATTATAATATTATTGAATTTTAAATTCTTACTTACAACTCAATACATAATAATATCTGCAAATTCCGGAAAATTTCATGATTTTCGGGAGTTTTCATAAATCCTAAAAATGCAAGGACTAATTTTTGGCAAATCATGGGATTTGGGTTTTCGTAATGCTCGAAAACCGCAATTTTCAGGATCGAGATATAAGGACTGGCATCCCTATATACAACAAATGAGTTTCTATGGAAGATTTTTATACAAATGTGTAGTTACGTCTTATTGCATTTAGAAATACACGCACTTGTAGTTATATGAAATCGTAATTTTTTATTGTAAGAATCTAAAATTTTGCAGGAACATGTATTTTAATAAAACGAACCATAATCGATAAAAAACTCAATTTCGAAATTTTGTGTAGTTACGACCGTTTGCATTTAATATGACGATATATACTTATCTATGTATTTGTTTTTAAAAGTTCTTGAAAAATCGGTCCAAAATAAATCTTCAAATTAAAAATACAGATTTTCAAAATTTCATTACACGTTTATTTAAATTTATGCTAATATGGCTATTGATTGTTAACTGAACGATGTAACTGCACTCAACTGACTACTGAAAAAGAGTTGTAGTTTAAAGAATATGATATGAAAACATTGAACACTAGGGAACAAAGAATTTTTCGAACATTCCGCAAGCCTCATAACTGAAGGAAACGAAACATTTAAATAATGAAAAAGTTTAGATAATTAAGAACTATAATAATTCAACATATATTAAACACTATATGTAGTTAAAATATACAAAAAAAATTTATACGACAATTCATTACGGCTTAGTGGTTGATTCTTCGAGATGATTTTTGTTATCGTCTATTGGAAGTGGGCAAAGTTTCACTAATGAACGTTTCAAAGTTGATGATGTAGTCTTAACCGTGGCAACCTAAAGGCCATTTATTAGGTGGGTTTCGTTCATCTGCGATAAGGACTAAATAACCTTTTCTCAAAGAGTTTTCTTGCTGCCTCCATTTAGACATAGACTTAAAACGTTGCAAATATTCCTTTGTCCAACGTTTCCAAAAACTTTCTATCATTTGTCGAATAAGTTGTAGGCGTGACAATCTTGAGATAAGCAAATCTGCTATTGAAGCACACTATTTAAGGGCTCCCCAATTAAAAAATGAGCTGGAGTTAAAGCGTTTACGTCTGAGGGATCAACCGAAAGAGGAATTGAGAACGAATTGAGAACGGCCTCGATTTGTGACAAGAGTGTTGACAGCTCTTCAAAAGTTAGACTAGCATCACCAATGATTCTGCGGAGATGAAATTTCACAGATTTAACCGCGGCTTTCCATTTTCCCCCGAAATGAGGGGCGGAGGACGGGTTGAATTTCCACTCCGTTCCATCGTTTGCTAAAACTGCTGGTATTTTTGAATGTTGTTTAGAAGACTGAGCAAAAAGAAGCTTCAATTCTGCATTAGTGCCTCTGAAGTTCATTCCGCAGTCGCTAGTCAATGGAGAACATATATCGCGATAAACCTCTTGAAGACCGCGAGAAATCCAGCTACAGAATAATCTGAAGCCACCTCAAGGTGAGCTGCCGAGGTAGATAAACACACGAAAAGGACGATGTATTGTACTGCTTTGCTCCGCGACCACGTCAAGTTTTAATAGACAAAGGGCCAGCGTAGTGATGTGCAGTGCTCGGCTACGTGGAAGTTGACCCATACGCTGTTTAGCTGTTTCTCCCCGCATTCTTGTACAACGTACACATTTGGGATTAAAAGATTTTATAGATGAACGGCCACCAAGTATCCAGTAAGATTGCCATAAAAACACACATATTGCTTGAATGCCACCGTAAAGAGCCTTTTCATGAGCCTCAGCTATTAACAGATTAGTTAGGTCTGATTTTGCTGGCAAAAGAATCGGATGTTTTGCATCTGGATCAATAAGCGCGTTTCTTAGCCGCCTGCCAACACGAAGTAAACCCAAACAGTCCACGAAAGGCGTAAATTTGCTGAGTGGATGGGTGTTCGGCAAATTCTGACTTCGTGCAAGAATTTTGATTTTAGCCTGATAATAAGAATTTTGAGTTAACTTTATCCAAAACTTACGTTCACTATCTAGTTCACTCAGACTAATTCGCTGAAAAACGTTTTTTGAACAAAATCTGTGGCAGATGGCTGTCACTCATAGCAAGCGAGAAAGATTCGAAAACCGAGTTATAAGGTCCCAGATGGGAGATGCACTATGTTGATAACACGATAAGAGGCCCTTTCTTCAAGAATTATGTCGCCAGTATTGATAGCTGAAGCTGGCCATGATGACGAATGGTATAATAGCCATTCTGGGCCATGCCACCATAGAGTGTGATTTACAAGTTACTGAACTAATAATCCTCTTGAAGCGCAATCAGAGCGAAAGATCGTCTTAAATTTTCATTTAATCCATGTTAGTGCAACTGAAGGATCTGTCCATAAATGGGTTGAAATTTGGTGATAATTCATTGTAGTTTGAAAGTGATTAACCCTTTTTGTAAGGATAACTGCAGCATTCAGTTCAAGCCTTGGGATGGTAATTTGCTTTGTTGGAGCTACCTTAGTCTTTGACTTGATTAATTGCACTGATATGCAGTCAAATTCTGAGATGACTCGTAAGTAAATAACAGCTGCCATGGCATTCTCAGATGCATCTGAAAAGCCATGGATATCCAGACCAATAATTCTTGACGATAAACCAAACCACCGGGGTATTGAAATATTTTTTATGTTTTCTAAATCGTTGATAAACTTTATCCACCGCTCTGCTAAATCTTCATTTATTACATCGTCCAAATATCTTGCATTAATATTTTGGCGTTTATAGTAACCGGAGAAATGCAGCCTAGGGGGTCGAAGAGTTTAGATATATTAAAGAGCACTGAGCGCTTTGTAGGTTTACTCGTAGGAATATTTGAAAATGGTGACGAAAAAACGAAACAGTCTTTTACTGGTTGCCAATAAATACCCAGAGCGGAAATAGATGAATTTTCTTGAAACTGAATAAAGAATATTTATGTAAGTCACAACACACGTAAAATACGAGTCACTAATACATTTTCATTCAAAATTATATCTTACAGATCATGATAACATTCAAAATTAAACATTTTATATATCCATGTTAAGAGTTTTTATGTTAAACTCTGTAACATTTATGTCTATAATTTGAGCACAAGACATACGTCTATAATGTTCACTTTAAAACAGAAGAACTCGTAAAGTCAGCAACACCGAAAATCGATAAATAAAAATAACGATCAAGTTACTTCTCTGAGAGGAAATCATTGCCTGGCAGAGACATAAAGTTAAATTGAAATTTTTGCTTTTCCCTTTTCTCTGATCAAGTTTGCACGTGAAGTATTTGCATCTGCGGAAAGATAAGCAGAAAAGTTGAAATAGAAATATTACATGTGCCATCAACATTTTTGTGATTATAAAAATCAAATTAAAAATTTTCAAGTTATTTCGAAAGGCAACTAAAATAAATATAATCAATTAAATAAAATTAAGAACCCAAGTAAACTTGGTAAGTTTTCGACATAGTATACTAGTAGAATACTTTATACCAATTAAATTAATTCCTAGGGTTTTAATATTACAAACGTTTCTGATGTTGATGTTTTCATTGTAATTAATTTAATAAGAATTTCAAAGGTGCTTGGAGCCATTATCTAACTAAAAAGAAAAGGAATAATTTTCCATAAACGAAGCATTGAATGGAAAGAATTATATGGCTATCACTAATCGTCATATTATCATAACCTCAAAGTTCAATCACATGTGGATGTTGCTACATATGTTCTCCCAGGTGTAACTGAGAATCAAGTCAACAACAATATATGTGTGACGTCATCACGTAATTAAGTATAAAATTTTAAAAGCAAAAAAAAATTATTAAAATAAGATATGTATGTAAGTTTGTTAAATTGAGTTACTAAATATATATTTCTCTTAAGCGGCATTAATGAGTAGCTAACATACAGATGTAATGATAAGTTTGATCTCACACTTGTAGGACCGAACAATTTTTCAGCACCAACAAATGTTAACATACCGAACATGTTAAACTTAAGAACTTGTTATTTAGACGTTAAAATACTACTCTATTCTTTTAATGATTAATTTTTATGTTAACTACAGCATGTTTTATAAATGTTTGTATATTATAATTTACCATATTTCGGAATTTCTAACAGTTTTCTTTAAAGTTGCAGTGAACTGGCTGTTTTGAGCTCAAACCACCAGGTGGAACAAACAAACATAAGGTATTATAAACGTAACCGTTCGAGCAACAGAGGTCGTCAAACAGTCGTAAGTAATAATATACAATATTTATTAACATGCATAGACTTAGTTATTAGAATGAAATATCCAAACTCAAGATAAAGATCGAAAAAAAAAAACAAATCTGTTATTAAAACATATCACAATTCATTAAATATAAATATCACTATATACACTATATACGAATTTTTCTAAACTGAATCAATAATCGAAATAAAAAAAAATGAACTTATGTAACTTCATTTTAGTAAGCATGGAACTTTTTGTGTGAGTTGATTTTTGGGAATGCTTATTGGTAGACTAATGTAAAAGTGTAACTAAAACTCTAAGGAAAGATACATAAACATTTTAGTTGAACGCTGATGTATCTTAAATGGCAGCGGGTGGGCATAAAACTATAGCGTTCAGAGTGATACCAACACCAATCACTATAGTATTAATTAACAAAATTAAGCATCCATTTGATGAACCTGTATTTAATTTTTCAAGTAAAAGTAAAGTCTTGAAAAGAATCCATTTCTCTTTTTATTTATGTAGTGTGGAGTTCAGGTATACTCAATGACCCTCCCATTTCCGGCGAGCTCAGCCTTTCTCTTTTCAAGCATAAAGTATACTGGCCACAATAATCTAAACTATATGTTTAAATTGCTACATAAATAGAATGGCGCCCAACGGGATCACTTTCGATTGAAAATTAATACAAATCTTTCGACTTTATACGGTCTGATTTGTTTTGCAGTTTATTTTGTTTCCCGTAAAATTTATTTACCTATGCACGAGTCATATGATAGTTAAGAAATTGCTTATCATATAGCAGTTATAGGTCTCCTTCTCAGTTTTCGTGTTCAGAACTTAAAAGTAAGTCATTCAGTAGTTGGTTAAAACCAGATATTGTTTAGCGACTTTTAAACTGAATTAATTCTTTAAAGGCTTAATTAATGCCCAGATGTTGATTTTTATTTATTGTAAGTCATGATTTTTTTGTTCAAATGGGAAATTTCATATGCGACAGTAAATGCAGTCAATTTATTTTTATATTTTAAAGGTTCTACAGAGATATTCAGAATTAATTAATACATTATAAATGTTAAAATAATAACATTAAGAATGAAAACAGAGTTTTAGTAGCCTTTTCCATAAAAAGTTTGATCAATTAGCATTCCCGAATTTTATAATATTTTTGTACAAAAACAAAAACTATCAATTGAATTTTAGTCAATTATGTATAAGTAATGCCAAAAAGAAAAGGAAAGTTGAAAAATATAGACGAAGTCTCAAGTGATAGCCAAATTGACTATACGTTTGATGAAAACTCAGAAAATCCTTTTAAGCCTAGACCCAGAATAAGAAAAAGTCCTATTGTAACAAGATCAAGAGCGCGTGTTTTTTCTCTTACAATCGCTCAAGAATCAGATAGATTCCAATCAACTAAGCAAGGAATTGCTAAGAGTCCACCAGTACCGAAAAAATTGGCTAGTGAAAGAAAGCCTGCTGTAGCCATGGATAATGAAAATGAAGCCAGCGCATTACCTTGTAATGTCCCACATGATAGATTAGTTAACTCTAGAAGTGCATTTGATTTAGAGGTCTTAACATCAAGGTTAGAAAGAATTTTAACACTTAATAACAGCGCTTTTATGAGTGAAATAAGTGGTTTAAAGCAATCATTGCTTGAAGGTCTTAATATAAATTCAAACGCGATTAATCCACCGCTACCTAACAATTCTGTCACAAACAGAAGTAGTATGGACAATGATGACACACACAACCAAAGCTCAAGGGCTGATTCGGGTAGGATAGCTGCATCATTTGATAACATTAAGATAGAAAAGTGGAACATCAGTTATGACGGTTCTGATGATGTTAACGATTTTCTTTTTAAGGTCGATACGCTTAAAAATAGATACAACGCTACAGATAACGATGTGAGCAACAATTTTCATATACTGCTGAAAGGAGAAGCTAACACTTGGTTTTGGGTGTTTTTGAGACAACAACCTGATGCTAACTACAATGATATAAAGCTGGCAGTTAGAAAACAGTTTGGTAAAGCAGAAAATGACTGCGACAAACTAGTTAAGATAATTGAACGTCGGCAAATGCCTAAAGAGTCCTTTGACGATTATTTTTCAGAAATGATGGCAATGAATGCTCGTCTTTCGCAACCACTAAATGAAAATAAAATGATAGATTTGATTAAAAATAATGTCAAAGAAGGGCTAGGTTCACTCTTATTTAGCACTGAATTATTTAGTTTAGATCACTTGAGAGATTCCGCTAGAAAAGCGGAAAAATATATAAGTCGACAACTGCAGATCAAAGTTCACAAAAGGCAGGTATCTGAAATTGAAAAGGACGATGTTGTAGAAGATTCTATAGACGACGCGGAAACCATAGCAGCTATAAAATATCAAAGTAATCAAAGAAGAGATCGAGAGGACCGAGATACGAAATATTTTAAATGTTGGAACTGCGATCAAAAGGGACATTCATTTTATGACTGCCCTTCCGATAAACGTAATCTCTTTTGCTTCAGGTGTAGAGAAAAGAATGTCACAAGTCCAGAATGTAAAAAACACGCGAAAAACATAAGATCGAACGAGTGAATGAGGGTCCCCCGTTCCCATCAATAATTCCCTCAAACCAAGACAGAATAAACAACAACGATAATAGAAAGGAATTTAAACGTAGTGAAATACTTATGAGTTTTGATAGTGGTGAACAAATACAGTTAGACTCATTTCATCGAAGAAAGATGAAGTATGAGAATGATAAGGAAAAGCTTTATAGACATAATACAGGTTCAAAAAGAATATATAAATGTAGAGAGCGTTATAAGAACAGGAGAAATCTTTTAAAAGGGATTGTGTCAACAATTATAAACGAATCCATAGACAATAGACCTTACGCAAAGATATACCTAAGAAATATAGAGATGTATGGTTTACTAGACTCTGGCGCGTCAATTAGTGTCTTAGGCAGGGATTGTTTTTCAGTCCTTGAAAAATTGAAATTGGATTACAAACCTTTGCGTTCTTCATTAAAGACAGCAGATGGAGGCCAACAAAATGTCTTAGGATTTGTGGAAATTCCAACAACTTACAACAATCTAACTAAAATAATTACATTTTATATAGCACCAACTTTAAAACAAACAATGTACCTGGGAATAAATTTCTGGAAAAGTTTTGACATAGCACCTCAACTTTTTGTTACAGAAGTCACTTTAGTAGCTCCAATAACAGGGAACAATGCTGACGGTAATATGCATAATCTTACAGACTTAGAACTTTTTGAGCTTAAAAATGTTATGGAAACATTTCCTTCATTTAGTAAGCTTGGGTTAGGTCGTACATCATTAGAGACTCATATAATTGACACTGACGATTCACCACCTTTTAAAATAAAGCATTACCCGATGTCACCTCCTAGACAAGCAGAGGCATACGCTGAACTGGACCGAATGCTTAAGTTAGGCGTAATTGAAGAAAGCAACAGCCCCTATTGTAGCCCAATAGTGTTAGTCAGAAAACCCGGTAAAGTTAGACTCTGTCTTGATTCAAGAAAATTAAATTCACTGACAAAGAAGGATGCATATCCCTTGCCACACATAAATGGGTTATTAAGTCGTTTACAGGACACTCACTATATATCAGGTATAGATTTGAAAGACGCGTTTTGGCAAATACCTTTAGATGAGTGTTCAAAAGAAAAAACGGCATTTGCTGTACCTGGTCGGCCACTGTATCATTTTACAGTTATGCCTTTCGGGCTCTGCAACGCCGCACAAAGAATGAGTCGACTAATGGATAAAGTTATTCCCAGCCGACTTCGCGAAAACGTCTTTATATACCTAGACGACTTGCTAGTTTGTACAAAAAATTTTAAATCACATATAGATATCTTAACAGAGGTGGCAAAGTGCTTAAAAGAGGCCAAACTAACTATAAATATTGATAAAAGTCGCTTTTGTCAAAAAGAGGTCAGATATCTTGGATACATAGTAGGCCAGGGATGTCTAAGGACAGACAAGACTAAAGTTTCAGCAATACTAGATTTTCCCTTACCTAAGAGTGTCAAGCAAATAAGACGGTATTTGGGCATGACAGGGTGGTATCGACAATTTATACCGAACTACGCAGATTTATCAGAGCCACTTACAAATTGTTTGAAAAAGGGCAAGGAGTTTCATATAACACCAGAGGCAGAGACGGCATTTTTAAAACTAAAGAACGCATTAACAACCGCTCCCGTACTCGTACAGCCTGATTTTAGTAAACTATTTACGATTCAGTGTGATGCATCTCGCGTAGGTGTAGGGGGAGTATTAACTCAAACTGACGATGAAGGCAAGGAGCACCCAATAGCATATGTGTCAAAAAAATTGAATAAAAACCAAAAGAACTATACTGTTACGGAGTTAGAGTGTCTCGCTGCCATTGTGTGCTTGAAAAGATTTCGTCCGTACGTTGAAGGCCTTCCATTCAGAATAGTGACCGATCACTCTAGTCTTCGGTGGTTAATGTCGCAAAAAGATTTAACGGGTCGTCTTGGGCGCTGGAGTTTAAAGCTTCAAAGTTTCGACTTTGACATTGCATATAGAAAAGGTTCAGAGAATATAGTACCCGACGCATTGTCCAGGTTAGATGTTGACGAAATCTCCTCTTCTTATGTGCCGAACGATATTAACTTAGACTCGGAGTTCTTTAATTCAGAAGACTATAATAATTTGAAAAATGAAATAAACAAATCCCCACAAAACTTTCCAGATACTCTGGTTTCCGATAATTTTATATACCAGAGAGTAAAATTTAGGAAAGGTGAGGTTATGGACGAAATGTCTCTATGGAGGCTATGGCTTCCCAAAGAACTCAGGCTTCAAGTGATAGAATCTAATCATGTTTCGTTATCAGTGCATGGAGGGTTGCAAAAACTTTAAATAGAATAAGGGAAAAATACTTTTGGCCAAAAATGGCATATGATATCAAAGATTTTGTAAGTAGGTGTGAATTATGCAAACTTATAAAACCGACTAATCAAACGCTGCGACCACCTATGGGTCAACAAATTATAACCGAACGTCCCTTTCAGAGACTATATGTTGATCTCTTACGGCCATATCCCCGAACAAAACTTGGCAATTCGGTAGTTTTTGTAGCAGTTGACCATTTCTCCAAATATATATTTTTTAAACCCCTAAAAAAGGCAACAAGTGCTTTAATTATTAAGTTTTTAGAAGAAACAATTTTTCACCAATTTGGAGTCCCACAATTTATCCACTCAGACAATGGAAAACAATTTGTATCCTCCCAAATGGCAGATTTTTTTAAGGTATATGGTATCACACATATTAAAACAGCATTGTATTCCCCGCAAGCGAATGCTTCAGAAAGAACAAATCGCGAGTTTTTAGTTAAACTTCGTGCACTGTTAAAAGAAAAACAAGATAAGTGGGATTTACATGTCTCTAAAATAGCAAGTATTTTGCGAGGTGACTACCACGACGCTATCAAATGTTCACCATACTTTTGTGTTTTCGGTTACAATATGATTTCCCATGCATCAGCATATAAAGTTCTTCAAAAGCTAAACAGCTTGAATGAACCCCAAATAAGTGTTGTTCCTAATGATTGCAAAATGTCTAATTTGCACGAAAATATTAGAGATAATTTGGTAAAAGCTCATGAAAAAGCCACAAAAAGGTACAATTTGAGATGCCGAAACGTTCAGTACAGACCAGGACAATTAGTCTTAAGAAGAAGTTTTCAACAGTCTGATATGAAGAAAGGTATTAACGCGAAATTGCTTCCTCAATTTGTTAAATGTAAAATAAGAAAAAGGGTTGGCACTTCATACTATGAGCTTGAGACTCCGGCAGGCAAATACAGCGGCATGTATCATGCAAAAGATATAAAACCGTTATAGGATAAGAAAAAGGAAAGAATATTTTAATTTCTAGTTCAAATTATACTCAGGGTGTGGTCGTGCCCCACGAAAAATCTGTTTTCCTTATTTCCGTTCTAGTTAAACTAGTCTTGCAATCAGGTTTGTTGCAGATTTTTATGCTCGACACAAAGAATATTTATGTAAGTCACAACACACGTAAAATACGAGTCACTAATACATTTTCATTCAAAATTATATCTTACAGATCATGATAACATTCAAAATTAAACATTTTATATATCCATGTTAAGAGTTTTTATGTTAAACTCTGTAACATTTATGTCTATAATTTGAGCACAAGACATACGTCTATAATGTTCACTTTAAAACAGAAGAACTCGTAAAGTTAGCAACACCGAAAATCGATAAATAAAAATAACGATCAAGTTACTTCTCTGAGAGGAAATCATTGCCTGGCAGAGACATAAAGTTAAATTGAAATTTTTGCTTTTCCCTTTTCTCTGATCAAGTTTGCACGTGAAGTATTTGCATCTGCGGAAAGATAAGCAGAAAAGTTGAAATAGAAATATTACATGTGCCATCAACATTTTTGTGATTATAAAAATCAAATTAAAAATTTTCAAGTTATTTCGAAAGGCAATTAAAATAAATATAATCAATTAAATAAAATTAAGAACCCAAGTAAACTTGGTAAGTTTTCGACATAGTATACTAGCAGAATACTTTATGCCAATTAAATTAATTCCTAGGGTTTTAATATTACAAACGTTTCTGATGTTGATGTTTTCATTGTAATTAATTTAATAAGAATTTCAAAGGTGCTTGGAGCCATTATCTAACTAAAAAGAAAAGGAATAATTTTCCATAAACGAAGCATTGAATGGAAAGAAGTATATGGCTATCACTAATCGTCATATTATCATAACCTCAAAGTTCAATCACATGTGGATGTTGCTACATATGTTCTCCCAGGTGTAACTGAGAATCAAGTCAACAACAATATATGTGTGACGTCATCACGTAATTAAGTATAAAATTTTAAAAGCAAAAAAAAAAAATTATTAAAATAAGATATGTATGTAAGTTTGTTAAATTGAGTTACTAAATATTTCTCTTAAGCGGCATTAATGAGTAGCTAACATACAGATGTAATGATAAGTTTGATCTCACACTTGTAAGACCGAACAATTTTTCAGCACCAACAAATGTTAACATACCGAACATGTTAAACTTAAGAACTTGTTATTTAGACGTTAAAATACTACTCTATTCTTTTAATGATTAATTTTTATGTTAACTACAGCATGTTTTATAAATGTTTGTATATTATAATTTACCATATTTCGGAATTTCTAACAGTTTTCTTTAAAGTTGCAGTGAACTGGCTGTTTTGAGCTCAAACCACCAGGTGGAACAAACAAACATAAGGTATTATAAACGTAACCGTTCGAGCAACAGAGGTCGTCAAACAGTCGTAAGTAATAATATACAATATTTATTAACATGCATAGACTTAGTTATTAGAATGAAATATCCAAACTCAAGATAAAGATCGAAAAAAAAAACAAATCTGTTATTAAAACATATCACAATTCATTAAATATAAATATCACTATATTTTGAATTTCTATTATAAGATTAGCATACGAATTTTTCTAAACTGAATCAATAATCGAAATAAAAAAAATGAACTTATGTAACTTCATTTTAGTAAGCATGGAACTTTTTGTGTGAGTTGATTTTTGGGAATGCTTATTGGTAGACTAATGTAAAAGTGTAACTAAAACTCTAAGGAAAGATACATAAACATTTTAGTTGAACGCTGATGTATCTTAAATGGCAGCGGGTGGGCATAAAACTATAGCGTTCAGAGTGATACCAACACCAATCACTATAGTATTAATTAACAAAATTAAGCATCCATTTGATGAACCTGTATTTAATTTTTCAAGTAAAAGTAAAGTCTTGAAAAGAAACCATTTCTCTTTTTATTTATGTAGTGTGGAGTTCAGGTATACTCAATGACCCTCCCATTTCCGGCGAGCTCAGCCTTTCTCTTTTCAAGCCTAAAGTATACTGGCCACAATAATCTAAACTATATGTTTAAATTGCTACAAATCTTTAACTGTGCAACGATCTGTTGAGATACTCTTTTTTATATTGGACCAGTACTCAGGGGATGATCCCTACATATGCAGTGCATTGTACCAGAACTAGGAAAATAGGTTGTGAGAAGGGGGAAAGAGGGAGTAGTGTTTGTGAACATTTGACTTGAACCTTCCAACGTGATAATAGACAGGAAACACGTCTGCAGCAAATTATTCCACAGAAGAAGCGTTCGGCTGAAAAACGAATTCTCTCTGTAATGCGTAGTGCGATTCCCCGGGCGATCGACCACAAATGGATGAGCTCTAGACGATGAGCGCGTGCTACGTAAAAATGTGCGAGTTTCGGGAACAAGATCCCTAATCTCGTCCAAGCAAAATCCATTGTAGTAACGATAGAACAGAGTAACGCACCCCACACTGCGTCGATGCTCCAGTGAGTCAATAGAGTTGGATACCCTATTGTCACCGATGAGCTTCTTCGCCCTCTCCTGCACACGGTCGAGTAACCCCAAAATAGACTTTGAGCCACCGGCCCAAACATGAGAGTTGTATTCCATTTTCGGTCGGATGTAGGTGGTATAAATAGTAAGGAGGTCGGATGGAGTGAAGTACATCTTACACCGTTTCAAAAAACCAAGACACTTGAATGCTTCTTTGGAGACATGAAAAATGTGTTCAGTCCAGTGAACATCACACTGTATCTTCATTCCAAGAACATCAAGAGCATCCGATTCCTCAATATTTATACCATCCATGAGTACAGATGAAGTAGCATTTGCGGTCGTTTGCTTGTGTGTTAATAAGCAACATTGGGTCTTACGAGCGTTGAAGGCGACTCTGTTTTTACGACCAGATTCGGAGATTAATAGAAGGTCACTATTCAGTGAATCATTCATATTTAGCTTCTTGGCAGCGATCTCGTCTGCTAAAAGAGTACGAGTGGCAAATGCTGCTGTCATCAGCGAAAGAGTGGATAGGGTTGGAAGTTTGGTAGAGAAGATCATTTAGAAAAATAAGGAATAGGGTAGGAGAAAGGAGGAAGAATGTTAGGATTGTTTGACATCCACTTTTGTAATTTAAATCCGCCTGCAAGGCACAACTTATTTGATTGAATAACGAATTCTTGAGCTTTTTCTATTGTGTCTGCTCCTCCTTTGCTTTGAATGTTCATCAGGCTTTAGCTCTTGAGTCAATTTAGCCGCGCAAATTCAAATCTTTATCCAAAACTCGTATCGAAATGTTCATTAGACATTCAATTGCTGGACACTATGACGAGTCGAGGTCGACGGCACTATCGCGAACAACAGCAATGTTTTCCAAAGAATAAACTATGCAAGCTTGCACAGGTATATTCACATTGCCTACAGACTGCCCACTTTGCTGAAATTTAGGCACAATTCTCTCGATTTTGGACACTTTTGGTCGATTATGCTACTGGCGTTGTCACGAAGGACGCAAAACGCACTTTGATTCAATTGTGTATCTCTCTATTATTGAATTTGTTAAACACTGTGTACAGTTAGGAATTCTAGTGTGGTTTGAATTAGCACTATTTTTGTTTTTCCTTTGTCTTCAGTACTTGAAACTAAAAGACTTTTGTACTTTTAAAATAAAACAATCCTTTTGCGTTTGAAGACTGTAGAATCAGTGATTTATTTTTGGAAATAGTTCACCTTTTTTAACAATAATAAGTTGCTAGCAATTGATTAACAATGCGGAAATATATATAAACTTAACATTTTTTTTTTTTTTTATTTAGCATTTTTTTATTTATTAAATCTTCAAAATGAACTAACAATAAGTATTCAAATCTTAATACTAAATTTAAAGTGTGATTTAAAATTAAAAAAAAAATTGATTTTTACTTAAGTCCGGCCAATGCTAGACAAAAAGTCTTATTTTGCGGGAGCTATTTCGGTAAAATCAGCTATTGAGCAATCTGATGGTGGCAACGGTATCCCTTCCAGTTCCAGTTTACTGACATACATCGCGTACTTAGAAAATTCCTCTTTTACCAGCGGAACACTCAGATCTTTATGAATTCGATTTTACCTAAATAAATAGTGCAAATAAAGATAATTTTGCTGATTTAACTTAAATATATTTTGTAATACTATTTATGAATAAAGCATTAAACACATTGAAGCCAGCAAACAACCGACTTCAATATGTTAAACATAAAATACATGTATTTAAATGCGAACGTTTATTTAGATAACAGCAAGACAACACGACTGCAGGTTGTTGTCCATGCTGATTTTTTTTGCCGCTCTCGAATTAAACTAACTTTTTTTTTGTTGACTACTAAATAAAAACAGTGTATAAAAAAACATGTAATAAAAAAATTTTGTTCTTAGACATATTTTATTTTCTAATATAACGTAATAAAAGAACAAAATTTAAATACCGTTTTAAATAAATTAACAAGTTTGAATATTCTACTGTTAAATATGTGCATATATACTTATCTTTAAAAAAAAGTATACCTAATTTTATAAAAGAACTAGTTAAGAGCCAAATGCAAAAGCGTTTGTACCAACATTTAGCGCTGTTAAAAGGAGTGTTTGTTTGTTTGCACAAATATTTGCATGTTTGCACGGTTTTTGTGCAAACATCTTGAATATTTGTGTTGTCTAACGCAACATTTTTTCGTTTCAAAGAATTTTTTGCAGAACGAAGTAGCGGAAGAAGAAGCAAACAAAATGAATCATGACAAAGTTTTCTTGTTAGAATTTTTAGTATCGTATAAAAGTTTACCTTCTATGTAGAAATTAAAAAAAAAAAAAAATACAAAGATTACAGAAGCAGAATCTCAAGATATAGTGACTAAAACAAATTATAAAATAACTTATGTATTGTATACTTCATATGGCGAGTAATTTTCCGCAACATAATCGCCGTGTACTCTCATTAAAAACAAAAAAATTATTAATTTGTGTTTGTATTTGTATCGTTTATGTTTGCCGAAAGGCTTACATAGTTTATTTGTCCCTTTAGATATATACCAGTTACTTCATTTGAGTAGTTTTAATTGCATATCTTTGAGGAAAAATTGTATAATTTATATAAATTTTTCTTTCTCGAGTCGAATTATTCACATTTTGAAAAATTCGATATAACTTTTCAATTCTTTAAAATTTTTCTCATTATAGATCAGAAGATATATCCGATTATATTTTAACTTTTAAGACCCGCCTAACCTGAATAAAGTGTAGCAAACAAAAACTGTTTTTTAATAAGTTGCTCTTTTTAGATGTTAAGACTAAAAATTCTAACGTGGCCACACTGAAGTATACTTTTATTCAAATGAATTTATGTTGCTGCCGTGTTCAAAATATTTCAGTAATCGCCTACACAACTACAATTGCCAGTTGCAGCATAAGCTGTCGTGAAGTTGTGAAGTCTGCTGTGGTCTATGTGTTTAAAGCTTAATGTTTGCGTTGTAATTTGATATAAGTTGACATAATTTAAGTATGTTGTGGCTTTAGTTCATACAGTGGCAAACAAATAAGTACTCGTACATACACTGAAACAAAGAAATGTAAAGTTAAATTGGGCAAAAAAGAATTCTGCCTAGAAAGGTGGCTTTTAGTGAAGTAATGTTTTAGTAAATTAAAGTTTTACCAATCTGTAAGAATTATTACATACTTCGGCTACGTTTCTAAATCAGCTACGACACGTTCAAAATTTATTTACGAAAATGCTCGTTGGGCCGAGCTCAACCAATTTTACGAGCATTTTAATTGGAAACTTTGTTTTCTAGGTAATGACTTATATGCTTCAGTAATAATGGCCGAAGATATTATCTTGCAAGGGATGAAAATATTCATCCCCTCAAAGCAGATTTCGATTATAACAAGAGCGAAATCTTGGTTCAATCAGACGTGCAAAAATTTAGTCAGATCAAGAGAGGAAGCATTCAGCAATGGGCGGTTAAACAAAAACTCAGACACTGATTTGCTACGTAAAAAGGCAAGATCTTCGTGTGAAAAGTTTCTTCACGAACAGAGCCTTCGTACTAAGGTCCTTACAGCTCCCCGGAGCAGTAAGACCCTATGGTCTTTTGTTAAGAGTGTAAGGAACAGTGATAGTTCATCAATTCCAACCCTCTTAAGGAATGACCAAGCATTCACAGACCCGTTTGATGAGGCTAACTTGCTGGCTGAAATTTTTGCAAGCAATTCGTACTTGCCGGAAAGTAGTCAACCACTTCCCGAACTCGGCAGAGTATCTGTAACTATGCCAAAGATATTTTTCCAAGCTCAAGCACTTAAAGGCTTTTGGATGGTCTTGAAGCAGTGTTCTTCTACGCTTGTGCGTCCATTAGCACGCCTCTTCAGTATACTTAACCATGTTGGTTAGTTCCCATCATGCTGGAAGGTTGCTAATGTAACACCAATTCCCAAAAAAGGTGATGCAAGTAACCCTGAAAATTACCGCCCAATTGCAACTTGCTCTGCACTTTCCAAAGAAATGGAAAGTATGGTTAACTACCGTATTATCTAGAGTCGCGTAAATTACTTTGTGATCGCCAATACGGATTTCGTAAGGGTCGCTCTACTGACGATCTTTTGATATATCTCTCCGAAAAATACTGCCACTCAATCCACTATTGCGGTGAAAGTAAAGCGGTGGCTTTAGGAAAAAGTTCAAGATTAATTCAGGGGTACGGCAAGGTTCTGTTCTTTCTGCTACCCTATTTCTTATTTTCCTCAACGACCATCTCTATCAAACTTCCAACCCTATCCACTCTTTCGTGGATGACAGCAGCATTTGCCACTCGTACTCTTTTAATTATAGGCCCAGTCTATCAGAAATCGCTGCCAAATGGATAAATATGAATGATTTGCTAAATAGTGATCTTGTATTAATCTCCGAATATCGTCGTAAAAACAGGGTCGCTTTGAACGCTCGTAAGACCCAGTGTTGTTTATTAACACACAAACAAACGACCGCGGATTCTGCGTCATCTGTACTCATGGATGGTATAAATATTGAGGAATCGGAAGCTCTTGATGTTCTTGAAATGAAAATTAAGTGTGACATCCGCTGGAGTGAACACATTTTTCATGTCTCTAGAGAAGCGTTCAAGTGCCTCGGGATTTTGAAACGGTGTAAGATGTACGTCACTCCATCCGATCTCCTTAGTATTTATACCACCTCATGTTTGGGCCGGCGCCTAAAAGTCTATTTTGGGGCTACTCGACCATGTGCAGGAGAGGGCGAAGGGGTTTATCGGTGACCGTAGGGTATCCAACTCTATTGACTCACTGGAGCATCGACGCAGTGTGGGGTGCTGTACTCTGTTCTATTGTTACTACAATGGATTTTGCGCTGAAGAGATTAGGTGTCTCGTGCCCTAACCCCACACATTTTTACGAAGCACGCGTTCTTTGACCAGAGCTCATCCATTTGCGATCGATTGCCCACGGATTCGTACAACGCACTACAGAGAGAATTTGTTTTTCAGCCGCACGCTTAGCCTGTGGAGTAATGTGAGTCTGTTCTGTGTTAGTCAAATATGTTCACAAACGCTACTCCCTCTTTCCCCCTCCGCACAACCTAGTTTCCTAGTTCTGGTACAATATACTTCATATGTAGGGGTTATTCCCTGAGTACTGGTCCTAAATAAAAAAAAAAAACGTCGAACATTTAACTACTGTTGGTGCTGCCGCGCCGTTGACAACCATGCGACCAGTTAAATCTCTACACAGTATATAACGTTTTTGTTTTAAGACTGAAATAATTTCAATCAACATCGTTTCTTAATAAACTAATATATGAATTGTATTCAATATGTGTAGAATATATGACGATTTAAAAATAAATCTGTCACCGTTTTTCAAAGCTTTTTAAATGGACTAATCAGATGCCGCGACATATATTACAAAACACTGCACGAAGACTATTTCATTATTTTACATTCTTTTTTTTATAATCTGTTATAAAATTTAATAGGGCTTATCCCGCCTTTTTACATTCAGGAAGTTTCATTTTGTAAAGAAATCAAATTTTAAATGAAACTTTATTAACATAATTTTCAATCTAAAGTGTAACATATTTACGACCCACATGAAAATGTTCAAATCCATAATAACCCTTTGCTTTTAAGTAAAAAGCATAACCTAATTTAAAAAGAATATCTGCATATTTTTATCAATAAGGTTGTGATGATGTTTCATTATCATGTAAATCCCGCGAGATTTTTCTTTTTTTTTGTCATTTTGCAACATAATAATTTGTTTGTAAACAAAATTTATTTCAATTTTTATCGCTGCTGATAAAAAATAGACACCGCGCATAAAACTTTTTTTCCAACAGAAAAAATTTGTTTTCTATTTAAGAAACAGCAAAAAAGAAATCGTGAGGAACTTAATAAACTTTTATGCTCGTGATGATTATGCTCAAAAAAGCAGATCTTAAATTTTACATACTTATATCCGTTTCCGTATTTTGAATAAAGGAAATGTTTATTCATGTATCAGTGGGAGGTAAGACCCCTTTTTCAGCTTTCAAAATAAATTCTATTGTTTGTGAAAATACACAGGAGAGAGTGTTCATGTGCGTGTGTGTTTATGGTTTGAAATGGGTTAAATGAATGTCTTCATGGTCGCATTGTCAGTGCCAATATATTGTTAACTAACTGGCTGGGTAATAAATCTTTCAACGTCTTTTGTTGCACCATTGAACAATTGACATTCGCTTGCCTCTGATGACATTCATTGTGAAGTCGAATACTTTACAATTAAGTGCGTGGAGAAGGCAAAGGGTTGCAAAATTTAATATTTGCCAACTAAAAAGAATAAAAGTTGTAAATTGTGCATCAGGTACTTTAATCTGAGATTGGATATTAATTTATTAAATTTATGTTTTTAAATTAGATTTCTAGCTTTTGTACATTTGTAAAACTGTATTGATTTTCATATGTAAATGTTCACGCAAAATGTTGAACAAACGTTCATATGATATGTTTACCATTTCAACAATTTCACGTACCTTGACTCGGCGATCATTCATAACGAGATTGACGGGTTTTAGTTCAAGTTTTTCCTTTTTTAAAACTATTTTCTACTATACAAATTTGCCGTGATCAATAATTTTTGATCGAAGAAGGCCAGAAAAAATAATCAACCTTTTTAGCAGGGGGACAACTAGCTGTTTCGTAGGCGCTACACTACTCATCCCATCACTAAGAACCCATCAATGCAGCAAGCGCTTAAATTTTTTAAATTAGAAAACGAGTTTTAAAATTAAGTTTTGCACAATGGTACAATGATATGGAAATTCCAAATTCAGTGGAAGTTTCGCTTTTTGAAATTTGACTCATAATATTTTCATGAAAAAAATTATGCTGCATACACAATATATAGTTGGGTAATTACGTCCTTGCAGATAAATTGTCTTATTTTCCAAAGTAGCCAGAAACTCTCTAAACTCATTTACTACTTTTTTCATCTCATTAAGACTGAAGGTTTCCTTTTCCGGTTTTATTTATTATTATTATTAGTTTTAATTAACGCCAACTCTTCTGACGCATAAGGAAGCTTTTTGTAAAATTTTTTTCAGTTTTTTTACAATTTCTTTGACGGACTTGAATTTCTGGTTTTCTAGAATGTCGTGGACTAAAAATCTATGTATGTAAGATACATTCGTATCTTATTATATTTGTAGTTTTCAGTCTAGTACCTCCATTACTAGCTGTTATCTAATTTGAATGCTTAAAGTGTGTTAATAATGCTGTCGGCAATGTGGAATTCAGTGTGGGGGTGTGAAAAATACTCTGTATTTAAAAAAGCATAAATATTTTTAAAATTACGGCAATAGTGAATTTTGCTATTATGGCTAGATAGGCAGGCTCCAGTATGTCCTAGGTTCTCCAGCTCACTTGTGTCCTAACTTTGTTGCCTTTGTTTTTGCCTGTAAAATAGAGAGGTGAAAAGATAGATGTGAAACAGATGCTATGGGGATATAGTTAGGAGGGGAAAAGGTGGGGAACTGTTCTGTGCAGCGTTACATGGTATTGTACTAGCTATCCGCTACTCCGAGGCCAAACATGATAGGCTATTGAAGCTTCGCTCGTCTAGATACCTTAGTCGGTGGTACTCCAGTGCACTCGGAAACTAAGCGTTTCCGCCAATGTTGTCATTTAACATTTTCTTATTATTTCCAATATTCTATCACCCTATGTACTTTTTATTTTATTTGGAGCTGCGTTGGTAAACTAGATTTGTTCCCGAAATTCGTACTCTTTCAATATTGTTTGATCCATTTCAAAATAAATTTTACAAAGCGAAATTTTTCGAGTACTGCAGTGCAATTCACTACCCTGTTTTAGCGCTAATAAAATTCGTTTAGAGAAAATTCGTTTAAGATAATTAAATTGGAGTTTTCGCGATTTTGTAACAGTTTTTAACACTATTTGTCTTCGTTTTAAATCATCTGTTTTTGTAGCATGAGTGATTGGCGTTAACTAAACACCAATTATTTTGCGGTGTTTATTTTAGGGTCGTTGCTTAGCTTCGATAGTGAACGGACGTGTTTGTTTTTGATCGCAAAGTAACAAAATAAAACGGGAATAAGTAAAAACCGTAATAGGTGAACAGAGTGATTTTAATTAAAAGATGTTGAAGATATGGCAACCACACAACGTGAATGTCTCTATTCCTTTTTGTTTCAATAAGCAATTTGTACCTTATTCTTTTTACTTTTTAATCATTCTCATAAGAACCATTGAAGGCATATGTTCATTTTTCGTTTTAATAAAATTACAATTGAAATAAATTAACAGGTTATGGGCCCAGGTGGCGTAACCAGAAAAAATGAGCAATATTTTCCAAATTGATAAGTTGGACGATTCCAACTATGAGACATGGTCAGTACAGATGAAAAGTGTTCTGATACATGGTGGTTTTTGGCAAAATGCATTTGGAGGCATAAAAAGAGAATCCGCTGCTAACGATGAAGAAAAGGCGAAATGGGACGCGGTTGATGAGAAGGCTCTAGCATCAAATGTTTTAAGCGTTAAACCGACACAGCTTGGTTATATCAAAAACGCTAAAACATCATTGGAAGCGTGAAAAAAATTGCAAGAAATTTACCAACCAAAAGGCCCAATACAGAAGGTTGCATTATATAAACGTTTACTGAGCATGCAAATGAAAGAGGGAAGCAATGTCGTGGCACATGTAAAAACATTCACAGAAAATGTTGAAAAATTGGCAGAAGCTGGGCTAGAAATACAAAAAGAGCTTCTGAGCATAATGTTGTTGTGCAGTCTCCCAAAAGATTTTGAGAATTTTGTGATTGCCACGGAGACACGCGATGACCTTCCAGATCTTAATTTTCTAAAACAAAAGCTAATTGAAGAAGCTGAGAGAAGAAAAGAGAAAGATGAAGAAGAAGCATCATGCAGTCAGCAACAAGCATTTAATGTACGCCCAACTAAAAAATGTTACAAAAATAGCAACAAAAAGCCCTTCACTGGTAAATGCTATAACTGTAATATGGTGGGACACTTTGCCAGTCAATGTGAAAAGAAAAAGAAACAGCAACGACAACAACAAGCATTATCAATAGTGGCAGAGGCAGGTCAAAATCTACAGCCAACTATTTGGTACATCGACAGCGGCGCGACTACACATATGTGCAAGGATAGAAACATGTTCACCAGGTTTACAGAACATAACGAGCAAATTGCATTAGCCGGCAAGAAGTTCATTACAGCAATAGGAAAAGGTGATGTATTTGTTAAATTAGACAACGTTGAGATTACATTTCAAGATGTATTATACTCTCCCGAGTTGCAGGGTAATTTCATTTCTGTAGCAAAGATCGTTGACAGAGGCTTGACTGTGAAATTTGATGTTAATAATGCTGTCATCAGAAGGCAAGATGGTACAGTTATTGTTCGTGCAAAAAGGGAAGACAACCTTTTTACTGTTCGCAAATTAAACGAAACATCATTTGCAATGCTTGAAACGAACGAGCTATGGCACAACAGGTTTGGTCACCTGAATTACAAGGCATTAGGCGATTTAAACAAAGCAGGCGTGGTGACAGAATTAAGCGTCAAGAATGAAAATAAGCATTGCCGAACATGTATGATGTGCAAAATTCATGTTCTGCCATTTCCGAGAGAGAGCCAACATGTCTCACAGCACTTGTTGGAGTTGGTCCACTCTGATGTATGCGGTCCATTTCAAACACAATCGCTTGGTGGTGCAAAGTATTTTATTACCTTCATTGACGACAGATCACGAAGAATATTCGTCTACTTTATGAGAGCAAAAAATGAGGCTTTGGAGAAATTCAAGAGATTCAAAAATGAAACGGGTTGTAAGATTATCAAATTGCGCACTGACAATGGAACAGAGTATATCAACAAGGAATTTGAATCATTTCTACAACAACATGGTATACAGCATCAATTAACAGTGCCGTACACACCACAACAAAATGGCGTGGCAGAACGCTGTAACAGAACGTTAATAGAAATGAGTCGTTCTATGTTGTATCATTCTGGCGTGCAGCAAAATTTGTGGGCAGAGGCTGTAAATACTGCAGCATATCTGCGTAACAGGTGCCCAACAAGTATACATGGTATAAAAACGCCATTTGAAGTGTGGTGTGGCAGAAAACCTATTGTCAAACATTTACGAACATTTGGTTCTTTTGCGGTTGCCTTAAAGAAAAGCAGAAGATTGAAGTTTAAACCAAAGGGAGAGAAATTCATAATGGTTGGTTATTCGACAGTATCAAAAGCATACAGGCTGTTCGACAAAGAAACGCAACGTATAGTAGAACAAAGGGATGTTTTGTTTGATGAGAACGTGTTCGATAACAACAACAACAGTAATGATGATAAACAATACAATTTATGCAATACAGATAATTATTTAAAAATGTGTATAGAAAATGAAGCTGAAGCTATAAATGTTTCAGATGCAAAACAGATTGAACATGTTGAGTCTGAGCGAACTAATATTTCCGAAACACAGCAGACTGCACTTGCTGAAAGAACGAATGAAATAAAAACAGATATAACTGACGGCGAGGAGTTTAATACAGCCGACGAAGATAGTATGTCTGATTTAGAAGAAAATATCATCGAACATAAACCGAAATTCATTGAAAAAGGTAGGCCAAGACTTATAAGAGATGGTAAACCTGGAAGACCACGTAAACAATTCAATGAATTAAATTTAATGACTGAAATAAAAATCCCTCAAACTCCAGAAGAAGCAATTTCATGTAATGAAAACAATCTGTGGCTGGCTGCTATGAATGCAGAAATTTCTTCGCTTGAAAAGAATGGCACTTGGACATTGTCAAATCTACCAGATGGCCATAAAGCAATTGCATGCAAATGGGTCTATGCGATAAAGAGAGACAAAGAAGGAAATGTTGATAGATACAAAGCGCGTTTGGTAGCAAAGGGTTGTAGCCAGCAATACGGAATTGATTATTTTGAAACGTTTTCACCTGTCGTGAGATATTCAACTATTAGAATTTTACTTGCATTAGCTGTTGAGAACAAAATGTATCTACACCAAGTTGACGTCAGCGCAGCCTATTTAAATGGCGAATTGCACGACGAGATTTATATTAAACAGCCAAAATATTTTGAAAATAAAGACAACCCAAACAAAGTATTGAGACTTAAGAAGGCTATATATGGCCTTAAGCAGTCAGGTAGGCAATGGAATTGTAAATTGGATGCAGTATTAAAAAATTTTGGATTTCAACCAACGGAATCAGATAATTGCCTTTATAAAAATATAATTAACAATAAATTGGTATTATTGGCAGTTTACGTCGACGATATTATTATTGGCTGTGCAGATAAGCAGATAGTTTTGAATGTAAAGAAACAAATATGCAGTGAATTTGAAGTTTGTGACAAAGGAACGTTACAACATTTCTTAGGAATTGAAATCGATCGTTGTGGGGAGACGGGTGAAATAAAGCTTGGTCAAAAGCAATACATCAAAAATATGGACAAGTGTAAAACAGTTCTAGTGCCACTTGATGCTGGTTACCAGCCAGAATGTACAAATGAATGCGAAAAAGTTGATAAGCAAGAATATCAGTCAATGATTGGTACACTGATGTATTTATCTCTGACAACTCGGCCAGATATTTCACATTCGATTTCTAAATTAGCTCAATGCAACTCTGACCCTCACCGTGAACACTTACAGGCAGTGAAGCATGTATTAAGATACTTAGCAGGTACAGCGGATCTGAAGTTGTGTTACAAAATTGCGGGAAATTGTTCAGTGACTGGCTACGTGGATGCTGATTGGGGTGGTGACCTATCAGACCGGAAGTCTTATACTGGTTTTACATTCTTTTTGGGTAATTCTTTAGTGTCATGGAAATCCAGAAAACAAAATTCAGTGGCGTTAAGCAGCACCGAAGCGGAGTACATGGCAGCATCTGAAGCAGCTAAAGAGGCAATACATATACGCAGACTATTAATGGAACTGGGATACTCGAAGGGTGAGGCCGTATTGCTTAAAATAGATAACCAGGGAGCCCAGAAATTAGCAAGTAACCCCGTGTATCACAGAAGAAGCAAACATGTTGACATAAAATACCATCATATCAGGGAAGTTGTTGGTGCAAATATGATTGTGTTGGACTATTGTCCGACGAATAGTATGGTGGCAGATATTTTAACTAAAAATTTGTGCAGAACAAAACATAATAATTGTACGAACTTAATGAATTTAAAGTAGATATTGTAAGGATACATCCACGTTGAGGGGGCGTGTTGAAGATATGGCAACCACATAACGTGAATGTCTCTATTCCTTTTTGTTTCAATAAGCAATTTGTACCTTATTCTTTTTACTTTTTAATCATTCTCATAAGAACCATTGAAGGCATATGTTCAGTTTTCGTTTTAATAAAATTACAATTGAAATAAATTAACAAAAGAAAAACTTTGTGACATTTTTTTTTTATTACCGTTTTAAATTTGTAAATAAAAAAAAAATAGAAGCAATTAATTGCATTAGTGTACCTATCAGATTTAATTCTGAAAAAGAGCTTAGCTCCGCTAGAAAAAACCTTTGGATTTCAAAGGAAGAATCTGTGAAAAAATGATTGGAAAATCTCCTGTCTCTTACAGATAAGAAACGCCCGCGATCGTGTTCGCCAAATATTATTGTTACAACTGAAGACAAACCATCATCCAGTTTAATTGTTGCTAATAAGCCGAAAACACAAGTGGGCATGGACAGGTACATAACCGTGGTTAAAAGGCAGCGAAGCCCCAAATCAGCTCAAATATCTCAACCAAAAATTTGTAAAGATGATAATAGGACTTCGGCAACGGATGGTAATAGATTTGCTATGCTCCAAAGAAAAGATCTTTTTACACCTATCAACTTAAAAGTGCTAAAGTTATTAAAGGTGTTGACCCTTGTGTAGATACGGATGACATTAAGACTGGATTGGAAGAAAAAGGATTTAAAATAAAAAATGTTGTTAATATTAGGAACCGTGAAAAGATCCCTCAACCCATGTTTGGGGTTGAACTAGAACCCAGGGATGTTGTCCTAAAAAAAGGTGAAATTAATCCAATTTATAACCTTAAATTTTTTTTGCATCATAAGGTTACCGTTTAGGAGCCACATAAGCTTCTAGGACCCGTTCAATGCCTTAACTGCCAAGAATTTGGCCATACTAAGGCCTATTGTAAGATGCCCGCAGTTTGCGTTGTATGTGGCGAACTCCATTGCACAACTCAGTGCAATAAGCCAAATGCCGACGCAAGTTTTAAAAAGTGCAGTAACTTTGGAGGTAATCATACTGCAAATTACAGGGGCTGTCCTGTCTACAATCGCTTTAAGCGGTTTTCCCCAGATGAGTCAGTCAGCCAGCCACATAATCGTGCAAACCCCCAAAGAAGTTTCTTCTGCAAATGTGGTAAAATCCGATAAACGAAACTTGAATCAGGAGCCCAAGCCTCCAAAATCCGATCCAAATTTTAACAATCTTGAGGCAACGCTGCAGACTCTAGTTTAATCCATAAATACATTTACGGTTTCCATGACAACCATGATGCAGGAAATGCTGAAAATGCAATCCACTATTTTGCAGGCAATTTTAAACAAATGAATTGGTTAAAAATATGTTTCTGGAACGCAAACGGCATCCGCCAACACAAAAATGAACTTGAGCACTTCCTTATGGAAAAGCAAATCGATATAATGTTGATTGCTGAAACTCATTTGACAACCAACAGTTTTTTCAACATTAATGGCTACATACTGTACGACACAAAAGATCCCCGTGAAAGATCTTGCGGAGGATCGGCAATTCTAATAAAATCCAGAATTAAACACTTTTTAATCTTCAAGCAACTAAAATATGCATCGAATATTTGCATGAAAAAATCGTTATTTCCTCGATATACTCACCGCCACGATTTTCAAAGCCAATATTCATATTTTATCAAATCACTTGGTCCTCGATTTTTAGCGGCTGGCGACTATATGTCAAGCGGACACTCCACTTATTGGCCGTCAGACCAACGAGAGATCCCAGACGTTATAGATTTTGGATTTACAAAAAATTTTCCCTCAGAATGGATGCAAGTGGAACCTTCATTAGACTTGTCATCAGATCACTCACCAACTATAGTTTCTGTTTCGTTTCCCCAGGGGGTTGGTTCCCCGTTTTGTGACTTGGCGTTGACTGTCACTCGAGTTAATTGGTTAAAATATAAAATATATTTGAGTACTTTGTACGGAAAACATTGCCTTGAGAACGCCTGTGGATATTGATATATCGATTAACAAATTTTCTGAACACCTTAATCAAGCCGTACAATATGCTACCACTAGCCATATAAGATCCAGAAATGTGAGCAATAGAACTTAGAACTAAGAATGGCTTCCCTCATCAAGACCTTCCCTCTGGAAGGTCTTGATGGTACTCCTCAATCCGACTATTCTCTATGGAAAGCGACAAAAGGTCTGAAAAGACCCGTAATAGGTAAGCCACCTTTGCGAACTTCAGCTGGCGACTGGGCACGAAGCGATTCTGAAAAAGGGATGGTGTATGTTAACCATTTGAGAAATGTTTTTACCACAAATGATACAGCGAATGATTCAGCTGAACTACTGTCATACGTTGTTAGACCGCCTATGTCTTTGAGACTTAGTTTTCAAGATGTTGAAAATGTTATTTGTAACACAAACCCCAGGAAAGCTCCAGGTATTGATAAAATTACTGGTAAAATGCTTGAGCAGCTACCTCGTGTAGCTAGAAAAATTTTCCTTTTATTTTTAACGCTATTTTACGTCTCGAGTATTATCCTGCAGAGTGGAAGGTGTCCATGATTACTATGATACTCAAACCAGGGAAGGATCCCACTAAAGTAGAATCATACAGACCAATAAGTCTACTGCCAACAATTTCAAAACTGTTCGAAAAATAGTTAATGGCGGAGTTGACTCCAATATTAAACAATGTGGGATGCATCAATTTGGCTTTCGGGCTAAACATAGCACCATAGAACAAACGCACAGACTAGTCAACGTCATAAGGCAGACTTTTGAAGACAAAAAGTATTGTTCAGCTTTATTCATTGACATTTCGCAAGCTTTTGATAAAGTGTGGCACGACGGCTTGATGCACAAAATAAAGTTAAACTTGTCTGCAAACACTCACAAGCTTCTGGAAAGCTACTTATGCGGCCGGAAGTTTGTTATCAGAGAAGGCGATTTTATAAGCCCCTTACAGCCAATAGAGGCAGGAGTTCTTCAAGGTAGCATTTTAGGACCTACTTTATATTTGATTTACGGCTCAGACATGCCAACGAGATCCGGAATCCACACTTCAACTTTTGCGGATGACACAGCATTCTGCAGCGTACATGAAAACCATCAAGTAGCTTCGCGAAATTTGCAGGAGTATATTTCAATATTAGAGATATGGTTAAAACGTTGGAAAATTAAAGTTAATGAACAAAAGTGTACTCACGTTACATTCACACTGCGTAGACAAACATGTTCAGTTATCCAAATTAACAATTCACCTATTCCGCAGCAAAATGAAGTCAGGTACCTTGGTATTCATCTCGACCGTAGGTTAACGTGGCAGTCTCAGATTGATGCGAAAGTTACTCAGTTAAAGTTAAAAGCAGCACAACTAAATTGGCTTATGGGCGGAAATTCTACATTGAAGCTGGATTGCAAACTTTTATTATACAACGCTATTCTAAAGCCTATATGGTGCTATGGAATTCAACTATGGGGCACCGCCTCCGCTTCAAACGTTGAAAAAATTCAAAGGCGACAAAACAAAATTCTTCGAACAATTACCGCAGCTCTATGGTACGTAAAAAACTCACGAATTCATAAGGATCTCTGTGTTTCTCTTGTAAAAGACGAATTTTCAAAGTAAGCAATAAGGTATATCAGTAAATTGGAACTTCATCCAAATCGTCTTGCACGCAATATACTTAATTTCGAAGGCCACTCTCGATTGAGAAGGAGGGACACCCTTGCCACCATCAGAACGTTAAATAGGTGATTTTACCGATATTGACCGTGCAAAATAAAACATTTTTGTCTAGCATTGGCTGGACTTAATTAATTTTAGGTATTTAGTACTAAGATTTGAATACTTATTGTTAGTTCACTTTGTGAAGATTCAATAAATAATTGAATGAGAAAAAAAAAATTTAGCAACAGTGTCGTTAAAATTTCTGTTAGAATAACTTTAGAGTATTTGGCATACGGGTTGTCGGAAGATCATCCTACTTTTAGCGCTCCAACAGTCGGTCGGCATGTTCTGCGTGAGGGGAACTTATCTTACTAAAAAAAAAATGTTTAAATAATAAATTTATAATTAGTTTTACTTACCTTAAACATGGAATTATTTGCATATTAGTTTGTTTTTTTCTGTTGCTCTTTGTGGTTTTCTTTATTTTTAACATAAGCGTTAGTGCAAACCACTATAGTTCGTGTTAAGTTATGCTCTTTTAAAATCGTTAAAAGTTAGTGAATCGCACCACTAATTGCCAAGAATGGTCAAAGTTCCAAAATACTCCTAGCTCCAAACTATTAAGCCAAGTCCTTTGAGGTCGCTCAAAACTATTTTGCCGATTTCTTTTGCCTTTTTGTTGTGTAACTTTTGTTGGAGTAACTTTTAAAAAATATAGCTTCAAAAAATCATTTAACTCCTGTGATTGTGTACTATGTTTTTTATTATGAAGATACAGTGTGATGTTCGCTGGACTGAACACATTTTCTATGTCTCTTAAGATTCATTCAAGTACCTCGAGTTTTTGAAACGGTGTAAGATGTACTTCACTCACACTTCACCTACATCCGAATGAAAATGGAATACAACTCTCTTGTTTGGGCCGGCGCCTTAAAGTCTAGTCGAACGTGTGCAGCAGGAGACGAAGAAGCTCATCGGTGACAGTAGGGTATCCAACTCTATTGACTCACTGGAGCATCAACGCAGTGTGGGGTGCGTTACTCTGTGCTATCGTTACTGCAATGGATTTTGCTCTGACGAAATTAGGGATCTTGTTCCCGAAACCCGCACATTTTTCATATTCATCGTCCATTGCTCATCCATTTGCCCGAGGAATCGTACTAAGCTTTACAGAGAGAATTCGTTTTTCAGCCGTACGCTTTGCTTGTGGAATAAGTTGCCTGCAGACGTGTTTCTTGTCTGTTATAACGTTGAAAAGTTCAAATCAAATGTTCACAAACACTACTCCCTCTTTCCTCCTCCTCACAACCTATTTTCCTAGTTCTGGTACAATGCACTGCATATGCAGGGCTGAGCAAAATACATACCTTGTTTATTTCAAATACAAGATACAAAATACTTTTAAGTTACGTATTTCAAATACAAAATACAACTAAAAAATAAAAATACATTTTTGTATTTCGGCCTCAGTACATACATACATATTTTATTTTACATATGCACTTATATTCAATAAAACTAAGTTGTATATTGACTACTAAAATCAAAAGGACGTAACTGGCAAAGCCTATTAAAATTTCTGGATAATTGTATTATTGATAATAACACCTCATTTAATAAAAATTACGGACTAGAAAATTTTTGCCAGATACGCTCTTTTGCGTTTTAGGCGACAGTATATATCGCTCCTTTATAGCAACATAGCCATAACTATAAAAAGCTTGTTTCGAGAAAAACTCATTTCAAATATTTGGTTTCCGTACAAGCCTTACAAAAAATTTCTAAAAAATATCTCCTAAAGGAAACGGTTTAAAAGTAATTTGAGTAAATTTTTGGCACACTATAAACGGTAGTACTGTTAACAATTCTGCAAGCTAATTTTTTGAGGTATGACTACGTTGCAATGTTCATACTTACAACTGCTTATTAGTTGCGTAATATTATATAAAAATGTTTTATTTTTTTATTATATGTATGCATTTAATATTATACATTTGCATTTAATATAATACATTTTACAAATATAAACGTACAGCATACATACATATGTATATTCATATGATTGTTCTAAACTTGCTGGAAAATTAAAGAAACGTACCTAATATTTAGCATTTGATAGAAGATTGATAAAGGATTCATTCGGATTCAAAACCTGTATTTCCTTTGAAAAAAATTAGATATTTTAATGAGTCATCCGACAAACAATAATCTTTACAGGTCCTGAGGAGCACAAGCTGCTGTCAACTTCTATAAATGAATTTTGGATATTTGGATAGTTTTCGAGAATAGCCAGCTCCAATTTGATTTACGAAGTTGATGTGTTGTCCACGACAACAATAAAATTTTGATCTTTTTTATTGCAACTACTACTTCTGCATCCAGGCATGGCTCCACATGTTTTGTAATTTTTCTCCAAGGTATCTATTGCAAGGTTTTGAATTCGTTGTCTCTCTTTTAATGACATGCTTTCTGGTATCCTGCGCATTTTGAAACTAGGGTGGAAAGAAATAGAGCCAATTTGGCTCTACTTGCTTCAGGTGTCCGCAAGAGAATCTCATTAAATCTTCTTTCCAAACTCCATTAATTTTGTTAAAATACAACTGAAGTGCTTCAAAGTATTATATTGCAGTCGATCTGATCTGGTTCTCACAGCCTTAAGTTTTCAAAATAAAATCCAAAGCGTTGGGAAAAAGCTGGTGGCATATATGTGGAAATTCTTATTCATATCACCTGATTAGTGTAAAATGAATTTGCTCTAGACAAAACAATTGAAAGCTGATATGCAGTGTTGCAAAATGATAAACATTTTGATGGTCGTAGTTTCTACCGGTTTTAGCTTTTGTGTGAAACAACTTATTTTATATATTTACATTATTATAATAAGTAAATGTATTTTGTAAAAATGTATTTTTGAGCCACTTGTATTTGAAATAAAAAATACTTTTAAGTTATGTACTTGAAATACAAATACCAAATACTTATTTGTATTTCAAATACAGTCAAATCCCGATAGTTTGTATCCCTATAAATCGTAATTCCCGATAATTCGTAATAAACTGTTGGTCCCTTGAAAAAATCTCGATAATTCGTAAAATTTCCATTCATTTTGGTTCCCTCGATAATTCGTAATTGTTTGCTACCACTTATAATTCGTAATAAAACAACAGAAACATGGAAAGAATGATTTTTGTTTACCGCTATTTTTTCGTGGGTTTTTGCTTGGGTGTGTATTTGTTTTCTCAAGATCAGTTTGTTACATGAACAATAAAGAAAAATTTCAAAGCGCACGCATAAAACTCTGCCAGTATTACAAAAATAAAAAAAATTTGCAGTCAATGACAATGGAGAGAACAAAATAGATGTTGCTAAGTCCCAATTTTCACGAAGCAATTTTAGTTGCGCAATTCTTATCAAATTTTCTTTTAAACTTGCTTTTATGTTCAGACACAGCAATTTTACTTGAGCAACTTTCGTTTTCTATTGCTTACACTTTCTTTATATTGCATGTACTGCATTCTCTAATTTTTACATTTAATTTTCACTTCTCCACAATATTAAAAAAAATTTTTTTCAAATGAATTAAAATATCACAATTTCGCGCCAATATTACTTTCATCACGGACAACATATCAATACGTAACACAAATGAAAGAAAATGTAAAATTTCTGACATTACGAATGATAGCACAAAACGACTTTCCGAGTACAAGCAAGTCTGTACTCATTTTTACACTCCCCACTCTTTCCTCACTTATTTGTCCACAAACTCAAGAATTGCGCAACTAAAGTTGCGTCGTGAAAATTGGGACTAAGCGATTTGAAATCAGCGTTGTCCACTCGGTGCGTTTCGCACCGTTTTTGGTGCTTTTTAAAAATATTTGTGCGAAAAATTCTTTAATCGGTGCGTGGTGCGCTTTTTTTAAATTTTCGGTGCGCTTTTTAAATTTCGGTGGCACCAAACTTTAGTGTAAGAAAAATGTTTATTCAAGTGTCCAAAGTTTTTACATTTCCTTTTGTAGCGCATAATCAGAACACGGAATTATTATGTGGAAAACGCACCATATTATATGCACAAAGACAATCTTGCTGTTGTATATTGTACATATTTTGAAAGAGAAAGAAATATTTCGTTTTATAAACTTTGCTACATTTTGAGCGTGTTTTGCTATTAAACGATCAAACCATGTTTTTTAAATATTACAATAAGTACAGACACTGTTTTGGTAATTAATAAATTACCAAACTCCTAATTAAATTATAAAAATTATCCAAAACGTTTGCATTAAATATTTATCATGGTTAATACTTAATATTTTATTTTTTTTGTTATAATTCTTGGAAATTTTCGTATATTTCAACAAATTCTTTAAAAGACACCCACTCAAGCTAATTTATTTTCACTGTTCGCTTACGAAAACAGAAATGAAATTTACCCCGTGTTTGATAGAGTTGCAGCTGTAGTTTTATGGACCTCTGGTCGATAGCAAATATAATTAAATAATATTACAGAATAATAATTTTTATAAAATATCGTCATAATTGTTGTTCAGATACCATTATCTTAACAAAAGTAACAGAATCGTACTAGAGGCCAAGTTCGACAAGCCTCAATTCTAACTATTGAGTGAATTTGATGGCATGCCATCAGTCAGTGCACAGTTTGATTATTTCACTATCGTGTTTTTAACATTAAAATATTATACTTTTTATAATATAAAAAAGGGTTTTAAAAATTTAAAAAAAAATCAAAATACGGTGAGTTTTTGTTGAAATAACGCGCTTTTTTCCCCGATTTCGGTGCTTTTTGAAATTGCTCCATCAACTCTTACTTCAATCCTTCAAAAAAGAGAATTTATTATGCAAAAATCTTCAAGCAGTAAGCTAAAGCGTTTACGTAGTCCTGGCAGTATAACATTCCGATTAGTGGCCCATTACTATTTTTTTTGGTTGATATTAAAATTGAAGGTAGTTTACGCTAATTAAATGAATTTCCTATTTTATTTTCATTATTTTGTATTTCACTCGCATTTAATACACAATATTTTGTGTTTTTTTATAGTTTTAGTAAATAAATTAAAAACCGCCGTTAATTTGTATTTATTTGATTTTAACCCCGTTAAATCGAAACCTAGCTAAATTGAAAACCCCTCTAATTCGTAAAAAATGGACGGCCCCCTGCGATTACGAATTATCGCGATTTGACTGCACCTGTTTCAAATACTGCGCAGCCCTGGTATTGGTCCAATAAAAAAAGTATAATTATTTGATTTAAAATAGTTTTCTGTCTTTCGGCTCATTTTATTAGCATCAACACTTTAGACTTAAATACTTGTCTTTATTAACAAAATCAAATGTCCGTACGTAGAACGCAAAAAAATTTGAATATGAATAATCAGTAACCAAGATTATTCAAAAAAGTAAAGGGTAATCTTTTATGGTAATTTTGTTGTTTTCAACCGAATCTAGCGGTTTTAAAGCAAAAATATCAACAAAGGTGCCAACTTAGCGCTTTATTAATAAAATGACAAGAGAAAATTGCACGATTAGCATAAAAAATAAAAGAGTTTAGACTATTTACTGTGCGGATATGTGAGGTCGCTAGACTACACGGACAAGCTCAAGATGATTGATCATTTGGAAGACTAATCGCTGCGTTTTTGCATATCTACGGTCACAAGTGTTGCAAAAAATAAACGAAAATTGGACCTTCAGACTAGAGACGTCCTAGCCAACCGTGGCGATTATATGACAGAAGCCATATTTAAAAATCCCAGCAGATTATCGTTCGAATAAAGTAAATTAAATGTTACTTTAACAAATTTATCTTTGTTTTATTCCATTTCAAAGTTCTATACCTCCATAAAAACACCCATTATTTATATAAATCAAACAACATGTGCAGTTGTAGACAGCTAGACGATAAAAGCAACAGCTGTATATATATTTTGATTTGTGTTCTCTTACGAGTTATGTTTTTCCTCAAATTAGACAAAAGACGAGATTTTTCTGGCGAATGCAGAAATTCATACTCGTACATGTATACAAATTAAATATTCATTTCTTAAATGAAAAGCATTGATCAGTACTGGAACAATCATCACACGGCACAATATATATCCTCTTCAAAATCAAATAAAACCATTTTACATTTATGATGCGTTTAAAGTTTAATAATAGAAACCAGCATGTGGCTTTATTTCCCATTCAATTTCGATATTTTATCAATATCCTGCAACTGTAAAAATAAACATTTTTTCAAGTACTCGCACATACTCGTATAATACTGCAGACATACATATGTATACACTTGAAAACTTAATAAATAAACTATCTTGCATTTGTTGCTCTATGCTTTAAATTGAATAAAATGTTGCACGATAAAGGAAGTGTTGCAAAAAAAAAGGGTTGGCGTTGCCCGGGATGGGTGACATCAAAAATTTTATTATACCCTTCACAAAAATGTAAAGGGTAGATACAAGTTTGTGATTCTGTTTGTAATTTTACAATTTTCGTTTGCGTCCCTATAAAGTATATATATTCTGATTCAGAATTCATGGAAAAGTCGGTTAAGCGATGTCCGTCTGTCCGCCGTTTTGGAGAAAACCATTAGACTTAGAAACTTTTTTCTTTCACCATTCTTTTACCCCCATCGATTTATGGTTTTGCTATTGAAATTCAGTAATATCGGTTCACGTATAGCTGAGTTATATTCAAAATTCCGAAAAAAGCCATTTTTTTGCAATTTTGTATGAAAATTTTTGAAAAAAAAATTGTTTGTTTTTCTTCAACTTCACACACTTATTAAGCATGGTGACTTAAAGGCAAAAATATATCATTTCAGATATCGGTCCATATATACCCGAGATATAGCCCAAATCGGGTTTTTCATGAAAATGTCGCGTAAGCGAACTTAAACAGCTTTTTTTTGCTTAAAAGCAGTTCTGGTAATAAACTGAGGTTATAACGAGTGATTTTCTTGCTATTATCTTTTTGGCAACACTAGTTTTGACAGCTCACGCACATTTTGTATCTTGTGTCACTGTCAAACATCTTCAGTTTGGTCTATAATTTAATCATGAATCGTCTTACAAACGAACAACGCTTGCAAATTATTGAATTTTATTAGCAAAATGCGTGCTCTGTTAAGAAAGTTCATCGCTCGCTTCTTCCATTTTATGGTCAGTTTAATCGACCTACTGAGGCTTCTATTCGGGCTATTGTAAAAAAATTTCGCACCAAATTTACATTGTTGGACATTAAACCACCAACACGTTTACGTAGAGTGCGAACTGAAGAAAATATCGCAGCCGTATCGGCCAGTGTTGGTGATGACCGTGAATTATCGATTCGGCGCCGTTCGCAGCAATTGGGCCTCTGTTACTCCACTACGTGGAAAATTTTGCGGAAGGATTTGGGTGTGAAGCCTTATAAGATACAAGTGCAAGAATTGAAGCCAAACGACCTACCACAATGCCAAATTTTTGGTGAATGGGCTCTTGAAAAGTTAGATGAAGATCCACTTTTTTATCGAAGAATTGTGTTCAGCGACGAGGCTCATTTCTGGTTGAATGGATACGTGAACAAGCAAAACTTCCGTATTTGGAGTGAAGAGCAGCCAGAAGCATTGGAAGAGCTACCAATGCATCCACAAAAAACAACCGTTTGGTGCGGATTATGGGCTGGCGGCATCATTGGGCCGTATTTCTTCAAAGATGATGCGAATCACAACGTTACTGTGAATGGTGAGCGCTACCGTGCGATGATAACAAACTTTTTTTTGCCCAAAATGGAAGATCTTGACTTGCATGACATGTGGTTTCAACAAGACGGTGCCACATGCCACACAGCACGCGAAACAATGGACCAATTGAGAGTCGAGTTCGGTGAACAGTTTATTTCACGCTTGGGACCAGTCAATTGGTCGTCCAGATCGTGCGATTTAACGCCTCTAGACTATTTTTTGTGGGGCTATGTTAAGGCTAATGTCCATAGCGACAAGCCCGCTTCGATTGACGCACTGGAAGCCAACATTATTCGTGAGATACCGGCCGAAATGTTGGAAAGAGTATGCCAAAATTGGACTAAGCGGATGGACCATTTGAGGCGCAGCCCCGGCCAACATTTGCATGAAATAATCTTCAAACATTAAATTATATCGACCCAACTATCGATCCAAATAAATATTTCATGCATTTTTCTGAATTTTATGTGTTTTTATTTTTTTTTTTTAATTTCCGATAGTTCTTATAAAATCACCCATTATAAGTATGGAAAATGAAAATTTTCGATATCGGTCCATATATACCTGAACCGATTTTTCCATTAACATTTTTTTTTTGCTGAAAAGCAATTCTCTTTATAAAAGAAGGGTACTAAAATACAGAAAATAGAAAATTCCGATATCGGTTTATATATAACCGAGATATATCTTAAACAAACTTTTCCATGAAAATGTTCATGAAAGAGTTTTTTTTTAGAATGGTGATTACAAGGCAAAACTATTTATTCCCCGATATCGGTCCACATATGTTCGATCATATTTAGTTCAAATTTGTAATATATACTATACATATACGTGACTATCGTGAAGAGTATTTTAGATTCGGCCCAACCGAATATACCACACTCTTACTTGTTTTTACTTACGTACGAGTACATATGCATATTTATTTAATCAGTTTGCCCTGAGAGAAGATGAATTGTGGAAAAAACTTTCAATCGAAAAATAAAGGAAAACACTAGCGCGTGTCCCTACTGGTAGAGAGTGTCAAAGAAGGAGAGAAAGAAATATCAATAAAACCATAAACATAAATATGAATCCAAATCGTTATTTATGTGTAATAGTTTTTTGATATTAAATTATGATGATGGCATTATGAAGTAACAAAAATGGAGTGGAGGACAGCAAAAAAGGGTTAAACAAATACATATGTATCAACGTTTGTGGAAAATTGCTGCATATTTCTAAAAGTTAACTTCATACAGGCATTATTATTAGAAATTATGTGCTAAAGTTGTATGCGTTTAGTCCCAGCATGATTTCCTTTTACTCCTTATTTTTTTCCAAATAAAAAAAGGGAGTGCCGTAAATTCTTTCATAAACTTTCACTTAAATTTTATTCCTGTTTATTTTCATTCTTTTGAATTTATCAGTACGAACGAACCGTTCATGCATAGTTTTTCATAATGAATAGTTATGACGACGACGACTCGCACTTATGTATCCATACATACATATGTATATACAAGTATATGTACTGCCCCTTATTGTTTTATTCATATTTATTTGATTTTTGAATTTTACTTTCTATATTTTTTATTCGTAGGGGTTGGCTTCTTTGCAATATTTTCATATTGTGTTATTAAATAAAAAGGATAATGCGTGATTTTGTTCGGTACATTTGAACAATATTGACATGAACGTACCATTTCAATTACATGTCATCATGTTTCTCATTTTTTTTTGTTTGCTGGAATAAATATGACATTTTTAGAAGTGGGTTTGCTATTGTTTGGTTTGCTTTTAATATTAATAAATTTATGTTTATGT